>CM034146.1:374526530-377194952 GCA_019776745.2 Taxus chinensis
ATTTTGAGCTTCACATGGGGAGAGTTGGGAATAGATAAGTAAACCACTTAGGAGGGGATAAGGAATGTACAAGAGACACCCCATACCCTTTGCATGGTTGTAATAGGAGAATGAGAAGGTGACAAATGTAATGGTTACGGGTTCATATCAAAGTAGTGAAAGTGGGTCACATAATTTAGATCATTACAATGACAAATGGAAAATGATAAGACTAATGGAATAATCTAAGGATATAACTAAGTGATAATTGACAAATATGATAATAGTATACTGGTTGCAAGTGCAATGCATTAAGAGGTTCCATTTCTAGTTTACCACCACGAGAGGGAAGGCAGTGAAATTGTAATAATATGAGATGATAGATAAGCAGGAAATAAAACTATGTTCTAAAGGAAACAAACATATAACCACAATAGTGGATTTTGATGAAAATAAATGATGCCCCAAGAGAGACATAAACATAGAAGGACAATCATGGCCTCAAAGGAGGATTTGATGAAATAAACGGTGTCCCAAAAGAGACACAAATATAGCCACATTGGTGGACTTGATGAAATAGATGGTACCCCAAAAGAGACACAAATATGGCCACAATGGTGGACTTCAGTAAGAAGGTCCCTTAACGGAAAGAGTTAAAGGATGTTGAAAGGTTTTAGATGAAATTGGTTTGGATTTGGATGGGATAAACGAAACAATGTCAAGGGGAAAAGTTCCCTAGTGACAAGGGATTTGTATGGATGATATGCTCAAGGGTGAGGGAAGTTTGTTCCCCAATAAGTTAAATGTGAAGGAGTTAAAGGATGTCGAAAGAGTTTAGATGAGATTGTTTTAGATTTGGACGGGGTAAACGATTGGAGACCACAAGTGTTTCTTAGTAAGATAAGTGGTATTGATGAACAATGGAGGGGATTCCTTATGAGAAATGACATGGGCTGAAGGGATATTAAGGGATGATATGGATGGAGAGATTATGGGAGACCCAAAATATGGGATATGAATTGGATTCAATGTCAATGGAGAAGGAAATTTCACTTGAATGAGGAAATCATCTTTCTCAATAAGATTTTAGACAATTGTCTGAAATGTCTTACAATGTTTGATGTCATGGCCCAGGGTACGATGATAAGTACAATTGCAATTAGGATTGAACCATGATGGCTTAGGAATATAGGGATTAATGGATTTAATGGGAGGAATTTTGATGGCAGATGTTTGAGTTAAATGTCAAAGGATATCTACGTAAGACCCCATTGAAGTATCATGGGGAAGGTAACTCTTGTGGGTATTGATAGAATATCTTAGCTTAGAGTTAGGACAAAAAGTGGATGTAGATTGGATGGGTGAATTTCATGTTTTGGATGACAAATCAATTTTTTTTAAAGGATTGTATTGTTTGGATGTGGATCAATTGTTGCAAGATGTTGTAGATGGAGAGACTAATCCTAACATGGATGTTGTGGCATTAGATTGTTTAGAAAAGGGAAAACCTAAATATTTCCAAGGCTGCGTAGGGGATTGTCGAGAATGTTTTCCCCTAGCCTTAGAATTCAACTGAGAAGATTTACCTTTAGCAGGGATGACAATTATTTCAACTGGAGGATATGATAGTAGTGGTGTGGTTATTAATGGAGAAATTTTCCTAAAACAAGACGACGATGTTAATGGAGGAATAGGTGTTTGTATGATGTGATTAATGATATCTATGTGAGATGTGGATTGTTTTGGTTTTGGCATGGAAAGAGATGATTTTGTAGAGGGAGAATGTAAACCATATTTTTTTTATTTAACTGGGTATGTTGGTTCAATAGTTGATTCAAATGGTATCTTTGATAGGGTTATAGGTTAAGAGGATTTAGTTGGTGTGATAGAAAAAATAGGCATCGAGTATTGGGATAAATTGGGTGATGTGGCCATGGGTGAAGATATAGGTAAAGATGTCAGGGTAGGGATAGGTGTATTTTTTGGTATGATAGATATAGGGGTATCTAGGATAGATAGGGATGTAGGCATATTTGGAATATATGGAGAAGTGGGTGATGTGATGAGCGATGGAGTAGACCTTATGGGTAATGTAACGAATTCAGGTGTATTCTTAGGTGTAGAAGTAGATAGGATTGGTTGTTTCATAAATTTTTCAAGGGGTAAGAATTATATGTTTGATAAAGGGGTTGATGTCAAAGGTAGGGTTGTAAGGGTGCATGTAGTAGAACTGAGTTTAGTTGGGATGGATGTGAGCAATGTAGGTGTAGTAACAGGTGTATTTGAGGCAGATGTGGGTGAAGAAATAGATGGGATAGATCTAGGGATATGTGTGGATATGAGTGGGGCTGAAATGGGTGTTAAGGAGGAATATAATGTGGTAGATTGGGGTGTATTTGAAGTGGTGGAAGGAGATGGTATAGTTGAATTTGATGTGGATGTGACAAGGATAGGAGAAGGTGCAGGTTCAAGATAGGTAGTGAAAGTTGATGTAGGTGTGGAAGGTTCTGAATAAAAGGTGGGAATAATTTCCATTGTGGGAACATACGCAGTTGGTGATAAGATAATATCTTGACTGACAATGTCAATCATATAAGCATTCAATAGTTGAGATGTAAAGAGCGTGGCTTGATTTGTTGGTGGTTGATTAGTTTGTGTGATGGAGGTATCAATTTGGATATCCCCTTGATTTATGAGTTGTTGGACATGATCTTTGAAGGAACAAAATCTCTCAATGTTGCGACCTTTGACTCGATGATATTTACAATAGTGGGCTTCGTGATACCAAATAGGCTTGGCTTGCGAGTTGTCCATGGGTCTTATGGGAGGAAGTTGGATGGAGTTTACAATTGTCAACTTATCAAATACAGAACTATATGATTCTCCTAAGGCATTGTAGTTGGTTTTTGATTGAGGGGATTGTTGTTGAGATCATGTGCTTGATGTAGATGGGGATGAGGGTTCAATGACCACAGTATTGGCCACAACCTTAAATTTTTTGTTATGTGTGAATGGTTTGGTGGATTCAAATTTTGATTTAATTGAACTTAGTTTAAGATGACCCTACTCAATGGCACGAGTTTCAAGTTTGTGAGTCATTGTGAAAGCTTCATCAAAGGATCCAAATGATTGGATTTGCAAAGTGGATGATATATGTTTTACACATGAACACGAGAATAGTTCGATGAGTTCGGTTTGTGGGATAGTGAAGGATAGTTTATTTATAACACCATGCCATCATGTGACAAAGTCAACAATGGGATCATCTTCAAAATTTTGAATGGTATATAGATTAACGATAGTGGTTTTGCATGGAATATTGATAGAAAAGTTTTCTAAGAACAACTATGTAAGTTGAGAGAAAGAGAATATGGAATTTCGCGGGATATTGTTGTACCAATCCAACCCAAGACCAAACAAAGACATGGGGAAAGTGTGAAGAAGTATATCATGATCATACACAATAAGAAAACATGCATGTTTAAATGTGAGGAGATGATGTTGGGGATATTTTTTTTGTTGAACTTAGTAAACTGGGGAAGTTTCCAATGAGGATGGTAGGATTTAATTAGAACCGACAGATGAATGGGTTCATTACAGATGTTTTCATAGGATAAGGTGTTCTTGGATGCTATGGTAAGGGTTTCTAAATTGGCTAACCAATTCATTAATACATGAATTGAATCACTTGAGGTGTTGTAAGGTTTAGAGTGGATTGGTTTTGTGGTTTGAAAAGTAGTTTGATAAGGGGAATGATGTGTTAGTGGGTGTGTGTGTAGTTGGGGAAGCATCTGATAAGGTGGTTGATAAGTTTTTGGATAGGATGTTTATGTAATGGTTTGATAAGACAGTTGATTAATTTGTGGATATGTAGGTGTTTGGGGAGATGCTTGGTAAGGACTAACATGGGTCAAAGGTTGGGATTGTTGTATAGGTTGATGTTGAGCAATAGGGGTATGACGATAAGCGGGGATATGCGTGTTAAGATTTTGAGATGGTTGGAGAATACAATGGGCATGAATGTAAGTTGAGGTTGAGATGGTGGGACAAGCCTATTAATAGTGGATGAAATCGAATTTCCAAAATGGGAGGTAGGTGGAATGCGATCCACCAATTTTGGAGATTGGGAGGATTGAGAGATTATAGGATATTTTTGAAGTAAGAAGTCATATATGGGGTTAGGAGGAGACCCAAGTGTCTCTAGAGGAGTGAGAGATGGTGGTAAAACCAGTTTGTGAAGACTGGCTTGATGAGGGATATGAGGGTTGGTGTCAAGGTGGGGACAGTTTTGGATGACATGGTTCTCATGAGGTGAGACCATGGAGACTGGAGGTAAAGTAACTGAAGGCGTGGTTTTTAGTTTATAATCTTGTTGGGTGATATTGTTAGGAGTAGTAATGTCATTGGATGGAGTAAATTGTTTGTTTGTCTTGATTTGAGAGAGAGTGACAATAGGTGTGAAATAGAGAAACATCTTTTTATGTATGTTGTTGACAAAAAAATCAAGCATAATATTTTTTATCATCATGATTAATTTCAAGATGTAAGGTAAAATGGATAATGAAGGTGCCTAAAGGATTCTAAGGCTGGTTTTAGGTAGCTTGGATTGGGAGATGTCTGAGACGGTTTCTTGTTGGGTGTTTAAGTCGCAATCAGTTAACCAAGTGAGATGAATGTTTTGGTGTGTTAATTATGTTTGTGCAGTCTATTAGTGTGAGTTATCCTATGTTTCCTCCTCTCATGTTGGAGGGTTATCTCACATGGGTTAGGTTTAGGGTTTCATATGTGTCATGCACTAGGGTTACTCAGCACCCTATATGTACCCCTTTTCTATTCATTTATGAGCATGCCAAGACACTCCGTTGTCTTTCCTCTATGCAAGATTTATTTCTGTTGAGAAATTTCTTCCATTACTAATCAGTTTTTCCTTGCTATCGTTGGAGCTTTCACGATTCCGTTGGAGTACAACTACTTTGCGGTGCCTCGTTTCTGATTCGATTCTCGCAAGCTCTTTTCATGGTATCAGAGTAGCATGATTTTCCGTCACACCAAAAGCTCGAACTGATGGTGGAGAGGGATCTCATCGTGTTAATCAATTGCTACGCCAATACCCTCCCACACGATGGAGCTAGGTATACACCCAATCAGGCCCAATGTCATATTAAGAGGAAGTGACACCAGGAATTTCTCGGGAGGTCACCCATCCCAGCACTACTCTGGGGGTGATGCATTTAACTACTTGGTAGTTGGGAGCTTGATCTACTTGACTCACACTCAAATGGATTTATCATATGTTGTTGGGATCGTGTCCAGATTCATGCAGGAGCCACATGAGCTGCATTGGAAAGCAGATAAACAGATCCTTCATTATGTTCATGGCACTTATACTGATGGCATACACTATCATGGAGGGGTTGATATTGAATTGATTAGGTTCATAGATTCTGATTGGGCCGTTGACTTAGATCATCGAAAATCTACTTCTGGCTACAGTTTCTCTCTTGGTTTGGGTCCTATTAGTTGGTCTAGCAAGAAGCAAAATGCAATTGCAATATCATCTATAGAGGCATAATACAGAGGAGCAGTCAACACTGCCACAGAAGCTATTTGGCTATAGGGTATTCTGATAGAGTTTGGCATCCACTTTCGGTAGCCTACCATTATCTACTCTGATAACATGAGCACTATCTCTATTTGTAGAAATCTAGTTCAACATCAGTGAATGAAGCACATTGAGATCCATATGCAGTTCATATGGGACCTTATTCATGATGGTATCATTGACATTCAGTACATTCAGACAACTGATCAGATTATAGACTTATTCACCAAGCCTTTCATTGAGATGAAGTTTCTTCACTTATGGTCTCTTCTTGGGGTGAGGTCTTCTATAGCTGCCCATCTTTTTAGGGCTATTTAGTCCTTTTCTTCTTCTTCTTCTAGAAAGATTGTGTTTGTATATGGGCACCTTATCAGGCCTTTAGTTGCCGGGCCCCATTGACACATCTTTCTTAGTTGTTTAGGAGTGTCTTCCTCTTCTGTCTGACTCATCACAACCGCTACCCTAGCTTCGATGAAGGGGGGTGTTAGTGTGAGTTATCCTATGTGTCCTCCTCTCATGTTAGAGGGTCATCTCACATGGGTTAGGTTTAGGGTTTCATATAAGTCATGCACTAGGGTTACTCAACACCCTATATGTACCCCTTTTCTATTCATTTATGAGCATGCCAAGACACTCCGTTGTCTTTCCTCTATGCAAGCTTTGTTTCTATTGAGTAAGTTCTTCCATTACTGATCATTTTTTCCTTTCTATCATTGGAGCTTTCACGATTCCGTTGGAGTGCAACTACTTCGTGGTGCCTCGATTCTGATTCGATTCTCACAAACTCTTTTCATAGTCTTCAGCAGTGTGTGATAAGTGAAATGTAGAGAGTTAAATCCTTTACTTAGGCTATATAAGCAAGCAAGATGTAGAAAATAAAGGTTCCTTTTAATCCAAAATGAAATATGACATTTGATGTGGAAAATCACTCATAAAAGGGAAAATTCAATGCAGAAAATAGAAAATAGAGAAAAATGAGGAATACCTGAAGAATCACTTTTCCTGGGTATTTAAGTGCGTGTGATAGTGAATTAGTTTGAAAGTGCCAATTAGTGTCTAGGAACGTTTGGGTACCCTGAAATTAGATGATTCACATTTATATATGGGGTTGATAGGAGATGACTTGCGGTGTGTTTTGAGTTTAGGAATTAATATTTGGCAGTGTAATCCTGCAAAAGAAAATATGACAATTAGTGAATATGACCCAAAAAGAGATTAAAAAAAGAATAAAAAAAATTCACGTTTTAATATATGCAAAAGAAAATTTTAGGTGTAGAATATTAATCTAAAAATTCACCATTTGTATATTAAGTTAGAATAAACACATTATCGAAACTAGTCAAATGCAAATTAAATTATAAACTATGAAATAATTACGATTAAATAATAAAAATAAATGATGAAATAATGATTAAAATAGCTCTCAAATAAATACTCAATGCAAATTGTAATACAAAATGACAGACACCACAATGTGATAATGCATTCAAAATAATAAATTACAACATGCACTAGACAAATGAAAAACCAACTTGAGACTTATAAAACTAAACACTAAATGACTAAAATAACAAGTAAGCACCTAAATGATAAACTATGTTATCAATTTAATATGAACATGTATGTTACATTTATTTATGTAGTGAACTATCGATAAGCGTACTCATACATTAAGTAATTTATTAATGTCTTATACTCTACAATAGTTGACCGACAAGATATGAAAATGATAAGATATCTACAATAATGGGACAAGAAAAAGAAATTAGGAGAAATATCTTAACAAACTTCCTCATGGACACATCTTTGTTCACTTTTAGGTATGCCCAAGTTGGTCTTACTGCACATGGACATAACTTTTTACATGTGTGATGACATAAAGCGAATCACAAAAAAATTAAAAAATAAAATAAAAATAAAAAATTAAAAGGGAAATATACAATTAACTATGGTGTTGTGGGTGGTGTTTATTGTGTTATGTAAAGGATTATAAGCCAATGGCTATAAAGATATTGTAAAATCACTAAATTACATTTCAATACTCAAAGGCATTATTTATCTAAGGCATCATGAATAAATGTATTCTAAAGAATTGTGATCTGATTGCAATAAATGTTTTTAAACTTGTTCTTAAGAATTGTAAGTCAAATTCAATCGAAGGACTATAAAAATCATTAAATTTTACTTCCATCCTGAACGACATTATCTATCTAAAAGGCACAATTTATAAATGTGTGCTAATGAGTTGTAAGCCAATTGTTATAATATACAGTTGCTAAACACAAAGTTAGTGGTATGAATTTGATACTGAGGTGGAAACAGTTAGAAACATCAAGCAGTGGGATCACGCAAGTCGACCATAATGGCGCAAAGGAAATCAATAAAAAATGGCTTATAATGAATTGTAAACCGATTGCTATAAAGGGACTTTATAATAACAATTCTCCACAGTTGAAAATAGTTAAAAACATCAAGTAATGGGATTTTTTCTTCATGGATATATGATTGTAACTAGGCTAGAAACAGTTGAAAGCATCGAACAACAAAATGAAGAAAGATAAATCACTTATTTCTAAAAAGGGACTTTTCTATTGTTGTTTACAAGGTTGTGCGTGAATTTGAAACTGAGATGAAAACAGTGGAGGAACCCAACATCATAATCTTGTAAGTCTGCATGGAGATTCATTTTGTCTACACGAGGTGTAAGAAACCATAGGCTTGGGGAGTGGAGAGGACATGTGAGAAGGGGAAAGGATTAACATCAGAAGAATGGGAGCTTGGGTAGAGGAGAAGATAAATGGAGCTCGTGGAGTTGGGGGGAAATATGTGGAGGGGGGAAATGGCATGTGAGTAAGGAAATAATGCTTCATGGAGAGAGGCTGGATGGGAGATGAGGTAAATTTGGGTGAAGTGGACAAAGAGAGGTGGATGGGATCTACGGGTGCAAAGAAGATAGATGTATGATATAAAGAAGCTAGATCTACAAAACTGAAACTGATAAGATTAGATCACAATACGCGAGGGTTTCCTAGACAATGTCAGTTCCAAGAGGATATTAACTCCCTTGGAGGATGTCAACCCCCGTGTCAGACAAGATAATAATAGATCATGAAAAGTAGTTATCATTCATAAATAATGGAATATAAAATGACAAGTAACTAAAATGACGAGGGAACTTAGCTTGTGCTCTGCTATGGAGATGAATTGGGCATCAAGATGGTAAGATAAAGAACCATGGCAAATATTTCTCTCTCAAACTTTTAGAACTTAAATAAGCTCTTTCTTCTCTTCTTTAGGCCTAGGTCTCTCCAGGTCTTGTTGAAAAATATATCCGGTCCTTAAAAAAAATATCCCTTGAAATATGGGGGAAAACCCATATTTATAGCTTGGATGTGAGGTTAGATTGGGGTTAACAAGTAACTAGGGTTGGGTAGAGTAACTTGAGTTAAGATATATGATGTGATCATGTGGTGACCATAGCTTGAATTATTAGATGGAGTGGGCAGCATGATTTAAATTGTAGGTGAGATAATTGATTCCATTTGAAATTTAGAAAGGGGTGTCGGATGGGTGTATTAATACCCATGGATTGAATAATTTGTGAGAGATGGGGGATAATGCCAAAAGTCAATTATTAAATGGGTTTATATAGAGCCCGTTTAATAATTAATTAAATTTGGTTGAATAGATGATGAGGTTTATTGAAATTTAGGAAAAATAAAGGTTATATAGGAAATTGCATGAACGTGAGATGATGGAGGGGCACTATACCAAAGAATGGTGTCTACACTATCACTTACTAAAATAGGTATTCACCATGTAGATGGAAGGATTTCTCACTGAATGATATTCTTGGCATGTGGCCACATATTGGACTGAAATGAGATGGTTGTAATGTCCTCCCTACTTTGAAGTGTGATCACACTACAAGGTTTGAATGAGTGTTTAAAAACACTACCAAGTGAGTGACATCAAGTGAAACTAAAACAATATATCCTTCTTACATACATGGTGCTCTATATGAAGATCATCCTCTTACCCCTCTTGGCTCTAGAATTATCCTTAGATGGAATTAACTTTAGGATACTCACATGCCTCGTTGCTCATATGCCTCTCATGGAGATATATGATGCCTTAATCCTTCACACATGATGGTCTTGAATGCATCAACAGCTTGACTAGTACATCTTGTCTTGTTCTGTTATAGGTTTGAATATGATGGAAGAGTCGAGATATAATGATCCTTAACTTACTATATGAGTTGTTTATTTCACCTTTGAACACGATGACACTCTTTTTAACTTCACAATTAATTTCCCTGACCAAGATGTCACATGAGTGGAAAAATGCTTATAGTATCTAGACACATCTTCGCTTGATTTATCCTAATGGAAATATGTTTCCTCCTCTATATGGAAGGATTGATCTGTGAATGATACTTGAAGGAATTTTTGAGGGTGATCTCCATTGTTTTAAGCTCCAACTGCATTGAATCACTATGAAAGACATTCCCTATTTCAAGATGTGAGCACATGGCCAAGTATTTATTAAGTGTTTAGAAATAACCTCAAGAGATATGCAACATTTTTGAGCTTGAGATGACTACCATCACCAATTATGGCGATCCTTTCTCATCATTCTCATGATGATCATTCCCTTGATGAATTGAATTTCAATTAGGTTCTTGATGTTTCAGATCCTTCACAGACCTCATGATTCTCCTGATTACACCCATTGTCTAAGTGGTTGTATATTACACATTTTGAAGAAATTTTTTTCCTTTAAACTCATTTGGGAAAACCGGTAATCTTCCATATAAGATAACATTCACCATTGAAGCTCTCATTCCTTACACCTTGAGTACCCGATGTTGAACATATGGATCCTGAATGATATTATCTTTCTTACATTTTCCTAAATTACTTATGACACCTTGAATTATCTTCAAAATAACCCCAAGATACTTTATAATTTCCCTGAAAATTCCTAAAGTGTGTTTACCAGCTGCAAAATGGCCAAAAATGTCCTTTTTAGGCCTCTGGGGAAATTTATCATTCACTGAATCTTAATTAATTTATCACCTTGGGTTATCATCCTTGCACACTAAAAAAATTTAAAACCTTGTTAGGAATTTCCTCTAAGCTAGGGTGAAGGTTGAACTAAAGGTAGGTAGTCAGAGAAAGGATGCACAATGTCTTGAAAGATGCACATATTGATTTCTATCAAGAGGAAAGGGATTGAATATTACTACACCCTTAGTCCTATAACTTATACTTGCATATTGTGATCATTTATCTAAATTTTAGTGTTCTTGTTGTTATATCACTACTAATATTCAAATCTATCTAAGTAATTTAATTATAAATATATTCTGGTAGTTCATGACATCTAGCATTTACTTCCAACCTTGACTATTTTTTGTTAACTCTCATGGTTTTTCTTTCCTAAAGCTTAATGTTGGGAGCATATTAGGCATCCATAGATCTAGGTTATAAAAGAAGATACTTGAATTTAATCCTCCTAAAGATTATTGAATAGGTAAATGAGTTCAGAAGGGTGTGTGTGATAAGAAGTTTGAATTTTCTCCCTATTGGGTTATCTAAAACCCTATTTCGGGGTTTCAATAAGAAAATATTAATATCTCAACTGATAATGATTCTTAGAAGATAAATCTACCTAGAATTGGGTAGTAAAACTTAGGAGTCTTCTTGAGTCACACCATTGTGGAGAAGACTCTTAAACCATCGAAAAGAACACCCTTTTGATAAATTTAATCCACATGCAATTAGATATTGAAGTTGAATCACATGCTCCTAACATCCACATTGTATTGAGATCTTTTCCAAGCACTAATCAAGTGTTGAGAAACACTCTTGGGATGTATGTATTGATTGAGATTATGACATGATTTCTAGCATCACCTTTGGTGGCCTTGGATAAAAATGGATGCTCTCACAATGTAAAGGATTATTCAATATTTCTGGTGCTTACTTATTTTCCTCCTAACTCCTTACGGAGCTCTTGAAATCATTCGATGAAGTCATGCTTCGCAATTTGACTACTCATTCCTTCCACCTGGAAAAACCCGTTGTTTAATAGAGTATCCTTGAATGCTCAAAACTTTCCTAAATATTCCTAAACTGCATCCAACACATTCAAGGTTTTCAAATACCACCTTTGGATACATAATACCTTTTCATAACCCTCTTGGAGGATGTACACAGGCTCCAAAATGGCCAAAATTGGCATTTCTAGGCTTGTCAAAGAATTAGTCTTTTACTGCACTTCAATGAATGGAATAATGGACCTTGTTAAATTTTTTACAAACTTATACATGTTCACCCAATGAATTAGGGATACCTTGAAGGAAAATGTTATCATAATAAAGGAGGTATGTTGGATGGAAGAGGGATTCAAGAATATTTAGGAGCAAGATTTCACTTGTGGCTTAGTTTCCATGGTTTAAGTTTTGCATTTTTGGGTTAGTCAATTGAGATGACAACATCTCCATATAAAGATCATCCTATTACCCTTCAATGCTTAAAAATTCTCCTTGAATGAATTTAGATTTAGGATTCTCATACACTTATTTCTCATATCCCTCTCATGAGAATAAGTTCCTTATTGATCCTTCACACATGATGGTCTTAGATGCCTCAGTAGCTTGAATATATCATTTTGACTTATTTCTCGAAGAGATTTGTACACAATGGTAGATTCAAGATATGATGATCATCAATTCACTCATTGATCCTCACTTTTAACCTTTGAACATGATCATCTCTTATTAATATCATAATTCACCTCCATGCCCAAGATGTCGTCTGAGTTGAAGCATGATTATCATGCCTAGAAACCCTCTTTCTCAATTTCTCCTCATGGAGATAGGTTTCCTCCTCCTTATAGAAGGAGTGATCCCTAAATGAAACTTGGAGGAATGTACAAGAATGGATTTCATTTTATAGACCTCTACACTATACTAAAACACTGTAAATTCCACCTTCCTCACTTGAAGGATGTGATTTAATTACCAAGCATTAATTAAGTATTTATAAAAAATCTCATAAAATATGCATTGTTTGTAATCCTGAGATGATTTCCACCGTCACTCATGGTGAGCTTATTTTATCATGCTCATGGTGACTGTTTCCTTGATGATTTGAATCTTGATGAAGCTCTTGATGTTTCAGATCTTTCAAAGACCTCATGATTTTTCTTATTACACCCATTTTCCTCGTGATGTTTGAGATGCTTCATAGACCTCATGATGACCATTCCATTTATTATTTGAATCGATAAAAACTTACATATGTGTTTTGATTTATTAGGTGTTATAAGGAATTGCATAATTCCATGTAATCGAGCAATTACATTGGACCTTTGAGAATTTTAAGGTTTATACAATATAGTTTTGACACATCTAAAACTCCTTAAAATGTGAATAAGCAATAAAAAAGATCCCAAAACCTAAAAAATGACTATATTCTTTCACAAAATAGATATCGATTGTAGGATTTAAACTTTAAAATATTTAGGCTAAATGTTGAAATCCTAAAAAATACCTATGTACTAACCAGATTAGAATATGAAAAACCATCTTCTAAACCATGATTGATGGAGTTGTGAGACTAGTTCTATAAGGTGTAGAGTGATCCTGATTTTTTATATTTACTAAAATAAATTTAAAGTATAAGAAATAATAAAGTATAAATATTAATGAAAAACTTATACCACATATATTTTAGAAAATATATCCCTCCAAAAACCACATATACCACATAAAAAATAGGAACACGAGTGCATTATAATGTGTTCGCGTTATAGCACAATTTTGTTATAACACACTTGCATTTTATGCTTGGTAATTACCAATCCTAATAATTAATAATGCAACAACGCTTTCCCAAAATGTGCTTTTATTTTGCTTCAAATAAAAACTTTAGCCAATTTTTGGACACCCATCTTGGTGCACTTTCCTGGAACTCAAGCGCAAAATTTTAGTTGAATAAATTATATACAGTAGAAAAAAATGTTTTGGAAATGTATTAAAATTTAAATAAAAATTTTGAGTACAGAAGTAAGCCAAAATTACATTAAAAATTTGTTAAATGCCTCTATTTGGATTGATTATATCTAAAACTGCTCTATTCATCCTGGGTGCCCCTAGTTTTGGTGTTTAAAAACCTCTATTCATCCTGAAAGTGCCAGGAAGTGTTTGTAAATCACCTGTAAAATGAAATAAACATATATGTTTATTTTTGTAACTCTGGGTGCCTAGATTTTAATCAATCAATAACAATAGATGTTAGAAACACATTATAAATAAAAAATACACATTTTAATAACTATTATATAAACCCTGAAGGAGGCAAAAGGATTTTTCAGAGAAAAGGATTTTTCCTGCTCACTGAAATTTGAAATTTGTAAACTCTCCTGCGTCTGATTTGATGTCAGCTCCTTTTGGTCTGGATCTTATGACTCCACCTTATGAGTCATGTGGCCTATCCCCTAGCTCTCAGTAGATAGTGTGGAAAAACGTGGTGGTTGGGTCCTCCTCTGATGTTCATATGGATAAATTATCTCCTATTGTGCTTAATGGGATGCTATCTCTATAGATTCCTTCCCACATTATGGTAGAAACTGTTTCCTCAAGGGATTTTTCCCTAGTGGGAAAACTCATGGGCCCCAGACCTCCTTTGGAGGAAATAAAAAAATGGGCACGGTCGAAATGGGACCCCTCTAGATCTTTAGAGCTTTCTTCCATACCTAATGGTTTTATTATTTTCACTTTAAGTCTGAAATAGGATTTTTTGTTGGCCCTTCTTGGAGAACCATGATTCTTTGGAAGGAGAGGGTTTTATATGTGTAAATGGACACCAGGCTTCAACCTCCACTCTAAAACGATGACACACGGTCTAATCTGGGTACACTTACCTGGCCTTCCTCTAGATTTTTGGGATCCCATGGTCATTGAAGGTATTTCTCTTTCCATGGGATCTATTATCACCATTGATGAGGCCACTAAGGCCAAATCTAGATTAATTCATGCTTTTTTTGTGTTAATGTTGATGTTAGAGGCCCGATCCCAAAATCTATTGATCTACTGTCATATTTTGGAGTTTGGTCATAGCCCATCGAATATGAGTATATCCCTTAGGCTTGCTCCATCTACAAAAGCATTGGACACATGTCCCATGATTTCCCTTCTAAACCTCAACCTAAGAAAAAAAAATGATTCTTCCCCTAAGAAAAAGGTTAAATTCATCTGCAAGGTTGTTCCTAAAGTAGCTCCAAAGGTTGCCACCACCAATCCTTTTGCTAAATTAGAGGACGAGTAGATTCTCATCATTGATCCCTCCTCTACTCATTTGACTTCCCCTCTACTTGTTACCTCTACTATAGTCCCTAAGGTTGTTGTCCCTGATCTTGTCATCCCCACATTTGATGCTTCTTTTTTGTTATATTTGTCTGTGTCCCACCTGGTTATCAAACAGGAGGTAACCTCTCTCTCCTTTCACCTCTGGAGAAAAAAACCATCCTCGAATTACCATAAATGCTAGTAAGGAATATGATGTGGGAGTTAAGAATTCTAAAGGTAGAGCTTCGAGAAATGTCAGGCTTCAACAAGAATAAAAACTCAAAGTGGATCAATGAACTCAAAACACCCTCCCCATGGTGGTGGGGAACAAATCCAAACCTAAAAAATGAAATTAATCTCCTCAAATATAAGGGGGCTCAACTCTTTACAAAAGAAGAGAATCCTAAAAGACATCATGGTCAAATACTCCTCAGATATTATCATGTTGCAGAAAACTAAGCTTAAAGTGGATGAAAACCTTTTCAGGTTGGGGCCCACTACTTCCTTTGATTCTCAGGTCTCTTATGTAAAATTTGGAGGTATTTGCACACTCTAGAATCCAAAGGTTATGCAGGGTGATTACATCATCAAAAATCCAAAATTCTTGGGAATGTTCTTTCAAGAAGTTGGCTCTAACATAGGTTGGATAGAAATTAACTTATATGCCCCTAATTTGGACTCCCAGTGGGAAAATATTTGGAAGGATATTTTGGAATTTAAGAGTAGATACTTAAATTTTCCTTACTTTATTGTAGGTGATTTAAACAACACTCTCTACCCTTCTGAACATCTAGGCGGCTCCCTTGGAAACCCCAGAAGTATAGAGGCCATTGAAATTTTATCAGGCAAGGGAAATTTTTTGATATGGAGCTACTTATAATATAATCACAAAAACAATGGTAGCGAGACTGAACCACTGATGAATATGCTTATTTTTTTAACAAAATAATGGTTTTGTGGGTGTCCATCTCATTCAAGGTGGTATTGTCACTGTCCATGAGGCTATTCAATCAATTTAATATGCTAAGACTTCAAGGATTATTCTTAAGTTAGACATGCAAAAATATTTCGATATATTTAGCTGGGTCTTCTTGTTGGGAGTGCTCAACTGATTTGGTTTCAGTGAAAAGTGGTGCAGTTGGGTTTTCACTTGTATATCATCACCTTCATTTTTAATTTTGGTGAATGGAATTCCAGATGGCTTCTTTAAAAATAGTAGGGGGATTAGACATGGTGACCCTCTTTCCCCCTTCCTTTTCATCTTAATGGCAGATACTCTAAGTAGGGTGTTGGAAGATGTTAAACAAGCTGCTATAATTTTTGTAATTAAAATTACTATTTGATCTCCTACTACTACTCACAACCAATTTGCAAATGATACTCTTCTTATAAGTACATCGTCGGTAGTGGAAGCCAAGGCCCTACAAGAAATTTTGGAGTGTTATCAGATGGCCTCACAACATCTCATAAATTTCTCTAAAATTTACATTGCTTTCATAAACATCCCACTCAGTAGACAAAGAAATAGTGTTGACATCTTTGTTTGCAACATTGCTGATCTTACCTCTTCTTATCTTGGGCTCCCCCTTTATAAAGGAAAAAAAATAAAAAGTCTTTAGACACTGGTTATTGAATTCTACCAAAAGAAATTTGTTGGATGGAAGGGTTCTCTCCTTAGCCAAACATGTAAGCTTCAGTTAGTTAAAGTTACTCTTCAGAGTCTTCCTGTCTATTTTATGTCTTTGCTCAAAATGCCATATTTTGTGGTAAATTCCATTGAACAAATAAAATAATTTTTTTTTGTTTTGGTGCTAAGGAAAGGAAAAGAATCCACTTAGTGTCCTGGGATATAGTTTGTCTACCAACCCTCTCAGGTGGTTTGGGGATTAAAATAAGTGCTTATCTGAATGAAGCTATGCTTACTAAGATCAGTTGCAAGGTTGCTTCTGAAAACTCTGCTTCTTGGGTTCAACTCCTTTGATCTAAATATCTTTTTCCTACAGAGAACTTTCTACATTCAGAACCCTCAAGAGGCTCTACCATCTAGAATTCTGTTGTGAGCTCTCTCCCTTTGTTATGTGTTGATACCAAATGGCATCTTGGGAATGGTCAGTAAATTGACTTCTGGTTAGATTGGTGGATTGGGGACAAGCCTATTGCATAGGATCCTTTTTGGGATATGATAAACAGGACCTTAATATTTAAGTGTGGTAGGAAAGTTAGTGGATACTTTTATATCATCAACTCTAAACCACTATGGTCCTTACCATTTTGGCTTGGTTGTAGCAACATCCAAAGTCATCGTCTCACGGGACACATAACTCTTATATATTCTCAATACATCTCCTTCTCCTTACCTTAGGATGAGCACATTTTGCCTCTTTCTTCCTCTAGAAATTTCACTGTTAAGGTGGCCTATTCCTCCAAAACTCAAACCCACTATGGCCAGCCACTTCATCATATATGGCCCTCTACTATCACCCCTAAGATTTGTCTCTTTGCATTGTTGTCCTTTAGAAATGCCATCCTCTCAAGTGAAAACCTCAAAAGAAGAGGATTCTCTCTTCCTTCTCGATGTGTTGTCTATCTTGAAGCTTTGGAATTATCTTCTCATCATCTTCTCCATTGTCCTTTCATATACACTATTTGAAGTCAGCTCTTAAGTCATCTTGGTGTGTCCTGGATATTTCCATCATCTCTTTCTGAAGCCTTTAACCAATGGTGCTTCCCCTTCTCTCACCAGATCCTCTCCCTCACTTGGAAAATTTTTCTCCCTCATGGCCTATGGGGTATTTGGAAGGAGCGAAATAGGCACATTTTTAAAGAGCAAGGTATGATTCTAGCACATGTGGTCAAAAGTATTATTACCCTCTTACAGGAAAACTTCAACAACTATATCTAGAAAAGTATAAGAAAAAAGTGAATTTCTATGGTTCAAAGAATTAATATCAGCATCTGTCTTTCTAGGTGGAGGAAAATCCTTTGGTGTCAATGCGAGTGGTTGTTGTTTTGTCTGCTCCTCCCCACGGATGGTTGAAACTCAACACAGATGATGCAACCAAAGGAAACCTGAGTAATTATGGAGTGGGTACCATTCTTCTTGACATGGATGATTTCCCTTTTACTGCCAGTTCTATCAAATTTTTCATGAGCACCAATCATCGAGATAAAGCCATGGCTATCCTTAAGGTTCAGGAACTAGCTCTTAAATTTTGGTCATGCGTGCCTTCTTGTGGAAAGTGATTCCCTAAATCTTATAAAGATTTTAAACTTGGAAGAATCAAGTTAATGGAAAATAAGAAACATCATTGAAGATATCCAAATTATTCAATCTAGATTCCAAGAAATTAGATATAAGCATATTTATAGAGAAGGTAATAATGTTGTTGACCTCCTTGCCAATATGGGTGTCTAGGTGGAGGATCAACAAATTTGGATTAGGAATTTCCCTAGCAACCTCCTCAAAAGTTTTCATAATGATTATTATTGTAAAAATTAATCTCTAGCCAGTTTTTTTTAGCTCTCTTAGTGATTTTTATAACACTACTTCGAGAGTCAGTAGGGTTAGGTGGAAAGCCCTCTGTAATCTTGGCAGCAATTTCCCTATCATCATCATAAATAAGAAAAGACACGTGAAAGAAGATGGCATGTGTGATAGGGACATTGGTTTAAAAGTGGATTTTTAGACCAAATTTTCTTTTATTTATAGTAATAATTATTGTGTGTGGAAGATTCGTGTGAAGGTCCATTCGGGAAACACTTCTCATAATTATAAATTCGGGGCCTAACAAGTTTTTTTAGCATTTTTTGTTCTGTTCAACAACATTGGGGGGCCAAATAAAATGCATTGAACCTATTTCATGTGCCAAAATTTGGGAAGATGAGGAGGTCTAGGACATCCTTAAAGAAGGTGGTATCACCACCTTCATGGAATGACTTTTGGACCATTCGGCACAGGTCTCTTAGTGTGTTTTGGCTTCATGGAAACAGGGGAAGGTTCAAGTTGGAAATATGTGAAGTTCAACATCTCTACAAACTTAACTGTAGTAGCAACTAGGTTACCTTCATCAGGAGCAGTGTATTTTAAGAGGTCCTTGAATGTGGAATTGGAAAATTTTATCAATCCTAGTGAGGATCCTCATAAATACCTTTCAAGTTATGAGAGGTCTTCCTTGTATCCCCCATAGGATAGAGTGGCAGAGGCAATCATGCGATACTTCACAATTTATGGGCATTAAAAGCTAGTGTATTGGCCTCACTTCTTTCTTCTTTCACACCTGCGTCATGGTAAAAATATTAATCTCTCAACTTTCTTGTTCTAATCTCTTGAACACTCAATAAATTTAGCAAGAGAAGGGTAGGGTTATTTTCTACATCAGGGTTTAATTTATCTGTTATTTTAGTCGGTTGCTTTCCTGAATGAGCTTCTCCATTTTCCCCCAAATTTGGGTAAGCACCTTTGTACACTCTTTGTATCCCCACTCCCATCCCCTACTTCCTATCCTTTCCCCTCCTCTAAACCCAACAATAGTCAATAGTGTAATAAAATCTCATCCGACTCTGACTTGGATGTCACCATTATTAGCAATCCTTTGGCCAGCTCTGGGTCTATCTCTGGTGGTGCCTCCTCCCCCCCTCTACAAGATTGTTCACAACCTCTCTTGGGCCTCATCTCCCTTAGCCCCCCACTAGTTGAGCACCTCTCAGTTTCTAGTTCTGAACAAATCATCTCTAAAGCCCTGCTGATTCTTGCTACTCTCTACCTGGATTCCCCTAGTTAAGAGCCTATGAATTCTCCTCAAGCTGCAGCAAAGAATGTTGACATGGATATTAATGAAAATCAACCTCTAAAGGTGCCTCCGTAGAATGAAAGTTAGGTCGAGGTGGTAACTTCCATTCTAGAAAAGCTTCAACAGGATTTTGGTGTGCTAAAAAATTAGAAGGATTTCACGGATAATACCAGAGCTATCCTTGACAAATATTGTGGTGAGATTCTTATCCTGGATAACACTTTGGCAGAGAAGAGTGCCTTTGCTACTACTAAAAATGTTTTTATTGAGATGAAAAATATTCTTTGATATGTTTTTATTTTTTTTATATCTCATTACTTCTTATTTTGGATTACTTATAGGTATTTTCTATGTAATGTTTACTACTCAATCTAGTCAGATGGGATGTTTTTGTAAAAGGATAAGGATCATTTCAAAACCCTCACTTTACCCTAATCCAAAAAAAATTGTTGTATAAACCATAGGTGCCTCAAATATTTGTAAAAAACATGTAAATATCTTCCATAAATCCCTTGGGTGCCTATTTTTTGCTTATAAACCTAGATACCTACAAAATCAGTTTTTTTTGGGCTCTAACCATAAAATATGCCCTAGTATAAGCGTTTAACAAAAAACTAAAAAAAAAAGTCTAATATAACCCTAAGTGCCTACATATTTACTGATAAGTCTGTTATAACATAAAATACGCCCCCTATATCAGTTTTTTACCTGAAAAAACTAACCATGGAGCTTGGTATTTAAGCTAAAACAACAATATATGAATAAAAAACCTCTATTAAAGAAAAAATACAATTAAAAAATTTCCTAATAAATCCTAAGATGCCTCCAACATCCAAATCATCTTGAATTCAGTCTAATTACTATTTAAAAAGGCCTAATTTTTGTTTAGAATCTCTGATCTTCTCTCCTGGTGCGCCCCCTTCTTGCAGACAAGAAAATAAACCAAAAATAAACCAAGTCAATAGTTAAAAGTTTTTAAAATAAATTCCTAAAACCCTAAAATCAAATTAGGTATTCTATTCTTTATTGGTTTAATTCATATAGAATAAAACGAGTTAAGGATAGCTAACAGGAGTAAAAGGTTTTTAATTTTTTAAAATTAGTTTTAAAAACCAGACATTGAAAGTAAAATTTTGCTAACTAGTTCATAAGAGATAATAAGCTCTTGTGGTCAGGTAAAGGGCCTATGAAATATTTGGGACCACTTGAGGTGAGGAGTTTGACTCCCGACCCTTATAGTGAGTTCTTTTTGAAAAGAAAAATATTTAGTTTTTTTACTTTTTATTTTAGCACAAATTTAGCAAGAAATTCAAAATAATATAATTTAATTTTTTGATTTTTTTTAAAACAAAAAGGGAAATAAAGTACATTTATATTTCCTATTTATTTAGGTGTATTTCAAAAATCGAAGTTTTGTTTAAATTTAATTTAGTTTATTTTTGTTTGAAAAATTTACTAAATTTGTATTGTTAGTGGAAAAATTATTTTAGTTGAATTTATTTTTTAAAATTGTGCTTGTTTGCATTTATAATTGAAAATGGAAAGAACAACCAGTTTTTTAATGAATAAATTGCAATTGTTAAATGGGAAAAACTATAGTATTTGGTGAGTTAGGTTTAAAACATGTTTTTTAGCAAGGAAATTATGGTATCTTGTCACTGGTGTGGAGAAACAACCCGCCAGAAGGTAAGATAACCCCAAAAACCTAAGCTCCTTCTCCCAAATATCTTAAGACACCATGGTTATTCTATTATAGAGAATAAAGATGAGTTTTTATTGTATATAGGACATATGGACTCTTCAGATGACGTTTAGAAACAACTAGAAACAATGCACAAGGGAAGTGGCCTCTCAAAGATAATTAAACTCATAATGGAACTATTTACAACTCCCAAAAAGGGGGATGAAAAAATAGTTAGTTATTTGGAAAAAATTAAAAACATTAAAGCATAGTTAGATGGATGTAATTGTGAAATGTTTTAAGATAAATTGTTATATTTTATCATCTTGGAAAACATCCATGAAAAATTTCAGAATTACATATCAATCTTACACTCTAAATACTAAAACAAAAATGATCTACCTAATCTAGATACCCTATCATCTCTCAGGAATTATTCTCACAGAATCGTAAACCCTCTCAAAATAGGAATCACAACAATCAAAATCAGAAGCCAAACTTAAAAGCAAAATTCAAATCTAATACTAAATCTAATTCTATCAAGAACAATCAAAATTGTAAAGTGAAATTCAATGGCACATGAAATACAAGTGGAAAATTTGGTCATAAGGAGTTTGATTGTTAAGTAAAAACTAATAAGTTTGTTAAAAATATTAAAAATAAGAAATTTGACAATCAGAACAAGGATCAAAACCAAAACCAGAATCAAAACCATGTAAATAATGTTGAGTAATCTATTACCATAAATATTATACTCTCAAATTTGAATGACATTGAATGGATCCTAGACAGTGGTGCCTCCAAGCACATGACCCGCATTCATGAAATCCTCACAGATGTTGTAGAATGTGAGGAAAATATTTATCTAGGGGAAATTATAATTCTATCTGAAAGTTGTGGGAATGTTAAATTTAAAAATAGAACAATTAAGATTGTGTTCTATTTTCCTCAATTAAAAAACAACCTTTTATCTTGATTACAATAAACCAAAGAAAATTATAAGGTTATGTCATTGTAAAATAAATGGTATGTGAAAAATGAACTTAGTAATGTTATTGCATCCGGTAACTAGAAAAATGGTTTATACATTTTTGATGGATTTGTTTCTGAATATTTATTTTCTTCTACTTCTAGAAATGATCTTCAACTTTAGAATGAAATACTAGGACATGTGAATTTTATGAGTATGTATGAAATGTCTCATTTAAACCTTGTAATAGGTCTCCATAAAATTAAATATAATCATGAAACATGTGGAACTTACTTATGTGGTAACCAACACATTGAACTATTTCACAAACAACATGATACAAATTCATCTCTCTTGTTAGATTTGATTCATAGTGATGTGAGAGGTCCACTTGAAGTCCCCTCTCTCAGTGGAGACATTTATGCTATATTGTTTTATTGATGATTTCTCTAAGATGTCCTTGTCATACTTCATTAAGAAAAAGTTTGATGTATTTTCCAAATTCCAAGAGTTTAAATCCTTAGTTGAAAATGCTTCTAATATTAAAATCAAAATAATTGCAACTGATAATGGAGGTGAGTATGTTAGTAATAAGTTTGATGAGTTTTTTGTGTCATGCGGGATTTAACTTGATATGAAAACTCCTTATTCCCCATAACAAAATGGAAATGCATGAAGGAAAAATAGAACCATATTAGAAATGACTAGGAATATGTTTCATGCATCGAATGTGCCTAATTTTCTATGGTCAGAAGAAATAAATATTTTATTCTATATCCTAAATATATTTCCTACTAAATCATTACATCAAACTACACCTCATGAAGTATGGAAAAAAAAAAAAACTAGATATTTCACACTTAAGAATATTCAGTAGTACTATTTCTCTTTTGATTACAAAAGTTAATCAGAAGAAACTAGATCTGAACTCCTACTCCTATATCTTTGTCAAATATGGTTTTCGAACAATAGGATTAAGAGTATTTGATCCTTTCAAACATGACATAGAATAAAATATGAATGTTCATGTTCTAGAGAAAACATTTTGTAAAACTTCTTGTGAACCCTTCTCTATTTCTCTTGAAATAGAGCTTGATAATCCTTCTCCAAAAATTATGAAAATATAATTTCAAGAGGATGAATATCTTACTCTAGATATGATATACATTAAGGGGGAGTCATCTCAAAATGTGTCGCATTCAAAATATAGTTAAGGAATCACATCCAAATAGCCTTAGAAATATGACCCATAGTCACCATACTTATCATGCCTTAATGATCCTTTATGAGGTTGAACCACATTATTTTGAAGAATCCATTCAAGATGAATGATTTATCAAAGTTGTGAAAGATGAATACAATTCCATAATTAAAAATAACACTTGGGAACTAGTTTGTCCTTTTTTTAAAAGAAGCATTGTAGGATCCAGGTGGTTTTATAAAATTAAGTATAACTTTGTAGGAGAAATTTATAAATTTAAGGCATGATTAGTAGCTCGTGAGTTCACTTAGAAACCCGGAATAGACTAAGTTAAAACCTTTGCTCCTATAGCTAAAATGAGAACTGTTAGGAATCTTCTAGTGTTAGCTACTCAATATGGTTGGGAGATTCACCAAATGGATGTTAAAAATAATTTTCTAGATGGTGACATGAAAGAAGAAACATGCATTCATCAACCTAAATGTTTTGAAGAACCTTATAAGGAACTATTTGTGTGTAAACTAAAAAAAAATCCTTATATGGTCTTAAACAAGCTCCTAGATCTTGGTATGCTAAAATAACTGACTTCTTTCAGGATATTATTTTCAAAAATTACTTTTCTGATAATGATTTTTTTGTAAAGTATGCAAATAATCATATTATAATAATTTTATTATATGTTGTCAATTTTTGATTGCCATTAGTGATAAGAATTTAATTCTTAGAATCAAATAAATATTAAGACAATATTTTGAAATGACTAGCTTAGGTTCTACTAAATCATTTTTAGGCATGGTTATCTTTCAGGATCATAACTATATTGTTGCATCTCAATCTCAGTATGCTAATAATTTACTTAAAATATTTAACATGATTTACTGTAAAACTATTTCCATGCACATTAAAGTTAGTGTTAAATTAGATCCAAAAATTGTATGTGAGAAATTTAATCCCCATTTTCTAGACAGCTAGTTGGTAGTTTAATTTATTTGACTATTATTAGGCTAGATATTTCATATGCAGTAGGAGTTGTTTCTAGATTCATGCATGATCCTTATGAAGATCATTGGAAAATGGCAAAAAGAATTCAAAAATATGTTAAAGTAACAATTAATTATGGTTTGTATTTTCTTCTTGTAATGATGAAACAATATTTAGATATTATGATTTTGACTGTGTTGGTGATATTATAGATAGAAAATCTACTTTTGGATAAGTTTTCAAGTTTTGTGCAAGTTCCATCACTTGGAGTAGCAGGAAGTAACCGGCACTTTCTATCTCTTCTACTGAAGCAGAGTAAAGAAGTGTTATGGAAGCAGCAAAATAAGCCATGTGGATGAAAATACTGTTGGATAAACTCCATATGGGTGTAAAAGGAAGCAATACTCTTCTATGTGAAAACTAGAGTTGCATTACAATTGCAAACAATCTAGTTCAATGTCAGAGAATGAAGCTTATAGAGATAAATTGGTACTTCACTCGATATAAATTCCTAAATGGAAATATTGATATCAATTCCTATTCAACCAAAGATCAAGTTGTAGATATTTTCACTAAGCCATTGAGTGTTGTTAAGTTTTTCAAGTTTCATGCCTTGTTAGGCCTGTCTGAGTTTCCAATGAGGGAAAGTGTGCATGACAATGCCACCTCTTAACGTACTTATGTAAAATTCCTATACTTCTTCCATTTTTTTAAAGATCACTATATTTGGGTCATAAATAAATGATCACAACATGTGAGTTTTCTTGTAAATCCCAACGAGGCATTAGTTATGGGAGTTCATTTTTTTATAAAAGGATCCATAAGGGCAATTGCACGGAGATGGGGGACCAATAATCGGCCAAATTTTTTATTTGAATTAAAATATGAGTGCATTTTATGAAATTGTTCTCACATTTTGAATTATTAGGATTGGTAATTACCAAGCCTAAAATGTGAACGCATTATAACCCACTCATATTATTGTTAGTAATGTTGTACATGTGCATTAGGGAGCTCTATATATTTATAAAAATAAATTTTTAAGTATATTTTTATACTTGTACTTTAAATTTATTTTAGTAAAAATAAGAAATTATGGTCATTTTTCACCTTATGGAACTAGTCTCACAGCTCCATAAGTCACAGTTTAGAAGATAGTTTTTCATATTCTAATGTGGTTAGTACATAGGTATTTTTTTATGATTTCAAAATTCATCCTAAAAATTTTATGGTTTAAATTCTATAATCGATATCTATTTTTGAAAATAATATAGTCATTTTTTAGGTTTTGGGGCCTTCTTGATTTGTTTTTGACATGTTTTCATCCAAAATATATAGCATACAAAATTTAAACTTTGATCATGACAATTAAACCTATGACTGAAAATCATGTTTCTATGTCATTCTAAATCCTTCCTCTGGTCATATTTCCCTTAGTTCAACCCTCACCAGGTGGCTTAGAGGAAATTCTTAACAAGGTTTTCAATGTTGTTTCATTGAGTAGGGATGATCACCCAAGATGATTGATGAATTCAATGAAATACTACTTCCTCTAGAGACCTAAAAATGCCATTTTTGGCCATTGTGCAACCAATAAACATCCTCCAAGAGAATTTAGGGAAAATCCAAATCATCTGAGGGTGATGTTGGAGAGTATTGAAGTTGTTTGGGGTAGTTTAGGAAATAAAATTTTATTCAAGGAAAACTTGTGATAGACGGGGTCTTCTTGGAGTAGGGAATGAATGTCCTAATGGTGAAATCTAAAACATTTGAATGATTCTAGGAGTTCTAGAAGGAGTTTGGAGGTCAAAAATTAAAGGATTACATAATGAACATGATTGTGAAAATGAATATTTTTCTTTTCCATTTGAGGAAAAATATGTTCTCAATTATGAATGTCTGAGTATGAAAGTACTCAAGTATTTTGAGGATGATACCACTCATAAAGAAAAAATGTCAATATTCAATGAGATTTTGGAATGTGAGTTCCAAGTTTTCAACCATTTCCTTGAGATCAAATGTGAAGACTTTTTGTAGTCACCAAATCACACACTTTTTTATTATATTTATACTGCCAAATATGTTATTTTATATATGGATCTTGTGTAATAAAATTATTCACTAATGACCTATCCCCTAGTCTTTTCGTTAGTTAGTTGGTTTTTATCATCATTTGTCTTACACAATTATCAGTTGTTTACATAATTTTGGTCAACTTTTATGGAGTCTCTGGAGTTGTTATTTGGTCATTTTTCATCTCTAGTCCTTAACTAGGATGCCTAGGATAGTGCTGTGGCACCCATGGGTGCCTTGGTCCTTAATATTAGGTGCCCTGGTCCTAAAAGAACTTAGACCTAATTTATCTGCTTGAGGTTGGTCTTTATCATTTTATCTCTCTTTCCCCTAGGTACTAGTTGGCATGTCAGGTCATTAGTGTCAAATTTTGAGTAAGAGATCCCTATATAAATATAGCATACTCATTATTTTATGGGTGAACTATCTACCATCAAAGGATAGCTATCTAATAAGGTAAGGGACTAAATTTGGGCATCATTTCATCACACACACTACATAGGAAGGATTGTATTCATTCTATTTCATCCACCATTTGCATTTTTACATCTAGTTATTGCCCCCAATCTTTACGTCATTGATGCTAGGCCACCCTAGGCACACAATTGCACACACAAGCACATAGAACTACATTGGGTCTAGAATGTAGTGCAATACTTAGTTATAAGTCCACCATTTTGGTAGCTAAGGTCAGTCTAAACCCTTCATATGACTCTTTATTTTATAGGAATTTTATGCTTTGTATGGGATTTTGTAGGTAAATCTTCATTACAGGTTTTAAAAAACATAAGCAAAGTTATTACGACAACATGCGATAAAGAAAAATATATTTTGGAGATCTAGCGACACTGTTAGATTCAGATCCTAGGATTTTCTATAGACTAGAGGGTTGATATTGTTGACCAGGGCACCCATAGGTGCCCCAGGCCTTCCCTACATGCCATAGTCTATGTAATTCTTCATCTGCTGTAGTTTTCTGGGTCATTTCATCACACTCTTCTCAATCTGCACATCATCATTTTTAGGTCTAGCACACAATGAGGTAAGTTTTTTTAGGTTAGTATCTTATCCCTTCCATTTAAATTATTTCACTTCATTTAAATTTTAAAATAAAATTATCTAGCATTTTACATTTCAGTTTATATCATTTATTGCATTTATGTACCTACTTAGATTAACTTAAAATATAGATACCATTTTCATATTTTAGTTAATCATTTTGGTGAACCCTTTCTTTATAATATTTTTCCCTAGGATCCACTTCAAACCCTAATGGCTAAGAATAGTTCATCTTCTTCTCCCATCATGTCTCATTTTAGTGTCAACCCTATATGATGAGGTTTCCATTGGTGAACTCACGGCTCTCTAGTGTAATCATATTCCTACACTATCTCATACTCAACAAGAAATCTTAGCTAGTCAACAATATGTGCATACTCACTTTGAAGACTCTCTTATTGGCATTAGAATTTTTAAGGATCCTATAGCCTTCACTCGTTGTACACCATGTTATATAGATACTAGTGATCCTCCTTATGATCTCTCTAAGGAAAATTTTGATGACTCTCTTATTGATTATTTTATGGGTATTGATCATCATTCACATGCACATTTTGGTTCTTCTCCTACTTAGCATACTATTATAGATGCATCCCATGATTCTACTACATCTAATATGGCTTCTCCTCATTCATCACATACTAGTGCTCATTCGATTTTATATTATGTTGATGATTATATTGATATCACTCTTAGTGACATCCTCATCTCTAAGTTTTTATCTAATCATGATGATACAATGCATAGCCATGGTTCTCCTTCTTTTCACATTGTTGAATGTGAATCTCTTATTCCATCAATACTTTCTCCTGAGATTGCATCTAACACTATGTATGATTCACCTTCATCTATCACTTCTTTTTCTCCTACCATTTCATCTCCTCTTATTACATCATCTACACCCATTTGTTCCTCTCCTCATTTTTATGTCTCTCAATCGGTCACCTTACCTAGTGGGCATGTTTTCAATGCTAGTCCTACCACTGCTCTATATATTCCATCTTTATCACCTGTTATAGCTTCTTCGGCACCCACTCCTAGTGTTCTTTTAGCATTGAAATATCCTTTATTGTCTCTTGATTTTCCTATGATCACACACAATGACAAGTTACAACCTCTTAATACATTTTCTCCATCTTCCACTATTCCTTCACACAAAATCATCTCTCTCATGCATTTCGTAGGCCAATTACAATCTCATATTGAGTCTCTCATTTTAGAAAGTAGGGATTATTATGCTTCTATTGACAACAATTCATTACATGGTAGCCATGTCCCTAAGAAGATTCATAATTTTTCATTTCCTAAGGAATTTATCATGCTTACATTCACATTTTTTGATGGTGCTGGTGACACTCACACTCATCTTCTACACTACCACATTCTTATGAAATTTTACTCTTATGATAGATTATTGCTTAAGGCTTTTCGATATAGTTTTATTGATGAGGCATTGTAATGGTACACTCACCTTCCCTTTGGGTCCATTAGTACTTACTATGACATGGAGTACACTTTCCTTTGTCAGTTTATTATCAACAACGGCCCTAAGGTTTTTTTTTATTAAGGGCAAATAGTTTTGAAGGGACTATACCCTATATACAAAAGGGCTCAAAAGCCAGATAGTAAAGATGAGAGAAGCAGCCCAGAGAAGGCCAAAATAGTCAACCAAGGAAGGCTCAACAGCCAAATATTTCAATATAATTGAAAAAAGGATCTAAACATACAAAGATCTAGAAATGAGAAGGAAAGGTCAAAAAGGAACCAAAAGAGAAACATCATAAAGAGCTCCGCCAAAAAACAGCTCCAGAACCGCTAGATGACAGCCACATCGCAGCCAAAAAATAGCATCACAACAACCCGTTACTTGATTGCTCTATCAATCTTGGTCTTGATAGCCTGCAGTGACATGAAGAAGGCAATGGCAGTGGCCTAAGAGGAGTCTTGCAAATACACTTGGGCAATTGCAATGTCCCTTTTCTCTTTAGGGCCCCATATGTCCTCATTAATCCCACTTAAACTACAAACACAGTGGACATGTTGTTCAATGAAATTATAAATGCTTTTGAGAGTAGACAATATGCAGTCATTGCAGCTTTTAGCATTCCCCAATCTGCCATCTAAGGATTGTAGTTTCTTGAAGACTTCAGCAATAACCCCCTCTTCCTCCTCACTTTGAAGGATCCTTTTACCCTTAGCTCTTTCCATGTTTTTAATAGCCCCTTTGAGATCTTGTATCTCCTTTTCTAATATGTCCACCCTACAACGGCCCTAAGGTTACTTATGACTGCTTTCCTAATTTACATCAGGGCTCATCTATACCTATCAAGGATTATATCTTAAGGTTCAATGCTTTCATACATCAGCTGTGTTTCAACCTATTGATCTAGAAAATTATTTTATTTTTTGTCACGGTATAATTCACATAATTAAGCAAATATTGTAGTATGATACATTTGATTCATTCATTCTTCTCTACTACAAATTCCTAGATCTAGAGTAATATATTCTTTCACGAAATGTCATTAACCCTCCACATACATCTACTTATATTATATCATCTAGTCCTCCATAAAAATTGGTTGAGCATCCTACACAATCTCCATCCTTTCCTCAAAAACAAGGAAAGCAGGCTCAACCTACTCCACCACCACAACGTACTTCTCCTCCTCCTCCATGATAGGTTACTTATCCTTCCCCTCTATCTATGTCGTGTGAACCATTACATTTCTCCCATCATACTAGACCTCATAAAGTATTGTTTGCCTTACTTGAAAATAACCTAATCCACTTACCATCCAACCATCATCACCCACAACACAAGCTACAACGTTAGTGTGATCAACCATACTGTAATTATCATCACATTAATGGCCATAGGGAAACGATTGTCTTTCCCTTTGTGATAGATTACAACAATTATAGGAACAGGACATCATATCCTTTGGATCTCTCTCACGTGAGCAGTATATTTCTACTCTACCTCAAGATAGAGTTCCTACTCCACTTGAATCATGTTCTCTATCAAGTTCTCATGCCATAGTTCATCCATCACCACCATATATCACTCATGCATTCTTTCCACCACATCCATCCATCACTCCACTCTCGTATCCATCATATCCATCAGATTTGCACTATCCACTGCATCATGATGCTTCTACACATTGGCTTTCACAACCCTCCACATTCACACATTCCACCACAGCTCCATATGACATTCATTTTGGTAAATATTCACACACTACTTCCATCCCACATACTACCACCACTACACGTTGTAGTCTCTATTCACCTCTAATTTCTCTTATAACCCCAAATGTGTTGGCCTATCACCCAGCCTAACTGGGAGCTCACCCAAATTGCATGCAAGTGTTGAGCTCTTTCCGTATATGAGATTTAGAAAAAATTTCATCACCATTAGATAGAGACAATGAACAGATATGATTTTATGCATTCTAAGAAAAAAATTAGGAGAATGGATCTAAGTATAAATGCACCATACTATAGATGTGAACATCACTATAACAAGGAAGAATAAGATCTCAGCCATGAGCATTACTAAGAACACAAGGGTTTTGATCCATAAACATGAAAGAAAAATGTATCGATCAAAAACATAATAGAGATATTTAGAACCTATTCATTATCTATACATTCATAACATACAGTAGCCAACAATACATTAAAAATTACATGAATGGAGTTCATATAGTAATAGAGTCTCACTATGCTTCCATAGTAACTTCATTACAAAGCTTACAATTTTTTCCTTAGATTATATCTATCCCATCTTACTATATCCCCTCTCAGGTGCCATGTAAATCAATACATAAGAGAGAACATGGAAGGAATCTCCCCTGACCGAATCATCATTACCCACAAAAAATGTTAAATGTCATCATGTCTTTCACTAATCGATTATCCTTAGCATGCAAGTGACAGCTATCCCATAACAACATTGACTCCTTATCCCATTATGATAACCATACTGATGCCTTGGAATATGATTTCTTGAGCCACAAGCATCCATAGCCTATCGTTATCCATAATTATTCCTAGTCAATTTTCCATTTTCTCCCTTATCGCGACTTCATTCATAGTCTAAAACGACTAATTCCTGGATCCATCCTGCCTGGGCATGATCCCTTGTGTATCCCCAAAATCTACTTCCATACATACCTCTGCACCTTATTCCTGCGCGCTAAATTCCTCCCATGACAATCACCCCAAACTAATGTGATTACCTTTCATGACAATCTTCCACTCCCCTCGAACAAAACTTTGATGACCAAAAATCTATTAAGGTAAAATTTTCTACATGGTTAAACCACTAAACACATGACTGGAAGAGTTCAAGGAACTCTGTATCTATTTCACCCTTCAATTTCCCCCATGCCTTAAAATTTTTGAATTCCTTCCCTGGGGCTTCCCCTACAATGTTGGGCACTTTATCCGAGGTGACTTCCTCCACTTTCCCCTTGAGCTCATTTATAGCCACCAATAGCTCTACGCACATACCTTCGAACTTGTCCATCCACTCAGTGATGGAATCCCAGAGCTCGCCAATCTTGTAATCCATTTTCTCATGCTTTTTTTTTATCTTATCTTTTTGAGCTGTGGTATCAAAAAATCAATTGTGTATGCTCAAACTTGTTAGTAAGGATCTTCTCCTATAAGGATTTAAGAGGGGAATCCTCCTCTGTCACTTACATGTCAATGATTTTCTTGCACTTCCTACAGCTGTTAAAGCTCCTAATTTCCAATGTGGTTGCTTCTTTGAGTTGGGTAAGTAAATCCTCCAACTCAGTGATCTGGGATTCAACGGTGACTTTTTTCTCTTCTTTTTCCTTAGCAAGTTCTGTAGCTATTGGTCCCGTGCCATCCTTAAAATTTGCAAGCAACATCCCTATAAGGTCCTTGATATGCTCTATCTCGTCCCCATAATCTATCCTAGCGTAGCTTACTAGGGTCGAAAATTGTTCCAAAATGCCTTTAACAAGGGTGTCAGCTCAATCATAGGCCTCCCTTGACCATGCATGCTCACCCTTAAGTCCTTGGTGCAATCTTTCTACTTCCTTTTCTTTTTCCTTCTTCACCGTGACTAAGGTTCAAACAGTGGCCATTATATCTAAGCTGCGTTGAATCACCTCTGAGGACATATTTTGAAGTGTGTTGCATGCATGCTCATCTGGTAGGTGGCTAAGATCTACCACTTTATATGTATCTCCTTCTTTCTTCTTCGAATGAATGGTCTCTACCGTGTGATCATTGACCTCAAATTCAGGTTCTTCAGAGTGACAATGTAGGTACTAGCTTAACATTTTTCTATTTCTGGGCACACCTGCTTCCTCCTCCATAAGATCCCAACTATGTAGCTTCTCTGGGGGAGTGTATCTTGAAATCTTGTGTGCATCACCTTTTTGGGATATTCCAAAAAATCCATACGAGGAGACACGGATATCCACTTTCTCCTTGTTTCCTTACACTTCAATCCCAAGGTGAACCCCTTGTCATCCTTTATGAAAAAGGAGTCCCCCTTCTCTTTCTCTATGTCATTGGTGGTATGGATTAGCGAAGCTTCACGTGCTAGAATATTTTTTGGCCCTTATACAATATGTTCCTTTTCTTTGTCTCACATCTCTTCAATTGCCTTAGGCTTTTCTTCGGCCCTTCTCTTCTCTTGCTCCTAGATCTCTACCTCTAGCTCCTCCTTAAAAGTAGTTTGGTCTTAATCCTCTTCTTCTGATCTTGTCACAAAACTTGATACATTATGTATCTTCTATTTTTTTTGTTCTGGCTCCTCTTCCTCTCCCTTGCGCTCTGGTTGTGAATCCTCGAAACTACCTTCATGTGAAGTACTTGTTCCCTTTTCACCATTATGATGTGTGTAATACTTCCTCTTCTAGGAGGTGTCGAGATCCCCAACCCATTCTTCTTCTTCTTCACCCTGTACTTGACAGAGGGAGGAACGATGAAGATTTGGAGGGAATCCATGAGAATCAAGAAGTTGCACTCAACTATAAAATGTTTTAGCTTCAAGATTCAAGCAAGAACACAACCATGAAAGAAATGTGCATGCATTAAGGGAAAAACTAGGCTCAATACTCCTTGTTCATAGATCAAGAGAGGTGGTGTACATATAGTGGAGTTAGTGAGTAAATCCCATGTAAGAAAAATATGCCTCCATGATGGAGAAGAGGAGTTACTTTCCCAAAAGGAAATGTAACTCCTATGACACATACTTACACATATGATAGATTCTATAAGGGAATATATCATAACTAATACGAAACCTAAGATCTATGCTCCCACCTAAGTGAGATGACTCACTTGGTGAGGTGGCAATACACCTAATGAATAAATAAAAGGAAAAGAAAATTCCACTCACACCAACACCCCCCTTCATCATAAGCTTGATGAGGTACCCATGTACAAAGAGGAAATATCTCGAAAAAAATAAGAACAGAGAAGAAGAGGGAGATGAGAGGAATGCAAAGGATTTCATGGATTGATCTGAACTCTACAGCTCTAGGAGGTCTCCCAGAAGAGTGTTGATGATGATATCCTCCACCTTTGGACTAAAGAAGATCCACCCACACCAAAATATGTGCCTTCCCTTAGGAAGGACAAAAATGATGTGTTGGAAGTCCACCCACTCCATGAAGGAAACTGAAGGCAACAACATGAAGAACTCTAAATCTGGTCCATGAAAGTGTGACATAGGTCTAGAAAATGAGTGCCAAGGAACTGAAGGTAATGCAACGTGCGAAGAAATGTTAGAGTGTGAAGAGTGAACACACATATAGAAGATGTTGAAGTGATATGAAGGCAACAACACAACCCCCACAATAGAAAAGGGATCCACAAACAAGGGTGGATCAATGAAGAACTCTGGAAAAGTGCAAGTGATAAGATCCCCAAAAGGGGAACTCCCAACAACAAAGATGATGAACTCCTCCAAAACATCTGTATATGGATGAGAAACCTGCAGTGCATCACAAGTGAGCTCTGTGAAAAGAAGACCAAGGTTGGGCAGATACTTGTCCCAATGAGGGGGCTCAATAAATAGAAGAGTGATGTCAGACATGTATGAGTCATCTGATGAAGGTAGAGGAGTGAAAAGGGCCTCAAACAATGAAAGTGGAAAGGAGGTGGTTGTGGTCAATGTATGAGGTTGAGTATGGGACTTCTCAATGTCTAATGAGATGGGAGGGGTGACAACACTCGCTGGAATAGTGAGAGAAAGAGGAGAGAAGTCCTCTATAGTACTCTTGGCATTAGAATTGGGAGAAAAATCCTCATCATTAGAAGTAGAACCAAGATATTTTTTGTCAACGGAAATGTCATCACATGAAGAAGAAGAGGAGACCACTAGATCAATAGAAGCAACAATGGTTGTAGTATATGAAGGGTCTCCATAGAGGGACTGAAGAATGCTCTAGACACGTTGGGGTGGATATGAGTTTTCCATGTGAAGCCAGAGAGATTTAGAGATGTGTATCATCAAGTGACTAAAAATATGGTCACAAGTGTCAATAAATTCCTCAATATGATGATGATTAGTGGGTGCAAGAACTAGCCCAAGAAGGAAGTGTGAAATACCCTCGTAGGTGAAGTAGCATTCCATGGAAACATGCCAAGCTAAATAGTTCTCTCTCCCAGTAAGAAGTTGTGGAGGATGTGAGGTGATCGTGCGACACTGAAGTTTGGAAAGAGATCCCTCCATGATGCGGAAGAAATAAGTGCAATGTGCATGAATGCAAGACGTCAGACTCAGTCGATAATGCATCTCTGTGTAATACAACACCTAAGAGTAATAGTGACCCCCTAGAATGTGGCACTTTATAAAGTAGTTTGTTTATAAAATTGACAATGTTATCACGTAGTGTGTGAAAAATCATGTAACTTTTACTAAAGAATCGCTCAAAACCGAGCAACGAGTCAAAATTTATACTAAGAAAATGATTCTCGCAACTGCTGGAAAATGCCAATAGGCTTTGCAAACATTAAAAAAGTGCCTGAAATGGGTGCAAAGGGTGTCATGTGGGTACTCATTGGAAATGGAATAAAATTTTAGATAGGGTTTTTTTTTACTTATGAGGGGGGATTAGCCTCATAGAAACCCTGGACCCCATCCTCCGTCTTCAACACTCGAAGGAAGGACATATATTAACCAGCAAAAATGAATCCTAAAAATATTACAATGAAAAAATAAATGGTTTTCACCTTTAAAACATTAAAAATGGATTGTTTTAACCTTCAAACAATTCTAAAAGGAATGGTGAATCAATGAGGCGAGATGGTGTCCAGGTTGGGCGAGCTAAGCCCACGAGTTGATCTTGTTAAACACGGGAAGAATGAGCAGGCCACGTGTTGGTGTTGTGGAGTTACCAAATAGAGTTGATGCTGTCAGAAGATGGCTTCATGTTGTACTGAGCCAAGTCAAGCATGGAAGCGCTAAGCTAGTTCCATGTGGTGAAGTGGTGCAGTGTAACCATCCATGAGAAGTGTAAAGTTGGTGGGTGATGTTGGTAACAGTCACAAAGTTGATGCTCGATCTGCTGGAATAAGACAGGGATGAGTGGAAGGAACATCTAAAGAGTAACTGCCAAAAGGTCAGCCATGTGTTCGTAGGCTTGTTTGTAACGGCAAGGAGTTAGCAAGCTTATAATAGTAAAAACTACCGAGCAGTGCGTGTGCCACGTGGAGATAGAACATAACAAGTAACGAACCAAAGATGCACATAGTCCACATCGAGCCAAATAGTGTAGGGCTACATGACAGTTAGGACTTAGGAGCAAAGGGAATTTGAATGCACAAGGCAAACCAATGCACAACCAAGATAACCAGTGTAAGGCAAAAGTCCATTTGATCTGTAAGTCTAGTGTAGAGAAGGGCCCAATCTTCAAGGACAAAAGCAACAAGCTGCCAATACAAAATATTGTCCACAGAGAAGAAATCCTTGAGCTATCAGAACAAAAATGGAGGATTCCATTCAGTGTAGGAGCTCACAATAGAGTTAAATGCAAAAATAAACAACCATCCATTAGCAGACCCGATCCGGAGACCAAAGCATGATGTACCAAAAACAAGGCAAGTCGACTAAAAATGAACAATGCACAGTCGTGGATAGTGACAAGTGGACACTCCTGAGCTAGAGATGCATGAAACCAGTGCTGACGATGCCAAAACATTGCAGGTCAGGGTAAAACGTGAGTAAAAATGGTGATCAATGTGAGAAAGAAATACTGAGACGTCAGTGGAGCAAAGGCATGAAGGTAAGAAACCAAAGCACGAGTTAAAAAGGTGAGTCATAGCACGAGTCGACTAGGAAAGTCACAAATCCAAAGCAGTGATCAATGTTATCCGATGAGTTGTGGGACAGCTTGGTTCCCAGCTCGACAAGCTGGGGCCAAGTTGGTCCTTTAAAACCAGCCTTTTCACTTCTTAACACACCAAAAACAACACCTTTTTTAACTCTAATTTTATTTTGATCCGAAACACACGGAGCACCCAAAAAAACACACCGAGCACACAAACCAAGCACAATGTCCCTTGACAAATACAAGTAGAACACAAAGCAAGGAAATATCTTGCACATGAAACTACGAGGTGGTGAGTAGTAAGAAAATGAACTAAGAAACATGATTTCAGTCCCTAGGCTTTGATACCATGATAGAGGGAGAAAGAATAAAGATATGGAGGGAATCCATTAGCATCAAGGAGTTGTACTCAACTATGAAATGGTGTAGATTCAAGATTTAAGCAAGAACACAACCATGAAATTAATGTGCATGCATTAAGGGAAAAAATAGGCTTAATACTCCATGTTCATAGATCAAGAGAGGTGGTGTACATATAGGGGAGTGAGTGAGTAGCTCCCATGTAAGAAAAGGATGCCTCCATGATGGAGAAGAGGAGTTACTTTCCCAAATGGGAATCCAACTCCTATGACACATACTTACACATATGATAGATTTTGTAAGAGAATCTGTCATAACTAATATGACACCTAAGATCTATGCTCCCACCTAAGTGAGATGACATTTCTGGTGAGGTGGCAATACACCTAACAAATAAATAAAAGGCAAAGAAAATGCCACTCAAACCAATAGTACTAATTTCATTGGTGGGATAAGTGCCTCCCATGGTTTTGGAAAGGGGGAGTCTGTAATCTCCACTTCAATACCCCCTTTAGTCTTGGGGCACAGCTACACAAATACTCGATGGACATAGCCTTTGATGGTGACATTGACTTGTAGGTGTAAGTCTAGGAAATATAACTCTAAAACCCCGACATATACAGGTCGGGTACCATACTTATATGTAATGCGAAGGGTATGGACATGTTGGCTAGATTTCCTACATAGTTGAAAACCTAGGTAGTCATGAGATAAATCTCCCTCATTTATCGGTGAGGCGCCCGTGTAAGATTTTTCAATAAAGTATGCTAGTATCTATTTAGGGTTTTTACTTTAACCATGCAGCTCATGAACCATAGCTGTATAGTTTTGCAACAAATAAGTAGCCGTTTAAAGAAAGGAAATATGTAAAGAAGAAGGAAGTAATAAAAACATAGGAAAAAAAGAGGGAAGATGTGCAACCCAATCAATAGATTACAGAGTTGATTGCATGCACATAGACAAGACCAATAGATATTAACACTCAGAATTTTAAGCAAAGGCAACTTTCAAATCTAGATCTAAGATAACACAAAGTTTATAAATATATCTAAGATAATAAGCTAGAAATAAAATGCACCGTGACACAAATTTCTCTTGAAATCTACTCCTTTCTATTCCTTTGCTTCAAATAGCTATCAGGGGCTTCAACACAAAGTCTAGAACACAAGAATACTGCTTACAAATTCCGATCTTTTAACCCATAGGTTCTTCCTCTACTTATAGCATGTAGAGGGGAAATTACAAATATGAAGCCCTTAGTGAACTGACACATGTGGATTTTGTAAAGGAAACAACTGGCAATCTCCCTCCTGGAATTCCTCTTTGCATGACATGCATGATTTTCAAATGAAGATAGAACCTTCTATTTTGCATGTCTGCCACCTATCTCCAAGTAGTTGACTTCTTCAAGTAATGGATTTTAAACCAATCGCTTAGGTTTTATAATTTAATTAATTTCTCAATTACTTTGTCGAATGAAATAAGAGAAAGAATAAGAAAGAGGAAAGCTACAGCCTTGTCCTTTTTCATATTCTACATGCAGTTGATTCTTTTTCCTTTGATTCTCACCAAATTGGATCTAGAAGTGGTTGGATCTGGAAGCAAGTGACTATAATTTTCTTGCAGGTATTGCCTTTGACTTGTCTTCCTTCTTATCCTTGAAGCTTTTGTAGTTCTTCTCCAGTACATGCATCAATGCAATGTTTGTCATAAATAAATCATCATTTTTATTTTTAATTGCATATGGGCAATTAAAAATTATGGAAAGTACTCCAGGTGAATGCAAATTCAATGAAGGCTTCAACTGGAAGATTAGGAGAACATGCACAAGCACTTGGAAGGAATTCTCCATGCATTGACGTCTTCACGGGCTGCATTCGAAATAAGAGGATGAAGCCTTTGTAATCTATTGTGATGGTTAGTTGGAGGTTGTTGTGCATGTTCTAACTTCTTGATCTAATGCTGACAGTGAGATCTTCCTTTTGGCTAGGAGGAACTACCTGAAATACACAACAGGACAACAAGAACGATTTAAACAATATATAATAGTGGGTTGCCTAGTGTGTGCTAGATCCAATAAGTTTGATACTTCCTATGTGGCAGTCAATATTTAATTAAAATTAATGTAAGGAATGACATAAATAAATAAGGTTCTACTGTAGTTAATATGATTTAGGTATCTCATCTAAATACAATAAGCAAATCTAACATAACAGGCTAGGCTATGATCAGATATGGAAATAAGGTAAATAATTAAGGTCATAGAACAGGTCTGGGTCACTTGGAAAAGGTTATTGGGATTTGGAATTAGCAATATTTCCAAATACAGAGACCGACGTCGGTCTGGTATGAATGACAACGATTACTGTGGGCTGGTAATAACTCAATAGTTCATGGTTTTGGGTATTTTTCTGAGGCTGAATCAGAGATGGTAAGGAGATGATTTCAGTCTAGGGAGGTGTTGGGAATATTCAGAGGTAATTAAGAGTAGACAAAGGTGATCAAAAGGGTTATGAGTGATGGGAATGGTTGGGTTCACAATAAGACAATAGTGGCGAGGTAAAAATATAAATGGTGGTTGATAAACACAGGTGAAGAACTCTTATACACTGAATAGAAATGAAATGGTGTAGGTTAGAGACACACTTATAGTTGTGCAGGTTCAATGGTTGGGTGGTGGTGATGGTTGATTAGTGTTGTGGAAATGCTTCTCGGAATGCTCCTGTGAATGTAAATACCTTTTGATTAATGGTTTTACTTGCTATGGTTGTTTGGATGTGTGAAAGAGCTCTAGTTCTTGCTTACATGTAGATATCCTTTGCTCCAAAACTCAAGAATGTGTCTAACCTCTCAAACAAGGTTACCAAAATGGTTATCTGGTAACTGATGATAGTTTAGGGTTACCGACGTTGGTTTCAGGTTGACCAGCATCGGTTAAGGTGAGATATCCTAGGTTTCCTAAAATCGTAGATATCAGCTATCCTCTTCTAGCTTTTGCTCATTTATGTCGGGTCTAAATGGAACGTTGTGCTTAGATACGTAGGAATGTGGTTAAAGGAAGAATATGCATGTACTTTTAGGGTTATACTAAGTCTTAGTTAGTTATGGAAACATGTTATGAATAGGTTTATGATGAGGTGTATAGGTGAGGTGGTGGGGTGAGGTGTAAATTGGTTTTAATTAAGGTAATTAAATAATGAATGAAGTGAGGATGAGTATTAATTTAATTATAAATAATGAAATTAATATTAATGTGGGGTATAAGGGTCATGGTTAGGTGAATGTGTTTAAGTTGGTTATTTGAAAGGGGACCAAGGTGAGTGTGACCCAATTTTGGTGTCTACATTTTGCCCCTTTTTGTTGTGTAGCGTGTATTGGCAAGCAATGCTGAAAAAAACATGAAGTGATTGCCCCATGTGTGGGTGAAGGTGATCCCCCTCAAACCGGGCACTAATGAAGTGCAATATGGAATCGGTGAGTGGTTTGATAAAGGTTTAGGTGGGTAAGATAGGTGGGGAAAGGTTTGAGTATTGAGGGAAAGGGTGAAAATCAACTTGGGCAATGGGTAGTGGGTCGTGGTCAAAATCGGGTCATGGGTAATGGAAATCAAATGCACACACACGTATATATTGCAACATGGTACCAGGTTGAAAAGCTTGCAAACTCTATATCATCCAAGGTTGATAGGTTTATCCAAACAAGGGTGAAGCGATTCAGGTATCCAAGGTATAGGATATGGTCAAGAAACACAACGTAGGTCAGGTGCAGGAAAGTTTAGGTATGTTTTGGTACACCAAAGGTTTGGTTAGGATAAACAACACGACAATAGGTAAGGTATGGTTGTTAGGCTAAAACAACATAGGTAACAACATCGCAAGGTATAGCGAGTACATAAGGTAAATAGTCACACCAAGTAGGTCAAGGTCAGGCAAACAGGTCATGGCACGGGTAAGGCCAAGGTATAGGTAAAATAACAACTCCTAAGACACAACAACGGAAATGTTGGGGTAGGATAAGCTTGTAGGTATGTTTCAATGAGTGGTCAGAATGATATAAAGTGGGTGAGCATGAGTGGCGACAGGTGAAAAGGGAGCAGGGTAAGGGCAACTAGTTTGAAGTGTGACCGATGTCGGTTACATGTTGACCAATGACGATTCACTAGGGGATATGGATCTGGATTTGAATTTGAATCTAGAAGCTATACATGATTCTGCTGATCCTTTTCTTTCATCATGCTTCGCCATGGCTAGAGAAATATTTGTCTGAGCAACTCTTTTTCTTTTTATTCAGCTGAAATTCTTTACAATTGGTGTAGATCTGGAGATTTCTTCAGATTCAAAGGATATGTTCAATGTATTGGACATTGATTTAAGCTCCCTTTCAATTATATAAGCACCTGTAATGAATACCTACAATTAATTCAGACAAAGATGGAATCCAAAGCATGACCACTTGATTTTTATCATAAAAATTTGCATATAAAGCCCTCTGCCCTAAAATTTTAGGATTTTCTTGCATGGAAAGCAAGCATAAATATTTTTAACTTCACCTGGGCACCTATAATACTATGCATACAATTAATCAGACTTAAATCCAGCTCCTTCAAACCTAGGCACCAAACTTTGAAGCTTTCCAGCAGTGAAAACACCTTCCTCTGAGCAAAATTCCTCCTTCTTTAGGTGCCAAAAATGCTTGGGTTGCACTTCCTTACTAAAGAGTTAATACTTCATTAATATGGCAGCCCATTTTGTGCATGTTCATGGCTGTCATTAAATAAATAAAAATTAATTTAATTTTAGCATGCTACATTCAGTTCGCTTTGGCTTGTCTTCATGCATTGACTTTCCTTCTATTTATGGTGCCAAAATTGGGTGAATAAATATTATTAAATGCATTGATTATTCACCCAAGGTGGGTTACACTTTTTGGCAAGGGTGAATTCTAAACATAAGAAGTCAACTTCTTATAGGAATTTTCACCCTACACTGCAGCTCTAAAAATTCCTTCTTCCACTTAAGTGATTTTACTTTCATCATGGGAATTTTTACCCTACAAGGCAGGTAAGAAATTCCCGACGATGCTTTAAGTGATTTTCTTTTATAATGGGAATTTTTACCCTGCAAGGTAGGTAAGAAATTCCCGCCTGTCTGCCACATCTAATATTCCCATTGCAGCTTAAATGACTTCGAATTCATGGGAAAAATTACCCTGTAAGGTAGGTAAGAAATTTCTGCCTTCCTGCCACTGCCAAAATTCCCACTGGCAGCTTAAAGTCTTCCTTAAAAAAAGTGTGAGTAGCATGAAAGATAGCTCTTTTCCAAAAGTGTGACTTGCATTATGACTTCTGCCTTTAAAATTGTGTGAGAATTTTTCACTTAGGGAAGCATGGAAATTGGACGTGGAAGGCAACCTTGAAAATTACGACTAGCAAAAAACAACATTTCTTTCCTTTTTGGATTTTTAAAATTTGCCATTTTTGGAAGGGGTTCGGGAAGATGTAGCAGCAAAAACTTGCATGTACCGTAACTTTCATTATGTGGTTCCATTTTAGGTGTCATTTTCTCTAAAAGTACATATCTTCTCGAGCTCTACGGATTGATGGCAATATTTTTATTATTTCCATAAAATCCATTTATTCCAAAAAATGCGACTTGCCTGGGAGAGGCTCTTTTTTGTGCACGACTTCATCTTTTTAGAGAGAACTAGATCCCCTGTGAAAAATTCCTTCTCGCATGACATCCATAGATGATCTTCAGATACTCCAGGAAATAAAAAATACTAAACTAGTAAAGGAATTGACCTAGAGAAATTTCACAGAAAACAAAATGGGAAAACACCAAAAATGCAAAATGTTGCCAGAAGTCACAGATAAAGCCCAAGATTCATTCCTAGTTAAAAATCTACTGGTATGTGGGAATATTGACATGTAAGACCATAACAGGGTTAAACCAGAGCACAATTTGCCTCAAACATGGCTCATAATAATTAAATAAAAATTTCTCGCAGGTAAACCCCAATGATAGAATATAACGAGCTTGGGCTTATCGGTATTTATCGAAATTGACTTATATGACTCTTTGCAAATATCTTGATGTAATACTAACATTTTATGGCAATAAAAACACAAAATGACCCTTTATTTTAAAATAATGGAATTTTTTAACATGGGGTAGTCTCATATTTGTAGGTGCAAGTCCAATAAATACGACTCCAAAACCCCGACATATACGGGTCGGGTACCATACTTATATGTAACGTGAAGGGTATGGACATCAACATCCACTTTATCTACATCAAAGGTCAGCTTCTATGCATCCTTTAATCGGTTGATGGATTACTTCAAGTATATAGCAGTGAATGTGAATGGGAGCTTATACCATGGCCCCATCTCTCCTTTGGTCATCATACATCTTGCTAAGAAAAATAATTGTGTGACTGTGAATTTGACCTAGTCTCCAACAACTCATGGTAGTTCATGGGGGACATGTCATTCCTTCTCAAATACCTAGTGCAATTGTTCATATCATAAGCTCACTTGTGCCTTATAGGTGCTTGAGATGGTCCCATCACAAGTGAATTTCACAAAATTGTACTACAAGAGATGAGTGCACCGGTGGGTGAACCCATATGTTTCTATCTAGCCCATCTGGGACACCAATTTCCTAGAATATGATTAAGAGAAGTATGGAGCCCCATGTGATCTTTGCATCAGCCTCATTTTGCACTCGTGCGTCGTCAATAATGTTGTTTGTAATAAACTCTGCAAAATTTTAATGTGCCATTTTTGACACTTTGTAGCCCACATATAAGAATCACTTTTTCATGTCCATCCATCTTTCTGATGCTCCCAACTTGTAACTAATGAGTCAGGAAACGAGTCTTAAAGCTAGGTTTGGAAGATCCATAATCACTTGAGCCCTTCCCCCTTTCTCATAGTTCAGTTGTTTTGCTAACTCTTCAATTTTTGCAGTGGCACATAAATCAAGTGACATATTCTTGTCAGTGTTTCATAGGCCTATTATTGTTTTAATCAAATGGTATGTAATCCTCATTCTTCTTCCTACAAAGTAGAATATATCCTCGTGTACTTGTGGCATCAATCACCTAAACAGAGGGTCAAGTTTTGCAAACAATGGCAACTCCCATAGTTACAGGACTCTAGTTTTTTGTAATTCTTGTTGTACCAATTCGTCAACTTTAGGGTTTCCGAGCTTGTCTATTGTGGGAGTGTATGAAACTAAATCCACTCACATCAGCTTCTTGTTGTCACTCTTTTGGTGGTTATATTCATTGATCTTGCACCTATAACGCTTCGAACTCCATTTTTTGGTCTTAATCACACCCAAGGGGTATTGCATCTCCGAGTATACCTCAATGGGTTCCTCATTCTCCACCTCTGGTCTCTTTGTTCAAGGTTTCCTTGGTGCCATTTCTATTTTTCTCTTTTGTTCTTTCGTTCCCTAGGTGCTTTCCACTTTTCTTTCATCTACCTGACTGTGGTGGCTTCCACGCTTCTCTCTCACGCAACCCCTTCCTACTCTATTGTCTTATTTCCTTCTTTATACACCACAAGATCACACCACACATCACAAAACTCAATTAGTTTGTGAAAATTACCCTGCTTTCTTCTGAAAACCGTCGTCACACTTTTAGCTTGGGAGCACAAAAAATTCTCTAAGGAAAGTAGTTGAAATGACTACCTTTACCCTCTATTTATACTTTTCCAACACCTTAAAGTTTCTCTGACCACGTTTCTTAATGTCTCTTTTTAGTAAAACACTTTTTACTTAAGTTAACTTCCGCAACTTCCCTCCTTGCATCGCAGTCGTAACCTTCTAGCATGCTAATACTACTTTACTGCTCCAAACCTCCTTCATGTGCCTCACTGTCCTAAAGTACATAACCTCTGTGCTATCCACTAATTAGTTCCATATGGTGCCGCCTACCTCATGTTGCACTGTGCAATCATTTTTCCCCTTCTACATGGTCTTTTCTCTATTCAACTTTTTTTTCCCGAAGACACCTTTATACCCACATGAACTTGAACACATTATACACTATACCACTCGATCTTCTACCTTTGCAATCATCATCCTAGAATGATTTCTCCACAGTTTATCTTCACAAAGAATAAATCAACCATATCCAGAACATATCTACCTAGTCAACCCCATTGTGAAATTATACGTGGCCCTCTGTGTATGGAATATCTTATAATGCAATTAGCTATTGGCACACTAATGCACAACACAACACCAAACATAAATGAAAAAGAAAAATTATGAGGAAAGGAACAACATACAAAAAGAAAATGTAGGAAGGGAAATCCTAAGATAATTGACAATACTGCCTTATTTACAAACACCAAGAAGACTTATTTATAGTAGGGATTCAACCTACTCCCACTAAATAAATCGGGAAACCGTGTTCCATTTATCACCTCTAACTAGAAATCTCCTGAATCAAGTATATATGTGATCATGTATGGTCCCAACCAATGGAATTTAAACTTCCCAGAGTGGTACAAAAACTTTGAATCATATAAGAGAATCATTTTCCCTACCTCAAGCTTCTTATTCTTGATATGCCTATTGTGTCATGCCTTCTTCCTGGATGTTTCCATTTTCTGACTCTAGTGAGCAATGGCTCACCTCTCATCCAATTGCATCAATCTGACAATATGTTCCACAATCTGTTTTTCATTAGCTAATCCTCCTGCACACGCAATACGTAGAGAAGGTAACATGAATTCAACGAGTAATACTGCCTCTTCGCTAAACACCAACTGAAAGGGTGTTGCTTTGTTCAACCTCTTGTAAGTGGTCTGATATGACCATAACATGGAAGGGAATTTTTCATCCCAAGATTTTCTTCCCACATCACAAATCTTAGTCAATGTGTGACTCAACTTTTTTTTAAAGGCCTCAGCTTTCCCATTGGCTTGTGGGTGATAGGGTGTGGTCTTTTGATGCACCACCATAAATTAAGATAATAATATTTGAATAGTTTCATTCAAGAAGTGTGCACCCCTATCACTTGTTAATCTCAATGGACATCCATACCTGGTTATTATGTTCTCCCATAGAAATATTGTTGATGTAGTTGTGGTATAATCTTTCATAGGCATCGCTTCTACCCACCTTGTAAGATAATTAATACAAGTAATAACATAACGTGAACTTGTCCTGCAAAATGGTGGGGAAATTGGGCCTAATAATTCAATTTCCCACTTCTCGAATGGTTCTGCACTAGCAATTGGTCTCAAAGTAATTTCATCATAATGCCCAGGCTTTCCAAGGTGTTGAAAATGATCACAACCTTTTTCATACTCCGTAAATCCTCATATAATGTCTCCCACCATAAGCCATTCATTAAAACCTTACACAGGGTGTCCCTCCCAGCAAAATTTCCACCTGCAATACAGTTATGAATAAAACTTTGCTTAATTCATCATTATTTATATTTGAATAAATGTAATAAGTTAAAGTATTTAATTAAATACTTTAAACTTATGTCAATATATATTAGTTGTCCTTAGTTTTTAGTTAACTAAGTGATAGTGTTATCATCCCAATGTTTGTGGGATCATGTTCTATCTTTTACATATTCTATTCCTGGATGATTTCCATGAGGGGCAATAGGGGCAGTTAGGGGCAATATGTTATTTCTGCATATTTTCTCAAATTAGATGATTTGTTTCCATATATTGTGGATGAGATAGAAAATGTCCAATATCTATAGATATTGAAGCTCTCTCATTTGTCTGTAATGCTTGATTTTGATATTAATAAAATACACAAGCACCATCTTGTTTCTGTGCAAAGCTTTTGTGTCAATATTGTTTTCAAGTATTCATTGTCATGATGCCCAGGCTTTCCAAGGTGTTGACAATGTTCACAACATTTTTCATACTCTATAAAATCCTCATATAATGTCTCCCACCATAAGCCAGTCATTAAAACCTTACACACAGTGGCCCTCCCAACAAAATTTCCACCTGCAATACCGCCATGATCTTCCTCCATAATAGATTTGTGCTCATGTTCAAGTGCACACTAGCACAAAATTTATTCCCAACCTATTGTATACAAGTCTCCACTAATGAACATGTAGGGTGCAATGCAAATGGGAAGCTGCTTCTTCTTTATGCTCTTCATTGCTTTGAGCGCCACATCCGTTTGCAAAAATATAGAAATATCTTCAAATAAGAGGGTGCACATTGTATTATGAAAAAATAAGAATCTGAAATTGTTTCCTCAATGCTCTACACGTCCTCACCTGAATTAATCCATGAAAAATGATCATGTCCTAAATTACTCATCCCCAATTTTACCACAATCGTAAATTCAAACTCTTGAAACAATAATACCCAATGACATATGTGCCCTTGTAAAATGGGCATGTTTACCAAATAATTAAAATCCATATGGTATGTGTAGAAGATAAAATGTGTTCCCAAAAAATATTGTCTAAATTTATACAGTGTGTAGATCATGGACAATGGTTCACGCTCTGTGGTAGTATAATTTTCTTCAGTCGGAGTTAGCTTGCTACTAGAAAAACATAAGTCTTGATCAACAATTCCCTCTCTAGGTTGTGCTAACACCACTCCAATTTCCATACCTAAAGCATCCACATGTACATGAAATGGCTTACCCCATGAGGGAAAGCATATGATGGGCACAGTGGTAAGTTTTTCCTTCAAATTTTCAAATGCCAAATGTTGTGCCTCACCTCAGTGAAATTTTCCTTTATGCTTCAACAAATATTCTAATGGCACAAAAATTTTGGCATACCCCCTAATGAATTTTTTGTAGTACCCCATATGCCTTAGAAACTTATGTACTACACTCTTCTTGGTGGGTTCCTTTAATCCCAAAATTATAAAAACCTTGGTAGGATCCACTAACAACCCTTCTTTGTAAATGATATGACCAAGTAGCATGCCAAACAGAGTGGCAAAAATACACTTATTAATATTGAGAGAGATGATCAATTTCCTACACCTCTCAAATAACACCCTCAGATTGTCACAATGATCCTTCACTATCCCATACACCTTACAATCATCCAGATAGACTTGAAGAAACTTGTGAATGAAATCTTGAGATGCTTCTACTATGATGCATGAAAATACAGTAGGTGCATTCTTTAGCTTGAAAAACATAACTGGGTAATAAAAAAATCCCCATTCATTGATGAAATTCATTTTCTCCTCGTATTCCTTCACAATACTTACTTGGTGATAACCTAAAAATCCATCTGTGAAAGAATAGATCTCACGCCTTGTAACTCCTATAATCTCTTCCGTAAAGGGAATTGGAAATGGATCTATAACGCAAGAAACATTAAAATATCCATAGTATACACATATCTATATCATTCCATCCTTCTTAATAGTGATTACCATGGGGCTAACCCATTAATATTCCTTAATAACCTCAATAATCCTAAACTCCAACATCTTGTCAATTTCTTCCTTCACCTTCACACGCAGGTTAGGATTCATCTTATAGGGACTCTTTTTGACCGGTCATGCCTCTTCCTTCATCTTGATCCTCATTTAACCAAGAGAGTGATGGACCCCTTTTAAATCATGGTACCCATGTGGAAACAAGTCCTGGGAGTCACATAATATCTCAATAAGCTTTAACATTTCCTAATCTAACCATTAATCTCCAATAATAGCTTCCTCGAGTCTCGCTTCAGTACCAATGTTGACCTTCTTTGTTTTGAAGGGATCATGGTAGGTGTGTGCCTTCTCATCTGCATTCTCTATGACTTCACGTGTACCTTCCGTATGATCAACATATAATTTTTCCAATTCCTCATCATTAATCACATTTACCAACTTACCCTTTTCCTTCTCTAGGCAGGCATGCTCAAACTACATTTCTTCTAGTTCCTCTTCTTCAAGTTGCACCCCCATATCAAGTTCTCCCAACAATTCAATAAAAATGTCCTATGCCTTGGCACTATCTCCTAAGGTAAGGTTCTTGATCACCTATAAGGCCTCATTTATTGATGGTTTAGAAGATAAGTACTCAAAGGTTTGAACAATACATGTTGTTAACTCTTGCCAATTTCTTGTTTGTCTCCGTGACTCTGAATAAACATACCATACATGTGTGCAGCCGTGTAAGGTGGAATAGAACTTGTGCACCCACAAGGAAGGGGGTAAAGCTTCTGGGTCTTTCCTCTAGGTCCTATCACATTCCTGAATATGGAATCAGGTGAATCCCCTCCCATCACAACTTATATTTTAGTGGGTGCATTACTTCTAAGAAAGCTAATGGATAATGTGACCCTTACCTCATGCCACTATAGAAGATTTTCATGATGTGTCATCCAACAACGTGCAGTTGTTCCATGTAAGGTATAAACAAGTTTATTCCTCCTCTTTATCTCACAATTCCAATGCATCTCCATTGCACGCAAAAAGGTATCAGGGTTACCTTTGCTAGTATAGCTTGGTAATTTTTTTCCTCCTAGGCACTTGACTGAATGCACCCTGACCACTCGAGTCACATTACCCTTTATTTCTCTCCCAATCAACTCATATGTGCCATGCACCGAATTATCACAAGAAACACTAGTGGTATCACTCATTGACTGTACGTCATCCCACTGAATGACTCCCTCCTTTAATAGTTGGACAAACTCCAGGTCCTTGATGGTGTGTAAAAATATCTTGTTTAAATCTTCTTCTCCCAATGGTTCCACATAGTGTGTGAGCCATCCATTAGTTAGTGGAATGATCATGCACTCCTTTTTGTTCTAAAAAATGATGTAGCCTTTGTTGAAGCACAAGTCAGCATTATTTTCATAACACTAAGGGACCCAAGTAACATTGATAATATATCTACCTCGGTAAGCAAAAAGACTTCAAATTCCCCAATGAACTTGACTCCTTGAATAGTATTTGAAGAGTTCTTCCAAACTCCAAGGGGAGTAGCCTTAGTTCTATTTACCATATACAACACATTTGAAGATGGCTACAATAGTGATCTCCCCATCTAATTCTATACATGTAGGTTTAGAACATTAACTTCTGCACATATGTCGATCAAAATATTACCTAAGAGCCATACATCCACTGCTGCATTTAATGTAATCTCCTTGTCATAGTCTAAACTATGAGGTGGTAAGTTAGTGTGTATAATCTACCTTTTGCGCTTGCCTCTAGTGTGTGGTAATTTTTATCTCAACCATTCTCCTAACATGGGAATGACATTTTCCTTATGCACTATCTTACACACCTCCTTAATATCATCTATCTCCTTCTGAGGAGTTTCAGAGTTCTTTTCTTACTCCAACTTTCACGACTATTCCTTAAAACATTGAATCTCTCCTTGCATACTCCTAATCACCTCTATAGTCTCTTGATACACCTCTTTCTAGTAGGTACGATTGGGGTATTTACCATGCAGTACCTCCAATATTCTAATAGTAGGCTTCTGCTTTGGCATTTCCCTCATGTGTGCAGCCTCAGCATGAGTGGTTAGTAAAAGAAGCTCCAAATCTATATTAGACATCACCTTAGGGATGTACATCGGCTCAGCATGCTTTACACTCACCATCCCCACACCCTTATTATGCTTCTTCAGATTTTGAAGCATGTGACTATGCAAATCTAGGAACTATTTATACTTATGCTTCTTTCCAAACCATGACCATTACAACAAGTCTAGGAATTCGTGCTTATAATGATCTTTAGATCCACAATTAAATAAAGTTCCAAGGGGGAAGTCACCTATTCCTCCACCACAACCATTATGACCTCTAAATTCTCCTCAAAAGCCTCATCCTCTTCTACCACCATCCATGTGCCCTTCATAGGTACAAACCTCATCCTTTAAACCATTTGCAATGCTAGTCTGGTGCACACCAATGTCAATGACATCATGGATCCGGTCTATCAACCTACAGTCCTTGGTATCACGGGTGGTAGATGTATAAATATCAAAATAATAGGACAAATTCTTACAGAGCACACATTGTAGCAATGAGCATATACTAGGATCAATCTTCCCATGACATATCTCATAGTTCAACACCATGGTGCACACCAACTTCCAAGGGAAACTATCTTTTGTATGTCCTTCTACTTCACAATTCGTACACTAAATTCTGTTGTAAGTCTCGTGTGTTTAATTCATAGATAACTTCTCAAGTTACTTCACCATGGAAGTAATTTAAGCTTCCAAAAAGGGACTCCCTCGAGTGTTAATACTTATGATGGCCTTAGCATGTAAATTAACCTCTAATGCCTTGCGTGGGTCCATGAAATTCTTATATAAAAGTGCCCTCCTGAAAGGCATTATCAATCCTTCAAAATACCATTGAGCATGCTGCAACGGATGGATGACATAAGATATCTTGGACAAGAGGGTCTTGAAATGTGCATCATACTCCTGCACACTCTCTACCATACCCTGTTGTATCTCCTTCAATGCACTGATACTCTTTTTCTCAAAGTCAGGAATGTGAAATTTTTCCAAGAATGCATCATGTAGCGTAGTATAATCCACCACCATTTGATGTGGGTCATAATTATGATACCAACTATATGTGCACCCTTGTAACATCGCTACAAACTGACTTGCCTTCCGATCCAAGAAAGTGATCTCCTTCGCATGCCATAGCAATTCACACTTGTGTACATATTCTGCAACATCCTCAACACCCTTGTAATCCAAAAAATGGAGTGACATCTCATAGAACAAGTGCTTTTGTGGTTGTGGTCCTTGTCCACCCAATCCAGAAGCCTAATTTCCCCTGGTGTTTCCAACACCAGATCCACTTGATCCACTTGCTCCATAACTTCCCAATCCATCAGATCCTCCTCATGTAGTAGGTACAAGGCCTAAAGTGGTGCTACGTTATGTACCTACCATCGAGCTAAACTAAGATACCATGGTTTGTGAAGTGGAACTACTCCTAGATGTGATACCCACGTTCTACTCACCCAAACCTTGTTGAAATGATGTGTCAGACAGGATACCACCAAATATAGGAAATGTCTGCATGGGCACAAAACTCAAGGAAAAATGGCAACCACTTGATGCTTCTTATTTATAAATAATAATTAAACTAGCAATACCTTTGTCATGACTTGGAAAACTAAGTGCAAGGGTTTTGTTTCTAAGTGGGTCCAAATGTGTGCCTATGAACCTTCTTCTTCCTCCATCTGAAGAGCTCTTGTCAAAAGCTGAGGGGGTTCTCCCACATTTTCCAAGATGAGGTATCACAGACTGCATAGGTTCCACATCCTTTGCGTGAACCTAAAATCCTTCCCAAATTTTTTTCCTCAATAGATCCATTTCTCCTTCAATCTTGCATTATTTTACCAACTCCCTCTCCCGAGCCTCATTATACTTGATCTGTCTTTCATCTCTCTTAATTTCCACTATAAGATTTTCCATATCCTTCCACAATTGCTTCCACGCCCTGTGCCTAGTGGGAGTTTATCTAGTCATAGGAAAGGATCCTAAACTCAGGGTCATAATCAAGATCTTGATGGCTAAAGGTTAGGCACACAAGAAATCTCTTCTAGGTTCTCGCAAGAACTCAAACTCAGCAACCTCTTAGAAAGAATAAGTGGAAACTGCATACTCCAACATGTAACTCATCAACACACCTCTCCACCAATGATCAACAACGTGATTCCATACCAGATCAACATCATGAAGCCTTTGATGGTCTTCTTGAGTCTACACATGAGGTTGATAGAAACAACTTCTCTTCAATGCACATGTTGACAACCACTCATACAGCTCCACCAAAAATAAATAAAATAAGGTCTCATATAGATCATTATACAAGTGTTCCTCTACCCATTTACATGGATAAAACTTAGGTCCAGTGTTGAATCGAGAAAACTCATCTTCCATGTTTCTAAGCCAAGTTTCCACGTAGTCCAAGGTCAAGTGTTTTTTCATCCCTCACCATTCTTGCAACAAATTCAAAAGAGGTCTTGACAATGAAACCAAAATGTAGTCTCTATTCACCTCTAACTTCTCTTCAAACCCAAAACACATCATCCTATCACCCATCCTGAGTGGGATTTCACCCAAGGAGCGTGTAGGCACCAAGATCCTCATTTATATGAGCTTTTCAATAATTTTCATCACCATTAGAGAGATACAATGCACAGATATGACTGTATGCATTCTAAGATAGAATTGAGGAGACTAGATCTAAGTATAAATGCACCATACTATAGATGTGAAAATCACTATAACAAGGAAGAATCAAATCTCAACCATGAGCATTACTAAGAAAGCAATGGTTTGGATCTATAAACATGAAATAAAAATGTACAGATCAAGACCATAACACATATTCAAAACCTCTTCATTATCTATACATTCATCACATATAGTAGCCAATGATACATTAAATATTCCATTAATGGAGATCATACAACAACAGAGTCTCATTATGCTTCCATAGTAACTTCATTACAGAGCTTACAATTTTCACCTTACATTCTATATATCTCATCTTACTATCTCCCCTCTCAGGTGTCATGAAAATCAATACATAAGAGAGAACATGGAAGGAATCTCCCATAACTAAATCATCATTACCCACAAAACATTCCAAATGTAATCATGTATTTCCCTAATGAAGTACCCTTAGCATGCAAGTGCCAACTAGCCCATAACAACCTTAACTCCTTATCCAGTTATGATAACAGTAATGATTCCTTAGAATATGATTTCTTGATCCATAAGCCTGTATAGCCTATTGTTATCCATAACTATACCTGGTCTCTTTTCCATTTACTCCTTTAGCGTGACTTTATTCATAATCTAAAATGACTAAGTCCCAGATCCATCATGCATGGGCATGATCCCTCACACATCCCCAAAAGCTACTTCTGCATATACCTCTACACCTTGTTCATGTGCACCACATTCCTTTGCGCCCTAGGTACTTGGTAATTTTATGGGCTCAACACATGCCACCTCGGTCTCTAGTAGGTGATGCTTATCACCTTACCCACCAATGACACACTTTTGTTCTTATGGTTCTTACATGACTATTGAGGGATTTGTTTTGAGAACCTCTTATCACGCACTTCTTCCTTTCATCTAGCACACTTAATCATTTCCTTATGATTCACTCTTACTTTCTCGGCTCATCCTTGACTGCTGAGGGTTCTTAAATAACTGATATTATCCATCTACACACTAGGGGGCATCACTAATCTTCCCCCCTTTTAGTTTCATCATGCTAACATTTTACGATTACATCACATTATCATTCATCCCAACCCGTTATTTTTTTTATTATACATTTTGGCTTCTATTTTACTAATCGACATTACATTCATTCTGCATTACACATTCCATCACATTACATTTGTTATATATCATAATTATCAACATTATACTCTGAGTATACATCAATCAAACACACAATCTATAACATATTACTACGACAATAAACATAAAATCATACATCATCAACCACATTATGACTCCGATATACACAACAACAAAAAAAAAAACATCATATAAGCATAACATGCGTCCATATATATATACATACATACATACATATATGTGTGTGTGTGTGTGTGTGTGTGTGTGTGTGTGTGTGTGTGTATCGAATAAAAATAATCATTACACATCAAATGTATTATCATTGGGGGGAAATGCCCCCACATCATATACAATAGAACAAGTCAAATCTCATCATCATTGTCACTCTCAGGTACTGTGAGAGCCTTAGAACTAGATGCTTCACCACCAATGTGATGCCACTATTCACGGCCTCAATACATATCAACCTTCCTCCATAATAGGGTAATCTCCATCATCTTCTCAGAACAATGAAATATATGCTAAGGGACCACCACATACCACCTCTCAGGCTTGTTGAGTCTCCTCGTATGCATCGTCCCTCTCACCTACAAATATCATGCATATCGCTGCATCTATGGCCATTGGCTCAAATAAATGGGCATTCTCACCCACTATACCATCGTATCGCTCAAGTATTCCTCTACCAAGCACATCGTTTGACACGTTTTGCGTCAATGTGTGAATGGATGTGTCTACTATTAGGGACCAATACAAATCACCCAAAAATCAAATAACACAACGTGTTAGACACCCATTGCTATCACATAAGCCAACAACAACACACAAAAAATAATTATCTATAGATACTCATGCTCAGCTACAGCTGTTGTTACATTGTTGGTGGCATTAGATTCCCCCTCTCTTTCTTCTCCATATGGTTACCTTACTAGACCTGTAAATAATGGGAAAAATAATACCCACTGATGTGTCACCCACCATGCATGGTACTCCTCCATAAAACCAACATTGTTTGATTCTATCCGCATTCACCTCATCTAGCCATGGCTATACTAGTTGCTCTGTTGTGGGCCGTGGTCTAGCTCTAGTCCTCTTAGGTGCACCAATGGCTCTCAACCATATATATGGCTGTCATGATACTCTCTCCACTTGAAAAATATCAGCCACACTTGGGAATTGATCCTCTAACCACATAGTCCTCTGAATACACCATAACTCTACAACATCCTCGGGACATCTTCTATAGTCATGGTTTAGCCTCCATGTGACTGTCTTGGGCCCCATCCTATCTATCAATTCTAAAAATGTATTCGTGTCTATCCTCCACCCACAAATATTAATCAACCTCCTCGCATATATATTTGGCCTATCCCACTCTCCTTGAGGAACTCCAATTAGTCTTAACATGAATATATGTTCATAATTCCATACATGTAATAATGTAGTGGCTCTTATCCCACCACCATGATCATCATGAGTAAATTGATATAGATCTCTGTATAGGTGGGATAATACACACCGTGCCCATGCGTATCTAGTACCCTTCCCTTTTTATTTGTCAACACATATCAACATCTTATAAAATATTCCTACACCTCCCCCCTCCATTGTTATAGATGAAGCAATCACAACAGCTATGAAATTATGTAAACGCCAAAACCCCAGACCGCAAGATAGTATCTAAACTGATAAAGGCCTCATAAGGTAATCCCCATAAAGTACCTTATTTTTTATCACATTTTCCATTTCATATCCTATAATGGCATAACCTGTACCATCTCTCCAATAACCAAAAACTACACTATATGATACATATCCTCCAAAGTAACAATCATCTCCCCTGTAGGTAACCAAAACATACACGTTTCCACGCACTACCTCTCACATTATGCAATCAACATGGGAATATTATGGGTCACATCCCCCATCCATGTTATGTGCCACAAGATGGCATGGTCCATCACATCCCAATCATCACCTATCAGGCCCAATCTAAGCAAAGTATGTATATGATGCCCACCGTAAAACTCCCTTGAGTGAATGTCTCTCTGCAAAACACAAACAGCCAATAAACCCAGCATTATAACATCTTATAAGTATAAAACACAATCTCTCATCACATTACTACACATCACAAATTACACTTATACGATTCCAGAATAAATACACACATTCTGGACTAGGGAGCCCAGGTGCAGGATTGGGGCGCTGGAGAGCTATTATCACAAAATTACAGCACCCTTGATTACTTGTGATTTTTCATGTGAGGAAATTAGTGTAACCTACATAACATGGGATTATCCTATTGTGTGGCACGTTGTGAGTAAAATAATCCTCTAGAGAAATCCAACCTCTTCTCCTTCCTTGCGCCAAATTCTCCAAAGTGCAGAGAATGGAAAACTAAAATAATCCTTCCCTAATTCTTTCTAAGGAGATAGGGAGAGAAGTATGCATAAAAAGTAAACCTACTCTAAGGGAAGGTGATGTACCAAGAAAGGGTGAAACAATCTAAGTGAGTAAAAAATAGGGAGAAAACAAGGTAAGAGAGGGCAGGTGGAGGCACCACAATCTAAGACAATATTTAATTCCATATATTCATAAAGCACAACAAATTAAAAGGTCCTGCAAAGAGATATAAATATGCACATGTAGTAATTTTTATGCCCATAGAATAACCTTCTAACCCCATGTGCATTGAGCACTTACCTGATGCACACATGGGTGTCAAACCCCTCCTTTATATGAGCATTGTGAGAAGATGTTGTCATTGATGATGGATTAAGTGCAGGAAATTAAATGATCATGCATATATTCTAAAAGTATATGATGAATCATTACACCAACATACCCATAAAAGAAACATCATACAAATAGTAGATATGATCTATAACATAAATAAAAAGTAACTAGGGTTCACACCCATGAACAATATATTTAGAAAAAACCATATATTTATCTTGATCATAGTTCAGTAACCATATTACATCCATAAGGGTCATATCAGACCAATATATCATGACTCATGCATTAGAAGCTCTAGCTATTCTTCCCTATTACAAAAATTTAGTAGACCCATTCCCCTAGATTTGCTAACATTCCTATAGTCCTCTAATGAGAACCCCAACCCCTAGAATCTTCTACTCATTTCTGTAGGGCTTTTCCTACTCGGGTATGGTTCATTGTACCATGGCCCTCTTCTTCTCTTCCTCTATCTATCACCCCCTTTTCTTCTACCTGAGCATATTTATAAATAGGTTTAACACCCACCACCATGCCTTTCTGAAGTAGCAAATCATTTGCCAAGTTTCAAGGTGGTCTTCTAATGGAGCATGCTTCTTCTAATCCGAGCTCCCCATTTTCTGCAATGATGTCTTTGGGAATGTTCCATGCATGGATTTTTCTTAACTTGACCACCAAGTTGCTAGGTTATAACCTTATCAACTCATCACACCTAGTCGGGTCACGTTTTTCCTCAAGTGCCTCTTGGAAAGCTGAATATGAATAAGTTCTGAATTTCTATTATACCCTTCTAAAATCCTTGTCTTGTGTGATTTTCCCCTCGTGCCCATCTTCTTCATTGGTCCTGCGTGTGCATGTGAACTTTAGGACTTAGTCAATATTATGAGGCCCAACATCACCCCACACTAAGCTTGTTCTTCATCCTTGGAAACATCTTCTCCAAAGAATAAATAATGGTGGGACTAAAGAATGAAGAATGAAGAAATGAGAAATAGAAGCAATAAAGAATGGAGGAATGAAGAAGAATTTGTTTATTGTTGAAGAATGAGTTGGAAATCCTTCCTTATATCTTCCTCAATCTTCTCCACTTTTCCTTGCACCTATTGGCAGAGGTCACCTATTAAGGCACTCACCTCTTCAAATCCTATTTCATCACCCTTAACATTCAGCGTATCAACAATGTTTTCCAAATGCTTATTGAGGTCATCCAGCGCATCCATCATGTGGGTGATTTGAGGGTATAATTCCTTCAGCCAATTTTTGATTTGGCCTCTCAGGGTCTTAATGGATTCAGACTTCTTTTCTACCTTGGCTAAGATCTTATCCTATTCTTCCCTATTTCCATTATTCTTCTCCTAAAAATCCTTGAGGTTTTCCTCATGGGTGGAAACTAGAATGCTTGCCACTCTATCTCTATCCGTGTAATTGTCATAAGCATCTTTGGCTATCTGTGTAACAACCTTTACATTGGCAAGGAGCTTAGTGTATCGAGTGACTGTCTCCACCACCTTCAACTTCTCTTCTTTCTCCTATCATGCTAACAATTCTTCTGTTGATTCCAAAGTGAGAGGTTTCCTCTCCATGGTGAGGATGCAAGTTAGGTCTTCCAAACATTGCAAGGTTGACTCATACTTCTGATCAGGTGGTGCTAGGTTTGGATGCTTTAAGACAATAGAATTTGTAATAATTTATACCATTTTATATACCTCATACACCCTAGCATTTTCCTCCTTCATCTCGTGTTTTAATTGTGCACTAATTAGTTCCTTTTGCTTTAGATATTTTCTCTTTTAAACAAGCTCCTTTTTTTCTCCAATTCCCCTTCCAAGAATCTCACCCGGTCATTCCTTCTAAAATACTTGCCTCAACTTCAAATAAAACTTTGTTGAGCACATTACAGAATTTCTCATTAGATAACTAATGATCATTCACCAGTGGGTTTATACCTTTGGTCTCCGGAACCTTCATCAGTGCCTCTTAGTTAACTTCAAACTCAAGTTCATCAACATGGGACTCAAAATCCCAAGATAACATCTTCCTAGTTCACGGGTATGCACCTTATTCCTCAAATGAAGACATTTCTAGGAGTTGGTCTGTCGGCACAATGGTATGGAAGCATGTACATAGTACTTTGTTTGGATTATGGATATAACCCATTCCATACCCTTGTGTTACTACCATGGTCTTTCCTCTTGTGTGCACATTCTTTAGAAAGCTCACCATTAAGCTGGGATCTCCGCCCATGCTTCCATACTCCTTCCCTATTCACTCTTCTTCTCTCTCCTTTATTATCTCATTTTTGCTCCAATCCACTTCTTACTCCAATAACTTCTCTACTAGATGCCTGCCACTTCTCTTTCTTTGGCCTATTCTATATACTCCTCGGTGAGGTCAGGGGTCCTCTAATTCTTAGTATTTACTTCTTCACTCTCCCCTTTTCCTTGAGCACCTTCTTCATCTCCACCCTTCCCTTCACTTCTTTCTTCCTATAAATCATGTACATCATACACAGGATGATTCTAAACTTCTTCATCCTCATCATCATCTCTCTTTCCCCTATAGGACTCTAAGCTCTTTATCTCCTCTGAGTCTTCCTTCCCCACTACCTTCTATTTATTCCTATCTGGGGATTCTTCCTCTTCCTCAACACATGATTCCTTTCTAGGAAACTCTTCTTATTATATAACGTATTCCTCAGGTGTCTTTTCCTTATCCTTGATGGGATATTACTTCATGTGTGTGTATGTGCTTGGCTTCGCACTAACTCCGGTGCACCTACAGATTGTATTGTCTGCACACTTGGTGCTTTCTTTTCTAGTGCTTCTTTCTCCAGGGTCTATTCCCTTTCTCTCTTCTTTGGTGTGGTATTTTTCCTACTAGTGGGATCCTCAAGGATGGAGACATCATTCCCTAAGTAAGTTCCCTTTTCATACTTGGGCATAATGTGTAAGTATATTGTCGTTGTGGCCCTTCCAGTAATTGGCAGTGTCAAGGTTTTTGTCATGCACACTTTATGGGAGACATACTTCTCCACATAAGCACACTTCTTTGGATATACCAGCTTCCTTCAAAGATCATGGTGGTCTTTTTCCACCTCACTAAGGTCAAACCTTAGTATTTTAGCTTCCTTGAAGTGATTTACCCCTGCTTGGAAATACTGTGGTGAAGGAGAAAGGTAACATACACCATGGGATCTTGGTCCCATCTGACAGAGTGAACCTACCAATGCAAAAGTGTTGATAGACAATGAACTCATATTTTACATTTACTAGTGCTAACAATTGTTCTGGTATCCTCCACTCGGCCCCAAATACGTCATGTATTCACTTGTACTATTTCTATAGGCACGTTTTGTGGGAAGTTATCATGGTATCACATGTGTATTTCTCAAACCTCTTCACAGGGAGGGATCTTCATCTGGATACTCCGTTATGAACATCTCTAGTCCATCACGCACTTCAATTTCTAAAAAGATGATGGTGAGAAGAACATTGCTGAAAATTATCTTCCCTCCTTCTTATGCGATGTTGATGATCTCTTCTGCAATGCAGGTGGACAAGCTATAGATGGTCACTTCTTAAATTTTCCGATATACATTCAACCATTCCTTGTTTATTTTTGTCCACCTCTCTTGACCATTCATCTTGGTTACTAGGCACATGGCCATTCTCATCACAGGGTTGGGGATATCTGAGATATCAAAGTAATGTGAACCATTTTTATATTCATACTCCTCCAAGATCTTCTTAATGGCCTCTTTATCCTCCAAGTCATTGTCCAACGAATCCCCTTCATAAATAAGGCTGGTAAACTTGGAGATGAGTTGGAAAGTTATGTGCATTCTATGACCCGCAAAGTATAAGTGGTCCTCATGCACATGCGACATCAACCATTGGTATTGTTGGTACCATTTCTAAGCTTGCATAGTGTGCCCTAATTTTTCATATCCAATTTCACTAAAAAATTTTATCTCCCAATATTGGTGATCTGCAATTCATCCCCTCCAGTTGAATGTTCCAAAATTTCCCACAAAATTTTTGTTCTACCCTAGTTTAAAAGAAAAATCCATGTATGCTCTTATTTCGTGCCCTAGGTTTTTCCATTTTTCAGGCCATGTCATTTTCCCTTTACTAGATCGTGCAAAAGGTCAAAATTGATCAAATTTTAATCATTTGCAATTAGAGACACATTCCCAAGGTCAAAAATAATGTTAATCCATGATTCAATTGAGTTAAAATAAAAAAAATTTGCAATCCTTGTTAAAAAAATTGGTTTCTAGTGAATCCTTTAAATTTTCCACATTTTGACGGTCAGACGGGCATCTTTTGCCCATCAAATCCATCTTCTGTATACAAGGGTGATGTGGTAGGTTCTTATTTGCCGAGGAGTAGTGGGAATGTCCCTAACTTATCATTTTTGAAATTTTGGCAAAAGGGAAATTTTTAATCTGTGGCTCCACCTTCTGTAATGAAGTGCCTACGTGCCACATTTTGACTAGCTAGGAGATTGGTAGGTGGCGGAGTTTCCTTAGGAAATTTTGCTTTCATTATGCAAAATTTTCAAAATCAATTTTTGGCCCAAAGGCCCGCAGCGAATAGGGAGAAGACATGTGGCACGGAGGGCATGCGGATGGCGGGGGAACTTGGAGAATTTTGATGTTTTATGGCTCAAAGTGATGAAGTCAAAATTTTGGCCCGAAAGCCCTCGGTAAATCATCATTGGACACATGTCTAAGAAAGGATGGGATGGGGCAGTGGGTTTCATGATGATTTTAAATTTTTTAACTTCAAATGGTAAAGGTAAAAAATTGGGCCGAAGTTTCAGGACCAATCAAAAGAGGACATGTGTCCAAAATTTGCAAAAATAAAGGAAGGGGTCGAGGGAAGACTTGGTGATTTTTGCTTTGTTTTCTAAAGGTGACAATTAGATTATAGCCCCGCTCCAATCAGAAGAAGACACGTTTCCAAAAGTTCAAAAGTCAAAATTTTGTGCGTGGCCCCAAAAAGGTGTAAATTTGAGGCTTGTGCGGGATCGTGGGCCTTTGGAGGTAAAAGTAAAATTTTGCCAAGATAAAGTGCAAATGAGAGGCATGCCTCTGCAGCCAACCCAAGGTGGACACATGGCACATTTTAAAGTGTCAAAGGGTGGCATGCGTCAACATTGAAATTCATGAATTTTTGAAAAGGGTTTAAAGGAAGAAAGGGAAAGGTTGGACCCGTAGCGAATAGAAGATGGACACTTGGAAAAGCAGAAGACTGGGGTGCGGGCCCGCGGGAAAAATGTGAAATTTATCCCAAAATCCAACAAATGGCAAAATTAATAGAATTGGTTTGTGGTTTCAATGGGACCCACCATTGGACACATGGCGAGCCCAGAACGCAGGCGGAGAAACGTGGCAAAATTTTCCAAAATTTCAAAATGTCGTAAAGGCATTTTTTGAAAGCATAGACCTGATCCAATCACGTTTTGACACATATCCCACCTTTTCCAAGGTTTAAAAAAGGTAATTTTGAGCTTATTTCTAGATCTCATCTTCCACGTGGAGGGCGGACATTTAAAGTTAATACAAAATTGATGGCTACTGTGCATTCATCTATTTGGGCCACCATGAGAGCTCCAAGAAGCTTGGAATCATGATTTCTTCATCAAATTTCATCGAACCTTATATGATTTTGGGTCATCTTGGCCTTCTAAGAACATTGGCAACATTTTTATGGCTTAATTTCTTGATCCAGAGTGTTTTTGATATAATTTTTTCTTAGGCCCGTCAAAAAATGTAAAAGTCAGATCTGGAAATTACAGAGGTAAAATTAAAAAGGGTAAAAGGTAAAAAATGATAAATGAAAGATGCTTGCATGCCTAAATGATAAAAAAATGTGACCCTGGGGTGGATAATGATCCAAATTTGTGTAATAATTTGATTTTTGTGCATACCTGGCAACTTGCAAGTTGTTTTTCTATTTGGTGTCACTGTCATTAAATCATGAGGTTTTTGTAACAAATTTGATCCCATAGCATATTATTTTCTTGGGAAGGAATAATCCAAGGTGGCATGAAGTATATTATGCATTTTGGAAGAAATGTAAATGGTCGGGAGTTGAAAATCACGAGAAATTTTTGAGAAAAAGCTCATTTTTTGAGAAAATCCTCCAAAGAAACAGATTAATGTCTCATGTGTTGGAAAATTCATGTATGTGGGTTGGTTACAAGTGTATAGCCACCACACAGCTCTGAGATTGTTCATGTAACTCTCCCCTACTGTTGAATCTAACAATCTTTGAATTAAATCTGTGTTTTTCTTTGGGTAATATGATGTCTGTTATCAATTTTGAATGCCTGCAAATAAATTTTATTGTTCTTGTTACAATATTGCATTGAAAGGCTTTAGAAATCACACAGGATCTCCCTTTCTTATTGATAGTTCATTGGCATTTGCAATCTCATACTCATAAGAGCCTTCATCTGATAAGGAGCTAAACAAATTTAAATTCACTTTACCTTCCTTGACATGCAGAGATTTCTTGTAAGCCTTTGGGGGAACCTTAGGCGTGGTTTGATCATGGGTTTTTGTGTTTAATTGAGTTCTTTACTTCAATATTTTGTGGTGAGATCTCAAATATTGTGTGTAGAGTGCAACTTGGGCTTCCACCTGTGCCTCTTCTGGTTGAAAGAACATCCTGATTATTTTAGGCATTTCATCTGATAGTTGTTCAAGTATTATATAGATTGTCAAAGATCTGATCTATCCCAGTTTTTCTTATCAATTTCCCACCAAAAATCATCCAAAAACAAAGATCATATCATGTACTGTCCCTGATTTTTATGTGTATACCCACAGAAGATCAAAATATATTTGTAAAAGTATGCACAATAGATCAGGTTTTTCAATGTCTCGAGTAACCTTTTCCTTGTTTTGAGAACATACCCATGTTTTGAGAAGTGACAACTTGTGGGAGTTCAGATCTGGGGTGTTGATCATGTTTTCATCAAGGCCTCCATCACAAAATTTCAAGCAAAGATAAGGACATCTTCATCTCCTTCACCATTACAAGGTTACAAAATAGGTCCTCTTACATTGGTTGTAAGGCACAACCTAAAACAGCTAAGATAAGATCAATTCCTATTAGAGTGCTATCCATTTCTCCACAAACCTGAGTGCTAGCTAAATGATATCCCCGGTTATCAATGACATACAACATGGTCTATTCTGTCTTTAAGCTCCATGACATAACTGTGGTGTTGATAAGACTTAAAAGGAGAAAAAAATTGGATACTAACACGAGTGGCGCTATTTTCGGGGACCTATTGAATTTCCTTGGTGTTTTTGAAGTGTTTGAAGAGTTTGAGCATTTGTATATTCAATTTTTTGAGTTTTTGCATTGTCAATATATCATCCTATGTTTCAGATCTGTAGGTTTTAAAGCAAAGGTTTCAAGCTCAGCCTACCCTTTTTCCATGTACTAGCAGTTCATACACTTTGTTGCATTATATTTTGGTTGATTGAAGAAGAAGAAGGTCTGGTTTATAAAGCCCTACAAGGTTGTCATTACTAGAAAACATTTGACAAAATTATTTTAGTGCATTCTTGCACAACTAAGGTGAAATTCCTTAGTGGCGACTCTATGTTGATCTAAATTTGGAAATACCAGTGTCTTAAGCTTTATGTCATTTATTTGTGTGTTGTTGATCTCTACAAAACTGGAGGGAAGAATAACTCTCTTCCTTAAAGACTCTGCTAAGAAATTCTTCTCAAATTTAAGAAATTTAGAGTTGGAAGGGGGGAGATTTTGGAAGGTGGTTAAAGGTCAGACATCAGGCAAAGATATAGCCATTGGTGAGGGGGATCAGCCTTTGGTTGAGGACTATCACTCTTCTCCAAGTGATTCTAATTCAAGCAATCCTCTCATAAACTTGTTTACCTCAACTGGTGAAGGTCCTTTTGTTGTACCTGGTAAGTTCCTTCTCCAATATGCACCTCTGTGTTTTAATTCAAGTAAAACTTTCCATGAAAATCAACACTTAGGGGATACCAATCTTGTGAATCACATTCTTGAGCCCCAAAGACATAGCACTCCTCATCAACTTACCTCACCTCCAAGATCACCCCCACCAAACAATATGGCTCAGCCTAGACCTCCATTCATTATTAACACCTTTGGTCCTATAAATTTTAGAGGAATGGATGGTTACCCAAATGTTGTCCCATAAGATGTCATAAATAGGTTTCCAAAATTCCAAGGTAATAATTCTATTAATGTTGATCAACATCTCAAACTTTTTGATAATATGATGGAAGATTTTGAGATAGAGTTTGAAGATGTGTATATTAAGTTTTTTATTCATACTCTAAAAGAATATGCTAGGGATTGGTACAAGACTCTACTTGATAATTCTATTGTTTCATGGACTAAAATGAAAAATGCATTTAGGTTGCAATATGGTGACAGGACTGATCCTAGATTTATTTTATCTGAGTTTGATAATATCAAGAAGAACCCTAATGAATCATTCCATGACTTCAACACAAGGTTTAACAAAACTTTGAGAAGGCTTCTTGTTGGTTTGAGGCCTTGTGATGAATCATGTTTAATCAAATATGCATATGCATTTAATAAAAATCCATCCTATTACCTAAGAGACACGAACCCAACCAATATAAGACAATCTTTCACCATGGCACTTCAAATTGAGAACAATATCAAGGTTGTTGGGAAGCCTCTTAAGAGAGATGGTGTAAAATTGATAAACCCAGAAAAACCTCAAGCTAGCAAGGGTTCTGATTTAGAAGAGGTTTTTAAGACTTTGGTAGGGGCTGTCAAAGAAATCTCATACAAGTTGGCAAGAGCTGAGAAGAGAATTGGGCAGACTTGACAAGGTCAGCCTAGGCAGTAGGCACAAGATAGATTTAACAATCACCATAGAAATGAGTAGAGGTTTGATGAAAAGGGTAAAGGGCCTATTGGATCTACAAATAGACAACCCCAAACACATGAAAATAGATTGGTTCCTGACCCTCTAACTACTAGGGTTGCTACTATTGATGAAGTTGCTGATATGGACTGGTGTGATAGATGTTTTCTTCCTCATCCTCCATGTGAAGTGGACCAATAGGTTGATGAAGCTGATAATGAGGATGGAACTAATGAGGATATTTGCATGGTGGGTTGATCTTCAGGCTCACAAGGAGGAGCAACATCTATTGAAGTAATAAGTTCTAGGACTGCTGCTACCTTTTGGGATTACATCAAGTAGGTACAATTATTTCTTCCCCCTCATGCTCTTGAAGTTGATGTAGTGCAAGCTTTTGAAATTCCTAACAATGACTTTGAATACTTGAGAGCTTTGATGATTAAGAAGTATGATGGTGGTATCCATTTGGAGAAAGATAGACAATTGTTGATGAATGTTGTTGTAGCTCAAGATAAGGACTATAACACTAGAAGCAAGGTTGTTAAGGGAGTTGGGACTCAAGCCAAAATTAAAACACCCTTTCTCACAAGCATTCCCAAAGAAGCTCCTAGGAAAGAAACACTTGCTAAAAGCTCTGTTGTCCTGAGAAAAAATTACAATCCTCATCACGCCCAAGCTGCCAAGAATCCTTTGCCATCTAATGAATCTTCTTGTATCATTTCCAATGCTTTTTTGCCAAAGAGTGTCCCCTATGACATAGCCCAGGTATTGATCCAAATTAAGGTGAGTGTTGCTAATCATTAAGGTTGCTTAGAATTCCTGAGCATAAGAAGACAGCATTTTGAGTACTTGGGATTGAAAGAAGAGAAGGATCATTCCAAGTAGAAATGTAAATGTTGTTGAGACTCCTCTTTAAATCATTAGCTGGCCTTGAAACACCACCAGTAGTGGAATATCTTGGAGAGACACCTGAGGTAGATTTGGGGACATCCTTGGTTGATTCCCAATTGAATGTTGATCCATTCTTTACAACTTTTTTCATAAAATATAGGCTACTTCACAATTGGTATGTTTGATTCTATGTGCATCATGTAATGTCATGCCTCTAGAAGTCATTCATGAGTTGGATATCAAGGTAATAGCTGCCTATGGGAAGTTTACTACCATGGATTCAAGGGAAGTGTCGGTGGTTGGTTGTGTAAATGGTTTGGTAGTGCAACTTGCAGCCTATCCAAGTAAGAATTTGAAACTGGATGTTGTAATTATTGGCTGCCCTACCAAAAGGGGTATTCTTTTGTCAATAAAATGGGCTACAAGTGTTGTTGTCAGCATTCAGATGGATATGTCTTTTTCCACCATTCCCATTGAAGGCAACTTGGTCAAAATTTATGGTGAAAAGAAGATGTGGCACCTAATTAAAGATCCCAACAATGCTTCCTATGAAGTGTTGTTTGCTTATGTAGATGCTAAGAATTTCATTAGTTTTTCTGATGGAAAAGAATGCAAGATGGACAAATCAAAGTTCCTTTATATGGTAGGTTTTCCTTGGACCTTGTTATTTGATGGAGATTTCTCCAAATTTGGAAATGGTGTTGGTATTGTTCTACTTTTTCCTAGTTTGGAAGAGTTTGTTTTTTCCTTCAAACTTAATTTTAAATGCACTAACAATGTTGTTGAGTATGAGGCATTGTTATTGGGGTTAAGGATTGCATGAAAGTATGGAGTGAAAGATATTGTTGTAAAAAGAGACTCAAAGCTAGTTGTCAAACAAATAAGAAAACTATATGCTACAAAAAATCAGCATATGAAATAGTATAAGCATGCAGTTTGGAATCTAATTGAAATGTTTGATTCCTTTAACATTTTTTACCATGACAAAGGTCTTGATTTTTCTACTAATAAGGCTAGTAGTGTTGGGTTCTAGATTTGAAAATTTCACCAATTTCACCTTATTGTGAATACAACAATGAATTGTTTACTAGGCCAGTTGTTCCCTGATAATGTGAAACATTGGCAAGTCTTTAACAATGATGCTCAAGTGCTAAGGTTCATGTACAAAACCAGAGGTGAGTTTTCAAATCATAATATTTATTAGGAGCCAATGGTATGCATGAATGAAGGGAGAGAAACTTTATTTGGGAAAGATATCATCCAATTGAAAATAAACACCATTCTTAGAGGTCTTGTTACACTTGAGTCAAATTTTAATAATGTTGATTGCATCATAAATAGAAACATGTATGCTTCAAGGGATGTGGAAGACCATGACTTGGGAAAAAAGGGAAAACCAAGGAAGGTTTGGTTGGGCAGAAATTTAAGTAAAGAAGAAAAATAGTCCTATGCCCAACTCTTGAAAAAATATCAAGACTGCCTTGCTTGGTCCTATTCAGAGCTAAAAGCATACAGAGAAGATTTATTTCAGCATGAGATCCCTCTTGAAAAAAATTCCAATTGAAGAAAATTCCAAACCATTCAGATAGAGGTAAAGGCCAATTAATCCACTTCTCTCCATGAAAATGTAGGAGTTAAAGAGGTTGAGAGATGGAGGTATTATTCAGCCCACTAGATATTCATCTTGGGTTGCAAACCTTGTGCCTGTCAGAAAGAAGAATGGAGACATCAGAATTTGTGTGGATTTTAAAAATCTAAATAAAGCATCCATGAAGGACAACTATCCCTTGCCAAATATGGAAAATATGTTACAGCTTGTGACAGGGTCTGAATTGCTTTCTACATTGGATGGTTTCTCCGGATATAATCAAGTGGTTGTTAAAGAATCAGAAAGACTTAAGACAACATTCACTATGCCTTGGGGGACATATGTTTTTGTTAGGATGCCCTTTGGATTGATGAATGTTGGTGCTACTTTTCAAAGAGAAATGGATGTTGCTTTTGCTGGTTACATCAATGAGTTCATTGTAGTTTACCAAGATGATGTGACTATGTATTTTCAAGGCAGAGAGGTGATCATTTGCAGCACTTAGAGAAGATGTTGATCAGATGTAGGGAGTATGGAATTTCTCTTAATCCAAAGAAGTGTCATTTTGGCATGCAAAAGGCCAAGCTACTTGGTCACATTGTGTCAAAATATGGTGTTATGATAGACCCTGAGAGAGTGGAAGCAATCAGCAAAGGTACCTATCCCAAGAACCAAGAAAGGCATCCAGTATTTCTTTGGTCAGATTAATTTTATTAGAAGGTTTGTTTCCAACTTTGCTGAGTTGAATCTTCCAATCACAAGCATGATGAAGAAGGACCAAGTTATTGAATGGGAGGAGGCTGCCATTCAAGATTTTGAAGGAATTAAGGATGCACTTAAGCATGCATCTGTTCTAGCAGCACCAAACTATGAGAGGCCTTTCTAATATCTTGTCTTTTGCCTTTGAATATACCATTGCTTATGTTTTGCTGCAAAAGGATGAGAATGAAGCTGAGATCGTATTTCCTTCTTTAGCAAGGATTTACAAGCTACTGAGTTAAAATATACAATCATGGAGAAACAAGCATTTTCCTTAGTGAAAGCAACAAAAGTTTTTAGCCTTATATATTGAGTTCAAAATTTTTTGCCTATGTTCCCCACACCATGGTGAAAGAAATCTTATCAGAGATGGAGATCTCAAGTAAAAGATGTAGATGGGTGAACAAACTATAGAAGTATGATATGGATATCCAAACCAAAAAGTCAGTAAGAGGTTTGGGTCTTGCTAATCTCATGGTTGAGAGCAACTTGCAGAATATGGAAGTGAATCAGCTAGAGGAAGAAAGGGTAGATATGCTTGCAAAGCTGGTAAATTTTGAATGGTACAAGGATGTAATCTTTTACCTTAGACACCTTTGTCTGTCCCTGATCATTTGAATAAAATTAAGAAGAGATCCCTCAAGCTGGCTTCTCAAAAATATATCATTACAGACCTTGGGATGGCTTGGAAGAACCCTGAACGTGTCTTCATGAAATGCATAGCTGAAGATGAAGCTCCCAAGATAGTTGTTAATTTCCATGTGGGAGTTTGTGGAGGAAACTTTGCTGGGACAGTAACAGAACATAAGATTTTGAGGGTTGGTTATTGGTGGCCTTCTCTCTTCAAGGATGAAACCTAGCTGGTTAGAAAATGTGAAAGTTACCAATGTTTCTCTGGGAGACTGAAAGCTTCAGGCTCCCTTCCTTTGCAGCCTGTATCAATTGAAGCTCCTTTCAAGCATTGGGGGATGGAATTCATTGGTGAGATTTTAGATCCTTCTAGTGTTGGTCATAAGTGGATTCTTGTAGCCACTGATTATTTTACAAAATGGGTTGAAGCAATCCCATCTAAAAAGCTAACACACCAAGTGGTAATGGATTTCTTATTAAATCATATCATATTCAAATTTGGAGTTCCAGTTAAGATTGTATCTGATAATGCCATGTGCTTTAGAGCCAAACCTTTAATGGCAATGTGCAATGAATATGGAATCAATCTGACCTATTCTTCACAATACAACCCTCAAGGGAATGGACAAGCTGATTCTAGTAATAAGAACTTGTTGAAGATCATTAGAAGAACCTTGGAAATGAAAAAGAAAAAGTGGGGTGAACAATTGAAGTTTGTAGTTTGGGCTGATAGAATAAATCCTAAAAGAGAAACTGGTAAAAGCCCGTTTGAATTAGTGTATGGAACTTAGACTTTGCTGCCCTTACATCTGCAATTATCTTCATTTCAGTTTTCCCAACAGATGGAAGATCAAGAGCATGGCCCATATGAATCAAGGATCAATCAGATTATTGAGCTTGATGAGGAGAGAAGAGAATCTCATCAAAGGCATATCAGATTTAGAGAGAAATTGAAGAAATTTTTTGACAAGAAGGTCACTCCTAAAGCCATCAATATTGGTGATCTGGTTTTTCTATGGGATAGTAGGCATGAAGATAAGGACAAACACGACAATTTTGATGCATTATGGATGGGCCCTTATGCCATTGATATTAGAATTGGTGAACATACCTTTTTTCTCAAAGATCTAGATGGGGAATTGTCAGAGCTACCTGTTAATGGTAGACATTTAAAAAAATTCTTGGATTAATCCCAAAATGAGGTATGCACAAATTATACAGATGTATAGTCAATGTTTTGGCTCTATTTTTTTGTTGTTTGTTGGTTTGTGGTTTGCCTTTTGTCCTTGGCAGCCATTTTTGGTTGGTTTTTTAGCTCGTTTTTGTTGGGTAGTTATAGTTTTTTTGGCTGCCTTGTATTTTGACTCCTTTACCCATTGGTATTTTGGCACTTGGTCTATGTTTTTTCCTTGTGACACTCACTGGGAGTGCCCATCCCCAAGAAAGAGCCGGTGTTGGTACCATTTCCGAGCTTGCATAGTGTGCCCTAATTTTTCATATCCAATTTCACTCAAAAACATTTTATCTCCCAAAATTGGTGATCTGCAATTCATCCCCTCCAGTTGAATGTTCCAAAATTTCCCACAAACTTGTTGTTCTACCCTGGTTTAAAATAAAAATCCTCGTATGTCTTATTTAGTGCCCTAGGTTTTTCCATTTTTTGGGCCATGACATTTTCCCTTTACCAGATCATGCAAAAGGTTGAAATTGAGAAAAAATTAATTGTTTGCAATTGGAGACACATTCCCAAGGTTGAAAATAATGTTAATCCATGCTTCAGTGTAGTTAAAATCAAAAAATTTGTAATCCTTGTTAAAAAATTTGGTTTCTAGGGCATCTTTTAAATTTTCCACGTTTTAACGGTCAGAAGGGCGTCTTTTTCCCATCAAATCATCCTCTGTATGCAAGGGTGACATGGCAGGTTCCTATTGGCTGAGGAGCGGCAGGAAATGTCTCTAACTTATCATTTTTGAAATTTTGGCAAAAGGGAAATTTTTAATCCGTGGCTCCACCTTCTACAATGAAGTGCCTACATGGCACATTTTGATTGGCTAGGAGATTGGCGGGTGGTGGGGTTTCCTTAGGAAATTTTGCTTTCATTATGCAAAATTTTCAAAATCAATTTTTGGCCCAAAGGCCTACAGTGAATACGGAGAAGACATGTTGCACGGAGGGCATGCAGATGGTAGGGGAACTTGGAGAATTTTGATGTTTTATGGCTCAAAGTGATGAAGTCAAAATTTTAGCCCGAAAGCCCTTGGTAAATCATTGTTGGACACATGTCCAGGAAATTATGGGATGGGGCAGCGTGTTTCGTGATGATTTTTAATTTTTCAACTTCAAAAGGTAAAGGTAAAAATTGGGCCGAAGTTCTGGGACCAATCAAAAGAGGACACGTGTCCAAAATTTGCAAATATAAAGGAAGGGGCCGAGGGAAGACTTGGTGATTTTTACTTTTTTTTCTAAAGGTGACAATCAGATTATAGCCCCGCTCCAATTAGATGGAGACACGTGTCCAAAAGTTCAAAAGTCAAAATTTTGTGCATGGCCCCAAAAAGGTGTAAATTTGAGGCTTGTGTGGGATCGCGGGCCTTCGAAGGTAAAAGTAAAATTTTGCCTTTTTGGCAAAGGGAGCTAAAGTGCAAATGAGAGGCATGCCTCTGTAGTGAACCCAAGGTGGACACGTGGCATGTTTTAAAGTGTCAAAGGATGGTGCGGGTCAACATTGAAATTCATGAATTTTTGAAAAGGGTTTAAAGGAAGAAAGGGAAAGGTTGGACCCGCAGCGAATAGAAGATGGAAACATGGCAAAGGAGAAGATTGGGGTGCGGGCCTATGGGAAAAATGTGAAATTTATCCCAAAATCCAAAAAATGGAAAAATTAATAGAATTGGTCCGTGGTTTCAATGGGACCTACCGTTGGACACGTGGCGGGCCCAGAAGGCAGGGGAAGAAATGTGACAAAATTTTCCAAAATTTCTAAAGGTTGTAAAGGCATTTTTTGAAAGCATGGGCCCGATCCAATCATGTTTTGATACATGTCCCACCTTTTCCAAGGTTTAAAAAAGGTAATTTTGAGCTTATTTCTAGATCTCATCTTCCACGTGGATGGCGAACATTTAAAGTTTATACAAAATAAATAGCTACTGTGCATTCATCTATTTGGGCCACCATGAGAGCTCCAAGAATCTTGGAATTGTGATTTCTTCATCAAATTTTATCAAACCTTATATGATTTTGGGTCACCTTGGCCTTCTGAGAACATTGGCAACATTTTTATGGCTTAATTTCTTGATCTAAAGTGTTTTTGATATAATTTTTGCTCAGGCCTGTTAAAAAATGTAAAAGTTAGATCTAGAAATTACAGAGGTAAAATTGAAAAGGGGAAAAGGTAAAAAATGATAAATGAAAGATGTTTGCATGTATTAATGATAAAAGCATCACCCTAGGGTGGATAATGATCCAAATTTGTGTAATAATTTGATTTTGTGCATACCTGGCAACCTGCGAGTTGTTTTTTTGTTTGGTGTCACTGTCATTAAATCATGAGGTTTTTGTAACAAATTTGATCCCATAGCATATTATTTGCTTGGGACGGAATAATCCAAGGTGGCATGAAGTATATTATGCATTTTGGAAGAAATGTAAATGGTTGGGAGTTGAAAATCACGAGCAAATTTTGAGAAAAAGCTCATTTTATGAGAAAATCCACCAAAGAAATAGATTAATGTCTCATGTGTTGGAAAATTCATGTATGTGGGTTGGTTACAAGTGTATAGCCACCACACTGCTCTGAGATTGTTCATGTAACTCTCCCCTACTGTTGAATCTAACAATCTTTGAGTTAAATCTGTGTTTTTCTTTGGGTAATATGATGTCTGTTATCAATTTTGAATGCCTGCAAATAAATTTTATTGTTCTTGTTACAATCTTGCATTGAAAGGCTTTAGAAATCACACAGGATCTCCCTTTCTTGTTGATAGTTCATTGGCATTTGTAATCTCATACTCATAAGAGCCTTCATCTGATAAGGAGCTAAACAAATTTAAATTCACTTTACTTTCCTTGACATGCAGAGATTTCTTGTAAGCCTTTGGGGGAACCTTAGGCGTGGTTTGATCATGGGTTTTTGTGTTTAATTGAGTTCTTTACTTCAATATTTTGTGGTGAGATCTCAAATATTGTGTGTAGAGTGCAACTTGGGCTTCCACCTGTGCCTCTTCTGGTTGAAAGAACATCCTAATTATTTTAGGCATTTCATCTGATAGTTGTTCAAGTATTATATAGATTGTCAAAGATCTGATCTATCCCAGTTTGTCTTATCAATTTCCCACCAAAAATCATCCAACAACAAAGATCCTATCATGTACTGTCCCTGATTTACATGTGTATACCCACAGAAGATCAAAATATATTTGCAAAAGTATGCACAACAGATCAGGATTTCCAATGTCTCTAGTAACCTTTGCCTTGTTTTGAGAACATACCCATGTTTTGAGAAGTGAAAACTTGTGAGAGTTCAGATCTAGGGTGTTGATCATGTTTTCATCAAGGCCTCCATCACAGAATTTCAAGAAAATAGAAGGACATCTTCATCTCCTTCACCATTACAAGGTTACAACATAGGTCCTCTTACCTTGGTTGTAAGGCACAACCTAAAACAGCTAGGACAAGATCAATTCCTATTAGAGTGCTATCCATTTCTCCACAAACCTGAGTGCTAGCTAGACCATATCCCCAGCTATCAATGACATACAACATGGTCTAATATGTATTTAAGCTCCATGACATAACTGTGGTGTTGTTCAGATTGAAAAGGAGAACAAATTTGGATACCAATAGGTATAGCCTCTTGGGCTTTCCAAAATAGGAAAACTTGAACAATTGTAGTAGCCCGACCTTCTCCAATTTTACTTTCACTTCATCGCTATAAATTGGCATCCCTTCTAGTGTCCTCTTATCCATTGGATGAACTAGCTCTAGTGCCATTTCCTTTTCAGTGGTACTTGTGCGATGATTAGAGTCACTCATAGCCATCTTCCTAACATGGGACACCCATTCCTTCCTAAGTAACACCCCATATGGGTGTTGCATTTTCGCATACCATTCTTCGTTGAAATTGGTGGTGGAAGTTTTTTTTCCTTTACCCTTTCCATTCTTATGTGAAATGGTCACCTTCTTTGGTGCCATATTCTTGTCAAGTTAAAAGAATAAACTCCTTGATCTCCTTCTCGAATCTAGTCAAATTTATGGCTCAATTCTGCGAAAGAATCCTTCTATTCCCATTCCCTAGCTACAAAATTCTAACCTGGAAAACTCTTCCAAAAGATGACATATTCCACTAAAACCTTCTTCCCTATGCCCATGTACTCCTTCCAATCTGGTTCGCATATCACCCTAGTCACACACTTCATATTTTCACTCTTCTTTATTCACATAAATCTTTCTTCCCAGATTCCCTAATTTGCAAAGCTCTCCAATCTCATAATAGCAAGGTAAATAATAATATTCCTGACCTTTACTTATAGATTTTTGTCTATCTCCCGCAATAAATGTTATACCACCTACCAACATACTTAGCATTAAATGTTGATTTTTCTACCAAATCCAACATCAAACATCTTTACCCATGTGCCAAGTCCTATGTGAAAAACCCTCTACAACCTTCTAGCGTGAAAAAAATCTTTACTGACTGAAAACTCTTACGTCCGCATCTGAAACGTAGAAGGAACTTCTTTAGTTGACCTGGTTTTTGCCCTCACATACCTCATATTGTTCATGTGATTCTTATCATTTGTACGTGGTATTTTTTAAAGCCTTCTTGATACCAAAAATTTCTTTCCATCATTTCACCACGCACTCTTCTACCTTATGTGATTTGTATCTTCCACTACAGGATATCACAACTACTACCAACTTCTTTCTGTCTTCATTCTACTCCACCCCACACTAAAACAGATGCATGGTCCTCTGTGTATACATAACTTTAGAAATTAATGTGGTTACCGGTGTAAAAGGTGTGTAAAACAACACAACAGAAAGGAAAAATAAATGAGAAGGTGAAAAACAAGAAAAATAAAATGCATTAAGGGAAATCCTAGGATAACTTGAAAAACTACCTTATTTACAAACACAAGGAAGACTTATTTATAGTAGGGCTTCAGCCTACTCCCATTGAAATGACCTGGTAGTCTCATCCCATCCAACATGTGTAACTAGAAAATGCTTGAATCAAGGATGTACAAGATGATGTATGGTCCCAACCAATGGAATTTCAACTTCCCAGGATGGTGCAGAAATTTAGAGTCATATAATAAAACCATCTGCCCAACCTCAAATTGTTTGTTTTTAATATGACAATCTTGTCATGCTTTTTATCTTGCCTTCTTTGTATTTTGACTCCATCTAGCAAGTAATCACCTTTCGTCTAGATGCATTAACTTATCAATTTTTTCTTTGAACACTTGTTTATCACCCAATCCTCTTACATGCACTATACATAGTGATGGTAGCATAAATTCAACTAGAAAAATAGCCTCCACACTTAACACCAATTGAAACGGTGTGGCCTTGTTCAATCTCTTGTAGGTTGTTCTATATGGCCATAGAATGGATGATACCATGTCATCCCAATCTTGTCTACCAATGTCACAAATCTTAGTTAATGTGTGACTTAGTATCTTGTTAAATGCTTCAGTAGTCTCATTCACTTGCAAGTGATAAGGGGTGGTCTTGTGATGGGATGCCATAAACTCTGGCAAAAAAATCTTGACCGTTTCGTTTAGAAAATGTGTACCCCTATCACTTGCTAAACTTAACAAACATACATACCTGTTGATTATGTTCTCCCATAAGAATCTAGTTATTGTTGTTGCACAATCCTTTGTAGGCATTGTCTCTACCCATATTTTCAAGTAATTAGTGCAAGTGATGATGTAACACAAGCCAATTCTTCACGCGGCAGGTGAAATTGGTCCTACAAAATCAATTTCCCATTTTCAAATAGTTCATCACTGGCTATCAATCGCAAGGTAATTTCATCCCTCATTCCAAGTTTGCTAAGGAATTGGAAATGGTCACATGCCTTGCAAAACTCAATACAATCCTAAAAGATACTCTCCCACTAAAGCCCTGCAAGTATAATCTTCCATGTGGTTGCATTTCTTGCATAGTGTCCTCCTATAATCTCACCATGTGCTTCCTTCATGATTGTAATGCATTTGTGTTCTAATATGCATTAGCGCAGAACCTCATCATGGCCTAACTTGTACAAATATCCACTAATAAAAATGTAAGGCATTCCACGTATAGCTAACTACTTTCTCTCTAAATCCTTAATTCCTTCCAACGCCACACTCATTTTAAGAAACATTGCAATATCCTATAATTCACAAGGTGTGCTCCACAACCTAAATAGTTGCATGACTGGCATGGTATCCTTAATGCTCTGCGCATCCTCCCCTGAGTCAATTCTTGATATATGATCAGGTCCTAAATTACTCTTTCCTGGTTTTACCACAACTGAAAACTCAAATTCTTGAAATAATAAGACCCAACGGCATATGCACCCTTATAGAATGGGCTTGTTCACCAAGTACTTCATTTCCATGTGGTCTGTATAGAATATGAATGGTTTTGTTAGTAGATACTACCTGAATTTATGTAGTGCGTAGATCATTGATAGTGCCTCGCACTCACTAGTTGTGTAATTACGTTTTGTTGGTGTCAACTTCCTACTAGCAAAGCACAAGGGGTGATAAAAATACCCTCACCAGGTTGTTCTAGTACTGCTCCAATGGTTGTTCCTGAGGCATCAATATGGACATGGAAGGGCTTATCCCAAGAAGGAAAGTGTAATATGGGCATAATGAAAAGCCTATCTTTCAATGTGTCAAACACCTTATGTTACGCCTCTCCCAAGTGAAAGGCACTCTTGTGTTTAAGAAATTCCTCTAAGGGTGTGGCAATCTTGGCATATCCCTTGATAAATTTCTTGTAGTACCCCATATGCCTAAGGAATCCATGAATAGAACTTTTATTGGTAGGCTCCCCCAATCCCAAAATAACTACAACTTTGGCGGGATCCACCAGCAAGCCTTCCTTACATATAATATGCCTCAATAAGGTTCCAAATGGAGTAGTAAAGACACATTTCTTAATGTTGAGGGATATCCTCAATTGCCAACATCTCTCAAAAATCAGCCTCAAACTATCACAATGGTCTTTTACTAGCCCATACAAAGTCCAGTCATCCAGGTAGACATGAAGAAATTTATAGATGAAGTCCTAGAAGGCTTGTACCACGATGCGTGAGAACACAGCAGGCACATTCTTTATCCTAAAAGGCATGACCATGTAGGAAAAAATTCCCCATTTAGTGGTGAAAGTTCTCTTCTCCTAGTACTCCTTTACAATTCTAACTTGGTGGTACCATGAGAACCCATCCATGAAAGAATAGACCTTGCGCCTAACTACTCCTTTCAAAATTTCTTCAGTGAAGGGGGTTGGAAAAGGGTTAATGAAATGCACTGCATTCAAGTCCATGTAATTAACACAGATCCTTATCCTTCCATCCATCTTAATGCTTATGACCATTGGACCTACCCATTCAAATTCCTCCATAGCCTCAATGATTCTTGATGTTATCATCTTGTTTATCTCATCCTTGACCAGTATGCACAAGTTTGGATTCATTCGATATGGTCTCTTTTGAATCGGGTGCAAATCTTCCTTCAATTTGATCCTCACTTCCCCCAAGGAGTGGTGGATGCCTTTGAGCTCATGTCGCCCATGTGGGAACAAATCCTAAAACTTGCACAAAAGTTTAATGATCTTAGAAACCTCTTTCTCCGACCAATAATCCCCAATGATATCTTCCTTAGGTTCTGCCTCAGAACTAATGTTAACCTTATTTTTCTTCAAGGGCTCATGTTAGGCACTTGCTCACTCATTTTTGTTATCCCAAACCTCACGCGTACCTTTAGAATGGTTTACATCCAGACTCTCCATTTCTTCACCATCTATCATATAGACCATTTTTCCTTTTTCCTTTTCCATGCACGTGTGCCCAAGCTGTGTCTCTTCTGATTCTTCCTCATCAAAATGCATCTCCAAAATAGGTTCACCTAATAGCTCAAGTATCCTATCTTCTATCATAACACTATCTCCCATTATAAGTAACTTGACCACCTACAATGCTTTATCCACTGATGGCTTTGTACTCTGATACTTAAAATCTTGAATGGGATCAATATCTAACTCCTGCCAACTCCCTATTTGAAGGTGCATATATGTGTGAATGTACCATGTAGGAGTACAACCTTGTGAGGTGTAATACAAATTATGCACCCATAGCAAAGGTGGAAAATATTTTGTGCCTTCCATCCAAGCCTTCTCACATGTTTAGATATGACATGAGGCAGGTTCTTTTCCAAGGTATTCTTGTATGACAGTGGGCACATTACTTCTAGGAAACCTAATAGAGAATGTAGTTCTCACCTCATGCCATTCTAGAAGTCTTTCATGATGTGTCACCCACCAATGCATTGCAGTCCTGAGCAGGTTATACTTGAGCATACCTCTTCTTTCATTATCATTTTTCCACTAATCCTCCATTTCTCGTAAAAAATCATCATGGTTAGCTCCTCCATAGTAATTTGATATCTTCTTGCCTCCTAAGCACTTGACCGAGCATGATGTTTTTACCCATGTCATCGATCCTCTCAACTGTCACCCAATTAATTCATAAGTCCCATGCGACCAATTTTCACATGTTATGTTGGTTGTATCACTCATGGGCTAAGCATCGTCAAACTAGATAATTCCTTCTATAGGATGAATTACCTTAGGGTCTTTAATAGAGGGCACATATATTCTATCAAGGAATTATTCTCCCAAGGGCTCAGTATAGGGTGTTGACTTCCCATCTGTCAAGGGGATTATGACCCATTCCTCCTTGTTCTCAAAAATGATATAACCCTTGTTAAACCATAGGTCAACATTTTTTTTGTAACACCAGGGGTGCCCAAGCAATGCTAGAAAGTTATCTACCTCAGCTAATGCCAAGACTTTGAAGTCTCCAGTGAACTTGGTCCCTTGAATAGTGATAACTACATCCTTGTTTTTTTCCATATACAACATATTTGAAGATTCCTGTAATGTGGGCCTTCCCATTTGATGCCATGCATCCAAAGTGAGAAAATTGATTTCCATACCCATGTCGATCAGAATATTTTTTAGAAGCCATCCATCTACAAAAAAAATTAAGGTGATCTCTTTATCATAGTCAAAGCTGTGGGGAGGAAGGTTAGCATGCAGAACCTTCCTCTTGCACTATCTTCTAGTGCATGGTACCTTCTCCCATAACCATTCTCCTAGCAACAGAATGATATTCTCTTACCTTAACATCTTAGATACTTCCATAACCTCATCCATATTCTTTTGCGGAGCCTCGTCATGCTTCCTTTGCTTTGACTACCTTGACTTCTCCTTTAGACACTAGATATCTCATTGTAAACTCCAAATCACATCTATAGTCTCTTAATACACCTCTTTTTGATGAGTAGAGTTTGGATACTTCCCATATACCACTTCTTCTCTTATAACTAGTGTTCTTTGTCTTGGTATTCCCCTGGCACATGTGGCCTCTACTTGTGTCATCACCAGTACAAGTTCTAGTCCTGACTCACGTGCCACTCTTGACATCCATTGTGAGTCATCCTTCTTTATGCTTACCATCCCAATGCCCTTGTCTCTCCAGTGTTGCTAGCTCATGTGCTCAAACAGTTCAGGGCACTCTTCATACTTATGTTTCTTTCCACACCACGAGCATTACAACAGATTAGGACACTCACGCTTATAATTATTTGTAGACCAACAGTTATAACAGGTTCCTCGTGGGAAATCATCTCTTCCTCCACAGTTGCTACGCCTACAAAATCCTCCATGGAAACTTCTACCACGTGCTCCTCCATCTGTGTGCCCTTCATAGTGGTGATCATCATCCTTGGAACTACTTACAAGGTGGTCTGGCCCATACCAAGATCAACCTCATAATGTATTTGGTCAATTAGGCTACAATCTTTGGTTTCATGGGTCGTAGAGGTACAAATATTGCAATAACAAGACACATTCTTATAGATCATACGCTACGGTAGTGGCCATCTACTTACATCATGATCCCCATGGAAAATCTCATAGTCCACCATCATGGCCCATAATGACCTTCGAGGAAAACTATCCTTTGTGTGCCCCTCTATCTCACAATCCATGCACCATAGACCACTACAAGTCTCATGCACTGAGTTTACATATAGCTTCTCTAGATGCTTTGCCATTATAGTAATTTGTGCCTCAAGGAAAGGGATAACATTGATATCTACACTTCCTATAGCCTCATCATGCAGGGAAACCTCCAAGGCCTCGCACAAGTTAGTGAATGTCTTATGTGAAAGCACTCTTCTAAATAGTGTTATCAATCCTCCAAAAAACCGATGAGCATGCTGAGAAGGATGAATATCATAAGATAGCTTTAACAATATATTTTTGAATTTTACGTCATATACCCACATGCTCTCTGCCATTCCTTATTAGATCTCTTTCAAATCACTAATTCTCTTCTACTCAAATTCAGGGATATGGAATTCAGCCAAGAAGGCATTCCGCAACGTGGTGTAATCTACCACTGTATGATGGGGGTCATACTTTCGGTACCAAATATGTGCACACCCCTGTAAAATTGTTTCAAATTGAATTTCCTTTCACTCCGAGGTAGTGATTCCATTCACGCACCATATCAATTCACACTTGTGCACATGCTTTGCAGCATCTTCAACACCCTTGTAATCTGGTAGATGTAAATACATCTAAAAAAATAATTACAAAGGTGGTTGAGGTCCTTTTTCTACCTGATCTAGAACCTTGATTCCCTCTGGTGTTTCCTCTACCACCAGATCCATTGGATCCACTAGGTCTTATGCCTCTTGATCCACCATATCCACCTCCAGATCCACCAAATCCACTAGGTCCTCCTCCTGTAGCTAGTAACGGGCATGAAGTAGTCATGCCTAGTGTTCCCAACATCCCATTGAACTATGTGCCAATGGTTTTTTATACTACTTCAATACCATAAATGTATCACATGCCACTCCCAGACACGATACCCAAAATCTATGTACTTTTACTTTTCCCAAAAATCCCTCCAAACACAGGAATTATTTGTGCAGACATAGATGTCCCAAATGAGAAGTTATACCTCCTAGGTGAAAATTGGTCACTTCCACCAATACCAATCGGGTTAGCAATACTTTTTTCTTGATTTGGAAAACTAAACGCCATGGGTCAGTCACCAAGTGGGTTTAGATGCATGCCGATGGCTCTCCTTTCTCCATGCGACAAAATTTCATCAGAAGCTGAAGGGATTTCTCTCCCACACTTGCCAAGATGGGGTAGCACAGACTGCTCAAGTTCCATGTCCTCTATATGAACCTTGATTCCTTCCTGCAACGTCTACCTCCATAGATCCATCACTCCCAAAACCTCACATTATCTAGCCAACTCCCTTTCACACACTTCACTATACTTGAGTCGCCTCTTATCCCTCTCTTTTTCCATCATTTTCCTCCACCCTAGCTTGTTTCCCCAATGCTCAAGTAAGCTTATCCGACCTTTGGGAATGCCTCCAAAATTAGCGTAATGATCAATATCTTCATAGCCAATGAGATAGTTTGTAAAAACAATCCTCTAGTTTCCCTTAAGAACTCAAACTTACCAACCTTTAGATAGGAATACGTAGAAATGGCATATTCCAAGGTATAACTAGTTGGCACTCTTTTCCACTAGTGCTCATCAACATGTTTCCAAGTTAGATCCGCATCCTACAGCCTTTGGTAATCATCTTGGGTCCATATGCATGATCTATAGTACCATCGTGATCTGGATGTATATGCTGAAATCCATTCATACAATTCTAGTAGAAAACAACAAAATGTCTCATACAACTCATGATATAAGTGTTCTTCTACCCATCTACATGCATCAAATTTAGTTCCAATACTAATATTTAAGAAAACTCATCCTCTATGATCTTAAAATATGCTTCAAAACTTTCCAGGGTTAAGTGCTCTATCATCACACGTCAAAGGAACCAAGATGTAGTCATCTCTCACAACAACTTTGAAAAGATGTCCTGGTAACGAAACTACAATGTATTCATTTTTATGCCCATATAATAACCTTTTAACCCCATGTGTGTTGGCCTATCACTCACTGGGTGCCGAGTGCTCACTTGAGATGCGTGTGGGACTAAGCCCCTCCTTTATGTGAGAATTGTGAGAATATGTTGTCATTGATGATGGATTAAGTGCAGAAAATTAAATGATCATGCATATATTTTGAAAGCATGTGATGAATCATTACACCAACATACCCATAAAATAAACATCATACAGATAGTAGATTTGATCCATAACATAAAGAAAAAGGCACCAGGGTTTACACCCATGAACAATATATTTAGAACAGAACCATATATTCATATTGATCATAGTTCAATAACCATATTACATCCAAAAGGGTCATATCATACCAATATATCATGACTCACGCATCATAAGCTCTATATATTCTTCCCTATTACAAAAATTTAGTAGACCCATTCCCCTAGATATGCCAACGTTCCTATAGTACTCTAATGAGAACCCCAACCCCTAGAATCTTCTAATCATTTTCATAGGGCTTAACCTACTCTGGTATGGTTCATTGCATTATGGCCCTCTTCTTATCTTCCTCTATCTATTTCTTCTACCTGAACATCTCTATAAATAGTTAACACCCATCGCCATGCCTTTCTAAAGTAGTAGATTGGTTGTCAAGTGTCAAGGTGGTCCTCCAATGGATCATGCTTCTTATGATCCAAGCCCCCCATTTTCTGTAATGATGTCTTGGAGAATGTTCCATGCATGGAATATTATTTCCTTGACCACCAATTTGTTAGGCTTTCACCTTATCCACTCAGTACTCCTAGTCGGGTCACGTTTTTCCTCAAGTGCCTCTTAGAAAGCTGAATATGAATAATTCATGAAATCCTTTTCTCTGACTTGCGCACACTCCATGGTTTATATTAGACCCTTCTAAAACCCTTATCCCACATCTTTTTCCCCACACGCTCATCTTCTTCACTAGTCCTATATGCACATGTGTCCTTTGGGTCTTAGTCAATATTCTGAGGCCCAACATCACAATATACATGCAAACATAATGGAAGGTAAAAGATGTAATAAAACTCAAATTAGGGGAAAAAAATCCAAAAAAAGCCAATTTTATTGCTTAGAAACATGCACAATCCATTACAATATAGGAACAAGGAAAAATCCTTTACGATAAGCCCAAATTCAAGGCCTTTAGCTCATAATAGCTCTAGAACAATTTTGACAGAGTTATTTTGCTTTATAGAAAGTCTCCCCTCAAAATGAGGTGAATTTTACAATATATAGATGAAGAACCTCGAAATTGCCTCACCAATCAACACATTTCATTAAACAGGTATGGGAGGCCATATAATTTGGTACTTTCTTACACAAGCGGTCATGGGAACCATACCTCATTAAAATGGTAGTTGAAAAGCCTTGTACCGCTCCCATTAACACTTGGTTTGTTCTTGTGCTTAGTTGGTTTCACACATTTTCAACTCCTTGACGGTAGCATAATCATCTCCGGTGTCGACTAGTAGCATAAATCTGACCAGCGAGTAACATTCTTTCCCCACTACTAGCTGGTAGCTTAAAATATATTATCATCTGGTAGCATCTGTACAAGTGCTACTAGTTCCTTTGTTGTCACCTGAATGCTCTTCATAATCACCCTTTTGCAACCGGTTGGTAGCACTAAAAATGCTACCAGTCAGTAGCATTCTTGACCGTTGTTAGGACCGTCATTATTTGCTACTAGCTAGTAGCATTTTGAGTGCCACTGTCTGGTAGCATATAAGGATATTATCAGCGCTCTTACACTGTTTCTCCACTTACGACTCATTTTTCCTACTACCAGCCAATAGCATTAAATATTTTTCTGGTTGGTAATATCTGTACATAATACCGACTAGTAACATAAAAATTCTACCAGCCGGTAGCATTTTAAAATTCTACCGATGGATTTTACCATTATTTTTTCCCCTTTCGGCTCAAACCTTTACCACGGTGAGCTAGCAAACCATTCTCCATTAACTGCCAATGTCTATACTTGTAGGTTAGTCCATTTTATAAGAGTGCAGAAAAAGGATACCAATAGCATGACACTAATGCCCAAATCTAGGCACTCTTGTCCTAGAGGTCACTAGTGCCCTCACCGCTATTTTCCAAGACTAAATCGCTGAGAAACTTAAAAATCTCTAAATTGTAAAAATTCAACAAATACGACTACTACACCATAATTTTTTCAAAAAACAACACATATACCAACTTTGTGGTTGTATGTGATGCTACCGTGATCACCATCATCTCAAACTGACTAGGACGTGTTGTTCTCACTTGTGACATTTTTACTCACTTAGTGCTCAATCTCATAATCACACAAAATACACATGAAGTTATTAAATACTCTTTCACTTCACTACTTATAGTTACTTTTTCATCACCTACTTTACTATAGTCATTATTTCACACTTATTAACACAACTAATACACACCACACCATTTTTTCATATCTTGAGCACTTATACCTTGGTTGAGGCATTATTTTTAGAATCCCACCTATTACCATATTGGACACATTTTGTGCATGTTATCTCTCTTTGAAATTGTTTTCCATTTGACTTACCCACATTTTTGTGATTTTTGCCACTTTCGACATATATCATGTTTACTTTCGTCTTAACGTTCTTTATTATCATCACTTCCCCTTTTATCGAAAGGAGGGACATATTTTTCGGGTCATCCTATAATCCCTCTTACATTACCATTTGATTAATCAATGCTGTCGATCTGATAATTTAAAATATTTACTAATTCATTGTTCGTTGTTTCACCATTAATTCCCTGTAATGACCTAATCTAAGGGAAAAAACATACAATTTTTTTATGCATCATTTCATCACTTCCCTCTAATGACCTAACTTAGGGAAAACAAGCATTAAAATATTTCCATGTAATTATTTACTAATTTCTATCTGTTTCCCTCTAATGAATTAACATGGGGTCAACTAGTGTAAAATCTCTCTACAAGTAACCAATCAATCAATCAATAGGTTCAAACCTCTAACAATTAAAATCACACCACTCAATCAATATAATTCAACACAACTGGTATCCCAAATGACCTAACTTAGGAGTTATGTGCGACCTCCCAGATGGCTTAGCTTGGTTACATCCATTGTTTTCCTATATGATCTAACTTCGGAAGATATGCTACATTTCATTTTCACTTCCAAATGACCTGACTTGGAAGTGATCACATTGCGATGAAACCCATGGAGTGGGGACAAGAGTTTCTTTACTATACTACTCCTATATGGTTCAAATGTTTGAAAAAAATAATGTGGATCTAAAAACCACAAAATTTAATCTGAGTCAATCTGCAACGGATAGATATTGAGGATGCACTTAGATATTAGACAATAACACACTTTTCTCCCTACACTCTTTCTTTGGTGGAAAGACATCCAAATCCTCCAATTGATTATTCATATACACATATTTGGGTTAGAAACTAATCACTCCCTATCCCATCTCATTGTTATCACACGCATTTGAAAAACATCAATCATCTAACATTTATATCATAACTCACATGTAGTTCAAATCATCACAACATTACATTTTTCTCTACATTACATGGATCAACACATTGGTACATAGTTTGACATGCTATTTGTTTCTTTCGGCATGCTTTTACTACAACATCTATGCATTCTACTATAGCATGGGCTTCTCCATATTTCTCTTAGGTATGTATCTTTATCTTCTTTATGTTACTAAGATTTCTACTCACCAACATAAACTGGGGGATGTTGATTATAGAACACTTGACAGAACTCACACAAGAAGTCCGTGTGTGAAAACAGGCCAGGTTCAAGGGCACGGAGGGAGAGGAAGGACCCGCGTATGAAGGACAAGTTCAGATTTTGGGACTTAGCTGATTTTGATCATGAAGACCTATTTTTAGAAGATGGCATGTGGAGCACACCAAGGTTGCAAAGACATGTGCACCACACATTGTCTATCTTTAGAGGATAGGATCAAAGCGTTTTACATGGAGACGAGATAAGAATAGGATTTTCAATTCAATTAACTGTAAGAGGTCTATAGATAGCACACTTGCATGTGTGGCTATGCCCATAAACAGTGCGTGGCTATTAATAACATGTGGTCTATTTTTTGAATAGATAAGCGGTGAAGGGCAAGTGCCCACCCTATATATGATATGAATCACATAGTAGTAATGGATGTGTGGTGGAGAGATGGATGTATGGAGGTATAAAGATATATCCATATGACTAAATTACTGTATCAGATCCATGCGTGTATTAGTATAGATGGACATTACTGTAAGGAGCTTCGGTGTTTATTAATAGATGGAAGATATTGGCTGAATCTAAGTGTCATTATTGTGTGTAATTGAGTAGTGCATGTTATTGATTCAGTCATGATTACTAGTTAAGATTGTTCTTTCATAGATTTGAATGTAGCATGCATTATAGAATGGTGGATTAGCTTTGGATATATATGTTTCTTCCTTCATCACGCTAACATCCTGCTACAACAACCCTAAAGAGGTACTTAGTACCTTTGCGTGCTTTGGATGAGTGCTCAGTCTAGGCTGAGTGATGTGCCAGTGCGACTAGGGTGTTATCTAGTAAATTCTAGGTTGTATCATTGGTTCTACTACCAGGACCTATTTTTTAGTTATTTTTAGGATGGTTCACGATGAAAACGTACCGGTTAACTCTAGCAAGTATTAAGGAGTGGATACAAAATCTAGAGGAGGAATATACACGGCGGTTCAACAGTGGATCTGAGTTTAACACACACACTTAGGTAGAAAAAATATGTATGACAACCTATATGAGATATTTTTTTCCATCTTTCCAGTAGAACTATACGATTGTCTTACTACTTATCACTCTCATCAAAATCGAAGGTATCGCGCACTTGCCTAGACACAAGAATAATTTCAAGCCTTTATGATGCTGATCTGATCTGGAATCACACTGTGGATACGTGGTTTCATGGTGTTCTAAATAGTTATATTTTTGAATATTCAATTTTGACATATTATTTCCCATAGGTACAACTGAATTCCAGTTTTTACGGTATCCTAAAGGAGCATATTTGCAAGGTATTCCACTGGTGATCAAGATCTTGATGGTAACTTTGAACCTAGAGAGTAAACCAATGGCTAAATAAACTTCACCATGCATGAGGGCAGGAATAGGGTTAGTGAAAGATTATAGACCTAGCGGTAAAGAGGCAGAAAGAGGAAAGGCAGCTTAAGTATAATGAGGTGCACAAGAGGGAGATAAAGAAGCAACATTCCATTGCAAAAATTATGGCATTGAGGAGAGAGATGGTTCGTGAAGGATTTACATCTCATGTAGAAGACATGGAGCCAGAGCATCAGGAACTCCCCCATCTTGGAAAACATGACAAAGATCCCCCCTTGGCCTCACATATAAGTGCACTATCAGAGACTAATTGGGCTGTGGGCACATATCTTAATCCACCTAGTGACCTAGCCCTTGCGTTTGGTTTTCTAATATCTAGTACGAAAAGTAACCAACAAGATAACTTGGGAAGTAGGAGAGTAGGAGTAAGTCAAGGAGCAAGTATGTCAATGGCAGGATAGACGGATTCAATTATATTTGGAGGAAAATTCATAGGCACATCATCCACATAGAACATGAGTGCATAGAATGTTGGATTCACCTCTGAAAGTGGAACTACCTCACATACTAAGGGGTTTAGTATAGTACTACTATCGGAGCATAGGGGAGTACATCTACAGGTCCTATTCCAGCTACAGGTGGAGGATCATGAGGTATAGGTCGTTCTAGTTCTAGTGGATCTGGTGGTTCTAGAGGTAGAGGGAACACAGGGGGTTATGGATCAGGTGGTCAAGGTCCACAACAACCACAGAATATCTATATGGAGATGTCTCTTCATCTCCTGGAGTATAGAAGTATAAAGGATGTTACCGAACATGTGCATATGTGTGAGATCTTATGGCTCGCTAAAACAATCATGGTTTTTGAGTGAAAGGAAAGTCAATTTTCTACTACATTATAGGGACATGTACACATCTAGTATAGGAATTTTGACCCTAATCAAACTTGTGTGGATTATGCAGTATTGAAGGATGCTTTCCTGAAAGAGCTCTCTATCACTGATTATGAGCAGAAGAGTATTAGTGCACTCAAGGATTTCAAGCAAGGAACTACTGATAGTGTATGTGAGTATGATGCTCATTTTAAGACACTTCTATTTAAGCTATCTTATGATATTCATGCAAGCCAGCATGCACAATGGTTCATTGGTGGATTGATTACACCATTGAGAAGAGCACTGTCACATAAGACATACACTAATCCATGTGAAGCACTAGAAGTAGCTTTGCATGTTGAGGCAGTTGGGAGTATTGACACTGGCATTATTTCATTTTTAGAGGCACATATTACAGCTATGGAAAAATAGTTAGAGAAGTTGTTAGAAAATTCAGCCCATGGAATGTGCTCAGGAATTTGCTGTATAGATTGTAAAGTGGAAGGTCACACCAAGGATAGTTACCCTTGCAGATCTTTATGCTCATTACTAATGGTTTGTGAGATCTGTCATTTGAATCATGATGCTAGTCACTATATTTTGTTACAACACACGATAAAGAAGAATGTATCCTACTTTTGCAAAATTTTCCGGTCCATGACCCATGATATTGAAGATTGTTAGTTGATTGGTTAGATACAGGATGCTATAGACATTGGGGTATGACAGACAAGTGTAACAGATAATTCTAAGGGTAAGAATGAGCACCATGATCAGGATCATAATCAAACATGCTATGACAGGAATGAGGGGTGTTTTGAAGGAGGTCATGGAAGGGGACGTGGATATCATGGTGGATATGGAAGATGAGGCCGTGGTGGAGGAAGAGGTGAGTTCCCTCATGGAATATGTTATACGTGTGGATCTCCTAACCACTATAGGCATGAATGTCCTCAAAATATTACATGTTCTTTCTATGGAAATAACCATAACTATGAAGCGTGCTCAAACTTATATGAGCATCTGAGTAAGAAGCATAAGTAAGAAAATAAATGCGTCAAGATGTTTACAATCTAGCACACGGTAGAAGATCAGTGGATGCCCAAGATAGCACTAGGACTTGAGGCATTAACTGTGAATATTAATACACAAGCTGAAGTGACACACGCAAGAGAAGCATTGCACCAGAAGCCTACGATCACCAAGGAGGAGGTTTTGCATGCAAGGTACCTAGATCCTGCTCATCGAAAGGAAGCTTACCAGGTTACCATGGAAGTGCTAAGGAATCTTCGGGGTGAAATACAGTACCTCAAGGAGTAGAAAAAATCATCAGAGATAGTCCAAACTGATATCGATGATTTGAGAGAAGTTTGTAAAATGTTGCGCTAGGAGAAAATTATTCCAATATTAGGAAGTTGGTTAAAAGCGAACACTCTACGCGCAAGTATTGAGACAAGACAGAAAATATTGCATGCAAATATTCCCCCTGATAGCATTGACTATGACAAAGAAATTACTCTGAATTCTGTTGTGGATGGATGGTTGTTGAGTAATATTTTGATTAATACATGTGCGGAAGTAAATGTGATTACATTAGATGTATGGGTACAAATGGGGAGACCCCCATTGTAGCCATCATCTAATGTGTTGTTTATGGCAAACTAAACTAAGGCCACCCCCATAGGATTTTTGAAGGATGCATATATAACCATAGAAGGGGCCGAGTTCACTGGGAATTTTGAGGTATTAGCACTCGCAGAAGTAGACAATTTTCCATCCTTTCTTGGACACCCTTGGTGTTATTCAAATAATGCTAACTGGAGATTCAATAAGGGGTATATCAGCTTTGGGAACAAGGATGAAAGAGTTGTGAAACCTCTAACAGATGGGAAGTCTACACCATATGTTGAGCCTCTAAGTGAGGAGGACTTAAACAGAATTTATGTACGCACTATTTCGGACCCACAGGTCAATGAGCCATCAAAAGAAGGCATCCTATAGTGGGAGGATTCTCATTCTATTAGTGATACTACAAGTATTGCTTGTGACAATTGGGCTCATGTTACATATGAGCTAGTAGGGTGTGAGGTAAAAAGCACGGTTGTACGAAAGAATGAACTTTGTTTGGTTTGATGGATAGGTAGCACAGTACCTTAGTATACAAGGACATAAGATCTTCCTATATTTTTGAAAGCCATGGAAACATAGTGGACAGATAAAATTAAAAGAAGAGATATGTTAGTATATAACTTACGTAGGACATCAGCGTGCTAGTGGGTATTCCATAGAGATAATATTATATAATGGGAAGATATTGGATTTGCCTTTTCTATTAGATTTGTAAGGAACAATGCACTTACACATATATGCACTTATCATGGTGATCAACCCATTCAACATCACATTCAGCAGTGTGAAAGACTCTGGATAGCAGGAAAAGAAGCATTACCACCTTCTCTTTGGGTGCATATATTTTACTCTATGCTAGAAGGATGTGCACGCGCCTGGTATATAGATGTAGATTTACATCGAGAGACTAGAAAATGGAAAAAAATTACTACAGGAATGATCTAGACCTTTGACTACTTTTCTTCCCAACCTCCAATAGAAGAGGCATTAAAATTTGTAAAGCACTTAACTATGGGAGATAGTGCAAAATTTCAAGAGCATATTCAGGAATTATTTGGTGAGGAAGAGTCCAAAGCATGTTTTGAAAGGAAAGAAGAAATGGACTTTATACTATTTAAACACACTTGCCTTGAGAAAGAAAAAGGAAAGATGGTTTACATTGTGGATGATGAGGAAGTTGAGAACCTGGATATTGAACATTCACAAGGGGTGCATGAGGTCTTGGATAGTGCAGACAAGGATATGCACACCTATCACAAACCCATGAAGACAAATAAGGTGAATATAGGTTTGGAGGTTGAACCTAAGGAGGCCATCATTGGAGACTACTAGTTAGACTTAGAGGTAGCAAAAATCATTGAGTTACTCAGGGATTATCAGGACTTATTCCCTCGAGGGTATCATGAACTTAAAGGTGTGCATAAATCACTTGGGGAAATGAAGATAAAACTTAAGGACACTGCACGACTAGTTAGGAAGTGACCTTATAGAGAAAACCCTAATTTTTGTGAAAAGGTAAAAGAAGAAATTGATAAAATGTTGAAATATGGAATGATCAAGCCCCTTGATAAGTCAGAATTGGTTATTCAAATGGTGATCAGTATCAAGAAGGATAAACGAATTAGAATTTTTATGGACTACAGGGAACTAAATGTTACCTGTGTAACAAACCCATTCTCTACGCCATTTATGGAGGAAATACTAGAGGGAGTTGCAGGGCACGAGATATATTCCTTCACAAATGGGTTTTCCAGGTATCATCAGGTTAGGATTTCTCAGGAGGACTAGAAAAAGACTACTTTTACTACTGAATGGGGCAATTTTTCCTATACTGTGATGCCTTTTGGATTGAAAAATGCACCTATTGTATTCTTGCGTATAGTTGTTTAGGCATTCAAAAAATTTATTCACAACTTCTTACAGGTCTACCTAGATGATTGGACAGTATATGGGCTTATGAAAGATCATTGTTACAATCTGTGCTTAATGTTTGAACAGTGTAGATAATTGAGTATCTCTTTAAACATCAAGAAGTGCATATTTGCTACACCATTTAGAATACTATTAGGGCATATAATCTGCAAGGAATGTTTTTTTTTTATCTAGCTAAGGTTGCAGTCATTCTAGGCCTAGAAGTGCCTACCAATCAAAGCGAGGTGCATGGATTTTTAGGTAATACAGGATCTTATAGAAAATTCATCAAAGGGTATGCCAAAGTTGATGCACCCTTGGAAGAGTTATTGTTAACCAAAATAAGCTCCCCTTATTTTTGGTTTAATTTACTAACTTTTGTGCTTCAGTCTAGATTTCAGAAATTTAAAGCATTCAAGGATTTTTTGAAAATGCTCCATCAGATAGATAATTTCTTCCCCTTTCCAGAAAGGTAAAGAAATCTTTCTAACTCCTTGTATTATTTGAGTTATGGCTCGACAGAGTTAGAAAGGAAAATTTTCCCAAGGTAGACTTGCAGAGCTTGGGAGAGTTTTTTGCCAAAGGAACTTGGACCGGTGGGGCATCAGAGGAAAAAGTGAAAAATTGCCTTTTCTTCCAAAAGGCATAAAATCAAAATGCGACCCGCGGCCCCATCAAAAAGCTAATGCGGGGATGCGGGACTTCGGAGGTAAATTGGATTTTTTGAATTTTTGTCAAAAAAATGTAAAATGGAAAAAAGGAAGCCCCTGCCTCCACTGACCCCAATGGATGCCACGTCATTTGTGGGGGAAAATTTCAAAAATCACCCGAAGCCAAATTTGTAGGAAACGTAAGGAAAAAATGCAAAAGGCCATATCTTTTGATCCAAAGCTCCATTTTTGACAATCTTGGTACCAATGGAAATATCTAGAGATTCTCTTCATCATGGAGTCTTCAATTTTGATTTTGGTAGAGATTTGTGGGAGAAAATTGCAAAACATGATTTGGCATGGAAAAAAAGTAGAACCAGTTTTCAACCACCAAATTTAATGAAATATGGGTCTTTTCTCCCTCGAGAAGACAAAATGCATTTGGGAATGGAATTTACAGATGGAGCCTTGACTTTTTGACCAAATTTATGAATGTTGTCAGTGGTTAGAGCAGAGAATCAGATTTTCTCATGTTTTTCCCTCTCTTTTCACATTTTTCTATATATTGTAACAAAGGCACATTTTCAAGAAGTTAGTTAGTGGTTGTTCACTCTTCTTCTCCACCTCCCTCTTCTTTTCTTCCCCAGGGTCCAAAATGGAGTTGGAACCTCCTCCCCTACTCTGTAATGGCATTTTTTTTGCCTCTTTCCCATGAAATGGTGCACTGTGTAAATTTGGAGCAATAAAAATGTGTTTTTGTGATGCATTTGTCCATCCTTTGCTAATTTTTGGTTGTTTCTTCTTGCCTCTCATTGTTGCAGGGCATCTGTGCATGTTTGAATGTCATTTGCAGGTTTTGGAGCTATGTTTTTAGGGATTTTGGAACATTTTCTATGTGAACTCCATCTCTAGTCTGTGATGCACTTGTCCATCCTCTCCATTGCTCACCTCTCTTTGTTTCCATGGTAGTTTTGATAGATGATCAACATTTTCCTTCTCTGGTGTATCACCGTTTTAGTGTAGGCTCTATTTTTTCTAGTTTTCTTTCTCTCCTTGTCTCCTTGGAAGTTAGATTAGGATTAGATTAGCTTTCCTTCACTGGATAGCTTGTCATAGGTAGTTTAGGAATAGGAACCCACCTTCTCTGGAGGATCATTCTCATTTGCAAGCCCCACAGCTTGGGGAATGATCCAATGTTATGTAAATCACACCAAATGACCCTGCCTTAGAAAAGTAGATCCATAACTCATTTAGGGGTGCTATGATTTTGCACTAACAGTTTTGGCACACCTGGTGGGACCTTAGAGGTCTCCACTTCATTGTAACAAGATTGATGTGCACTTGTTGTAATTTCCAGCTTATTAGAAGCTTCAATTTGCACATCTGGTGACTCCATCTGGTAAACAACTCATTCTCTGAGTTACAGACTTGTTTTCCATTCACTTCCATTCATCCTTCTTTCCATATTCTTTCATTCTTTCCATTCCATGAAGTTATGGAATCATGACTTCATTTCCACCATGGAATTCACATCTACAGCAGCAACAACACATTCCAACTCCAATAAGCTTTACAAATCCTTCAAATCAACATTTTGAGCAAATCCAAAATCAGCATGGTTACCCCTATGAGCAGCAGTGCCAAAATCAGTTTGGCTATGGAGCTTTCCAAGAGCAGGGGTATGCAAACAATGAAGAAAATCAAATGCAAGATGTTGGTCTGCTGGAGAAGATCCAAAAATGGAGATTGGCATGGTGCAGTCAAGAGCTACAACTCAAATGAAGGCGTTCAGAATTGGTTGCAGGGCACCCTGTCCATGGGAAGGCCCTTTTCCAAGACACTACAACCCTCAAGAGAAGTTGGACTTCATAATTGAGATGCTGCCCCAACTTGCACAATGGATTGAGGAGATAGAAGCATATGAGCAGAGTCTAAATCAACCTTGTCAATGGGTAAGTCATTCAACAGTTCCTTGTATTTCTTCTTCTTCATCTCAAGCTTTACCATTTCAACAATGTCAAGTTGTAAACCCAGCCAATGCTTCTCCAGTTGTGAAAACCATCCCTCCATCCCCTAGTCTCCCATCCCATCTCATCTTTTCTACCCTCTTCTCTTCCAAATCCAAATCCCCTCCACAAGAGCAAAAAGAAATACCTTCCACTCCAAGGAAACAAGAAGTTTCATCTCTTCCACCACCACAAACAAATGAAAAAATGGTTGAATCCCAACCCACTCCTTCTCTTGCCTTCCCAATTCCATGTGGAGAAGAAGAAATTTTAAAAATCAGTCATGAAGGACAACAAGAAGAAGAAGTGAAAGAAGAAGAAATGGTTAAAAGCTTAGTGAGCTTAGCTCTTAGGTTTGGGATAACAGAGATTCCTTTGCTAGTCAAGCCTTCAGAGGAGAAGAAAGTTGAAGAGCCAGTGGTGGCTAAGACTAAATTTGCAGCAGAGAAAGAACAAGAAAAGGAAGAAGAAAATCAGCAGTCAGTTTACTCAGAATGTAGTGTCCATGTTGGCACTTTAAGTGAAGAGAATGCTGATCCAATTCAAACTACCCAATCAGCCAAGGAAGGAGAAAACAAATCAGCTCAAAGTCCCATTGGAAAGGAGCAAGTGGATGAGACCAAATCAGAGTTTGTAGCAGCAGAAGAAGAAGACATTATTGGTGTTTTCTTGCTTTCATTCGAAGGGCCTGTTTTGGTTGATGAATCCATTTTGGAGGAAAGCTCTAAAAGAAATCTTGCAGTCCCAACTTGTCCTCTAGAGCAGCAGTTTGAGGAGTTTGATATGGAAAAATTCATGCTAGAGGAAGAGTTCAATCAAGAGAAAGATGGTCTTCAAACATCAGAGGAAGGAGAAGCTGCTCCAAATCCAAAAGAAGAGGAGTACATTCCAGCTGTGGAGGAGAAAAATGCAGATCCAAAGGCTTTGAACACAAAATAGGCTATAGAAGAACCTTCAGTTCTTCCTTCCACTTCATCTTTCTTGAGCTCTAACATTGGAGAAGAGTTTGATCTTTCAAACTTCATGTTGGAGGATGAAAGAAACCATGGTGAACAAGTTGCAAACCAAAAAGACACCATGGAAGAGGTTGAACATTTGCAGCAGGACAACAATGAAGCAGAGTACTTGTCTGATTTGGAGGACTATTTTGATGGAGAAGAACCAGTTGAGTTTCTATTGTTTTCTCCTTCATTCACCCTTCAAATATGTGAACCTGCTGTCATGAAGGAGAGCACTCATTTGCAGCAGTCTGTACTTTATAGCAGCCTTTTGGAATCTAGTTTGGGAGACTCAAACCTTCCATGCTCTTCACAGGAGGAAGAAGAGAAACAACAGAAGAGTTCCACCATTCCTTCCACGCCATTCACCCAAAGAGGTCTACAAGAAGACTCCATTTTTGGAGTGGAAAATCAGAGCAATGGGCATATCAAATGGATCAGACCTTTCCCAATCAGGTATTTGGCTTCATTGGAGCCAAAGGAGAAGCCAAATCTGGTCATGCCCATTTTAGGGCATGAGGATGAGCTACAAAGCACCAAGGATCAGCTGTCATACCTCTTCAATCCAAATGTAGAGCAACTAAAAGAGGTATTGGTTTTGTCTTCAGTTGATACTTTGGTGATTTGGGTGGAAGATCAGCTTGTAGTTAGTTTTTCACTCATCCAACCAGCCATGTTCAGTGCCAAATCAGTTGCATGGCTGCCATTTTTGAGGAAGGGAAGCTATTTCTCCCTGCCAGTTGTAGGATTTGTTTGAGCTCCCTTTTCTCTTGGTTAGAGTAGTGTAGGTAGGTTTTTTTTCAGCAGAAGAAGTTCTTTTGCACACTCTACATGTTCCATTTGGAGCATGTATGATTTTCAGTTTGTACATAGTTTTTGGTGTTGTTGTATTGCTCTTGCACAGTGCATTCAGTTGGCTTTTGGTGAAGTTCAACTTCAAGTTTCAGTGGGTTTCCAAGTGATTCAGAGGTCATATTTTTAGAGTTAGATTAGAGAATTGGTTATCAGGCTTGACTCCATGCCCAATGGATGCAAAAAAGGCCACTGATCATTCATCTAGCAGGCAGATGACCCCTGTGAGTCACCAAAGTTGTTAACCAAAATAAGCTCCCCTTATTTTTGGGTTAACTTACTACCTTTTGTGCTTCAGTCCATATTTTAGACATTTAAAGCATTCAAAGGTTTCTAGAAAATGCTCCATCAGATAGAGAATTTCTTCCCCTTTCTAGAAAGGTAAAGAACTCTTTCTAACTCCTTGTATTTTTTGAGTTATGGCTCGGTGGAGTTAGAAGGGAAAATTTTCCCAAGGTGGACTTGCAGAGCTTGGGAGATTTTTTTACCAAAGGAACTTAGACCGGTGGGGCATCAGAGGAAAAAGTGAAAAATTTCCTTTTCTTCCAAAAGGCATAAAATCAAAATGTGACCCGTGGCCCCATCAAAAAGCTAATGCGGGGATGCGGGACTTCGGAGGTAAATTGGATTTTTTGAATTTTTGTCAAAAAATGTAAAATGGAAAAAAGGAAGCCCCTGCCTCCGCCGACCCCAATGGATGCCACGTCATCAGCAGATTTGCGGGGAAAAAGTTCAAAATTCACCCGAAGCCAAATTTGTAGGAAACGTAAGGAAAAAACGCAGAAGGCCATATCTTTTGATCCAGAGCTCCATTTTTGACAATCTTGGTACCAATGGAAAGATCTGGAGATTCTCTTCATCATGGAGTCTTCAATTTTTTATTTTGGTAGAGATTTGTGGGAGAAAATTGCAAAATGTGATTTGGCATGGAAAAAATGTAGAACCAGTTTTCAACCACCAAATTTAATGAAATATGGGTCTTTTCTCCCTCGAGCAGACAAAATGCATTTGGGAATGGAATTTATAGATGGAGCCTTGAATTTTCGACCAAATTTATGAATTTTGTTGGTGGTTGGAGTAGAGAATCAGATTTTCTTGTGTTTTTCCCTCTCTTTTCGCATTTTGCTATATATTGTAACAGAGGCACATTTTCAAGAAGTTAGTTAGTGGTTGTTCACTCTTCTTCTCTGCCTCCCTCTTCTTTTCTTCCCCAGGGTCAAAAATGGAGTTGGAACCTCCTCCCCTGCTCTGTAATGGCATTTTTTACCTCTTTCCCATGAAATGGTGCACTGTGTAAATCTGGAGCAATAAAAACATGTTTTTGTGATGCATTTGTCCATCCTTTGCTCATTTTTGGTTGTTTCTTCTTGCCTCTCATTGTTGCAGGGCATCTGTGCATGTTTGAATGTCATTTGCAGGTTTTGGAGCTATGTTTTTAGGGATTTTGGAACATTTTCTATGTGAATTCCATCTCTGGTCTATGATGCACTTGTCCATCCTCTCCATTGCTCACCTCTCTTTGTTTCCATGGCAGTTTTGATAGATGATCAACATTTTCCTTCTCTGGTGTATCACCATTTTAGTGTAGGCTCTATTTTTTCTAGTTTTCTTTCTCTCCTTGTCTCCTTGGAAGTTAGATTAGGATTAGATTAGCTTTCCTGCACTGGAATAGCTTGTGGCAGGTAGTTTAGGAAGAGGAACCAACCTTCTCTGGAGGATCATTCCCATTTGCAAGTCCCACAGCTTGGGGAATGATCCAATGTTATGTAAATCACACCAAATGACCCTGCCTTAGAAAAGTAGATCCATAACTCATTCATCTTACAGGGGTGCATATGTAGATGGGTACTCCTATTTCAAGAGTTTGACTTCACAGTTGTTGTGAAGCCAGGGAATAGTAACTCTGGACTAGACCATTTATCTAGAATCAACTCAAGAGAGGAAACAAATACAATTGAAGAAACCATGCTAAATGCACAGTTATATAGGTTACAACATGCACCATTAGAATTAGAAGACATTGTTGTCTTTCTAAAGACTGGTGTGGCACCACAAGGAATGAAGGCATTAGAAAAGAAACAACTTGTTATATGCACGACACTGTTTATGTTAATCAGTGGCGACCTCTAAAAGTTAGGAAGAGATGAAGTATTACACTATTATGTATTAGAGCATGAGCACAAGGATATTATGGAAGAATCCCATGTTGGTATTGCATGAGGCCATTATGCAAGTGATGCAACTACCTAGAAGATCCTACTCATTGGATTATGGTGGGAGACACTATATAAAGATTGTAAGGCGTATTACAAAGCATGTGACCATTGTCAATGTATAGGTAAACAAGGGCAAAGACATGAGATGATTTTGAGACCAATTACTAGTGCTGAACCATTTGAGAAATGGGACATTGACTTTGTAGGACCTATTTCACCAACAATGCACAGGACTGGATCATGTTATATCATTACTTGCATAGATTATCTAACACGGTGGGTAGAATCTGCACCTATGAAGGATTATACAGTGGCTACATCAGCTATATTTCTTTTGGAGAATGTTCCTACAGTATATGGATGTACTTTAAGCTTGAAAATTGATATGGGTAGACACTTTTTGAATGAGACAATCAGGATTCTATTAGATGAGTTTATGGTTGCACACCATAAAACTACACCCTATAATCCTCAGGAAAATGGAACTATTGAGGCTTTCAACAAGATTTTGAGCCAAAATTTGACAAAAAATTTTGATGTTAGGAGAAATAATTGGGATGATAAAGTGCCAGCTGTTCTTTAGGCATATAGAATAACTTACAAGAGATTGAACAAAGCCACATCATTTCAGTTGGTGTTTAGCGAAGAATCCGTTCTCCCTATAGAATCTATGTTACCTTATTTTCACATTGTGCATACTAGAGGTCTAGCTGATGAGAAGGATTTAGAAGAGCGTATCGAGAAGATGATTAAACTAGATGAGAGACAAGCCATAGCATGATGGAGATAGAAGCAGGAAAAATCTAGGTAGAAAGTATGACATGAAAAAAAAATAAGGGATAAGAAGTTTGAGATTGGACAAATGGTACTTATTTATGAATCTAAGTTCTTACACCATCTAAGAAACCTCAAATTACATTGGTTGGGGTCATATGTCATCACTTACATACTTGAATTAGGTGCTTACCAATTAGAAGCACTTGATTGAACACAGCTACCAGTTACTTTAATGGGAGTAGGCTGAAGCCGTATTATAAATAAGTCTTCTTGGTGTTTGTAATAAGGTAGTACTACCATTTATATTAGGTTTTCAATTATTTATTTCCTTAACGTATTTCTTTCATTGTCGTTATGCTTTGTCAATTTAGTTGTTCTTCTTATGTAATAAGCGTACTTACACGTATGAAGATAATTACTATGTGAAGAATGTTTATGCGCACAGGACCGCAAAAATCTGTTAGTGTGGGGTGGTTTTTTATATCTAGGTACAAGATAGTGGGAATTGAAAGGATAAAGGAATAAGCTACTATGGGTGTGTTTTAAGTCAAAAGAAGATTGCTTCTCAAAATTGACCAAGGATGGAGATGAATGAAAGGACAATATAACGTGAGGTAAGTAGAGGCCATGATAACTAGTAGGAGAAGGTACAGTGATGAGGTACTCAGGCACAAGGGCATGTGCTGAAGATAAGTTTGTGACCAGAGGGTAGGAACGCGCGCTAGAAGGTTATAGTTGGGGCATAAAGATGTACCGCGTGGAACCAAAAAAATTGGTCAATGAATGAGGGGATATTTGGTAGGTGAAGGAGCAATAAATGCATCAAAATTTGAAAAATCTATATAAGGAATGCGAATTAATTTTTACCGTTACGATTAATAGTATTTGAAAGAAGCCAAGTGTGAAGAGCTGAGTGATCATTTTAAGGTGCAAGAGGTGTGTAACAATTTTTGATGAAGAGATCTGTGCGCAAAAGAAGCTTGTGTCCCCGGTGGTCAAGGGTTTGAGTGAAGCAAGGTGATGGAGACAACGTAATTTCACCTAAGGCACACTGAATCAAACTAGGGTTCTCTTCACATGTTTCAAAATTTTAACGGTAAGGATTATAAGGTAAAAATGGCACCCAAGAAGGTAGCTACAGTAGGAGTAAAAGGATAGAAGAATGTGTTTGTTGAGGAGGAAGAAATGGCTCCAGAAAAAAAAAATTTAGAGATGCAATATCCAGAGGGGGTTATTTTCAGCTAGGAGTGGGATTCTCACATATGGAAAAGAAAAGTTAGTGAGTACAATCAATGTACCATTGAGAACAAGGATCTTGATGCATTGTTAAACACAAAGACAAATAAAAACACAACGGAAGATATGTCGGTGTATGACGATGCTGGTGAGAAGCTCTTATAGACAATAGGGTTTTACCAACTTTATGAGCTCCCTTATTTCGGGAAGTATGAGCCATTATACTAGTGGCTTATGAAAGAGTGCACAAGGATTTTTTCTACTTTGCAGGGTGCAGATTCAGAATTTCACTCACGCTCATCTCCACAGTGACAAGGTTGAAAGGCATAGGAGACGATTTGTAAGACGATCTAATAGATAAAACTGTAATTTTGGAGACCAGGAAGGAGTTGGGATATACAAAGGTTCTATGTAGTATGGAAATCAACAAACTAAAGAAGTACCTAGTTGTAAAAGTGGCTGCACATCTCATTACAAAGCTCAATGACCAAGAAAGGTGGTCATAAGTGAACACCATGTGGTTGCACATTGCTAAAAAGATGTCTGAAGGATTAGTCTACAACATTTCACGGTATATCACAGAGACAATCATTGAAGAGGTGAGCACAGGAGGAAAGATCAACTTTGGATTTATTTTATTATCACTAGTGTTCATGGAGATCAGAGTGCATGATGGACCAAAGGAGAAGGTATGGGAGTATACGATGGAACACAAATCACCTACAGAATGCTTTAAGAAGTACCTATGTGAGGGATCTATGAAAAATCTAGTTAAGCGACAGGCCGAGAAGTGGTATGATAGGATTTGTGTGGATTTTGAGGAAGAATGGCACATCCCTTAGGACTTGCCTTCAGTGGTTAGAAAGGTAGTTCAATTTGTTTTATACCAGCATTTATGTATAGCACGGTTTACAATGAAATATGGGGTATGGAGTCCTTGGTACAAGTTTCCATATGTATTCACAGCAAGGTACTTCTAGGCATCACCACACAGGTTTACAGATGCGCAGCGATTAATGTTCAACACAGATAAGGTAGATTGTAAATACCACACACTACGGAAAGAATATGTGTATCTAAGGTGGGGTGCATATGTTGAAAGACTAATTTCTGATGTTTTAATCATTAAACCAATAAGTTTGGTGGTGGGATATATTGGAGCAGCACTCGTGTATCTCCAACTGAAGCCAAAGATGGAGAATAACAAGTATGTGGAAGGTGAGTGTATGTACCCAAAATTGTAGGGTATTGCACTGCCATAAAGATGTTACACATACCCCAATGATGATACAAGTCTCCTTGCAAGCTTTTTAGATTTCAAAAAAGCTCGCTAAGTATACATTTGTATCCCACATGCCTCACTCAGCCTCTGCATGCTTTTTTTTTCCCTCTACCCCCTTTTTCCTTACATTTTGGTCTTTAGTGATGAGACCACCGCCCTACCTGGGTGGTGGTCCCATGACCGCTACCCAAGACAGGGCGGCGGTCCCGTAACCACCACCCTGCACAAGGCGGTGGTCTTGTTCACATTTTCTAGAAAGTTTTGACGATTGTTTCAAACGTAAATATTCAATTTCTACCCACGTTCTTTAGCTACTTTGCTTTGCATTTATGTTTTGGCCACCCTGTGAATAGTGTTTTCACTTTGTTTAATGGTAATAGAGTTCAATTCCAGGTTACCTTCTTGTGATTGCATTTGCTTTAAATATCCAGCTTGTTTTCAAACAAATGGCCCCTCTCCTTCTCTATTTAATCATTCAGTCTTTGAGTTTCTTTCTTATAATTCTATTAGTTTCATGTTTTACATCCATTGTTGGTCTTTCTTTACTATTTAGAGGTCACTCAATCTTCTTGTTTCATTCTTTCCTCATTGTTGTTCCATGCAAGCCAGTTTAAAATAAGACAATTTCATTCTTAGATTGGAATCCATTCAAAGTTGCAGGTTTTGTTAGTCACAAAGATAGCTTCTAAAACTCTTGGTGTGTTTGTGTTGTATTCCCGCAATAAATCCCGCTAGGAATTGCATATTCAAGCTCTGTTCACTTACACTATCTCTCTCTTACTCACATTGTATTCAGTCTATGTCTAAAAGTTGTCATTGTTCAAGTTCTTTATTCTACTGATACTATCACATAAACAGGATCTTGGCAGAGATTGACATTTATTAGAGCCTCTGAATAGCTATTATATCCAAACAAACCATTACACCAATTCAAGTTAGGAGGGCCTTCTTCTCCTTAGATCTGTAAATTCCATTGTTGCGTATTAAGGATATAAGATTACCCAACTAGTTTTCCTACATCCACATATATTCCACATTCACCGGCCATCTCGGCACAACCTCGGGAGGTTGGGTATGAGGAAGAGGTACTTGTAGATTCCCATGCTCGTATGTCACTTTTTCATCGTACAAAACTGGTGAACCCGACGTGAAACACACCAAATATTCTCCTTTATTTTCATTTCTTTCATCCACCTTCACTATTTCCCATTATTCTGTGGGTATTCATATACCCCCCAAATATGTCAGGATACGATGCATATGGCAAACCTCTCTTAGGTTTTGAATCAAGTTATAGTCAAACAAAAAGACAACCATCACCCTCACTTTCTGCATGGGCTGATAACTATTCAAGTAATTACTTGTCATCTCAAACTACCCCTCAAAGAACTAGCTCCAGTTCTTCGTTTAAAATTGAGGATTTTGATCAGCTTGCACAAACACAACATCTAGAGCCCTCAGGGTCTAAAAATATGACGTTTACTGGAGAATCCACTTCATCTCCTTGGGTCTTGTTCAGACCACAGATCAATAGACAGTCAGACCCACTCCCATTTTTGGATGAGGAGTACTTAGCATGCTATGCTAGAAGTGAACAACACTTCCAAAACATGTATCCACCTATAGGGAGTTTACAAATACAACCTGATACCCTATTCCAAGAAAACAACCCCATTACTTCACCTATGGGAAATTCCCTCGGTGAAACTCATCAGGATACTGATCAATTCATAGCAAGGTATCACACCCCTTTACAACCTCAAGGTATACAAAAAATTCCATTAAGTCAGAACACTGTGTCTTCGCCAATAGAGGTCATTTCGGCCTTAGTTGAGAAAGTTAGAGGGTTAGAACTTTCTCAAACAAACCAAAATTCATATTTTGGGAAAGCAGGAATCCCCAACCCTCCTCATCATCCCAGTCAGGTTGACTTCCTTATAGGAATAGGCATATTTGGCATGCCTCCTCAAAATCCTTTTAATTACACACAACAAACACCAACTAGGACCACATTTTCAAATGCCGCTCTAGTTAAAAACATGATAACTCCTGGCTTGGCACCAAAGAACCCATACTAGAACAATACTCCTCCTTACTTAAACATTTATTCAAAGTCACCACAAGGAGACATGTTCTATTCTCCTGAGATGTTCGTTCAACCACAGGGATTCCCTTATGTCCCTAAAAACACATATGTTATGCCATATCAACAACTCTTTCCACCTCCACCCCCTTAGCAAGCACCATCGATGGTCAAGGCCTATGTGGTAGGGACTTATTCAGAATATTTAAAAGAGCCCCTAGACTTCACCATACAGAGTGTTATGCTTCCAAGACCTCTTCCTAATTTACCCAAATATAAAGGGGAAGGGGATCCAAATGCACACATTAAGGCCTATGCCACAGCCATAAGGGAATTACTCCCTTAGGATGGGGTTGTTGCTAAAATATTCCCTAAAACCTTAGAAGGTATTGCCCTTGATTGGTATTACAGAATACCTAAAGCCTCGATACACTCATTCAAACAAATTTTTTTTGAGTTCATCAAAGCTTTTGATATGAACAAATTGTTAAGAATAGGGATTAGGGAATTCTTGCATATTAAACAAGAACATAATGAATTTGCTACTCATTTTATTCAAAGATGGCATACGATTCTCTACTCATCAGCAAGTGCTCCAAACATGGATCAAATGGAACTATGTGATTTATTCCTTAATTCTCTCAATAGAGAGATAAAGAAAGAAGTCCAAAAGTTCCCACTAAGAACTTATGATGAAGTACTCGAGAGTGCTCTCCGAATCAACCAAGCAGCAATAGATAGTGGTCGTAAGACATATGGAAAAAACGGGAAACTAACCGCTCCCAATCAAAACACTGTGGCCTATCCTAATACCGGGAATGCTAATCAAGGACCTAAGACCCTTAACAAGAACCGCAGAGTTACAACATATGGAGTAACTAACCAAGTTAAAAGGGCAAACGTTGTAAACATTTCGCCACTTGTTAATAATCAACGAAATAACAATTTTACTCCAACAATAAATGTGGTGGATTTTAATCATCCATCATGACCAAAACAATAACAATGACAACGAAAAATCCAAACACAAGGTCCAAATCAAAACCCACCTAGATATCAGAGTCAAAACCAAAGGCAACAACCTCAAAATTTTAACTCTAATAACCAACAACCTTATCAAAATTTTGGGCCACAATAGGTTTTAAATCAACAGCCTCGAAATTATAATCCCAATTTGTATTGTGGCTTCCACAAGATTCAAGGCCACGATACTAAGACTTGTCATGACTATAATAAATTCATGCAGTGTTTGCCATAAGATCAAAAACAACTCTTTATAGATATGTTTTTTATCAAATTCTATAGTACCCACGCCAAATGCTTATACATGAGTAGTTTCCCCTCAAAATGCACCCCTCAAGATCTTTAATGATCCACTCCCAAATCATTCTAACAATAACATGCTAGATCCTAACGGAACAAACAAGGGTGTTATAACAAGAAAAAATAATCATGAAGCCTCAACTTCATTAAATCCACCAGTTGCACCCCAACTAGGAACTCGGCCCCAAACTAAGATAGTTGGCCTGGTGGAGTTAGATACCGAACTACCCATAGAAACCATAGCAAGAACATGGGATTATTCTTCTCAACCAACTCCAAGTTATCCATTGGAACCAAACAACATTCAAAAAATGTTGGTAAAACCCATAGGTGCCTATGATTTAATTAATGACTTAACTAAAACCTTCTCTCACATCTCCTTTTTGGATTTGTTAAAAAAATCTCCCGCCCACAGGGCTGCCCTCTTAGAAGCATTAGGCCTTGGTCATTTAATCAACATCACTCCTCCCCCAGAAACACAAGTAAACCATGTAGACTTTGACATCTATCCTCTAGGGCAGCCAAATAGGGATACTGAGTTTATATTTGATATAATCAAAATTCCAACAAACGCTAAGATTGCACGAAGAGTCAACCCAACTTTACATTTACAAGTATGGGTTTACAATAATTAAGTTAAACGTGAAATTATTGATGATGGGGCAGAAGTTAACATAGTCCCCTTCAATTTTCTTCAAAAGTTAGGATATGGAGAGACAAACTGTTCCACAACACGAAATACGTTAGAGGATATGATAGCCTCAAGGCCACTTCAATTGGAACCATAGTTTTACTAGTCACTTTAGGACCCAAGATGGTTCTCACCAAATTTTATAGTATAGATCAGGAAACCAACTATAATATGATCCGCATTCGGCCATGGATACACCGCATGAAGGCAATCCCTTCCACGTTATTCCAAGAAATAATATTTCTACACTTAGGGAAAATATTTGTGGCACAAGGTGACCCAAAGCCCTTCGATATACACCTAGCTGATTTAAGAAAAGACCAGGCGTTCACTCCGAGTTTGAACTCCCAACAAATCAGCTCATCAAACCAATTAATTTGAAACCAAAAGAGAAGTTGATACCCACCACAGAATTGGAAATTACAAATCTATCCGAAGACATTCCAGCACTCAAATATGAGACCAACGTTATAGAAACAGTGTCACTAGGGACTACCGCAAAAATTATCAAGTTGCTAGAGAAATACTTACCTATTCTCCTACCATTTGATTCTATGGGTATGGGACGCACCCTAGGAATTGATTCTCTTCCATCAGATGAATTTTTTATGGTAGAAGTAATCGAAGCGAAAGAAATAGATACGACAAATACCCCAACATCCATTTTTCTGAGAAAATATTGGACTCTCCACTTTGATGGGGCTAGATGTCACTTTGGAGCTGGGGAAAGAGTGATATTTACTTCACCTGAGGGAAATATCCTACCTTTCACCTTTAAATTAAAATTTTAATGTACAAACAACGGGGCTGAGTATGAAGCTCTCCTCCTTGGCCTCATCCTGGCCAAAAGAATGGGTTTCAATGACATTAGAGTGCTAGGAGACTCGCAACTAGTTGCAAACCAAGTCTCCTAGGTATATGAAACTAGGGCTAAACATTTATAACTATATAAAACATCGGTGTTAGATCTAAGTAAGGGATTTAACTCCATATCAATTGAATCAATCCCACGAGAGTAGAACCTTCTCGCAGACTCGATAGCAACCTTAGCTTCCTATTTCACTCCAAATAGTGAGTTGGAAGATATAAATTTCATAGTATCACTTGATACCAAACCATTAGTGCGTAAAATATCAACAAACCCACTCCTAACTCATGGAGAAGCTGAGAATGATTTTTCTATCATGGATCACTTTGAAAATGATAAAGTCACTCTCAAATATCTAAATGCTTATGCGGAGCTACACCTTACTTACCGCATAGTATATCTTTCCTTAATACCACATTCCTCTTCCTATTTTGGAAATCCCATGGTAGAGTCTCCTCCACAGAAGGATCTTGATATCTATGAGATAGAAGACGGAGAAAACATGGAACTACCTCCAGCCCCACCTGAATTTGAAGAAGGTAACACTTCTTTAATAGAAGAAACCATTGACATAAACAATGGAACAGAGGAAGAACCAAAAATTTTGAAGTTGGGATCCTCATTAACTCTGGAGGAGATAGAAATACACACCCAAATCCTCAAATAACATCAAAAGGCTTCTACATTTAGTTATAAAGAAATGACGAGCATTACACCACACATCGTGGTACATAACCTTGTCACTAAACCAGATGCAAAACCAATTAAACAAAAGTCAAGACCAATGAAGCCAAAAGTGGCTCTCATGGTAAAAGAGGAAGTAATACAACTTCTCTAAGTGGGATTCATCAAACCCATTGACTATTCACAATGGGTATCTAATATCATCCCTGTTCTCAAAAAGAATGGGAAGATACACATTTGCATAGATTTTTGGGATATTAACAAAGCTTATGCCAAGGATGATTTCCTATTACCATCCATTGATGTTATTGTTGATGCAACAGCTGGATTTGAACTATTGTACCTCATGGATGGGTTATTAGGGTATAATCAAATTAAAATATCTGAGCAGGATCAAGCCAAAACTACATTCATAACTTCCTGGGGATCTTATTGCTACATTGTCATGCCATTCAATCTTAAGAACACTGGCACTACATATTAGTAGGCAATGACATACATATTCAATGATCTTATCCATAAAATTGTGGAATGCTACGTGGATGACTTATTGGCCAAGGCTAAGAAACACTGTGATCATCCATAAGTACTCTGTATCATCCTCTCACAATTAATTGAATATGGTGTCACATTAAACGCAGAGAAGTGTGTGTTTGGTGTGACAGGAGGAAAAATTATGGGCTACATTATATCTTTACGAGGGATTGATGTCTATCCAGCCAAAATCTGCATTGTTCTCGAAATGATCCCACCATCAAACAAGTCTAGAATCAGATCATTTCTTAGGAAACTCGGTGCGATTCGAAGGTTTATCCCAGATTTAAGTTTTTCCATTCATCCAATCAACGATCTATTAAAGAAATATTATAGCATTGATTGGACTAAAGATTGCAATGAGGCCTTTAAAGTAGTTAAATGCTTCTTGTTGTCTCCACCCATGCTAATGCCTCCCAAACTAGACCGCCCTTTGATCCTATACTCACGAGCCACTCATGTCTCGCTAGCCTGCATGTTGGCTCAAGAAGACAATGATAAATGAGAAGGTGTGGTCTATTTCATCAATCGAACATTTCTCGATTATGAAACACATTATACACAGGTAGAGAGAGAATGCCTTGCCATAGTATTTACAACAAAATGTTTAAGACATTACATGTTAAACCAAGAAACAAGGGTCATTGTAAAAATATATCATTTACAAACATTCCTCACGCAAGGGTCTTTATCTAAAATGGCTGGGAATTTCATAACCTTAATGGGTGAATTTGAGTTAACATTCGTATACCAAAAATTTGTTAAGGGACGAATCATTATAGACTAGTTAGCTGACAATCCACTAGATGGGGGCGATCTGGTAAATCTGGACTTTCCTAAACAGTGTATATACTTTGTTGAAACCAAGCCCCTCATCTCTACATGTCCCTGGTATACTGATATCATCAATTTTATCATAGAACACACATACGCGGAGGGCGCCACATCACAACAAAGAAGGTGGTTACATATTATCACTACTAAATATATTGTTTTAGAATAGGTACTCTATCATAAAGACTTCAATGACATGCTTCTAAGATGTGTCGACACGGAAGAATCTAAGAAGATTCTTTATGAATCCCATAGTGGGATATGTGGAGGCCACTTCTCCACATGCCAGCACAATCCCTGCAACCAATAGTGATCCCGTGGCCCTTTTCCACATGAGGTCTGGACTTGATATGGAAATTCTTTCCCTCATCAACCGATGGCCATAACTTTATAATTACAGCCATGGAATATTTTACCTAGTGGGTAGAGGCCATGCCCCTCACCACTGTACCAGGTTTGGTAATTGCCAAATTCATTCTAAACCAAATCATTTGCAAGTATGGTGTCCCACAAGTCATTCCCTCTGATAATGGCACATCCTTTAAAAACAATGAGGTCCATGAGCTATCTAGAAAATTCAAAATAAACCATCACACGGCCTCTCTTTACTACCCTCAAGCCAATGGGCAAGCCAAAGTGACAAAAAAAACTTTAAAGGCTATTCTCCTCATAACAGTCAAGGAGAACAAGTGAGATTGGAATTTAAAACTATATCCGGCCTTGTAGGCCCATCGAACCTCAATAAGAACACCAATAGGAGCAACCCCTTTCTCACTGATATTCGGGGCAGAAGCAATTCTCCCACTTGAGGTAGAAATACCCAGTCTTCGCATCTCATTACATGGGATTTTGGATGAAGAAGCTTATAGGGAGGCACACCTCTCTCAATTGGAAAGCCTTAACGAGGCCAGGATAAATGCCGAACAACATCATAGATCCTATACTGACCGGATGTGCCGGAAGTATAACAAAAAAATATATGAGTGAGAAATATACAAGGGAGATCTAGTTCTAAGACTAGACAGCCGAATCGATAAGAAAACCAGCGAAGGAAGGAAGTTCCGGCCCAAGTGGTTGGGCCCATACCGAGTCATGAAAGACTATGGAAATGGTGTGTATCTCTTGTGCACACTAGAAGGTGAGGAAATCAATGAAACTGTCAATTCCTTGCATCTTAAACGGTTTTACCCATGAGGCATCAGAATCACCACTTGTACATTATGGCTACCTACATTGCATTATTCATTTAGCTATTTCATTTTGTCAACTCATTTCATAAAAATTGTAGTCTAGGAACTTACTCTTAAGAAATCTATTACAAATTTTTGAAAGTATTGGAAAAAGCATTCAAATCACATCTCCTCAAATATCATCAAGTAATTTCAAATCTTCTCATCAAGCTTGACAAACAAGTATTGACGAAAACCATACCAAGGCCTGCATACTTGGTTTTTCTCTTTCTTTCTACTAGGTGAAGTTGTCCTTACCTACGGTCTATTCTAGAAGCTTCTTGGTGTCACATCTATCCCTCTTAAATATCTTTGAAAGAAAGGATATCCCAAAGTCATAGATCAGAAATGTCAAAATCAAATGGAATCAAAAGTGCCAAGCAAACCAAATATTTTATTTTGCACACTTCTTTGCCCCACCAACCTTCGGTGATAAGCCTACATCTCTTACAGGTGGTGTGAGGTTGGGAAAGGAAAGAAGTGCCCTTACTCACCTATATCCTACCTTTGGTGATAAACTTGTGCTTCTTACTAGTGGCATGAGGCAGGGTGTGGGGGGTCCATTCACACAAATTAACAAATCTTGGTATGCAAAAAGCACAAATCAAATTATATTAAGAGAAAAAAAATGTCCAAATTCCAAAGAGATCAAATCCTCAAAACCAGATTTTGTCAACCAGGTTGTTATTTATGAATCTAAGTCTAGATAAACTAAAAAATAAGTGACCTGCTAAGCTTTGCGGTAGTTTTGAGTAGGGTAAGTGTGTAGGTCTAAGTTTGGTTTCTAATACTGGTTTTTTTGTCCCTTATCATTCCATTCAGTTAAACTCTTACAATTTGTGCCCTTCCCAACTCTTGGTGTAGAGCCCTCGCATCTTACTAGTTGTGTGGAGTTAGGAATGGGGAAAATTCATCTCTTTATCACTATACATTCATCATGTTTTTCCAACATGAGAAGAAATTACAAACATTTCCTAAAGAATTTAAAAGTTCAGTACTACCATATGTTTATATCATCTCATATTAGCATTACAAAAACACACAAAGTAAAACATTATGTTTACTATCATCTGTTATCCATCACATACATTCTGAAAATCATGAAAACAAGTACTCTAAAAACATATAGTATACATGTGGAAACAAGTCACAAAAATCTAGGCACCAAAAGTCTAGATCCAAAAAGATATATATATATCAAGTTTTATATACAATGCCATCATGCACTAGGCATGGTCAAAATTATCAATGAGCCCGAAAAGTATAAAAAAACTCATATAAATATCAGATAAAACACTACAAAAACAGCCTCTCAACCACTATGGGATCCCTTAGAGGGTGTACGACCACATCTAGGACTCCGGCTACACCGGCGCTTCGAATGCACTGAGGTCTCGCGGTCACAGCTAGTAGGTGTCATCTCACTATGAGAATGACTCCTCCTCATCAAGCACTCGGCCTTCCTATATCTAGCTACCTCAGCATGAAGAGAGGTCATGATCTTTGCCACCTGCCAGATAGGGGCAAAAACATCGGTATGCCTACCAGCTACTGAAGGCTCTCCCACATCCTCAGAAAGCTCAGCACGAGTCTTCTCTTAGGGGAACAATAAGGTATCTATGCATACTCGGTGAATCAAGTCTCACCACTCATCAGCAGTCACTACAAATAAAGGAGAAAATAAGTTAGAAAATGATCAAAAATAAAACCAAGAATAAACAAAGCAAAAGGAAATAACAACTAAGACAATTCTAACTAAAACACAATTAAGAGAAGAGTGGAAACTCACTCAGATCTCTAGGCCTCAAGGAAGGGTCTCTAGGATCCACGCCTGCCACTGATGCCATCACTGACTGGCATCCCTCTCCCACATCTGGAGCAATGTGATGGCCTGTGACAGACTCGCCATCTCCCCCTAAATCCTGAGAGGACAACTCATCTGAGATCAAAGTCACCCTCTCTACGCTCCGCTCCACCCTCTCGGCCTATAGGATATCCTGAGTGTCATGCCACTTTAAATCACTGTCATCCTCCCCACCCATCCCATTGATCTCCATCTCCTCTGTCTCCTCCTCTGTCTCTCCCCCAGTGAACTCCTAAGACTCGGAGTCCACCTCAATAGGCTCATCACTGCTATGGGTAGGACTAGTGGCAATCTAAAGTAAAGGTGCTTGAGGAGCATTGGCTACCCCTCGAGCACGTACCACCCTCCTAGCCATGATGGGGACACCAGGAGTAACAATAGTCCAACTCCGACCTCTAGGACCTCCCTGAGCCTCACGAATAGATCTATAAACTAGCCCCACTAAAGGAAGCATGTCAATGTATGGGAGGCCGAACTACTATAGTACTCTGTCAAAGGGGTGGATCTCCAACATCCCTGCCCTGTCTACCAACTGACTAGTAGTCTGACAAGCAATCAATGTGATAGTCTCCTCTCCCCATAACCCTGCCATGGACTGATAAGGAGTGTCCTCCATGTCTGTAGTGGTCAAAGAGGCCACTTGCTGGTGAGGCACTCTAAGAACGGTCATCCATATCCACCTCGCCACCCTGACGGCCCCAGGATCCTCTACCTCTACACCTCTTCCATAGGAAGTGATATGCTCATAGACCTAACTCATGACAAGAGTGGGGTGGCTTAGTGACTTTCCCTATAGTCAGACCACCCTGTACAAATCATGGTAGGTGGTTCTGAGGATGTCTTCTCCCCAAGCGTAAACACGCCCATGGCCTTCAATTTGTGCAATGATGGGGGCCCAGCAATATAAGAGGGTGTCTCCTCCCTTGTCCCCAATCAATCTCAAAGAAACGATGCCCATAATAGCCTTACGGAGCACAGGAATGTCTGACTCAACAATGGAGCGGACCCTCACCCCCTTCTTCGACCCCATCGAAACAAAACATCCCCCATATAAGTGGCCCATTGAATCACCTGGGATCTCGATACTACTGTCTTAAGAGACAGTTATCTCCCAAGGATCGAAATCCCCAGTATACAGTAAAAATCCTCCAGGGTGATGGTCCACTCACCCCTAACTCCTGGCAATCAGAAGGTGTTCCGATCTGCATCTTAGTATGAAAATAAGTCACATAGTATGTGACTAGAAGATGCAACATGAGGGACCTTTGCAATCCTCCAAATGTCAGCCCTGTGAAGAGTATCTCACTCTTCCTAAGTGAGTGCCTCTAACACTGCTGAGAGCCAATCACACTCCCTCTCTCAGCTCCATCTAATGTATTCCTCCTTCTGCATACACCCAAAAACACAAAAAAGGAGTAAGTTAGTATCAAAATCTGATTGGAAAAACTATCAAAAACATGTAAAAGTGCTAAAAATGCAAAAGTAAGTAAGCAAAGCTTTGTTTTTTTCTTTCTGTTACAAACTGCCACCCTGTGCAGAGCAGCAATTCCATAACCGACGCCTTCTAAGGAGATGGTCCCGTAACCGCCACCATGTGTAGGGCGGCGGTCCTGTCCCGAACCCGCAAATGGCTCGGAAGCCCTAAAAATGACCAAAAACAAGCAAAATACACCATTTTAACTAAAATAAGGACCTAACCTATGGGCACCCCCCCTAGAGACTCATTTAAAACTAGTATTTTCAAAAATACCCCCCAAGAGAAAGATCTTATCATTTCTACATTTTAGGTTTAAAAATAATAAATTAAGGAAAACTAACCTGAGACTTCGCAGGACGATATTCCGCTCTCGGAGGCATGATCACGTTACCCCCATGAACATTTTGACTATACTCTCATCAAAAACTGTTACCGCGGGTCTTAGAGCTCAAAATCTATCAAATCAATCTGTGCAAATGAATAGTGAAATGAGTTCGTTTTATATATATAGCCTTGTAAAATTGATTTTGAATCTCTTTCGCAGGGTCAGAGCGTCGACGGAGGTAACTTCCAAACCCCACATAGATGGTAAGTCCTCATTTCATATCAATTTAGCCTTATTTCTCAAATTGTTTTATTTAGCTGCACTTGAGTCCCCTTTTTCATTTTACAGATAACAGGATCTTGGATGGTGACTTTCCAACACACGGGCATGTTGGGTATAACTCCTAACTCCCCATTTCGGGACTACCATACTTGGATCCACCGTTTTATGCCTCTTCATGGCTAAGATGCTTCTCTGAGGGGGCAATATGTACATACCCAAAATTGTAGGGTGTTGCACCATCGGAAAGATATTACACATACCCCAATGATGATATAGGTGTCCTTGCAAGGTGTTCAGAATCCAGAAAATTTTTCCAAGTATATGTTTGTATCCTGCATGCCTCACTCAGCCTTCACATGCTTTTTTTCCCCTCTACCCCCCTTTTCCTTGCATTTTGGTCTTTAGTGATGAGACCACCGCCCTGCTTAGGTGGCAGTCCCGTGACCACCACCCAGGATAGGGAAGTGGTCCCATAACCGCCGCCCTACACAGCACATTGGTCCTATTCACATTTTCCAGAAAGTTCTAACGATCGCGTCAAACGTAAATCTTCAATTTCTACCCACATTCTTCAGCTACTTTTCTTTGCATTTATGTTTTGGCCACCCTGTGAATAGTGTTTTCACTTTGTTTAATGGTAAAAGAGTTCAATTCCAAGTTACCTTCTTGTGATTACATTTGCTATAAATAGCCAGCTTGTTTTCAAACAAATGGCCCCTCTCCTTCTCTATTTAATCATTCAGTATTTGAGTTTATTGCTTAGAATTATATTAGTTTCATGTTTTGCATCCATTGTTGGTCATTCTTTACTATTTAGAGGTCATTCAATCTTCTTGTTTCATTCTTACCTCATTGTTGTTCCATGCAAGCTAGTTTAAAATAATACAGTTTCATTCTTAGATTAGAATCCATTAAAAGTTGCATGTTTTGTTAGTCACAAAGATAGATTCTAAAATTGTCGGTGTGTTTGTGTTATATTCCCGTAATAAATCCCGCTAGGAATTGCATAGTCAAGCTCTGTTCACTTGCACTATCCCTCTCTTACTTGCATTGTATTCGGTCTATGTTTAAAAGCTTCCATTGTTCAAGTTCTTTATTCTGCTAATACTATCACATACACACTTTTCTGGATTTGTAGTCATTTTTGCACCCACCAAGAACAAGGGAACCTCATGTGTTCTGGCCTATCACCCAGCGGGCACTGGATGCTCACTCGAGGTGCACAAGAGGGAGCCGAGTCTCTCTTTTATGTGAGTTCAGTTGAAGGCATACTTCACGATCTTGACTTAGTTATTTAAAAGAAATGAAAAAGCTATAGAGCTCAGAACGTCTCTATACCCCTTCATTCATAACAAAAGCAAAGCGCACAATAGAATTAATAGAACTAGGAAGTTGTAAATCCACAAATAGACTCAACATTCAAGTAAGGCTCACGATTATACAAGATCAAAAGCATGATAGAAACATGTATATAATACAGGAAGGTGATCTTAATATAAATGCATTAGTAACCGTATCATAGTCATTCATAGTATTGCTACAAAACATCACAGAGAGGTAGACCACGGTCATACACCATATCTGGACACATACATATATGCTCACAAAATAGAATTTTCATTTCCCATTCCCTCATTACATTCTTCCTATAATCATATACCCATTTTATCCCATAATTCTCGTAGTAATTCTGTAGAGCTCCCCTACCTCTCTTGCGTCTCTTTTCCTTTGCCAAGGGCACGTGTATAAATAGGCATCTAATCTCTAACAAACTCCTCTGCAACCTTAGATCTGGCCCCAAGTGTCAAGGTGTGGGTCACCCCAGGCGTATGCCTCTCCATGTCATGATTAGCTGTTTGGATCTTCTTATCGCAAGTTATATTCCTTCCAAGACACCCTGTTGCCAGGCTGGAACCTTATCCAAATGGAACACGTTCTTCATGTGTTCTGTCCAAAAGGCCAAAAATGGATAAGTCTCAAATTGTTCTTTGCGGGTGCGTGCGCTTGGTTCTCAAAGAACCCTTTTTGAATTCTACCTTGCGCGCCTTCACTTACACGCTCCCTCTGGCCATGCGCACCTACACACCTTTAAGATTTGGTAGCTACATTAGGGTCCCAACATTACCCCACACTTCACCTGTTCTCTGCCCTTGAGAAATTTTCAAAGAATGCATTAAAAAATGCAAGGCCTTGATTTTGAAAAGAATGGAGGGAAAGAATAAAGAAAGGGGAAGAGAAAGAATAGAAGGAAAACTACCTAAATAAGAAGAAGGGGAAAACATTTTCGTAGGTCAGCCTCCAGTGTATTCCAAGTGCTGACTTCATCCTGTGCTCTTATGTAGAGGTCACCAACCAATGTACTCACCTCATCAAAGGTTAACCCTTCCCCTTTTGTGTTAATGGTCTCCACCACAGTCTCCAGTTCCTTTACATGATCTTCTAGGGCATCCATCTTCCTCATAATGACCTTGTAGAGCTCTTTTAGCTGGGTTTTGATTGAGACTCGTAGGATCTCAATAGCTTCATACTTCTTTTCCACTTCAGCTAGGATATTTTCTCACTCGGATTTATTTCCCTTATTCTTTTCCCTGAATTCCTTCAGCTCAGCCTCGTCTCTAGTAAGCAGCATGCTTATCACCTTGTCTTGATCCGCACAATGGTCATAGGTGACCCCCGCAGTTTGTGTGGATATCTTCACACCAGAAATAACCTTGTTGTATTCAGCCAAAAACATGATGACTTTCAATTTTTCCTCCTTCTCTAAGCACGCAGCTACCTCCTCTGTCGATTCCAAGGCCAAAGGCTTCCTTTCCATGGTGAGGATCTGAGTCAAGTCCTCTAAACATTCTAGGGAGTATCCATACTTTTACACAGGAGGGTTAAGGTCTGGGTACTTCATGATAATAGCTTGGGAGATGAGCTCCACCTTCTTGGAAACTTCACATACCCTGGCCTTTTCCTCCTGAAGCTCCCTTTGTAATTGAGCACTGATTAGTTTCTCAAGGCTGAGGTCCTTTGTTAGCTTAACTACTTCTTCCTTCCTCTTCTCCAATAGTTCCTCCAAGACTTTAATCCTATCATTTCTACAGAAGATCCTAGCCTCAATTTCCATGGAGACTTTGTTGAGCATGTTACACAATTGCTCATCCGATAGTTGTTGCATGTTTATAATGGGGTTGTCCCCATTTCCTTTGGATAGTGCTACTATCGCTCCTTTTTTTAACCTTGAACTCAGGCTCATTGAGGTGGGATTTGAAAGCCCATGACAACATCTTCCTTGTGTGTGGGTATCCACCCTCAAGATCAAAAGACTCCATGGCGGTGAGCTCCTTGGTGGGCACGGTACTCTGAAAATGTGTGCGTAAAACATTTTGGGGTCATCAACATATCCCATCGTTATTCTTCCCCCTTCCACATGTTTACTTCCCATGCACACGCCCTTGGGAATAGTTACTGAAAGAGTTGGGCCTTTTGTGCTACCCACACTCTTCTCCCTTTACTCTTCCTTGAAATCACTGAGCATGAGCTCCGCGTTGTGTTCCAATTCCTCTTAGACCAAGGTATTAATTATCTTCTCTGCCTCCCTTTTCACTTTCTCATTCACCTCCTCTTGAGTGAGCTTGGGCATATCTGGCTCCTTGGTACTTTCCCCCTCACTCCTTTCTTCACTCTGTGTGCCTTCCTCCCCTTTGGTGCCCTTCCTCCTTACAAAGATGAAAGTATCATTTGTATCTTCTGGTCCCTCTTCCCCTGAATCGTGGACATTAATCAGCTCCTAATCCACTTCCAACTCTTCCTCTTCAACATCATCCTTTTCACCTATATAGGTGTTTGGGTCGTCTGTATCTTTAGACTCTAGCTCTTCTATCCCCTATTCTTCTTCCCTTGTAGAAAACTCCAAAGTCAGGGATGTGGTCTTCTCTTCATCTGAGGGCTCCTTAGGGGATGGTGGCTTCGTAGGTCCTGGGGTCTTCTCCTTGACCATCATTCTCTTCTTCTTCTAGACGTAGGTACTTGACCCCGCGGTATCTATATTCTACTTCTCCACCACCCTTTGTTCCTCTTTCTCTTCCCTCTCCTTGCACTTTGGTGTGGGATTATTTCTTCCCATAGGGTCATCCAAGATGGATATCTCATTCTCCACATACGTGCGCCCTTTTCAAATTTTGGCCTTATGCGCAGGTAAATCCTTACGGCATTGCTCCCAACAATATGTAAGGTCAAAGGCCTTACAATATGCACATCCTGTGACACGTACCTTTCAATGTATGTGCTCTTCCCTTGGGTAGACCAGCTTCTTTCTCATTTCCCTGTGCTCTCTGTCAAGGGTGGACAACTCGAAGTTTAATTTCTTCGATTCCTTGCATACGTTTACCCCTGCTTGGAAAAATTGGGCAGTAAACGAGAATGGGATTTTGCACCATGGACTCCAACTTCCATCAACCAAAATGAACCTGCCAATGCAGAAGTTCTGGTAGAACACAAACTCTACTTCTCCTTCGGTCACCGCGAGGAGTTGTTTAGGGATCCACGCTATTCAACCCTAAATGCATTCCTAAGGCACTTATACCATTTGTCTAAACGCGCCTTATGTACCCCTGTCATTGATTCACATGTGTATTTTTGAAATATCTCCACAGGCGAGGGATCTTCAGCAGGGTACTCCCACACGAACTTGTCAGATGCATCCGGCACCCCAATTTTTGAGAACACAATTGTCAATAGAATGTTTCCAAATAGGATCTTTCCTCCCTTCTCTATGTTGCTTATGATTTCATCTACTATGTATTGGGAGATGTTGTATACGGTGCCTTCCATGACCTTCCTATAGACATTCAGCTAGGGCTTGCTCACCTGGGTCCACCTTAACTTGGAGACAAGGTGTGTGGCCATCTTCATCACTAGATCGCTGATATCTGAGATGTCATAGTACCTTGATCCCTTCTTCAATTCCTGGGATGCTATGGTTTCTTTAATTGCCTCCTCATCCTGGAGGTCATCTATGAGCGCATCCCCTTTACAGTTTAGGCATGTGAAGTGTGAAATTAGTTGGGGAGTTATGCGCATTTTGTGCCCTGTGCGAAGTCAGAAGAAGTCTTCGTGTACGCGTGTCATCAACCATTGGTACAAGTGCTCAAGATTCCTGAAGTATGGCAACTAAAAAAGTTGGAGAAGCCCTGCCTTCTCCATTTTCACCTTGACCACGTCACTGTAGATTGGCAACCCGTCAGGTGTTCATTTATTTGTATGGCACACCAACTCTAGCACCATTTCCTTCGTGATTGTACTTGACCAGTGATTGTAGTCTATCACATTCATCTATCTTATGTGGGACTCCCACTCTTGCCCTAGAAAAACCCCATCTGGGTATTGCATTTCCAAGTACCATTCCTCATTTATGTCCATGGGTATTTCTTCTTGTTTCTTCTTTCATTTTCCTTTACCCTTTCCCTTCCTGGATTGTTTTGTAAGGTTTACCAATTGGTTTCATGGCCGTCATTTCACCCTTTGATTTCATTCCCAGGTTATCTTACGAGTTGTTTGAGCATTTTCTTCATGTGCCCCTTGCCCTAAAACACAAACCCTAATCTCATATTTTTCTCCTCCGATCACGGCGCTTCTTCACAACGTTCCTCACACCTGTGAATCACTTCTGCTCTGGTTTGTAGATCTAACGGAACGATTGCGCTTAAGTTCTTGGGATTTTTCTTCTCACGAGTCAATTCTTAAAACCCTAGCTCTTGAAATAAAATCACTCCTCTCATGTTCACAAAGTAAAATAATGAAATGCCCATTCTTGTATTTATAACTTTTCCTACTATTATGCATTTAAGGCTAAGCTACCCACCACCGTATGACAATATTTAATGCAGTGTTTTCAAATAAAACCTGACTTCAACGCTTCTCCTTACGTGCCCAATCCTTGCATGAAAAAATTTTCACCCACGCCCAATCCTTGCGCGAAATTTTTTCCACCTGTGCCCAATCCTTGTGCAAAAATTTTTCCAACCTTCTGGCATGCAAACAATCCATCTTGACAGAAGACTCTTGTGCACATGTTACCAGTGCCAAAGGCACTTCTTCCATCCTCATGATTCTTGCTTTCACCTACCTCGTGTTTTTGTGTTTTTTCTCCTTTGTACGTGGATTTCCAATGTAACCTTATTTTGCCACCTATCTACCTTCTTTTCTCCTAATGCATCTTTTTAACATGGCCAATTCAAATGATCTACCAACCCAATCCTCCTAGAAGAATAACTCCATGCCTCTTTTTATCACCTCACCCCACACTAAAATGATGCGCGGTCCTCTGCGCATTCATAAGTCAAAAAGAAATAAGGTTACCTGTGCCCAAGGTGCAAAACAAAACAACAACGTGAAAGGGAAATACAAGAAAGGAAAAGCATAAAAGGAAGTTCTAAACTAACTGGAAAAACTACCTTATTTACAAAAACCAAGAAGCATTATTTATAGTAGGGATTCAGCCTACTCCCATTGAAGTTTCCAGGTAATTTTGTTCCATACAATGCTTGTAACCTGCACGCACCTGAATAAAGGATGTATGAAATTACATAAGGACCCAACCAATGTACCTTAAACTTTCTAGGATGGCGTAGGAATTTTAAATCATATAAAAATACCATTTGGCCAACCTCAAACTATTTGTTCTTAATATGGTGGTCATGTCATGCCTTTTGCTTTACCTTCTCAGTTGTTTGGTTCCATCTTGCTAGTGAGCACCTTTCATCCAAATTTATCAATTCATCTATTCTTTCTTCGAGTGCTTTCTTGTCATCCAACCCTCATGCACATGTTATACACAAAGATGGTAGCATAAATTTGACCGGCAAAACTACTTCCGTGCCAAACACCAATTGAAATGGTGTGGCCTTGTTCAATCTTTTATACGTTGTTTTGTATGCCCAAAGAACTGCTGACACCTTGTCATCCCAATCCTACCTACCCATGTCACATAACTTAGTCAATGTGTGACTAAGGATTTTGTTGAATGCCTTTGCAGTCCAATTTTCCTGAGGGTGATAAGGGCTAGTCTTGTGATGGGCTACCATGAATTCTGCCAATAGAATCCTGATGGTTTCATTTAATAAGTGAGTGCCCCTATCACTTGTTAAACTTAATGGGCGCCTATACCTGCTGATAATGTTCTCCCACAAAAATCTAGTAGTTGTGGCTGTAGTACAATCCGTAGTGGGTGCGGCCTCTGCCCATCTTGTCAGATAATTAGTATAGGTAATGATATACCATGAGTTAGTCCTTCGTGTAGCTAGTGAGATTGGTTTGACAAAATCTTTTACCCATTTTTCAAAAGGTTTTGCACTGGCGATGGGGTGCAAGGGCATCTCATCCCTTCTTCTAGGTTTGCCAAAGCACTGGCAGTGGTCATAGGCCTTGTAAAAATCAATGCAATCCTGATGAATCATCTCCCACCATAGTCCAATGACTAGGATCTTGCACGTGGTTGTATTCCTTGAATAGCTTCCTCTAGCAATCCCACCATGGGCTTCTTCTATTATGCCATGTGTTCATGTTCTAATACACACTAGCGCAAAACCTCATCACGGCCCATTTTATACAAATCCCCATTGATCAACATGAAGGGCATGGCGTGTATGGCTAACCTTTTCCTTTCCAGTGCATTCATCCCTTTAGGTGCCACACCTTCCTTGAGAAAAATAGTAATGTCTTCTAACTTCGAGGGCACACGCCGCAACCTGAATAGTTGTGCATCCATTATGGTTTCCTCGATACTTTACGTGTCCTCTACTGAATCAATCCTTGATAAATGATTCAGCCCACAATTGTTCTTTCTAGGTTTTACCACCACTTTGAATTCAAATTCCTGAAATAAAAGTACCCAGTGGCATATGCGCCCTTACAACACTACTTTTTTTACTAGATACTTCAAGGCCATATGGTCAGTGTAGAATATGAAGGGAGTCACCAGTAGATATTTTCTAAATTTTTGGAGAGCGTAGATCATTGACAATGCCTCGCACTCGGTCATTGTATAATTCTATTCTACTAGTGTCAACTTTCTACTTGCAAAACACAAGGGATGATCAATAATCCCCTCTCTTGGTTGAGCAAGAACGGCTCCCATTATTGTACCAGAGGCATCCACGTGGACATGGAAAGGTTTATCCCATGATGGGAATCATAGAATAGGTGCGGTGATAAGCCTTTCTTTGAGATTTCCAAATGCCCTTTGCTGCACCTCTCCCCACTGAAAGGCACTTTTATGTCTGAGCAATATTTCCAAAGGCACGGCGATCTTGGCATATCCCTTAATGAACTTTCTGTATTACCTGGTGTGTCCAAGAAATCCACACACTGTGCTTTGGCTAGTGGGCTCCCCTAATCCCATAATAACTACAACTTTCGCGGGATCCACCAGTAAGCCCTCTTTGCATATGATATGCCCCAACAATGTTCCCAAAGGGGTTACAAAGATACATTTCTTTATGTTGAGGTAAATCCTCAACTACTGACATCTTTCAAACATCAATTTCAAGTTATCACAATGGTCCCTTACCAATCCATACACTATCTAATCATCCAAATATACTTGAAGGAACTTGTGGATGAAGTCCTTATATGCTTGTACCACTATGCGTGAAAATACAATGGGTGCATTCCTCAATCCAAAGGGCATGACCGTGTATGTAAAGCTTCCCCACTCAGTGGTGAAAGTTATCTTTTCTTGGTCTTCCTTAGCAATCCTTACTTGATGATATCCCAAGAATCCATCCGTAAAGGAATAGACCTTGTGCTCAGCAACTCCTTCCAAAATCTCTTTGGTGAAGAGGGTGGGAAAAGGATCTATGATACAAATAGTGTTTAACTCCCTGTAATCCACACATATCCTAATGCACCCATCCTTCTTTATGCTAATCACTATTGGACTTATCCATTATGATTCCTCCACAGCCTCAATGATACCGAATGCTATCATTTTGTCTAGCTCTTCTTTAACCCTTACACGCATGTTGGGATTCATCCTGTAAGGCCTCTTCCTAACCGGGCACGCACCATCTTTCAACTTTATCCTCATTTCCCCCAATGAATGGTGGATTCCTTTCAACTCATGGTATCCGCATGGGAATAAATCCTCAAATTCGTGCAAGAGAATGATGATCTTTGATACTTCTTTTTCTAACTAGTAGTCCCTAATGATAGCTTCATTGTGCTCCTCCGAGCCGATGTTAACTTTCTTGGTTTTGAGTGGTTCATGATACGCATGCACACATGCATCCGCACTGTCAATTACCTCATGCATACCAGCCAAATGGTTGACATTCAGGCTCTCCATTTCCTCTCCATCAATAACGTATACCATCTTTCCTATCTCCTTTTTAGCACATGCGCGCTCGAATTGTATGTCTTCTAGTTCCTCCTCTTCAAACTGTTCTTCCAAGCTAGGTCCACCAAGTAAGTTTACTAATCTATCTTCTTCCATGGTGTAATCCCCCAGAGTGAGGTGTTTGATAGTCTGCAACGCCTCATTAACCGGTTGCATGGTACTTCGGTACTCGAATGTGTGAACCAAGTCAACCACTAATTCCTACCAATTTCCCATCTGGTGGCAAGTTTCAAAAAGGATGTACCAAGCATGAGCACAACCTTGTAGTGTCGAATAAAACTTGTGCACCTAAAGGGAGGGTGGTAAAGCTTCCGTGCCTTCTCCCCAGACCCTCTCACATTCTTGGATGTGGGAAGATGCAAGTTCATTACCATTGTAATCCTTGATAGCGGTGGGTATATTGCCCCTCGAGTATCAGACAGTGAGTGCAATTCTAAATTCACTCCACTCCAACAATTTTTCACTATGCGTGGCCCACCACCTCATGGTTGTGCCTATCAAAACATAACCTAGCATACCTCATCACTCGTCCTCTCTCCATTGAGCTTCCATTTCTCTCAAAAAGACCTCAAGGTATGCATCCCCTGAATACTTGGTTATTATCTTTCCTCCCAAGCACTGAACTATATGTGTCATTGTTACCTTGGTCACTGATCCTTTCAGATGTCATCCAATCAATTCATAAGTCCCATGTGCCCAATTATCACATGTTATACTAGTAGTATCACTGATAGATTGAGCATCATCAAACTGGATGGCTCCTTCTGTAGGGTGGATGGTCTCTAGATCTCTTATGGAGCGCACATATATTCTATCCAGGACTTCCTCCCTAAGGGGTTCAGTATAGGGGCTGGAATTTCCATCAGCAAGTGGTATAACCACCCTCTCTTCCTTATTTTCAAAGCTTATGTACCCCTTGTTAAACCGGAGATCTGCATTATTCTTATAGCACCATGGGCACCCAAGTAACACAGGGAAATTATCTACCTCAGCAAGTGCCAAGACTTCAAAATCCCCAGTGAACCTAGTCCCCTGAATGGTAATGGCCACATCCTTCAAGACACCTAAGGGCATTGCCTTTGTCTTATTTGTCATATATAGTACATTTGAAGATGGTTGTAATGTAGGTCTTCCCATTTGATGCCAAGCATCCACAGTGAGAACATTAACCTCTGCGCCTATGTCAATGAGGATGTTGCTAAGTAGTCATCCATCCACTACTGCATTCAAGGTGATTTCTTTATCATGATCAAGGCTATGATGTGAGAGGTTTGCATGTAGGATCTACCTTTCATGTTCTTCCCCGACACGTGGTACCTTTTCTCTCAACCATGCTCCTAGTAGGGGAATAACATTCTCTTACCTCAGCAGTTTACACACCTCCTTAACCTCATCCAATTCATCCTTTGGTGCTTCTACTAGTCTTCTTTTCTCATCTTTTCTAGTTTTCTCTTTTAAGCATTAGATCTCTCCTTGTAAAATTCGAATTATGTTCATGCTTTCCTGGTAGAATTCTATCTGGTGAGCCGGGATTGGATACTTCCCATGTACTACCTCTTCCCTCAAAACTAGAGGTCTCTACCTAGGAACTTCCCTTGTGTGAGAGGACTCCGCCCTTGTTGTTACCATAATAGGATCTAGTTCTGATTCACGTACTACTCGTAAGAGCCATTACACGTCAGCATTCTTTATACTCACCATGGTAGCACCCTTATCCTTCCAGTGCTGCTAGCTCATGTGTTCATATAACTCTAGGAACTCTTCGTACTTATGTTTTTTCCACACTAGGAGCATTGTAGAAGATCTGGACATTCACGCTTATAATGGTCTGTGGCTCCACAATTAAAGCATGTCCCATGCGGGAACTCACTTCTTCCCCCATGGTTTCCATGGCCATGAAATCCTCTTTGAAATCCTCTTCCACACGCACCTCCATCTCCACACTCTTCATATCGATGTTCATCTCCCTCAGAACTACTGGCAATGCCAGTTTGACGCACACCAAGATCAATTACTTCATGGATCTGGTCAATCAATCTACAATCCTTAGTGTTATGTGTGGTTGAGGTACATATCTTGTAATAACAAGACACATTCTTGTAGATCGTGTGATGTAAAAGGGGGCACCTGTTAGGAAATAAGGGATAAAATATGTGGATTAATCCCTCACAAAATCACAACAGTAGAAACTAATATGCAGAAATTATTACAGATCTCAAATAAAATTACAAAATAAAATAACACAACACAAAGAGAGTATTTAATGTGGTTCACCCAATTTGGGCTACGTCCACCAAGAATCACTTTCTCAAATTTTATTACAAGCCACTGCTCTCTCAATACAATACCCAGATCTGTTTCAAGCTATTCTCAACAAACTCTACAGAATTCACAGCCGAATTCAAAACACATCTGCAATACATTTGCTTGTGCATCTATCATATGCATAAGACCATATAAATAGACAACTGCTTAAGTAGTTTTACAAAACCGTGGGTATCAAAACCATGGGTAAAACCCGTCCCATAAACCTATGGGTCAAAAAACTCACCCATATGAGAAAAGAACATTTCCCAATATGTCAGGTGCATTTTTCGAGGCCAAAAAATTTTACGCCTAAAAAAAAATTTGGGGGGCTGCACCCCCGAACCCCTGCTACCAAGGGCTACCGGCCCGGCCCCGAACCCTGGCAAGGATACATGAAAAGTGTACAGTACTCTTAGTGTATAGTCTTCAACACTTTCACACATGAAAACAGGGTCCACAACCTAACAATCTCCCACTTGGAGACTAGTTTTCCTCTGAGCAAGCTTCTCAACCCTTCACTAGTTTCTGTGAAGACCAACCAAAGCTGAACACAACTTTAGTTTTTCCCTTGTGACCACCTTGGTGATCATGTCTGCAGCATTTTGACTGGTATGAATCTTCTCCAACTTCAACTTCTCTTCCTCCAAAGTTGTCCTGATGAAATGGTACCTTAACTATATATGCTTTGTCCTAGAGTGGAAAGTAGACTTCTTAGCTAGGTGTATAACACTCTGACTATCACTATGCAGCTTACATTCCTCCTGCTTATGCCCCAAATCCTCAAGCAATTTTTGTAACCAAATCATCTCTTTTCTTGCCTCTGTGGTAGCAACATACTCAGCCTCTGTGGTTGACAAAGCCACCAACTTCTGTAGTTGTGAAATCCAACTCACTGTTGTCCCACCTACAGTGTAAATATAACCTGTCGTGCTCCTCCTGTTGTCTACATCTCCAGCCATATCTGAATCTACATAACCACGTAAAGTGGTGTTTGATCCACTGTAGCACAAAAATGTCCCCATGGTCCCTCTCAAATACCGAAGGATCCACTTTACTGCTTGCCAATGCTCTTTACCTGGATCACTCATAAATCTACTCACAGCTCCCACTGCATGGGCAATATCAGGCCTAGTGCACACCATAGCATACATCAAACTTCCAACTGCTAATGAGTAAGGTACCTTGGACATCTGGTTTCTCTCCTACTCTGTCTTGGGACATTTCTCCTTTGATAACTTGAAATGGCTTGCTAAAGGAGTCCCAACCAGTTTAGCATCTTGCATATTAAACCTCTCCAAGACCTTCTTAATGTACTCTTCCTGAGATAAAGTCAGCTTATGTTCCTTCCTATCCCGAGATATCCTCATACCAAGGATTTTTTTGGCTGCACCCAAATCCTTCATAGCAAATGATTCACTTAGCTACTTCTTGAGTACTTTTATTTCCTGCATGTTTTTACCTGCAACCAGCATGTCATCAACATACAAACACAAGATAATATAACTTCCATCCTCAAATTTCTTTATATACACACAATGGTCAGAATGACATCTGATATAACCTTGCTCCATCATGAAGCTATCAAATTTCTTATACCATTGATGTGGAGCTTGTTTCAGGCCATACAAGCTCTTCTTCAATTTGCACACCATCTCCTCTTTACCTTTGACTTCATATCCTTCTGGCTGCTGCATATATAGCTCTTCCTCCAAATCGCCATGGAGAAATACAGTATTTACATCTAACTGTTCTAAGTGTAAGTCTTCTGCTGCCACTATTCCAAGAACAGTTCTGATAGAAGTCATTTTTACCACAGGAGAAAACATCTCATCAAAATCTATACCTTTTTTCTGTGCAAACCCCTTGACCACCAACCGGGCCTTGTATCTTTTCTTGCCTCCTTCTTCCTCTTTGACTCTAAACACCCACTTATTCTGTAATGCTCTTTTTCCTTCGAGTAGCTTTACCAAATCCCATGTCTGGTTCTCCATGAGAGCCTGATGCTCCTCATCCATGGCTTGCTCCCACTTCTTCCTGGCATCTACCTACATTTCTTCATCAAATCTCTCTAGTTCTCCACTATCAGTGAGTAATAAATAATAAAGAGAAGGAGAAAAACGTTCAGGTTCTTTTCTTACCCTAGAAGACCTCCTCACTGTAGGAGTTTGGGGTTCCTGTTGAGTAGGTTTCTGAACTGATTCATGGGTCACTTTCCCATCTGGAAGATCCTCTACCACTGCATATTCTTTCTTGGATTCTTCCCTGTTTTCCTGCAACTGTTGCTTATACATGACTTTCTCATTAAAGACCACATCCCTAGACTGAATGATTTTCTTGTCCTTAATACTCCAACATTTAAATCCAAAGTCATCACCACCATAACCAATGAAAGTAAATTTTTCTGATTTAGCCTCTAGCTTGGTCCTATCATCCTTGTCTATATGAACAAACACCTCACATCCAAAGACTCTAAGAAATGAATAATCAACTTTCTTACCATACCAAGCCTCCTCAAGTATGCCTCCATCCAAGGCACTTGAGGGTCCTCTGTTTATCAAGTACACAGCTATGCTCACTGCTTCTGCCCAAAAAGAAAGAGGCAGTCTTGCATGTAACCTCATGCTCCTAGCACGTTCCATTATTGTTCTGTTCATCCTTTTTGATACTCCATTCTGCTGTGGAGTTCCTGGAACCGTCTTTTGCCTGCGGATTCCATTCTTAGAATAGTAATCATCAAATTCATTTCTGCAATACTCCCCTTCATTATCTGACCTGAGACATTTTAGCTTAAGACCTGTTTCATTCTCTACCAAGGCTTTCCATTTAACAAAAGTGTCAAATACATCAGATTTGTTTCTAATACAATAAACCCAAACTTTCCTTGTTTCATCATCAATAAAAGTAACATAATAACTTGAACCCCCAAGAGATGACACCTGAGCTGGCCCCCACACATCAGAATGCACCAGCTCTAACTTACTCTCTTTCTTTGTAGGTCCAACCTTGAGAAACCTTACTCGCTTCTATTTCCCATATATGCAATTCTCACATAAATCCAAACCTGTTTCTGTATATCTAGGAAAATTCTTCTTTATGATGTTCATGCCCTTATGGCTCATATGACCGAGCCTATAGTGCCATAATGTTGTATCTGCATCTGAAGCCACAAGATTACAATCATTAGTACTATCAATGGTTAAATACAAGGTTCCAACCTTCTTACCTCTTGCCACCACAAGAGCACCCTTGGTAACCTTCCAAGAGTCTGCTGTAAATATCACAATACAACCATCACTTCCCAACTGCCCTGTCGATATCAAATTTCATCTTAATGTAGGCACATGTCTGACATCCTTCAATAGCCAAGTATTCCCATTTTGCATCTTAACCTGAACAGAACCTTTTGCAACTATGCTGCAAGGCTCATCATCACCAAGAAAAACATGCCCAAAATCTCCTTGAACATAATCAACAAAATAATGCCTATGTGGAGAAGCATGGAAAGAAGCCCCTGAATCTAAAACCCAAGATTCAGTAATATTGTACAAAGAAAGAATCAAAGGATCCTGACATGCATTACCCGTTGCCACATTTGCCTCCTTGTTTTCTTCTTGTTGTTTCTTCTTATCCCGAAGCTCCCAACAGTCCTTCTTTGCATGCCCAGGCTTTCCAAAATTCCAGCATACGATCTTGTTCTTGGATTTTGACCTTGCCCGATCTTTTGATTTTCCACAGTTTCCTCTATTCTTCTGTCTCCCTCTAGTTTCCACTGTTAAAGCATTCCCTAAAGTAGAAGATTCCCCAGAGCTTTTTCTTTGCATTTCCTCGCTTAGAATCACCCCTACAACATCCTCAAACTTCAACTTCGAGTTAGCTAGAACCAAGTTACTTACTGCCATTACCAGGCTATTCCAACTCTCAGGTAAAGAGCACAGAATCAATAAATCCCTAACTTCTTCATCAAATTCTATTGTAACCGAAGCTAGTATATTCACTACCGTATTAAAATCATTTAAATGATCTGCTACTAAACTATTCTCAGACATCTTCATATTAAACAACTTTTTCATTAAAAATATCTTATTAGAGGCAGAGGGTTTTTCATACAACTTCCCTAATACATCCATTAGATCTTTTGTATTCTTTTCCTTTGAAACATTAAATAATACCAAAGATGCAAGACTCAGCCAGATCGTTCCAAGTGCCTTCCGATCCAACAAATCCCATTCCGCATCTGTCATACTCGAGGGTTTTTTCACCTTCTCAGACAACGGAGTATAAAGATCCTTCTAATAAAGGTAATCTTCCATCTGCATCTTCCAAAGACTGAAATTCTTTCCGTTGAATTTATCAACCCTAGATCTTCCTTCATTTTCCATAGCTCCCATGCAAGCTAAAAAATTTCCCTGCGATTCAACACTTCAGCAAACCAAACCAGGCTCTGATACCAATTGTTAGGAAATAAGGGATAAAATATGCGGATTAATCCCTCACAAAATCGCAACAGTAGAAACTAATATGCAGAAATTATTACAGATCTCAAATAAAATTGCATAATAAAATAACACAACACAAAGAGACAGTATTTAACGTGGTTCACCCAATTTGGGCTACGTCCACCAAGAATCACTTGCTCAGATTTTATTACAAGCCACTGCTCTCTCAATACAATACCCAGATCCATTTGGATCTATGCTCAACAAACTCTACAGAATTCACAGCCAAATTCAAAACACATCTGTAATACATTTGCTTGTGCATCTATCATATGCATAAGACCATATAAATAGACAACTGCTTAAGCAGTTTTACAAAACCATGGGTATCAAAACCATGGGCAAAACCCGTCCCATAAACCTATGGGTCAAAAAACTCACCCATATGAGAAAAGCACATTTCCTGATATGTCGGGTGCATTTTTCGAGGACAAAAAATTTTACGCCTAAAAAAAAAAATTTGGGGGCTGCGCCCCCAAACCCCGGTGAGGATACATGAAAAGTGTACAGTACTCTTAGTGTACAGTCTTCAACACTTTCAAACATGAAAACAGGCTCCACAACCTAACAGCACCTACTTACATCATGGTCCCCATGACATATTTCATAATTTACCACTACGGTGCATACCACCTTTCGAGTACATATCCCACCATTATCCTTTGTGTGCCCTTCTACGTTACAATCTGTGCACCACATCCCACTGTGAGTCTCTAGAACTATGTTGGTAGATAATTTCTCCAACTACTTATCCATGGAAGTGATCTGAGCCTCCATAAATGGGCTAACACCAGTGTCAACACAACCAACTGCCTCGGCGTGTAAAGTAGCTTCTAATGCTTTACGCGGGTCTGTGAATGTTTTATGAGACAAAGCCCTCCTAAAGGGTGTGATCAACCCTCTGTCAAACCACTGAGCATGTTGTGAAGGGTGGATATCATAAGACAGTTTAGACAATAGATTTTTAAAGCATGCATCATATTCCTGCATGCTCTCTGCCATTCCCTACTAGATTTCTTTGAGAGATTTGATGCTCTTCTGTTCAAACTCAGGTATGTGGAATTCTGCCAAGAATGCATTTCTCAATGCGGTATAATCCACAATATTTTGATGAGGGTCATACTTTCTATACCAACTATGTGTGCATCCTTGAAAATTTATCACAAATTGATTGGCCTTAAGATGAAACAGCTTAGGTTATGATATGAACATGTTTTTGCTTTGCAGATTTTATGTACTTTAGCATAATGGAAATGGTTTCTCTTCTTCATTACTTGAAAGTTAGATAAAACATCCTAGTGAGAACATGTTGTAAACACTTCTTGTATCTTATATTTAAGATAAGTGTTGTATTCTGTTTTTGGTAGAACAGGAAATAATGAGATGTTATGTTCTGTTATTGGTAAAGATGATTGATAGGACCAATCATACTTTTATTTGTAAGACAAATATTATAGATTATATTATGTTCTTCTTTTAGAAGTGAACTCTGGTTCATTAATGCTCTTCTTTTTTATTGTTATTACTTATGTTTCGAGTATGAAATACTAATTGTTCACTAAAGAAGGGTTGTTTTTATTGGAACAATTAGTGGAATGCACCTCATTTTAAGGCTTAGCGCTTATCATGCTCAGTTCATATAACTGACCTGTGCTAGTAATTTTTCCATATGGACTTCATAAGTGATAAAAGATGGAAAAATCATATATGATGCATTGGTTGATTTAAGTTTGATTCTAGTGAAGAATTCCTATTCGTTCTTGAGTTGTAGTGAAAAATAGAATTTATATTCCTTTTGAATGAAGGTTGTTGTCATGCAGTAAGCCTAAAATGCATAAGTTTGTAAATGCATAAGTTTGTAAATGTATAAGTTTTGAAAATGAATCGAAGGATGAGAATTTACTTGCATGGGTTGTGTAAATTATCTTGTACCTTTGTAAACAAAATGGAATCTTATCTTGTTGATATTCTTCATAATATTTATATGATTAAATGAGGATTCTTGTATAAACAGGATAAAAGGGAATTAAAGTAATTTCCCCAATTAAGATGCAGATAGATAAGTTGCAGATTTTAATGTTCTTATATAAATAATTTAATATAGTAAGATGATGTGTAATGAACATACAATGAAAACTATAGAATATGTAAAGAACAAAAAGGGTGTGTTAAACCCTATAACTTAACCATGAAGAGGAAGACTCTTCCTCACTCATGAAAAAGTAAACAAAAAAAAAGGAAGATATGATTTATACTCATTAGACCTCATTTAATAAAGTCTATTAAGTTACAATCTAGGTGGTTGCTACACTTCCTTGAATACTTAAGTCACATTAAATGGAACTTATGAGGTTGTTGTCCTCTCTTTTTGGTAACTACTTATTAAGCCAAAATTAATGAACATCGAAAGAAATCATAAGTTAAGGAAGTTCTTTGAGGATTAATGGAACCTAATTTGGAAAGGAACTTAGGGAGAGTTGGATTAGGGTTTGTACAGGGTTTCTGAAATCTACTTTTAATTATCCAAATTAATTAAATATTAATAATCTCCTAGGGGTATGTACATCTTGACAAGGTTGTTCTGTAGGATGCTAGCACATGCCAACTGCAGGGCTGTACCTTCGAGAATATTAGGATCTTCTCAAGGATACAGCATTGTAGTTGACATGTGGCAACACCCTTCTGCATTGATCATCTAGATCTACACGCTTATGGACTTGAACTTAGTTTTTCTCTAGGATTGGGTAGTAGCATAGTTACAATACGAAGTATCCCTCTAGGACTCAAGGTACCTTGGCACATGGGGTTGACCTAGGTTAACCTAGCATGCCAATATATCATAAGTCTTTGAGAGCCTCTTCCTATCATAACCTGTGTTGTTAACCTGAACTAGGGTTAAACCTTGGGCAAATGGACTGACAGAAGTCAGTAAAGGACATTCTAGATAACAATTGAGTGAGGTGAAGGACATATTCTAGATTGACGAGTATGTCATCAAGGAATGAGTAATATGAACAGTATGTTAGAAAAATTTGGCCAAAGTATCATAAGTTGTTGATTGTGTTGTCCTATGTCACTTAGTCTAAGGTTCGAGATGCAGATGAATATTGGTAGAAAATATTCAAATAGGTTCCCAGACAGATCATGCAATACCCTGAACAGGGTAAGAGAACCAAGTATACATAGTATACAGAAAAGTATTCAATACTTAATGTTAAACATGAATAGATTGGTAGTTTTCCGAGTCATGAAATGAATAGATCGGTGGCACACCGAGTCATTACAGCTGCATATGGTTATTTATTATAAGAATGGATGTTATGGAATTTGTGTTCTAAATTATGTATTTAGAACAGAGAACGTTACCTTAAAAAAAATTCCCTTGTTTCTAAAGTCTTAAAATGGGAATGTTACAATATGGAAAACTAAAAATAATTTTTCACATTTTAATTGAATATTATTATAGTTAAACTAATCTATCATTATGTAGATTATATGTAGGACAGTACCTTCTTTTTGACATAAATTCATCGAATTTTGATTGTGAGGCTTAAACAATGACAGGGGGATATTTTTTAACCTTGATTGTTTTTTAATCATCATTATTCTTAATTATTCAAATTTATTTATGCAAAAAATGGGATCTGATAATTGTACTATTGTTAAATCTCAGATGTTAAATGGGAATAATTATAGCATTTGGAAATTTTGATTGAAGTCAAAATTCATGGCTCGCAAGCTTTGGGTAGTTGTGAACGGAACTAAGAGGGCTCCGACTGTAAGACAAACAATTGCAGAAAACGTTGTTGTATATCATAAAAAAGTGCAGGAAGCGATGTCCATCATATTGTAAAGCATGCATGATGATTTTATCCTTCATATCAGAAATCAAGAAATTTTGAGTGAGGCTTGGACTCAATTGGAATCGATGCACAAAGGTATGTGGTTATTGAAAATCATTAAATTGATTCTATAACAAATGACAACTCCCATAAAGGGAGATGAAAAAGTAATTAACTATTTGGTAAAAATTAAAAATATTACATTTCATTTAGATGAATGAAACTCTAACTTAATTTAACATAGATTAATTTATTTTATTATTCAATTGAATATTCATGAAAAATTTAGAAATTTCATTTCAATTTTGAATTCTAAATATCAAACTGAACAAGACATCCCAGCTTTGCAAACCCATAGTGCTATCATAATTCAGGAAAAGCAAGCAATGAAAAATTTTGATTTTAAGGAGAATGTCACTCATGCACTTCTCCCTCAAAAATTAAAAAAATAAACCTTTTAGGTTCAACAAAAATCAAAAATCAACTTCTAAACCTCCTAGTAAAGACAAGAAACCATGAAATTTAAGAGTTAATTTTGATGGTAAATGACATTACTGTGGAAATTTTGGCCATAAGAAAGAAGAATGTAAACATATAAACAGGTCAAATTTCAAAAATCAAAAGGGAAACAAATCATATCAAAATCAAAACCAAAACAAGAATTTAAAAAAAAGTCAAAAATCTAATGTAATTGCTTTGTGTGTTGCCTTTGTCACTACAAAGGAAAATGAGTGGATATTGGATAGTGGCACCTCTATTTACATGACGTTCAGATCCGATATCCTATCTGACCTTAAATAATATAATGATTAGATCTGTTTGGGTGATCATTCCATTCTCGACATTCAAGGACAAGGTAAAGCAAAAATTTCAAATGGTTTTAGTGATAATGTTTTGTTGGTTCATAAACTTAAAATGAATTTGTTTTCTTGTTCTCAATTGATTCAAAATAACTATAGAATAACATTATTAAAATATAATTACTATAGTTACTATATTTGGTTTATTAAAAATGAACATGATGTTACTATAGTTGAAGGCATACAAAGAGATGGTCTTTATGTGTTTAATGGATTTCCCTCTTCTTCTTGTTTAACATCTCAAATAAGTGACATGAAATTTTAGCATGAGAGACTAGGTCATTTTAATTTCAAGAGAATTTATGACATGTCTTGATTGAACCTAGTGCCTGGTCTACCAGTTATTTCCCAAAATCATGAAACATGTGAAGGGTGTTTACGTGGTAAGAAATCTACTAACCCCTTCCACAGTCATCATGGTGAAAATTCTTCTGAACCTTTGGAACTTGTCCATAGTGATGTTTGAGGACCCCTAGAAATTCCATCCCTTAATTTTTAATTGTATTCTATCATGTTCATTGATGATTTCTGTTGTATGATTTTGTATTATTTTATTAAAAAGAAATATAATGTCTTATCAAAATTTAAGGAATTTAAAGATTTAGTTGAAAAATCTTCTAGTTATAAAATGAAGAGGTTTGAGACTGATAATGGGGGAGAATATTTCAGTAAGGTATTTGAATATTTTTTGGTTTAATGTGGTATTAAAATATAAATGACTACTCCATATTCCCCTCAACAGAATGGGATTGCGGAAAGGAAAAACAACACCATTTTGGAAATAACTAGAACCATGTTACATTCAACACAGGTCCCTAAATTCTAATGGGCTGAAGAAATGAACATTTTTTTTCATATTTTGAACAGAGTTCCCATTAAATCCTTAGTTAATGCCACTCCTATAAAAAAGTGGTCAGATCAAAAACCAAGTGTGTCTCATTTGATAATTTTTTGTATCAATGTTCCTCTCTTCATTATGAAATAAAAATCGAAGAAGCTTGATCAAACCTCATATCCTTGTATCTTCGTAGGTTACGAAGGTAAAAATAAAGGTATTAGAATCTATGATCCTTCAAAAAGAGATTTTATAGAAAAAGTGAATGTACAAATATTACAAAAACCTTTCTGTTCATCTTCTTCATCTTTTGTTTTGCATGATTCTAATGAAATAAAAAGAATGAAAATGATGTGTGTGATGAATAAATTAGTAATGAACCTATAGTTAAAAAATAATAATACACATTTCCTCTATAACCAAAATACCTAGATGGGTAGAGTCTATTATTCAGTACTCTCATCCTGGAAACCTTCAGAAAATGACTAGAAGTCAACATACATATCATGCCTTGATCACATTATATATACCTGAACCCCATTATTTTGAATAATATTCTTCTAACTAAAGAAGGATAAATGTAATGAAATATGAATATGTTTCCTTGATTAAAAATCAAACTTGGGATTTATTCCCTCCTCTTGAAAAATAAAGTATAGTGGGATCTCGATGGTTATATAAGATTAATAAATTTGATGGAAGTGTTGATAAATTCAAATCCAGGTTAGTAACTTGAGGCTTTACTAAAAAACCTAGTATCGAATACATTGAAACCTTTGCACAAATTGTAAAAATGAGCACAGTAAGGATTTTGATTGCCTTAGTTGCTCAATATGATTGGGAAATCCATCATATGGATGTCAAAAATACGTTTCTAAATGGTGACTTAAAAGAAGAAATCTATATGACCGAACCTAACATATTTGAAGAACCAAGTAAATAAATGTATGTTTTTAAATTGAAAAAAATCTTTATATGGTTTACAAAAATCTCCTAGAGCTTGGTTTGTTAAGATTAACTATTTTTTCAATGAAGTTGATTTCTCTAATTTGTCTTCTGATAATGATTTATTTTTTAAAATTGAAAAAAAATTAATTATTCTCATTGTATTATATGTTGATGATTTACTTATCACTAGTAATTCTAACAGTTTAATTATGAAAATTAATGCAATACTTTTAAATGACTGATTTAGGATTATTGCATCATTTCTTAGGCATGGTTATTTATGAGGGTAAAAACTCTATTTTTTATCTCAATCACAATATGCCACTAATCTATTTAAATTTTTCAATATGATTGATTGTAAACCTGTTTTTATTCTTATAGAATTTATATGTAATCTAGATCCTAAACCTACATGTGAAAAGCTAATCCTACCTTGTATATGAAACTTGTAGGTAGTTTGATTTATATAACTATTACTAGACCTGACATTTCTTATGCAGTAGGAATTGCTTCAAGGTTTATGTAGGAGCCATATAAGTATCACTGGAAGTTATCTAAAAGAATATTGTATTATATTAAAGGCACAATTAATTTTGGTTTACATTATACTTCTTCTAAAAATGCATATTTATATGGATATTGTGATTCTGACCATGTTGCTGATGTGATAGACTGTAAGTATACAACTGGATATGTGTTCAAGTTTGGTGCAGGTTTCATTACTTCGAAATAGTAAAAATAAACCAACAGTATCTATTTATTTTACTGAGGAAGAGTATAGAAGTGTAATGGAAGCAGCAACAAAATCCATGTGGCTGAAGCAGATGTTGGAAGAGATACACATGGAAGTTAAAGGAAGTACTCCTCTTCTATGTGATAGCCAGATTTGCATTGCTCTTGTTGAAAATCTATTTCAACATAAAAGGACAAAGCATATCAAGATACTTATGCACTTTATTCGAGAGAAGGTTCTCTGTGGTGATATAGATCTCTAATACTTTTTGAATGAAGATCAAGTTGTAGACATGTTTACGAAGCCACTTTGTGTTGTAAAGTTCTGTAAGTTTCGTGTAATGCTTAAATTTTTAAAGTTTCCATTTAGGGGGGTGTGCATGGTAATGTCACCTCCTAATGGTCGATCGGTTGATGAATCCTTTTCCTCTATACTTTTTCTCCATTGTAAAACATTGTAAAAATATCTTTATGATCTTTGTAAACTTATAAATCTAAGTTTACAGTGTACAGTCCAGTGTGTTGCATCTATTTGTAAAGGAGGTCCTTATGTTATAAAAGGCTCCTAGAGATGTGGTTTTAATAATTTTCCATGAGAAACCATGGGATGTAGTCTCACAAATCATGCTTAGACTAAATCATAACTTCTAGTTTATGGATTCCAAACACTTTTTACTAAAACGTAAGTTGAGCATGATGAAGGTGTTATAAATCCTTCAACAGTGATATACTAGCCTAAACCTTCACTAATGGTTTATGGATTTGTAAATCTTGTTGTACAAATAGGTAGTGTTGGCATATGGTTCCCCACTTAATATTAAGGGTGAGTTTTTGAACATAATATAAAGTGTTAGTATAAACTTTAGTTTATAATTAAATAATTCATAATATTTAGATTCTTAATTATTTAATATAAACTATGAGATTATGGTTAATTGGTTTTTAATTAAATCAATTATTTAAACCAAAGAGTATACCTCGTCACTTAATATTCATAACCCTTGGGGTTACTTAAATATGGTTGTGGGCCATATTCAAATGAATTACTTCACTGCGGGTAAATTCAGAGAGAGAAGTGAATCAAGGAGTTACTAGACTATAAAATATATTTATCAATAATGTAAATTCTTCATCTGTTGTTTTTTACCCCATTGGGGTTTTCCACATTAAATTGGTTTCCTATGTATTTTTTTGTTTATAATTTTTATTTAAATGTTTGGTGAATGATTTTTTAATTATAATATTTAATTAACATGTCACCCCTTGTACTTGACAAAATACAGGTATCAGAGTCTTCTCTGTGTCACTTAGAAATACTCCTAAGTTTTATAACCCAATTCTAGGTGGATTTTTCCCAGTTTACAATTTGCATTTTGACCAAATTAGATCTAGACGGGTTTTCAATTTGCATCTATGAACTATCACATAGATCTTTCTCTAATGGATCTAAAACTCCCTAAAACCTCCTTTATCCTGAAGAGAACCATCCCTAGGTCAATTTTGTCAATTTTTATATTCTAAGACTCCTTATCAGCTGAGATATTAAGATTTTCTTGTTGAAACCCCAAAATAGGGTTCTAGATAACTTGATAGGCAGAAAATTCAGATTTTTTATCATGCATACAATTCTTGATTCATTTACCTATTGAATAATCTTTAGGAGGAATAAATTTAGGTTTCTTCTTGTATAACCTAGATCTTTTGATTCACTGCACCCCCCGAATGGCCAGGATGTGAATAGGACGTTCGGTGTGATTGGGACACATGGGATCACCTCTCAAGCTGTGGGACTTGGGCTCGAGGTGAACCTCCGGAGAAGGCCGGCTTCCTCTTCCTAAACTAAGTGTTGTACTACTCCTAGTGTAACAAAAATGATTATCTAGTCCTACGCTAACATTTTCATGGGGTTTTAGGGAAAGAGATTTACAGAAATGAAACTATACTAGGGATGGTGATGCACCGAATAAAGGGTGTCTTCAGATTCAGGAAGGGTTAATTTGAAGAGGGTGTGTGCACCACAGGTCAACTTCACCTACTGCAACTTAGAGAGGGTACAGGATACCACAGGCTAAGAGACACGCGTTCCCTTTGTTAAACTTTATCAGACCGAGAAATATACCAGTTTCCCAGTGAAGAAGGATGAACTCAAGAAGGGTGAACAGACACCACAACTCAACTGCATGCAATACTCCACCACTCGATAAGCACAGAACTCCAAGAACCTGCAATAGAAACTTAAACTTGCACAGTGTACCTGCAAGTATGAGAAAGGCACAAAGAAGCATAGAAGGATGAAAGGACCGAGATTAGTCACAAAACACACACTTTTATTGCTTCAATAACATGCACAATGCATCATACATTCAGAAGAGGCAATAGTTGCCATTACAGTCTTGAAGAGGAGGCTTGAAAGTTCTCTCAACACACAAGAACAACTTGCAGAAGAGAGAGGATTCTTGAAAAGTATACACTCGCCTGAGATATCTAACTGTCCAACTTGTCTGAACTGTTGGAACCCTTTGAAATGAGCTTCCAACTTACATTTATAGAAGAATATGTGAGAAAGAAGAGGAAATGGTCATAATTACATTCCTAAAATGAAGGCCCATGATGTATTTATTGCAGTTAGTTGAACCACCTGAGAAGGTTCCATCATGGGTCATTAATTGCCTGATGACCTAGTCTTCTCAATTAATTAAAAGAATATTTAAATAAAATATTTAAATAATAATAATAAATATTATTATTAAAATATTTAAATAAAAATATTAATTTAATTAACATAATGTTGGGACCCCCCCGTTGACCCGTTTGACTTGAACTCTTTCCTCGACTTGAAGAGGAGGGGGGTCCATGTGGATGGAGTCTGCACAAATCTCAACTCGGTGAGTTTTGAATCCTCTAACTCGGTGTTGCAATTGATTTTGAACCCCACACCAACTCTTTCCTTGTCTTGGCAATCGGGCTCTTTTGCATTGAGTCCTCTGAATGGTGGGCTATCAAACTTGATTCTTATCATTTTGCTCTGTTAACTCAAAGCCATTTATGCATTCCACGTTTAAACACTTCATGAAACATCATTGAAACATCACCATGAGCTCCCTGCGAAGTTCACTGAGCTCTTCATCCAGCAAACGATCTTACCTTTCCTGGGCTCAAACTCACTTGAATGTCGAGCTTAACCCAACATTTCTGAAAAGAATGGTTTTACCACAATGCTCACGGTTCTTCCTTATCATATAACACTTGTAGTAAGAATGTTTTAGCTTGGCCATAATAAGCACAATTGTACCTTCCAAACGATGAGAAAATGCCATTACCAATAAAGACCTAATGCTGCCATGATGATGACCCAGGCTCATGCCCATAACATGTCGATAGACACCCTTGAGACTGATTTTTTGGCCAAAGAGCCCTTCGGTATTTTGGCAGTGCACTCGGCAATCTCGGCTCCAATCAAAAATTATGCCACTATTGGGATTATGGCATAAGTAGCTGTGAGCTAAACAATACACTCATTTTTCCAGAAACTAAAAAGATCCTTCATGTTACAATTTTCAACACATAAAAGGAGCCCTTCAAAAAATACATTGAACAACTGGGGCAGCCAAGAGGACCTTGGAAAAATGTACAGGTAACAACCATATGAATTCTCCCTTAGTCGTGGATCAAAGCTAATAGAAATAAAGCTCGATAAGATTAGCTTGAAACTGCAGTATAATCGTCCATTGAAAAAACACAGTTTCTCTGAATCTAGTAAAAGAATACTTTTATTGTCTGATTGGACGTACATAATGGAAGGGTATAAATATTGCGTACTGCCCTCAGAGTTTCTCAAAGAGACCATTTACGAGTAACAAGGATGCAGCATGCAAAACGGCCGACCAGGTATTTCAGAGTTGACCTTCACATTCAATTCGTTTCTAGGAGAAGGAATGCTGAGCAATATGAATCGTTTCATTCTGCACCGTTTTAAACCTTCATCTCCTGGTTCATGGAAAATTTTATGAAGCCTTGAATGACATGACTCCAATCCATCGTACATGGTAGTGAATATTTGTTTCCTGCAGCTGTCATTGATCTGGAAGCGTTCGAATAAGGATAGGCATTCACGATACTGAACAGATAACAATACATTTGGACAACCTGCTTGTTTAAACGCGTTCAAAAGGAGTTTACTGTACCTGCGAATGCCGGCTGACTGTGGTTGAATGTGTAGAGCTCACCGTATGTCCAGTAGTATGCTAGCAAAGCTCGAACTGAACGGGAGCTGGGAGAAGTATGCTGGCTAGGGCGAAACTGATCAGGTCGGGCATCTGTTTGCTGCATTCGGTGAAACAGTATGAACGCCTCGTGAGGAAAACCGTGTCTGTTGGAAGCGCTCAAAAGAAGGCTTCTACTGTATTGCAACACGCCTGCTTTGATCTCCATGCACTCGCCGCTCCACTCGGCGTTTGACTCGTTCCTCCAACCTGGCGTTTGACTCGCACAACGTGCTCTGATCAGATTTACACGGCCCGCGCGGAAGTCTGATGATGGTTTTCCATCTTAATATTTCCGCGCTTGGCAGTGTTTGCCTGAATCTCCCCTTCACGGAAGTTTGGTCATGGTTTGCCAAACCAATATCTCCACACCTGGCAGTTTGACCGGATTTCTCCCATTTTTTGGCAGTAGACTCAAACTTCTCCCATGCCCGGGATTTCTTCTTTGGCTTGACATCACGTCATTTCCCTTGGCAATGCTCGCCTTATTTTCCACGTCCAATGGCTTGGCCAAATTAATTCACGGGCCCCGGCCTCAGCTTTGCCACGCAACCTTGGCAAGATAGTGAAATTTTTCCATTATTTTCATGACCCATTTCCAGCTTCAAGCTTCTGCAAACATGGATATTGCAGGAGATCCATCTAAGTGATCCCTCGAACTCATGGCTATAAAAATATCATTTTATCTTTCGGGCTGATTTCAGCCATATCCTATTTTCTCATGTCATCTTATCATATCTACAACATGTCTCTAAGAACCGCTATGCCGTAAGTGATTTCACTCAAGATATCAGTAAACTCGACCATCAATTCCTTTGGGTCTAACTAGGATCAATATTTTAACTGAACTTCAGTCTGAGCTATAAGCTTGATCTCTCAGTGAGCTCAAATGTTTCAACGCTGAGCTATTTCCTTTCTCCCAAAAAACATGCTCGACTTTCTGAGTGACTCGTTGAAGATGCTCATATAATTGCAAAGCAAATTATGCTCCATGAATATTCTGATATGAAACAGTTCCACCTCTATGAGATCCGTTTCCAGAGAGTTGCATTGTAAAATAAATTTAATCAAGTCTCCCGGTAACACTCTTACTGTCACTTAATCGATTTTTATAAAAATATCTTGAAGGAAAATCCCGAATTTGAGGATGCATTCGATGCTGAACAGATAAAAACATAGTTGGGCGACCTGCTTGCTGGAAGTGCTCAAAAGAACTTCTGCTATACTGCAACATGTCAACTGCCTGTGCACCAAATGCTCGGCCGAGGAAGGTCTGAACAACGCCAGCGAAAATATATATACTGTATTCACTAATACCCTGGCCCGGCATTCTTGCTGTCTCTGCGAGCTTACCATTGAAAAATTATCTCGAGTAGGCCTCCCAGTTTTGCATTAATCAATGAGCCCTGGAATTGTATCCTAGAAACCATCTTTAATGCATCCACACGAAACGAGTTGCCTTGAATTATCCATCATGCTCGATGAGTCCCATTGATAGGGCTCCATCACGTATCTCTATTTACGCAACGATCTCCATTCATTTTATGGCACTCTTGATGCCTTGGCTTGCGTTTGAATCACCCTAGCTCTGTAGAATGTGTCCTAAAAGAAGCTCACCACATGATCTCCAAAATGAACGAGTCACGAAGATGAGTCGAACTCCTTATCTCTGCCTTCGCTTCCGCCTGTGGCTTGAACCTTTCCAATTCATTGAGACTTTATTGATAGCTCAAACTTTGACTCTCCCTGACTTGGCCTTCACTTCCGCATGCATCGATCTCTACCGAGATCCTTATAGAGTTCCCTTCATTCGTCAATTTTCAACGAGCTATATTTTGCATTAACAAGACCTTGTCGAGCTCTTACAACTGAGAGTCTCCACTGAGATGATTTTTGAGATGATTATCAATTTGACACCGGGTTCTTTATCAACTCGACCCTGAACTCTCCACTGAGTTGAGATCAACTGGGTGCCTTTCGATGCTAGGTGATCTCTTCATATGCAATTTAGGAATTATTTTTAATTATTGCATCTCGATAATAACCGAAGGTGGGTTCCTGGGACTATTATTTCATTTTGAACGTGACAGGACCCCCTTGTCCAATCTTGCCAGGTGTGCAAAATTGGATAACATTTTTGGCGACCTCTCGGGGATGATTGCCTGCTAAGCATGATTCCAGTAGCCTTAAGTCATCCATTGGGCATGGAGTCTATGTTGGAATCCTGAAAGTAGTATGATTTTCTTTGACACATCCCGGAATCTCCTTGAGCATTGCCGATATCCTGGACCTCCCTGGAATGCTAAGCATGAAGTATACTGAATCTGTTGAATGCTTGACATCCATGGAACACTGCAAAATTTTGAATGAAGCAGATTTTGAACTGTTATGGAAACCTTGAACCTTTCTTCTCCTTGACACCTTCCAATGATGAAACAATGTGCAGAACAACACAAAACACAACAACAAGGAAAGCAAAAACAACAACACACAACAATGTGCATAAGCACTTGGAGGAAAACACCTAATTTAACTGTACAGGGGGTGGAACGCTTCTCAAAAACAAGCTTTGAGATGTATCCCATTCACATGAATGGGCAGTTCTTCTCCATTGAGCCTAGATAGATGAAATGAATTTGCCTCTTTGCAACTTGTGATGATGTATGGCCCACTCCAAAGAGCATCAAACTTGGCATGCTTGCCTGGTTTGGCCCTGTCTTCATCCCATTTGAGAACTAAATCTCCCTCTTGAAAATGCCTGTCGGACGCCTTCTTGTCAAAAGATTTCTTAACTTGAGCCTGATGCTGCTCCAAAGTTTTCATAGCCTTGTCTCGTACTTCCTCTAACTCCATGAGTTCAGCAAACCTTACTGTCAGAGGATCACTCTCTATAACTTCAAGTTGATGAGCTAACTCCAAAGAAGGTAACTCCAATGAGAGTGGGAGTTTTGCCTCTCTTCCATATACAAGAACGAAAGGAGAATTTCCGATGGCCCTTTTAGGTGTGATCCGATCTGCCCATAAGGCAGTCTTAAGCTGTGTATGCCAAGTCCTCTTGTTAGTCTCCATTGTGCGCTTAATAATCCTTATGAGGTTTTTGTTGCTAGACTCAGCCAATCCGTTTCCTTGAGGATAGTAATTGGATGAAGTTTTGAGGTATACCCCATTTTTAACAGCCCATTCACTCAATTTCATACCAAGAAAAGCCAGCGCATTGTCTGAAATGACTGTAAACGGAACACCGAACCTCGTCATTATACCTTCCAAAAAATCTAGAACTGCCTTTTCATTGCTCTCTTTTAATGCTACCGCCTCTGTCCATCGAGTAAAATAGTCTGTTGCGGTAAGGACCCACTTATGTCCGTCACTAGATGGAGGATTAATCATTCCGATGAAGTCCAACCCCCATTGAACAAAGGGTTGATCCACTTGAATTGGATGCAATGGAAGAGCTGCCAGCTTCTGCTTACCTGTGAAAAAGGCACATTCTTTGCATTTCCTTACCCAAAGATGGGCATCCTTGAATAAATCTGGCCAATAGTAGCCAGCTCGCATGATCTTGGTAGCTGTTGTTCGTGCGGAATAATGTCCTCCAGATAGGCCATTATGAAATTCTTCTAGTATCTTACTAACCTGTTCTGGTCCTATGCACCGAAGGAGGACGCCGTTCAAATCTTTTCGAAAGAGAACGCTATCTACCAAAACATATGGGATAGATTGAAGACGGAAAGTTCACCTTTGGTTTTTATCCATGTTTGTCGGGTATGCTCCTGAGAAGATGAAATTCTTCATTTTGGATAACCAGTCAGCTTGATCAACATCCTCATCAGTATTTAGGAGTGTCACGTCCTCATTACTTTTTGATTCCATGTCTGTTGCAAGTTGCTGACATAAACCCTTACCTCTGACAAGTTTAGTGACTTTGATGTGCACGTCATACTCCATTACCTTTGTGATCCATCCAGCACGCTTTTCGTTCATTTCTTTGTTCAGCAAAAACTCCTTGACACCTGGATGAGACACCATCAGATGAATCTTGTTGTTGGACAACATGTGCTTGAATTTCTTCAAAGCTCGAATAACCGCAAAGACTTGCTTTTCAATGAATGAGTATTTGAACTCGTAGTCTTTGAGGGATTGACTGAAGAAAGTGATTGGTTGCTCCATCAGGTTGTTGTTTTGTTGGGTGAGGATCCCTGAAATGCTCTCTTGACCTGCAAAAGCATAAAGGATAAAATCTTTGTCAAACCTGGGGTTCACAAGCGTGGGAGCTTGAGAAATGGCTGTTTTGATGGCTTCAAAGCTTTCTCGTCCTTCCTTTGTCCATGAGAATGGCATGTTTTTCTTTAGCATGGCTGTCAGTGGTTTAGCCAATGTCGCGAATTGAGGGATGAATCTCCGCACGAAATTTATGGTTCCCAGAAAACTCTGGAGGCCCTTCTTGTGACTTGGGAGAGATAAGGACATAATTGAATGAATCCTGGCTGGATCGATTGATAATCCTTCTGCTGAAACCACATGCCCCAACAATTTTCCCTCGTGTACTGCGAAAATACATTTCTTGGGGTTAAGTGAAACCCCAAATTCCCTACACCTTTGGAAAACTTTCCTTAGATGCGTGATGTGATCTTCTGCATGCTTAGAGTATACAGTTATATCATCAAGGTAAACTAAAATAATATCGTTGATTAGTCCCTTAAATGCCATGTCCATGGCTCTTTGGAAAGTAGCCCGGCATTGGACAATCCGAATGGCATTTTATTGTAGGCATACGTGCCCCACTTGGTAGTGAAAGCCGTTTTGAATTGGTCGGATTCTTGGACTAGGATTTGATTGTAACCTGAATATCCATCGAGCAAAGAAAATCTTTGAGCTCCTGCCACCGTTTGAAGGATCTGCTCCATCGATGGAAGAGGATAATGGTCTTTTAATGATGCACGATTCAAATCCCTGAAATCTACGCATAACCGGATCTCTCCGTTCTTCTTCCTCACGGGCACCAAATTGGCTACCCATGAGGAATGCTTGATGGGAAAAATTATACAGGCCTCGATGAGCTTGGTTAGCTCCTTTCTCATTAGTGGCTCAATTTTGGGATTAATTGGTCTCTGTTTCTGACGAACTGGCTTAGCATTAGGATCCAGTTCGATGGTATGTTGTGCTAGACCTGGATCAAAACCACGTAGATCTTTATAGCTCCATGCAAAGATGTCATGATACTCTTGACAAAGTTTGATGAAAGCTTCTTTCTCCTCAGAAGTACACACTTTTCCGATCTTGAGAAATTTTTCATTTGATACTTCAACTTCCTCAAAATATTCTTCTCTGACCACCATGTTAGGGCTTTGTCTTGTGGCTTGGTCATCTGAATTGAAAATGGATTCCAAAGTGACTAAACCTTTTGGTAACTTGTTGCTTTTCAATTGGATAATTTTCTCACCATATGACTCCTGCAACTTATCTTGATTTTTTGCAGCAAACTCCGCCTCTTCTTGTAGGAAGAGGACAATTTGTTTGTCACTATCGAACACTTGCCAACTACTCACATTATCAGGGACTGCTGGTCGAACCACCATTTTAACAAATTGCTGCCCTTCTTTCATGATATCAACTGGTATGTTGTATTGTGAACCAATTGTAGCAAGCCTATCTGCATCTTGATTTTGACCTCTAGGAATTGCATGGATCCCAAAAGCTTCAAAATCTTCAATCAGGTCCCAGACTCGGTTCTTGTATGATCTTAAAAGATCATTTTTGGATGCACTACGTGCCGAAACTTGATGAACAACTAACTCACTGTCTCCAAAAACAGTTAGGGCCTTGATTCCCTTCCTTTGGGCTAGCTGAATTCCTTGCACAAGAGCCTCGTATTCAGCAACATTGTTGGTGCAACTGAACTGCAACCGGAAAGATGAGAAGTACTTATCTCCCTCTGGAGAAATTAACATAACACCAGCACCGGATCCATTCTTACTTCTTGAGCCATCGAAGAACAATTGCCACAGTCCTTTAGAATCACTTGGTGTTTTGACAAGTTGTGGTATGATCGTATCTTCTTCATGGATACAGTAAGTACCTAATCCTGTTTCTTCCAAGACCAGCAAACCAGCTTCTTCTTCTGCCAATACATCAGCGTAGGGATCGTACTGATGATCTCTACTTACTTCATCTAGCAAAGTATCAGGGACTTCTTCAACAAGGGTGGTTGGTTCATGATCGGCATCTTCCTCTTCTGGATCGCCGATGGTGTAATTTCCATTTATGGGACTAGCAGTGTAGGGTTCTACATGATTATGGCAGATTGGTTCTGCCCTTATAGTTACTTTGGTTCCGTATCGAGTCCTGAGAATCATATGCGACCAATCGGCTGATAGGTAACCGCCCATCTTGGCAGTGAAATCCCGTGATAGGCAGATGGCAAAGAGGGGAGGGAGATCGATGACCGATATGTCTTGGGTGAATGACAAACTTGGGCATGCATGAATGGTAAGTTGAAGTCCTTTGATAACCCCAACAGTCTTAACAGCTGTGCCATCCAGCTGAACAACCCCTCTTGTAACTGGCGCATATTGTATGCCTAGTACATCTGCAATTTGTTTCGGCATGACAGAGCTACTGGCACCAGAATCGATCATGCAATTATGTACCAGGTGGTCGCCAATGATCAGGGAAATGTAGAATGGCGGTGGTTTGTTTGCCGTAGGAATGATTTTCCCTTCCGGTTGACACAAATTTGTAGCATTTGTCACTCCATGGCTTGGTGATCCGCTGGTTGTACTAAAACTGTTCAGAGCTTCTCGCAACAGGTTTCTTTGGGAAGGGATCGAGAGTGCGTCCCACATGGTAACGCTCAGATTGGTTTTCTTCATTTGTTCTACTATGCTGAAGGGAATTGCTCCAACTTTGATGACACTTTTTTGGGCATTGGGGTCCTCCTTTGGAAAATGTTTGTTGGGTACCGTGATGCCTGGAGAACCATCTTTCCCTGCGGTGTGGCTAGCCGGTGTTTCTGGTGATTTCTTTCCCGCATTTTTGTCAACTGCCATTTGAAACCCAGGTTGAGAAGTGGATGCTAGATCAGCTTCGAGAGGTTGAGGCTCCATTGCTCTCTTTTTGGAACGAGTGTTTGCTGCCACTGATGAAGAATCTATATTCAATCCACAAAAATCTTCTTCTTGCCAGTTTAGCAAAGTGGATTCTTCAGGTGCCTGCGGTTGATCTGCTGCTTCTTGCGTAGATGAATTGTTTGTTAACTCTGAAGGGGCAGATACACTTTGAACCATAAGGGCCTGGCTAAGAACCCCATTGGGACAAAGATTTTGATTGTGAGGTTGAGAGCAAGGATAACACCATTCGTAGTCTTGAACTAGATTATTTTGAACAGGTACTATAGCTCTAGATGAGCTAGCTGCAAGAGGGTTCTGAAAGTTCAAGGGCCTGACATTTGCAACTTGACTTGTAGTTTGATTTTGAGGCTGATTGTTTCCTTGAAAAGGAGGACGGTTAGCCTGATACTGCTGATTTTGTGGCTGATACGGACGATTGTATTGAAATTGTTGCCTTTTGAGTGCAACGAGCTCATTTCCAAAATTTTGCAGTAGTGACTTGACTTCAAATAGGTCATTTGAAGAGGCAGAGGAAGATTGAGATGGTTGCCTGGAGTCTACTAGAATAGGAGCAATGATAGGCTGATGATTCGTAAGATCTGGAGAAAAGGGCATTGGTGGTCGTGGAGCTATCTTTCCAGCCTGAATCAAAGAATTCTCTGCACTTATGGCAACTTCGTAAGCATCAGGAAGTGTAGTCCCTCCCATGGACTGGATCATAACTGCTACATCGCTATTCAAGGCTCACAAATAGTACAAGAATGCATTATGTGCAGAAGGCTTTACGAGCACCGGAATCCTATTCCAAGTCCTGTGGAATCGGAAGTTGAAATCACTCATGTATTCTTGGGAAGCTCTCTTTATGGTAGTAAGTTGTTCCAAAAGTGATAGGTGATCACTTTTGTCTTCAAATTGTTTACATAGCTTTTCTCCCAACTCGTCCCAAGTGGTTATAGTGCCAACACCTAACCCGCGAAACCATTGAAGCGCTTTTCCCTTGAAAGAGGTAGCAAGAAGTCTAACTGCAACGTTGTCTTCGGTGATATTATGTACTGCACAGATGCTGGCTACATCAAAGATATGCTCCACTGGAGTAACGTGAGTTTCCCCCGTGTAGAAGGGTAAACTTTTGAGTGCCGCAACAGGTATCGGGTCACGTTGAGCCAACATGAGAGGACTGCTTGCATTGAAAGGGGGAAAAACTTGGTTCCTCGCCATAGCAATGAAAGGTTGATTGTTCCTGGGTGGAGGAAATCTTCCGTAAGGAGGAGTTGAATGACCCCTACTAGGTAAATCTACAACTGGGGATGTGGAAATGCCTCTTCTGCTTCTCTTTGGAGGAGACAAGGAAAGTTCGATATGCTGATACTTTCCTTTCTTTGAAGAAGCTCTTGTCTGAATTCTTCGCATAAGTTACTGCACTGAGATTTGGAATCCAGAGATATAGAGTCGCCAGGTACTTTGACTTGTGTAAGTGAGAAGAGAAGTACCAACTCTGTCCCACCGGGCGTGCCAAAAACTGTTGTGTGTGGTCGCACGGTGGCTTAAGATTTCCTGTTTGATAATGAGACACCTCTGAAAGATGGAACTCTAACTTTTGTGATGTCCCACCAGGCGTGCCAAAAACTGTTGTGTGTGGTCACACGATGGCTTAAGATTTTGAATGATTGTCCCACCGGGCGTGCCAAAAACTGTTGTCGCCAAATCACTGCACCCCCCGAATGGCCAGGATGTGAATAGGACGTTCGGTGTGATTGGGACACATGGGATCACCTCTCAAGCTGTGGGACTTGGGCTCGAGGTGAACCTCCGGAGAAGGCCGGCTTCCTCTTCCTAAACTAAGTGTTGTACTACTCCTAGTGTAACAAAAATGATTATCTAGTCCTACGCTAACATTTTCATGGGGTTTTAGGGAAAGAGATTTACAGAAATGAAACTATACTAGGGATGGTGATGCACCGAATAAAGGGTGTCTTCAGATTCAGGAAGGGTTAATTTGAAGAGGGTGTGTGCACCACAGGTCAACTTCACCTACTGCAACTTAGAGAGGGTACAGGATACCACAGACTAAGAGACACGCGTTCCCTTTGTTAAACTTTATCAGACCGAGAAATATACCAGTTTCCCAGTGAAGAAGGATGAACTCAAGAAGGGTGAACAGACACCACAACTCAACTGCATGCAATACTCCACCACTCGATAAGCACAGAACTCCAAGAACCTGCAATAGAAACTTAAACTTGCACAGTGTACCTGCAAGTATGAGAAAGGCACAAAGAAGCATAGAAGGATGAAAGGACCGAGATTAGTCACAAAACACACACTTTTATTGCTTCAATAACATGCACAATGCATCATACATTCAGAAGAGGCAATAGTTGCCATTACAGTCTTGAAGAGGAGGCTTGAAAGTTCTCTCAACACACAAGAACAACTTGCAGAAGAGAGAGGATTCTTGAAAAGTATACACTCGCCTGAGATATCTAACTGTCCAACTTGTCTGAACTGTTGGAACCCTTTGAAATGAGCTTCCAACTTACATTTATAGAAGAATATGTGAGAAAGAAGAGGAAATGGTCATAATTACATTCCTAAATTGAAGGCCCATGATGTATTTATTGCAGTTAGTTGAACCACCTGAGAAGGTTCCATCATGGGTCATTAATTGCCTGATGACCTAGTCTTCTCAATTAATTAAAAGAATATTTAAATAAAATATTTAAATAATAATAATAAATATTATTATTAAAATATTTAAATAAAAATATTAATTTAATTAACATAATGTTGGGACCCCCCCGTTGACCCGTTTGACTTGAAGAGGAGGGGGGTCCATGTGGATAGAGTCTGCACAAATCTCAACTCGGTGAGCTTCGAATCCTCTAACTCGGTGTTGCACTTGATTTTGAACCCCACACTAACTCTTTCCTCGTCTTGGCAATCGGGCTCTTTTGCATTGAGTCCTTCGAATGGTGGGCTATCAAACTTGATTCTTATCGTTTTGCTCTTATGCATTCCAATTAACTCGAAGCCATTTATGCATTCCAATTCAAACTTCATGAACAGCTATCAAACTTGATTCAACACCTTTTGAGCTTATTCTGTTAACTCAGCCATTTACGCATTCCTCGTTTCAAACTTCATGAAACATCACCACAAGCTCCCTGCGAAGTCACCTGAGCTCTTCATCCAGCAAACGATCTTACCTTTCCTGGGCTCAAACTCACTTGAATACCGAGCTTAACCAACATTTCTGAAAAGAATGGTTTTACCACAATGCTCACGGTTCTTCTTATCGGTTCTTCCTTATCATATAACACTTGTAGTAAGAATGTTTTAGCTTTGCCATAATAAGCACAAATTGTACCCTCCAAACGATGAGAAAATGCCATTACCAATAAAGACCTAATGCTGCCATGATGATGACCTAGGCTTATGCCCATAACATGTCGATAGACACCCTTGAGACTGATTTTTTGGCCAAAGAGCCCTTCGGTATTTTGGCAGTGCACTCGGCAATCTCGGCTCCAATCAACAATTATGCCACTATTGGGATTATGGCATAAGTAGCTGTGAGCTAAACAATACACTCATTTTTCCAGAAACTAAAAAGATCCTTCATGTTACAATTTTCAACACATAAAAGGAGCCCTTCAAAAAATACATTGAACAACTGGGGCAGCCAAGAGGACCTTGGAAAAATGTACAGGTAACAACCATATGAATTCTCCCTTAGTCGTGGATCAAAGCTAATAGAAATAAAGCTCGATAAGATTAGCTTGAAACTGCAGTATAATCGTCCATTGAAAAAACACAGTTTCTCTGAATCTGGTAAAAGAATACTTTTATTGTCTGATTGGACGTACATAATGGAAGGGTATAAATATTGCGTACTGCCCTCAGAGTTTCTCAAAGAGACCATTTACGAGTAACAAGGATGCAGCATGCAAAACGGCCGACCAGGTATTTCAGAGTTGACCTTCACATTCAATTCGTTTCTAGGAGAAGGAATGCTGAGCAATATGAATCGTTTCATTCTGCACCGTTTTAAACCTTCATCTCCTGGTTCATGGCAAATTTTATGAAGCCTTGAATGACGTGACTCCAATCCATCGTACACGGCAGTGAATATTTGTTTCCTGCAGCTGTCTTGATCTGAAGCGTTCGAAAAGGAGGCTTCTACTGATGCTGCACAGATAACAATACTGCTACTTGCTTGCGTCAAAAGGAGTTTACTGCGACCACCGAATGCCAGCTGAGTTGTTCAGAATGTGTAGAGCTCAACGTATGTCCATACCCTATGTTCCAAAGCTCGATCGTAGAACTGGCTGAGGAGAAGTATGCTGGCAAAGGCGAACTGATCAGGTCGGGCATCTGTTTGCTGCATTCGGTGAAACAGTATGAACGCCTCGTGAGGAAAACCGTGTCTGTTGGAAGCGCTCAAAAGAAGGCTTCTACTGTATTGCAACACGCCTGCTTTGATCTCCACTCGCACTCACTCGGCATGTTTGACTCGTTCCTCCACGCCTCGGCGTTTGACTCGCACAACGTGCTCTGATCCTATTTACATGGCCCGTGCGGAAGTCTGATGATGGTTTTCCATCTTAATATTTCCGCGCTTGGCAGTGTTTGCCCGAATCTCCCCTTCACGGAAGTTTGGTCATGGTTTGCCAAACCAATATCTCCACACCTGGCAGTTTGACCGGATTTCTCCCATTTTTTGGCAGTAGACTCAAACTTCTCCCATGCCCGGGATTTCTTCTTTGGCTTGACATCACATCATTTCCCTTGGCAATGCTCGCCTTATTTTCCACGTCCAATGGCTTGGCCAAATTAATTCACAGGCCCCGGCCTTAGCTTTGCCGCGCAACCTTGGCAAGATAGTGAAATTTTTCCATTCGCGGGATTTTCATGACCCATTTGAGCTTCAAGCTTCTGCAAACATGGATATTCAGGACAGAGTCCATCTAAGTGATCCCTCGAACTCATGGCTATAAAAATATCATTTTATCTGTCGGGCTGAGTTCAGCCATATCCTATTTTCTCATGTCATCTTATCATATCTACAACATGTCTCTAAGAACCGCTATGCCGTAAGTGATTTCACTCAAGATATCAGTAAACTCAACCATCAATTCCTTTGGGTCTAACTAGGATCAATATTTTAACTGAACTTCAGTCTGAGCTATAAGCTTGATCTCTCAGTGAGCTCAAATGTTTCAACGCTGAGCTATTTCCTTTCTCCCAAAAAACATGCTCGACTTTCTGAGTGACTCGTTGAAGATGCTCATATAATTGCAAAGCAAATTATGCTCCATGAATATTCTGATATGAAACAGTTCCACCTCTATGAGATCCGTTTCCATGAGTTGCATCGTAAAATAAATTTAATCAAGTCTCCCGGTAACACTCTTACTGTCACTTAATCGATTTTTATAAAAATATCTTGAAGGAAAATCCCGAATTTGAGGATGCATTCGATGCTGAACAGATAAAAACATAGTTGGACGACCTGCTTGCTGGAAGTGCTCAAAAGAACTTCTGCTATACTGCAACATGTCAACTGCCTGTGCACCAAATGCTCGGCCGAGGAAGGTCTGAACAACGCCAGCGAAAATATATATACTGTATTCACTAATACCCTGGCCCAGCATTCTTGCTGTCTCTGCGAGCTTACCATTGAAAAATTATCTCGAGTAGGCCTCCCAGTTTTGCATTAATCAATGAGCCCTGGAATTGTATCCTAGAAACCATCTTTAATGCATCCACACGAAACGAGTTGCCTTGAATTATCCATCATGCTCGATGAGTCCCATTGATAGGGCTCCATCACGTATCTCTGTTTACGCAACGATCTCCATTCATTTTATGGCACTCTTGATGCCTTGGCTTGCGTTTGAATCACCCTAGCTCTGCAGAATGTGTCCTAAAAGAAGCTCACCACATGATCTCCAAAATGAACGAGTCACGAAGATGAGTCGAACTCCTTATCTCTGCCTTCGCTTCCGCCTGTGGCTTGAACCTTTCCAATTCATTGAGACTTTATTGATAGCTCAAACTTTGACTCTCCCTGACTTGGCCTTCACTTCCGCATGCATCGATCTCTACCGAGATCCTTATAGAGTTCCCTTCATTCGTCAATTTTCAACGAGCTATATTTTGCATTAACAAGACCTTGTTGAGCTCTTACAACTGAGAGTCTCCACTGAGATGATTTTTGAGATGATTATCAATTTGACACCGGGTTCTTTATCAACTCGACCCTGAACTCTCCACTGAGTTGAGATCAACTGGGTGCCTTTCGATGCTAGGTGATCTCTTCATATGCAATTTAGGAATTATGGCACTCAGATTTGTGGAGAGATGGATAGCACTTTGAAAGGATTTGATCTAACCCTCACTATTTTAGGTTGTGCCTTTCAACCAAGGTAAGAGAACCTATATTGCAGCCTCTGTTTTGTGAAGGAGGTGGAGATATCCTTATACTGTGCATATTGTATGGAGATGGCCTTGGGAAAACATGATCAATTTTCCATTATTCAAACTCAACAGAGCTGTCACTACTAAATGATGGAAATGCTTTCAAGACAAGGCTGAGGCTGCTAGAGACATTGTATGATCCTGATTTGCTTTGTGCATTTTTGTAGATGGGTTAGATTCTTTTGTTGACACACAATGCAATGCAGGGGTAGTATGGGTAGGATTAGTTATTCAGATGATTTTTTGGTGGGGTATTGACAAGACAAACTTGGATATATCAAATCTTTGACAACCTCTACAATACTTGAACAACTATCAGATAAAATGCTTCAAATAATCAGGATGTTCTTTCAACCAGAAGATGCATAAATGGAAGCCCAGGTTGCACTCTTCACACAATATTTGAGAACTCACCACAAAATCTTGAAGTAAAGAACTCAATTAAACACAAAAATCCTTGATCAAACCATGCCTAAGGTACCCCCAAAGGCTTACAAGCAATCCCAATCAACAAATGAAGGTGGAGTGATTTTAAACTACTTATTTTCAATGCCAGATGAAAGCTCTTCTGAAAACAAAACTACAAGTGCCACTAAACTATCAATAAGGATGAGATTCTATGTGATTTCTAAAGACTTTGAATGCAAGATTGCAACAAGAACAATGAAAACTATTTGCAGGTATTTAAAATGATAACAACATCATATTGCCAGAGAAAAACATAGATTAACTCAAAAGCTTGTTAGATTCATCAGCAGGGGAGAGTTTCATGAACAATCTCAGAGCTGTGTGATGGCTATACACTTGTAACCAACTCACATACATGAAGATCCAACACAGAAGAAATTAACCTGGTTCTTTGGTGGGTTTCTCAGAAAATGAGCTTTCTCTCAGAATTTTCTCATGATTTTCAACTTCCCGACCATTTGCATTTCTCAAAAATGCATTATATATCTCTTGCCACATTGGAGCCTTCTTTCCCAAGAAAAGAATATGCCAAGGGATCAAGTTTGTTACAACAATTTCTCATGATTCACTGAAAATGACATTTAACAAATTTGCAACGAGAGTTGCCAGGTGTTTTAAAAAGACTGAATCATTACAAATATTTGGATCATTATCCTTCCTGGAGGCACGTTTTTCATCATCAAGGCATGCAGATGCCTTTCCTCTCATCATTTCACCTTTTCACCTTTTAAAACTACCTCTGCAACTTTCAATTTTGACATTTCACATGTTTGGACGGGATTAGGGAAAAACTTTGTTTCAAAAACACCTCAAATCTACAAATTAATCCCTAAAACCACTTGCATTGATCCTAGAAGGCACAAAACGACATGAATTCACCAAAAATTTGATGATGAAAAATGATGCAAAATTCACATCTCCAAGCTTCCTGGAGCAAAAATGGTGGCCAAAAATGAAAATGTACAGTTACCCTTGATCTGCTCTTTCTCCTTCAATCTGGGCCCTCCACGTGTCAAAATATGATTGGGAATGAATTCGGGCTCACTTTTTGACTTTTTTAACATTTTTGGAAAAATGGAAAAATTTGACTTTTTTCTCCACCCCTCCACCCTTGAATTTTGGTGATGACACGTGGCACATGGTGGGTCCCATTGGGATCGTGCTTCAATTCTACGCATTTTGACCTTTTTTGGAAATTTGGAAAATTTTCACCTTTTTCCCCATGGGCCCGCACACCCGATTTCTCCCTTGACCATGTCATGCTTTCTCTATCGCTAAAAATCCATGGGCTCAAATTTCATGTTTAACCCCTTTTTTTGCCAAGGGAAAATTTTCCCTTTTGCCTCGCACTGGGCCCGCCGACTCCGATTCTGCCTCGCCACGTGTCTCCCTATGGATTTCATCATGGGCCCATGCTTCAAATTTCATTCTAAGTCTCCTTTTGCTAAAAAGGGAAAAATTCCCTTTTCCTTCTGTGGCCCACACTTCCCTCTGACCTGCCACGTGCAAAGTCCATCAGCCCCCTGTGTCCACCTGTGATTGGCCATGGGGCCATGGGGCGGCTCCAAAATTTTACCTTAACTCCATTTTTACCTCAAAAGGCAAAAAACTTCAAAAACCTTCCACCATTGCATCCCCTCTGCCCAAAATTGATGCCACGTGTCCCCTGATTGATTGGAGCGGGGCAAACACCTGATTTTGAAACTTTAGAAAAAAAGGCTAAAAATTTTCTAAGTCCCCCCATCGGCCCATCCTCCCTTTGGCATCTTTAGGAATGTGTCCACTGTCCTCCTGTGGGGTTGCATTTTTGAATTTCAAATTTTTTTTTCCAAAGCCAAAAAAAGTCTAAGTTTTTCAAAGAAAACCCACCGATCCTTGTCCAACCAAAATGTGGCCACCAATATGAAGACCACGTAGGAGAATTTTGAGCTTAATTTTGATGGTCAAATGACACCCGTCTGACCGTAAAAAAACACAGAATTTGCCAGAGATGCCTGAATTTGATTTTTTCTTCGTGGGTGAAGGATTTTTTGGTCAAAAAACAAGGGGAACATTGATTTTAAGCAATTTTCGACCATGGGGAAGGATTTTTGAGGGCAAATATGTAAAAAATGAACAAATTTGAAGCTCCATGATTGGGAAAAATGGAAAAAATGACAGAGCCCATGGATTTGAAAAATTTAGGGCAAAAATTAGGGCAAACTTAGTTTCTTTCAAAATGGGGCATGGAAAATGATTTTCAAATGGACATTTAAGGCATGGGAATCTAGAGGAAACAACTTCATTTCACCCATTAAAACTATAGAAAACATTTCAGGAAATGCAGAGTGAAAGGAAAATTAGGGTAAAAATAATAGAGGATCAAAATGGACACCAACATCGGCTCCTGCTCGGGGATGGGCACTCCCAGTGAGTGCCACAAGAACAATAAGTAGACCAAGTGCCAAAATAATCCATTGGGAAAAGGAGTCATGAGCCAAAATCACCAAAAACCAGCTGAGAACCTGACAAAAATGGCTGCCACACACCAAGGCAAACCACAAACCGACAAAACACCAAAAACAGAGTGAAAAACCAAACACTATACACTGTACAAGTGGTGCATACCTCAAATTTGGGGATTAATCCAAGAAATGCTTCAGATGCCTACCATTAACAGGTAGTTCAAGCAATTCCCCATCTAAATCTTTGAGAAAAAAGGTATTCTCACCAATTCTGATATCAATGGAGTAAGGGCCCATCCATAATGCATCAAATTTTCCATGTTTTCCCTTATCTTCATTTCTGCTATCCCACAACAAAACCAGATCTCCAATATTGAAGGCCCTAGGAGTGACCTTCTTGTCAAACAATCTTTTCAACTTCTCTCTAAATCTGATATGCCTCTGGTGGGATGCTCTTCTCTCTTCATCTAGCTCCATAATCTGATTAATCCTTGCTTCATATGGACTGACCTCTTGATCCTCAAGTTGTTGAACAAACTGAAATGAAGATAATTACAGATGTAAGGGCAACAGAGCTTGAGTTCCATACACCAACTCAAATGGGCTCTTACCAGTAGCTCTCTTGGCAGTGATTCTATCAGCCCAAACTACAAATTTCAGTTGTTCACCCCATTTTCTCTTGTTCAACTCCAAGGTCCTCCTAATGATCTTTAACAAATTCTTATTGCTGGACTCAGCTTGTCCATTTCCTTGGGGGTTATAGTTTGAAGAATAAGTCAGATTGGTTCCATACTCCTTGCACATTGCCATCAAAGGTTTAGCTCTGAAACACATGGCATTATCAGCCACAATCTTGACTGGCACACCAAATCTGCATATGATATTATTCAACAAGAAGTCCATAACAACTTGGTGTGTTGCTTTCTTGGTGGGGATTGCCTCTACCCACTTGGTGAAGTAATCTGTGGCTACAAGGATCCACTTATGTCCAGCACTAGAAGGGTCTGAAATCTCACCAATGAAGTCCATCCCCCACTATTTGAAAGGAGCTTCAATTGATACAGGCTGCAAAGGAAGGGAGCCTGAAGCTTTCATTCTTCCAGAGAAATGCTGACAGCTTTCACATTTTCTAATCAGCATGGTTGCATCTTTGAAGAGAGTAGGCCACCAATAACCAGCTCTCAAAATTTTGTGTTTTGTAACCCTTCCAACAAAGTGTCCTCCATAAACTCCCCCATGGAAATCAGCAATACTTTGGGAGCTTCATCTTTAGTTACACACTTCAAGAGGACACCTTCAGGGTTCTTCCAAGCCAGCCCAAAGTCAGTGATGATGTATTTTTGAGAAGCCAGCTTGAGGGCTCTTTTCTGATTTTTATTTAAATGATCAGGACAACATAGGTGTCTGAGGTAAAATATTATATCCTTGTACCACTCAGAACTTACCAATTTCCCAAGAACATCTACCCTTTCTTCCTCTACTTCATTCACTTCCACAGTCTGCAAGTTGCTCTCAGCCATGAGCTTAGCAAGACCCAAACCTCTTACCAACTTTGTGGTTTGGATGTCCATATCATACTCCTGCAGTTTGTTCACCCATCTACATCTTTTACTTGAGATCTCCATCTCTGATAAGATGTCTTTTACCATGGTGTGGGGAACATAAGCAACAACTTTTGAACTTAAAATATAAGGCCTGAAAACCTTTGTTGCTTTCACCAAGGAAAATGCTTGTTTTTCCATGATTGTATATTTTAACTCAGCAGCTTGTAAAGCCTTGCTAAAGAAGGCAATAGGCCTCTCAGCCCCATCTTCATCCTTTTGGAGCAAAACAGATGCAATAGTATTTTCAGAAGCAAAGGAGAAGATTTGGAAAGGCTTCTTGTAATTCGGAGCTGCCAAGACAGGTGCATGTTTAAGTGCTTCTTTGATTCCTTCAAAATCCTGAATAGCAGCCTCCTCCCATTTGATAACTTGATCTTTCTTTAACATGCATGTGATAGGAAGAGTCAACTCAGCAAAATTGGACACAAACCTTCTAATGAAATTGATTTTCCCAAAGAAAGATTGGATGCCCTTCTTTGTTCTTGGAATTGGCACCCTGCTGATTGCTTCTACTCTCTCAGGATCAATCATGACACCAGCCTTTGAAACAATATGACCAAGCAGCTTGGCCTTTTGCACCCCAAAGTGACACTTCTTTGGATTGAGAGAGATTCCAAATTCTCTACATCTGATCAACATTCTTTCCAAATGCTGCAAGTGATCTTTTCTGCTCCTTGAAAATACAGTCACATCATCCTGATAAACTGCAATGAAGTCATTTATATAACCAGCAAAAGCAACATCCATTGCTCTTTGGAAAGGTAGCTCCAGCATTCATGAGACCAAAAGGCATTCTCACATAAACATATGTTCCCCAAGGAGTGGTAAAGGTAGTTTTAAATCTTTCTGACTCCTTGACAACAACCTGATTGTAGCCAGAGAAACCATCCAAGGTGGACAACAATTCAGATCCAGTCACTAACTGCAGCATGTTCTCCATGTTTGGAAAAGGATAATTGTCTTTCAATGAAGCTCTATTCAAATTTCTGAAGTCTACACAAAGTCTGATATCTCCATTCTTCTTTCTGACTGGCACAAGGTTTGCAACCCAAGATGAATACCTTGTGGGCTGAATGATCCCTCCCTCCTTCAGTTTCTTCAATTCATCTTGCATTTTCATGGAGAGGAGTGGATTAATTGGCCTTTTCTTCTATCTGAATGGTTTGGCATTTTTCTCAAGAGGGATCTCATGCTGAAACAAGTCTTCTCTATATGCTTTCAGCTCTGAATATGACCAGGCAAGGCAGTCTTGATATTGTTTCAACAATTGGAGGTAGGACTATTTTTCTTCCTTGTTTAAACTACTGCCCAACCAAACTTTTCTTGGTTTTTCCTTTGTTCCCAAGTCATGCTCTTCCACATCCCTTGAGGTAGATATGTTTCTATTGATGATGCAATCAACATTGCTAAAATTTGACTCAAGAGCAACAAGACCTCTAGGAATGGTGTTAGTTTTCAATTGGATAATATCTTTTCCAAACAAAGTCTCTCTTCCTTCAGTCACACACACCATTGGTTCCCAATCAATATGCTGATCTACAAACTCACCTTGATTTTGTAAGAACCTTTGCACTTGAGCATCATCATCAAACACTTGCCAATGCTTGATGTTGTCAGGGACAGCTGGCCTAGTTAACACTTCAACATTGTACTCACAATAAGGTGAAATGGTGCAATCTCCAAATCTTGACCCCAACACTACCAACTTGTCAGCAGCAACATTCAAACTTCTGTCATGGTGCACAATATTGAAGGAATCAAACATCTCAATTAGATCCCAAACTGCATGCTTATACTGCTTCATCCGCTGATTTTTTGTAGCATACAGTTTTCTTATTTGTTTGACAACTAGCTCTGAATCTCCCTTTGCAATGATGTCCTTGACACCATACTTCCATGCAATTCTCAGACCCAACAACAAGGCTTCATACTCAGCAATGTTGTTAGTACATTCAAAATTAAGCTTGAAGGAAAAAACAAATTCTTCCAAGCTAGGAGAAATCAGAATTACACCAGCACCATTTCCAAATTTGGAGCAAGCTCCATCAAATAGCAAGGTCCAAGGAGAACATACCTATTCAAGGCACTTTGACTGATCCATTTTGTGTTCTTTTCCATCAGCAAAACCAATAAAATTATCAGCATCAACATCAGCAAATAATACTTCATAAGAAGCATTGTTTGGGTCCTCAATTAGATGCAACATTTTCTTTTCTCCATAGAGCTTGACAAGGCTGCCCTCAATGGGAATGGTGGAAAAAGACATATCCATTTGGACACTCCCTCCAACACTTGCAGCCCACTTTCTTGACAATAACATACCCCATTTGGCAGGGCAATCAACAATCACAACATCCAATTTTAAATTCCTCCCGGGATAAGATGCAAGCTGCACTACCAAACCCTTCACACAACCAACAACCGACACTTCTCTTGAGTCCATGGTAGTACATTTTCCATAGGCTGTTGTCACTTTGATATCCAACTCATTCATGACTTCTAGAGGCATGACATTACATGATGCACCGGAATCAAACATACAATTGTGAAGTAGCCTATCCTTTATGATCAAAGTTGTGAAGAATGGATCAACATTCAATTGGGAATCAACCAAGGATGTCCCCAAATATACCTCAGGTGTCTCTCCAAGATCTTCTACTGCTGGTGGTGTTTCAAGGTCAGCAATGATTTGAGGAGGAGTCTCAACAACATTTACATTTCTTCCTGGAGTAGTCTTCCCTTCTTTCAACCCCAAGTACTCAAATACTCTCTTCTTATGATCATGAATTCTAAGCAACTCAATTATTGGAACACTCACTTTGATTTGGCTCAATACTTGGGCTATGTCATAGGGAACACTCTTTGCAAAACAACATTGGAAGGGAGACAAGAAGATTCATTTGATGGCAAGGGATTCTTGGCAGCTTGGGCATGAGGAGGACTGTAATTTTTTCTTGGGACAACAGAGCTTTTGGCAAGTGTTTCTCTCCTAGGAGCTTCTTTTGGAATGCTTGTGAGCAAGGGTGTTTTAGGTTTGGCTTGAGGCCCAACTCCTTTAACAACTTTTCTTCTAGTGTTATAATCTTTCTCTTGAGCTACAACAACATTCATCAACAATTGTCTATCTTCCTCCGAAGGAATACCACCATCATACTTCTTAATCATCAAAGCTCTTAAGTATTCCAAGTCATTGTTAGGAATTTCAAAAGCTTGCACTACATCAACTTCAAGAGTATGAGGGGGAAAGAAAGACTTGTACCCGTTTGATGCAATCCCAAAAAGTTGCAGCTGTCCTTGCACTTATCACTTCAGTAGATGTTGCTCCTCCTTGTGAGCTTGAAGAACAACCCACCATGCAAATATCATCATCAGTACCATCATCATTATTAGCTTCACCTTCTTGCTGGTCCACTTCACATGGAGGATGGGGTAGAAAACACCTATCACACCAATCAATATCAGCAACTTCTTCAACAACAGCAACCCTAGCAGTTAGGGGATCAGGTAACACTCTTCCTTCACGTGCTTGAGGATGTCTATTTGCAGACCCCATGGGTCCTTTTCCTCTATCATCTACCCTTTGATCACCTCTAGGATGATTGGAAAATCTGTCATGGTTTTGTGCTCTTGGCTGACCTTGTGAAGTTTTCCCAATTCCTTTCTCAGCTCTTGCCAACTTATATGAGATTTCTTTGACAGCCCCTGCCAAAGTTTTCACAACCTCCTCTAAATCAGCACCCTTGCTAGCTTGAGGTTTTTCAGGGTTTATCAACTTTACACCATCTCTCTTGAGAGGTTTCCCAATTGCTTTGATATTGTTTTCAATTTGAAGTGCCATGGTGAAAGCTTGTCTTAGATTGGTAGGGTTCTTGTCTCTTAGGTAATAGGCTACCTTTTTATCAAATGCATCTGCATATTTGATTAAACAAGATTCATCACAAGGCCTCAGATTAACAGGAAGCCTTCTCAAAGTTTTGTTAAACCTTGTGTTAAAGTCATGGACTGATTCATTGGGGTTCTTCTTGATATTCTCAAACTCAGACAAGAGAAATCTAGGATCAGTCTTGTCACCATATTGCAACCTAAATGCATTCTTCATTTCAGTCCAAGAATCAATTGAATTATCAGGCAGAGCCTTGTACCAATCCCTAGCATCCTCTTCTAGTGTATGAATGAACAATTTAATATACACATCTTCAAACTCTATCTCAAAATCTTCCATCATGTTAACAAAAAGTTTGAGATGTTGATCACCAGTTATTGCATTGTTACCTTGGAATTTTGGCAATCTATTTCTGACATCTTGTGGGACAACATTTGGGTAACCATCCATTCCTCTAAAGTCTATAGGACCAAAGGTGTTAACAACAAATGGAGGTCTAGGCTGAGCCATATTGTTTGGTGGAGGTGATCTTGGGGGTGACACAAGCTGATGAGGAGTGCAAGGTCTTTGGGGCTCAAGAATGTGATTCACAAGACTGGTATTCTCTAAGTGCTGATTTTCTTGGAAAGTTTTATTTGAATTGAAACACAGAGGTGCAGATTGGAGAAGGAACTTACCAGGTACAGTAGAAGGACCTTCACTAGCTGAGGAAAACAAGTTTATGAGAGGATTGCTTGAATCAGAATCACTTGAAGAAGAGTGATAATCCTCTACCAAAGGCTGATCTCTCTCACCAATGGATATATCTTTTCCTGATGTCTGACCTTTAACAACTTTCCAAACTCTTCTCCCTTCCAACTCTGAGTTTCTTGAATCTGTAAACAACTTCTTAGCAGAGTCTCTAATGAAGAGAGATCTTCTTCCTTCCAGTTTTGCAGAGATTAGCAACACAAAGTAAATGACATAAAGGTTAAGACACTGGTATTTATCAAGATCAGAACAACATGGAGTCGCCACTAAGGAATTTCACCCTAGTTGTGCAAATGCACTAAAATACTCTGTCAAATATCTATCAGCACTGAAAATCTTGCCAAACTTTATAGATCAGACCTTCCTTTCTTTGAATTTATCAATCACAAATGCAAATGAAGTGCAACTACTGCTGGAAACTGATAAAATTGCAGGTAGAACTTATATCTTCACTTAATCCTTACAAATCTGATTATAAAATGATGCTTCAACAATGTATTTGCATGTAGAATTTGCAAGGGACTTTACCAGGGTTTGATATGCATTCAAATATCTCAAATATGTATGCACATGGATCAGATTGAACTAAGAGAATATCAAACTCAGAACTCTACTCTTCATTCCAATCTTATAAATCTGATCAGAAGATGATACTCAGATTTTGTAATTGCACATAAATCACACAAGAAGTATTACCAGGGATCTGAAATACTGAAATACTGAATAATGTCCCTGGAAATGGTGCCATTAAGTGTTGTTGATGGGACTAAAAATAGACATGGACTGGAAAATGAATCAGCAAATCAATCTCAGCAGTGCAAATTATTTCCCAGGAATTCAAAACAAGTCCCCGGCAATGGTGCCATTAAGTGTTGGTACCCAAATTTGTTCTCCTTTTCAGTCTGAGCAGCATCAGAAATATGGCATGAAGCTTGAAGGTAGATAGATCTTGATATATGTCATTTTGTAGCTGGGGATGTGATCTAACTAGCACTCAGATTTGTGGAGAGATGGATAGCACTTTGAAAGGATTTTGATCTAATCCTCACTATTTTAGGTTGTGCCTTTCAACCAAGGTAAGAGAACCTATATTGCAGCCTCTGTTTTGTGAAGGAGGTGGAGATATCCTTATACTGTGCATATTGTATGGAGATGGCCTTGGGAAAACATGATCAATTTTCCATTATTCAAACTCAACAGAGCTGTCACTACTAAATGATGGAAATGCTTTCAAGACAAGGCTGAGGCTGCTAGAAGACATTGTATGATCCTGATTTGCTTTGTGCATTTTTGTAGATGGGTTAGATTCTTTTGTTGACACACAATGCAATGCAGGGGTAGTATGGGTAGGATTAGTTATTCAGATGATTTTTTGGTGGGGTATTGACAAGACAAACTTGGATATATCAAATCTTTGACAACCTCTACAATACTTGAACAACTATCAGATAAAATGCTTCAAATAATCAGGATGTTCTTTCAACCAGAAGATGCATAAATGGAAGCCCAGGTTGCACTCTTCACACAATATTTGAGAACTCACCACAAAATCTTGAAGTAAAGAACTCAATTAAACACAAAAATCCTTGATCAAACCATGCCTAAGGTACCCCCAAAGGCTTACAAGCAATCCCAATCAACAAATGAAGCTAGAGTGATTTTGAACTACTTATTTTCAATGCCAGATGAAAGCTCTTCTGAAGAACAAAACTACAAGTGCCACTAAACTATCAATAAGGATGAGATTCTGTGTGATTTCTAAAGACTTTCAATGCAAGATTGCAACAAGAACAATGAAAACTATTTGCAGGTATTTAAAATGATAACAAACATCATATTGCCAAGAAAACACAAGATTAACTCAAAAGCTTGTTAGATTCATCAGCAGGGGAGAGTTTCATGAACAATCTCAGAGCTGTGTGATGGCTATACACTTGTAACCAACTCACATACATGAAGATCCAACACAGAAGAAATTAACCTGGTTCTTTGGTGGGTTTCTCAGAAAATGAGCTTTCTCTCAGAATTTTCTCGTGATTTTCAACTTCCCGACCATTTGCATTTCTCAAAAATGCATTATATATCTCTTGCCACATTGGAGCCTTCTTTCCCAAGAAAATCATATGCCAAGGGATCAAGTTTGTTACAACAATTTCTCATGATTCACTGAAAATGACATTTAACAAATTTGCAACGAGAGTTGCCAGGTGTTTTAAAAAGACTGAATCATTACAAATATTCAGATCATTATCCTTCCTGGAGGCACATTTTTCATCATCAAGGCATGCAGATGCCTTTCCTCTCATCATTTCACCTTTTCACCTTTTAAAACTACCTCTGCAACTTTCAAATTTGACATTTCACGTGTTTGGATGGATTAGGGAAAAAACTTTGTTTCAAAAACACCTCAAATCTACAAATTAATCCCTAAAACCACTTGCATTGATCTTTACAGGCACAAAGGACATGAATTCACCAAAAAATTGATAAAAATGATGTAAAATTCACATCTCCAAGCTTCCTGGAGCAAAAATGGTGGCCAAAAATGAAAATGTACAGTTACCCTTGATCTGCTCTTTCTCCTTCAATCTGGGCCCTCCACGTGTCAAAATATGATTGGGAATGAATTCGGGCTCACCTTTTGACTTTTTAACATTTTTGGAAAAATGGAAAAATTTGACTTTTTTCTCCACCCCTCCGCCCTTGAATTTTGGTGATGACACGTGGCACATGGTGGGTCCCATTGGGATCACGCTTCAATTCTGCGCATTTTGACCTTTTTTGGAAAATTGGAAAATTTTCACCTTTTTTCCCCGCGGGCCCGCACACCTGATTTCTCCCTTGCCACGTGTCGATCGATGATTCTATCGCTGGGCCATGGGCTTCAAATTTTTCATTCCACCCCTTTTTGCAAAAGGGAAAAATTTCCCTTTTGCTAAGTCTTTTTGGAAAAAGGGAAAAAATTCCCTTTTTCCTCCGCCACCCCGACCGACCCACTCTGCCTTCGCCACGTGTCTCCCTTTGGCTCATTCGCGGGCCCACGGCTTAGGCCAATTTTTTGATTTAACTCCTTTTAACTTTAAAAAGGGAAAAATTTCCCCTTTTCCTCTGCAGCCCACTTCCCTGCTCTGCCACACACTGGCCACGTGTCCACCTGTGATTGGCCATGGGGTCGCACTCCAAAATTTTACCTTAATATTTTTTGCCTCCAAAGGTAAAAAACTTCAAGAACCTCTGCCATCGGCATCCCCTCTACCCAAAATTGATGCCACGTGTCCTCCTCTCCATTGGAGTGGGGCTGAAACTGATTTTGAAACTTTAGAAAAATAGAGCTAAAATTTCTCTAAGTTCCCCCATCAGCCCACTCCTCCCTTTGGCATCTTTAGGACACGTGTCCACTCTCGATTGGCTGCGGGGTTTCGGGCCAATTTTTGAATTTTTTCCCAAATTTTGCAAAAAAAGTCTAAGTTTTCTAAGGGAAACCTGACCACCCACCATCCTTCAGCCAATTAGAAGTGGCCACATAGGAGCCAATGCATTTGAGGAAATTTTGATGGGAAAATGACACCCGTATGACCGTCAAAATACAGAAATTTGCCAGGGATGCCCTAGAATTGATTTTTTCACCAAGGATGGAAATTTTTTTGAATTGGAACCAGACAAAACATGATTTGAGCAATTTTCGACCATGGGATAGATTTTTGAAGGCATATATGTATAAAATGATCAATTTTGATTTTTCATGATCGGGCAAAAGGGAAAAAATGACATAGCCCATGGATTTGGAAAATTTAGGGCAAAAATTAGGCAAACTTTGAGTTTTTCTTCACAAAATGGGGCATGGAAAATGATTTTCAAATGGACTAAGGCATGGGAATAGAGGCAGCAACTTCATTTCACCCATTAAAACTGTAGAAAACGTTTCAAGAAATGTAGAGTGAAAGGAAAATTAGGGCAAAAGCATAGAGGATCAAAATGGACACCAGCAATATGTAAGTATAATAGTTTATTAACTTCAAGGGGGAAACCTCCAAACCATACAATAAGACTCAAGTGCTCAATATGATGCTTAACTACTCCTTACTACCACCTGTATATATATACCATTCCTATGCTATGGCTAACACCAAGGCTGACTTACTAAACATATGAAATCATAAATGAATAACATATGACAAGAAGAGAGATTATATGTAAGCCACATTTTGGCATTTCATATCTAATATAATCTATAATACTAAGGGCTTAACAATATTCAATCCTTTTCCTCTTGATAGACATCAATATGTGCATCCTTCTAGTTAATGTGCATCCTTCCTCTGACCATCCTACCTTTATTTCAACCTTCACCCTAGCTCAGAGAAAATTCCTAACCAAATTTTCAATTATTTTTTATTTTTCAAGGATGATTACACAAGGTGATAAATTAATTCAGTAAGATTTAGTGAAAGATAACTTCCTCTGGAGGCCTAAAAAAGGCCATTTAGGCCATTTTATAGCTAGTAAACACACTTCCGAAATGTTTGGGTAAATTCTACAGAATCTGAGGGTGATTTTAGAGATAATTAAATGCATCTAAAGTAATTTAGTTAAATTTAGGAAATAAAATCTCATTCAGGATTCATTTGTTCAACAACGAGTATCTGGGTTGTAGGGAATAAGAGCTTCAATGTTGGATGTTATCTTCTCTGGAAGATTCTAGGAGTTCACAAATGAGTTAAGAGGAAAAAAATTATGCATCATAAATATATTAGAATCCTTTACAAGGGAGAAATATCAAATTTTATCTAAGGGTTAATTATTTCTTTATATATTTCAAACTTCTGCAGCTACCCCTCTTATTTCAAAAAGAAATGGGCCCTAAATTTTTAGTTACAAGAAGAATTGAAGTTTTGAAAATATTTTATTGATCTTGAAATGTGATTTTTATTCAAAATCATATGATATTTTAACCCAAATCATTTTCCTAAGCTCTTGTAGCAAAAAAATCAAGTTCAGTGTCTAAAAATAGACATCCAGGGCAAAACTATCTTTCCAAATTAAGAAAATTCCCAATTTGTACACTCTTTCATCTCCTCTATCCATTAGGAGACAAAGGGTACATGAGGGAAACCAAATTTTTACCTCATCCTCCTCCCAAGTCGCACTTTAGACACCTAGGTGTCTGAGGTGTCCCCCTTGTCCCTTATTTCCCCATGGTGCAAGTGGGACAAGAGGGACCTTGTCTTGATTATGGAATAAGGGATTCATCTTGGTTAAATCCATTCATTAAAATGGGAATCATGGGGATCAAATTGTGAAAAGGAAAAATTAGGATGTTAATGTGTATAAAAGACACTCACTTGGACAACATGTGCAATCAAGAGAATCATGAGGTCTGTAAAGGATCTGAAAAATCAAGAACCTTATTGAAATTCAAGTCATCAAGGGAATGATCATCATGAGCATGATTAGAAAGGATCACCATGATTGGTGATGGTATTCATCTTGAGCTCACAACTAGTGCATATCTCTTGAGATTGTTTCTAAAAAATTATTAAATATTTGGTGATTTACTCAAATATTCCAATTCAGGGAGTGGATTTAATAGTGCTTTAATGTAGTTAGATTTAAAGAAGATGGATCTAACCCTTAACCATTCCTTCAAATTTCATTCAGGGATCAATCCTTCCATATAGATAAGGAAACCTATTTCCATAAGGAGTAATGAAACAAATAGGTTTCCAAATATTATAATCATGTTTTCCCTCATGTGACATCTTGGTCAGGGAAGTGAATTATGAAGTAAAATAGGGTGTCTTCATTTTTAAAGGTGAAATGGGAAGCTTGTGGAGTACATTAAGGATAAATATATCTTGACTCTACCATCATGTTCAAACCTCTTCAAGGAACTATCCAAGATGAGTTAGTCAAGCTACCAAGGAATTTAGGACCATCTTGTGTGAATGATCAAGAAATCATCTATATCCATGAGAGGCATATGATCAAAAAGGTGTATGAGCATCCTGAAGTTGATTTCAAGGAGAATTTTAGATCCAGGAGGGATAAGAAGATGATATTCATATAGAGTACCATGTATGCAAGAATGAGAAATATTATTATTTTCACTTGATATCACTCGCTTGGTAGTTTTCTTAAACACTCATTCAAACCTTATAGTGTGATCACACTTCAAAGGAGGAAGGAAATTGCAACCACCTTATTTTATTATAACAGGTGGCCACATGACCAAAATTCCATTTAGTGAGAAACCCTTCCATCTACATGGTGAAGACCTATTTCTGTAAGTATCATATAATCACAAAATGGTTTGAGCATCATGGAGGTTATTTGTGATCACTAGCATGAATTTTGGAGACATAGAAAAGTAAGAGAGTGATCCTCGATCTTGTCTTATAATTAGAAAAGAGCATCATATTCCCATCACAATGCATATCTCATAACACTATTTCTAAACACTTAATTCATCACTTAATTTTTAGAAACATGTTTTCAACTCATCATAACTCATTTTTTACCAATTTTTCATGTAATAAGTTTCGTCACTCAAAAACACAACCTTGGGTGTTAGGAATGTGTTTTCAACTCACAAAATTTATCCCCATCCTCATAATATTCTCACCCATTGTAAAAAATAGTATATTTACGAAATTACCCATTCTGAGAGGTACTTATCAACATTTTCAAATCTTCACCTATCACTATGTGGTGACCATCTCTCTAGAGCTTACAAATTTAGGGCCATTTTTATCTAGAACTTAAAGGGGCAAGTGCACTATTTTTAAATTATTCATTAAACCTTCAAGCCTTAGAGAAAAATGGATAATACCAACATGTAGAGTATTCACATATATTTCCAATGCCTATTTTTTCACCCTAACTTGTTACGAAGCTCCCAAAATCAACTGGAGAAGTCAGATTTCACCATTAGAGTGTTTGTTCCATGCACCTAAAAAAACCCGTTGTTGAGTAGATTATCCTTGAATGAAAAAATTTTATCACTGAATCATAACACCCTCTAATTTCTTAGCATGTGAGTGTGTTAAGGCAAACAGTGTGACTGGATAACATGGGTACCATCTCTCAAGTTGTGGGACCTACTACTTGAGATGGACCTCTAGAGAAGGTTGGTTCCTCTTCCTAAACTAGTGCAATATCTAACGTCTAGTGAAGGGAAATCTACCAACTACTTCTAACTTATGACTTCGAAGGGACTACGGAGAGAGAAGGAGCATGAAAATTAAATAAATCTAGACTAAAAGAGGTGATGCACCAAGAGAAGGGTATGAGAATATCTTTAATTAGTGAAAATGGAAGAAAATGTAGAGTAGAGAGGATAGAAACAATTACCACAATCTAACAAAAATACTTAATCAATCATTTCCATAAATTCACAACAATAATAAACCTTGTGGGATGAATAAAGAAGACACAACACACCTGCAATTGAAATGAAGAGGCAAGAGAATGTAACAAATGCAAACAAGGGAAGAAATATATCTACAAACTCAATTTTTTTGCTTCATTAGTTCACACAATCCATTAAAATGCAAGAGGAAGGATTGGATCATCATGAAAGAATTCAAAAATGAATACTTGTAGCACATTGATGTTCCAAGACAAATTTACAGAGTTTTTTTACAATGAGAACCCCCTCTAAAATGAGAGGTCATTGCAATTTATAGAAAAAGAGGGAGAAGAGAGAGAAGTTACAAAACTCGAATTTTCCCTTTTACCCACTTATAAATTACCATAAGTGGTTGTAAATTATTATGTTCCACCTATAAAATCCATCCCTTGATGTCTTGTAACTTGTAATAGAAGGAAAATGGTTACCCATGCTCATTTATTACATTTCCAACCACCTAGAGGTCATTATTTGAATCTGGGATTGTTTTATGTGATTTTCACCATTAAAACTTCATAAAATATTTAATTTATCAATTTATGAGTGTATAGGATAGATCCACAATTCCAACGAGTCCAATATTGTGTAATTTGGCTAAGAATCATGAAATTTATGGCCATTTGAGTGCAACCAGCTCTTTGTTCATCTCCAGGTTTTTCTTCTTTTCAACAAGTCTATTCATTTAATTTGGGTTGTTGGAAATGATTTTATGCTTTTCACTCCTTTCATAAATTTTTCCATGTTTAAATGATGTTGGGAAGCATTAAAATCCTTTGTGGGCCCCTCTATTTTTGTAGATTTTAATGAAGGGGGAGATGAGTGTGCTTACATTAGTGTCATCTCAGTGCTAGCTTCCCATCTGGCTCACTATGTTGGCATACCCCTATGTTTCCTTGAGCTCCACCTCAACATTGGGAACACTTTTCACCTACAATGTTAACTTTTCCGACCCCATTTTCACCTCTATGAGCACTGTCATCTCGGCTGACCAAGATCCTCACCATTTACACTGCCACATCGACTCACCAACCTACCAACCAATGTATTTTGGATCACTTCATACTACAGGGAATGCCTCAACATTGTTTCTCATTGTTTCTCATTTCTTATGCATTTTGGAAAGTTTTGATTTAGAGCAGTGAGTGAGTTTTTGAAGAAATCAACCCCTCTCGCTCGTGTGCCACTTGTGCTCCAAAACCCTGCATTGTCCAAGTTAGCCGATGCAGATCCTAACGTCCCACACTTCCCATTCTTTTTACTCTCCTAGGGCTTGAAGGAATTATAACTCCCACAACACATTGTGTTCTCCATGCTTCACCCTGTGGTTAAATCAACTCATTCCTACCCCATGCATTAGGCCCGCAAAATGTCCCCTCCCCGCAATGCTTGGTCTTGCGGTAAAATCAGGTGTCCATGTAACTTGCGTCCCAAATTTTTTAAAGTCACGCAAACTCTAAATCTCCACAAAACTTTGGGTTCCCCCTCCTTATACGACAATTTCAGGTTTTTTGTGAACCCAAGGATCGATTTCCCACCAGCCTTCTCACCTCTACATTCCCAATCCAAATGCATCCATCTTTCCTGAAATTAACTCTTGGGTTCACTGAGTTAACTCGGCAAGCCAACTCTAAACTTCACCGCCATTCTCCTAATGTTGAACCATTTTACCCCATCTCGCCCCATGGCTCACCCAACAACTCAGCGAGCTATGGGGAAGCTTTGGGCCATTTTTTGCATTTTAGCATTCTCAAGGCCATTTTCCATATTTTCTCAAGGACCCTCAGCATTAAGAGATGAAGTAGGGTCTCCCAAATAAATTTTTTCTACTTACCCATTTTGTGTCCATTTTTACCATTTTTTTCTATCTTCCACTCACAAGTAGGCCCTAGTGCTTGCCCTTTCCTTCTGAAACATCATGGAATTCATGGAAACCTAGAAGAGGAAAATATTCCTCTTATGGCATCCAACTTTCCTTAAAACCTTGTTTATGCCACAAAACACAAAGACTTTCCTTCATACTCCAGAATGACACATGAGGGACCCTTGGTAATTGTTTCCATTTAAGGCTTCCCAATTTTCCATTTTCACTTAGGAGGTGAAAATGGATAACAAATTGGTGACTCACAGGGACATCTACCTACTAGATGGGGCTGACCAGCTACTTGAATGTATCCATTGGGCATGAATTCTCTTGTAATGGCTTGAAACTGATTTGAATTTGAAAACATGAAACCCTAAGCCACTGAAACATTGCTTGAGACTAAAGTTGATTGTCATTTCTTGCATTTACCAACTCTATGTAAGGAAATCTTGAAATTAAGATGAGTGGAAAATTGTTTCGATCTTGATTTTTTTCTTATTTTATTCCCCTGTAAATATGATATGTTTAGAGCGTATGATAGCACCTAAACTTGCCCCAATATTTGATGTCTTGTTAAGACTTGAAGAGAAAATATTGATGACTTATTGACAAGGGTGGAGCACTACATATTTTAGAGGCATATGTTGGTTTAAAAAAGCAATCTTGACTGTTTTAGCAATGATTTTCATCCTCTTGTGGGCTTCTCTGAACACTTTTAAAGGATTGGAACAATTGGAAACATTTAACATATCATAGAACTACCACCTGTCATAATACTATAAGCTTCCCTTGGGCTGATTTTCTAATTTGGTGAGGGGCATGAGGATTCAGCTACTGCTCTGAAGAGACAAGTAAAATAAGAGCACTAAAATCCACCTCTCAACTTGATTTTAAGTTTCTCTACATTTGAATTTTCCCTGAGGATAGAAATTTTTGTCCACAACTCTAAGCTTCTTGTTGCAATATTCTCCCTAGAAACATGGCGAACTATACAAATAGGACACTAGAAGTAATAAATCATGTGCCCAATGAACTTAGGGAAATTGAAACCTACTCTAACAATAAGAAAAATTTCACAAGCACTTGGAGGAATTGAAAATACTATACTGATATGTATAAGGGTGAGATTTTACTTCAGTAGCAGCACTTGGAGGAATTGAAAATCCCAGACTGATATGTATAAGGGTGATATTTTACTTCAGTATCATCACTTGAGATAGATTCCATTGATTGGAATCTGTAGTTCATCACCATATAACTTAGCCAATCAGAAAGCATTATTACTCTTGTGCTCCATGATCATATAGGGACCACTCCATATTGCGTCAAATTTGGAAAGCTTTCTTGGTTTTACCTGATTTGCATCCCATTTCAGAACCAAGTCTCCCTCTTGGAAGGTTCTAGATTTTTCCTTCTTGTCAAAGCTTCTCTTGATCAATGCCTAATATTTCTCCATGGTTTGCATTGCATGCTCCCTTAGTTCCTCTAACTCCATGAGTTTTTCATACCTAGATTACATAGGCTCAAACTCAGACAACTCCAAATGTTTGAGAAGTTCCACTGCTATAAATTCAAGTGATATATAGGTAGCCTTTCTTCCTTTTCGTAGACTATCTTGTATGGAGAGATTCCTGTAGACCTTTTCGATGTGATGCTATCATCCCATGAGGATGATTTGAGATTTGTGTACTAGGTCATTTGTTTTTCATCAAGATTCCTTCATATGATTCTCATCAAGTTCTTGTTTGTGGACTCAGCTTGCCCATTACCCTGGGGGTAATAATTATATGAAGTGTTGAGATATCTCCCATTTCTAATAGCCCACTTAGTAATCTTTGTGCTAAGAAGTGCCAGAGAATTGTCTAACATGATGGTATATAAGACACCAAATCTAGTTATCATCCCCTCTTAGAATTCCAGGATACTATACTCATTTTCTTCTTTGATTGCAACTACTTCAGTCCACTTGGTGAAATAATCTGTTGCAGTTACAATCCACTTGTGGCCTTGGTTAGAGTTTGGATTGATGACCCCAATGAAATCCACTCCCCACTTTATGAATGGTCAATCAACTAAAATTGGTTGGAGTGGTAGTGCTTCTATATTTTCTTTTCCTATGAAGAATGTACATTTTTTTGCACTTCTTGATCCATGCATAGTAGTCACTAAATAATGTTGGCCAATAGTAACCAGCCTTCATGATCTTGAGGGATACTACTCCTGGAGAAAAGTGACCTCCATATTCTCCATCATGGAACTCATGTATCACTCTTTCAATCTAATTTATAGAGACACATCTCGTGAGGGCTTCATCCACATCTTTCTTAAACAAAATGTCATCAATAAGAACATATGGAATGGATTGTAATATGAAGTATATTATTTTTTCTTTACTCAACTATGGAGGGCATAAACCTATTTATAAGAATTGAATCACATCCCAAGTCCAACAAGGTGTAGGTATATCATCAAATGAAATTTCATGATCATCTTGTAGCACTAGGACAACTTCTTCATCATTTAGTTTAGGATGTTGTTTAGAATCTAGTTGCTCACAAAAACCTTTTCCACATACCAGCTTGTTCACCTTGATTTCTATGTCATATTCCATCACACAAGTGATCCAACCTGGCCTTTTCTCATTCAAATACTTGTTTAGGAAAATTCCTTGACCCCAACATGAGGGACTAGTAATTGAATCATGTTTTTTGAAACCAAGTGTCTAAATTTCTTCTATATCCTAATAAAAATGAGGACATGCTTCTCAATGAAAGATTACCTCACCTCATAATATTCCAAGCTCTGGCTAAAGAATGCTTCGACCTTCTCTGATCCCTCTTTATTAAATTTCACCAAAATGGCAAAGATTGTATTTGAACCACCAAAAGTGTAGAGAATGAAATACTTGGAGAAGTTTGGATTAATGAGAGTTGGAACCTGGGATATCACATGTTTGATAGCCTCAAAAAAGAAATTCCCCTTTTTTTCCATTTGAATGTTATACTCTTCTTTAACATCATTGTTAATGGCTTAACGAGAGTGGAAAAATCAGGCATGAACCTTCGTACAAAATTAATTCTTCCCAAGAAGCTTTGGAGATCCTTCTTGTGATTTGGAAATGGAAGTTTCCAGATAGCTTCAACTCTCTAAGGATCAATTTTTAATCCTTATTTCTAAGCAATTTGATCCAAGATATTTACCTCATGTGCCAATAATATACACTTTTTGGGATTCAAGGATACTCCAAAATTCCTACATATTTGGAAACATTTCCTGAGGTGATAGAGGTTATCTACTACATTCTTAGAGAATATAGTGGTGTCATCTAGATAGACAAGCACCATCTTGTTAATTATCCCTTTCAATGCTATATACATGGCCCTCTGAAATGTTTCTCTGGAATTTTATAACCAAAATGATATCTTCCTATAAGCATGTTGTCACCAAATCACTGCACCCTCTGAATGGCCAAAATGTGAACAGGACATTCGGTGTGATTAGGACACATGGGATCACCTCTCAAGTTGTGGGACTTGGGCTCAAGGTGAACCTCCGAATAAGGTCGGATTCCTCTTCCTAAATTGAATGCCTTACTACTCCTAGTGTAATAGAATGACCATCTAATCCTAAGCTAACATTTTCATGAGTTTTAAGGAAAGATATTTTACAGAACTGAAACTATACTAAGGGTGGTGATGCACCAAATTAAGGGATGTTTAATATCTGGAAGGCTTAATTTGGGAGGGATGCTTACATCATTGACCACCTTCACCTATCGCAACTTGAAAGGGTACACAATACCACAAACCAGGGGCATACATTCCTTAGTTAAACTTGAGCGTACATAAGGATAGATTGAATTGGATTCAACACACAATTAATTTATCATGAGGAAACCACACATGCATATGTCAAACATCTATTTCTACAACTAGGGATAATGAGGGCATAACTTAATATAAAAGAAAAATAAGTTTTTCATAATTGACATAAAGATAATCACATTATTCCTTCACAACATGAAATAGATAACCTGAAATAAAGGTAAAATAATCATTCACACTAAGGAATTGTAAATTCACAAAGTAAACATTGATTAACCACTCAACACAATAAATCAGATTTCTAATAGCAAGGTGTAACTTTGAATATAATTAAAAGGTTTCTTATAATCTTTGAAGCACTCTTCCAAGCTTGAAGAGCAACTCCCCCCAAAAATAATCTATATCTACTAACTTGAAGCATTCAACTATTTATAAGTTCCTAGGCTGAGCCATTACATCTGGGCCCTTAACTAACATTTTCTAAAAATAGAAATGTCATTAAATTAAGGGAACATCCTCCCATTAAAATATCAAAAATTGTTTCAAGGATTGACTCTGTCAACCCTGCAACTGTAACTGATCCAGAGCTTGGATCTGACCCTCCATGGCCACTCAGCTTTGGCTTTGTGTAGCTACACCTTCCTATTCTACAAGTTTCATTTGTTCCCCTTCCCATATAGCCATTCGATGCTTATACTCAATTAATCACTTGATGATTCCCTAAATCTCTTCATCTCTAGGCCCACATGTGTAGTGATTCACTACATCTACTATCTCAATCTCCTTTATGATCCTGGCTGGCACTCTTCGAAGTTTATTTGTAACTTTCTTCAGTCTCCCTATGAAATTTTGGCACAAGACCAATTGGTCAATGGAGTCACTATTTAAAGTTTTGGTGACCTCATCGTCACGCTTTACCAAATCCTTGAAATTTCCCTTAATTTGATCTTCAGGAATAGCATCGATGTTTTCATTGAAGAAATTGCAATTGGCAATATCAAATTCTTCTGAGATGTCATTTAGGGCATCCTTGATTTCTACTCATTTCTCCTCCAAATTCTTGATTAAATCCTGCAATACTTGGCATCGGAATTCCATGGCCTTTTGGTATTCAAATAATTTTGAGGCATCATTGATCACCTCTTCCTAAAGAAGCAAGTCAAGATCTTCTTCTCTGATCTCACTCCATGTTTCAAACTTTAAATTTAGATTATTATTATCTTTGGAAACGGCCTCATCCATTTTGGAAATAGAGGTTTTTATAACCTACAAATCATTATATATTTTGACATCCTCCTTGATTAAGGGATTAGCTTCCTGTAGAATTCTCTCCATCCATCCACTCATTGATCTACCTTTCTAGCCTAGCTTCTTGAGCTCATGATAAGAAATATCATTGATTTTAGATGAAATCATCATAGTCGTAGTAGTTGAGACTTCATTAGGTGGAGTGGGTTGGGTTACTTTATGCAGGAGTGCAGGGAGCTGCTCGACCTTGGCTTTGAGTTCATCTTTGGTGGCCTTATCCTTGTCATATTTTTCCAAAATATCCCCAAGGACAATGTGTACATCTTTCTTGGCTCCTTCATGAGTGGATTTTTCCAATGATATTTTTGAGATCTGATAATCCACAGCTATGATTGTGTCTTTGGTTTTCCCCTCAGCGGGGGTGGCAACTTCTATCACCCATTCTCTAGATGGGTTAACTATCAGACTTGACATAGTTCTTGGTCTCTTGCCTATCTCTTGGGAACATGCTTCAATATGCTAAGATCTATAACATCTCCTAGAGGCACCTTCTTCTTTTGCTTGGGAGTTTTCCTAAACAACCATTCTGGTATGGCTAAAGTTGATGAAGATGGAGTAGTGGATCCAATACCTGAACATTGGTTAAAACAAGATCACTAGAAACATTGGCTAGTATTTGAGTAGAAGTAGCAATGATGGATGGCGTGGATGTAAGGACAACCATAGGAGTTGATTGAATGATGCTAGGGGGTATGATTGAAGAAAATGGAAGTGTTAGTGAAGAGGAAATGGGTGACCCAATATTTTCCCCAGTTGATAGAACTGGAAGTGATGAGAATACTTGGGTCAATGAAGGGGATGGGAAGGAAGAAATGACTATAGTAGTGGAAGGAACTGATATTGGAAGTGACAATGGAGGAGGAAGAAGATGTGATGGATCTTGGGAGATATTAGGGGAGTCACTGACTTCAATCACTTCTATTATAGGCGTTGTAGGAGACATAGTCTTGGAAGCAGGATCCTTAGAGAGAGATGAGCCATAGAAAAAAAATGAAATCTTTCTTGGATTCATATGGGTTTTTTGGGTTGACCTTTCCCCTTTGTGGATGTTGATTAGCTCATAGTTGGTGGGGCCTTGGTATTTGTAGGTTTTTCTACTCCTTTGGGTGAAATTCCCGAGGTAACCAACCAACTATAAGTTCTCTACAGAATGGGCCCCGCCCTCTCCTTTGTATTGCAGCATTCCTCTACATACCAATCAATCCATGAAAATGGTTAATTAGCAATATTATCATTTTTTTATGCCACATATAAAACCTCATCATTATCTTGCACCTTCCTTGGGACATCGACCAAGCCAAATTGTCGAACCTCATCCAAGGTCAACCTCTCATAATCTATTTTTCGCACGATGCATTCATCTCAATAATGAATCCAAATATATACCAATTGGGGCACGTGGGCACTGGACCAACTTGTTTCCCCAAACTTACCCCAATAATCAAAATTAGTTCATGGATGAAAGGTTCACGAAGTCACTTCGGCCAATTCTGCATCCACATTTTTAGCCCTATGAATGTTCAGACAGGTGTATATTCCAATTGAAATATGTAAATGCATTCCTGATTTATGGTGCTTGTTTTGAATTTAATGATATCCAAAAAAAATGGGACCAATTCTAATAGAACCCATTTATCAGTGGGGAACCTTGGAAATTTTCTAGGGGCACCTATAAATCTTGGAACCTAAATGTAAGTGAATGTAGGGAACTACAAATAGATGGCTCCCCACTCACGTACCTCCTTAAAGGCTTCATCAGAAATCCTTTAGTTGTATAACTCTTTGTCAAATGGTAGAGGATGACAGCAAAGAAAGCTTCATTGAATCTATGAAAATGCCTACTTCCCTCATCTAGATTTTTTTATTAGATTAGGCAAAAAATAGGGATCGACTCCCAGGGGCCAGTACAAAAGAGAGGAATGCAACCAGAAACCAAACAGAAAGAAAACCCAGAAAGGGGTCCTAGAAAGATGAGTTAAATAGGCTTAACTCTTACATTGCAGGATCTAGACCCTAGAGAGGACAAAAAAGACCAAGAAGCAATAGGACACCACAGTTCGCCAGTAGTCCACACACAGTTCAGAGACCAAAAAAACCTTCGTGATAAGAAAAACAACCACCAGAGGCCCCAGGCCAGCAGCAGTCATCCTAGATACTAGCACCATATAACACCTACTCCTCCTCTGAGATACTTATGTGAAGGTTGAATCTCCTCCTTTTCTTTTACCCTTCAATCTCCTCCACTTTATCAAGCAGAACTTTAACTGGAATCTCCAGCTCCTTCATTCTGTGTTTTATCTAGACCTGATCTGCAACCATCTTCTTTGAAATGTTGATGATGTTCATAATGGACTCCCTTTGCCCCTCATTTGTGTCCTCCATGGATTTTAGGACCCCTTCTAAATGCATCTTCCTACTCCATTCTTCAAAAATAATGGGGTCTCCCACACATTCATTCTTCCTCGAAGCACTGGCTTCCCCACCACCACCCTCATTTTTGTTTTTATCTTTCTCATTCCCTAGAAAGATATCCTTACCCACTTTCATTTTATTAAGACACTCCGCAAGAGTAATGTCATCTTCCTTAGCTTGCTCCTCTAGGGCCATTGTCAAAGGATGATCTAGAACCAGCTTTCCATTCTCAACCAAAAGAAGAATCAGGCCCTCATGGAGGGGCAGCTCAGCTTTCTCATTCTAGAAAGCCATCAGCAAATTCGAAAGAGAGGTGGTCAGAAAAAGGGAATACTAACCATAAACTTGTGACAGAACATGTTGAGGAAAGTCATGTGATGGATATAGATTTTTATATACTTACCCTCTAGTGTAATATATTTCATAACTTGAAGGAAAACATCCTTCAAGACTCCAGGAATGCACGAATGCACAATACCATCTGTGAAGAAGAAACAAGTCTCCTTGCCAACGAAAAATCACTCAATCTCAAGGTCTCTACGGGTTCTTTCCTTATAGATTTTTAACCCATCCATCTTCATATCAGTCACCCTAACAATATTGGACTCTGAGACCTCAACCTCCACACCACGAACAGTAAAAATCCCCTCTTTCCAAGCTTTGCCAAATTCCTTTGACAGAGTTGGGTCATGACCATGTAATTTAGCAATATAATTGCTAAATCCTCCAACTTTAAGCTTGTTCCAAAGATCCTTGTTGCTCTCCTCCATGTTCTGACTAGTGGGTTCCACTTGAATCCTGTCTCCACCCATCTGGACGTTGCCAAATTTTCTGTTCCAGTAAAATCTTTCCACAACCCACAAGTTGTTCTCCCTATCAAAGTTCAAAATTAAACAATGATTTTTGTATAAGATATCTTGGTACCTGAAATAATTTTCCCCTGCTCGTGTCGGCATCATTAATCCTAGCACCTTCTATCCTTAATGATTTCATCATTAATATTAGAGGGTAATCTCTCCCCTTTGCACTAGATTTTGTACTCATTACTAAGGACTCCCACATTGGCCATCTTGTCCACACATTTATTTCCATACCTCAAGGTGTTATTGATAGATACCTTGTCAAAAAACTTTAGAAACTCCTTGATATCTTGAATGATGTTTTTTAATGACCAATTAATCTTACTCCTATTGAGGAGAGAATTTTTAACAATTAAGGAATCACCTTCAATCTGAATGTCTTTAAGGCCTTTTTACTTAGAGAACAAAATACCCCAAAGGAGGACTCTAGATTTAGCCATGTTATTAGTTTGCTTTCCGAGGGGACACGCATAGATGAATAACTAATCACCCTCACTATTCCTTAAGATTCCCCCTCCCCCAGCTTGACCAGGATTCCCCTTTGAAGCCCCATCAAAATTGATCTTGATCGTATTTCCCATAGGTCTAATCTAGTTAACATTCTTACCAGATCTTTTAATCTTGACCGGACTATAGGTGAACTTATCCAGCACTTCCTACTCCCATTTTAGGTAAGGATTTTTTGTTTTACCTTTAAACAGTTTGAGGTTTTCCTTAATGGTAGTTAGGATTTTCCTTTTATCCACCACCAGAGGTTTCTAATCTCTAAAAACACTAACATTCCTTATTTTCCACAAACCCCATAAGAGATGAGGTAGAGTAATCTTCCAGGACTAGGCCAAATAAGGAAACCTAAAAGGGCTCTCCCATTGAGTACAACAATCCTCCATATTCGAAGGCATAATCCATTACATGTTGAAAAGTTCTGAAATTAGCGAGAAGACAACTTTAGAGAAAGGGCAATGTAAATAAAGATGAGTCACATTCTCTTTCTCTCTCCGACAAAGAGTGCACCTGTTAGGGATCTACTTTCCTCTTTTTATAAGATTTTCAACTGTCAGGATTCCATTTTGAACAACCAGCCAATAAAAAATATTGATCTTAGTGAGTTGGGGATAAAATTCATATATTTGGGAAGTATTGCAAACACCTCCAGTATTCAAACCAGAAAAATCTCCCATAGCAACAGCAGCATACACCAGGAAGGATGTCATGTAGAAAGTCTTCATAGCTAACACCTTTCCCAATTGATAGAAAATGGAGCTACTAATATGCTCCCCCCTTCAGATAAACTCATTGTTCTTTTTTATGGTAGCGATGTACAAAAACATCCATTCCTGGAATTCCTTTACAGAAGGGAGACCTAAAACTCTGCTTAGTAGCACAATAAGATCACTGACCTCCTAAATAAAATCTGACCAATGCATAGTTTTGGGTAATTTGGCAAAGCTCTTGGCCAAATAAGTTTTCATCATGATTTTTGAGCATACTTCCTCTTCCTTGTCCCAATGTTCCACTGCTAACTCTGGGGAAATTGTGGCATAATTTTGAACATCGGGAAGTTTGAGAAGATCTTCGAAGAAGTCTGGGTCCAAACGGATTTTTACCTTATCATCATTATCTCTAACTGACATGGAGTCTTTGTCAAAGTGGACTGCTAAGGCTAAAAAACTCTAGGTAATGCATGGATGTGGGAAAATTGATGGCAAGGGCAAGCCCACTATTGTAGATGGCTTGCACCCATGATTTCTTGTTTGGAGCCTTTACTCTTTCCCAAAAAATTGGAAAATCAATTTTCCCTAGGTCAGCATCCCCTATATTCCCTAAGGCAGAAGATAGGAAAGAATGAGGAGCAACCCCAAGAAATAAGTACTTCATCTTCTCTTTTCCCTTTGAAGTGGAAGTGGACATCAAGCCCTGTGTTTCAGAAGTGGAAGTTGGAGAAATTCTGAAAACTCAAAAGAAAAACTTCCAAAGTCCTGAACTGAAAAAGTTCCGAAAAGAATCACCAAATTGAAAATTTCTGAAAATTTTCTTCGAAATAGAACCTCAAAACTAAAAATTTCCAAAAAAATTCTTCGAAAGAAATCTCTGAAGCCAAAAGTTCTAAAAAAATCCTTCGAAAGAAATCTCCAAAAAGAGATGGACAGTATTTTTGCCAAACAATACTAATTCCCAAACCCTAAAAAATAATAATTGTTGTGAAGAAGTATGGGAAACTTGAGAGGATCCTTCGAACAACTCTGAATATCTGAAGAAACTCAAAATGCAAAACATGGTGAACAAAGGGTATGACATTTCGAAAAATACACAAAGGGAGACCAAAGAAAAAATAAAAAGAGAAGGAAACAAAATAAAATACCTTAAACCAAAAATAAAATAAACAAATCACCATACCTTGAAAAGGACATTGCAAAGTACAAGAAACAGAAAGTCAGAGTAAAAATGTCAGGTGAAAATGACAGAAAATTGTGAGTTTAAATAGAAAACCCGATAGTAATGGTCAAAACCTGATCGGTATGGAGGTAGGTGAATAATTAATTACACAGAGGATTTTCGAAAGTTTGAAACCCAAAAGTATGAAAGTCTGAAATTTGGAATTTTAGGGTTTCAAACTTCAAAGATTTGGAGACAAAGATGCGAATTAGCAGCCAAAATTTCCGAAACCCAAAAGCCCGAAAGTCCAAAAATTTGGAATTTCAGACTTTCAAACTTCGGAAGTTTGAAAGTAAAAATCCTAAAAATGACTTGAAGAATTCTGAAACACAAAAGCCTGAAAGTCTGAAATTTTGGACTTTCGGAATTTCAGACTTCGAAAGTCCAAAAGGGATTTTAAAAAAATGGGGCCAAAAGATCTGAAACCCAAAAGTCTAGAATTTCATACTTTTAGGGTTTCATACTTTGGAGAATTTAAAAAATCAATTCCAAATCCAAGTAATTAAACTCTAAAAGAGAAAAATCTTCGAAGTCCAAAGATCAAAAATTTCAGATTTCGGGCCTTGGAGAATTTCATTATACAAAGGATTTCTAAAAATTTTGTCTAACATATTTCTTCAAGGTCGGTTAAATGGCTAACAAAGTGTATGTGTCCCATTTTGTGGTGAATTTTTTTTGAACTGGTCCTCCTCCTTCACCATGATTTGGTTGTAGCCTGAATATCCATCTAGAAGTGAAAACCTCTCATAACTAGCTACTACCTACAAGATTTTCTCCATGGAAGGAAGTGGAAAATGGTCTTTGAGTGAATCTCTATTCAATTACCGGAAGTCCACACAAAATATGATTTCTCCATTTCTCTTTCTTACTGGCACCAAGTGTGTAACGCAACTCGAGTGCTTGATTGAAAAATTTATTTTTGCCTCTATGATTTTGTTTAATTATTTCCTCAAGAGGGTCTCAATATAAGGATTTGCCGATGCTTTTTTTTTTCTGATGGGCTTGGATTATAGATTAAATTCAATAGTATGATGTGACAATCTTGGATCAAAGCCTCTCAAATATTTATAATTCTAGGCAAAGATATCTAGAAAGTCTTGATAGAGTTGGATGAAATCAATTTTCTCTTAAGGAGTACTTACTTTTCCAACTTGGAGCACTTTGCCTTCTGCTACTTAAATAAGCTTTGAATCTTCACCTTTGACTTGAATTTTTACTTTCTCTTTCCAAAACTGGTCATTAAGGTTGAATATTGATTCCAAATTCACTAATCCTTTCATAAGTTTGTTTTTCCTCATCTGTACTACTTGATCACCATACTACTGATCCAACTTGTCTTGGTTTCTTACGGAGAATTTAGTTTCTTCTTGCAAGAAATTAATGATTTTTTGGTCTTTTTCGAACACTTTCTATCTCGTATTATTGTCTAGAATATCTAGCCTCACAACTACTTTGATATGAGTTTGAGTTCTACCCTTCTTGATATCTTCAACAACTTCAAGCGCTGCCCCAATTGCTACAAGATTGACCACAACATCATTATTCTTCCTTGGTATGAAATTAATGTTAAAGGCTTCAAATTCTTCAACGAGATCTCATACCCAATTCTTTTAGCTCTTTAGAAAATCATTCTTGGCAGCACTGAGCCCTCTAAATTGGTTTACAACCAACTCACTATCTCCAAAGACTTTCAAGTTCTTAATACGTTTATTTCTTGTCCTATGTAATCCATGGATCAATGCTTCATAATCAATTGTGTTGTTAGAAAAACTGAATTGATAGTAGAAATTTGAGTAGTACTTTGTACCTTGAGGTGACACACGAATGGCTCCTCCTTCATCCCCTTGTCTACTCCTTGAACCGTCAAAGAATAATTTCCATACTTCATTATCATCCTTTTCATCTGGTTTTGTGATGCTAGGGAGAGGTGTGTCTTCTTCATGCAAGCAATAGATACCCAACTCAGCTTCTTATGTTTCCTTATATGGATCATATCCATGTATTTTTTTTCCAATTCATCAAGATTTAGGTTTGGAATACATCCAAATTTAGTATTTGTCTCTGGAGTGTTTGGATATTCCTCTTGGTCAAAAGCTGAGCAATTTACATTAATTGGGCTCGGTACATGAGGCTCGATTTGGAATTGTGTGATAGGTTCAGACTTGATTGTATCCTTAGCATGATACCTTGTTCTAAAGAGCATATATGACTAATCAGAAGATAATTAGCCACCAATTTCAATAGTGGTGGCAATTCAATTAATGATACATCTTTTTGGATCGTGAAATTGGGGCATGCATGCAGTGTTAGATTTAAATCCTTGATGATTCCCACAATTCCCACTGTTATCCCATCTAATTGTACAACTCCTTTTGAGATAGGAGCTTGATTTATTCCACAAAACACTTCAGCTTGTCAGTTCACAAGTGTAGTCTCACTTGGAGGTGTTTCTCAAGTAGTTGTTTGTTGCTGATTTTCCTCTTGGTTTATTTCTTGGGACACACCAGTAGTTTTCACCATCAATACTTGATTTAGAGCATCGTTGAAACATGTTTCCTGATTATGAGGTTGACCACATGGGAAAAAACCATTCATACTGTTGTGTTATGTTGTTTTGAGTTGGGACCAAGGCCCTAGATGTAGAATTTGCATTAGGATTGTATGGTTGAAATAACCTAGAAGCAACAAGTTGTCCTTGGTTTTGATTTGTAGTTTGGGTAGGAGGTCTATTAGGCTGATATAGAGGCCTATTAAGTTGGGCTTGAGGCTGATAAGGCCTATAATTTTGAGCTTGTTTCCTCTTGAGGGTTACCAAATCATTTCCTAAGTTTTTCAATTGCTTCATGACCTCTTGGAGCTCATTTTAGGTGCTAGAAGAAAACATAGAAGCTTCATTAGAATTCTGATTTTTAGGAATTGGGATGAGGGCTAATGTAGGTGCTTGACTAGAACTTGGACTCCCCATTTCTAGATAAAGAGTCATAAGTGGCTTAGGTGTAAGTTTACCATCTTTAATCAAGCAATTATCATCTCTAATAGCTATGGCATAAGCTCCTGGAAATGTTGTACCTCCCATAGATTGTATCATCATGGCTATGTCATAACTAAGAGCTTTTAGGAAGTAGAGAAAATCACCTTTAACAACTGGTCTCACGGAAAATGGAATCCTATCCCATATTCTTTGGAATCTGAATTTAAAATCATCCATTTGTTCATTTAGTGCTCTCTTGATTGCAGTTAATTTCTCCAACAAAGATAACTTGTTCCTTTTCTCCAAACTAGCCACAAAGAGCTATTCACAATTGATCTTAATTATGAATTGATCCTATCGCTAGGCCTCTAAATCACTATAAATCTTTTCCTGTGAAATAAAAATCTAACAACTTCACTACCACATCCATCTCAACAACCTTATGTATAGCATAGACATTTGCAATGTCTTAAATGTGATCAATCGGAGTTGTGTGGTTTTCCCTAGTGAAGTATGGGATGTTCTTTAATGCTTGCATTGGAATTGGGTTTTTTACATTGAGATAAAGTGGGATTATTCTCATAAAATTGAAAAAAGGATTTGGTGGTTGTTAATGAGCCATTCTGATTGGTCTAAGAGCTCCAGTTGATTAGAGAAATGGATTACCAGACGGACGTGTTGACAAAGTTCTATTTGGTGGAGATGGATATCTTTGAACTCTTCTTCCTCTCCTTCCTCTGCTTAGAGATAGCTATAAGTACTAAATAATACCTTCTTCTCTTGTTCTTGACTAGTTTTGAAATCTTCTCATGAATTTGAAAAACTAGAACTGCTGAAACCACTAAATTTTACCCCTTGGATTCGCTAGATGTGCTACTAAAAAGCCTCTAAATGATGGAATTTACAACAAGAGCACACCAATCTTGTTGTAATGAAATGAAGATCAGATGTTATACTGAAACACATATAAATTGAATTTTTTTTCCCGCCAGGTGTGCCAAAACTGTTAGTGTCAATGGAATAGTGGCTAAGATATTGTAATGGGACACGTGTGAAATATTTAGCTTTCAATTCTCAATCCCATTGGGAATGTCAAAACTTTTATCACCAGATCACAACACCCTTTAATTGCTTAGCATATGAGTTTGTTGAGGCAATCAGAGTGATTTGATAGCATGGGTACTATCTCTCAAGTTGTGGGACCTGCTACTTGAGATGGACCTCCAGAGAAGGTTGGTTGCTCTTCCTAAACTAATGCAAAAACTAACTCTAGTGATGGGAAAACTACTAGCTACTCCCAATCTATGAATTATAAGGGACTAGGGAGAAATAAGGAACATGAAAATGAAAAAAATATACACTAAAAGAGGTGATGCACCACGAGAAGAGTATGAGATTATCTCCAATGGGTGAAAATGGAATAAAATGTAGAGTAGAGAGTGTAGAAACAAATACCACAATTTGAAAACAATACTTAAGAAAGCATTTCTATGAAGGCACAACAATAATAAACACTGCAAGATGAATAAAAGAGACACAACACACCTGTAAGTGAAATGAAGAGGTAAGAGAATGCAAAAAATGCAAGCAAGGGAATGAATACATCCATAAACTCAAATATGTTTCTTCATTAGTTCACACAATCCATTACAATGTAAGAAGAAGGCTTAGATCATCATACAAGAAGTCCAAAATGAAGTCTTATAGAAAATTGGTGTTCCAAAACAATTTGACATTGTTTTTTTATAATGAGAATCCCTCCTCTCAAATGAGAGGTCATTGCAATTTATAGAAAATGAGGAAGAAGAGAGAGAAGTTGCAGAACTCAGATTTTCCCTTTCACCCACTTGAAAAGTACCATAATTGGTTGCAAATCATGATGGACCACCTAAAAAATCCATCCCTTTCTATCTTGTAACTTGCAACAGAAGAAAAATGGCTACCCATGCTCATTTATTACATTTCCAACCACCTAGAGGTCATTATTTGAAACTGGGATCATTTTCTATAATTTTCAGCATCAAAACTACATAAAATATTTAATTTCATGATTGATGGGTGTAGAGGATGGAGACATAATTCCAATGAGTCCAATTTTGTGTAATTTGGCTGAGAAACGTGAAATTTATGGCCATTTGAGTGCAACCAGCTCTCTATTCATCTCCATGTTTGTCTTATTTTCCATGGAACTGTGCATTTAATTTGGGTTGCTGGAAATGATTTTATGATTTTCCCTTCTTTCATAAAATTTTCTATGTTTAAAAGATGTTAGGAAGCATTAAAATCCTTGGTGGGCCCCTCCACTTTTGAATATTTTAATTAGGGGGGACCTGAGTATGCTTACATTAGTGCTAGCTTAGGGGCAACTTGCTATCTGGTTCACTGAGCTTACATACCCCTACATTTTGTCGAGCTCCACCTCAACATCAGGATCACTTTTCACCTATAGTTTCGACTTAGCTAACCCCATTTTCACCTCTGCAAGAACTTCCAGCTCAGCTGATCGAGATCCTCAATGTTTGCACTACCACATAGCTCCTGACTCCAACTTACCTCAGCAGGCACCTCTGTTTCACGCCATCTCAGCGTTCATCTCTTTATCGAATTGGTGCCACATTGACTTACCAATCCATCAACCAATGTATTATGGATCACTTCATGTCATGGGGAACCCCTCAATGCCACAGTCTATTCCTTATGCATGTCAATGTTTTTTGGTTTAGTATGATGAGAGTGATTTTTCAAAGACTTCGCATCCCTCTCACTTGTGTGCCACCTATGCTCCAAAACCACACATCGGCTGAGTTGGCTGATGCGGGTCCCGATGTCCGACACTTCCCATTCCTCTTACTTTCCTAGGGCCGAAGGACTCATCACCCCCAAAACACATTGTATTCTCCATGCTTCACCCTATGACCAAATCAACTCGTTCCTGACCCATGCATTGGGCCCAGAAAACATCCCTGCCCTATAACTCTTGGTCTTGTGGTAAAAGTGGGTGTGCATGAAACTCATGTGCCAAATTTTTTAGGGCCATGCAGACTTTGAATCTCCATGAAACATTGGGCTCCCCCTCCTTATGTGGTGATTTCATGTTTTTTTCGAACCCAAGGCCCGAGTTCCCATCGGCCTTCTCACCTCTTCATTCCTTATGTAGATGCATCCATCCTTCTCGAAACCAACTCCTATGTTTTCCGAGTTACCTCAACAAGTAAACTTCAAATTTTGATTTCGTTCTCCCAACATCAAACCATTTTACCCTAAATTTTCCCACGGCTCATCCAACATCTCGACGAACTGTGGGGAAGCTCTGGGCCATTTTTTTAATTTTGGCATCCTCTAGCCCATTTTCCATATTTTCTTAGGGACCCTGAGCATAAAGAGATTAAATAAGGTGTCCCAAAGAAATTTTTTTCTACTTACTCTTTTTTGGTCCATTTTTTACTAATTTTTTGCTATCTTTTTCTCACAAGTGGGCCCCGATGTTTTCCCTCTCCTTATGAAACATTCTAGACTTCATGGAAACCCAGAAGAGGAAACAATTCCTCTTATGGCTTCAAACCTTCCTTGAAACATATTCGATGCCCCAAACACTGAAACCTACCTGTATACTCCAAAATGACACATGAGGGACCCTTGGAAATTATTCCCATGCAGGGCTTCCCAGCTGTCCATTTTCACATAAGAGGTGAAATTGGATAACAAAAACCTTTCCTAATTATTTCTAAATCACCTCCAAAACTTCCAATATTCCCCAAAATCACCTCCAAATGCTTAATATCTTTCTTGAACTCTCCTAGAGGGTGTTTAATTTGCTCCAGAATGGCCAAAAAAGGCCTTTTTATGCCTATGGAGGAAGTTATCTTCCATCAAGTCACATTAAACTCATCAATAATCTTATTCAATCATACTTGAACATTGAAACAAACTTAAAAACCTTATTAATAATTTCTTATGAGCCAGGTTGAGAGTGGTACTAAGGTAGGTTGGTTAGAGGAAGGATGCAGCAGTGACTAGGTAGTGAAATATTCAACTGTGCTCTTAGTTGTCATGCACAAAGTTTCAATTTTACATGCCATACATTTCTCATGAAAACACCCTCTTACCACTTTCACAAAAAAAAATTGCAATGTATGAACTTATTTCATTGGTTTCTTGTCCATATATGAATTTATTTCAATGGTGTCTTCGTAACAACACAAAAGGATATATGAAAAAAATTTCTCTTAATGTTGATTTATATTTGATTTCTTATTAAGTATGTGGCACTTGAATTAACCCTCCTACTCCTACACTATGGTGAGAATACAACTATTTTACTTAACAAAAATCTTGATGAAATTCCTAAGTTTCTTTCTCCATAGAAAGTAAATGAATGTGTGGAAGATTTTGTACATTTTCACCTACTCCTACCCTAAAAAATTTTAGTGTTATAAATATATCGATGTGATGCACTCTTTTGTCTTCTTACTCTTCAAGTTACATCTTATTCTTCTATTGAACAAATGAAGATATTATGGGGTTCTTAGATAAATCATCTTATTACCCACACCTTACTATTGTTAATCTATATTATAAGGATCAAAGGATCATATACATGCCAACATGGGAACCAAGGTCACTCCCTTACATTTTTTTATTGTGAGGATCACTCGATTGCTCCTCTTAAAGATGTATTTTCTAAAATTTTAAAGTATGCAATCATCCATATTATTATTCTACTATATTCCAAGATGAAATCGGGGATTAAACTACATGCTCATGCGTCCATATATTTGATAAATTGTCATTACATTTGAGAGTTGTGAGGCTTGTAAATTCTAATTTTGACACATCTAACACTCTTACAAATGTCAATAAACAATCCAAAAGGCCCCAAAAGCTTAAAAATGACTATATTATTTCCCAAAATAGACGTTGATTGTAGAATTTAATCCCTAAAATCTTTAGGTTGAATGTTGAAATCCTAAAAAATATCCATGTACTAATCCAATTATATTGTAAAATTTATCTCCTAAATCGTGACTCATTGAGTTGTGACACTAGTTCCATAAGGTGCAGAGTGGCCCTGATTTCTTATATTTACTAAAATAAATTTAAACATTTATTTTTATAAATATATAGCTACAAAAATGCATGTATACAACATTTTTCCGTGTTATAATTTGCTCGAGTTATAGCACGAGCACATTTTATCTACTATGGATCTAAAATTCCCAATCCATATGCTTGGATTTTCCTAGGATATCCAAACATAAGGTTTGGACTATGTAAGCCGTGAATAAATCCGTGTTTTACAAAAAGTATAGCAATCTCATGTGTCACCCAAGTTTCTCATGTGTTATAAAATAATATTCCAAAAAAATTATATTGCGATGCTAAGCTCGGTTTTATCTTTGTGACAATATACTTATTTCTAAAATCCGATTAGTTTAAGACTTTCATCCTTAATTTATTTTACTAGTGCCTTATTTTCTTACCAAAACATATGTATAATTTTTTGTACACAATTTATGATTTTTTCATCCAAATTTCAAAAAAACACTTGATCTAATCTCCATTCTACACACATTTTTTAAAAAATCAAGTATTTTTATCAATATTACGGGGGTGTACACAAAAATATTTCATTTTGGGATGTGTTCACTTTGAAAATTAGTAAAAAATTATATATTCATCCCAAAATTATGAAAAATTAATGGGACCTCATATATGGTCTTAGCTAACTTTCTACATAAGGGATTTGTAAAATATTTTATAGAACTCAAAAAAATTGGGGGGCCCACAAACAACACGTTGTTATATTTTTGGCACAAATGTAGAAAAACTTTGTGTGCACACCACATTTGACCTTATTAATATCCAACATTTTTTTTAAAAGTAGTTTAGAAACTAGATTTCGAGCAGTATGATTCTTATTCTTATCACATTGTCAAATTTTGAGCATATGCATGTCAGATTATCAGTTGAAGTTCAGGTTTTCCTGATTTTAGGAAAAATGTGGCCACTTTTGACCCCCTTTTGGTCCCCCATTTCCATTCACTTACCCATAATTTGATGTAAGTCTTCATTTGTAAAAAACTTGTCCTAAGAATTTTTTGTGTGGGAAAATATTTATGATTTCCCTTATTTACATGTTATCCTAAATTTTCATCGATGATTTATGGAATGTAAATCCTTTTGTAGAAAAAGGTAATTTGGCATGTTTTCCCCACTTAACATTAAGGGGAAGTTTTTGGGTAATAATGTCAAGTGGTGACACCGTTTATGTGGGCCGCGACTTCACACCCCTTATTTAAAGTTTATTTATAAACTTTATTAATATTTTTGGCCTCAACATTTAATTAAATTTTTTAATTTAATTAAAGACTGAAATGGTGCACCACAACCGAATCATCCACCCTATCTAATAGGGTGATCCCTCATGAAAGTAGGGGTTGTATGTGTGTGGTAAATTATTATTATTTCATTTTAAATTTGTGTGAGCATTGTTGTGGGAGTGAGGAGGAAGTGGAGGTGATGGGTAAAATTGTGTAGGTAAAAGTCTTTAATAAAGAATAATGCTTTTATGAGTGGGGTTTTTTACCTTTGTGTTTTCCCAACTATACATCTTATTTTGTGTTATTTAATGCTCTATTTTTAATTTATAAAGTTACTTTGAATTCTTGCATTTAATTTTATTACATTGAATTTGTGCACATTACTAAAACCTATAATCCTTAGCATTAATGGATATTAAATTATTTAATTAATTACTTATCCTTTTGATTTCTAACACATTCTATTGTTTAATGCTTCAAGATTAAACATGTAATTCAATATCTAATTGATTCTAATGAAATTGAATGGGATGAGTGTGATGTGTCTTATTAGTTGGATATTTTGTCACAAACAAAATATGAGGTTCAACCATAGCATACAGGATAAAGTCCCTCCTCATATAAGGGGAGGAACCTTGTTTATTGTTACTCTATGAACAATAAAGGAATATTTAAAATATTCACACTAATCTAACCTTTGGGGGTGGGATCTCATCCCGGTAGATTTGATTATTTACTTTGGAAAGGAATATGGACTTCAAAGAAGGATGGTTCAGGGTGAGAATTAGAATGATGAAGTAGGGAAATATGGGGATGGATGTTTGTGCTTTCTCCTTGGAAAATGCATATCCAAATTTACTGACACAAGAAAAATAGAATAATTATAAAGTAAACTTATATGTAATAACAGTAAAATGGAATTAAAATAATAATCTAATGCATTAAAATTCTAAAAAAATAACATCAACATAAAGGAAACATTCAACATAAAGCATGAACTGTATTTATTTAGTCATTTGAATAGAAAATGAAAATTCATAGTTTTTCCTTTTCACTCACAAGATGTGAAATCCCTTATTCATATTCAACAAAAATTCATCCATCCCAAATAAATGGAGAATCGTTACATGTATAGAGAAGGAGAGAGAAAAGGGAAAGTAGTTACATTATTGACTGATTCACAACTTTAAAATAGTAAATATTAACTACCCGTATTAAGGCTTATTGATTAGGTCTTATAAAAATGACCAATTCAATTTATATGTTAGCCTAAAAGGTGTTGAGACATTTAGGAAAAATTACATGTTCAAGACAAAATTAGGAAAACAAAAATATCATTAATGAGCTTCTTCATCATATTTTTCGTATTTTATTTCTTGGCTAGATACCCTATCCTAATACTCATAAAACCTTTAGATTATATCTTAAACTTTTTTCTCATCATACCCATAATTGAATGTGGATTGAGTACATCATAGGTGTTGATTACACTGATCATTTTCACTAGAATCCTTTGAATCCTTTTCAAAATTCTTGTCAGATTATCTAAAATATTTTAATATAGCATCAATCTATCTATTGACTATAAATCAAAGACTTTATCTACCCTAGAAGCATTTTCTACTAAGCTCTTAAACTCAACAAATATATCACCGGCTGGAAATGCCTTTAGATCATCATCATGAAATTGAAAAGATATGATATTTCATCACCAATATCATTAGTAGCATATATTCATTCCACCCTAGCTTCTTGTAGTTTTTTGTTAGCCTTGTTCAGGACCATGTCTAGGAACTCGATAGCGTCAAAAAATTCATAAGTTATGCCCTCTTCCTTGATTATCTTATCTCTTAATAGGATATCAACATCAACCTTTTTTAGCTCATCCAAGGATTCCAAAGAGATCTCTAAGTTATTGCATTCTTCCTCCAAATCCCGGCTAATTATCCCAATTGTTTCTTTTTCATTCTCAATGTCATCTTGTATATTTACCACTTCTTTGATCAATCTTTGAACGTATTTTATGAGTCTCTCAACCCAATCATAGATGGTCCTTCCTTCATGTGTCAAAAAATGTTGTGTAAAGTGTGGAGATCAAGGTTGGTTGTGTAATTTTGAGGAGCAAGGTCATTAATTTGTCAATATTTTCCTTCAATTCATCCTTGGTGGCCTTGGTTTTCTTGAGCCTACCAAAAATGTCATCCAAGGAAATCTACAAATCTTATTGAATTCCTTAGTAGTAGGTTTTCCTAGAGAAACCTTTGTGATTTTACCATTAGTCGTAGTTATATTATCTTTTCTCTTTTCAACTGTAGGTAAAATAACCTCATAAAATATTTCTCCTAATTGATAAATCATGATATAAGAAATGGTCTTCGATTTATTTAAAATGTGGGAAGGAGTTAAACTAAAGAGCTGAAATCAAAATCATGTTATCAACAAATTACATCATCCTCTGATTTATCATGTGTGTGTGCATAAGCTACCAGTGTAATTGGGAAACATTGGACCATATCTCAAGTTATGGTACTTGCAAACTTAAGATGGACCTCCAGAGAAGGATGGTTCCTCTACCTAATCCTAGCATTAAATTACTTCTAGAAGGGAAAATGCAGCTAATTAATTCTAATCTAACCATGCCAAGGGACTAGGGAGAGAAAGAGAGGGTTAGAAAGATGCATGAAAGGTAAATCTTAAGCTAAAGAGGTGATAGTACCAGAAAGGGGGGTGTAAATATCCTGCTAAGGGAGAAAGAAAAAGGAAAATGGAGTTGAGAGAGGTCATACCAATGTGACATAGACCTAGATCTTCATTCACCATCTGCACTCCATGAAACACAACAAGAAGAACCTACAAATGAAATAAGCATGCACATAATAGAAAAAGAATAATGGAGAGGCAAGGGAATGCAAGAAAAATTAGAAATGGTTGAGAGAACACCACAATGCACAATTTTTATTGCTCCATAATATACACAGTCCATTATATATGTAGATTAAAGGAAAAAATACAATTTCAAAATCCATGTGAAGGCTTATATCTCATAGAAATTAAGAAAAAAATTGGACATAACTCCCCATATCCCATAATATCCTCATTTCAAAATGAGAAGTGTTTATAATATATAAAAGAATGAGAGAGAGAGAGAGAGAGAGAGAGAGATAAGAGGGAAACTCAAAATTCTGCTCCCACCCACCAATAAGATGCATTAAATTTATGAAAATGGGCATGGGTAGCATGTCAAGGCCATTCCTTCTTGATGTCTTTCTTGTTGGAGAATAAATGGTTGCCATACTTCAATAATTCTGGTGGCTGGGATGCCTAGAACTGCACTTTTTTGAAGCTGAATACGTTTTCTTATTTTTCACCCACCTAACCTCACCAAAATTAATCTTTCAGGTTTCCATGGCATAGAGGATTTCAAGACCTTTCCAAATATATAAAGTTTTTAAAATTTCAAGCACCAGGTAAAATTTATGCCTATTTGAAAAATTGCATTAATCCATAAAAGAGATGGTGAAAATGCTTACTACAAAAAATCCCCCAGGGCCTGAAATTACAAACTGAATAATTGTGAAACTTTCAAAAGTGCAAAACATCCCCCATGCCTAACACTATAGAAGTGAAAAAAATCACCCAAGGCCCGACAGTGCAAAAGTGCAAAAAACCTCCCAAGGCCCGAAATTTGAAAAATATGAAGAGTTAGAAGGATTTCTTTATATTTTCGGAAGAGGGAGAAATTTCCTATCTGATGAAGATTCTTTCAAGGATCCTCAAGTACTTAAAATATATGAAAAATTAGATTTGAAGCAAAAAAGGGGAAAATGGTTTTAGTTGACTAAAATAAATCATAAGCTTATTTTGGACAACAAATCCTTTGGTAAAATTTCTACCTTCCTCTTCTTTGGGGTTTTTGTTGGCCAACCAAGATGGAACGAAAAAGGAAACTAAGTGTTGTAGAGAGGTAGACGTGGAAACATCAACAGGAGTAACACTAGGAAAGTATGTGAATATGAAAATTAGGGAAGGGGATTAATAATATAGCCATGGTTAGAATGGTAAGAGAAGCAACGGATCTAGGAGGGAAACTCATAACAAGAATGGAGGACGAAGGAAAAAGGAGGGATCCATGAGGAGAACTCATAAAAAGAGTGATCCTTGAAGTGAGAGGGGAAAGAAAGGAGAAAACAATTCGATGAGGTACATAGGTGCAGTGGTAGGAGGTGAGGAGGAAACATGGGAAACGAGAGGAGGGGAACAAGGATCAATGAAGGGTGTGACCAATGATGAATATAGGGGAGAGGAAGGAAAAGGATATGTGATATGAGGTGGAGAGAAATGAGTTGGAGAGGAAGGAGGATGGATAATGTGGAGGAGAATGGAGAATGTGATGATGAGGGAGAAAGTGGGATATGGTTGTGAAACCAAAATATAGTATTCATTTCCTGAGTACCTTGTAGAGGAGGATAATCCAAATCTACTACCTTCGTGGTAATCATAGAAGCATAAGACTTCCCACCCTTGTTAAAAATTCTTATTTTCAATGGCTTACTAGGAAATTTTGCTTTATCTTGCTGGTCTTAGGAAGGTCCCACCTCTGATAATGTTACTGATCCTATATGAATTTATCCATTTTTTGGTTGTATTTTCAAGGAGTGAATCCATTGATAAGTTTTATTTAATACTCTAGTGGCACATTCTTGTATGGAGATTCTTACTATTACCGACAATTTGATTAGTGTGAAACTCATATTTTTATGTTCCCTTAAGTGTAAAGGGGGTCTAAAACATCACTATCATCATTTGTACCTTTCAGAACATAAAAAATATTATACTCAATGACTTCTTTTAGATTCATCCTACTAAAATATTTTCATCTCACTACCACTTCATCCCTAAAATCTGTTTATACGCCTTCAAGTTCTGGCAGGTACAGATGCAAGGTTCCTAAATTTCTCATCACTCCTCTAAATTCAGAGTTGATCCTTGAATGAAATTTGTTGAGAGTCACTATCTACATTTCATAAGAAACACTCCTTTCTTTTAGAAATAATGCACATGTATAGCGTCTGATAAAGATGGGAAAATGGTTTCCCTTGTTATGTTTGCTTTGTTGAAATTTACGTAAATCTAATAGTTGTCTCACTAGTTCCATTAGGATCCAATTATCACTAAAATATCATGGAAGAAGATACAAGGACCCCTATAATCCTCCCAACCGAATATAGGTGAAGGTTGGAAATTTTAAAGAGACACACCCCCAGTGAGACAGTACATTCCAAGATAAATATGTGCATCTGCATTTGGATAAATCCTTGTCAAACTTACAAATAATGCTGCAAAAGAAAGCATCATTTACTCTCATAAAATACTTGAGACTATCTTTCAGTTTCAATTGGGAATAGCAGTTAAAAGCCTTAGCAGTATTTTTTAATCCTTCACTATTTGACCCAGTATATATTCTCATCCCTACTGCAACATAGACTAGGTATGAGGTCATGTAAACTTTGTAATTTGTGTGAACTTCCTTGAGTTATTTATGTAAGGAGTCACTAATTATTTCTCCACATATAATGATTTGTTGATTCTTCCTTATAAGATAAATAAACAACTCTTATAAGTAGAGTGATGATATCATTTACTTTTGGAATGAAGTCACTTTGGGAAAATGTATTTGGGAAAAAAATGATGAAGGGATTTTACCTTTTAAGATAAAAAAATTTAGATGTTTTGTTCAGGATAAATCAATATCATTCTATGACATTTAATCTATTTCTTGTCTAATGTCAACATACTCACTAACATCATAGAGTTTAAACACCTCTTCAAATTAATCTACATCCAGTCTTATTATTATTTCTCCATCTTGATTCATTACTGTTATAGAATCCCCATAATAATAACTAGCAATTGTGAGCATGAATTTAGGGAATTGGGATGAATAATGAAAGGTATCAGCTAATGCTATCCCATTATCAAATATGCCCTGCATCTAAGGTGACTTTGATGGACTATTCAGCCTACTCCAAAATTCTATTAAATCATCATGCCCCAAATCAATAACCCTAATTTGGTCTATGTTGGAATCAATGTTGTAAGGGGGGATCACCCATTGATAGTTATATTTCCTATCTTTCTCTTATCCTTTGGATGGTTCTATATTCCCTTTCCCCTTTTTTTATTCTAACATTGGGGTGTGGAAAAATGTCTAAACATTTTGCGAAGAAATTCTCATGAGTTCCCCAAAACCAAAATCGGAACTTCCCCCTTGATTTACAAGTTCAAAATGCCTTTATCAGGTTTCTTACCTTGACTAGAAATTCGAGAAACCCCACACACTATTCAGAGGTTTAGACTTGTTGATAACCTTTGAAATCCTGATACACACTGGTCTAAAACTTGACCTTGTTCAGCAACCTAAAAATCCTGACAAGAGAAAAACTGGAAATTAAGACATATTTAACACCTAAAGGATCACGAAAGCATACTTGTCAGGGATTAGCACATGTTTGTCATCCCTAAAATTCTAAAACACTAAGTCGGGGTTTTCATCTTGACATGAAGGTTGAAAATCATGACAATTTCATGTTGGGGTTTTTGACCTATCTTTCATGATGAAAATCCTGACTAGTGTTAATTTATAGATTTCTAGTTCAAATTTCACCTCTTGCCCATGATGAAAACAAGAAGATGAAGAATAACAACAAGAAAACTGTTAGGAATAATATTAGTGTTCACATTATTAATGTTAGATGAGTAACTATTGTTAAATGAATAATTGCATTAGTAATTACTTATTAATGGTTAGTTGTTATACCTTGACTATTACCGGGTTAATTTTTACATTGGCTTCCTATTTCATAGGAAGTAGTTTGGCTACCTTTGTGGCTATATAATAGCCATTCTATTGTGTTGCAAATATATACAGAGAAAAAGATTATTGTGTGTAAATTTTTCATCCCTATGATTTGGTATCAAAGTGACTATGTTGTCTTGAGCAGTTAAAGGGGAATTTAAATTAATCTTCTTGGATGCGCTGGTATGAGAATGTGTTATCAATGTTAATTTTGATTGGAGACATTAATTTCCCTTTAGTTATTTTTTTGTCTCTCCCTATTGGACAACGGTTTTTTGTTTATTCACTTGCTCTAATGCCATATTTTTCTTCAAGTTTGTATTTAAATCTGTTGATTAATGATTGATTATCATCAGATTTTTCTTGAGTCTTGTGTGTGGCGACATTTTTTTATCTGGGTCTACACGGATCTGCAAGTATTGTAGGTTCCTGTTTATCGAATAAGACAATGTTGGAGCATTGGAAACCATCACTTTTCAGGCATCTTTCTATCGGTTATTCAATTATTTGGCTCTTATCAGATCTATTGTGAACGTGATGGTTCTCTACCAGCTATGAATTCATGAGTGCTGCTTCCATTTGTGTATACATAGTTCTATTTTTGCACCAAACATAATTTAGTGAGCCTTGACAATTAAAATGAGTCAATGATATCAGATTTTTTCTGAGGTGTGGATTTGAAAGGAAGGTGTCCAAACTAATATCAGACTATAGTGGGACTGAGGTTGATTTTGTATAATCTTCCTCTAAATGAATTCTATAGAGCTCGTGTATTTCCTGTTACAAGTTCAATAAACTCTTGGTTGCATTCATAAGCTCACAAAATTATGGAACTCAACGGCTACATAAGAACGTAAATGTGGGTCATCTGACTGTGGAGTTTTCCTAACAGATCTGTATACATCGATCCATAGAGATTTGTGTATTTAGAGCGTAAACATCTTTGTATCTTACATCAACATCTATCTAGCCACGTACTACGCAACTTGGTAATTTTCAGGCGATGAATGACCACCTATATCCTCTGCCATATCCAATTGCTATTCATCTAGAAGGATGCCATTTATTTTCTTTTCAGGAACTTGCAATCGAAAATCTGATGAGTGGAACATCTTTTACAGGTTCAAGATTCAACTTTTGTCTTGAATCAACTGAGTCGATACTTCATCTCTACTCATGCATGTTTTCGCTACCGCAAGGACACTTGTTTTAATCACCCCTGCATTTACTTGGTTCTGATTCATACTCATCCATCACAAAAGGCGTATTGACCATGTATTTGAGAAATTTGCTGGTAAGCATGTGAGTCACTTTTGTTGTCTTTATTATATATATTTTTAAGATTTATAAATTGTCATTACAACTTTGTGTCATTATGTAAATTGTTTTGTGTGTCAAATATTCCAATTGTATTTTCAGTCCTTAGCCATCAATTTAGACAAATTTTTCAAATGAAATATTGTATGTCCTTGATCTTATTGTCAACAAAAGAGTTTTATGTAAGCATCGTAAAATTTGGCTATTGTTAAGTCTTGCTGTCATGGTAGTGCAAAAGTAACTAAAGTAATCAATGTGTTATTTTGTGAAAGTTGTCATAGAGACTAATCACCACTCTCATCAATCATATAACATCTAGATTTAAATAGAAAGACATCAAATCTTTTGTGTTGTATGTGTCAAAATCATTGTTAAGTATTGTGAGTCAAGGATCATTTTGTTTTGTAAAAGTCAAAAGAGTCAAAATATTGTAAAAAAAAATTAAAAAATCATCTTACGGATGCATTTTCAAGGTAATCAATGTTTGATTTATATCTGAGCCTCATGGTAAAATCTAACTGAGTTAATAGATTCACACTGGAGGATGGAAGCATTGGAGATTGGAGGTCAATCAACAACCTCTCGTTAGTCGCCAATGACGAAGATGCACAGATGGTTTGGTGGCATTTTTTCAATTGTGTGTATTTCAGAATTCCTATTTTTTCAATGTGTTGGTTTTCTGAATAAACCCCTTTTTTCATAATTTTGGGGAGGAGTCATGTTTTCAGAAAACTCATTTTTTGGGAGCAGGAGAAGATGTCAAGGTGGACTCAAGGGATGGTTATCCAATTAGTGCCAAGCTTGTGGATCTTTGAGATTTAGAATTCTAGCGCCCAAAGAGAAAGGGAAAGTCCAACAGGAACCCAAAGAGGAAGGCAGAATTCCTACATAATTCAACTCGCTTTTACGAGGGTAAAGAGATAATCTATGGAGTTTGTACCTAGTTTAGGTAGTACTTTTAAAAGGTGGTTCAACTTCTTCGAAATATGGTTCTTCGTCGTGTTCACATTAAGGGGGTGAATGTTTGGGAATTAATAATGTTCACACTAAGGGGGTGAATGTTAGGAATAATATTAGTGTTCACATTATTAATATTAGATGAGTAACTATTGTTAAATGAATAATTATGTTAGTAATTATTTATTAGTGGTTAGTTGTTATACATGTGACTATTACCGAGTTAATTGTTATACTGGCTTCCTATTTCATAGGAAGTAGTTTGGCTACCTTTGTGGATATATAATATCCATTCTATTGTGTTGCAATTATATACAAAGTAAAGATTATTGTGTACAAATTGCTCGTACCTATGAAAAACCCAAACAAAGAAACTTGGAGATGAGAAGAAGGAAAAGACACATTTTGACAAAACAAGTAAAAATTCCCATAAAACTTTATCAAAACCAAGGGAGATGATAGAGCTCTCCAAGAATTCAAATGGGTATAAACGATTGGTGAGAAATTTTGATCAAATCATCAAGACAAGTACGATTGGGGATTAGAGGGATGAAAACAAGTCCTCATGGTAAAAAAATGGTAAAAAGGGTGAAAATGACATGGAAAAACTTCTCCTTTTATAATTGGTTATCATTAATTACACATCACAAGACACGTGTGGGCTCAAATCTGAATTGGAAATTAATTCTTTGACTAAGAAGCAGTAAGTTGACCACATTTGACATGATGTTTTTTCATGCATTCGGGACCCAAAAACCCAACATACTTGGCCTTTATGTCTTTCAGGGATCAGAGTTCAGCTAGAAAAATACATGTGTTTGTATTGACATACTATGATGCCTCCTATCCCTGAAAACTGAAAACACTATGCGTGTTAGGTTTTGGGGTTCAGGGAACACCAAACACTCAACATGATTTTATTGTGTCCTGATGCTTCCAAAAACTAAAAACCTAAAACTCTATGTATGTCAAGGTTTCAGGGTTTGGAAGAAATCAACCATCCAACATATTTTAACATTCATATGTTTTGATGCTAGGATGACCCAAAAACTCAACATACATAGTGTGTCGAGGTTTAAGGGACTAGAATTTTTTTATTTTTTCTGGTAAGCATGAATTCCTGAAAAACACCATATTTAAAACTTAGGCCGGTGTTGGTGAAATAATTTTTCATGTTGTAAATTATTGGTTTCCACCAATGGTCATAGGGTTAAGCCCCTCCTTCCTTTGTATGGGGAGGCTCCTATTATTGAATTTAAACTACCTAAAAGTTGTGAGCGGTCGTTAGGTTGGGGATCACACAGGAATAATCCACTAAACCTATTAGAAAGTGCTTGTATAAGGTACACGGGAGAAATTTTCTGTGAGGAGAGGTAAAGGGGACTTGGGGAAATACATGGAGACGGGGTTAATGTTGTGACTAGTCTTACAAAATTCACATACAATAACCAGAGTAGGTTCACATTCAATTAGAATAACACAACAATGCTAACAATGATAAGATTGACAAGTCATAAACACATACTTCTATTGAATCATTTATCAAATGCATATACATATTTCTTTGTTCTATAAGATTATCATGTATACAAAGTTGGAAAGTAGAGAGAGAGGGTAGAGGAACATAAGAAAAGGAATAGAATATTTGCATCTTTTAGCGGTTGATATGGTAGTGGTAAATCTAAAAAACGTATAATCAATGAATAATTTCCAACCCTTTGGAATGGAGTATCCATTTCAATTTGTAGAATACAAACATGTCTCTTCATCTACCCCCCACGTGAATTTTCACCTATCCCCGTCACATGTGACCTTTCATATTCCTAGGATACAAAAGTGAGTCTTTTCCTTATTACTGAAAAAGGACTTTTACAATGTTGATGTTGGAGGTCACTTAAGTGAATAGGATGAAATAGCAAAAAGTACATTCTTAATGGAAAATCAGAATATGGAGAGAGGAGATCAAGAGAGAGAGAGAGAGAGAAGTGTTGATCAATCTAATGAAGATGAAGTTTTACTGATGAAAAAATAGCCATTCCTGATCCTTGAGGAAGAGTTCTCGGACTGAGCTCATCTCCTTTGAACTCTCTAATGAACTGGAATTCCACATGTGCTATATTTTCTTCTTCTAGAATAAGGATGTGGTTCAACACTTTTCTCCACATATTAGAAACATAATTAATATCCTTACACTGTTTAAACCATTCCTTGTGATATCTTACAATGTGATTGTACGCACCCAAAATTACATGTGTTACATTGTCAAAAAATGGTTACAAAAGTCCCCATGATGATTCACATCTTTTCAGAAGATGTTCGAGCTCCAAAACCCACCTGCAGTGTATATTTGTAGCCTAGACATCCTTACGTAGCCTTCCCATGCCTTTTCCCCAGCTTCTCTATCTTCATTTTGTGCATGTTTTGTCCTTTAGTGCTAGGACCACCTCCCTACCTAGGAGACAGATCTGAAACCACCGCCCAGGCATGGCGGTGGTCCTGATCGATTTTTCCAGATTCTGTCATGCATGTTTTTAACATGCGACGATTCACTTAACTTCACTTTTAGGATGCGTCCATGAGCCAAATTGTCTAAAAATAGTTTTGATTGTTTGGTTCTCCTTCCCTCTTCTATTTTTTCATGTGCTTTAGTTAGTTGGAACTACCTCTTCTTGCCTTGTGCATGAAGGCACATCCCAGCCCCAATTCCTATGTATTTTATGCTTGTGTTCAAGAAAAATCCCTGAGAATTTTTATGTATCTTGCATAGTGTTGTTGTCATAATCCTACTAGGAATTGCATAGCCAAGATCAGATCTCTTGTGTTATCTCTCTTCTACTTGCATTACAACCAGACTACCTTCAAGTTGACATTGCTACAGCATATTCTTCTATTGTTGTTCTTACATTCCCAATTCCTTGGACTCATATGAACACACAAAGAAAGAAAGGATCAAACTGAGGGGACAGACATAGATACAAATGGATTTTCAAGAGCTCTTATTTATCCAGGTTGGAATTACTTGTTTGTTTTCTTGATTTTCTAAATTGTCAATTTTGAATCAATAGTTTCAATTGCATGTCAAATAGAGTAGAAAAACTAGTCATTTCAATTGATTAGGAAATTACAAGTAGATCAAATAATTAGAAAGTTTTCTCTTTGACATTACCTGGGGAAGTTTTGGGGAACAATAGCTCTTTTAGGGTCATGATTTTTTCTTCACCTCTGAGGTAGGGTTTGAAGGGTTTTGATTAGATTAGGTTATTTGTTTTAGATTAGATTCACATATTTGCACAAGTAACCAGCTACATCTGGCTGATTACTTGTCTTTAGTTTGTTTATTAGATTAGAATGCATTGCTTAAAAACTAGAAAAGATAAAAAAAACATTTAATTTTATTAGATTAGTTTGCTTTCATTGTTTTGCTCTGATATATTGTGAAAATTCCAAAAACATAGATTATATTTCCTTTTATAGTTAGTTTGTTTTATCAAGATCATTTCAATTTCATTTTGTATGACCATCAATGGCCCACAACAAGAAAATATGTACAGTTGTGATCCCTTGGTCCCATAACCCAACGGGCCAGAGTTGATAACATATATTGATACAAGTTTACGTTTGACAGTATTACGCACACCTTCTATAGTCTATGAGAAAATAGGACAAGTAAACAAACTAAATATCATTGTTAATCAAGCCTACGATTATTGGACTACTCCTTGCAACAGGATTTGATTATGTGCATGACCATAAAAGGACCACAGCCTCCACAAGTTTTTAGTTGTGATCCTCATAGGTCCCATAACCCAATGGGCCTGCTAACCAATTAGATATCGACACTAGTTTGCGTGTGCATCAGTATTTAGATCATCACCACTTCCACTCTGATATCATTGCAAAACTTTCATTATTGAACATAGATAGTCTGATCAAGCTAAGATCTTCTAGACCAAACCAAAGAATCACCCATAGTCCCTGTGGCTCCATTACGTCTCTCGTTCTCACTTCCATGACCTTATCTGGAAATCCATATGAGGCACCCGCAGGTCACTTTTCACGTGTGTTCAACAACCAATAAACAAAATCTCGGACAGAGCTCAATATTGATTAGAGTCTCCAAGAAGCTATTATATCAGACCGAGCCATCACACCACTTCAGGTTAGGAGAGCATTCTTCACCTTAGATTCATAGATCTGATATTACATTCGAAGATATAAGATTTCCCATTAGCTTGCTCATCATTGCCACACTCACTCACATCCATTTGTTTCCATTCTACACTGGATGTCTCGGCATAACCTCAGGAAGTCAGGTGTGAAGAAGGTCACGTGTTGATTTTCTTTTGTACAAATTGGTGAACCCGACGTGAAGAGCTAGTCTCTAAATGTTTCCACTTTCTTCGTCCATCCTTTATTATGTGGGTATTCTTATACCCCTCAAATATGTTGGGATAGGATGAGTACGATCAACCCATCCAGGGTTTTGACATGTACAACTACCAAACAGGTATACCACAACAATAACCTTCACTCTCAATGTGGGCAGACAACCGCTCAACTTCTCAAAACCCTCTTCTTCAGGGAACCAATGTTGGTTCCTCTGTACGTATTGAGGAACTTGACCAGATCACGTAGACATATCCTCATGAACAATCAAGTTCAAACAACATAAATTTCACTGGGGAAGCAAGTTCATCTCCTCAGAGTATTGTTTTGACAACCCCATTAGCATGTAATTGGACCAACTCCCACATCTAGATGAGGAATACTTAGCACGATATGCTAGGAGTGAACAACGTTTCTAGAATATGAACTGAGATTTTGATAGGTTGACAAGGAAAAGGTGATGTTATACTCCAAAACAATAACAATTACCCCTCCACCAACTAGAAATATTGCTAATGAGGGGTAGCAACATAGTGAACAATTCATAGCACAATACCAAACACCTCAACAACCTCCAAGAGTTCAATGACAAGCACATAAGAAAATCACTACCCCATTAATAGGTGACATCATATTGGCATTGGTAGACAAATTCAAGGAGCAAGATCTTTCCCAAAATGATCAAATTTCATACGCAGGGCAAGCAAATAACTTCTCCCTATCCACATAATTACAGACAAATACCTACTGCGTAGAATCCTCCAATTTATATGGGTACTCCAAACCCTGGATATTTGCTAACTGGGACAAGCACCTTGGGTATGCCCCCCACACCACATATGGATATCTACAACAATAACCAACTGGAAGTATGTTCTCAAACACCATACCAGCTAGAAATGTAATGTTCCGTAGCTTCGTGCCTTCGATTCCATATCAAAATAATCAACCCCCCTACGTATAAATGTATTCTAAATCTCTACATGGGGATATGTACACTTACACAGGTCTGTATGCATAGCTGCGAGGGATGTCATATGCCCCAACAAATTTTTACATTGTCCCATTTCAGCAACTGATGTAACCTCCACCTCCCCAACAAGGATCTTCAATGGTGGAAATGTTCGCAATGGGGACCTATTCTGAATATCGTAAGGATCCTCTAGACTTATTCATTTATACATTCATGCTCCCTATATCCTTTCCTAATATTCCAAAATTCAAAGGGGAGGTCAATCCTAATGCCCACATCAAAGCTTATGCAATGGCCATTCGAGAGCTTCTCCCATGGGATGCAGTTGTTGTGAATATTTTCCCTAAGACACTAGAAGGTATTGCTCTTGATTGGTACTATAGGATACTAAGAGGCTTCAATACACTCCTTCAAGAAACTTGTATCATAATTTATTAAGGCTTTTGATATGAAAAAACTTTTGAGAATGGGAACCATGGAATTCCTTCATATTAAGCAAGAGCACATTGAGTCCACAGCCCACTTCATTCAAAGGGGGCGATGGGTTCTCTACTCCTCTACAAGTGCTCCAAATATGGATAGACAGAGCTTTGTGATTTTTTCCTCCACTCCTCTCAATAGGAAGACAAAGGAAGAGGTTCAAAATTTCCCACTATGGAGCTATGAATAGGTGTTAGAGGGTGCTCTTCAAATTGACCAAGCAGCCATTGACAGTGGTCATAAGACTTATGGAGAAAATGGAAGGTTAGTCACCCCTAACCAAAATAACCTCGGTTACTCTAATAGTTTAAACAATAATCAAGGGCTGAAGGTCCTTAATAAGAACTGTGGGGTCACGACGGATGGTGTCACTGACCAGCCCAAGAATCCTAATGTTGTTAGTCCTCCCAATACGAATACTACCAATAACAACAACAATGGAAACAATCAGAGAAACAATAACTTCTTTCCCTTAGTCAATACTGTAGATTTTAACCATCAAAAACAAAAACAACAACAACAAAAACCTCAACAATCAAGATAGATGAAGACCCAAGGCCCTAGCCAATACCTAGGTGGGCATCCGAATCAATTCCAAAACTAAAGGCAAGGGTTCCTAAATTTTAACTATAACAATCAACAGCTGAACAATAACCATAATTTTGGACCACAACAAGGTGTAAACCAAAGGCCTTGAGATTATGATCCTGATTTATATTATGGTTTCCATAGGGTTCGTGGGCATGACACAAGAACATGTCATGATTGTAACAAGTTTCTACAATATTTTCCATAGGATCAAAGACAGTTATTTTTTTACATGTTTTTGACAAACCCAGCATCGCCAACTTAGAAAACCTACATGGGACTAGTATCTCCACATAACACACCACTCATAATATTTAATGATCCTCTCCCCATGCATCCAAATAATGTTGGAATTATCCCAACAATTCAAACAAAGGTATTGTAATAGGGACCCATGACCACGAATCCTCAACTTCAGTCAAACCCAAAAGTGACACCTCCTTTGGATGGTCGCCAACAAAGAAAAATTGTGGGGTTGGTGGAGTTAGACACTGAACCTTAGATTAACGCTGCCACTAGAATCAAATATTATTCTTTGCAGCCAATCCTTATCTACTCAACTATATCATATGACATTTGTGATATGTTAGGAAAGCCAGTAGGAGCTAATGACTTGATTAGTGATCTAACCAAGACCTTCTATCACATTTTTTTCTTGGATCTATTGAATAATTCCACTGCTCATAAAGCCACTCTATTAGAAATGCTAGGTCTTCGCCAATTTGATTAACGTCACCCCTCCTCTAAAGGCATAGATAAACCACGTGGACTTTGAATTCTATCCTCTAGGGCATCCTGAAAGATATGTTGGATTCATATTTGACATTAGTAAGATTCCCACGAACACTGAAATAGCTCATAGAGGTGATCCATCATTGTTTTTACAAGTCTGGATTTACAACAACTATGTAAAACGTGCGATGATTGATGACAGGGAATTCGCTAACATAGTCCCATTCTCTTTCCTTCAAAATCTAGGTTATTGAGAGACCAATTTCTCTTCAACGTGAAATATGTTGAGAGGTTATGATAGTCTCAAATCAACATCAATCAAAACTATAGTATTTGTAGTCACCCTCAGGCCTAAGATAGTTTTAACTGAGTTTTATATTATAGATCGGGAAACCAACTATAATATGATCCTTGGTCATCCTTGGATTCATCACATGAAGGTGATTCCCTCCACTTTGTTTCAGGAGGTTCGGTTCCTACATTTAGGGAAGGTCTTTATGGCGCAAGGTGATCCAAAACCCTTTGACATACACCTAGATAACTTGAAAAAGAGGCCAGGGATCCACTCTGAGTTTGAGCTTCCTATAAATCAGTTAAATAAACCTACAAGCTTAGTACCAGAGGAAAATTTGGTTCCTACAATGGAATTAGAAGTCATGGGTTTGATTGAAGGCATTTCGGTAGTCAAATATGAAACCATCATCGTAGAGACAATGTATTTGGGAACCACAATGAAGATTGTCGAGCTATTAGAGAAGGATTTACCTATCCTCCTTCCTTTCGATTCTATGGGTATGGGACATAATTTAGGACTCGGTTCTCTTCCAACATATGAATTTTGTATGGTTGAAGTAACTGAGGTAAAAGAAGAGGATGCAAAGGATGATCCAACATCCATTTTTCCAATTAACTGTTGGACTCTCCATTTTGATGGAGCCAAGTGTCATTTTGGTGTCAGGGAAAGTGTGATTCTTACCTCTTCCGAGGGAAGGATTTTTCCTTTTTCCTTCAAGTTAAACGTTAAATTTACAAATAATGGGGCTGAATATGAAGCCCTTCTACTTAGTCTCATTGTAGTCAAAATAATGGGTGCTCTTAATATTAGGGTGTTGGGTAATTCATAACTTGTTGAAAATTAAATATCTGAGGTATATGAGACTAGAGCTAAGCATTTACAACTCTACAAAACAACATTTTTGAATCTAACAAAGAGGTTTGACTTCATATCGATTGAGGAAATTCCATGAGAGTAGAACCTCCTCATAGACTCAATAACAACTTCCACTTATTGCTTTACTCCAAGAAGTGAGTTGGAAGATACAAACTTCACGGTCTCAATTCATGCTAAGCCTTTGGTTCATAAGACACCGATAACTCCAATGTTAACATACATAGAAACTGAGAGTGAGTTTGTCATTACAGATCATGTTGACATTGACAAAGAAACTCTGGGATATCTAAAAGATCTTTTAGAATTGCATCTTACTCATTGCAAGGTTGATCTTTCCCTAATTCCACACTCTTCTTCCTATTTTGGAAATATCATGATAGAATCTTCCCCTGGGAAGGAACTCAAAATTTATGAGGTAGGAGAAGAGGGGGATTTAGAGTTGCCTCCAGCCCCGCCTAAGTTTGAGGAAGGAAATTCCTCCTTAATCAAGTGAACGATTGATATAAACATCAGAACTGAGGAAGAACCAAATTTTTTGAAACTAGGATCCTCTTTAACTCATGAGGAAGTTGAAGTACACACCTGTATCCTCAAAGAAGCATCAAATATATTTCATGATTTAGCTAAAAGGAAATGACAGGAATTGCATCACACATTGCAGTGCACAATATTTTTCACCAAGCTAGATGCTAAGTCAATTAAGCAAAATTCAAGGCCCATGAAGCCAAAGGTCGCCCTCATGGTAAACGAAGAAGTGATGAAACTCCTCCAGGTAGGCTTCATTAAAACCATTTGACTACTAACAATGGGTGTCTAATATTGCATCCCAAGTTCTCAAGAATAATGGAAAGATCCATATTTGTATAGACTTTTACGATATAAACAAGTCTTTTCCCAATGATGATTTCCCGTTACCATCCATATATGTTATTATCAATGCAACAAATGGTTTTGAGATTGTTGTCTCTCATGGATGGGTTTTCTGGGTACAATCAAATCAAAATATTTGAGGAAGATCAGGCCAAAACTACTTTCATAACTCCTTGGGGAACTTACTGTTATGATGTTATGTCGTTTGGGATTAAGAATGCTACTGCCATGTACCAATGGGTGATGACTTATATATTTCATGATCTTGTACAAAATATTATGGAATCCTACATAGATGAACTTCTTGATAAGGCCAGAAAAATGTTGTGATCACACTAGAGGTGCTTTGCATCATCCTTTCTCACTTAATCAAATACGAGTGTCACATTAAATCCAGAAAAATGCATGTTCGGTGTAATGGGAGGTAAGATTTTTTGGGATACATCATATATTCATGAGGGATTGATGTGGAACCAGCCAAAATATGAGATGTACTAGAAATGACTCCACCATCAGAGGATTCTAGCATCTGATCTTTTCTTGGAAAATTCAATGTAATCCAAAGGTTTATCCTTGATTTGACCTTTGTTGTTCACCCAATCAACAATTTATTGAAGAAGTATTACAACATTGATTGGATGGAAGAATGCAATGAGGCATTTGAGTCAGTTAAATGGTTCTTGATCTCTCCTCCCACACTCATGTTGCCTAGGTCATATCACCTTTTGATCTTGTATTCACGAGCTACAGGTGTCTCATTAGCCTATATTTTGGCTCAATAATATGATGATAAAAGAGAGCATGTATTATATTTCATTAGTCATACACTGCTTGATTATGAGACACATTATACACAAGTGGAGAAGGAATGCCTTGTTATAGTCTTTGTGACAAAATTCTTAAGACATTACATGCGAAACCAAGAAACAAGGGTTATTGTTAAATCAGATCACATGCACACATTTATCACCCAAGGATCCTTATCTAAGAAGGTTGGACATTTCATAACTCTGATGGGCAAGTTCAAGTTAACATTTGTTAATCATAAATACATCAAAGGACAAATCATTGCAGACTGGTTGGCCGATAACCCATTGAATGGAGGTGATCTACTAAATTTAGACTTTCCCGATGAGTGTGTGTATTTCGTTGAAACTAAGCCTCCCATTTTTGTGTCCATGGTACACTAATATAATTAATTTCATAATGGACCATACATTTCCAGAAGGGGAAACCTCACAGTAAAGAAGACAATTGCATATAATAGTTGTAAATTATGTCATCTTAGAGAAAGTACTCTATCGTAGAGCCTTTGATGAAATGTTGTTAAGATGTGTTGACGAGGAAGAATATGAAAAAATTCTTTATGAATCACATAGTGGAGTATGTGGAGGTCACTTTGGCAGCCACACCACTACTCGTAAAATGCATTGGATGGGCTATTTTTGGCCCATGCTAGAGCATGATGTTGTATATTTTGTGTGCAAATGTCATAAATGTCAAGAGTTCTCCCATGATATCCACATACCGAAATAGGCTCTACAGCCAATCGCAACACCATGGCCCTTTTCCACATGGGTACTAGATTTGATAGGGAAATTTTCTCCCTCATCAAAATATGATCATAACTTCATAATCACAGCCACAAAGTACTTTACCAAGTGGGTAGAAGGCATGCCTCTTACCACTGTGCCTGGATCAGTAATCACAAAGCTCGTTTTGAACCAAATTATTTGTATGTACGGGGTCCCACAATTCATTATCTTGAATAATATCACATCCTTTTAAAATGACAAGGTACGTGAGCTATGTGAGAAATTCAAAATAATCCACCACAAGGCCTCTCTTTATTATCCTCATGCCAACGAACAAGATGAGGCTACAAACAAGACATTGAAGTCCATTCTCCTTAAAACCGTCAAGGACAACAAGTGAAATCAGAATTTAAAGCTTTTTCTGGCCTTGTGGGCCTATCAGACATCGGTAATAATGCCAAGAGAGGAAACCCCCTTTTCTTTGGTATTTCTTGTAGAAGTGGTTTTACCACTCGAAGTCAAGATACCTTGTCTTTGTATATCATTGCAAGGAATTATGGGAGAAGAAGGCTATTGAGAAGTGCTACTCTCTCAGCTAGAAACTCTTGATGAGGATAGAATCAACATTGAACAATGGCATAGTGTTTATGAAGATCGGATGGCTCATAAGTACAACAAGAAATTCTATGAGCGTGAAATATATGAGGGATATTTGGTTCTAAGACTTGACAACTGAATAGAAAAAAAGACCGGCGAAGGAAGGAAATTCAGACCCAAGTGTTTAGGTCTATATCGAGTAATAGAAGACTACAAAAATGGGGCATTTCGCTTGTGTACACTAAAGGATGAGGATTTTAACGAATCTTTGAACTCTCTTCACCTGAAGAGGTATTACGCATGATCCATTAGCATTTTCATAATTATATTACTACATTTGTATTGAATTTTCATCTTCCAATTCATTTTGAAAAATTTGTGATCAAGGAACTTATTCTTATACCAATTCTAAAAAACTTCTAAAACATTGGCTAAAAATTGAAATCATACCTCTATAAATATCCACAGTTTCATCAATTGTCTCTGAATCATTGCATTAATTCAAATAGGATAAGACAAAGTTTTGATCATAACCATACCAAGGCCTGCATACTTGGTTCTAGTTATAGTCTCTTTCTAGATTAGGTGTCTTTGCCTATAGTCTATTCTAAAAGCTTCATGGTGTCGCATCTATCCCATAAACACCTCTTTGGAAATAATAACATTCTAACCATTTTTCCTAGATAAATAAGTCAAATGCAAACCCATAGAAAAATTTATTTTACACATTTCTTTTCCCTACTAACCTTTGGTGTTGAGCCTGCATCTCTTACTAGTGATGCAAGGTTGGGAAATGAGGGAAATTCCCTTACTCACCTATGCCTTTTCCATGGTGATAAGCCCATACTTCCTACTAGTAGCATGGGGCAAGGTGTGGGGGGTCTCTTTGACAAACTTGAAAGTTAGAAGCAGTTCATTCAAATATTATTAAATCGTAAGTCAAAAAAAAGTGAATTAGATGTCCATAATTCCAATAGAGTTTAAAACCTCAAAACCATATTTTTTCAACCAAGTGGCCATCTATGGATCTAAGTATAGATAAACTAGAAAGCAATTCACATTATAAACTATGAAGCAAACTTGAGTAGATCAAGGTTGTAGTGTCCCAATTTGGTTTTGTCAAAACCTTGTCTTTCTCTCATCATTACCATTCAACAAATTTCATAACTTGTGCATGTTAGTGAAAATTCAAAGCACCCCCAAAATGACCTATGGATCTGCTTTTCTAATGCAATGTCATTTGGTGTGAACACACAACATTGAGCTTTCCCAAAGTGTGGGACCTTTGCAAATGGGTAAAGCTCTCCAGAGAAGGATAGTTCCTCTTCCTAAAATACCTACCACAAGTTATTCTAGTGCAGGAAAGCTAATCTAATCCTAATCTAACTATTCCAAGGAGACAGAGAGAGAGAGAAAAGAGGGAAAAACAAATCCTACACTAAAATGGTGATACACCAGAGAAGGAAAATGTTGAACATCTATCAAAACTGCCATGGAAACAAAGAGAGGTGAGCAATGGAAAGGATGGACAAATGCATCACAGACCAAAGATGGATTTCACACAGAAAATGTTCCAAAACTCCATGAACACAGCTCCAAAACCTGCAATGAACACCCAAACATGCACAAATACTTGTAATGAAGAGGGGAAAGAGGAAAACAAGAAAAAACGATCAAGGATGGAAAAATGCATCACAAATCACATTTTTTATTGCTCCAGAAGTTTACACAGAACATCATTTTACTGGTAAGAGGCAAAAAACACCACTACAGGCTAGGGGAGGAGGTTCAAACTCCATTTTTGACCCTCTGGAAGAAAATAAGGGAGAGCAGAGTAGAAAGAATGAACAACCTTTACAAATGAGCCAAATTTGACTTTTAACCATCGAATAGAATGAAAAAAATGTGGAAAACGCGGGCAAATCAAATTGAAACTCCAACCACCAACAAATCCCTCCAATCTCACTTATAAAGTGATGGGCTTCATGGACAAACCCATATGCCAAAGTACATTGCTCTGCAGAGCAAGAAAGAGGCCCATACTTCATTAATTTTGGTGGTTGGGGGCATTTTCTATGTTTTTTGCGTTCCAGAGACGTTTTCTTTTCTTTCTCCCACAAATCTCCATCAAAAATCAAAATGTAAGATTCCATCATGTAGAGGATTTCAATAGCTTTCCAAATATATAAATAACATGAAAATATAAGCTTAAGATCGAAAGTTATGCCCCTCTGAAGATTTAGGGAAAATATGGCAATTTTAGGGAAAAAATCGGGTTGGCAGGCCGAAACTTGAAAATTTTCTAATTTTTTGAATTCAAGAAAAATTCCCAAAAATTCCTCGTGCCCTACCGCTCCACTGCCATGTGGTGCTTTCCCATTCGCTGATGGAAATGCGGGCCCAAACTATGCTTTTTCCTTTAAAATTTTCATTGGGAAAATTTCCCAAATTTTCCCCGCGCTCCGCTCTCCCAGTGACACGTGTCACCTCCTGGTTCGCTCGGTGGGGGCGTGCTTCAAATTTTTCCTTTGTGCCTTTTTTAAATTTTGGAAAAAAATTCCAAACAGCTCCGCCATGACACGTGTCACCTCCTCATTGCTTAGCGGGCCTTTGGGCCAAAATTTGACTTGGGCATTTTGACCCCTAAATGGCTAAATGCCAAGTTTTCCTCCGCGGGCCCGCGCCAACCCATTTCTTTCCTTCGTTGGGCCTATGGGAAAAAAATTTCCTTTGCGCCCTTTGACCAAAGCACCAAAAACTTAAACTTTTCCCTGACGTCCACCGCTCCACCCTGCCACATGGCACCTTCTCATTGGCCACGGGCCTATCTAGGGAAACTTTCCCCAAAAAAATTCCACTGAGCCATAACTTGAGATTTACAAGGAGTTAGGAGGAAAATTTCACCTTTCTAGAAAGGTGAGAAAATTATCTATCTCATGAAGCCGTTTCCAGAAAATTTTGAGTCCCTGAAGCATGCCAAAAATTAATTTAAGTGCCAGCAAAGGAAAAGGAGGATGAGTTCGCCAAAAATAAACAAAGGCTTATTTTGGATAACACTTTTGGCGACTCAGAGGGGTCATCTGCCTGCTAGATGAAGTGATCAGCTGCCTTGAAGCATCCATTGGGCATGGAGTCATGAGTAGTATCTTGTAAACTGATATGAACTTTGAAAGCTTCCCTTTGATCCACATGAATCCCACTGAAACTTGGAGCTGATCTTCACCAAAACCCACTAAAATGGACTATGCAAGAGTAACCAAAACAACACCAAAAAACTATGTACAAAACTGAAAATCATACATGCTCCAAATGGAACATGCAGAGTGTGCACATGCACTTCTTCTGCTGAAATCAAACCTACCTACTCTACTCTAACTGAAAGTAAAGGTAAGCTAAACAAACCCTGCAACTGGTTGTGTAAAATAGCTTCCTTTCTTCAAAATGGGCAGCCATACAAATGATTTGGAGCTAAGTATGGTTGCTTGGATGAGTGGAAAATCAATAAGAAGTTGGTCTTCTACCCAAATTAGCAAGGTGTCAACTAAAAACAAATCCAATACCTATTTTAGTTTCTCTACATTTGGATTGAAGAGGTATGGCAGTTGATCCTTGGTAGTTTGTAGCTCATCCTCATGCTTAGAAGTAAGCATGACTGGTTGTGACTTCTCCTTTGAATCTAATGAATTCAAATACCATATTGGGCAAGGTTTGATCCATTTGATATGCCCATAGCTCTAATTTTCAACTCCAAAAATGGTGTCTTCTTGTAGACCTTCTTGAATGGATGGTGTGGAAGAAATGACGGAACTCTTCTATTGTTTTCCTTCCTCTAATGAAGAACATGGAAGATTTAAATCTTTCAATCTTGATTCCAAAGAGCTGTTATAAGATGCAGGTTGCTGCAACTGAAATTTCTCCTCCATGACAACAGGCTCAAGTGTTTGGAATGTGGAGGATGAAGGAGAAAATGGTGTGATTTCAACCAGTTCATCTTCATCAAAACAGTCTTCCAAATCTGATAGATAAACTGCCTCATTGTTGTCCTGCTACAAATTCTAAACCTCCCCCATGGTGTTCTTTTGATTTGCAACTTGATCACCATGGTTTCTTTCATCCTCCAACATTGAGTTTGAGAGATCAAACTCTTCTTCAGCACTAGAAGTCAAGAGAGATGAAGTAGAAAGAAGAACTAAAGGTTCTTCTATAGCTTGCTTTGTACTCAAAGCTTTTGGATCTGCACTTTTCTCTCCCACATCTGGAATGTGCTCCTCTTCTTTTGGATTTGGAGTAGCTTCTCCTTCCTCTGCTGCTTGAAAGAAATCTAGCTCTTGATTGAACTCTTCCTCTAGCATGAAGTTTATAAAGTCAAACTCTTCAATCTGTTGCTCTAGAGGATAAGTTGGGGCTGCAAGATCTCTTTTAGAGATTTCCTCTTCCATGGCTGATTGTGCAACTTGAATTGGATCAACATCTTCTTCAAGTAGAGTGCCAACATGGACACTACATTCTAAGTAAATTGATTGTTGATCTGCCCCTTCTTTTGCTCTTCTTCTGCTGCAACAAAATCATTCCTAACCACCACTTTTTCTTCAACCTTTACCTCCTCTGTAGACTTCACCAACAAAGGAATTTTCTCAATCCCATATCTAAGAGCCAAACTTACTAAGCTCTGAATCATTCCTTCTTTGCTTGGTTCTTCCTCTTGCTGTCTTTCATGACTGGTTTTTGCAATTTCTTCTTCCCAACATGAATTTGGGAATGCAAGAGGAGGGGTGGGTTATAACTCAATTGATTTTGAAATTTTTTGTGGTGTTGGAGGAGATAGAAACTTTTGTTTCTTTATAGGGAGTGGATATTTGGAAGGGAAAAAAGGACAGAAGAATTTAGATGGGGTGGAAGACTAGGGGATGGAGAAATGGAATCAACACTTGGGGCAGCATGGGCTGGATTTAGAATTTTGCATTCAAAATGAGATGGTGTTGCTTGAGGAATGGAAACAGAAAAACTAGATGATGCTGTAGAACTTACCCATTGACAAGGTTGCTCAACACCAAGTTTATAGGTCTCTATCTCCAGTGTCCATTGTGTAAGTTAGGGCGGCATCTCAATCATGAAGTCCAGCTTCTCACGAGGGTTGTAATGTCTTGGAAAAGGGCCTCCCCGTGGACAGGGTTCTCTGAAACCAATCTGAAATGCCTTCATTTGTGTTTGAGCCCTTGATTGCACCATGCCAACCTCCATTTTTTTAATTTTCTCCAAAAAATCTACACTTTCTTTTTGATTGCCCTCATCATATGCATATCCTTGTGCTTGATGTGCTTCATAGCCAAACTAATTTTGGCATTGCTCATATGGATATACATACTGATTTTGAATTTGATCAAAATGTTGATCTGGAGGATTTGAAAAATATGTTAGAGGTGGAATATATTGGTGCCGTTGTAAATGTGAATTCCATGATGGAAATGTTATCTAAAATAAGCCCCTTGCTCATTTTTGGCTAACTTCCTTTCATTCCTTCCTTCATCATGCCTCAGTTAAATTTTTTCACTTTTCAAGCACTCAAAATTTTATGGAAATGGTTTCATCAGGTAGAGAATCTTCTCAACTTTCCAAAAAGTTAAATTTTTCCCTCTAACTCCGTGTATTTTGCAAGTTATGGCTCGGCAGCGTTTCAGAGGGAAATTTTCCCTAGGGAGGTCCGCGACTAATAGAAAGTCGCCACATGGCGGTGGAATGGCGGGGAGAAGAGGTGAGTTAGAAATTTTCACCAAGGAATGGCGGGGCGCGCAAAAGGAAAATTTTGGCCCAAAGGCCCACTGGCAAATCATAACATGTCATGTGTCCATGGGGCTGTCAGAGGTCAGACTAGCAGGGAGAAGTTAGAAAAATTTCTGAAATTGGTGCAAAAGAAAAATCTCGGCCCGAAAGCCCACAGCGAATGAGGAGATGCCATGTGTCCACAGACCAGTGGGAGGTGGAGGTATGGGGGGAATTTTTCCATTTTACCAATGTGTGGAAAATGGCACAATAAAACTCCACCCCCGATGGCCCACACCAATTAAAGCATGCCACGTGTCCATGTGGCCAACAAAAGTCAAAGGGGGGGCAGCATCAAAGAGAATGTTTGGAGTTCATGCCCACGCCAATAGAAAGGTGCCATGTGTCCTGTTCGGGGCAATGATCGGTGTCAATGGGAAAATTGGAAGTGTGCCCCGTGAGTGAATAGAAAGGTGACACGTGGCAGAGGAGCGGTGGGGGTAGAACTTTTTGGGGAATTTTTCCCAAAATTCAAAAAATGGAAAATTTTAAACTTTCATCCCGCCAATCCAATTTTTTCCCTAAATCTTCAGAGGGGCATAACTTTTGATCCAGAGCTCATATTTTCACGTTCTTGATGTCATTGAAAATCTGGTGAAATTATCTACACAATGGAGGGTTAAATTTTAAATTTTGATAGAAATTTGTGGGAGAAAATGGAGAAAAGTCCCTGGCATAGAAAAACATAGAATTAACTTTCAACCACCGAATTTAATGAAGTATGGTCATTTTTTGCATCTGCAGAACAATGTACTTCTAAGTATGGGTTTCTCCATGAATCCCATCACTCTACAGGAAAAAATTGAGGGATCTGCTTGGTGGTTGAGTTCATAAATCCATTTTTACCCATGTTTTTTGCTTTCCCTCCTTCAGCTTGATTATTAAAAGCCAAATTTGGCTCATTTGTAAAGGGTTGGAAATTTTTTCTCTTGTAAGCTCTCTTTTCTTCCTCAGTAGGCAAATTTGTAGAGTTTCATACCTCTCATATAGACTACAGCATGTATTTTTCCTCCTATCCATTGTAATGCATTGTATTGAACTTGGGAATGATAATGTATGTTATGTGATTGATTTTTCCCAATCCTCTCATGTGTTTATCATTATCTTTTGATCTCTCATTACATTCTGGAAATCTGTGCATGTTTTTTGTTGCATTTCTTATGATCTATGTCAATTTTGCAAAGTAAATGTTCACCACTCCCTTGGTGTATCACCACTTTTAATTAGTTTTATTTCCTCCACATCCTTTATCTTTGTCTCCTTGGAATTTAGAGTAGGATCTAGTATTAAACCTCTGCAAAGCTCATGCATATACCTGATCAGAGGAGTGAAGGAACCAGATTTTAATTTGGATATTCTTTTTCCAATTTTTTAAGTCCCGCACTTGGGGAAAAGATTCAATGTTGTGCAATCACATTGGAATCCTGTTATCAAACTAGAAATCTGAGAAAACATCCAGGGGTGTTGCTGATTTACACTAACAGTTTTGGCATGCCTGGTGGGACCTTAGAGGATTTCATCTTCATTACAACAAAGTTGATGTGCATTTTTTGTAAGTTTCTTGCTTAAAAAGAGCCCTGATCTACACATCTGATGACTCTAAAGAGATAAAATCAACTGGTTTTAGCAAGCCAAGTCTGAAGATTCATGAGAAGGATCTAAACAAGGTCAAGGGCCAGAGAAGAAGGATTGTATAAGTATATGCAGTTATCCTGAGGAAGAAGATAGAGGGGAAGAAAAATTCAAAGGTCTCCATCTCCACCAAATAGAACTCTATCAACTCCTCCACCTGGTAGACCTTTCATCCAATCAACAAGGGTTCTCAGGCCAATCAGAAGTGTAAAAAACAACCCTTATGTCAACTTCACTGGTAGCAGTCCACTTTCCCTCAATATACAAAATCTAGTTCCAGTTACAGCATTAAAGAACATCATCAACTTCACTGGTAGCAGTCCACTTTCCCTCAATATACTTTATTGGGGAAAATCAGACCACTCCTGGTGATCATGTCAAAGACATTGCTAATGTTTTTGCAATCCATGAGATTGTTGAGATGCAAATTACTGTCAAATTGTTGGCATATTCTTTCAAAGGGAAATCCTTGCAATGGCTCAGGAGCCTTGGGGTAGGCTCTATCCAAAATTAGAACCAGCTGTGTATATCTCTCCATGAACAGTTTGGAGAAAAGGGAGATAATTTGTCTCTTCTAGAACAACTGACAACCATCAAGAGAGCTCCCAATGAGCAGTTGACAGACTTCAATTTCAGATTTCAAAGGACATGGGATAGAATCCCAGTGGCAGTAAGGCCAACAGCTGAAGGTTCTTTCTTATACTATCTCAAAGCTTTAAATTCTGATATTTCTATGTTAATTCAATCCATGGGGGGTGTAAATATACCTACAGCTTAAAGCATTGCCATTAGGGCTGAGAATTATTTGATCCAAGCTGGTAAACTGGCACCTAGGCCTCTCATGCCTTTGTATCCAAACTTGGAAAGCCTAAGCACTAGTCAAGCACCTACTTTAGCTCCTATTCCCACTCCTAGAAATCAGAGTTCAAATGAAACTTCTACGTCATCCTCTAGTGCCTCAAATGAACTTCAAGAAGTCATGAAACAATTACAAAATTTAGGCAATGAGTTGGTTACACTCAAGAGGCAGTAAGCCCAAAGTTTTAGACCTTCTTATCATCCTCAAGCTCAGCCTAATAGGTAACCATATCAGCCTAATAGGCCACCCAATCCAGCTGCAAATCAAAATCAAGTAAGGCCTCCTTCCAATAGACCATTTCAGCCCTATAACCCCAATGTTGCATCTACCTCTAAAGCCTTAGTGCCAGTGCAAAATATTATAGCTCAAGAGTATGATTGGTGTTTCCCATGCAATGAACCTCACAACCAGTCTATGTGCTTCAATGGTGCTTTAAACCAAGCCTTGATGGTGACAACAACTGGCATAGAGGGTGAGGTGAGCCAAGAAACAAGCCAACAACAAGGAACATCTCAGCAAAATACAACTCCAAATGAGACTACACTTGTGAATTGATAGGATGAGGATTTTTGTGGTATAAATCGAGCAATTTCTCATAATGTAGCAGCTAACACAAATTCAAAGAAGAGGAATATTAGTGAAGGTCAGTCATTAGCTCCACGTGATCCACAGCCTTCCATCACTCCACAAAGTGTTAGCAAGTAAAACATAGTTCCAAATGTGCCAGGGCAGCCCAAGCCACTTTCTAGACCATCTCAAATGCCAACTATTGTAGCCATGTACAAGAAAAGAGTGTGTAGACTAGGGGGCAGCAAAGAGATGTTTCATCCCCATTTAGCATCATTGAAAAAATGAAGAAGAAAAATGTGAATATATCTATGTGGGAATCACTATCCATCCCAAGCCAAAGGGATCTTCTACAAGCTGCCATGAAGAATTGGTCAACTTCAAATCAGCAAGCTCGTATGCAAGAGAAGGTACTCAGAAATGTTGCTCAGCCTGAGGGGAAGCTTAGAAGACATCAAGGTAAATTTTTGAAGCCCGCTCCGTTCTATGTTTCATTGATCATTGGGGATAAATTAGTACACAATTGTATGAATGATTCCAGGGAAATTAGTTATGTGATACCCAAGAAAATAGCTAATAAGTTGGGCCTCCAATATGAAGCCATATCCAAAGGGGTGGTGCAACTAGATGGGACAGCAGTAACAACAGTTGGGGTAATTAAAGATTTGAGCCTCACTTTGCATGCATGCCCTAATGTCACTATTTTGCAAGATGTGTTAGTGATAGATTTGCCACCACTTTTTACCTTATGTTTGTCAAGGGATTTCACAGCTAGAATTGGAGGCTACTTATCTGCTGATTGGTCACACATGTTGTTTAGAACAAGATATGGAACTAAATCCACAAACAAGACTGAAGCTATTGCAAACTTCCACATTGAACCTCATACTCCAAGCCCAATCAATGCCAATTGTTTAACATTTGATCAAGAGGATTATCCAAGCACCGATAAAGCTGACACCAAAGTTGAAAGCATCCCAGATTTGACTCTTGATGAATGGGAAAGAAAGGTACATGCTTTTGATCCCTTCAAGGAAATAGAGGAATCTGAACTAGGTGTTTATTGCATGCATGAAGAAAATCAGCCTACTCCTAGCATCACCAGGTTGGACCATAAGGATGACAATGAGGTACGGGAGTTGTTCTTTGATGGATCAAGAAGTAGACAAGGTGTAGGTGGGGGAGCTATGCCTATTTCACCTCAAGGCATTAAATATTATTCAACTTTTAGATTTTAGTTTGCATGTTCTAACAATACTGCTGAATATGAAGCTTTGATACAAGGATTGCATTGGTCCAAGGGAAGTATCAAAGAACTTACAAGTATTTGACGACAGTGAGCTGATTGTTAATCAAGTTAAAGGGCATCATGCTGCCAAAAAATACCTGCTCAAGTGTTATAAGAATAGGGTGTGGGACCTCATTAAGGATTTTGAAGGCTTTGGCATCAATTACATCCCTAGGAAAGAAAACCAAGCTACTGATAGACTAGCAGCAGTTGGGGCAGCCTTTGATGTTGTGGAAAGTATCAAGGAAGACAAAGTACAACCAAGCATTCATATGATTTTGAGGCCATCAGTGCCAGACAATAATGTAAGTTGGCAAGTGTTTGAAAGTGACCAACAAATCATCAATTTCTTGCAAGAAGAAGTTGAGTTCTCAGCCAAAAATCAGGAAAAGTTAGAACAACAGTATGGTGATCAAGTGGTATAGCTAAGAAAAAACAAACTAGCCAAAAGGACTTGTCACTTTAGAGTCTATTTTTAATCCTAATGATCAATTTAGGAAAGAGAAAATCAAACATCCAATTTAAGGGAGAAGATTCGGTGCCCATCTCAGTGGGAAAAGGCAAATCACTTCAAATCGGTAAAGTGGCAACCGAGCAAGAAAGGTATGCAGTTCATGCAACTTTGCCAAGAGTTCCCGGATGTATTTTCCTAGAGCTATGAAGACTTGAGAGGGTTTCAATCCTAAGCTAGCTTAACATACAATTGAATTGGATCCAAGTGCTAAACCCATCAAGCAAAAACAAAGGCCAGTCAATCCACACATGGAGCCTCTCATGAAGAGAGGAATTGAATAAGTTAATAGAGGAAAGTATCATATTTCCCATCAAGAATTCTAGTTGGGTAGCAAACTTGGTTCTAGTTTGAAAGAAGAGTGAAGAAATCAGATTTTGTGTAGACTTTAGAGATTTGAATAGAGTATCTGTCAAGGATCATTACCCACTTCCCTCTATGGAGAAAATTTTACAAGTTGTTGCTGGCTCTGAGAGGTTTTCATTGCTAGATGGTTATTCAGGGTATAATCAGATCATGGTAAAGGAGGATGATCAGTTCAAGACTGCCTTCACCACCAAATGGGGAACTTATGCATATAGAAAATTGTCATTTGGGCTATCTAACACTAGAGCTACCTTCCAAAGGGAAATGCATATGGCGTTCAAGGGTATTGATAAAAAAAAATGGTGCTGATATATCTAGATGATATTACTGTATTTTCTAAAAGTGTAGCAGATCATCTCTTTCATTTGATACAAGTGTTCCAAAGATGTAGAAGATTTGGGGTATCCTTGAACTCCAAGAAATGTATTTTCCTAGATCATGAGGGAAATCTCCTAGGCCACATTGTTTCCAAAGAAGGTTTAGCAATTGATCCAGAGAGGGTTGAATTAATAAAAGAACTACCATTACCAAGTCATAAGAAGGCCCTTCAAAGTTTCTTGGGAAGAATCAATTTTGTTCGGAGGTTTGTTCCAGATTTTACAGCACTTGTCAAGCCAATAACCATGATGTTGAAGAAAAGTATGGCTTTCAAATGGATAGCTGAAGGTAAGGAAAGTTTTGAGGTGATCAAAGAGGCTATCTCACAAGCTCCAACTCTCATTAACCTAGATTTTTCTAAGGATTTTATGCTTTATGCATTTGGAGGTGATGATACAATCTCTACAATTTTAGTATAGTAGAACAGAGAAAATGTAGAGCAGCCAATTTCCTTCTTTATCCAAAGCCCAGAGGACTATGAGGTGATATATTCTTTCATTGAGAAGCATATTCTTGCAGTGATTAGGAGCTTGAAGAAATTTAAGCATCTAGTTTTAAATAACAAGGTTCAACTACTTGTTTTTCATGTGGGAGTTAAGGACTTCCTCCTCAACAAAGACCTAAATGAAAAATGTGTAGGGTGGATTACCCATGTCATGGAGTATGACATTGAGATCAGAGTTAACAAGCTGGTCTTGAGTAAATCAATGGAAGCAAGCAATGAGAAGGATGTTGTTTTGGCATTGCAAGACAACCAAGAACAAAGAGGTGTTCAAAAAGAGAATGGTGGTATACTCACTCCTTGCTGGACCCGAGACATAATGTACTTCTTACAAACAGGCCTATGCCCTCTAGAGATGGGAAAAAATAAAGAAGACATTTTAGATTGTAGGCTATTCCATATGCACTTGTTGATGGTGTCTTGTTCAAAAAGGATATAAATGGAGTGCTACTGAGATGCATTGGGACAAATCAAATTAATAGAATGTTAGAAGAGTTCCATGGTGGATTGGTTGGGGGTAATTTTTCTCCAAGATTGATAGCCCTCAAGATTATGAAGTTTGGTTATTATTGGCCCAAGGTGTTTAGTGATTGTTATGCATGGATCAAGAGGTGCAAAAACTATGCATTCTTCACAGGCAAGTAAAGATTAGCAGCCCTCCCATTGCACCCAATTTCAGTTGACCAGCCATTCATGCAATGGGGTTTGGACTTCATTAGATTCATTAACCCAAACTCAAGCCAAGGACACAAGTGGATTCTAACAGTAACGACTACTTCACCAAATGGACTGAGGCGGTGGCACTCAAAGAGGAAAATGAATCTAGCATTCTAGACTTCTATGAGGGGATAGTAACTAGATTTGGTGTACCTACCACTATAATATTAGATAATGCATTGGCATTCATAGGATCAAAGGTAACTGAATGGGTTGTTAAGAATGGGATCTTTCTAAGAACATCATCAAATTATTACCCTCAAGGTAATGGCCAAGCTGAGTCTACCAACAATAACTTATTAAAGATCATCAAGAGGACTCTTGATGAAAATTAGAGGACTTGGCACACCAAATTGAAATCAGCCTTGTGGGCTGATAGGATAACTCCTAAGAGATCCACCGGTAACTCTCCATTCAGACTTGTTTATGGAAGAGAGGAAATCTTGCCTATGTCACTTGAGTTGCCAACATTGGAACTCATGAAGCAATTGGAATTGTTGGAGTTTGAACCCATGGAGGTTAGATATGCAAAATTGATAGAACTCCAAGAAATTAGAGAGCATGCATCCCAAGCAATGGAGAAGGACCAAGCCTTGATCAAGAGAAATTTTTATAGGAAGGTTAAGGCTAGAACCTTCCAAATTGGAGATTTAGTGTTGAAATGGGATGCAGACCGAGCAAATCCAGGAAGGAATTCAAAGTTTGATGCCATTTGGAGTGGCCCATACATGGTCATGAAATGTAAGAACAACAATGCTTTCGAATTATCTACATTAGATAATGAAGAACTGCATATTCCAATTAATGGAATCCATCTAAAGCATTGCTACTAGGAGGGAAGTTCCTCACCTTGTACATATTAGCTTAGATTTACATTCCTCCAAGTGCTTGTGCACATTGTTTTGTTTTATCTTAGTTTCACATTTCCCTAAGTGTTTTGGCACAAGCTTTGCTATCCCAAGAATGCATCTTTGCATGCCATGTTCCAAATCAGGTGATATTCTACTCTCACAATCTTCTTTCTAGAGATTTTCTAATGATTTGAGAGTACCAAGTAGTTAATTTGATGACTCTATGCCCAATGGATTGCTTCAGGTAGCTGATCATTCATCCAGCAGGAAGATGCCCCCTCTGAGTCACCAAAATTGTTATCTAAAATAATCCCTTTGCTCATTTTTGGCTAACTTCCTTTCATTCCTTCCTTCCTTGTGCCTCAGTTGAATTTTTTCACTTTTTAGGCATTCAAAATTTTCTTGAAATGGTTTCATCAGGTAGAGAATCTTCTCATCTTTCCAAAAAGGTAAATTTTTCCCTCTAACTCCTTGTATTTTGCAAGTTATGGCTCGGTGGAGTTTTGGAGGGAAATTTTCCCTAGGGAGGTTTGTGACCAATAAGAAGTCGCCACATGGTTGTGGAATGGCAGGGAGTAGAGGTGAGTTATAAATTTTCACCAAGGAATGGCGGGGCACGCAAAAGAAAAATTTTGGCCCAAAGGCCCATCGATGAATCATAAGATGCCACGTGTCCATGGGGCCATCGGAGGTCGGACTGGTGGGGAGAATTTAGAAAAATTTCCAAAATTGGCACAAAATAAAAATCTCGGCCCGAAGGCCCGCAGCAAATGAGGAGATACCACATGTCCACAAACTGGTGGGAGGCACAGGCGTGGGGGGAATTTTTCCATTTTTCCAAAGTGTGGAAAATGGCACAATAAAAATCCACCCCCGATGGCCCGTGCCAATCAAAACATGCCATGTGTCCATGTGGCCAAAAAAATTCAAAAGGGGGGAGGTGTCAAAGGAAATGTTTGGAGTTCAAGCCCGCGCCAATAGAAAGGTGCCACAAGTCCTGTTCAGGGTGATGGTCGACATCAATGGAAAAATTAGAAGTGTGCCCCGCAAGCAAATAGAAAGGTGACATGTGGCAGTGGAGTGGTGGGGGGTAGAAATTTTTGGGGAATTTTTCCCAAAATTCAAAAAAGGGAAAATTTTATACTTTCGTCCCACCAATCCAATTTTTGCCTTATTTTTGCCCTAAATCTTCAGAGCGGCATAACTTTTGATCCAGAGCTTGGTTTTTCACGTTCTTGGTGTCATTGGAAAGCTAGTGAAATTATCTACACAACAGAAGATTCAATTTTGAATTATGATGGATATTTGTGGGAAAAAATGTAGAAAATTCCCTGGCATGGAAAAACACATAATTGACTTTCAACCACCAAATTTAATGAAGTATGGTCATTTTTTTGGATCTACAGAACAATGTACTTCTAAGTATGGGTTTGTCCATGAAGCTCATCACTCTACAGGCAAAATTTGAGGGATCTAGTTGGTGGTTGAGTTCATAAATCCATTTTTCCTGTGTTTTTTGTTTTCCCTCCTTCTGCTTAACCATTAAAAGCCAGATTTAGGTCATTTGTAAAGGGTTGGACGTTTTTTCTCTTGTAAGCTATCTTTTCTTCCTCAGTAGGTAGATTTGTAGAATTTCATACCTCTCATATAGACTATAGCATGTATTTTTCCTCCTATCCATTGTAATGCATTGTATTGAACTTGGGAATGATAATGTATGTTCTATGATTGATTTTTCCCAATCCTATCATGCGTTTATCATTGTCTTTTGATCTCTCATTACATTCTGGAAATTTGTGCATATTGTGTGTTGCATTTCTTATGATCTATGTCAATTTTGCAAAGTAGATGTTCACCACTCCCTTGGTGTATGACCACTTTTACTTTATTTTATTTCTTCTGCATCCTTTATCTCTATCTCCTTGGAATTTAGAGTAGGATCTAGTATTAAACCTCTACAAAGCTCATGCATATACCTGATCGGAGGAGTGAAGGAACCATCCTTTAATCTGGAGATTCTTTTTCTAATTTTTTAAGTCCCACACTTGGGGAAAATATTCAATGTTTTACAATCACATTAGATGCCCATTATCAAACTAGAAATCTGAGAAAACATCCAGGGGTGCTGCTGATTTGCACTAATAGGAAATGAAGTCATGATTGCACAACTTCATGGAATGAAAGAAGATGGAAGATATGGAAAGAAGAATGAATGGAAAATGAATGAAAATGAATGGAAAGAGGGTCTACAACTTAGAGAATTATTTATTTACTAGATGGAGTCACCATATGTGCTTTTGAATATGCCTCCAAAGGCTAAATCCTTAACAGGAACACACCAACATGTCAAAAATAAAGTGGAAGACCTCTAAGGTCCCACTTGGCATGCCAAAACTGTTAGTGCAAATTCACAGCACCCCCAAAATGACCTATTGATCTACTTTCCTAAGGCAATGTCATTTGGTGTGAATGCAAAACATTGAGCTTTCCCAAAGTGTGGGACCTTTGCAAATGGGGAAATCTCTCCATAGAAGGTTGGTTCCTCTTCCTAAACTACCTGCCACAAGTTATTCCAGTGCAGGAAAGCTAATCTAATCCTAATATAACTATGCCAAGGAGACAGAGAGAGAGAAAAGAGGGAAAAACAGACCCTACACTAAAACGGTGATACACCAGATGAGGAAAATGTTGAACATCTATCAAAACTGCCATGGAAACAAAGAGAGGTGAGCAATGGAAAGGATGGAAAAATATATCACAGAAAAAAGATAGATTTCACATAGAAAATGTTCCAAAACTCCATGAACATAGCTCCAAAACCTGAAATGAACATTCAAACATGCACAAATACCTGCAATGAAGAGGGGCAAGAGGAAAAAAAGCAAAAACAAGCAAGGATGGACAAATGCATCACAAATCACATTTTTTATTGCTCCAGAAGTTTACACAGAACATCATTTTACTGGTAAGAGGGAAAAAATGCCATTACAGGGTAGGGGAGGAGGTTCAAACTCCATTTTTGACCCTGGGGAAGAAAAGAAGGGAGAGCAGAGCAGAAAGAATGAACAACCTTTACAAATGAGCCAAATCTAGCTTTTAACAATCAAACAGAATGAAAAAAATGTGGAAAACACAGGCAAATCAAATTGAAACTCCAACCACCAATGAATCCCTCAAATCTCACCTACAAAGTGATGGGCTTCATGGACAAACCCATACACCAAATTGCATTTCTCTGCAAAGCAAGAAAGAGGCCCATGCTTCATTAATTTTGGTGGTTGGGTGTATTTTCTACGTTTTTTGCATGCCATAGACATTTTCCTATTTTTCTCCCACAAATCTCCATCAAAAATAAAAATTGAAGATTCTATCATGTAGAGTATTTCAAAATCTTTCCAATGATATAAAGAATGTGAAAATCCAAGCTCGGGATCGAAATTTATGCCCCTCTGAAGATTTAGGGCAAAAATGGCAATTTTAGGGCAAAATTCAGGTTGGCGGGCCGAAACTTGAAAATTTTCCATTTTTTGAATCTGCAAAAAATTCCCAAAAATTCCTTGTACCCCGTCGCTCCACTGCCATGTGGCGTTTTCCCATTCTTTGATGGAAATGTGGGCCCAAACTACGCTTTTTCCTTTAAAATTTTCAATGGTAAAATTTCCCAAATTTTCCCCGTGCTCCACTCTCCCAGTGACATGTGTCACCTCCTGGTTCACTCAACAGGGGCGCGCTTCAAATTTTTCATTTATGCCTTTTTTAGATTTTGGAAAAAATTTCCAAAGAGATCTGTGCCTCCACCCTTCCGCCATGACACGTGTCACCTCCTCATCGCTCGGCGAGCCTTCGGGCCAAAATTTGACTTGGGCATTTTAACCCCCAAAGGGCTAAATGCCAAGTTTTCCTCCATGGGCCTACGCCAACCCATTTTTGTCCTTCCTCAGGCCTGCGGGAAAAAAAATTCATTTACACCCTTTTTCCAAAGCACAAAAAACTTCAACTTTTCCCTGACGTCTATCACTTCGCCTTGCCACATGGCACCTTCTCATTGGCCTCATGACACCTTCTCATTGGTCGCAGGCCTGTCTAGGGAAATTTTCCCCAAAAAACTTCGTCGAGCCATAACTTGAGATTTACAAGGAGTTAGGAGGAAAATTTTACCTTTATAAAAAGGTGAGAAAATTATCTATCTGATGAAGCCATTTCTAGAAAATTTCGAGTCCCTGAAGCATGCCAAAAATTTATTTAAGTGCCAGCAAAGGAAAAGGAGGAGGAGTTAGCCAGAAATAAGCAGGGGCTTATTTTGGATAACACTTTTGGTGACTCAGAGGGGTCATCTACCTACTAGATGAAGTGATCAGCTACTTTGAAGCATCCATTGGGCATGGAGTCATGAGTAGTATCCATCAAACTAATCTCAACTTTGAAATCTTTTATTTGAGCCACTTAAAGCCCACTGAAACTTAGAGCCGATCTTTACCAAAACCCACTGAAATGGACTATGCAAGATCAACCAAAACAACACCAAACAACTATGTACAAAACTTAAAATCATACATGCTCCAAATGGAACATGCAGAGTTTGCACAAGCACTTCTTCTACTGAAAGTAAACCTACCTACTCTACTCTAACTAGAAGCAAAGATAAGCTAAACAAACCCTACAACTGGTTGTGGAAAATAGCTTCCTTTCTTCAAAATGGGCAGCCATATAAATGAATGTGAGTTGAGTATGGCTGCTTAGAAGAGTAGAAAATCAACAAGAAGTTGGTCTTCTACCCAAATTAGCAAGGTGTCAACTGAAAACAAATCCAATACCTCTTTTAGTTGCTCTGCATTTGGATTGAAGAGGTATGGCAGCTGATCCTTGGTAGTTTGTAGCTCATCCTCATGCTTAGAAGCAAGCATGACTGGTTGTGACTTCTCCTTTGACTCCAATGAATCCAAATACCTTATTGGGCAAGGTTTGATCCATTTGATATGCCCATAGCTCTAAATTTCAACTCCAAAAATGGAGTCTTCTTGTAGACCTTCTTGAATGGATGGTGTAGAAGAAATGATGGAACTCTTCTATTGTTTTCCTTCCTATAATAAAGAACATGGAAGATTTAAATATTTTAATCTTGATTCCAAAGAGCTGCTATAAGATGCAGGTTGCTGAAAATGAAATTTATCCTCCATGACAATAGGCTCAAGTGTTTGGAATGTGGAGGATGAAGGAGAAAATGGTGTGATTTCAACCAGTTCATCTTCATCAAAACAGTCTTCCAAATCTAACAGATAAACTGCCTCATTGTTGTCCTGCTACAAATTCTAAACCTCCCCCATGGTGTTCTTTTGATTTTCAACTTGATCACCATGGTTTCTTTCATCCTCCAACATTGATTTTGAGAGATCAAACTCTTCTTCAACACTAGAAGTCAAGAGAGATGAAGTAGAAAGAAGAACTGAAGGCTCTTTTATAGCCTGCATTGTGCTCAAAGCTTTTGGATCTGCACTTTTCTCTCCCATAGCTGCAATGTTCTCCTCTTTTTTTGGATTTGGAGTAGCTTCTCTTTCCTCTGTTGCTTGAAGGAAATCTAGCTCTTGATTGAACTCTTCCTCTAGCATGAAGTTTATCAAGTCAAACTCTTCAATCTGTTGCTCTAGAGGACAAGTTGGGGCTGCAAGATCTCTTTTAGAGCTTTCCTCTTCCATGGCTGATTGTGTAACTTGAATTAGATCAACATCTTCTTCAAGTAGAGTGCCAACATGGACACTGCATTCTGAGTAAATTGATTGTTGATCTGTCTCTTCTTTTTTCTCTTCTTCTGCTGCAACAAAATCAATCCTAACCACCACTTGTTCTTCAACCTTTACCTCCTCTGTAGGCTTCACCAACAAAGGAATTTTCTCAATCCCATATCTAGGAGCCAAACTTACTAAGCTCTGAATCATTCCTTCTTTTCTTGGTTCTTCCTCTTGCTGTCTTTCATGACTGATTTTTGCAATTTCTTCTTCCCAACATGAATTTGGGAATGCAAGAGGAGGGGTGGGTTATAACTCAATTGATTTTGAAATTTTTTGTGGTGTTGGAGGAGATAGAAACTTTTGTTTCTTTGTAGGGAGTGGATATTTGGAAGGGAAAAGGATAGAAGAATTTAGATGGGGTGGAAGACTAGGAGATGGAGAAATGGAATCAACACTTGGGGCAGCATGGGCTGGATTTAGAATTTGGCATTCAAAATGAGATGGTGTTACTTGAGGAATGGAAAGAGAAAAACCAGATGATGTTGTAGAACTTACCCATTGACAAGGTTGCTCAACACCAAGTTTATAGGTCTCTATCTCCATTTTCCATTGTGTAAGTTAGGGCAGCATCTCAATCATGAATTCCAGCTTCTCATGATGGTTGTAATGTCTTGGAAAAGGGCCTCCCCGTGGACAGGGTTCTCTAAAACCAATCTGAAATGCCTTCGTTTGTGCTTGAGCCCTTGATTGCACCATGCCAACCTCCATTTTTTGGATTTTCTCCAAAAAATCTACACTTTCTTCTTGACTGCCCTCATCATATGCGTATCCTTGTGCTTGATGTGCTCCATAGCCAAACTGATTTTGTCATTACTCATATGGATATGCATATTAATTTTGAATTTGATCAAAATGTTGATCTAGAGGATTTGAAAAACATGTTGGAGGTGGAATATATTACTACTATTGTAAATGTGAATTCCATGATGGAAATTAAGCCATGATTGCACAACTTCATGGAATGAAATAAGATGGAAGAGATGGAAAGAAGAATGAATTTAAAATGAATAGAAAGAGGGTATGCAACTCAGAGAATGAGTTATTTACCAAATGGAGTCGCCATATGTGCTTTTGAATTTTCTTCCAAAGGCTAAATCCTTAATAGGAACACACCAACCTATCAAAAATAAAGTGGAAGACCTCTAAGGTCCCACCCGGCATGCCAAAACTATTAGTGCAAATTCACAGCACCCCCTAAATGACCTATGAATCTACTTTTCTAAGGCAATGTCATTTGGTGTTAATGCACAACATTGAGCTTTCACAAAGTGTGGGACCTTTGCAAATGTGTAAAGCTCCCTAGAAAAGGCCAGTTCCTCTTCCTAAACTACCTTCCACAAGCTATTCCAGTGTAGGCAAGCTAATATAATCCTAATCTAACTATGCCAAGGAGACAGAGAGAGAGAAAAGAGGGAAAAACAAAGCCTACACTAAAATGGTGATACACCAGAGAAGGAAAATGTTGAACATCTGTCAAAACTACCATGGAAATAAAGAGAGGTGAGCAATGGAAAGGATGGACAAATGCATCATAGACCAAAGATGGATTTCACACAGAAAATGTTCCAAAACTCCATGAACACAGCTCCAAAATCTGTAATGAACATCCAAACATGCAGAAATACCTGCAATGAATAGGGGCAAGAGGAAAACAAGCAAAAATGAGCAAGGATGGACAAATGCATCACAAATCACATTTTTTATTGCTCCAGAAGTTTGCACAGAACATCATTTTACTGTAAGAGGAAAAAAATTCCATTACAGGGCAGGGGAGGAGGTTCAAACTCCATTTTAGACCCTGGGAAAGAAAAGAAGGGAGAGCAGAGTAGAAATAATGAACAACCTTTACAAATGATCCAAATTTGGCTTTGTGATCATAATAAGGGACCAAGCACTAAGCATTAGCTATCACCACATAAGATTCTACTCAAAGGTTGTTATCAAGAGCATTCAAGAATCCACACAGAAGGGCAAGGGACTAATACTTTTGTATACATGTATATGAGGGGAAGTTCATTATTTCATGGACACATATATTTACATTTCTTACATCTAGCTACTTGCTCGCTATCAAGTGTGAAATGCACAATAGCCACCTAGGACAAAATATATTCACACACACATATAGAAATACATTAGGTCTAAAATGTAGTGCAGTGCTCAGTCGTAAGATCACTCATTTGATAGCTAAGGAAAATTTTACCCCTCATTTGTATTATTTTCTTTTTGGGATTTGAAGTGCTTTTGAAGGTTTTTCAGGTTACAGGTGACATCAATGATCATTTTGTGACATACTAGTGATAATAATTGAAGGATAGATAACATCTTGTGACCTATCAAAGTTGGTTTTCTAAGGTTCTGTGCAGCACAGGTGCCCATAGCAGGTCTGCAGCACCCACATGTGCCCCTTACTCATTCTAAGCACCCCATTCCAAGAAAATATTTCGGTCACACAATTTTATAAGGCTCTGTGTGACACTTCTCCCTCTTTATTCATCAGTTTGCCACTTTGGCATAGTCCATGAAAAATTATGAATCAATTAAGTATTTTTATCTCCTCATTTGCATTTAGGGTTTTAAATCTTAATTACTTATTTTCTTGGGACTATTTTTTACTTAATTACTTATTCATTTACGGCTACATTGCAATCATATTTAGGCATTTATGAATTCAATATTTTCTTAATTAGTTTGCATCAATGATACACTCATCTGAAGTTCAATGATAGAGAATGGAGCTGGTACCAACATCATATCATCCCATGCCTTTGATCAAATCAAGCTTCCCAACTCCATTGGTGCTCAATCACCAACCATCCTTGGTGCCTTAAATGAAATTGTCACCCCCACTTTGAGCACAGTTATCCTTCCCATTCATGTAAGTGAAAAAATTCTCCACGAGCTCTTTTATATTAATGAGGGGGATTTCCAATATAATTTTTTACTAGGGTGTCCATGGATTCATGTCATGTTTTTTGTCCCATCCACTCTCCATCGTTGTATCAAATATGAGCATGAGGTGAAAATATTAATGCTTCCCACTAACCTCCCTCCATTCAAATTATGTCACATGACTTACCGACCAAACGAGGTGCTTCTCCCTAAACAAGATTCATCTGAAGCATCCACTAGCTCATTTGTTGTTACATCTAAGCTACCTAATGAGATTTCATTAACAATGTGATGCAGCATATTTCATTTGGGGAGTATCGAATCCTTTCTATCAATTCCCTTCTAACACCTGATAGACTTGGTAGACTTGATAAAGTACTTACGTATCAACCAAATGTTAGGGAAATCATTTCTTTTGATCCACCTCATCTTTGAACCAATCTCATAAATGGTGGCATTGATTGCCCTTCCTCTCACATCGATGCTCAATTACACACCAAGCCATACACCAATGGTTTTTATTTCCTCTATAATAAATCCTTTTCCTATACCTACATCCATTATTTTTCATGGAAATTATTTGGCATGGGGCATTATGAACAAGGAATGCAGGATCTCATCATTAACCAATCTCGTAAACCCCATGAGAAGTTTGGACTAGGGTTCAAGGAAAAATCCATTGACTCTCTCACGCTTTCTTCATCCCAATCTCCCATTAATATTGATCCCTCATCCACTTCCTCTCCATCTAACGACCCCATAGATACAGATAATATCATGTCCATCTCTTATATTCTTTTTTAATTTAATCTCCACTATCACTTTAGGACCGGTCACTTATCAGTGTGAAGGAAAAACTAGGTCCCTTTCTCTTCAATTTTCTTGCATGGTAGCAGAATATTCCCCTATTGTCGACATTATTCAATGCACTGACAATGATTTTATCCTTTCCTATATGTGGGTGGATGTTTCTTATCTTCATAAGTCCTTACCTCCATACACATCCACTCTTCTTAATGTATCCACTATCGACATCAATATAAGGACTCCACAAGAACCATGTATCCTTAGAGTCACTCAATCCCTTGATCCTCAAGAGATTGAGTCTGTCACCACCTTCCTTTATAATTACATTCATTCCTTTTCATTGTCTTATGCCAACATGTCAAGCCTCAATCCTTATATCATTGTACACAACATCGACACCTTTTCTAATGCTAATCCATTTAAGTAGAAGCTTCACCGCATCATCCTTGTGTCACCCTCCTTGTCAAAGAGGATTTACAATGCCTTCTTTATAATAATTTCATCATACCTATTGACTATCTGTAATGGGTTTCCAACATCGTACCTATTTCAAAAACCTCAAGAAAGCTTTGTATTTATACTGACTTTCGCGACTTAAATCTTGCCTGCCCTAAGGATGAATTTTCCCTTACCAACATCGATCAGCTTATTGGCCTCACAGCCAGACATGAGATGCTTTCTCTTTTTTTGATATTTCTAGCTATACTCATATCCTCATTACACCAGAATACCAATATAAGACTTCTTTCATCACTCCTTTGGGGACCTTCTGTTATCACGTTATGATCGTCAGTTTCAAAAACATAGGGGCCACCTACCAGCATGTCATGACATACATCTTCCATGACCTTATCCATTAAATTGTAGAGGAATATGTTGATGACCTCTTAGGTAAATCCAAGCACCAACGTGATCCTCTTTCTGTCCTTGAAATCCTCTTCGCATGCCTTATTCAATTCTTCCTTTGTCTCAATCCTGCCAAGTGTTTGTTTGGATTTTTAACTAGCAAACTCATTTCCTTAATTATTTCCATCAGGGGTATTCTGGTTAAGCCCACCAAAATCAAGGTCATCCTTGAGATGCCCCCTCCTAATCTAAAGCAACTTCGCAGTCTTCAAGGTTGACTCCAATCAGTTCTTTGTTACATATCACAACTCTTTGATCATTTTTAACCTTTCGAACATCTTCTTCGCAAAGACATTCACTTTAATTGGGATGAAAATTGCCAAATTTCTTTGATGATCTCAAGAAATATCTTCTATCCCCACCTATACTCACACCTCCACATGAGGGAGAGCCTTTTATATTTTTACATCTCTACCACCGATCATGCTCTCGATACCATGTTGGAACATTGCGATGAGAAAGGCAAGGAGTAAGCCATATATTATATCAGTCACACCTTTCACGTTATGACACTTGTTACAATGAAGCTAAAAAAAATTGTTTTTCTCTCTTCTTCACCACCTCCAAACTTCGTTAATATCTCCTTAATCACAAAACCTATATCTTCACTAGTTTTCATCTTCTCAAAACTATCATCAAGAGCATCTAGCACAACTGGAATCGTTATATGAGTGTCACTTAATCACTCTTCAACACCATCATTTTTATCAAGAGCATATCAAATGCACCTATAACAAGCACCTAAAATACTGTGACTTTAACATCGGTGACCTTTTCCTCAAAGAGAATCATAATGTCACTACTCTAGAGAGGAGTCAATGTGGAAAATTTTCTCCCACCTAGATTTTACCATACATTATCATGTATAAATATGGGTCTGGAGCCTATCATTTAGTGTCTCTTGATGGTAAACCAGGAGTGAAACCTATCAATGCCTTACACTCACAACATTTCTACTATTAACATAATTACTAATCTTATCTTAGTCATATCAATGATATTATCTCCACTATCTTCCTTTCCATCTCTCATTATAATGGTTTATAATTATGTGGTCCATCATTACTTTCCCATCTATGACCTTGAATATGGGCACCACATATTTGCCCATAGAACTTTCCTTATGTACAAGTTCTTCCTTCTTGGTGAGAACCCTGCAATCATTTTATACATCACCTTCTTATCTACCTACTGGAACTATGTAAGGGTCCATAGTTGTCACGTGCACATTTTATCTTTCCCTCCCAAAGTGTTCTACTTGGCTATCCCCATCTCTATCCTAAAGTCAAAATTATGGATGCTCATATCAAAAAACTATACTATCCAAAAGTAGACTACTCTCTCGAAGGATAGTTCATATAATAAAATAATATATATATTTATCCCTTAAAGGACATCTATCGTGCATATCTCATCCTGCCATCTAAAAAATCCAAAGGAAAAATCCTAATCGCAGACCACTCCCTCGAAGGATGGAAACTTTCCTATACCATAGAAGCAAAGGCTTCCCGTGTTGATCGGCCTTCTAACCTCTAAAGTTAAAGGTAAAAATTCAAAAGAAATCAAATAATCCTAAGAAATTTTCCTGCATCGATCAACTTTCTCCTCTATAGCAAACTTCCCGCATTAATTAGTTTGCACCATATTTCTTAGAGTTGAGGCATAGACATGGGACTATCGCTTAAGGAGAAATTATTTCCCCATAATAGCTTCATCTTAACCCATACTTCGTGTCTACAGTGGGTTTATAAGTTCATAATCCATCTTCCTCTCATGATCTTAAGCATTACTAACTATCATCAGTTACTTGTTAACACTTTTTAATGGTCGCAAGTACATTGCTTTTTCTTGTTACCTATTATGCTTTACCTCCAATCCAGTTTAAAATAATCTTGTCCACATACGCTCCTCTCTATGATGAAGTGTATTGTCTCATGATTGGTTCACCCTATCAAGGTCACACCCTTTCCAACCGCATCATCCTAGATTTTGGATTTTTATCCAATTCATCATATCACATCTAATCTAATTCCCATCATATCCCACATACATCTATCACATCGTGTAATCAAAATTCATTATATATTCCTAGTTATCTATATTCATACCTCATCAACTCATCTAACATACATAATCGTATACATTCATCCATCACATAAATCTAATCTAACATCATCACATCTATTATAATCCAATTCATATCATCTCTACCATCTATCACATCATTTCCTAACCAATATCTCATTTAATCCATACATCACATCTCATATTCATGTCAACATCTAATCCTTAATACATCCAATCAAGAAATCCAAATGTCAAATCATCAATATACATCACATCTTATCCAACATCTAAACTAACATCCATAATATAATCAAATATCCACATCTGTCACATAGATCATCACACAACACATATAAGCCATGAAAAAATAATATGTATATATATATATATATATATATATATATCTCAAAATGTGTCCATACATCCATGATAGGCCTCTATGGGATCTATCTCAAAACATATATACATCAAAATCCATATCAAAATTTATGTCCAATGTTTACCCACTAGGTGGTGAACTGCAGATTAGATGCTTTGAGCTCTGATCCATGTCCTCCAGGAGTTGGGTCTTGCCCACCTCCCTATCTATCTAGTACAGGGACTTGTCTCTCTTCCTTTCCACCCATGGATCCACCATTTGTACTCAGATCCCACATTGGCTGCACCACACTAGCCATGCTCTCAGATGGCATTGATCATGTTGATCCCCCTGGTCTCCTCTCTCCTGCTAGGTATGTCGTATACCATGGTGGTTAACTGAAATTGAACTAAACTATGAGAAGTATAGCCACTAGTTAATCTACATAGGAGGACTAGAATGTTGTATAATATGACCTAAAAAAAAGTATGGAATAATTGTAATTAATTATACTAAATAAAATAAAACCCTAATTATGCAAGTAAAGAAGGATAAATGACTTAATTGATTAGAGGATATTGTCGCAGGTTTGATAGTAAAATCTAGAAGTAAGAATGACCACTCATAAGTCCTACAAAGGTCAGATATGGAGTATTTGAGCTAACTGAGGTGCCTGGGAAGGTATTAGGGCACCCCAGGGTGCCCTGATCTCCTTGAAAGCTCTGAATCTGAATTTGGCAGGGTCACAAGGTATCTTGAAATGCTACCTATATTTCACACTAGATTCATTGAGTTGCATCAAATGTGTTGAATAATGCAATGATGAATTGCAAGAGAGAAGGAAGTATCAAACCCTAAGAAAAATAAAAGATGAAAAATGAATATGTCGGACTAACCTCAGTTGCCAAACTAGTGGTCTTATCACTGAGCATTGCACTACATTTCAGAAAACACATGTGTGTAATAAGACAAGTGTAAAATGCGTAGACAATGTAGAAACTACCAAGAAAAGTAGTGTAAAAATACAAGAAAATAAGTAGACCGCACAAAGTGGGTTGCAAACATGGGACATCACTCACGATGTCACAAGACATGTAAGGCCATCATGGTCGCAAACAACAAACAAGTGTGCACACAAGAAAAGGGAAAATCCCACATATAATGGAAAACAAATCAAACAGGTAGAAACAAACAAGTAGTCATGGAAACATGTAATCCTGCAAAATAAGTGTTGTACATGGAACACCTGTTAGCATGTTAGAGTGATAACCAATATGTCAAAGCATGTATAAACAAGTAGTATAAGATGCTAAGTACAAAATAAAACAATAGCACTTGGACAAGATGAATGTGGATTCCCCCAACGACTAGTATAGAAAGGGTAGAAGGTAAGCATCCATTCCGTGGGTAGGATCTTGTATTTGTGATCACACTAAACAAAGGCATGAATTCGCATGTGTGTAGGATAATGACATATAAGAAAGAATTCTAACATGTGTAATAAAGTGAATATTCAAAGCACTAGTAAACAAGAGTAAATACCCCCAAGACAATGTCATATCTTGTGGATGAATGGAATGGAATGCAATATGGAATAGTAGGAGCAATGTGCCCCTTGAGTGGATGGAATTATATGCAGTGAGGTTCATTTTTTTTCCCCGTTAGTAATCAAGAATGAACCATAAATGCGAGTGCGTCATCAGGAAATGGTCGAGTAGTGTTGGTTGTGTCTAGCATGTTGTGATGAATGTGTATATGTAATGGTGATAAAATGTGACGTGTAGAGAGATGTTTACGTGAACCCTATAGTTGAATATATATCATGACTTGTTGAATAGACAAGTGATGATTAATCCCTAAGTATATATCACTATATGATGTGAGGATGAAGGTGGGTGACGATTTATCCTAAAGCGTATGTCACTATAAGATGAAAGGAGGGAGTGGTTATGTAACCTAAGGGTGTATACCACTACAAGATGATAATGGGGGTGGTGATTTATCCTAAAGTGCATACCACTACAAGATGATAGAATGGGTGACAATATAACCTAAAGTGTATGTCACTAACGTTAGAAATTTCAGATGAGGAAAATGTCACAAAATATCATATGAGAAAATGTCGCATGGTGAATGTAAGGTCCATTGGATTGGTAAACCCTCGGCAATCAAGTATGGACCGAGAAACTAAAGTGCATCATAGGGTGGTGAGTGAGTCACGTAGAGGACAACGTAGTATAAGGTGATGCAATGTAGGATGTGTAGGATATGATAATAGGTGTGTATGGAAATAGAATATGAAATGATGATAGGTAGATCTACATCCATGTGTAATGGAAGCTAGTGTAGCATGTAGAATATATATGATGTATAAATGCGCTATGTGAATCATACAATGTAGAAAATATAGGGTGTGTAAATTATGTAAGATGTGGTGATAGGTGTAGATATAATATGTAGTGATGACATGTAAATCTAGACCCATATATAATGTAACCTACTGTAGTATGTAGAATGTAGGGATGAAATTTAAAACTAGACTCATATGTAATGATGACTAGTGTAGTATATTGAAAATTTATGCTATGAAAATGTATTATGTTTAATGTGACTGTAGAAATAAGTGTGGGATGAATGGTGTATAATGCACAATGTAGGATGAAAATGGAATATGTAGTTCCTATGGTGCAGTGTGTGGGGTTTTGTGTAATGGTAAACCCTCAATAGTCAAGTGTGAACCGAAGCACAAGAGTGTGTCATCAGGTAATGAGGGCGTTATGTTGTATGATATGCTACATTGATAGAACAAAGAAGAAGAATTATGAAAGGTGAGACTATGAAACTATGTGGAGAAAGGGTGTGTGTGAGTGTTATGCCTCCCAAGTGTATATGGCCAAAAATAATGTAAATTAATTGAGAATATTGTCATCCTAAGGGTCAAATTCATACAGACAAGCATTGGTGACTTGGTAGGCAATAGTGTGTGGTTGATCATGCAATGAGCCATTAAGGCATAAGTTGTACATGCCCATAGCATACTTCTCATTGGTGAATGGGGGAAGTGGAAAAATATGTGCATACCAATGAGTAAGGTTGTGAGTATAACCTAGGAAAGAGCTATCAAAAATGATAGCACATTTGAAAGGCATAGGAAAGGATATGTCTATATGATCTAGATATAGGGTTCTTCCAATATAGTCTAGCCAGGACTGTCCTAATGTAAGTGGTGTAGTGGTAGGAGTACGTGTAAGAAATACATCAAGATGAAAGATACAAAGGTTATAATTTGTTGTGACCTGGACTAACCCATGATATAAATGAGGATGGTATGGTGGTGGACTAATATTAGTAACAAAGAAACCTAAGTTATCTAAGTTGTCATGTGTACATATGGTTTTAGGTGAAGTAGGGTCTAGTTGAATGTGCTCCCAATATGAGCCATGTATAAAGAGTGTACATGTAAAGGGTGTAGGAGCTAATGATGAAGATGAATATGGGATAATATTGTGCATGGATGGAACAAGTGGCTGATATGGAATAATAGTTGTAGTAGGAGGTGGTATAGAAGGGATAACATCTAGTAAACAAATAACACCCTCAAGCGGTGGTAAATGAGGTGGATCATCCATAGGTTGAGGCTCGTTTGTAGTATCAATGTGAGGGATAGGAATAATAGTGTTAGAGTCATGAACACAATATTGGAATGGATCATGATATCTGAAGAGATTATACTCATCATGCTCATATAAGAACTTGACGCAACGGTGGACCATAGAAGTAACATCTTGCATGGCATGAAGCCATGACCTTCCTAGCAAGCAATTATATGATACTGGAAAATCAATGACAAAAAAGACGTTAGGGAGAGTCTTAGGACCAGTAGTGAAAGTAAAGGTAACATGGCCTAGACATAGACGGACATTACCATCATAATCACGGAGTGAGATAGAAGAAGGGCTAATGTCACGATCAGACAAACCTAAATCCTGGAGAAAGGACACAGGGAACAAATTAATCTCATAGCCATTATCAATAAGAGTGTGTTTGACAATAAAATTGTATATGTGATACATGATATAAAGTGGTGGGTTATTGTCAAAGGGGTGAATGTTGGAAGAATTATTGGCCTTAAATGTTATTGTTGTGAAAAGGCATTGAAAAATGTGTTATACATGGACTCCGAATGCATGTCAACAGAAAAATTTATGGTAGCAAAAAGGGTTTGAACACGGTGGAGAAAATCAAGATGGGTAAGCAGATATTCATTGACAGATATACTCATGATGGCTAAATACAAATGGAAAACCCTAGAAGGTACTATGAAGAAATGTGGGGTTCACCAAAATGATTAACTGAAATTGAACTAAACTACGAGAAGTATAGCCACTAGTTAATCTAAATAAGAGGACTAAAACATTATATAATATGACCTAAACAATAGTATGGAATAATTATAATTAGTTATACTAAGTAAAATGAAACCCTAATTATGTAAGTAAAGAAGGAGAAATGACTTAGATGATTAGAGTAGATTGTCGCAGGTTGTCGCAGGTCTGATAATAAAATCTAAAAGTAAGAACGACCACTCAGAAGTCCTACAAAGGCCATATCTGGTGGATCTGAGCTGGCTGAGGTGCCTGAGAAGGTACTGGGGTGCCCCGGGGCACCCTAATCTCTGTGAAAGATCTGAATCTGAATTTGGTAGGGTCTCAAGGTATCTTGAAATGTTTTTTTTCTATCACACTAGATTCAATGAGTTTTGTTGAATGTGTTGAATAATGTAATGACGACTTGTAAGAGAGAAGGAAGTATCAAACCCTAAGAAAAATAAAAGATGCAGAATGCATGGGTCGAATAGATCTCAGCTACCAAAATAGTGGTATTTTCACTGAGTTTTGCACTACATTTCAGACCCAGATGTAGTTTTGGTGTGTGTGTGTGTGTGCATGTCATGCCCTAGGTGCTCTTGTGTCAGTCGCACTTTGTGAAGTAGCGAGCAATAATAACTATATTAAATGTAATAGCATGTGCGCATGGAATAGAATATAATCCCTCCCCCTATGTTGTGTGTGTTGATATAGATCTCCTAGCCTTGATGCATGGCACTATGTGGATGCAAGTGATGTAATTGATGCAAATCTAAATGGATTGATAGTAGTGTGTGACACTAGGACCCTCATTATGGTCTTATAACTTTATATTTATAGGGTTCTCTTTCTCTAATTTCATAATTAACCCCGACATGGCCGACTAGAAAAGAAAAGGATGAAAAACAGCTAGAAATATCCCAAAAATAAGTGGGAAATTAAAACATGGATCGGGGTGCCCCATGTGGGACCAGGGCACCCCGGGGCATCCCAGTATAGGCATGGGCACCTGGGTTTAGGCTAAAATGTCAAGAAAGTTGTGAAATGGGTCGATACATAGGAGGAAATGTGTGGGAATGATGAAATAAAATATAAAATAAAGGTTGCCAAAAGGTGGGATTAATTAGTACTTTATTTACTTGAGAACCTTCTAAATAGTAGTATAAGACTGGGCTAGTTAATGCCTAGAGTGCATGATTTTGTGTCTACACATGGCACATCTGGCAATCTAGATGTAACAATTTGCTCATAGTGATGCATTTTCGCACCTAGTGTCTTGTACTGCTCTAGTGATACAATACTATGCAGAGCCATCTGATCGGCTCCTTATGAGACCTCGAGTGCCTCACTCCCTAATGTTACAACTATGTGTCCAAGATCTTCAAATATTTCCCTTTATGCCTCCCTCTTCTTGAGGTATCTATCTTGCTTATGTGTGGCCAAGTATCTCTCCTGGTGTAACCATGTATCCTCTTGACATGTTGCATTCATCTTATGGCAAGCAGTATCTAACTCTACCCATAAATGGTTATCTTAGTTTTTGCCCCTCCATCTCCACCCTCCTCTCCTCTAGGAGTTTCCTGCTACTCTCTTGCTACCACTACCTCCTCCTCTAATCCTACCTCTTACCTCTCCTTCTATGGTCTCTATCTCACTCCAACCTCAAATATTTCTCTCTCATAGCTCTCAATTTTCATCCTTGCACTGTGCAAATGATCTTGGTCGGCCACCTTTTCCATTGATATAGGACCGTTCATCCAGTCGTCGTCGAATAGCCTAGTCATCGTTGACTCAAGCACATTCTTCATCGACCCATCCTAGTCGTCATTAACCCAACCCCAAATGTTCATTCCCCATCCTCTTTTCTCCAATCCCTCTTCTAAATTATCTTTTCTTCCACTTTTGACTTGTTTTTTTCATAACACGCCTTTATTTGTCGCTTCATACTTACCTCGCTATCTCTTATCTCCTCACGCATCCTTAATCACATCTAGATGCCCACTCTGTGATCATCTTTGTGTCTCTATTGTGGCACCATATTTCATCCTAAGCCTGCCATTATGGCCATCCCTTATTTTTTCTCGCCAAGATGCATATTTCATTGATTCCTCATGTATGAAGGATATGGCATCTTGACCATCCTCACATTTATTTGTGTAGACTTTTGATGTTTGAATTTGACCCATTAGTCCCATGGCTTACACATCCATCCAAGTGGATTCCCATTAGACTCCCTCCATATTGCAGTCATTTTCACCGACTCACATGTCTGTAGGAAATTACCGTCATCTCCATTGATGTTGTATTTTATTCCATATCGAAGTGATTCCAAAATCACCTCCATATTTTTGTTTTATGATTTTTATCCTTCCCCCCTATACTTGGGGTGTCTTCTTTCATCTTATTTATTTTCTCATCCTTTCCACTCTTTACCCCTTCATCTATCTCTTTCAACCTAGTGATCGATTTTTCTTCATATCATGGATCCCTAGTTTGAGGGGGAACACCTCAACCATCATCTTTCATCACTTCTCCTTTTTATCTCATGGATTTCCCAACACAAACCAATCGACAAAAAGGGGCAAATGTATACACCAATTTTTGGTATCCCTTGTCCCTCATCCCACTTCCACTCCCCTTTATCGTCATTTCTCACATAAATACCTCTCTTCTCATTTAAAATCCCCCTTTCTCTCTTAAATTTCATTTATCCCTCTATTTTTTATTTTTATACCTTAATTCCATCCTAATAATATCATTAATTTTTCTTCCCTAAACATCCTTAATAATCCTTAGTTATCCCTAAACCTATTCATTAACTATTTTTCTCATTCATAAGCACCTTATTTATCATTCCTAGGTTTCCATCTACCTAATTTAATAAGCTTTTATCCCCCAACCACATTTTATCCTCCCACCACATCCCTAACCTACAATAATCACCTAAAACCCTACTCTTACCACATAAGGGCTTCTCATCTCAAGATCATCACATCCTCCACCACCCAAATCAAGGGACTACCACAGTCTCCAGCAACCCATCCAGGTCACTGTCAACCCTATGAATACACCCATACCCATCCTCTCTTGAGGATGTAATTTTTGAGACTTCTGGCTTTCTTGTGATTTTGTCTTTGTTTCTTACTCTTCTTTACAGTTGTTATTACCACATTGGAGATACTTTAGAGATTTTGTGCAGCACCTTTGAAGATTTGAATTCCTCTTATTACTTGGTATCACATATTTTCTTGCTTGGAGTCCTCATTGCCATCCCATCACCATTGTGCATCAGCCTTGTAGGTTTACCAGTCACCTTGAAGCTCTACCCTTATATCATCCATCATCAGTCCATCTCTGTAGTTTTTCTTTTTCATCCATTTTCATCCATCCAACCCTATATCCCTTCTCGGTCGTCGTCGACTCAGCCCAGTCATTACCGACCCAATTCACATCTATCTTATTATCTATTACCCATCATGTCATTCATCTATCTTCTGATCACTCCAGATCCCAAATCTTTCAATATTGTAATTTTACACACATGTTGCCTCAAATTTTATCTCCATCATACCTAGTCATCATCGATTCACCCAAGTCACTGTCGACCCTATCTCAATCTGTCTTATTTATAGGTATATGTTCCATTTAAATCATATCTTGTTGTTGACTAAGTTCCAAGAACTCTCTATTTCTCTGATCCACCTATTCAAAAGTCTAGATCTAACCTTTTAATCCCAGTCGCTATCAATTCTACCCAGTTATCGTTGATTTAATCAAGAGTTATCATCTTCATCACCAAATCCAAAAAAAATCTTGCATCCTTTCTCTTATGATCAGATCCAAACCCTTTGTAGTATCTCATCATATTTATCAGTCCCAAATAAGACCCATATCATCTTTTTAGATCTTTCAGTCATCGTCGATTGTGCCTAGCAATCTCGGGTCACCATCAACCCGATCAGGTTTGGTTCAATTTTCATTATTTTGTATTATCATATTTTTTATCTTATTTAGTACCCCTCAAATTTTTTGTTTCATATTCATATTTTTTGCATTGTATTGCTTATATATCATCCTTTTATTTATCTTTTATCAAAAAGTGGGTTGATATCCATCCTAGGAAATATTCACTTCTTGGGACTGAAATTATCAGGCAACCCACCCTCTTATCTACAAATAATTTTCTTTATTGAGTTTCTATTTGTTATGCAGGTAATCAATCTTGCTATGAGGAGTATATTTTGCACCAGTATCCATCATAATATTATCAAGAGGTAGCCTTAAACCCTCTCATCATTGGAGTTACTTATTTTATTTATTACCATTTCACTAATTTGAAATAGGGGTGATAAAATTTGATCAACAATGTGTGTGATTGAAACAATGTCGCTTGAGCTAGGATATCTTAGTGTCAATCACATAAAGAATAGTGGGATACAACTACTTTGTCCCAATGATAATGTGTGGTATGGAATTCAGAATTAACCCTCATATGTAGTGAAGTGTGAATTCCAAAATGTAGTCCTTGATGTAGTAGTTAGAAAATAATAGCTCATTATAGTAGTATGTGCCTCTTGAATGCTTTCCTCCCTAATGAGCTTAAATAAGACATGTATATATATATATGATTCCCTTTCTTAAGTTTATTCATTAACAAGTGAAAGTCCGACTAAGAGTGATAAAAGAAGACAAGAAATAAGTAACATTCAAAATATCAAAAAAAGAGGTAAAGAGGAAACAGATTTCCAAAGGGGGCCATAGTGCTTAGGAACTCTTGTCCCTAATAGATTTTTTTGTATAGGTTGCTCAGAATGTCAGACAGTTAAATTATGTCCGAGTAAAATTTCATTTAGTGAGAAAAACTATAAGTTTTCAATTATAAATAACTATTAAGTATGAAAAGGATAAAAGCAATGTCAAAGCAAAGTAAAGAGGTGTTAATGAGTATTTTTCTTGCTTAGGAATCATGCATATAAATGAAGTATTTAAAGGCTATGTGTACATATTAAATGTATGATTTAGTGACTGCATTTTAGTGTAATCATCATCCTTTGTTTTTAGTCTTTCCCTTTCCCGTTTTCCTTGTATTTATTAGAATAGAGTAAAGTAGCAATAGGTATTAGAATAGTTAGTTGAAGAGTGGGAGTTCTCCAGAGCTTTTCCTTGAAGGAGCCTTACTCCCATGCCTTGGATGCACTCCCCAAAATTTTTGTTCCCTTAGGTGTTTATTTCTATTTGACAACAATTTTATGGCACACTTATTGGGACTTACTTCATTTTTTTGAAATTATTAATAAAAGTAATTATTTAATACTTTTTAGTTATGATTTTGGTGATGATATTGACGTTATTTGTTTTTATAAGAATAAACCAATCACCTAGAAACTCCTCTCATTCATGAACCAAATTCTCACATTCGTATACCATTTCCATCCATTCCCTTCTTTATTCTAATTGTAGTCATGAAATAATGCACTCTCTATTTACATAATGTCTCTAAGTATTTCATTATATACATGATTCATAAGCAAGGAGACTAGACATTAACAACACTTGTTTAATTCATCCATTGCTTTTATCTTTCCCACACTCTTGTTATTTGTTTTTATGAAATGACCACTTTACTTTTGGATACTAAACAACATGTGACGCAGCTCTATATTAACTATTATATCTTTTTAGCATCTGAGACATTACCGCCAATAAGGGATAGGAGTGCCCCAAGCGTTATTGTCCCCTCTGGGTGCTTCTGTCCCTTTCCCTCCTTTTCTTGATTTTAAATCACCACATCATCTGGTATCTTTTCTAGAGGATTTTTTATCACTTTGGGTTGGTTTTTTCAGTTGTTATGACAAAATTCAAACAAGAGAATCATATATATTTAAATTTAATATGTTCAATTCACGCCATGTTCACCAAATGATTTAAATAAATTTAAATATTTATTAGAGGACTGTGATCAAATGGATATAGTAATGATAAACAAGATCTATCATGTAAAGTACAAGCAAGTATGCAAAATAGAAAAATGAGAATGACTTAGCTTGTATCAGGAGATATGGGATGATTTTGGGTTGGAAGATGACTAAAACATGTTGGATATTAATTTTTTGAGATTTTTCTAGAAAACTTATACCTGATACTTCTTTGTACAGGAGTTCCTATAGTAGGACAAGACCACCTTGGGAAATAATGTCTGATATGGGTGCTAGTTTCTCTACAACAGCTTTACTTCTAGTATTTTTAGGGTTTTAACTTAGCTTTTTTCTTTCACTATTTATCTCTCTAGAACTCTCATAGGGTTCTTGTATCGCACCTATTCCTGTAATACAAACCCTATCTACCTGCACAAAGCTCAAAATTTTAGACCCTAAAAAGACCAAAAGTATATTTTTTGTAAGGACATTATCACCTGGGGCGGTCCTATCCTCCTATGGGTGATCCCATATGAAGAGGTATCAAGTCTCGGTTTTCTAGACAGAGCTCACACAGTCCAAATCCAACCTATTCTAGTCATCTTCCAGCAAAAAATCAACCCAGATATACCGATACAAACTAAGTCATTCTCATTTTCCTATATTGCATACATGTTTATACTTTATATGCTAGATATTTTTTATCATTGTGATATTCATTTGATCTTAGAACTTTGATAAATATTTAAATTTATTTTAAAAATTTAGTGAATGTGATCCTTACATGCCCAGTCTCATATCTATCTTTCATGCCTATTATTCGTAGTGGTCACTTTCATCTCCCACAACATAAGGAGCTTCTTTCGCAAACCCGTAATCATTCCAGTAATATGGATGAAACCACACATGATAACCCCCTCTTCAATTCCCATCCAATTATTTTTTTAGGATATAAAAACTTTTGATAGCAAATACTCTTATGATGAAGACACTAATGTGGATTAGGCACAACTTGATGATGTCAACACTTTTTGTTCCACATTACGTGATAATCCCACTCATATGCCACATGTTCTTAATGTTTTATTAACTATTCAGTGTGTCCATGAAAATTCTACTCATGTTATATGGTTAGCACCTTGGTGCTCTCTATGGCTATCCCTTATTCTATTCCACTTTCATCCTCCCCCACCACCGTGGGGGTATCCACCATTTATATGCCTATTTCTACACCCTCTACTCACTTCTCTTAGCCCATCATTTCCCAAATCCATCCTAGCACTTCTTCGAGCACCCACGCCATAAATTTTATGTATCATGATTTTTAAACTCAAATTCATCAATTGTAGAAGACCTCTTTTTCTTCTTCTCTATCCCTTGATTATTTGCTTCTTCTTCATAGTCATCTTGCACCTAAGGTTTCTTCTTATCCACTTTCTCCCAATTTTTCCTCACCTAATTTTCCTCTCTTCAATAGCCATGGAGATCCCCAATAGCACCTTCACTCATTTCATGTTGCATGCTTGGATTATGCTTTTGATGACACACTCTTGACCAAGTTGTTTCCTAGGAGCTTATAGGACTATGCCTTATGATGGTGTTGCAATTTTCCTTTACATTCCATTTGATCCTTTACTCCTATTAGAAATATATTTCTATCTCACTTTTCCATGAATATTGGCACAAATATATCATATGCACAAATGGATAAAATTAGGCAAGGAACTAATGACAATCTTAGTGACTATGTGTTGCGTTATAAGACTAATCTTTCAAAAATGAATTTGAATTACAATATATTTTCATTCAAATCCAATTAACTCCTTTACAAGAGTGTGTACTCTTTGATTCTTTTCACTCTTTTGATCAGTTATGTCATACTTTGAAAAGTAGAGAGATTAAATTACTTTCTTTGGTAAAACTTAAATATGATGCTAATATTTTGATGCAAGAGCATCATAGGTGCTCAGGTATTTGGAGAGTCTAGGTATTTTGTCAACAGCATTTTCCCTCCATAGTGGAGTTTTACAAGTTCAAATATGAATGTAATAATTGTAGTAAGAGGTAAATAGGCCTGGTAAAAGGGTAAAATGTCTATATAAGATTATTATAAGATAAATCAAGCCATTAAAGGTGTCAAACCTGTGGATATGTTATTTTAAGAAGAATTGGTCAAGTTACAAGTTGGGCATGTTGTTGAGTCTAAATAGGTAGTAGTTACATGATTTTAGGATCAAGTTTTCATACGATTGTAAGAAAGACACTAATTTGAAGTGTGTGTTCACATGTAATAGAGAGGAAGGAATTGTGACAGAGTGGAACAATGATGAATAAGGAGAATGATTGAAATTGCATGGGTTTTATCTTTATTTTACATGGATTTGTGAGCATTTTGGTATGATTGTATATAAAGCTTTGTCACCAAGCTGAGAGCATGAACTTGACAGTAAGAAAATGGAAGAGTTTTATAGATCTATGAAGGTTTAGTTAGGAGGGTAGACATGAGATAAGAAACATATATTTTTCTTAGCCCATGAAATTACTTCTATATTCATGCAGCCTCATTTAACTCCTCTCAGACCCTAACTAGGGAAAGGCCTATCTCAAATTCTAACCATCAAAAATTGATGAAACTTTTGTAGCATCTCTATATAGATGTTAGAGGTTTGTCAATTTTCATTTTCTAACTCACACGTGTGTATGATATATGCATTAAGTTGCAGGTAGACTGTCATAGAGGTTGATATTGAAGGTTTTTGGTTACATGGGAGGTCTAAATCTTATAATCAAGTTATGAAACTTGGTATACATCATGTTTTCAACATCACAAAGGTGGATCCAACCATTTTCAGGTGATATCTTACTATGAAGGGTCATTATTCTAGTTGTATAGATAAAAAGAGACCTAGTTTGGCTAAGAGCATGATCAGGACGTATAGTTATGTACAAAGTAACACTTCATGAAATTTAAAAATGTTTGAGAGCTTAATAAATGGTTCTCAAATCATTAGTTAGCTCTGAGAAAATATCAAGGGAATTTTAGATCCAACATCATTTGTGTCTTAAGAGGGATATTAGACAATAAGGCTATTACAAAGAATTGGGGATAAAATTAAGGACATGACAGATTTTGGAGGTCTAGCCATCTCATAACAGGTTAGAATAAGTGTTTTATGTATGGTGAGAGTGAATCAAAACCCTAGGTACAGTATTGGGCATATTGGCCACTTCTAGCCTATTATGCTAGTTTGAAGGAAGAATAGTGTGGAAGAGTTGAATATAGGAAATGATAGCCAAAGGTCTTAAAGAATGAGGTTGTGAGAGAATAATTTTAAGCATATGATGATTGAAGTGAATGAGATACAAGAGTATAGCCTATGAATCCATACCTTGCATGTTGCAACCTAGAGTTGGTTGGTTTATGAGCATAGGAAGAATGGTAAAGGGAGAAGGTGTCTTGTGTGAACATGTAGATATATATATGAAGGAGTGCATAAGAGAAAGGATCCTTAGAGCAGGGGATTATAAGATAGGAGTTTGGAGTGTATATATCTCAAGTAGAGATAGAAGTATCATTGGGAAAGAAGGAAAGCTGTCAAGTACAAACATAATAGGTAGTTGATTAGATCCCCTACACAAATTTTGGTATCAGAGAAGAGACTTTGATTGATAATATGATTTAAAGGTATCAAATAATAAAAACAAGATGATGATGGCACAATTATATCCAAGAATGCAGAAAAAATAGCAAATCTTGCTAAGGGAGCTGATGGAGCAATTTCAATAGATGAGAACACAAATGGAGGATAGAATGGATTCTTTTGAGCATCTTGTTAGAGAGAGAATATCATCTTAAGAGATCAACAAAATTGTGTCTACAAACTGCATGGGAGAAGGAATCCAGTATTCGGGAACCAGGAAAAAAGGTATGTGTACATTTGATAATGAGAATGCAATTTGTAGTGATGTAAATTGTTTTAAGAGGGCTGACAAAAGGCAGATAACAAGAGCAAATCAGTTATGCAGAAAAAACGAAGGGATGAGAAGTGAATCTCTCTTAAATTAGTCTTGGGTAAACTAGGAGGTAAAAAGACAACTTTGAATGGTCAATGCATAGATGTAAGTGAGAGAAGGAATTTATTCAGAACCATATGCAAGTCTAGAGGAAAAGTGTGTGATGTCATCATAAATGGAGGAAGCACAAACAATGTGATGTCAGAATACATGGTTCAGAATCTGGGGTTAAGAAGATTTCCACATCCAAGGCCGTATCATATTGCAAGGGTGCAACAAAATAACAAAATATTGGTAAGTGAGCAGAGTGTTGTTGATTTCCAAATTGGAAAGTAAAAATATACAGTGTTGTGTGATGTTCTACCTATAGATGTTTGTCATATGTTATTTGGTAGACCTTGGAAATTTGATAGAAAAGCCAAACATGATGGGTTAACTAATGTTTATAAATTTTCTAAGGATGGATTTGAGCATGGTCTCACACCTTTAAAGGGTGAAAGAGATAAGAAAGAAGGGAGTGCCATGCTAATGAGAATAAAGAAATACCTGCACAATACAATGGAACAGGTTAAGGAGGAAAAAATAGTAAAAGTGTTACCTTATTTTGAAGATTTGATGAATGCATATGATGAGTTGTGGATGAGAGACATAAGACCTTCAAGGAGGGTGAAGGCAGAAATAGAGATGTGCACTAGTGCACTTGTAAGAAGCAAAGTGAGAAGGGAAACACCAAGAAAGGTGTTTGATGACCAAAAAGCTGGTCACATGAAGAATATAACAGCAGAGGAAGACTGTGAGAAAGATGATAAGATGGTGAATCAAAATTACCACCTTGGAGAAGCACTAAGTTGCTTGAATGAAGGCATGATAGTCAGGGAAGTTAAGCAAGATAGATTGCATGCAGGAGACTTGAAGACAAGTCCGAAGGACAAGAAATATTGCACAAAGGAAACCATAGAAAGAGCAGGCATGGAGTTCAAGAAGCCACCAAATTTTCTAACTAATCCAATGTTTACATGTATGAATGCAGGTACAACTCATGAAGTACTAAGTATTAGTGAAAATGAAGGAAGATCATATGATGGAAGTGATGCTAACATAGTGGAAGAAGACCAAATTGGTCCTAAGTTTGATAAGGAGGAAAGAGAAGACACTCTCACATTGAGAGAGGAGCTGCAGAGATTAGAAGAATTGTTTGGATTCATGCAAGTTTCAGGATAGCCTAAGAAGTATGAAGAACTGATGAAGGAGTTCAAGGAGAAAGACCAAGCTGAGGCAATGGTGACTGCTTTCCAAGGAGAAACCAAGAAGCCTAAGAAAGAAAATGAACAAGAGGAGGAGAACATGCAGCAGTAAAAGCCTATAGACATACTAGAAGGGTTGAAGAAAGATCATTTGAGAGACAAAACATTATATATGCAAGAGGAACAGATAAAGAAAGCTAAATATGAGGCTGAAAGTAGGTTAGAGACAAGAATCCAAGCTATAAGACAAGTTTCACATGGTAAAAAGGTGGATAATCATGAAAAAGTGTATGCAATTGTTGCAGGATTGTCAAATAAGATTGAAAAGGAAGTTGAATCAGATTTCTCATGGAAAATGAATGTGTTGAATGTAAAGTATACAATGATGACCAGTCAAGAAGGTATTGATAATGGCTCAAATAGGAATGCAATAAGTAACCAAGAAGTAATCTCAGATCATGAGCAAGGGTGTATGGTCTGACAACCAATCTAGGTGACAATTCGCATGAGAAAGGCATCATTGCAAGTGGGGCAGGTTACAACAATGAAAGAGGAAACTTAGTATGGAGATATGAAATCAGTCCTAATAAAGGACATAGTCAAGTCAAAAATGAGTTCAAAAGCAGGTATGGATACATATGGAAGGATAAGTAATTCTATCTACTTCCTAGACAAGCAATGGAATATCAAAGAAGCTAATGATGGTTTGAACTTGAGTATAGAATGTAATATCAACTTGAGCTACATGGGTAACTTGGAACAACTTCATGTTCATTTGAAGAAGGAATATGTAATAGAAAATAACATCGAAAAAATGTAAGAAACTAGACTTGAAGAAGACCAAACTATGTTTTAGTCAATAAGACAAAAGAAATGGTGTAGAGGAGGAATATCTCAGTTGGAGCATCAAGATCGAGTGGGTTGTTGGGGTGATAAGCAGGTTGATAAGACCATCTATATAGAGGTTCAGGAAAATAGAACAGAGAGGCTAAGGAATGAGAACAAGAAGTCCAAAGGAGTAAGAACCAATGACAAGGACAAAATCAAGGTTAAGTACAAGCTAATCAAGACAATATGGTTTTGGTTACTACTCAACTTTTGTGAAAGCAAGCAAATGAAGAAAAGGTATAAGTGTGGTTCCCAAGAACAAGTACATCAGTTTGAGTGGGTGGTTGGAGCATCCACAAATAATGGGAAAAGTGAGGAGACAAGAATATTAAGATTGAACAAAGAAATCAACAGGTAGTAGAAGAATAGGATAGTCAAAATGAAGAAATTTGAGTTCTCAAGCCAACAAGGAAGGTACAGTCATTACAACAAGTGACATGTTCACAAGGACAATGAAACAGGGGTGTGAAAGCAGGTATAAAACAAGAAATGGCAGATATGACAAGCAAATTATGAGACCTAAGACAAGAACCGTGACAAGCACTAAGCAAGGACAAGTAGACCACAAGCATAAAGAGAAGCAGAAGAAGATGATGAAGACATGGCATAAGACATCATATACAACCTTGAAGGAGCTATACACAGCTGGAAGAGCAATGAAGAAGCAAAAGAAGGTAACAAATTGAATGCATTTGAGCTAGAAGCTCAACTTTCTCTTTCATGGGAAGTATGATGCAGGAGCATCATAGGTGCTCACGTATTTAGAGAGTCTAACTATTTTGTCAAGGGAATTTTCCCTCCATAATGGAGTTGTACAAGTTCAAATATGCATCTAATAATTGTAGTAAGAGGTAAATAGGCCTGGTAAAATGGTAAATTGTCTATGTAAGATGGTTATAGGCTAAATCAAGCCCTTAAAGGTGTCATACATGTGGATATGTTGTTTTGAGAAGAACGGGTCAAGTTACAAGTTGGGCATGTTGTTGAGTCTAAATAGGTAATAAGACATGATTTTAGGATCAATATTTTCATACTATTGTAAGAAAGACACTAATTTGAAGTGTTTGTTCATGTGTAATAGAGAGGGAGGAATTGTAACAAAGTGGAACAATGATGAATAAGGAGAATGATTGAAATTGCATGGGTTTTATCTTTGTTTTACATGGATTTGTGAGCAGTTTGGTATGATTGTATATTAAAAAAATTCACCAGGCTGAGAGCATGAACTTGACAGTAAGAAAATGGAAGAGTTTTATAGATCTATGAAGGTTTAGTTAGGAGGGAATACATGAGAGAAGAAACATATATTTTTCTTAGCCCATGAAATTACTTCTATATTCATGTAGCCTCATTTAACTCCTCTCAGACCCTAACTAAGGAAAGGCCTATCTCAAATTCTAAACATCAAAAATTGATGAAAATTTTGCAGCATCTCTATCTAGATGGATGTTAGAGGTCTGTCAATTTTCATTTTCTAACTCACACGTGTGTATGATATATGCATTTAGTTGCAGGTATATTGTCAAAAAGGTTGATATTGAAGGTTTTTTTTTGTATAGGAGGTATAAATCTTGGAATCAAGTTATGAAACTTGGTATACATCATGTTTTCAACATCACAGAGGTGGATCCAACCAGTTTCATGTGATATATTACTCTGAAGGGTCATTATTCTAGTTGTATAGATAAAAAGAGACCTAGTTTGGCTAAGAGCATGATCAGGACATATAGCTATGTACAAAGTAACACTTCATGAAATTTACAAATGCTTGAGAGCTTAATAAATGGTGCTCAAATCATTAGTTATCTTTCAGCAAACATCAAGGGAATTTTAGATCCAACATCATTTGTGTCTTAAGAGGGCTACTAGACAATAAGGCTATTATAGAGAATTAGGGATAAAAGTAAGGACATGAGAGATTTTAGAGGTCTAACCACCTCATAATAGGTTAGGATAAGTGTCTTATGTATGGTGAGAGTGAATCAAAACCCTAGGTACATTATTGGACATATTGGCCATTTCTAGCCTATTAGGCTAGTATGAAGGAAGAATAGTGTGGAAGAGTTGAATAGAGGAAATGATAGCCAAAGGTCTTGAAGAATGAGTTTGTGAGAGAAGAATGTTAATCATATGATGATTGAAGTGAATGAGATACAAGAGTATAGCCTAAGAATCCATACCTTGCATGTTGCAACCTAGAGTTGGTTGGTTTATGAGCATACGAAAAGTGGTAAAGGGAGAGGGTGTCTTGTGTGAACATGTAGATATATATATACAGTCCAGACTCCTATCTCATAATCCCCTACTTTGAGGATCCTTTCTCTTATGCACTCCTATATATATATATATATGAGATAGGGGATTATGAGATAGGATTCTGGACTGTATATATATATATATATAGAGAGAGAGAGAGAGGATACTCAAAGTAGGGGATTATGAGATAGGAGTCTAGACTGTATATATATATATATATATATATATATATATATATATATATATATATATATATATATATATATATATATATATATATATATATATATTTGAAGGAGTGCATAAGAGAAAGGATCCTCAAAGTAGGGGATTATGAGATAGGAGTCTGGACTGTAGATATCTCAAGCAAAGATAGAAGTATCATTGGGAAAGAAGGAAAGATGCCAAGTACAAATATAATAGGGAGTTTATTAGATCCCCTACACCATATTTCCTATGCTTCTACTAAACAAGTTCCTAAGAAAATATGCCTTTAATATAAATCCTAGTGACTCTAAGCTTATTTTAAATGTTATATCTCAACCTACAAAGCTACAATTGTGACCTACACGCCACACTTTAACTCCATTGTCATACCCACTGCATATGTTGTTACCTTAACTCCTTGAAATCAATATAATTTCTCTTCCGCCTCCTATTGAGCTAGATCATAATAGGCCTTTTGGAAAAAAATTCAATGAACATGCACATTGTGATTATCATAGATGTAATGGCCATTCTACTGATTGATAAGTGATTTAAGCTTAGACATATCATTCAAGATCTAATTGACAATAATGACATTGAGTTTCCTAAATCAACTATTTTCATTCCAAAAACTACTAATAACAATGGAAACCTTAAAATCTTCAATGATCCACTACCTAAGCATGAAAAATCAGCTCCTGATTCCTCCTTGAATCATGTTTATCATGTTGTTCCTTCTCCTTCATCTATAGATCATCCTCTTGGATATCTTGTCGGTATTACTTATCTATCTTCACCTATCATTTCTTTTACCAATTTTGATTTTCACGCTTATTTTTCATCACAAAGATTATACATTGACGCTTATATCAGTTCTCATGTTATCAACAATGTTATGGTGTATCCTACTTACAATCGCAATGCATATTCACTATCTTTCTCACAAGGTATCGGTTTTCCATTATCTCATATAACCCGTAGGACCCCTACTTCTCATGGGCATGTCATTCTTCCCATCATTGTTAGGCCTCTCACTGTCTTTATGCCTTTTAATGTTGGCTCTATCGTTGCACATTGTAACATGATCATAGGACTCCCTTGGCTTAGGGTTGTCAAATTCGTGTCATCCATAGTTCACTTATGCCTTAAGTTTGTACATAAGGGTCACCTTATTACTATTCGAGGCATACCACCACCAACTCCTTTGTATTTTCCTCCTCCTATTGCCACATTTTCAACTACTTTTATCACTAGTGCACCTACTTCTAGATATTCTCATGATGACCACATGACTTTGGCACATACTCCTATGGAATCTAGAGATCTTACAATTCATGTTGCTATTGTTATACATACACTTAGATCTTCTCTACATATAGATTTTTATCCTCATTCACAATGAATACATCAGTCCTATAGTCCACCTCACGCAAACATGTCTCATCATAGGACACATGTTATCCATGGTACATATAGGCCCATTTCGTGATCTCTTTCTCCACGTGTATTCCCCCATGGTCATAAATTTTTTGATCATGATCACATGCATACTTCCTTCACACTAGAAAACAAAAATCCCTCACCCCTATCCTCACTGGATAGATCACCATGTCATACACACTTGGGGGCATATTCTCCCCCCTCACTACCCGATGACACACTCTTGTTTTAGGTCCAAACACGACTGTTGAGGGCACATTTACTTACATGGACCTCACTTTACACACATACACTGGGGGAAACCTTGCTCCCCTCTCATAGTTTTTTAATTTCATGTTCACATATTTGCAAATATTTAAAAATACTAGCTTAGATCTTGATTGGATGTATCCTTTCTCATTCAATTCTATGTTACACACTACTTATCATGTTACTTGGGTTCATAGTATGCTTTATAATTTTTTTCATACACACATGTGTGCATCCACGTGGTAATTTTTAAGGTGAATGATAGATCACTTACATGTTTCTACATGTTGTATGATGCTTTGGAAATGTATACTATACCATTCCCACCAAGGATCATAGGGGCATCTACCATTTCCCATTTTCATATATTTATGTTTTATCATTGCAATATATACTAATTTCTTATCCATATTTCATGTTGTATACATTATTGTATACTATCAATATTTCTGACATGCTAATGAGTGATTTATGCATAGAATTTATATTGCATGCATACCTCTTATCATGATTCTATAATTTTACTAATATATTGTCTTACTTGTTTGTGTCTTGATTTCCATTTCCTTTCCAGTACTCCCCCCCCCCCGTCCCCATTTAGTCACGGATTCCTTCTGTTTACTCCCCCCCCTCGGGCAGATAGGGGCCGAGGGTCCCCCCTCTGTATATGGGTTGTGCCCTATATTAATTACTTGTTTTCTTGTATCACCTTGAAGGCTTCTGATTGTCTTATGATAGCCTAAGTGGTATCTCTTATATTCAACTAACTATTCATTGTGCCTTTTGCAATATTAATGCATACGTATTATGACTGTGTTTCTATTACATAATGTATAGTTTTTTATGACTTACACTTTTCGATAGAATTTTCTCCCATTGTTTACATATGTCATGGTTGTTACCATATGTATTCCCTATTACTCGCTATAGGAGTTCCATCTTCATATGTGCACATTAATTTAATCTTTCCTTTTTTAGGCCACACTTACATTTTTGCATTTTGTGCATCCCAAACAAGTGGGGGAAAAACATTGCGTGACTATTTCACCCTTCTCATTAGTTCACATACCAGATACTGAACTGATACATAGAAAAATTCATGGTACAGAGAAGCTAAGAAATTTGTATCAAAATTAGAATTGATCCTAAAATCATTCCAAGACAAAAGCACCCAACATAGATATGACTGGTGGGTGCTAGCGTCCCACCTGGGCATTCCTATCCTAAAGGGTAAGAAATAATTATTAGCACAAGAATCAACATCTTCTGTAGTGATAGTATTTTTTAATTTCTAGTGCAACACAGGATTGGTTACAATTTACTATGAGGAACGATAGAGAACATAATCAATGGCGCATTACACACTTTGCACAATAAAACTTTTTAATTCATATAGATCAGTCACTAATTTCTATTCGGTTTGTGACCATATACAATAGCACTTATCCATGGAGAAGTGTTAAGGGTTGGAGAGAAAATTTGACCACTCTCTCAATACTATTCCCTTGGTGGTAGGACGTCCTAAATATTAAGTTTAGTGAAAAGATGCTCAAATCTGAATTTCAAATCCAAAGTTTAGCAATATGACACTCAATTCCAAAATTTGAGCAGACAGTACACTCAAATACTTAATAGTATTCCAACCATCTCTAAGGTAACAAACATACAGGAACAATTATATCTCTTATCACAAGGCACCCTTGAAGTTTAGTCTACCATTGCTATCTACTTATTTCTCAACAAAAAATTATATTTTGACATGTAATAATTTAAATTTTAATTTCATTTATTATGAGTCATTGACTACACTTATTTTCTTTTGTACGTTCTGACCTTACTCCGAAAAAAATGGACAAGCACACAAAATGGAACAAGGAACAATCGCAAGCACAACAACACTCCAAAAAAGACAATATCAAAAGAACACACACATACATCACTTCTACTATGCACACAAGGTCACCCCTAGGATCCTTATCCTTTTCTAGATTCCATGATGCACATTTCACAATCTCGAACGATATAAATTTCATTCGGCACGATATCAAGCAATACATTCTCATACAACCCACATTCGGCACGTTATCTATTACAACTCCCTTCTGAGCTCCATAAGGTACACTCTTCTTATCTACTTTATGTTATTGAATATTCATTCATTGGCATAAAGTGGGGGAAAATGTAGTCACAAAATCACACACTTTCTACTTACATAACACCTCTAAGTATTTCATTAAATACATTATTCTTAAGCAATAAGTTTAGACATTAACAACACTTATTTTACTGTTTCATTGCTTTTATCTTTCCCACACTCTTATTATTTTATTTTCTGGAATGACCACTTTACTTTTGGACACTAGACAACATGTGACCCAACTCTGTATTGACCGTTATATCTTCCAAGCATCCCAAACACTACCGCCCATTAGGGAAAGGAGTGCCCTAAGTGCTATTGTCCCCTCTAAGCATTGTTGTCTTTCCCTCCTTTTCTTGATTTTGAATTACCACATCATTTGGTATCTTTTTTAGAGTCTCTTTTATCACTTTGGACTGGCTTTTCAGTTATTAATGACAAAAATCAAACAAGGGAATCATATATATACATGACCTACTTACCATCATTAAGGGGAAGGACAATTTGTGGCTAATACTTACTATTTACTACTTGGGAAAAGAGCAACATTCAAATAATGTATTTGGGTTGCATCATTCACTACATAGGAGGGGGCATTTCTCAATTCCATCTCACACATTCATCTTGGGGGAAAAGTAGTTGTAGCCCGTTACCTTGGTGAAACTGACACAAGGGAATGATTCCAATCACACACACACACACACAAGAACTACATAGATTCTGAAATATAGTGCAACAGTCGGTGACAATCATATTGGGGTGAATGTCAAGGTTAGTCTGACTCAAGCATGTGCATTGTTGATTCCATATAATGTTTGTTTGAGATTTGTGCAAGTTACAAGGGTTTGTTTTGCATGTTCATGTGTGATACATGAACCCTACAGCGAAGTGGATACGACAAACAATGAAATGAAGAAGCTAATTTCAGACCCTAAAAATACCAGAAGCAAAGTTGTTGCATGCACATTGGTTCCCAGATTAGACATTAGCGCCCAGGGCAGTCCTATCCTACTATGGGCACTCCTATTTGAAGAGGTCTCAGGTCTCAATTTTCCATACATAGCTCACATAGTCCAGATCCAACTTGTTCCAGCCATCTTCCAACCTAGAATCAGCCCAGATCTCTTGATACAAACCAAGTCATTCTCATTTTCCCATCATGCATACTTACTTGTACTTAGCATGCTAGATCTTATTTATCATTGTTATATCCATTTGATCTTGGTCCTCTGATAAATATTTAAATTTATTTAAATCACTATTTTGGTTACATTTATATGTCCTACTCTTTAACACAATGGAACTCTCCTCCATATTTTCATGAACAACTATACATTCCTCCTACTTCATATATTGTTTATAACCAAGGCTTCCCTGAGTGCCGAGGATATGAACGTTTTCACGATGGATATACATATGCATAAAATCAAATTGATGCATATGGATATCCTATTAATTATGGTTATTTACAAGGGAAAAAGTATGCAAAGGTTGAAGCCAGCTTCATCCCAGATCCTAAGTTGTAGCAGAATATAAAATTCGTGGAGGAAAATAAGAGGAAGGTAGATTAACTAGTCGCGAAAGTGGAGGCCAAATAATATCGTCCAAAACAGCCTTGTCAATGGGGAAATACTTTTTCATGCTCTCACAAGCCCCCTACTCAATAATTTGAACCACTGCAATCATCCCAACCTAAAGAACATGATTTCCCCTCCTTGAGATCTCCTGAATTTTCTCTCCCTCCTAAGTAGGATGATATATCTCCACTACAATTTTAACCCCTACAATATTAGCCTAAAATCCATGCCTTCCCCCATTTTCTAAGTTCTCGTATCTTGGGATCATCCAACAGACTCCGATATTCCTCTTCATTTGCAACAATATTACACCTCTCCTTGCCCCATGCACCCAACCAATGCCTTCTAAATTACCTCAAATGGTGCAATCCTACCAATTTAGAGGAAACACAAGTAGACTGAAATTAGGCCCAACCCTCTAGTTTCACTTGAGCTTCAAGATAAAGAGCATGAGGAGGAACAAATGCCACTACATTTGGGGAGACAACCTGAGGAGATTAGTATAATTCAACCTCTTGCAAGGACATTATGGGTTACTGACATAAAAAATCATTAATGGAGATAAGTAGATAGTTATTTCATAGCGGAATGACTCTAAAAATGATGATGAGGTCATATTTCAATCCATCCAAGATGTTCCAATGGAGCCATAAGTGGAGTTGCTGAGAAATAATAATGAGATAGAGCAAGAGGAATGGAAGAATAATCCCAAAAGGGAGAAAGAATTGTCTTTAGACATCAATGATGATCAACTCGAGTAGGAAATGGAGAAAGAAGATGAACACAACTCATTCTTGTTGGAGTTTGTTGCCATCCTAGGAAACTACAATGTCGAGGAACTGGAGGTGTTACTAAGCACTAAAGTTGATCAAATGGAGCTCCAAAAGGAAGAGGAAGAGAGTGAGCCTACACGCCTTGTGTTTAAAGCTAGATAAGATCAAACAAGGCGTCAAACCCCTAAGGAGGAGTGCACACATCTTACAATTAGAGAAGTTATACCTCTAAGCCAAGATAGAGCGAATTTCATAGAGATAGAATACTCTGAAGGCCTTATGATTTCCCTTGGTGATGTATGCAATGAGGAGATTTTATCTCCATTTGAAGAAATCGCATGGAATCCCGTTGTTGGCATATCAGAGCCCAAAGCCTTGTATGAGGAGGAAAATGAGCTCACAAACCCCCTTTGTGAAGACAACGATGAGCCTGCAGACTCTGCTTTTGAGGAAGAAGAGGTTGAGGAAGAGGATGTGTTCACATGATTTGTTAATGAAGCTAAAACATGGATGAAGATGGTAACTTGTAAGGAGAATATGGGCCCTTAGCTTTGAGAATTGAGTGTCTTATCAAACACCTAGTTATTTCATAGCTTGAATCATAGTTGTCATCGGTCATGCCCACTTTAGAGCATGAGGAAGAGCTACAAAGTACTAAAAGTCAACTAATACACCTTCACAAACAAAATACAACTCAAGAGGAGGTGGGTTCTATCAATGGACCTAATATTTTGGATAAAGAGGAGTTGCAAACCCTATTTTCACTCCTCTAAATTGATGTGGGTGCTTCAAAGTAAATCTCATGGCCACATTTCATCAAAAACTAAAGCTACTTCTCCTAGCCCATTTGTGGCTTTATATGATATTGTTTTGTTAATTGTGGCTATAGGCTAGTTCAATTTTTTTTGCTTAACAAATGTTGTTGCACACCCTACATTTTCCATTTGAGAAGTGTGTGTGTTTCAATTTTGCACATAAGTTTTGTGAACCACTCTTTTGGGGTGTTGTTTGGAGGTTTACGCTTGTAAATTATCAAAATAAGAGGATCGAAAGTTAAAATTTAAGGGGTTCCAATTCCAGGTGTTTCTTGTAGACCAGCTAATACACCTTCACAGACAAAGCACGTATCCAAAAGTGGTGGGTTCTTTCATTGGAGCTAATGTTTTGGAGAAAGAGGAGTTGTAAACCATGTTTTCACTCCTCTCACTTGCTATGGCCACATTTCATCAAAAAGGGGGGTTGCTTCTCCCATCCCATTTGTGGCTTTATATAATATTGTTTTGTAAATTGTTAAGTTGGGTTTAGGTTTAGGTTTTGCATAGCAAGTGTTCTTGCACACCCTGCATTTTCCATTTGAGAAATATATGTGTTTCAATTTTGTACATAAGTTTTGTGAGTCACTTTTTTGGGGTGTTGTTTGGAGGTTTATGTTTGCAGATTATCATAACAGAGAGGATCAAAAGTGGAAATTTAAGCGGTTTCCAAGCTTTAGATTGCATAGATTTCAGGTGTTTCATGTAGACTTTGTATTGGATTCAAAGGCTAATGGTATTTTCATTTAGCAGGCAAATGACCCACATGACTCGCCAGAAATGTTTCCAAAATGAGCTCTCCGCCCATTTTGAGCATATAGATTAACATGTTCATCTTGTTCTCATGTGTATAAACATTTTCACTCTTACTTCTTTGACTTGTATCTTCCTTAAAGTCTTTTGGGACATGTTCGGGACTTGCAACGCATTCACGGTCTGTCTACAGATAAATGTTAGCCTCTCAGTCACATATATAACCTTGGGGAACTTTGTTCGTTGCCTATTTCAAGTTGCAGTCACGTTAGAGCTTTAAAGGTGGTTGTCTTCCATTTTACATTAGGCATTTACCCCACATTCGGCAAGTGAGGCAACGCCCAAGGGTTTAAATGCAAAAGCATTACATATCTTAAGTGGAGAAAAGGCTCTGTGTGGCTCACCTTTTGGCGAAGCAGCTAAGTATTCGACCAGCGGAAAAAATGATGAAATTGATTAAAGTGGGAAGTCGGGAATGCACCACATGGCGAGATCCTGTGTAGTCGAGCCTCAGGAAAAATGAGGTTTGAGCGACAATTGGCCAAATAGGCAAGCACACAAGAGAGTGCCATGTGGCACTAAGTCGGGCCCCGGAGGCATAATAGAGTTGGCATAGTCCAGAAGTCGGGATGGGCGGCACATGGTGCAATCTCAAGTAGTCGGGTGTCGGGAAAACAAAGGGTGAGCCTCGAGTCCCTCTTGTGGCCATTTTCCTCATTTAATGCGAGTTAGAAGCGGATTCGGAGCTTGATGGAGTTCAATTCTTGAGCCCAACACTTCAATGTATCATGCACACCTGTTCTCCATCAATGCACCACCCAATTTCAGAGGATTTGAGGTCTAACAATCTTCTACAGAAGATTTTACAGTTGAGAGTCATATTTGGGTGATTTTTTGTCTACGACCACATTTTGGGCAAGATTTTGGCCTCAAGTTTAAATGTTTCCCTCTTTTCTTCTCTACTACTATAAATGAAGGGATGTTTATTACAAGTTGGTTGGTTCCTCCCCCTTAGAGTGTGCCCTACTCTTTTAGGTGCCAAATACCTCTAAGTGCCTAAACCTCTACATTTCAAGTTTTGTAATGCGTCTAGTTCCTCTCCCCATTTTGTAACAAATTGTGCTATTTTGATCATTAATACAAGGTTAATTGTGGATCATATATGCCCTTTGGCATTGTGTTTTTGTGCTCTTATCTTCTACTACTGAGCAAACATATTGTGTGTAGATTGTAGTTACAAGCCCAAAATTCACCGTGTTATTCTTAGACAGGGAGTGATTTGCCTTCTACTTTGGTGCAATTACTGCCCTTTTTTCAATATTTCCCTTCCTTTTATCCTGCAATTATTAGAACATAGTAGTGTAGCAATAGGCAGTAGAGTAATTAGTTGAAGAGCCAGCTTTCTATGGAGGTCTACCTCGAAGAAGCCAAGAAGCCTTGGTCCCATGCCTTGGAGGCACTCCCCAAACTATTTTCCATTGGCGTCCATTTCCATTAAACAACACAAGTACCTAATAATTATCACTTTCAATGACATAATCAATGCAACAATAATGTTGGAGGTTATTCGAATGTCTTTAAATGTTTGAATGGTGTTTTAAGGTACAAGGATGCTTCTTTATCCCTCAAATCAATAAATCATTCATTTTCACAATTTTTTAATGCACTCATATATTTATAATTATCAAATTCAAATTAAGACCTGTTGACACATACTAATACAAAAAAGAGGAACCAAAATAAGATTTGAAACATGCACAACTACAGAAGCAGAATTCCCCAGAAATCCAGTGATAATGAGTGTTACATGATGGTTAGAAAAATAGAGCATAGCCGCGCATGTTTTACAAAAGAAGATGTTTTACAAGGTGAAGAGTATAATTTATAATACAAGACAGGTGCCCGCAGGAATACCCCGACAAAGCAAGTCTTCAATGTCATCCTCAACATTCGCTGAAAAATACATAAGCTTTCCGAATTAGGTTTTAGTGCTCATTTTCATATTTTTCCATCAAAATTCCCCTGCGAGATGATAATATCAATTACCACCCACCCTCTGTCGATTCAAAAAATATGTTCCTAAAGTAGAACCATGGGTAACAGAAGAGGCAGAAACAAGAGAACCTGAATTCATTCCATGATTTTACTCAGCTCTTATTTATGTATCCCATCTGCAACTTGTATAGATACTCCTCTCTCCATGTAAAACTGTCATTAAGCCATTCCCCGCTGTGACTACGCCGATTGAAATCTCTTCTCCTATTTGATCCATTACTCTCAAAAACTGCATCATCAAAATATTTTAATTGTGAGTGTCATCCGCTTGCAGATAAAGAATAACAATTAAAAGCACCTTGAAGAGATCTTGAAATTAACTGTTCAACTAATGATTTTCTTATTCTACTATCAGTTCATACTTACGTACCTTCATTTAAACTGCAAGTTTTTGCACCAGTAAATATCTCGTCGGGATCAATATATTGTTGACTAATGATATGTGGAATCAAATTCTCTTTCCTGCAACCAAAAAAAGTCTGTCAGAGGAAGGAATGCGAGTTTAGAGCTATATAAAAAGAAAACATGTAAACAGTAACTTATCTACCTTGCCCATAGTGGTATGGCTTTCCCTGGAGCACTTTCATCATCGTCTTCCTCGTCTGAACCTTTGTAAGGCGAAATTTCATAAGATTCAAAATTGATGTCGGATTTTGATGATTGCAATGAATTTGCATTACTGCCCAACATTGACTTCCCATCCATTTCATGTCGTCTACTGTTATTCGACATGCTTGACTCCTGTTACATTACAGAAGTGGGAAACATCACTTTACACAAATGAACACAGAATTATATGACAAAATTCAGACTGCATAATCCAGGATCATAATTTTACCTTTCCCACGTAAGTCTTTTGGGCCGGATAGATTTCTTCAACATGCTTTGCATCCCTTGATGCAAATTTGTTAGGCTTTGCGTCCTCCTCTATTCGTCGTCTGCGCTCGGCAGCATCCTTTTCTTTCTCCATACGCCGCTGCTTCTTTGCCTCTTCCTCCATTGCCTTCCTCTTACGCTCATATTCATCCTGTTCCAATATGTACAATGTTTAGCTAACATCATCATATAAATACCAGAGAAATATGTTTATGGTTTTTATACAAATACCAGAGCTCGGCGCCTCTGTTCTTTCGCTTCCTTCTCAGCACGGAGTTGCTCGTCAAGTTCCTTTTGCTGCCTCTGTGCTACTTCGAATCGCTTCCGCTTTTCCTCGCGATCTTTCCTTTCCGCCTCTTCTCTTTTCCTCTTATTTGCTGCAATCTCTGCTGCGTTTTTCTTCCGTTCTTCCTCTTTCCGTCTTTTCTCCTCCTCCAGTTTTTTTAATTTTTCTTGCTCCAATTTAGACTTTGCCTCTAAGGCTCTTTTTAACTTGAAATCAACACCAATTGCGGAAGTGCCTACCTGGGAAGAACTTTCCACTTGATATTTCTGCAAGGTGCATCCCACTATCTTTTTTCTTGCCATGCCACTTGATATTGATCTATTACTGTCACTACAGGTCATACTGGTGTCTTCACCTTCTTTTTCCCCTTTGCATCGCTCTTCTTTTGATTTCTCATGCTCACCACGCCTGACTAAGTCCTTCCTCATTCTGCGATCTTGCTCTCGTTTCTCTTCGAGTCGTTTTGCAGCTTCAGCAGCCTCCAGAGCCTTCACTTTGATCTCTCTCTTTCCTGCAGAAAATAGTTTGAATATCAAAATACGTTTTGAGAACATAGGCTCAATCTACCATAGACGTAAGAGGATCAGAGGAAAAGCCATCATTATCTATAATTTTTTGTGCTGTTAGTATTGAAACATGAATATATGATATTATATAACACTCAAACAGGAATCTATCCACCTCATTTATGGTTTAAATTTCTTATTTTGATTGTCAAACAGGAACTCTTGAAATCATGGGAATTTAAGATTCAATATCAGAAAAGGCTGATATGGAAAAGCAAAAAATATTTGTTGCAATTTACACAAATATCAGCTTAACTTAGTAATTTAAGATTGATCCAAATGTTATTAGAAAAAATTTCAAAAAAAATTAAAATTAAAAACTGTATAAACAGTGCCAAAATTGGACATGGTGCATCCTGTAATACTTTTGACTCAGCAAAATATAATAATATAGATACCAATTTTACAAAATGAAAAATAAAACAGTGCCAAAATGGGACATGGTGTATCCTGTAATATTTTTCAAAATATTTTTCAAAAGGCGTCCATGTCATTATCTCTACTATTGTCTGTTCTGTCAGTTTTTAATGTCTTCATCAGAACATTTGTATGCTGCACGCTGCACTAGTGACAGATACAAAAACATTAGAGAGATGGTGTTAGAAGCTGACTAATCAAGCAATGACGAATGATAGGAGCTTCGAGGGATGTGTCATGGAGTGGAGGAACCCAAGTAAGAGGAGACGATGAAGCTGGTATGCACATCAATTTAAAATCCCAAACACATTCTTGAGGCTTTGAACTTTTCTAGTTTATTACCTTGAACAAATTATCTTCCACTTTGTATGCCATTTTTGTTAAACAAATAAGTAATGTTCCATTTTCGCATTATTTTCCTGACTTTATAGATGGCGAGGAGGCTGCACTTAGAAGTTTCATCAGATTTGTGTTAATCTCTGGTAGGTATGGAAAAAGATGGGAGAGCCCTTGCCAGAGCTGTCAATAATGGCCTTTGATAATGCAGATGACATAATGAATGGCCCCAAAATCTGAAGAGTTAAATTTGATCTGGACTTTAGCCTCTCTCCAGCAAATTTTGGAAAGGCTCTTTCAAGTTTTATATATATATGCAAATATGATAAGATGGTCCACTTTCATGCCCATTTGGCTTTCAAGAGCTTTAGAGGAGGCATTCATTGAGACTATTCTACCCTTTGTTCCTAGCTTCTACAGTATAATTGATCTGCAAAAACCAAGAAAGAAGAATTTGATAAAGATTCTTGATGCGAGTTTTATTTTTATAACTTGCAAACAAGGTTTGTGTTGCCTGCTAGTCCTAAATGTTGAAGTATAACCAAATTGCTGCCTAATTTCAACCCTACCCCCCAACTGATAAACATAAAATCAGATGAGATGTTTTGCCCTGGAATATTCAATGCATGTTTCCAATATGAGAAACACATGTCAAGTGTCAATTTCTCTGAAACAAATATTTCAATAAGTGCGCGAGCTTTCTGGAGGAGTTATCATCTCCTCGAACCAAAATAAACTTAAAAGACATTTTTACTTGGTGTGATAAGCAAAAGGATGATGATTGTATTACAAAAGAACTTTATAAATATTTATTTCAGAGTCCTGGGTTGATAGTGAATGTAAAATCTTAGGTTTTATTCATAATTCTACTGTTTCAGATCACACATACACCAAAGGCCTTCTAAATTTGAGAATATGTGGTTCCAGTCATCAGTTAGATCACACAATGGTAGAATGAGGCGGATTGCATACAAGGTCAAGACATAACAATTTGCTGGTATGTTGAGGTTTCTCAAACAGATACTTAAAGTTTGAAAAAATATGTAATTGGCATTATCTTTTAACATATGGAAAATTATGCTACTAGAATAGTCCTAGTTCCCGATAAGGCCAATGCCTATTCTCTTGACATATTGCATCTTCTCTCTCTTTTCAGCATGATCTATTAATATCTTTCAAGGTTATCACACATCTGATTCAGCGACTACTTAATAAAATCATGAGGCCAATGTAGTCTTCCTTTTGTTAAAGGAAAACAATTGGTCGATCATGTTATTGTGGCCAAGGTGGATTAATCTTTCACTCACTGCAGCTTCAAAGACATAGAATCCCTACCGAACTGTATATGGCTTATTCCCTCACTGCAGCATCAAAGACGTGGAATCCTTATCAAGCTGGTATGGAATCCTTATCGAACTGGAAATAAATTTCAAAAACATGCAGGAAGTGATGCTGTACATCAACTTCAGCTTTCAAATGGAAGATTTGTGAATGATGTTCAAGAAATACTGCAGTCTACTACAACTTTGTTTGAAGGCCTGCTTGGCAGTCATCCTTTAAAGAGAGTGGTTGACGAAGCTCAGATTTTGCCCTAGATCCTATCAGTCACCACCAAAGAAGACAATTCTCTTCTCGCTCATGTCACAAAACATAAGCTTAGAGCAGCAGTTTTTTCTTTGCCCAGAAGCAAGGTCCCCCATCTCTGATGGTTTCCTATACCAGTTTTATCAGGATTTAGAGACACCGTGAAGGGGGGACTTATGGTAAGTTGTGGAAGAGCCTCATGAAAAAAAAAAAATTAAATCTTCGATGCATTAATGCTACCACATTAGTCCTAGTTCCAAGACAGACAAAGCCTATCCTCTTGATGCATTTTTCCTGATCTCACTTTGCTGCAAGCCATAAAATCAGTTCTAAGGCTATCCCAAGTTGGCTTCAGCCATTACTTATTAAAACGATAATTGCATATGCTGCCTGGATTTGTTAGAGGGAAACATTTGGTGGATAACTTCTTAGCAGCCCCAAGATTTCATTCACTAATTGTTTCCTATACCAGTTTTATCAGGATTTAGAGACACCGTGAAGGGAGGACTCATGGTAAGTTGTGGAAGAGCCTCAAGAATTTATTTTTTTTAAATCTTCGATGCATTAATGCTACCACATTAGTCCTAGTTCCAAGACAGACAAAGCCTATCCTCTTGATGCATTTTTCCTGATCTCACTTTGCTGCAAGCCATAAAATCAGTTCTAAGGCTATCCCAAGTTGGCTTCAGCCATTGCCGCTCCAAACACCTGGAATCCTCGTCAAACTGAACATGTCCAAGGCTTTCAACCCCTGCAGCTGAGATATAGTTCTCAAAAACATGCAAGATTTCTGACAAGTTACCGAGATACAGATACAGGTATGGGGAATGCCCCTTTTGTAGGAACCCTAAATATGAAATACCATGGAAACATCTGTACAGGAAATATTTAATATATATACATATATATAAACAAAAATAAACATACTGTCCATGTTTTGTGCATAAAAGACCCAGAATCACACATAAACAAAAAGACACATAATATCCACAGGTTTATAAATTATGATTTATATTTCAAAATACATTGTACTATCATAAAAAATAACCAGTCAAACAACTCATCATCTTTTGCTCTATATGAGAGATTGGTTAAGAATCCATTTCAAACTTCAAACTTGCAAGTTGTACCACTCTCCTTGTGCAATAAAAGATTGCAATGATTGGGTACTTGTGAGGTATTTACAACAGCAGTAATGAGCCTTCAAGAAGCTGTAGCAGCACTCATGAGCCTTGAGGTAGTTGCAGCAATAATAGGGGAGGTAAGCTGCATGATCCGGAGCCCAGGGAAGAAGCCAATAGATAGCAGGGACACTTAGCAGAGCTAAATATATTATAGCAGAAGCTAATAGACACCATGCTAGAACAGAAAGTTGCAAGATTGTATCATGCGATAGCTTTGTATTATGATCCAAGATGTCTAGCCACTACGTTAATTCATATTATATTATAAAAGTGTGGAAGGCGAAGAGACAACTTCATAGTTACAAGAATGGCAACTGCTCGCTTCGTGACTGCTTGGACTCTACATTTTGTTTTTTTTGGAAACGATGTTGAACATTTGTACAGAACATGGCTGACACCGTTGAAGTAGTGGGGCATCAACAAAGAAGAGTTAGACTTCGCAGTATGACCATGTATGCTTGGGATGGTCCTGAAGGTAGATGACACAGAATAGATTGCACCATCATTATACCACAAGTCAATCAAAGTCCCACATCCTCCTGAATAGTTGTTTGGAAACTAGCATTTCTGTAAACTATTTTCCTTGAGAAGGTACTTGACCTGTTCTCATTATCTGGAGGAGATAAATCTCTTGTTGTCTAGTGCGTTTGATGCAAGCATCAATGCTTTATCCGCTTCTACTGGAGTGTTGCAATCAGGGTTGATCTCTGCCTGCCAAAGTGTTTATGAAATATTAGGTGTGTCCAACATAGGTGGAAAACAACGGTGCAAGAGTTCTACATTGAAGACTGGAAGTAACCCGAGGTAAGAAGGTAGATTGAGATCCAACCTGCTAGGTGATAGTACAGGGCCCACAGTGAAGGGGACGAAGCTTATAATAAGGTCGTGTGACTCTTTCCATCTGCTACTGAAGCAATACTGGGTCAACCACTTGAAAGATTTGATGCTGATTGTGGTGTTGCTTATACTTAGAATTGGTCTTTTACAGAATGGTCTGCACTTGTTGCTAAATGTGTTGAATATGCTCAGTGACCTTAGCAGCTTTGTCAATGTCCTTTTGAGCTGAAAGATTTGTTGTTGTTGAGAGCGGAATAAGATAAGCTACTTCAATGGGTGCCAAACCCAAGCAAACCTAAACAGGGCTGTGTGTTATAGAATTGTGCAGAGCTCTATTGTAGCTATGTTGAATGAAAGGTAGACATTCATCCCATGTGTGTTGCTTCTTGGAATTGTAAATTTTAAGAAGATGCATCAGTCTAAGCTATGGCACAAGGTTCTCCGAGATTTATCAAAAAAGTTTGAATTTCACCAAACTTTATTCTCGTCGAACATGAACTCAAACTTTATCCATTATTTTTGCATGGGAAGTTTTAGACACGATTTTGCATTATTTTATAAATATGTTTATATGTACATATAACTACTAAAAGTAGTAGACAAAAAGCTCTCTCCACTCTGACATATTTATGCATTTCTTTCAAAAAATAAAAAATGATAGAAAATGAATTATTCGCACTTAAAAACATTTTTTTCTGGAACTTCGTCCCTTGGCAAACTTGAACCAAACTTTATCCTTATCAAACATAAACGTGAACTCGAACATTGTGACTTAGGGTGGAAATACCACAAAACTTCAAAAGTTAGCCCTCCAAAGTTTATCTCAACCTTCTAGCCCTTTTGAAACTGAGTGCAACTAGAGTTTGTTTGAGGCCATTCACACGAAGAAGCGCAATAAGTTGACTTGACTACGCCTCAATGACCTAGTTTATGTGCAAAACAATGTTCATCTTCACATGAGAATCGAGGACACATCATAGGAGCTTATTGATTTGGATGAGATTGATCCCTACAATGACTAGACTGCACAAAATGAGGAGACACCCTTGTTCACAAAGGGCAAGATTGTCAATTTAGAGAGGCAAGCAATGGAGGATGTAGGTATAGCAGAAGCAAGAGACATTGGATTGTATGACATCGTTGTAGATGATGTCGGATATGAGGCAAAGGAGTCATTGGCATCTAGTACTAGGGTGGAGCCACAATTGCAACATTCTAAGATGAGCGAGGAGCCGCAAGTGCAGCCTTCTAAGATGAGCGAGGAGCCACTGCCGAGTACAAGGACTAGATTCACTAGACCCTTTCCCCAAATTTTTCACAAGAATAGGGAAGAGGAAATTCCAAATTCTTTTTATTTGTGATTTGCGTGGATATGTAATTTGTGATGATGATGATGATTTTCAATGACAATCATCATAAACTCGTAACAGTTATCAGTTGATTGTTGTATTTGCATGATGATGCCATTTTGTACTCTATTTTGTATTCAAATCTAAAAGAAAACACTTATCCAACATTTAATAGACTTGTTTAATACATTGTCTAACTGTATTTTGTATAAAAATTATAATTTTCTTAAAGAAATTTAAATATTTTATGAGTTATCAAGTTTTTTCCTAGTCGGGAAATTTTTGGTTTGCCAAGTCTGAGTTGAGTTTAAGTATGCGAACTATGGGGGAAACCACTAGATATATTTTCGGCCAAAAAGGAACTCAACCTATGTAGGCCAAATGGTTCTCTGAGTCAGCTTTTCTAATAATGTCACTGAAACTCGTGTACAAATTGAGAATAAATTTTCTCTAAACAGAGAGAAAATGATGAGGCATCTAATATAGTTCGTAATTTGAATATTGGTATTTATTATTTACAAAGGTAGGTAGAAATAAATCAAAAAGTAGATGGATATCTAGAACAGACATAAAGGACAAATTGAAATGAATTAAAAGTTAGGTAGACATCTAGAACCATTTTGAAAGGTAAGGCAAACAGTTGGAACAGTTGGATGGGTGAGGTAGACAGCTGAAACTGTTGGAAAGGTTAGGTAGACTGTGACAAACAACAAATGTCATTGTAGGAACTTTTATTTATTATCCTATATATACAGGCTCCTCCTATGTAAAAAGGCACTCAATAAATAGAGACTTGTCAGTTCATATCGTCCTCCCAAATGTTCAAATATCAGATGACGATAAAAAGAACGAAGGTGGTAGTTATCAAGACATGTAGCTACCCATAAAAACTTGCATGGTAATTTATTACGATGAATGGTAAAGGAAATGAAATTAGGCAGGCTTTCCTATGATGGTTGAATTACCTAGAGTTCATGGAAAAAGGGCAAATGAAGAAATGAATAATTTTTTCTTCAAAATCATGATGCATATGTGTCATTCATCTAGAAGACCCAAGCCCGAGTTAGAAAAGATCTTTCGGTCTGCTTTGTATCACTAGAAATTCTAATGGTCTCTAAACTATTCTTATATTTTGGTGTTTGACTTGGGGCTCTGAGCTTTCACTAAAGTTTTGGTTAGCGAACAGACCGAAATGTATCATCATTGCTTTTGTGAAAAAAATGCCAATTTACCCATCTTTTTCCAGAATTCCTTTCTATCATAATCAATAATCTTTCTTTGTGTGTATTGTGAATAACCTTGAATGATTAACAATTGTGAGAAAGAGGAAGTATAAGGTATTACCCACACCAAAGCTTTGCCAATCTAGAAGAAGCTATGGAGTGCAGGTCATTCACAAGTTACAAGTTACAAATTAGCCAATAACAAGTTACAAATTAGTCAATAACAAGTTACAACACAGCCTTTTATAATAGAACTTACAATACAAAACAAGATACTATGATGCTGTGAGGGCACAGAATGTGAAGTTAAATCTCCCAAATCCTAGCACTCTTGCATTCGATGATGGTCGTTCAACACTAATTCAGCCTAATTAGTTTAAGTTTGGGTTAGGCTTACAATTAGGGTTTACATTATAATGTTCAAAGCCTAACAGGAAGGGTTTAAATCCTAACAGTAATGGTTAAAACTGCAAACCCTAACCCTAATACATTTTAAAAGCGATAAAAATAGTAATAAAACAATAATTACCTCTTTTGTGTGGCTTCCATGTAGAGGGAACATGCAAAATGTCGTACCCTAATTGTTCTAATGTAGAGTTTGGCTTCAAATCTGAAAATGTTCTAGTCTACCCATGCTCTGGAATTTTCCGGATCAGAGTGTTAAAATGAGACCAAAACAAATTTAGAAAACAGGATTATATAGCAAAAAACTTGCCAATTAATCACGAGTTATTCACTAACTCGGAAGCACTTCATGAATTTTTCAAAAACCACAAGTATTTGACTGTTGACCCTGGTTCTGACAAGTACTTGGCACGGCAAGGTAGTTCGGTATGACATTTGGGATAACCAGTGCTGATTTTTATTTCTATTCAATCTACCCCACCCACTATCACATTCACCCATACCGGTAATTGCTTCTACTTCAAATAAAGGGCATGAGCTTCTTTCTGCATTTTCTTTAAGAAATAATCCATCTTTAGATATAAAATAAAATTATGAAATGAAGTTACAACTCCAATATGCAGATTTCTCTAGGTCTGCTTGGCCTGCAGATTAATCCTTGCATTCATGATTCCATTCTGGTCAGCCGCGAATTGCAAAGTCCAGATTTTTAATGCCTTGAATCAGTTTAGTGCCTTTAACTTTTTGTTTTAATGTATTAGATCTGGTCCTCATTTTTTGCATTTAGTAAACCGTAAATCAAATCTTATAATACGTTGCATAACTTTAGTTTGTACAGAATAAGTTTAGTCATATATAAAATATAACTAAATATTTATGAAATTCATTTGTTCAATCTATTCATTTCATTTTCTCATTAAAAAACCATGCAATCCACTACTGACCTTTTGAAATAATGAGAAAAAATCAGGTGCCGATATAGCAGATTTTTCTATTTCCCTGACAAATTTCTAATTTGATTTGCAGGAATGGGTTCAAGATAGATCATCGACTTGAATGATAAAAACAAGATAAAGCTGAAATGTACTGACTGGTCATAAAAATACTGGGAGTTCGAACATGAGTATGAGAATGGCAAAGGATGTAATACAATGTAAAATGGGCAAGTTGCCAGAGAATGTACTATTCATGCAGCATTTGGCAGCCACATATCAAGAATATAAGGCTGCATCATTGGCATCAGCTTCAAAGAAAACTAAAGTCCAATCGAGCAATCTTATAGTTTAGCATGCCTGTCTTGCATTACTTCAAACCCACCACAAATTCAACACCTTGTGGATGTGGAAGAAGTTGCTCTTCGTTGAAGGATATGTGAAAGCCCTGTGAAAAACATACGTGGATCACTTACTATCAAGATATTGTTGGAATACCTGAACAAGGAAGAAATAAAGAGAAGGCAGATTGCACACATTTGAGATTGTGTGTCCGTTTATTTATTACAAATGAAGTAGTTACAAAATGGTTGTTGTAGTTACAACCGGTTACAACCAACTTAGAGTTAGACACCTTATAAATGAGCCTTATATTCTCATAAATCCATGTCAGAGTGGATGTATGGTCTCAAGCCTAACTTATATCTCAAAATAGTGTTTTGCTTTCTTCCTTGAACATTCAATTTGGAAACCAAAGTGTGAAAAGCTTTTGTGTATTCTTATACATGTTTATCACAACCTTCGCACGATTGTGAGAACTTGGTATTGGTCATCATAATTTCCAACATGGTAATAGGTAGTTTTTAGAGCTTCTATAAAACAATTATAAATATCCACAAATCTTATGTCATCATCTTCATGAGAAGTGTAGTAGTTATACTGCCATTTGTTTAATAGACAAGGAAACTTCAGAAGAGCAAAGGTTATCTTGTCTCTGTCAGAAAATAGATTAACCACGTAGCATGAACATATCAGACTCGGCCAACTATAGGGCATTTGCAATTATGTATGTTATCTAACCATCAAATGGTCAATGTGAACTAGATGTGTCAGAAGGAATTTGAACACACTAAAGAAGATGGTGGATGTGATCAAAGATTCCCAACTTCTGGCATCCATAGCGTTGTTCCAAATCTTTTTATTGCCTCTGCAAAGCTTCCCCTATAATCCTCTAAAGCATATTTGCGGTCAGTATCTTTGAGTTTGATTTGTCTGCCATCTAAGATAGTGAAGGAAGGTAAAGATGAAAGATATCGAGTTTCAAGACCAAGCTTCTTGTGATCAAACCTCGTGTGAGTGGGCATACAAACACATAAGGGTTCAAATGGAAACTTCAATATCACAAAGATATGATATGAAGTGAATGTTTCTCTAATATCACTGATCCAATGCCAAGGAAAAATCTGAGATAACACACTTAACAACATTTAATATGTTATGGTAAAAGTGTATATGAAATGACGTGAAATGTAAATTAGAATGCATTATAGACAGAGAAATAACAAATCAATAAACACCATGCCAGAGTTGTAAGTTCCGAGATTGTACTAACTATTATGTAATAGTTTTGTACAACGTTCCGAGAGAACAAATGTGTTACAAGATGTTTGGCGACTACGTTACTTCCTATCCTATTTCTCCTATCAAAGAATGAATGAAATGTACTATTATACAAGTGTGGAAGGCGAAGAGATGGCTTTCCAGTTACAAGAATGGAAATCGCTCACTTAGTGAATGTTTGAATACTTTATTTTGTCATTTTCTAGAAATGTTGATGTACCTTCACATAGAGCAAGGCTGACAATGTTGGAGTTGTGCGCCATCAACAAAGAGGAAATAGGACTTCGCAGTATGACACACGTGATTGTGAAGGTCCTGAAGTTGGTGATGAAAACAAGGGAAAGGGGGGGACGGATGGATGGGTGAGGTATGGTTTAGGCAAAAAAAATTGTGTTTTTTTTGAAGTGTGGGTCCCCAAATCCATCCTGAAAATGGCATGTAAATGCGGATAATGTCACTGGGATGTTTCCAAGAACAACCTGATGTTTCTTGTTTTTCCGCTATGGAACCTAAGGATTAGGGACTAGAACCCAAAATGTTTCAGAACTGAAACAGCAGGGAAGCCTTTCATTTCCCTGTGGCTTTTTGTTTTACACGGATATTATCAGGTGGATTTGAATTTATATCACCACTTGAAACTAAGTCTCATCAAATGGGGAAGTCAGTGGTCTTTTTAATTCCACGCATGGTCTTTGCCAAGGTGATCCGTTATTACAATATATTTTATCACTGCATCAGAAGAAATCAATTGGCTGCTGGAGTATACTAAATTCAACTATCACATAAAATGGTCTTGCTGCTGTGCACATTAAAGAATAAAAAATCTGAATGCTTAATGGATGTGTACCCAAAAACCTGATATACCAATCATAACTGTGACTTGGTCTCAAAAGAAGATAGTACTAAGTCACTTGTTTTATAGAGTTTTCAATAAATTGCTTCTTTTATATATATGAACACTTCAGACACTGATACAGCAGAAAACAGGGGTATCTGATACGGATACCGCCTGGACAGTCTGGATACATCCGGATATGTCTGCAGACATATCCACCTGTCCAGATTGTAGATTGTCCAAGCAATATTCTGTATCCTGGGCATATCCGGGGCCAAAAACAAGTTTTTTTAATTTTTTCAACATTAAAACATAAAATGACCACTTTTTTTAAAGCACTATGAAACACTTAAAATATCAGCACAATCTGAATCTCCATGTGATCATCCTATCCATCTTCAGAACAAATCTGACCAGGAGAGAACAAGCACAATCGACCCAAATACTCTGTATCTGATCACTTATAGGCAGATATTCAATTCTGGACAAGAATCAATTGTGAGAGAAAATCTAAGTCGCACCAAAAATCTGATTTTCAGTTTTGTGCTGTTTTAAAACCAGAAAATAAGACCAGTAGCTCTTGACATAAAGACATGCATCTTCTGTTTTAATGATCGTATGAAGATTGAGACCCTGCTGCATTCTCCCATAAACAAATAAAACCCTAATTTTGATGCGATAATAAGATTTAATATTTATCATGATATTTTTAACGTTTCATTTGGCATTCAATTGGCATTATATACATAATTAGTAGTGTTTAGTGGCTATTTTGTTTTTTATATGTATACTATGTAATTAATTCCTATTTATTGGGCTTGAATTTATATATTATTTATTTTTATATATCTTTTGTACTGTCATATCCGGAGTGGATTAAAAAATTTCCGTATCCACGTATCGGATTCTTCATATCTGTATCCATATCAGAAACATATCGGCTACTTAGATGAAAGCTAGTTGCTGAGCTTGTTCCTATGTATATTGAGCAGTTTCACTTGGATTAATATGTATATGTTGCAACAAGTGAGTCCTGAAAAAATGTTGGAACTGATTGACTGTTAGCACATGTCCCTATGATAAGGGATGACTATATACCCCACCATTTATGGATTCTCCCGCAATCAGGGCATAAAATGAAAACTAGGAACTGTAAGGCTGTGGTCCCATGCAAAGGGCAAGCTAAATTTTTTGAGCAGGTGAAGGAGAGAAAAAATGGGATATTTAAGCAGTAATAGGGTCCCATAAGTTTTTATTTTTTTCTGCAGAAACAAAATATGAATCTTTAGCACCAGCAAAAGTACAGTCCCATGAATCCCGAATAAATTATTGGAAGGAAAAATTGGGCGGGAAGCTTAAATATAAATGCCAAGTGTCACAAAAGCTCCCAAAAAATTGTATGCAGCTGATTTTTTTTGGTGCCCCAAACTGCTTTATGAGGCTGGAAATCCTCTCCCTAAAATGTAGCTGTTGAGAAATTTTAGGAGTTTTTTTGGGTTTTAGCAGCAGCAGTAAAAAAATTTAACATGGGACCACATTTCCCAAATAAATAGAAACAGTACCCCCTAGCATGAGACCGACCTCTAAGAGATTGCACTCTTAACTGTGGTGAACTTATTTTTGAAGAGAACAAGTTCTTGAGTACACACACATTTTTCGTTAAAAACCTTCTAGGGGACAGGGCAGCCAACCGAACTGCATCAAATGGGTGAAGAACAGAAAAGATGCACAGGATTGTTTGGGCCTTTATTTTGTACTGTTTTAGAAAACACCTTATTGTATGAAACATCCATTACCGATCATATTATCTGTTCCGTTGAGTGATGGTAACACCTAGAATCCAAATCGACTAAATAATGTGAGATTGAGCAGGGCAGTCATAAAGATAGTGAAACAAACACTTATAGAAGCAAAGGTTGGGCCATATCTTTGAACCAAAAACCACTGTAGATTAGATAGAAACAGGTGAAAGAAAAAGAAAAAACAGTGAAAGAATTAGAGCCTTGGTTTAAGGCTAAACGTACGTTAAAAGCATATAGACATATATATATCATACATAGAAATATTGATTCCTCTTTTAACTATGCATCCTAAGATATCCTGAGTGCTGACAGATTGAAGCAGATTAGACAGGTGTAATCTTATTATGCCATGAATTCCTAGCATGTTGTGGTTGTGATGCAATTTTGTTTTGTTCGTCATAAATCTTAATGTTATCTTATTAATGTGTTGAGCTAGCCAATGTTTACAGGACACCATATGATCACTAAGATGATGCAGTTTGGCTGTATCAACATGAAAAGATAAAAAATATATGAAATTTCAATGGAAGTTCAATGAGGTAAAACTGGGTTGTAGCAAGGTTTCAATGGAACAGTTTAGCTATTTTTCCAAGTACTGACAAAAAATTTACCTGTCATTATTGCTGCTGCTTGTTTCTGCTGAACTAGTGGAATAAAAGATCTCATATTGCATAATATGTTGCTTGGCTTCTGGCTGCTCCTTGGTGAATTCCGACTAGCAAAGCTGCTACCAGATCTTAGATTGGGAGTTCTCAAAACCTTCTTTTTGACTGAAGAACCATGCCTTTTTTGTAACTCGTTTATGTTTTCCTTTCCACAAAACTCCTCCTGCAGATTCAAAGAATTAAAATATTTATGGCTCACCAAAGCTTGCTTTGAGAGCGAATTTGGTCCTCTGCCCAGGGAGTTTTCCCTGATTCTGCCTGCAGGAGTAGTTAAAGGTGAATTTTGTTTTGCCAAGCTGCTATCTGTCAGCACATTCTTGCTACTCAAAATGCTTTTCTTAGTCGATGAGCCAAAACTTTTTCCTTGCTTATTCATTACAGTGTGATGATCAATGTTGTCCTCCTCGACCACACTTTCCTCTTCAATAGGAAAACATCCAGCATGCTTTATGTTCATTTGAACTTGATTTGAGAACAAGTTGGAGTCTGTGTTCATGGAATTTGTCTTAGTTCTCGCAAAAAACATTCCATCTGCAGGAGTCATTGAACCTGAATTATTGATCTCTGATGCATAACTCCCCCAATTTTCGATGGAGCTATCTGAGTAATCTTTAGAATCCATGGAAAGAAGAGGCCATCGAACATCTGATGGTGTGTATATTCTGTATTTCGACATACAATTAGGGGCTGGGGTGAGTGAGCCAAGAGTATTGTACAACTCTACTGTTGCATCCCTTTTCACTAGGGGATCTTTGCCACCTCCAATTGCTTCGCATTCTGCACCTTTTCCTGTTTTTGCATTAGTCTTTCCCAAGCTAAAATTTCTGTCTTCATAGGAGAAACCATGACCTAATCTTTCAAATTCCTGGAAGACTTCTACATCATGCAAGGACCCTAATCTTGTGCTTTGAAATGGATTGTCACAACCAGTCAAATCAACAGTATTTCTTGTTGAGGAAAACCTGTAGCATGATTGCGCCAAGTCTTGCATCCCTGGGATTTCTTCCACACCTTTTACAAGTCCATTGTTTGCAATGTTAACCTCACGCTGACAATCTACCTCCATACTAGGGCTTTTCTTTCTTGAGGCAAGTTCTAAAATATTCCCATCAGTTAAAACCTTGTGAGACTCCTGCCCAGCAGACTTGAATTGATTGGAAGGTTTCTTATTAACTGCAAGTGACTTACTTAGACCACACCGACCCCAATCTGTAACCTCATTTCTTTTCATTGAAGGTGTACTTTTCATTTCACATTTGTCCATCCCACCTAGTACCTTCTGAAAAGAAAACTCTGAAATAATATCATCTGAAGATGGAAACTTGGGGTCACGTCGTGGCCCACAATCTTCGGGACTTGTCACTTCAAAACTAGACCTGAAGGAGTGAGATTTTGAAGGTGTAGCATGTAGGTGAGCCTTATCATGTAAATGAGAACGCATACCATCAACTCCAACTCGAGTTAACCCTGTACAACTCAAAGAACCTTCCTTGTTTTTGGAGTAAGACATGCATGAAGGTAAACTTCTACTGCAAAATTCATTTCGAGCCTGACATTTTTCCTCTGCCAAATCTGTCAAACATGACAGCCTTGGATAAAGTCCCATCTTTGTAGACAATTCTTCACTCTTAAACTGCTCCTCCAATAGGAGCCTTGCCATCTGTCGATATTCAATGTCTTTGGGGGATAGCTTTTCATCCCACCTCAGTTGAGAAGACAGAAAGCTTGCATATTCTTGATCTGGAAAAGTCTCCGAACTGCCTTCTTTTGGATAAGAGAAATATTTTGGTGAAGGGATCTTCATCATGCCAGCACGACTTTGGTCCTCATTGTCCAATCGATCATATTGAGAGATTAGCTTGGCTCTATTAGGAATAGTATCTAGTACAGACATGTCATGCTCAAAAGCCTTTGAACGTGAATCACTTCGCAATAACCTTGGATGACCAGCAGAGCAAAATTCCTCTTGTACATGGGATCTTTGTATGTGATAGTCAGGCCAGGATTTGTTTGGCAGCTTCGGACCTTCCTCTTCTTTCACAGGAACCATATTTCTATAAGACAACTTGCTTCCGATTGATGGAGTTCCATTCAACAAACCTACAGGTGCATTTGTAATGGCATCATCCGTGGTTTCACTCTGCCCTTTAGCAGCTTTGTCCTGACAAAAGTTTCTCAGAGTAGAATTACTTCGCAATAACCTTGGATGGCCAGCAGAGCCAAATTCCTCTTGTACATGGGCTCTTTGTTTTTGATATTCTGGCCAGGATTTACTCAGCAGTTTCAGACCTTCTTCTTCTTTCACGGGAACCATATTTCGATAAAACAACTCACTTCTGATTGATGGAAGTCCATTCATCAAACCTACAGCTGTATTTGTAGCGGCATCGTACATTGTTTCACTCTGTCCATTAGCAGCTTTGTCCTGACAAAAATTTCTCAAAGTAGAATCGCAGGATCCCACCTGCCATTGGAATACGTCTGATTTACGAGGGTAAAGAGAGGGTTTATCGAGTTTTTCAGCCAGAAACTCTGTAACTTCTTCCATCTGAGATGTCATATCCTCCTCATCTGCTGATGGTACCCTGATACTTATACCCATGAAAGATGCAGGCCTTTCTCTTTTGACAATTAAACTACTTTCTGGGCATTCACGCATACAACAATTCAGAGTGTTTTCCTCTGGAACCTTATCACTCTGAGCTGGCTCAATTTCATTGTCAGATGAACCCTCTATAACACTGTTCTTAACTGAAGGAATGGATGGACCCTCTATTACACCAGTCTTAACTGAGGGAATGGATGGACCCTCTATAGCATCAATCTTAATTGAATAAACAGATGGATCCTCTATAACACCTGGAAAACTCTCGCAAGAAACATGCAAAGCTGTTGTGGATGGATTTGTTTCAAGTTCCAACTTTGCAGACTGCTTACCTACATCTTTATCAAATGAGGATGAACTGCAAATAGATGTTTGCTGAAAAACACCATGACTAATTGGAGTTTTGGCATTTTCATTCCCTGTAAATTCTTTCCTTACAATTTTTGGACCATGGGATCCTTCTCTGCTGGAAAAATGAATTTCGTCTTTGTTGCCTTGTGAATGGAGAGTATCAGATGGCTTACACAATCTTGCAAACCTGCTAAATGGCATCTGCTTATTTAATGAACAAACTTCCCTACCGGCTACAACATTATGTGCTTGTTTTTTGCTAGCAAGCAGTTTACTGTCACTCATTGCTTCTTTCACTAAAACACTTTTGCATCGATCGAAGCCCACACTTCTGCTTCCCAATTTGTTTGTTGCAAAAGTTATACCACATTGGGATGTCACCATCTCTGGAAGTGTACAGGTGTTACTGAGAGAGCTCGAATCTACTAATATGGTATTTGTGGATGTTTTGCTTTCAACTGGCTTCAAATTATCCTGAAGTTGAATCAGGATTTGCATTTCTGAAATTGTCATATGTGAGATCTGGCCATTTTCAACAGCATTTGAGGTCTCCTGCAACTGGACAGTTTCTCTGACATCCAAGGCTTCTGGCTGTTGATCCTCTTTCAGATGAGAACTGTCGGCGCTTTTTCTATGGTCAGGACTTGGGGTTCGCCATCCACCTGCACATTCCTGAACAGTTTTTGGTATTTCTTCCTGTTGGTCTCTCTTAAAATCCATATCGTTAGAGCCTTCACAGACCAGTTCCAATGAGCTCAGTTTCACCTTTGTTGTCGCCACTTCTTTTCCAACCCCAGCATTATCTTTGACAGCATCGAGCTTCAATAGGGTCATGACAGGTGCTGCTGTATTATCTTCATTCTGCAGAAGGGTCATCACAGGGGATGATGGCTTCACTTCAATCAGCACTTGAGTCATTAAATTAGATGGCTGATTTGCAACTTGGGATGTGACAATCATTGATGGTGGTGATGAATTGTTTCTAGTTTGGATTCCAGCCCCTTCGTTTTCAATATCAAACTTTTCCATCTTCACTGGCGATAACGACTTGCCTTTAAGTTCCATCACAAGAGATGAGTTGCCACAGCCTCCTGTTTGTGATGGGACTGTCATGACAGGAGAAGGCAATGAAGATGAGTTGTCTCTGCCTCCTGTTTGCAATAGGACCGCCATGACAGGAGAAGGCAATGGAGACGAGTTGTCTCTGCCTCCTGTTTGCGAGAGGACTGCCATAACAGGAGAAGGCAATCGAGATGAATTGCTTTTGCCTTTGTTTTGTGATGAGACCACCATTTCAGGATGTGGCAATGGAGACACTCTGACAGATGCTCTGACAGTCACATTCATAGGCTCCTCCTCAGGAACCTCTATCTCAGCCTGCAAATTGTGCCTGGCACGGGTATTCCTTGTTACTTGAAGCTGCTCCTCTGATGCAAAGGCATTTCTCTTGCCAATCTGCTTCTCTGGACTGACAACAATCTGGCATTGCTTTGCCCTAGACCGAGTAATTCTTCCAACAACAGGCAATACTGGTGCCACATCATTCTTCTTCTTCTCCTTAGCCCCCACTGTCCTCCGCCCTCTCCCTCTCCTTCTACCCTTTTGGGCAACACTGATATCCTCTTTTTCTTCTTCTTCTGCCTTCTCTTCAAGCCTGTCCATGTGGGCACTGGGTAAATCCTCTTCAGCCCCCGTTCTCCCTCTCCCACTGCAATTAACCTCACTGCCACCATCCCCACCGTCTCTGCCTTCTTCTTCTTTTTCCTGTTCTTCAAATCCATCCACGTGGCCATAGGACAAATCCAACTTTCCCCCATTTCCCTCCTTCTTGCCCTCCACACAATGCTCTTTCCCCTCCACTGGCTCGTTTCCAGCAATATTCCCACGACTATCTACATTTTCTTCAAGACCCTCTACACTCTTTTCAAGCCTGCGTCTCTTAATAGTAACTTGATAACAAGCAGGCCGATCTACCGAGGACGAACCCCGCCTCTTGCAGAAATAACTCCCATAAATCTCAGAAAACCGTCCACTCCCTGCCCCCAAAACAAAAAAGAAAACCAAAAACACCCACAATTTAAATCCTTTTACCGCCCAAAGAAAAACAATTTCCTTTTACTGCCCCAAAATAAAATCAAAACAACCATAACTTTACTTCCAGTACCCAATAAAATATAACACTAAGTTACCACAACAATTACGTTAGTCAATGTCTCATTAAAGGTATGTCTTCAATACATAGATACTATACACTAATTCCCCCTATAAGTATTGTTGTGTAGATACCTCTGAAGGTATTTGTCGAAAATCCTATCATTTAGTAAGCCCTAACCAGGCGCTCCTGGATTGAATCCCTAGCCATGGCGGTGGAGCTTGTTCCCATGATATCAAGATTTTTACATTAAGGCCTTAGTATGTAGCGGCTCACATGCCTTTCGAACTCTTGATTCGACCACAACTTAGTCACTAAGAAAATCCTATGCAGCATAATTTCTTCAACAGTAATAGGGCTCTCTACACAAGTATCATTCCTATAAATTTATAATAACTATCCGTACTGTCTACCCAATGTAAGATTGTCCATTTGGGACTGAACCATCCTAAACATTGGCAATTTTTTCTTCAGCTACCCAACTACCACTGCTTCCTGCTACATTTAATATCGGCTTCAGCATAGATTCGGTACCGGTTCCATCATGCGGTCGCATATTTCAATATCAAATTCATAGCCGTTGGACAAACACATAGTATAGATTAAGGTCATATGCGAGACTCTTATGTGACACACCTAGTCACTTATAAAGAGTATAATTCATTTACAAATATAACTTCTAAAGCATTTCCTTAAGCTATCCTAAAATACTGTCATGATATTACCATGGAACTTTAATTGAGAATGTCCCCTAGCACATGTGGTGGTGAAACATACTGGAACCAAGTTGATTAATTCAGGACAAGTTCCCAATATATAGACAATCTAAGATCCAAGTTAGGTTAATTATGACCCACCCTACACATTTATTGAAAGTTTGCAAATGTTCTTACATTGCCAGTAGTTAGATGCATCTATATAGATATCACAATGCTATGGTTGGATTGAACTACAATTTTTTGGATTTTAATGCCTCCTCACATTATTTCCAATGTAAGAAGTGTAAATATTCGACACTTAAAATGAGGCAACTAACCTATTTATATGGTCTCCAAACCATGGTCAAGAAGTTTTAATCTATTTCGAAAGTCATATAAAGAGGCATTCACTAACATCGTGAAGAAGTCAAGCATTCATTAGAGTATTCATTAAAACACTGAAATTCATAGTAGAATTAGTAGTGAAGGACACATAAATATGTCAGAATTCCAATGTTATTATGTATAAAAAATTGATCTTTCTAGGTACTCAAATTTATTGGTTCATCCATACATTCACTGAAATAATACCCTCATGTTTTGGAGGTTAAGTTCAACTCACTCACATTAGGTTTAAGAGAATAGAATAGGAACTTCTAGATCATTACCAACCTATACAATCATACACCTCTAAAAGATCAATTTCTTGAGTCTATAGTCAAATAAGTTCACTTTCATTGTTGTGTTTTCACCTTCCTAGCAATTATTTCTAGTATTTGAAATCAAAAATGTTAATAACTCTAATTAGGATTGTAATATATGCATGTTGCACAATTTTATTAATAATATGAACATTACTACATGTTAGATAACCCCGAATCTTATGAATATACAATGACCACATTAATCAAGTGGAATTATTTAATTTTGCTAAATTTAGAAATTGAATCAATTTGGTGAAGTGCACTTAGTATCTACAAGTTCCCTATACTTATATGGGTGTAATCATAAGAGTACAAGTTGGAAATGATGTTTATATTGTTTCCTTCTATGGTGTCATACTATCATTTATGAAACTACGCTTTTCTCAAAAATGCCCTTTAGTGTAGTAATTAACTTCAACGTCACACCAGACTAAAAATATACAACTGTTCTCCTACTAGCTTGCTGAAACATCAAGTCCCTCCTTGAATAAGGATGGGCCTCATCCTCTTCCCATTGTTAAGGTATCCACAAAGGTATATTTCTTACAAATGATGAACATGATGTCCCTTATCGATTCACTACTTAAAACTCAGGGATGAGATCTGATCCCGGTAGACTGTCATTCCTAGTGATGAACTTGCTAATGTTGATCATGATAAAGTCCAACGTAGTTTCCTCTTAGAGGTTGTCAGAATTAGGATATCAGAGAGAGATAGAAGTTGAATAGACTTGTGTTTTCGAGTTGCAAATGCAGACCCTACATATTACTAAAATGGAAATGATCTATAATTTATACAATATACTATGTCTATATCATTTGGGGAAACCAATAGCCCCCTTTACTGTGAATTACAAGGAATTCTTATGCTTTATGGTTACTAAGTATTCAATTACATCTATATGTGCATATTAATGGTGCTTCACTCAGTTTGAAAGTTTAGTTCTACACAATTTGTTCTTTTTGTGTATGATTGAGTATGAAATACTATAGTATTATACTTATATTAAGATGTTTCTAGCTCTTATAATGTCATACAACTACTAATTCATTACTTCGACCCATGTACACCTATAATAGTCCTTCCTTCCTTTTCCTCAAAAGTTTTACTAATGCTCATAAGCATTCCTATCTTTTGGTAGACCAACACACCCCATTCCAGAGATCAAAAATTAACGCTATGGACATGCACTTGACCAATTCCTAAGACTATAAATAGTAATTTATAAATTAAATGTTGAATAGCTTGTATTACATAAGGAAATAGAGTTGGAGAATATTTTGTAACCAAGCCAATTTATTGATGACTAACTTAGCATAGATGTAATTTTACCTCTTGAAAATTTGCATATTTAAGTTAACTAATGACAAATATCAATAAAAGTACTCAAAGTTGTTCTTGTTTTTAATCATTGAAAATATTAGGGGATGAATGTATGCTCCTTCATAGTTTAAATGAGATTTTAAATGACCTCGACAGTTTAATACCTTTAAAAGTCAATATTAATGGTTGGTTTGTATCATGTCTTGATCATGTTTTCTAGTAAGATATAAAAGAAGCCAAATGCAAAAGTTTTCCACGTTTTTAGTCAAACATGGCAACTATCAACCAATTTGAGTCAATCTCCCCAGAATCCTTTTAACTTTCCATCAAAAAGATGTTCGCTAAATTATCCAAACCAATTGAAGAATACAGTTCTAACATCGTATCTTACTGCATTCTAAGACTCAACAAATAGAAGATTATGTTAATGATTTGTAAATCACCTAATCAGATAAGATGGGATATAACTCAACAAAGATGGTATACAGCATGGTAATGCAGTTCAGGCCTCTCTACATCTAATCAAGATTCCCTTAAGGTTAATTGCAGTTATCTCGTCACCAATGTCAATGGTGACACTAATAGATTTATCCCAAGTTTCAACTATCTTACACTCTTAGAATATTCTACTACCTTGGCTTAATTCAGAATCCTAGGATTGTAACTGTTACAACGTCATGGAAATAAGTAGAGCATGTGCGTGTGGTGCTTCAGTTAATTTCTATGTTAGCCAGGGAATCAAGAGTCTACATATACATTAATGCTCACTCAGGGCCATCCAGAATGATCTTCACTCTATATTGACTAAGCAGGTATGCATAAAATTCATTTACTCAATCAAGGCATATGCAAAATTGTTCAAAGGGTTAATCTCCCCTATCATTATGGACCTTTAAAAACTAACCAAATGAGTCCTTGGCCATCAATGAAAATGCCCCACATGTTCCATTAATTGAGATCCATTTTTTATTGCGCTATCTTGTCAGCTACAAAAAAATCCATGATGCATCAATACTGGAGGGAAAATAACAGTGGTAATTTACACAGTGTTGTCCCAAATCAACAATATCTAAGATTCACCACAATTCTAGCTTTTGCGTTTAAATTTGACAGTTTGGATTAGAGTTAATATGATCTTGGGAATATCATAATAGCATGAATAGAGGAATGGTTTTTCATCCATATCTCTCAAATGCGACCTCCATTAAACAAGACACTAGTATAATCAAGAGTTTAATTTTTATTAACTAAAATAGCTTAACTAGGAGATGTATAGTAATAGTTAATCTAATCTGGGAGGACATAAATGATGTAAATGAATTCACTAAAATACCATAAATTAATCAAGTAATTAAACAAATGGAATTAAAAATGTTAATGCGCAAGAGTAAAGTGAGGAAGGAACTCAACTGATTGTAGATGATTGTCGCACGTCTGATAAGAAATTCTAGAAGAAGGAACGGTTGCATAGGGGTCCTAAAAAGGGTTGATCTAGAAGTTATGAGCAGATTGGAGTGCCTAGGAGGGTACTGGGGCATCCTGGAGTGCCCTGGTATGACAGAATAGGGGATGTGGTCTTTAAAAAATCTTGACATCTAATTCTTTCAGGATCAGAAGATGACTTGTAACCTTTACTATCTGTCACACTGGATTTATTGAACTACGTCGAATGTACTGAAAAATTCAATTACAACCTATAAGAGACAAAAAGAAGTATCAAAAACCTAAAAAAAATAGATGTATGCAAATGAATGAGTCAGACTGACCTTAGCCGAGACAATATTGGGCTTACTAAAATAAGCACCACACTATATTTTGGACCCAAATGTAATTCGTGTGTGTGTGTGTGTGTGTGTGTGTGTGTGTGTGTGTGTGTGTGTGTGTGTGTGTGTGTGTGTGTGTGTGTGTGTGTGTGTGTGTGTGTGATGCCCTAGGTGATCTTGTGCTAGTCACACTTTGTGAAGTAGCGAGCAACAACTAAATGTAGAAAATGTAACTAACACATGTGTACATGAAAAAAGTATAAAATCACTCCCCCTATGAAGTTTGTGTTGATAAAAATCTCCTAGCCTTGATGTATGGAACTATGTGGATGCAAGTGAGGCAATGGATGTAAATCTAGATAGAGTGATAGTATTAAGATGATGTTAGGACCCTCATTATGGTATCATAACTTGTATATTTATAGGGTTCTCTTGGTCTAATTTTCTAATTAACCCCCTGAAATGGCCAAATAGGAAAAACATAAGGATGAACAATGGATAGAAAGAGGCCCAACAAGAGGTGGGAAAGTAGAAAAAGGATTGTGGCAGCCCAGGATGCCCTAGGGCACCCCAGGGTGCTTCAGGATAGGACTGGGTACCCCGATTTAGGATAAAATGATGGGAAAGTGTCGAAATAGACTGGGAATGTATATAAAAATGTATGTGAATGACGACAATAAAAGGTAAAATAAGATGGCCAAAAATATGGGATTAATTAGTACTTTCGTTCACTCAATAACCTTATAAATAATTTTATGAGACTGAGTTAAATATTGCCTAAAGTACATAATTTTTTGACTAAATTTTTGGCCCCAATTTATATTAGCGAGATGAAATCTCGGTAACATAAAGTGGATAGAGAGTGCGTACCTAATGTCCATGTAGAGTGTAGTAGAAAACATGCCATTGAAGGACTAGACAAAAGCTGTGGAATGATAAAAATATGGAGCGTGAAAACTATAGATGAAAAATGTGCATAGAAAAAGTGATGAGAGTGAACTTAGGGTAGAATGCATGTGTAGATCCTGCAGTGTGTAGTGTACCTACATGGTTAGTAAGGTGTGTGTCATCGTAGAATGTTGTTGTTGTCTTTGTGATTGTTGTTGTTGCCCCCAATTTGACTGCTTGTTTCTCATACAGTCAGACCTGTAAGGAGAAAATGATCAAGTAGTCAAATATGTATGTATGTAAAAACACTCTGTGTAAAATACATATGTGCATGTGTATAGAAATGTGTAAAATATGTAAATGGTAAAATACACTGAAATGAAAACTGTAAATGGAACATGTGCACCTGATCTATGTCGACAGAAAGGGTGTAGAAGGATGTCTTGTATTATTGTAACTTTTTGGGTGATCTCACACCACCGTGGCTGAAGAAGTGTAGGGAGAAAATGCTCTATGTCCTCCAAACTTTAACCTCTTCTGCTGAAATGTGTGTGAAGATATCTCTGTAACATCCTAGTTTTTTTGGCGATCCGATGCCACTAGACCAAAGTAGTGTAGGGAGGCAAACCCACTGTAACCTCCTAAGCCTGTAACTGCTTCCCAGAAATGCTAAGGACACTCATGTCCTATAAAATGTGTAGTGTATAGGGTTCATAGACTGGTCTGAGACCCACTCGTTATATGTAAACCCACAATGCCAAGGGCGGAAAGTGCACTGTAATGAATTGGTGTAGATATGGTGTGTTAGTTTCTAAACCCCCAAATGATGCCCCCCTCTTTGGGGGCCTATGTGATGTCACTTATAGGATAATGTGGCCCCAAAAGAGGACCAACTATACTCTAAATTATGTACCCTGGAAATTTCTTGGTAAAAACCAAGGCACACATAAACAAGAAGGCTAACAAAGACAAGTGTAAACAATGCATGCATATAGAAAACATGTGTAAGCTACATAGAGAATTTAGTGAATATAAACATGTAAGTTGCACAAAGTGAGTTGCAAACATGGGAAATCACTCACGATGTCACAAGACACACAAGACTATCATAGCCACAAACAAAAAACAAGTGTGCACACAAACATAGGGAAAAACCTACATACAATGGAAAACAATAGCATACAAGTACAAACAAATAAACAAGTAGTCATGGAAACATGTAATCCTATAAAATAAGTGCTACACATGGAACACCTATTAGCATGTTAGAGAAATAACTAGTGTCAAAGTGTGTATGATCAAGTAATATAATATGATAATTATAAAATGAAACAATAGCACCTAGATGAGATGAATGTGGATTCCCCCAATGACCAATATAGTAATGGTAGAAGGAGAGCATCCAAGCCGTGTGCAGGTGTCCTGTATCTGTGATCACACTAAATAAAGGTGTGAATGTGCATGTGTGGATGATATAGATAATGACATATAAGGAATCAATATAACATGTGTAGTAAAGTGATCATGAAAAACACTAGAACAAAAAAGAGTAAATTCCCATAAGACAATGTAGTATGTTGTGGATGGATGGAATGGAATGCAAGATGGAATGATAGGAGCAACATGCCCCTAGAGTAGATGGAAGTGTATGCAATGAGGTTCAATTCCCCCCCCCTCAATAGTCAAGAATGAACCGTAAATTGAGAGTGCATCATCAGGAAATGGTCGAGTAGTGTTTGTTGTGTCTAGCACACTATGATGAGTGCATATGTATGTAGTGTGAAGAGATGCAGACATATAAAAATGATGAGTGCATGAACCATATAGCCAGAAGCATATATGATGACTTGGTTAAATGAAGGAGTGATGATTTAGTGTAAATTTATATTCACTATATGATGAAAGGATTGAGATGAGTGATGATTTATCCCTAATTGTATGTCACTATAAGATGAACAAATTAGGATGAGTGATGATTTACCCACTAAGCATATATCACTATAAGATGAAAAGGAATGAGTGATGATTTATACACTAAGCGTATATCACTATAAGATGAAAGGATGAGGGGTGATGATGTAACCTAAGGTATATACCACTACAAGATAAAATAATGGAGGTGGTGATTTATCCTAAAGCGTATACCACTACTAGAGGAAATGATCAGAGGTGGGTGACGATTTATCCTAAAGCGTAATGTCACTACTAGAGGAAATGATGGAGGTGGGTGATGAGTTAGCCTAAAGCGTATGTCACTATCCTAGGAATGTTACATGATGAAATGTCACATGATGAGTGTAAGGTCCATTTGATTGGTAAACCCTCGGAAGTCGAGTATGGACCGAGGAAATAATGTGTGTCATAAGGTGGTGAGTGCAATGCATAGAAGACAATGTAGTATATATGATGAAAGTAGATGACCATGTGATGAGTAGGGTTTGTAAATGTGTAGTGTGGGAAATGCAATGTAGGTGGGGAGTGTAGGATATATACCATGTAATGTGTAACAATGCGATGTAATATGTGTAGGATGTATAACACACAATGTGTAAAATGTAATAATAGATGTTGATAGAAATGGAATATGTAATGATAAAATGTAAATATAGACTCATATGGAATGTAACCTAGTGTAGTATGTAGAATATATGTATAAATGCATGGTATATGATGTGACTATGTAAAATTTATGCGTGGATAGCCTAATAATGTATGTAATGTACAGAATATGATATATTATACGTATAATGACCTAATGATGCAAGAAATGTAGAAGAATGGTACATGTAGACTAAGTGTAGAATGTATTGGTGTATATGTGCATTATGTGTGATGAAATGTAAATGTGTAATGCCTATAGTGACAGTGTGTGGGGTTCAGTGTAATGGTAATCCCTCAACAGTTAAGTGTGAACCAAAGCACAAGAGTGCGTCATTCGGGTAATGACGGTTTCTAGGATGTGAAATGAAAATGTATGCCCATAGGAAATGCCAAGATGATAAGTGCATGAGTGAGTGGGGGTGATATAATTGAGTGTAACTATGCTCCCCCCAGAGGGGGGGTTAGGTGTTATGGCCCCCGGCGGTAATGTGTCTAGAGACTATGTAAACCTCATTAAGAGATTGTCCATCTTTGGGGTCAAAGTCAAATGGATAAGCATTAAAGACTTTGATAAGCAATAGTGTTTTGTTGATCATATAATGATCCCTTAAGGCATAGGTTATACATACCCATAACATATTACTCATTAGTAAATGGAGAATGTGGGTAACTATGTTCATACCACCGAGTGAGATAGCTTTGTATACCCTAGGAAAGAACTGATTGGATGTGATAGATGATTCCAAAAGGCATAGGAAAGGATCATCATCATTGTAAGCGTAGATCTAGAATGCCCCCAATATAATCAAGTCAGGATCTCTTAATGTGATGTGGGGCAATAGTACTTTAGGAGTGCATTCAAGAAAAATATAAAGAATGGAAATACATTGAAGCCCATAGGTGGTCTGTAACATGGACCAACCTCATGATATAAGTGGAGGGTGATATGGTGGTGGGAGAATATCAGTAATAGAAGAACCTAGGCAAGATAAACCTCCGTGTGTACATATAGTTTTGGGTAAAGTAGGATCTAATGGAATGTGTTCCCAATAAGAACCATGTATGAAGAGTGTGCAAGTGAAATAGTGGGCAATGCTAAAGAGGTAAATGTATGTGGAAAGGGATGTGATAGGTGTCCATCCATGAGACTGACATGCCCTTGATAAGGAATCATAGAAGTAGTAGTAGGCATAGGTGGAAGAGAAGAAATGACATCTATCACACAAATAGTACCATCAAGTGGTGGTAAATGTGGTGGTGCATCCATAGGTTCGGGGTCCTTTGTAGTATTAATGTGTGGAATAGGTAGATTGGTGTTTGAAGCTCGATCACAATATTGAAATGGATCACGGTCATAAAAAATGATATAATCCATGCCCTCATGTAAGAAATTAACATAGTTATGGACATTAAATGCGATTAAATCACTGGCATGAAGCCATGGTCTGGGTAGTGGAGATAGTTAGAAGTTTACTGAGAAATAACAAATGTAAAGAGACTATATGGATGATTTTTGGGACCAATAATAATGGGAAAGGTGACGTGACCAAGAAACTATGGTTGAATAGTACCATCATTTAAGCACACAATGAAATACTAAGAGGGACTAATGTCCAGGAGTAGGATAGGCTTAAATCTTGAAGATAATGACATGAAGAGCACAAATTAATCTTAGAAATATTTTTAATTAAGAGTTTACTTCGACACCTACATTAGTAAATGTGATTGGACATAATATGTAAAGGTGGATCATTATCAAAAGTAGGATGACCAATGAAATAGTGGACTTGGGAAGGTAATATGCTTGAGAGAATGCATCCAAAAAATGTCTTATAAAGGTAATCTAGATGCATGTTGTTAGAAATACGAGTAGTAGATTTAAAAGATGGGTGAATTTGGATCAAGCTTGGGAAGAAGAAGCTAACAAATTGACATGAATGGAGATAGCCATGGTATAAAATGCAAAGGCAAATCCCTAGAAGAGTGTTTAGGTTGAGTCATGGTCAGGTTCACCAAAATGATTAACTAAAATTAACTGAAATATGGGAAAGTATAATGATAGTTAATCTAATCTAGGAGGACATAAACACTATAAATAAATGCACTAAAGTAATATAGAGTAATTAAATAATTAAACTAATGGAAATAAAACCCTAAGTGCAAAGATAAAGTGAGGAAAGAACTCAGCTGGTCACATAGATGACTATCGTAGAGTGTTGTACATGTATGACAGGAAATTCTAGAAGCAGGGAATGGCTGCACAGGGGTCCTCGAAAAGGGTGGATCTGGAAGTTCTGAGTAGAATTGAAGTGCCTACGAGGGTACTAAGGGCCCCGAGGTGCCTTAGTATGCAAGAAATAGGAACCTTGGTCTCTAAAAAAGGTCCTAACTTGATTCTTTTAGGTTTGGAAGATATCTCTGTAACCTTTGTTGTCTATCACATTGGATTTCTTGGACTGTACCAAATGTGTGAAATATTCCAAGAGAAATAATGACATGCAAAAGACCCAAAAGGAAGTATCAAAACCCTAAAAAAATAAAATATGTAAATGAATGGGTCAGACTAACCTCAGCTGCCACAATAATGGGCTTACTAAAATGAGCGTTGCACTACATTTCAGACCCAAATGTAGTTCTAGTGTGTGTGTGTGTGTGTGTGTGTGTGTGTGTGTGTGTGTGTGTGTGTGTGTGTGTGTGTGTGTGTGTGTGTGTGTGTGTGTGTGTGTGTATGTCGTGCCCTAGGTGCTCTTGTGCTAGTCACACTATGTGAAGTATTGAGCAATAACTTAATATATAAAATTTAATAACATGTGTACATGGAATATAATAGAATCCCTCCCCCTATGAAGTGTGTGTCGATGCAGATATCTTAGCCTTGATGCATGAAACTATGTGGATGTAAGTGATGCAATGGATGCAACTCTTGATGGAGTGATAGTAGTAGATGACGCTAGGACCCTCATTATGGTCTCATAACTTTATATTTATAGGGTTATCTTGATTTAATTTTGTAACTAATCCCGACATGGCTGAGTATGAAAAAGATAAGGATGAAAAATGGCTAAAAGAGGCCCAAAAAGAGACAGGAAAGTAGAAAAAGGATCGGGGCACCCCAGGTAAAACCAGGGTGCCCTGCTTTAGGCTAAAATGACAGGAATATATCAAAACAAACTGGGCATGTATATAAAAATGTGTGAGAATGATGAAATAAAAGTAAAACAAGATGGCCAAAAGGTGGGATTAATTAGTACTTTCTTCACTCAAGAACCTTCTAAGTAGTAGTATGAGACCGGGATAAATAATGTATAAAGTGCATGATTTTGTGACTAAAATTGGTAAACCCTCGGCAGTCGAATATGAACAGAGGAACTAAAGTGCATTATAGGGTAGTAAGCGCAACGTGTAGAATATGATGTAGTATGTGCTATGATAAGATACGACCATGTGATGGGTAGAATGTGTAATGTACAATATATAGTGTGCAATGTAAGATGTGTAGATAGAGTAATAAGGTGGGATTGTGCGTGATGTAGTATGTAGGATGAGTAGTGTAAGATACTAGACATCGTAGATAATATAATAATGTTGTAAACATGTATGATGAATACTAGTATGAGGTATAGATGTATGACATGAAATATGTGAATAGCGCAATGGTCGAAATGATGTAGACCTAATTGTACAGTGTTTGGGGTGTCATGCATGGTAAGATTTTTGATGCAACATGTGTAATGTGTGAACCGATATGTAACAAGTAGTGTTTCATTGGGTAATAACTACGTGGATAACATATGTAGTACTGCCCTCAATAGTAAAGTGTGAATCATGCACAGAGTGTATCATCAGGTAGGTGTATATGTGTAAATGCTAAGGTATTGTAAATATAGCAGTAATTATGCACAGATGCTAGAATGAATGGATGCATGCAAAGATGAAAAATATTTCCCATGATGATGATGATAGGATGGATGGGGGATGTGTGAATACTATGCCCCCAAATTGTGTGTGATAGATGAAGAGGCTATTCATATAATTTCGTCCATGAAGGTCATCAGCTCTTCAGGATCATAAGTCAAATGGATAAGCATTAGTGACTCTGATAAGGAATAGTGTCCTGGTTGATCACATAATGATCCATTGAGGTGTAAGTTGTAGGATACCCATGGCATATTCCGTGCATCGGTGAATAGAGGAAGAGGAAAAATATGTGCATAGACAATGAGTAAGGATTATGTGTATGACCTAGTAAATAGTTATTGCAAATGAAGAAGTCTCTAAAATGCATAGGGAAAGAGATATGTCTATATGATTTGAATCTAGAGTGCCCAAAATATAATCAAGCCATGATTTCCCTAATGTGAGTGCAAGAAGAGTGAGGAGTTCCATGATAGATATATTGTGAGATGAAATACATGCAAGTCCATAAGGAACAATAATAGTAAAAAAAAATCCATAATAAATATTAGGAGCATATGAGTAGCAGGATAAAGATTCTCAAAACCAAAACCTAGTTGAGGGCCAAACCCTCATGTGTAGAATATGGTGTCATCACATGTAGGATCAAATGGAATATGTTTCCAATAAGAGTCATTCATGAAGAGTGTGCACGTGAATGGTGGGTGGTGCTAAGTGTAGATGGTACATGTGAAGGGGTATGTGATTAGAGTTAATGTCCATAAGACTAGAACAGGCCCCTTATAAAGAATCATAGCAATAGTGGTAGCAAGTGGCATATGAATAAACTACATCTATCACACAAATGGTACACCTTCAAGAGGTGGTAATTGTGTTGCAGTTCATTTAATAGGTTGAGGGATCCATCTGTAATATCTATGCATGGAATAGGAAGACTAGTAGTAGGAGCTTGGTCACAATACTGAAATGGATCACGGTCATGAAGTACAATGGTTTACTAAATGCTCTCATGTAATAAATTTTACACAATTATGGACATTATAGAAGCAACAAATGGCATGGCATAGATCCATGGCCTAATAAGTAGATAATTGTAGGAAACTGGGACATCGAATGACAGAAGAAAATACAGTGTGGAAAATCTTAGGACCAACAGTGATAGGAAGATGTAATATGACCGAAACATGGATGAGACAGAACCATCATGATACATAGCAGTGAAACACTAGAGGATGACTAGAATAACATCATGATTAGAAATACCTAATCTTTTCAAGGAATGACATAGGACATAATTTAAGTATCAGATCGCATTATCAATCAAAGTATGCTTAACATTAATACCCATTATGAGATACGAGAATCATGATATGTAGAGGGCGGGTCATTATTAAAAGTGTGAATATCAGACAAGAAGGTTATGACTTGAATACTATACGTGAAGTAAATTTATACCAGTAGGAAATGCTTGATAAAATAAGTCTGGATGTATGTCAGTGCAAGAATGTGAGTAGTATAAAGAAAATGTTGGACTTTATGTAATAAGATCATGATTTGCAAGAAAATAATCGTTGATTCACCCAATGTGGGATACGTCCATGATGACCAAACCACTCAGGAGGAAAAGAAATGAATGCAAAACATATTAAAGACTGTGAATGTATCAAGTTGAAGGCTCACCAAAATAATTAACAGAAAGCAATGTTAAAATGGTGAAAAGATGGGACCCAAGCAACTAATTTCTAATGAAAGTCAGAAACCCTAATATGCAAGAGAAGTATGAGACCGAGACTTAGTTGATGTCGGAAGAAGACATGAACTATGTTGTCTACAGGCAATCATTTGTTGCATAATTATATGTTTAAATCAAGGGAAATGAATTCATGATGAATCCCCAAATAATGGTGGATCATACGAATGATTGGCTTTGAGTACTGGAGTCACTCTAGAGAAGGATTGGGCCACTTGCATGGTGCTCTAGTCTGTAGAATGGGCACTATTAGAGTTGTCAGAGGTCAAAGCTTCATATTCCAAGCATGTCCTGATTTCACAAGTTCCACTGAGATGTTTTCATCATTGAAACCCTTCCCCTGTGTGTCACATTAGATTCACTGCACTCTCACAAGATGTCACTGACTAATCCAATGGATGTATAGAATAACCATGTAAAGGACTCAAAATAAGTATCAAAACCCTAGAAAAGACACCAATGCTAACTGAATGGGTTAGACTGACCTCAATAGCCACACAAGTGGAATATACTAACCTTATTGTTGCACTAACCCCATTTCAATACCATTGCACAATGTAGTTTTGGTGTGTGTGTGATGTGTGTGTGTGTGTGTGTTTTTGTATACTGCAAATTGAATGCATCTCCTATGTACTACTTGTTCCATGTTGCACTGAATGTCATGAAGTAGTGATCCAATAGCAAACAAATGTAGAAGAATGTAATGACTATGTGTGCATGATATTACTAAAATGAGGAAGATCCCTCCCCTTACGCTCAGGTGATGTCAGATGAAATGGTAAATTTTCTTGATGATGGAGCTATTTGGCCAATGTAAATTATCTCCAAATGGATGCAAGAAGTAGAAATGGATGATAGTAGTGACGTAGTTGTATTTATATCTCCCTCTAGTATGAGGTCTCATTATACTTTCATATTTAAATTCAATTGTTACAATAACTCAGTAGAGTAGTAGTATGTCATCCATTAACCTTGAAATGGATAACCATTAAGAGGAAGATCAAGTAGATCTCAAACTTTGGGGCTAGTGAACTAGTTGCCCAAATCAAGTTGGTGGGCTGAATGCGACTGAAAATGATCTACTTAGAGCTTGCAAACTATTGAGGACCAGCGCACCCATGGGCACCCTTGTATGAAGCCTTTAACATGCACGCTATTTCAAGGCTAGAGAATAAATCGCAACGTGATAGATTGGTTATACTGGGCATTGTGGGTGTAAGAGGTTGCTCAAGATATCAAGAAGTCTAAAATGCAAACACAGTATGGTCAAAAGTAGTGGTGAGATTAATTATTACTTTATTCACTAACAAGAAATTGGCTAAATGTTTGAGTATGATCACCAGGATTACCAATAATCATCTAAAGAATTAGTTGAGTTTGTGACTATAGGAAGGATGAAATATTAGAGCAACAATATGGTAGAAACAAAAAATGTCCAACTCAGATCAAATATTTGTAAGGAAAGGAATAGTTAGTAATTTGGGTGACATCTTCAATTCTGATTATGAGTGCAGAAAAAAAGGAAAACATGACAGTCAAAGGCGAGGACTATGAACCCATCTGAGTTAGCAAGGACAAATTGCTTAAATTTGGAAAGGTATGTACTCCACAAGAGAAACATACATTTGTAGGCCTTTGTTAAGAATTTTTTTAATGGGATTGCATGGGTCGACGACAGACCTGAGGGGTTTGACATACTGATCTAGGGTAGCACACCATTGAACTAAAAGCAGTTTCATAGACGAATGAAAAGGCATGTTGGCCCCCTAGAATATTGACTAAGTACAAAAGGCGCAAGGTCCCAGTTAAGGAAAGGCGCGTAAGGACAAAGCGCGCAAGGCAGGGTTTAAGAAAAGGGTTTAAGGAAGCTCGTGGTGCACGACGCGCGCGGACAGAACCAAGGGTTTGGGACTTAGTCAAATTGGACGTTCGGGGTAGAACACGTGAAAAGCATGACCCAGTTGCGTGTGGATAAGGTGCCAGCCTGGCGACAGGTTGGCCCAGGAAGGAGCATGCCTGCGGTAGAAGCTTCTAGAAGCACATCATGGTATAAAGTGGAAGGCTCAGGCCTGGAGGAGCATGCTCGCATGGAGGACCACATTCAGACACTTGGCATCAGATCTGAGGGTGCTGGAGGATGAGTTGGCAGTCCAGAAAAGCTATAAATACAAGCACCTGCAGAGTAAACAGATATACTTAGAGAGTGGGTGGAGCTCTGCAGAAATACTGCAAGAACTCTGCTAGTGGGTAATTGTATTGGGGAAAGGATGTATGGGGCAAGGGGATTGTAATTTTTCTTTTTGGTAGCATAGTTACATTAGTCCAGTTGTAATGCATGACTGTGGTCTGCTTCTCTGTGACACTCTGTAATGGCTCCATGAATGTAATGAGGTTATCGGTTATATATATATGAATATCAATGGTTCTGATGAATACATCTTGCTCATAGGTCTTCTTTCATTTATGTTTATGTTAAGTATGGATGTTTGTATACTTCTTTCTGTTATGATACAAGTTATATAATCTGTTAAGTACACCATCTGGAATGACTGCAAGGATCTAGAGGCCGTTCTGAGCTCTATGGTTCTTGTATGTCTTAAATCCTTTTGAAATCTCTTAAACACAAATCATAGATGATGTTTCCCACTAAACTCACATAAAAGAGAGACTCGGTACCCGTGTGTGCCTCGGGTGAGCACCCAGCTTCCGCTGGGTGATAGGCTGGTGCGCATGGGGTTCCTTTCTTTTGTGATAGGGGTAAAAATGACTACATCTTGGTTCCATTGCTGGGACCTCTTTTTGAAGTTGTAGTGGGAAATAACATTCATCATGATCTGTGTAATGAGTAATGATAGAGCGGTTAACATTGGAAAGTGTTGAATCATGGTTCAAGAGCACGGAGGATGAATTTTCTCAGAGATTCAGCACTGGACCTGAGTTTGATGCACGTAGATGGGTAGAAGAGAACCTCTACCATGATCTGTATGAAATTTTTTTCTGTTGCTTCCCAGTGGAACTGTATGAATGGCTCTCAGCCTATGTGTCTAGATCAAGTTGGCATTATGGATCACGTGTGTGGACCCAAGAAGAATACCAAAGGCTACAGGATGTAGATCTGACGTGGACCCATGCTGTGGATCATTGGTGGAAAGGAGTATTGGCTAGCTACACTCTGGAGTATGCCATTTCCACATATTCTTATCTGGAGGTTGCTGAGTTTGAGTTTCTGTGGGAGCCCAGAGGATCGTTTCTACGTGTTGTCCCTCTGGCTATGAAAATATTGATGGTTACCATGAGTTTAGAGGCATTCCCAATGGCCGGCTAAACCATTCTGAGCACTGGGTGAGGAAGCTAGGGTGGAGGAAGATGGCAGATGTTGCGATGGAGAAAGAAAGGGAGGAGAGACGACTCAAGTATGGTGAAGCACATGAAAGGGAGATTGCTAGACAACATGAGGTTGCAGGTGTGATGGATGTATGGTGGTAGATGTTATGGGAAGGATTTGAGGTTCATGTAGAGGACGTGGAACCTGAGCAGTCTGTGTGACCCCATCTTGGCAAGCGCGTAAGAGAGACCCCTTCAGCTTCTGATGAGAGTTCGTCACACAGAGAAAGAAGAATCGTTGGTGCACATCTGAGCCCACCTAGTGACCAGACCCTGGTGCTTGGTTTTCTAGATCAGGGGGAAAATATTGCTAGTCCAGTTGGTTACATTGGAGGTGATCGGTCTACACCCAGGAGGTATAATTTCTCGTTTGGGCCTTCTATGGCTGCAAACACCAACCCAGTGTTAGGAATTTTTGGGAAAGGTATAGACACACAAGATTTTGGTCTTGTGTCTGGGAGTGGCGTGAGGTATACTATTGGTAGTGGGGCATTGTCATAGACCATAGTGCACGCAGCTCAGTGGAACTGTGGGGACCCTTGGCATGACCACTTTAGGACCTGGTGGGTTTGGTGGATCTTGTGGTTTAGGCAGAATAGGAGCTAGTGGGTCTGGTGGATTTTTTGGTTCAGGCCTAGTGGAGCTGGTGGATCTGGTGGTTCAGGACCTAGTGGACCTGGTGGATCTGGTGGTTCAGGACCTGGTGGACCTGGTGGATCAGGTGGCAGAGGAAACACAGGTGGAAACCAAGGCTCTGGCTCAGGAGGATTCGGGCCCCAACCACCCCCACAAGTTTTCTTTGAAATGTCTCTACATTTTCCTGATTATAGAGGTATTGAGGATGCTGTGGAACATGTTCACAAGTGTGAACTACTATGGTGCGCAAAGGGTATCACAACCCCCTAAAACGGAAGGCTAGTTAGTTTGCAACCACGTTGCAAGGGGCACGCACATAGCTGGTATAGGAAATATGACCCTCATCATACAGTGGTGGACTATACTACTTTAAAGAATGCATTCTTGGCAGAATTCCACATTCCTGAGTTTGAGCAGAAGAGCATCAGTGCTTTGAAGGAGATTCAACAAGGAATGGCAGAGAGTGTGCAGGAGTATGATGCACACTTTAAAACTCTCTTGTCTAAATTATCATATGATATTCACCCTTCACAGCATGCTTAGTGGTTTATTGGAGGATTGATCACCCCTTTTAGAAGGGCCTTATCTCATAAAACTTTTACAGACCCACGCGAGGCATTGGAAGCTGCTCTGTGTGCCGAGGCTATTGGTAGTGTTGATACTGGCGTTAGCCCATTCCTGGAGGCTCAGATTACTGCTATGGCCAAGCAGTTGGAAAAATTGTCTATGAACTCAGCCCATGAGACTCATAGTGGTTTTTGGTGCACAGATTGTGAAGTAGAGGGGCACGTTAAGGATAGTTACCCCCGGAGGACAGTACGCACCGTGGTAGTAGATTGTGAAATTTGTCATGGGGACCATGATGCAAGTAGATGCCCCTTACTACAGTGCACAATCTGGAAGAATGTGTCTTGTTACTATAATATTTACACCTCTACAACCCATGATACTAAGGACTGTAGGCTCATTGATCAGATCCATGAGGCCATTGATCATGGGGTGCACCAAACCAATGTTGCCAGTAGTTTCAAGGGTGATAATCACCATTATGAGGAGCGCGCAGATGGAGGCACGTGGAAGAGGTTTTTGAGGAGGATTCTGTGGTCATGGTAACCATGGAGGAGGAAGGAGTGAGTTCCCATGGAACCTGTTTCAATTGTGGATCTACAGAGCATTACAAACAAGAGTGCCCAGACCTGTTGCAGTGCTCATGGTGTGGAAAGAAGCATAAGTATGAGGAGTTCCCAGAGTTGTTTGAGCACATGAATCAACAGCACTGGAAAGACAAGGGCACTGCAATGGTCAGCATTAAGAAGGCAGACATATAGTGGATGCCTCGGGTAACACGGGATGTAGGTTTGGAGCCTGTCTTGGTAACAACAAGGGTAGAAGCCATGTGCGCAAGAGAGATACCAAGATAGAAGAACCTGGTTTCAAGGGAGGAAGTAGTTCATGGAAAGTACCCAGACCCTATGCATCAAAAGGAGGTATATCAGGACACCATGGATGTCATTCAGAGTTTACAAGGGGAAATCTAGTGTCTAAAGGAGCAATCCAGGAGGGAGGAACAAGGGAGGAGAGTCGAGGCACCAAAGGATGACCTGGATGAGGTCAAGGAGGTGTGTAAAATGTTAAGGCAAGAGAATATCATTCCCTTGCTAGGATCATGGTTGAGAGAGAAGGTACCATGCGTGCTGGAGAAGAGCATGAGAGGCAGGTCTTGCACGCAAACCTTCCCCCTCACAACCTTGACTATGACAAAGAGATCACATTGAATGCAGTTGTAGATGGATGGATCCTTAGTAATATCCTCATTGACACAGGCACAGAGGTTAATGTTCTAACTTTGGATGCATGGCATCAGATGGGAAGACCTACATTACAGCCATCTTCAAATGTGTTGTATATGGAAAACAAGACTAAGGTGATGCCCATCAGTGTCTTAAAGGATGCAGCTATCACTATCTAGGGAGCTAAGTTTACTGGGGACTTCGAAGTCTTGGCGCTCACCGAGGCAGAAAATTTCCCAGCACTACTTGGGTGCCCATGGTGTTACAAGAACAATGCAGACCTTTGGTTCAACAAAGGGTACATCAGCTTTGAAAATAAGGAGGAATGGGTCATTATACCCCTAGCTGATGGGAAGTCAACACCCTATATTGAACCTTTGGGGGAAGAAGTTCTAGACAGGATATATGTGTGCTCAATCAGGGACCCAGAGATAATACATCCTACTAATGGAGTTATCCAGTTTGAGGATGCTCAGTCAGTAAGTGATACCACCAGTCTAGCATGTGACAATTGGGTGCATGGAACTTATGAATTGATGGGATGGAAGTTGAGAGGGTCGGTGACCAAGGTGACAAAGGTGTGCACACATAGTCCGGCACCTAGGAGGAAAGGAGCTACCTAAGTATTCAGGAGGAGCCTTCCCTAAGATATTTTTACAGGAAATGGAAGCTCAGTGGAAGAATGAGAAGGAATGAAGGGGGATGTTAAGTTATGTCCTGCTCAGCACAGCTACACGGTGGTGGGCTACACATCAGGAGAGCCTTTTGGAATGGTGTGAGGTAAGAATTGCTCTCTCTGTCAGATTCTCTAGGAGCAACGTGCCCACCACCATCAAGGACTACCATGGGAAGGAGCCCACCTCTTTCCATATCCAGGAGTGTGAAAGGATCTAGAGAGAAGGCGCGAAAGATTTTCCACCATCCCTCTACGTGCACAAGTTGTATTCTACACTACAGCATTATGCGCGTGCATGGTACATTCATTTGGAGACACGCCACCAGAAAAGGAATTGGTAAGAGCTTGCAGCTGACCTCATTCAAACCTTTGAGTATCAGAGTACCAAGAAATCAGTTGATAAGGCCTTGCAGGGTATCAAGCACCTTACCATGGGGGATAGTTCCATGGTGGAAGATAGGCTGTTGGAGTTACTAGGTGGAACAAGTTTGGAGGGTGCTTTGAAGAAGTAGAGGAAACATAAGAGTTACAGCTTGAGCACGCACATGTTTGGAAAAGGAGAAAGGAAAGTTAGTGTATCTAATTGATGGAGAGGAATAAGAAAGCTTGGAAATCAGCCATTTTGTAGGAACGCATGAGGTAGTGGACAATGCTGATACTTGCGCGTGTGCCTACCATGAGCCCTTAAAGATAAAGAAGGTTAACATCAGTTCAGGAGAAGAACCTAAGGAAGCTATTATTGGAGATTACTGGTTGGAGAAGGAAGTCTCTAAGATCATTGATCTGTTGTGTGAATTTGAGGATTTATTTCCACGCGGGTACCATGAGCTCAAAGGCATTCACCATTCCTTGGGGGAGATGAAGATAAAACTGAAGGATGGTGCATGCCCAGTCAGGAAGAGGCCCTACCAGATGAATCCCAATTTACACGTAAAGGTTAAGGAGGAGATAGAAAAAATGATAGCTTCTGGGATCATTGAAGTAGTGGAAGAATTGGAATGGATAAGTCTGATGGTAATCAACATCAAGAAGGATGGGCGGATTAGGATCTGCATGGATTATAGGGAGCTGAACATAGTTTGTGTCATCGATCCTTTTCCAACCCCCTTCACTGAAGAAATTTTGGAAGGAGTCACTGGGCATGAAATCTATTCCTTTACGGATGGATTTTTAGGGTACCACCAAGTCCAGATTGCAAAGGAGGACCAGGAGAAGACAACTTTCACCACTGAGTGGGGAAGTTTTGCATATACGGTCATGCCCTTTGGGTTGAAGAATGTGCCTGCTATTTTTTCACGCATCGTGGTGCAAGCATTCCAGGACTTCATCCATAAGTTTCTTCAGGTCTATTTGGATGATTGGACAGTGTATGGTCTAGTTAAAGACCATTGTGACAATTTGAGGTTGATGTTTGAGAGGTGTAGGCAGTTGAGGATATCCCTCAATATTAAGAAATGTGTATTTGCTACACCCTTTGGCACGTTATTGGGGCATATCATATGTAAGGAGGGTTTGCTAGTAGATCCCGCTAAATTTGTAGTTATTGTGGGGTTAGGGGAGCCTACTAGCCAGAGCACAGTGCACGGATTCCTTGGGCATATGGGTTATTATAGGAAATTCATCAAGGGGTATGCCAAGATCACCACGCCTTTAGAGGAACTACTCAGACATAAAAGTGCCTTCCATTGGGGAGAGGCGCAGTAGAGGGAATTTGATACATTAAAGGATAGGCTTGTCACCACGCCTATATTACGTTTTCCCTCTTGGGACAAGCCCTTCCATGTCCATGTAGATGCCTCAGGAACTGCTATTGGAGTAGTGCTTGCATAGCCAAGTGAAGGACTTATTGATCATCCTCTGTGTTTTGCAAGCAGGAAGTGGACACCAGCAGAGCAGAATTACACCACAACTGAGCGCGAGGCATTGTCAATGATCTACATGCTTTTCAAGTTTAGACAGTATCTGCTAGCAACACCCTTCATGTTTTACACCGACCACATGGCATTAAAGTATTTGGTGAACAAGCCCATTCTACAAGGGCACATATGTCGGTGGGCATTTTTATTTCAAGAGTTTGAGTTCATCGTAGTAGTGAATCCTGGAAAAAGCAATTTTAGACCTGATCATCTGTCAAGAATTGATTCAGGGGAGGACGCGCAGAGTATTGAGGAGACAATGTTAGATTCGCAACAATTTAGGTTACGTGCACACCCTTGGATTTGGAGGAGATTGGGGTATTTTTAAAGGAAGGTGTGGCACCGGAAGGAATGAAGGAATTAGAGAAGAAACAGCTAGCCATACGTGTCGTGCCCTACATGCTGATCAGTGGAGACTTATACAAGTTGGGACGTGATGAAGTTTTACACAGGTGTGTATTAGAGCATGAGTGCCTCACCATCATGGAGGAAGCACATGGAGGAAGTGCGGGTGGACATTATGCAGGTGATGCCACCACGCGTAAGATATTAATGGCAGGTTTGTGGTGGGAAACCATGTACAAGGATTGTAAAGACTATTGTAAAGCGTGTGACCATTGTCAGTGCATTGGCAAGCCAGGAAAGAGAGATGAAATGCCTTTGCACCCTATCCCTAGTGTGGAGCCTTTTGAAAAGTGGGAAATAGACTTTGTAGGCCCTATTGCACCAGTCAGCGCGTAGGACTGGGTCACGCTATGTCATCACTTGCATGGATTATCTGACAAGGTGGGTAGAGGTAGCCCCAACTAAAGATTGCACAGCAGCCACAATAGCAAGATTATTGTGGGAGAACATTATCACGAGGTATGGATGTCCTTTGAGTTTGACTAGAAATAGGGGTAAGCATTTCTTGAATGAGACCATGAGGATCCTGTTAGCAGAGTTCATGGTGGCTCATCACAAGACTATGCCCTATCACCCACAAGAAAATGGAACTGTAGAAGCATTCAACAAAATACTGAGTCATACCCTGACCAAAATTTGTAATGTTGGAAGACAAGATTGGGATGACAAAGTATCAACAGTGTTATGGGCTTACAGGATAACATATAAAAGGTTGAACAAAGCCACATCATTTCAGTTGGTGTTTGGCATGGAAGTTGTTCTACCGGTTGAATTCATGTTACCTTCTCTGCGAATAGCACACGCATAGGAGGGTTGGCTGATGAGAAAGCACTGGAAGAAATAATTGATGAGTTAATGAAGCTGGATGAGAGATGATCACTCACCAGGTGGAGCCAAACAATAGAGAAAGCAAAGCAGAAGGCTTGGCATGATCACCACATAAGAAACAAGAAGTTTGAGGTTGGGCAGATGGTCTTACTTTATGATTCTAAATTTTTGCACCATCCTGGAAAGTTGAAAGTCCATTGGTTGGGTCCTTACACAATCTCGTACATCCTTGATTCGGGCGCGTGTCAGTTACAAGCGCTGGATGGGACGAAGTTTCCTGGACACTTCAATGGGAGTAGGTTGAAGCCCTATTATAAATAAGTCTTCTTGGTGTTTGTAAATAAGGTAGTTTTTCCAGTTAGTTTAGAATTTTCCTTTACGCGTTTCTTTTCTTGTGTTTCCCTTTCTCTTTGTTGTTTTTCTTTGCGCCTTGGGTGCCAATAACCTTATTGCTATTTTTTGAGAATCTTGTGAGTGCACAGAGGACCACACATCATTTTAGTGTGGGGTGGAGTAATGTGAAGGAGCACATGGTTAAAGTGCCAAGGAAGTTTGTGTTAAAAATCCCAGTTGAATGGCCTAGGTGAAAGAGGTGTATGGAGAGAAAATATGGAAAAAGGATGGTTGGTGTCAAGATAAAGCTACTTGTAGATCCCATGTACAAAGGAGGAGAAAGCACATTAAGCAACACGAGGTAGGTGAGAGAAAAAATTAGGACAGAAGAAGTGCCTTCGGTGCTGGTTATGCGCACGCAAGATTCTCATGTCATGTTGGATTGGTTGTATGCTAGAAGGTTGGAGGGTTGTCTGCGTAAGGTTAGGCACATGAGGGAAAGTGCTGAAGATGAGCTTTGTGTGAAAAATCTGCATTAAATGAAAAAGGTACAGTGGTAGGTGAAGTAGCACTTAATGCTCAAAAAGGGAAAAACTATAAATAAAGGGGTCGAGGCACTTCATTTTTCACTTTGCGTATAAGGAGAACGAAGCGCTTTTTTTCACCTTTGCAAACTAGGGCTTCCAAAAAACTGATCCATGTGAAGAAAAATTTAGAGAGATTAAAGCATGGGTAACTAGTTTGGATTTGCGAACCAAGAGGAAGGGATTTCATTGGTGTAGGAGAAGTTATGAGAAGGCACTGTCTTGTGAAGGGAGTATCCCAGTTAGGGTTTGAAGAACTAGGGCACGGGTTTAAGAAATTTTCTTCACAAGTTCAAGATCTAAAGTTGGAGAGAGCAGAAGAATAGAGTAAGATGGAGTGATTGAAGTGGGAAGAAGACCTTGAAAATGGCACCCAAGAAACCAGCTAGTACACCCAAGAAGGGAAAGGGAAAGGGAAAGGGCAAGCAACAAGAAATTGAAGAAAGCACAAATCAAGAGTGGTATGCAGAAATGTAGTACCCAAATGAAGTGTTGTTGGGGAAGGAGTGGGATTCCCATATTAGGGACATGTCCATAAATGATTATAATCATCTGGACAAGCACAATCGAAAAATTATTTGGCACTGGAACTAGTGTGCCCAAAAAACAACATGACACCTAAGGGTTTTCCCATTTATAATGATGACGTGAAGGTCAAGTTTGAGAAGGAAGGATTATTACAACTCTTTGAGTTTCCCTACTTCGGGAAACCTAAGCGAATGTATCAGTGGCTGATGTCGTGTGTACATGAGGAATATTTTCACTTCGTGGGGCACAAGATGCGTATAACTCCTTATCTAATTTCACATTTCACAGGCCTCATCTGTGAAGGATATGGGTTGGAGGATGACTTGACTGACAAATAAGGGATTAAGGAAACTATCACCGCTTTTGCATACAAAAAAGGGTCAAGGTATTATGATGTTGCATAGACATCAAGGATCCATTGATGAAGATGGCCACACACCTGGTGTCAAAGCTAAATGGCTAGGAGAGATAGAACCAAGTAAATAAACCATAGTTGAACATCTGTAGAAAGATTTTAGAGGGCACCATCTACAACTCATCTGCATTCATCGCGGATGAAATTATCAACTACACAAAGGAAGGTGACAGGATCCTTTTTGGAAATGTGTTGTTAACCATTGTGTTTTCAGAGATCGGGGTACCGGATGCATCAGATAAGTTTGTATGGGAGTACCCTGCTGAAGACCCCTCGCCCACCAAAAGGTTTGAGAAATACGCTTGTGACACTATGACAATAGTGCATAAGGCGCGCTTGGAAAAGTGGGTACACGTGCCTAAGGAATGCGTTCGGGTAAGAATGGAGAATTCTGGAACAACTGCCAGCAGCCACAAGGGGAGAAGAAGAATTTGTTTATGTACCAACATTTTTGCTTGGGCAGATTCAAACTATCAGATGGGACATGGAGCCCATGGTGCAAGCTCCCCTTTGCCTTCACAGCTCAATACTTCCAAGCGGGAGTAAACAGGTTCAAGGAGTCCAAAAAGTTTAAGTTGGACCTTGGTAATCTAGACCAGGACCACAGGGAAATGCACAAAGGGTTGGTGTACCCTGGCAAGCACATGTACGTGGAGTGGTACATATCACATGAGGTACAAATGACAAAGCCCATGAATCTACCCATTGTAGAAGGATCCGCGGCACGTGTATACATTCACATAAGACCCAAGTCAGAAAAGGGCACATATCTGGAAAATGAGTTATCTATACCTCATGATCCAATTGGGAGGAAAATACCGGTGCCCAAATGGGAGGAAAAATAACCAGAAAAGAAAGTTCCAAGGGTGGTGGAGACACAGGCAATAGGTTCCCTTGGGACAAGTTCCAGAACCAATATATACGTGCGTAAGAAAAATCCCATAGTAAAAGAGAAGACTCATGAGAGCCAGAAGAGCCATCAGATAAGGAGTCATCAGAAGAAGAAGAAACAGAGTCACCTACACCAAAATCTCTAGTTAGGAAGAAGCAGAGGGTAGAAGAGGAGACCACCTCAGAAGAAGCTGGAAGTTTGGACAAGTGCATAGGAGAGAAGGATGGTAGTGGAGAAGAAATAAGTGGGGAAGAGGACCCCAAGAAAGATCAAGGGCCACCTATTTTCAATATACATGATTCAGAGGATGAAGGTAGAGAAGAAGAACAAGGGTTCCTTTTTGTGTGGTGCAAGGATAGACAGGTAGGAGGAAGCACCCATGACATGGGAAAAGATGAAGAGGCTAACACACAGAATTAGGAGGTTCCAAGCTCAGTACAAGAGAAGATGGCTAAGGTGGTAGAAGAAGAGGAGACAAGGGACATGGAGACCATAGTGGAGGACAAAGGGGAACGCAGTACTTGAGCCAATGTTGAGCAAAGAGAAGGAGAGCACGTGAAGAGGAACCACGACAGTAGCACTAGAGGCCCCGTTTTAACTGTAAGTATACCCAAGTGTATGTGCACGGGAGGAAGGAGTGCAAAGGGGGTGAGGACAAAGATGGGTTGTATTGATGACCCCAAGAAGGTGTTTTGTGCATGGTTCTAGAGTACACTTCTGGTGGAGGAGCTTGTATACATGTCATCTTTTGACAAGGAGACTGCCTACCCACAGTGGACAAGGAAGATGATCTATTGGGAAATTAAGTCCCACCTTGATGAACCAAAGTTTGAGGTAACCCAAGGGGTAATAGTAACATTGCCAGGACTAGGAGAAGATAACCCAGTGGTGGATACCCAGTAGCTCTTCAAATGAACAACTATGCAATGCACTTAACAAAGTCTCCATTGAGATAGAGGCTAGACTCTTTGGGCGAAATGATAGGATCAGGGATCTGGAAGGGGAGATGAAGGAGAAAGAGGAAGAGCTAGCTACATTGACCAAGGAGCTGATCCAAGAAAAGTTAATCAATGCCCAGTGGCATCATGAATTGAAGGATGAAAGGGACAAGGTGATTGATGTGTACAAGAAAGTAGAATCCATCAATGAGGCTATACTATTAAAGCATTTGGACCTAGCATCACCTGCGCAAAAGTATGTATCTACCTTGGGATGTCATGGAGGATTTAACAAGGATCCTCACCATGGAAAGACAACCACTAGCCTTGGAGTCTGTAGAGGAAGTGGCCACGCCCGCCTAGAGAAGGAAGACAAGTTGAAGATCGTAGTGCTCATCGTCATAGAGTACAACAAAGTGCTTGGTGATGTAAGGGCCACTTCTTGGACTGTGGAGGCCGCATGTACGATAATTTCGCAGGACAGAGACAAAGTGGCAGGCACCTTGGTCACCACTCATGAAGCAGAACTCAAGGATTTCTAGGAGAAAAACAAGGGGAATAGGGTGGAAAGAGACAAAATCCTTGCCGAGGTTGAGAAGAAATCAGAGGCCATTGAAACCTTAAGGGCTTCAATCAAAAACCAGTTGAAGGAGCTATATCCATATATCACACGAAGAATGGATGCGTTGGAGGATATATGCAAGGAATTAGAGAAGATCATTGATACTATGAGCGTAGCAAGGAGATTGGACTAAATTTTGAGGAGGTGAGCGCCCTGTTCGGCGACCTCTCTCAAAGAGTGCAGGACGAAGTCGATGCCTGGAATAAATTGGAGGCCGAATTGCAAAAGGAATTTCCTAGTCTGTTGTAGTGATTCTTTCACTCTCCCATTCTTTCTTCTTTCCCCATTCTTTCATCCCCTTATTATTTTTCCTAGGCGTAAGCCTATTGTATTCTTTCTCTCACTAAGAGGAGTGTTCCCACGGACTGAGAACAGGCATAGTGTGGGGTGATGTTGGGCCCCTAGAATATTTAAGTACAAAAAGGCACGTAGGACACATAAGGCCCTAGTTAAGGAAAGGCAAGGACAAAGCGTGCAAAGGGTTTAAGAAAAGGGTTTAAGGAATCCCGTGGCGTGCACGATGACGTGCACAGATAGAACCAAGGGTTTGGGACTTAGCCAAATTAGATGTTCGACAGGCAGAACACGTGAAAAGCATGACCTGGTTGTGTGGATAAGGTGCCATCCTAGGCGACAGGTTGGCCTAGGAAGGAGCATGCCTACGGTAGAAGCTTCTAGAAGCACATCATGGTATAAAGTGGAAGGCTCAGGCCTGAGAGGAGCATGCTCGCATGGAGGACCACATTCAAGAAACTTGGCATCAGATCTGAGGGCGCTGGAGGATGAGTTGGCAGCCTAAAAATGCTATAAATACAAGTTCCTAAAATAGAGTAAACACATATAATTAGAGAGTGGCGGAGCTCTGCAGAAATACTGCAAGAACTCTGCTAGTGGGTAATTATATTGGGGAAAGGATGCATTGGGCAAGGGGATTGTAATTTTTCTTTTTGGTAGCATAGTTACATTAGTCTAGTTGTAATGCATGACTGCAGTCTGCTTCTCTATGACACTCTGTAATGGCTCCATGAATGTAATGAGGTTATCGGTTTTATATATATATATATATATATCAATGGTTCTGATGAATACATTTTGCTCATAGGTCTTCTTTCATTTATGTTTATGTTAAGTATGGATGTTTGTATTCTTCTTTCTATTATGATACAAGTTATATAATCTATTAAGTACACCTTCTGGAATGACTACAAGGATCTAGAGGCCGTTATGAGCTCTATGATTCTTGTATGTCTTAAATCCTTTTGAAATATCGTAAACACAAATCATAGATGATGTTTCCCACTAAACTCACATAAAAGAGAGACTTGGTACCCACGCATGCCTTGGGTGAGTGCCCAACTTCCACTGGGTGATAGGTCGATGTGTATGGGGTTCCTTTCTTTTGTGATAGGGGTAAAAATGACTATAATTGTGAAGGATGAACTCCAGTTCAAGATAACCTTTACCACTAAGTGGGGAACCTATGCTTATAAGAAGATTACATTTATTTTGTCCAATGCAAGGGAAAAATTCCAAATATCCATGAATATGACATTAAAAGGGTTGATTAATAACATTGTCCTTGTTTATCTAGATGATATCATTGTTCTTAAAGGATGTAAATGATCATCTACTTCTTCTCAAGTAGGTATTTGAGAGATGCAGATAGTCTGGGGTTTCTCTCAAACCCATAAATGTATCTTCCTGTCATATGAAGGTAAAATCCTTGCCTACATTGTCTCAAAATAAAACCTTGTAATTGATCCAAAAAGTGTGAGCACCATCCTTGCATTACCATTACCTAGTCATAAGAAAGCATTGTAAATGTTTTTAGGAAACAATCAACTTTGTCATGTACTTTGTTCCATATTTTTCCAATCTTGTCAAGTTGTTGACATCAATGTTGAAAAAAAACATGCTCTTCGAGTGGATCATGGAAGGGAAAGATAATTTTGACGTCATCAAATAATAAATTACATAGGCCCCAACTCTCATCAATCTTGATTTCACTAAGGATTTCTCCTTGTATGCTTTTGGAGGCATAGACACAATATCTACCATGCTTGTGCAACTGAACAAAGAAGGTTAATAAAAACCAATTGCATTCTTTAGATATACTCTAGGAGATTATGATGTGAGGTGTTAATTTTTGAGAAGCATGCCTTAGCTGTCATAAGAAGCTTGTAGAGATTAAGAAATTTAGTGTCTAACAGTAAGATACATCTTATGGTTTCACACACTTGTGTGAAATATTTTCTTCTGAATAAAAATCTTAACGAGAAAATATATGGTTGGATAACTAGAGTGATGAAATATGATGTCGATATCAAAGTGACTAAGCTAGTCAGAGACAAGGTTTTGTGTGAGTAGATGGTTTTAGAACCGCAAAATAAATAGGAGGTTCTTTTAGTGCTCTAACATGATCAAGAAGAACCCGCAAATGCTCTGCATATCCATTATTGGACCCGCGACATAGTGCATTTTCTCCAAATAGGTCAATGCCCCCAATGCTTGACCAATGCCAAGAGAAGGTATTCGAAACTTCAATCTATACCCTTTGTACTTATTGATGACATCTTTTTTAGGAAGGACATTAATGGAGTACTTTTGAGATACATCAAGGCATATCAAATTGACAAGGTATTACATGAGTTCTATGATGTTGTGGTTAGGGGACACTTTGCTCATAGACCAAAAAACACTCAAAATCATTAAGGGTGTCTATTATTTGCTGAGTCTTTTTAAGGAATGTTACACATGGGTAAAAAATGTATAAAAGGTGCCCTTTTCACAGGTAAGGAGAGGCTAACAGCTCTTCCACTCCACCCCATCTCTATAAATCAAACATTCATGCAATGTGGGTTATATTTTATATGGTAATCAATTTTCATTTAACCTTGGGTCATAAGTGGATACTCATATCCATAAATTACTTCACCAAATGGACATAGGTGATTGCTTTGAATGAAGTAAACAAAGCTAACATCTTGGATTTTTATGAAGGTATTGTGAATAGATTTGGTGTTACTTTCGTAATCATTTCTGATAATGCTATGACATTCCTTGGCACCAAAATCATTGATTGGACTATCAAGAATGGAGTATATTTGAGCACATCTTCAAATTACAACCCCAAGGTAATGGACATGTTGAGTCAAAAAATAAGAACCTTGGAGGAAAATAAAAAAACATGGCATACAAAACTAAAATCAGCCTTATGGGTTGATAGGATCACTCCCAAGAGGTCAACTGGTAGTTCACCCTACAATTTGGTTTATGTTAAGGAAGCAAAGTTCCCAACATCCCTTGATTTACCAACTTTAGAGCTCGATAACCAAATTGAATTGTTTGAAGTTAAAGTCATGGAAGTTAGATTTGCAGAGCTCACATAGTTAGAAGAATTAAGATGTCAAAGCATACAAGTAATGGAGTTGAACTAAGCTTAAGTAAAGAAGTGTTTTGATAGGAAAGTAGTGACTAGAAGCTTTCAAGAAGGGGATATTTTCCTCAAAAGGGACCAAGATAGAGCCAAACTAGGAAAGCACTCAAATTTGATGTCATATGGAGTGGCCCCTATGTTATCTTAGGTTATAAGCCACACAATGATTTCCAATTATCACAATTTGATGGAGAATATCTTATGATTATGGTCAATGAGATCAAACTTATTTTTGATGCAAAGGTTCTACCTTGGACATATTAGTTTAGTTTCAGTTCCTTTAAGTGATCTTCAACACATTTATTTTTTGGTAGCATAGTTTTATTTACCTAAGTGCCTTACACATGTCCTGGTAGTTTTGTATGGCCTTTGCATTCATGAGTCTTTTGAAGAAGATTCAATGTTTTGCGGGTTCATCAATTTTGAGCTATGCCGAGTTCAAGGGAGAATTCCAAGTTTTCTTATCAGTTTCTAAGTTTTCATACTTGACTCGATGCCCAATAGACTGCTTTAAGGCGATTTAATAAAAAATGATTATTTTGTAAAACCCTAAGATATTACAGAGTCACATATGATAAATAAACACTATAGAAAATATTTAATGCAAGAAATAAGCTAAAGGAAATTAAAACCCTAAGTGTAAGAGAGGGAACATTAGACTTAGCTAATTTTGCAATTAATCCCGAAGTGTTATGGAATGGAAAATTGATGAACACAAGGAGGAAATTGTCGCAACAGTGCCTGAAAAATTCTACAGTTGTTGGATATGTTTGGGCTGGGGTGCTTGGACTGGGTGCTAGTGTCCATAGTCAAGAAAGATAAATAAATGAAGATCAGAATGGGCTGTGGGCTGTGCAATACCAAATACGAAACTATAAAGACAAAAAATAAACCAAATATAGATGTCAATTACTAGTTTTCTCACTTAGGAATCATATGAATAGTGATTTATGATTAGAATCGAGAAATGTACACAAGTACATTATTTTGTGTCTACATTTGCCTTCACTTTATGTTGTTGAGTAAATACTCGATAACATAGAGTAGATAAGAGATGTGTGCATGATAACCATGTAGATTGATGGTGAAAGTGTGCCAAAGAGACAAGAAAAAACTTGGAGTGATAAAAATGAAGAATGGAAGATAAATAAGAGGAAGTGACCCTAGGGGTGAAGCGTATGCATTGTGTTGTGTTTGTACCTATTGTTGTCATCGCTTATGTTTTGTTGATGTGGGGCTACCTCTTATTACGTATTAAGGACAAACCTATGAAAGAAGAGTGGAAGAGTAGTCAAAGTCACGTGTTATGAAAACTCTGTAAAATTATGAAGAAGTATGTAAAATGTGAGAAAGTAGTAAATGTAACATGTGCACTTAATCCGTAATGAGTAGAGAGGATAGAAAGTGTATTGAAAATTTTGTAGAAGAGCAAGTTTTTTTGGTGATCTCACACCAAGAGAGATTTTTTGGGTGATCTAATGCTAAGAATGAGTTTTTTGGGTAATCTCACACCACGGTAGAAGAGTGTTGGAGAGAAAGGTATATTGTTATTCTCCATCCTCGACTACTTCCCAAATTTATACACCACTGTAGATGATGTGTTATTTCTTTGTTCCATGTTTGATCCAATTTGATCTAGTTCGATCTAAGTAGAAAAATAAGATCAAATGCATTCATCTTGTTGGAGGATTATGCATGTACTATGAAAACTACTGAAAACTATGCCAATATGAGAAAATAACTGTAACTACCTCATGGTCATAGGCACCCAATAAAGGTCAGGAGTTCCCAGGTGTTAGTGTCTGTATCTAGGCATTGACATCTGTGCTGAACTAGGGACCCAAGTTAGATTTTGGGCCATTTATGTGACTATAACTTTGTTCCATTCATGTACTGTGAAAACATGTACTGAATCTCTGAGCTACTGTTTGGGGTGACTAATTCACCCAATGTACGCTCCCATAATTTTGGGGTGTATGCGACATCACTCGGAGGATGCGGCCCAAAGGAGAGGACTAGATGCTAATATGAAACTAATACCTTGCAGTGGGGAGGGAATGTGTATGGTAGAAACCAAGGAACATGCAAACAAAGTGGATGGAAATATGTGTTAGTACAAACAAGATAAATATGCATATAAGAGAAAAAGTGTAATATAGCAAGTAAGAAGACAATGTAGACCACGAAAAAGTGGGTTTCAAATATGAGAAATTTCTCACAATGTCACAAGACAATTAGGGTTGAAGCAACAAAAAATATACAAGAAATGAACAAGAAAGACATAGGGAACAACCCCGAAATAGTGGCATACAATGACAAACAATGGAAAACAATATTATACAACCCTGGTAGCAAAGAGTTCCTATAAAGTAAATGTTACACATGAGGCACCTGTTAGGATGTTAGAAATATAGAAATTGTGTCAAGATGTGTATATGTCGATAAAGTAGTGTGCTAATAAGAATAGGAAGTAGTATAAAATGAAACAATAACACCTATAGTATGTAATAAAGTAGATGCCCCAGGACCCTCGATGGGACTGATAAGAGGTACAATGCCAAGTATCCATGATATGTATAAAGATCTCTGTAAAGTATGCATTCACAACTAGAGAACAAGTGAACGTGTGTGTGTACATAGAAAATATAATGACATATGAAGTATCTGTCTAACATGGAAACAAAGTATACATGTAACTAGTATAAGCAAGCAAGATTTTGTGCAACCAAGATATGCAATATGTTGTGAATGAGCAAGATGGAATGATATGCAATGTGAATGTGATAGGATCAGTGTGCCCATAGAGTGGATGTGTATGAGATGAGGTTCATTTATAAAATACCCCTCGATAGTCAAGAATGAACCATAGAACAAGAGTACATCATCGAGAAATGGTTTGAAGGATGTGGTAGATAGATAGATCAATAAAACGTAGAGGGTAAAGAGTGTGAATGATGTGTGATGCGATCATGAAGCATAGAATGTAAGATGTAGATGATGTGATGTGAGGTTCATTTCAGATCTAGATCCTCATTAGTTGAGTATGAATCATAGAACTAGAGTGCATCGTAGGGTAATGATGATACAAGTTGTGTACCAAGTTGTGCATGATTGATGTTTAGAAATATGAAGTATTAATCACGGAGCGGTAAGTGTGATAATAGACACTATATAATTGATAGTGTTAGGAGGGGGGAAATAATAAGTGTGATGCCCCCCAAGTGTGTAAGGGATGAAGATTTAGTTGATGATGCTAAGGGGATCAATGTAAGGAATATTTTTATTGGAAAAAGTCATTAGACACTGAAGTGAAGATTGGAGAGGGACCTTGAATGGTAGAATTCGAAAGAGGCCGCCTACAGTTTGTTAGTCTTTCTTAGTAAGTGCTTGATTATTTGGGATTGGTAACACCATAGAAGACTTGAAAGGAGGAGGTGATGGATGATAGACCTTAAGAGGTGATTAATTAGTTGGAATGGGTTAGATAAGTGAAACTTGAATAACTGAAGAAGGAACATTAGAAGTGATAACATGATGCTCATTAGACATAGATGAATCAGATTTAGGAACCCATTTGGATGCAACATTTAGAGATGTGCATGTAACAGAATGTTGTGCAAAAAATGAGACAAAATATTGACACTCAAGATGTTTGATTCTTCATTATAAATCATAGCAATCATTGTCATTATGTCCATTGATTTGATGATAAGCACAAAATGGGAGACCTCGCTATTTTACTAGCCAATAAGGATGATAACAATGAGTAATTGGAAAATTGATCAATTGATGATTAATGAGCACAGTAAGAATGTCACATTGATTAGCATTGTGATCAAACCTAAGAGGTTTCAGTAGTGGTAAGACTTAAGGTTCACTGATATAAGCACATGTAGAAGACATAACAGTGGGGTTAGATGTAGAAGAAGAATGAGCATGGGCTTGAGAAACATCCTTGAGATGTTGAATTTGATATTTTAAAGATGTAATTGTTGATTCTATAGCCTGAATTTTGTCTTGAAATAAAGAATTCAAGGCTTTAATTGACTCTAAGATGGGTTGATTAGATGAAGGATAACTAAGGCTAGGGTCCTTGAAGAGACAATTGAAAGTGGAGCTTACTTGAGCGGGTGGCGTATCTTTAGGGAGAAACATGGTGTCTAGGGTTTTTTGAAGAACCTCTTTGCAAGGTGAATGCATTTAAAATAATTCTGAAAAAGATATTTGACAAACCTTAGGAGCCATAATGGAAAATATGATGTGCCAAAGAAGGATCTGAAAAACTGATCATGAGTGGGGTTCACCAAATGATTTAACAAAAATGGAATTATTTTGTAAAACGTTAAGATATTACAAAGTCACATATGATAAATAAATGCTATATTACAAATTTGACACAAGTAATAAGATAAAGGAAATTAAAACCCTAAGTGCAAGAGAGGGAATGGAAGACTTAGTTGATTTCACAATTAATTCCAAAGTGTTCTGAACTAGATAATTGATGAACAAGAGGAGGAAACTATCACAACCGTGTATGATAAATTTTACAACTGTTGTATATGTCTAGATTGGGGCTCTTGGATTGGGCGCTAGTGTCCAGAGTCAAGAAAGATAAAGAAATGAAGATTAGACTAGGTTGTGGGGTGTGCAAGACCAAAGAGGAAACTAGAAAGACAAAAAAGAGGCCAAATATAGATGTCAATTACTAGTTTTATTGCTTAGGAATCATATGAATAATGGTATATGATTAGGACCTAGAAATGTACCCAATGTGTGATTTTGTGTCTACATAAGGCCACTGATCTTCTATCTAGTAGGCATATATCCCCTTGAGTTGCTAAAATGTTGTCCAAAATAATCCCCCCATGTTATTTTGACAACCCAAAAAATCATTTTGGACTTAGGTAGATTTTTTTTGAAAGGTCGCAAAATATTAGAATTTAGTGTTCCATGGATTGTCAAAAATTAGCATTCTATGGGTTCTCCTAACTCATGGAACAAAGAAGTTTGACTTCAGGACTTAGGTAGATTCTGATAGAGTATGGGCCCTCGTGACACGAGAAAAGACTGCTATGTGGACTTAGAGAAATTTGGTGATTCGTGTGGTTGATCGCAATATCACATAACACAGGATAAAATCCACCAAATGAAAGCTGAGGTACATGGAGGAAATTTTGAAGCACTACACGATAGGGAAATGAAGGATTTTAAATTAGCTAAGTATGAAAAGTAGTAAACACTTCCCACTGTTCCAAAAATTTTACCAATGCAATTATCCATAGATTTTTAAGTCCACGGGATAGAAGAAGCATGTTGAAGGAAGAGCCTTTTCAGCTTGAAACATCAACACAAAGGAAAAGTGCAAGAAAATTAGAATTTTGTGGCGGTTCATGAGAAAAAGTTCCGTGGATAGTTGGAGATTAGTGTCTCATAAATTTTTCAATCTTCAGAGACATTAAAATTCAAGAAGTTGTGGGATGTTATAGAGATTGTGGAGCATTCAAATATTGTATCCAAAAAGTCATGAAACAAGGTGGAAATGTTTTTGATAATATCTTCTAGTGCATTTCTCTAAATCACACGAAATTTGTTGCATTTGCTTCATCTCTTCAAATCCTTCATGGTCAAATATGGAGTTGCAGGATAAAAGGAAGTTTTAAGGCAAATAATGAGATCTTGAGGGGAACAAAGGAAATATGTAGTTGATCATTTCAAGCACCCAACCACCTCACCTACCAGGAGTAAAATCTCAAATGGATCCCATACCCTCACCTGCAAAACCCGATGGCATATTGTAGAAGAAACAATTGTCTATCAAAGAGATTACTGGTGATAGGATGCATGGACAATAGTTTATCTCCATCATAGAATTTCCAAATTCAAGTTTCTCTCCATCTCTCTCTCCCATTCTCATATTATAGAAATATAAGTACTTAGGCATGTTTTACGAGTTCTTTTCTACTGAATATGCATGCTCTACCTTGGAGAAATGCATTTTTCTTACCTACGGACCTCTGCAACTTTGTATTTTACAAGATATTCTTAACCTCTACTTTGTAAGCATGATGAATACCTTCTGAATGTAATACATACGTGGTTGTTTTCCCTCCAAACACTCTCTATTTTTTGTGGATATTTACCCTCTTATTTCTATTGAATTCTATTCATTTATGTCTTTTAGAATCACGTGTTTCCATTAGATCTTTACATATACAATTTATTTGTGTTTTTCTGGTACTGCTTGAGCCTTGTTTTAGCTTTGGTGCATTAAATTCTTTCATTTTGCATCATTTTCCACCTTTTCTCTACTCGGTCCTTATGGATTTGTAGTTTAAACTTATTATTAGTTGTATTTTGAAGTTATAAGTTAGTTTGTAGTGGGCTAAAATAGAAGGAACCAACCTTCTCTAGAGGCTTGTCTGACTTAGCAAGGTCCCACACTTGGAGACATTCCCATGTTCACCAAAATTTCTGATGCTCATTCATGATCATTTAAAGGGTGCAACTTTGGTGTGTTAACAATTTTAGCACACCTAGTGGGACTACACTGAAGGATATCTTTTCATTTCACCAAGAATTTGGTGTGTATCTTGGTGATATCCTACCTTTGGAGGCTTCACAAAAACACACCTGGTAACTGGTTTAAGTAGTCAAGTGCCTCAGTTTCATGAGAATATTTCAAATAGGATAAATTATAGCTAGTGCCAAGCCTTTTGAATACTTGTAGTTGTCACCAAGGAGGAGGAGAAGAGGTAGATTAGTTCAAAGATCACCATCACCTACGAACAAAGTTCTCTCTACTCCTCCTCTTGGTGGGCCATTCTTGTTGTCCTCTAGGATTCTAAGACCCATTACATTCATGACTCATCAAACGAATCAAGATTTTTTCACATTCAATGTAATAAGCCCTTTACTTTTGGCCCAATATGATGCTCATTCAGAGGGTGCAAATTTTTTGTGTTAATAGGTAGATTGAGTGATTTTATATAACAAGGTTGTTAATCGACCCACTTTCTCCTTCAACTCAATTTTCATGGCCTTGGCCTTTTTAAGCTTGCCAAAAAAATTTATATAGGAGAACTTACAAATCCTATTTGACTCCCTTTATATTGGATTTTTTTAGAGAAACTTTTGTAATTTGATAATCAACAACAATTACATTCTCGCTCTTATTTGCAGCTGGCACAACGATCTCAAAAAATATTTGTCCAGATTAATTGATGGTGATGTGAAAAATAATATTAGGTTTCTTCATTGTGTTGGAAGGAATCAAACCTTACATGTTGAATTTGAATGCTTTTGGGAGCACTACTTTCTTCATCTTCTCTGAAGTTTGGCTTGCTAGTCAAGATGCAACAGAAAGGGGAACCAACTATTGTTGTGAAGAGGGAAAGCACATGTCCATAGGAGTGGCACAAGGAGAGGAAGTGAATATGAAAACCAAGAGAGGTGGGGTTTACAAAATGGTTATGGTAATGGTGGAGGAGGAGGAAACAAAGGAAATGAGAGGAAGACTTAAAAATAAGGATGGAAATGCATGATGGAGAATGAGGATTTTTTGGGGCAAAACCCATGAAAATACCAATCCTAGGTGAAAGTAATGGAAGGGATGAGAAAACCTAAGCCAAAGGTGTAGAGAAAATGGGAGTGGAGGAAATGAGAATGTAAGTTACAAGGAGTGGGGATGTGGAAACATTAGTAGGTATCAATATTAGCAATATCATACTTCTCAATCTCCTCAAGAGTCCATCTGCAGAAATATTTCTCTCTCACATCATCTTCATCCATGCAATTGATATAAATATCTTATAGATAAAGTGCATGTAAATTTAAGGTTCCAAATATCTGCAGTAGCCCTATATAATCAACACTAAACATTGGGTGAAAAGATATCAGTGTCACCCTTTACATTCTTGTCATGACATTCTTAGCTTTATGGGTGGATGAGCATGATAATGGCCAATGGAAATGGAGAAATGAATTCCTACCTCATTTTTACCATGTTGGATCTTATGCAAGTCCATGAACTACCTTACCAGTTCCATGAGAATCCATTTTCGTTGGGGTACCTAGGAAGTAAGTATGGTGATCTATGAAATCCTCCTACCCAAATATAAGTGAATGTTGGAAACTAGAAGAAGATACATCCCCATTTTGAAAATAGTGTTCCATGCCATATCAGTTCATCTATATGTGATATTTTCTTTATCAACTTTACATATGATGTTGTAGAAAAAGACATCATTTACCCTCCAGAAATGCTTATGACTCTCTTTCAAAATCAATTGAAGATAGAAATCATATACTCGAGTTGAATTTCTTGATTCTTGTATTTTCAATCATGGGTATATTCTCATTCCAAATGCATCATAGACAAGTTAAGATGTCATATAGAATATTCCTATCATATGCACCTCCTTAAGTTGTTTCTACAAGGAGTCACTAATATGATCCCCCCATTTTATATAATGTTGGTTTTTCCTTATGATATAAATGAACAAGTACATCCATTGTTGAAAATACTTGGCTATGAGAAGACCACAACTCCACTTAGCAAGGTAATAATATCGTTGACTTCTGGAATGAAGTCACTCCAGGGAAAATGATTAGGAAACTGATTGATTAAGGGATTTGGATTTTTTAGATAATTCTTGTTTAAGTGCTTGGTGTAAGACAAAGAATTTTCATTCCAAGCCTATTGATATTATTCTTGGTTAGTGTCAACATACTCATTGAGGTTGGGGAGTTTGAGTAAATCCTTAAAATAATCAACATCTAGTGTGATCACAACTTCCCTATCTTGGTTCTTTATTGTCCTAGTGTCACCATTATAGTGACTTGTAACTATGAGCACAAACTCTAGACATTGTTCTAAGGGTGGGAAAGCTACTGTAAGTGAAAATCCAATGTTGTAGATGGCTTGAATCCAAGGTGATTTAGTTTGACTATTCACTCTACTCTAAAAAATCAATAAGGTCAATATGTCCCAATTCAATGTATCTTATTTGATCTATATTAGAATCAATGTTGAAAGGGGGCACCACCCCTTGGTAGCTATATTTCATGTCTTTCTCCTTGCATTTAGTTGATTTTGAGATTTTGTAAGAAAAATCGCTAAAATTTTTCCAACAAACTTGTTGGTGCTCAAAATTACACCCCACTTTGAGTCATAGACAACCTAGGATTTTGAGGTAGCATGTGACCATCTCTAAGTTCTAGCACTTGTGCCTATGATAAATCTCCAAATAAGGCCAGATTCCTCTACCTATTTCTATTGCTAAAACTACTCCTAGGAAGGGAAATGTAGCTACATAACACTATTATATGATTCCAAGGGACCAGGGTGAGAAAGAGATACATGAAAATGGAAACTTAAACTAAGGGGAGGTGATAACACCAGAAAGAGGGGGATGAACAAATTTGGATGAGTGAAAATTAGAGAAAACACGTGAAGAAAGGGAAGAAAAGAGTTCCATAGTCTGAAATACATTTATATACTCATTTTCATGGAGCACAATAGAAGAGGAACCTACAAGAGACATGAAAATGCACAACAAACCAACAACGCAAATGGAAAGGTAAGAAGATGCAATAAAATGAGCCAAGGTAGAGAATAACCAAAAAACAAAGCTTTTATTTATTTCAAAGATACACAACCAATTACAATGGTGGAAGAGGCAAATATGCACATACAAAATACTAGATCTGAGGCTTACAACTCAAAATACAAAGGCACTACTATGAATAATACTCTTACAAACTAAGACATTCCAACCTTTTTTAATGAGTAATGCTCTACAATTTATAAAATAAGAAGGAAAGAAGAGGAGCAGAAAGAGAGGGAAACTCATATGAAAAATTCCAACCACCAAAAACCATCATTGAATGCCTGCAAATGTTATTAGATGCACCTCCAATGTTTGTTTTACTTGTAGAAGAAGGAAAGAGACCAAATCTGAAGAAATTTAGGTGGTTGAGTCACCCATTTGTTTGCATTAATGGACTATCTCATGTATCCATGTTTTCTTCCTACTAAATCCCACTGAAATCTATTTTTGAATAACCTAAAGTGTAGCCTACGCCAACATATTTCCAACAAGACTAAAATTTCATGAATCCGATCTCTGCAGTAGAAGTTATGAAAATCTGTATTGTAAACTGAATATGCAAGACACGTGGTGCACTTTTATTGGATAAAAGATTCAATTGACTATTTGCTTGATTTGTATTTTTTCCCATGTGTCATGCATTCATTTGATGTGAGGATTTGGTGTGCAACTGAAATCTTTTGCTAGGTTGCATGTTGGGCACTCAACTGAAAATTTTGAGATGCAAAACTTGATGACTGGGGTGGAGGATTACGCTTGATGTGTGTGTAAGAGAAAGGGGCACAAAGGGTAAGAATGCATAGGTCTACAAGAGTGCATGCAAGGGTACTTGAGGAGTGGAAAGAAAAGGTGCACACATGTGAAGAAAGGGGAGCGTGTGAGAAAAGGAAACATAGAGGAAATTACACAAGGGAAATGTACAAGGATAAATGAGTGTGCGAGAGGGGATGCATAGAAATTAGGAAGAAAGGGCATGTGCTAGGAAAAAATCATACTTTTACCCCCCGTAAACCTACTCCAACCTCACTTTAACCTCCCTAACCATCTACCACCCATATAAACCCTTTTTTATCCCTTACCTTAACCTATTAACATCCCTAACCTCTCCACCTCGCATTCCATGTGTAAGCGCAACTTGGAGGTGGTTAAAACTACTTCCAAGTTGCTTTCCCCAAAAATCCTGGATCGCTGGTGATCCTAACCAATCGCCAACGATTATAAATAGAAGCTCAAAGATCTTGTTTCAAAATCCAAAAAGATTGAAGTGAATCCCTGTTACATTAGATAATGAAGCAACACTATCACCAACCTCCATACATCCTTCAACACTCCAGTTAAGCTATCAAACATCCACATAATTCATACGAGCACTTTCAGGTATTTCCATTTCACTTACATGTTCAAAGTAAGCAATTTTATCACTCCATTTGTTTTCATTCTATTTACGCATCAAATAACAATCCAAATCAATCATGTATAAGCTTTGTTTTTGTCAAGTATCTCTGTTATCGAAATTATCAACTTTTTACAAGGATTGCTAACGATCCTCGTTAGTGATCTATCTGATCACCCACGATCCTTCTTGATCACTGACGATCTCCATCAAATTTTAATCATTTATCAGTTATTTTCATATTTAGAACTTTTATCAAATTTATCTTGGTTTAATAAATTGTTTGAAACATGTCTGTGTTGTAGATGACTATTCCAGGTATCTATCATCCCATTACCAGCATTTATGATCTTTCGATCATCCAGCAACCATTCATGTGGGAGCATTTTGAAATCCTTAACGAGCTCACCTTATGTGCCATCACATTTGCACCAAGCTTCGAGGAATTGAAGAGAAATTTGAGATCCTTAACAAAATATGAGAAGTAACAGAGGAGTTTTGATACGATTACTTCAAAGACTTTGAGCTAGGCACAACCCTAGCCTGGGCTGCTTACAAAGCTGAACATGATCTTCCTATCCATCTTGAATTCTAGATTTCTTTTCTTTTATCATCTATCTTATTTTATCAACGCAACTTAATTGTATCAAAAAAAGTTAACAACCTTCACGGAAGTCCCTTTGGATTCCTGAGATCGACATTTTCTGAGAAACTCATTGTCTTATCTATCTAATATATATATTTTAGATGTCTTTATTTACATGTCTTCTCATTCAATGAAAGGAGGAGCATTCACATTGTCTACATACCATCATGCTGACATTACGATTTTTGGTGCAGGTATCGGTAAACCCTACTCATTTGAGTTTTAGGTTATTTCTGCATTTGATATCACTAACTAAAATCTACCTCAAATAATTCTAGCATGCCTAGTGGGACCCTTAGTCCTTTTTTCATTTATATTTTTATTTTAGCATTCATTTCTTTTGTCTTCTATTTTCATCTAACTTTTCGCTTAGAGTGCGTTGTTGTTGTTTCTTAAAAAATTAAAAATCAAAAAGGAAAAATGATCCTGGGTATGTCTCCTTTCTATCATTTTCTTTTTCAGCATTGCATTTGTGTGTTGTCCTCATCGAATCAACAATTCCTTAGGAATTTAAAACGATCACTCATTTTTCCTGATCACATAGTTTAATTAGGATTTTAAGGAATTGTATTCACTTAACTCCCCTCATACACAACCAAAACCACATCAAAACATAACTCACATTTAAACAATCCTTCCCAAGTGGACCTACTTGGATTTCATCACCAAGAGGATATGTCGACTCAGTGTTCTGGCTAAGTATAAATAAGATGGTGGGTGGTATATTGGCTAAACAACTAATGCCCTTATCACCGTGAGACCATGAATTGAGGGGGTAGGCCCCAATACCATGCATCACACCGACACCATCATAAATTCAAGCCTCACATACCTTTGGGTATATCGATGACTCCATCCTTTAACATCACCTGAAACCAGTTTCAAATTGCCATTTCCTAGTACCCTTATAACCATTTTTCACATTTCATCCTTTCTTAATTTAATCAAGATAATAAAAAATTCTCTAGTTTAACTTATTTTTGTTGTAGTAACCAACCATTTGGTTCCTTTTTATTTTCAGTAATTATTTTTTATTTCATAGTCCTAACTAGACAAAAGTCCCGTCTACAAGACTGACAACATGACTGAATGTTTCCAACAATCATTAGAAAATGTCCAGTCTCACCTTGATGACATTTCATGCCTAATTGACCAATACTGAGCATCTTCATCACCTCTAACAACCGATCAAGAACCCACACACTCTCCTAGCAGTCAATTGGCAATACTAGAAATCCCTTATCCATATAGTCCATGTTTCTTCAATAACGATCATCTAATATTCACATAGATTCTGAATTCAAACCCTATGGCCTTGAATTTATATCTTACTACTTGAGGAGTTTTCCTATAGCAACCCAAACCTGAATAAAGACCTCCCATTTCCAACTTCACTTTTGACCTTTCGCAACTTATCAACCCTAATCACGAGCTGATTATCCAACATATTCATTCTTATTCCATTGCTAGTGGACCAAAAAAATCAAATCCCACATCATAAGCACTTATCATCACCTTTGACCTTAAATTTGTTTCATCGCAAGATACAAACAATCAACAACCATCTTCCTCACTAAACCCCTCGTTAGGCTCATCATCTTCGCAAAACAATATGAACACATCTCCTTCCACATCTAGCCTCATAGTTTCCAGTGTCTCTTCTACACCTCTTGTAAGCTCAACTTCCATCCTTTGCTTGATCCCTCTTATCTCAACAAAACAACCCACCTCTGTAGTTCAATTTTTATTCATGTCTATCCCCACGTCAATGCCTCTTATCAACACCAATTTCATTACTAACACATCCTTCTTCACAACAGGTATCGATCGCCCTTATTTCACTAATCCTCTCTCAATATATACCACAACAATCTCAACCTCTTATCCATACTTCTATCCCCTTACAACATATACCACATCAATCTCAACCCTTTTTCCATACTTCTAACCCATCTCAATATATACCACATAAGTCACAACCTTTTATTAACACTTCAATGCCTATCCAGTATCAATATATCCAACACTCACAACCTCTAGTCTCATAGCCAACATATAACATTCCCACGAGTGTTCCTATCCAACATAATATCCCTTTACCCTATTAAACGTATCAACAACCAAACCCCCATACATATAATTAACTAGGATCTTCTTCATTCAATCCCCAACAACAACCATCACAAAATGATCCTTTGCAAGCATTGATGAATAAAATTTCTAGCCTCGAAGCTTCCTCCATGGGTCCCAAAAACACACTATCTTATGAGAAAATTTGTAATGAACCCATCCATCCCTCTGTACCATACAAAGCATACCCTTCACACTAGGAACTCTTGAAGTTCCTTAAGTTCTATAGTAAAGAGAATCCTAAACAAAACAATCGAGCTTTCTGTCATGCATGTTATCTTATCACACACGACCATGACCTCATGCTGAGAACATTTCCTATGTCCTTAGATGGCCCTTCACTGGATTGGTATAACAATATCCCAAAATACTCACTCTTTTCCTTCACACAACTTGCATGTCTGTTCTCAGAGCACTTCTCAATTAACATTTCCCGTAAAGTCACCATTACCGAACTTTACACCATCAAATAGTTTGAAGACAAATCTATCACAGAATTCATCATCCGCTCGAGGGGTGTTATTAATCAATTATCCATCTCACTCCCACAAATAGAGTTGATTGAGTTATTCGATCGCTCTTTCACTAAAAATATAGCATCTACATTACAAATACAATATTTCCAAACTTTTGAGGAAGCCTTCACTATGGATCATAAATTAGGACTCCTACCCTCGAGGATGGTAGGGTCAAAATCATATCAAAGTGACCTAAACTTGAGTCCTTGTTCAAATCATCCTCCAGTCATGAAAAGTATAAAACTTCAGCTAATGCGGTCTTCATAAAAACTGCCTCCAAGGAACTTTCGGCTTCTAATGCGCACACCCTCAATGTAATTACACACCTATCAGAGAATCCTATATTGCAATTTTTGATAAACTCCTAGCTGACATGTATGATCACCCTACCTACTTTCATCCCATAGACACATTGGTTTTAAAACCTTCTTGGTATTGAGAAAATTATTACTACAAATACCATCAATTAAGGGTCATGACATCAAAAGGTGTTTTTTGTTTAGAAATGTCCTTCATGACCTTATTGATAAAGGTAAGTTACAATTGGATAACCCAAATTCACCTCTGAATTAGAACTTAGAAATCTTCAAACAACCCTTTCCAAACCACACCGCATCCACTAGTCAACCTCAATCCAACGTCGTCCACTCTCATCACACTATTAACACTATCAAATACCAATCATTCACACTTAAAAATTCTTCCTATCACATAAACATCATATGATCCGTATATGTCTTCAACACCTATTATTTTTGTCACAGAAATGCCATCTGAATTACCCATAACACCAACACCTAGTGTCTCTACGACATAATCACCTACTGAATCACACAACTCCCCTAGCCTTTCCTCTAGTAAGACCACGCACCCCTCCACATCCATCACATCTACTTAAAACTCAAATGTAACCTCTTCTAAATCCTTAGAAAAGGAACCCATCATATAAATCATGAAGATATCTTATAAAAATCATGTCACCCGATACTACGTCTAGAATCTTAAAATTTCACTACACGACCTCACATCCATCCTTCCAAAAACATAAATCATCTGACAACATCAATACATGATCCAATTATATTCTAGGGCTGCACCCCTCGTCTAAATTTTTAGTCACCATTATAGAATCCAAAATCTCTCCCCAACTAGAACCTAAACATGTCAAGCAAAAAATGATCTCTTCAAAACCAAATTCCATACCATAAAACAAAGCGTCAATCCCTCAACCTTAGCCTTGACATGACACTATACTAAAATCCTTGAAATACTCATCTAAAAATCTATCATAACACTTCCTCCTCTCAAGCCATCTGGCTCTTGGGGGAGGAACCCTCCTGGTATAAACTTCGACGCATTTTGTGATTATCATCAGACACCAGGACATTCCATCTGAGGATTGAAAATCCCTCCATGCTACCATTCGAAGTATTGCTAATAAAGGACTTCTTCCCATGGATCTAGAACAACCAAACCAAGTCAAAGAAACTCATCATACCTTCAAACCCACAACACCCAAACCATCACCTGACACTACGTCTACATATAACAAAAGTGAGGCCTCTTCCAAAAAAAATCCCACTTCATCAAATTGATGTAGTGCGTATAACTACTAGATCTTGTGCACATGGCCCTACAAATTTAGATCAAAACAAGCCCAATTTCTTCCATCCCACTCACCTCCGAAGCACCTAAACTAACACCTTCCACTAAAACTAAGGTATTTATCCTTGTACTACTCGACATACCCAATCCACTACTATACAAAATACCATCATTAAGTAACTCCATCAAGCTCTGTAAAGATGTCCCTTTACGAGCTTATCCAAACCTCACCACCACATCAGAAAAGCCATGATTGAAGAACTTCAATCCATATCAGTACCTTCAGATGATCCCCAGTAATTCAAAAATCTGATCAGTACCCTCAAAATGTCTACCGCTATTTCTTTTGACAGTTTCGAAATCCTGTCTTTGTAACCCGAAGATCACGACCTTCCATTATTCATCACTACCCAAATCGATGATACTCTCATTAAGAGAGTTATGACCAAACAATGCCAACATCAATATTATATCATTGTACATGCCTTTGATCAACTTTAATTACCTAACACTATCATTCCTTAGTCTCCTGCAATGTTGCAAGTGCTTTTAACGACATCATTGCTCCCACATTAGGCACAATTATCTTACCCATCAAAGTCAGTGTCAAGACCCTCCATGAACTATTCTATGTTGTAGAAGGGGATTTTCAATACAACATGTTATTAAGATGACCATGGATATGCATTATGCGTTATATCCCATCCACCCTCCATCCTTGTCTAAAATACAAACATGAAAGTAAGACCTTCACTATTCCAGCCAACCCAAACCCTTTCAAGGCATGTGACATGACTGTATCGACCTAATGATGTGATTGTAACTAAAAAAACTCAAACTCCTCTAATAAATCCTCTACTAGTTCATCCATTGCCACATCAAAATTACCAGATGAATAATCCTTTGATGATGTCATGCAATGTCTTTCACTGGGGGAGTATCACCTCCTTACCCTTAATTCTCTTCCTATGCCTAAAACATATGGAATACCTAATAAACATCCCATGTACAAACCTAATGTCCAAGATGTTATCTCCTTTGGCCATCCACATCTCAAAAATAATCTCGTCTATGAAGGGATCGATCATCCTTCCCCACATCCTAATAATCAACGTCATGTTAAGCCATTCATATCAGATTTTTCCTTTCTATAAAGCCAAGCCTTCACAAAAATGTACCTCCATTGTTGTGCCTAGAAGGGATTTGGTCTCAGACACTATGAACATGGTATTCATGACATAATTCTTGATCATTCTTGTAAGCCTCATGAAAAATATGGATTAGGTTTTGAAAAACTAGCCTCATAATTAATGTAAATTTTAGTGTCTAATCTTTGTTAATTCATGAATGTTTGGGTTTTTGAAATTTGGATTTGGCTAATTTTGAGGTGTTAGATCACTTGCTATTTTGCCCAAATTTTTTGGGTACAAGTTAATTTTTTAGGTTGATTCACCTATATTTTATAATAATAACCAAATTTTTATATTCAAATCACCTTTACTGCTTGCAAAAAATATAAATTTACTACCGAACGAAAAATGTAATGCTACCAGCTAGTAACATAATGCTATCGATTGACAGTTTTTATTAGTAGAAAACATTTCCTTTCAATTGGTGACATTCCCCAAGATTTCAAATGTAAATTTTAGAAATTCACCAAGTAATATCTACGGTTTATTTTTAGGGGGGTCTTAAAATTTACCCCGCTCATAATCCTCCGTAAACATTGCATCTGGAATTGTGACAGAACTAGAACCATCTTCCCCACCTTCTCACGATGACCCCATGGACATATATGACACTATTTCTATCCATCCTAACATTTTTTTAGTCAATACTATCACCTTAGGACCACTTACTTATCAAACTAACGATAATATTAAAACTGTTCCACTTGTATTTCCTGAAATGATAGAGGGTGATTCCCCTACCATCGACATCCTTCAATGCCATGATGATCAATTAATCCTCTCCTACATGGGGGTAAAAGACCATTATATTCATAAGAATCTGCCACCTAACACCTTGATACTCCTTAACGAATCCACTATCTCTATTAATACAAGAACTCCATTGAATCCTCACATAGTTTAAATTAGACAGTCCTTATTTTTAAAAGAATTGAAGGATTTCACCACTTTCCTCTCTAAACATAATCAATCCTTTGCATTTCCTTATAATGAAATGCTGGTTATAAACCCTAACATCATTGTTCACAACATTGTCACTATTCCTAATCCTAAGCATGTCAAAAAAAGCTACATAGGATGCACCATCACATAGCTCTCCTCATCAAAGAGGAGTTACAATGCCTCCTATCTACTAACTTCATCTTTCTCATTGACTATCCACAATGGGTATCTAATATTATAACCATAACAAAAACATCTAGGAAGTTACGCATTTGCACAAACTTCTGGGACCTCAACCTCACATGTCCCAAAGATGACTTTCCCCTTCCTAACATCGATCAACTCGTTGATGTCAGCGTTGGTTATGAAATTCTATCCCTAATGGATGGATTATCTGGATATAATTAAATCCTCAATTCTACCGATGATCTGTTGGGGTGATAATGTCAAGTGGAATCTACCACTGTAGTACGTCCCAATATTATATTAAAGTTTGTTCATCAAACTTTATTGTGAAGGTATTTCACATTTAAGAGTGAAGTGACTCAATCAATTCACTCACCCACATTGATTTGGGTGATCCCTCTCAGGATTGGCTTTTAACAATGTTTACATTTGTACAGTCCAATATTAAAGACAAAGATCAAACTGTAAGATACGATGGATGATCATTGTATCAAATTATTGAGAGAAACAAATATTCAACCATTCTAGGAGTGAAGTGGAAATGCTGGGTCAAAAGATATTAGATTCTTAATAAAGATAGTGCTTTACCAATGGAGTTTTTTCCTTTGGGTTTCTCTACTTAAATCTGGTGTCATATGTCTCTTGTTCTTGTTTTATTTACTTTCAAATCTCTCTTTAAGCTATGCTATTCACTATCTATTTTAAGCTATTTATGTGTCTAATCGATTGTACATCATAATATATAGTCATCGGCATTTAATAGTGGATCTATAATCTTTCAATTAAATTTTCCCTGCTAAATCTAACATGGTATCAAAGCTGGTGATTATGCGTGTGTAAGATCAATCTAGAAGTTTTTAACTTGAAGAGGTGAAGAAGCTTTAAGTTTATTTGCGGATCTACGAAACCTTAAAATTTCCGTAGTAATCTTCGACCTAACCAAATAAAAAGTCTACTTTTGGATATATTTTCAAGTTAGGTGTAGGTGCCATCACTTGGAGTAGAAAGAAGCAACCAACATTGTCTATCTCTTCTACTGAAGTGGACTATAGAAGTGCTATAAAAGCTATAAAAGAAGCTATGTGGCTGAAAATATTGTTGGATGAGCTACACATGGGAATTAAAGGGATCACTACTCTTCTATGTGAAAAATAGAGCTACATTACTCTGATAAATAATCCAGTTAAGCATCAAAAGACAAAAAATATTGAAGTTCATATGGAATTCATTATAGAGAAAATCCTGAATGGTGATATTGATCTCAAGTTCTGTTCAACTGAAGATCAAGTTGCATATATCTTCACAAAACCATTGTGTTCTGTAAATTTCTACAAATTTCATGCCTTGTTGGGCCTATCAGAGTTTCCCTTGAGGGGGAGTGTGCATGATAATGCCACTTCTTAACAGCATGTTGGAAACTTCCAATACTTCCTCTAGTTTGTAATAAGTAAATGTGTCACATTATGTGAAGCTACTTGTAAATCCCAGTGAAGATTTAGTTATGGTTATGCCTTAGTTTATAAAAGGCTCCGTAATCTGATGTAAGTATTCATATGTAAAGTAATGGTCTTAAGATTTCCCTTGTTTGCATGCTAGCCTAAATCATTGTTGCTGATTCAAGGTTCTGTAAATCCTTTTGTAGAAAAAGGTAAATTTGGCATGTATAATTTTGTTTTCCCACTTAACATTAAGGGGGAGTGTTGGGGTGATAATGTCAAGTGGAATCTACCACTGTAGTATGCCCCAATATTATATTGAAGTTTGTTCATCAAATTTTATTGTGAAGGTCTTTCACATTTAAGAGTGAAGCACCTCGACTGATTCACCCACCCACATCAATTTGGGTGATCCCTCTCGGGATTGGTTATTAACAACATTTACATTTGTATAGTCCAATATTAAATACTAAGATCATACTGTAAGATATGCTGGATGATCATTGTATCAAATGATTGAGAGAAATAACTATGCAATCATTCTAGGAATGAAGTAGAAGTGTTGGGTAAAAAGATATTGAATTCTTAATAAAGACAATGCTTTACCAGTGGAGTTTTTTCCTTCGGGTTTATCCACTTAAATATGGTGTTATCTGTCTCTTGTTCTTGTTTTATTTTCTTTCAGCTCTTGCTCATTAAGCTCTACTATTCAACATCTATTTTAAGTTATTTTTGTGTCTAATCGACTGCACATCATAATCTATAGTCATCAGCATTTTAATGGTGGATTTGTAATTTGTTGATTATATTTCCCCTGATAAATGTAACATGATCAACATAAAATGCCCTTCATTACTAGTTGGGGGACTTTCTGCTTCTGCCTCATGCTCTTTAGAATTAAAAATGTAGGGTCCACTTATCAACACACAATGACATATATCTTCCATTATCTCATCCATAAAACCATAGAAGACTATGTTGATAACCTCCTAGGAAAATATAAACAATGTAGGGATCATCTTGTGGTCCTTGACATCATATTTTCCCATCTCATCCAATATTTCCTTGACCTTAACCCTCCCAAGTGTGTATTTGGTGTTCTCACTAGTAAGATCCTAGGGTTCATTGTTTCTATCAGGGGCATTGAAGTATACCCTACCAAGATCAAAGCCATCATCAATATGCCTCCTCAGTCAAACCTTAAACAACTTCCTAGCATTCAAGCCTAACTCCAATTAGTCGGTTTTTTCATTTCACAACTTTAAGATCATTTTCAACCTTTCCACCATCTCCTTCAAAAGAATGTGCAATTCAAATGGGATCATAATTATCCAAAGGCCTATGAAGACCTCAAGCAATATAATTTTTCACCACCTATGCTTACACCTCCATGTAAGGGGAAGACATTATACCTATACATATCCACTATTGATCATGCCTTGGGTGGTATGCTTGATCATTGAAACAAGCAAGGTCATGAACTAGCCATTTATTATATACATCGCACCCTTCATGATTACAAAAACCATTAGAATGAAGCAAAGAAGTTATGTTGTGCCTTGTATTTTGTGACTTCCAAACTTTGTCACCATCTTCTTAATCACAAGACTTATGTTGTCATCAATTTAAATCCCCTTAAAGCCATGCATTCCAAACCATATCACAGTGACCGTATCACATAATGGCTCATGCTCATGACCGAGTTTGATCTAGAATTAATATCATAAAATATATTAAGGGACAAACCATCGCCGACCAACTCATCAAAGCCCCTCTTCCTGACAATCAATTACCATACAAAGAATTCCTAGACAAATCCATCAACACCATCAATCAAGAATATACTCCTATCAAAATGACACTTTTCTTCAATCGATCTAAGTGCTAGTAGGGAGGAGGTGTTGATATCATTATCATACCTCTCTGGGGGACTCCTATCCCTATATCCTTCAAAATAAACTTTTAATGCACTAATAACATGGCTAAATATGAAGCTCTCACCATGGGCCTCCAAGCTGCCATTATGCTTGGTGTTCAAATTTTGAATATCTATGGAGACTCTTAACTCATTATCAACCAAATCAAAGGAATTTATCAAAGCAAAAATGAAATTTTACAAAAATATCAAACCATTGTTGAATTCCTCTTAGAATCCTTTGAATGTTACACCATCCAAATAGTTCCACGATATTCTAATAAATTTGTGGACACCATGGCTTCTCTCACATCACTCATCCCCCTATCAACTGACGATTCCAAAATGTTCGTTGTTGTGCATAGAATTGATTAACACTCACACACCAATGAACTTCCCTCTATGGATATCATCGAAGGAAATAAAACAGACCTTTGGTAGACTCAAAATTTTGACTATCTTTCAGAATCTAAAATTTCCTCTAGCCTATCTAAAAATGCTAAAAAATATTTTCTCCAATGCACTACCTGATATGTCATCATAGGTGGTGTTCTCTACAAACATAGATTTGACGACCTCTTTTTATGATGTCTTAAGTCTCATGAATCCACTATATCTATCCAAGAAGTCTGCAACGACATATGTTGTGGACACTGTAATCCTATGGCTGTCACTAAACACATCTTACGAATGGGATACTACAAGCCCAATATCAATCATGATTATTGTGCATATATTAAGAAATGCGTTAAATGTCAAAAAAATTCCAATCTCATTGTTGATAGGTGTTGGGCCCCTGGACTATTAACTAAGTACAAAAGGCACACAAGATAAAGCGCACAAGGTTGGGTTTTAGAAAAGGGTTTAAGGAAGCCCGTGGCATGTGCAAAGTGCACGGACAGAACCAAAGGTCTAGGACTTAGACAAATTGGAAGTTCAAAGTAGAACATGTGAAAATCATGACCCAACTACGCATGGATTGGGTGCCATCCTGGCAACAGGTTGGCCTAGGAAGGAGCATGCCTGTGGTAGAATCTTCTAGAAGCACATCAAGGAATAAAGTGGGAAGCTCAGGCCTGGAGGAGCATGCTCACATGGAGGACCACATTTAGACACTTGGCATCATATCTGAGGGCTTTGGAGGATGAGTTGGTAGTCTATAAAAGCTATAAATACAAGTGCCTATAGAGTAAAAAGGAGAGATGGAGAGTTTGGGCGGAGCTTTGTAAAATTACTGCAAGGACTCTGCTAGTGGATAATTGCATTTGGGAGAGAATGTATTAGGCATGGGATTGTAATTTTCTTTGGATAGCTTAGTTACATAAGTCAAGTTGCAATGCATGACTAGAGTTTGCTTCTCTGTGACACTTTGTAATGGCTCAATAGATGTAATGAGGTTACCTATTATATATATACATGAATATAAATGATTATGATGCATACTTCTCTCTCATGAGTTCTCTTTCCTTTCATGATAAGTAAGGATGCTTGTATGTTTCTTTTTGAAGTGATACACATTATATATTCTGTTAAGTACTCTACCTAAAATGAATGCAAGGATCTAGAGGCCATCCTAAGCCCTGTGGTTCTTGTATGTCCTAAATCCATTTGAAGGTCTTTTTAAACACAAATCATAGATGATGTTTCCCACTAAACTCACATAAAAGAGAGACTCGGAACCCGCACGTGCCTTGGGTGAGTGCCAAAATTTCACTGAGTGATAGGCTGGCATGCATGGGGTTCCTTTCTTTATGTTAAGGGTAAAAATGACTACATCTTGGTTCCATTGCCAGGACCCTCTTTTCGAAGTTGTAGTGGGAAATAACATGCATCATGATATGTGTAGTGAGTAATGATAGAGAGGTTAACTTTGGAAAGTATTGAATTATGGTTTAAGAGCATAGAGGATGAATTCACTCAGAGATTCAAAACTGGACTTGAGTTTAATGCACGTAGATGGATAGAAGAGAATCTCTACCACAATTTGTATGAGACCTTTTTCTACTGTTTCCTAGTAGAGCTATATGAATGGCTCACAACCTATGCATCTAGATCAAGTTGGCATTATGGATCATGTGTGTGGGCCCAAGAATAATACCAGAGGCTACAAGATGTAGATCTGACATGGACCCATGCTATAGATCATTGGTGGAAAGGAGTATTAGCTAGCTACACTCTGGAGTACGCCATTTCCACATATTCCTGTCTAGAGGTTACTGAGTTTGAGTTTCTGTGGGAGCCCAGAGGGTTGTTTCTACATGCTATCCCTTTGGCTATGAATATCTTGATGATTACCATGAGTTTAGAGGCATTCCCAATGGCTAGCTAAACCATTTTGAGCGTTGGGCGAGGAAGCTAGGGTGGAGGAAGATGGCAGATGTTGCGACAGAGAAGGATAGGGAGGAAAGATGACTCAAGTATGGTGAAGCGCATGAAAGGGAGATTGCTAGACAATGTGAGGTTACAGGTGTGATGGATGTATGGAGGTAAACGTTGCAAGAAGGATTTGAGGTTCACATAAAGGACATGGAACTTGAGCAGTCTGTGCAACCCCATCTTGGAAAATGCATGAGAGAGACCCCTTCGGCTTCTGATGAGAGTTCATCGTGTGGAGAAAGAAGAACTGTTGGTGCACATCTGAGCCCCCTAGTGATCGGACCCTGGTGCTTGGTTTTCCAGATCAGGGGGAAAATATTATCGATCTAGTTGGTTGCATTGGAAGTGATTGATCTACACACAGAAGGTATAATTTCTTGTTTGGTCCTTCTATGGCTGCAAACACCAACACAATGTTAGGAATTTTTGGGAAAGGTCTAGGCACACAAGCTTTTGGTCTTGCATTTGGGAGTGACCTTGGGTATACTATTGGTAGTGGGGCATTATCACAGATTGTAGGTGCGTAACTCAGTGGAACTATGGGGACCCTTGACATGACCACTTCAGACTTGGTGGGCCTAGTGGATTTGGTGGTTCAGGAGGAATATGAGCTGGTGGTTCTGGTGGATCTAGTGGTTTAGGACCTGGTGGGCTTGGTGGATTTGGTGGTTTAGGACCTGGTGGACTTGGTGGATTAGGTGGTGGAGGAAACATAGGTAGAAACCAAGGCTCTGGCTCAGGAGGATTCGGGCCCCAACCAACCCCACAAGTTTTCTTTGAAATGTCTCTACATTTTCCCGATTATAGAGGTATTGAGGATACCACGGAAAATTTTCACAAGTGTGAACTACTATGGCACGTGAAGGGTATCACAACCCTAGAACAGAAGGCTAGTCAGTTTGTAACCATGTTGCAAGGGCGTGCGCATAGCTGGTATAGGAAGTATGACCCTCACCAGACAATAGTGGACTATACTACTTTAAAGAATGCATTCTTGGTAGAATTCCACATTCCTGAGTTTGAGTAGAAGAGCATCAATGCTTTGAAGGATATTTAACAAGGAATGGTAGAGAGTGTGCGAGAGTATGATGCATGCTTTAAAACTCTCTTGTCTAAATTATCATATGATATTCACCCTTCACAGCATGCTCAATGGTTTGTTGGAGGGTTGATCACTCCTTTTAGAAGGGCCTTATCTCATAAAACTTTTACAAACCCACATGAGGCATTGGAAGCTACTCTGTACGTGGAGGCTATTGGCAGTGTTGATACTAGCGTTAGCCCATTCCTAGAGGCTTAGATTACCGCTATGGGCAAGTAGTTGGAAAAGTTGTCTGTGAACTCAATCCATGAGACTCACAGTAGTTTGTGGTGCATAAATTGTGAAATAGAGGGGCACGTTAAGGATAATTTCCCTCGGAGGATAGTACGTGCGCTGATGGTAGAGTGTGAAATTTGTCATGGGGACCATGATGCGAGTAGGTGCCCCTTGTTGCAACACGTAATTAGGAAGAATGTATCTTGTTACTATAAAATTTGCACTTCTATAACCCATGATACTAAGGACTGTAGGCTCATTGATCAGATCCATGAGGCTATTGATCATGGGGTGCGCTAGACCAACATTTCCAATAGTTCCAAGGGTGATGATCGTCATTATGAGGAGCGCATGTAGATGGAGGCACACATGGAAGAGGTTTTTAAGGAGGGTTCTGTGGTCATGGTAACCATGGAGGAGGAAGGACTGAGTTCCCAGATCGTGGAACCTGTTTCAACTATGGATCTACAAGATCATTACAAATGTGAATGCCTAGACCTGTTGTAGTGCTCGTGGTGTGGAAAGAAGCATAAGTATGAGGAGTTGCATCAAACCAAGAATTTTTTGAGCACATGAATCAGCAGCACCAGAAAGACAAGGGTGTTGCAATGGTTAGTATCAATAAGGAAGACACCTAGTGGATTCCTCAGGTAACATGAGATACAGGTTTGGAGCTTGTCTTAGTAACAACAAGGGTAGAAGTTACACGTGCACGTAAGAGAGATACCAAGATAGAGAGGAACCTGGTCTCAAGGGAAGAAGTAGTTCATGGAAAGTATCTAGACCCTGCGCATCAGAAGGAGGTATATCAAGACACTATGGATGTCATTCAAGCTTACAAGGGGAAATCCAGTGTCTAAAGGAGCAATCCAGGAGGGAGGAACAAGGAAGGAGAGTCAATCCAGGAGGGAGGAACAAGGAAGGAGGGTCGAGGCACCAAAGGATGACCTGGATGAGGTCAAGGAGGTGTGTAAAATGCTAAGGCAAGAGAATATCATTCCCTTGCTAGGATCATGGTTGAGAGAGAAGGTACCACGCACTGGAGGAGAGCACAAGAGGTAGGTCTTGCACACAAACCTTCCCCCTCACAGCCTTGACTATGACAAGGAGATCATGTTGAATGCAGTTGTAGATGGATGGCTCCTTAGTAATATCCTCATTGACACTGGCGCAGAGGTTAATGTTCTAACTTTGGATGCATGGCACTAGATGGGAAGACCTACATTACAACCATCTTCAAATGTGTTGTATATGGAAAACAAGACTAAGGAAATGCCCATTGGTGTCTTAAAGGATGCAGCTATTACTATCTAGGGAGCTAAGTTTACTGGGGACTTCAAAGTCTTGGTGCTCACTGAGGCAGACAATTTCCTAGTGCTACTTGGGTGCCCATGGTGTTACAAGAACAATGCAGACCTTCAGTTCAACAAAGGGTACATCAACTTTAAAAACAAGGAGGAGTAGGTTGTTATACCCCTAGACTGATGGGAAGTTGACACCCTATATTGGACCTTTGGGGGAAGAAGTGCTGGATAGGATATACGTGTGCTCAATTAGGGACCCAGAGATAATACATCCTACTAACGGAGTTATCCAATTTGAGGATGCTTAGTTAGTAAGTGATACCACCAGTCTAGCATGTGAAAATTGGGTGCATGGGACTTATGAATTGATGGGGTGGCAGTTGAGAGGGTCAGTGACTAAGGTAACAAAGGCACACACAATTCAGTGCCTAGGAGGAAAAGAACTACCCAAGTATTCAGGAGGAGCCTTCCTTGAGATCTTTCTATAGGAGGTAGAAGCTCAGTGGGGGGATGAGAAGGAATAGAGAGGGATGCTAAGTTATGTCTTGCTCAGCACAGTGGCATGGTGGTGGGATACACATCAAGAGAGCCTTTTGGACTGGCGTGAGGTAAGAATTTCTCTCTCTGTTAGATTCTCTAGGAGCAATGTGCCCACCATCATCAAGGACTACCATGGGAAGGAGCCCACCTCTTTCCATATCCAGGAGTGTGAATGGGTCTGGAGAGAAGGGTGGAAGCTTTGCCACCATCCCTCTAGGTGCACAAGTTGTATTCTACACTGCAGGGTTACACGTGTGCATGGTACATTCATTCGAAGACATGCCGCCAGATAAGGAATTGGCAAGAGCTTGCGGCTGACCTTATTCAAACCTTTGAGTATCAGAGTACCAAGCTGTCAGTTGATAAGGCCTTACAAGGTATCAAGTGCCTTACCATGGGGGATAGTGCCATGATGGAGGATAGGTTGTTGGAACTACTAGGTGAACTAGGATTAGAGGCATGCTTTGAAGAAGATGTAGAGGAAACATAAGAGTTACAGCTTGAGCATGAACGTGTTTGAAAAAGGAGAAAGGAAAGTTGGTGTATGTGATTGATGGAGAGGAATCAAGAAATCTTGGATGTTAACCACTCTGTAGGGACACGCGAGGTAGTGGACAATGTTGATACTTGCGTGCGTGCCTACCATGAACCCTTAAAGATAAAGAAGGTTAACATCAGTTTAGGAGAAGAACCTAAGGAAGCTATTATTGGAGACTACTGGTTGGAGAAGGAAGTTTCTAAGATCATTGATCTGTTGCATGAATTTGAGGATTTATTCCCACGTGGGTACCATGAGCTCAAAGGTGTTCACCATTCCTTGGGGGAGATGAAGATAAAGTTGAAGGATGGTGCACGCCTGGTCAGGAAGAGGCCCTATCGGATGAATCCCAATTTACGTGTGAAGGTTAAGGAGGAGATAGACAAGATGATAGCTTCTGGGATCATTAAGGTAGTGGAGGAATCAGAGTGGATAAGTCTGATGGTAATCAACATCAAGAAGGATGGGCAGATTAGGATCTGCGTGGATTACAGGGAGTTGAATGTAGTTTGTGTCATTGATCCCTTTCTGACCCCCTTCACTGAAGAAATTTTGGAAGGAGTCACTGGGCGTGAAATCTATTCCTTTACAGATGGATTTTCAGGGTACCACCAAGTCTGGATTGCAAAGGAGGACCAGGAGAAGACAAATTTCACCACTGAGTGGGGAAGTTTTACATACATGGTCATGCCCTTTGGGTTGAAGAATGCACCTATTGTTTTCTCGTGCATAGTGGTGTACAAGCATTCCAGGATTTCATCCATAAGTTTCTTCAGGTCTATTTGGATGATTGGACAGTGTATGGTCTAGTTAAAGACCATTGTGACAATTTAAGGTTAATGTTTGAGAGGTGTAGGCAGTTGAGGATATCCCTCAACATTAAGAAGTGTGTGTTTGCTACACCCTTTGGGAATTTATTGGGGCATATCATATGTAAGGAGGGCTTGCTGGTAGATCCTACTAAAGTTGCAGTTATTGTGGGGTTAGGGGAGCCTACTAGCTAGAGCATAGTGCATGGATTCCTTGGGAATATGGGTTATTACAGGAAATTCATCAAGGGGTATGCCAAGATTGTTGCACCTTTAGAGGAACTACTCAGACATAAAAGTGCCTTCCATTGGGGAGAGGTGCAACAGAGGGCATTTGATACATTAAAAGATAGGCTTGTCACCGCACCTATATTACATTTTCCCTCTTAGGACAAGCCCTTTCATGTCCATGTAGATGCCTCAGGGAATGCTATTGGAGCAGTGCTTACACAGCCAGGTGAAGGGATTATTGATCATCCTCTGTGTTTTGTAAGTAGGAAGCTGACACCAATAGAGCAGAACTATACCACAATTGAGTGCAAGGCATTGTCAATGATCTACGTGCTTTTCAAGTTTAGATAGTATCTACTGGCAACACCCTTTGTGTTTTACACCGACCACATGGCATTAAAGTATTTGGTGAACAAGCTTGTTCTACAAGGGCACATATGTCGGTGGGTGTTGTTGTTTCAAGAGTTTGAATTCACCGTTGTAGTGAAGCCTGGGAAAATAAATTGTGGACCTGATCATCTGTCAAGAATTGATTCAGGGGAGGATGTGTAGAGTATTGAGGAGACAATTCCAGACATGCAACTGTTTAGGTTGCAGCATGTGCCCTCAGATTTGGAAGAGATTGTAGTATTTTTAAAGGAAGGTGTGGCGCCAGAAGGAATGAAGACATTAAAGAAAAAGTAGTTGGTCATACGAGCCGCGCCCTACATGTTAATCAGTGGAGACTTATACAAGTTGGGACATGATGAAGTTTTGCACAGGTGTGTATTAGAGCATGAGTGCCTGGCCATCATGGAGGAAGCACACGGAGGAAGTGTGGGTGGGCATTATGCAGGTGATGCCACCACACATAAAATATTAATGGCAGGTTTGTGGTGGGAAACCCTATACAAGGATTATAAAGACTATTGTAAAGCATGTGACCATTGTCAGTGCATTGGAAAACCTCAGAAGGAGAGATGAAATGCCTTTGCACCCTATCCCTAATGCGGAGCCTTTTGAAAAATGGGCAATAGACTTTGTAGGCCCTATTGCACCAGTGGCACGTAGGACTGGGTCATGCTATGTCATCACTTACACGGATTATTTGACTAGGTGGGTAGAGGCAGCCCCAACTAAAGATTGCACAACAGCCATAGTGGCAAGGTTCTTGTGGGAGAACATTATCACAAGGTATGGATGTCTGTTGAGTTTGACCAGTGATAGGGGTACACATTTCTTGAATGAGACCATGAGGATCTTGTTATCAAAGTTCATGGTGGCTCATCACAAGACTATGCCCTATCACCCACAAGAAAATGGAACTACAGAAGCATTCAACAAAATACTGAGTCATACCCTGACCAAAATTTGTGATGTTAGAAGAAAATATTAGGATGGGAAAGTATCGGCAGTATTGTGGGCTTAGATGGCAACGTATAAAAGGTTGAACAAAGCCACACCATTTCAGTTGGTGTTTGGCATGGAAGCTATTCTGCCGATTGAATTCATGTTACCTTCTCTACGAATAGCATGCACAGGAGGGTTGGCCGATGAGCAAGCACTGGAAGAAAGAATTGAGGAGTTAATGAAATTGGATGAAAGACGATCACTCACTAGGTGGAGCCAAACAATAGAGAAAGCAAAGCAGAAATCTTGGCATGATCACCACATTAGAAACAAGAAGTTTGAGGTTGGGCAGATGGTTTTACTATATGATTCTAAGTTTCTGCACCATCCTGGGAAGTTGAAAGTCCATTGGTTGGGTCCTTACACAATCTCGTACATCCTTGATTTGGGCGTGCCAGTTACAAGCACTGGATGGGATGAAGTTACCTAGACACTTCAATGGGAGTAGGCTAAAGCCCTACTATAAATAAGTCTTCTTGGTGTTTGTAAATAAGGTAGTTTTGCCAGTTAGTTTATAAATTTCCTTTATGCATTCCTTTTCTTGTGTTTCCCTTTCACGTTGTTGTTTTGTTTTGCGCCTTGGGCACCGGTAACCTTATTGCTACTTTTGAGAATTTGTAAGTGCATAGAGCACCACACATCATTTTAAGTGTGGGGTGGAGTAATGTGAAGGAGCGCATGGTTAGAGTGCCAAGGAAGTTTGTGTTAAAAATCCCTATTGAATGGCCTAGTTGAAAGAGGTGTATGGAGAGAAAAGAGAGAAAAAGGATGATTGGTGCCAAGATAAAGCTACTTTTAGATCCCATGTACAAAGGAGGAGAAAGCACATTAAGCAACATGAGGTAGGTGAGAGAAAAAATCAGGACAGAAGAAGTGCCTTCGGTGTAGGTTTTACACACGTAAGAGTCTCCTGTCGGGTTGGATTGGTTGCGTGCCAAAAGGTTGGAGGATTTTTTTGTGTGGGTTCGGCATAGAAGGGAAAGTTCTCAAGTCAGGCTTCATTTGAAAAAGCTACATTAAATGAAGAAAGTATGGTGGTAGGTGAAGTAGCATTTAATGCTCAAAAAGGGAAAAACTATAAATAAGGGGGTCAGGACACTTCATTTTTCACTTTGCGTATAAGAGAATGAAGCACTTTTTACACCTTTGCAAACTAGGGATTCCAAAAATTGATCCGTGCAAAGAAAAATTTGGACCAATTGAAGCATGAATAGCTAGTTTGGATTTGAACCAGGAGGAAGGGATTTCATTAGCATAGGAGAAAGTGTGAGGAGATGACATCTTGTGAAGGGAGTATCCTAGTTAGGGTTTGAAGAACTAGGGCACGGGGTTAAGTAAATTTATTCACAAGTTTGAGATCGAGGGTTGGAGAGAGCGGAAGAGAAAAGTAACAGAAGTATTTTGAAGTGGATAGAAGACCTAGAGAATGACACCTAAGAAACCAGCTAGTACACCCAAGGGAAAGGGCAAGGGAAAACAACAAGAAATTGAGGCAAGCACAAATGAGGAATGGTATGTAGAAATGCAAAACCCAATGGAGTGTTGTTGGGGAAGGAGTGGGAGTCCCATCTTAGGGATATGTCCGTAAATGATTATAATCATCAAATAAGTACAATTGAAAAGGAGTTGGTGCTGGAGTCAGTGTGCCCAACAAACAAGAGGACACCAGAAGGTTTTCCTATATATAATGATGATGTGAAGGTCAAGTTAGAGAGGGCATGGTTGCTACAATTGTTTGAGTTTCCCTACTTCGAGAAACCTAAGCGACTGTGCCAATGGCTGATATCACATGTGCATGAGGACTATTTCCACTTATCAGGGAACAAGATGCACCTAAGTCATCAACTCATTTCATAATTTACAGGCCTCATCTATGAAGGAGATGGGTTGGAAGATGATTTGACAGACAAAGAAGCGATTAAGGAAACTATCGCCACTCTTGCCTATAAAAAGGGGTCAAGATACTATGATGTCACAGAAATAAAGGATCTAGTAATGAAGATGGTCACACACCTGGTGTTGAAGCTAAATGGCCAAGAGAGATGGACTCAAGTCAGTAAGCCATGGTTAAATGTTTGTAGAAAAAATTTAGAGGGCACCATCTATAATTTATCCACATTCATTGTGGATGAAATTATCAACTGCGTGAAGGAAGGTGATAGGATCCTTTTTGGAAATGTGTTGTTGACCATAGTGTTTTCAGAGATATTGGGTACCAGACGCATCAGATAAATTTGTATGGGAGTACCCTGATGAAAACCCCTCACCCGCCAAAAGATTTGAGAAGTACGCTTGTGACACTATGACAACAGTGCACAAGGCACGCTTGGAGAAGTGGTACACGTGCCTGAGGAATGCGTTTGGGGCAAAATGGAGAATTCCCAAACAACTTCCAGCAGCCACTAGGGGAGAGGTAGAATTTGCTTTGTACTAGCATTACTGCCTGGGTAGATTTCAAGTTAATAGATGACTCTTGGAGCCCTTGGTGTAAACTCCCCTTTGCCCTCACAGCTTAGTACTTCCAAGCGGGAGTAAACTAATTCAAGCAGTCCAAAAAGTTTAAGTTGGACCTTGGTGGCTTGGAAAAATACCATAGGGAATTATGCAAAGGGTTGGTCTACCATGGAAAATGTACATACATAGAGAGGTACGTGTCTCATGAAGTACAAATGATAAGGCCCATGACCCTGCCCATTGTAGGAGGATCTGCGACAATCATTTTCATTTGCATAAGGCCCAAGGTAGAAAAGGGAACATACCTAGAGAACGAGGTATCTATACCTCAGGATCCAACTAGAAGGAAAAGGCCCATGCTCAAATGGGAGGAAAAAGAACTATAAAATAAAATCCCTAGTGTGGTGTGGACACAGGAAATAGGTTCCCTTAGGACAAGCGTTAGAACCAACACGTATACGTGTAAGAAAAAGGCCGTAATTAGGGAAAAGTCTCCTGAACTAGAGGAACCATTAGATAAGGAGTCTTCACAAGAAGAAACCGAGTCACCTACACCAGAATCTCCGGTTAAGAAAAAACAGAAGGTAGAAGAGGGGACCACCTCGGAAGAAGCTGGAAGTATGGATAGGTGCATGGAAGAGAAGGATGGTAGTGAGGAAGAAATAAGTGGGGAAGAGGACCCTGGGAAAGATCAAGGGCCACCTATTTTTAATATACATGATTCAGAGGAGGAAGGTGGAGAAGAAGAACAAGGGTTTCTTTTTGTGCGGCGCAAGGATAGCCAAGCAGGAGGAAGCACCCAGGACATGGGAAAAGATGAAGAGGCTAGCATGTGGAAATAAGAGGTGCCAAGCTTGGCACAAGAACAAGCGACCAAGGTGGCAGCAGAAGAAGAGACAAGGAACATTGAGAACCTGATGGAGGACAAGGTGGAGCGTAGTGTGGAGCCCATTTTTAATAAGGAGAAGGAGAGAACGGAAGAGGGACGTGGCGGCACCAGAGGCCTGGTTTTGACTGTAAGTATTCCCAAGGGAATGTGCACAGGAGGAAGGCATGTAGAGGGAGGGAGGCCAGAGATGGGTTATATTGATGACCCTAAGAAGGTGTTTCACATGCGGTTCTAGAGTACACTTCCAACAGAGGAGCTTGTATGCATGTCATCTTTTGACAAGGAGGTTGCCTACCCACGGACATGGAAGATGATCTCTTGGGTAATTGAGTCCCACCTTGATGAACTAGAGTTTGAGGTAAGCCAAGGGGCAATAGTAACATTGCCAGGACTAGGAGAAGATAACCCAGTGGTGGATACCCAATAGCTCTCAGATGAACAACTGAGCAACATGCTTAACAAAGTCTCCATTGAGATAGAAGCTAGACTCTTCGGGTGAATGATAGGATTAGTGATCTGGAAGGGGAGTTGAAGGAGAAGGAAAAGGAGCTAGCTACATTAACCAAGGAACTGAGCCAGGAAAAGTTAATCAGTGCCCAGTGGCAGCGGGAATTGAAGGATGAAAAGGCCAAGGTGAGATTTGTATACAAGAAGGTAGAATCCATCAACGGGTCCATACTATTAAAACATCCAAACCTGGCATCGCCCACACAGAAGTATGGATCTTCCTTGGGATGCTTGGAGGATTTGACAAGAGTGCTCACCATGGAAAGAAAACCGCCAACCTTGGAATCTATAGAGGAAGTGGCCACGTGCTTGGAGAGGGAAGATAAGTTGAAAATTATGGCCCTCATCATAGAGTACAGAAAAGTTCTTGCTGATGTAAGGGTCACTTCCTAGACTACTGAGGCCACATATGACAATTGTGTAGATAAAGACAAAGTGGTAGGCACCCTAGTTGCCACTCACGAGGCTGAACTCAAGGAGTTCTAGGAGAAAAACAAGGGGAATAGGGTAGAATGAGACAAAATCCTTGCTGAGGTTGAGAAGAAATCAGAGGCCATTGAAACCTTACGGGTTTCAATCAAAAACCAGTTAAAGGAGCTATATCCGCTTATCACATGAAGAATGGACATGTGTTGGAGGATATACGCAAAGAGTTGGAGAAAATCACGAATGTTATGAGCGTGCAAGGAGATGGACTGAATTTTGAAGAGGTAAGCACCCTAGTCGGCAACCTCTGTCAAAGAGCATAGGGCGAAGTCGATGCCTGGAATAAACTGGAGGCCGACTTGTAAAAGGATTTTCCTAATCTGTTGTAATGATTCTTTCACTCTCCCATTCTTTCTTCTTTCCCATTCTTTCATCCTCTTATTATTTTCCTAGGCGTGAGCCTATTTGTATTCTTTCTCTCACTAAGGAAAGTGTTCCCGTGGACAAAGAACAGGCATAGTGTGGGGTGATGTTGGGCCCCTGGAATATTAACTAAGTACAAAAGGCACGTAGGAAAAAATGCGTAAGGCTAGGTTTTAAAAAAGGGTTTAAGGAAGCTCGTGGCACACACAACATGCGTGGAAAAAACCAAGGGTTTGGGACTTAGACAAATTGGATGTTCAGAGTAGAACACGTGAAAAGCATGACCTGATTACACGTGGACAAGGTGCCAACCTGGTGATAGGTTGGCCCAGGAAGGAGCATTTCTGTGGTAGAATCTTCTAGAAGCACATCATGGGATAAAGTGGGAAGCTTAGGCCTGGAGGAGCATGCTCACATGGAGGACCACATTCAGACACTTGGCATCAGATCTGAGGGCGCTGGAGGATGAGTTGGCAGTCCAGAAAAGCTATAAATACAAGTGCCTACAGAGTAAAAGGGAGAGACAAAGAGTATGGGTGGAGCTCTGCAGAATTACTGCGAGGACTCTGCTAGTGGATAATTACATTCGGGAGAGAATGTATTAGGCATGGGATTGTAATTTTCTTTTGGATAGCTTAGTTACATAAGTCCAGTTGCAATGCATGACTATGGTCTGCTTCTCTGTGACACTTTGTAATGGCTCAATGGATGTAATGAGGTTACCTGTATATATATATACATGAATATCAATGATTCTGATGCATACTTCTCTCTCATGAGTTCTCTTTCCTTTCATGCTAAGTAAGGATGTTTGTATGTTTCTTTTTGAAGTGATACACGTTATATATTCTGTTAAGTACTCTACCTGAAATGACTGCAAGGATCTAGAGGCCGTCCTGAGCCCTATGGTTCTTATATGTCCTGAATCCATTTGAAGGTCTTTTTAAACACAAATCATAGATGATGTTTCCCACTAAACTCACATAAAAGAGAGACTCAACACCCATGTGTGCCTCGGGTGAGGGCCCAACTTTCACTTGGTGATAGGCCGACATACATGGGGTTCCATTCTTTATGTTAAGGGTAAAAATGACTACAATAGGGTTCTTCATTGATTTTGAATAAGCCACAGAGTTAAGGGAATAACCACAAAAGGAAGTATTTAGCCACAAAGGAAATTGGGAAGCCATGAATAAAGGTTAAAAACTTCTAAAGACTACAAAGCCGGGAGATAAAGCACAAAGCCACATAAAAATTAAGAAATCTGCGACAAGTTAGATAAATCTACGTGAAACTGAAAGCAACCATGATATACAAGAAAAATACGCAGAAGTTGACATGATGCCACAGAATGAAGACAAAACAAACCAGATCATGACAGAAGCTGACAGAGGCACGAATCAAAAGAAGTGTCATTTGGAACAATGTGTATTTTGTATATTTATTGTAACTAATGTATTGTATAAAGGGGTAGCATGAGAAATATATGTGTGAGTGCCACTTTAAGAGATTTTTTTATGAGAGATAGAATATATGAGATAGACTGAGGAGAATTTATATTGTAATCATTGTTGATAAATAAATAAAGTTTGGAGTTTGTGATGAAATCTGTTACTTTCTTTCATTTACATTTTTATTCTTAGAGTAAATGTGGTGTATTTCCTGAGTACATCCTTAAATAAGGTTGAATATTCCTAAGCTTCACAAGTATGTTAGGGTCTTAGGTCAACCTTTGGTGTCTGAGCCTAGGTTCCTTGTGTTAAGTGGATGTAAGGAAAGATTTCACTACTAGGGTATTATAAGCCCGCATTATTAGAAATTGAAAAGTGGTGGGAGAAACAAATTGACATATTTGTAAAAGGAGAATAAAAAAGGCAGAAGACAACTTATAGAATAGTAGAAGAAAAAGGAATTAGGGAGTATGACGAATAATTTTTGGCCCAGTTTTTGCGTATGTTGTGGCCCTGTTTATTAGCACATGCAAAAAAGACAAATTAGTCATGGATGTACTTGAGACATCCTTTTGAGTGGGATGCAACAAAATTAACCATAATGAAATATATTGACAAACCGTGGACCAGAGTAATCAATTACTTGTACGAAACAACTCTAGATTCTGACATAATCACATGGACAATTCAAGGTTGGACTAGTTTTGATAACAAGAAATAATAAGTTTTAAGCAGAGCCCACAGTCGATCTCTTTAGTTCATTCCATTCTTAATTAAAGTGTTAATGATTGAAAAGGGATTAATTAGAGAAGTAAAAAAGTTCCTTTAGGGGGACAAGCACTATGGGATGGCATATGTGAAGGGGGGTGATCCAAGAGACATAACTTATAAGAATTAATGGGGTGCTAGTTGGGGTGGCAGAAATAGGATGACATGGGGAAAATGAAAAAAAGGAAAAAAAAGAAAAGATAGTTAGTAAGAAGAGACTAAAAGAATTAAGGAGAATTAGTGATTTGTGAGGGGATAATTAAAAATAAGAAAAGGATAAAGAATGAGGAGGATGGAAGAGAGAGCTAGGATATCCACGGAAAATAAGGAAGTAGAGAAAAGTTGGAAAAACAAAGGATAGCCCGAGAAGAAAGAGCAAAGAAAATGAACAATAGGAAGGAGAAATTGAATAAAGTTAAGAAAGTAGAGAAGAGGATAGAGAAAGAAGAGTCACCCACATTAAGTGGAGGCCAACAATTATCTCAAAAGGAAAAAGAGGGGGACACATCAAGTCTAGCTATAATACTTGTGTCTTACAGATACCAATAAGGTTTTATCACTCCATGGAATATCGTGGTTCAATATACTATAGAGAGTCCAGTTTAACATGCAATAACAATACAAGTGATCTTCATTAAGGATCTACAACAATTAATAGGAGGATTAGAACTGACATTTAATAGAGTATTAGTAGAATAAGGGCGGAACGAGGAGGAATTGAGAACCCCATTAATGATTAATAAAAGAGGCAAAATAGACGAAGAAGTCACCTAAATGAAGGAATTAGTTGAGGAATTCAGAGAGAAAATAAAAATAGTAGATGAGGAGAATAAATAAGAAGAAAATATAGAAAAATAAAAGATAGATATAATATAAGAGAAAAATGAGGAAAGAGATAAAGAGGAAAACCAAAGAAAAGAAAAATAAGAAGATCAAAAGTGATGAGGGATTAGAATAAAGATACAGATTAAGAAACAATATAGATTAAAAGGTAGTTATGGAAAATATTAGTTATGAAGAGTCACCAAATAAAGACACACCCCCAACTAACATGCAAGCCCAAAGGAGATTATCCCCCAAAGCGGATGCCATTCCATGTGCCACTTAATACACCATTTGAGAATATAGAAAAAGGAAAGAGCTTGGAGGAGAGATATGAAATATTGTGAGAAGAGAGTCATAGAAGACAAGAAACAGTAAGAGAATTTTAAGAACTATTGGGTGAACTATACTTCGATATTGAATAAATTAGAGATAAGGGAAGAAATAATAATTCAAAATCAGTCCATAACCAGACAAATAAAGTAAAGCAAGTTAAGTAACAACTCGTTATTTAGCCAAAAACAAATACTCGATTGACAATGAATAAGAAGATCAAGATGCCAATTTTTGACAAGGACTTTAGTGATGCATTGGAATACTTGTTCCAATTGGAAGCCTACTGGAAGAACAATAATACCACATATGAAGCTACTAAGATATAAGATTTCAAATACTCGTTAAGAGATGATGCACTGCGTTGGTACATGAAGAAAATTTCTCAAGGAGTGAAACCATGGGCTGATATTGAAAGAGAATTTAAAACAAACTTCCATTTCCTAGAGGCAATAGTAGGGGGAATAAGAAAAATGAGAGACCTTATACAAAAGGAAGGGGAATCAGTGAACGAATTTAGTAAGAGATTTAAGAATGTTGCTAGAAAATTAGAAGAGCCCTTGACAGATAAGCAGAGAATTGAGTGGTTCACCTCATAGCTACTTCCTTATCTCAGAGTAACATTAGATTCACAATAGTTTAAGGCATTATCAGAAGCAACTGAAATGGAAATCAAACTGGAAGCTCAACCATAGATAAGAGAGGGTGAAACTTCAATAAAAATTAAATTAGAGAGGGTGCAATTAGAAACAACAAAGCTCAAGTTACATCAAGAGATTTAGAGGACTGAATGATTAAGAAGTAGTTCACCTCCAAAGAGCAATATGAGGCCAAAGATATGGTGTATATTCTGTTGCAATGAAGGTCATATTAGAATTTAATTCCCATACTTCAAAAATATAAAAAGAATGACTGTGGTAAGAGTACATTCTTCACAAAAAGCATCATCTAGTAATATAACTCCATCAAAAAGAACATGGTGCGGTATTTGTAGACTTTGGGACTGACATACATAGGACACTTATCCTTTACTTGAATTAGCACCACCTATAAATCAATTGATGTAATTTACTACATACAGGTCATATAATCACTATCATCATACTTGCCCCTCGGTTGATGCATTGGACAACTTGAAAGATTATGCTACTAGGAGAGCAATGGCCACTAGATAGAATATAACACCCAACCGTCCCCCTACTCAACCACAGATGCTACCAACAAATATGCCACCTTCACAACAAATGATAACTTCACTACAGTATACAAATCCATAAGGAGGTTAACCTCAGTTTGGAGGCGGATATCAGGGAAGTAACTATAACCCAAACTATCAAGGTTATAATGATGGAGGATACTGCAGAGGGTACCGAGGTAGATATAGATGAAATTTCAGAGGTGGATATTAAGGAGGATAAAAAGGTGGGTATAAATACCATGGAGGTAGAGGATATCAAGGTTATAATGATGGTGGTTACCACTTATAGAGATAACCAAGGAGGAGGATCTCAGAAGAGAAGACCCATGACTTGTTATAAATGCAGACAAGATGGGCATCTTGCAAGAAACTATAAAAAACCTGATCTTTGTGGATTTTTCCATGAGAAAGGACATGATGTATTTAATTTTCTTAAGGTTGCACAGTTCTACAAGAGTGGAACAATGAAGTCAAAAGCTTTAGAAGTAGATGCTCTAAGGAAAGTGCAACACATCACCAGAATCCATTGGGATGAAGATACTGTAGCAAAAGATAAAGCTGCGAGGGACGCTTCTTCAGAAAGTAGACCTACAGAAGAAGATAGGAAAGAGGAGGTAAAAGAGAGTTATATGATGATAAAAGTGACAAAATCCAGAAAAAGTATTGAAGAACTGCGATATAGGGTAGTTGTTACAACCAGAAGTTCCTCTAAAAATGAGGCGGTTCCTAAAAATAAGAAAATAATAAGGATACCACAAGAACAACATTATTATGATGAAGAGGAGTTGAATAATAAAGAAATTAGGCCAGGGTTACACCTAAAATAAGTTGAAAAGAGTAGGTAACTTGTAAAAGAAGCACAAGCCATTGAAGAAAGGGAGAAAAATTGTTTTGTAGAGGAAGAGGTTAATGCCTTAAAGGAACTAACAAAGTTAACTATCAATTATGGGTTAATAGATAAAATGAAACAATTCAACAAGTATTGAAATAAAGAAGAGAGGACTCATCACATCCACATAATTGAAGGAGGACACAATAAGAAGAAAAGAAACATATTTCGTACTCAAGGGACATGGCGTAAGTCTGCTATCTACCTAGACGTGGACATTTTTTATACCACCATTACCAAAGTACTACTGGATCTTGGCGCAGACGTCAATAGGATGCCTAAAAATACATAGGAGATACTTGGAAGACCTACTTTAGAACCCATGAGATACTTTATTTAATTAGTAGATTAATCATCAAGACAACCACTGGGAGTACTAAATAATGTAGTAGTGAATTTCATGGGAATGGAGAAGATGGTGAATTTTGAAGTGGTAGAGAATGTGTCCAAGAATCCTTCATATAATGCCATTTTAGCCTTGGAATGGTTCGTAGACTACAATGGAACACTAAGTTTGGAAGAAGAAGAGGTAAAGTTGAATTCAAATGGTATATGTGTTCATGTACCCTTGCATGCAGGGATGAGTGCCACATGGGCAGAGGAAGTATGCCACAATACAAAAGGAGAATGAAGATATACAAGGGGTGTATATAATAAATACATTTTCTAACATTGAAAAATAATTCAAATCAAACTCAGATGGTGAAATTTTAGTTAAATCTGAGGAGGCGTCTGAAAGTTTAGATAATATGGTAGAATCTTGGATACATGGGTTTCCAGAATCAAGAACGAGAAAACTACATTACTCCAGAATAATACCACCTAGAATTATCATGCTAGGAGACACCTATAACACCGCAGGTGATATTTTTGCACCCACTAAAGAAACATTTGAATAAGAAGAGGAATACTACTCCAAATAAGAGGAAGAAGAGGATGATATTTTTATGCCAACACAAGATAGATTCTCCATAGAAGAATAAGAGGTGAAAGTGTTTTTAATCAAAAGAGTGTACAAACTGAGCCATAAAGAATCTCACCAAACATTTCCCAAATACTCAGGATTTGGAGATCTAGAAGGGTACATTAAGATCATGGAAAGAATATTTTGTAATGAGAAGGTAAGGATGGAGGCGTTAGATAATACCCTAACATTAAATGCCATAATTTGGTGGGTAACTCATAAGCATAATGTAACTCATTGGAACTCAATTACAACACTTCTCAAAGCTAGATATATGGAGAGTGAAGGCCACTATGCCGTGATCCCTAAAATCACTAGAGAAGCATACAAATACTATAAAAAATGTTTAACTTCTGACATATAATTTCATAGGTATCACAAGAATACACCATCAGTACAGGAGGAGAACAAATGGCTATACCAGAAGCTATAGTATACTACTTGGTTAAATGTGCTTTGGTACTTGATGATATAATTCATTTACTCATACTAGAACTAGTAGAAGAATTCCAATATGGAAAAAACACACTACATGACCAAACTCCAAGAAGAAAGAACCACACTAAAACAAAATAAAATACAAACCAAGAGGGAGTTTCATAGAATCAAAGAGGTGGAAGAATTAATTGGTCTATTGATTAAACAAAAAATGAGAGAGAAGGATAGAAGGACAGCACAACAGAAGAGGCAACAAGAAAACAAATAGAGGAACTTGAAAATAACTAGAAAAAAAAAAAATAAATTAGAAGATGACAAGAAATAGAAAGAAAAACAAGAAAATCAGAAGCTAAAAAAGAAGAAGAGAGAGGAAATAACAAGGAAGAAGAAAGAAGAGTAGGACCAAAAAAGAAAACAAGAAAAGGAAAAAATAGAGAAAGAGAAAAAAGAAGAGGAAGTTAGAAAAAAAAAGGTGGAAAAGTAAAATAAGGAGAAAGAACAGAGAGAACAAGAAGAAAAAACTAAAAAGGAGAAAGAAGAAAAAGAAAAGAAAGAAAAATAAAGGATGGTGGAAGAACAAAAAAAGAAAGAAGAAAAAGAGAAGCAGGAGAAAGAAGAAAAAGAGAAGAATGAGAAAGAAGAAAAAGAGAAGAAGGAGAAAGAAGAAAAAGAGAAGAAGGAGACGGAATAATAATAAAATAAGGAGAAGGAAAGGAAGGAGAAGAAGGACAAAGAAAAGAAGGAACAAGAGGATAAAGAACAAAAAGAAAAGGTAAAAAAATACAAGGAGAAAGAACAAGATGAGAAAGAAAGGAAGGAGAAAGAAGTAAAGAAAGTCATGAAGCAGATGCAAACAACACCTAACACAAACATACTTGCAAACATAACACCTATACAACCACCTAGAGATCCATTGGCAAAGATCAATAAAGTTCTACATAAAAGAAAACAAGAACAATCATTCTAGCTACAATAAGGAGTTGAAAAAACCATAGAGGGCTTCAAAATGCATTTGGAAAAATTAACTCCGTTACAAAAGTCTACTTGTAGCCATGTGCTAGAACAAAGTGCTACATAAGATTGGACACAAATTTGTGTTGAGCTTGAAGAAGCAATGCAGAAGATGCTCCCCACCATCAAAACAGACAAGCCTCAGATCAAAATCGATCCTACATTATCAATAGAGGAAACCATAGAGCACGCGGTAAGTGAGATTTTAAAGGAACACCACATAGATTTGGAATCAGAAAAATATATAATCTATAAGAATGTAGTGGAAGAGCATAAACTGGTAGTTATTAAACCACACAAAGTAGAGAATCAAACAAGGAGTAAAATGTAAGCTGCGGTGTCTAAGTTAGAGACAGAGTTGAACAATTCCGTAACATATTATACATACACCATTAGTTAGCTGAGCATGACTGTGGAAGATAAGGTGGACTTGGAGAAGTTAGACCAAGAAATATACAAGGCGTCCACAAATTATGATATCTCCAAAGATACGGATAGAACCTAGAGGAGGAAGTTGATTGAACTAACAAAAAAACCCAGAATCAACAATGGGCACAAACTAAGAAAATATATGATATGTAAGAATGTAGTTGTACCTTAGACAAAGCCTTGATCAGGATTCAACAAGAAACTACAGTAGCATAGAACATATGGAATAAGGTACAAGCACAACCTACCCCATAAGATAGAATTACATTAATTCAAGAAAAAACACAACTCCAAGAATGGACCGATCAATTGAATAATCATTTGGCTTCTTAGTACCGCTATGAAGTACATCCTTAACTAAGGTCGAATATTCCTAAGCCTCACAAGTCTGTCGGGGTCTTAGGTCAACACTCACTCACATTCCTAGTCAGGCTCTACAACTTGATCAATATCTATGGTTCTCATAGTAATGACTTGACCTTATTGGTCTCATTATCCCTCATTCATCATAATGACATCACTCTATCATCACAACTACTAAATATTTCACTAAACGGGTAGATGTTATTCCATTGGTCTTTACTAAAGCAAATAAAATCATTGATTTAATTTATCAACACATCATATGCCGCTTCGAAATCCCTCACAAATTAATCACTGATAATGGAAAATATTTTAAGAACAAGGAAGTTAAGACATTATGTGATACTTTCAACATCAAACTAAGTTCTTCATCCCCCTATTATCCACAAGAAAATGGAAGAACATGATCTTATAACAAAACACTCAACAAAATCCTTATGAAAATTTTCAACTAAGGAGGCAGGAATTGACATCTCTAAATTTCATTTTTTCTCTAGGCCTATCAAAGTAGCATCCATAATCCTATAGGTGATATGCCCTTTTCTTTAGTCTACAACTACGAGATGGTTCTACCCCTTAAATTCTAGATCCCATCACGTCGCGTATCCCTCAGAGACTTCATTTATGATGAGGATTACCATCAATAATTTCTATCACAACTTGAGTTGTTAGATGAACATTGGCTAACTCTCGAACATCATCACATCTATCAAGAACACATCACACGGGAATATAAAAAACATGTTAAAGAATGTGACATCAATATTGGTTATATTGTCCTAAAAGAAAATCAAAAGGTCACTACCCTAGAAAGGAGTAAACATGGAAATATTTCCCCTAACTGGATTGGTCCATATGTCATCACTCACAAATATGGGTTGGGAGCCTATCGTCTAGCCTCTCTTGATGGTACACCTGAAAATGAACCTTTGAATGCCTTGCATTTGCAACCTTTCTATTATTAACACATCTATCATCATGAAATTAGTCACACCAAAGATCTTATTGCATCACTAGCCTATCATTCATGATCATAATGATTTAGAAGCATGTGGTCTACCGTCACTAGCTTATAACTAAAACCTTAAAGATGAGCACCACGACTATGTTCATCGCATCTTTCACATGGATATGTTCCTCATAAGATGGAACCCCATAATGAGTACATCCATTTACCTTTTATATACCATCTAAAACATGCTAAAGGGATACACATGTGTAGTCTGTGCACACATATTTTCCCATTCTCAAAATGGTGTACTAGGCCTGCCCTCAGCATCAAATTAAAAAATAAAGAATATCTATGGATGCACCTAATATATACTAATCCCTCAAAGGAAAAATATTGTCAAAAATAGAATGATCCCTCGAAGTATAGCTGCCTATCAAAATATAGAACAATCCCTCGAAAGATGAATATTCAAAATCAAAATGCAAAAAATCAAAATTGTAGACCCCTCCCTCGAAGGATGGCTACATGTGTCATTATAAAAAGGATTCCCACATTGATCAACCTTCAAAAAGTCAAGATATCAAAAGCATCCTAGGATAGCTTCCCATATCGATCAAATTTCCCATGAAAGAAAACTTATCACATTGATCAATTTACGTCAATAAAATATACCCCAGGTATATTTTATGCCATATATGTTAATATGATGCGACTTTCAATATACTTGGGGTATAATGTGGTATATAACTACACTCCTATAAAAATACATATGTCAACTCTTCCTATGTTCTAGGAAGGTATACAAACTCACTTCCATCCGTATCTAATATTCTACATGTGACTAATTATTGTTAGTTATGTGTTAGCTTTTGTTTCAAGGCCACAAAGTGCATTGTCATCATTATACATTTTACCAACATGTCATATATGCATCAAATCTAGTCTAAAAGTAAACAATTCACATTTTATTACCAACCATGATTAAAGTACATTTTGGAATACATATATAAAAACCATTATATTGAAAGTCACATCATATCAACATCAAAATTAACATCCATACTCATCACATATGACAACATAATCAAATATATCTAAACTTATCTCAAGATGAACATGTCATATATCAAAATCAACATCTATACTTCTAAATATCATACCAATATCACATCTAAAAATCACATCGAAACTATGCCAATATTGTATTATCAACATCAAACATCAAAATTAGCTAATACATGATTCAAAATCATAACCATACATACATACATACATACATACATATATACATGGATATATCAATTTACATCATCATGAGCCTCAAAAAATCTATCTACCAAAAATATACATCAAATATAGGCCTCAAGAGAGATGCATACATCAAAAAACATCATGTCTACTAAGTGAACTGAACATCCATCATCTAGAAATTCCCTAGAGCATTGTTCCCCTACTCACCACTAGGGCCTATATTAAGTCCTTTTTCTAGACTTCTTGACACCTGACCAAAACTCGCAACATTTCCTGTTGGTGCCACCTATCTCCATTCTTGATACACAATGTAACAAGGCTCATTGGGTAGCCTACACTAAACTATCTCCTCATAATAGATGAGCTCCTCAAATAATGACTGGAATTTAGCCAAAATAACACCACCGGGTGGCCCCATCTGACCACTATCCTAAGATCTCATTTCTAATAGCTCATCTCTTGAAACTAAAATACCAATGATTCCAAGGGCCTTTCACAAGACCTCTTGTTGTTGTCGATATTGATCACAGTAATCTATAGCATGAATAAGCTTTGTTTGTATAGTGGAAAGTTGTTGACCCAATCCATCTCTCTCAACCACTAATATGACCCTCTTGGCCATCAAACAAGCTATGATATACTCCAACTCTGCTACCATATCCTCCCCATCTCCACCCCAATCATCACCAGCTCCACCCTCACCACCACCAACCTCCTAAGGTGCATCCTCCACATAAGCTCACATTCATATATAAAAATCACCTAGCTATCCCTGCCACCATACAACGTAGGCCATTTTCACCCATCATCATTGCGACCTATCACCACACCCTGAGCATATATAGCTATACCAAAACCCTCCTCATCCATTATATCCACTTCCTCATGAACAACTAGAAGTGCTACATCTATCTCCGCATCATCCCTTCAGTAAGCCACTTCTACCTCCAGAACATCTTGTACTAAACTAAATTACCATATGACATGGTCAAATGCAACCATCTCCCACTCACCGTACCTCTTCCCCCATACCCACATACCCTACTACATAGCCTCCAACTCCCTCACCATCTCAGGCCATATGGGGAATCTTGTGTACGGCCTCCAAATCACACCACATGCTTATAATCTAGCCAAGAGCTACCTATAGTGATTCTCATCTCTCGTAGGCCCTGTGACTCTATGATTCAATATCCATCTCATAAAACCTACTGGGTACTCTAAGTCCACCCACCTCATCCATGAAAATCCTCTTAGCCGAGCCACTACAATATGCTCGTAAGCCCAATACTCCAACAAAAAACACTACATCTACACTAAATCTACATTTGTTACTCCAAGGCCATAACTCCCTATAAACCTGCACCAATAAAGTAGGGGCCCAAGAAAACACTATCCTAAACTCTAACATATCCCCTACTACACCTATCATCATCCATGAGAATATCCCTCTGGTTGAATCTAGTAAGGCGTAATAATTAATACCCCACATAATCATCATCACTAAAGCTCTACCCTCCTCATCATCATAATATAGGGCTTTGTATGAGAACCTTATAGCATAATATACAACCTCTAAACCATCATATCTATACAAATGATCCATTGCAACATCCTATCCTACCTCATCAATAGTGTAAATCTACTCACCCTGTACCGATAAGCATAAAATAAGATGCACATCTTCCAAAGTCAAAGTCATCTCCCTCGTTATAAGCTAGAAAGTGCATGTAACTGGGTCCCACATCTTAAACAAATCCAATACTAATCCTTTATCTCTATGGATATGTTGGTAATGATGCATCCAAGATAACCCCACCATCTCGAAATAATCCCACTCCACATTTAACACCTACTCATGTACCTCAACAAGAATCTTCAGGGCCCTGTCCCATGTAGTAAATTGGTCCCTAGCATGCATTCACAAAAACAAAAAAATATCAGATACAACAATCAATCAAAATTACTTAATCAAACATAACAATTATCCATTACACATCTATTAAAATATCAAATTTAATAACTAGAGATCACTACAATCATTGGTGATCACCATCAATCACAGTCAATCCCATATGAAATCACTGATGATCCCATAGCCCAAATCCAAAAAAACAATAATATTAATAAATATATAAAAAAGAAAAAAATTAAGTGCACCACCTACCTTAGCACGTGTGGGTCTCTGTCCAACTCCAGCCACCTCCATCTCATTCAAAACAAACTCAAAATCACATGAAATATGCTAGGACTATCACTACCACAAAAAATACAATAGTTCAAATAAACCTCCCACGCGCCTTATATATGGATTTTTTTCCATCCGCCTGATTGCTAGCGATCTATGAGATTGCCAACGATTATTCCTAATCACTTGTGATCCACACAATCACTAGAAATTTAGTCCTTTTATCAAAACCATCATTAATTGGCCTCATAATCTTATCCAATCCTAATTTTATCATAGTTTATCCATTAATATATAATCAAAACTTCCCTTAGAAAAAATCCATCTCGAATTACATAGCTTTAACCCTAGTAAGTCATATGTGTATAGTACACAAACCATTTGGTTCCCCTATCACTTGACTTATTGGCTTTAAAATCCCACCTTCATGGCAACAAAATTTATCAAGCTTACATTAATAGTATATCCACCTGAGATTATTTCCTGTGACAGATCCCTATGAGTCACACGTCTATAGGTTGCGAACCCTTTGGTTCCCATATCATTTGACTCCATGGTAGTATAAGTCCACCTTTGTAGAAATCTTGTTTTCATGCATAGTCTTGGGGCATCTTAAATCGAAACAAAAATATCATATAAACCTATCTCATCCAAAAAATAGTTAAAACTAGTGATCATTGTGCTTCGTCATAACTACCCCCAGTTTGAGGGGGGACCACCCTCTTAAGTTAAAATCAAATTATCTCACTCATTTTTACTAAGTATTTTATCCATTACTAATCACTTGTCAAAAAGGGAAAATGTAGACACCAAGTTTTTTTCACCTTAGGTAACCCACCTTCACCCCATACACACACATTTAAATCATTTAATCTATCAAATTAAAATAATAACCTAAGTCACTACCCTCATCCTGTAAAATTGTACTTTTACCCCTGTAAACCTAATCTAACCTCACTTTAACCTCCCTAACCATCTACCACCATTATAAACCTATTTTTATGTCTTCCCCTAACCTATTAACATCCCTACCCTCTCCACCTCACATCCTAACTTGGAGGTGGTTAAAACCACTTCTAAGTTACCTTCCCCAAAAATATCAGATCACCAGAGATCATAACTATTCTTCTGTGATTATAAATAAAAGCTCAAATATATTTTTTAAGGATCTAGAAAGATTACAGAAAATCCCTATTGCATTAGAGAACAAAGTGAAACTATCACCAGCCTCCATACGTCCTCAACACTCCAATCAAGCTATCATACATCCACAAACTTCATATCAACACATCTAGGTCTTTCCATTTCACTTACACCTTCAAAGTAAGAAATTTTATCACCCTATTTGTTTTCATTTTGTTTACGTATCAAATACAAAATAAATAATTTATAAGCTCCATTTTTTTCAAGTGTCTCTATTATCAAAATTATCAACTTTTTATAGAGATCGGTAATGATCTTCCTGATTGATAGTGATCTGTCTGATCACCCATGATAATTTTGGATCACCATCAATCACTGTTAAATTTTAATAATTTATCAGTTATTTTCATATTTAGCAATTTTATTAAATTTATCCTAGTTTAATCAATTGTTTGCAAGCATGTTTGTGCTGTAGATGATTGTTCCAGGTATCTCTCTGTTGGTATGTTGTGATTTAGGTGTTGTAATTGATGTAAAAGAAAATTAATGAAAAAGAGGATTATGGAGTGGAGTTAGATGATGCTCAAAATTATGGTGACATGGATATTCAATTATGTTCTTGGTTTCATAAGTTGATTCAGTGAGAATTGTTTGTTCTAACAAAGCCTAATCAGGTAACCTAGCTAGCCTAGGTGATGGTGCATGATGGTTGGGGATTTTTGGTAGCTTGAGGAACATGTTGATAGCATAGAGAGAATATTTTTTGAGTGTTTAGGCACTCACATGAGTTTCAAGGTACAAGTTGAAGACAAAGTTTTAGGTGCTCATCTAGACCAACTCTAGGTGTTAGGAGGCATGAGGTTGAGATGTAGAGTTATGTGAGCTCATGGATGCATGTATATATGTCACAAAATATATTTTAGGTATTTTTGGAACTTTTGGAGAAGTTTCATTGTGATTTATGATGGTATTCAGTAGACCTTATCCTAGACAGTGTAAAATCCTAAGGGCTAGCTATGAAAATGAGACGGGATGAGAATATGGAGAAATATTTGAGACATGTTGATGAGTGGAGATGATTCGTATAGGTTTCTTAGAGGTGTGAGAAAAATATGGAGTCATTTTGAAGACGAATTTTCAAGATAAGTCAGTTTATGTGAAACATGGTCCAAGAAAGGGTGTTTTATAGTTCAAATTGCACCTTCAGATGCTTACCCTGAATTGTGTGATTTGCATGGGACCTCATGGATTTTTCTACATCGATTCTAGAAGGTTTCACAAAATTAATTATATCATTTTATGAATGAATGTTATGAAGGTAAACAACCTTTTGTGTGCTTGAAACCCTATCTCAAAAGCAGTAGGAGAGAAAATCATTATAAGTGCCTAGAATTTATTTATAGTGCATGGATGATGATTTTATGATGTAGAAGACTTCTCTAGGTTTATAAAAAGGTATGGTAGTACTTGTGGTGATGAGTTTATCCCACTCAAATATGCATGCTTATGAAGAAGTTTAGTTTGGGTCAAGATTTCCCAAAGGAGTTACAAAATAAATGGACTTTTTTTGAGTATGTGAGTTTTTTTATTGACTTATGTGGCGGTTTTAGGTCATATTGATGCATAAAAATGGAAAAGTATACCCTATTTGTGAAGACTAGTTAAAGGGTAGTTCCAGGTAGTTTACAGAGATGAGCTTGGTTGAAGGCCTTACACTTGGATTTGGAAGGAGTTAAAATATGTTCTGGAAATATGATTTAGATATATTTCTATTGGTATAAATTTTGTCTCATGATGATAAGATTTTATGGGTCCTAGATAAGTTTGTGGAGAAGAAGGTTTCATAGTTTTTAGAACTGAATTGCTCACGCTAAAATATTGAGATGGTTTAAGAATGAGATGGATGAGTTGATGCTTTATAACACCTGTAAAGTGAAAAGGGATTAATTTTGTTCATAGTGAAAGTATTTATAGGTCTTGGAAGTGGCAGAAATGGTGAAAACTAGTTGAGTTTGCAAAACTAGTTTATGGGCATCATGTTTTAGTGAAGAGGAAAGTTGATGTGATTTGAGAATATGGATGTTTCATGATGTATAATATGTATGGATGTGTTCTAAAAGTCCTGAGTTTTACATAGAGTGGTGACATGTCATTTTTGAGTTTATATTGGGTGGTCTTGAGGCCCAAAGGTGAAATCAGGGTACTGTAAGCAGCTATTTGGTGAAGGATATGATCATGTGAGCCCATTTTATGATTTATTTGATTGGTTTAAGAAATTGTGCAACCATGTATGATGCTTATATGTTATATTACTCATGTATGGTGAATATGGGAGATTTAATAAGCATGGTTAATTGATTAATGGTTTATGTGAGGAATCTAAAATTGAAATTAAGTTTGTAAGGACTGATTCACCCCCTATTAGTCCATTGCGCTTCCAACAATTGGTATCAAATTGATGTTATTTTGGAGAAGTATAATCACTTGAGATGATATATTTTGAAGAACTATCATGTATTATTGTCAAGAGCAAGCCAATATGTTTCCCATGATCAGAATGATGGCTTACTTGAAACCCTTAGGGTTTGATATATGGAATGATATCTATGAAGTATATACATCATCCTCATCCACTTTGAAGCGTAATGAAGTGTGTGGTATTTATCAAACTGATTTTCATAGTCAAGATGAAAATCTGATTTGGTATATTGATAGTAGATGTTCAGCTCATATGAAAGGTGAGAAGAGTAAGTTCATTACCTTAAGAAGAATTCTTCAGGATCAGTTAGGTTTGGAGATAATTCATCCATAAATTCTATAAGGAGAGGTTATTTGAGTTTGAATAATGGAAAAACCCTCATCAAAGATGTTTTATATGTTTAAGGTTTGAAGCACAACCTACTCAGTGTAAGCTAAATGTGTAAACAAGGGTATGTTCTATCATTTGATGATAAGGGTTATAAGATTAAGAAAGGGGAGATAGGTAAGATTGTTTCCAAAGCCAAGAGAACTAGAAATAACATGTATATTCTTAAGGAAGTTAACAAAGTAAAGTTTCTTATGAGTAAGATGAATGATAGTTGGTTGTGGCATAGGATATTAGGCCATGTAAACTTTGACAATCTTGTTAAGACCATATTTAACAATTGTGTGAGAAATATGCCAAAAATAAACAAACCAGAGGATACTTTGTGCAAAACATGTCTTCATGGAAAAAAAGAAGAAGAAGATTCAAGACTAATGAACATGACTCCACCTCTAGTCCACTTCAGCTAATTCATACTAATATTTGTGGGCCTATGAGGACTGAAAGAACTTCAGGTGATTATTATTTTATGCTTCTTATTGATGATTTCACTAGATATACTTGGGTACCTTACTTGAGAAAAAATCAGATGCTTTTAATGTTTTCAAGTCGAGAAAAATGGAAGGATAAAGTGCATTAGATCAGATAATAGAGGTGAGTTTTGGTTAGATTAATTTAATTAGTTTCATAGAGTTCATGACATTAAGAGACAATTTTCAGCATCTAGAACTCCTCAACAAAATGGAGTGGTTGAAAGGAAGAACAAGTCTGTCCAAGAGATGGTAAGGACTATCTTGAATGAATGTAGATTACTAGATGGCTATTGGAAGGAAGTAATTTGCACTGCTATCTATATTCTTAATAGATGTTGACTAAGAGTGAATAATGAAAAGAATCCATATGCACAATGAAAAGGAAGACCAACCAATGTGGAACATTTTAGAGTCTTTGGATGCAGGTGCTTTATCAAAAGGACTGAAGACAATATTGGTAAGTTTAGGTATATTTTAAGGTTATTTCTCAAGAATTTTAGCTTATATTTGCTATAACAAGAGGTTGAAATAAATAGTTGAGAGTGCAAGTGTGAAATTTGATGAATCTTATCCTATGAGACCTATTTCCAAGTCAAAGGAAGCACCTCATGAGATTGATCCTAAAGAATAAAAAGATGATGTTTCTCAACAAAATAAAGAATAAGATTATGAATAAGAAAGGAAAAATACCAAGGCTCCATCAAGGAAAATTCAGAGAGGTCATCCTAAAAATCAGATCTTAGGAAAGAAAGATGGTGGAGTTACCACAAGAAGGAAATTTGTAAGTATTTAAAACCAAGATAACTCTGCTTTTCTATCAAAATTTGAACCTAAAAATGTAGTATAATTATGTAAAGATGAATGTTGGATAAAGAATATGAATGAAGAGCTAGTTTGGATTAAAAAGAACAAGACTTGGAAATTAGTACCTAGACCAAAGGATAAGAATGTCATTGGGTTTAAATGGGTGTTTAGAGATAAACTGTATGAGAATGGAGAAGTCACAAAAACCAAATCTAGATTAGTTTGTAAGGGATATGCTCAAGTTGAGGGACTTAATTTTGATGATATTTTTTCTCTTATAGCTAGAATGGAACGAGTCCGATTATTCTTATCTTATGTAAGGTTTAAGGGTTTTAAATTCTATAAAATGGATGTAAATTCTACCTTCTTGAATGGTTACCTTGATGAGGAAGTCTATATGGAACATCCTAATGGTTTTTATTTGAATGATAAGAAAGAGTATTTATGCAAGCTAAATAAGGCTCTTTATGGCCTAAAGCAAGCCCATAGGACTTGGTATGAAATTCTTGACAAGTACTTGATTGAACAAGGTTTCAAGAGAGGAGTTGTTGATAACAACTTGTATATTAAAAGTGAAGGAGACCATTTGTTGATTGTATCTTTCTATGTGGATGACATTGTATTTGGTGGTGGTAATGAACTCATGACCCATGATTTTGATGAAGCTATAAAGAGAGAATTTGAGATGTTTGTGCTTGGTGAGCTTTATTTTTTCCTTGGATTACAAGCGAGTCAATCAAATGAGGGTATATTCATATCTCAAGCCAAGTACATCAAGGAAATGCTAAAGAAGTTTAAAATGGATGATTCCAAGCTTGTTGGTACTCCCATGGTTATAGGATGTAAACTCACCAAGGAAGATGATTATCCTAAAGTGAATTAATCTGATTATAGATCCATGATTAGGAACCTTCTTTATGAAACTAACTCAAGACCAGATATTATGCAAGATGTTGGCCTAGTTGGAAGGTTTCAAGAAATTCCTAGAGAGTCTCATATTCAAGTAGTAAAAAGGATCTTTAGATATCTTAAAGGGACTGCTGAATTTAGTTTGTATTATCCAAGAAGTGAGAGATTTTAATTAAGATCCTTCTTTGATGTTCCTTAGGTAGGTAGTATGAATGATATAAAAATTACTAGTGGTGGTGTATTCTTTGTTGGAGGATGTCTTATTTCTTGGTAAAGCAAGAAACAATCTCTTGTGGCTCTCTCAACTTGTGAAGTTGAGTATATAGCTATTGCATAATTTTTTTCTCAAGTCACGTGGATGAGGCAGACTTTGGAGGATTACAAGGTTAAGTGTGATGTGCCTACACATATTCTTTATAATATTACTAGTGTAATAATTGTGTCAAAGAATCCAATTTTGTACTATAAAACCAAGCACATCCCCATTAAGTATTATTACTTAAGATATCAAGTGAGTAAGAAATGCATCAAGTTGGAACATGTGTCTACTAAGGAGGAAGTAGCTGACATCTTGAAAAATCCTCTACTAAAAACCACTTTTGAGTATCTAAGAGAAAAGCTGGGAGTGATCTTAGAACCTGACAGACCTTGTGTGGTTGATAAAATTATGAAAGAGAGAAAGAAAGATAAAATCATCTACTCCAAGGAATTTTGATGAATGTGTATCAGTAGTAGTTTTGGTTATCATGTCAAGGTATGTGTCTTTCATTGATATTCTATGTAGTTAATTAGTTTAATTAAAGTCCAAGTTTTACGTCTGGTTGGTCATAAGTTGGTGTTGAAGAAGGTAGTGATAAGTTGTGGTGTCTCTATAAAAATAGTGTAGTGTTGCTTGAAAGGTGTAATAAGTCAAGTTCTTGACTCTTTGGTCTAGTTGGTGAAGGTGTGAAACGTTGTCTATATCATGTGTCATACTGTGTATGTGTCCTAGCACGGTGAAGAGTCCTCCATATTTATCTGAGTCAAGATACAAGTAATTACATTGATGTGTTCTCATTTTCTGTGAAATGTGTCATGTCATAAGAAGTGTCAGTGGTGAAAAATGTGTAGGGTCTAAGTCAAAGTCACTAAGGTCATCATCTCTTCAAAAGAGAAGATAATGAACAAGGATGGGAAGGAGAATGGAAGACTGAGTTCAAAATTTCAAGAAGGATGAACCCTCACAAGTTAGGAGAACATTTGAGAATGAATATATTATACATGTAGGAAATGTTTTATGCCTTGAAACAAAAATATGTGCATCTTGTAGTATCTCTGCTTTAGGTGGTTTTCAGAAGACCATAAGAAGTGGTATGATGGAAATCTCATATTTGAAAGAGTAAATGAGTAAGTTGATGATACAAATTTTAAAAAAATAATCTTGATAATTATTACATTGATATTCAAAAGGCTTAGTACCTTGAAAAATTCATAGCTTTCCAGAATCCATGATAGTCATCAGTTTTGACAATGAATAGGGCTAGGAGACCTAATTGACAGAGGTGGAATGAAAATCTAGGAAAAATTTATACAAGACCATGGTTCAAGGCTTATGAAGGTGTCAAAGTGGGAAAATGGGTACCCATAATTGGTAATTTTCCATCATAAAAGTGTGAGCATCAAAATTTAGGCATGATTGCCTAATGTAGTAGGGATAGTAATCTGGGTACACAATATGGAGAAGTGGAATATGAATAAGGGTCATCACAATGCCTTAATTTTTTTTTAACTGTATGAACGATATTTTGAAACCATTGTATGGATTCTAGAAGATGAACATGGTCACAATGTGAGGTTTTTGCCTTCTTAGTGCATCAGTTACAGTGTCAAAAGTTGAATGATTTATCATAAGCCTGTAAGCAGCCTTGTGCATTTGTAGTGAACCTTTTAGATTGAGACATGTAATCAAGGTATGCTCATGAAGTTGTTGAATTATTTTCATCATGTTCTAAGTGATTTTCCTTGAATTAATGGTGAGAAAAGAGGTGAATTAAGTGTGATCAGTGACCAATGCATGGTCAAGAAGTGATTCAGACAAAGGCAAGGTAAAAAACTATGAAGGGCTTATCAAGATATTTCATGATGTATTGGGAATATCTTAGATAGTCTAAAGGTGTGTGGTTAATTATAAGAATTAAAAATAATGGAAAAGTTTGGTGAAAACTGAATGCACCTACTTGTCTCTCCATGAGTGAAAATAACATGCTGCAGGCTTCAAGAATGTGCAAGACACAGAGGAGAAGAATGCTACATGTATGAAATATATTACTACTATGTCTTAATGATCTTATGAATTATTTCAGTCTATTTAGAAGATGTGATCCCTCTAAAAGGTTCCATAGGTGTGATTACATGGTTATCTCTTGTAAAATTTGACTAAGGATAGTGAGAATAAGGGCACAGTGAACTCATAATTTGGTATGAGCTCTATAGGTGTGAAGTAGTACACTAAGATAAGGAAAGCCTCTAGGTCATTGATTAAGTGTATAGGGTGTATACCATGGGTTATAAATACCTTGAATACTGTGAAGGTAATTATGACAATAGTTTGTGTAAGAAATCACTCAAAGTGTGAATTTAGTGGTTAAAAATACTATTGTTATTAGTTGGTCAGATACTCTTTCTCAGTAAGTGAATGAAGGATTGATGATTCTCCACTGTCACCTATGATTGAGTGGTCTTCATGAGTTATAAAACACTTATGATTTCTAAGAAAGGAAATATGGACTATGCCATGACTGTAGATGATCATCTTGCTCCAAAGTTACATCCTATAGGCTTGTAAGTGTTGATAAAGTATGAAAGAAGTCATTTTTGTAGGCTACATGGTGCTTTGTTTGGTATCAAAGGATGAGTAAGTTACTATGATAATGGAAGGATACTTGAATATCTCTATTAATATTTCTTGGGTCAAAATTATGTATTAAAGACCTTAGTAGGTATGATATGGTGCTACAATTTTACATAAAGAACAAAAACAAAGCTCACGGCTATAGATGGTGATCAAGACAGGGGGCTGATGTGTTAATAATTCTAGAAGGTACTCTAGATGATTAAAATATATAAAAGGTATGATTTGATTATCTTCTCCAAGGGAAACCATGTTAGATTTAAATTTGAATTATTTCATTCAAATATGACTATAATGACTGAAAAGAAGATTTAGGACTGTGTCAAAATGACGATGCCTCTTCAAAGGCAAGAAATCAAGGTAAAAAGCCATGTTTTTGTGTTTTTAGTCAAATTAGATGACATGAGTCTAAGGGTAATTGTGAGATATTTTGTCATGGTGAATTTAGTGTTTTAGAGCCCATCAAAGTTGGTTGAAATTGCACTAAAGAGTTAAAACATGGATCTCAGTCCTTGAGAAGCTGTGAGGTCAAAATTGGTGAAGAAAAGTATAGCTTGAGCCTTAAAAAGTAAAGAAAAGACAAGTAATGTGGTAATTTTATGTTATTTCCCATTTTGGCATGATTATATGGTGTATGCATCTATTTTAGGGTCTACTACAATAGTCTTAGAAGTTGCAAGAGGTCAAAACAGGGTATGAAGTCATGTAATCATGTTCTTGATCCTAAACAAGGAGGTTGTGTGTTAATAGCCCCTATAAAAGAGGTAAGGAAGATGTTTTTTTAGTGCTATGTCATCATTATTAACATGTTTAGGTGTTGTATATGCTTTGCCTAGGGGGAGTATAGTTAAGAATGCTTAGAGAATGGCCAAAAAATAGTTTTTGAGAGAAATTTCAAGTTTGTAAGCTAGAATAAAGACTTTTTTGATGTTTCCAACCAAGAGATGATCATATGAAGCTAATAAAGGTTAATATCATGCAGAAACATGTATGATTTTTCATTAATGTAAAAAGGGGGAGAAGTTTAGGAGGTTTTCCATGAATGACAAAGGGGGAGATTGTTGGCATGTTGTGATTTAGGTGTTGTAATTGATGTAAAATCCCATTAATGATAAATAGGATGATGGAGTAGAGTCATATCATGCTTAAAATGATGGTGACATAGAGATTTAGGCATTTTCTTGGTTGCATAAGTTGATTCAGTGAGAATTTCTTGTTCTAGTAAAGCCTAATCAAGTGACCTAGCTAGCCTAGGTGATGGTGCATTATGGTTGGAGCTTCTTGGTAGCTTATGGAGAATGTTGATAGTATGGAGAGAATTTTTGGGGAGTGTTTAGGCACTCACATGAGTTTCAGGGTATATGTATAGGTTGAAGACCAAGTTTTGGGTGCTCAACTAGACCGGGTCTAGGTGCTAAGAGGCATGAGGTTGAGATTTAGAGCTATATGAGCTCATGGATGCATGTAGATATGTCATACAATATATTATATATATTTTAGGACCTTTTAGAGAAGTTTCATGGTGAGTTATGATGGTATTTCAGTAGACCCTAGACTAGACAATGTAAAATCCTAAGGGCTAGCAATGAAAATGAGATGGTGTGAAAATATTGAGAAATATTTGAGCCATTATGAAGAGTAGAGATGATGAAAAGAGGTGTCATAGAGGTGTGAGAATTTTTTTGAGTCATTCTGAAGAGGAATTTTCAAGATAAGACAATTTATGTAAAACATGGTCTATGAAAGGGTGTTTTCTAGTTTGAATTGCACCTTCTGATGCTCACCCTGAATTATGTGATTTTATGGGACCTTGTGGATTTTAGGAATGTTTCTACATTGAGTCCATATGGTTTAAAAATAAATAGGTCATTTCATCATCAAGTTTTTATGAATGAATGTTAAGAAGGTAAACAACTTTTTGTGTGCTTGAAACCCTAGCTCAAAAGTGATAGGAGAGAAAATGCTTCTAAGTGCCCAATATTTATTTATAGAGCATGGATGATGATTGGATGATGTAGAGGACCCATACAAGTTTCAAGAAAGGTATGGTAGTGCTTGTGGTGATGAGTGGACCCTACTCAAATAAGCTTGTTTATGAAGAAGTTTAGTTTGGGATAAGGTTGTCCAAAGGAGTTGCAAAAGAAATGGACATTTTTTTGAGTATGTGAGTTTTTATTGATGTCCATGGTGGTTTTAGGTCAAGATGATGCATATAAATGGAAAAGTATACCCTATTTGTGAAGACTAGTTAAATGGTAGTTCCATGCAGTTTGTAAAGATGAGCTTAGTTGAAGGCCTTACACTTGGATTTGTAAGGAGTTCAAATTCCATAGAGTGGTCACATTCCATATATTAAGGCCCAAAAGTGAAATCAATGTGCTGGAAGTAACTGATTAGTGAAGGATATGCACATATGGGCCCATTTTATGATTTATTTGATTGGTTCAAGAAAATGTGTGGACATGTATGATGCTTATATCTTATATTACTCATGTATGGTGAATAAGGGATCTTAAATAAGAATGGTTAATTGATTAAAGATTTATGTGAGAAATATGAAATTGGAATTAAGTTTGCAAGGACTGATTCACCTCCCTTCTTAGTCCATTGTGCTTCCAACACTCTCATCACATTACCATAATTTCTGATCTCTTGATCGTTTAGCAACCGTTTATGTGGGAGTAGTTTGACATCCTCCATGAGATCACCTTATGCACCATCAAATTTACACCAAGCTTTAAGGACATTGAAGAGAAATTCAATATCCTTAACGAAATATGAGAAGCAATCGAGGAGTTCTGTTATGACTACTTTGAATATTTTTAGCTTGCCAGAGCCCTAGCTTGGGTTACTTACGAAGCTGAAAAAGATCTTCCTATCCATATTGAATTCTAGATTTGTTATCTTTTTTCATCTATTTGTTCTTATCAACGCAACTTAACTCTATTAAAATGAGTTAACACCCTTTAATTCAGTCCCTTTAGATTCTTGGGATTGGCCTTTGCTGAGTAACTCGTTATCCTATCCCTATAAGTTCTTTTGTTTAGTTGTCTTTATTTGTAGGTCTTCTAATTAAAAAAAAAGAGGAGCATTCACATTGTCTACATTCCATCATCATGACATTATGATTGTCCATGTAGGTATCAGTAAAGCCGTTTTATTTGTTTTTTAGGTGCTTTCTGCATTTGATAACACACTAACAAAAAAATACCTTAAAAAATCTATTATGAAGGTTTTTCTCATTGTTCAACACTCTAAATATGCTGAAACACACTTATTAGAGTTTCACACTTGTTTGGCACCCTTGAAAACCTATTACATTTATCAAGAATTTGATCTTCAATAACACCTTTGAAAACACAATCTGAAATATTTCATTTTTTCTACCTTGAAAATTAAACTACAAATCTCGACAAAGACCAAGTTGGGTTTAGAGCATGCTCAAAACTTCCAAAATCCTGAAATACTTATCGAGGTTTCTCCCATGTTTCACAATTCAGAAAACCTAAAACACTAAGGTGGGGTTTTTACCTTGACAAACATGTCAAAAATCCCCACACATACTTTTTCAAAAATTTTAATCTATCAAGTTAGATATCCCAACTAATTTTGGCCTTATATTTTTAGTTAAATCTGTTTCCCCCATGAAAAATCACAAGAATTTTGGAATAAAAAACCAAGTAACCCCTAGAGACAGGAGAAAAAATTTGTAGGGGGAGGGAAAATAAGGGTTTACAACAAATAAAACAAGACACAACTAAAAACATGTATAATTTTTTCTTAAAACTTAAAAAAACCAGAGAAAAATTTAGAACTCACCAATTTTTAAAATGGGTATGAAGGATTAGTTTGAAATGATGGGTGCAGAAGTGAAGAAAATATTGATTGGGATTTGGAGGGATGTATGCAAGTTACTTTAAGAATTTAGAATAATACAAGGTGAAAGTGATGTGGAAAACCCCAATTTTATAATAAAAAAATGGCATCAATTATATGTCTATGACATGTGTGGGGGTCAAATATTAGTTGACATTTATTACAATGGCATGGGGATTAGAGGTTTGATCATATGAGACATGTATTGTTTTGGTGTACGCGAACCCTGAATGCCCGACACACTAAGTACCCTTCATATTTTGGGGTTTAAGGTTTGAACAACATAAAACATGTTTGGGTGTTGGGATATTCTTATGTCTTGAACCCCCAAAAACCCAATACATTAAAATGTGTTAGGGTTTGGGGTTTCGAGAACATCCTACACTTTACATGTCATATTTCTTACAGCCATGATGTCCCAAAATCCTTAAATCTCAACACACTCTAGTGTATTGGGGTTCAGGGTTTGGGGATCATATTATATTTTGCATGTCTTCATGGTCAAAAAACTTGAAAGTATGAAAAACAAAGGAAATCACATATTAGATAAAAAATATAGATCTTCTGGGAAAATAACTAACTCCAAAAACTCCCAAAGACAAAAATTGGTAGGTTATCCCAAAATTATCATGAAAATCAATTTTAGGATAATAGTTGGCTCTAACTAGGGAATTATTTTGGGTTATGAAGGACACAAAGGAATAATGAACCTTATAATATTTAAGTGTATTGTCCATTGGGATACCAAGTCATAGGAATAAATATACCAAATAAACAAAAATAGGAAAATGAAAATAAATCAAAATAAATATAAAAATTTAAAGGGAAACAAAACAACAATGTATGAAAGTGAGCCTATGGTACACGCAAGGACCATCCTTCTTCACCATTTGAATAACTTGAGATACTACCCACTGTGAGGTAATGGAAGATGTGTTTTTTCCAACAAGGATAGTTTGTGTTGTTTTCTCCACACAAGAGACAAATCTTGAAAGGACCTCTCCAAAGGGAATCAAACTTTCCTGCATTCCTTTTGGTTCTCTTCTCTTATCTCATAAATGAACTAAATATCCTACTTGTATTTCTTGAGGCTTGGATTTCATGTTAAATATTTTCTTTCCTTTGTTCTGGTGTTCAAAAATCATGTCAAACACTTTTATCTTATTTTCCTCTAACTTGGTTAGATACATTATCATTTTCTCAATAAAACTCTCAAAATTTCCATCTTCTACTACTCTAGCCAATTTTAAAGCTAAAAAATCTAGAGAGACAAAAATTTCAGTGTTAACAACATAGAGAAGTCGAAAAGGATACATATGAATAGATATTTTGGGAGATATACAATCTACACACATAACACCATACACTGTTTTATGCCATATCCTTTCATTATCATCTACAGGCTTCTTAATTATGATCAACAAATTCTTATTTCTTAATTTTGCTTAACCATTTCCTTATGGGTATAATTAGAAGCATGAGATAAATGGTCCTGTATCCATAAGAAAACTCAGTAAGCCCATGAAATGAAAATTTGGAAGTGTTGTCTTGCAAAATATTGTTAAGTACTCCAAACCTTATAATAATATTTTCCGTTAGGAAGTTGTAGACAACTTCAGAAGTGGCATGTTTAATTTGAATGAAATTTACCCATTTGGTAAAATAATCAATTGTTATTAAGATATATTTATGCCAAACACTTGAAAAGGGATTCAATGTATCAATAAAATAAAGTCCCCATTATTGTAAAGGTTCCTCAATTATGACCTACCTAAGGGGAACTACTGTTAGTTTAGGTCGACCAACAAATTGTTAGAAAGCCTCACAAGTTTCTACCCATTCACAAGTATCATAAAAAAAAGTAGGATAATAATATATTACATGCAAGATCTTATGGGTAGTGATAGATGCCAAAAAGTGACCTCTACATGCTAGGTTGTGAAAATATTCCAAAAGTTTGCCTTGTTGATATTTTTCCACACAATGAAGAAATACTCAATCTATTCCTCTCTTGTACAAATCATTATCTCATAGAACATACCTTGTTAATCTTAGTTTCATGATTCTTTTTTATTTATAGCTCAAAGGCATAGAATATTATCCATATGTGTATAAATAAGCAATATTAGAGAATCATTATTTATTTATGCTTACAAATAACACAGCAGGAGTTCCTTCTTCATCTTCTTCGTTATCTCCCGCCTCTTCAAGATTGTTCTCTACCATAAGTTGACAAAAATATCTCGCTTGTAAAAGTTTGGTTGGTTTGATCTCTTATTCATACTCTTGCACTTTGAAATCCAATTCCCTAAATGAGTCATGTTGGGACCCTAATGTAGCTACCAAATCTTGAAGGCACGTAGGCGCGCACAGCCGAAGGAAGCACACAAGCTAAGGCATGCGAAATAGGATTCAAAAAGGGTTCTTGGAGAACCAAGGACGCGCACCCACGAAGAATAATTCGGGACAACCATTTTCAACCTTTTGGATAGGACACATGAAGAACGTGTTCAGTTTGGATAAGGTTCCAGCCTGGCAACAGGGTGTCCTGGAAGGAATATACCTTATGATAGGAAGATCCAAAAATCTAATCATGACATGGAGAGGCATGTGCCTATTGCGACCCACACCTTGACACTTGGGGCCAGATCTGAGGTTGTAGAGGAGTTTGTTAGAGCACAGATGCATATTTATACGTGTGCCCTTAGCAAAGAACATAGACACAAGTGAGGTAGTGGAGCTCTACATAATTACTGCGAGAACTATGGGATAAAAATGGGTAGATGATTATAGGAAGGATGTAATACAGGAATGGGGAATGAAATTTTTTTTTTGTGAGCATTCATGTATGGATCCAAATATGACACATGACTACGGTCTCCCTTCTATAATATTTTATAAGTAATGCTATGAATGAACATGATAAGGTTACCATGACAATTGTATTAAGATCCTTTCTCTATATTACCTGCATGTTTCTACTATGCTTTTGGTCTTATATAATAATGAAACTTATTTGAATGTTAAGTCTATTTGTGGTTTTACAACTTCTTGGTTCTATTTGTTGCGCGCTTTTCTTTTGTTATGAATGAAGGGGTATAGAAGCCGTTTTGAGCTCTATAGCTTTTTCATGTCTGTTAAATCATTGAGTCAAGATCATGAATTAAACCTTCCACTAAACTCACATAAAAGAGAGACTCGACTCCATCTTGTGCCCCTTGGGTGAGCACCTAGCGCCCGCTGGGTGATAGGCCAACACACATGAGGTTCCCTTGTTTTTGGTGGGTGCAAAAGTGACTACATCTTGGTTCCATTTCTGGGACCTCTTTTCAAAATTATAGTGGAACATGGCATACATCATGATCTGTGTAAATAGTGATGATGGAGAGAATAACCCTGGAAGGTGTTGAAGATTGGTTTAAAAGAACAGAGGACAAATTTACTCAGAGATTCAATACTGGACCTGATTTTTACACGCGAAGATGGGTGGAAGAAACTCTTTATCATGAGTTGTATAAAACCTTCTTCTGCTATTTCCTAGTAGAGTTATTTGAATGGTTCTCAGCTTATGAATCTAGATCAGGGTGGTATTATAAGTCACACCCTTGGACCCAAGAAACATATCAGAACTTGTAAGATGTTGATCTAATGTGGACCCGTGCTATAGATCATTGGTGGAAGGTAGTATTGAATAGTTACACTTTGGAATATGCAATTTCCACATATTCTTGTCCAAAAGTTACTGAGTTTGAGTTCTTGTGGGATCTCAGAGGATCATTTCTACATGTTATCCCCCTGGTAATCAAGATCTTGATGGTAACCATGGGTTTAGAGGCATTTCCTATGGCTAACTAAACCACTCTGAGTGCTTGGCGAGGAAGCCAGGTTAGGGAAAGATGGTTGATATAAAAACTGAAAAGGAAAGGGAGGAGAGACGACTCAAGTATAATGAAGCATGTGAAAGGGAGATTGATAGACAATGTGGGATTACAAGTGGGTTATGGAGCTAGACATGGTGGAAAGGGGTTGAGGTTCATGCAGAGGATGTGGAACCCGAACAGTTTGTGGTACCCCATCTTGGTAAGCGTGAGAGAGAAAACCTTGTGGCTTTTGATGAGAGTCCTTCACGTAGAGAAAGAAGAGTCATTGACATGCATTTGACCCCACCTAGTGACTGAACCTTGGTGCTTGGTTCATTTTAACAAGGGAAAAGTAGATTTGATCCATTTGATATCAGTAGAGGTAATCGATCGGCACCCAGAAGATACAACTTCTCATTTGGGACTTTTATGGCTTCACACACTATTCCAGTATTTGGTGGAATGTTTGGACAAGGCACGTATACAACTAGTTTTGGAAGCATGTTAGGAAGTGGTGGAGGAAATACGACAGGGAGTGACACTAGTTCACAAACTGTCAGCGTGCAACATAGGAGGATCTGGAGGTGGAAGTGGTGGAGCTGGTGGCTCAAGATCTAGTGGGTCCAGCAGAGGAGGAAACACTAGGGGAAACCAAGGGACTGGATCGGGAGGACAAGGGCCTCAACCACCTCCTTAGGTCTTTTTCAAGATGTCTCTACACTTACCAGATTACAATGGGATAGAAGATGTTGCAGAGCATGTGTATAAGTGTGAGCTGCTATGGCATGTGAAGGGGATCACAACCCATGATCGAAAGGCCTGTCAATTTGTGATGACCTTGAAAGGACGCATGCATAGTTGGTATAGAAAGTATGACTCTCATCAGGATGTTATGGATTATACCACACTGAGAAATGCGTTCTTGGTGGAATTACACATACCTAAGTTTGAATAGAAGAGCTTCAGCTCTCTCAAAGAAATCTAGTAGGGAATGGCAGAGAGCGTGCAGGAATATGATGCACGCTTTAAAAATATTTTATCTAAACTGTCTTGTGATATCCAACCTTCACAACATGCTTAGTGGTTTTTCGGAGGATTGATCACTCCCTTTAGGAGGGCTTTGTCTCATAAAACATTCACGGACCTGCGTGAAGAGTTAGAAGATACTTTACATGCTGAGGTAGTTGGTAGTGTTGACACTGGTATCAACACATTTCTAGAGGCTTAGATCACTGCCATGGCTAAGAAGTTGGAGAAATTATCTACCAACACAGTTCCAAAGACTCACGGTGGGATGTGGTGCATAGATTGTAATGTGGAAGGGAACACAAAGGATAATGACGGGATATGTACTAAAAAGGTGGTACGCACCATAGTGTTAAATTGTGAAATATGTCACGGGGACCATGATGCAAGTAGGTGCCCCTTACTGCAGCGCAAGATCCATAAAAATGTATCTTGTTATTGTAAGATATGTACCTTAACCACACATGACACCAAGGATTGTAGATTGATTGACTAGATTTATAAGGCAATTGATCTTGGTGTGTGCCAGACTGGCATTGCCAGTAGTTCCAAAGGAGATGAACACTAGTATGAAGAACACGGAGATGGAGGTGTGCTTGGAAGGGGGTTTTATAGAGGATTTCATGGTCATGGTAACTGTGGGGGAAGAAGTGAGTTCCTGCATGGAACATGCTTTAATTGTGGAGCCACAGACCATTATAAGCACGATTGTCCAGATCTTCTATAATGCTCCTGGTGTGAAAAAAACATAAGTACGAAGAGTGCCCAGAGTTATACGAACATATGAGTCAGCAGTACTAGAAGGATAAGGGCACTGCCATGGTGAGTATTAAAAAGGGTGACGCGCAATGGCTCTTGTGAGTAGTACGTAAATCAGAACTAGAGCCTGTTATGGTAACAACAAGGGTGAAGTCCACACGTTTAAGGGAAGCACCTAGGTAGAGACCTCTGGTTTCAAGGGAAAAAGTAGTACATGGGAAGTATCCAAATCTGGCTCACCAGAAAGAATTCTACCAGGAAACCATGGACATAATACGAAGCTTACAAGGGGAGATAAAATGCTTAAAAGAGCAAACTAAAAAAGATGAGCAAAGAAGACTAGTAGAAGCACTAAAGGATGAATTGGATGAGGTTAGGGAGGTGTGTAAATTGCTGAGGCAAGAGAATGTTATTCCCTTGCTAGGTGCATGGTTGAGAGAGAAGTTGCCATGCGCGGGGGAAGAACACAAAAGGTATATCCTACATGCAAACCTCCCACCTCATAGCCTTGATTATGACAAAGAAATCACCTTGAATGTAGTAGTGGATGGATGGTTGCTTAGAAACATCCTCATTGACACAGGTGTGGAGGTTAATGTCCTCACTCTGGATTCCTGGCATCAAATGGGAAGACCTGCATTACAACCATCTTTAAATGTGCTGTATATGGAAAATAAGACAAAGGCAATGCCCATAGGTGTCTTGAAGGATGTGACCATTATCGTTTAGGGGACTAAGTTCACTGGGGATTTTGAAGTCTTGGTGCTTGCCGAGGCAGATAATTTCCCAGCGTTACTTGGGCACCCGTGGTGCTATAAGAATAATGCAAATCTCCAGTTTAATAAGGGGTACATAAGCTTTGAAAATAAGGAAGAGAGGGTGATTATACTACTTGCTGATGGAAATTCCACACCCTCTACTAAACCCCTTGAAGAGGAGGACCTTGAAAAAATATATGTGCGCCCCATAAGAGATCCAGAGACCATCCACCCTATAGAAGGAATCATCCAGTTTGATGATGCTCAATCTGTCAGTGATACTACCAGTATGGCCTGCGATAATTGGGTGCATGGGACTTATGAATTGATTGGGTGACATCTGAAAGGATCAGTGACCAAGGTAACCATGGTGCATACAGTTTAGCACCTGGGAGGAAAGGAAATAACCAAGTATTCTGGGGATGCATACCCCAAAGTATTTTTGAGAGAAATGGAAGCTCAATGGATGGAGGATGAGTGATGAGGTATGTTGGGTTATGTTCTGATAGGCATAGCAGTAAGGTGGTGGGCCACACATAGAAAAAACTTGTTGGAGTGGTGTGAAGTTAGAATTGCACTCACTATCTGATTCTCGAAGAGCAACATACCCATCGCTATCAAGGATTACAATGGTAATGGACCCGCCTCTTCTTACATCTAGGAATGTGAGAGGGTCTGGGGAGAAGGTGCGGAAGCTTTATCATCCTCCCTTTGGGTGAACAAGCTGTATTCAACACTATAAGGTTGTACGCGCTTGGTACATCCATTCTGAAACTTGTCGCTAAACGGGAATCAGGTAGGAATTAGTGGCTGACCTGGTTCACATATTCGAATACCGAAGTACCATGCAACTGGTTGACGAGGCATTGCAAACTATCAAGCACCTCACTCTGGGGACTACGCCATGGCAAAAGATAGATTAGTAAACTTACTTGGTGGGCCTAGCTTGGAAGCACGGTTCGAAGAGGAGGAACAAAAAGACATATAATTAGAGTGCGTGTGTGTTGAAAAGGAGAAAGGAAAGATGGTATATGTTATTAATGGGGAGGAAATGGAGAGCCTGAATGTTGACCATTCGGTTGGGATGCGTGAGGTAGTTGACCATGTAGATTCATGTGCACATGCATATCATGAACCACTCAAAACTAAGAAAATTAACATCGGCTCAGAGAAGGAGCCCAAGGAAGCTATCATTGGGGACTACTGGTTAGACAAGGAAGTATCAAAGATCATCGACCTCTTGCGTGAATTCGAGGATTTATTCCTACATGGATACCATGAGTTGAAAGGCTTCCACCATTCATTAGGGGAAATGAGGATAAATTTGAAAGATGGTGTGCACTCGGTCAGGAAGAGGCCTTACAGGATGAACCCCAACATGCGTATAAGGGTTAAAGAAGAGCTAGACAAAATGATAGCATCTGGTATCATTAAAGCTATGGAGGAATTAGAATGGATAAGTCCAATGGTGATCAACATAAAGAAGGATGGGTGGATTAGGATATGCTTGGATTATAGGGAATTGAACACTATTTGTATCATAGATCCCTTTCCCACCCCCTTCACTGAAGAGATTTTGGAAGGAGTTACTGGGCACGAGGTCTATTCCTTTATGGATGGATTCTTGGGATATCACCAAGTAAGGATTGCCAAGGAAGACCAAGAAAAGACAACTTTCACCACCGAGTGGGGAAGCTTTGCATACATGGTCATGCCCTTTGGATTGAGGAATGCACCCACTGTATTTTCATGTATAGTGGTACAAGCATTTAAGGACTTCATCCACAAGTTCCTTCAAGTATATTTGGATGATTGGACAATGTATGGATTGGTAAGGGACCATTGTGATAACTTGAGATTGATTTTTGAAAGATGTCAGCAGTTGAGGATTTCACTCAACATCAAGAAATGTGTCTTTTCAACTCTTTTTGGAACATTGTTGGGGCATATCATATGTAAAGAGGGTTTACCGGTGGATCCTGCAAAAGTTGTAGTTATCGTGGGATTAGGGGAGCCCACCAGCCAAAGTGATGTGTGTGGATTTCTTGGACACACTGGTTACTACAGAAAGTTCATTAAGGGATACGCCAAGATCACCGCGCCTTTGGAAATATTGCTCAGACATAAGAGTGCCTTTCAATGGGGAGAAGCGCAGTAGAGGGAATTTGACACTCTAAAAGAAAGGCTTATCACCGCACCTATTCTATGATTCCCATCATGGGATAAACCTTTCCATGTCCATGTGGATGCCTCTGGTACAACAATGGGAGCTATTCTTGCTCAACTAGGAGAGGGAATTGTTGATCATCCCTTGTGTTTTGCAAGTTGAAAGTTGACACCAGCAGAAAAAAATTATATAATGACCGAGCGCGAGGCATTTTCAATGATCTATGTGCTCCACAAATTTATACAATATCTGCTGGTGACTCCCTTTATATTCTACACTAACCATATGGCCTTGAAGTACCTAGTAAACAAAGTAGTGTTGCAAGGGTGCATATGCTGTTGGGTACTTTTATTTTAGGAATTTGAATTCAAAGTGGTGGTAAAACCTAGAAAGAACATTTGTGGGCCGGATCATTTATCAAGGATTGATTTGGGAGAGGACACACAAAGTATCAAGGAAACCATGCCAGACGCACAACTATTCAGGTTGTGGCATGCACCCTTAGAGTTAGAAGACATTGCTATTTTTCTTAAGGAAGGTATGTGCCTGAAGGAATGAATGCATTGGAAAAGAAAAGGTTAGCCATACACACCATGCCCTTCATTTTGATCAATGGGGATTTGTATAAAATGGGCCACGATGACGTTTTATGCTGGTGTGTATTAGAAGATGAACACATGGCCATAATAGAAGAAGCCCATGGTGGGATTGCTGGAGGAAACTATGCGGGGAATGTAACCGTGTGCAAGATTCTAGTCATCGGAATATGGTGGGAAATGATTCACTAGGATTACATTGAGTTTTGTAAGGCCTGTGACCAATGCCAGAGCCTTGGAAAACCTGGAAGAAGGGATGAGATGCCCTTCTGCCCCATCACCAGTGTGGAACCTTTTTAAAAATGGGCAATTGATTTTGTCGAACCAATCTCACCAACTGCATGAAGGATTAACTCATGGTATATCATTACCTGTACTGATTATCTGACAAGGTGGGTAGAGGCCATGCCCACTAAGGATTGTACTACAGCCACGACTACTATATTCTTGTAGGAGAAAATTATCTGTAGGTATGGGTGCCCATTAAGTTTAACAAGTGATAGGGGCACTCACTTCTTAAATGAAATAATCAGGATTCTATTGGAAAAATTCATGGTAGCCCATCACAAGACTACCCCTTATCACCCTCAGGCAAATGGGAATGTAGAGGCATTCAACAAAATCCTTAGTCACACATTGACTAAGATATGTGATGTGGGTAGGAAGGATTGGGATGACAAGGTGTCAATAGTTCTTTGGGCATATAGAACAATGTATAAAATATTAAACAAGGCCACACCATTTCAATTGGTGTTTGGCACGGAAGCAATTTTTCCAGTCGAATTCATGCTACCATCTCTGTGTATAGCACACACAGGAGGGTTGGATGATGAGCAAGCACTGGAAGAAAGAATAGATGAATTAATGAAGTTGGATGAAATGCGTTCACTAACAAGATGGGGCCAAACAACTAAGAAGGCAAAGCCAAAGGCATGAAATGACTGCCATATTAAGAACAAATAGTTTGAGGTTGGTCAGATGGTATTGCTATATGATTAAAAATTCCTACACCATCCTAGAAATTTGAAGGTGCATTGGTTGGGTCCTTATGTAATTTCATACATCCTTGATTCGGGCACGTGCTAGTTACAAGCGCTGGATGGAAAAAAATTACCTGGACACTTCAATGGGAGTAGGCTGAAGCCCTACTATAAATAATGCTTCTCGGTGTTTGTAAATAAGGTAGTTTTTCCAGTTAGCTTAGAATTTCCTTTTATGCTTTTCCTTCCTTGTATTTCCCCTTTCTCATTGTTGTTTTGTTTTGTGCTTTGGGCACCGGTAACCTTATTAATTTTTGACTTATGAATGTGTAGAGGACCACGTATTGTTTAAGTGTGGGGTGAGATAATGAAGAGAAACTTGGAGTTATTTTGCTAAGAGGATTAGGTTGGTAGACCGGTTGAATTGGCCTTGTTGAAAAGACGCATTAGGAGAAAAGAAGGAAGATTGGTGGCAAAATAAGGTTACACTGGAAATCCATGTACAGAGGAGAAAAAGTATAAAACACGAGGTAGGTGAAAGAAAGAATCATGAGGATGGAAGAAGTGCCTTTAGCGCCGGTAACACACGTGTAAAAGTCTTCTTTCAAGATGGATTGGTTGCGCGCCAAAAGGTTGGAAAAATTTTCATGCAATGATTGGGCACGGGTGGAAACATTATTGCGTAAGGATCAGGCGCATAAGGAGAAGTGCTGAAGTTGAGTTTTATTTGAAAACACTGCATTAAACATTGTCGTACGGTGGTAGGTAGCCTAGCCTTAAATTGCGTAAAAACAAGAAAAGCTATAAATACAAGAATGGGTAGTTCATTATTTTACCTTGCAAAAACAAGAAGAGTGAATTTTTTTCAAGAGCTAGGGTTTCGAGAACTAACCCATGTGAAGGAAAATCCTAAAAACTTAAGTGCAATCGGTCTGTTAGATCTACAAACCAGAGCAAAAGTGATTCACAGGTGTGAGGAACATTGTGAAGAAGCACTGTGATCAAAGGAGATTAGGGTTTGTGTTTTAGGGCACAGGGCACATGAGGAAATGTATAAAAAACTCACAAGATAACCTGGGAATGAAATCAAAGGGTGTAATGATGGCCACAAAACCAATAGGTAAAGCTGAAGAACAATCCAAGAACGGAAAGGGTAAAGGAAAAGGGAAGAAGAAACAAGAAGAAATACCCTTGAATACGAACGAAGAATGGTATTTGGAGATGTAGTACCCAGATGGGGTTTTTCTAGGGCAAGAATGGGAGTCCCACATAAGACAGATGACCGTGATTGACTGCAATCACCGCTCAAGCATAATCACAAAGGAAATGGTACTGGAGCTGGTGTGCCCCAAAAACAAATGAACACCTGATGAGTTGCCAGTCTACAATGATGTGGTCAAGGTGAAAATGGAGAAGGTAGGGCTTCTCTAACTTTACGAGTTTCCATATTTTAGGAAGCTCAAGTGCTTGTACTAATGGTTGATGACGCACGTACACGAAGACTTCTTCTGCTTCGCAGGGTGTAAAATGCACATAACTCCCTAGTTAATTTCACACTTCACAGGCCTAACCTGTGCAAGGGACGTGCTCATAGATGACCTCCAGGATGAGGAGGAAATTAGAGAAACCATAAAATCTCAGGAATTGAATAAGGAATCAAGGTACTATGACGTCTCAGATATCAGTGATCCGGTGATGAAGATGGCCACGCACCTTGTCTCTAAGCTGAATGGACAAGAAAGGTGGACCCAGGTGAGCAAGCCCTAGCTGAATGTCTATAGGAAGGTTGCGGATGGATCTATATATAACATCTCCCAATACATAGGAGATGAAATCATAAGTATCTCAGAGAATAGAGGAAAGATCCTATTTGGAAACATTCTGTTAACAATTGTGTTCTCAGAAATTGGGGTGCCGGATACATCTGACAAGTTCGTATGGGAGTACCTTGCTAAAGATCCCTTACATGTGGAGATATTTCAAAAATAAAAATGTGAATAAATGACAAGGGTGCACAATGCGCACTTAGACAAATGGTATATGCACCTTAGGAACGTATTCAGGGCTGAATGGTGGATTCTTGAACAACTCCCTGCGGTGACAAAAGGAGAAGCAGAGTTCGCGGTCTACCAACACTTCTGTATTGACAGGTTCATTTTGGTGGATAGAAATTGGAGTCCATGGTGTAAACTCCCATTCTCATTTACTACTCAATTTTTCCAAGTGGGGGTAAACAGATTAAACCTAGAGTTGTCCACCCTTGACAGAGAGCACAAAGAGATGAGAAAGAAGCTAGTCTACCCGGAGAAGTGCACGTACATTAAAATATATGTGTCACAAGATGTGCATATTGTAAAGCCTTTGAACTTACCTATTGCTAGGAGCACTACTGCTAGGATCTACCTATGCATAAGGCCAAAAATTGAAAAGGGCACGTATGTGGAGAATGAGATATCCATCCCAGATGACCCTATTGGCAGAAATAAGCCCGTGCCAAAGTGCAAGGAGAGAGAAGAGAAAGAGGAACAAAGGGTGGCAGAGAAGCACAATGTAGATATTGTGGGGATGAGTACCTACATCTAAAAGAAGAGGAGAATGGTGGTTAGGGAGAAGACCCCAAAGCCTGCGAAGCCACCATCCCCCGAAGAACCCTCAAATGAAGAGAAGACAACATCCCCGACTCCGGAGTTTTCTGCGAAGGAAAAAGAATAAGGGACAGAGGAACCAGGGTTTGAGGATACAGATGACTCGAATGCCTATATAGGTGAAAAGGATGATGATGAAGAAGGAGAGTTGGAGGCGGATCAGGAGCTAATCAATGTCCATGATTCAGGGGAAGAAGGAGCAGAAGATACAAATGATGCTTTCATCTTCATAAGGAGGAAGGGCACCCAAGGGGAGGAAGGCACATAGAGTGAGGAGAGGAGTGAAGGGGAAAGTACTAAGGGGCTACATATGCACAAGCTCACTCAAGAGGAGGTGAATGAGAAAGTGATAAGGGAGGTGGAGAAGATAATTAATACCCTACTCGAAGAGGAGTTGGAGCACAGCGTGGAGTTCATGCTTGGTGAATTCAAGGAAGAGTAGAGGGAGAAGAGTGTGGGTAGCAAAAAAGGCCCAACCCTTTTGGTAACTATTCCCAAAGGTGTGCACATGGGAAGTAAATGTGCAGAAGGGGGAAGAATAACGATGGGATATGTTGATGACCCCAAAAAAGTTTTGCATGTGCATTTCCAGAGTACTATGCCTACCAAGGAGCTCACCACCATGGAGTCCTTTGATCCTAAGGGTGGATACCCATACACAAGGAAGCTGCTATCACAGGTGTTTGACTCCCACCTTGATGAGCCCAAGTTCAAGGTTAACCAAGGAGTGGTACTAGCATTGTTTGAGGGAAAGGGGGAGAACCCCATTATAAACATGCAATAACTATCAGATGAGCAAGTGTGTAATGCGCTCAACAAGGTCTTCATGGAAATTGAGGCTAGGCTCTTCTGTAGAAATGACAGGGTTAAATTCTTGGAGGACCTATTGGAAGAGGAAGGAAGAAGTAGTTAAGCTAACAAAGGAACTCAACCTTGAAAATCTGATCAACACTCAACTACAGAGGGAGCTTCATGAGGAAAAGGCTAGGGTACGTGAAGTTTCCAAGAAGGTGGAGCTCATCTCCCAAGCTATTATCATGAAGCACCCAGACCTTAACCCTCCCGCACAAAAGTATGGATCCTCCCTGGAATGTCTAGAGGACTTGACTTGGATCCTCACCATGGAAAGACAACCTTTGGCCTTGGAATCGGTAGAGGAGGTAGCTATGCACTTGGAGAAGGAGGAAAAATTGAAAGTTGTCATGCTTGTGGCTGAATACAACAAAGTATGACCATTACATGGACTAAGACAAGGTGACAAGCATGCTGCTTTCCAGCGATGAGGCCGAGCTGAAGGGCTTCAGGGAGAAGAATAAGGGAAATAGAGCTTAGCAAGAAAATATCCTAGCCGAAGTGGAAAAGAAGTCTGAAGCTATTGAGATCCTACAGGTCTCAATCAAAACCTGGCTAAAAGATCTCTACAAGGTCATTACAAGGAAGATAGATGCCCTGGAAGATTACGTAAAGGAACTGGATACTGTGGTGGAGACCATTAATATAAAGGGGGAAGGGTTAACCTTTGACAAGGTGAGCACATTGGTTGGTGACCTCTGCACAAGAGCGCAGGATGAAGTCAGTGCTTGGAATACACTGGAGGCCGACCTGCGGCAAAATTTTCCCCTTCTTCTTCTTTGAGTAGTTTTCCTTCTATTCTTTCTCTACCCTATTCTTTATTCTTTCCATCCATTCTTTTCCAAGGCAAGGCATTGCATTCATTTTGTACTGAATTCTTTGAAAGGGTTCCTGAGGGTGGAGAATAGGTGAAGTGTAGGGTAATGTTGGGACCCTAATGTAGCTACCAAATCTTGAAGGTGCGTACGCGCGCATGGCCAGAGGAAGCACACAAGCTAAGGCATGCAAGGCAGGATTCAAAAAGGGTTCTTGGAGAACCAAGGAAGCGCGCCCGCGAAGAAAAATTTGGGGCTTAGCTATTTTCAACCTTTTGGACAAGACACATGAAGAACATGTTTCGTTTGGATAAGGTTCCAACCTAAAAACAGGGTATCCTGGAAGGAATATACCTTGCAATAGGAAGATCCAAAAAGCTAATCATGACATAGAGAAGCATGCGCTTGGGGTGACCCACACCTTAACACTTGGGGCTATATTTGAGGTTGTAGAGGAGTTTGTTAGAGCGCAGATGCCTATTTATATGGATGCCCTTGTCAAAGAACATAGACACAAGTGAGGTAGCAGAGCTCTGTAGAATTACTGTAAGAACTATGGGATAAAAATGGGTAGATGATTATAGGAAGGATGTAATACGGGAATGGGGAATGAAAATTTTGTTTTGTGAGCATTCATGTATGGATCCAAATATGGCGCATGACTACGGTCTCCCTTCTGTAATATTTTATAAGTAATGCTATGAATGAACATGATAAGGTTACCATGACAATTGTATTAAGATCCTTTCTCTGTATTACCTGCATGTTTCTACTATGCTTTTGGTCTTATATAATCATGAACCTTATTTGAATGTTAAGTCTATTTGTGGTTTTATAACTTCTTCGTTCTATTTGTTGTGCACTTTGCTTTTGTTATGACTGAGGGGGTATAGAAGTTGTTCTGAGTTCTATAGCTTTTTCATGTCTATTAAATTAGTAAGTAAAGATCATGAATTGTACCTTCCACTAAACTCACATAAAAGAGAGACTCAGATCCCTCTTGTGTGCCTTGGGTGAGCACCCAATGCTCGCTAGGTGATAGGCTGGTGTGCATGAGGTTCCCTTGTTTTTGGTGGGTGTAAAAGTGACTACAAGTCCCTAAATCATGTTGAGTCAAGAAAGACCTTAGTGTTGAATCACAACTAGTACTATTGAGTTATGGAGCTCAATTGCTTCACAAATAGCATGCTTTATTAGCTTGCTAGAATAAAAAATAACTGACATCAGTTTGGTAACCACCATTGGTCACCTGGGGACCAACATTTGTCAAACAAGTAGGAGCTGGTATCGATTCGGGTAACTGGAATCAGTTACCTATGCGTGATTGATTTTATTTAAGTCACGAGAATTAGATCTAAACTTATATAAAGGTGATCTAATGGTTTTAATTACATAGCTAAAGTGCGCTAAGTTTGTATATGCTTATATAAGCTAGAAAACTAGGGTTAGAAGTAAGAATTAGAAGAATTGTAAGAAGGAATTATTGGAGAGAGAAAAAGAGAAGCTTGTGAGGAAGAAAGTACTGTACATCCAAGAGAGGTGTGGAAGATTACAGATCTTCATTGTATATCATCTATGAAGCTTTGAATAATATATTGGCTATTTCTTGGTGGATGTAGCCCACACTAGGTGAACCACGTTATATCTTCTGTATTGTTTCTTTTGGTTTATTTCCATATTTATTACTTATATTCTTATATCTGATATATATTTGTACAATTGGTGTGATTAACCCCAACAACTGGTATAAGATATTTTTTTTTTGAGGGTTTTGTGTGTTGACATATGTACTCATAGAGGGATTTCTGATTGAGTGGGAGCTACAAAAATGGTAAAAGATGAAAAATACAGAGTTGAGAAGTTTGACGACTATAATTATCAATTATGGAAGATGCAAGTGGAAGATTATTTGTATCAAAAAGACCTAAACTTACCATTGGATAAGAAGGCAAGACCTACAAATATGACTAACGAAGAATGGAAAATTCTTGACAGAAAGGCTCTGGGATCTATAAGATTGAGCCTGGAAGCGTCTATGGCTTCAAATATTACTGAAGCTGCAACCATGGTAGAGTTGATGAAATCTTTGGCTAATTTATATGAAAAACCTAGTTCTTCAAATAAAGTTTATTTGATGAAGAAATTATTTAAATCAAATATGCAAGAAGGTGAATCTACATCAAGTCATTTGAATGATTTTCATTCTATTGTAAATCAATCAAAATTGGTTAATATTACATTTGATGATGAAGTGAAAGACCTTTTATTCTTATGATCTTTGTTAGAAAGTTGGGATAAATTGGTAATGACTGTTAGTAATATAGTGTTTGCTACTAATATTTTGAAGTTTGATGATGTGGTTAGTATAATCTTGAACAAAGAAATACATAGGAAAAGTATATGAGAATTATCATTTGGTAATGCTTTGAATGTAGAAAACAGAGGAAGGAAGAAGGAGATATGATGTAACCTAGAATCCACTGTATAAAACCCAGACATGCTGGCACATCACCTAGCATGAGCTGAGCGCTCACCTAAAGTGCACAAAGGTACCATGCCCCTCTATAGAGTTGCTTGTGTAGGATGTTAGTGTGATGAAGATAAAGCATATTCAGAACCATAAATAACCATAAACATTCCACATAGCATATTCCAAATCTAGATCTTAGAGAATCATGAATTAAACAATAACTATAATAAGATCAACCACACAAGAACCAGTTACAGTCATGTTTAACACCATTATCCAACCAACATACTCCATTACATTAAACACTGTAAAACATAGAAGCTTCTTACATTATAAAGTATCACCATAAGTCATGTGTGCATTAGATCCAACAACATAACTCTACAATAATTCACTACTACTAAACTACATAGTTCAATACATACTTATAGGGGTGGGGAACTTTCCCTTCACCACCTATGCACTTCCCAAAATAGGTCACATGCTGATAATAGCCATGCACCTTTACAATAACATGCACACATGCAAGTGCGCTAATAATAGACATCCTATAGTTAACTGGAAGAAGTAATCCTATTATTAACTCAAGCTCATGCATGGTGCTTATCAGTCGCTCATTCCCAAAATACCATTTGCATATTGCACAAGTCTCCACATTGATGTGTGCTTCACACACTATCTCCAAAAATATCATGTATCCATGAAAATGGTAAGTCTTGAATCAAACTTTCCTGGCGCGTGTTTCCTTTCCTATCATTCCATGCCTTCAAATGCGCCTTGTTCCCATGTGTGAATCCTATGTGTGTCTTCTCCTTAGAACAATATTGTTCTACTCAACATTACCCCACACTAAAGTATAGTGCCTTCCCAATAATGGGGATTCTTTCTGATGTTCCCAAATAATAAAGAATAAGAATTAAAAGAATGTAAAGAATCACTGTACAAAAGAATGGGTATTTACTCTGCAGCTTCCTCTTCTTCAACTGGAAGGATCAACTTTGGATATTCACTTTTAATCTCAGCCTCCAATGTCTACCAGTCATCTAGCATGGTCCTTGTCTTCTCTGGAATGTCTATAGTGATGGAATCCAACTCATCCTAAGTATATTTTCCTTCTCATTCTATAAAAGGTGGACAACATTGGCCATAACAGACATCATTCCCTCCAAAAGATCCATCTTTTGCGCTATGAGCTTCCCAATCTCATCTATCCTCTCCTTATGTGGATCTTGGGCTGCTGTAAGGGCTTCACACTTCTGTTTCACTAGTTCTAATATTTCTGCATGCCCTAAAGTCTCATCCTTCATTTCTGCCAGAACTTCATTATCCTCAACCAGATTTATGGTCCTTATTACTACCTTTAGAGCTGCACACAAATTTAGAGCTTGGTCTTGCTTTCTTCAGCTCATCCTTCAAAGTCTGGAGCAGCACCTCATACATTGAAATTTTTCTGATCATAGAGGCCCGTGCTCTCTCTGCTTCTTGTTCAACATATTTTGGTGCAAGAATTCTAAGTGGTCCATCTTCTAGCACCAAATCAACCAAAGTGCACACATAATGCATTGCAGAAGGAAAATTTTCAGGTACCTTTGGTTCTAGATGAGGCCTTGTTTTCAGAATGTAATCACCAATCTCCTCTACCATGCTAATGAAGGCCTCATTTTTTTGTTGTCTCTTTCCTTCTCTGCCTTTAAGCACTCTATCTCTATAGTTTTATCCTTGTTATCTTCCATCAATGCTCTAATGGTGGTGGCCTTATCAATATTTCTCTGCACCACCTCAACAGATACCTTGACTAAGGCATTGCTGACCTACTCATCAGACATAAGTGTGGGATTTATGGTCATGTGCCTCCTCTGAGGTGCCTTCTTTACTCTCCTTGAGACACAAGACTCCTCACACACATCAAAATTTGGTTCTTCCATGTGAGTCTGCATGGACCAGGATAGCTATTTCCTTGCATGCGTAGTGGCCATATCTGGGTCCATCAGCTCCCACCCATATAACTCCTTAAGGTCCACTGTACTCTGAAACTAGGTGCATATGATTTTACTTGTTTCCTCAGCATAGCCCATACTTGGCACGACATATTCTTCACTTCTCCTCGTCCTTGGCCCCTTAGGAACCTGAGCACCAAGGTTTTGAGTTGGCCCTTCTCCTATCTAAGTTGTAACTGACGCGTTGGTTTTATCGTACTCAGTTTCTTCTATTTCTTTCACCCCTTCTTCTTCATCTTTCATTTCTTCATCCTTGGGATCCTCCACATCTTCTGGTTGCACTAAGGTTCCAGTGCGCTCTCTTCGGACTCCTCCACCTCCTCATTAAGCATCAATTTCTCCTTCTCTTCTTCTCAGGTGCTTATTTTTGAGGGGAGAGTCGAGGTGATCTCCTTATAGGCTGTGGTGTTCTTGTGCCTTGGGTCCTGGTTCTTTTGAATACATTCTTAAACTAGCACTCTTCAAGGACTGCATCTATGTTCAAGTCCTCTTCTACTTCTTGCACCTGTGGTGAAGTATCTATGTGCTCACTCTCCACTTTGTCTATGGGCTACCTCTGGCCCCTATGATATAAGCCTCCACTATCTTCATGTTCTTATTCTTCCTCGTCTATCTATATGGTCATGGAAGGATTTGGAGCTGGCACATTCTCCATTGTATGTTTTCCCTTAGGTGGCCCTGGGAGCATGAACTCATTCTCCACATACTTATTATTCTCTAGCCTAGGCTTAAGCTGAAGATATATGAGCATGAATCCACTGTCCCCAATATCCAAGCTTACTAGATTTATGTTTATGACATTTGAAATGAGCCTCTCAATGTAGGCAGACTGACCTGGATATACATATGTTTTCCTGAGGGTATGGTAGTCACAATCTACCTTGTCTGTGTTGAATTTCATTCGGTGTGCATCGGTAAATCTATGAACTGAAGCCTTGAAGTAGCGTAATGTGAAGGCATAGGAAATTTTACACCATGGATTCCATGTCCCATACTTCATGGCAAGCCATGTGATGAAAAATATTGATATACCATGAAATATACTACCTTGCCTACTACTGCGGGTAGCTCCTTCAGAATGTGCCACTCCTCCTCAAATGCTGCGTGAAGTCGATCATACCACAGTTCTGCCCTTTGCTTGAATGGGCCACTCATTGATCCTTCACATAAATATTTCTTGAACCTTTAAGCAAGGGACTTCTTCTCAGTGGGGTATTCCCAAATTTTGTTCTTTGGCCCATCGGGCACTCCAATTTCTATGAAAATAAGGGATAGTAGGATAAGTGCCAAAAACTTATCTTCTCACCTTGCATGCACTTCCTCAATAATAGTCTCTGTAATGTAGCCAACCAAGTTGTAGATTTCTCCCTCTGTCATTTTCTTTGCAATGTGTAGCCACATGGTATTTACCTGTGACCATCTCTCTTGATCATTTAACTTGGTGAGCAGATGTGCGGCTGCCTGCACTATAGGAAACTTCTTCAATTTGTCTATGTCCATTCTGTGTAGACCTTTGGAGTATCCTAACTCCTTGATGGTGGCTATAATAGCTGCCTTATCAGTCAGATCACTCATAATATCTATCCTTGTGCCCTTTAGTCATGTCAATGTGGAAATCAGGGCTGTTGTGATCCTTACCCTCCATCCAACAAAATAGAAAAATTCCTCATGGAATCTTCTCATAAGCCATTGGTATAAAGCCTCTGGTTTTCCAAAGTATGGGAGTTCATATAACTGATAAACCCCTACCTTCTTCAACAACTTCTCTCCAACATCATCATATACTGGCATATCATCCACTATGCACTTGTTTATCTTCTTGTTCAACAACACATCCAATTCTCCCCTATTGTCAGTGGTGCGGTGATTGTAATAACTTACTTTGTATTGGTGAACATGGGAATCCCAATCCCATCCAAGTATCACTCCTTTTGGGTACTGCATTTCTGAAAAGTTACTCTCAGGTGTAACTTTGACCTCAACCTCCACCTTTTTCTTTCCCTTTGTGCCTGCTGCAGGTGCTTTCTTTGGTGCCATCGTAAAAATCCTACCTTTTGTCTTCTGTATTAAGTAAGCTCAAACCCTAGCTCAAAATCATGTGCCCTAGCTTGAAACCATGTGCCCTAGCTCCTTCTCAATGCTTCTGTTAAACCCTTCACCAATGGGGATGCAAGCCACTTCCATGCACAAATCTTCTCTCCACGTCTGGTTTCGTAGCTCTCTGCACCTCAATATGATTCACTTGGCTCAGTCACACTTAGCTCACTCAAATACTTGTGAATGAAAAGGTAAAAATGAACCTACATCATGTCCTTATATAGATTTTCAAAAAGTTAGTACATTTATTACTCCTTCACCTACCAACAATCCTCTCATTAATTGACCATTTTCCCAATTTCCGCGTGGTACACCTTTGTGCCCCAGCTATAACCTTCTAGCGTGCCTTCCTACCTTCTGGCTACAACTTCTCTTCCATGTTCTTCCATGCATGAAGTACCTTGCTAATGTGCCCTCTTCTGGTAGTTTCCACAGTCACCGCTTCTTACCTCGCGTTATACTGTTCATTCATTCATTTCCATCTATGGTCTTCTTTAGAAGTAATCACCTTTCAAACAACTCCTTTCCATACTTGAATAACACCTGTAATAGTTTGTTCTCATGTGTACCTAGTTGTGAATAAAAAATAACAACCACCCCACACCAATGGTATGTGCAGTCCTCTACACATAAAAATACTTTAGATTGTAATTAGCTTCTAGTGCGTAAACATCCTTATTACACTAGACACCAAACTAAATTGACAAAGCATAGTGATGAAGAAGGAAATACATTAAAGGAAATATAGAAAGGGAAACCTATACTAAATGGAAATACTACCTTATTACAAACACCAAGAAGACTTATTTATAGTAGGGCTTCAGCTTACTCCCGTTGAAGTAACTAGGTAACCGTATTCCATCAAGCACCTCTAACTAGAAAGTGTCGGATTCAAGTATATGAGTGATAACATATGGTCCCAAAAAATGCACCTTAAGCTTTCCTAGATGGCTCAAAAACTTAGAATCATAAAGTAGTACCATCTGTCCAACCTCAAGCTTCTTGTCCCTGATGTGTCGGTCATGCCATGCCTTCTGCCTAGCCTTTTCCTACTTCTGACTCCAATGTGCTATGATGCACCTCTCATCCAAATGTATTAGCCTGTCAATTATTTCTTCTAATTCTTTCTCATCAGCTAGACCTCCAACGCATGTAATACACAATGATGGTAACATGAATTCCATTAGAAGAACTACTTTTGTGCCAAACACCAACTGAAAGGGTGTGGCCTTATTCAACCTCTTGTAGGTTGTTTTATACACCCAAAGCACAACAAAAACTTTATCATCCCAATATTTCCTTCCAACATCACAAATTTTTGTCAAAGTTTGGCTCAATATCTTGTTGAAGGCCTCCATAGTCCCATTTTCCTGAGGATGATAAGGTGTTGTCTTATGGTGTGCAACCATAAATTCATCCAACAATATCCTGATTGTCTCATTCAAGAAGTGTGTGCCCCTATCACTTGTCAAGCTCAATGGACATCTGTACCTAGTAAGAATATTTTCCCATAAGAACTTGGTTATTGTAGCTATTGTAAAATCCTTTGTAGGTGTTGCTTCTTCCCACCTAGTAAGATAATCTGTGCAAGTGATGATATAACATGATCTAGTTCTATGCGACGGCTGGGGAAATAGGACCCACAAAGTCTACAACCCATTTCTCAAATGGCTCTACACTATCAATAAGCCTCAAATGCATTTCATCTCTCTGCCCAGGTTTTCCAAGACACTGACAGTGATCACATGCCTTACAATACTCTTTACAATCTTTGTACAGGGTCTCCCACCATAATCCAATGAGTATAATTTTGCGTGCAGTGGCATCACCTGCATAGTGCCCACCTGCAATACCACCATGAGCCTCTTCCATGATATCTATGTGCACTCATGTTCTAGTACACACTGACTGCAATACTTCATCTCAGCCTAGTTTGTATAAGTCACCACTGATCAACATGAAGGGTGTTCGTGAATTGCAAGTTGTTTCTTCTCTAATGCTTTCATTCCTTCTGGCCATACCTATGTGCATAAAAAGACAAAAATATCCTCCAATTATGAAGGCACGATGTAACCTATACAACTATGCATCCGACATTGTATCTTCAATTGTCTGCGTGTCCTCCCCTGATTGAATCCTTGATAAGTGGTCCGGGCTAGAATTACTTTTACCTGGTTTTACCATGACTGTAAAGTCAAATTCTTGGAATAAGAGCACCCATCAACATATGCACCCTTGTAGAACGAGATTATTTACCAAGTATTTTAATGCCATGTGATCAATATAAAAAATACAAAGGGTGTTGCTAGTAAATACTGTCTGAATTTATGTAGCGCGTAGATCATTGACAAGGCCTAGTGCTCTATAGTTGTGTAATTTTGTTGTGCAAGAGTCAACTTCCTACTAGAAAAATAGATAGGATGATCTATAATACCTTCTCCAGGATGAGCTAACACTGCACCAATGGCCATGCTAGAGGCATCCACATGTACATGAAATGGTTGGTTCCATGAGGGAAAATGTAGAATAGGCATTGTAGTAAGTCTCTCCTTCAATGCCTCAAATGCACGCTACTGCGGTTCTCCCCAATAGAATGTCCCTTTTCCTTTTAATAATTCTTCCAGGGGCGTGTAAATATTTTCATACCCTTTGATAAATTTCTATAATACCCTTTGTGGCCCAAGAATCTGTGCACCTCACTCTGACTGGTAGGATCCTCTAGGCCTACAATAACTACAACCTTAGCTGGATCTACTAACAAACCTTCCTTACAGATGATATGCCCTAACAAAGTTCCAAAAGGTGTAGAAAACACACACTTCTTGATGTTTAAGGAGATGCTTAACTGTCTGCATCTTTCAAACATTAAGCAAAAATTGTCACAATGATCCTTAACAAGCCCATATACCATCCAATCATCCAAGTAAACCTGCAAGAATTTGTGAATAAAATCCTAGAATACTTGAACAACTATGAGCGAAAATACAACATGCACATTTTTCAAACCAAAGGGCATCACAGTATATGAAAAAATTCCCCATTCAGTGGTGAAATTCATTTTCTCTTGATATTCCTATGTAATTCTAACCTGATGATACCCAAAGAATCCATCTGTAAAAGAGTAAACTTCACGCCTTGCAATGCCTTCTAATATTTCCTCTGTGAAAGGTGTAGGAAAAGGATCAATCACACATGCAACATTCAGTTCCTGTAATCCACACAAATCCTAATCTAACCATCTTTCTTGATACTGATTACCATTGGGCTAACCCACTCTGATTCCTCTAGGGGCTTAATGATGCCATATTTCAACATTTTGTCAATTTCTTCCTTAACTTTTATGCACAGGTTCAGGTTCATCCTGTAAGGTCTCTTCCTGACTGGGCAGCACTCCTTCCTTTAGCTTAATCTTCATCTCACCTAGTGAATCATGCACTCCTTTTAACTCATGGTAGCCCCTAAGAAATAAATCCTGGAAATTGTGTAGTAATTCAATTATATTTGTAACTTCAAAATCAGACCAATAATCCCCGATTATTTCCTTCTTAGGTTCAACATCTGTACCAATGTTCACTTTCTTGGTCTTCATAGGTTCATGATAGGCACACACTTTCTTATCCATAATGTCTAACACTTCGTGCATACCTACTAAATGAGCTATGTCCAGATCTTCTACTTCCTCATCATCCACTATGTAGACCATCTTTCCTTTCTCCTTTTCAAATAAAAGCGTGTGTAAATAGTTTGACATCTGTATCATCTACTTCATCAAAACACACTCCTAATTCTACCTCACCAAATAACTCCTGAATGAGTTCTTCAGCCTTTGCACTGTCTCCCATAGTTAAGCACTTTATGACCCTTAATGCCTCTTCCACCGGAGGTTTAGTAGAGAAGTAGTCAAAATTCTAGGTCATTCCTACAATCAAGTCCTACCAATTCCTAGTCTCCCTATGCAGCTCTGCATAAACATACCAAGCGTGTGTGTAACCTTGTAAAGTGGAATAAAGATTATGCACCCATAGTGAAGGTGGTAAAGCTTCTTGCCCCTCTGTCTAGAGTCTCTCACACTGCTGAACGTGGTGTTGAACATGTTGATTACCATGATACATGTAGATTGTAGTAGGTACATTTCTCCTGAAGAACCGAGTGGTTAGAGAAATTATGACTTCATTCCATTCCATAAGATTATCCTTTGAACCATCCACCAACGTGCATTGCTATCCCATGTAGGGTATACACTAACATATTTATTCTTTCCACTTGATCCATCCACTTCTTCTCCATGACATGTAGGAATACAGTAGGGTCTCCTTCTCTAGTGTACTAAAGTACAAAGTTACCTATCCTACTAACACAACAAGTTTTTCTTGTCTGCACAAATATACTTCTTACTTTGCACCCAACCATCTCATAGGTGTCATGCACCCATTTATCACAAGTAATACTTGTAGTATCACTAATAGACTGTGCATCTTCCCATTGGATGATTCCTTCCTTAGATGGCTCAAGTACTTCTGGGTCCCGAATGACGCATGTACATAAATTTTGTTCAAGTATTCCTCACTCAAAGGTTCAACATAAGGTGCATATTTCCCATCTGTCAAAGGGATAATCACTCTTTCTTCCTTGTTCTCAAAACTTATATACCCCTTGTTGAACCATAGATCAACATTATTTGTATAACACCAAGGGCACCCAAGTAGAGCTGGGAAGCTGTCTACTTCTACAAGTGCTAAGACCTCAAAGTCCCCAGTGAACTTGGCCCCTTGTATAGTAATGGATGCATCCTTTAAAACTCTGATTGGAGTGGCCTTAGTTCAATTAGCCATAAACAGTACATTAGAGGATGGCTGTAATGGAGGTCTACCCAGCTGTACCCATGCATCTAAAGTAAGCACATTCACTTCCATGCCTGTATCAATCAATATATTACTCAAGAGCCACCCATCCATAACAACATTCAGAGTGATATCCTTATCATAATCCAAACTATGAGGGGGAAGATTAGCATGTAGGATCTTCCATCCATTCTCAATACTTATGCGTGGAGTGTTTCCCTTTAGCCAATTCCCTAATAATGGAATGATATTCTCTTGGTGCAACATCTTGCATACCTCTTTTAAGTCATCAATATCTAATTGGACTATATCTACTACCTTCTTTTAATCTAACTTCCATGACTGTTCCTTTAAAAAATGTATTTACACTTGAAGATTTCTAAGTACCTCCATGGTCTCTTGATAAACATCCTTCTGATGTGTAGGATCTGGGTACCTTGCATGTAAAACTTCCTCCTTAGTGATGGTATGCTTTTGACTGTAATGCTTCCCTGGCACACATAGCTTCAGTGCGTGTAGTAATCTTCATAGGTAATACCTCAGGTTCTGGTGCCAACTTTGGCATCCACTGATTTTCCACAGTGCGTTGTATTCTAACCATCCTTGTTCCCTTGTTCTCCTATTTATGTTGCTTAGTTAAGATGCTCGTATAAGTTTGGGAATTCCTCATAGTTGTGATTCTTCCCACAAAAAGAAAAATTAATATTCTAAGGACATTCGTACATATAGTGGTCAGGAGATCCACATGTAAAACATGTTCCATGAGGGAACTCACCTCATCCACCACCATGGCCTTGGCCCCCAAATCCACCATGGTATCCTTGACCTCTGCCATGACCTCCTTCAAAGCGCCATTCGTTTCGATCATAGCGCATTTGAGTGTGGTCATGATCATGGTGCTCACTTTTTCCTTTAGAGTTATCTGATACTCCAGTCTATCGCACACCAATATCTATGGCATCATGGATCTGACCAATCAACTGACAATCTTCTGTATTATGAGTCGTGGACCAGAAAATCTTACAATAGCAAGATACATTCTTTCTTATCACACATTGTAATAATGGGAAATAACTTGCATCATGGTCCAAATGACATACCTCATAGTCTAGAAATAATGAACGCACTAATCTATGAGGAAAAATATCTTTGGTGTTCCCTTCCACTTCACAATATGTACACCAAATCCTAGTGCGCATCTCATGTGTTGAATTTTCTGATAATTTCTCCAACTACTTTTCCATAGCTGCAATATGTGCATCTAAGAATGGGCTCACTCTAGTGTCTATACTCTCAACTAATTCAGCATGTAAAACGGCTTCAAGTGCTTCACGCGGGTCCGTATATGTCTTATGTGACATCACCCTTCTAAAAGTTGTGATTAAGCCCCCAATGAACCACTGTGCATGTTGGCTTGCATGAATATCATAAGAAAATTTAGACAATTGTCTTGAAATGAGCATCATATTCCTGAACACTCTCAGTAGTTCCCTGCTTAATATCCTTGAGCACGCTTATACTCTTCTACTCAAACTCAGGGATATGAAACTCCTTGAGGAAAACATCCTTTAATGCTGCATAATATACGCAAGTATGATCTTGGTCAAACTTCATGTACCAACTGTATGTGCATTCTTGTAATGTAGTTATAAACTGACTTGCCTTGCATCAGAAGCTGTAATTCCTTTTGTGTGCCATGGTATCTCACACATGTGCACATGTTCACCAACATCTTCTATGCCCCTATACTATGGAAGATAAAGAGACATCTCCATGTAAATATTCTGGGGTATATGAGGACCCTGCCCACCTGATCCAGAACCTCCTGTGTTACCACTACCTTTAGAACCATTAGCTCCACTAGAACTAGAGCCACTTATGCCCCCTAATCCTCCACCTGTAGCTATAAGTAGACCAGTGGATGTAATACCATGTTTCCCAATAGTGGCACTAAACTGAACTCATAAAGTCTACAAAGTGGTACTACTCCAAGAAGTGAGTCCAAAATTATGTGTACCAAAGTTCTGTGCTGACGATGTGCCTGAGAAGGTACCTCCAAACAACACAGAAGAGGTTTACTCAACCATAGATGTACTTTCTACATGACTTACTCTTTCTCTCCTACTGCCAAAAATAGCTTGTTGACTACTGGTTGTACTAGATATTGGAAAACCAAGTGCAAGGGCTAGGTTGCCAGGTAGATTCAGATGTGTGCCCACGGCCCATGTCGTCTTTGCTGGTGTGCTCCCATGTGAGGCCGAGGAGGGTTCCCTATTATGCTTGCCCAAATGGGGGAGTTCCAGATGCTCTGGCTCCATGCCTTCTACGTGAGCTCCAAATCCTTCATGAGCCATCTCTCTCCTCAATGCCATCCTACTCTGCAATATCACGTTACTTCTCTATCTCCCTCTCATGCCTCATTGTACTTAATCTACCTTTCTTCTCACTGCCTCTCTACCACTAGGTCCGCCATCCTTCACTAAACCTGCTCCTACCCCTATGCGTGGTGGGGTTTAGCTAGCCATCAACTTCTCTTCCAAGTTTAGGGTTACCATCAAGATTTTGATCGCTAGTGGAATGCCTTGAAAATAAGTTCCCCTTGGATAACATAAAAACTGGAACTCAGCTACCTTTGGGAAATAATAAGTGGAAATTGAGTACTCCAAAATATAGCTATTATAGAACACCACAGAACCAAGTGTCCACAACATGGCACGTCTAAATTAGATCAACATCATAGAGGGCCTGAAATTCTTCCTGCATCTAAACAAGTGTGTGATACCTCCAATTCCTTTTAGACGCATAAAAAACTATCCACTTGTATAGCTCTACTAGAAAGATAGAAAAGAATATCTCATATAAACAGTCATACAAATTCTCCACCCATCCACCCATACGCTCCACCCATGCGCATGTGTCAAACTCAGATCCAGTGTTGAACCTCTAAGCATACTCTTCTTCCAGATCTTTTATCCACTCCTCAACACTTGCTAAGGTCAATCAGTATGTCTTCATCACGAAACATCCTGAAAACCAGCTGAGAAAAGAGGTCTCAGATAATAGAACCAATGATGTAACATAGAATCGACTTTATAAAACCCAAGCACACTAGAACATCACCTAGCCTGAGATGAGCATTCACCCAAAGTGCGTAAAGGTACCATGCCCCTCTTTAGAGTTGCTTGTGTAGGATGTTAGTGTGATGAAGATAAAGCATATTCAGAACCATAAATAACCATAAGCATTCCACATAGCAAATTACAGATCTAGATTTTAGAGAATCATGAATTAAACAATAACTATAATAAAATCAACCACACAAATGAACCAGTTACAGTCATGTTTAACACCATTATCCAGCCAACATAGTCCATTACATTAAACACTGTAAAACATAGAAGCATTCTTATATTATAAAGTATCACCATAAGTCATGTGTGGCATCAGATCCAACAACATAACTGCTACAATAATTCACTACTACTAAACTACATAGTTCAATACATACTTATAGGGGTGGGGGACTTTCCCTTCACCACCTACACACTTCCCAAAATAGGTCACATCCTGATAATAGACCATGTGCCTTTACAATAACATGCAACATGCAAGTGCACTAATAATAGATGTCTTATAGTTAACTGGAAGAAGTAATCCTATTATTAATTACAACCATACATGGTGCTTAAATTGGTCACTCATTCCCAAAATACCATTTGCGTGTCACGCAAGTCTCCATCTCGATGTGTGCTCCGCACACTATCTCCAAAAATAGAATGTATCCATGAAAAAGGCTAATACCTGAATCAAACTTTCCTAGCGTGCGGTTCCTTTCCTATCATTCCACGCCTTCAAATCCACCTTGTTCCCGCACATGAATCCTATGTGTATCTTATTCTTAGGACAATATTGTTTAGTCAATAAGATCCCAAAGCAAGAATAATGGGAAACTGAAGTCTAAAAATGGAAGATCTAAATCCATAGGTAAAGGAATAACCTGCTAGAATTATGGAAATAAAGGACATGCAAAGAAGGATTGATGGTTCAAGGAAAACAAAGAGCATTTACTAAAGAAAGCTAAAGAGGAAAATGTTTCATATTTTAAGGTAATGCAAGATGCCCTTATTCTCTCCTTGGATAGTAAAATTGAATCATGGGTTTTAGATTTAGGAGCATCTTTCCATGCTACCCCTAATAAAGGTTATTTTAGAAATTATGTCCAAGGTAATTTTGGGAATGTTTATTTAGGAGATGATGAACCATACAATATTATTGGTAAAGGATAAGTTCATATAAAATTGTAGAATGGAAATACATGGATATTGAAAGATGTGAGGAATGTGCCAAGCCTTAAGAGAAATATAATTTCTACTGGATAACTAGGTGAATCTGGTTGAATGGTTACATTCACAGTCGACTCTTGGAAAGTTACCAAGGGATCTCTTGTTTTGGAAAGAGGCAAGAAGGTAGGAAAATTATATTTTTCTACCTGTATTACTGATTCTTTTTCTATGCTATATACTTCAGATTCAGATGCAAACATGTGGCATAATCAGCTAGGCCATATGAGTCAAAAAGGAATGAAAATATTAAAGGCTAAGGGGAAGTTATCAGATTTGAAAGATGTAGATCTTGATTTCTGTGAGCATTTTATAGTTGGAAAGCAAAAGAGAGTGAGATTTCTCAAAGTTGGGTCAACAAAGAAGGAGAAAAAATTGGAGCTTGTGTACTTAGATGTGTGGGGACTAGCCTAGGTAGCTTCTTATGGAGGATCCCAATATTATATGACTTTCATTGATGACGCCACAAGAAAGATATGTGTTTATTGTATTAAACTTGAATATGATGTTTTTGAGAAATTTTAAAAGATAGAAAACCCTTGTGGAAAATTAGTTAAACTCAAAGTTAAAATGCCTTAGATCTGACAATGGTGGTGAGTGCTGCAGTAAGGATTTCAATGATTCTTGTTCAAAGAAATGGAGTACACAGAGAAATAATGGTTCCTAGAACAACATAGGAGAATGGTGTTGCTGAAAGAATGAACATGAAAATCATGGAACATAAAAGAAGCACGAGGATACATGCTGTATTACCCTTGAAGTTTTGGGTAGAAGTAGTAGACACGATGATTTATTTAATTAATCACGAGCCTTCAAGTGCACTGGATGGTGGAATACCAAAAGAATCTTGGACTTGGGAAAGAGGTAGATCTTTCTTTTCTTAGAATATTTAGTTCAGAAGCTTTTGTGCATGTTGATAAAGAAAATAGAAGGATTTAGATGCTAAATCTAAAAGATGTACTTTTATTGGTTATGGCTCTAGTGATTTTGGATTCCATTTTTGGGATTTAGAATATTCTAATATTGTTAGGAGTCGTGACATTGAATGGAATGAAAAGAGAATGTATAATGATCAAGTTTGGTACCCAAAGATGAACCAATTTGAAAGTTTGTGGAAGAAAACTCATTCTTGAATTTAGAAAATATATCTATAAGTACCAGTGTTAGTCAGGGTGATCGATATCGGTAGAAACATGACTGACATCAACATCTAGGACTGTCTTTGGTAGTAGAAGAGTAGAATCAAGGTTGGTTGGATGAACCAACATCGGATATAGGTGACCAGTGTTGGTCACTGTCAGAAGTGGATACTAATATACATGATGTCCAAATTGAGCCTCAGACACCCTAGATCTTAGTTAGAAGGTCAAAAAGGGTAAGTATACCTCGAGAAAGATTTACACCTTCCTTATTTTATTTATTATTGATTGATAGTGGTGAACAAGAAATTTTTGAAGAAGAAATGTAGGATTAAACCCACAAGAAGTGGGAGCATGACATGGATGAGGAGATGGACTCCTTGGAACAAAACCAGACATGGTATTTTGTTAAGTTTCTAGTGGGTAAAATAACATTTGAAAACAAATGGGTTTATAGGATCAAGGAAGAAGAAGATGGACACAAAAGATACAAGGCAAGGCTTGTGGTGAAAGGATTTGCACAAAAAATAGGTATTGAATTTGGTGATACATTTTCTCCTGTAGTAAAAATGAATTCCATGTGTACTGTATTGAGTTCAGTTGCAGTAAAATATTTGCATTTAGAGAAACTCGACATTAAGATGGCTTTCCTTCATGGTGATTTAGAGGAAGATATTTATATGCAGCAACCACCTAGTTATGAAGTCAAGGGTAAGAAGAAACTTGTGTGCAGGTTGAAAAAGAGCTTGTATGGGCTCATACATTTGTAATGAAGGATTTATCTGAAAGGATCTGAATGTAAATTGGAATTGTAAAGAAAATACTTGGCATGTAAATTCTTAGAGACAGAAAGAATAGGAAATTGTAATTGTCTCCGGAACATTATATCAATAAGGTGTTGGAAAGGATTAATATGCATAATTCAAAACCTGTAAGTACACTATGGCTTAACACTTCAAACTGAGAAAATTGTTATATAGAAACCTCATTCTCATGTAGGTGAATGCGTTGATACTAGAAATCACCAGTAACCTCAAAGTATGGAGGGCTTAAGGTACCTCAGATGTGGATGTAGATCTTTGGGTGACAAGACGATAGATGTGATAATGTCTACAAAACTAAAATAGATATGATCAGATAACAATATGTGGGGGTTTCCTAGACAATTCTAGTTCCAAGAGGTTATGAACTCCCTTGGAGGATGTCAACCCCCATGTTTAGAAAGATGGAAATAAATGACGCACAATAGACAACATGCAGAAATAGTGAAATACAAAATGCCAAGTAACTAGAATGATGAGGGGACTTAGCTGGTGCTATGATATGGTGATGAAATGGGCATCAAGATGGAAAGATGATGAACAATGTAAAATATTTCTCTAAAACCCCTCACCTGTAACTTCTAACAATTGAAAAGGTTTACCTTCACCTAAAAATTGCAAAACTCATTTTAGAATTTTCTTATTATTCCTAAAAGAGGGGGGAAGACCTATATTTATAGCTTGGAGATGGGGCAAGTTAGGGGTTATCGAGTAATCAGTGTTTGATAAAGTAACCTTGGTCAGGTGAGTGGGGGGACATGATTTGAATGATTAAGTGAGATAATAGTTTTGATTTGATTGAGTGGGGTTCATGATTTGGATGGTGGGGGACACAATTTGATTGAGTGGGGTGATGTGATTTAATTAGAATATTTGGATATTATTAGCACATAATTAGGATTTAAAGGAGATTAATTGATTAATCAAACATGTAATTTTGGTGGGAAATGGGGTTCACATGGATAAGCCTACTGAAGGAGAGAAAACATGAGGTGATACCAAAATTTGGTGTCTACATTTACCCCTTTTTGTTGAGTGGTTTACGATAGCAAGCCATGAGACAAAAACATAAAGGGTTGGATGAAATCATGTCATCCTTAAAAGGGATGGGGATGGATAAAAACATGACCAAAGGTAATTGCACTAGGTCAAAAAGGATCGCAATAACAATGAAAAATATGGTAGTGACTCCAATATCACATTGGTAGAGGACAATTGAGGTCTAAATGGAGATGGGCGACAACGTTCTATGGGCTAGTGAGTGGGTGGAGACCACTACAATATGGATATAAACCACGATGACCAATGGGTCATAGGAAAACATCAAAATATGTGTAACTGAATGTGAAGAGTATGAAAAATCCTTCGTACGTGAGGAATCAAGTGAAAAATCATGTGTCCACAAAAGGGATGAGGATGAAAATAATTATGCCCCAACATAGGGCATGATATAGGTGGATATGTAAATAAAATGCCCCAGGGAAAATGAATGTAATCATAAATGTGGACACGATGAGCAAATAAGATAGAAGGGTGAGATAAAATGCTTCCAAAAGGGAGGATAAATATGATTTTGAATACATATTTCATAAGGAATGCATGTCATTGACAATAAAATACTAGGAGAAGAAAGTAGAACTGATGCAGCCTATAATTCACCATTAAAAGCCCAGGCACACTGGTACATCACTCAGCCTAGACTGAGCGCTCACTCAAAGCATGTAAAGGTACCATGCCCCTCTTTAGGGTTACTATTGCAGGATGTTAGTACGATGAAGATTTAAGGAATTCAGATCTATGACTAATGTATCCTTATACAATGCATGTTCAGAACTAGATCTAGAGAATAACAGACTTAAAAGATAACCATGATGAAATCAAGCATGCAATACTAAACTATAACCATGATAAAATTTTTATTTAGTCCATAATCTTCATTATATTAAATTTAGTAATACACATAAGCTTCCTTACAATAAAAATAGTATACGCTCATGTGCGTATCAGATTTGGCAGCATAATCTCACTATACCACAATTCTCACACCCTTTTTGCTTACACAGTTCAATACATATTTATAAGGGTAGGGAATTTCCCTTTACCACTTATCTAATCCTAAAATAGGTTGCATGCTATTATTAGCCACGTGTTGCTATAAAAATAGCCACACATGTAAGTGCGCTAACAATAGACTACTTTTAGTTAACTGATAGTAGTAGATCTATTCCTGGCATGTGTCCATGTAAAGTGCTTTGTAGCTGATCCTCTAAAAATAGCCAATGCGTGTTGCATAATTCTTTGACCAATGTGTGTGCTCCACATGCTATCTCCAAAACTATATCCTCATCGTAAAAATGGCTAAGTCCCAAATCTATCTAAAAATAGCCAATGCGTGTTGCATAATTCTTTGACCAATGTGTGTGCTCCACATGCTATCTCCAAAACTATATCCTCATCGTAAAAATGGCTAAGTCCCAAATCTATCTCTCTTCTTTACACGTGATCCTTTATGTTACTTCCACACCTTTGAATGACTCTGCTATCCCACACCAACCTTCTATATTTTCTTTACTAAGTGCCAGAGTTTGACTAATCAATATTACCCTACACTAGTTGCATTGCTGCCCCAACAATGGTTGTCTCCAAAATGAATCAAAGAATATGAAATAGAAAAATAGAAAGAATTCTAATGAATAAAAGAATGTCTTTACCCTACAGTATCTTCTGCTTCAACCTAAATAATCAATTCAAGATAATATTCTTTTATCTCCACTTCTAAGGTCTACCAATCATTGAGTATGGCCTCTACCTTCTTTGGCATATCCACTGTAATTAAATCTAATTCATCCCTTGAAAGCTCTCCATTCTCAATCTATAAGACCAACACAATGCTGGACATGGCCGTTATTCTCCATTATAACATGTCCATATTTTACACGATGCCTCTCCTTGTGTGGTTCTTGAGCTGCTATAAGGGCCTCATGCTTCTTCTTAATAAGTGCTAATCATTTTACATGGCCCAATGTCTCATATTTCATGGCCTTTAGGACCTCATTGTCTTCCTAAATGGTCTTAGTCCTTATAACGGATTCTGGCACTATACAAATATTCAACGTTTGATCTATCTTCTTTAGTTGCTCCTACAAGCTCTAAAGAAACCCCTCATATGATGCAATATTCCTCATCACTGAAGCCTTTTCCCACTCTACTTCATGTATTGGATACTTTGGCACTGACATGCGCAAAGGTTCATCTTCAAGCACTAAGTCCACCAATGTACTTACATAATGTATTGCTGAAGGAAACATTTTGGGTATCTTTGGCTCTAAGTGTGACCTAGCCTTCATGACATTGGCTCTAATCTCCTCTGTTGTGCTGATAAAAATAGCATTGTTCTTATGCGCCAAGTCTATTTCCTACTTTAGGTGCACTATTTCCTCATCCTTAGTATTGATATCCTCCCTTAGTGCCCTAATTATTGTAGCTTTATCCATATTCCGTCAGGCCACCTCTATCGAGACTTTCACCAAAGCATTACTTACTTGCTCATCTGACATAATAGTAGGATTTACTGTTATGTACCTGGCCTGAGGTGTCTTTTTCAACCTTCTTGATATGCATGACTCCTCACACACATCAAAGTCTAGATCATCCATGTGCATGTGCATAAACCATGACAATTGCTTCCTTGTGCACACGGTTGCCATATCTTCATCCATTAACTCCCAGCCATATAACTCCTTTTGGGTCATTGTGCTCTGGAAATGGGAACATAAAATTTTACTTGTGTCCTCAGTGTAACCCATGGTTGGTGGAATATATTCCCCACCTTTCTTCTTGATCTAGGTTGTTTAGGAACTTGGGCTTCAAGATTTGGAACTTGTGCTACTATGTCCTGAGAAGCCTTGGTTGCTGTCTCACATGCCCCCTTTTCTTCCTCTTCTCCATCCTTCATTTCTTCATCCTTTTGTTCTTCCACGTTCTCTAGAGGTGTAGGAGAATTGGGCTTGCTTTCCTCAGACTTTTTCACTTCCTCATTCAAATCAAATTTCCTTCTTCTTTTCTCAGTTTTCTCCTTATGTGGAGAGAGTCAAGGCAATCTATGCACTAATTACGGAGTAGCACCTAGGGTCCTTATTCTCCTGAATACCATTTTAAAATGGTTCTCTCCTTGTAATTATTCCAAGTCCTCATCATCTCCTTCTTGTGGCTGAGGTGGTGTAATTGCATGCTTAGCTTCTTCCTTATTTGGAGGTTGTCTTCTGCCCCTGTGCTCCAAACCACCACTATCCTCGTGCTCTTATTCTTCATCATATACTTAAATTTTTTCTATGGGATTGGGCACTGGGATATTTTCCATTGTATGTTTACCTTTTCAAGGCCCTGGGAGCGTAAACTCATTCTCCACATACTTGGTGTTCTCTAGTTTGGGTTTGAGTTACAAGTAGACAAGCATTTCTCTAGTGTCCCTAACTACCAAGATTACAAGCTTCATGCTTATAATATCAGAAATAAGCCTTTCAATGTAGGCATTTCACATTAGATTTATGTGATTGTTGTTAACATGGTGCACAGGAACAAGTAGAGCATGCATGAAAAATATATCAAGAGAAAGAAAGTGCACATGTGAAGATGATCCAAACTATAAAGAGAAGAAGATTAAATCCAACTCAAAGGCCAATAATGGCAAAAGAAGTAGGACAATAGAGTCTAGGGAAACCTTATAGTGCCAAACCTGTAGTGGGACCACACAAAGAGGAAGAAAATGTCGAGGTCCCAAAATAACAATCTCCAGTCTATGAAAGCACTAGGGATAGGTAAGGCAAATATATGGAATACTTGAGCCTAGACGGACAAATAACATCTACTCTCAAATCACCATTGAAGGTGGTGGAGGTTGAATACAATCTGGAGGAGTCTACGGAAAGTGAAAACGCTAGAGGAGAACATGTGGAAGAGATTGGAAGAGAGGTCAAGGTAGAACAAACCGACTCAAGTAAGGAAAAGATACCAATACAGGAGAAAGTACTTGGCACAGAGGATGAAGAGGTAGAAAAAAAACTCTACACCAACCCAGACATAAGGTAAATGCACATAACCTATCAACGGGGGAAGAAAGACTATACATTTTTCCAATGGAATAATATTAAGAATACCATTGCAATAGAGCACTCCAAAAAGGCCTTTTCCTTTTTACTGGATGCCTACAATAAAGCATCACTCATTGAATTACCAAGCGATAGAATTCACACCATCCCAACCAAGGATGGAGATCCTTTTCTCCTTGTAACCACCAATAACATGTCTGAGACTCAATCCCGGGAGGCATCTTTGAAAATTGCTGGAGAAATAGTGCAATGAAATTATAGAACAACAACAAAGCAAGAGTATATAGGGATCAAAAAAGAAAGATAGAGGAGGAGATGAGGGAGACAAAACAATAATTGTATGAGATTCAACATGAAAAAAGATCTTCGGTATAAATATATGTACACCGAGTTAAATGCTGAGACCCTCAAGGAGTGGGTGATCCACAATGAGTCTAAGAATCTAGAAGATAATTGACTCATACCGAGTGGAAAAATAGATGAGCTCGAGAAACTAATGAATTTATTGTTCAAGGAAATTAAGAAGGATAAGGAGAGAGAAAAAAGACAAGGGGAGACAATGAAAACATCTGATTCATTTTCAACAAGAAGCTTAGAGAATATGAGAGTAGAGACACCAGTAGATTAAAGGACAAATGAGAAAAAATCTTAAAGGATTGTATAAGAAACCACAAATAATCAATGCACAAATAAAAGAACTAGTGGATAAACAAGTGGCATTTGAAGGCCAAATAGAAGATGAATCCCTGGACAAAGCTAACTGAAAGAAAATAAGGGAATAATTTGATTCAGTTCGTGTGGAGGTCGTAGAAAGGAAATAAAAAATAAAGAAACACTTAACAAAGAAAAGAAATCTCACAGATACAAAAAAATGGATCTCAGAGGCACTCACTAGAATTTCGAAAGGAATTCAATCACCTACCTATAATAATGACTACAAAATTCAAATGTGCTTCAATGTTTAACCAACTAATTATGTAGTTGGATAAATTAACCTAGCTCATTGATATAATAGTGAATAAATGGCAGACACATGAATACTTGTTGTAGGTTGAAGTGCTTGAGTTATTTAAGGATGTCTAATAAACATTTCCCAAGGACCAAAAATTGGATTACTAGGGGCTAATTTTGGGCCCATTATTTAGCATATTGTTTATTATTTAAGTCCTGAAGGACTTGGTATTATTTATTCATGATTCAATATTCTTTGGAGACACGTGTGATAATTTCACAAAGGGGTGTGCATGGTATAAGTAGGGGAATGCGCAAGAGGTAACCACATAAGGAAAAGGGAAAAGAAGTATGTGTGTAAGAAGAACACTAGAGGTGCGTAGGAGAAATTATAAAGGGTGTAATGCAATATATGATAAGATCAAGGAAAGGACATGCATAGTAACAAATGATAAAGATAAACATGGGTCTGAAAGTGGACTTAAACTTTAGTTCTCGACATGTACATAAAGATGATAGAGGGATTGGATAAGGTTAAGGATAAATATTTTCTTATGCAGAGGATCCTCATGTAACATGGGTTTAGGGTGGCAAAAAGATAATTTTGGCTACTGATAAAATGTAATATTTAACTGGAGCTATAAACTCAAAGGCTATTATTATCTCTTCTAAGACTAGTGAAGGAAAAGTTCCCACTAGTATAAATACCCATGAAGGGTTATAGAATGTAGGTGCAATTAGAATAGAGAGCTAGAGGATTAAAGTGCAAATAACTTGTATTTAGATTTTGGGTTACTAGATGGCTAAAAATTGTAACTACTCAACAATTGATATGTGAGCATTATGTTTGGTCTATGCATTGTTGTTTTATATTGTTAATCTATTAGGAATACAGGTCTATTGCTAAATTAATAACTTGATCAATTCACTTCAATCATTGTAAATTATAATGGGACTTGGAAACTCCTCGTGCTTTGGGTGAGCATGATTTAGTTTATCTAAGTCATGCCAACTCGATGGTGGGGGAAAATAATGCACAACTGACACAGTAATGATGCACACATAAGAAAAGAAGACTACTAGACTCCAAAATTTCCCAAGAGAGGATGACATAAAAAACCAAACCCAAAGAAAATATTCACATCAAGAGATCAATCAATTTTATTTGTATTCTAGGTATATCTCTTTATTTTTTAATTTTTCTTATGTGTTTCATCTTTCAATTTTTGATTAAAATCATAGACTTAAAGTTCATGTCTAACTAATTTTTGTTTTATATGAGTTTTTATAGTTTTCATTTAACACCTGCTCTAGATCAATCCAATATTCCATTCCATTGAGATATTTTTTTCATAATTCTTTTTTTCATTTTTGATTTGTTTTAAAAATAATAATAATGACTTTATTTTTCATGCTTTTAGATTCTTTGTGACTAGTCATGGGAAATAAATCACAAGTTGTTGTGGAAGAACTTTGAGTTAGTGCAAAATATTATGCTAGTACTTGTGATATAGTTAGAGGTACTAAGATTCTAGATAATGCTACTATTTGGGAGTTTTAACAACCATAAAATAAATCACATCAATTCGACATTGTTTCTGAATATACAAGAATCAAATACTCATCATATATGGCTAGTAATGAGATCAAAGATGAAGCTAATATTTCATAGTAGTTGTAGAAAATAAAGAAGTCAAGAATCTAATTGGTAGATCATAAAACTTCCTTTCACAAAAATATTGCATCTTCCTTTGGCCATGATTCAAAAATTAAAGTAAGAAGGACATGTGCAAGGGGAGATAATGAAAACATCTGCGTCATTTGCAACAAGAATCTTAGAGATTGTGAGAGTAGAGCTAGAGTATTAGAGGCCAAAAGAGAAAAAATTGAAAAACTTCTTAAAGGGATGTATAAGAAACCAAATCCAATCAATGCATGAATAAAAGAACTAGTAGCATTTGAAGCCTAGCTAGAAGATGACTCCCTAGATAAATCTACACATAATAAAATAAGGGAATAATATGAAGTAGTTAGCATGAAGGTCATGGAAAGGAAAGAACAAATAAAGTAATGCTTAACGAAGTTAAGAAATCTCACTGATATAGTAGAAATGGATCTAAGATCCAATTTCCAGGATTTGTAAAATCATGTTGATCACCTACGTACAATAGTGACCACATGAGTCAAAGGTGCTTCACTTTTTAACCAACTAATTACATATTTGGATAAATTAACTCATCTCATTGATGCAACAATGAATAAATGGAAAGTACATGAAGACTTGTTGCAAGTTGAAGTTCCTGAGTTGTTTGAGGATGTCAAATAAACATTTCCTAAGGACAAACAACTGAATTAGTACGGGGTGATTTTAGGCCCATGATTTATCATATGGTTTATTAATTAAGTCTTAAAGGACTTGGTATGTAACATTCCTATTTTAAGACTTTAGAAACAAGGGGATTTTTGTTTTATTACTAGTAAAGTTCTCTATTCTAAATTAACATAATTTAAAGCACACATTATAATCCATTCCATCTCATAACATAAACCATATGCAGTTGTAAATGACTCGGTGAACTACTAATCTCTCATTTCATTACTCAGTATCCTACCGATCTCTCATGTTAACTTAATGATTTATATACTAAGTATACTTGGTTCCCATACCATTTTCAGGGTATTAAGTGTTCTGTTTAAGAGGCCTATCTGAATATTTGTTACCAATACTCATATGAAATCCCACTTCTTAAACTAGGTGACATAGGACAATGCAACTATAAGCTTGCGATACTTTGGAAAAATATTTTTAAACATACTGTTCATGTTTATATTCCTAGATGACATACTTGTCAAATGGAATACATATTTCACCCCACTTCATCTGTTATCTAGCATGGTCTTAATGACTCCTGTCAGTCCACTAGCTCAAGGTTTAACCCTAGCCAATGTTAGAAACAAATTCCAGTGTGGAGGACTGCTCATGGTGACTAAGGGTACATAGAAATACTCAATCAACCTATGTCAATTGTGTGTGTCTAGTTATCCTAAGTCATCATGAGTTGACCCCGACACTAGATCATACCCCTAAATCTACCTAGCGTAGAACTATGACCAAGTCATATTTATGTAAATCAGGATGACTAAACTTTGAAGGGTGTTGCAACATGTCAACTACAACTAAATATCCTTAAGAAGAACCAAGTCTTCACAAAGGTACTGTACTACAGTTGGTGTGTGCTAACATCTGACTAAGTTCACCTCATCTGGATGAACATATTAAGGAAAGAAGTTAAAGACTTATTAAATTTTCCTTATAAAGGGTCAATTGCAGCAACCCTACTAGACACTAGGTTCATTAACCATTAGGATTTAAAGTAAAAGATGCAATTAGAGTTGGTATGTAGATACATCTTCCCCCTAACCATTTCATAAGTTCTGATTATTTTTAATCCATTAACATTCTTATTTATGTTTCACGAACAGATTCAACATACTTAACAATGATGTTAACTTAACTTGCATATCCAAGTTCTAGCTTGTTTGAGTTCAAAATCAATTCTCCCCTTATTAAAATTCATTGGAAAGAAGTCCAATCCTTAATATTTTCTTTCCATTGTTCCTATTCTGATTTCAAAATTAATCAAGAGGAAGCACACCTTCCTCTATACAAGATAATATTCAAATTAAATTCCAATAGATATTAAAACCCTTTATTGATCATTCCAGGGGAGTTGCCTTCCCTTTTTTCCTTATAAAGGGTTAGGGTTCATTTATAACCCCATAATAATATTTCAAGTTATTATTATGGTTTATTCTACTCATAACCATTTGTTTAGTTAAGCCATAGTGATTTAGTTGAACGTCCAATAATGAATGTCAACTTAATAAGTTCCGATTCATTAAAAGGGTAGTACATCTAGTACTCTTAAAATCTAATGCCTTTCAAACCAACCCCCTTTTTTTCCTACATACATATATATATATATATATATATATAGATATACATATATACATATATACATATGTATATATATACATATATACATATGTATATATATACATATATGTATATATATATATATATGTATATATGTATATATGTATATATATATATATTATATATATATATATTATATATATATATATTATATATATATATATTATATATATATATATATTATATATATATATATATGTATATATATACATATATACATATGTATATATATACATATATACATATGTATATATATACATATATACATATGTATATATATACATATATACATATGTATATATATACATATATACATATGTATATATATACATATATACATATGTATATATATACATATATGTATATATATACATATATACATATGTATATATATACATATATACATATGTATATATATACATATATACATATGTATATATATACATATATGTATATATATACATATATACATAGTACTCTTAAAATCTAATTCCTTTCAAACCAACCCCAGACGGTATATTACATATATATATATATATATATATATATATATAAATATATAGAGATAATATTATCATTTCCATTCACAGAATATCCTAAAAGATGACACATCAAGTACAAATAATCCCACAACTCTTTCATTCATCAAAATGGCATTCATACATGATAAGTTTGAAAACATTAGACAATCCTAGTGTTAAACACCATCAACAAGATAAATTACAGGGAAAAAATTTCTCTTCCAACTATTACATTTCAATAATAGTCCATATTTCATCATAAAAATATCCAGCCTCTTTGATAAACAAAAGTAACATCCTAAAAGATATTTTCTCCTTTCATTACTTACAAAGTCCATCTGCAAAAATTTCTAGCATGGGTCAGTTCATCGAACTGATCATGATAGGAACTAAACACTAAAATGGTGTGCTTCGAGCTAATTGTTTCATAAATAGAACTCCTCTTTTATAAAACAATTAAAGCATTACAAAAAAACATACCAAAGAGAAATACCAGTCACAAAAGAGAGAGAGAGAGAGAGAGAGAGAGAGAGAGAGAGAGAGAGAGAGAGAGAGAGAGAGAGAGAGAGAGAGAGAGAGATATAAGGTGATAAACCATATCATCATTAAGAATAGATTAAGATATAATCAGATTCAACTTTCAACTATTGATTACATGAAAAAGATTAAAGCATTAATACATATAAATAATATTTCATCAAAATCAAAATTGCTTTTCATATACTGATTTATATGTTTCACTCCTTAATTAATTCCATCAAACCTAAGAAGATGCTAACACTACTATCTCTTAGGAAAATATTTGCATTATATGGAACAATAGTACATTCATCTCAGCATTATCTCACTTAATTTCATCCTAAAATAAAATATTCCAAGTTCAATCAAACACTAGGATAAATTTATTATGAACCAAAAACATATTTAGTAAAGAGTTTCTTATTTAAGAATTCTATTTCCTAAATTCAAAGTCAGAAACCAATCTAAGTTTAGGATCATATCTTAACAAATTTTGTCAAAGGATGAAATCAATTTGACATGCAATTGGAATTAATCACACAATCCCCAAATGAGGTACATCATTACCAATGTTCAAGTCAAAGAGAAGAATGGTGGAATTTAACAATCAGATACAGATCTTGCAACCCTTCAAATATATTTTAACCCCATAAGAGACTTAATCATGAATTTCTAACCTAACATAACAATTATTTAGAGTAACCTTATTACTTCAACTATCCTATTCTAATACAATTGGACTTAGTTCTTCAAGTAAGTCCCAGTGGAGGTATAATGATACCGACTGAATTGTTTGGTTCCCTCTTCAGGAATGATATAGGTGGAAGATCAAAGGAAAAGAGAGATTGTAAATTCTATGTACAAGTTAGGATTAGAAAAAGATCCATCCATAAACAAGAATACAAACAACCAAGTCCAATCTTAACTGTCCTCTAACATATTTCCTGAATAGAAGACAATCAGAGATCAAAATGAATGATTACATCCCCGAATAAGGGAATAAACTATTATCCAAAAACATCTAATTAAATTTCATTGTTCAAAGGGGCAGTAACAATAACACTGTATCCAAAAATCTACAAGTAAACACTTCCTCAGACATGGTGGAGGAAGGAGAGAACTATAAGAAGATTACACTTTAACAGTCCTTCTATACCCAAGTGAAGTAAATAAAAACATGATCAAATACGATAAAGCTAAGCCCCCAACAACATTCCCTAAATAGAAATACTTATGCCTTCTTTAGAGAAATAACTGAAACATGTTCGATGGCCAAAGGCCAAGAAAACAAATTAACAATTCAACCATTAATGTCCAAGTAACTACTTAACTCACAAGTCGATAACAAAAATTGTAACAAAGTGAGATTAAACTGAAGATAACTTCCCCTTCTACACATTAGTTACATCAATTACACTTCAATAAATTACCCTTTTTCGAGAAACAACTTCCTTTCAAGGAGATAACATGGTAAAATTAACCATCCTTTGTTGGTGAATGAAAAATTAATAACAAATCTTAACAAACTAAAGCTTCCAAAAGTCTATTTCCCTCAAGGATTCATTCCAGTTTAGATAATAGTTGAGTTAATCTACAATTCATATACTGAAGTATTCTCATAGAAGTGATACAAGATCCCCTCAAATAAGTTCCACAATTAAAGAAATATGAGTTTGTAATGGAATTACTTGTATAAATCTGATTATTAGTAGCAATATAACACCAATGAACACAATATTTTAGATAAATGGTCTCAATGTGAAAGTATAATAGCTTAGTCACTTTGAGGGGGAAACCTCCAAACCAAACAATAAGACTCAAATGCTCAATATCTATCAACTACTACCTACTAACCACTATATATACTATTCCTATGTTATGGCCAACACCAAGGCTGACCTACTAATGATAATATAACATATATAAAAGAGATACATAATGATAAGAAGTTACGATAACCACAAGTCAGTTGTATACATCCAATATAAGATATATGATTAAGGGAATAACATGTCTCTCCCCTTTGAAGTGACATTGTCCCTAATGTTGAGAAGATCTAGATGCTGTTGCAGGAAGTTTTCACCCTCCCAAGTTGCATCTTCATTGTCTAGATTTTTCCACTTGATCAAATACTAAGTGATGATCCTTGTACTAAATCACTTAGTGTGTTTATGAAAGATGCATTTTGGTTCCAATATGATTCTTCTATCTTCATCAAGATTTGGTAACACTATCTGGGTTGATACCATCAGTTCAATTACCTTCTTTAGGTAAGATACATGGAAGACTGGATGAATTCGAGTAGCCGGAGGAAGTTCTAGTTTGTATGCTACATTTCCAATCTTCTGTAACACTTGATAAGGGCCATAGTACTTAGGTGAAAGCTTTTTATCCTTTTTATATTATTTTAAGGACATTTTATTATACGGTTTTAAATGCACAAAAACCCAATCACCGAATTCAAAATGTCTTTTGCTAGGATGTTGGTCTTCCTGTTGCTTCATGCGGTTTGGTGACATGGCCAAATTCTCCTTGAGACTAGAAATCACCTCTTGTTGGTGTTGATGTTCTTCAACTGCTTGAACCCTTGGCTAGAATCTCAAATATGAAGTGATAGATGGTGGATGGTACCCATATAATGCCAAGAAAGGAGACATTTTAGATGAAGTATGAAAGGAGGTGTTATACCACCATTCTATCAGCAGTAACCATTGGACCCATCTCACTTTCTTACATGACATAAAACAACGAAGATATCCCTCCAAGCACTTGTTTACCACCTCTGTTTTCCCATTAGATTGGGGATGATAAGAGGAATAAATCAATCCAAAAATTACTAGTAAATATAGAGTCTTAGTCACTTACTATAATATTTGGTGTCCCATGTAGCTTTTGAATTATATCCCTGAAGGTTTTTGCTGATGTACTCATAACAAATGGATGTGATAAGGCAAAAAAATACGCATATTTGGTGAGTATGTCCACCACCACCATGATTACATTTTTACCTTTTGATTTAGGTAATCCTGTGATGATGTCCATGGACACCTCTTTTCACCTTTGGCTAGGAATAAATAGAGGTTGTAAAAGACCTGGGGACTTAATTGTTTTTCCCTTATTTTGTTGAAAAACCATGCATTCTACCACAAAATTTTAGACATCCCCTTTTAGCCCATCCCATAAAAAATCATGCTTGATTCGATGATAATTCTTCAAGAAGTCAGAATTCCCCCCACTGGAGAAGCATGGAGCTCAGATAGAACCCTATTTTTAAGGATTGAATTCTTACATAGATATAATCTATCTTTATACCATAAAGCATCTCCTTTCCATACAATGTTTTATGACATGCTTGGATCTTGTTGGAGATTCTAAATGAGATTTTTTGTACCTGGGTCATTTTCCCATTTAGACCTTGCATCATCTATCCAATCCTCCTGTAATATAGATATGGCACACAACAATGCCTCAGCTCATTCATCCTTCTGAGATAAAGCATCAATAACTACATTCTATTTCAATTTCTTATATATTATCTCAAAATCATACCCCAACATTTTAAAGACCCATTTCTATTGTTTTTCTGATGATAAAAATTACTCTAAGAAGTATTTCAAACTATCATGATTTGTCTTTACTTTGAAATGTCTATCCATTAGATATGGTCTCCATTGCTTCACTGCATGAAGTATTTCTAGCATTGCTTTCTCATAAACTAGTTTAGATATATTCTTAACTTTTAATTAGTGGTTCTCAAAGGTAATGGGTTGACCTTATTGCATGAGTACTGCCCCCATACCGTACCCTGAAGCATCACATTCAACAATGATTTTGGAAAAATATGGGGTGGCTAGAACTAAAGTGGCATGCATGGCCTCCTTCAACTTCTCAAATGCCATAGTAGCTTACTTGTTCCAATGGAAATAGTCATTCTTCAATAAAGATATGAGTGGTATTGCGATGCTTCCATAATTACTTACAAATCTACGATAATGAATTGTAAGCCCCAAAAATCCTTAGATATTTTTTTAGGGTTTTGGGAAGCTTCCATTCAAGCATGGCTTTTATCTTGTTAGGATCCACTTTAACACCTTCATAAGAGAAAATATGACCCAAATATTCAACCTCCTTGACACCAAAAGAACACTTAGAAGGCTCTTCATAAATTTTATGTTGTTTAAGAGTTTCCAACACCTTATTTACATGATGCAGGTGTTCCTCCCATGTTTTACTATAGATTAATATATCATCAAAGAACACTAAAGTAAAATTTTGTAGAAATGACTTGAAGATGGAATTCATCAAGCTTTGAAATGTAGAGGGTGAATTTGTTAGTCCAAAAGGCATTACCAATAACTCATAGTGTCCTTCATGTGTCATGAAGGTTGTTTTATGAATATCTTCATCCTCAATTATAATATGATGATATCCAGAATGAAGATCAATTTTTTTTATAGTAAATAGCACCATGTAACTCATCTAGAAAATCATCAATTACATGAATAGGAAACTTATCTTTACTGTGTACTTATTGAGTTCCCTGTAATATGGACACATGTGCCAATTTTCATTTTTTCCATACCATCACTACAGGAGAAGAGTAAGAACTCTGAATATGATGAATAAGTCCTTCTAACATCTCTTGAACTATCTTCTCAATATCACTCTTTTGCATATATGGGTGCCTATAAGGTCTGATGTTGGGTGGTTGACTCCCTAGTACTAGCTAGATGGCATGGTCATGGTCTCTTTTTGGAGGCAAACCCTTGGGCATTTCTCAAAACACCGCTAAGTGCTCATCTATAACTACTTGCATATATGCAGGGATAAATGTATTGGAATGATGTGCTTCAAATGAAAATAGTTGTGCCACAAACCCCTCTGCACCTTTTCTAAGCAATTTTTCCATCTGATGAGAACTTACCAGCTATGGGGGCTTTTCTCTTAGTCCTTTTAGTTTAAAAGTCATCCCTTTTGACTGAAATTTCATGAAAAACTATTGGAAATTCATTTCAATGGCTCCCAAGGTGGTAAACCACTAAACTCCTAACACAATATCTGCTCCTTTCATGGCAATGCCATACATATTGTTAATTAGCAAGTAATCTACCATGGTGAGATTAATGCTATGGAATTTTCCTGAATAACTAATAGTTTTCCCATCAGTGATCATGACTTGAAATTCTAGAGTTGGATACACAAAGCAGTTCAAGCGTACCACCAACTTATGATTGATGAAGTTGTGAGTACTTCCTGAATCAATCAACACTGTTACCCTCTATTTTTTAAAGAATCCAAATACTTTGAGAGTTTGAGGAGTAATAATACTAGAAATTTCATGGCATGATATTGTTGGCTGGGGATCTCCTAATTCCTCCTCTAGCTCTACCTCTCTGTCTTCTTCATTTTATTCTTCTTCATTAGGCCCCTAAATATAGAAAAAATTATTTTAACCACACTTATGTCCTAGTCCAAATTTGTTGTCAAAATTAAAACATAATCCTTTGGTTCTCTTTTCTTCAATTTTTTGAGGTTTAGTATAACTAGACGAGGGAATGATGGTGGAAAGGTGCTACGATCTCTAATACTAATAGTTTGTTTCCTACTAGAAATAAAGTTTTCCTCTACCCTACATGCCATGATCATAAAATCTGAAACTTTATGAGGATTAAACATATGCACCTCACTCTCAATTTGTTCTTTAAGACCCCTAATAAATTCCACTCGTAAGGAAAGGTTTTGGAATTGATGGATGTAATCTTTGACTGTTCCTATTTTTTTTAACTTTGCTAATTTATTGAAATAATTCTATGACACACTAGAACTATAGTGCAATTGCAACTCTTCAATGAATATTATCTATGTAACATTGAGGCCACTATTTTTTCCTTTCAGAGCATAACCATCGATACCAAATGAATTGGCTAGGTTCGAGATACAACGATGCCATGGTAACCTTTTGTCTTGATGACATCTGATGAAGATAAAATAAATTATGCATTTGGTTAATCCAATTGAGTGGATCATTTCCATAAAAATTACATATTTCCACTTTTGGAATCATGTTATGGGCTTGCAGAGTGTTTTTATTTGGATTGGTCATGTTTGCAGATCCACGCTGACTAGTTTGTCTATTATTTTGACCTAAAGATCCACCTTGGTTAATACGAGTATGATTAAGTTATTGATGATTAGGAAGTATATGATGACCCATGATATTGTAACTAAATTGGTGAATGAAATCTTCCAATCATTGTCTAATATTTTCTACATCTTCTTTACTGGCCACTCTACCCTCGAGGTTTCATAACTCTAACTCAAGATAGTTGACCTTATGGTTTGTTGAAGTAAACCCTAACCCTGAGGACTATGTAGATACCCTTTCTGACTCTAAATCCTAAACTATTATCTCATCCTTGTCAGGGGTTTTACCTAGAGTGATGGGATTCTTTTTTCCTCTTGTCAAAGGCCCAACCATGATGCCCCAAAATGGTAGGATTCAGGGATCAAGGTTGAAATTTAGGGTTTGGGAGTTCAATAGGAATTCAGCCAAATTTAAAAAAACTAAAATAATGAAATCAAACTAATTTTTAATCCTCTTTATGTAAATGTAAATAAATTTGAAAAATTCCACAAATTACACCCTAAGTAGCTGAATTATGAAAAAACATAAAAGTGTTATAAATTTTGCAAACCAAGTAAAAAATTCTTAAAATTTGGAGGGGCACTTGACTTATTTAGCCACACCTAGAAAACATTTGAATAAAAATTCTCTACTGATGTTGAGATATGGTCGAACCTTCACAATTAGGGTTTGACGTAGTACTGGCTGAGTTCAAGCTATGACACCAATTGTAATGGAATTACTTGTATAAATATGATTATTAGCAGAAATATAACACTAATGAACATAACATTTCAGATAAATGATCTCAATGTGCAAGTAGAATAGCTTAGCTACTTCGAGGGGGCAACCTCCAAACAAAACAATAAGACTCAAATGTTCAATATCTATCAACTGCTACCTATTAACCCCTATATATACTATTCCTATGTTAATGCCAACACCAAGGCCGAACCACTAATGATAATACAACATATATGAAAGAGATACATAATGATAAGAAGTTCTGATAGCCACAAGTTGGATGTATACATCCAATATAAGATATATGATTAAGGGCGTAGTAGAGTTACTCACGAGTTTAACACAACTCAACAAAAGTATAAGCAGTTAAAAATTCTTCCCAACACAAATAGAAACTAAGCATATATTTGAAATTTCAAAATAAGGAATTTAAAACCCGGAATAGATATTCCATCATAACAGTGGAATCAAAATGAAAAACATAATGAATAATACAAACATCAAAAGCAAGATCATAACATTCATCAACAACCCATTCATTTCCTAAGAGTGGAGTTCTTTTAATGAAACATTGAAGTAAAATAAAAGCAACTTAATGGGTAGATCCTATCATGAATGATAACACATCTCCTTGATTTGCAAAAGATTTACAAGCAGAACTCTAATAGTTTCTTCTTCTCCAAAAAATGTCAACCCTCTTCCAACTCTTCTACCTTCTTTTTATTTCATGTACATAGTCCAAAAATAGCTCCAGGCAATGAAAAAATATCTAGTCATGCAAGAATTGATCTGGAGGTTCGAGGGATAGAAAAAAACATCATGCAGAGATCAAGATAGAAAATAAACCGAAGAGAAAAACAACCATTGAAAACCCCTCATGCATTCTCCTAGGTGATTTTTCACCAAATTCAAAAACATTAAATGCAAAGGACAAATAGCTCCCTCTGATTTCCTCGCCACTGCCATCTCCAATTTTGGAAAAGACTACATTAAAATTTTACATGCAAATAATTTTGGTGGAGATGCCAACTCAGCTCTCCCCAAATTTTCTAATGCCCATGCCAAAGTAGGTAGATTAGGAGATAAGAATGCATGAATTCCCATTCAATTACCTTGAAACCAATGCCACTGACCCTCTAATGCCCATGTGTTCCTTAGACTTCCCCCCCTTTAGGTTAACCACATTATAGTTAGGTTAGCATAAGTCTAGGATATCAACATAGGTCCTTAGGTACGTCTTAGTTAGGTTCTTACATTTTAAATTCAAGAGACCAAAAAGAAATAGGTTAGACTTAGCTCAAGGATTAACTTACTAAAATTTTAGTCATAGATACAACAGGTTCCTGGTTGAAGCCATAATTACATACTAGAAAAAGAAGAACCAGCCATGACATCAACATACTCATACAGTAGGGTCTTAAGACCTCAAAAATTTCCTAGCACAGTCTGAATCCAACGATCAGTTATCAACAGACTTGGTTTTTTTGACCTCAAAAATTTAGAATTAAAATCATACCTTAGATCAATGGAATTGATCCAAGGTAATGTTGTTCTGAAATAGGGAGAGTTTATAAAAACTGAACCTAGATTTCTCAATCCTAGCAGTGAATTAATTCTACATTAAGGAGGTGAATTACTCATTTAAATTATGCAAAATATGACAGAATGTATCTGTTCAGTAGATGAATTATTCCTTACTACAAACATGATTTCCTAAATCATAAGAATACATCGTCTTAAGACCAAATCACCTGCCAACATTTGTACCTTCTTAAGTAGAAGTCATCTTAGGTACCTGTCATGCTAGGGGCGTTACATGCCTCCCTCCTAAAAAGCATCATCATCCTGATGATTAACTTAGTCAATAATTCCAATAAAGAATATAACCAATTCATATTTCTTTCATTCGTAAATTCATAAAAAAACCAAATTTAAGAAATTCAAATTCAGCTTAAAATAACTGTTTTAGTACTAAAGAATTTAGTTTTTGCCCAAAATTGGTAGATTTATTGACATAAAAATAATAAACTCTTAATGTTTTATCAATCAACAGAATCATTTCTGTTCAAACAAATATGGAAAAGAAACTTTCATATCTTCGAGGTTTTCCTAGGTTGTACTTTCTTCATTAAACTTGTCCCAATGGACCTTACATTGACTTATCTCATGATTCCTTAAGAGCAACTGGAGAGTTTCCAGCACTCGGATGGGTTTAACCATGATTGTTCCTGGGTCTTGGACCTGTAAGGAATTCCAATCTAACACATGTGATAAATCTAAAACGTATTTCTTAAGCAAAGAAATATGGAAAACATCATGCATTCATGATAAAGTAGGAGGTAAAGCTAAACTATAAGCTACCGAGTTGATTATTTCAAAAATTTCAAAGGTTCCCACATAATGAGGGGATAACTTGGTAGCCTTTCCAAAAGTTATAGAATTCTTTTTTGGTTTAACCCACAAAAATACCTTCTCACCAAGTTCAAATTTCTTATCAATCCTTTTTAAGTCTGCATAACTCTTTTTCCTATCTGTTGATTCCTTCAAACGTTCATGAATCATTTTAACTTATTGTTCCATTTCTGTAAGGATTTCAGGTTCAATTATCACTCTGTCTTCTATGTTAGCTACCTAGAGTCTTGCATTTCCTTCTGTATTATGCTTTGAAAGGTGCCATTTTCAGAGAGGCATGATATGTGTTGTTATAAGTAAATTCAACTAATGGAAGATACTCTTCCCATTTATGATTTTGGTCCATGCAATACATTTGTAACATAACTTCCAAAACTTAGTTGACTCTTTCAGTTTTCCCATCCATTTCCAAATGATATGTGGAACTAAAATTCAGCTTAGTCCTATAGGGCTGCATTAAGTGTTTGCCAAAATTTGGATGTCATTTTCGGGTCCCTATTTGATATGATTAATTTAGGTACTCCATGTAATCTAAAAAGTTCATGTAGAAATATTTTCGCTAAAACAGGTGAATCATCCTTAAGGTTACCAACAATAAAATGTGCTACTTTTGTTAGTTTATCAACAAAAACTAGAATAACATCATATTTATTTCTTGATATAGGCAACCCTTGAACAAAATCCATGCTAATTACTTGTCATTTATACTATGGTATGATATGAGGATAGAGTAAACCAACTGGATGCATATGTTCAACTTTAACACGCTGACATTCTAAGAAGTGTGTCACAAAATCAATCACATCCTTTCTCATCCCTTTCCAAAAATATTGTTTTTTATGTCAGCAAGCATTTTCGAAATGTTGGGATGTCCAGAAAAAGGTGAATTATGAAATTCAGTTAACAATTTCCTTATTAATTCATTTAACAAAGGTATGTATACTCTATTATCATATCTCAAAATTCCTTCGTTATCAAAGTGAAAAACTTTATATCTCAAATCATTTAGATCTACACCGAGTGTTATTTTTTTACTTACTGAAAATAAGAATCAGATTCCATGTCACTTTTTACTTCATCCATAAACTGAGTTCTCAATGTTATAAGAGCAAAAATATGCTTCCTATGGCTTAGCACATCTACCACTTTGTTTTCCTTACCTTTAATATAACTTATGTCAAAATCATACTGAGATAGAAATTCTAACAATCTTCGTTGTATTACATTCAGATTTGGCTGAGTGAAAATGTACTTCAGCCCAAGATGACCAGTCTTTAATTCAAAAGGTCTACCAAGAAGATAATGCCTCCATACCTGAAGTGCATGAACAATGGCATCAAGCTCTAGGTCATGTGGAGCATAATTCAGTTCATGTAACTTGAGTTTTCTACTCTCATAAGTTATAATGTGCTCGTTTTACAAAAAAATACCTTTGAGAACCTCCCCAAAAGCATCTATTACTACAATAAAGTCTCCATTAGGATCAGGTACAACCAAAATAGGTGAAAATATTAACTGATCTTCTAGAGTCTTAAATGCAGATTTACATTTTTCATTCCACACAAATTTCTTATCCTTCTTCTGCAACGAAGTGATTGGTGCAACAAATTTTGAAAAGTCTTTGACAAAACTTCTATAATAACCAAAAAGACCCATGAATCTTCTAACTTCATGTACATTCTTAGGTGTAGGCCACTCAGTTATTGCAATAATTTTTGAGGGATCTACAGCTATTCCATCCTCTCTTATGAAATGTTCCAAATAGTGCACTTCTGTCTCATAGAAAGAACATTTGGACGACTTACCATACAACCTTCTCTTTCTTAATATTTCTAGAACTATTTTCAAATGCTCATGATGCTCATCAATGCTTTTAGAATATATGATAATATCATCCAAGAATACAAGCACAAATTTGTCCAAGTATTCTTGAAAAATATTATTCATTAAATTCATAAAAGGTGTAAGAGCATTCGTTAATCCAAATGGTAAGACTGTGAATTCATAATGTTTGTACCTTACTCTAAAAGCTATTTTATGAATATCTTCATCCTTGATTCTTTACTAATGATATCTAGATCAAAGATCTATTTTATAATACACCGATGCACCTCACATATGATCAAACAAATCATCAATTCTAGGAAGTGGATATCTATTTTTAATTATTACTTTGTTTAACATCCTGTTATCGATGCACAATCTAAGTGTTTCATCTTTATTTTTCACAAAAATTATCAGTGCTCCCTAAGGAGAGACAGTTGGCCTTATTAATCCTTTAGTCAACAATTCTTGTAATTGTGCCTTCAAATCTACCAATTCGATGGTAGTCATTTGATATGGTGCCTTGGAAATAGGTTCTATTCCCAATTTGATTGTTGAGTTATGGAGCTCGATTACTTCAGTTTAGCTTGTAATGTAAAACTTGCTGGAAAAAATAGTAATCATCATCAGTTAGGGGGAAATCGAATCGGTCAGGAAAGGAGGAACCAAAATCACTTAGGGCTAATCAACATCGGTTACATGTGTGAGGATGTTTTAATTAACTCTCAAGAATTAGATCTATTTTTAGCATTAAAGTATATCTATTGATTGTAATTGCATGGCTAAGTTCCCTAAGTCTATAAATGACTATATAAGCATGAAAGCTAGGGTTTATAAGTAAGTATTAACAAGAATTAAGAACTTGCAAAAGTTGGTTAGTGAGAGAATTCTTGGAGGAGAAGAAAAATCTTGAGAGAAAGAAAGTACTTTACATCTGAGAGGTGTGGAAAATTGTAAATCTTCATTGTATATCTTGTCAAAGATTTCGATAATAGATTGACTTGTTTCTTGGTCGATGTATCCCACATTGGGTGAACCACATTAAATCTGGTGTTGATTTATGTCTCTTGTTTTGTATATTTCTTCTGGTAGAATATCTGTTTTTATTTGCATGTATGCTTAGATATGATATATTATTTATACAACCAGTGTGATAACCCCAACAACTAGTATCAGAGATTTGTTTGAGGGTTTTGTGTGTTGAAAAATTTACTCACAGAGGGTTTTTTGATTGAGTGGGAGCTACAAAAATGGTAGAAGAAAAAAAATACAAGGTAGATAAATTTGACGAATGAAATTATCAATTATGGAAGATGCAGATTGAGGATTATCTGTATCAAAGAGATTTGTATTTACTATTGTTGATGTGAAATTACAACACCCCCCCGAATGCCCTAATTTTGAATAGGGCATCTAGTGTAACCTACATAACATGGGACCATCCCTCAAGCTGTGGGACTTGTGAACTTGAGATGGTCCTCAGGAGAAGGCTGACTTCCTCTACCTAATTCTAATGCTAAACTACTTCTAAGGAAATGTGACTATCTACTCCTAATCTAACAATGCCAAGAGAGAGAGAGAGAGAGAGAGAGAGAGAGAGAGAGAGAGAGAGAGAGAGAGAGAGAGAGAGAGAGAGAGATCATGAAAATAAATAAATCCTACACTACAGAGGTGATAACACCAAGAAAATGGGGTGAAATACCCTACTGAGGGAGAATACCGAAAGAAAATGGAGTTGAGGGAGGCCATACCAATGTGAAATGGACCCAAATCTTCATTTACCAATAAATATCCATGAAACACAACATCCTACACCTGCAAATGAGACATACATGCAAAAAAAACAAAAAAATAGAGGGGCAAGGAGATACAACAAAACAATGCAAGGGTTGAAAGAACACCATGAACACAATTTTATTGCTCTTTGAATATGCACAGTCCATTAAATTTTTGAAATAAAGGCATAAATATAGTTTTCAAGCCCATGAGATGGTTTACAGCTCAATGGTGTTGAGAAACAAATCTTACAGAGTTTCCCCACATCCTATAATGTCTCTCTTCTCAAATGAGAAGTGTTTACAATATATATAAAATGAATGAGAGAAAGAGAAAGAGTGAAGCTTAGATTTCTTCTCTCACCAACCAAAAAATATCATTAAATGGTTTGAAAATTGCATGGGCACCCTTACAAATCATCTTACATACATACTTTAGCTTCTAGAATAAGAAATGGGGCACCATACTTCATTAATTGCGGTAGTTGGGCCTGAAACTGTGTATTTCCGTGCTAGAGACATTTTCCAATTTTCTACACCTATAACCTCTATAAAATCAAGAAATCTAGTTTTTTTGGCATAGAGGACATTGTACCCATTTTGAAAAGTCTAATTTTGTGAAAATCAGAGCTTTGGATCGAAAGTTATGGCCTTTTGAAGTTCGAGAGATGGGCACAAGGCACATAAGGGAAACAAAGAGAAGGCACACACGTAGGTGCACACATGGGAGGGAGGCATACTTGCAGAAGGCATGACAATAGGGCACACAGGATTACAACTGAAGGAGTGTGTGTGGTGATAGAAAAGGAAAGAGGGTGCATGATGAGGGCATGAGGGGAAACGAAAGAAGGCAAGCGCACAAGAATAGGGAAGAAAGTGGGCGATGGACTGAAAGAAGATTGCAAAGGGAGAAGTGAGAAGGCACGCATGAGCCCATGGAATAAAAGAGGGCATGTGAAAAAAATGGTCATTTAAGAGCATAAGAGGAATGCCAAGGACTTAGCCATTTCAGAAGGCAAGTCTGCAGAGATGCACACAAGGAGTGCACAACCTGATAAGGAGAAAGTGGGTGCATAGAAGGAAAGTGTGAAGGAAAAAATTAATAGGGATACAAAACTACATAGGAAAGGGAACAAGGAGGTACAAAAGAAGCATAGTGTGTGGGGCATGTGAAAGAATTGTAGCCTATGCAAAATTTCAAGTGAGCAAGCCTGCGGGTGCGTAACTTTAAATTTGAATTATCAAAGCCAAAATGAAAGTAAATGTTATCCAAATACCTAGGAGAGTTATTTGGATAACAGTTTGGTGACGTTTGGGGCCATCTTCCTACTAGATGAAGAGATCAATAGCCTTAGGAGTATCCATTGGGCATGGAGTTATGAATGATAGCTTGATACTGATCTTGCTCTTGAAACTTGAACCCAACTTATTGCACTTGGTGACTGCCCCACTGTCCTCACTCTCAATTTTCATAAGAAAATATTAAAGATGATATTTCTAAGAGTAGAAAATTTTCATGACCTGGGACTTCACCTATTCTAGAAATTGACTGTCTTGAAACCTAATTTTAGTTTCTCTTCATTTTCTTTCTTTTGAAATTAACAACTGATCACATGCGAATATGAGGTTCTTGCTGCAACAACTGAAGGGTATGATGCACTGCACTGACTGAAGTAATACGAACAAAAGCTATGTATAAAAGATAAATATCATACATGCCCTAAGTGGAACATGTAGAGTGTGCACAAGCACTTCTTCTACTGAAAGCAAACCTACCTACTCTATGCTAACTGGAAGCAAAGGGAACTTAAACAAATCCTGCAAATAGCAGGGAGAAGTAGCTTCCCTTTCTTAAAAAAGGTAGCCATATATATGATTTGGTGTTGAATATGGATTTTATTATGAGTGAAAAATTGACAAGAGGCTGATCCTCCACCCAAATCTTCAAGGTATCAACTGGAAACAAGAAAAATATCTCTTTTGGTTGCTCTAAATTTGGATTGAAGAGGCATTGCATCTGATACTTGGTACTTTGAAACTCATCCTCATGCTCAAAAGTAAGCATGACTAGTTACAACTTCTCTTTTGGCTCTGATGAAGCTAAGTATTTTATTAGGCATGGTCTAATCCCATGGATGTGCCCATTGCTCTAAAATTCAACTCCAAAAATGGAGTCTTCCTGCAGACCTTCCTGAAAAAAGAGGCTTCTTACATGCTGATTTTTTCTTTGTAATGCTTCTACAAGCGGCTGATCATCTACCTTGATGAATGATGTGTAATTCCTATCATCTTTGTTTCCTTCCTCCTCCTATACAGAACATGGAAGATTAGGATCATCCAACCTTGGTTCTAAAGGGCTGTTGTGAAACGTAGACTATTGCACTTGAGTGCTCTCCCTTGTGATAACAGGTTCATGTGCTTGGAAGGTGGATGATGGAGGAGAAAATGATGTGATCTCAATGGGATACTCTCCATCAAAGAAATCATCTAAATTAGACAGATAATCTACCTCCTCATTGTCCTACTGCATGAGCTTGACCTCCTCTATAGTGTCCACCTGATCTACAACTTGATAACCATGGTTCCCCTCATCCTCAAACATGAAGTTTGAAAGATCAAAATCTTCTTTGACATTAGAGTTCAAAGGGGATGAAGTGGGAGGAAGAACTAAAGGTTATTCTGTGACATTCTCTGTATTCAAATCCTTTGAAACTATATGGTTATCCTCCTCAACCAGAGTGCACTCCTCTTTTAGATTTGGAGTAGCTACTTCTTCCCTTTCTTGGACTGATTGTGTAGCTTGAATTCGATCAGCATTCTCTTCAGATAAAGTTCCATCATGGACACTACATTCAGAGCATATAGACTACTAATCTTCTTGTTCCACTGCCACTATAAAATAATTCTTAGCCACCACTGGCTCTTCAACTTTGACCTCCTCTGTAGGATTAACCAACAAGGGAATATTTTCAATTCCAAATCTAAGGGCCAAGCTCACCAAGATTCTAATCATTTCTTCTTTTCTTGGCTCTTCTTCTTTATGTTCTCCTTGAATGGATTTTTGAGTCTCTTCCTGACATGGACTCAAGAGAGTAAGAGGAGTGGTGGGTGGGTTCTCCACTAGTTGTTGCTTTATTTGTGGTGGAGGGGAAGATATTGATTTTGGATCTTGTCGAGGGGACTTGGATTTGGAAGGGAAAAGGGAAGAAGAATTGAGGTAAGATGGAAGATTAGGAGATGGAGAAATGGATTCCACAATTGAGGCAACATGCAAGAAACTTGAGCTATGATACTCGGGATGAAATGACATAGTTTGGGAAGGATAAAAATCAAGACTATGAGGTGGTGGACCTACCCATTGACAAGGTTGCCTTTTATCAATCTCATAAGCCTTTATCTCCTCGATCCATTTTATAAGTTGGGGCATCCTATCAACCATGAAGTCAAGCTTCTCCTATGGGCTATAGTGTCTTGGAAAAGGGCCTTCCCATAGACATGGTACCCTGCAACCAATCCTGAAAGCTTTCATTTGCACTGTAGCCTTAGATTGAACCATGCTTTCCTCCATCTTCTGAATCTTCTCCACCAGATCAGCATTCTCCATGTAACTTTTATCATCATGTGTGCACCCTTTCTCTTGATATGTTTCATAACCAAACTGGTTTTGACACTACTCATATAAGTAAGCATAATAGTTCTGGATTTGATCATAATGCTGATATGGAGGAGTCATGAATTTCATTATAGGATGATTGCACTGTTGTAGGTGTGAATTCCACTATGTGAATGAATCCATGATTACACAACTTCATAAATGATAGCAAATGAAAGGGATGGAAGAAAAATGGATGAAAATGGATGGAAGGAAAGTCTGTAACTCAGAGAATAGGTTTTTGATCAGATGAAATCACCAAATGTGCTTTGCATGTGCCTCTAAAGGCTGAATATTTAACAGGAACACACCAACCTACTAAGATGAAGTGGTAAGACACTTCAAACTTGTCCCACCGGGCATGCCAAAACTATTGATGCAAATTACATCACCCCACGAATGGCTTGATTTTGAATGGGGCATTCGGTGTAACTTGCATAACATGGGACCATCCCTCAAGCTGTGGGACTTGTGAACTTGAGATGGTCCTCTGGAGAAGGTCAACTTCCTCTACCTAATCCTAATGCTAAACTACTTCTAAGGAAGGAAATGTGACTATCTACTCCTAATCTAACCATGCCAAGGGGAGAGAGAGAGAGAGAGAGAGAGAGAGAGAGAGAGAGAGAGAGAGAGAGAGAGAGAGAGAGAGAGAGATCCTACACTATAGAGGTGATAACACTAAGAAAAGGGGGTGAAATATCCTACTGAGGGAGAATACAGAAAGAAAATGGAGTTGAGGGAGGCCAGACTAATGTGACATGGACCTAGATCTTCATTTACCACTAAATGTCCATGAAACAAAACATCCTGCACATGTAAATGAGACATACGTGTACATAAAAACAACAAAAAAAATAGAGGATTAAGGAGATACAACAAAACAATGCAAGGGTTGAAAGAACACCACAAACACAATTTTATTGCTCTTAGAATATGCACAGTCCATTACATTGTTGAAGTAGAGGCATAAATACACTTTTCAGACCCATAAGATGGTTTATAGCTCAATGGTGTTGAGAAACAAATCTTACAAAGTATCCCCACATCCCAGAATGTCTCTCTTCTTAAATGATAAGTGTTTACAATATATATATATATATAATATGAATGAGAGAAAAAGAAAGAGTTAAACTCGGAATTTTTCTCTCACCAACCAAAAACTATCATTAAATGGTCTGAAAATGGCATGGGTACCCTTATAAATGATCTTACATACATACTTTAGCTTCTGGAAGAAGAAATGGGGCACCATACTTCATTCATTATGGTGATTGAGCCTGAAATTGTGTATTTCCATGTTAGAGATGTTTTCCAACTTTTTTTTTACCTCTAACCTCTATAAAATCAATAAATCTAGTTTCTTTGGCATCGAGGATGTTGTACACATTCTAAAAATTCCAATTTTGTGAAAATCAGAGCTCTGGATCAAAAGTTATGGCCTTTTGAAGTTCGAGAGATGGGCGTAAGGTGCGGAAGGGAAACAACGAGAAGGCGCACATATAGGTGCATACATGAGAGGGAGGCATACCTAAAGAAGGCATGGAAATGGGGCACATAGGATTTCAATTGAAGGAGGGTGTGCGTAGGCAAGAAAGAAAGAGAGGGTGCATGATGAGGGCATGAGGGGATACGAAAGAAGGCGAGCACGCGGGAATAGGGAAGAAAGTAGATGATGGAAAAAAAACATAATGCAAAGGGAGAAGTGAGAAGGCACACATAGGTGTGTGGAAGAAAATAAGGTGGGTGAAAAAATGGGTCATGTAAGAGAGTAAGAGGAATGTCAGGGACTTATCCATTTTGGAAGGAAAGTCTACAGAGAGGTGCACAAAGAGTGCACGACCTGATAAGAAGAAAGCGGGCTCACAAAAGGAAAAAATTAATAGGGATAACATACTATAGAGGAAAGGGAACATGGAGGCACAAAGGAAGCATAGTGCATGGGCACATGAAATAACTGTAGCCTATGCAAAATTCACAGTGAGCAAGCCTACGGGTGCGCAACCTAAATGTGAATCATCAGAGCCAAAATGAAAGTAAAAGTTATCCAAATACCTAGGAGATTTATTTGGATAACAACTATTGGATGAGAAGTCTAGACCTATGAAGATGACTGATGAAGAATGGAAGATTCTTGACATAAATGATTTGGGATCTATAAGATTGTGCTTGACAGCATTCATGGCTTCCATTATTACAAAAGTGAATTCTATGGTAGGGTTGATGAAATATCTTGCTAATTTATATGAAAAACGTAGTGCTTCAAATAAATTTTATTTGATGAAGAAACTATTTAGTTCTAAGATGCATGAAGGTGGATCTGCATCTAGTCATTTAAATGATTTACAATCTATTGTAAATCAGTTAAAATCGGTTGAAATACCATTTGATGATGAATTAAAATCACTTTTATTCTTATGTTCTTTGCCTGATAGTTAGGATAACTTGGTAATGGCTGTTAGTAATACAACATCTACTAATAATATTTGAATTTTGATGATGTGGTTAGTATAATATTGAATGAAGAAATTCGCAAGAAGAGTACAGAGGAATCATCATCTGGAAATGTATTGAATGTAGAAATTAGGGGTAGGTAGAAGGAGAGATCCAAGAGTAAGAGTAATGGGAAATAAAAGTCAAGGGATAGTATATCTAAATCCAAAAGTAAGGGAATTACTTGTCGGAAATGTGGAAAGAAAGGAAATGCAAAGAAATATTATTGGTCAAAGAATAAAGAGAACCAACAACCAGACAAAGGTAAAGAAGCAAATCTTGTTGTATCAGAGGTAATGCAAGATGCTCTTATTCTTTCTTTAGATAATAGAATTGAATCATGGGTTTTAGATTCAGGAGCTTCTTCCCATGGAACCCCTAATAAGGGTTATTTCAGAAATTATGTCAAGGGAAATTTTAGGCATGTTTATTTGGGTGATGATGAACCTTGTAGTATTACTGGTAAAGGGGAAGTTCATATAAAATTGCAGAATGGAAATACATGGGTATTGAAAGATGTGATGCATGTGACAAGCCTCAAGAGGAATCTTGTTTCTGTAGGGAAGCTAGGTGAATCTGGTTACATGGTTACTTTTACAGGAGACTCTTAGAAATTCACCAAGGGTGCTTTTGTTGTGGAAAGAGGTAAGAAGGTAGGAACGTTATATTTATCTACCTATGTTATTGATTCATTTTCTACATTATCTACTTCAAATTTAGATGCGTGCATGTGGCATAACTGGTTGGGCCATATTATTCAAAAATGAATGCAAATATTAAAGGCTAAGGGTAAGTTATTAGATTTGAAAGATTTAGATATTTATTTCTGAGAGCATTGTGTCTTTGGAAAGAAAAAGAGAGTGAGATTTATCAAATTTGGGGCAACTAAGAAGGAGAAGAAACTGGAGCTTGTACACTCAAATATGTGGGGACCAGCTCAGGTAGCTTCTCATAGAGGATCCCAATATTATGTTACTTTCATTGATGATGTTATAAGAAAGGCATGGGTTTATTGTAGTAAACATAAATCTGATGTTTTTGAGACTTTTAAAAAATGGAAAGCCCTTGTTGAGAATGAATCAAATTCTAAGTTAAAGTGCCTTAGATTTGATAATGGTGGTGAATACTGTAGCAAGTATTTCAATGATTATTGTTTAGTGAATGGGATACATAGAGAAAGAACGGTTCAAAGAACACCACAGGAGAATGGTGTTACATAAAGAATGAACAAGACAATCATGGAACATGCTAGAAGTATGAGGATATATTCTGGACTGCCCTTATAGTTTTTGGTAGAGGCAGTTGAAATAATGGTTTATTTGATTAATCATGGGCCTTCAAGTTCACTAGATGGAGGAATAACAGAGGAATCTTGGACCGGAAAATAGGTAGATCTTTCTTTTCTTAACTTTTTTGGTTCAGAAGATTTTGTGCATGGTGATAAGGAAAATAGGAAAATTTTGATGCAAAATACAAGAGATGCACTTTCATTGGTTATGGATCTGGTGATTTTAGTTTTCGTTTTTGGGATTTAGAGAATTATGAAATTATTAGGAGTAGTGATGTTGAATGGAATGAAAAGAGAATGTACAGGGATTAAATTTTGGTACCTAATGATGAAGCAGTTGAGAAGTTTGTCAATGAAAATGAACTCTCAAATTTAGAAGTATTATCTATAGGGTTACATAGTAACTAATGTCGGTTTACCCCTGACTGACTTTCGTCAACAGAATTGGTATCGATTACAGAAGAGTGAAACCAACGTTGGTTACAGGTGACCGATAGCGGTCACTATAAGATTTGGATACAAATGTCTAGGAGGTCCATATTGAGCCTCCGGTACCCCAAACTCCTGTGAGAAGGTCACAAAGGGTAAGTAAATCTCTATAAAGATTTATATCTTCTCTATTTAATTTATTATTGACTGATAATGGTGAACCAGAGATATTTGAAGAAGTAATGCAAGATAAGACCCACTTTCAATGGGAGCGTGGAATGGATGAGGAGATGGTCTCCTTGGAACAGAACCAGACTTGGGATTTGGTTAAGTAGCCACCAAGTAAGAGGAAATTATAAAATAAGTGGGTTTATAGGATTAAGGAAGAAGAGGGTGGATAGAAAAGATACAAGGTAAGGTTTGTAGTACAAGGATTTACACAGAAAGTAGGTATAGACTTTGGTGAAATATTTTCTCCTATTGTTAAAATGACTTCTATTCATACTGTATTGAGTTTAGTTGTAGTAGAAGATTTACATTTAGAGCAACTAGATGTGAAGATGGCTTTCCTTCATGGTGAATTGGATGAAGATATTTATATGCAACAGCCACTTGGGTATGAAGTCAAGGGTAAGGATAAATTAGTGTACAGGTTGAAAAAGAGTATGTATGGGCTCAAGCAAGCTCCAAGGAAATGATACATGAGGTTTGATAGTTTTATGCATGAGCATGGTTACTTGAGATGTGAATATGACCATTGTGTTTATTTCAAGAAGCTTGAAAATGGGAGCTATATTATTTTGTTATTGTCTGTGGATGATATGATTATTGCAAGATCTAGTATGCAGGACATTGATGAGCTTAAGGGAAAGCTAGCTCACACATTTGCTATGAAGGATTTAGGAGCTGCAAAAAGAATCCTTGGCATGCAAATACATAGAGATAGGAAAAACAATAAATTGTATTTGTATCTGGAGGATTATATCTACAGGGTGTTAGAAAGGTTCAAGATGCAGAATGTAAAACCTATTAGTGCACCTATGGTTGGACACTTCAAATTAAGAAAAGATCAGTTTCCATCATCACATGAGGAGGTCAAATACATGACACGAGTGCCACATGCTTTGCAGTTGGGAGTCTCATGTATCTTATGGTTTTCACTAGACCAAACATTTTACAGGCAATGGGAGTTGTGAGTAGATATATCATCAATCTAGGTAAAGAGCATTAGAAAGTAGTCCAATGGATAATCAAGTATTTGAAAGGGACATCTAGCATGTAGTTATGCTATGGAGGTTTAAATATTTCATTATGTGGCTATGTTGATTCAAATATGGCTAGAGATCTAGATGGTAGAAGGAGCACTATTGGATATATGTTTACAGTAGGTGGGATGACAGTTAGTTAGATTTCAAGATTGCAGAAGGTTGTGGCTTTGTCTACTACAAAGGTATAATATGTTGCAAATAGAGAGGCTAGAAAGGAAATGATATAGATGAGTAGGTTCATGGAAGAGTTGTGAAAGGAGCAAGATGATTGTAAAATGTTCAGTGATAGTTAGAGTGTAATTCATTTGACAAAGAACTCAATGTTTCATGAATGAAACACATTCAATTAAGGTATCACTTTATACGGTAGGTATTGGAGGATGGATAGTTAAATATGGAAAAGATTTATACAAGGGAGAACCTTGTGGATATGATAATGAAGCAATTAACAAAGGATGAGTTGAGCTACACCCCACTTCTATTGCTCTTTGAGTTTGAGACTTGAAGAGGAAGAAACAGAGCTAAGGAAGGATCCAAGAATGATGTTGTACAAGTATGGTGTAGTAATTACTCTCCAAGTGGGAGATTGTAAAGTTGTGTAGCTCAATTACTTCAATTTAGATCACAATGTAAAACTTTCTAGAAAACACAGTAACTGTCATCAGTTAGGGGGAACCGGAATCGGTCACCCAAAACTGACATCAGTTAGGGATAATTGACGTCAATTACCTATGCAAGGATGTTTTAATTAACTCTCAGGAATTAGATATATTTTTAGGATTAAAGTATATCTATTGATTGCAATTTCTTGACTAAGTTCCCTAAGTCTATAAACGACTATATAAACATGAAAGTTAGGGTTTAGAAGTAATTATTAACAATAATTAAGAAGAAATTACAAAATTTGGTAAGTGAGAGAATTCTTGGAGGAGAAGCAAAAGATTGAGAGAAAGAAAGTAATTTGTATCTAAGAGGTGTGGAATATTGTAAATCTTCATTGTATATTTTGTCAAAGCTTTGGATAATAGATTGGCTTGTTTCTTGGTGGATGTAGCCCATATTGGGTGAACCACGTTAAATCTGGTGTTGATTTATGTCTCTTGTTTTTTATATTTCTTTTGGTAGAATATTCAAATTTATTTACATGTATGCTTAGATCTGATATATTATCTGTACAACTGGTGTGTTAATCCCAAAATTGATTTCAATTGTGAAATCAAATTCCCATTTAGGTGGAAGACTAGGTAGTTCCTATGGAAACACATCACTAAAATTTTGTAGCAGTGGATACCATTCCAAGAAATCACTACTTTCATTAGTTGTTTTAGAAATTTTTATTGCATACAAAGTGCAACCTTTGTTTTTTACCCTTTTTATTTAGATAGTTAACAATTTTCTAACTAAAATCTCATGTTTTATCCCCTAAATGTCTGGTATTTTCTGTAGGTCATCAAGACAACTAATGTGTTTTTCAAAACAATCAACCTTTTCCTTATGTTCAACTAGCTAGTTAACACCTATGATTATGTCATAAGACCCCAAAGGAGCAACATAAAGATCAACTTCAGTGGAAAAACTAGGCAAGTCTAGAACTACTCCAAAAAGACACATACTCATTGTGTGGAGAACTTTATTTCCATAATGTACATCCCATGTTTTATCCATTTTCTAGCTTTTATTTTTAATTTCGAAGCTAATTTAGTAGAAATAAAGCATTCAGTAGCTCTTGTATCAAAAAGTATAGAAACATGTATACCAAATAACTTACATGACACTTCTATAGGTGTAACTTGATTTTCAACTTGTTTGTCAGCTACTGCAGTATGTATCTTATGCTAGTGATTTCAGTCATCCCCTTTTAAAGGAAATTTATTTGCATAATGGTCTTTGCCACAATTGTATTATCCTCCTACCGGTTGTTTCTTAGGCTCAAATTTATTTCCAGCCTTAAAGTTATCATTTTGACCTCCATAGGATTTATGTCCATTATTATTATTCTTGACAAAGTTGTTTTGCATATTAGCATCAAGTTTATTTGCTGTTGTTTTCTTATTTTTATCAATAATTTTTTTTTTTCATACCAAACTTTTTCCATGGTCCCTTTTTGGGTGCAAGGGACGAAGAAGAGTTTGGAACTTTCTTTCTAATTTCTTCCTTATGGGAAGATATCACTTTTAATTTCTACTCCTGCCTTATGGATTTTTCAACAACCCCTTCCATAGTGGTTGGGATATGAACATCCACTTCACCACATATAATGGGATTCAATCCCATGATAAATTTTTGTATCTTGAACTTCTCTTCAGTTTGATACTAAGATACGTACTTAAGGAGTTTAGTAAACCTCACCTAGTACTCTATTACAGTTAACTTTTCTTGAGCTAAGTTATGAAATTCAATCATTTTTTGATTGTAGTAAAGTTGTGGCAGCCATCGTTGCCTAAAATAAATTTTAAATTGATCCCAAGAGATGTTTATTTCATCAATGCTTAACTCAAACTTTTCGCTGTCCCACCAAGAAGATGTCTCATGGGAAAGCTGGTAAGCTCCCCATATTACTTTTGTTTCCTCAGAGAAGTTCCTTATAGAAAAGTACTTCTCTATTTCACTGAGCCAGTTCTCAGCTACATCTCCTAGTGTAGTGCCATTAAACTTGGATGGACTTATCCTTTTTATATCATTAGTGAGTTCAGCTGCCAATCTTGCATTTTTATTATCAGGCTAATTAGGTACATTAATATTAGCATTGGCTACATTATTGTCATCAACGCCCAAATTTCCAACATTGGCGTTGTCCATAGGAAGTGGCTAATTGTTATTACCAACATCTTCTTCCTCCTCCTCATTACCCATTACTTGATATTCAAATACAACTAAATGATCTCATTGAGTTTTTGGGTAGTAGCTACATCTCTACTGGGTGGTGGGTTGTTTGCAGTGTTTCCTGTCATTCTAACCATTTTCTATTACCAAGAAAATTAAAGTTTTATCAAATTATGGACATAATAGGTCCAAGAGCTACAACCTTTAGCTATGATACCAAGATGTAACATTCCCATTTTAAGACTTTAGAAACAAGAGGAATTTTTTTAACACGTAAAGTTATTTGTTCTAAATTAACATATTTTAGAGCACACATTACAATCCATTCCATCTCATAACCGAAACCATATGAATTTGTAAATGACTCAGTGAACTATCGATCTCTCATTTCATGAATCAATATCCTACCGATCTCTCATGTTAACATAATGATTTGTATACTAAGTAAACTTGGTTCCCATACCATTTTCGGGGTATTAAGTGTTCTATTTAAGAGGCCTATCTGAATATATTTTATCGATACTCATATGAAATCTCACTTCTTAAACTAGGTGACAAATCACAACTCAACCAATAGCTTGCGATACTTTGGCCACAGATTTTTAAACATACTGTTCATATATATATATTCCTAGATGACATACTTGTCAAATGGAATACATCCTTCACCCCACTTCATATATTATCTAGAATGGTCTCACTGACTCCATTCAGTCCACTAGCTCAAGGTTTAACCCTAGCTAATGTTAGAAACATAGTCTAGTGTGGAGGACTGCTCATGGTGATAAAGGGTACATAGACATACTCAATCAACCCATGTCAATTGCATGTGTCGATTCATCCTAAGTCATCACAAGTTGACCTCGTTACTAGATCATACCCCTAACTCTACCTAGGGTAGAACTGTGACCAAGTCATATTTATGTAAATTTGGACGACTAAACTCTGAAGGGTGTTGCAAAATGTCAACTGCAACACAATATCCTCATAAAGACCCAAGTCTTCACAAATGTACTATACTGTAGTTGGCATGTGCCAACATCTGAATGAGTTCACCTCATTTGGATTAACATTTCAAGGAAAGAATTCAAAGACTTATTAAATTTTCCTTATAAAGGGTTAATTGCAGCATCCCTACTAGACACTAAGTTCATTGACCATTAGGATTTCAAGTAAAATATGCAATTAGAGTTGGTATGCAGATACATCTTCCCCCTAACCATTTCATAAGTTTTGATTTTTTTAATCCATTAAAATTCTTATTTATGTTTCAAAAATAGATTCAACATACTTAACAATGATGTTACCTTAACTTGCATATCCAAGTTCTAACTTGTTTAAGTTTGGAATCATTTCTCCCCTTATTAGACTTCATTGGAAAGAATTATAATCCTTAATATTTTCTTTCCATTGTTCCTATTTTTATTTAAGAATCAATCAAGAGGAAGCACACCTTCCTCTATACAAGATAATATTTGGATTAAATTCCAATAGATTTTAAAACAGTTTATTAATCATTGCACGGGATTTGCCTTCCATTTTTTCCTTATAAAGGGTTAGGGTTAATTTATAACCCCATAATAATATTGCAAGTTATTATCATGGTTTATTCTATTCATAACCATTTGTTTAGTTAATCCATAGTGATTTAGTTGAACGTCCAATAACGAATGCCAACTTATTAAGTTGCAATTAATTAAAAGGGAAGTACATCTTGTACCCTTAACCTATAATTCCTTTCAAATGAACCCTAGAGGGTATATTATAGATATATATAAAAGAAATAGAGATAAGCTTATCATTTCCATTCTCATAATATCCAAAAATATGACACATAAAGTATAGATAATCCCATAACTCTTTCATTCATAAAAATGGTATTCATACATGATAAGTTTGAACACATTAGACAATCCTAGTGTCAAACATCATCAACAAGATCAATCGCAAGGAAAAATTTATTTTCGAACTATTACATTTCAATAATGGTCCATATTTCATCATAAAAAAATCTAGCCTCTTTGATAAACAAAAGTAACATCCTAAAAGATCTTTTCTCCTTTCATCACTTACAAAGTCCATCTACAAAAAATTCTAGCACAGGTTAGTTCATCGAACTGATCATGATAAGCACTAAGAACTAAAATCATTTTCTTCTAGATAAATGTTTCATAAAGAGAAATCTACTTTTATGAAATAATTAAAGCATTACAAAAAAACATACCAGAGAGAAATACGAGTCACAAAAGAGAGAGAGATTAGGTGATAAACCATATCATCATTAATAATAGATCAGGATATAATCATATTCAACTTTCATCTATTTATTACATGAAAATGTTTAAAGAATTCATCCAGATAAATAATATTTCATCAAAATAAAAATTACTTTTCATATACTGATTTACTTGTTTCACTTCTTAATTAATTCCATATAACCAGAGAAGATACTAACACTACTATCTCTTAGGAATATATCTGCATTATATGGAACAATAGTACATTCATCTCAATGTTATCTCACTTAATTTCATCCTAAAATAAAATATGCCAAGCTCAATAAAACATTAGGATAAATTTAGGATGAACCAACAACATATTTAGTAAAGAGTTTCTTATTTAATAATTTGATATCCTAAATTCAGAGTTATAAACCAATCTAAGTTTAGGATCAGCACTAAACAAATTTTGTCAAAGGATGAAATCAATTTGACATGAAATTGGAAATAATCACACAATCCCAAAATGAGGTACATCATTACCAGTATTTAATTCAAAGAGAATAATGGTGAAATTTAATAATCAGCTATAGATTCTCTAACCCTTCAAATATATTTTCACCCCATAAGATATTTACTCAGGAATTTCCAACCTAACATAACAATTCTTTAGAGTAACCTTATTGCTTCAACTATCCTATTCTAACATAATTGGACTTAATTCTTTAAGCAAGTCCTAGTGGAGGTATAATGATACAAAATAAACTGTTTGATTCCCTCTTTAGGAATGATATAGGTGGAATATCAAAAGAAAAGAGAGATTGTAAATTATATGTAAAAGGAAGGATTAGAAAAATATCCCTCCATAAATAATAATACAAACAGTCAAGTCCAATCTTAAATATCCTCTAACATATTTCCTGAACATAAGACAATTAGAGATCAAAATAAATGATTACATCCCCGAAGAAGGCAATAACCTATTAACAAAGAACATCCAATTAACTTTCATTTTTCAAAGGGGTAGTAACAATAACACCGTATCCAGAAATCTACAAGTAAAAACTTCCTCAGACGTGGTGGAGGAAGGAGAGAATTATGAGAAGAGTAAATCTTAATAGTCCTTCTACACCTAAGTGAAGTAAAGAAAAACATGATCAAATACGATAAAGCTAATCCCCCAATAACATTACCTAAATAGAAATACATGTGCCTTTTTTGGAGAAAGAACTGAAACAAGTTTGATGGCCAAAGGCCAAGAAAATGAACTAACAATTCAACCATTAATGTCCAAGTAACTACTCAACTCACAAGTCGATAACAACAACTGTAACACAGTGAGCTTAAACCAAAGATAACTTCCCCTTCTACATAATAATTACATCAATTACAAGAGTTACCCAAGTTCCCAAAAGAATAAACAAATAGAATAACACTGCATTAAATTACCCTTTTTCAAGAAACTACTTCCTTTCAAGGAGATAACACAGTAAACTTACCCATCCTTTGTTGGTGAACAAAAAATCAATAACAAGTCTTAACAGACTAAAGCTTCCTTACAAAGCCCAACTCAGATCATTACATCATCCTTAACAACCATTAAAACAGAAAACTAAAACAGGAAGGATAAAACCCAACCTGGATTCACAACCACAGATAGAGATAAAAGAAACGTTAGCACAAGCACAAGTATTTACATGAAATCAAACTCAAAAGATAGGCTAAACATAGAAATGCAAAATTATATTTCCCTCAAGGATTCATTCAAGTTTATATAATAGTCAAGTTACTCTACAATTCATATATTGAAGTATTCTCACAGAAGTGATACAAGATCCCCTCAAACAAGTTCCACAATTGAATAAAAATGAGTTTCTCACAAGTTTAACACAATTCAACAAAAGTATAAGAAGTTACAACTTATTCCCAATGCAAAACAGAAGTTACACATATCTTTGAAATTTCCAAACAAGGAATTTAAAACCTAGAATAGATCTTCCATCATAACACTAGAATCAAACATAAAAACTAATTGAATAATAAAATCATCGAAAGAAAGATCATAACATTCATCAAAAACCCATTCATTTCCCAAGAGAAGAGTTTTTTTAATGAAACATTTAAGTAAAATAAAAACAACTTAATGGGTAGAGCCTATCATGCCTGATAGTGCTTCTCCTTGATTTGTAGAAGATTTCCAGGTAGAGCTCTAACAATTTATTCTTCTCCACAAAACGTCAACCCTCTTCTAACTCTTCTACCTTATTTTTATTGCCTTTATAGAGTCCAAAAATAGCTCCAGGTAATACAAAAATATCCAGTCATGCAAGAATCAATCTGGAGGTTTGCGGGATAGAAAAAAACATCATGCAGAGCTCAAGATAAAAAATAAACTTAAGAGAAAAACAACCATGCAAAACCCCTCATGCATTGTCTTAGGCAGTTTTTTGCCAAATTCAAAAAAATTAAATGTAAAGGACAGATAGTTCCCTTTGATTTCCTTGCCACCACCATCTCCAATTTTTATGAAGACTATATTAAAATTTTGCATGCAAATAATTTCAGTGGAGATGCTAACTCAACTCTCCCCAAATTTTCCAATGCCCATGCTAAAGTTGGCGGAGTAGGAGATAAGAATGCATTAATTCCCATTCAATTACCTTGAAACCGATGCCACCAACCCTCCAATGCCCATGTGTTCCTTAGACTTCTCCCCCTTTAGGTTAGTCACATTATAGTTAGGTTAGCATAAGTCTAGGATATCAACATAGGTCCTTAGGTAGGTCTTAGTTAGGGTCTTACATTATAATTTCAAGAGACCAAAAAGACATAGGTTAGACTTAACTCTAGGCTTAAGTTACTAACATTTTAGTTATAGATACAATAGGTTCCTAGTTGAATCCACCATTTCATACTAACAAAAGAAGAACAAGTCATGACATCAACATACTCATACAACAAGGTTTGAAGACCTCAAAAATTTCCTAGCACAGTCTGAATCCAACAATCAGTTAATCAACAGAATTGGTCATTTTTACCTCAACAATTTAGAATTAAAATCATACCTTGGATGAATGGAATTGATCCAAGGTAATTTTTTTTTCTGAAATAGGGATATTTTATAAAAAATGAACCCGGCTTTGTCAATCCTGAGTGAATTAATTCTACATTAAGGAGGTGAATTACTAATTTAAATTAAGAAAAATATGACATAATGTATCTATTCAATAGATGAATTATTGCCTACTACAAACATGATTTCCCAATTCATAAGAGTACATTGTCTTAAGACCAAATCACCTGTCAATGTTTGTACCTTCTTAAGTAGAAGTCATCTTAGGTACTTGTCATGCTAGGGGCGTTACATGGTATTATTTATTCATGATTCACTATTATTTAGAGGCATGCGTAAGAATTTCATAAAGGGGTACACATGGTATGAAAATGGGAACACGCAAGTGGTAACCACACAAGTAAAATGGAAAGGAAGCATGTGCATAAGAAGGACACTTGAGGTGTGTGATAAATTACAAAGGGCATCATGCAATACAAGATAAGATCAAGGAAATGACATGTAGAGAAACAAAATATAAGGATAAATATGGGTCCAAAAGTGGACTTAAACTTCAGTTCTCGACATCTACATAAAATTTAAATAGGGATCAGATAAGGCTAAGGATAAGTAACATCTTATGTGGAGAATAATCATGCAACACAAGTTTAAGGTGGTGAAAGGATAATTTTGGCTATTGACTGAATGTAACAGTTAACTACAACTGTAAACTCAAAGGCTATTATTAGATCTTGTAAGACCAGTGAAGGATAAGTTCCCACTAGTATAAATACCCATGAAGGGCTATAGAATGTGGGTATAATTAGAACAGAGAACAAGATGATTAAGGTGTGAATGAATTGTACTTGCATTTTGGGATACTAGATGGATAGAACTTGTAACTGCGCAACAATTGATATGTGAGCATTATGTTTGGTCTATGCATGGTTGTATTATATTGTTAATATATTAGGATTACAAGTCTAATTGTTAAATTAAAAACTCGATCAATTCACTTCACTCATGCTAAATTATGATGGGAGCTAGAAACTCCTCGTGCTTCGGGTGAGCATGACTTAGTTTATCTAAATGTGATATGCCAATGCGATGGTGGGAAAAAATCATGTGCAACTAACACAATAATGATGCACACATAAGGTAAGAAGACTACTAGACTCCAACATTTCCCAAGAGATGAAGGTAAAAAAAACCAAACCCAAAGAAAATATTCACATCAAGAGATCAATCAATGTTATATATATATATATATATATATATATATATTCATTTTTAAATTTTTCTTATGTGTTTCAGGTTTCAATTTTTTGACTAAAATCATAGGCTTACAATTCACTTCTAATTAATTTTTGTTTAATATGCTTTTTTGTAGTTTTCATCTAACACCTACTCTAGATTAAACCAATATTCCATTCCATTGAGATTTTTTTTCACACTTTTTTAATTCATTTTTTATTTGTTTGAAAAAAATTAACAATGAATTTATTTTTTCATGATATCAGATTCTTTGTGACTATTCATGGATAGTAAATCACTAGTTGAAGAAGCACTTTGAGTTAGTGAAAAATATTATGCTAGTACTTGTGATACAGTTGGAGGTACTGAGATTCTAGATATTGCTACTATTTGGGATTTTTATCAACAATAAAAGAAATCACATCAATTCGACATTGTTTCTGAATATGCAACAATCAAATACTCATCATCTATGACTAGTAATGAGATCAAATATGATACTATTGTTTCATAATAGTTATAGGAAATAAAGAAGTCAAGAATCTAATTGGTAGATCATAAAACTTCCTTTCACAAAAATATTTCATCTTCCTTTGGCCATGGTTCAAAAATTGAAGTAAGAAGCACATGTAAAATATATGTGTTCATTACACCAGCCATTATGTTAAGGGGTTTATAATACTATAGGTATTCTTAAAGATGATGAATATTGTTCACATGATAATTATTTACAAATTCATTCACAAATATCACACAAGAAACCTTGAATTTATACAATTGGATTGTTTTACTTATGATCCCAACTTTTACTTCCTCTGTTTGAATGATTCATGGATGGAGAGAATCCATAAAATATTTCATATGTATATGGTTTATGCAAATGAAGATGGAAAAATTATGCTACACCATTCCTCATATTGTGAAATCAAATATCTATTGAATTTTGCTATTTTGGAAGAACTAGATAATGACATAGATAAGAATTTTAGAGTAATTAACAAAGGGTATTACATGGGATCTAATTCAAAAATTCCTCCATTAAAGAGATTAGATTATTTTTTCAAAATTCACAGGAAGAAATTAATTTTTTCAGAGGGTCTTGTGATACTAACCTCAAATCCAGTCAATTTTATTGTCAAGGTGGGAATGCATGTTCACATTTATTATGATTTTTTCCCTAGTTTATCTAAACATGCTTAATTGGTCATTCCATATCATGTAGATTTTTTACAGTGTTTAGCATATGTTTCTGTTATCCAAAATGTGCCCCTGCTCATTTTGGATGGCTAACTCCTTGTGTTCTTGCCTCTCTTGTGCCTCAGTCTCCATTTTTTGATTTTCAGGCACTCAAATCTTTCTGGAAATGGCACCATTGGATAGATCTCTCTCTCAGCTTTCCAGAAAGGTAAAGTTTTCCTCCTAACTCCTCATATTTTTCAAGTTATGGCTCGGCGGATTTTTTGTGGGAAATTTTCCCCTTGGAAGCCCGCAGCCAATAGGAAGCTGCCACATGTCCCAGGAGGTGGTGGAGCGTGGGGATTTTCGAAAAAAATTTCCAAATACAAAAAAGAGGTAAAATTCAAAATTTGTTCCCGCTGATCCGTTTTGGGCCTGTTTTTGCCCTAAATCTTCAAACGGCCATAACTTTCGATCCAAAGCTCAGATTTTCACGTTCTTTATATCAATGGAAAGATGGTAAAATTATCTACATGATTCCATGGTAAATTTTGAATTTTGGTTTAGTTTGGAGGGATAAAATAAAAAATGCTTCTAGTATGTGCCCATGGATAGAACTGACGTTTCAACAACCAATTTTAATGCAAAATGGGTCGCATTCTTCTCCAGCATGGTCAAAAATGTCAGGGGATGGGTCTGTCAAGTCACCCATGCTATTTTTAATGCATTTTGGTCAATGAGGAATGGTTCCCACATTTTTTCACATTTTCTCTCTCCTGGGTTCGACCCATGCACTGTAAAAGCCAAATTTGGCTCATTTTTCAAAGGGGAACATTTTTTTTACACAGCAAGCTTCTGTTTTCACTTTCAACAAGTGATTTTGGCAAGTATCAGACCTTCCAAGGATTGTAACAGGTTTTTATACCTCTTTGGTGTTGGAATACAAGGATTTTGATGTTGAAAATCACAATGTAGGCTCTGTGAATGCTTTCAGTCCTTTGTATGTGTTGTTTGCTTCATTTCAAACCCTTGTTTATAGATTATAAACCTGTGCATGATGTTTTATGTTGTAATTTCTGATTTGTGTCAATTTTCATGAGCAAGAAGTGCTCACCACTCCTTTGGTGTATCACCCTTATCAGTTTAGTTTTAATTTTTACATTTCTTATCCCTGTCTCCTTGCAAATTAGGATAAAATTAGGATCTGAACCTCTGCAGTTGTGCAAATAATAGATCTAATCAGAGGAGTTTAAGGAACCAGCCTCTAATCTAGACATTCCTCTCTCATCTTGCAAGTCCCACACTTGGAGATAGGTTTCAATGTTGTGAAATCACACTGGATGCCCTAAACATCAACTTAGAACCTTGATTTGCATCCAGGGGTGCTGCTGATTTGCAACAACAGTTTTGGCACGCCCGGTGGGACCTTAGAGGTCTCATTTTTATTGCAACAAAGTTGATGTGCATCTGCTGCAATTTTCTTGCTTCAAAAGAACTATAAATTGCACATCTGGCGACTGCAAGGGGAAGAATTAGCTGGTTTTAGCAGTGTAGACCTGAAAACTCATGAGAAGAATCACTACAAGGTCAAGAGCCGGAGAAGAAGAGGCGCTATTTGAATATCTACAGTTATCTCCAAGAGTAAGGAAAAGTAGGAGGAGAATCCAAAGGTCTCCATCTCCACCAAACAGAACTCTCTCAACTCCTCCACTTGGTAGGCCTTTCATTCAATCAACAAGGGTTCTAAGGCCAATTAGAATGGCACAAAACAACCTCTATGTCAATTTCACTAGCAGTAGCCCACTTGCTCTCAATGCACAACATCCAATTCCAATTGTAGCCTTGAAGAACATTCCATACTTCACTGGAGAGAATCAGACTACTCCAAGTGATCATGTTAAAGACATTTCCAACCTTTGTGCAATTCATGAAATCAATGAGATGCAAGTGGCTATCAAATTGCTAGCATCTTCATTCAAGGGGAAAGCATTGCAATGGTTTAGAATTCTTGCCTCAGGTTCTATTCAGAATTGGAACCAGCTATGTATAGCACTTCCTGAGTAATTTGGAGAGAAGGGAGACAACTTGTCTCTTTTGGAGCAGCTGACAACCATCAAGAGAACTCCTAATGAGCATCTAACTGATTTCAACTTCAGATTTCAAAGGACTTGGGAGAGAATTCCAGTGGCAGTCAAGCTAACAGCAGAAGGTGCTTTTCTCTACTACCTCAAAGCTCTAAATTATGATATTTCTATCTTGATTTAGTCCATGGGAGGCATAACTATCCCTATGGCTTATAGCATTGCTATTAGGGCTGAAAATTGTTTGATCCAAGCTGGCAAACTAGCCCCTAGACCTCCCATGCCATTGTTTCCAAGTGTAGAGAGCCCAAACACTATTCAAGCACCTAATTTGGCTCCTTCTCCCATTCCTAGAAATCAAAGTTCAAATGAAGCTTCTACTTCATCTCCAAGTGCCTCAAATGAGCTTCAAGAAGTCATGAAGTAATTGTAAAATTTAGGTAATGAGTTGGTTACTCTCAAGAGGAAACAAGCCCAAAGTTTTAGAGCTTCCTTCTCAGCCTGAAGCTCAGCCTAATAAGTAGCCATACTAACCTCATAGACCACCCAATCCAGTTGTTAAATCTAAATCAAGTAAGGCCTCCTTCCAACAGACCATTTCAGCCTTATAATCCAAATGCTATATCTGCCTCTAAGGCATTGGTTCCAACTCAAAACAACGTTGCTCAGGAGTATGATTGGTGTTTTCCATGCAATGAACCTCACAACCAATCTATGTGCTTCAACGGTGCCTTGAATCAAGTATTAATGGTGATAACTACTGGTGTGGAGGGTGAGGGTAGTCAAGGAAAACAACCAACAACAAGAGACACTTCAGCAGCAATCAGCTCCAAATGACACCAGACTTGTGAATTGGTAGGCAGAGGATTTTGGTGGCATGAATCAAATAGTTTCTCAAGGTGTTGTAGCTAACACAAGGTCAAATAGAAGGAATTTGGGTGGAGAATAGCCATAATAGCGCCAACCAATCTCACAACATTCTATGGCTCCACAAATGGTTGGCAAGTAAAATCTAAGTTGTAAATGCACAAGCGCAGCTAATAACAACTCCTAGACCAACTCAAATACTAATTGTTACTGCCCACATGCAAGAAGATGAATGTGCCAACCAAGGGACAACAAAGAGATCCTCCATCACCATTCAATATCATTAAATCAGATGAAGAAGACAAATATAAATATATCAATGTGGGAATCCCTATCTATCCTAGGCCAAAGAGATTTACTAGAAGCTACCATGAAGGACTGGCCAACTTCGAATCAGCAAGTTCAGATGCTAGACAAAGTACTCACAAATGCTGCCCAGCTTGAAGGGAATCATGGAGGACAGTAAGGTAAAATGTTGAATCCCCCTTCTTTCTATGTTTCATTAATCATTCGAAATTAATTAGTGCACAATTGCATGATATATTCCGGGGGCAAGTAGCTCAATGATGCCTAAACAAATAGCTGATCAAGCTAGGGCTCCAGTATGAAACCATATCCAAAGGGGTAGTGCAGCTGGATGGGACAGCAGTAACAACATTTGGAGTGATTAGAAACTTGATTCTTACATTGCATGCATGTCCAAATGTTGTTGTTTTATAAGATGTATCAGTTATAGACCTTCCCACCACTCTTTGCCCTATGCTTGTCAAGGGACTTCACAGCCAAGATTGGAGGATATTTTTCTGCTGATTGGTCACACATGCTGTTCAGAACGAGGTATGGAACCAAAGCTACAATCAGGTCTGAACCTATTGCAAACTTCCACATTGAGCCCTACACTCCAAGTCAGATCAATGCCAATTGTTCAGCATTTGATCAAGAAGATCACCCAAGCACTGATGAAGCTGACACCAAGGTTGGAAGCATCCCGGATCTAACTCTTGATGAATGGGCAAACAAGGTACATGCTTTTGATCCTTATCAAGAAGTAGAAGAAATCTGAGCTAGGGGTCTATTGCATACATGAAGAAGATCAGCCCATCCCTAGCATCACCAAGCCAAACTATAAGGATGACAATGAGGTATGGCAGCTGTTTTTTGATGGATCAAGGAGTAGACAAGGTGTAGGAGGTGGAGCCATGCTTGTTTCACCTCAAGGAGTAAAGTACTATTCAGCTTTTAGATTTCAGTTTGCATGCTCCAATAACACTGCTGAATATGAAGCCTTGGTGCAAGGGATGCATTGGGAAATAAAGAGAGGAATAAAGAACTTGCAAGTCTTTGGTGACAGTGAATTGATTGTAAATCAGGTCAAGGGACAACATGCTGCCAAGAATGATCTACTCAAGTGCTACAAGAACAGGGTATGGGACCTCATGGAAGATTTTGAGGGTTTTGGCATCAAATCCATTCCTAGGAAAGAGAACCAAGCTGCTGACAGGCTTGCAGCAGTAGGGGCAGCCTTTGACATTGTGGAAAGCATTCAACAAGACAAGGTACAACCAAACATCCACGTGATTGTGAGGCCTTCAGTGCCAGATAACAATGTAAGTTGGCAAGTGTTTGAGAATGACCAGAAAATCATCCATTTCTTGCAAGAAGAAGCTGAGTTCTCAGCTAAGAATCAAGAAAAATTGGAACAGCAGTATGGTGACCAAGTGGTACAGCTGAGAACTAACAAGCTGCCCAAGGGACTTATCACTTTGGAGTCCATTTTTAATCCCAATGATCAGTTTAGGAAGGAGAAAGCAAACATTCAGGTCAAGAGAGAGGATTCAGTATCCATCTTGGTGGAAGAGAACAAACCATTGCAAATTGGAAAGATGACAACTGAACAAGAAAGGTATGAGTTCATGCAGCTGTGTCAAGAGTTCCCTGATGTGTTTGCTTGGAGCTATGAAGACTTGAAAGGTTTCAATCCCAACTTTAGCTCAGCATACCATTGAATTGGATCCAAATACTAAGCCTGTCAGGTAGAAACAAAGACCAGTCAATCCACATATGGAGCCTCTCATGAGGAAAGAATTGAACAAGCCTGATTGAGTCAAGGATCATATTCCCAATCAAGCATTCTAGTTGGGTTGCCAACTTGGTTCCAGTCAGAAAGAAGAGTGGAGAGATCAGATTGTGTGTTGACTTCAGAGACTTGAATAGAGCATCTCTCAAGGACCATTACCCACTCCCTTCCATGGAGCAAATTTTGCAAGTTGTGGCTGGCTCCGAAAGGTTTTCACTACTTGATGGCTACTCAGGGTACAATCAGATTATGGTGAAGGAAGAAGATCAGTTCAAGACAGCCTTCACAACCAAATGGGGAACTTATGCATACAGGAAAATGCCATTTGGGCTATCCAACGCTGGAGCTACCTTCCAAAGAGCAATGGACATGGCATTCAAAGGTTTGATTAACAACGTGGTGCTGATATACCTTGATGATATCACTGTTTTTTCAAAGAATGCAGGAGACCACCTCTCTCATTTGAGACAAGTCTTCCAAAGGTGCAGGAGATTTGGAGTGTCTTTGAATCCTAAGAAGTGTATCTTCCTAGCACATGAAGGAAAGCTCCTTGGCCATATTGTCTCCAAAGAAGGATTAGAAATTGATGCAGAGAGGGTTGAAGCCATAAGAGCACTACCATTGCCAAGCCACAAGAAGGCCCTTCAGAGTTTCTTGGGGAGAATAAACTTTTTTCGGAGGTTTGTCCCAGATTTTGCAGCCCTTGTCAAACCTATCACCAAAATGTTAAAGAAAATCATGGCTTTTAAGTGGACAGCAGAAGGCAAGGAGAGTTTTGAAGAAATCAAAGATGCCATCTCTCAAGCACCAACCCTCATCAACCCAGACTTCTCCAAGGATTTCATCCTCTATGCATTTGGAGGTAATGATACTATTTCTGCCATTTTGGTACAGCAGAACAAGGACAATGATGAGCAGCCAATTACTTTCTTCAGCCAGAGCCTAGATGACTATGAGGTGAGGTATTCTTTTATTGAGAAGCATGTACTTGCAGTAATCAGAAGCTTGAAGAAATTCAAGCATTTAGTCTCAAACAACAAGGTCCAGTTGCTGGTCTCTCATGCTGGGGTTAAAGACTTCCTCCTCAACAAGGATTTGAATGAGAAAAGGGTAGGTTGGATCACTCGTGTCATGGAGTATGACATTGAGATCAAGGTCACCAAGCTGGTAAGAGGAAAAGGATTGTGTGAGCAGCTGATTTTGGGGAAGCAAAAAGAAGTATGTAATGAAGAAGAGGTTGTTTTGACAGTTCAAGACAGCCATGAGCCAAGTGGCACTCAAGAAGAAAATAATGCTATCCCCACTCCTTGCTGGACCCAAGGTATAATACACTTCCTAAGCACAGGCCTATGCCCTCCAGAGATGAACAAGACCCAAAGAAGACACTTCAGATTGCAGGCTGTCCCATATGCCATTGTTGATAGAGTTTTATTTCAAGAAAGATGTGAATGGAGTGCTACTGAGATGCATTAGCACAAATCAGATTCATAGGGTGTTGGAAGAGTTCCATGGTGGACCAGCTGGTGGTCATTTTGCACCAAGAGTGATAGCTCTAAAAATCATGAAGGCTGGTTATTATTGGCCCAAGATTTTCAGTGATTGCTTTGCGTGGATCAAAAGGTGCAAGAATTGTGCATTCTTCACAGGTAAAGAGAGGCTTGCTGCCCTTCCATTGCATCCAATTTCAGTTGACCAGCCATTCATGCAATGGGGTTTGGACTTCATTGGAGTCATTAATCCTAATTCAAGTTAAGGGCATAAGTGGATTTTGACAGCCACAGACTACTTCACCAAGTGGACTGAAGCAGTAGCACTCAAGGAAGTAAATGAGTCTAGCATCTTAGACTTCTATGAGGGGATAGTAACCAGATTTGGCATACCTGCTACAATAATCTCAGATAATGCATTAGCATTCATTGGATCCAAGGTGACTGAGTGGGCTGTCAAGAACAAGATCTACCTAAGTACTTCATCAAACTATTACCCTCAAGGTAATGGCCAGGCTGAGTCTACAAACAAGAACTTGTTGAGGATCATTAGGAGGACTCTTGATGAGAATCAGAGGTCTTGGCATACCAAACTGAAATCAGCCTTATGGGCTGATAGGATAACTCCCAAGAGATCCACAGGTAACTCTCCATTCAGGCTTGTCTATGGAAGAGAAGCAATCTTTCCCATGTCTCTTGAGTTGCCAACATTGGAACTCATGAAATAGTTGGAGCTGTTGGAATTTGAGCCCATGGAGGTGATATATGCAGAGTTGATGGAGCTTCAAGAGATCAGAGATTAGGCATCCCAAGCAATGGAGAAGGATCAAGCTTTGATAAAAAAGACCTTTGACAGGAAGGCCAAGAGTAGATCTTTCCAGGTTGGAGATCTAGTGTTAAAATGGGATGCAGATAGAGCAAAACCTTGAAGGCATTAAAAATTTGATGCCATTTGGAGTGGCCCATACATGGTCACAAAGTGCAAGAACAACAATGCTTTCCAATTATCTTCATTGGATGGTGAAGAACTACAGATTCCAGTCAATGTTATGTATCTCAAGCATTACTTCTAAAGGGAAATTCTCCACCTTGTAAATACTAGCTTAGGTTTCCATTCCTTCAAGTGCTTGTGCACATTGTTTTGCTGTAGGTTAGTTTTTCTTTCCCTAAGTGCTTTGGCACAACTTGCTGTCCTTGGAGATGTTTTAACAGTCCTTGCCTCCATCAGGGGATATTCCATCTTCCTCCTTGCAACATTCTAAGTTAGTTGGGGTTCCAAACATAGAAAATTTGATGACTCCATGCCTAATGGACTGCTTCAGGCAACTGGTATTTTCATCTAGCAGGCAGATGACCCCTCCGAGTTGCCAAAATTGTTATCCAAAAATGTGCCCCCTGCTCTCATTTTGGATGGCTAACTCCTCATGTTCTTGTCTCTCTTATGCCTCAGTCTCCATTTTTTTTATTTTCAAGCACTCAAATCTTTTTTGAAATGGCACCATTGGATATAGCTCTCTCTTAGCTTTCCAGAAAGGTAAATTTTTCCTCCTAACTCATATTTTTCAAGTTATGGCTCGGCGGAGTTTTTGTGGCAAATTTTCCCCTTGGAAGGCCGCAGCCAATAGGAAGCTGCCATGTGTCCCAGGTGGTGGCGGAGCGCGAGGATTTTTGAAATTTTTTTCCAAATGTAAAAAAGAGGTAAAATTTGAATTTTTTTCCCGCCGATCCGTTTTGGGCCTATTTTTGCCCTAAATCTTCAAACAGCCATAACTTTTGATCCAGAGCTTGGATTTTCACGTATTCTTTATATCAATGGAAAGATGGTGAAATTCTCTACAAGATTCCATGTGATAAATTTTGAATTTTAGTTCATTTTGGACGGACAAAATCAAAAAATTATTTTGGTATGCGCCTATGGACAGAACTAACATTTCAACAACCAATTTTAATGCAAAATGGGTCACATTCTTGTCCAACATGGTAAAAAATGTCGGGGCATGGGTCTTGTAAGGACACTCCATGTTGTTTTTAATGCATTTTGGTCAATGGGGAATGGATCCCACATTTTTTCACGTTTTCTCTCTCCTGGGCTTCGACCCATGCACTGTAAAAGCTAGATTTGGCTCATTTTTCAAAGGTTGAACAACTTTTATGCACAACAAGCTTCTATTTTCACCTTCAACAAGTGCTTTTGGCAAGTATTAGACCTTCCAGGGATTGTAACAGGTTTTTTCTACCTCTTTGGTGTTGGAATACAAGGGTTTTGATATTGAAAATCACAATGCAGGCTCTATTAATGCTTTCAGTCCTTTATATGTGTTGTTTGCTTCATTTCAAACCCTTGATTACAAGCTTATCAACCTATGCATGATGTTTTATGTTGTAATTTATGATTTGTGTCAATTTGTATGAGCAAGAAGTACTCACCACTCCTTTGGTGTATCACCTTTATCAGTTTAGTTTCAATTTTTTCATTTCTTATCCTTGTCTCCTTGCAAATTAGGATAAAATTAGGATCTGAACCTTTGTAGTTGTGCAAATAATAGATCTAATCAGAGGAGTTTGAGGAATGAACCTCTAATCTGGATATTTCTCTCTCATCTTGCAAGTCCCACACTTGGAGAGAGGTTTCAATGTTGTGTAATCACACTGGATGCCCTAAACATCAACTTAGAACCTTGATTTGCATCCAGGGGTGTTGCTGATTTGCAACAATAGTTTCCTTAGGAAAAATATTTTGTTGGGTAAGAATATTTGAGAGTCGTGAGGATATTATTGGTAAAGTTAAAAAATTTCTTCAGGCTATTAATTTTCATCCATGGGAGGTGTTTAGCACAATACAAGGGTTACTGATATTGATTAAAATCATTATTAATATGATATTGTATTTATTTTATATAATATTTCATTTTGTACTTCACAATTTTTGATTTATAACCAATTTTAATGTAATATTCATATAAATGAAAGGTTCAATATCATGTGTAGTGTTTGTTGGTGCATGTTTTGTTGATGTTTTTTACTGTTATGTTCATTAGAAGGTGTGATCCAACTAATCAGATTGGGGAAACATTATTTTGTTTCTTTATCAAAACCATTGATGAAAATCACACAATTTCATAGCTTTTGGAAATGAAAGGTGATGATGACATCATCGCTGTTACATTAACTACCTTGATAAAATAAAATATGCATAATTAATTTAATTCATACCTCTGAGTATTGCAACCACATTAAGTGCATTGTCACAATACTCAATTTTTTTCAAACAAAGTTTTCAAACACCTTAGTTTATGTGACATCATTTATAGTGAAAAAATTATGGAAATAGCCTATTCTATGTAGTTTCAAGTTCCACCGATCAAAACCAACCTCCTATCAAGTGATGTGTCAGACCATTATTTAGATTTTAATATCTTCATAAGAGTCTACAATCTCAAGTTTTTGTGTACTTTTATTGGGATGTGTACTAATGTAGCCCAAACTATAGTAATTACAAAGTACACATGATGGCAGGTGTCTCCTATTTACAGTTATAATGATAATATTTAATATGGAAAAAAATGATACTTACTATTTGTTCTGAAGTGTTTTTTACAAAAAATGGAGTTCACAATTTTTCATCTTCCACCATTAACATTTTTTTTTATAAACTTTTATTTACGTATGTATGTAATTATTTTATCTTATTCATTTTGATTTCATAAATAAGTACCTAAATTAAGTAATACCAAATCAACATTGATAAATTAAAATGTAATGATTTATCTTTACTGAATTAGTTTTTTCAATCTTGAAATATCTTCTTTTTGATAGGTGAGTATTAGTGGAGTAGGGAAAAGGGCATGATCCTAGAAATAAAAATTTCCCCCCAACAAGCATCATTTTCCCTTCAAAAGGACTACTAGTTAGTTGGGGAAAACCTTGATTATTGGGTCTGCTATATTTTTGACCCCCTTTAATTCTAAGGTCATTCCTCCCTTTCTAGGTATGGTGTAAAGCTTTGGGTCACTAACTAAGAAGAACCTATGGATCCCTTGTGAGGAGAAAAATGAATTTGAACTCATGGTACATGGTTATGCAAATGTTTTGTGGAAGATTTGTTTACTTCTAGTTGTATTTTAGTTAGCTTTAGTTTGTAGTTATTATTGATTATGTAAAAAAAAAAATTGATAAGAATTTTGCAAGTATGTTTTTCTAACATTGCAAAAAATATAAACGATTTCAAATAAAAAATTATTATAATTGCAAACATATCCACTACTATGTGTAGAATGGAAATAAATTATTATGTCATGATTTCAAAGATTAAAGTATATCATATCATTACTAAATACTTAATTAAATAACCATAAATGTTCATTATTGTAATCACCAACACAATACAAGATTTAAAATAACAAATGTCTGTCATTCAAGATTCAATAGAATCAATCACCAATAAAAATGAATCACAATAGTAATAGGTTTTTTCCTTTAAAATAATTACAACCAAGATGCCATTAAATTATTTTAAGATCCAATATCAATATGTGAATGATACCCTTATTATCATACTCTACTACCCTTACATTATATGACTTTCTTCACTAAATATGCATCCCTTGTTTTATGCCACTTGGCAATTTTTTGCATTAGTTTTATTTTTTGGAAATTTTCTTGCATCTCTATTTATTATTATTTCAAAGTGTCAATTTTTATATTTAAATGGCTCACTTGATAATCATATTTATCTATCTTAATGGATGAATCCTAAAAAATACCCAACATTTTTTGTATCATTTCATCACATTATTACTTTTTTGTTCCAAATCTAATATCATTTTGTTCTTTTCTACAATAGATTTTTCCAATCCATCTATCTTTTGGTCCCTTTCTCTAATATGTTTATCCTTATATGTTCATGGAGTTAGTAATATCCAATTTGATTTCTAACAATGTTTTTCCCAAAATATAATACTTATTTTCACACAACTTCCTATATTCAATATCATTAGCCATATAAGTTACATTCTCTTATAATTATGATATTCTTGTGATTCTATCTTCTATGATTCACTAAAGGAGAAAAATAAGTTCTTGTTAAATCTTTAAACTATTTTATTTGATGAGGTTATGTTCCACTGCCTTCATTTTTGTTGCATTTCATCCTATGTAATGTCCCATTTGGATTCCAACAATTTGACAATATTTTCTTTAATTTTAATAAGTTTTTTTCCATGTTTCCTATCACAGTGAATTTTTCTTTATGCATTTATTAAGTGCCAAATTTTCCTCTTCCAACTCTTTATTCATCCTAAGACAACTAAATATGTTAGCCACTTATGATTTTTTGGTACCCAAATTTGCACCACCTTATGAGCCTAGAAGTATTTACAATCTAATTTGGATGCTTATAGAGAGTCCAACTAAATATATAGTCATTTTGTAGCTGGGGAAATATCTGACAGACTCTTTGAAACTTACCTTTGAGAGAGATCGAGTTGCACTCAAAAAAGGGGATGACCTTTCCTACTACTTTATGTTCTGCCTTTAACTAGGGTGAGAGGATCTATTTTTTGACCTGTAATTATAAGAATAATGGGTGAAATTGCAGTCTCTAAACATTCTTTTGGAAATATGAAGGATAATCCTTGAAAGACACGGTCAATAAAAATCACTATTTAACTCTCACAAGTTGTCACTCTAAATAATGCATATATCTTTCAAAATAGGACTTTAGGTCACTCTAGACAATGTAGATCAATGCTTGCTTCTGCATACTTATGAAAGGGAGGGTGGAAATGGTATAATCCCTTGGAAAATGGTTATAAAAATGGAAAACATGGATAATTAAAATGGATTTAACAATTATGAGTTGTAATTTGTATGTATGAATGGTAGATTAATGCAAGCTAAAGTTGATTATACAAATTTCATAAGAAAACCTTACAAATGCTTGAAAATTTCCTCAAGGCAAGAAAAACACATCACACAGATAAGATCAACCCTTCAACTAGAACATATGCACTAATGGAGGCCTAGGAGTACAATATTTCACACAATATTTTAGAATTTAAGCATAAGAGCTCATGTTAAAACCTCAATAAAACATTTAAATATCATGTTCAATTACGCTCAAGGTACACTCAAAAGCTTACAAAATTATTCTCAAATGAATGATAGCAACATGAATTTAAAACTATTTATCACATTACAAAAATAAATATCTATTTATAATGCAATTACAGTTTCCAAAATGCCATAAGCCAAGACAAGATCTAGTGTAATTAAAAGAAACTATTAATTTAATATTGCAACAGGGAAGACAAACAACTGATTCGATGTATTCTACCTTAATAACAAAGACAACATTGCTCAGGAGACAACACATAGTTAATTTTAGGAATTGTAAATTTCTCAGCAAGGGACCATAAATCCTATGGCCTCAATGTTTTCCAATGTGTACACTCCTAATCATCTTGGCATGAGAAAATTTAGACAAAGTAAAACAACTCGATGGTTTCTTGGTTTGATGCTGAATTCTAAGGAAAGGTACAGTCAGTTTTGTTTTTTTCTCTCTAAAAGCTTAGAAAAAATTAACCCCCCTCATAAATGAGAACATGTCTCTCATATATATACAATTTATTTCCTCCCATATTTCTCTTTTCCCCCCTAAAATCATGAATCTTCAAAAGAATATTCCCCTTTACGGTGTACAATTTGATCTATTATTATTCTTTTAAAAATATTCTACTTTCATGTTGTTAGGTGGAGGAAATTACAAATGATTTACATTTTTATTATCTTAGAATGACTGGGATGCCACATTACCCTTCTAATATTAATTTTTTTCCTTTTCAGATGAGTATAGATACTTTCCAATGATTTTTGAGTGCCTCTAGATAATTTGATTTGATGTGTAACCTCTTTCATATTTTGAGAATCCATCTCGAATAACACACACTCATTTTCATGTCTTTCTTGGCTGAGTGTTCCTGCATGGATTATGTCACATCAAGCCAACCATTCTCTTTTACATAATACCAGTTTCCTCCAAACTTATTTCCTTCATGTGGGTTGAGCAGGAGATCTTTATTCATTTAATGGCAGTGATTTTGTCCAATTCAATTCATCTGCGCCATTTTCACTATAAATTCAGGTCCATTTATTCATTAGTATGCATCCCCTTTTTATTCTTAAATGTGAAAAGCTATTGGGAAGTTATTTGTTGGTGCAATGGTGAAGGTAGTTGTAGAAACTAGCTTGAAAGAGATATCATCAGAATATTTAAATCAAATCTTTGATTTAACGGGCCTAGATGAGGAACTTGTTAGGGATTTATTCAAGATTGTAGACCCAAGAGAGGGAAAAGGGCCCTTGATATACCGAGAGGTTCGAATTTCCCTCCTTTTAAGATTGATCAAAATCAATCCTGTTTTCTCTTCCTTTCAAACAATGTATTGTCATCTCTTCCAGTGGAAGCATAAAAAAACTCCAGAAGCACTGAAGAAATTCTAGATTGAAAGGAGGCCTATTGTGATGGGGATGGCTTAATACGAGTCTCCCTTTCCATGTAATGAATAATGTTTCCTGAAAGAGATTCCCTAAGAGTCCTATGTATTCTATGATGGGACTTCAATTGATATTGTGTCTATCATTGCTCGTAAAGTAGATAAATTGGAGCAACAACTATTTTATCTAAAAAAAGGTCCAACATGACATGTGCCACCTCAACAATCCAAAGTACCATCATCATCAACAAGAAGGAAGAAGGGTGAATCAATCTCTCAAGCACCAAATATTATGGTGAGCATGAGGAACGATACGCAAAGGGAAAAGAGTGTGTGTCAATGTCCTAATGCACAAGAATCTACCACTAAGGAGCAGTGCATGGGAAGATTCTAATGTCCAAGGACTTAGCCATTCATGGGAGAGTAAGTCCCCAGGTGTGTGTGAAGGGATGCATAAACTGTTGGAATGAAAGTGGATGCACAAGCTTGTTGCGCTTCAAAGAGGAATATGAAAGGGGATCATAAGAATAAAGGCAAGGGATGTAAGTGTGCAGAAGAAAGCAAAAATAAGAAAAGTGCTTAGGGAGAAGTAGGAAGGGTACACAAGGGAGTGCGCATAAGAACTTGCAGCCATGTAAAAGCTGTCAAGGTATCAAATGCTCAAGAGCACGCGCAACCTGAAAACTTGAATGTCAGAGCCATAATGGATCTGTACAGTTGTCAAAATAACTAGGGGTTGTTTTGGACAGGCAGTTTGGTGACCTTTTGGGCTGGCCATCTACCTATCAAAATAAGATAGAGTAAAGGATTATCATGGATGGTCCCTTAGAATGACTGTTGACACATTGGGCATGGAGTCATGTGAAAGACATGTTCTAATGGCTGGGCAACTTGAAGTTTTCTCAAACACCCTTGAGGTCTCACTTGAAACATTTGTACCAAGGAAAAACTCATGTACTGAGACAAAGTTGCTCTCATATGAGAGATATTCTGATCTCAGAGTAGTTATGAGAAGATGGAATGAATGTCCCTCTTCTCTAAATATTCCCCTTTTTGATATACTGTTAGAAGACCTTCAACTAAACTACCATTCATGGGCTAAGCCCCCAAAAAAGTGCGAGCAATTTTTCACGTCCAAGAGGAGAAAAAATTCAAATTGTTACACTGATACAGGAGTGCTTCCAAACAAGATTTACACAATTCTAACTATGTACAAACATGAAAATCATACTGTATTGCTATCAAATTAGGAAACATGCTTGAGTGTGCACACTTTCACTTTTTTTTTGGAAATACACCTAAAACTAACCTAGTCTCAACAATGAGGTAAAGGAAGCTTAAACAATGTGTAGACACAAAATCACGCACTTAGCTACTACATTACTATGTCAGTCATAGTATACATGCTTCATCTTTATTATATGGATCTTGAGCAAGATAAGTCTTTCAGTAGTAACACATCATACCTATTCGTACCATTTTGTTTTCATTTCTCCTTCATCATGTTGTGATTGCTACTTGTAAATCTAAGTGATACTTCTTCTACATCTATCACTCCCACACTTGGACATTTTTGGTCACGCTCATAGGGATCCCTGTCTATCAGTCTTGTTCATCATTTTTTGTCATTATTCTCCACTAAGACTCTAGTGCCTAACCTGGACAATAGCGCTCATGAGCACATGTGTTCCAGATATGGGATGCTCTTGTCAAAGGATTGATTTATTCTTTTTATCTTGACATTTGTGGTCAGTGATTTTCATGCTTATCTTACACCTTATCTTGAGGTCTTCAGTCATACATGTCATGTTACTAGATAGTCGAAATTTAAACAAGAGACCCCTATATATACACATCATACATACCATTAGTAACTTTTTCTTAACTTGGTTTATCGTTTCCACCCTGATTCTAGCCAGGTCTTCCATCACATATTGACTATCCCTTTCTTTAGGTGGAATTATTTCCTCTTTTTCTAGAAAATGCTCATCAAGCTGATTTATTGTTTCAAGTTTGGGGAGAATCCCCTCCCAAGAGTACAATTCACTTTCACACTGCTCAATAATTTCATTGAGGATTTTGGTAAATTTTGTATATCTATATGTTTCCTTTTCAATGACATGCCTACCATTTTGTGACAAGTCCTCCACCCAATTGTCTACTACTTCAAATTTCTTACTGGATTTTTCTATTTTATCCAGTAATTCAGGGGTGATAGTAGTAGCAAATTCTTGATCCCCTTCTATAAGATCTATCAATTTTTTCGAGCATGAAGTCAGTGCCCCTATATGTTCTTTTAGTTTCTTCTTTGATATTTTATCCTTATCTATCTTTTGTAGCAGACCTTCAACTTCCTCTCTAACACATTACTTCAATGATTCCCTAGTATGCCTCCCCATTGGATGTATTGGACATCATAGTCACTTTTTGTAATATCTTACTTTGTCTTGCCTTGGTGAGGAGTTACCACTTCTAAAGTCTTAAACCCATGTTTGTCTACTCGTGTCTTGGTAAGGATATTTTATTTCTTCAAATATTGTTGGGGCTTGGGAATTGAAATGTTGGTGATACTTAAAGCCTCCTTATGAGTGAATTTCTTCTCTCCTTGTTGAAGGAGTCCTCCTAACCATCCAACCATGGGGGCATCCCCTTCATTTATTTCTATGGGGTCTTAGAATACAATACCAATTATCTTGATGCTCCTTCAACCTTTACATTTTTTTTTCACCTTCCAATGTTACAACCCCTTATTTCCCTTTGTCATGTCCCTGAATATGTGGTTGAGTGATACCTTCTAGTTTCTTATCACCCACTGCCTATTCATCTTGACATTTATTTTATGTAGAGATTATAGGTTCATTTACTGTTTCCTTTGGATTTTTGGTAGGAGGAACCACTATACTAGTATCTATATTCTCTGTTGAAGTAATTATCACATTTGTAATTTCTTTTGGAGAAACCTTATCTAAGCCTAGGGTTTTAACTAGGTCCTTTTATTTTGCAATGTCTTTACCCCCTGTTAGTGGTTGTTTAATGGATAAATCCTCTTGGGGTTGCTCTTCATTTACCTCATACTTTGTTGGTTGGGCTTCCAGGTTTGAATTATGATTCTTTCTTGTAATTTCTTCATGAGTAATCTCAACATGTTTACTTATTTATTTTAACACCTCAACTACACCTTCTTTAATGGTATTTGTTTCTTGAGAAACCTCACCTTATTTTACTACTTTTGAATCTTTTGATGGTTGATTTTTAGTGTAAACAACTTCTATTACAAGTGTTTCACTTAAACTTTTTTGAAATATCTTTTCAACATTTATGAAAGAGGTTGTACCTTCACTTTGAATATTTTGGGGTTGAGCCCCCACACTTGCACTTGATTCTTGATGGATATCTTGAACATGCACTTCTTTTTTAGGGGCATTTACAGTCTCAGTTGTATGAGTTCCAATGTTTACATCAACCATTTCCTGATCAGAAATTTCTTTAAGCAATTCAACTATCTCATCAACTATTTTTGACCACTTTTCAGGTTGCTCAATCATTGGTTTGTTTTACACTTTTTCTTCCTTAACTCCAACTGATTGACTATACATATGAGCACCACCAATTATTCTTAGAATATTTTTAGTAGGGACTAAAAATACAACTACACTAGGCAATATCACACTTGGAGTAGAATACATGCTCTCAAAAGTTTGGGATGGAAGCACTTGATGGGATAATGAAGCTACAACCCTATATTGATCTTCAATAAAATAAGGAGGATTAATTACCTCAGGCTCTCTATATTTATGCTTTCTTGATGCATGGCCACTTTCTTTCACTAAAATACCAACATCACTTACTAAAGGCTGTTCAAATACCAATTTAACTTTCTTCTTAGTTATTTCAAAATGCCCGACATCTGGTGCCTCTCTTTCTTTGGTACTATGTGATTTGGATTGGATATAAACACTTGCTAGGGCTCCCCTCATCATCTTTCCAGTGCTAGATAATCCTGGTAACACCTTTGAGGGAGTTTTTTATGTAATCAATCATTTCCATTTTACTTGGATTGGAACTACTTCGGTGATGAGGGCATCTTGTATGGCCTTGAAAAGTATCACCTCATATTTTTGAATCAAAATAGTTCTTGAAGTCCCAGTCTTATTGGTTTCTAATTTCCATTTATCTATAGTATTTGTGGAAGGCTTATTACTAGGTAATTAAGGAGCTTGTCCATTTAAAGGATCCATTTTATATGATCCCTCCTTTATTGGGGGGATATCTCCTTCCAACACTTTAAAATCCTATAAGTCCTTCAATACCTTGGTATTTTACAAGGATAAATCCAATCTCTTTACAGTCAACCAAGTTAATGTTCTTCTTAATACATAAAAAATTCTCATATGAGGGCTATCTGATTTCTTTTCCTTCCAATAAATGGAGCTAATAATTTTTTATTCAATCTTTTGGTCATGGTAATATTTTCCCACCACATCCTTGTCATCTACAATTCCCTGTGGGACTGTAACAATCTTGAAATCAATAGTCTAACTCAAGGTCATTTTGGAAAAATCCCTTAACCTAACTTCTGTTGGGTGTGGAGCTTAATTGCTTCACATAAATCTTATAATTACAATTTTTTTGAACTACACAATGAATGACATTGGTTAGGGCTGAACGGAATCAATCAAGCAACAATTGACATCGGTCAAGGGTAACAGTGAGGAATCGATATCGGTCGACTTGTGCAATAATATTTTATTTTTTGGCCAAGAATTAGAATAAATATTTTTCTTTAAAGTTGATTTATTTATTGTAAAAGAATAATTCATTTCCCATTATAGTTATAAATGTATGTAAGCATTGTATGAGGGTATGCAAGTAAGTAAGAAGCAATTCTTTGTATGAGAGTTTCCTTGGTAAGAAAGAAAGAGTAGCTGAGTGAGGGAAAAACATTGAATATCTTGTGAGGTGTTAGAAGATGGAAGATCTTCATTGTATTTCCTCTATAAGTTAATTAATAATAATATTGGCTATTTCTTGGTGGATGTAGCCCACACTGGGTGAACCATGTTAAACCTGGTGTTATCTTTCTCTTGTTTATTTTATCTATTGGTTTATTTCCACATTCATTTCTTGTATGTTTTATCTGATTATAATTTGCAACATATGGTTTAAACCCAACAACTGGTATCAGAGCTTTATTTGGAGGTTTTGTGTGTTGACGGGATTTACTGACAAAGGGTTTTTATGATTGAGTGGGAGCAGAGCAATGACAGAAGATAGTAAATACCGGGTAGAGAAATTTGGTGGTCATAATTATCAACTATGGAAGATGCATGTGGAGGATTATATGTATCAGAAGGATCTATACTTACCATTGGATGAGCATGCATATCCAGATACAATGAGTGATGAATAATGGAAGGTTCTTGAGAAAAAGGCTCTAGGATCTATAAGATTAAGCCTGGCAGCATTGGTGGCTTTGAAATTTTACAGATGCAAAAACCATGGTAGAGTTGATGAAATCTTTAGCAAATTTTGTATGAAACTCCTAGTGCTTCGAATAAGGTTTATTTGATGAAAAAAATGTTTAATTCTAAGATGTAAGAAGGTGGATCTATATATAACCATTTGAATGATTTCCATTCTAGTGTAAATCAATTAAAATCAGTAGAAATTTTGTTTGATGATGAAGTGAATGTATTTTTATTCTTATGTTCTTTACCAGATAGTTGGGATAAATTAGTAATGGTTGTTAGTAATATATCGTTTGATTTTAATGGTTTAAAGTTTGATGATGTGGTTAGTGTAATTCTTAAAGAGGAAATACATAAGAAAAGTTTAAGAGAATCATCATCTAGAAACACTTTAAATGTATAAAGTAGGGGAAGATCTAAGGAGATATAATCAAAGAGAAAGAAGAATGGGAAATCAAATTCAAGGAATGGTAGATCCAGATCCAGGTTTAAAGATTTACTTTGATGGAATTGTGGAAAAATAGGACACATAAAGGAGTATTGGTCCAAGGAAAACAAAGAGAATCTACCAGACAAAGGTAAAGAAAAATATAAAGAGGAAAACATTGCAAGTGAAATAGTAAAGAAATATTCCCTTATTCTCTCCTTACATAATAAATTAGAATCTTGGGTTTTAGATTTTGAAGCTTCTTTCCATGCTACCCCTAATACAGAAATTATGTTCAGGGTGATTTTGGACATGTTTATTTTGGATGTGATGATCCATGCAATATTACTGGTAAAGGTGACTTTCATCTAAAGTTGCATAATGGAAATCAGTGGGTATTGAAAGATGTGAGGCATGTGTCAAGCCTCAAGAGAAGTATAATATCTACAAGGAAACTAGGTGAATTTGGATGCATGGTTACATTCACAACCAATTTTTGGAAGGTTACCAAGGGATCCCTTGTTGTGGCAAGAGGAAAGAAGATATGAAATTTATATTTGTCTATATGTGTTACTGATTCCTTTTTTGTGCTATCTACTATAGATTTAGATGCAAACATGTGGCATAATTGGCTAGGCCATATGAGTGAAAAATGAATGTAGATATTAAAGGCTAAGGGTAAGTTATCAGATTTGAAACTGTTAGATCTTGAATTTTGTGAGCATTGAATATTTGGAAAGTAGAAGAGTGATATTTCTCAAGGTTGGGTCAGCAAAGAAGGAGTAGAAATTGGATCTTGTACACTCAGATGTGTGGGGACCAACCCAAGGAGCTTTTATTGGAGGATCCCAATATTATGTGACTTTCATTGATGATGCCACAAGAAAGGTACAAATTTATCATACTAAGCATAAATATGATGTTTTTGAGACTTTTAGAAGGTGGAAATCCCTGGTAGAAAATTAAACAAACTTAAAGTTAAAGTGTCTTAGATTTGATAATGGTGGTGAGCACTACAGTAAGGATTTTAATGATTATTGTTCAATGAATGGAATACATAGAGAAATGACGGTTCCTAGAACACCGCATGAGAACAATGTCACTAAAAGAATGAACAGGAAAATCATGGAACATGCTTGATGAATGAGTATACATGTCAGTTTTCCTTTGAAGTTTTGAGTAGAAGTAACAGATACAACAGTGTACTTGATCAACCTTGGACCTTCAACAACATTGGATGGTGGAATACTAGAAGAAGATTGGTCTGGAAAAGAGGTAAATCTTTATTTTCTTAGATTTTTTTGGCTTAGAAGCTTTTGTGCATGTTGATAGGAAAAATAGGAAGAAGTTAGATGCTAAATCTAAGAGATGTACTTTCATTGGTTATGGGTCTGGTGATTTTGGATATCATTTTTGGGATTTAGAAGATTCTAAGATTGTTAGGAGTTGTGATGTTGATTGGAATGAAAAAAGAATGTATAGGGATCAGGTTTTGGTGCCTAAACATGAACAAGTTGATGATATTTTGAAGGAAAATCAACTTTCAGACCTAAAATAGACATCCACAAACACCGGCATCAGTTTTATAGAAGTCTGTATTGGTCAGGGAAATTGAAATCGATCTACAAGTTTGGGTACTTGAAAGACACCTATAGGGACCAATGTTGGTAATCCTATAACCAACGTCAGTCAGGGAACTATGGCTGGTAAACAAATAGAGGAACCACGATCGGTTACATAACTGTAGTCGACAGAACTTGACCAATGTTAGTCACTGTTAGAGATTGATAGAAATGTGCAACAGGCACATATTGAGCCCACAACACCCCAGATCTTAGTCAGAAGGTCACAAAGAGTAAGTAGACCTACATAGATATTTTCACCTTCCTTCTCTTATTTATTATTGACTGATATTGGTGAACCAAACATCTTTGAATAATTAATATAGGTGGATACTCATGAGCAGTGGGAGCATGGAATGGATGAGGAGATGGAATCCCTAGAACAGAATCAAACATGGGATTTGTTCAAGTTTCCAGTAGGTATGAGAGCATTACAAAATAAATGGGTTTATAGGATCAAGGAAGAAGAGGGTAGACTTAAAAGGTACAAGGGGAGGCTTGTGGTAAATGGATTCACACAGAAAGTAGGTATTGACTTTGATAATATTTTTTCTACTATATTTAAGATCACTTCTATACATACTATTCTAAGTTTAGTTGCAGTAGAGGATTTGCATTTAGAACAACTTGATGTTAATATGGATTTCCTTCATGGTGACTTGGAAGAAGATATTTATATGCAACAATGACTTGGTTACGAAGTCATGGGTAAGGAGAAACTTGTGTACAGATTGAAAAAGAGCCTATATGGGATCAAACAAGCTCCAAGACAATGGTATTTGAGATTTTATAGTTTTATGCATGAGCATGGTTATATGAGATTTGAATATGATCATTGTGTTTATTTCAAGAAGCTTGAAAATGGGAGCTATGTTATTTTGTTATTATATGTGGATGATATGTTGATTACAGGATCTAGTATGCATTACATTGGTGAGCTTAAAGAGAAGCTAGCTCACACATTTGCAAAGAAGGATTTAGAAGCTATAAAGAAAATCCTTGGCATGTAAATTCACTGACACAAGAAGAAAAAGAAGCTATATTTCTGTCAGGAGGCTTATATTAATAAGGTGTTGGAAAGGTTTAACATGCATAATTCAAAACCTATTAGTACACCTAAGGATAGACACTTCAAATTGTGAAACGATCAATTTCCTACATCACATGAGGAGGTTAATTACATGGCACATGTTCCCTATGCTTCAGCGGTAGGAAGTCTTATGTATATCATGGTTTGTACCAGACTGGAAATTACACAGGTAATGGGAGTTGTGAGAAAGTTTATGGATAATCCAGGTAAAGAACATTAGAAAGAAGTCCAATGGATTATCAAGTATTTGAGAGGGATATCTGGTATAGAGTTATGCTATGGAGGGTCAAATACTTCTTTACGCAACTATGTTGATGTGGATACAGATGGAGATTTGGATGGAAGGAGGAGCACCACTGGATATGTTTTTTTAATATGTGGAGCGATAATTAGTTGGATTTCAAGATTGCAAAAGGTTGTGGCTCTGTCTACTACAGAGGTAGAGTATGTTACAGCTATAGAAGCTAGCAAGGAGATGATATGGATGAGCAAGTTCATGAAATAATTGGGTAAGGAATAAGAGGATTTTCAGAGTGTGATCCATTTGGAAAATAACTCATTGTTTCATTCAAGAATGAAAAAAAATCAGTTAAGATATCACTTCATATGGTAGGTATTAGAGGAGGGGAAGCTAAAGTTGAACAAGATTCATATAGATGAGAACCCTACAGATATGCTAATGAAGCCATTGGTAAAGGAGAATTTGGAGCTTCACTCCACTTCCGTTGGTCTTTGATTTTAAGACTTGAAAATGAAGAAACATGCCAAGGAAAAGGATCCAATGATGGTGTTGTACACTATAATGTAGTAATTGATATGAAAGTGGGATATTATTGGGTGTGGAGCTTAATTTCTTCATAGAAAGCTTATTTTTACAATTTTTTTGAACTACACAGTGAACGACATAAGTTAAGGCTAACTGGCATTGGTCAGGATACAACTGACATCGGTCGGGGGTCATAGGGAGGAACTGATGTTGGTCGACCTGTGTGACATTATTTAATTTTTTGGCCAAGAATTAGAATAAAGATTTTGCTTTAAAGTTGATTTCTTGAGTGTAAAAGCATAGTTAGTTTCCTAGAATAGTTATAAATGCGTGTAAGCATTGTATGAGGGTATGCAAGTAAGTAAGAAGTAATTATTTGTATGATAATTTCCTTAGTGAGAAAGAAAGAGTAGCTGAGTGAGGGAAAAACATTGAACATCATGTGAGGTGTTGGAAGATGGAATATATTCATTATATTTCCTTTGTAAAGCACTAAATAATAATATTGGTTGTTTCTTAGTAGATGTAGCTCACACTGGGTGAACCAAATTAACTCTAGTGTTATCTTTCTCTTGTTTAATTTATCTTCTAGTTTATTTCCAAATTCATTTCTTGTATGATTTATCTGATTTTAGATTTGTGCAACATTTTTATATGGTTAACCCCGACAACTTCTTCTCCATCTATGCAATTCATCCAATAACCCTCAAAGTGAGGCTCATGTTCTTCTATGTTGATAACCCGTCGAATGTCATAGTTAGGTCTTGGTGTGAATTTTTCCATTTGGAATATTTCTATTTCTTCCTCCATCAATCTATCCTTTATTATACTTTGGCCTGAATATATTCCAATTTAGATGGGGAACTTGATGAGTTGCATACATGGATGCACTCGTGGTTATCATGACTTAAGGGACTCACTCTTTGAAGAAAAAGAGGCAGAAAATCAACTAGAGTCAAATGCAATATAAAATCCCTAATAACTTAGTCACACTCCCTCTCATGACTCTAGTAGATGTACTCCTTCTACATCCACCAAAACACAGAAAAAGAGAGAAAGTCTAGTGATCTCATCATTGTTCTAGAGACATGATCATCAAAAACATTATTAGATATTTTAAAATATAATATCAATGTAAGTTACCTCATGTGATTTTGGGTGCATTGTATATATTCAGAACCGCCACCCTGGTAGAATCGCTTGGTCCATGAATGGGACTAAAATGTTGATTCCGAGTATGGCGCTCAGAAGTGGGAGAGTCCTATAAACGAGTATTTCCTTATGGCTTCTGTGTCCCTGAAACCATGCTCACCAATGCAAAAACATAGACCACTACTTTGCAAAGGAGAAACGACTAATCTATGGTGTAACCCCCCTAGAGGCTAGTTTAAAACAAGAAATTTTAGTAATTTAATACTCTGAAATACACAACATATTTTCAATTTTATTCATTTTAGGTTATCATAATACACGAGCATGAGAAATATACAAACCTGAGACCGCATTGGCTCCATCCCTACATCCCACTCGCGGACTCATGATCCACGATCTATAAAACGGTTGTTTTGAGTTATAAATATTCTTATCCAATTTTACACACTCGTTGGCCAAAAGCTTAGACAAATCACTAAGTCCTATTGGATGCAAATGAATTACTGAAATGAGTTTGTTTTGACATCCATATATAGGTATGCATATATATATCTATATATATATATATATAAGTTTCCCCTTTTATAGGTGCATATGTTCATAGGATTGGAGCATTTACTTAGAGTGTAAGATTTCCCTGGTCCCCACACAAATCTTGCCATTTTAATGTTACGGGAAAAAATGTTTCAATATTGGTAAATCTATCTTTTACACTTGGGTCTCTCTATGTTTTCATGATTCTCTGGTTTTGAGAGATTTTGGATGACTTCAACATTTTGATCAAACAGGTGCGGCAAGATCAGTATCTTCTAACTCCTAGATTTCAAGAACGCTATACTCAGACTCTAGTTTTTACGCACTTTTCAGTGGGACCATAAGAATCATATCTTTCACAGAGTGTGTGAAATATTGTGTATGCACTTCCTTTAATTAAGTTGTTGTGCTACATTAGTCAGAAATTTCATCCTTACAAAAGGTATACCCAATGCATGATTCATGTCGACTCCATTGGTCAGAAGGTAACCCAGTCTCCTAAGCTCATACGCCAGAATATTTAGTTTGTAGCCTATTTCCATCTATTTTTCTTCCACATATTTTCATTTGCTTCTCCCATTCTAGCTGAAGTCATATACTTCATGTGTTTGTTGTGGCCTTTAGTGTCAGGACCACCACCCTTCCTGTGCGGCGGTTCTAGAACTTTCACCCAGACAGGGCAACGGTCCTATGAAATTTTATCAAAACTCTTCATATGTCACATGATTTCACTTGACTTCCAAGGCATGTTTGTGAACCAAATTTCACATGAGCAAGAGTCTTGATTACCAATTTGGCTACCCACTAAACTTTGGGGCTACTGAGGATCAATGACATGAGGATTCTGGAAGTTATCCTACACCTGAAGAAGATTACTCTGTCACCCAATGATTTGGTCACTCCAGTTGGGCTGAATAACCTGGTGTGCAAAAAGGATCAATCCCAACCATATTCCTATATAATCAATGTTCTAGATTCAGCTTCAACAGGGCCTCCAGAATCCATGGACTGTATCATGCATACCATTGCTGCCAGATTAATCCTACTGGACAATTACATAGTCAAGCTTTCATCAATTGTGTTAACTCTGGCTTCAACTTGGAGAATGGGTCAAGAAGAAGGACACTCATGAATGTAGTGTTAGTCCATCCTGCTCAATGAGAGGTCCATGCCTTACCACTTGTTGTTGCCTCTTTCATGTCCCAATTCCATCTATGCAATTCATATGGACACAAAGAGAAAGAAATGATAAACTGAGGGGACAAGTCATCATACAATAGGATTTACCTCTATTCTGTGAATTCTTGGTTGGAGTTGTAGTTTGATTTCCTTCACTGCTTCAATTTATCATTGTTATGTCATATCAAATAACGTAGAAATAAATTTCCTTTCATTTGCAAGTAATTAGTTAATTTCCAAGAGGGTTCAAATCATTAATAGCAATTCCCTTTGACGGATCCTCTTCTACCCATCCATGTGGATCTGAAGGAGATAATATATGTAGGAGGTTGTCTACATATCATAGATCATTTGGAAAAGTTATTGTTTTAAGTTAGTTTAGTTTCAATACACTCAGCATAGATGAAATGAAGGCATCATTTATCAACCTAAAATTCCCCTTTTAATTAGCCAACCTCAAATGTGTGTACACATTATACAATATATGATCTTTAAAAATTTCTTGTAATGGGATACCATGAAATGATTTGAAACAAGCAATGTTATAGATGAAATAAGACAACATATAGAAATTGATGTCAACTGGATCACCCACACTAATCTTTATAGCTATTGTAAAAAAATTAGCATGGATGGATGCTGATATGAAGCTTTCACCAAACAAAATTCCTTGTTCTTATAAGATAACCATTATAAAAAGGCACTGTACATCGGAAAAGTGACAGGCGAGCGTGAGAATCTACAAGTGACTCTTCCGCGTACCCGACCTCCCAAGGTCATGCCAAGACAGCCGATGGGGATGGAATATGCAGACAAACTAGTTAGGTAGTCTAATGTCTTCGACACGCACTAGTGGAATTTGTGAATCTAAGGCAAAGAAGGCCCTTCTAACTTGGACTGGTGTGATAGATCGATTAGCGAGGATGACTGCTCAAAGGCTCCAATCAATATCGAGCTCTGGCGTGATTCGATCTATGGGTTGCAAAATACATGGAAAATGACCTGGGATTGTTTCGTGTATATCTCCTGATAAGGTCATATAGTGGATGATGAATACAATCGATTCTATGGACGATTTTCTGGCCTAGTCCAGAATTCCCTAGCTTCGTTAGCCGTTATATCTAGTAAGGACAGTTGTTCGATGATGATAGGTGGAAGTGGGGTGGACTGAAATACTAGTGTGCGTAGGCCAGTGTCTATATCTAACTGACTTGTGGATTCGTTGGGCTGTGGGATCTATGGATCACAACTGTAGACTCTTGGTTGTTGCAGTCCTATTATGGTCATACGCGAGATCAAGTTCTAATCCCTAGTATCTAGTAATCATATGCTTTCTCAACTTCTATGTTTAGAACCAATAGTTGTGCAATCTTCTCAGAATACCTTACAGACGTTCTCGTAACCTGGATTCTTAAGCTGGTATCTATATCTACGAGGGTGTCTCCAGCGTCTGGCTGTGGAACTAGAGGATCGCACCCGAATGTTTGTTCTCTTCCGAGCCCCTCTACAGTCATGTGGATGTTTTCTAGAGTAATCTGTAGTTTGGTTGACTTGACCAAAATGCATGTGCTTGGTCATCTTCTATGTTTAATCCTCTTAACTGTGAACTGATCAGTTGTAAATCTGTGGTTGTTCGGAATACTTGTATCCTGAGATTTTGGTCTATGTCAACTATTGCTGTGACTAGGTTTGGTTGAGGCACGATTGGCTCAAATATATATTCCCTGGGCTCTTGAGGTCCTGTGATTGTCATACGAAACAAAATGCAATCTAACTGTGATGAAACAAATTCTAACTAAGTGAAATAAATCTAACTACATATAACTCTTATTTTTATATGAAATATTTAATAATTTTAAGGAAGGCAAACTATTTTAAGCGTATCTAGAAATAATAACTAAACAGTAATTAAAATAGACAAGATAACCGAGTGTAGTTATTTTCCTGTGCGATTTGATAGAATTCTAAATAAGTAAAATAGCTCGTCTAATCTATCTGCAAGACTCTCGATCCTACCTCAGAAGTGAGGAGTGAATCATAGTTTCTCAGAAACTATCAATCCCCACAGCTTCCTTGGCAATGCCAAGAATAGAATGAAATGAAATAAAGTGATTAACTACTCTATTTGATATGAATCTGACTAGAACTTTGAAATGTAAAACCTGGATTCCGCATAACAGTGGGGAATCCGATGGTGTATGTGATCTCGTCCCCTCAGTATGATTTTCTCGTTCTTTCGTGTTCACTTGGATCCAGAAAAGCGTGTAATGCTAGCACCGATAGGAGTAGATTTTGGGACAAGGACAACTCAGAATACAGACCGAGAATGCGAGTAGGAGAGGGATAGCGCAAGAGTACAAAGCTTGGCTTATGCGATTCCTAGCGGGATTTTACTGTGAGTCATGCAACATGAAGCAACCAGAACCTTTGACTATCCTATACGAAGAGCAAAACCTTTGACTATCCTATACGAAGAGCAAAACCTGCAACTTTAATGGCTTCCTAAGCTATAAAAATAAAGACACTGCTTGCACAAGTTGGATATGTGGCTTACCAACAGTTGAATAATACTAACAGGTATATAATGAATTGAACTAAGAACTCTAAGTCACAGTAAAACAAATCTACAGCAAAGAGGAATTCAGAGGTAAACTTCTAACCGGATTGGATGGAGCAACAACACTGCCTACACAAGATGGGTCTGTGGCTTACCAACAGCTGAGCAATACTAACCAAGTATGAAACAAAATATGCTATCAATCCTAAGCAAGCTGACAGACCAAACCACTAAAATGAGGAAATGAGAGCAACGATCAAACTTCAAAATCTAGCCAAGCTTCAGACCAAAAACTCCAGACCATTTGGATGTGCACAAACCATGCATTTATAGGAATTCAAACATCCAAGAACCAAAACCAAATTGAACTCTTAAACAATAAACAAAGGAAAAACACTGTTCCAGGGGACCAAAAACATTAATGCATGCTCAAGTTAGCAAAGAAAGCTGGTGATACGTGATATTTCACGTGAGTCGCGTCAAAAGAGCGTTCTGGAAAACGCGCATAGGACCGCCACTTTGAGTAGGGCGGCGGTTACAGGACCGCCGCCCTGTTTAGGGCGGCGGTTTCGTCACTGAAGGTCAAGAGGCCAAGGAAAGAGGGAAAAAGGGGAAAACAAAGGGTACGGGGGCTAAGCGGGGCATGCAGGATGTTAACGCATACTCCGAGGGTTTTTTCGGATCCCGAACACCTTGCGAGGAGACCTGTATCATCATTGGGGCACTTGTTACACTGTTCTGGCGGTACAGTACCTTACAATTTTGGGTACGTACATATTGCCCCCTCGGAGAAGCATTTTAGCCATGAAGAGGCATGAAACAGTGGGTCCGAGTATGGCCGTCCCGAAATGGGGAGTTGGAAGTTATACCTTACACGTCCGTGTGTTGAAATGACGCCATTCCAAAATTCCCGCTACCTGCAAAATGAAAAGAGAACTCAAGTGCAGATAGATACAATAATTTGGAAAACAAACACTAAAATAACAGGGAAAGAGAACGTACCATTTGTGCGGGGATAGAAACTTACCTCCAACAGTGCTCTGAACCTGCGAAAAATCCATTTTAAAATGAAACAGAACGATATATATATGAAAGTGGGCCCATTTTCCTATTCATTTGCGCGAGTTGATTCGATTGATTTTGAGCTCTGGGACCCACGGTGAAGGTTTCTTGTGTGAATAGAGTCAAAACATCCAGAGCGAGATAGCAACCATGCCCCCACGTGCGGAACACCACCCCACGAGATCACAGGTCGGTTTTCTTTAATTTTGCATTTTTCCCCCTTCAAATTTGAAATGGCAAATTCTTTGTAATGGGGGGGTTATTTTTGAAAATTTTAGGTTCAAAAGGTCCACCTAGGGGGGGCGCCTACTGGGTAGGCTTTGTTTTTTGCTCATTTTGGGCTTTTTAGGTTTAAAAACCCACGCGGGTTTTCGGACCGCGACTGCCGCCCTGGCCAGGGTGGCGGTTACACGACCGCCACCTTGACCAGGGCGGCGGTTACGTGACTGCCGCCTTAAAGGCGGTGGTTACAGAACCGCCTCCCTGCTCAGGGCGGTGGTTTTGTACAGAAAGCAAAAGGAGCTTGCTTTAGACATTGCACTTGTATTTTTATCATTTCTATATGTTTTTACGACTCTCTCGACATTGATTAGATACTAACTTGCTTTGTTTTGTGTGTTTTTGGGTGTATGCAGGCGAGAGAGGAGTACATCAGATGGAGTCGAGAGAGGGAGTGTGATTGGTTGCCCAGGGTATTGGATGCCCTCTCACCAGATGAGGAGGACACATTGTAGAGGGCCGGTATACTGCGTATATCACGCGTGCCTCATGTCGCACCATCTAGTCACATCCTTTGTGACTTGTTTTCTTATTGGGATGCAGATCAGAACACTTTCTGACTGCCAGGGGTCCGTGGTGAGTGGATGATTACTTTGGAGGATGTTTACCGTATCCTGGGGGTCCCGATCATCGGGAGGAGACTCACACTGGAGACAGCAGGGTCCTGAGCATAGATTGCACAGTGGGCAGGTTACATGGGGGATGCAGCCATCTCCACGGGGCCGAAGAAGGGAGTGAGAGTTAGATCCATTCCTTCTTTGCCCATCCCCGTATTTCGATAGGCTATCATGGGGATCCTTGCTTAGAGGCTGATCGGGGACAAGGGAGGGGATACCTTACTATACTGCTGGGCCCCTATCATTGCTCAGATAGAGGGGCATGGCCGGATATACACCTGGGGCACAGATATACTGGGGACCACCTACCATGACTTATACAGGGTGGTCCATTTGCAGGGACAGTCATTGAGCCACCCTACTCTAGTTATGAGTTGGGTGTATGAGTGCTTCATTCCCTATGGAAGAGGCGTGGAGATGGCAGATCCCGGGGCTGTGAGGGCAGCCAGATGGTCAGACATGTCGGTGCTTAGAGCACATCACCAGCCAGTAGCTTCACTTACTACAGTAGACATGGAGGCCACACCGTACCAGCTTATGGCTGGTATATGGGGAGAGGAGACTCTTACACTGATCTCTTGCTCCACCACAGGGAAGCTTATTGACCGTGTGGGACGAGTAGAGGTACATCCTTTCGGTAGGGTTCCTCAGCAGTTCGGCCTCCCATATGTGGGCATGCTTCCTCCAGTGGCACCGGTTTATAGATCAGTCTGTGAGGCTAGAGGGGGGCCTAGAGGCCGTGGTTGGACAGTGGTCACTCCTGGTATTCCTATTGTAGCCAGGGGGATTGTTCGGGCCAGAGGGAGAGCTGGTGCGCCTCAGGCACCTTTGCTTCAGATTTCCGCGGGTCCTGCTCATAGCAGTGATGACCCTATAGATATCGACTTTGATTCTGAGGAGCTTACAGAGGGAGGGTCGGAGGAGTAGACGGATGATAGCGATCCTGAGTGGCATGACACTCAGGATATTTTGCAGGTAGAGAGGGCCGAGAAGAGTGCAGAGAGAGAGACTCTAGTTTCAGAGGAGCCACTCTCCCAGGGCCATGGTGGAGAGGATGAGTCAGTTGTGGGGCGTCATGTTGCTCCTACTACAGGAGTAGACCCTCAGTCAGCAGCAGAATCTGCGGCGGGTGCTGGCCCCAGCGACCCATCTTGGAGGCCCGGTGATTCGAGTAAGTTATCCTCTCATCTTTTCAATGTTTGTTTAATTTAGGATTTTTAATTGCTATCTCTCCTTATGTTTTGATATTATATCTTGTATATTTTAGTCTCTTGCCTAGCTTCTAATTCATTTTTCTTCTTTTTTTTGCAGAGACTGTTGACGAGTGGCGGGATCTAATCCGTAGGGTATGCACTGATTCTTTGATGATCCCTATGGATAAGACCCATGCGGAGCTATATGTAGATGCCGGGGAGCCTTCAGCAGCCGGTAGGCATACTGACGTCTTCGCTCCTGTTTGGCATGTGGCCAGGATGGTGTCAACCCTCCGTACAAAGTTGGCAGGCTATAGGACAGCCAAGCGTCTTATGAGGAGCCATTCTCGTGGCGAGACCACGGCTGCTCCTCGAGACCCTGAGCCCTCCGTGCATTTAGAGCGCCGGCGTAGCCGGAGTCCTAGGCGAGGGCGCGCACCCTTGGAGGGGTCGCGTAGGGGTTGAGAGGCGACTTGGCCCTTGTATATTTTGTATCATGGATTCTTTTGTATATCATGGGCTCTTTGAGCGTTTTGACCATGCCTAGAGCATGATGGCATTGTACATAAACATTGATTATTTATATATATGCATTGATTTTAGATCAAAAGTTTGTCACTCACATTTTTCCTTTCTATTTCCAACTGCTTTGTGTATACTACGATGTATGTGTTATATGCTTTCTAGAATGTATGCAATGGAGAACAGATGATGCAAATGCTTGCTTTCTTTTTGTGTTTCATGATGCTGATACATGATATTGTAGATATATTGTGATCTTAAATCTTAGCTTCTGTGAGCAACTTGGATACCTCATGTTTGTTTTGGCAAAGTGATGAAAATAACCAGTATGATGAACAAATTAACTTGCCCCACTCCTAACTCCACGCAACTAGTAGGATGCGAGGGCTCATCACCAAGAGCCAAGAAGGGTGCAAGTGTATGAAATATGGTGAAACGATAGTGATGAAAGATAGACGAAGCTTTGGTGGAACCAAATTGAAAACTACAAGCTTACTCCACCCGAATGACTTCATAGTTTTGGGTGCAACTTGCTTTGCGGTTTATCTAGACTTAGACCCGTAGATGGCCACATGGTAGACAAAATCTGGTTTTTAGGATTTTTAACTCTCTTGGAATTTTGAACATCTGATTCATTCGTTTTTGACTCAAAGTTTGAATAGTTTGTTTATGACCTTTTAATGTTTGCATTGTCTAGAGGACCCCCTACACTTTGCCCCATGCTACTAGTAAGAAGCGTGGGTTTATCACCGTGGGCAAGGCATAGGCGAGTAAGGGCATTTCCATCCTTTCCCAACCCTACATCACTAGTAAGAGATGCAAGCTCATCACCGAAGGTTGGTAGGGAAAGGAAATGTGTAAAAATAAAATTTTCTGTTTAATCACTTTTTGACTTGTCTTTTTGAGTAAAATGTCAGTATATGCTTGTTTCCAAAGAGATGTATATATGGGATAGATGTGACACCATGAAGCTTCTAGAACAGACCATAGGCAAGACACCAATCCTAAGAAGAAATCAAAGCGAGAACAAACTTGCAGATCTTGGTATGGTTACCGTTAAGACTTCGTCATGTTTGATTTTATTTGATAAAAGATTCTGAAGTGATTGATGATATCGCGAAAATGGAGAGATATGATTAGAAAGTTTTGTGCCAACAACATCATGAGTTTGTAATGAATTACTTTTGAGAATAGACTCCTTGATCACAATCTGTGTAAGAAACAAATGGACAAAATGATCCTAATTTATATGAAAATGCAATGTAGATAGCTATATAGGTAGCGTTAGCTGCTTATGCGTAGAAACGCTTGAGGTGCAGGGAATTGACTGTTTTACCAAATTCCTCACCTTCTAGCATGCATAAGAGGTATGCACCATTTCCATAGTCCTTCGTGACTCGGTATGGGCCCAACCATTTGGGCCGAAATTTCCTTCCTTCTCCGGTCTTCTTGTCGATCCGGCTGTCTAGTCTTAGAACTAGATCACCTTCGTATATATCGCGTTCATAAACCTTCTTGTTATACTGCTGGCACATTCGGTCAGCATAAGCTCTATGCCGTTGTTCAGCATCTAACCTAATTTCATCTAGGCTTTCTAATTGGGAAAGACGTACTTCTCTGTAATCGTCTTCATCCAGAATCCCTTGTAGTGAAATGCGGAGACTGGGTATTTCGACCTCAAGTGGGAGAACTGCTTCTGCCCCAAATACTAGCGAGAAAGGAGTTGCTCCTGTTGGTGTTCTTATTGAGGTTCAGTGGGCCCACAAGGCCGGATATAACTTCAAATGCCAATCTCGCTTGTTTTCTTTCACCGTTTTAAGGAGAATGGCTTTCAGCGTTTTGTTTGTTGCTTCAGCCTGCCCATTGGCTTGGGGATAATACAAGGAAGTCGTATGATGGCTTATTTTAAATTTGTTGCATAGTTCACGAAATTCTTCATTCTTGAAAGAAGTTCCATTATCTGAGATAATGATTTGTGGGATACCGTACTTGCAAATGATTTGATTTAAAATGAACTTAGCGATTACAGAACCAGGTATGGTAGTAAGAGGCATGGCCTCCACCCATTTGGTAAAATATTCAGTGGCCGTAATTATAAAATTGTGGCCATCTGTGGATGAGGGAGAGAATTTCCCTATTAAGTCTAGGCCCCATGTAGAAAAGGGCCATGGAGGAGCGATTGGTTGTAGAGCTTGTGCTGGCATATGGATCTCGTGGGAGAATTCCTGGCACTTATGACACCTGTGTGCAAACTCTATCGCATCATGTTCTAGAGTGGGCCAGAAATATCCCATTCGATGTATTTTTTGAGCAGTGGCATGGCCACCGAAGTGGCCTCCACATATACCGCTGTGGGATTCATGGAGAATCCTCTTGGACTCTTCTGTGTCGACACACCTTAAGAGCATTCCATCGAATGCTTTTTGATAGAGCACCTGCTCTATAATGACATATTTGGCTACGATTATGCGTAATCACCTTCTTTGTTGCGGTGTCACTGCATCTAGGTACATATGGTCCATGATATAATTAATGATATCAGTGTACCAAGGGCACTCAGAAATAGCAGGTTGAGTTTCGATGTAGTATACGCATTCATCTGGAAAATCCAAATCTACTAGATCACCTCCGTCTAATGGGTTATTAGCTAACCAATCCGTGATGATTTGTCCTTTAACTGACTTCTGATTTACAAATGTTAATTTGAACTCTCCCATTAAGGTTATAAAATGTCCAGCCTTTTTGGATAAGGAACCTTGTGTGAGAAAAGTCCGTAAATGGTCCGTCTTTACCATGACCTTTGTTTCTTGATTCAGCATGTAATGTCTTAGACGTTTGGTAGCAAAGACTATGGTAAGACATTCTCGCTCTGCTTGTGTATAGTGTGTTTCATAGTCGAGTAGTGTTCGGCTAATGAAATAAATCACACGTTCTCTCTTGTCATCGTCTTCTTGGGCCAACATATAGGCCAGTGAGACATTGGTAGCTCGTGAATATAGGATTAATGGGCGATCCATCTTAGGTGGCATTAGCGTAGGTGGTGACAGCAAGAAACGTTTAACTGCGTTGAAAGCTTCGTTGCAGTCTTCGGTCCAATCAATGCTATAGTCTTTCTTGAGTAAATTGTTGATTGGATGAATAGCGAAGCTTAAGTCCGGGATGAATCTCCGGATTGCACCCAGCTTCCCGAGAAATGATCTGATTCCAGATTCACTCAAAGGTGGGACCATTTCGAGGACAACTCGAATTTTGGTTGGATCAACGTCGATCCCTCGTGACGATATGATGTAACCTAGGAGCTTTCCTCCTGTTACACCAAAGACACATTTCTCTGGGTTTAGCATGACTCCGTATTCTATTAGGCGTGAAAGAATGATGCGGAGTACTTCGGGATGGTCACAATGCTTTTTGGCCTTAGCCAATAAGTCTTCTACGTAAGATTCCACAATTTTATGAATTAGATCATGAAATATGTATGTCATGGCCCGCTGGTACGTAGCACCAGTGTTCTTAAGACCGAATGGCATAACAGCGTAGCAATAGGTTCCCCAAGGAGTTATAAACGTGGTTTTAGCTTGATCTTGCTCGGATATTCTGATTTGATTGTATCCCGAGAATCCATCCATGAGAGATAAAAGTTCAAAACCAGCTATTGCATCAACAATAACGTCTATGGATGGTAATGGGAAATCGTCTTTAGGACACGCTTTGTTGATGTCTCAGAAATCTATGCAAATGCGTATCTTTCCGTTCTTCTTGAGAACGGGAATGATATTAGATACCCATTGGGAGTAGTCAACTGGCTTGATAAATCCTACCTGAAGGAGTTTTATTACTTCCTCTTTTACCATGAGAGCTACTTTGGGTTTCATGGGCCTTGATTTTTGTTTAATTGGCTTTGCATCCGATCTAGTGACGAGGTTATGTACCGCAATGTGGGGTGCGACTCCCGTCATCTCCTTGTAATTAAATGCAAACACCTTCTGATGTTCTTTGAGAACCTGAGTATGTATTTCCACTTCTTCTGGTGTCAACGAAGAACCTAGTTTCAATATTATTGGTTCATCTTCTGTCCCAATGTTGACATTGATTGTTTCTTCGATTAAAGAGGTGTTACCCTCTTCGAACTCAAGTGGTGCTGGAGGTAAATCTAAATCATCCCCATTTTCTATTGTGTATATGTTAGGTTCCCTTTGTGACGGAAGATCCGTTATGGGATTTCCGAAGTAGGAGGATGAATGTGGGATCAGGGATAAATCTAGCATGTGATAGGAGAGATGTAATGCTGCATAGGCATTTAAATAATCCAAAGTAGCCGCATCATTTCAACATGGTCTAGGATGGTAGATTCACTTCCGCTTAAAAGAGGATTTGTCATTGTTTTCATTAATGGCTCGTCACGAATGGATATTGTGAAGTGAGTATCTTCTAGCTCATTGCTTGGAGTAAAATGTGATGCCGAGGTTGCTATTGAATCGGTGAGAAGATTTTTCTCTCACGGGATCACTTCAATGGATATGAAGTTAAAAGCCTTGCTTAAATCTAATACAGCATTTTTGTAGAGTTGTAAATGTTCAGCTTTAGTTTCATATACTTTAGAAACTTGGTTTGTTACTAATTGCGAGTCTCCCAAGACTCTGATGTTATTAATACCAATTCTTCTGGCTAAGGTGAGGCCAAGGAGGAGGGCTTCGTACTCAGCACCATTGTTTGTGCATTCAAATTTTAACTTAAATGAGAATGGGAGGACCTTCTCCTTGGGTGAAGTAAGAATTATACCTGCCCCTGCTCCATAACGACATTTAGCTCCATCGAAATGGAGAGTCCAATACTTAGCCGGGAGTGTAGATGTTGGGGCATCTGCCGCGTTTGCACACTCTACTTCTATCATACAGAGATCCTCTGCTGGTAAGGAACCAACACCTAGGGAAAATCCTATGCCTACTGAATTGAATGGTAAGAACATTGGTGAATCTTGTTCTATCAATTCAACGATTTTCGCAGTAGTCCCTAATGATACTGTTTCTTTAGTTTTACCTTTAGGGGTTGGAGTTGTTTTGGCTATGCTGGTAGTTTCAAGATCCGTTGTAGGTATCAACTTTTCCTCTGGCTTTGGGTCAGAGGGTTTATTAAGTTGGTTTTTTGGCAATTCAAATTCTGAGTGCACCCCTGGTCTTTTCTTTAGATCAGCTAGGTGCAAATCGAAAGGTTTTGGATCGCCTTTGGCTACAAATACCTTTCCCAGATGCAAGAATCTTACTTCTTGAAATAGCGTGGAAGGGATTGCCTTCATTTGATGTATCCAAGGTCGGCCGAGGATCATATTATAGTTAGTTTCCCGATCTATAATGTAAAACTCAGTCAAGATGGTTTTGGGCCCTAAGGTGACTGGCAGTATTATAGTTCCTATCGAAGTGGCTTTAAGGCTATCATAGCCTCTCAAGGTATTTCGTGTAGTGGAACAGTTTTTTTCTCCATATCCAAGTTTTTGGAGGAAAGAGAAAGGGACTATGTTAACTGCAGCCCCATCGTCAACCATTTCCCGTTTTACATAGTTATTATAAACCCACACTTGCAAGTGTAAGGCTGGGTCACCTCGGCGTGCGATCTCAGTGTCTGTGGGCATTTTACTTATTTTGAAGATGAATTCGACATCCTTGTCCGGCTGCCCCGGAGGGTGGATATCAAAATCTACATGATTTACTTGTGTTTCAGGAGGTGGAGTGATGTTAATTAGATGGCCTAGACCTAATGCTTCTAAAAGAGCAGCTCTGTGAGGGGGAGAGTTCTTTAGTAAGTCCAAAAATGAAATGTGTGAAAATGTCTTTGTTAGGTCACTAATTAAATCATAGGCACCGATAGGTTTTTCAACTATTTGCTGACTCTTATCTGTCTCTGGCAGATGACTTGGGCTTGGTTGAGAGAAATACTCTCGTGTTCTTGTTATAGCTTCGATAGGTAGTTCAACGTATAATTCTACCAAACTAACTATCTTAGGTCTTGGTTGAGCTCCCAACTGTGTCACAACTGACGGATTTAATGAAGTCGAAGCTTCATGATCATTGTTTCCCGTTATTGCACCTTTGTTTGTTCCGGTTGGATTCAGCCTATTGCTGTCATGATTTGGGAGCGGATCATTAAAGATCTTGAGGGGAGCATTCTGAGGAGAAACTGCCCCTGCGAGAGTATTTGGTGATGATGAGACGGGATCTGCCAAAAACAAGTTTGTGAAGAACTGTCTTTGTTCTTCTGGCAAACGTTGCATAAATTTATTGTAGTCACGGCACGTTCTAGTGACGTGACCATGAATTTTATGGAAACCACAATAAGAATTGGGATTATAATTCCCATTTTGTTGGTTTGGTGTGTATTGTGGCCTAAAATTCTGATCAAACTGTTGCCTATTAGGACCAAAGTTTTGGAATTGTTGTTTTTGGTTTTGACTTTGGTTTTGGTAACCAAGTGAGTTTTGGCTTGGCCCTTGTATGGGATTTTTCCATTGTTGTTGTTTTAGATGGTTAAAATCCACTGTATTGACCGTTGGGGTAAAATTGTTTCGCTGGTTGTTTTTTTGTGACAGAGTATTAACAACATTTACCCTCTTGGGCTGGTCGGTTACCCCATCCGTTATTACCCCACGATTTTTGTTAAGGATTTTGGGTCCTTGATTGACGTTTTTGGTAGTTGTAGTATTTTGAGTGGAGGTAATTAACCTCCCGTTTGCTCCATACGTCTTACGACCACTATCTATTGCTGCCTGGTCTATTCGTAGAGCGCTCTCAAGTACTTCATCATAAGTCCTCAGTGGGAACTTCTGGACTTCTTCCTTCACTTCTCTGCTGAGAGAATGAAGGAATAAATCGCATAGTTCCATCTAATCCATGTTTGGAGCACTTGCTGATGAATAAAGAACCGTACGCCACCTCTGGATGAAATGGGTGACAGATTCGTTGTGTTCTTGTTTGATATGCAAGAATTCCCTGATTCCTGTTCTCAGTAGTTTGTTCATGTCGAAGGCTTTGATGAACTCTGACACGAGTTGTTTAAATGAATGTATGGAAGCCTCAGGTATTCTATAATACCAATCGAGAGCAATGCCCTCTAGTGTTTTGGGGAATATTTTAGCAATAACCCCATCCCAAGGGAGTAATTCTCGTATGGCTGTAGCGTAAGCTTTGATATGCGTGTTTGGATCTCCTTCACCCTTGAACTTAGGAAAATCAGGGAGAGGTCTTGGAAGCATGATGCTTCGTATGGTGAAATCTAAGGGTTCCTTTAGATATTCCGAATACGTCCCTATCGCATAGCTTTCGACCATTGATGGTGTTTGCTGAGGGAGTGGGGGTGGGATGGGTTGTTGATACGGTGCAGCGTACACATTGGTAGGGGCATAGGGAGGTCCCTGCGTTGGAGCAAACATGCCGGGAGAGGAGAACATATCTCCTTGTGGTGATTTAGAGTACATGTTTAAATAGGACGGGGTATTGTCGAGGAATGGACTGTTCGACACTAGACCGGGAGGAGTAGTGTTAGAGATGATAGGCCTTGTTGGCGTTTGCTATGGATATTGAGGAGGCATGCCTAATGTGCCTACTCCTGTAAGGAGATCTACCTGACCAGAGTGGTATGGAGGATTGGAACTTCCTGTTTGTATGAACGGAGAATTTTGACTTGCTTGAGCCAGTTCTAACCCTCTCACTCTTTCTACTAACGTTGAAATGACTTCATTTGGTGAAGCCATGGTACTTTGCCTGAGTGGTGTTTGTTGTATACCTTGGTGTTGTAAAGGTACGTGATATCCTGTCATAAACTGATCACTATCTTGCCAAGTTTCTCCAAGAATACTTCCTGTATGCAGTGGCATAGAGGTATTTTCTTGAAAAGAGATTTTGGGTTGTATTTGTAAACCTCCTATAGGTGGGTACATTCCCCGGGAGCGTTGTTCACTCCTAGGATAACGTATTGATTGTCCATTGTCTAAGACCAGGTATGGATCCAATTGCCTACTAACCTGTGGTCTGAGTAGCATTTGAGGAGATGAACCAGATTCTCCTATAAACGTCATATTGTTTGAACCTGAAGGCTCTGTTTGTTGGGTTTGAGGGGGTTGATCTAACTCCTCAGCTTGAAAAGATGAACTATATCTGATTCTTGGGGTTTGTGTTGACAACTGATTTGTTGAATAGTTGTCACCCCATACTGAGAGCGAGGGTGATGATTCCCTATTCTGTTGGGTGTAGTATGCCTCAAGACCCAGGAGGGGTCTGCCATATGCGTCGAATCCTGACATATTCGGGGGGTATATGAATACCCGCAGAATAATGGGAAGGAGCGAAGGTGGATGAGAGAAGATGAAACTTCTCAAAGAGAAGGTGAAACACTTGTTTGTTTCACGTCGGGTTCACCAATTTTATACGTCGAAAAAGCGATAGGCGAGCGTGAGAATCTACAAGTGACTCTTCGGCTTACCCGACCTCTTGAGGTCATGCCGAGACAGCCGGTGGGGATGGAATATGCAGACAAACTAGTTAGGCAGTCTAATGTCTTCGACACGCACTAGTGGAATTTGTGAATCTAAGGCAAAGAAGGCCCTTCTAACTTGGACTGGTGTGATAGATCGATTAGCGAGGATGACTGCTCGAAGGCTCTAATCAATATCGAGCTCTGGCGTGATTCGATCTATGGGTTGCGGAATATGTGGAAAATGACCTGGGATTGTTTCGTGTATATCTCCTGATAAGGTCATATAGTGGATGATGAATACAATCGATTCTATGGATGATTTTCTGGCCTAGTCCAGAATTCCCTAGCTTTGTTAGCCGTTATATCTAGTAAGGACAGTTGTTCGATGATGATAGGCGGAAGTGGGGTGGACTGAAATACTAGTGTGCGTAGGCCAGTGTCTATATCTAACTGACTTGTGGATTCGTTGGGCTATGGGATCTGTGGATCACAACCGTAGACTCTTGGTTGTTGCGGTCCTGTTATGGTCATACGCGAGATCAAGTTCTAATCCCTAGTATCTAGTAATCGTATGCTTTCTCAGCTTCTATGTTTAGAACCAATAGTTGTGCAATCTTCTCAGAATACCTTACAGACGTTCTCGCAACTGGATTCTTAAGCTAGTATCTATATCTACGAGGGTGTCTCCAGCGTCTGGCTGTGGAACTAGAGGATCGCACCCGAATGTTTGTTCTCTTCGAGCCCCTCTACAGTCATGTGGATGTTTTCTAGAGTAATCTGTAGTTTGGCTGACTTGACCAAAACGCATGTGCTTGGTCGTCTTCTATGTTTAATCCTCTTAACTGTGAACTGATCAGTTGTAAATATGTGGTTGTTTGGAATACTTGTATCCTGAGATTTTGGTCTATGTCAACTATTGCTGTGACTAGGTTTGGTTGAGGCACGATTGGCTCAAATATATATTCCCTGGGCTCTTGAGGTCCCATGATTGTCATACGAAACAAAATGTAATCTAACTGTGATGAAAAAAATTCTAACTAAGTGAAATAAATCTAACTACATATAACTCTTATTTTTCTATGAAATACTTAATAATTTTAAGGAAGGAAAACTATTTTAAGTGTATCTAGAAATAATAACTAAACAGTAATTAAAACAGACAAGATAACCGAGTGTAGTTATTTGCCTGTGTGATTTGATAGAATTCTAAATAAGTAAAATAGCTCGTCTAATCTATCTGCAAGACTCTCGATCCTACCTCAGAAGTGAGGAGTGAATCATAGTTTCTCAGAAACTATTAATCCCCACAACTTCCTTGGAAATGTCGAGAATAGAATGAAATGAAATAAAGTGATTAACTACTCTATTTGATATGAATCTGACAAGAACTTTGAAATGTAAAACCTGGATTCCGCAGAACAGTGGTGAATTCGATGGTGTATGTGATCTCGTCCCCTTAGTATGATTTTCTCGTTCTTTCGTGTTCACTTGGATCCAGAAAAGCATGTAATGCTAACACCGATAGGATTATATTTTGGGACAAGGATAGCTCAGAATGTAGACCGAGAATGCGAGTAGGAGAGGGATAGCGCAAGAGTACAGAGCTTGGCTTATGCGATTCCTAGTGGGATTTTACTGCGATTCATGCAATGTGAAGCAACCAGAACCTTTGACTATCCTATACGAAGAGCAAAACCTGCAACTTTAATGGCTTCCTAAGCTATAAAAATAAAGACATTGCTTGCACAAGTTGGATATGTGGCTTACCAACAGCTGAATAATACTAACAGGTATATAATGAATTGAACTAAGAACTCTAAGTCACAGTAAAACAAATCTACAGCAAAGAGGAATGCAGAGGTAAAATTCTAACCGGATTGGTTGGAGCAACAACACTGCCTGCACAAGATGGGTCTGTGGCTTACCAACAGCTGAGCAATACTAACCAAGTATGAAACAAACTATGCTATCAATCCTAAGCAAGCTGATAGACCAAACCACTAAAATGAGGGAATGAGAGTAAAGATCAAACTTCAAAACCCAGCCAAGCTTCAGACCAAAAACTCCAGACCAAAAACTCCAGACCATTTGCATGTACACAAACCATGCATTTATAGGAATTCAAGCATCCAAGAACCAAAACCAAATTGAACTCTTAAACAATAAACAAAGGAAAAACACTGTTCCAGGGGACCAAAAACATTAATGCATGCTCAAGTCGGCAAATAAAGCTGGTGAAACGTGATATTTCACGCGAGTCATGTCAAAAGAGCGTTCTGGAAAACGTGCACAGGACCGCCACTCTGAGCAGTGCGGTGATTTCATCACCGAAGGTCAAGAGGCCAAGGAAGAGGGAAAAAGGGGAAAACAAAGGGCGTGGGGGAAGCGGGGCATGCGGGATGTTAACGCATACTTCGAGGGCTTTTTCAGATCCCAAACACCTTGCGAGGAGACCTGTATCATCATTGGGGCACTTGTTACACTGTTCTGGTGGTATAGTACCTTACAATTTTGGGTACGTACAGGCACATCCATTCTTGAAAATCAATGGCTCCTTCTAACCTTTCCATTTTTCTCAGTAATACAATAAGGTCCTCAGCTTCATTGACAAACATGGACCTGGTAAATCTCTTTGGGATTCTCTTGAAAGATGGTTTTTTGTCCTTCAACCATTTGGCATTTAGCATTATAACATAATAATCATGCCTTGCCTCATAATCAATATGTATAGGCTCAAATGTAGCAATTATCAGTTGATCCAAATTTGGTAACCCTAGAATCTCCCTAAAAGCCCCTGGTGTCAATTTTATAACCCTTTCTCCACCTCCATCCAATACTTCTCTCATTTCTAGATTGTAGTTCTCAGCAAATATCCATATGATCTCAGGAGTGTGTATGGATGGTGGGAAAGAAGCTCTTAGGGAAATGTCACTGGCATCAATGGTTACCATCCACTTACTTTTATTTGGATTACTCAACCTTCTCCAAAAATCATCTAAGTCAACATTTAATAACTTTGTGTTTATGAACTTATTTAAATCACTAGTAATGCCAAAACCTATGTGGAAGCCTGATGCTAGGGTCCTCATCTTGAAAATATTTTCTTTTAATTTTAAGCTTAAGTATTGAGAATTAGTAGTGGCAGAGCTAAGACTTACCTATTTTTTATGAACTCTGTGAACTTTCATTCTTCTTTCACACTTCCCCATTCTTTATCCCAATTTTTATCCTTTCCTTTTACCAATTCATGTAGCTAGGGAACCCATATATTTGTATGCAATCGAAACAATTCAAAATTCTTGGAAGCTTTTAAGAATTATACCTTGATTCTTGTAAAAATGCATTAATGGTGGCAGACATAAATTGTTCCATCCTAGCTATCGATCTTGCTTTCTTAATTTGAACATGGACCATCCACGTGGATTAATATGGAACTTTGTGGGGCTAGGGAGTCTTTTTTCACATTTTCATTATCTTTCAAATGATTGAAAGTTTGCAACCTTGACCCGAACCTCCGCCTCTTGACTTTTGATGAGGGGTTGCCACGTGTTTCAATCTGAAAGGTGGCGGTGCTGTGGAACTCATTTTAATTTTTAACCAATATCTCACATAAGTGCAAGACTAAATATTTGACCTGGGCATCCACATGTCTATTTTGCCTAAAAAACTAACACGTGTCCTCAGTCAAGCTTCAAAGGCATATTCACACTTTGTACTATAATTTTCATTTGGTAAAAAACTGCACCAATGATCAACTTCTCCATTCCAACCATGTCTAAACACGTATTATTTTTTGGAAGAAGAACCTTCTTTACATTTTACACTCGTAACTCAAATATTCCCTGGAATATTCCATTGGGTTTCGTAGCTAGGCTTGCATTTTGTAGTTTTCATGAAAATTATGTAGTTTTGAAAACACGACCTGCCATAACACCACTAGTTATATCATGCCACGTAGTTTTGTATGGTGGAGGAAAACATGCAGTTTACAATAATTGTCACATAGATGATATACATAAGAGATTTACTTGGTTTAAAACAATCAATCATCAAGTTTTTTATAGGGATTGCACATGGATGGTATGATTATCACATTCCTTGACCAAAAAAGATGATTCACATCTTAAACACAAGATTTTTCACTTGCATTCTATTTTCTTGAATATTGTGTGTATGTAAGATCAAAACAAATAAGGTAAGGGTAAGGAGGAATACTTGTGAGTGAAGGTAGAAGGTAGATTGTGCACGTTCTAATTTCCTGATCCAATGCTGATTGTGAGAACTTCAATTTTTCTAGAAGGAACTACCTACAAATACAAACAAGACCACAAAAAGAATATTAAACAATATATATTAGTGGACTACCTAGCTTATGCTAGATCCAGGAAGTGTGCTACTTCCTAGATGGCTATCAATCCACTATTTAAAACAACTCAATGTAAGAAGTATTTTGAACCAATAATGTCTTATTGTAGTTGATATGATTTAGGTATCTCATTCAAGTACAATAACAAAATCTAATCTAATATGATATGTTATGATCAAATCTGGAAGTTAGAAAAGTAAATAAAGTGGTGGGGATAGGTCAAGGTCAAGCTTTAGGTGATTTGGGTTATTTGGATGAAAGGTACGAGGTTGTTGTTATAGGCAGGTTTTCCAGAAACAGAGACCGACATCAGTATGGTATGACCAATTCCATTTGAGGGGAAACCAATGAAGGTTTGGGTTAACCGATGTCAGTAGGGTTAGGTTGATGGAAACTTAGTGAAGGTGGGTTTTGGTGATTCTTTGATATTTCCCAGAGAATGAATAGGTAATGGGGTGGTAGATGGCAATGCTAGGGATAGTCAGAGGTGTTTGGAGTTAGGTATGGGGGGTTAAAAAGATGTAGGTGATTGGATGGAGGGATTTTCAAGAGGGTGAGAGATGATGGGATGTAAGGGAGACTAGAACCCTCCAATAAACATGAAGAAACTAATCTAAATAAATATGGGAGGGTGCAGATCTAAAGGTACTTACTGGTGTTTACAAACCTAGTTATTGGATGAAGGTGATGGTTGATCCATGTAATTGGTGATCAGTGTCATGGATATGCTTCTTGGAATTTTTATGTGAATACTTGCCTTTCATATTAGTGTTTAGTTGTTGGTGCAGTGTGTCTGGATGTGTAGGAGTACTCTGGTGCATGCTTGCATGTAAATCTCTCATCTAAAATACTTTAATAATTCTTCCAACCTCTTAAAGAAGGTTACCAAAATGAATATATGGTAACCAATGATGTTTTAGGGTTACCAACATTGGTTTAGGGTTGACCGGTGTCAGTTAAGGTGGGAAATCATAGGTTTACTAAAAATGACAGATCTTGGCAATCCTTTTGGCCAACTCTATCTATTCTTGCGGATCAAAACAAAATGTTGTGCTTAGATAAGTGGGAATGTGGTTAGAGGAAGAATAGGCATGTGATTTTAGGGTTGAACTAAGTCTTAGTTAAATAAGTTAGGTATGATTAAGTCTTAGTTAGTTATGGTGAGTGGATATTGAGTCCTAGTAAAAGGGAATATTCATAGGTTTACTAAAAATGACAGATCTTGGCAATCCTTTTGGCCAACTCTATCTATTCTTGCGGATCAAAACAAAATGTTGTGCTTAGATAAGTGGGAATGTGGTTAGAGGAATAATAGGCATGTGATTTTAGGGTTGAACTAAGTCTTAGTTAAATAAGTTAGGTATGATTAAGTCTTAGTTAGTTATGGTGAGTGGATATTGAGTCCTAGTAAAAGGGAATATGCTAAGAATAGGTTTTGTGATGAGGTTTCTAGGTGACATGGAAGTTAGTTTAATTAAGGTAATTGAATAATGAATATTGTGATCATGGGTCTTGATTTAATTTGGGTAATTAAATTAATATACATGTGGGTAAAGGAGGAGCGTGACCTAAATTTGGTGTCTACATTTTCCCCTTTTTGTTGCATAGCTTATATTAGTAAGCGATGCTAACAAAAATAATAAGTGGTTGTCCCATGTGTGGGTGAAGGTGATCCCCCTCAAACTAGGCACTGATGAGGTGTAATACGAAATTTTTGAGTGGTTTGATAAATGTTTAGTTGGTGGAAGTGAAGACGTAGGAGTCAACTCAGGTAATAGGTAATAGGATAGGGTCCCAAATTTAGGTAATGGGTAATGAAAATCAAATGCACACACACACATGTATAGATCACACTATGGTACCAGGTTGAAGAGCGTGCAAACTCTACATCATCCAAGGTTGATAAGTTTATCTAAAAAATGATGAAGTGATTCAGGAATCCAAGGTATAGGATATGGTCTGGAAACACAACGTAGGCCAGGTACATGAATGTTTAGGTATGTTCCGGTACACTAAAGGTTTGGGTTGGGATAAACAGAATGACAATAGGCCATGTATGGTTGTTAGGTTAAAATAATGTAGGTAACATCATCACAAGGTATAGTGAGTACATAAGGTCAATGGTCACACCAAGTAGGCCAGGTTCAGGAAAATAGGTCATGGCACGGGTAAGGCCAAGGTATATGTAAAATAACAAATCCAAAGACACAACTAAGGAAATTTAGGGGTAGTTTGGGCCTATACGTATGGTTCAATAGGTGTCTGTAATGATAAAAGGTGTTTAAGCACTAATGGTCGTAGGTAAAAAGAAGCTTAGCAAGGACAAATAACTATAAGGGTTGGCTGATGCCGGTTATATGGTAACCGACATCGGTTGGCTAGGGCACAAATATGACCAACATCGGTCATGTTGGATTGGGGTTAAAAAAAGGAAAATTCTATTTTTTACAGAATCATTTTTCATTTTTCAATCGTAGAAAATGACAGAAGAGAGGTGTAAAGTGATAGAAAGAGACGGAGAGATGAGTTGGTGAGCCTCATAGCGGGTGATTGGCATTTGGTTGGTGCATCCATGAGATCAGGTCAAGTGATTCGATTGGTTGGTTCAAGGTGAGGAGTGGATTTTGGCATGGAAGAGGTGAGAGAGGGTTTGGGTGGGCCACCAGTGCAGCAACCAGACATACTGCCACGCCGACAGAACCGAGATGACGTAATATTGGATCTAATTCTACTCTTGTTAGTTGAAATAGTGCGTAGAAATTGGTTTGGGTAGGAATAAATTTGAATTTGGAAGAAAAAGTGATGAAATAGGAAGGGTAGGAAGTCCAATGTGGGTTAAATAGGGGTAGGGAGGAAGGTAAGAGAGATTTGGGTAGGATAGGGTAGGTATTTAGGTTGGTATGGGTAAATTTTGAGAAATAGGGGGGAGGGTTTTTGGGTTTGGTCAGTGCAACAGTGACCAACGTCGATCAAGGGTGGCCGACATCGGTCAGCCATAGCTGACATCGATCAAATATTAGGTGACTGATGTTGGTTAGTGTTTGAGGAAAAATAGATCAAGAAAGGGTTAAGATGAGAGGGAAAGAGAAAGAGAGGCAGTGAGGATAAATGTAAGTGTGTTGAGAATAGGTAGGGTAAAAGGTATATATGATACAAGTCGAGGGGTGTAAAAGTTGTATGGGGGAAAGGGGTAGGTCGTTAGGGTTGTGGGGAAATAAATAATAAGAATTTCAGGAATAGGTTAGCTAGGTAAGTGATATGTTAGGTATGGTAAAAATTTAATTATGGTGTGGTTTGTTGGGTGCAGGCTAGGGACGAGTTGCAGATGAGAGATAGAGTACTACCTCTGCTATTAGTGGTACGAGGGAGTGTGATGGAATAGGAGTGGTGTCATGTTATAGATGTCATCCTTATTTGGGTCAGATGATATAGGAACATAGTTCAAGAGACAAGATTGATGGTCACACTCATTAATAGATGGGATTCAATGACCAACACATTTCATCTCCTGACGAGTGAGATCACAGTCACCCTAGTGGATGTGTACAGGATCTTTTGGCTACTGATAGTGGGGATGCAGGTTTATTATATTTCTTCAGAGGCATCATAGGAGCTGATGTTGACAATTTTTGGAGAGGGGATGGAACATATGAGGTTCCCTAGTGTGAGCCTGAGCTATGGAGATATGTATGCGGCCCATCCTGAGGAGATGAGGTTAGTGGTCCTGATCATGGAGGTAGTGTGTTGTTTTGCACTACTAGATGTGGAGGGTGGGAGATTCCCACAAGAACTAATGGGGGTTATTCATGACATGATGGAGGATAGGATTTGTTTTTCTTGGGCACCACCATTCTTGGTGTATATTTACAGGGATTTGTGGGCCTACGGGAGGTTGCGGAGGTTCATTTTGTGTTGCACCTTTCTTCTCCACTGTTAGGCATATGAGCACATCATATGTGTTCTTCCATTTGGTATGCCCCGGCTAGATGAATTCGATACAAACTTGGTTCAGGTTAGATATAGGCATTGGGTGGAGAGTGCATGGCTGCCAGGGATACACATGATGTGGCGTATTATAGGCAGGTGTCGGAGGGGTTATCTTGAGTGGACATCATTTAAAGGTCGTATGTTGGCTTCCCTTCATATAGGTAGATGACAGTGGAGCTGAACAAGTTACAACTACTAAGGTTGATAGAGGGCACCATGCGAATAAGCATGAGATGATACCTATTGATAGGTTTAGGCAACAGTTTGGGCTGCCCCAGGATGTGCCACCACCATTCCCTCAGTAGAGGAGAGATGACATAGAGAGGCCTATTCCTCAACCACAGCTGACAGTGTTGAATGGGTAGGAGGAGTAGGCAATGGACCAATGGATTGATGACACCAAAGTTACAGATAGATATAGGAAGTGGTGGGAAATATAGCTATGAGCAACACCACCTAGGCCAAGGCAGTCAGACTTGGCTACCCTTATGGTTTAGAGGGATACTTTGTAGGGGAAGGTTTCCACTCTTACAGACCTAGATCATAGTATTATAGGGGCAATTGATGAGGTATGAGGCATAATTTGCCACATTACAGGCACAGGTGGTGGCTTTACAGGCCTAGATTACACAGGGCTAGGCACCCATACAGGGTGGAGATGGATACAGGGGATAGTTGCCCACCCTGTAAGTGTATGTAATAGGTTTACAGGGCTAGTTAGCCACTGTATAGGCATATATTGTGATCTTACAAGCCCAAGTTGTTAGGAAATAAGGGATAAAATATGCGGAATAATCCCTCATAGAATTGTAACAGTAGAAACTAATATGCAGAAATTATTACAGATCTCAAATAAAATTGCATAATAAAATAACACAACAAAAAGAGATAGTATTTAACGTGGTTCACCCAATTTGGGCTATGTCCACCAAGAATAACTTGCTCAGATTTTATTACAAGCCACTGCTCTCTCAATACAATACCCAGATCCGTTTGGAGCTATGCTCAACAAACTCTACAAAATTCAGCCGAATTCAAAACACATCTGCAATACATTTGCTTGTCCATCTATCATATGCATAAGACCATATAAATAGACAACTGCTTAAGCAGTTTGATACAAAACCGTGGGTATCAAAACAATGTGAAAAAACCGTGGGAAAAAAAAAAAAAACCATGGGCCCAAAAATAGCCCATAATGGGTTACCCCAAACCCATGGGTTAATAAACCACCCATGAAAATTTGCTTCGGGGGCTTCACCCCGGAACCCCCTTCCATCAGGGGGGCTTCACCCCCCGAACCCCCCTGACCCGCTCAGCGGTAAGCGGGACCGCTATAAAAATACCCGAGTGTAACACATAGAAGGTGTACCACACTCTAACATGAAAATAGGCTCCACAAACATAACAATCTCCCACTTGGAGACTGATTTCCATTCTGAGCAAGCTTCTCAACCCTTCACTATCATCCGCGAAGGCCAACCAAAGCTGAACATAGCTTTAGTTTATCCCTTGTGACCACCTTGGTCATCATGTCTGCAGGATTCTGACTGGTATGAATCTTCTCCAACTTCAACTTATCTTCCTCCAAAGCTGTCCTGATGAAGTGTGATATCTCAACTATATATGCTTCATCCTGGAGTGGAAAGTAGAGTTCTTAGCTAGGTGTATAGCACTCTGACTATCACTATGTAGCTTACATTCCTCCTGCTTATGCCCCAACTCCTCAAGCAATTGTTGTAACCAAATCATCTCTTTGCTTCCCTCTGTGGCAGCAACATACTCAGCCTCCGTGGTTGACAAAGCCACCAGCTTCTGTAGTCATGAAATCCAGCTCACTGTTGTCCCACCTACAGTGTAAATATAACCTGTCGTGCTCCTCCTGCTGTCTACATCTCCAGCCATGTTTGAATCTACATAACCATGTAAAGTGGTGTCTGATCCATTATAGCACAAAACTGTCCCCATGGTCCCTCTCAAATACCGAAGGATCCACTTTACTGCTTGCCAATGCTCTTTACCTGGATCACTCATAAATCTACTCATAGCTTCCACTGCATGGGCAATATCAGGCCTAGTGCACACCATAGCATACATCAAACTGCCAACTGCTGATGAGTAAGGTACCTTGGACATCTGGTTTCTTTCCTGCTCTGTCTTGGGACACTGCTCCTTTGATAACTTGAAATGGCCTGCCAAAGGAAGGAGTCCCAACCGGTTTTAGCATCCTGCATGTTAAACCTGTCCAATACCTTCTTAATGTACTCTTCCTGAGATAAAGTCAACTTCCGTTCCTTCCTATCCCGAGTTATCCTCATACCAAGGATTTGTCTGGCTGCCCCCAAATCCTTCATATCAAAGGATTCTTAGCTGTTTCTTGAGTACTTTTATTTCCTGCATGTTTTTACCTGCAACCAACATGTCATCAACATACAAACACAGGATAATATAACTTCCATCCTCAAATTTCTTTGTATACACACAATGGTCAGAATGACATCTAATATAACCTTGCTCCATCATGAAGCTATCAAATTTCTTATACCATTGACGTGGAGGAGCTTGTTTCAAGCCATACAAGCTCTTTTTCAGTTTACACACCATCTCCTCTTTACCTTTGACCTCATAGCCCTCTGGTTGCTGCATATATAGTTCCTCCTCCAAATCACCATGGAGAAATGCAGTCTTTACATCTAACTATTCTAAGTGCAAGTCTTCTGCTGCCACTATTCCAAGAACAGTTCTAATAGAAGTCATTTTTACTACAGGAGAAAATATCTCATCAAAATCTATACCTTGTTTCTGTGCAAACCCCTTGACCACCAACCGGGCCTTATATCTTTTTCTTTCCTCCTTCTTCATCTTTAACTCTGTACACCCACTTGTTCTGCAATGCTCTTTTGCCTTTCGGTAGCTTCACCAAATCCCAAGTCTGGTTCTCCATGAGAGACTTATGCTCCTCATCCATGGCTTGCTCCCACTTCTTACTGGCATCTACCTGCATTGCTTCATCAAAGCTCTCTGGCTCTCCACTATCAGTGAGTAATAAATAATAAAGAGAAGAGAAAAAATGTTCAGGTTCTTTTCTTACCCTAGAAGACCTCCTCACTGTAGGAGTTTGGGGTTCCTGTTGAGTAGGGTTCCTGAACTGATTCATGGGTCACTTTCCCATCCGGAAGATCCTCTACCACTGCATATTCTTTCTTGGATTCTTCCCTATGTTTCCTGCAACTGTTGCTTATACATGACTTTCTCATTAAAGACCACATCCCTAGACTGAATGATTTTCTTGTCCTTAATACTCCAACATTTAAATCCAAAGTCATCACCACCATAACCAATGAAAGTACATTTTTCTGATTTAGCCTCTAGCTTGGTCCTATCATCCTTGTCTATATGAACAAACACCTCACATCCAAAGACTCTAAGAAATGAATAATCAACTTTCTTACCATACCATGCCTCCTCAGGTATGCCTCCATCCAAGGCACTTGAGGGTCCTCTATTTATCAAGTACACAGTTGTGCTCACCGCTTCTGCCCACAAAAAAAGAAATAGGTAGTCCTGCATGTAATCTCATGCTCCTAGCACGTTCCATTATTGTTCTGTTCATCCTTTCTGATACCCCATTCTGCTGCGGAGTTCCTGGAACCGTCTTTTGCCTGTGGATTCCATTCTTAGAACAATAATCATTAAATTCATTGCTGCAATACTCCCCTCCATTATCTGACCTGAGACATTTTAGCTTAAGACCTGTTTCATTCTCTACCAAGGCTTTCCATTTAACAAAAGTGTCAAATACATCAGATTTGTTTCTAATACAATAAACCCAAACTTTCCTTGTTGCATCATCAATAAAAGTAACATAATAACTTGAACCCCCAAGAGATGATACCTGAGCTGGCCCCCACACATCAGAATGTACCAGCTCTAACTTACTCTCTTTCTTCGTAGGTCCAACCTTGAGAAACCTTACTCACTTCTGTTTCCCATATATGCAGTTTTCACAGAAATCCAAACTTGTTTTTGTATATCCAGGAAAATTCTTCTTTATGATGTTCATGCCCTTATGGCTCATATGACCGAGCCTATAGTGCCATAATGTTGTATCTCTGCATCTGAAGCCACAAGATTACAATCATTAGTACTATCAGTGGTTAAATACAAGGTTCCAACCTTCTTACCTCTTGCCACCACAAGAGCACCTTGGTAACCTTCCAAGAGTCTACTATAAATATCACAGTACAACCATCACTTCCCAACTACCCTGCCGATATCAAATTTCTCCTTAATGTAGGCACATGTCTGACATCCTTCAATAGCCATGTATTCCCATTCTGCATCTTAACCTGAACAAAACCTTTTCCAACTATGCTGCAAGGCTCATCATCACCAAGAAAAACATGCCAAAATATCCTTAAACATAATCAACAAAATAATGCCTATGCGGAGTAGTATGAAAAGAAGCCCCTGAATCTAAAAACCCAAGATTCAGTAATATTATGCAAAGAAAGAATCAAAGCATCCTGACATACATTACCCGATGCCACATTTGCCTCCTTGTTTTCTTCCTGTTGTTTCTTCTTATCCCTTGAAGCTCCCAACATCCTTCTTTGCATGCCCAGGCTTTCCACAATTCCAGCATACAATCTTGTTCTTGGATTTTGACCTTGCCCGATCTTTTGATTTTCCACGGTTTCCTCTATTCTTCTGTCTCCCTCTAGTTTCCACTGTCAAAGCATTCCCTGAAGTAGAAGATTCCCCAGAGATTTTTCTTCGCATTTCCTCGCTTAGAATCACCCCTACAACATCCTCAAACTTCAACTTCGAGTTAGCTGGAACCGAGTTACTTACCGCCATTACCAGGCTATTCCAACTCTCAGGTAAAGAGCACAGAATTAATAAAGCCCTAACTTCTTCATCAAATTCTATTGTAACGAAAGCTAGCATATTCACAACCGTATTGAAATCATTTAAATGATCTGCTACTGAACTATTCTCAGACATCTTCATATTAAACAACTTTTTCATTAAAAATATCTTATTAGAGGCAGAGGGTTTTTCATACAACTTCCCTAATGCATCCATTAGATCTTTTGTAGTCTTTTCCTTTGAAACATTAAATAATACCGAGAATGCAAGACATAGCCAAATAATTCCAAGTGCCTTCCGATCCAACAAATCCCATTCCGCATCTGTCATACTCGAGGGTTTGTTCACCTTCTCAGACAACGGAGTATAAAGATCCTTTTGATAAAGGTAATCTTCCATCTGCATCTTCCAAAGACTAAAATTCTGCCCATTGAATTTATCAACCCTAGATCTTCCATCATCTGCCATAGCTCCCACTCAAGATAAAACTTTCCCTGCGATTCAACACTTCAACAAACCAAACCAGGCTCTGATACCAATTGTTAGGAAATAAGGATAAAATATGGAATAATCCCTACAGAATCGCAACAGTAGAAACTAATATGCAGAAATTATTACAGATCTCAAAAAAATTGTAGAATAAAATAACACAACACAAAGAGACAGTATTTAACGTGGTTCACCCAATTTGGGCTATGTCCACCAAGAATCACTTGCTCATATTTTATTACAAGCCACTGCTCTCTCAATACAATACCCAGATCCATTTGGAGCTATGCTCAACAAACTCTACAAAATTCACAGCCGAATTCAAAACACATCTGTAATACATTTGCTTGTCCATCTATCATATGCATTATAAATAGACAACTACTTAAGCAATTTGATACAAAACCATGAGTATCAAAACAATGGGCAAAAAACCGAAAAAAAAAAAAAAAACCATGGGCCCAAAAACAGCCCATAACGGTTACCCATTACCCATGGGTTAATAAACCACCCATGAAAATTTGCTTCGGGGGCTTTGCCCCCGAACCCCCCTGACCCACTCAGTGGTGAGCGGGACCGCCGTAAAAATACCCGAGTGTAACACATAGAAGGTGTACCACACTCTAACATGAAAATAGGCTCCACAAACATAACACAAGTAACAACACAGGTAGCACCTTAGGCTCTGGGGTAAGGTCCTATGGTATAAGCATTAGTGGGATAGGCTCCCATAGTACAGAGAGTAGGGAAAGGTCCACCATTATAGGGGTCGAGGCCACCAGTAGCAAGGTAGGGTTCATAGGTTTCTGCGAGACCCATGGCACTACCACATATAGTATTAATGGCCAATTTCAGGGATGCCCTAAATGAAGCCAGGTACTACCAGGATCATTTGACTATTGCCGAGATAGACATCCCTTCCTATGTGGAGTACAGGGTATAGAAGGCCTCAAGTGAGAGGAATATATCTCACACACATAGTACAGAGAGTGCAGAGGTCAACAAGCCTAGAGATAGGGTCAGGGAGAGGCTACTAGCTCATAGAGGCTAGACCCAGCTGTAGGCCAGCCAGAGGAAAGGGCTAGACCCGTAGAGGGCAGAGAGATGGTGGCAGGGCGTCGAGCTAGAGGAGAGGAGGAGGAAACACATGAGACTGTCCTGGACCTCAGGTAGGGTGATCATTAGTCATCATATATGTTTAGGGTATATAACTTTACATATTTTTGATATATACTAGCCTGTGTGTATAAGATAGTGAGGATCTATATGAGAGTTTTGACTATATAGCGACCTACATGTTGAAGTTGGTGAGGTTGTATATGAGGGTTTTTGAGATACTGGTATTTATTTGTATCTATGTATATATATGTATTGATACATAGATTCTCCCATTTATATATTTAATGATGCTTATTGGATGTTTGATGTATGTGTGTTGTAAAATGTCCATTATTATATGTATATGGGTGGAAACTAGGTAGATTAGGCATGGTGGAATCAAGTTGGTTTACGCATGATTGAGTCAGGTTAGTTTAGGTGATTGAGGTTACGTAGGCATGATTAAGTTAGGTGAGTTAGGCATGGTGGAGTTAGATATAGGCATGATGGAGTCTTGCTTTTAATTTTGATTTATTTTCTATGATATTGGTAACATGGGAAATAAACGATGATTTTTATGTAGGTTATGGTGTAGATTTCAAAAATCTTTGATATTATGGAAATGTGAAATGCTCAATTGGATGTTTTTATGATGTGAAAACATGGTAGATATGTATGTTTGTATTAAATTCCAAGTTTTGTAGAAAATAGAAACTAAGATAGAATATGAATAGGAAAATGGGGGAAAATAGGTTAGGGTAAAGAGTGGCCAACCTAACCTCTAAGGGCCCCATGCTTTAGGAGTGATACCTACATAGCCTCGATGAAAAGGGGCCTCAGGCCAATGTAGTTCTCCCATAAGCTAGGGAAGAATATGATGAATTAGAGGAAAGGGTTGGTAGGTTGTAGGCATGATTGAGTATAAGTCATAGGCATGGTTGAGTCTGAGGTGATAGGAATGGTTGAGTCATAGGTGATAGGCATGGTTGAGTCTGAGGTGATAGGAATGGTTGAGTCGTAGGTGATAGGCATGGTTAAGTCTTAAGTGATAGTGAAAATATTTTGAAATATAGGTGTCGATGGTCTAGTCATGTATAGGATAATAAATAAGGAATGAGGAAGGTAAATGGTAAGAGGTGGTAAAAGAGCCGCCTAGTTGATAAGAACCTTAATGAGTCTATCATACCAAAGATTGGCTTATGAACGTGAGACCCTAAAAGGCATTACATAATGGACTATTCTAAGGGTGAAGAAAGTCACATGATCATGAAATGTTGCAATTACGGCCAGTCCCTTGAGTTTATATGAAATTAGGGTGAGAGGGCAATGAGGTAAAAATGGGTGGTTTTTAGCATAACTTAGTGTACGATAACATGTTTACTTGGCAAGAAACCTATGATAAAAAATATGCAAGTCCATGACAAAAAATATATCATTTTCTCTTTTTGTTTTTTGTTTTGATAGATTGATTGATGCAGGAAGCCTATGTGGGATGAGTATATTATCTCCTTGAGGTCTTCATGAAGTTGATCGATGTGGAAAGCTATTGAGTATTTTTTGTATTTTTGCAATGACTTTATATAGCTTTCATTCGAGGGAGAAGTCTATTTATAGTAGTGAGATAGAGAGAAGAGATGTCCCTTTTGAGGGATTCGTCTATTTGCTGGAAGTTTGACTCAAGGATTTGAATCCAATTTTGGTGTTGGACGTTTTAAATCATGGACAAGACTATAGAGTAAGATGAGGTTCTTATTTAGAAGACAAAACCATAACACACAAAGGTTAACTATGAAAGAGATGGTTTCAAGTGACGAATGATGATGGGATTCCATCTTTGAAAGTGAATAGAACATGTTCTATATATGTGCATGTGTGCCCATAAAGATGAATTAGTTGTACGTATAATTTAGGATCATCATTGTGAATTGAATATGACTTCTCGTATGAATGAACATTGTAAAAGTTTATATGTACATAATAATACTTTGTAATTTATTAGGTAATGATGAAATTTATTTTTTGTAACTTGCGTCAAATTTGAAATTGTGTTTTTGAGTGTTCTGAACACAAAAAACCTTGTTTTGTTCCAAAATGTGTCAAAATTTTGGGACTGTATTATGTATTCGAAACACTTGTGTCATGATTATCTCTCACAATATTTCCCTTCGGAGTTTTGAAGTTTGAAACCGTAAAAGTCCAAAATTTTAGACTTCTTGGGATTTCAAGTTTTGTAACTCTAGGTCATGCTTTATTGAAAAAATTCTTTCAGACTTCCGAAGTTTGAAAGTCCAAACATCCAAAATTTTGGACTTAAACAAGATTTCGGGTTTCAGAATTCTTTTGAGTCATTCAACGAATTTCAGGCGCCTCTCCCCCTAACGAAGTCTGAATACATCAAAATGCTACATATTTTTAGCAATTTCTAGGCTATCGAGAAAGATATAAATGAATAAAATAAATATTGTATCAAAAATATTTCTCATTTAATGCCCACCTACTTCCAGAGGCGATGGGGTTTTAGAAGAATATATGATTATCGGTAAGGTAATTTCTATTGGAATCACATTTTCAATTGTCATTGTGAAGAAAGAACTTTGCTCGTAAAAAAGTTGATTTTTATCCTCTACTAATACGTTCATAATATAATTCTGGCAATCATTGATTTAGGAAAATTATAAATACTTTGACCTTGTTCATATGCTTTATGGATATGAAAACTTAAGATAGTTTTTATAATATTTCCTACATAGTTTATCTATAAATTGATCTCATTTCTCTGGATACCCTGGGAATATAACAACATTTTTTGCAAGACCATAGTTCCAAAATAAAGGATGAATCTACAAGCACTCACAGTTGTGCAAGGATCCTCTCCAGTTCTCCAATCAATCCCCTTTATGGGAACATCTCTTTGTTTTTCATATTACACCAAGATTAACATTTTTAAGAACTCTCTTTTTGGTATCCCAGGAGCTTTGGGTTGTTCAACGCTTCTCATTTTTTGGGGATTGTGCCATTCAAATAAAAAACAAGAGTTCTAATTTTTTGGTATTTCAGTAAGTCCTTTCTTCAGAGGTTTTCACTTCTTTGGGTTTTCATAGGTTTCATAATCCCAAATATGGGATATCATGGACTTCTCCATTTCAGAGGTTTGAGACTTTTGGATTTTTTTGGAGGTCTCCACTTCGTGGTTTCGGAAGCTCATTTCAGACTTCTCCATTTTAGGATTTTCCTCAGAAAGGTTTCCTAACTTTCATGGTTTTCAGAGGTTGGAGATTTTTAGGTTTTTGGAATTCTCCATTTCGGAGGTTTCCAATTGAGGATTTCAAAACTTCTCCTCTTCAAGTTTCTAATTTACAGGTTTTTAGAGGTTGAAGTTTTTGGGTTTTTAGATTTCTCTTCTTCGATATTTCAGAATGCATAATTTGATGTCTACTTCAACTTCCAAGGGTAAGGAAAAAATGAAATACTCTTTCCTCAGAGTTTCCCCTGACTCTTGCTTATCTTCTGACCTAGGAAACATACGGGACACCGACCATTGGACAATTTGATTTTATAGACTTTTGGGCAAGGGTGAAGGCCCCAAATAAGAAACCTTGGATGTAGGCCATATATGACAGTGGGCTCACTCTTACTACTAGTTTTCTAACATCCATGCATTGCCCTTGAATTTGTTTTTGGCTATAGCAACCCACTATGACGAAGAATCTATTTCAGTTAAAGATGCCGATGGAAAATTTGTGATCCGCCTGGACCTTGATTTCTTTGAAGATTTTCTACAAACTCCCTGATGTTGAAGATTACACAAAAAAATCACCAGAGTCAGCGGTGGAACATTGGGACAAAGAATCAGATTTTTACACAAGGTTCATGTTGAAAACCTATTTGGCCAAGAGCATTGCCAAATTGCCAAAGAACATGTATCCATCATATTTCATTCAGGAGGTTAGTGACCTTATTGTTCTACTAAGAAAATTCTCAGGCCTTCCCTCCCCAAAGGAATTTCAAGAGTGTATGTTCTTATATATCACTACTATTAAGAAGAATAAGGAATTTATCATATGGGGGAAGCATATCAGTAGCTCCATTTGCTATTAGTTGAGAAGAGTGGATTCCTCAAAGAGTTTCTATATGACATCCTTCTTGTTTTTATGCCGCAACTGCTATGGGAGATTTCACCAGGTTGAATACCAAGGGTATTCAAAGAACCTCTTAAATATATGATTTCTATGCTCAACTTATGCTGGACAAGGGAATCAAACACTTCCGTAGGATCAATGATTCTTTATTTACTATTATCCTCTACCATTTCGATAAGGAGATACATAATCAGAGGATTTTTTGACAGAATCACTTCAAGGAAGTGCATGAGTGGGGAGATATCTACCTTCAGTTCCCTATATTTACTTACATTTGGAATCCTAGCTTTCGTGGGTGCTCCCAGCAAGCTTCCTAGATGTCCCACTGACAAGTGGGTCTTGTTAGATATTGGTTTGGCAATTGATAGATTACCGCAAGATCCAGAAGTAAAAGGCATAAAGTGGGAATACAATTCCCTATTTCATTTGGCAGATATACTTGCCCAAAAATTTACAAGGATAAAAATGTAGATGTGGAAATGGAAGAGGTAACCTTGAGAACTTTCCATCCACACACCAATTTTTGATTATTAGAGGAAATTCAATGAAAAATAGGTTGGTCCAGTTCCCATGTGCCCTAGTTAGAAGATATCTGGATCCATTTTTGGGATGAATTCAGCATTCAACAGAGAGATTATGAAAGGATAACTTTTGATGAGGTTCATAAATTTGGACTAGCTAGACATACCAAAAGACATACAGGATAATGATGAGAGTTTTGGATGAATTGTATAAAAATAATTATATTGCCAATCAACTATTGTCATGGATTGATTGAGTATACAGAAGAATGTTGCAACATGAAGGAGAGAGTGGGACCCATTCTATCAAAGAACTCATAGTTATTTGGTTACCTTGGGAATCTCACCCAAGGGGTTAGAGAAACCTACAAATACAGGGGCCCCCATCAACCATAAGCCAATCAACACCCATAAAGGGGAAAAGGTCAACCCAAAAAACCCATACGAGTTCCCAAAAATATTTGATTTGTTGTTGGGAAATCATCTCTTTCCAAGGCTCCTGTTCCTAACTCTGTGCCTCCTACAGTGCACTTATGATAGAAATAGTTGAAGTCAGTGACTCTCCTAGTGTCCCACAAGACCCATAATTTCCCTTTTCTCTTCCATATGTCACTTCCTACATCAGTTCCTTCAAATTATACCATCATTTCTTCCTTTCCCATCTCCTTCTATGGTCCAAAATATTCTCATCCCTTCCAGTTCTCTCAGATGGAGAAACTATTGGGTTACCCATTTCTACTTCACTTCCCATAATAATTCCCATTTTCCTTCCATCTCGTCCCCTAACATTATTGTATCAACTCCTAATGACAATCCTCACATCCACCCCATCCATCACTACCACTACCATTCAAATTCCAACTAATGTTGTCTGGTACTCTTGTGGTGGCTAATGTTTCAGGTACTGAGTCAACTATCTCTATCTTCATTAACATCAGCCATTCCAAAATGGTTGTTCTGAAAAACTCCAAAGCAAAAGAAGAAAGTGCCTCTGGGAGATGTAATATATCTGAGCATATTAGAACTACCCCAAAGAGATAGGACAAGAGGCCAAAGATTGTTTCAAGCTTGATAGTGAATGCATCTAGGGAACAATTTATGAAGGTTACCACTCTCGTTGAGGAAAAAACTAAGGAGACAATTACAACTGCAAGATTATCATATTTCTAGATTCTCATTGGGAAAAGCCACTCATGAAGGAGCAGAACAAGATGTACACACCGCTCTTGGAAATCTATTATAAAAATATGTTAAGGATAAAGCTTCCAAGGATTATCTTAAGGCCAAGGTCAAGCAGCTCACTTCATTGCTACAGAAAGTAACAAAATAAACTTCATATGCTAAAGTATCAACTACTACGACCATGACGGTTTCATCTACTATTGATGATATTTCTTATCAAGAGATCGAAAAGATAGGCCATAAAGGGAGATCAATAGATGGATGGATGGAACGCATACTTACAGGAAGCTAATCCATTTAATTAAAAGAGGTTGTTGAAGATATACAATGATTTGCAGGTTGGGAAAACTACTGTTTGCAAAATGGATGAAGCTTTTTTCAGAAGACAATAACAACCTAAATTTTAATTTGGAAACATGGAGTGAGATTAGAGAGGAAGATACAAATCTACTCCTCCAGGATTCTGTAATCAATGATTTTGACAAAGTTGTTCGAATATCAAAAGGCCATGGAATTCTGGTGCCAGGTGCTACAAGATCTAATCAAGAAGTTGGATGATAAATGAGTGGAGACTATAGATGCCTTGAATGGCATATCAGAAGAATTTGATATTGTTAACTATAAATTCTTCAATGAAAATATCAATTCTCTTCCAGAGGAGTAGATCAAGAACAATTTAAAATATTTAGTGAAACGTGATGATGAATTTACCAAAACTTTTGATAGTGAACCTATTGACATGTTTGGTTTTATTCCAACATTTCACAAGAAGACTGAATAATTTTTTGAGTAAAATTAGAAGATTTCCAGCTTAAATCATAAGAGAAATCAAGACATAGCAGATGTGGTAAATCACTATGCATTTGGGCCAAGGGATGAGGAAATTCAAGAAATCATTAAATGCTTCATCCAGTATAAACATCAAATGGTTATGCATGGGAGGAAACACAACAAAAACATACATAGGAGGAAGGTGTTATAGAACTAGGAAAAAGATTTGAGCATGGCCATGAAAGGATAGATCCAAGCTCTAGAACGGTCAGAGTTGTAGGGTTGACTGTGTCAAAACCTTTGAAAAAAAATTGTCTATTTTCATGGGAGTCATATTCCCTTAAATGAATGACATTTCTATTTTTAGTAAAAGGTCAGTTGAAGGCCCAACTGTAATGGCTCAGCCTAAGGAACTTATAAATAGTTTTGTTTGTGGAGTCATTTGGGAGACAAAGATAGATGATATTTTGGTGAAGTTTCTCTTCAAGCTTGGAAAAGTGCTTCAGAGATTTAAAGAACCTTTTAATTATATTCTGAGAGATATCTTTCCTTGAAGAACCTGATTTATTGTGATAAATGGTTGATTTATATATGCTTTGTGAACTATGATTCCTTGGTATAGATGATTAGCTTTCCTTTATTTCAAATTATTATGTTTCATGTTATGGAAAAGTGATATAACCATATTTTATGTCAGTTGTGTAAAGACTGTCATTTCCTTTTGTTATTTAAAGTTATATTGTAATTATCGATCATAAGTGAAATTGAATGTTTGACATGTGCACGTGTTTTATCCTCATGGTTAGTTAACTATGTGTCTCCAATCTGATTTGGTCTCTCTATTTTGTATGATTAAAGTTTTAATAAAGGAACGTGTGCTTGTTGGTTTGTGGTATTTTGTGCCCTTTCTAGGTTGCAATAGGTGAAGGTGACTAACAATGTTCGCATCCTACTCATGTTAACCCTTCATGAGATTCAACATATCATTTTATTAGGTGCATCACCATCCCTAATATATTTTCCTTTTGCATATATCTTTCTCTAACATCCTAGGAATATGTCTATTCTAGGATTAGATAGCCATTTTATTACACTAGGAGTAGTACAACACCTCAGTTTAGGAAAAGGAAGTTGAACCTTCTCCGGAGGTTCACCTCTGAGCCCAAGTCCAAAGAACTTGAGAGGTGATCCCATGTGTCTCAATCACACCGAATTACATGCTTATAGATCCTAGCCATTCGGGGGGTGTATTGATTTGGCGACAACAGTTTTTGGCACGCCCGATGGGACTAAGAGTTGGTACTTCTCTTCTCATTTACACAATTCAAAGTACTTGGTGAATCATATCTCTGGATTTCAAATCTCAGTGTGTTAACTTATGTGAAGAATTTAGACAAGATCTTCTTCAAATCAAGGAGGTTATCAACATTGTTTCACTATTTTCTTTAAGTTTTTGACAAAATAGATAAGGGCGTGGGCTAAGGAGGAATACCTGTAGTGATGGTCAGTTGGACCATTTTGCTCACGTTCTGACTTCTTGATCCAATGTTGACTCTAAGAGCTTCCTTTTGGCTAAGAGGAACTACTTGAAATATAAAACAAGACCACAAAAGAGGATTAAATAATATATGTCAGTGGGCTGTCTAGCACATGTTAGATCCAGGAAGTGTGATACTTCCTCGATGGAATTCAACCCACTATTTTAATAAAATTTAATGAAATAAACAACGTAAGTAAATATAATCCTAATGTAGTTGATATGATTTAGGTATCTCATCCAAATATAATCAACAAATCTAACATAACAAGTTAGGCTATGATCAGATCTGGAAATAAGGTAAACACCTAAGGTACTGGAACATGTCAGGGTCATATTCTAGGTCACTTGAATCACTTAAAAAGGGTTATTGGGATTTGGTATTAGCAAGAATTCCAAATACAGAGACCGACGTTGGTCTGGTATGACCAACGATGGTTTACTAAGGACCGACGATGGTTACTGCGGGATAGTAATAAATTAATAGTTCATGGTTTTGGGGATCTGTCTGAGACTGGATCAATAATGGTGAGGAGTTGGTTTCGGTCTGGGGGGATTTTGGGAATATTCAGTGGTGATTAGGGGTAGAAAAAGGTGATTAAAATGGTTAGGAGCGATGGGAGTGGTTAGGTTCATAATAAGGCAATAGTGGTAAGGTGAAAATATAGCTGATGATTGATAAACAAAGGTGAATAACTTTATAAACTAAATGGAAATTAAGTGGTGCAGGTTAGAGACACACTTACTATTGTGCAGGTTCAATGGCTAGGTGGTCATGATGGCTGATCAGTGAAATGGCAACCAATGTCCTAGTAGTGCTTCCCGGAGTGTTCCTGTGAATGCAAAAACCTCTTGATCAATGGTTATGCTGGTTATGGCTTCCTAGATGTGTGAAAGAGCTCTCTTTTTTTCTTGCATGCAGATATCCTTTGATCCAAAACTTGATAATGTTTCTAACCTCTCAAACATGGTTACCAAAATTGTTATATGGTAATCGACGATGGTTTAGGGTTACCGATGTTGGTTTTGGGTTGAACGGTGTCGGTTAAGGCGGGATATCCTAAGTTTCCTAAAATAGAAAATCCTAGCTATTTTTTTGTCTGCTTTGTTAGTTGGTCCTAGGTATAAATGGAACATTGTGCTTTGATATGTGGGAAAGTGGTTAGAGGGAGAATAGCCATGTGCTTTTAGGGTTGTATTAAATCTTACTTCATTAAGGTAAGTAGGGAAAATTCTTAGTTAGTTATGGAAGCATGCTAAGAATAGGTCTACGGTGAGGTGTCTAGGTGAGGTGGTGGGGAGAGGTGAAAATTGGTTTTAATTGAGGTAATTAAATAATGAATGAAGTGAGGATGAGTATTAATTTAATTGTAAATAATTAAAGTAATATTAATGTGGGGTATAAGGGTTGTGGTTAAGTGAATGTTTTTTAAGTTGGTTATTCAAAAGGGGACCAAGGGGAGTGTGACCCAATTTTGATGTCTACAAGCATATAAAAATTTCCTTATCTCCTCCAAAGAGAAGAAGTAGAGGTGTTTCAAATTCACCAGCTACAAATTTATCTTGTAGGAGTCATTCAACTCCTCCATACGGAAGGATTCCTCCACCAAAGAACAATAAACCTCTTGTTGCTATGGCACAGAACCAAGTTTTTTCCCATTTCAATACAAGCAGTCCACTTTTGTTGGCTCAACATGACCCTATATCTGTTGCAGTACTAAAAAATTTACCCTTTTACACAAGTGAAACTCATGTTACTCCAGTAGAACACATTCTTGATGTAGCCAGCATGTGCGTAGTATATAACATCACGGAGGATAATGTTGTTGTCAGACTTCTAGCCACTTCCTTCAAGGTAAAATCACTTCAATGGTTTCAAGGGCTATGTGTTGGCAACATAACCACTTAGGATGAGTTAGGAGAGAATTTTTGTAAATATTTTGAAGAAAAGAGTGATCACCTATCACTCTTAGAACAACTACCATAAAGAGAGCTTCATAGGAGTACATGAGTGATTTCAACTTTTGATTTCACTGAACTTGGAATAGGATTCTAACACTCAGTAAGCCTTCTCCAAATAATGCATTCTTGTACTATTTACGAGCTTTGAATAGTGATGTAGTAGTTATGATCCAATCCATGGGGGGGATACATTAAATGATGCTTATGACATATCCATAAATGCAGAAAAGTCCTTAATTCAGGCTAGAAAGATATATCCTCAACCGCCCATGCCATTTTCTCTAGATATTACAAATAATTAGCTTATCATTACACCTATTTTAGAAGCCTCTAATCAGCCAGCTCAATCTACCCCGATCTCTTCAAATGATCTATTTGAAGTCAAATAATTGTTGAAGTCAAATGAGCTTGTAGCGATTAAAATGTAGAAGTCTCAATATGCTCAACTATTCAAATCCCAATATCAAACAAATCTTCCTCCTTTTCAAGGAAATAATCAGGCCTAGAACCAGGTCACTGGCCAAGTAGCAAGCATGAAGTCTGTAAACTTCTGGAACCTCTTCTACTAGTTCATCCAAAGCCATAGTGCTAGTCTAGAATAACCTCATTTAATATTACGAATGGTGTTATCCTTGTTCTCAGCCTCACAACAATAATCTTTGCCCAAATGGAATTTTGAGTTAGGCCCTTATGGTCCAAAGCATATCCACTCCGCCTGAATCATCCACCAAACCATCCACCCACAAGAGCCAAGACCATTCTTCTGATGAAACTACGTTACTAAATTGGAAAACATAAGACTTTTGTGGTTTGAATACTAATTCCTCCACTCTAGCATCCAACACACATTCCAAGAAGAGAGAAATAGACCCGTAATCTTCCAAAATTGATCAGACATATATTTCAAAGTCCCAAACACAAATATCATATGATAAGAGCATGGGAAAGAAATCACCAGAAGCATCCACAAATCAGTCTACAAAGAAGGATGGGACTTCAAGAATCACAACTCCCAATAGGTATTTTCCAAAAGAAGACTCTAATGCCCAAAAAGGTATTAGCAAAGTTGGGGAAATTCCATTCAGCATTGTGGAGCAAATGAAGAAGACCTATCTGAGTGTCATGATGTGGGATGCACTTTCAATTCCTTCTCAAAGGAACTTTCTACTGGAGACTTTGAACAATTTTGGTACTACTAATAGATCATAAGGTCAAGAAGTAGCATTGGCAACCAGCCTGTGCCAACCAGAAACAAAGTGTTTTCTAAGGCCAACAAGACTCCACCATTCTATATTTCACTGATTATTGGTGATCATTTGGTGCACAATTGTATGATTGATTCTAGAGCAAGTAGTTCTGTAATGCCCAAGCAGATTGCAGATGTGTTAAGAATTCCATATACTAGAAAGTATTATAGTCCAAAATATGGGATTCATTAAGGGGATTCAACTTACTATCTATGTATTTCCTAGCTTGACATTCACACAATACATATCTGCTATTGATCTCCCTCCCCTCTTTGTCATTTTATTATCACGTGATTTCACTTCCAAGATGGGTGGTTATTTGTCATCAAACTGGTCACATATGATCCTTAGAACTTGGTATGGGACAAAGGTGACTATAATAGCTGAACCTATTTGTCATAACCATGTGGAACCTTACACCGCTAAACCCATAAATGGAAATCAAGCCATTGGTGATCTAAATGAGGAGGATGCAGATCACAAGCCAAATACTCTCATGGAATAATTTCCTGACCTAGTACTTGATGAGGTAAGTATCAATCACCAATATGATCCCTATGCTGATTTATTAGCAAACGAAGAAGTTGGTTTATTGTTCTTAGAAGACATAGGATTAGGTACATACTATATACATGAAGAAGGTACAATCGTACCTTAGTTGGTTAAAACATCCAGCAGTTCCGAGGGACTATGGAAACTGTTCCTTGATGGTTCGAGGAGTAAAAATGGATCCGATGTAGGGATTATGTTGATTTCTCTAGAAGGAGATAAATATTTCTCTTCCTTTTGGTTGTAGTTTAGTTGTACTAATAATTTTTCTGAATATGAGGCTCTCATATAAGGAATTCAGCTGGCCCAAAAAAGAGGAATCCAAACCTTGACCATCTTTGGTGATAGTGAATTGGTTGTGCATCAAGTAACAACCCATAGTGCATCAAAAAATGATCTATTGAGGTCATATAAAAAATCAGGTTTAGGACCTAATAGAAGATTTCAAAGCTTTTGGAATTCACAAAATTCCCAGAAAGAAAAATCAAGATGCTGACAAACTTGCTACTATTGGATCACAATATGATGTATCTATGGGCATTATGAAAGAAGGGTAGTAGATGGTAAAAATGGTGGTCCATCCCATAGTACCAGATAACATAAGTAGCTGGCAGGTGTTTGATAGTGACCAATAGATTGTCCTCTTCCTACAACAAGAAGTGGAGTTTAGTGCCAAACATCAGGATAAAATTCAAAACTATTATGGTGATCAAATTATACAGCTGAAAGGAAACAACTTGGTAAAAGACTTGGTTACACTTGAATCCATCTTCAATTCAGATGATCATGCCAAATGAGAGAGCACTAATATAGTGGTCAAGGAAGAGGATTTTGAAGAAGCTGAGGTGGAAAGTGAATTTTTTTAAAAAAATTGGTAAGGTGTGCACTGCTCAAGAAAAGAAAGCTTTCATTGAACTATGTTAATAATATCATGATATTTTTGCATGGAATTATAAATATCTACATGGTTTCGATCCCGGCCTAGCTCAAAACACCATTGAGCTAGATCCAAATTCTAAGCCAGTTCATAAAAAATAGAGGCCAATTAATCCTAAAATTGAGCCACTAATGAGGAAGAAGCTAACTAAGCTTATTGAAGCCTGCATAATTTTTCCCATCAAGCATTCCTCATGGGTAGCCAACCTGGTGCCCATGAGGAAGAAGAATAGAGAGATTCGGTTGTGTGTTGACTTCAGGGATTTGAACCGCGCCTCATTGAAAGACCACTACCCTTTTCCATCAATGGAGAAAATACTCCAAACCGTGGAAAGGGCTTAAAGGTTTTCTTTTCTTGATGGATGTTTGAGATACAATGAGATCCTATTCCAAGAACCTAATCAATTCAAAATAACTTTCACTAGCAATTGGGGCATGTATGCTTATAACAAAATACCATTTGGGTTATCCAATGCAGGGGCTACTTTCCAAAGAGCCATGGACGTGGAATTCAAAGGACTCATTAATGATATCATCTTAGTTTACCTTGATGATATAACTATATATTCCAAACACCTTGAGGATCATATCACACATCTAAGAAATTTTTTTCGAAGATGTAGAGAATTTGGAGTCTCATTGAATCCAAAGAAGTGCATTTTTTTAGTTCAAGAAGGAAAATTGTTAGGACATATTGTTTCCATGGAAGGACTACCTATTGATCTAGGTATAATTCATTTAATTTTGTCCTTATCTCTTCTGAATCACAAGAAATGTCTCTAGAGTTTCTTGGGAACCATAAATTTCATGCGGAGATTCATTCCTCAATTTGTAACATTAGCTAAACTGCTCACAACCATGCTAAAAAAGAACATTCCATTCTAATGGATGAAATATGGGAGGGAGAGTTTCGAGGCTATCAAAATGGCCATTTACCAAGCCCCCACATGGGTAAACCCCAGGTTTTACATAGATTTCATTCTCTATTCTTTTGCAAGTCAAGAAAGTATTTTGGGGGATTCTCACTCAGCAAAATGAAAATCTGATGGAACAACCAATTGCATTCTTCATTCAGTATCTCAAAGAATACGAGATTAAGTATTCCTTTGTTGAGAAAAAGGTCTTTACAGTGTTGGGCCCCTAGTTTATTGGCTAAGTATAGAGAGGCATGTGGGCGTGCAAGGCCTATTTAAAGAAGGGCGCGTAAGGAGAAAGCACACACGATATGGTTCTAGGAGGGTTTAATAGAACAAGTGGCACATGTGTAAGGTAGAGAAAATGTTTTAGGAATTAGCTATATTTGGTGTATCAAACAGAACATGAGAAAAGCATGACCCAACTGTGTATGCGGAGTGGATAAGGTGCCAACCTGACAATAGGGTGGCCTAGGAAGGAATATAACTTATGATGAAAGATTCTAGAAGGCCATCATTGGAAAGAGTGGAGAGCTTGATCCTGAAGAAGCATGCTCCCTTGGAGGACCACCTTGGAAACTTGGAGAAATTAAGAAATTGAGAAAGGCTATAAATACAAGCACCCGATAGGAAGAAGAGGGAGAGTAGATGAGAGGTGAAGCTTTATAGAAATACATGGAGAACCTTATGGGTTGGGCTAGGATATTCGTAGGAAGAATAATGTATCAAGGTATGGGTACATGTTTTTCTTTAGCATTGTAAGGGATGTAAATCCAGTCCTGCTACATGGTTTTAATCCGCACTATCATTTTGGTCTATAATGAATCTGATAGATGTAATGTGATTACTGGACATGTTCAATTAGGAATATATGTGGTTCATGGATCATACATATCTCTTTTTTATGTTCAGCGTGTTTCATATGAATGAGTATAATCATTATGCATCCTCTTTCCCTCATGGTTCTGATATCTTTTGTCAATATGCTTCTTGTCTGAATGAATATATTATTATATCATTTTACTTGAAGTTCTCAGTTGAATAAGGAGTTTCTTCGGTCTTTCTATTATGCATCTATGTTATATTCTTGCATAACTCACATAAAAGAGAGGCTCGACACCTGTGTGTGCCTCGGGTGAGTTCCCAGTGCCCACTGGGTGATAGGCTGATGTGTATGGGATTTTCCTTATTTGCTAAGGGGTATAAAAATTTACTACATCTTGGTTCTATTGTCGGCACCTATTTTTGAAGTTTTTGTAAGAAGTGGTATGCATCTTTGTATATGTACAGTGTGATGAAAGAGTGTTTAACCTTGGAAAATGTTAAAACATGGTTCAAGAGCACGAAGGACGAGTTTTCTCGAATATTCAACACTAGATCCGAGTGTGATGCATGTAGATGGGTAGAAGAAAACCTCTACCATGAGTTATATGAAACTTTCTTCTGTTGCTTCCTAGTCAAGCTATACGAATGGCTCTCAGCATATGCGTCTAGATCAAGCTGGTACTATAGAGGGTGTGTATGGACCCAAGATGATTACCAGAGGTTGCAAGATGCATATCTGATGTGGAATTATGTTATGGATTATTGGTGGAAGGGAGTGTTGGCTAGCTACACTCTAGAATACGACATTTCTATGTACTCTTTTTCAAAATTAGCTGAGTTCGAGTTTCGAAGGGAGCCTAGAGAATCATTTCTACATGTTATTCCTTTAGCGATGAGTATCTTGATCATTACTTTGAGTTTAGAGGCATTTCCAATGGCCGGCTAAACCCTTCTAAGTGCTGGGTGAGGAAGCTAGGGTGGAGAATGATGGTAGAAATTACAACAAAGAAAGAAAGGGAGGAGAGGTGACTCAAGTATAGTGAAGTGCATGAAAGGGAGATTGCTAGACAACATGAGGTTGCAAGTTTGATGTATCTATGGAGGCAGACGTTGCATGAAGGATTTGAGGTTCAAGCATAAGATGTGGAACCTGAGCAGTCTATGCTACCCCATCTTGGCAAGTGTGGGAGAGAGACCCCTTCGGCTTCTGATGATATTTCGTCGCATGGAAAAAGAAGAGTCATTGGCACACATCTAAACCCACCTAATGACTAGACCTTGGCACTTGGTTTTCCAGATCAAGAGAGAAGTATTGTCAACCCATTTTGTATTGGTGGAAGTGATTGATCTCTGCCTAGGAGATATAATTTCTCATTTGGGACTTCTATGGCTGTACATACCATTCTAGTATTTGGAGGAATTTTTAGTTAGGGGAAAATGCATCAGGGAGTGGCACGGGACACACATCTTGTAGTGGAAAAATCTCACAGACCATTGGCATGCAGTTCAGTGGGATGTTGGGGACACTAGGTGTGACCACTTCAAGACCATTACTGGTCATAGGAGGATCTGGAGGTGGAATTGGTAGATTGGGAGGCACAGGGCCTAGTGGATCCAGTGGATATGGTAGAGGTAACACTAAAGGAAACACCAGACGAAACCAAGGATCTGGGTTAAGAGGAAAGGGGCCTCAGCCACCTCCTCAGGTAATATTTGAAATGTCTTTGCACTTAAAAGATTACCAGGGTATAGAGGATGTTGTGGAGCATGTGCACAAGTGTGAGCTACAATGGCACATGAAGGGGATCATAACCCCAAAACGGAAGGCCAGTCAATTTGCAACAATGTTGCAAGGGCATGCAAATAGGTGGTATAGGAATTATGACCCCCATCAGATGGTGGTAGATTAAACCGTGTTGAAAAATGACTTCCTATCAGAATTCCACATCCTTGAGTTTGAGCAGAAAAGCATCAGCGCTCTAGAGGAGATTCAATAGGTGTTAGCGAGAAAATTTTTCTTGTGGACAAATTGGTGGGGTTCAGGCCAACACTATGGGAATCTAAGTCCCTCTACTTAAACAGTGTAGCTTATATATGTGCATGCGTGAAAAAGTGGATTTCAATGGTGGAATTTCGACCAAAGATCCAACAGGGGCACTCCACTATCCCTGTGGCAAAGCTAGCAATTTATCACTGGAGAAGCACTTTGTTTGAGAAGGGGGAAAAGGAGTGAGAATGGAGGTAGGAAAAATAATGTTGCGGGTAGAATATCAAATTCCCACACACATCAATTAGAAACTTCATTTACATGCATTTATAATTAGAAGAAAAAAAAATCCACGCTAAAAGACTGAATGAAACTCATTGGTCACAAGGTACCAATTAATTCCTTAATCAAGGAGGTAAAAATTCCATCTTTTCTTATTGAAGCTCAAGTAGATTTTGTACATAGCTCGAGAATGGAAGAAATTCGAGGAAGAAGATAAAATAGAACAAGAATGGCATTTTCTATCTTTTCTAGGTACAAAGCACTCTGGTTTTTTCAAAAATCAATCCCCCCACCTTTGGAATGACGTTGAGAAGCCATTATACTCTTTACAAGAAACTGGTACAACTTCACAAATCCTCAACACCTTTTTAAATTCCTTTGTTGTGAAGAAAACATTCTTGGTGGGTTAAAACTAGATCTTGCAAATCAACCGTTACATTCGATTTTCTAGTTTAAATATAGACCGTTATATTTTCTCCTCTAACTTTGAAATCAGGTTGTCCACATGGTAGGAAGGCATTGGAGTAGTTACAGGGGAAGCCCTTTGCATTTTGTGATTTTTTTAGACATTTGGCAATTTGGAACAAATTGCCCCACACCCCCGCTTTGACTTTTTAACTTAGACACGTGGCTGCTTCTGATTGGAAATGGGGTTGCACCCCTTTTCTCAACATTTTAACCTTTTTGGGAAAAAGGATCAAAACCTCAATTTCCTCTGCCAGCCTGCTCTCCCGCTTTGAATTTTCAATGGTGAGCTTCACCTTTGACTTTTTCCTTACATGCTTCAACTTTGACTTTTTCCTTTATAGCCTGATCAGGGCTGCGGATCATTTTTTAACTTTTCACCTTTTTTACAAAATGGCTCAAAAACATAAATTCCTTCATCAACCCACTCTTATTCTTTGACTTTTCAATGCCTTTGACCTGAGACCTTGGCGGAGCCGTGGAGCATTTTAGAACTTTTACTTCACTTTTGGGAATTTGGTTAAATTTCCAAAAGTGCCCCGATGGCCCGCTCATCCACTTTGACTTTTCAATGCCTTCGACCACATGGTGATATGGCGCTGATTTGGTAATTGACCTTTTCTACCCTATCATGGATTTACATTGTTGTGACACATGGATCCATCCGCTGAGCCTTCCATACTTATCTAATTTTACCTTTATTTTGTACCTGGAACACGTGAAGTCATTTGCTTAATTGAAGACTATCCCTTGGAATCTACCCCTGGAGTTACGCCATTGTGACACATGGAGCCGTCCACTGAGCCTTCCACACTTAGCTAATTTTACCTTTATTTTGTACCTAGGACACATGGAGTCTTCTACTTAATTGAAGACTATCCCTTGGAATCTTCCCCTAGAGTTGTGTCATTGGGACATTTGGAGCCATCTGCTGAGGTTAGAATTTTCATTGGTGATTCAAATTTTTGGGTCTGCGGGGAAAATTTACCATTTTTGCCAAAAGAAACAAAAAGTGTTAAGTTCACCAAAAATCTGGTTCCTCCCCTTCCAATAGGATCTAACCATGTACCTACATTCATTGGGGCCAAAATTTGATAGGAAAAAGACACCCATCATCCCAACTATGGGAAAAATACACAGAGGAAGAGAACTTCTACATTTTGAGTCTAATTTTTGAATTTCCTTTGCTAACTAGAGACATGGAGGAAAAACAATGGTTTGACGACCCAAACCATAGAACAAGTAAACAATTTTGATCATAAATGAAGGTTGTAAAGAGGATATTACGTGCACAGACTGGGGAATGGGGAATTTTTCAAAATGAGCAAAATAGAGGTTTAAACAACTCTAGGGCATGACTTCTGGTAATTTCTTGAATATCTAATTTGGCTTAGACACCAATGAAAGGCATGAGCTCAATTTTTTTTTTCTATGAAAATGAAGAGTAGTTTTCGGGAGACAACAACAGGGAATGACAGAGAGTGTGTAGGAGTATGACATGTAGTTTAAAACTCTCCTGTAAAATTTTTCATATGACATCCACCCTTCACAGCATGCTCAATGGTTTATTGGACGGTTGATTACACCATTTAGAAGGGAATTATCACATAATACTTTCACAGACCTGCGTGAGCCGTTGGAAGCTGTTCTGCATGCTGAAGTTGTTGGGAGCGTTCATACTGGTGTTAGTTTGTTTCTAGAAGCTCAAATTGCCACCATGGCCAAACAATTGGAGAAGTTGTTTGCAAACTCTACACCTGAGACTCATAGTGGTCTTTGGTGCGTGGATTGCGAAGTAGAGGGGCATGCCAAGGATAGTTACCCCTGGAAAATAGTATGTGTCATTACGGTAGATTGTGAAATTTTTTGTGGGGACCATGATGCAAGTAGATGCCCCTTGTTGCAGAGTGTAATTCAAAAGAATGTGTCTTGCTATTGTAAGATTTACGCGTCTACAACCCATGATACTAAGGATTGTAGGATTATTGAGTAGATCCATCAGGTAATTGATCATGGTGTGCACCAGACCAGCCTTGCCAGTGGATCCAAGGAAAATGATCACCATTATGAAGGACATGCAGATGGAAGGACATGTGGGAGAGGTTCTCATATAGGATTCCATCATCATAGTGACCACGGAAGGGGAATAAGTGAGTTCCCACGAGGAACCTATTTCAATTATATATCTATAGAACACTACAAGTGTGAGTGCCCAAAGTTATTGTAGTGCTCGTGGTGTGGAAATAAGGACTAGTATGAGGAGTGCCCTGAGTTTTTTGAGCACATGATCTAGCTATTAATGACAAGGTGAACTACTGATCTCTCATTTCATGACTTGATATCCTACCAATATCTCATGTTAACATAATGATTTGTATACTAAGTAAAATTGGTTCACATACCCTTTTCAGAGTATTAGGTGTTATGTTTAAGAGGCCTATCTGAATATCTATTACTGATACTCATATGAAATCTCGCTTCTTAAACTAGGTGACATAACACAACTCAACCAACAACTTGCGATAATTTGGCCAAATATTTTTAAACATATTGTTCATGTTTATATTTCTAGATGGCATACTCGTCAAATAAAATACATCCTTCACCCCACTTCATATGTTATCTAGAATGGTCTTACTGACTCCTGTTAGTCCACTTGCTCAAGTTTTAACCCTATCCAAGGTTAGAAACATAGTCTAGTGTGGAGGAATACTCATAGTGACTAAGGGTACATAGACATACTCAATTGACCTATGTCAAATGTGTGTGTCTAGTTATCCTAAGTCATCAGGATTTGACCCTAACATTAGATCATACCCCTAACTCTACCTAGGGTAAAAATGTGACCAACTCATATTTATGTAAATCTAGATGACTAAACTCTGAAGGGTGTTGCAACATGTCAACTACAACACAGTATCCTCATGAAGACCCAAGTATTCACAAAGATACTGTACTAAAGTTGGTGTGTGCCAACATCTGACTGAGTTCACCTCATTTAGATGAACATATCAAGGAAAGAAGATAAAGACTTATTAAATTTTCCTTATAAAGGGTTAATTGTAGCATCCCTACTAGACACTAGGTTCATTAACCATTAGGATTTCAAGTAAAAGCTGCAATTAGAGTTGGTATGCAAATAAATATTCCCCCTAACCATTTAATAAGTTTTGATTTTTTTTAAAATCATTAACATTCTTATTTATGTTTCACAAACATATTCAGTATACTTAATAATGATGTTAACTTAACTTGCATATCCAAGATCTAACTTGTTTAAGTTTGGAATCATTTCTCCCCTTATTAGACTTCATTGGAAAGAAGTATAATCCTTAATATTTTCTTTCCATTATTCCTATTCTGATTCAAGAATTAATCAAGAGGAAGCACACCTTCATCTATACAGGATAATATTTGAATTAAATTCCAATATATCTTAAAACAATTTATTAATCATTGCATGGGATTTTCCTTCCCTTTTTTCTTTATAAAGGGCTAGGGTTCATTTATAACCCCATAATAATATTGTAAGTTATTATCATGGTATATTTTACTCATAACCTTTTGTTTAGTTAATCCATAGTGATTTAGTTGAACGTCCAATAACGAATGTCAACTTATTAAGTTACAATTAATTAAAAGGGTAGTACATCTTGTACCCTTAACCTATAATTCCTTTCAAACCAACCCCAGTGGGTATATTACAGATATATATATATATATATATATATATATATATATATATATAGAGAGAGAGAGAGAGAGAGAGAGAGAGATAAGCTTATAATTTCCATTCACATAATATCCAAAAATATGACACATCAAGTACAGATAATCCCACAACTCTTTCATTCATCAAAGTGGTATTCATACATGATAAGTTCGAACACATTAGACAATCCTAGTGTCAAACATCATCAACAAGATCAATTACAAGGACAACTTTATTTTCCAACTATTACATTTCGATAATGGTGCATATTTCATCATAGAAAAATCTAACCTCTTTGATAAACAAAAGTAACATCCTAAAAGATCTTTTCTACTTTCATCACTTACAAAGTCCATCTGTAAAAATTTCTAGCATAGGTCAGTTCATCAAACTGCTCATGATAAGCATTAAACACTGAAATGATTTGCTTCTACATAAATGTTTCATAAAGAGAACTCTACTTTTATGGAACAATTAAATCATTACAAAAAACATACCAAAGAGAAATACTAGTCACAAAAGAGAGAGAGATAAGGTGATAAACCATATCATCATTTAGAATAGATCAGGATATAATCAGATTCAACTTTCATCTATTTATTACATGAAAACGATTAAAGCATTAATCTAGATAAATAATATTTCATCAAAATAAAAATTTCTTTTCATATACTTATTTACATGTTTCACTCCTTAATTAATTCCATCTAACTTGAGAAGATACCAACACTACTATCTCTTAGGAATAGATCTACATTATATGGAACAATAGTACATTCATCTCAGTGTTATCTCACTTAATTTCATCCTAAAATAAAATATGCCAAGTTTAATCAAGCATTAGGATAAATTTAGGATGAACCAACAACATATTTAGTAAAGAGTTTCTTATTTAAGAATTCTATATCCTAAATTCAGATTTAGAAACCAATCTAAGTTTAGGATCAGCTCTAAAATGATTTTTTCAAAGAATGAAATCAATTTTACATGCAATTATAACTAATCACACAATCCCCAAACGAGGTACATCATTACCAATATTTAATTCAAAGAGAATAACGGTGGAATTTAACAATCAGCTACGGATCCTCTAACCCTTCAAATATATTTTCTCTCCATAAAAGACTTACTTGGGACTTTCCAACCTAACATAACAATTCTTTAGAGTAACCTTATTGCTTCAGCTATCCTATTCTAACATAATTGGACTTAATCATTTAAGCAAGTCCCAGTGGAGGTATAATGATACAGAACGAGCTGTTCAATTCCCTCTTTAGGAATGATATAGGTGGAAGATCAAAGGAAAAGAAAGATTGTAAATTCTATATACAAGGAAGGATTAGAAAAATATCCCTCTATAAATAATAATACAAATAGTCAAGTCTAATATTAACTATCCTCTAACACATTTCCTGAACATAAGACAATCAAAGATCAAAAGAAATGATTACATCCCCAAAGAAGGGAATAAACTATTAACAAATAACATCTAATTAACTTTCATTGTTCAAAGGGGTAGTAACAATAGCACCGTATCCAGAAATCTATAATTAAACACTTCCTCAGACATGGTGAAGGAAATAATTATGAGAAGAATAAATCTTAATAGTCCTTCTACACCCAAGTGAAGTAAATAAAAACACGATCAAATAGGATAAAGCTAATACCCCAACAACATTCCCTAAACAAAAATACATGTTCCTTTTTTGGAGAAAGAACTGAAACAAGTTCGATGGCCAAAGGCCAAGAAAATGAACTGACAATTCAACCATTAATGTCTAGATAACTACTCAACTCATAAGTCAATAAGAACAACTATAACATAGTGAGCTTAAACTGAAGATAACTTGCCCTTCTACGCATTAATTACATAAATTAAAAGAGTTACCCAAGTTTTGAAAAGAATAAACAAATAGAATAACACTTCATTAAATTATCCTTTTTCAAAAAACTATTTCCTTTCAAGGAGATAACACGGTAAACTTACCCATCCTTTGTTGGTGAACAAAAAATCAATAACAAGTCTTAATAGATTAAATCTTCCTTACAAATACCAACTCAGATCATTGCATCATCCTTAACAACCACTGAAACAGATAACTAAAACAAGAAGGATAAAACCCAACCCAGATTCACAACCACATATAGAGATAAAGGAAACGTTGGCATAATGAGAATTTTTGTGCATGAAATCAAACTCAGAAGATAGGCTAAACCCATAAATGCAAAATTCTATTTCCCTAAAGGATTCATTCATGTTTATATAATAGTCGAGTTACTCTATAATTCATATACTGAAGTATTCTCACATAAGTGATACAAGATCCCCTCAAACAAGTTCCACAATTAAAGAAAAATGATTTACTCACAAGTTTAACATAGCTCAATAAAAGTATAATAATTTACAAATTCTTCCCAACGTAAATAGAAGTAAAGCATATCTTTGAAGTCTATTCCGGATGCAAAGGAGTGGCCAAACGCAAAGTCTATTGGTTTACAGATGGATTTTCTGGGTACCACCAGGTTCAGATCACAGAGGACTAGGAAAAGACAACTTTTGCCACTGAGTGGGGAGATTTTTCCTATACGGTCATGCCCTTTGGGTTGAAGAACACGCCTACAGTATTCTCGTGCATTTTGTTGTAAGGCTTTTAGGACTTCATCCATAAATTTCTTCAAGTCTATTTGGATGATTGGATAATGTATGGGCTAGTGAAGGGCCACTGTGGTAACTTAAGATTAATGTTTGATAGATGTCAACAGTTGAGAATATCCCTCAACATTAATAAATGTTTCTTTACTACCCCATTTGGAACATTACTAGGGCACATCATATGTAGGGAGGGTTTATTAGTAGATCCCACCAAAGTTGCTCTCATTTTGGGGTTGGAGGATCCTACTAGCCAAAGCATAGTGTGTAGATTCCTTGGGCATACAACGTATTATAGGAAGTTCATCAAGGGATATGCTAGGATAGCCACACCATTACAAGCGTTTCATAGATGCAAGAGTGCCTTCCTTTGGGGAGAGGCGTAGTAGAAGGGGATTGTTGATGGAAGGGTTAGGCCCTCACATCATGTCATACATCCTTGATTTAGGCACATGATAGTTGCGAGAACTGGATTCTGGAAGCCCTACTATAAATAAGCCTTCTTGGTGTTTTTAAATAAGGCATTGTTGTCAGTTAGATTAGACTTTCCTCTATTTCATTTTATTTTCTTGTGTTTCCCTTTCTCATGGTTTGTTCCTTTCTATTGTTTTATTCTACATCGTGTGCACCAGTAACCACATTAATTTTTGAAGGTTGTGCATGCATAGAGGACCATGCATCTGTTTTAGTGTGGGGTGGAGTGATGCAAAGTATGGGCCTGTAATACAAGTGTGCGTTGGTAGTAGAAGTTGTGGTGAATGGCCTAGTTAAAGGACTAAAGGCGCGTAAGGCTAATACACATGTAGCAAATAGATGGACGTAAATGGTTAGTGTCAAGAAATTCAAGAAGAAATAATGTACAGGAAAAAGGAAGAGCATAGGAACAACATGAGGTAGGTGAGGGAAAAAATAGGTAAAAGGAAGGAAGAAGTGCCTTCGGCACTATGAGCGCATGCGTAAGATTCTTCAGTCAAGTTGGATTTTTGTGCTCCAGAAGGTTGTAAAGGGGTTTGCGCATAAGATTTAGCACTTGGGATAAGGTGCTTAAGACCGGATTAGTGGAAAATTCACATTTGAGGTCGAAGTAAGGTGGTAGGTGAGAGAGAATTAATTACTAGGAAAATAGAAAAACTATAAATAAAAGGTTGAGCACTTCATTATTTTCATTGTGATTATGAAGGGAAGAAAAATCTTGCAAACTAGGGCATCCAAAAAAAGATCTTTATGAAAAATGAAGCATTTGAGAGATCTAAAGTGCATAACTAGGGTAAATTTGCAAACTAGTGGGAAAGGAGTACAAGGGCGTAGAGAGGTTAGTTAGGAAAGCACTATCTTGTGGAAGGGTTTTTCCAATTAATGTTTGATGACTAGGGCACAGAGTTAGAAGGTTTTTTTCCACAAAGAATGAGCTTAAGGCTGGATAGAGGGGTAAAGTAGAGCAAGAGGGACAATTTCTAAGTACTGAAACTAGTCAGAAAGATGGCACCTATAAAAGCAACCACCTCACCAAAGAAGAAAAAACAAAAGGGCAAGGGAAAATAGACAATATCCATCAAGAGAACAAATGAAGAATGGTATGCAGAGATGCAGTACCCAGACATGGTGTTGCTGGGAAAATAATGGGAATCACACCTAAGGAAGATGATGGTGAGTAATTATAACCATCACAAAACTACAACAGAGAATGATATGTCCTTGGAATTGGTGTGCAAAACCAACAAGAGAACACCAGAAGGCATGCCCATTTACAACAATGAGGTAAAGGTTAAGTTGGAGAAGGTAGGGTTGTTATAACTTTATGAATTTCCATACTTCAGAAAACTTGAGCACCTATACTAATGGCTAATGGTGCACGTTCACAAAGACCAATTTTATTTTGTGGGGTGTAAGATGAGCATAACTCCCCAGTTAATTTCCAAGTTCACGAGCCTTATCTGTGAAGGGGATAACATTGATGATGACCTAAGTGACAAAGAGGCCATCAAGGAAATAGTTACTACATATGAATATAAGAAAGGATCATGATACTTTGAAATCATAGACATCCCATACCTCATGATGAGGGTGGCCGTGCACTTGGTAACCAAGCTCAATGACCAAGAGAGATGGACCCATGTGAATAAGGTATGGCTGAAAGTGTGCTAGAAAATATCTGAGGGGACCATCTACAACTTGTCTGCTTTCATCGTGGATGAAATCATAAATAGTGCACAAGAAGGTGAGAAGATACTATTTGGTAATTTCCTCCTCATAATTGTCTTCTCAGAAATGGGAGTGCCCGATGGGCTGGAAAGGTTTGTTTGGGAGTACCCAAAAGAGGACTCATCACACACAAAGCAGTTCACAAAATATATTTGTGAGACAATGACAACCATTCACAAGGCACATTTAGAAAAATGGTACAAGTGCATAAGGGACGCATTCAAGGAAAAATGGATAATTCCAGAGAAGTTACCCATGCTCATGCAAAGAGAATCATAATTCACGGTATATCAACACTTCTACATTGGTAGATTTAGGTTGAAAAATGAAACAATAATCCCATGGTGTAAGCTTCCCTTCTCCTTCATCGCACTATACTTCCAAGTGGGGGTGAATAGATTCAAAGAGGAAAAGAGACTAAGGTTTGACCTTAGCGAGGTGGATCAAGACCATAGGGAATTGCATAGGAAGCCGGTTTTACCCCCAAGAAGCATGCCTACGTGGAAAGATATGTCTCACATGAGATATAGATGATGAAACTAGTGACTTTTTCCAATTTCTGGAAGGGATGCAACAAGGATATACCTTTGCATCCAGATTTTTTTTGAAAAGGGTGCATACTTGGCAAATGATGTATCCATCCCTGAGGACCCCATAGGTAGAAAGAAGCTCACGTCAAGGAAGAGGGAAAGGGAAGAGGTATAGAAAGAACCAAGTGTTCAGGATAAACAAGCAGTAAGTGCACTAGGAACGAGTGCTAAGCCCAACACTTATACATGGAGAAAGAAGTCCCTGGTGAAAGAAAGGACTCCAGAAGAAGAAGCGTTGAAGCACGAGGAACCCATCACCTAGGAAAGGTCACCAGAGAAAGAGGAGGAGAAAGAAGTAGAATCTCTTGCCAGGAAGAGGTAGAAGGTGACAAAAGAAAATGATCTAAAGGATATAGAAAGATTTGTGGCCTATATAGGAAAGAAAGATGATGCTGATGAAGATGAACCAAGAGGTGATGACCATCCTATCTATGAGGTTCATGACTTAGAGGAGGAAGGAGAGGAAAAAGAAAATGAAAACATCTTTTCCAAGAGAGAGAATAACAAGGAAGAAGAAGATACTTAGAAAAGGGGGTAAGTGAGGAAGTCACCAAAGAATAAAGGACCCCAAGCCTCACTAAGGAATAAATAGACAAGACCGCAGAGAATGAAGTCACTAAGATCATTGAAAACCTAGAAGAGTAAGAGATGGAGTGCAGCGCAGACCTAGTAATGAAAGAATTAGAGGAGGGAAGCATAGAAAAGGAATATGGCAGCATGGGAGGGGATCCCAATTTGGATGTGAGATTTCCTAAGGCCATGTGCATAGAGAGAAAATGTGCAGAGGCATAACAGGTTCAGAGGATGGGCTATATTGATGACCCAAACAAGGTGTTGCACACATGATTTCAAAGCACCATACCAACGGAGCAACTCTTGGTTATGGCATCATTTAATGGGGAAGGTGCATACCCTTAGACAAGTAAGATGATTTCTTAGGCATTTGATTACCACATCGACAAACCAAAATTCAAATTGAGCCAAGGGGTAATAATGAAGGTACCAGAGTCAAAAGGTGACAACCCTTTGGTGAATGCTCAATGGCTATCAGATGAACAAATTTACAATGCACTGAATAAAGTTTCAATGGAATTAGATGCCAAACTCTTCGAGAGGAATGATAGAGTGAAGTTTCTAGAGGAAAAGTTAGAGAAGAAGGAAGAGAATCTAGAGAAAAGGACTAAGGAGTTAAAACATGAGGAACTAGTAAGCACTCAGCTAAGGCATGAATTAAAGGAAGATAAGGCAAGGGTAGGAGAAGTCTCTAAGAAGGTGGAGATGATCACAAGTGCCATTATCTTGAATCATCTAGACTTGATACCACCCGTAAAGAAATATGAATCAAGCCTGCAATGCCTAGAAGACTTAACTCACATTCTCACAATGGAAATATGACCACTGGCCTTGGAATTTGTATAGGATGCATCGGTGCACAAATAAAAAGAGGACAAGATGAAGGTTGTGGCCATTATGGCCCATTATAAGAAATTCCTCATGGATGTAAAGATCATCGTGCTGATAGTAGAGGCTACCTATGACAACTGCACCGACAAAGATAAAGTGGAGAGAATTCTAGTCGCCACCCATGAAGTAGAACTCAAGGAATTCCAAGAGAGGAACAAGGTGAATAGGGTAGAACGTGACAAAATTATAGTTGATGTTGAGAAGAAATCAGAGGCTATTGAGACCTTGTAAGGATTAATCAAGAACTAAATTAAATAATTATATCCCCAAATCACTCGTATGATGGATGCGCTTGAGGATATGGGAAAGAAATTAGAAGAGGTTGTGGAAACCATAAGTGCCAAGGGAGAGGGGCTAAGCTTTGAAGAGGTGAGCACCCTAGTCGGTGACCTTTGTTAGTAAGCACAGAGTGAAGTCGATACCTATAATAAGTTGGAGGTAGACTTGACAAAGGATTTCCCCCTCCTCTTGTAGAAATAATCATAGTTCCCCATTCTTTTGCTTCCCCAAAATTCCTCATTCCTTTATTCTTTATCCAAACTATCCAAGGATATTCATTCTTTATTCAGTAAGAAGGTGTTCTCGAGGGTAGATAATAGACACAGTGTGGGGTGATGTTGGGCCCCTAGTTTATTGGATAAGTATAGAGAGGCATGTGGGCACAAAATGCCTATTTGAAGAAGGGAGCACAAGGAGAAAGTGTGCAAGACAAGGTTCTAGGAGGGTTTAATAGAACAAGTGGCGTGCGCACAAGGTAGAGAAAAGGTTTTGGGACTTAGCCATATTTGACGTATCAGACAGAACACAAGAAAAGTGTGACCTGACTGCACATATAGATTGGATAAGGTGTCATCCTGACAACAGGGTGGCCTAGGAAGGAATATACCTTGTGACGGAATATTCTAGAAGGCCATCATTGCAAAGAGTGGAGAGCTCAAGCCTAAAGAAGAATTCTCCCTTGGAGGACCACCTTGGAAATTTGGCAATGGATATGTAACTCCCAAGAAGGCTTGAAGAAATTGAGAAAGGCTATAACTACAAGTGCCTAGTAAGAAGAAGAGGGAGAGCAGATGAGAGGCAAAGCTCTATAAAAATACATAGAGAACCTTATGGGTTGGGCTAGGAGATTTGTAGGAAGAATGATGTATAAAGGGATGGGTACATATTTTTCTTTTGCATTGTAAGGGACGTAAGTCCAGCCCTGCTACATGGTTCTAATCTGCACTATCATTTTGGTTTGTAATGACCCTAATAAATGTAATGTGATTACTGGACATGCTCAATTATGAATATATGTGGTGCACATCTCATACATATCTCTTTTTTTTATGTTCAGTATCTTTTATATGAATGAGTATAATCATTATGCATCCTCTTTCCCTTATGGTTCAGATCTATCTTTTGTCAATATGCTTCTTTTTTGAATGAATATATTATTGTAGCATTTTACTCGAAGTTCTCAGTTGAATAAGGAGTTTCTTCGGTCTTTCTATTACACATATATGTTATATTCTTACAAAAATCACATAAAAGAGGGGCTCGGTGCCCATGTGTGCCTCAGGTGAGTGCCTAGTGCCCATTGGGTGAGTGGCTGACATGCATGGGATTTTCCTTCTTGTTTAAGGGGTACAAAAATTGACTACATGCATTCATTTGATCTCTGAATAAATTTAGTCACATGTTGTCCAAAAACAAAGTTCACTTGATGGTCTCTCATCCTGGTGTCAAATATTTTTTTTTGAACAAAGAAATGAATGAGAAGCATGCAGGGTGGATTATGAAAGTAATGGAGTATGACGTACACATTAAAGTCATTAAACTTGTCAAGGGAAAAGGGTTATGCTATCAGTTTTCTGTATTGGTGCTTAGTTTTAACCTCACCCCTTTTAGACCAGTTAGTTTTTTTAGTCTACGTGGCTTGAGTTAATCTCTTTCTTCCTGTGTGGATTCTTGAAGTATTATCTTTATTAGGTTGTTGTCATCAAATCCTTTTCTATGGTCATATTTCGTTGGACGCGGCACAACAGATCTATTTGGTGAACTTGTCACTTTTGTTACATTTGTAAAAAAATGTCCAATTGGTCATGTGGCTCCGATGAATTTTAATTGGCTACTCAACGATATGAAGTGGCGGAGTAATTTCTTACTTTGGCCCTGAAAAGTGTACAAGTGTATTAAGTCAAGCCGTTGCAGGAAGGCGGGCCCTTTTGGAATTTTGAGGCATTGTGATGAAAGGTGTAAAAGTGTAAAAGGAATGCCTAGAGCCCATAAATGGACATGTGGCCATTTTTTAAGTTAAAAGCGGGGAGGTGGGTCACCGGACGACTTTGGAACTTTTAGCCTTGTTTTGAAAAAAGGAATAAGGTATAAACATGAAGATCGACCCCACAAGTGCCCAAATAAATCCACGTGTTGAGTCTACATCATAGATGGAAGGGTGCATTGTCTGAAGTATTCTGGAATTTTTGGCTTTGTCATGGAAAGGTAAAAAGCTGTAAAAATAAGCCATAACTCCACTAGTGCCCTAGGCAAGCCACGTGTTAAACCTATATTGAAAGAAAGTGAGAGGGATAGAATGTTTAAAAGAACACAATTATTCTTAGTGGCATAAAAGGAAAAAGGCCCCACCAGGCCGCCTAAACTAAGATCTTTTCCATGTGGAGGGCCTGCACCTGTTTGGGGACCTGCCCCTGAATTTTACTTTTGAAAGAGTGTCGAAGAGACATGTGGAGGTTACCACTAGATCTTCCCATACTTAGAATTTTTAAACATCCGATGCAACTTTCTCAGACCCTAGGCATGTGGCACCTTCCACTAGTTCTTAAAAAATTTCAATGGCTGGTACAATTTTTTCGGGCCCGAGACACATGGAGAGCCCACGCTTGTTTGGGGTCTCCACTTTTGGGCACCATATAAAAAGTGTGCTGAAGAGAAACATGGAGGCATCTATTAGATCCTCTTTATACTGAGACTTCTCAATAGTTGAGGAAAATTTCTTTGGCGCAACACACGTGGAGATCCTGCGTTCATTTGAGGTCCTGCCTCTAGACTTCATCTTTGAATTTGCGCTGAACAGACAGGTGGAAGCTTCCACTGGACTTTCCCATGCTCAAACTTTTCAGTAACCAGTGTAACTCTCTTAGGTTCTAGGCACATGAAGGACCCACACTCATTTAAGGAACCTACCTCTAGACTTCACCTTTGTAGTTGCGCCAAGGAGACACATGGAGGCTTTCGCTAGCTCCTCTTTACACTTGGCGAACTCAAACTCACCGCATAAATATGTGGTATAATCAATGTGAGGACACTCATTTCTGAGAGGCACAAATGTATGTATCTATTCCTTAAGGTGTATTCTCAAAGGTGAAAAGGATTTCTTGTCAGATCAAGCCATATGGAGCCACCTGAGAATTATTAAAAGGGGGATTTCTTGCACAAAAAAATAAAGAATGATTAAAAAGACTGTCGAAAGTTATGACATGGTGCCCCAATCACATCTAATGAAAGTAGGAAATGTGAATGGGTCACAAATTTTCCACCTTGTAAAAATAGAGAGGAATATTCTCTTGAAGATTTAGACTTTTGGGGGGAAAATTTGGGATGAGTGAGTGAGTGAAATTGTATAAATTCAATGAGAATACTCTTGCAAATGGTTGGCGGTTAATTTTTTTGAGAAAGTTTGAGAAAAAACCATTTTCCCGAGAGATCGTCTGAGGAACCATTTTATTTTTCTGTGTTTTATATTTAGTCATGTCAATATGGTTGTAAGTGTACAGCCATTGACAAGCTTTGATATTTTTCAAGAAATTCTCCCCTGTTGATGAATCTAATGAACCTTCAAATGAATTTTTGTTGATCATGAGCACTATTGTGTTTTCTCTTATTTTAGAATGTTTTCAAATAGTTTTTCTTGTTTCTGTTGCGATCTTATGTTGAAATCCCTCTGAATCACACAAGATCTCATCCATGTGTTAGTATTATGGCATTTGTAATTTCATTATGATAAGAGATTTCATCTTGTAATGCAAATAAACAATTTAAAATCACTTTACTTTCATTATGTTGATAAATATTGTTTGTAATTCTATTAGTGTATCTTAGGCGTGATGAATCAGGGAATTTCAATGTTTAATTGGTCTTTATCATGAGCCTTTATGTTGAATTATTGAAGAGTTTATGAAACTGTGCATCTCTGGGCCTCCATTGATACACACCTTCTAGTTGAAGGAATATTTTGGCTATTTTGAAGAATTTTGTCTGTGATTTTTCCAATATTTGTAAAGGCTCTCAAATATTTGGTATAATCAACTTTATCTTGCTTAAATTCCCACCAAAAATTTCTCAGACGATAAATCCTAAATGAACTACCCATGTTTTTACTGTGTATCCATAAAGGTTTAACAATTTCAACTTCCAAAATATGCAAAAACAATCAGGGTTAAATTATTGTCTTTAGTAACCCGAACCTTGACCAAGAAACATCTCCACTCTCTAATGTGACAACTCGTGAGAGTTAGATTGTGTTTTATTGATCAAATTTTATCAAGGTTCTCATTAAGATTGTGTAAGGAAGGATCTATTGATATCCTTCACCAAAATGGGTTACAGAATGGGTCCTCTCACCCTGGTCGAAGGCACAACCTAAAGTAGTGAGGGTAGATAAAACCCTCAGTGAGGTGTTATCCATTTCTCCAATGCCTGAGTGACAAAGAATCTGTCGAATCCCCTCCCTGGCTAAAAAAGAACTTAAATCATGATTCGTCTATCTCCAAGCATCCTACCAGGTTCATGATGCTACTCAGTCCTCACAGGAGAATCAATTTGGATACCAACACCAAAGTGGCACCATTTTTCGGGATTACTTAAACATCGGGACCTATTTGTGCGGCTACAACACCGAAGTGGCACCATTTCCAGGGAGTATTTGAACACCATTAACAACACCAAAGTGGTGCCATTTTTGGGGATTATTTGTCTCCGGGGACCTATTTGTGTGGCAACAACACCTCAGTGGTGCCATTGTTAGGGATTATTTGAACACTATGACCTATTTGTGCGACAACAACACTGAAGTGGCACCACTGGCAGGGATTAGTTTTACAAATGCATACACATATCAACCCTTGTAATGTTTCTTACATGTTTTAAGTACAAATAAGTTTTTTAAACATCATACTTTGTTGAGATTTGTAAGATTTGTGTAAGATTATTGCACTAAAGTTCTAGTTTCTAGTGATTATTGCACTAAATTTGCATCAATAGTGATAAATTTGGGTAAAGGAAGGTCAGATCTATTAAGTTTTGTAGAAATTAATCATTGGTAGACACTTGGAAAGTTACTTATAGTGCATCTGCACAACTAAGGTGAAAATCCTTAGTGGTGACTCCATGTTGAATTGAAATTTTGATGATTACCAATGTCTTAACCTATGTCAAGTGAAATTTGTCATTAATCTGTGCAAATATGGAGGGAAGAAGATCTTCTCTTCACTAGGGACCCTACTAGGAAGTTATTTCTAGAGCTGGGAAAGGAAAATTTAGAAGGAAGATGAATTGGAAAGTAGTAGGAGATCACAAGTCAGGAAAGGGGATTCCAATTGTGGAAGGTGATCAATCTGTGGTTGAATATTACCATACGTCTTCAAGTGATTCCAAACAAAGTAATCTTTGATATTTAAATTTGACTTATTCCAACTAGAGAGGGGCCTATTTGTTTGGAAACAACACCAAAGTTTGGCACTGTTTTTCCAAGGGATTTTTTGAATTACAAAGGATTATTTGAACTTTGGGACCTATACTCCTGTGTAGTAACAACATCGAATGGCATCATTTGGGGATTATTTGAATTCCTCAGAGGATTATTTGAACACCTAGACCTATTTTATTGGCAAGAACAAGGTGGCACCGTTTCTAGGGACCTATTTTAATTACAGATGATTATTTGAAAAAATGGAGACCTATTTGATGTCAGCAAAAAGGTTGCAAATGGCACCATTTCAAGGGACTAATGCCATCAAATGCATTTAAGACTCTGGTAATGTTTCTTACATGAAGATTTTAAGTACAAATACGTTGTTTAAAATGTTATCCTTTGTTGAGATTTGTAAGATTTGTGCAAGATTACAAGTTCTTTGTGCAGTATTTCAATAGTTTCTAGTGGTTATTGAACTAAATTTGCATCAATAGTAATAAATGTGGGTAAAGGAAGGTTAGATCTGTTAAGCTTTGTAGAAATTAAGCATTGATAAACACTTGGAAAGTTACTTATAGTGCATCTACACAACTAATGTTGAAAATACCTTAGTGGCGACCTCTGTGTTGAATTGAAATTTTTATGATTACCAGTATATTAGCCTGTGTCAAGTGAAAATTTTCATATATCTTGCAAAGCTGGAGGGAAGAAGGTCTTTCTTCACTAGGGACCCTACTATAAAAGTTATTTCAAAGAACTAGGAAAGCCTCCAAATTTAGAAGGAAAACAAATCTGGAAAGTAGTAGGAGATCACGAATCAGAAAAGAAGATATCAATTCTGAAAGGTGATCAATCTGTGGTTGAAGCATTACCATACGATATCTTCAAGTGATTCTGAACCAAGTAATATTTATATAAATTTGAGTTCTCCAACAAGAGACAGGGCCATAATTCATGTCTTAAAAGTGTCTTCTTAGTTTTCCCCTATTTATTCCAAGGTTGATAGGGTTTCCAAGAAGACTGAGTCATTAGAGAATATCTATTTTGAAAGCTATACTCCTGTGCTCCAAAGATTGGTTCTTCATCCCTTATCATTTTGTTTCTCCTGTAAGGATTCACCACCTCAAGGTAATATGGCCTAACCTCCACCTAGACCTCATTTTGTTGTCAACACTTTTGGACCTATAGATTTCAGAGGTATGGATGGATATCCTAATATGGTGCCAAAAGATGTCTTAATAGGATGCCAAATTTTCAAGGGAATAATGCCATCACCGGTGACCATCCATTTAAGACTCTTTGACAATATGATGGAAGATTTTGAAATTGAGTTTGAAGACGTGTATATAAATCTATTTATTAATACTCTTGAGGAGGATGCATGTGATTGGTACAAGGCTTTACCAAAGATAATTGAATAGATTCATGGAATGAGATGAAAAATTCCTTTAGATTGTAATATGGGGATAAGAAAAATCTCAGGTTCCTTTTATCTGAATTTGAAAATATAAAGTAAAATCCAAATGGATCTATCCATGATTTCAATACTTGGTTCAATAAGACCTTGAATAGGCTACCTATAATCCTAAGGACAAGTGATGTATCCTATTTGATAAAATATTTTGATGTTTTTGATAAAAAAAAAAGGTTGCTTATTACTTGAGAGATAAGAAGGAAAGAACATTGAGGCAGGATTTCACTATGGCCTTACAAATTGAAAATAATATCAAGGTAGTTGGAAAGCCTTCCTAAGAGAGAGGGTGTCAAGTTGATCAATGGGGCCTCAATCAAATTCAAAAGTTGTGGATCTGGAAGAGGTTGTAAAAAACTTTGGCTGGATCAGTTAAAGAGATATCCTATAAACTGGCCAGAGCAGAAAAAGAGATAGGACAAAGTTCCCAGGGTCAACATAAGCCACACAGTCATGAGAGATTTGGAAATCACCCCAAAGGTGATCAAAGACTAGATGACTAAGGAAAAGTGCCCATGGGGTCAGGAAATAGCAACCTTAACTTGGAGAGAATAGATTGGTTCCTGATCCTTTGATTTGCCATGGTTGCTAAATGTTGAGGAGGAAAATGTTATCAAGTGGTGTGATAGGTGTTTCTTACCACACTCCCCATGTGATGTAGATCAATAAGTTGAGGAATTTATATGATGATGAGACATATGATTGATGTGTGCATCAATGGAAGCCCTGCAAATCACCAGTAGGGGGTAACCTCAACTGAATTGATAAGTTCACAGAACTTTGAAAATTCTGGGATTGTGTTCACCGGGTATTGCCTCTTCCTCATATTAATAATTTTGAAATTGATATGGTGAAAACATCTGATCTTCCTAATCGTGATTTTGAATACTTAAGGGCCTTGATGATTAAAAAGTATGATGGAGGGATCCCTTCTGAAGAGGACATGCAACTGTTGATAAATGTAGTAGTTGCTTAAGAAAAAGAATATAACACTAGAAGTAAGGTTGTCAAATTAGTGGAGGGCCTCAAACCAAGCCAAAATTTCTAATTCTTACCAATATCCTGAGGGAAACCCCTAAGAAAGATACATGTTGGATTAAAGGCCTAACTACCCCAAATAAAACATGTGCTCCTTCCCATGCCCAGATTCTGAAAACCCATAGTTATCAGATGAAGTGGTGAATCTCCTTCCTAATACTGCCCTACCCAAATATGTTCCTTGTGACATAGCCCAAAGCCTTGAGTCAGATCAAGGTTATTGTTCCCATTATTGAATTACTCAGGATCCCTGAGCATAGGAAAAGGGCATTCAAATATTTGGGATTTAAGGAAGAAAAGTTTACTCAGGGGTAAAAAGTGTTAATAATATAGAGGTTCCTCCCATTATTTACAGAATCAAAAACACCACAAGCATTGGAAGAACTGGGTGAATCATCTGAGGTGTATTTGTAAACTTCTCTGGTTGAATCTCGGTTGGATGTCAATCCATTTTTTACCACTTTGATTATTAAAGATAGGTTGGTACATAACTGCATGTTTAATTTAGGAGCCTCATGTAATGTAATGCCTCTTGAGATAATGAATGAGTTAAATATCAAGGTAACAACAGACTTTTGGGAAATGTACAACTATGGATTCAAGAGAAGTGCCAGTAATTGGATATGTTAAAGGATTAGTAGTGCAACTAGCAGCTTACCCAGGAAAATGCTTAACCATGAATGTAGTTATTGTGGACTGTCCTGCAAAGTGGGGGATGTTATTGTCTAGAAAATGGGCAGCTAGTGTGGGTGGAAGCGTATAAATGGACATATCATATGCAACCATACTAGTGGAGGGGAACCTTGTGAAGTTGTACAGTGAGAATAAAATGCTACATCTGATTGAGGATCCTAATAATGCTTCTTATGAAGTATTGTACGCAGATGTTGATGTTGATAACTTTGTGGGCATATGCTGATTGTAAGGAGCATAGAATTGAGGAGTGCAAGTATCTTGACTGGGTACATTCTCCTTAAAACCTGATGTTTTATGGGGCTTGTTCTAGATCTGGTAATGGTGCTGGTGTTGTCTTGATATCTCCAAGCCAAGAGTAGTTTAACTTTTCTTTTAAACTCAATTTTGAGTGCACAAATAATACTGTTGAGTATGAAGAACTATTATTGGGTTTAAGGATTTCTTGGAAATATGGTGTTAAGGATATTATTGTTAAAGGGGATTCACAACTGATAGTCAAGCAAATTAGAAAACTCTATGCAACAAAGAATCAAAGAATGAAGCAGTATAAGCATGCAGTTTGGGACTTCATTAAAAATTTTGATTCTTTCAATATAATACATCATGATAGGAAGCTATAATACTGTAGCAGACAAATTGGAATTATTGGGATCTAGGTTTGAAAATTGTACAATGTCTCCCTATTGTGAATATGATATTGAAATATTGACCAGGCCATCTGTCCCTAATAATATCAAGCATTGGCAGGTTTTGAAGATGATTCCTCAGGTCCAAAGGTTTCTACAGAATAAAGGAGAATTTTCCAATCAAAGTATGGACTGGGAACCAATGGTTTATGTAATGTGATGGAAAAGAGACCCTGTTTGGTAAAAACATTATCCAATTGAAAACGAATACTATTCCCAAAGGTTTTCTTGCACTGGAATCAAATTTTGATAATGTTGACTATGTTATTAATAGACACATGTCAGCCTCAAGGGATGTTGAGGAACATAAACTAGGCACACAGGATAAACCTAGGAGAATATGGCTAGGTAGCAACTTGAACAAAGAAGAAAAACAGTCATATGTCCAATTGCTAAAAAAGTACCAGGACTGCTTGGCTTGGTCATATTCAAAACTGAAAGCATACAAGGAAGACCTTTTGCCATTTGTGAAGTTTAGGGAGAAAATTAAGAAATTGTTTGACAAAAAGGTTACCCCAAGGGTTTTCAATGTAGGAGATCTAGTGCTACTATGGGATAGCAGACATGAGGATAAGGGAAAATAGGGAAAGTTTGACGTATTATGGATGGGCTCTTATTCTATTGATATTAGGATTGACGAGCACACCTTTTTCTTAAAAGATCTAGATGGGGAATTGCTTGAGTTTCATGTTAATGGTAGGCACTTGAAAGCATTTCCTTGATTGATTTCTCAGAATCAAGGCTTTGAATCATTATATAGTGTAAATTGGTTTTATTTTTTTTGTTTCATGAGAAACAGTTTTTTATTTTGGTTCAATGTTGGAGTCCCCTTGGCTTGCTGGTTTATCCACAGTTGGTTTCTCAAAGTTATTCCAATAGGGTATTGGATACATTGTTTTTCTGATTTGACACAAAGCTGGGTATATTCTTGACTCTTTTGTCCCAATGGTAAAAATTTTTGGCACATGGCCCTGCTATGTTGTTCTAATGTGGTTATTCACAATCACTGAAGCAGGAAGGCATTTCTTATCCTTGAGTCCGAGCTAGTGTTGTGCACGGTTTTAATTCGAGCCCTTGTGGGAAGGCTAGCCCTTAGTTGTGTTTTCAGGAATTCTGCGAAAAAGGAATGAAAGTATAATGCTCTTTCTTCCACATGTGGACACGTTGCGGTATTGATCTTTTTTAGGTTGAGATCAGGTCACCGGAGGTATCCTTTTGATATGGTCTTTCTTTCAAATTGGACGCGTTATAACATAAGCCACGGGTCTATTTGATGAAATTGTCACTTTTGAGTCACATTTGTAAAAAATGCCAAATTGGTCCCATGGATCCGATGAATTCTAATTAGCTACTCAATGATATGAAGCAGTTGAGCAATTTATTACTTTGGCCCTGAAAAGTTTACATGTGTCATAAGTCGAGTCGTTATGGGAAGGTGTACCCTTTTGGAATTTTGAGGCATTATGATGAAAGGTGTAAAAGGAATGCCTAGAGCTCGTAAATGGAAATGTGGCCATTTTTAAGTTAAAAGCGAGGAGGCAGGTTGCCAAAGGACTTCGGAACTTTTAGCCTTGTATTGAAAAAAAGAGTAAGGTATAAAAGTGAAGCGCAACCTCGCAAGTTCCTAGATAAAGCCACGTGTTGAGTCTACATAAAAGATGGAAGGGTGGGTCACCGGAGGTATTATGGAATTTTTGGCTTTGTTTTGAAAAGGTAAAAAGGTGTGAAAATAAGTTGTGACTCTGCCAACACCCTAGGAAAGACACGTGTTAAACCTATATTGAAAGCGGGTGGTTAGGCCAGAATGTTGTGCCAAAAGCACATGTCAATTCTTCTGAGTGACATAAAATGTAAAATCCCCCATAGGCCCACCTCAACTAAGATCTTTTCCACATGGAGGGCTCATGCATGTTTGGGGACCTGCCCCTGAATTTTACTTTTGAAAGAGTGCCAAAGAGACATGTGGAGGTTTCCACTAGATCTTCCCATACTTATACTTTTCAAGCATCTAATGCAACTTTCTCAGACCCTAGGTAGGTGGCACCTTCTACTAGTTCTTAAAAAAATTCAACAACCGGTAAAAATTTTCTAGGCCCGAGACATGTGGAGAGGCCATGCTTGTTTGGGGTCTCCACTTTTGGGACTTCATATCAAAAGTGCCAAACAGACACGTGGAGGATTCTACTGGCTCCTCTTTATACTGAGACTTCTCGAATAAGCATAAGGTACCTTTCTTGGGCCTAGGGCATGTGGAGAGTCTGCTCTCATTTGAGGTCTTACCTCTAGAATTCATCTTTGAAGTTGCACCGAATAGACATGTGGAAGCTTCTGCTGGACTTTCCCATGCTCAAAATTTTTAGTGACCAATGCAACTCTCTCAGGTTCTGGGCACGTGGAGGGCCCATGCTCATTTGAGGAACCTGCCTCTGCACTTCACCTTTGCAGTTGCGCCAAGGAGACACATGGAGGCTTCCACTGGCTCCTCTTTACACTTGGCCAACTTCGGATCAGTAGCACAGATATGTGGTATAATCCATATGAGGAACTCATTTCTGAGAGGCATGAATGTAGGTATCTATTCGAGGGAACTCAAAGTTGTATTCTCAAAGGTGAAAAGGATTTCTTGTCAAATCAAGCCATATTGAGCCACCTGAGAATTATTAAAAAGGGGATTTCTTGCATGACAAAATAAAAGAATGATTAAAAAGACTGTCAAAAGTTATGACATGGTGCCCTAATCATATCTGATGAAAGTAGGAAATGTGAATGGCTCACAAATTTTCCACCTAGAAAAAATAGAGAGGAATATTCTCTTAAAGATTTAGAATTTTGGGGGAAAATTTTGGGATGAGTGAGTGAGTGAAATTGTTTAAATGCAATGAGAATACTCTTGCATATAGGGGGTTAATTTTTCTGAGAAAGTTTGAGAAAACCCCTTTCTTCTCGAGAGACCGTCTAATAAACCATTTTATTTTCCTTTTTTTTTGGATTTAATCATGTTAAGATGGTTGTACATGTACTGCAATTGACAAGCTCTGAGATTGTTGAGGAAACTTTCCCTTGCTGATGAATCTAATGAGCCTCGAATTAATTTGTGTTGATCATGAGCATAATTGTGTTTTCTTATTTCAAATGTTTTTAAATAGTTTTTCTTGTTCCTGTTGCAATCTTATGTTGAAATCCCTATGAATCACACAATATCTCGTCTATGTGTTAGTATTGTGGTATTTGAATTTTCATCATGAGAGGAGATTTCATCTTGTGATGCAAATAAACAATTTAAAATCACTTTACTTTCATTATGTTGATAAATATTTTTTTTAAGTCTATGAGTGTATCTTAGGCATGATGAACCAGGGATTTATAATGTTTAATTGAGTCTTTAACATGAGCCTTTGTGTTGAATTCTTGAAGAGTGTATGAAACCGAGCATATTTGAGATTCCATTGATACACACCTTCTAATTGAAGGAATATTTTGGTTATTTTGAAGCATTTACTATTATGTGAGTTTTCCAATAATATGTTAAAGGTTCTCAAAGATCTGGTATAATCAACTATATCTTGTTTAACTTGCTACCAAAAATTTCTAAAACGATAAATCCTACATAAACTACCCCTATTTTTACTTGTGTATTAAAAAAGGTTTAACAAATTTCCACTGCCAAAATATGTAGAGACAATCAGGTATTCAATTATTGTCTTTTGTAACCGGAACCTTGTCTAGGAAGCATCTCTGCTCTCTACTTTGACAATTCGTGAGAGTTAGATTGTGTTGTATTGATCATATTTTCTCAAGGTTATCATTAACATTATGCAGAGAAGGATCTCTTGATTTAATTCACCAACACGGGTTACAAAATGAGTCCTCTCACCCTGGTTGAAGGCATAACCTAAAGTAGTGAGGGTAGATCAAACCATTAGTAAGGTGTTATCCATTTCTCTAATGCTTAAGTAACAAAGAGTTAGCTAAATCCACTCCCCAGCTACAAAACAACTTATATCATGATTTTTCTGTCTCTAAGCATCTTTCCAATTTCGTGATGCTACTCAACCCTTGCAAGAGAATCAATTTGGATACCAATAGGCTACAGATATAGAGATCAAGGATGTAGAAGATTCTATACTCCTAAATGTTGATGAAATTGAATTTCAAGTTGATTGGTTAACAAATATGTAATATTTTATCCTCTCAGGGGCATATTTTTAAAATATGGATAAAGTCCAAAGATGCAGTTTTCATCTCCAGACTATTCCATATGTCCTGGTCAATAATGTTCTTTTCCGTAAGGACTTGAATGGTGTGCTTCTGCGCTACATCAAACTAGAGTAAGTGAATAATATTTTAGAAGAATTTACAAACAACTTATCAGGGACATTACTTTACTCATACCATCGCAACCAAAATTATGTGAGCCAGTTATTATTGGCTAGATTTATTCAGAGATTCTCATCTCTGGGTAAGGAAATGTAAGGAATGTGCCCTTTTTGTAAGCAAACAAAAACTGACAACCCTTCCCCTGTACCCCATTCATGTATATCAAAATTTTGTTCAATGGGGGTTGGATTTTATCGAGATTATCAACCCTCCTTCTAGTGACAGAAACAAATGGGTTCTTACTACGACAAATTATTTCACTCAATGGAAAAAGGTGATGGCTTTAAAATAAAGTAACGAAAAGGTGGTCCTTAATTTCCTAGAAAATATAATGACAAGGTTCGGAGTTACATTTACCATTATCTTTGATAATGCAATGGATTTACTTGGTTTAAATTTGAGTGAGTGGGAGGCTACGAATAGGGTCTATCTCAAGACTTCATCCAATTACTATCCACATAGAAATGGGTTGGATGAATCCAATAACAAAAATCTCATAAGGATCATCAAACGAATGATGGAAGATAACAAAAGGACTTGACATACACAACTTAAGACTTCCTTATGGGTGGATCGAATCACACCTAAAAAGGTTGTTGTAAACTCACCTTTTATGCTAGTATATGGGAGGGAGGCAAAGCTTCCACTCTCCTTGGAATTACCTTCTTTGGAATTGGCTCATCGGCTCGAAGTTATGGAAAATGAATCCTTAACAGTGAGGTTTTCAGAACTCATGGAGTTGGAAGAAGTTCAAGACAAGGCTATGAAAACTTTAAGCCAACATCAGGATCAAGTTAAGAAATCCTTCGACAAGAAATATTTTAATAGGTATTTTCAAGAAGTATATTTGGTACTCAAGTGGGTCGAAGACAACCAAACCAAGAAGGCATCCCAAGTTTGATGCTCTCAGGAGTGGACCATATGTTATCTCCAATTGCAAAGAGGAGAATTCATTTCATCTATCTAGACCGATGGAGAAGAACTACCAATTCATGTAAATGGGATACATCTCAAAGATTTCTTTTCAAATTGTCTCTCTTGTATAGTGTTCAATTTCTTTTCCTTTAAGTGCTTTGCACATTGTTTTGTTTTGTTTTTTCTTTTTGGTTTTTTAGGTGTCCTCTGAATGTAGTTTTCTTCTAAGACTCATTTTTCCCAATGGTTTGTATGAGGCTACTGATCTGAAAGCTTAGCAGGCAATCATTCCTTAGAGGTTGCCAAAAATGTTACCAATTTAATCTACCATGAGAAGCAAACGTTAAAATCGATCAGGAAATTTTTTTGAAAAAATATTCACACAGAAGATCTCTACATCTTGAAATTTCTCCAAGTCTTGAAGTCTGAAAATTCAGATTCCAGACTTCGGGGATTTTCCCTTTCAGATTTTAATTAACTTAAAGTTTAAACTATGTTTTTTAATTTCCAAATTTTGAAACCCCAAAAGTCTGAAATTTTGGACTTTTAGGCTTTCAGCTTTTAGAAATCTAAGTCATGATTTTTATAAAATTCCCTTTGGATTTCTGAAGTCCAAAACCTTGAAAGTCTGAAATTTTAGAGTTTTAGGCTTTCGGGTTTCGGAACTCTAGGTCGCACTTTTTGGAAAATTTCTTTCAGACTTCCGAAGTCTGAAAGTCTGAAAGTCCAAAATTTTGGAATTTCAGGCTTTCAGGTTTCGAAACTCTCCCGATCATTTTCAATATATTTTCTTTCAGCCTTCCAAATTCCAAAAGTCTAAAAATCTGAAATTTTAGACGTTCAGGCTTTCATGTTTTGGAACTCTTTCAAGCCATTTTATGATTTTCATCCCGTGATCTCTAAAGTCTGAAACCCCAAAATTATGAAATTTCCAAATTTCAGGCTTTTGGGTTTCATACTTTTGGATCTCTCTACACATTTAATTCCCACTACTTCTATATGGATTGGAATTTTGTCATTAATATCAGGTTATTTTATTTAAATCACATTTTTACCTGTCATTTTACCCTCTCAGCACCTCTTATTTTCAGAGTTCAAAGATCAATGTTTTCGAAGAAATCTCTTTTCGGTATTGTTCCATTCAGACTTCAGAGTTATCATTTTTTAATGTTTCAGAAGTCCTTTCTTCATAGGTTTTCACTTCTTCAGGTTTTCAGAGGTTTCTAATTCTCAGTTTTTCAGAAATTGGAGATTTTTCAGATTTTCAGACTTCTTTGTTTCAAAGGTTTACACTTTAGGTTTTTAGAAGTCTCTAACTTTCAGTTTTTCAGGGGTTGGAGATTTTTGGGTTTTTAGAATTCTCCATTTTAGAGATTTCTATTTCAGGATTTCAGACTTCTCCTCTTCGGGTTTATAATTTTTGAGATTTCAGAGGTTAGAGATTTTCAGATTTTTGGACTTCCCTTCTTCGACATTTTAGAATGTAGAATTGTATGTCTACTTCCACTTCCAAGGGCAAGGAAAAAATGGAATACTCGTTCCTCAGGATTTCCCCTCACTCTTTCTTATCTTCTAACTTGGGAAACATGGGGGACACTGACCTTGGAAAAATTGATTTTCTAGACTTCTTGGCAAGGGTGAAGACCACAAATAAGAAACCCTAGATGCAACCATAAATGATAGTGGGCTTGCACTTCCTTCCCATTTTCCCACATCCATGCATTTCTCATAAATTTTTTTGGCTACAACAGCCCACTATGATGAAGAATATATTTTAATTAAAGATGTTGATGGTAAATTGGTGATTCACCTAGACCTAGATTTCTTTGAATATTTGCTCAAACTCCCTGACGTTGAAGATTACGCCACAATTTCACTAGATTCAACAATGGAACATTGGGACAAAGAAGCAAAGTTGTGCACGAGGGTTATGTTGAAAACCTATCTAGCAAAGATCATTGCCAAATTTCCAAAGACCATGTATCGGTCAGATTTCATTCAGGAGGTCAGTGACCTTATTGTGCTACTAAGCAGAGTCTCAGGTTTTCCCTTCGTGAAGGAATTTCAGGAGTGGATGTTCTTATATATCACTACAATTAATAAGAATAAAAAATTTATCAGATGGGGGGAGCATATCAGTATCTCCATTCGCTATCAGTTGAGTAAACTACATTCTTCAAAGTGTTTCTATATGACATCCTTCTTTGTTTATGCCAAAACTACCATGGTATATTTCACTGGGTTGAATACCAATGGTATTCGAAGCACCTCTCAAATATATGATTTTTATCCTCAACTCACATTGGACAAGGGAAGAAAATAGTTCCACAAGATCAATGATGCTTTCTTTATTCTTATCCTCTACCGTTTCGATAAGGAGATGTATAATAAGAGGATTTCTGAAGAATCCTTCAAGGAAGTTTGTGAGTGGGGAGCTATCTACCTTTAGTTCCCCACATTTACTTACATTCAAATTCTTGGTTTCATGGGTGCTCCCAGTAAGCTACCTAGATGTCCCACTGACAAGTGGGTCTTGTTAGAATTGGTTTGGAAATTATTGGATTACCAAAAGATCCAAAATAAAGGCATGAAGTGGGAATGCAATTCCCTATTTCAATTAGCAGATACACTTGCCAAAATATTTACAAGGCTAAGAATGTAGATTTGGAAATGGAAGAGGTAACCTTGAGAACTTTCCATCCACGGACCAATTTTGACTATTGGAGGAAATTTAGCGAAACAAGTCAGTCCAGTTCCAATGTGCCCCAATTAGAAGATATCTGGATCCATTGTCGTGATGAATTCATCATCCGATAAAGAGACTATGAAAGGCTAACTTTGGATGAGGTTCGGAAATTTGGAATAGCCGACGTACCAAAAGACATGCAGGATAATGATGAAGTTTTGGATGAATTGTATAAAAATAATAAAATTGCCAATCAACCATTGCCATAGATTGATTGGTATGTGGAAGAATGTTGCAACACAAAGGAAAGGGTGGGACCCATTCATCAAAGAACTCATTGTTGGTTGGTTACCTTGGGAATCTCACCCAAGGGGTTAGAGAAACCTACAAATACAAGAGCCCCATCAACCATGAGCCAATCAACACCTTAAAGGGGAAAAGGTCAACCCAAAATACCTATATGGTTCAAAAAAAGATTTCATTTGTTGTTGGGATCTCATCTCTTTCCGAGGCTTATGTTCCCGAATTCATGCCTCCTACAACACCTGTGACATAAATAGTTGAATTCAGTGATTCTCCTTATGTCCTACAAGACCCATCATTTCCCTTTTCTCTTCCATTATCCCTTGCTACATCAGTTCCTTCCACTTCTACCATCATTTCTTCTTTCCCATCTCCATCCATGGCCCAATTATTATCATCCCTTCCAGTTCTCTCAACTAGACAAACTATTGGGTCACCCATTTCTACTTCACTTCCATTTCCTTCCATATCATCCCATAACATCATTGTATCAAATCCTATGGCTGTCCTCACATCCACCCCATCCATTACTACTGCTACCATTCAAATGCCAACTAATGTTGCTAGTACTCTTGTTGTGGAAAATTTTTCAGGTACTGAATAATTTTTTTTGTCCTCATCAGCATCAGCCATTCCAGAATGGTTATTTCAACAAACTCCAAAGAAAAAGAATAAATTACCTCTGGGATATGTAATAGATCTGAGCATATTGGAACATACCTCAAAGAGATAGGAGAAGAGGCTAAATATTATTTCAAGCTTGATAGTGAATGCATTTGGGGAATGAGTTGTGGAGGTTTCCACTCCCATTAAGGTAATACTAGTGTGGTAAGCCCACAAGGTGAAAGGAATGTGCGTATGCAGATCCTTCCCAGTATCGTCAACTACTTTCATAAGAATTTTGTTCAAGTTTTTATTGGTTGATTCTACTTGGCCATTTGTCAACAGGTAATAAGGTGACAAGAAACTGAGTTAAATGCCAAAATTGACGTAAATATTTCATAGGGTTTTGTTTTTTAATTGCTTCATGTTATATATGATGATACGGTTAGGGACACCAAAGTGAAAAATGATGTGATAGTTGATAAATTCACTCAGATTTTGTATAAATGAGGGGAATGGATACTACCCATTTAGTGTAGTATTCAGTAGCAGTTATAATCCATTGATGGCATTGTGAAGAATGAGGATTGATCTCTCTAACATGATCCAAACCTCATTGAGAGAAAGGCCAAAGGTCTCATGTAACCTGTAAGGAATGAGTAGGTGTGTGATGAAGATTGGTATGTTGACGACATTTCACATAACGTTTGACATAGTCACAAAAATCATGGTTTATGGTTTGGCAATAATAGCCAAGTGAAGAATGCGTTTAGCGATAGCTAAGCCACTAAAATGGCCTCCAAAAATTCCGTCGTGAACTTCCTTGATAGTGTAAGATATTTCAGAATGGTAAGGCATTGTAAGAGAATATCATCAAAGCCATGTTTAAAAATAATACCACCCATGATGACATACCAAGAGACACATTTAAGAAAGGTGCATTGTCCATTACAAGTGAGATCGGGAGGTAGAATAAAAAGGGAAAGGTAATCTGCAAACTGCTTATATCAAAGGTCACATGGGTTAGGTGTAATGGTTCCGACGGAATAGACCTCGTGAGGTAAATAAGAGGGTGATTCTAACCTTTGTATTGTGACAAAGATTTTGGAGTCAATAGGCAAAGCGGGTATCTTAGAAACTAGACAATCCATGGTATCTAAAAATTTATTGGTAGACATGGGATGGTTTGAAAGTCATAACAATCAAAGGTAGTCAAAAGTGCATCGACATGACATTTATACTTTAGTAGTATTTCATTAAGAAATTGGTATATAACATTGATGTGGTTTACAATCAGTTGGGAATCACCAAAGGTATTAATTGATTTAACGTCTAGAGAGACAGATGTTTGAAGGCCTAATACGGGTGCTTCATATTCGGCGATGTTGTTAGTGCACTCAAAATCTAGTTTGAAATATAAAAACATAGGTTCACCATCAAGAGGAATGAGGATAACACCTACACTACCTCCATGATGACATTTGGAACCATCAAAGAATAAGGTCATTTAGTAAGTGGTATCATCTAAAGAGAGGGTAGCAATGGATTCGTTAGGGAAATCGAAGTTAGAGGGTTGATTTCTGGAAAGTGGTGTGTCTTCCAGTTGGTTAGTGATGGCTTGGCCTTTGACAAACTTTTTATGGATGAATTCAAGGTCAATGTCTATAAGAAGAATGATCTAGCATGCAACACATTGATGTTGGTAGTGTTTGGCGTACATATAATGTAGAGGGTCATTATTAGTGATGACAAAGGTTTTGTGGTTGAGCAGGTAATGGCGTAGTTTAGTGGCAAAAAAACTAAGGCTAAGAAACGTTTTTCAGCATGGGTATACCTAGTCTCATATTCTAGAAGTGTGTGGCTTATGTAATAAACCACTTAGTCCCTGTGCTTCTCATCACGATGAGCAAGCATGGCACCTAAGGAAGGGTCAGTAGCAAAAATGTATAGTTAAAAGGGTTTGTCATCCTTAGGAGGAATGAGTGTCGATGGTTGAAGAAGGTATTTTTTTAAGGCATCAAATGATTTATGTCATTCATCATCCCATTTTAATGAGACATCCTTCTTAAGGAGATGATGAAATGGTTGATAGCGGTCAGAAAGTTGTGAAATGAACCGATGGATATATTACAACTTCCCTTGTAAACTTTGAAGTTGACAGAGATTAATAGGTGGAGGCATTTTGAGAATAGCCTTTACTTTAGCAGGATCAAATTTTATGCCACCCAAATAAATGATGAAACCAAGTAGTTTTCCTGAAAGTACCACAAAGACACAGTTCTTAGGTTGAAGGAGAACACAATACTTGATGAGGTGGTCAAAGATGACCTTAAGGACTATCAGGTGTTCAACTTGATGTATGGATTTGGCAAGAAGGTCATCCTTCTAATCTTCCAATATGCAATGCATGATTTCATGGAAGATATAAGTCATGGTTCACCGATATGTAGCACCAGTATTTTTAAGGCCAAAAGGCATGACTCGATAGCACAAGGTCCCCTAAGGAGTGATGAAGGTATTTTTGTTTTGATCTTCTAGAGTGATCAGTATTTGATTATAACCCAATAAACCATCCATGAGTGATACCATTTCATGACTGGAAGTGAGATCAACCAATTGGTCAATGCCTGGTAGAGGAAATTCATCTTTGGGGCAAGCGAGGTTGAGGTCATGGAAATCTATGCAAATACAACATCCCCCTATTACTTTTGTGACAGGAACAATGTTATAAATCCATTGGGGATATTCAATGGGTAGGATAAAGGAAACTAAGAGAAGGCACTAAAGTTCTTATTTGACAAGAAGAGAAATGTGAGGATGTATTTTCCGTAGCTTCTATTTTATGGTGTTAACATCAGGAATGGTTACGATATTGTGGACCACAATGTTTGGGTCAATACCGGGCATATGAGCATAGGACCAAGCAAAAGCATTGCTATGGTCCTAGAGGAAAGAGGTAAAATATTCTTGTTCAACAGCATCTAAAGAATGGCCTATCTTTAGAATGTGCGGGTCATCCTAGGTGTTAATGTTGATTTCAATAGTTGATTCATTTAACATGGTTTGTATTTCATAAGGTAAAGAACAGTGAATATAAGAATCTTCCACACCAAGGTAGGTGAGGATAGACTCATCTTCTTGACATTGAACAACATTAATAGAAGGTGTATCATCATCGATCATGTCAGGATGTAGGAAGGGAAGATAAGAGGGAATATTGCCATCATGTTGATAAGTCAAAGGTCCTAGGGAGATCATGTTTATGAAAAAAAAAGTTAGGAGGATAATATTCGGGATCTATGGACTCTGTGGGTGAAGGTGGTGTTATTGGTGAATGGTATGGAGAAGGTTTGTCTTCCTCAATGAGGTCGATGTAGGCCTTCTTGGAAGGTGGTGTGGAAAATACAATACCACTGCGATCATTGTGTTTATGAGTGGTACATGAAATGACAGTATGGCAGCCTTGTTCCTAAAAACTGAAACCAAATGCTTTCCATGCACAACGGTGAAGGAAAGTGTGGGCGAAGCGGTGGTTAGTAAGATATTAGAGGTTGAATGAAAATGGTCATGTTTGGGATGGATATTTGAGTGAATAAGTGGCATTATTAAGTCCCTCATACGTTAAGTTAGTGCGAAGGTAGGGAGGACCATAAGGGAAAAACTCAAATATGCGGTAGTCATAATGAGGGTGTTGGCGTAGGTTTCCATACTCTTGTGGAGTGAGGAATGTGTCGATATTGTATAGGTGGTACTCCCCCAGAGTGAGGCATTGAAAACGCCTTCTAAGGGATTAGTAGTCAATATGTGGGTGGCGGGGATAGATGACTCACTAGATGATTAGGCCAAAGGGGTATCATTTGGTTGGGTAGTAGATAGGTCAGTTGTAGAGGCTGAGGTCGCAGTAGGAATAGAAGAGTTAGATGTGGGAGAGGTGGCGGTAGCATTGGTGGAGGGGCTCATAGGTGAAGGAGAAGTGGGGATAGTGGTAGATGTCTTGACTAGATCAGTAAGGATCTCATCACGTTTTTGGTAAGTAGTTGCATCTCCACTAGGTGGTGGGTTGTTTGCAACGTTTCCTCTCATTACAACCATTTTCTGTTAACAAGAAAATTAAAGTTTTATCAGATTATGGACACAATAGGTCTAAGAGCTATAACCTTTAGCTCTAATACCAAGATGTAATATTCCCATTTTAAGACTTAAGAAACAAGGGGAATTTTTTTTTAACACGTAAAGTTCTCTGTTCTAAATTAACATAATTTAGAGCATACATTACAATCCATTCCATCTCATAACTGAAACCATATGCAACTGTAAATGACTCAGTGAACTATTGATATCTCATTTCATGACTCGTTATCCTACTGATATCTCATGTTAACATAATGATTTGTATACTAATTAAACTTGATTCCCATACCCTTTTCAAGGTATTAAGTGTTCTGTTTAAGAGTCCTATCTGAATATCATATACTGATACTCATTTAAAATCCCGCTTCTTAAACTAGGTAACATAGGACAACTCAACCAACAACTTGTTATACTTTGGCCAAAGATTTTAAAACATATTGTTCAAGTTTATATTCCTAGACAGCATACTTTTCAAATGGGATACATCCTTCACCACACTTCAAATATTATCTAGAATGGTCTTACTAACTCATGTCATTCCACTTTCTCAGGGTTTAATCCTAGCCAAGGTTAGAAACATAGTCTAGTGTGGAGGAATACTCATGGTGACTAAGGGTACATAGACATACTCAATCAACCTATGTCAATTGTGTGTGTCTAGTTATCCTAATTCATCATGAGTTGACCCCGACACTAGATCATACCCCTAACTCTACCTAGGTTAGAACTGTGACCAAGTCATATTTATGTAAATCTGGATGACTAACTTTGAAGGGTGTTGTAACATGTCAATTGTAGCATAGTTTCCTCATGAAGACCCAAGTCTTCACAAAGGTATTGTACTATAGTTGGCGTGTGCCAACATCTGACTGTGTTCACCTCATCTAGATGAACATATCAAGGAAAGAAGTTAAAAACTTATTAAATTTTCCTTATAAAGGGTTAATTATAGCATCCCTACTAGACACTAGGTTCATTAACCATTAGGATTTCAAGTAAAAGCTACAATTAGAGTTGATATGTAGATACATCTGCCCCCTAACCATTTCATAAGTTTTCATTTTTTTTAATCCATTAACATTGTTATTTATGTTTCACAAATAGATTCAACATACTTAACAATGATTTTAACTTAACTTGCATATCTAAGTTCTAACTTGTTTAAGTTTGGAATCATTTCTCCCCTTATTAAAATTCATTGGAAAGAAGTCTAATCCTTAATATTTTCTTTCCATTGTTCCTATTCTGATTTAAGAATTAATCAAGAGGAAGCACGCCTTCCTCTATATAGGATAATATTTGGATTAAATTCCAATAGATCTTAAAATAGTTTATTAATCATTTCACAGGATTTGCCTTCCTTTTTTTCCTTATAAAGGGTTAGGGTTCATTTATAAACCCATAATAATATTGCAAGTTATTATCATGGTTTATTATACTCATAACCATTTGTTTAGTTAATCCATAGTGATTTATTTGAACATCCAATAACGAATGTCAACTTATTAAATTACAATTAATTAAAAGGGAAATACATCTTGTACCCTTAACATATAATTCCTTTCAAACCAACCCTAGACGGTATATTACAGATATACATATATATAATAAATAGAGATAAGTTTATCATTTCCATTCACAGAATATCCAAAAAGGTGACACATTAAGTACAAATAATCCCACAACTCTTTCATTCATCAAAATGATATTCATACATGATAAGTTCGAACACATTAGACAATCCTAGTGTCAAACATCATCAACAAGATCAATTACAAGGAAAAATTTATTTTCCAACTATTACATTTCAATAATGGTCCATATTTCATCATAAAAAGATACAGCCTCTTTGATAAACAAAAGTAACATCCTAAAATATATTTTCTCCTTTCATCACTTACAAATTCCATCTGCAAAAATTGCTACCACAGGTCAGTTCATCGAACTGATCATGATAAGAACTAAGCAATAAAATTATGTGCTTCTAGATAAATGTTTCATAAAGAGAAATCTACTTTTATGAAACAGTTAAAGCATTACAGAAAAACATACCAAAGAGAAATACCAGTCACAAAAGAGAGAGAGATAAGTTGATAAACCATATCATCACTAAGAATAGATCAGGATATAATCAGATTCAACTTTCATCTATTTATTACATGAAAAGGATTAAAGCATTAATCTAGATAAATAATATTTCATCAAAATCAAAATTTCTTTTCATATACTGATTTACATGTTTCACACCTTAATTAATTCCATCCAACCTGAGAAGATACTAACACTACTATCTCTTAGGAATAGATCTATATTATATGGAAAAATAGTACAATCATCTCAGCATTATTTCACTTAATTTCATCCTAAAATAAAATATGCCTAGTTCAATCAAACATTAGGATAAATTTAGGATGAACCAACAACATATTTAGTAAAGAGTTTCTTATTTAAGAATTCTATATCCTAAATTCAGAGGTAGAAACTAATCAAAGTTTAGGATCAGCTTTAAATAGATTTTGTCAAAGGATGAAATCAATTTGACATATAATTAGAACTAATCAAACAATCCCCATGTAACACCTTGGGAAAACTGTTAACTTTTCCTCTTTTGCATTGCAAGCATTGACATATGATTTGTCCTAAGAAGGTGTATTCTTTTGAATATTAGAAATCATGCTTGCCATGGATAGTTTATTTCTATTCTTTGATTAATTTTGTTGAAATGTTATTGCTTGGAAGGAATCCATTTTGTTGAGATAAGAAAGGTTATAAACAAGTAATGATTGTTTGTAAATTATCTCTTTATAATAATGAAACCTTGATCAATTTAATTGATCTAAGGTATGTTTTAATTCTTCTTACTTGATCTATATGGTAAACTGACATTCAGAGGTTGAAGGAAATAAAGGACTGAACTCTTGTATTTATACAAATTCATTGATCTTATTAGAAGTTTTTGCCTTACATTCTGGTGTAAGTAGTGTGTTTGGACCTTCTTGCTAATTTCTCCAGGAAATTGAATGGTTTAAAGAGGATGGAGGTCTACTTCAGGACTATTGAGGGTAATAACCCAAGTCCTAGATCTTTAAGATCTATCCTAATAGAATTCTAACCTAAGGTAAACTAGACCTACCTTATGTCTATGTTACATTAATGTTGTTGCATCCTAACCTAAGTTGTATGTTTACAAAATGGGGGATCTAGAAATAACCTAAGGTAACTATAAGTTTATTTCTAACCTATTACCTAATGCTAAATTGGTATGGGGTATGGTCTATCCTAAGATGGAAAATTTACCTAAAGAAATGTTGTAAACCTAAGGTAAATACTTTCTAAACTAACCTAAGGTCGGATCCTAAGCTAATGATATCTATCCTAAACTAATGCAAGGATAGAAAGGGACCTAAGGGGAGTCACATGGAAAATATGAGGTGGTGACGATGGTTTCTAAGTCATTTATTTGATTTTATTTTTGAATTTAAAACATTACATACTATCAGTTTGACAGAGGCATGGAAACTAGAGGGAATCCTAGTTAGCACCATCACTAATGTTAAGTAATGCATGTTCTCCTTGAATTTGGACTTGCCAAATTTAGATGGCGGTGGTGTGGAGATATAGGTGGGAGATTAGAAATTAATGACATTTATGGTCATCATTTTTGGTGAGAAAACCACCTTGGAAACCATGTGAGTGGATTTGTTGGGAGTTTTTTGGTCTTTCATGAATTCCAATTTTTTCTCTACATGGAGCTATCTGGTTCTTCAAACCAGCAGTTCTATTTTTAGTTTGTTGTTATTTTTAACTCCCTTAGATTTTTTTCAATCCACTTGAAGTATATGAGGCATTTGAGAAGGAATTTTTTGGTTGTTGATTTCATTTGGAGAAGGAGTTGTGAAGGCTTGGCTGGAAATCTTATTCAAATCAACATAAGAACTATCAGGCATGATAGGCTCTATCCCTTAAGCTGCTCTTCTTTTCTCTAAGTGTCTTCAATAAAACAACTTTGCTCTTGTGAAATATATTGGTCTATTACTTTGTTATGATTACCATGCTTTCTTGCTTGTTAAATTTTTTTTTTTATTTCTTTTGATGAATCTATGCTTGATAAGGTTGGAGATGGGTTGTTTTCCTATTTATTTGATGTTGAATCCCACCTTAAATCTTTTGGTGATTTGAGTAATGAATTACATTCGTGAATCTTTCTTGTCTATTCAAAAATGGGTTTATGGAAATGAAATGTGGCTTCAAATTTTTGAACTGAGTTGTGGTTTGGGTTGTTGAAGGTAAATAAATACCCTTCATTGTCGCTTCCTTGTTTAGTTGAAGTTTTTCTACTCCTACTAGAACTATATGATTATGCATGCTTGGATTCAGAGCTATGTGAACTCAAATTTGTATATAGAAACAGTAAATGTGTGCCTTCTTCTTGAACTTTATATAAAATCTATCAGTTCTTTGGATTCGGTATTCGATGGGAGATGGGTAGATATTGGGGGTTTGTAATCTCTATTTTTGTGGATTCTTCTTGTATGGAAACAAGTGTGAATGTTTTATTATTCCTTTAAAAAAATTAGTTTAAAACTTAGTTGCTCGAATTAAGTTTTTTTTATGGAAATATGGGATAGTTGTTTCTTGGACCCTTGGATTTCGATGTTATCTTGTTGGGAATAACTTTGTGTGAAGTATTTCTTCTGATCTTATATTTACTATGTCTTTTTCTAAGTTCATGAGTACTGAACTAAGGGATAAATAGATGAGGTCTTGTTGGTTGGGGACATTGTGAGAATCGGCTTCATTAGAGTCGATGCTTGGGTTATTCTTGTAGATTTGTTTAATATTTCTATACGTTATTCATGTTTTCTACTTCCCTGTTGAAGTAGATTTTGATGGTTTTGTATAACTGTCCCTAAATTGGGTTAATCCCTTGAGTATCTTGCTTGAGTAAACGTGTTAACTCCTTCCTGATTTTGGTTTTTGTGAAGCCTTAAAGATGTTATTCAGAATTTTGATGAATTTTATTTGATCTGGAACTAACTAAATCAGTTCAAAGTAAGGGTTTTCTAAACTCTTCCATTTCTTGTTCTCTGGGTAATATTGGAAGGGATAATTTACCTTGCCAATTGGTATAGGTGTGTAGTAGAATTATCCCTTGTAATGTAATGAAAATTAATCTTTTTCATCTCTTTTGATAGCTTGTGTGCCTATAGCTAGTCATGTCGATCTTGGAATACACCTTCTTTGCAATCAAATCACGATGTATAGTCTTTGGTTCCTTTGATTGAAACTTTGACATTTTTGAATGAATAGTGAAGGTTGTTATTTTCCTACATATTGTTAGCAATGTTGATTATTACTTCTCTTTCTTGATGAGAATATTAATACTACTACTTATTTTTCTTCATGTTTGGGTGAACCTAATTTTGAAACTCAACTTGCATTTACATTCGTATGATTCTATTTAACAATTTTTGGTTCTTGGCTTTTACTTTTAAAAGAGTCCAAGGATATTATGGATGGGTCTGTACTAATCTTTTTATGACCCAACTTTCTTGTAAAATAATGATTGGAATCCTTCTCTAACCATGTCAATTGACCCTTTCTCTTTATTCCCTGAGGTAATGAGTCATCGTTGTCTCCTTTGGAAACTGTAAGAGATTGTGTTGTATTCTATTTTCTTAGTTGTGAATGAAGATTTGGGTTATCAGAATTGTAAAGGAAGTTATTTGCTATTTTATCACATTTGTTCTTCTTCTTTTGAGTAAATATTGTCTTAGATTTATTTGGTTCAGTTGCATTACTATCTTAATGCCTTTGTGCAGTCATCATTAATACTTGCTTATTCACTTGATTTGTATTAAAGGATTTTAGTATTGTGGTAGTAGATTAATGAGAGATATTGTGCTTTGAGTGTATACTTACCTCATGTTAATGTTTTTCCTAACTTGAGAACTTAGGATATGTCTTGGATTTGGATTTAGGATGTCACATCTGAAATGTGAAACTCTAGTTTAATTATGTTGTTAGGTGATTCATCCTAAAACCTTTATGAAGCAGGAATGAACTTGGCTGTAGTTGTCTTTTTATGAAATTTTGTAAGTTGAGCTAGAAGATTCCTACTTCTGAAAATAACTCTATTTTGGGTTAAATAGTGAAGTTAATTTTTTATTTCAAATTCCAAGTAATTGTGAAGGAAATATTTATAAGGTACTTTTGTTTGATATAGATAATGTTTTGGTTGGAATATTATTTATTTAATATCATGTTGTAGATTGTTGATTACATCATGATCTTTCTTTAAATGTTAATCAGATTGATTATTTATTCTTCTTTTATGGTTGATACTACTTATGATTTATTTGTCTGCTTGACCTCACTATTTCATTAAAGCACAGTTTGTTTAATTAAACAGTTAGTTAAAAGCACATCATTTTAATGCTTAGTGCTTAGCATGCTCATTTCAATGAACTGACCTGTGCTAGAAATTTTTACAGATGGACTTCATAAGTGATAAAGGAAGGAAATAAATTTTATGATGTATTGGTTGCTTAAAAAGTTTGGACCATTTATAGAGAATTCTGATTTATTATTGATATGTATTGAAGGAAGAAAATTTGTATTCTTAAATGATCTTGATGTTGTTGACATGAAATATGTCAACAATGCATAGTCTTATAAAATGTGTATTTATCATGATGAATTGAAAAGATTTAAGTTACTTAAATTGATTATGTCAATTCTCTTGTTCATAATATGAAGGAAATTTGTAATCTTGTCTTTGATGTTTTCATTTATATCTGATTTGATCCTTATTTCTGTTGTCATTGAATAGGTTGGATAAATGGGAATAAGTACAATTTCCCTTACTTGAATGTGAATTACTAAGTTACATGTATTGTTGTTCTTTACCTAATCTTGTATGGTATATTATGATGTTTTGAATGTATAGTTTAAATATCAGGATGTGTGAATTAGATAAGGGTATAATAAATCCTAATACTTAACCATAATAAGGAAGGTTCTCCTCCTCTCAAAAGGATGTAAAATAGACGAATGGTATATGAGTTTGATAACCATTTAGACTTCATATCTATGAAGTCTCTCATTACATAACCTATTTTGGTTGTTATACATTCCTTGAATGGTTGAGTCATATTAATTAAATCTTATGATAGATGTTGTTTTTGTATTCAATTAATTACACGTTAAGAAAAATTTAATGAACATAAAAACAATCATAGGTTATGAGGTTTCTTATTATTGAATCAACTCCAATAAGGATGGAAAACTTAAGGATTGTTGGGATTAGGGTTGCGAGGTTGTTGTGGTTTGAATCTTAATCTAACGGTAACTATGTGGATATAACCTCTTGATGTGTGTAAATCATGATGAAGTAGTTTTTTCGGATGTTGGCACATGCCAACTACAAAAATGTACCTTTGTGAAGACTTGGGTCTTCATGAGGATGCATTGTTGCAGTTGACATGTTGTAACACCCTTCAGCATTGGTTCATCTAGATCTACTCAAACCTGGACTTGAACTTAGTTTCTCTCTAGTTCAGGCTAAGGATATGATTTAGCATAGGAAGTGACTCTCAATGACTTAGGGTAACTTGGCTCATTCAATTGACTTAGGTCAAATGAGTTTTCCCATATACCCTAGGTCATCGTGAGTGGTTCCCTATACCAAATTATATCAATAACCTGAGATAGGGTCAAACATTGGACAAGTGGACTGACAGAAGTCAACAAAGACCATTCTAGATAATAGATGAGTGGGGTGAAGGATGTATTCCATTTAGATGAGTATGTCATCTAGGAATAGTAACATGAAGAGTATGTGGGAAATCTTTGGCCAAAGTATCGCAAGCTACTAGTTGCATTGTCCTATGTCACCTACTTTGAGAAATGTGATTTTAGATGAATATGGTAACAAATATTCAAATATATTTCTTAAACAAAACACTCAATACCCATAACAGGGTAGGATAACTAGGTATACATAGTATACCCATGGTATTCAATACTTAAGTTAACATGAGAGATCGATAGCTCACCGAGTCATTTACATCTGCATATGGTTATTTATTATGAGATTGATTGGCATGGAATGTGTGTTCCAAATTATGATTATCTATATAAAAAAAATTCTCTTATTTCTAAATTCTTAAAATGGGAATGTTACATCTTGGTATCAAAGCTGAAGGTTACAGCTCTTAGACCTATTGTGTCCATAATTTGATAAAAATCAAATTTTCTTGTTAACAAAAAATGGTTAGAACAAGAGGAAATGTTACAAACAATGCACCATCTGGTGGAGAAGCAGCAACTACCCAAAAAATCGATAAGATCCTTACTGCCCTGTTGGGCACAAGAGATCATTTGACTGTACTTGAACAAAAATTAATGGGCAATGAGGAGGAAGAAGATGTTGGTAATAACAATCAGCCACCTTCTACAGACAACACCAATTTGGGAAATTTGGGTGTTGCTAATAATAATATAAACATGCCTGATTATCCAGAAAATAAAAAGGCAAGGATGGTAGTTGAACTCACTAATGATATCAAAATGTTAAGTCCACCTAAGTTTGATGGCACCACATTAGGAGATGGAGCTAATAATTGGCTCAGTGAAATGGAGAAGTACTTTGCAATAAGGAATTTCTCAGAGGAAAAAAAAGTAATATGGGGAGCATATCAACTTTCCCATGAAGCATCTTCATGGTGGGATATTCGTAAGGCTGAGTTGAACATTGATAAAACTAATATTACTTGGGATCAATTTAAAAGTTATTTTAGGCAACGATGGCTGCCATAACTTTAATACGATCAGAAAATGATTGAATTTCAGAACTTAGCCCAAGGAAAGTTAACTGTAACAGAGTACTGGGAGCGGTTTACTAAACTCCTTAAGTATGTACCTCAGTATCAAACTAACGAGAAGTTCAAGATACGGAAATTTATCATGGGATCAAATACCATTATAGGGGTAGAGGTGGATATTCACATCCCAACCACTATGGAAGGGGTTGTTGAAAAATCCATAAGGCTGGAACAGAAATTGAAGGCAATTTCTGCTCATAAGGAGGAAGTAAGAAAAAAAGTTTCAAACACCTCTTCATCATCTCTTACACCTAAGAAAGCACCATGGAAGAAGTTTGGTATGAAAATTAAGTTCTCAACTGATAATAATAAGAAAACAACAACAAAGAAGCTTGTTGTTAATGTACATAATAACTTTGTAAAGAATAATAATAATGGACAAAAGTCCTATGGAGGTTAGAATGATAACTTTAAGGATGGGAATAAATTTAAGCCTAAAAAGGGACCTGTAGGAGGTTGTTACAATTGTGGTAAGGATCATTATGTAAATCAATGTCCTTTGAAAAAGGATGACTGTAATCAGTAGCACAAGATACATGTTGCAGTAGCTGACAAACAAGATGAAAAGCAAGTCACACCCATAGAAGTTTCGGGTAAGTTATTTGGCATACCTTAACTATTATTTTTGATATGGGAGCTACTAAATGTTTTATTTCTAGTAAATTAACATCGAAATTAAAAATAAAAGCTGGAAAATGGATAAATCATGGGTTGTACATTTTGGGAATAATGATGTTCATACAGTTAGTATGTGTCTTTTTGGATCATTCCTTGATCTACCAAATTTTTCCATGGAATTTGATCTTTCTGTTACTCCTTTGGGGTATTATGATGTAATCATAGGTGTTAATTGGCTAGCTGAGCATAAAGAAAAAGTGGATTTTTTTAAAAAACATATTAGTTGTTTAGATGACCTGCAGAAAAAAGTAGAGATTCAAGCTGTATAATGTGAAATTTCAATTAGGAAATTATCTATTATACAACTTAAGAAGGTAAAAAATAAGGGTTATACCTTATATGCAGTAAAAATTTCTGAATCTACTGAAGAAAATAGTGATTTCTTAGAATGTTTCGCGCTATTATGAAACTACAGTGATGTGTTTTCGGAAGAGTTACCATGTTCTTTCACCCAAAAGGGAATTTGACTTCAAAATTGAAATAAAACTTGGAATGGAACCTATTTCGAAGGCACCTTATCAGATGACTACTATTGAATTATTAGAGCTTAAGGCATAGTTACAAGAACTTTTATCTAAAGGTTTGATTAGACTGAGTGTCTCACCTTAGAGAGCACCGGTAATTTTTGTGAAAAATAAAGATGAAACACTTAGATTGTGTATTGATTATAGAATGTTGAATAAGGCAATGATTAAGAATAGATATCCACTTCCTATAATTGATGATATGTTTGATCAGATGCATATAGCATTGGTATATTCTAAGATAGATCTACGATTTGGATATCATCAATTATGAATTAAGGACGAGGAAATTCATAAAATAGATTTCAGAACAAGGTATGGACATTATGAATTCACAGTCTTACCTTTTGGATTAACAAATGCACCTGCAGCTTTTATGAATTTAATGAATAATATTTTTCAAGAATACTTGGATAAATTTGTGCTTGTATTCTTGGATGACATTCTCATATATTCTAAAAGTATGCAAGAACACCATGAGCATTTGAAGATAGTCGTGGAAATCTTGAGAAAAAGATGTTTATTTGGTAAGTTGTCTAAATGTTCGATCTATGACATGGAAGTGCACTATTGGGGTCATGTTATAAGCAAATATGGGATAGCTTTCGATCCTTCTAAATTTGTATCTATAATTGAGTGGCCTGCACTAAAGAATTTACATGAAGTCAGAAGCTTCATGGGTCTTACTCGTTACTATAGGAAATTTGTTAAAGATTTCTCCAAACTTGTTGCACCAATAACTTCATTGCAGAAAAAGGATAAGAAATTTGTGTGGAATGAGAAATGTGAATCTGCATTTAAAACTTTAAAGGATCAATTAACTTCCACACCTATTTTGGCTGTATCTGGCCCTAATGGATACTTTATTGTTGTAACAGATGCATTCGGGGAAGGTCTTGGATGTATTTTGTTAAAAAATGATCATGTCATAGCATACGAAAGTAGAAAACTTAAGTTACATGAGCTAAATTATGCTCCACATGATCTAAAGCTTGCTTTCATTATTCATGCACTTCAATTTTGGAGGCATTACCTACTTGGTAAACCTTTTGAATTAAAAAATATCATCTTGGACTGAAGTATGTTTTTACTTAGCCAAATATGAATGCAAGACAGTGAAGATGGTTAGATTTTTAATCTCCATATGATTTTGACATAAGTTACATTAAAGGCGAGGAAAATAGGTTAGATGATGCTCTAAGTCGTAGGAAGCACATTTTTTCTCTTATAACATTGAGAACTTAGTTCAAGGATGAAGTAAAGAGTGTTATGGAATCTGATTCTTATTTTCTACAAGTAAAAACATCACTTGTTATAGATCCAAATGATGAGAGATATAAAGGTTTTCACTTTGATAATGAAGGAATATTACGATTTGAAAACATGGTACACATACCTTTGCTAAATGATTTAAGAAAGAAATTATTGGTTGAATTTCATAATTCACCTTTTTCTAGACACACTGGTATTACAAAGATGTTTGTTGATATAAAACAATAATATTTTTGGAAAGGGATGAAAAAGGATGTGATTGAGTTTGTGACACATTTCTTAGAATGTCAATGTGTTAAAGCTGAACATATGCATCCAACTAGTTTATTGTATCCTCATAGCATACCAAAGTACAAATGGTAAGTGATAAGCATGGATTTTTTACAAGGGTTGCCTATGTCAAGAAATAAACATGATGTTATTCTGGTTGTTGTTGATAGACTAAAAAAAGTAATACACTTTATTGTTGTTAATCTTAAGGATGATTCACCTGTTTTAGCAAAAAGGTTTGTTCATGATATTTTAAGATTACATGGAGTACCTGAATTAATCATATCCAATAGAGATCTAATAATGACTTCAAGATTTTGGTAAACACTTAACACAGCTTTAGGAACTAAGTTGAATTTTAGTTCTGCGTATCATCCAAAAATGGATGGACAAATTGAAAGAGTTAATCAAGTTTTAGAGGATATGTTAAGAATGTATTATATGGATCAGCAGTATAAATGAGAAGAGTACCTTCCATTAGTTGTGTTTGCATACAATAACACATATCACGCCTCTCTAAAGATGGCACCTTTCGAAGCATTATACGGAAGGAAATGCAAAACCCCTGTTAGTTGGGACAACATTGAGGATAGAGAGGTAATTGGACCTGAAATCCTTACGGAAATGGAACAGTAAGTTAAAATGATTCGTGAATGATTAAAAGAAGCAACGGATAGGAAAAAGAGTTATTCTGACATGAAGCAGGTTGATAGGAAATTTGAACTTGGTGAGAAGGTATTTCAAACTAAACCGAAAAAGAGTTCTATAACTTTTAACAAGGCTGCCAAGTTATCACCTCGTTATGTGGGACCTTTTGAAATTGTTGAAATAATCAACCATGTAGCCTATCATTTAGCATTACCTCCTTTATCACAAATGCATGATGTTTTCCATATTTCTTTGCTTAAGAAATATGTTTCAAATTTGTCACATGTATCAAATTAGAATTCCTTGCATGTCCAAGACCTGAGAATATTCATGGTTAAGCCTATACGAGTGTTGGAAACTCACTAGTTGCACTTAAGAAATCACGAAAAAAGTCAATGCAAGGTCTAGTGGGACCATTTTAATGAGAAAATTGTAACCTAGGAAAATCTGGAAGATATGAAAATTGATTTTCCATATTTATTTGAACAGGATTGATTCTGTTGACTAATAAAATTTGTGATTTTATTCTTTTTATGACAATAAATTTTCTAGTTTTGGGAAGATATTTTATTTGTTTAAAATAAACAGTTACGTAAATGCTTATTTTGGGAATTTTAAAAAACTCAAGTTCTACTTTGAACATATGGAAAGAAAGATAATAAATTGATGATCCTTGATACAAATTGTTTAAATAAGTTAATCATCGGGACGATGATTCTTTTTAGGAGGAAAGTATGTAACACTTGTGGCAAACTGTTAAATTTTCCTATTTTGCATTACAAGTGTTAACATGTGATTTGTCCTAAGAAGGTGTATTCTTTTTACTGTTGGAAATCATGCTTGCCATGGATAATTTATTTCTATTCTTTGATTCATTTTGTTGAAATGTTGTTGCTTGCAAGGAATCCATTCTGTTGAGATAAAAAAGTTTGCAAACAGGTAATGATTGTTTGCAAGTTATCTCTTTATAATATTGAAACCTTGATCAATTTCATTAATCTAAGGTATGTTTTAATTCTTCTTACCTAATTTGTATGGTAAATTGACATTCAGAGGTTAAAGGAAATAAAGGACTGAACTCTTGTATTTATACAAATTCATTGATCTTATTAGAAGTTTTTGCCTTACATTCTGGTGTAAGTAGTGTGCTTGGACCTTCTTGCTAATTTCTCCAGGAAATTGAATGGTTTAAAGAGGATGGAGGTCTACTTCAGGACTATTGAGGGTAATAACCCAAGTCCTAGATCTTTAAGATCTATCCTAATAGAATTCTAACCTAAGGTAAACTAGACCTACCTTATGTCTATGTTACATTAATGTTGTTGCATCCTAACCTAAGTTGTATGTTTACAAAATGGGGGATTTGGAAATAACCTAAGGTAACTATAAGTTTATTTCTAACCTATTACCTAATGCTAAATTGGTATGGGGTATGGTCTATCCTAAGATGGCAAATTTACCTAAAGAAATGTTGTAAACCTAAGGTAAATACTTTCTAAACTAACCTAAGGTTGGATCCTAAGCTAATGATATCTATCTGAAACTAATGTAATGATAGAAAAGGACCTAAGGGGAGTTACATGGAAAGTATGAGGTGGTGGCGATGGTTTCTAAGTCATTTATTTTATTTGATTTTTGAATTTAAAACATTACGTACTGTCAATTTGATAGAGGCATGGAAACTAGAGGGAATCCTAGTTGGCACCATCACTAACATTAAGTAATGCATGTTCTCCTTGAATTTGGACTCACTAACTTTAGATGGCGATGGCATGGAGATATAAGCGGGAGATTGGAAATTAATGACATTTATGGTCATCATTTTTGGCGAGAAAACTACCTTGGAAACCATGTAAGTGGATTTGATGAGAGTTGTTTGGTCTTTCATGCATTCTAATTTTTTCTCTGCATGGATCTATTTGGTTCTTGGAACCAGCAATTCTATTTTTAGTTTTTTTCTATTTTTAACTCCCTTGGACTGTTTTCGATCCAATGGAAGTTTATGAGGCATTTAAGAAGGAATTTTTTGGTTGTTGATTTCGTTTAGAGGAGTTGTGAAGGCTTGGCTGGAAATCTTCTTCAAATTAAAAGAAGCACTATCAGACATGATAGGCTCTATCCATTAAGTTGCTCTACTTTTCACTAAGTGTCTTCATTAAAATAAGTTTTCTCTCATGAAATATATTGGTCTATTACTTTGTTATGATTACCATGCTTTCTTACTTGTTAAATCTCTGGTTTTTTTCTTTTGAGGAATCTCTACTTGATAATGTTGGAGATGGGTTGTTTTCCTATTTATTTGATGTTGAATCCCACCTTAAATCTTTTGGTGATTTGAGTAATGAAGTGCATGTGTGAATATTTCTTGTCAGTTTGAAAAGAGGTTTATGGAAATGAAATGTGGATTCAAAGTTTTGAATTGAGATGTGGTTTGGGTTGTTGAAGGTAAATGAATACCCTTCGCTATCGCTTCCTTGTATAGATGAATTTTTTCTACTCTTGATAGAACTGTATGATTATGCATGCTTGGATTCAGATTTGTGGGAACTTGAATTTGTATATCGAAACACTAAATGTGTGCCTTCTTCTTGAAATTCCTGTAAAATCTATAAGTTCTTTGGATTTGGTATTTGATGGGAGATGGGTAGATATTGGGGGTTTGTAATCTCTATTTTTTTGGATTCTTCTTGTATGGAAACAAGTGTGAATGTTTTATTATTCCTTTAAACTTTTTAGTTTAAAACTTAGTCACTCGAATTAATTTCTTTTATGGAAATATGGGATAGTTGTTTCTTGGACCCTTGGATTTTGATGTTATCTTGTTGGGAATAACTGTGTGTTAAGTCTTTCTTCTGATCTTATATTTACTATGTCTTTCTGTAAGTTCTTGAGTACTTAACTAAGGGATAAATAGATGAGGTCTTGTTAGTTGGGGACATTGTGAGAATCAAATTCTTCGGAGTCAATGCTTGGGTTATTATTGTAGCTCTGTTTAAGATTTCTATATGTTATTCATGTTTTCTACTTCCCTGTTGATGTAGATTTTGATGGTTTTGTATAACTGTCCCTAAACTGGGTTAATCCCTTGAGTATCTTGCTTAAGTAAACATGTTGAATCCTTCCTGATTTTGGTTTTCGTGAAGCCTTAAAGATTTTATTCAGAATTTTGATGACATTTCTTGATTTGGAACTAACAAAATCAGTTCCGAGTAAGTGTTTTTGGGACTCTTCCATTTCTTGTTCTTTGGGTAAGATTGGAAGGGATAATTTACCTTGCCGATTGGTAGAGGTGTGTGGTAGAATTGTCCCTAGTAATGTAATGAAAAGTACTCTTTTTCATCTCTGTTGATAGCTTGTGTGCTTGTAGCTAGTTGTGTCAATCTTGGAATGCACCTTCTTTGTAATCAAATCAACATATCACCTTCTTTGTAATCGATCTTGGATAGTATTTGGTTCATTTGATTGAAACTTTGACATTTTTGAATGAATGATGAAGGTTGTTATTTTCCTACATATTGTTAGCAATGGTGATTATTACTTCTCTTTCTTGATGAGAATATTAATACTACTACTACCTTTGCTTTATGTTTGGGTGAACCTAATTTTGAAACTCAGCTTGCATTTACAGTCATATGATTCTATTTAACAATTTTTGATGCTTTGTTTTTACATTTAAAAGAGACCAAGTATATTATGGTTGGGTCTATACCAATTTTTTTATGACCCGCCATTCTTATAAATGAATCATTGGAATCCTTCTATAACCATGTCAATTGACCCTTTCTCTTTATTCCCTAAGGTAATGGGTCATCGTTCTCTCCTTTGGAAAATGTAAGAGATTATGTTGTATTCTCTTTTCTTAGTTATGAATGGGGATTCAGGTTATCAGAATTGTAAAGGAAGTTATTTGCTATTTTATCACATTTGTTATTCTTCTTTTGATTAAATCTTGTCTTAGATTTATTTGGTTCAATTACATTACTATATTAATACCTTTGTGTAGTCATCATTACTACTTTCTTATCCACTTGATTTGTATTAAAGGATTCTTAGTACTGTGGTAGTAGATTAATGAGAGATGTTGTGCATTGAGTGTATACTTACCTCATGTTAATATTTGGCCTAACTTGAGAACTTAGGCTATGTCTTGGATTTGGATTTAGGATGTCACATCAAAAATGTAAAACTCTAATTTAATTATGTTGTTAGGTGATTCATCCTACAACCTTTATGAATTAGGAATGAACTTGGCTGTAGTTTTCTTTTTATGAAACTTTGTAAGCTAAGCTAGAAGATTCGTACTTCTGAAAGTAACTCTATTTTGGGTTAAATAGTGAAGTTAATTTTGTATTTCAAATTCCAAGGAATTGTGAAGGAAATAATTATAAGGTACTTTTATTTGATATCAATAAGTGTTTTGGTTGGAACATTATTTATTTGATATCATGTTGTAGATTGCTGATTACATCATGATCTTTCCTTAAATATTATTCAGATTCATTAAATTTTCTTCTTTTATGGTTAATACTACTTATGATTTATATATCTCCTTGACCTCACTATTTCATAAAAGCACAGTTGGTTTTATGAAACAATTTAGTTGAAAGCACATCATTTTAATGCTTAGTGCTTATCATGCTCAGTTCAATGAACTGACCCATGTTAGCAATTTTTGCAGATGGACTTTGTAAGTGATAAAGGAAGGAATATAATTTTATGATGTATTCATTGCTTAAAAAATCTAGACCATTTATAGAGAATTCTGATTTATTATTGAGATGTATTGAAGGAAGAAAAGTTGTATTCTTTAATGATCTTGATGTTGTTGACATGAAATATGTCAGTAATGCATAGTCTTTCAAAATGTGTATTTATCATGATGAATTGAAAAGACTGAAGTTACTTAAATTGATTATGTCAATTCTCTTGTTCATAATATGAAGGAAATTTGTAATCCTATCTTTGATGTTGTCATTCATATCTGATTGGATCCTTATTTCTGTTGTCATTGAATAGGTTGGATAAATGGGAATAAGTAAAATTTCCCTTACTTGAATGTGACTTACTAACTTGCATGTATTGTTGTTCTTTACCTAATATTTTATGGTATATTATGATGTTTTGAATGTATGGTTTAAATATCAGGATGTGTGAATTGGATAAGGGTATAATAATTCCTAATACTTAACCATAATGAGGAAGGTTATCCTCCTCTCAAAAGGATACAAAATAAATGAATGGTATATGAGTTTGATAACCATTTAGAATTCATATCTATGAAGTCTATCATAACAGAACCTATTTTGGTTCTTATACATTCCTTGAATGGTTGAGACACATTAATTAAATCTTATGATAGATGTTGTTTCTGTTTTCGATTAATTGCACAAGTTAAGCAAAAAATTAATGAACATATAAGCAATCATAGGTTATGAGGTTTCTTATTATTAATCAACTCAAATAAGGATGGAAAACTTAAGGATTGTTGGGATTAGGGTTATGCAAGGTTTCTGTGATTTGAATCTTAATCCAAATGGTAATTAAGTGGATATGACCTCTTGAGGTGTGTAAATCGTGATGAAGTAGTTTTTGTAGATGTTGGCACATGCCAACTGTAGAACTATACCTTTTGAAGACTTGGGTCTTCACGAGGATACAATGTTGTAGTTGACATGTTGCAACACCCTTCAACATTGGTTCATCTAGATCTACTCAAACCTGGACTTGAACTTAGTTTCTCTCTAGATCAGGCTAAGGATATGATTTAGCATAGGAAGTGACTCTCAATGACTTAGGGTAACTTGGCACATTCAATTGATTTAGGTCAAATGAGTATGCCCATATACCCTAGGTCATCGTGAGTGGTTCCCTATACCAAATTATATCAATAACCTAGGTTAGGGTCAAATCCTTGGACAAGTGGACTGACAGAAGTCAGCAAAGAAAATTCTAGATAACAAATGAGTGGGGTGAAGGATGTATTCTGATTAGATGAGTATGTCATCTAGGAATAGTAACATGAATAGTATGTGGGAAATCTTTGGCCAAAGTATCACAAGCTACTGGTTGCATTGTCCTATGTCACCTAGTTTGAGAAATGTGATTTCAGATGAATATGGTAACAAATATTTAGATAGATTTCTTAAACAAAACACTCAATACCTAGAAAAGGGTAAGAGAACCAAGTATACATAGTATACCCATAGTATTCAATACTTAAGTTAACATGAGACCGAGTCATGAAATGAGAGATCAGTAGCTCACCGAGTCATTTAAAACTACATATGGTTATCTGTTATGAGATTGATTGGCATGGAATGTGTGTTCTAAATTATAATTATCTAGAACAGAGAACATTATGTATAAAAAAAATCCCTTGTTTCTAAAGTCTTAAAATGGGAATGTTACACCCCAAACAAGGTACATCATTACAAATATTTATGTCAAAAAAAAGAAAGGTAGAATTTAATAATCAGCTACAGATCCTCCAACCCTTAAAATATATTTTCACCCCATAAGAGACTTACTTGGGACCTTCTAACCTAACATAAAAATTCTTTAGAGTAACCTTATTGCTTCAACTATCCTGTTCTAACACAGTTGGACTTAATTCTTCAAACAATCCCCAGTGGAGCTATAACAATATAGAACAAATTGTTCAGTTCCCTCTTTAGGAATGATACAGGTGGAAGATCAAAGGAAAAGAGAGATTGTAAATTATACATACAAGGAATGATTAGAAAAGTAGCCCTCTGTAAACAAGAATACAAATAGTCAAGTCCAATCTTAACTATCCTCTAACATATTTCCTGAACATAAGAAAATCAAAGATCAAAATGAATGATTACATCCTTGAAGAAGGGAATAAACTATTAACAAAGAACATCCAATTGAATTTCATTATTCAAAGGGGTAGTAACAATAGCACCATATCTAGAAATATACAAGTAAACACTTCCTCAGACATGGTGGAGGAAGGAGAGAATTATGAGAAGAGTAAATCTTAAAAGTCCTTCTACACCCAAGTGAAGTAAAGAAAAACATGATCAAATATGATAAAGCTAATCCCCTAATAGCATTTGCTAAACAGAAATACATGTTCCTTTTTTTGAGAAAAAACCGAAACAAGTTCAATGGCTAAAGGCCGAGAAAACGAACTAAGAATTCAACCATTAATGTCTAATTAACTACTCAACTCACAAGTCAATAACAACAAATGTAACATAGTGAGCTTAAACCAAAGATAACTTCCCCTTCTACACATTAATTACATAAATTACATGAGTTACTCAAATTCCCAAAAGAATAAACAAATAGAATAACACTTCATTAAATTACCCTTTTTCAAGAAACGACTTCCTTTCAAGGAGATAACATAGTAAACTTACCCATCCTTTGTTAGTGAACACAAAATCAATAACAAGTTTTAACAAACTAAAGCTTCCTCGCAAATCCCAACTTAGATCATTACATCATCCTTAGTAATTTGACTTAAATTTGAAACTATGTTTTTCAAGTTCCAAAGTCTAAAACCCCAAAAGTCTGAAATTTTAGACTTTCGAGATTTCAGATTTTGGAACTCTGAGTCACGATTTTTAGAAAATTCCCTTTGGAGTTCCAAAGTCTGAAACCCTGAAAGTCTGAAATTTCATACTTTCAGGCTTTTGGGTTTCGGAACTATAGGTCACACTTTTTAGAAAATTTCTTTCAGACTTCCAATGTCTAAAAGTCTAAAAGTTTGAAATTTCAATCTTTCAGGCTTTTGGGTTTCAGAACTCTCCTGGTCATTTTCGATTCATTTTCTTTCGAAATTATGAAGTCCAAAAGTTTGAAAATCTAAAATTTCAGACTTTTGGGCTTTTGGGCGGAACTCTTTCGAGCCATTCCACGATTTTCATCCCTTGATGTCTGAAGTCTGAAACCCCAAAATTCTGAAATTTTATAATTTTAGGCTTTTGGATCTCTCTGTGCATTTAATTCCCACCTACTTCCATATGGATTGGAATTTCACCATTAATATCAGGTGTTTCTATTTAAATCACGTTTTCACCTGACACTTTGCTCTAACAAACCAATTTTTATTGCATTTCATAATTTTTGACTTCATTCTCAAGTTATTTTTTATTTTGGTCTTTTTCATTTTTGGTTTAAGATCTTTTGTTTTGTTTCCTACTTGTTTATTTTCTTTGTTCCTCCTTTGCATGCCTTGAGAAATGAAAAATTCATTTCCCGTCATGTTTTCATGATTTGAGTTTCTACAAGAACTCATAGTTTGCAAAGATCCCCTCAAGTTCTCCAATTTACCCTCTTAGCACCTCTTATTTTCAGAGTTTAGAGATCAATGTTTTCAAAGAACTCTATTTTTGGTATTTCGAGCTTTGGGTTGTTTGTTACTTCTCATTTTTGGGGGATTGTGCCATTCAGACTTCAAATTTCTATTTTTCGGTGTTTCATAAGTCCTTTCTTCAGATGTTTTCACTTCTTTGGGTTTCTGGAGGTTTCTAATTCTCAGTTTTTCAGAGGTTTGAGATTTTCAGATTTTCAGACTTCTCTATTTCATAGGTTTGTACTTCAGATTTTCAGAGGTCTTTAAATTTTGGGTTTCTTAGGGTTGGAAATTTTTTGGGTTTTTCAGACTTCTCCATTTCAGAGGTTTCCATTTCAAGATTTCAGGATTCTCCTTTTCGGGTTTCTAATTTTTGAGTTTTCAGAGGTTGGATATTTTCATATTTTTAAACTTCCCTTCTTCAGCATTTTAGAATGTAGAATTTGATGTCTACTTACATTTCCAAGGGCAAGGAAAAAATGAAATACTTGTTCCTCAGGATTGCCCCTCACTCTTGCTTATCTTCTGACCTAGGAAACATAGGGTACACTGAACTTGAACAAATTGATTTTCCAAACTTCTAGGCAAGGGTGAAGGCCCCAAATAAGAAACCCTAGATGTAGGCCATATATGATAGTGGGATTACACTTGTTGTTGGTTTTCCCACATCCATGCATTTCCCAGAATTTTTTTTGGTTGCAACAACCCACTATAATGAAGAATATATTTCAGTTAAATATGCTGATGAAAAAGTGGTGATCTGCTTGCACCTAGATTTCTTTGAATATTTTCTCCAACAATTTCACCAAATTCAGTGGTGGAACATTCAGACAAAGAATCAGAGTTGTGCATGAGGGTCATGTTGAAAAACTATCTGGTCAAGACCATTGCCAAATTTCCAAAGACCATGTATCGGTCAAATTTCATTCAAGAGGTCAGTGACCTTATTGTGCTACTAAGAAGAGTCTCAGGTATTTCCTCTGTGAAGGAATTTTAGGAGTGGATGTTCTTATATATCACTACTATCAAGAAGAATAACAAATTTATCAAATGGGGGGAGCATATCAGTAGCTCCATTTGCTATCAATTGAGTAGACTACATTCTTCAAAATGTTTCTATATGACATCCTTCTTGGTTTATGTTGTAGCTACCATAGTAGATTTCTATAGATTGAATACCAAGGGTATTCAAATCACCTCTCAAATATTTGATTTCTATCCTCAACTCACATTGGATGAGGGAAGAAAACACTTCCACATGAATAATGATGCTTTCTTTTTTTTTTATCCTCTACCATTTCGATAAGGAGCTGTATAATTGGAGGATTTCTGATGAAGCCTTCAAGGAAGTGCATGAGTGGGGAGCTATCTACCTTCAGTTCCCCATATTTACTTACATTCAAATTCTTGGTTTCATGGGTGCTCCCAACAAGCTATCTATATGTCCCACTGACAATTGGGTCTTGTTAGAATTGGTTTTGCAATTGTTGGATTACCAAAAGATCCAAAATAAAAGGCATGAAGTGGGAACATAATTCCCTATTTCAATTGGTAGATACACTTGCCCAAATATTCACAAGGCTAAGAATGTAGATGCGGAAATGGAAGAGGTAACCTTGAGATCTTTCCATCCATGGACCAATTTTGACTATTGGGGGAAATTCAGTGAAACAGGTCAGTCCAGTTCATATGTGCTCCAATTAGAAGATATTTAGATCCATTTTCGGGATGAATTCATCATCCGATAAAGAGACTGTGAAAGGATAACTTTGGATGCGGTTTCACAATTTGGAATGGAGACGTACCAAAATACATGCAAGATAATGATGAAGTTTTGGATGAATTATATAAAAATAATAATATTGACAATCAACCATTGTCATGGATTGATTGGTATGTGTAAGAACGTTACAACACAAAGGAAAGGGTGGGACCCATTCATCAAATAACTCATTATTGGTTGGTTACCTTGGGAATCTCACCCAAAGGGTTAGAGAAACCTACTAATATAGGATCCCCATCAACCATGAACCAATTAACACCCACAAAGGGGAAAAGGTCAACCCAAAAGACCCATACGGTTCCAAAAAATATTTCATTTATTGTTGGGAGGTCATCTCTTTCCAAGGCTCTTGTTCCCAAATTCAATCCTCCTACAACACCTGTTACAGAAATAGTTAAATTCAGTGATACTCCTTATGACCCAAAAGATCCATCATTTCCCTTTTCTCTTCCATTGTCCCTTCCTACATCAGTTCCTTCCACTTCTACCATCATTTCTTCTTTCCCATCTCCTTCCATGGCCCAATTATTCTCATCTGTTCCAACTCTCTCAGCTAAAGAAACTATTGGGTCACCCATTTCTACTTCACTTCCATTTCCTTCCATCTCATCCCATAACATCATTCTATCAACTCCTATGGATGTCCTCACATCCACCCCATCTATTACTACCGCTACCATTCAAATTCCAACTAATGTTGTTGGTACTCTTTTTGTGGAAAATGTTTCAGGTACTGAGTCAAATTTTTTGTCCTCATCAGCATCATCCATTCTAGAATGGTTATTCTGAAAAACTCCAAAGAAAAAGAAGAAAGTACCTCTAGGAGATGTAATAGATTTGAGTATATTGGAACATACCCCAAAGAGATAACACAAGAAGATAAATATTGTTTTAATCTTGACAATGAATGCATCTGGGGAACGAGTTGTGGATGTTTCCACTCTTGTTGAGGGAATACTAGTGTGATAATCCCATAAGGAAAAAGGAACATGCATATGTCGATCCTTCCTAGTATCGTCAACTACTTTCATAATAATTTTGTTTAAGGTTTTATTGGTTGATTCTACTTGGATATTTTTCTACAGGTAATAAGGTGATGAGAAACTGAGTCAAATTCCAAAAGTGGCACAAAAATTTCATAGGGTTTTGTTTTTAAATTTCTTCCTGTTATTAGTGATGAGGTGGTGAGGGACACCAAAGTGACAAATGATGTGATAGTTGATAAATTCACATATTTTCTCTTCTTTTGTAGAAACGAGGGAAATGGCTTCTACCCATTTAGTGTAGTATTCAGTAGCAGTTATAATCCATTGATGGCATTGTGAAGAATGAGGATTGATCTCTCCAACAAGATCCAAACCCCATTGAGAGAAAGTCCAAAGGTCGCGTGTGACCTATAAGGAATGACTAGGTGTGTGATGAAGATTGGCATGTTGTTGGCATTTCACACAATGTTTGACATAGTCACCACGATCATGGTTTAGGGTTGGCCAATAATAGCCAAGGAGAATAATGTGTTTAGTGATAGGTAAGCCACTAAAATGAAATCCACAAATTCTATCGTGAACTTCCTTGATAGTGAAAAGAATTTCAGAACTCGTAAGGCATCCTAAGAGAATACCATCAAAGTTGCATTTATAAAGAATACCACCCATGATGACATACTGAGAGACACATTTAAGAAAGGTGCATTTTCCATTATGAGTGATATTGGGAGGTAGAATAGAAAGGGAAAGGTAGTCTATGAACTACTTATACCAAAGGTCACATGGGTCAGGTGCAATGGTTCTAACGGAATGGACCTTACGAGGTAAATAAGAGGGTGATTATAACCTTTGTATTGTGATAAATAGTTTGGAGTCAACAGGTGAAGTGGGTATCTTAGAAGCTAGACAGGCCATGGTATCCACAAATTTATTAGTAGACATGGGGTGGTTTGAATGTCGTAACAATCAAAGGTACTCAAACACGTGTCAACGTTTTGTAGTATTTCATAATGACATTGGTATATAACATTGACTTAGTTTACAACTAGTTGGGAATCACCAAAGGTATTAATTGATTTAACATCTAGGGAGATGGCAGTTTGAAGGCCTAATACAGATGCTTCATATTTGGCGATGTTGTTAGTGCACTCAAAATCTAGTTTGGAAGATAACGATATAGGTTCACCATTAAGAAGAATGAGGATAACACCTGCACTACCTCCATGCTGACATTTGGAACCATTAAACAATAATATCATCTGGTAATTGGTATCATCCAAAGAGAGGGTAGCAATGGATTCGTCAGGGAAATCGAAGTTAGAGGGTTGATTTATGGAAAGAGGTGTATGTTCTAGTTGGTCACTGATGTCTTTGCCTTTGAAAAACTTTTGATGGATGAATTCAAGGTCAAGGTCTGCAAGAAGCATGAGCTAGCGTGTAGCACATTGATGTTGGTAGGGTTTGGCGTACATATAATATAGAGGTTCATCATTAGTGACAACAAAGATTTTGTGGTTGAGTAGGTAATGGCGTAGTTTAGTGGAAAATAAAACTAAGGCTAAGAAAAAAAATTCAGCATGGGTGTACCTAGTCTCGTATTCTAGAAGTGTGCGGCTTATGTAATAAACTACTTGCTCCATGTGCTACTCGTCACGATTAGTGAGCATGGAACCTAAGGAATGGTCAGTACCAGAAATGTATAGGTAAAATGGTTGGTCATCCTTAAGAGGAATGAGCATCAATGGTTAAAGAAGGTATTGTTAAGGTGTCAAAGGATTTGTGGCATTCATCATCCCATTTGAATGAGACATCCTTCTTGAGGAGATGATGAAATGGTTGACAGTGGTCAGAAAGTTGTGAAACAAATTGATGGATAGATTGTAACTTACCTTGCAAACTTCGAATTTGACAAAGATTAGTAGGTGGAGGAATTTCAAGAATAGCCTTTACTTTAGCAAGATCGACTTCTATGCCACGCAAAGAAATGATGAAACCAAGTAGTTTTGCTAAAAGTAACATAAAGACATAGTTATTAGGTTAAAGGTGAACACTATACTTGATGAGATGGTCAAATATGACCTTAAGGACTATCAGGTGTTTGGCTCGATATATGGATTTGGAAAGAAGGGTATCCACCTAATCTTCCAATATGTTATGCATGATGTCATGGAAGATATAAGTCACAGTTCGCTGATATGTATCACCGGTATTTTTAAGTCCAAAAGGCATGACTTGATAGCATAAGGTCCCCCAAGGAGTGATGAAGGTAGTTTTGTGTTGATCTTCTGGAGTGAGTAGTATTTGATTATAACCCAAGAAACCATCCATGAGTGATAGCATTTCATGACTAGTGGTGAGATCAACTAGTTGGTCAATTCCTGGTAGAGGAAAGTCGTATTTGGGGCAAGTGAGGTTGAGGTCATGGAAATATTTGTAAATACATAGTCCCCCTGTTAATTTTGTGATAGGAATGATGTTAGAAATCCATTAGGGATAGTCAATGGGTAGGATAAAGGAAATTAAGAGAAGACATTGAAGTTCTTCTTTGACAAGAAGAGAAATGTGAGGATGTTTTTTTCGTAGCTTCTATTTTATGGGTTTGGCATCAGGAATGGCTATAATATTATGGACCAAAATGTTTGGGTCAATATCGAGCATATCAGCATAAGACCAAGAAAAATCATTGCTATGGTCTCATAGGAAAGAGGTAAAAGCTTTTTGTTCAGCAGCAACTAAAGAATGGCCTATCTTTAGAATGTGTGGGTCATCCTAAGTGTTAATGTTGATTTTTTATAGTTGATTCATTCAACATGGTTTGTGTCTTAGAAGGTAATGACTGGTGAATATAAGAATCTTCCACACCAAGGTAAGTGAGAGACTCATCGTCCTGACATTGAACAATGTTAATAGAAGGTGTATCATCATTGATCATGTCAAGATACAGGAAGGGAAGAGAAGAGGGAATCTTTCCATCATGTTGATAGGTCAAAGGTCCCAGGGAGATTGTGTTAACAAAAAAAAGTTAGGAGGATAGGATTCGGGATCTATGGACTCCGTGGGTGAAGGTGGTGACATTGGCGAATGGGATGGAGAAGGTTTGTATTCCTCAATTAGGTCAACGTGGGTCTTCTTGGAAGGTGGTGTGGAAAATCCAATACCACTATGATTTTTGTTTTTACAATTGGTACATGAAATGATAGTATGGTGGCCTTGTTCCTAAAAACCAAAATTAAAGCCTTTCCATGCGCAATGATGAAGGAAAGTTTGGGTGAAGTGGTGTTTAGTAAGATATTGGAGGTCAGATGAAAATGGTCATGTTTGGGATGGAGGTTTAGGTGAATAAGTGGTAGTATCAAGTCCCTCATACATTAAGTTAGTGCGAAGGTGGGGAGGACCATAAGGGAAAACCTCACCTATGCAGTAGTCATAACGAGGGTGTTGGCGTAGGCTTCCATACTCTTATGGAGTGAGGAATGTGTCGATATTATATAGGTGGTATTCCCCCAAAGTGAGGCATTAAAAAACCCCTTCTAATGGATGAGTATTCAATATGTCGTTGGTGGGGATACACGACTCACTTGATGATTAGGTCGGAGGGGTATCAGTTGGTTGGACAATAGATACGTTAGCTGCAGAGGCTGAGGTCACAGTAGGAATAAAAGAGTTAGATGTGGGAGAGGTGGCGGTAGCATTGGTGGATGGGATCATGGGTGAAATAGAAGTGGGGATAATGGTAGATGTCTTGACCAGTAAAAGTACGTTCCTAGGTCGGTACAACATGTTACAAGTTTTGAATGATGAAGGATCGGCGGGGATGGTATAGTTATGTCCTTCATGTTTGAATTTTACATAGTGGTGTAAAGTTGAAGGGACACAACCCATGATGTGAATCCAAGGTCTTCCAAGCAATAGGTTATACATGAACTCTCCCTCTAATATGTTGAATAGTTTTGGGATAGTGCGAGGGCCAATGCAAACATGAAGAATAATTGTGCCAAGGGTGGAGGTGACGATGTCATTGAAGGAACACAACATAAATGGGTTATTATGCATACAATTATAAGACATGCGCATTTGATAGTACATGTGGGAGGATATGATGTTAATGTTACCACCACCATTTATCATGACGCATCGTACGTGTATGTTATCGATATAGACATAAATGAAAAGGGTAGGATCAGGATCATCTGACTAGAGAGGTATAATCTCCTCATCAGTGAAATTGAGAGTGGCAGCTTGATTAGTAGGTATGGGGGTAGAATAAGGGGATGATTTTGTAAGCGAGGCTATGTGGTGAGGGGTGATAATGCAGGCCACTTATGTGAGGTCATTGGGTAAAAATTCAATGGATTGTAAAACCTCTGTAAGGGATTATCTATGAGATTTAGAAGTTTGGACAAGATCATACAAATACATCTTTAAAGGGGACTGATGTAATTGTTTTATCATTACGTGATGGGTGACCCCGTCATAGATAGGGTATGTAGGTCCTTGGATGGTTTTTTTAGGCGTGGGTACAGATGATATATTGGGCACGGGTCAGTTGAGGGGCTAGTTTATTTTTCTTTCTGAGCACATGTGGCAACTTAAACCATGTTAATTTGAGGGGAGGTGGTAAATGGAGAGGGTGTAGGATGAGAGGTGTAAATACATGATGAGAAAAAACCTAACGGTGGGGAAAATCCTTATGAAGTGAGTTGGGCACACCAACATTTTGGTGGTGATTTGGCTAATTCTCTGATACAGACCATGTTGATCTCAAATTTTGGAGGTGGAGAAAAGGGTTATGGGGGTGGAGATATTGGTCTTTGAAGAAGCAAGGGATGATGATGTGTGGTGATAGGTGAAGGTGGAACATGGTCCACATCTAGAAGGTCATCATCGTCGAAGTTTTGTTCAAGAGGACAAAGTTGGAGAAGAATAGTCTTTAAAGCCTTACAATTTTCTACATCATGTCCTGGCACACAATGATAGGCACAAATCGTGGTTTCATCAAACCCTTATGGCCATCTTTTGGTCAAATTATAGATGAGGTAGCCATCTTTGACGAAAGTAGGCCTTAAACTATTCCCACATGATCATAGAAGAATCAATTCCTAGTTCTATTTTCCAGTTATCCCACTAGGAAGATGCTTCATGGGATAATTGGTAGGCTCCCCATATTGCTTGTGTCTCCTCTGAAAAGTCCCTAATATCAAAATACTTTTCCATTTCGAATAGCCAATTTTCAGCGCCATCCCCAAGAGTTGTACCATTAAATTTAGGTGGGGATATTCTTTTAATGGCCCATGCTAACTCAGCAGCCAACCTTACTTTCTTATTTTCCCTTTCATTCAGGTGCTCAGGTTGATCATCATGTTTCTCATCATCCCTATGATCCTCATCTTCTTCACCACCCTGACCTTTTTGTTCTATGGAAGCAACTCAGTTTTGAGTTTCATTCAAAAGGTTAAGGATTTCTTCTAACTTAGCAGCCGTATTATTTGACACGCCATCATTATTTACCCCACTGTCACTCACCATATTAGCTCTTGTTGTCGGCCTAGCCAAAGTTTCCTATTTTTATAAAAGAGGATACTTTTTATTAGAGCATGTGTCCCATTAATGTCCAAGTGTCTAAGCCTCTGGCTCTAATACCAAAATGTAACGCTAAAAAATTACTAGAACTGGAAAATGAGGATTTTTTTTTTTTAAACATACATAAAAATTGTTTACATAGCTACAATCATACATATTTATTTAATCAAATTCTTTAAATAAAATTTGTTCGTTTGGTCTATCTGATAACATCTGTGTAATCCATGTGCGGATGAGAAGGGTGAATCGATATCTCCACGATCTCCCTTCACCACTACTTTGAGTGACAATGCTTATTAGCATTTTGGCTTAACCTTTTTCAGGTCATGGGAACCATGTAAAAGTCCTTGGGTCTACCATGAAGCTAGTTTTCTGACTTCATAGTCTGGTATCCGACCATTGCCTACCTCATGTTTAATTTTTAACTTCCCATGATCAGGTTACTGGAAATTTTAATTTAATTGGAGGACTAGGTGATCAAACAATGCACAACCATCAATGCATTACTTTGGCCAAAGTTTTCCACTATATAGGTTATGGCTAAACTCAAGAAAGCACACTAGTCTTATGAGTTTAAGTCTTTCGCCACCTCACAACTATCCCTTTCACAATTATCTAGATCTTATAATTTTTATTTACTTTATTTCCAATTTAACCTATCTTGCAAGGGTTTATATCAAGATAAATGCCAAAGGCCAACTAGGATCATCATGAGATAAGTCTAATGGATCTTTTCATCTATTTACCATACCATTTAGTCTCTCTTTTTTTAAACCTTAAATTACCTTTTACAATGTTACTCTTCCATTCTTTATACAACAGGATTTACAATCTTATCATATTAATACCAAGTTTACCGAAAGGCCGAATTAAATATATATATTAAAACATGTATATTTAATTATTCCTTCGATTAGCTATGGCCACTAAATAGCTTATTTAATTTAGAAATTAAATACAATTGATTGTTACAATAATTGCCCAATTATTGGCTTCATACATTGACAAATATCAAATAAATAAATATAAAATTTTATGATAAGTAAGATTTCTCATTTACTCATATTAAGATATTATTTCATACAAGGTAATCATATCTTTATAAAAATCATAAATTGCATATGTCGTTAAGGAAAAATATATAACTATTATGGTAACTCTCACATAGTGAGGTTTGAATATTAATAATGGGTCCAAGCTCCCAATAAATTTAGTCAAAATTCTGGGATATCATCCTTCTACAAATTGAAATCCAAGTATCTCAATTAAATCCATGCTACGATAAAACTTCACAAGACATGATTTTATGCATATCCGAACGTGATGGCTAATTGTCTTGCAAGACTAGATTAGTGGTATGTTGTCAGTTCAAAATGAACTGGCATGAATATTACCTCCATTTTCTGATGCAGTTATTTAATAAAATATGAAACGATATACATGTTATTTTATCAATAAACATATGGTAATACAGCGGAGGATGTATTATTACATGTTTTTCATCAAGATACAACTATGAATGTACACAAATAGAACAACCAATTTCTATTTCAGCAATCATGTTTCACTCTAATCACAAGGATCAAGACATAATCAAACCATAATTATTCAACATCCAAATTCTGATTAAACCACAAAAAAAAATCATTGTTCACATGGTACAGATTCAACTATTATTTTTCTTACCTTCCAATCAACAAATAGCTTAACAAAATTGTCTAAAATCATCATTTCCAAGTACCAATTAGACATATTCCCTCTAGGTAATGAGCAGCTATATAAAACGCACTAAATTTATTTCAAACAATCAAAATACATATATATATATATATATATATATATATAGGAGCAGTCCAACTAAACAATATAAAAACACCTCTATTAAATCATTTTAACATGTTCTTTTAAGTAACTGATAGATCAACAAAACAAATTGATCCATATACCACAGGATGATAATTTTGAAATCTATTTGCATAGAATAACAACAATAAGTTTCTAACACTTCCAGTAACGAAATCCTTTAATAAAAACTAAGTCATCTTACATAGACTATTAACACTAATTTATTTTTCAATCAGGTAATAAAATTATACCTACAGGCAAATCAACTTGTACATATCCAAATCAGTTCGTTCCAGCATTAAAAAAAAATTGTTTAGAAATTATTAGAATCTGGAAGCAAATATATCAGGAAAAAGGATGAAATACCTGGTAAAAAAATTTTTCACACTACCCAGAAATCACTTTATTCATACAAATAAATTATTGTTTAACTGTAATAAAAATCAGAGGCAGAAATCGATTTGGGTTTCCAGAAATCAAATTTAAATAAAATAAAATAAAATAAAAATTGATTAGGAACACCCATCTGTGTTTTTTTCTAGGTTTAGCTAAAACCACACAAAGGAAGCTTAAGAGAATACAGAATCCATCAATTTCCTTTTTAAATTTCATTTCCAAGCAATTAAATCAGAAGCTGTCCACAAATTCATTTAATTGTCATTTAAAACAGAATGTGTATTTCCTCATTATTTACAAATAATGTTGCAGAGAAAGGAGAAGATATTCATGCCTGAAGTAAACCCAAAATCAGTAACCTCTTACTCTTCTATCTCCAACAAGTTGAATCCTTCCTCCCAAAACTCATGCAAGTATCCCAGAAGAGAGGAATGAAAATAGACAAAGGAGGAAATAAAAGAAAATATCATGAAGAAACTATACTATAATGGAGAATTTTTGGGCTTCTCAATGTTGCTTCATGCATCAATGCATGCCACATACTTGGTGTCAGATGAAGGTTTGTCCCTTTCAAAACTCTCAGATTTTAAATATTAAAATATTATTATTATTATTCTTTTTAACTTTTGATTTTCATGCCAAATCCTTTTAGGATTTAAATATATAATTTCACAAATTAATAATGCATTTTTTTAATTTTTTTTAATTGATACCTAACTTTAATGGTAAAATTAATCATCATAATATAAGACCACATATTGCCAATAATATGTTATTGTAATAATTATTCGAATATTCTCATAAAGCTGGTTTGATATAGCATTGTCAAATAAAACAGAGGCAGTATTCATCACAGTCATTATAAAAGTTGAACAAAACAAAAGACGACCAAACTCATTAAAATAAAGTAATGGGAATACAAATAACCAAAAGATTCACTATCATTTATGAACCGTTTTACTTATGATTAAGGCCTAATCATGTTTTAGGAAGGATCATCAAGGTGGGTACGGGTTTATTCGTTCTGTAATGTCATGCCCTGTAGTAGAAGTTGTGGGTCATGATACGATGAACCAAATGAATTTTATACCCAATGATGATCTTGTCTAATCATGTTTAGAATTAACTGTAGTTAATTTAACTTACAAGAAATTTTGGGATGTTACATATTGATGTAATCCAAGTGATCGACCAGTCGTGAAAATGGGACTACTGAAGAAGAAGATGGAGTTGGTTTGGTGGAAATCCCTGTAAAATATGTCTGCAAGATAGGGAATTGGATAGCCTCGGACTCTGTAGGTAAAATATTTTTGATCATGTTAATGGGTTCCTGAGATGCTGAGGGAGAACTTCCCCCAATAGGTAGTGGCATATCTAACGAGTCTCTCATGGGTAGGAGAGATAATATGTGGGGTGATGTAGACTTCTTCCTTGGTGGAGGAGAATACGATGATTATTCTCATGTGGATGAGAGATTTAAAAGTGATGATTTCTTGGTAGGTTGTGAGGTAGACGGTGGAATGACATCGGTACAACATGTGGGTTCCTCCATGGGTGAAGGGAGAGATGAAGGGGACTCTTCTGGGGGTCAAGGAGTGGAAGAGGTATGCTCCTCTATGGGTAGAGGAGTTTGTGCTAGAATTTCCTTAATAGATGAAATAGGTGGGATTTGAGGAATGGTCGATATGATATAAAAAAAACCATGTGGACTTCATGGACATTTTTGTTACTAGATGAAGGCTCACTATTTTTATTAGACGATGGTTTATGGTTAAGGAATGGATTTTTAAATATGTGTAAATTTTGATTTACTAGTGCATTCGGGTTTTCTACGATGAGGTCTCCATTATCTATCATCTCTTGGACAATGTTCTTAAAATTTATGTAATTACCATCACGATGGCCTTTGACACAATGGTAATTATAGTATTTGTGTTCTTTATACCATGTAGGAATAGGACAAGCAAGATCAAAACTTGTATGAAGTTTTATGGGGGGAAGCATGATATCTCCAAATTTAAGAAGCTTTTCCAAGACTGAAGAATAGGGTCCTCTAATTGATGTGTACTTCTACTGCTCCCGTCAGAGCTGAAAGGCCTAGACAAGGGAAAGATTGGAAGAAGGTTGGGCTTGATTAGAAGGATGAGGTGGACCCGCCTTGAGGACTACCACGTTGGCATCTCCTTTGGCCTTTAAATAGTTATTTTGGGGTTTTGAAGATGAAGAAGAATTGTTTGATTTAAACAGGGCGTTCTTGTTTCGTAATTATATTTTATTTTCTTCAATGGCACAAATTACCAGATTTCATGCCATGGTGAATGCTTTGTCAAAGGTTTGGAAAGTTTGTACCTACAAATTTGGCAAGATGTGTATAGCACAATCTCTAGTGAACAACTCAATAAGCTCAGTTTGAGGTAGTTGGAATGTCAATTGGTTGATAAGACTCCTCCAGCGGGAAATGAAACCTGCAATAGATTCATCTTCATACTGCCGTGTCAAATACAGGTCGGTGAAGGTGACCTTCTTGACTACATTGATCGATAATTGGTCTAGGAATGCCTATGCCACTTGGTTGAAGGATTAGATGGAATGTATAGGTAAACTCCTATACTAATCTAAGGAGGGTCCTATTAGGGACATGGGAAATGTTCGTAAGAGAAAAGCATCATCATGGGAAATTAGGTAGCACCCATGCTTGAATGACAGAAAGTGTTGTTGTGGGTCTTATTTACTGTTAAAATGGTTGAATTTAGGCATTTCCCAATGCACATGAAATGGGAAAATAGGAATGGATGGATGAATAGGCTCATTGCATATTTCGTCATAGGGGGTTATAAGAGCTGGAAAATGATGCTTCTAATGTCTGCATCTTTTCCATCATCATCCTAATGAGGTCATTGGTGGGTTGTGAGGAATGGGTACCTCCCGCAGTAAAGGGAGGTTGATAATGGGTGTATGATGTAGATGGCATCCCAGTACATGAAGGTGTGGAATATAAAAATTGTGAAGGGGGTATAGATATAGGTGGAATGTACCCTGAACAAGTGACAAACAAGATTTGGGGCTACTTGTGATGTGTGTAAATAGGTGGGGTGGTCACAACGACTCTCATGGTAATGGGTGGTAGAGACTGAGGGATAGAAAGAACCATATTTTGGAAAGGGATGTGGGTTTCTGACATTGTAGGTGGTTGTGATGCCACTGGTACATACCAGGAAAAGGGGGTAGATGAGGCTATGATCAAGTCATTCAATGAAGGATTGGTTGACGTCACAGCTACAATAGACATCGTTGGGGTGGTAGTTATAAAAAAGTGGAACCTAATTGAGAGACCATCGGGGGTGATGCAGATGAGGGTATCATTGAACTAGTGGTAGTTGACGCAGAAGTGGGTACGATGGTAGGAGGGATAGATATGAGCATGTCATATATTAACTATCTTGAGGAGTCCTGGGCATATGAGTGGGTGAGATAGTATTGCAAGGAAGTGGTATTTTGATCAAGGAGTCTTGTGAGCTCCTCATCGTCAGTAGCGATGGGGATAGGATAAGTCAGATCCATAGGTGACAGGATGGACGATGGTGATGGACTAAGTGGGAGTGGCTAACAGCTTTCATGAAACACAAGGGCGTTAGTTTGGATACAATTCAACACCATGTGAATTAGTGTTGACCTGGTAAAACTATATTTTGTAAATGACATAGAAAACAACAGAAGAAGAGAAGGACAAAGTCCAGGGAGAAATCTGGTCAGTGCTTTGATTAAAAATCAAATAGAGAAACTGATGATGGTCAGTATGACCAATGACGGTTAGAGGATAACTGACGACAGTCATGATAACTGATATTGGTCACTGTGGAAAGTACCAATTTCAGAGAATGTAATAGAATTGATGAATATGAACTAGGAAAATTGTATCTGTTAGAGATATCAATATGTTAGGTGATATGATGGTGTCCTAAGGACCAAAAAGTAGAAAAGAGTAGGTGATGAAGGTTGTTTTAGGTAAAACAACAAAAATAGCCATAAGTTGACACCGGTTAGGTAAATTGACAACGGTCATATGTAAACTGACGACGGTCACTAGACCAACACTGGTTACTATGAAATGAGAGGAAATGAGGAAGAATGGATGTTTGTGGATTAAAACTAGATAAATGATCAGCCCAAAAATATGAGAATGACCAAATAACGTTCTAACACACTTAAGAATAACCATAATACTCCAGCTATGATGGGGAGTGCGAAAGGAAGAAGAAAAATAAAGAATCGTAACTCACACCTCAAAACGCAAGTTAAGAACAAAGTTAAGAAAAACACGTAATCCTAAAAGTGAATTTATGTTTGTTTTAGCTTATGCTATTTAGACTGACTTGTGAATTTAAAAAAAATGGTTGGGAAGGCATCCTACGAAGAAGGAAATCTAAAAGGTGAGGTTTCAGGTTATGTTATGGCAAGGGCGGTCCTTTCTCTGAGTTATGACTAGATAGAGAAACTAGCCAGGCGCCTACTATCAATCCTCTAATCATGTGATCATTGACATCTTCTTCTAGGTGGGATGTTGTTTAAGAAGATGTGTATATTTAAATTTGTGTGGTTTGGAAAAGAGAGATAAGAGAGAAATGTTCATTCTACGGTTTACTTGTTTCAACCATCAGATGGGAATTACTTCCAGCATATAGGTTGCCCTCATTTTTAAATGTGAGCTAAATAATATAGCATACAAGGATGAAATGCAATAAGATTTTAAACCCAAATCCACAATTTATATTTAATGAGAGCAATAATGAATAGGAAAGAGTATGTCTTTCACTAATGTAATATAAAATAAAAAAGAAGTGTTCCTTTTAATCCAAACTAAAAGTGTCACTAAGACAAATAGGAGAAGAAGAATGATTCTAGGGGAAAATATTTAATGTGAAGTATCTTTTAAAAATAAATAAACATAAAATGATTCACTAATAATGAACAATGCAAATAACCCAAATGGGTCCCACCCGGCGTGCCAAAAAATTTTAGGGAATAGTGTGCATACATAGGAGCAAAACAGATAAGGTAAGGGTAAGGAGGAATACCTGTGAGTGAAGGTAGAAGGTAGAGTGAACGCGTTCTGATTTTCCAATCCACTACTGATTGTGAGAAATTCCTTTTTTCTAGGATGAACTACATGCAAATACAAACAATACCACAAAAGGAATATTAAACAATATATGTCAGTGGACTGTCTAGTGTATGCTAGATATGGGAAGTGTGCTAGTTTCGAGATGGTTGTCAATCCATTGTTTAAAAGAACTCAATGCAAGAAGTAATATGAACCAGTAGTGTCATAATGTAGTTGATACGATTTATGTATCTCATTCAAGTAAAATAAACAAATCTAATCTAACATGCTAGGTTATGAACAAATCTGTAAGTCAGACAGGTAAATAAAGTGGTGGCGATAGGTCAGGGTCAAGCTTTAGGTGATTTGGGTTGTTTGGGTGAAAGGTATGAGGTTTCTATTATAGGTAGGTTTTCCAGACACAGAGATTGATGTCGGTCTTATATGAACGATGTCGGTTGAGGGGAAACCAATGACAGTTCGGGTTAACCAGCGTAAGTAGAGTTGGGCTAATGGAAACTTAGTGAAGGTGGGTTTTGGTGATTCTCTGATATTTCTAAGAAAATGAATAGGTAATGGGGAGGTAGATGACAATCCTAGCGATAGTCAAAGGTGTCTGGAGTCAGGTATGGGGGGTTAAAAGGTTGTAGGTGATTGGATGGAGTGATTTACAGGAGGGTGAGAGATGATGGGATGTAAGGGATACTAGAACCCTCTAACAAACATGAAGAAACTAATCTAAATAAATATGAGAGAGTAAAGATCTAAAGGTACTTACTGGTGTGTGTAGACTTGGTTGTTGGATGGAGGTGATGGTTGATCCGTGTAACCGGTAATCAGTTCCATGGTTGTGCTTCCTGGAATGTTACTGTGAATGTTTACTTTCAAATTAGTTCTTGGTTGCTAGTTCAAGGTGTGTGGATGTACATGAGTGCTCTGGTACATGCTTGCATATAGATATCTCTTCTCCAAGACTTTGATAATTCTTCCAACCTCTCAAACAAGGTTACCCAAATGAATATACAGTAACTAGTGATGGTTTAGGTTGAATGGCATTGGTTTATGGTTTACCAGCATCGGTTAAGGTAGGAAATCCTAGGTTTACTAAAAATTATAGATCTTGGCAATCTTTTTGGCCAGCTCTATCTATTCTCGTGGATCAAAATGGAATGTTGATCTTAGATAAGAAGAAATGTGGTTAGAGGAATAATAGGCATGTTATTTTATGATTTAACTAAGTCTTAGTTAATTAAGTTAGGTATGATTAAGTCTTAGTTAGTTATGGTGAGTGGATATTGAGTCCTAGTAAAAGGGAAATATGCTAAGAATAGGTTTTGTGATGAGGTGTCTAGGTGAGGTGGAAGTTAGTTTAATTAAGGTAGTTAAATAATGAATATTGTGATCATGGGTATTAATTTAATTTGGGTAATTAAATTAATATACATGTGGGTAAAGAGAGAGTGTGACCTAAATTTGGTGTCTACACATTTAACATGATTACGTCTTCAAGCATACATTTTTTAAACATGGGAAAACCAATCAAAAAAATATTTTGAAGCTGCACTTTGGATAAAGGGGTGAGATCAAATTGAGCACTAACATCTACTCTGACTTGGGGATGGGTACCCCCTACAGGTGCCACAATAACCACATAAAACAAACATTTCACAGACCAATTTCCTTAGTCCATTAGGAAACAGAGTCATTTAATAACATGTATAAGGCCAAATAGAGTGAACGTACTCTCATAAAAACATACTAAGACACCAGGAAAACAAAAAAGGGAAACAAAAACAAAAACAAAAAACCAAAAATACTATACACTGTATAAACTAGAAAGTGTTTGAGATGCCTGTCATTAATAGGAAAACCTAGCAAGTCTCCCTCTAGGTCTTTTAAGAAGAAGGTGTGATCACCAATCCTTATATCAATAGAGTAAGGACCCATCCATAAAGCATCAAAATTTCCATGCTTTCCTTTTTCCTCATGTGTGTTATCCCATAGTAAAACAAGATCTCCAAAATTGAAATTTACAGGTGTCACCTTTTTATCAAATACTTTCTTAAGCTTCTCCCTAAACTTGAGGTGTCTTTGGTGGGATTCCCTTATTTCTTCATCCAATTCAACTATCTGATTTATCTTGACTTCGTAGGGGTTTATTTCTTCATCCTCAAGTTGTTACATGAACTAATAGGAAGTTAATTGCATATGTAAGGGTAAGAGAGCCTGAACTTCATAAACCAACTCAAAGGGACTTTTTCCAGTAGCTCTTTTAGTAGTGATCCTATCTATCCACAAAGAAAATTTTAACTGCTCACTCCACTTCCTTTTATTAACTTCCAATGTCCTCCTAATTATTTTGAGAAAATTCTTATTACTTGACTCAGCTTGACCATTCCCCTGAGAATTATAATTGGATGTATATGTAAGGATGATTCCATACTTTTGACACTTAGTTACTAATGGTATAGCCATAAATATCATACCATTATTAGCAACTATTTTTGTAGTTACCCCAAACCTACAAATTATATTATCCATGACTACTTTGTGAGTTGCCTTCTTGGTGAGGATAGCTTCAACCCATTTGGTGAAGTAGTCAGTAGAAAATAAGATCCATCTATGTGTAGCATTTGAAGAATTTAATATTTCTCAAATAAAATCCATCCCCCACTGTTTGGAAGGAGCTTCTACTAATACTAGTTGTAAGGGTAAAACACCTAAAAATTTCATCCTCCCAGAGAACCTTTGACAACTTTTACACCTTCTGACAAACAAATTTGCATATTTAAAAAGTGTAGGCCACTAGTAACCCACTCTCAGAATCTTATGGGTAGTCAAAAATGACCTCCACATACTCCCCCATGTAATTCTGCAATAATATTGGTAGCTTATTCTTCTGTGATGCATCTTAAGAGGACCCCTTCAGGATTCTTCCAAGCCAACCTATAGTTATAACATATTTTTGGGAGGCCAATTTAAGTGTCCTTCTCTGATTTTTATCTAAATTACCTGGACACTCCAAATTCTTGAGGTAAAATATTATATCCTTATACCATGTGGAGTTGATCAACTTTTCTTAGACATCCATATGTCCTTCTTCAATTTCATTAATCTCCATTAGTTGCAAGTTGTTTTCTGCCATCATATTTGCAAGGCCCAAACCCCTAACCAATTTGGTGGTTTGTATATCCATATCATATTCTTGTAGCTTGTTCACCCAACGACATGTTTTACTAGAAACTTCCATATATGATTAAATTTATTTATCCATTGTATGGGAAACATAGGCTACAATATTGGAACTCAAGATGTAAGGCCTAAAAATGTTAGTAGCTCTCTCCAAAGAAAAAGCATGTTTTTCCATGATAGTGTACCTCAACTCAACAGCTTGCAAGGATTTATTGAAAAAGGTAATATATCTTTCATTTCAATAATACTAATGCAATGGTATTCTCAAATGCAAAAGAGAATATTTGAAAAAAAAAATCTAATCAGGAATCGCTAATATTGGGGCATTCTTCAATGCTTCTTTTATTCTATTGAAATCTTGGATAACTCCTTCTTCTCACTTGATAATTTGGTCCTTTTTCAACATACTTGTTATAGAAATAGTTATCTCAGCAAAATTAGAAATAAACCTCATAATAAAATTTATTTTACCAAAAAAGGATTGAATCCCCTTTTTAGTTTTAGGGATAGGAACCTTACCAATTGCTTCCACTCTCTCAAGATCTATCATAACCCCTTCCTTTGACACAATTTTCCCCAATAATTTTTCCTTTTGAACTCCAAAATGACAATTTTTAGTATTTAATGAAATCTCATATTCGCTGCATCTAATTAGTATTTATTCCACATGGCTGAGGTGATAAGTTCTCTCCCTGGAGAACACATTTACATCATCTTGATATAATGCAATAAAATCATTAATGTAACCTACAAAGGCAACATCCATAGCTCTTTGGAAGGTAGCTCCAACATTCATTAAGCCAAATGGAATTCTCACATACACATAAGTTCCCCAAGGGGTGGTGAAAGTAGTTTAACTTCTTTCTGATTACTTCACAACCACCTTATTATATCTTGAGAATCCATCTAATGTAGAGAGCAATTCAGATCTAGTGACCAGTTGTAGCATATTATCCATGTTAGGTAATGGATATTTATCTTTGATGGAGGCTTTATTTATATTCTTAAAATCCACACCCAACTTTATATCTCCATTTTTATTTCTAATAGGAGCACTATTTTCCACCCATGAAGAATACCTTATGTGTTGTATTATCCCCATATCCCTCAACTTTGTTAATTATTCTTCCATCTTAAGTGAGAGAAGTGGGTTGATAGGCCTCTATTTTTTCCTAAATGGTTTAGTATTTGGTTCCAAGGGTATTTCATGTTGAAATAAATCTTCCCTATATACTTTTAATTTTGAGTAGTGTCATGCTAAGAAGTCTTGATAGTTTGTCAACAATTAAACATAAGACTGATTTTCTTCCTTGCTTAAATTACTCCCTATCTAAACTTTCTTAGGCTTTTCCTTAGTTCCCAAATTGTATTCTTCAACATTCCTTGAAGTAGATATGTGCCTATGAACCACCCTATCTGCATTATCAAATTTGGATTCCAATGCAACCAATCCCCTGGGAATTGTGTTGGTTTTCAGTTGAATTATATCTTTTCCAATCAAGGTTTGTTTCCCATCACATGTTGTAACCATTGGCTCTAATTATATGCATTGATTTGTAAACTCTCCTTAATTTTTCAATATTCTCTACACTTGGGTATCATCACCAAATACTTTCCAATGTTTCACATTATCAGGCACTAAGGGTCTTGACAACACCTCAACATCATAATCATAGTAAGGATAGACAATACAATAATCAAACCTAGAGGCAAACACCACCAATTTATCAGCTGCAATATTTTGAGCTTGATCATGATACAAAATATTAGAGGATTCAAACATCTCAATGAAGTCCCATATTGCATGTTTATATTGTTTCATCCATTTATTCTTTGTAGCATACCGTTTTCTAACATGTTTGACTACTAACTCAGAATATCCTTTAACAATTATATCCTTTATACCATATCTCCAAGAAATCCTCAAACCCAAAAGTAGTGCCTCATATTCTGCAATATTGTTTGTTCACTCAAATTTCAGTTTGAAAGAAAAATAAGTCTCTTGGCTTAGAGATATAAGTACAGTTCCAGCCCCATTTCCCATATTGGAGCAAGCACCATCAAACATCAAGGTCCAAGGGGCACCAACTTGTTCAAAACATTTACTCTTATTGATATTATGCTCCTTGAAATTTTTATAACTAATAAAATTGTTAACATCCACATCTACATACAGTACTTCATAAGAAGCATTGTTGAGATCTTAGATCAAATGCAACATCTTCTTTTCCCCATACAGTTTGACAAGATTTCCTTCCATTGGTATAGTGGCATATGACATGTCCATTTGCACACTTCCCCCCACACTAGCATCCCACTTCCTTGATAAAATCATACCTCATTTTTTAGGATAGACAATAATGACCACATTCATAGTTAAATACTTACCAGGGTAAGCTACTAATTGCACCACCAAACCTTTGACATACCCAATTACTGGTACTTCTCTTGAATCTATAACAGTGCACTTTCCAAAGGTTGTTGTTACTTTGATATCTAACTCATTCATAACTTCAAGGGGCATCACATTACATGAAACTCCTAAATCAAACATCCAGTTGTGAACAATTCTATCTTTAATGATCACAGTAGTGTAAAAGAGACCAACATCAAGTTGGGACTCAATAAGGGAGGTGCCTAAATATACTTCAGGGGATTCCACAAAATTTCCCAATGCTTGTGGCACTTCTAATTATGAAATAAAAGGGGGTAGATCAACACTGTTAACATCCTTTCCTGGGCCACTACCTCCTCCTTGAACCCCAAGTACTCAAATGCTCTTCTTCTGTGCTTAAGGATCTTGAGCAACTCAATAATGGGCACAATAACCTTAATTTGACTAAAAATTTGAGCCATATCATAGGAGGTATACTTGGGTAATGTTGTATTAAGAGGTAGGGTAATTTTATTTTCTTGTGGTATGAGGTTCTTCATGGCTTGGCAGGGATTTTTTTAGTGGAAAATATTCATACTTTGGTGAATATTCCATTTTAGGAAAATTCGAAAAGGAAAATTTTTCAGAGCATTTCAGTGACCTGTTCGCCTAAAATTTACAATATTTTTTTTAGGGTTTAGCTTTGCCAACATTTGAACACATCTCATATAAAAACCTAGGTGATTCGTCAGGTAGTATATTACTAACTTACTACTATTTTACTAAGGTATCAGTATATCAAGTATTGTGAACTTCTAGGGTAGGTTATGACACACAACAAGAGGTTTTTGATGCATGGAAGGAAGTTGTTGATGCATGACATGAGTTTGTTAATGTGGGAAATTCCTATATTGTTAATGCATGATAGGAGGGAAAGGGCTACAGATCCATGATATGATATTTGAAATCATACAACAATAAGATTGTTGTCGTGTGACAAAAAACCTCCTGTCATGCAACAGTAAGGTTGTTGTCACATGACACAAACCTTTCTTCCATATGAATGCAAATCTCTTGTCATACATCTGAAACTTTTTTCATATGATTTTAAATCTCCTGTTATGCATCTGCTGACTTTCTATCGCATGAATTGAAGATTAAAGCTTCTTCTGGGAAATAAATTTGCACACAAACCCCAGAAAATTCACCATTTTTGCAAAAGTTGTTCTGGGGATATTCACTAGGAATAATCCACCTTTGATTTCCCATAGGTATATTAAAATGAACCATGTGGCTTGGGCAGGGAAAGGGGTACTAGATTTATTTGCAATAATTGGGCCTTTATTTGGCACATCTTTCTTAGGGGGATCCTTTGGGATATTGGTGAGGAGAGGATTATTTAGTTTGGGATGTGGCCCTGGCCCTTTAATAGTTATGTTTCTTATATTATACTCTTTTTCTTGGGAAACCACTGCATTTATTAAGAGTTGCATGTCCTCCTCAGAAGGAAGTCCTCCATCATATTTCTGAATCATTAATGTCATCAAGTATTCAAAATTTTGATTAGGAAACTCAAAATCCTGAACCATATCAACATCAAGGTTAGTAGTGGAAGGGATAGAAATTACTTGTTGTATACAGTCCTAAAAACCTTCCATATTCCTTGTACTTAGCAACTCATTGGAAGTGGCTCCTTGTTGTGAGCTATTAGGGTATTCCATCTTACACACATCACCAAAAGTAGCATCATCATCAACCTCCTCATTTTTTTCATTAGGATCACATGGTGCATGTGGTAGAAAGCATTTATCACACCACTCAATAACGCGGTCTTCCTCTATCATGGATACTATAGTAGTTAATGGATTATGAACCAACTTGCTTTCCCTTAGTGGTTGTTGCTTGTTCATTGATCCCATGGGCTCGTTTCCTATATCATTTGATCTATGGTCACCTCTAGGATGATTTCCAAAAAAATTTGACCTTGAGGTTGGTACTAGGCTTGAGAATTCTAACCTATCCCTTTTTCTGCTCTAGTATGTTTGTAAGAAATTTCCTTCACTGCTCCTGCTAGATTCTTAACCACTTCTTCTAGATCTACTCCCTTTATTTCCTAAGACTTTTCTAGATTGACTAACTTAACACCCTCCCTTTTAGGAGGATTTCCTTCTTCCTTAATATTGTTCTCAATTTGTACTGACATAGAAAAATCTTGTCTCAAATTCCTATGGTTTTTGTCCCTTAGATAATATGCAACTTTCTTATCAAAGGCATCGGAATTTTTTATCAAACAGGATTCATCACTTGGCCTTAAAATTAAAGGCAATCTGGTCAAGGTCTTATTAAATCTGGTATTAAAATCTTAGACATGTTCATTGGGATTCTTCTTTATATTTTCAAATTTTGAGAGGATAAACTTTGGATCAATCTTATCACCATATTGTGATCTAGATTCATTTTTCATTTTTGTCCATGAATCAATAGAATTTTTTGGTAAGGACTTATACCACTCATGAGAATCCTCTTATAAAGTGTGTATAAACAACTTTATATATATGTCCTCATGCTCTACCTCAAAATCTTCCTTAATATTATTAAAAATCTTGAGGTGGTGGTCACCACTGATAGAATTAGTCCCTTGGAACTTAGGCAATCTATTTTTCACATCATTTGAAACTGCATTGGGATAACCCACCATACCCTGGAAATCTATGGGATCATATACATTTACAATAAAGGGAGATCTAGGAGGGTTGGCCATGTTATTTTGAGGAGGTATTCCAACGGGAGGGTTAAAATGATGGGGAATTGGATGTCTTTTAGGCAATGAGGCATGATCTTCAAAGTATTGATCCTTCAATTATTCAGCTTCAAAGAAAACTATTATTTCTAAATAACAGAGGAGGGAGATGAGGATTACGCTGATTTGAAAATGAAGGGCCCTATCGAGCTAGAGTGTACAAATTTATGCAAGAACTAGAATAATCTTCTATCAAATGTTGATCACTCTCAACAATAGATACCACTTTTTCTTCTGACCTTTGATCACCCAAGGCTCTTTAGACTTGTTTGTTTACTGGATTTGTTCTTCCCAACTCTAGAAACAACTTTCTAGCAAGATCTATCTTAAAGAAGGACCTTCTTCCTTCCATATTTGCAAATTTTATTGATATATCTCAATATTTGAAACCCAAGGTACTGGTATTTACTAGATTTTCTTAATAACGTGGAGTTGCCACTAAGGTCTTGCACCTTAGATGTGTAAATCATGTTAAACAACTTGCCAACTAAAACTTCATAATCAATTTCTTCAAAGCTTGGACAATCTTTCTATCCTTTATCAATATTTACGCCTATCCAAGTCAAATTTAATGGAAAGCTTGCTTAAACTAGGAAAATACTGTGCAAATGATTTCTGATTAAGCTCTTTTTTGTAAATCGTGATAAAGGGTCAAGTCTAGATCGTGTATTTATATCTAAACCTACTTGATAAGTTACCAAAGGCTGATATATATTTGAACTTGTAAAAATATTCCCCAGCAATGGCTCCAAGAGAGTTTTGGTAACCAAATTTGCAACACCTTGTGAGCTAATCATCATTTACAATCTAATTTGGATGCTTACAGAGAGTCAGAGAAAATATATAGTCATTTTATAGCTGGGGAAATATTTGATAAACTCTTTTAAACATATTTTTTAGAGATATTGGGTTGCACTCGTAAAAGGGGATGAAATTCCCTACTACTTTAGGTTCTTCCTTTAACCAGGGTGAGAGAATGGGTGAAATTGCAGTCATTAATCATTCTTTTGAAAAGATGAAGGATAATCCTTGAAAGACATGGTCAATATAAGCACTATTTAACTCTCATGAGTTGTCACTCTAAATAATTCATATATCTTTCAAAATAGGACTTTGGGTCACTTAGACATTGTAGATTAATTCTTGCTTCTTCATATTTATGAAAGGGAGGGCGTAAATGTTATAATCCCTTACAAAATGTTTATAAACAGGGAAAACATGGATAATTCAAATGGATTTAACAATTGTGAGTTGTAATTTATATGTATGAACGGGAGGTTAAAGCAGGATAAAGTTGAGTATACATATTTCACAAGGAAACCTTACAAATTCTTGAAAAATTCCTCAATGCAAGAAAAATACATCACACAGATAATAAAACCCTTCAACTATAAGATTTACACTAATGGAGGCCCATGAGTACAAGATTTCACATAATCTTTGAGAATTCAAGCACAAGAGATCATGTTAAATCCTCAACAAAACATTCACAGATCTTCTTCAATTACGATCGAGATACACTCAAAATCTTACAAAAATCTTTTCAAATGAATGATAGTAACATGAATTTAAAATTGCTTATCACATTACAAAAAGAAAGATCTATTATAATGCAATTGCAATTGCCAAATATCCACAAGCGAAGACAATATCTAGTGTAAGTGAAAGGAACTATCAATCTAAGATTGCAATAGGGAAGACAAACAATTGATTCAAAGTATTCTACCTTAAGAACAAATACAACACTGCTCAACAAACAACACAGTTAATTTTAAGAAATGTAAATTTCTCAGCAAGGAACCATAAATCCTATGACCTCAATGCTTTCTGATGACTATACACGTGTAATTATCTTGGCATGAGAAATTTTAAACAAAGTAAAACAACTTGGTGGTTTCTCAGTTTGATTCAAGTTTCTTAAGAAAGGTACAGTCAGTTTTGTTTTGTTTTCTCTAAAATCTTAGAAAAATTAAACCCCCTCCTATACAAGAACATTTCTATCACATATATAAAATTTATTTCCTCCCATATTTCTCTTTCCCCCCCAAATGTATGAATCGTCAAAATAATATTCCCCTTTATGGTGGACAATCTGATCTATTATTATTCTTTTGAAAATATTATACTTTCATGTTGCCAGTGGAAGACCTTATAAATGATTTAAATTTTTCATTATCTTAGAATTACTAGGATGCCACATCACCCTTCTAATATTATTTGTTTAATCGTTTCCTTTTCAGGTGAGTATATATACTTTTCAATGATTTTCGAGTGCCTCCAATGTTAGGAAATATATCTTAGTGCTCCAATTGTATGTATGGGTGAATAATAATTACATGTGTAATTATTATTATGGTAAACTAGTGAAAGTACATTTACTATGTAAATGTAAATAGAAAATGTAAAATGTGGTTAGTATGTGGTAAGTTAGTAAGTTAGAATAATAAAACAATTAGTATTGTTTTATTATTATGTTGGTGAGAGGTTGAAACCATACGGGTGTATGGTTGTATATGTAGACAAAGGTTGTTGTGTGGATTGTTATTATACATCTCCTTTATAATAGAGTGTAATGAAATAGTGAATCAATAAAAAATGAGTGTGAGAATAATATAGTGTTTTTTATTTTAATTATTTTCTGTGTAGCTATTTCATGTATTTTGTGTATTAGATCAGAGTAATTTTCACATTCATGATCTCAATGTTCCATTTCTAGTTTTCTACATTTATGGTATTTTCTATATGTGAGAAGATATATTTCCTATGTTTTTCCATGCAGTGAAATGTGATGAGAGCTGATAATTGTATTTGACACATCATGATGTGGTTGTAGGTAAACCACTTGAAAACCTTCATTTTTGGTTTGTGGTACACCACATGTAAAACCACCATTTTTCGATTGTTGGTAAACCCTATGCAAAACCATAACCCTTTTGGTTTTTGGTAAACTAGTTGGAAAACCATCATTTTCAGTTTATGGTCAACCCTATGAAAAACCATCTATTATGTTTATGATCATCCTGTAAAATCATCAGATCATGAAAGTAAGTGCAAGTACAAAGGCCTCCCCGTCCGTCTCCCACCTCCCACCTAGATTCAGATTCTATTAGAGGGGAGGGTAGTTTTCCCATGTTCACACAAGGGGGGGGAATGTTAGGAAATATATCTTAGTGCTCCATTTGTATGTACGGGTGGTTAATGATTACATGTGTAATCATTTTTATGGTAAATTAGTGAAAGTACATTTACTATGTAAATGTAAATAGTAAATGTAAAATGTGGTTAGTATGTGGTAAGTAAGTTAAAATAATAAAATAATTAGTATTGTTTTATTATTATATTAGTGAGAGGTTGAAACCATACGGGTGTATGGTTGTATATGCAGACAAAGGTTGTTGTGTGGTTTTTGTGTGTGAGAATAATATAGAGTTGCTGATTTTAATTATTGTCTATGTAGCCATTTCATGTATAATGTGTATTAGATCAGAGTAATTTTCACATCCAGATGGTTTGATTTGATGTGTAATCCCTTTCACCTTTTGACAATCCATCTCAAACAACACACACTCATTTTCATGTCTTTTTGGGATGAGTGTTCTCAATGTCATATCAAGCCAACCATTCTCTTTTGCATAATATTAGTTTACTCCAAACTTATTTCCTTCGTGTGGGATAAGCAAGAGATCTTTATTCATTTAATGGTTTTGATTCCATCTAATTCAGTTCATCTGCACCATTTTCACTATAAATTCAGCTCCATTTCTTCATTACTATGCATCCCCTTTCCATTCTTAAACATGAAAAGTTAATGCAAAGTTCTTTATTTTTGCAATGGTAGCAACTAGCCTAAAATAGATATCATCAGAATATTTGCATCAAATATTTGATTTAATGGGCCTAGGTGAGGCATTTGTCAGGGCCTTATTCGATATTATAGACCCAGAGGATGGAAAAGGGCCCTTGACATATCAAGAGGTTAGGATTTCCCTCCTTTTAAGATTGATCAAAATCAATCTTGTTTTCTCAGCCTTTCAAGTAATGTATTATCATCTCTTCTGGTGGGAGCATCGGAAAACTTCATAAGCATTGAAGAAATTCTAGATTGAAAGGATCCCTACTATGATGGGGATGACTGAATACGAGTTTCCCTTTTTGTGCAATAACTATTTTTTTCCTGAAAGAGTTTCCCCGGGAGTCCTATGTATTCTATAATGTGACTTCAATTGATATTGTGCCTACCATTTTTCACAAATTAGATGAATTGGATCAATGAATATTTTCTCTAGAAAAAGGTCCAACAGGACCTATGCCACCTTAACAACTTGCAGTACCAAAATCATCAACAAGACGGAATAAGAGGGAATCAATATCTCAACCCCCAATTATCATTTTGGACGAGGAAGAAGCAAAGCCTTCATCTCCTCAATGTCCTAAGGCATCATTCTCTACCACCAAGGAAAGTGAGTAAGTCTGCTTTCCAACCTTCCATTCATTCATAGAAGCATATTTTTTTATGGAGCAAAAATTATCAGGACCCTTACTTGTTCCTCTTTCAAGAGAACATCCACCTTTCATAAGGAAATGCAAGGGTAGGTCTTAATCTAAATATCATGTTCCACTAGGTCCAATGGCCACAATACTTGCTCTTCCATTTTCTTCAAATGCTCATGTTTGGTCTACTTATTACAAATCAAAAGGGGTGAAGGCATTTCCTATACGTGGTTTGGACCTTTTGGACTGGGTATCTTCTTATCAGAAGAAGATAGAGTTAAGGAATATCATGGATGGTCCTAGAATGACTATTGACACATTGATGGATATGGGGATGTCTCGTACTTTGGCTGGGGCAGTTTTGTTTTCTCAAACAACTCAGGGCTCAGAATAATTTGTACCAAGGAAAAATAGACTGCTAAACAAAGTTCCCTCATTTAGAGAAGATCTCAAACTAGTAATAGAAGATGACTGAATGTCCCTCTTCTTATAATTTCCTCTTTTTTGATGTAATGTTCAAAAATTTATGTAACGTTTTCATGGTTTGGGGGCCCTATACATCCCCATTTTGATTTTCCAACAATACATAAAATTTAAATTGTTACATTTATACACATGCTTCATAATAGATTTAAAATTCTATCAAAGCAATAATAAAATTCTAGTGTATTGTATCAAATTACATACATGCTTGAAAGAAACATTTCAAAGTAGTGTTTAATCAACATAAAACAAGAGTATTAATAATGAAAAAATGAGAAATGTTTAGGAAAGACAAGCCTAAGCTTCCTCACTAGTTAAACATAATTACATCTTCATATTGATCATATTATCATCTTCTTCTTTGGCTAGTTGTCTTTCTCTATATGCATCATACCTCTGAAACAATTGTATTATTTCTCCTTCATCTGGTCCTGAGTGATACTTGTATATCAAGTGATGCTTATTTAAGATATAACAAAATTTGGACATTCTTGGCTTATATTCCCTCAACATCTTGTTCAACTCAAAAATCTTATCATCCACTAAGCTGATTCTTTTGATAACATCGTGAGAAAATGGTTCCTCTTTGATGTTTTTGTCAAAGGATTGAGTCAGGGTATCAACTTCCCAATTCCCATAAACCATTTTATGTTTATCAAACACAATCGATTCCAATATATTGTCTATTTTATCAATAGTCTTTTATACCCATTCCTTATCAATTAATAACTTTTCCTTAACTTGGTTTATCATTTCCACCCTGATTCTAGCCAAACATTCTATCACATATTGATTACACCTTTCTTCAAGTGGCACTATTTTCTCTTTTTCTAGAAAATCCTCATGAAGATGATTTATTGTTTCAAGCTTGAGGATAATCCCCTCCCAAGAGGATAATTCACTTTCACACTGCTCAATAATTTCATTAATTTCATTGAGGAGTTTGGTAAATTCTATATATCTATTTGTTGCCTTTTCAAGGACTTGTCTACCCTTTTTTGACAATCCCTCCACCCAATTGTTTACTGCTTCAACTTTTTTACTAGCCTTTCCTATTTTATCTAGTAATTTAGGGGTGATAGTAGTAGTAACTTATTGATCCCCTTTTATAGGCTCTATCAAATTTTTAAAGCATGAATTTAGTGCTCTTATCTACTCTTTCAACTGCTTCTTTGATATTTTATCCTTATCTACCTTTTACAACAAACCTTCAATTGCATCTGTAACACCTTGCTTTAATGATTCCCTAGTATGCCTCTCCAATTGGATGTGTTGGACATCATAGTTACTTTTTGTAATATCTTATTTTTTCTTGCCTTGGTGAAGATTTGTCACTTCTAAAGTCCTAAACCCATGTTGGTCTACTCGTGTCTTGGTAAGGATCTTTGCTTTCTTCAAATATTGTTGGGGATTTGGAATTGAAATGTTGGTGATACTTAAAGCCTCCTTTTGAGTGACTTCCTTCTCTCCTTATTGAAGGATTCCTCCTGAAAATCCAACCATGGGGGTATCCCCTTCTTTTCTTTATGTGGGGTCTTAGAATATACCAATTCTCTTGATGTTCCTTCAACATTTACAAAAAAAAATTCACCTTCCAATGTTACAACCCCTGATTTTCCCTTGTCATGTCCTTGAATTTGTGGCTGAGTCATACCTTTAGGTTTCTTATCACCCACTTCCTTTTCATCTTGACCTTTATTTTGTGTAGAGATTATAGGTTCATTTACTATTTCCTTTGGATTTGGTAGGAAGAGCCACTATACTTGTATATATATTCTCTGTTGAAGTGATTGTCACATTTGTAATTTCCTTTGGAGCGTCCTTGTCCAAACCTGGGGTTTTAACTATTTCCTTGTATTTTGCAATGTCCTCACCCCTTGCCAATGGTTGTTTAGTGGATAAATCCTCTTGGGGATTCTCTTAATTTACCTCATGCTTTGTTGGTTGGGCTTCTAGGTGTGATTTTTTATTCTTGCTTGTACTTTCTTCAAGAGGAATATCAAAAGTTTTACTTATTTCTTTTAAAACCTCAGCTACACCTTCTTTCATGGTATTTTTTCCTTGATAAATCTCACCTTATTTGACTACTTTTTAATCTTTTGATGGTTTATTTTCAGTGTAAACAACATCTATTACACTTGTTTCACTTGAAATTGTTTGAACTATCTTTTCAACATTTATTACAGAGGTTGTACCTTCACTTTGAATATTGTGGGGTTGATCCCCCACACTTGCACTTGATGCTCAATGGAGATCTTGAACATCCACTTCTTATTTAGGGACATTTATACTCTCATTTGTATGAGTTCCAATGTTTACATCAACTATTTCCAACTTAAGAATTTGTTTAAGCAATTCAATTATCTCATCAGCTATTTTTTACTACATTTCAAGTTTCTCAATAAATGGTGTGTTTTGCACTTGTCCTTCTTTAACTCCAATTGATTGACTAGACATATGAGCATCACCAATTTTTCCTAGAATAGTTTCAGTAGGGACTAAAATTGCAGCTACACTAAGCAATATCATACTATGAGTATAATACACACTCTTAGGAGTCTAGGATGAAAGCATTTGATGGGTTAATGAAGCAATAATCCTATATTGATCTTCATTCAAAGAAGGAGGATCAATTACTTCAGGATCTCAATGTTTGTGCTATCTTGATTCATGACCACTATATTTCACTGAAATACCAACATCGCTTACCAAAGGTTGTTCAAATACCAATTTAAGTTTCTTCTTAGTTCTTTCAAAATGCCTAACATCTAGTGCCTCTCTTTCTTTGGTACTACATGATTTGGATTGGAGATCATCACCTGCTAGGGCTCCCATCATCATTTTTACAGTGCCAAATAATCCTGGTAACACCTCTGAGGGATTTTTTCGTGTAATTATGCCTTTCCCTTTTTCCTGGATTGACACTGCTTCAGTGATGGGGGCATATTGCATGGCCTTCAAAAGTATACCCTCAGCTTTTTGAATCAAAGAAGTTCTTGAAGTCCCAGTCTTGTTGGTTAATTATTTCCATTCATCTATAGTCTCTATGGTAGGCTTGTTACTAAGTAATTGAGGAGCTTATCCATTTAAAGGATCCATTTTAGCTACTCCCTCCTTTAGTGGGGGGAGATTTCCTTCCAACACTTTCAAATCCCAGAACTCCTTCAATACCTTTGTGTTTTGAAAGGATAAATCCAAGCCTTTTACTTTCAACCATGATAATGTTCTTCTTAATACATCAGAAATACTCATATGAGGGCTATTTGATTCATTTTCCTTCTAATCAATAGAGCTGATTATTTTTATTCAATCTTTTGGTCATGGTAATGTTGTCCCACCACATCCTTGTCATCTACAATTCCCTATGGGACTACAACAATCTTGAAATCAATAATCTAACTCAAGTTCATTCTAGAAAAATACCTTAACCTAGCTTATTCATACATGTAATTCATTCAGTAATCCTCAAAGTGAGGCTCATGTTCTTTTATGCTGATAACCCATCGAATTTCATAGTTAGGTCTTGGTGTAAATTTTCCATTTGGAATCTCTTCATTTCTTCCTCCATCAATATTTCCTTTATTATACTTTGGCATGAATATCTACCAATTTGGATGGGGAACTTGATATTTGTTTTGTGTTTTTTTTAATCTTCTTATGCATAGAAGTCAACTGTCTTGACAATTCCATTAAGGCCCACTTATCATTCACATATCTGGGTAGTTTACAAGGTTTTTCATCAAATCCACTAACCCTAAAGTATGTAACCATATTCCATAATTATAGCCCTAGTAATAATATATAGTCTATATTGTTCCCACTCTGGTTTGAAAACACAAGTCACATGGGCAACGAAGGCATCATTTATCAACCTAAAATTCCCCTTCCAATTAGCCAACCTCAATTATGGGTACACATCGTACACTCTATGATCTTTAAAACTTGCTTGTAATGGGAGACTAGGAAATGATTTGAAACAAGCAATGCTATAGATGAAATAAGAAATCATATAGAAATTGATGTCAGTTGGATCACTTGAACAAATCTTTACAACTATTGTCAAAAATTTAGCATGGAGTGATGCTGATATGAAACTTTCCCAACAAAATTTTCCTCATTCTTCTAAGATAACCATTATAAAAGGGCACATCCATTCTTGAAAATAAGTGGCTCCTTATAACCCTACCATTCTATTCAGTAATATAATAAGGTCCTCAGCTTCATCAACAAACATGGACCTAGTGAATCTCTTTGGGATTCTCTTGAAAGATGGTTTTCTATCCTTCAACCATTTGGCATTTAGCATTATAACATACTCATCATGCCTTGCCTCATAATCAATATGTGTAGACTCAGCTGTAGCAATTATCGATTGATCCAAATTTGGTAACCATAGAATTTCCCTAAAATCCCCCGGTGTCAAGTTTATAACCCTTTCTCCACCTCCATCCAATAATTCTTTCATTTTTGGATTGTAGTTCTCAGCACATAACCATACGAGATCAGGAGCATCTATGGAAATTGGGAAAGCAACTGCTAGGGAAATGTCATTGGCATCAATAACTATCATCTACTTACTTTTATTTGTATTACTCAACCTTCTCCTAAAATCATCTAAGTCAGCATTTAATAACTTTGTCCATGACCTTATCTAAATCTCTGGTAATGCCAGAACCTACGTGGAAGCTCGATGCTAGGGTCCTCATCTTGCAAATATTTTCTTTTAATTTTCAACTTGAGTAATGAGAAACAATAATGGCAGAGCTAAGACTTACCCATTTTTTAGGAACTCTTTGAATTTTCCTTCTTCTTTCACACTTCCTAGTTCTTTACCTCAAATTTTCCGCTTCTCTATCAATTTTTCTCATTTCCTTTCATCAATTCACGTAGCTAGGGCACCTAGATATTTGATTGCGATGGTAACACATCAAAATGCTTGGAATATTTTTAATAATTCTGCATTGATTTGTGTAAAAATGCATTAATTACAACATCCATAAATGTGTTACATCCTAGCCATTGATATTGCTTTCTTCATTTGAACATGGACCATCCACGTGGATTAATCTGGCTCTTTGTGGGGCTAGGGATTCTTTTTGCACATTTTCATTGCTTTTCAAATGAGTGTTATTTTTTAACTTTGACCCCAACCTCCACCTCTTGAATTTTGATGAGGGTTTTCCATGTGTTTCAATCTAAAAGGTGGTGGAGCTACGAAGCTCATTTACATTTTTAACCAATCTCTCACATAAGTGTAAGACTACATATTCAATCTGGGCATATGCCAGTTGGCTTTGCCTAAAAAATTGACACTTGTCCTCTGTCAGGCTTCGGAGGCATATTCATAATTTACACTATAATTTTCCTTTGGTGCAAAAATGCACCAATGATCCACTTTTTCATTCCAACCATATTTAGACACGTATTCTTTTCAAGAAGCGGACCCTTCTTTATATTTTTGCACTCGTAACTTGAATATTCCCCAAAATATTCCACCGATTTTTGGCGTTAGGCTTGTATTTTGCAGTTGTCATGAAAATTGTGTAGTTTTGCAAACATGGCCCGCCGTAGTACCACCAGTTATATCATGCAACGTAGTTTCAGATGGCAGAGGAAAACATGAAATTTGTAATAATTGTCTCAAAGATGATATACAGAAGAGATTTGCATGGTTTAACATGATCAATCATCAAGTTTTTTACAAGGATTGCATGGGAGTGATATGATTATCACATTCCTCAACTGAAAAAGAGGATTCACACCCTAAACAAAACATTTTTCGTTTGCATTCAAAATGATTACATCTTCAAGCATACGTTTTTTAAACATGGGAAAACGAGTCAAAGGAAAATTTTGAAGGCACACTTTGCATAAAAGGGCGTGATCAAATTGAGCACTAACATGCTTCAAGATCCTTCTCTCATTTTTATTTGTACATGATCTATTAAAATTTACATGACACAAGGGTGTGCAATATCTTCACATTTAACATTTTTCTATTCCTTCAAAATTATTTTTATGTCCTAAGAAAAATAATTTACATAATTCACTTTATGATATATTTTTAATATTATTCAACACTAAAAGAACATTTGTATAAAATAAACCAAGATATTTGTATTGAAAATAATATATTTTTATCATAATTTTAGTTTCATGCCATGGAGAGGGTAGTTATATACGTTAACAACCTTTAAATAGTGTTATTTCCTTTGCTTTCTCCTTAGTATTAATCACCTCAAAAATTTCTTGATTTAATTGATATCTCTTAGCACTCTTATCATTTATACATAAATTGTCCATGTCATTGGATGATTTGTAGCTTTAACAATGCTCTCTGTAGACACTCTAATGATGATTCCATCCACCAATGTCATACATGACATCTATAGAGTCTTGTTTTCCAATGGGGATGTAGTTTTCTACAAATTGGTCTACCTCGTCTTCATTGGAATGCATAACTATTATGTAAAACATTATATAAACCAGTCCTAATCTATTAGTGTGTGTGACATGCCTAGTCATCATCCACATCACATGGTGAGTCATCTTGCCTTGTGAGAGTCATAGGTCTTAGGGAGTTAAATGAAAAGTGTCAGATTCTATCATAGAATCTATCATTTTCATTTGTGTCAGTGCGTCATAGGAGTTACATTCCTTATTTAGAATTTTAACTCCTCCTTTAGTGGCATCATATGCGTCAGTCACGTCATATGCATCAGTGGCATCATAGGAGTTACTTTCCTTATTTCAGCATGGGGGTTACACACCACCCCTATTTGTTCTTCCTTTTTTGATCTATGAGCATGAGCAGACCTGTTTTCTTATTTTCATATTCTTTCCATTATTCGAATCTTGCTTATTGCGTTGAAGCTATGATATTACCATCAGAGTGCAACTTCATTGTGGTGCATTGTTTTGATATGGGTTCTCGCATATCCATCTATCATGGTATCAGAGTGTGAGGTTTTGGTAAAACATGTACCCTTCATTTATCAGTTGCTTATTACATCTGGTTTCTTCTTATTTCCTCATGCAAGTTTTTTTAATTATTACATTGGAATCGTATTACTCACCTCGCATTGAGGTTTTAGCAGTTGTAAGTTTGAGGGTATTTTGGTCAATTTACGTTATTAGTTGCTAATTTCATGATTGCTTCTATTCTCATGAGCTCATTTTTGCTTTGGCATGGACCTGTGGTTCACTGTTGTTGACTCGTGCATTGTTCAACATCTATGGGTTTTTTAGCTTGTCGATCTCTGTACTATTTTTTCTAGCTTGTATAGTTTGGGAACATCTTTCCTTGCAACCTGCTTGAGGAACCATATCAGCCTTCACTCCAGCTTGGGTTTCTCTCTACATGGAATTATATGCTCTGAGCTTGTAACTCATGCTCGTGTTTTCAACCTTTGTTGTTGGCTCAAGGGTCATTGTTGCCTTGTGGCTAATTGTTTCAGTGTTACTTGCAATGTTCCACTGAACTTTTTTTAGATGCGATTGACTCCTCTATGTGCTACACTCTAACCAACTCATCATATTTTCTTGCCATTGATCGTGAGTTTTGAGCTATACATTTGTTAGCTCTTTGACATGCTTCACCTGGGCTGTGTTTTCTCTACGTTTTCACTCACTGGAGGATCTCTATCCAATCATCATAAAAACCATTTTTTCCTCTATGCATCCCACCTATTAAGGATACTTGTCGTTATCTGGAGCTCTCTTTTAACATGTACAATCACTAGTCTGCTTCCCTCCCGAGTCGACCATTTCATTTCCGTGGTGGAAGTCTACCAACTATTACCGAGCTAGTTCGGGTGACCATTACAATAGGTTATTCCTCTTCTCAATTCATTACATAAATCATTAGTGGGTGTTCAAACCATCTCATGAAAACTCTCTTGAGTGTGTTCACACCACCTTAGAGAAAGGAGTCCTTGTTGCTCGTGCTTGGCATATCCCTCAGTGAGCCTTCAAATCAACTTATATTGCATCCATCCCTTTTAGAATTGATTATTGGTAAAATCAATCTCCCTTTAATGTTTTAAGGTTAAAAACATTTATTTCATGGCATTGTAATAAATTTTGGGTATATTTATCTTGTATTAATGTCCTTCCTTCGAGTTTCAAAGATAGAGGGTGAGGTCTGGGGTTGGCAGGAGGTTAATCCCCCCTCGCAATAAAAATAAACCTTGTATAAAATTTGATGTCATTTCCAACAAGCACACATACGACACCCTTTACATGCATTTAGGACACCTTTTTAATCCATTTGCAGGGCTTATTGGTGTTTTCCATCAGTTGCGGAAATCATTTTTTTATATAACTTTTGACTCGTTGCTCATTTTTTAGCTCTTATTTAGTCAAAGTTACATGTTTTTTGCACCCTACATGATAGGATTATTAGTTTTATAAACACGCTAATTTATAAAGTGCCACATTCTAGGGGGTGTCATTATATTGCTTATGTCATCTCATTTTCAATCATCTTGAGCATTATACTATCCCTTTTATTGCTTGTGGACTTGTGAGTGCGTCTGCCATAGTATTACGGTAAAGGGATTTTTTCATGCGACGTGAGACACCATTTCTCACAAGGCATTCTCTTCCCCTTATTGTTTTCTCTCATTCTTGTGCTTGCTTATGGTTTCAAACTATTGCTTTCAATAAGCCTTGATTTTGGTCTCCACTCTTGTATGTTATTACGTTGATTGCAAGGTGAGTGACTAACTGGGTCTCAATACATAGTGGCATTTGATTGTAATCAACACACTAAATTAAAGTACCGTAAAAAGGGGTGGTTAAACTAGTATTCTTTGGAGGCTCCTCTCATCATGGACATTGAATTTGATCGCTCTTTTGTTTAACTAGGACTAGGAAACTACCTACAATGGAAGAATGTAATACGTGATCATTGCATTATGTATAAATTCTTACCACATATTCTTAGGATGGAACCTGAACCTATTGACTGCATTCATCACCAAAATTGGTTGAACGAGAATGACATGGCATACAGGATTCTTTTTCTTACTAGACCAGAGGACATTCAACATTGAGTAGAGTTCATAGAGTCTACGCACCAAGCTTGGAATTTCATTCAAAATTTTCATGGATATTTTGATCCTCCAATTGGTTATGGATCTTATGATGATCTTGCATCCATGGAGGAAACTGAGTTCACCGATAATTTTTCTTATAAAGGGCCACCCACACATATTTCTTCATGTGATGACAGTTCCACTGACATAGACTCATTTGGTTCTACTTCTGATGACGATGATTGTGCACCCAGTTCTGATGTCAAGAGTACTACAGAGGACTCTTCTCCTCCTTCTCTCACTATTCCAGGGAGTGTTGACACATCCCACATCTCATCAGATATTGAGTAGTCTCCTATACAGCCTCATATAGTCATCACACCCACCTATTTTCCACCTTTAGTGTTTGAGGCCCCTTTCAATCATCCACCTTCATTAGATGACTCATACCTATCTGACATCACTTTTCTCTTTGTTGAGCCCCCTCATTGGGATGAGTATCTTCCTGACCTTAGTTTTCTTTTCACAGAGTACACTTGTGATCTACTACAGGTTCCTCATCCATCTATAGGGATTTTAAAGGATTTCATCATCTCCGTTGTTGGGAGTGCCCCTTTTGGGACTCTTACCACTTCCACTTTTCCAACGACCTTCATTGATCCACCCTTGCTTGTGGATCTATTTTCTATTGTGGGAGATGTTTTCTTTCCTTCACATCAGTTGGACATCCATTCTATATGTGTTCACCCTTCATACTCTAACAGTTCTACTCTTGTGACATTACCTTCAGTTCCTTCGTACTCACTTGCTAGATCTATGTCACACTTTCATGAACCAAACTCATATTTCTTCATGTTGCTGCCTTCAATTTGCTTCATGGAGTGGGAAAACTTCCAGCACATCAATTTTTTCCTTCCTAAGGGCAGGCACATAGTTCATTACATGTTTCTCTTCTTCAGTCTAGAGGCAGAGGATCTCGTGATCAACATTCTTATGGAAGACTTCTTAGAGTTGTAGAGTTTAGATCTGTCCATGGCATCTTTTGCATCCCTCTCGTCTCCCTATTATCCTCCTCTTTTTCCTTCCAGAAAGATGTTGTTTGTATATGGGCACCTTATCAGGCCTTTAGTTTTCAGGCCCCATTGGTACATCTTTCTTAGTTTTCTAGAGGAGTCTTCTTTTTTGTTCTTTCTTACCATGACCTCTACCTTGGCTTTGATGAAGGGGGGATGTTGGTGTGTGTGACCTACCTAGTCATCGTATAAATCACATAGTGAGTCATCTCACCTTGCGAGAGTCATAGGTTTTAGGGAGTCAAATGACAAGTGTCATATTTTTTCATAGAATATGTTATTGTCATTTGTGTCAGTGTGACATAGGAGTTACATTCCTTATTTAGAATTGTAACTCCTCCTTTAGTGGCATCATATGCGTCAATCATGTAATATGCATCAATGGTATCATAGGAGTTACTTTCCTTATTTAGGTATGGGGGTTACATAGCATCCATATTTGTTCTCCCTTTTTCGATCTATGAGCATGAGCAAACCTATTTTCTTATTTGCATATTATTTCCATTGGTTTAATCTTGCTTATTGCGTTGGAACTATGACGTTACCATTGGAGTGCAACTTCATTGTGGTGCGTTGTTTCAATATCAGTTCTCGCATATCCTTCTTACATAATCAACACCTATAATTATTTGGAACTATGAATTAAATTCCTAGAGGAAGCCCTCTTTTTATTTTCCTGACTCATATTATATTTATTGGCATCAGTTGTAAAGATGGGGCACTTTCCTCTGCTTGATTATTCTTCCCCTTTAATTTTCCCATTTTTAATAGCTCTTTTTTACTAGCACCAATTTTTTTCCTAGCCCTTTTTTCCTAGATGATAATGCATTCATGTGAGACAACATACTCATGTACCTTTTGTTATTCCCTAGTTAGAAAATAGAATTTTATTCTTTAGTAGGTGAAAATATCAAAAAACATAATATATTGAATAGATTTTGTAAGCAATACTAAGTATAAAACATATTCACCACCCAATGACTAAAACATATTTTCTGATTGAAGAATATTATTTTATTCACTAGGAGATGAATATATTTTATATTTAGCAATGCTTATATTTCTTCCATATTTGATCTATTTTTAGGTAAACAAATACAATATAATTTTATATATTCACTCGTAGGTGAATGTTTTATAATATGATCTATTTTAAAGTGGGTAGGTGAAATTAGTGTGAAAAAATAGTGTACATATATTATGGGTCATACTAAAAATTATTATTTTTATTTGTAATAAATGTTCAGTAAAATATTTTTAATACGACTAAATTTGTCACTCTATCAAAGGTATCCATTGATACTACCTATTATGAAAATTAATAAGGAAATAAGCCATTATAGTGTAGTCACAGTGTTAAAGGTCTTAGCCATTGAAAACTAAATTTAGAAAGTAGTAGTCACATTTTTGAATCTATTGTAGTCACGTAATGAATCACTTACATGAATTCCACTGAAAGGAAGCATATCATTCGATAGGGGGTCAAAAAATTTCAAGATGATGTTCGACAAAAAAATATTGCCAAGAGGTCAATAAAGGAATATATTGAGAAATATTTAGTGTCGTGCATGTACATGGTTGTCACCGGTGACCATTGTCAATAGAAGAAGGTAGAAATAAAATGGATATAACATGACTACTCCATGTTTTAGTTTTTTTTCAAATACCCTAGATTTGAAGAAGAATCTTTTACATTTTGCTCTTTATAATGTTAGGGATTCCCAGTTAGTAAGTATCTCCATATGCTTCTTAGATGATGAAAAACTCTAGTTGATGATGTACAATTACGTAGATCATGCCTCTATTAAATTTGAAACTATGACATTATAACTCACCCCAAAATTGTTTACATATGTATATGGTTTACCTTATGATGGTGTAGATGTTGTAGAGGGACTTGTGTCTTTATAAATCAAGGATAAATTCATCGATGTTTATTGTACTAGTTTTTCCAGTGATGTCAATAAATATAAGGGCATTATGTTAGGGAATAAAGGATAAAATATGCGGAATAATCCCTCACAGAATCACAACAGTAGAAACTAATATGTAAAAAAATATTACAGATCTCAAATAAAAGTGCAGAATAAAAATAACACAACACAAAGAGAGTATTTAACATGGTTCACCCAATTTGGGCTACGTCCACCAATAATCACTTTCTTAGATTTTATTACAAGCCACTTCTCTCTCAATATAATACCCAGATCCATTTGGAGCTATGCTCAACAAACTCTACAGAATTCACACCCAAATTCAAACACATCTACAATGTTACATTATACCTACCATATGCACAAAACCACATAAGTAGACAACTGCTTAAGTAATTTTACAAAACCATGGGTATCAAAACCATGGGCCAAAACCATCCCATAAACCTAGGTAAATATGCACCTTAATATCTCTACATTATCAAAAAAAAATTATGTCGGCCCAAAAAGTGAGCCACTCACGCCATTACAACCTTGGCTATTATTGTAGGAACACCTCTCAGCATAACTAGCATACCTATCTAGGAAAACAGGCTCCATAACCTAATAATCTCCCACTTCGAGACTATTTTTCCTCTGATCAAGCTTCTCAACCCTTCAATAGTTTCCATTAAGACCAACCAAAGTTGAACACAACTTCATGTTTTCCCTTGTGACCACCTTGGTCATCATGTCTGCAAGATTCTGACTAGCATGAATCTTCTCCATCTTCAAATTCTCTTCTTCCAAAGTTGTTCTGATGAAATGGTACATTAGTTGTATATGCTTCATCTTAGAGTGGAAAGCAGAGTTCTTAGCTAGGTGTATAGCACTCGGACTATCACTATGTCGCTTTCCTTCCTCCTGCTTATGCCCCAAATCCTCAAGCAATTGTTATAACCAAATAATTTCTTTACTTACCTCTGTGGTAGTAACATACTCAGCCTCTATGGTTGACAAAGCCACCAACTTTTGTAGTCGTGAAATCCATCTCATTGTTGTCCAACCTATAGTATAAATATAACCTGTCATGATCCTCTTGTTGTCTATATCTCCAGCCATATCTGAATCTACATAACCACCCAAAGTGGTGTCTAATCCACTATAGCACAAAAATTTCCTCGTGGTCTCTCTCAAATACCAAAGGATCCACTTTATTTCCTGTCAGTGATCTCTACCTAGATCACTCATAAATCTACTAACCACTCCCACTACATGGGCAATATCAAGCCTGGTGCACACCATGGCATACATCAAACTTCTAACCGCTGATGATTAAGGTACCTTAGACATATGGTTTCTCTCCTACTCTGTCTTAGGACACTACTCCTTTGATAACTTAAAATGGCCGGCCAAAGGAGTCCCAACTATTTTAGCATCTTGCATATTAAACCTCTACAAAACCTTCTTAATGTACTCTTCCTGAGATAAAGTCATCTTCCGTTCCTTCTTATCCCGAGATATCCTCATACCAATGTTTTTTTTCGGCTTCCCCCAAATCCTTCATAGAAAAGGATTCACGTAGCTGCTTCTTGAGTACTTTTATTTCCTGCATGTTTTTACCTGCAACCAACATGTCATCCACATACAGACACATGATAATATAACTACCATCATCAAATTTCTTTGTATACACACAATGGTCAAAATAACATCTAATATAACCTTACTCCATCATGAAGCTATCAAATTTCTTATAGCATTGGCGTGGATCTTGTTTCAAGCCATACAAGCTCTTCTTCAGTTTGCACACCATTTCCTCTTTACCTTTGACCTCATAGCCCTCTGGATGCTACATATATAGATCCTCCTCCAAATCACCATGGATAAATGTAGTCTTTACATCAAGATTCTCTAAGTACAAGTATCATACTACAACTATTCCAAGAAAACTTCTAATAGAAGTCATTTTTACTACAGGAGAAAAAATCTCATCAAAATCTATACCTTTTTCTGTGCAAACCCATTGACCACCAACCAGACCTTATATCTTTTCCTGCCTCCTTCCTCTTTGACTTTGAACACCCACTTATTTTTTAATTCTCTTTTGCCTTCAAGTAGCTTCACTTTTCCATCCGAAAGATCCTCTACCACTACATATTATTTCTTAGATTCTTCCCTTTTTTCCTGTAACTATTGTTTATACATGACTTTTTCATTAAATACTACATCCCTAGATCAAATGATTTTCTTGTCCTTAATACTCCAACATCTATATCCAAAGTCATCACCACCATAACCAATGAAAGTATATTTTTCTAGATTGATCATATCATCCTTGTCTATATGGACAAACACCTCACATTCAAATAATCTAAGAAATGAATAATCAAATTTCTTACCATACCAAGCCTCCTCAAGTATTCCTCCATCTAAGGCACTTGAGGGCCCTCTGTTTATCAAGTACATAGTTGTGCTCACCGCTTTTGCCCAAAAAGAAAGAGGCAGTCCTGCATGTAACCTCATGCTCCTAGCACATTCCATTACTGTTTTGTTCATCCTTTTTGACACCTCATTCTATTATGGAGTTCCTAGAACCATATTTTTCCTTCATATTCTATTCTTAGAACAATAATCATCAAATTCCTTGTTACAATACTCTCGTCCATTATCTGACCTGTGACATTTTATCTTAAGACCTATTTCATTCTCTACCAAGGCTTTCCATTTAACAAAAGTGTCAAATACATCAGATTTGTTTCTAATATAGTAAACCCAAACTTTCCTGTTGCATCATCAATAAAAGTAACATAATAACTTGAACCCCCAAGAGATGGTACCTAAGCTAGCCCCCACACATCAGAATGCACCAACTCTATATTTCTCTCTTTCTTTGTAGGTCCAACCTTGAGAAACCTTACTCGCTTTTGTTTCCCATATATGGAGTCCTCACAAAACTCCAAACCTATTTCTATATATCCAGGAAAATCCTTCTTTATGATATCCATGCCCTTATGGCTCATATGATTGAACCTATAGTGCCACAATATTGTATCTACTTCTAAAGCCACAAGATTACAAACATTAGTGTTATAAGTGGTTAAATACAAGGTTATAATCTTCTTACCTCTTGCCACCACAAGATCACCCTTGGTAACCTTCCAAGAGTCTGCTTTAAATATCACAGTAAAATTATCACTTCACAACTTACCTGCCGATATCAAATTTTGTCTTAATGTAGGCACATGTCTAACATCCTTCAATATCCAAGTATTCTCATTCTACATCTTAACCTGAATAGAAACTTTTCCAACTATGCTGCAAGGCTCATCATCACCAAGAAAAACATGCCCAAGATCTCCTTGAACATAATCAACAAAATAATGACTATGTGTAGTAGCATGAAAAGAAGCCCCCAAATCTAAAACCCAAGATTCAATAATATTGTGCAAAGAAATAATCAAAGCATCTTGACATACATTACCCATTACCACATTTACCTCCTTGTTTTCTTCCTATTGTTCCCTCTTTTCTTGAAGCTCCCAACAATCCTTCTTTGCATGCATAGACTTTCCACAGTGTCAGCATACTATCTTGCTTTTGGATTTTGACCTTGCCCAATCTTTTGATTTTCCACGGCTTCCTCTATTCTTCTATCTCCCTCTAGTTTCCACTGTCAAAGCATTCCCTGAAGTCAAATATTCCCCAATAATTTTTCTTCAAATTTCCTCGCTTAGAATCACCCCTAAAACATCCACAAACTTCAACTTTGAGTTAGCTAGAACCGAGTTTCTTACCGCCATTACCAGGCTACTCCAACTCTCAGGTAAAGAGAATAGAATTTATAAAGCCCTAATTTCTTCATAAACTTCTATTATAACCAAAGCTAGCATATTTACAACCATATTAAAATCATTTAAATGATCTACTACTGAAACATTCTCAGAAATCTTCATACTAAACAAATTTTTCATTAAAAATATCTTGTTAGAGGCAGAAGGTTTTTCATACAACTTTCCTAATGCATCCATCAGTTCTTTTGTAGTATTTTCCTTTGAAACATTAAATAATACCGAAGATGCAAGACACAACCGGATTGTCCCGAGTGCCTTCCTATCGTGAAAATCCCATTCTGCATACATCATGCTCAAGGGTTTTTTCACCTTCTAAGTCAACGGAATATAAAGATCTTTTTGATAAAGGTAATCTTCCATCTGCATCTTCCAAAGACTAAAATTTTGTCCATTGAATTTATCAACCCTGGATCTTTTATCATCATCTATAGCTCCCACTCAAGCTAAAACTTTCCCTGTGATTCAACACTTCAAAAAATCAAACCAGACTCTAATACCAATTATTAGGGAATAAAGGATAAAATATGCGGAACAATCCCTCACAGAATCACAATAGTAGAAACTAATATGCAGAAAATATTACAGATCTCAAATAAAAGTGCAGAATAAAAATAACACAACACAAAGAGATAATATTTAACGTGGTTCACCCAATTTGGGATATGTCCACTAAGAATCACTTTCTCATATTTTATTACAAGCCACTACTCTCTCACTACAATACCCAAATCCATTTGGATCTATGCTCAGCAAACTCTACAGAATTCACACCTAAATTTAGACACATCTACAATGTTACATTATACATATCATATTCATAAAACCACATAAGTAGATAACTTCTCAAGTATTTTTACAAAATAATGGGTATCAAAACCATGGGCCAAAACCATCCCATAAACCAAGGTAAATCCACACCTTAATATATTTATATTATTAGTTTTTTTTATGTCAGCCCAAAAGGTGAACCACTCATGCCATTATAGTCATGGGTGTCATTGTAGGAATGCCTCTCGGCATAACTATCATACCTATCTAAGAAAATATGCTCCACAACCTAATACACTAGTATTGAGTGTTTATACAATGTTGTTGTTAAAGTTGTTTGTGAGTGTGTACTCTCTAGATTATTTTACATAGAAAGAAATATCAAATTTTCAATGTGTATGATGGTATATGTAATTAAAATTATGAAGGGGAAAGGTATAATTGGTATAAATATGTATGCAATATATTTACTTCAGAAATAGAGATTTTTTTCACAAGGTGTATGTGATATTTATTTTTTCAATACATGCAATGATTGTAAATTATTTGCTTCATTTTTATACATTGCACAAAGAAAACCCCCAAATTCCTTCCACGGTCCATTTAAATTCAGATGTCAGAATGTTGAAAAGTGAACTATTAGAAAAGAAAGTAAGAAAAAATGAATAATAGAAGAGAAAATAAAACTATGGATAGTAATGTGGAGGAGGAAGGGGAAGATTCACCTAAGGAATTGTATCGATGTATAATAAAATATATAAATAAATTCAATAAAAATGTTGTTGTAGAAGATACGTGTTCAAAAAATGAAGAGGATTCTATTGTAAGGAAGGGAGGAATAAATCCATTGTGTAATAATGATGTATTAGAACCAAAACCTGGTCACAAATAGGATTGTATCATAATTCTAGAGGTAAAAATAATAAGTAGTAAAGAAGATGAGTATGCATGTCCATCATTTGTTCCAAATCCATAATATGACTTATTGGACTCTGAATATACTTCATTTTTTTTCAAATTGCACCCAATGTGAATCTTTTAAATCAAAATGTAAACAAAGTAAATGCATGTATATTTAGTGAAAACAAAGGTAGGTGTTATTAATATTAGAGGGAAACATGTTAAAATTCAGTGGGGACTAGAAATCAGTTTCATAAATTGGAACAACTAATCAGACCTAATATATGTATCAAAGTGTTGTCCAAGATTAGTGGATCAATTGAATGCACTGGTTCAATGAACGTAAGATAAGAAAATATAAAAGGTTAATAAAATTAAATAAAATCACGACAATAATATTAGTGCACAAGCTTGGAATCAATTAGTCCAACATACAATATTAATAGCTTAAAAATGAAGATGCACAAATATGTTCATGTGAATGTGTAACTCCTCCATGAATAGTGTTCAAAGGTCCACCACCTAGAATAGTAACTCTCATTAAAGTATAACAACCACCTAGAATAGTGGTCAAATATATACCACCTAGAATAGAAATCAAATAGTAACTCCCACTAAAGTGTAATAGTCACCTAGAATAGTGGTAAAAGATACACCACCTAGAATAGTGGTCTTATAGTAACTCCCACAAAAGACACCTAATTAAGCCAACTCCTAAAGTGTAGGAATAATCGATAACTAATAAATACGAGAAAAAATAATATCTTGCACTAACACCCCCCCTTAAGAATCACTTATGCAGGTAGAATAAGTGGGTCTCGACAACAAGACCTACTAAGGTACCAAAGTACAATGTAACTCTCATAAAGTGGAGAAAAAGAGAAAACATGTAGGATAAAAACTTCCTCTAAAAGATAAAAGAATAAGAGAGGGCTAAAACAGACCCACTAAAAGCTACTATAGACACCAAAATTTGGTATCACCACCCTCCACCCTAAGTTTTCTCTCTTTTCCTTATGGTTGCCCATTCAAATTCTATCTTCCCTCCTAAATTCAATTTATCCCATTAATTACCATTTTCCTACCTTTATGCTCTTATTTTATCTATCCTATTATCCATCCCATTTATGCTAATTATTCTTAATTAGATATAATCCTCGTCTCATTATTTTATTCTCTCTAAATCATTCCTAATCACCCTTAATCATCCCTAACCCTAATTTAATTTGTGGATCCTCCATAAATCCTCAATTTTTTCTCTTTTTAGGCCATCATTTAATATTTTCACCCACCCATGGCTTTTATTTATTCATTTCAACCATCCACATGCCCATTTATCCATTCCCTATGTAACCCTAGTTCGTCATTATTCACCTGAAACCCTAATCTCGCCATCCTTTAGGACCATTTAACCTCAAGTTGGGAATCATCTTCCATCATCCAAATCAATGGGTCCCCATAGTAGTTGGCATAAAACCATCTGAGTCACCGTCAACCCAATAAAGCCACCTTTTCCCCTCCTTTGGAATAGGATGTAATTTTGAGATTTTTTGATCTCTTGTGATCTTTCCTTCATCTTGTGACCTCTTTTTGTAACTACCAAGCGTTTTGGAAGAATCCATCTTAGAGATCTTGTGTTCATTTTGGGAGATTTGGAGTCCTCTTATCGTTGCATGCTTAAATCCATCATCATCACCCTTCATGTATCCATCCTCATTGTGTTTGCAGGTTTTGCTGTCATCCCAATGCTTCGTCATTGCATTCTGTCATCATCCATCTTCATCTACAGGTTGTTATTTTTCCCATTTCATTTGTCCAAGTCCAAACCAACCCCAATCATTTTTGACTCTACCCATTCATCGTTGTCCTACTCAATCCATTTTCATATCATTTACCATCTGTTTCCCCTTGCTCTAGACTTTTTTTGTAGGTTCTTGTTGATCATCACAGTGCATTATCAGCTACAGGAGGACTTATAGGCCTATTTTTATGCATTTTATTCACATATAGCTTCAGTCATTGTTGTTTGGCCCTATGCAGTCTCAGGTTGCCTTCAACATTTGTCAGGTTTGATTTATTTTTTTGTATTTAGATCAGATCTTATTTTATCATCTTAGATCCATCTTTTAGTTTCTGTTTTACTTCATATTTTGTATAGACATTACATCCAATTTATCAATATCCAATTTTTACCTTATCTTGTTTACAAGAGGGTTTTCATCCATGCTAGGAAGCTCAAACATTTTGGGACCAGCTTTGTCAAGCAACCCTCCATATATATACTAATCCATTTTTCTTTTTAGTCTTCTTTTTTATGCAGGTCACTTAGCTAGCAATGAAGAGGAGTTCATATTGCGCTCACATCCATCCATAACATCCCAAGGTACCATAAACCCTTCATATTTGGAGCTACTTGTTTCCTTTATTACTAGTTCACTAATTTAAATAGGAATGAAGAAACTTGGTCAACATTCTGACATGCCTAATGGGACCACCCTTTCTAGGTGAGTCTTGTTATTTGTTTTCATTTTCATTTTATTTCTTCCATTTCCACTAACCTTACAAAGGAAGAACACACGTTGGATCATGATTTATTTATTTCTTGATTGTGTTGCATCATGGATTACTTGGATTTACCTTTGCTTACTTATTTGCTTTGGAGATCAAATAAAAGGAAAAGCTTATTAGAGATATTTCTTGTTTTTGTTCCCCATCCTTTTTCTTTATCACATTGTATCATTTGTTTGTTTTCCTCATTAAATCTCCAGATTTCTCTTTTGATTTAAAAATAACCCTTTCATTCTTTCTCATAAATCTAGTCTAACTAGGGGGTTTAACACATTGCATTTCACTCTATCACACACAACCAAAAACATGAACCAACTTACACATCTAAACACTCCTTACGAGGTGGAACTGTTGGGATTTCATCACCCAATAGGAATGCCACCGTGATGTTTTGGTCACATTATAAACTCTAATATTTGGGCATCACGTACCTTTGGGTATATTGAGGACTCCAAAACTAAAATCACCTTAAACCATCCATAGAATGTCACTTCCTAGGCACCCCTTTATCCCTTTTTCATTTCTTTCCACATCTTAAAATAATCAAGATAAACAATTACTTGTTGTGTGACTTCCTTGCTTTAATCAAACATCAACCTAGTTTTATTTTGTTTCATGCCAGTTATTACAAGATCTCAAGCCAAACAAATGGAAAAAAAACATGACATCAAACAATAGCTCAATCGTCCAACAAAATTTTGCACTTTCTATTCTTACCTCTGCCCCTTTGGTCATTCCCACCATGTTCACTCACCACATCATTACCATCCTGCCTCTTCAGGAACTCAATTGAACCAATAAAATTCTCATGTCAAGACCAATCCTTTCCTTATCCACCATTCTATCCCATCTAAACCAGCCACGCCACCTTCGGCCACCTCTATCGATGCTTCTAGGCCTCCTCTCATCCCTCATGGGTCTGCAAATTTTCAGGAGCTTCTTGATCTAAATCCGGTTGCCCTCTATGACTACCTCCTTTGTAAAACCATCAACCTTCACATTTATGGACCTCCTTTGCAATAAATTTATGCCTGCCATTCTAATCCAAAGTTTATCCAAGTGTATACCTCCCAACTTTCCGTTTTCATTCCTAGAGCCATGAGTGAGCTTTCTAGGGCCCAACATGATTTTTTTCCTAATCAACCATCTTCCTCCACCCCTCACAATCATCAAAATACCAAATTAGTAGTCCCCATCCCTCCTAATTTACCTTGTGACAATACCACCATCCCTTTTTCCATTCTCGTTTCCTCATCTATCACCATCGCATCTTTACCTATTCAATCATCTCAAGAATTGCACTGGCTTCCTCCCATATCTGAAAAACATCACACCACCTTATCCCTCATCTCTAATTCACATATCCATACCAATGTAATCACTTCTCAACATCAACCATCTAAATCAATGAAAAATTATCAACCACCTCCTCAAGGTGCTTATCAATACATACTTCCCACTTAACCAAGTCAAGTCTCCCAACCACCTACAAATTACATCCCAACCAAACCCCTAGAAAACCAATCAAATATTATTATTTCACAACAACCAACACAATCAAACAAATCTTACCATATCCCCATATCTCAATATCAAGCTTTATCCCAACCCATATAATCAAAACCACTTAATTATATTCCCCTTTATCAATCACCTCCATCAACACCAACACATCCTCAAACATATCAAACATACCAACAACCTAACCCATCCACCTCATATGTATCTCAAACTTATCCTTCAACATCTCAACCATTTAATGATCCCTTACAAGTATTTCTAAATCGAATGGTTAACCTTGAGGCTAGGAACTGGGGATCAAAGACCACATTTTTAGACAAAAAAATCTGCAATGAACCTATCAATCCATCCATCCCCGTAAAACCATATCCTCCTCATTGGTAATTTCCAATTTTCTCCAAGTTCAAAAATAAGGAGGATCCACAACAATATCTGCAATATTTTATACATGCATGTTATCTTATCACCCACGATCAATATCTCATGCTTCACACATTTCCCATGTCATTGGCCAGTCCCGCACTAGATTGCTACAACATTATCCCACTACAATCACTATTTACATTCACCCCAATGGCGCAATTATTTCTTGAACATTTCTCGATCAACATTACATGTAAGATTACTAACACCAAACTTTATGCCATTCAAAACTATGACAACGAATCTACCACAGATTTTATCGCACAATGGTGTAACATCATTAATCAACTATCATTTTCCTTTCCAAAAACCAAACTTATTGAGTTATTCTCACATTCTTGTGTGAAGCACATATCATCCAATCTTTAAATTCAATATTTTCAAACATTTTAAGAGTCATTCACTATGGCTCACAAACTTGAACTCCATGCCCTTGAGCAAGGCCACCTCAAGCTTAGATCAAACAAACCCAAAATTGAGTTCACCAAAACTTCCACGCATAATGATAAGTCTAAAAGTACTACCAATGCCATAGTGGTAAAATTCTCATCCACTTATATGTTCACTTAACATGTGGAACCTCCAAAAAGGGATCGTATACCGACCCCCATCTATACCCCTCTCGGGGAATCTTATATCTTAGTATTTGACAGGTTGATGATAGTTAATCTCATTAAAATTTCCCCCATCTGACCATATGATGAAACACGTCCTAAACCAACATGGTACTATGAAGTAGATTACTGCAAATATCACCAAGTCAGTGGCCAGGACATTGAAAGGTGTCGCACATTTAAGGATCTTGTCCAAAATCTTATAGACTCTGTTGATATTCAAATATAAAATTCTAATGTGCCACCCAATTAACACTTGGATTTTTTTAAACAATCATTCACCCAACAATCATAACCGAACTTCCAAATTACAGGCACCTAATTTCCATATCATTAACACTATAAATCAAAGTCCCACACTACCTTCTACAACCGTCATTTCAATACCTATTACATCTACCCCCATTTTAGATTCTCTCGCTACTATTACGAATTCAAATATGACCACAACCACGACACCCCCATTAGAATTAACCATACTTGTTCCTCCATATACATCATGTACATCCTATCCATTTCATCTCCTCCTTTACCTATAACAACTTCAAACCAAACCCCAACAACTACACCTATTCTCATTCTAAACACAACTTCACTCACATCAACATCTGAAATTACACCTGTACATCTACACCATATCTTAAATCATCCACTATCCAAACTACCATAATCAATGCACCTACAACTAACACTTTCACCACATTTGTAACTCTAATCACATCGAAAACAAAAAATCCTAAACCTAGTTTATCTACCACACATTTAAATATTATTAAACACATCATGAAAAAATTGCTCCTGCCTTCCATATTGCAAACCTTTCTACCATGTAGTACCATCACAGATTCTCTAGATAGAGATGTCTCTATTTATACCAAGGATAAACCATTACAATCGAAAATAAAAAAACCTTGGTATGCCTATCCAAAAGTGTCTTACACATCTGCATAAAAGGCTAGACATTCCTTCTCCCAAGACCAATCCTCCTAAGTAAGTTAGTATGACATCACCATCCTTGGGAGCATCTCCTTCCCTTTTAGGACCATCCCCTTCTTCTAAGACCCCCATTATCAACAATTCAAAGAAACCTAAGATTTATTCCAAATCAAGCACCCCTTTTAAACCATCCACATCATCTACTATTAAATTTGAATCCAAACCATCCAAATCACCACCAATCAAAACTGAGACTAAAACAAAACCATCTCCCTCTTTTTATAAACCTAAGATGAAATCAAAGGCTCCCTTGAAACAAAATCAAACAAAATCTTCAAAACCTTCATATATCATTCTTGAGGGAAATTCATCATCGACCTTTCCCATAGGGTATTACACAACAATGCTTCATCAATTTCTTCAAGCTTCCACAATCACTCTTCCATCTATCAAACCATTTAATTCAAATGCCCCAAGACCTTAATGGTTTGATTCTAGCCTCATTTGTGCATACCATCGTGCACCAGGGCATGACACATAACACTATAGAGATCTTCAAACCATCATTCATAATCTTATCGATGATGGTGACCTCATTATTGAGGAGGATCCAAATCTTCCACCAACCACATCGATTCCTTTATCCCAACCTTCATCTACTAAGAAATCCAAATCCCCTCATTCACCTAAGACTTATGTCGCCATTCCACCTCCAACTTTGACTTCTCCCAAATAATGCCCTTTACTCTATATCGATGTTATTCGGGTCACAACTCATTCCCATCCCCATGAATTCACTCATCCCAAATCCAAAGTCACTATTTCTGCTCCCTCTAATGATCCCACACCATCACCTTCCTCATCAAAACCTAATGTCTCTATCTTAGTTTCTTCTCGGCCTGGCACTATTAAATGGAGTGTTATGAAATAAATTCACCAGTCCGCATTTAAGATGTCACTTTAAGAACTCGTAAAAAACTCCCTAGACCATAAACAAGCCCTCATAAAATATCTTGAGTGCGTCCCCACTCCTAATGATGAGGCTTAGCCCTTTGCATCTCTTGTTGGGTCCCTATCCGCCTTAGCTTCCATATCCTTTGATGACACTAATATTCCATGCATTACACCAGAAGAGCATGGCATTCCCCTTTTTCATCGAGGTCTATATCAATGACACCTTCTTTTGTCATTATATGATCGGAAATGGACCTAGCATTAACATAATATCATCCCATACATTTGATCAACTTGGTCTCCTTAATTCTACCGTCACCCAATCACCTATGGTTCTTCACGCATTTAATAATGTTGTTACCCCGGATTTAGGCATAATCATTCTTCCCATCCACGTTAGTGAAAAAATCCTCCATGAAATTTTCTATATTGTAGAAGGGGAGTTTCAATACAATGTCCTGCTCCCATGTATCAACCTAATGTTAGGGATATCATTTCTTTTGGTCCACCTCATCTTCGCACTGTTAGAGTAGGTACTTTACCTTAGCTCATGTTCACCTAGGTACTTTATTTACCCTTTTATTGTATTTATCCTCACCCACTTATGTGTGTAGATATTTATTTTATCTTATTTAGATATTAGGAGATATTATCTAGTTGTTAGGTTTAGTTCTTTCCTTGATCTATGGTCTTGACTAGTTCTTTAATGACTAGTTATTCCTTGATTTATGGCTTGATCTACAACCTTGACTGGTTCTTAGATTGTTATTCCTTGCTTATTTAAGCAAGGCCCATTCTCAATGTATTGCATTGAGTTCCATAATAATATATGATATTGTTTCTCAATTTGTTTGCAAAGGTTTTATGTAAAGTTATTCTGGTGAATTGCTCTCATCTTATTAATCATGGTGTTTGATTAGCATCTTTTTTCTTGGCTTGGTACGATCTGGTTATCGTTCCTTTCATGGTATTAGAGCTATAGATGATGTTAGCATCTGTCTATAAGTTTTATTTTGCAAATAAATTATTTGTGTATTCATATATTTGGGATTTGGTCGTATTTTGTTGCTGCATGTATTTTTATGGAAAAAAGAGGCTTCCATTGGATCCGGAAGGCATGAAAACCCTAAGATCGACTGTAAACTCGACCGTTTCTGTAGACAGTCAATTTTTTGTGGATTTTCTGTTGTTGCAGAGAAGCACAGTGGTTCACCTCAGAATTTTTGCCCACAAGAAAGAAATTGTGGGATTATTTTTTTGGGTCTGTATCCTTAGCCCTTGGTCATATGAAGGCTTAAAGCTTGTGATTTCTACTAGTAGGTGCTTAACTCTAGCCCCCTTTAATTTTATTTGTGTGTTGAAGGAAACAAAAATTTATTTTGTTTTAGAGGCAACTAAAATAAATAATAGAGAAAATATTAAAAAGCTTGTAACTTTTGATCGGTAAATCAGTTTTGAGTGTCGTTTTTTTGCAAAAGTGCTTATTTTTTCATGCTCTTTCCATTGGAAAAATTTATTTTGAGACTTGCACTATTAAAGTGCCAAATATGGAGGAATGTTGTAATCGATTGTGGATGTAATTTCGGTTGAGCCCGATGTCCTAAATTTTTGGGAGTTGCAGTTTATACCTATTATGGATTCTGAGAATGATATGCTTTTCTCTGAAGTATGTGGACTTCAAGAGGATATTGTAAAATTTTTGGAAGAAAATAGATCACTCAAGAAGTGAAATTATCTTCTACAATCACTCATTCATGATAAGGATACAATAATACACTCCCTGCAGAACAAACTTGCTATCCTACAACATCACCATCATATTGTGGAAAACCATATCCATGCTCCTAGTCCACTTGCAGTTGTTTCTCTTGTACCCACTAACATTGATCTTCCAGTCTTTGAGCCTGAACCCACTTTTGATGCTTCTAAACCTGTGAGGCTTATTACCTTCATGCTCTTCCACATATGTTCCTTTTACAGTACCACATGTTGTGTATCATACTTATGTTCAGTTACATGGATTTTTTGGGAAACATACCACTGCATTCAGTTATCGCATGCTTCCGTTCTATGGGTCTCACTAACGGAGTCATTGGCAGACATTCATAGGGTATTATTTCCTCTATTCCACATGTGAAGTGGAATTATCATCATGACATTAGTTTTCGAGCAGATACTTCATTGGGATCACACATTGACAGAGCTCCTTTTTTGTGTTCGCTCGACTCTTTTTCAGTATTCTGAGCAACACATGAGTTCTACATCTTCACTCAGGCTAGACAAACCTAAGATTTTAGTTGTCAGACATGATCAACCTGACGCACATTCTGATGTTCTTTTGCATGCACCCATTGTGCCTTTTGCACCAAGTCATATGTAGGCATCTTCTTCATCCATCCGTGTTTATTTGGGGTGGATATCTGATCACTCAAAGGACGTGACATAGGCATTCATTGAGAGGAACTCTACATGTATGGCTCCTCCACCATTCCACCTCTTGTTCCACTTTCTATACCTTATGCATTGTGATGCTTCTTGTTTTGAGAATTTTTCTTTAGCAGGTGTAGTGTATCTCTCTTGTTTGTTGAGATATTTTGTATCTTTATTTTCGACAGTTTTGGCATGTTGACAGTCTCTCTTATGGGGGAGCTATTTTGGTGGAGCCCAGTGTTATTTTTTTAGTGTTCGAGTAGTTGTTTTGAAAACTCATAAAGATTTTTAGCGTCACTCCACCCATTCAGTAGTATGGACAGGTGTGGTTCTGATCCTGCATCTTCGGGTTTCGTGTCCTTGTTAGGAAATAAGAGATAAAATATGTAGAATAATCCCTTATAGAATCACAACTGTAGAACTAATATGCAGAAAATATTATAGATCTCAAATAAAAGTGTAGAATAAATAACACAACATAGAGAGAGAGAGAGACAAGATTTAACATGGTTCACCCAATATGGGCTACGTCCACCAAGAATCACTTGCTCAGATTTTATTACAAGCCTCCACTCTCTCAATACAATACCCATATCTGTTTGGAGTTATGCTCAAAAAACTCTACAAAATTCACACCCAAATTCAAAGCACATCTGCAATACATTTGCTTGTATATCTATCATATGCATAAGACCATATAAATAGACAATTGCTTAAGCAGTTTGATACAAAACCATGGGTATCAAAACCATGGGAAAAATTGTGGGTATCAAAACAATGGGTACCAAAAAACCATAGGCCCAAAAACAGCCCATAACGGTTACCCATTACCCATGGGTTAATAAACCACCCATGAAAATTTTCTATGGGGGTTTTGCCCCCGAACCCCCCTGACCCACTCACCGGTGAACGGGACCACCGTAAAAATACCTGAGTGTAACACATAGAAGGTGTACCACACTCTAACATGAAAACAGGCTCCACAAACATAATAATCTCCCACTTGGAAACTGATTTCCACTGAGTAAGAATCTTAACCCTTCACTGTCATCTGCAAATGCCAACCAAATCTAAACATAGCTTTAGTTTATCCCTTGTGACCACCTTGGTCATCATGTCTGCAGGATTCTGACTAGTATGAATCTTCTCCAACTTTAACTTATCTTCTTCCAAAGCTGTCCTGATGAAGTGATATCTCAACTATATATGCTTCATCCTGGAGTGGAAAGCAGAGTTCCTAGCTAGGTGTATAGCACTCTGATTATCACTATGTAGCTTACATTCCTTCTACAATTGTTGTAACCAAATCATCTCTTTCCTTGCCTCTATGGCAGAAACATACTTAGCCTCCATGGTTGATAAAGCCACCAGCTTCTGTAGTCATGAAATCCAGCTCACTTTTATCCCACCTAAAGTGTAAATATAACTTGTCGTGCTCCTCCTGCTGTCAACATCTCCAGCCATGTCTGAATCTACATAACCACGTAAGGTGGTGTCTGGTCCACTGTAGCACAAAATTGTCCCCATGGTCCCTCTCAAATAATGAAGGATCCACTTTACAGCTTGCCAATGCTCTTTACCTGGATCACTCATAAATCTACTCACAGCTCCCACTGCATGGGCAATATCAGGCCTAGTGCACACCATAGCATACATCAAACTACCAACCACTGATGAGTAAGGTACCATGGACATCTGGTTTCTTTCCTGCTCTATCTTGGGACACTTCTCCTTTCATAACTTAAAATGGCCTGCCAAAGGAGTCCCAACCGGTTTAGCATCCTACATGTTAAACCTATCCAATACCTTCTTAATGTACTCTTCCTGAGATAAAGTCAACTTCAATTCCTTCCTATCCCGAGTTATCCTCATACCATGGATTTGTCTAGCTACCCCCAAATCCTTCATATCAAAGGATTCACTTAGTTGTTTCTTGAGTACTTTTATTTCCTACATGTTTCTACCTGCAACCAACATGTCATCAAAATACAAACACAGGATAATATAACTTCCATCCTCAAATTTCTTTGTATACACACAATGGTCAGAATGACATCTAATGTAATCTTGATCCATCATGAAGTTGTCAAACTTCTTATACCATTGATGTGGAGCTTGTTTCAGGCCATACAAGCTCTTCTTCAAGTTGCACACCATCTCCTCTTTACCTTTGACTTCATATCCTTCTGGCTACTGCATATATAGCTCCTCCTCCAAATCACCATGGGGAAATGTAGTCTTTACATCTAACTGTTCTAAGTACAAGTCTTATGCTGCCATTATTCCAAGAACAGTCCTGATAGAAGTCAGTTTTACTATAAGAGAAAAATCTCATCAAAATCTATACCTTGTTTCTGTGCAAATCCCTTGACCGCCAACCGGGCCTTATATCTTTTATTTCCTCCTTCTTTGTCTTTAACTCTATACACCCACTTGTTCTGCAATACTCTTTTGCCTTCCGGTAGCTTCACTAAATCCCAAGTCTGGTTCTCCATGAGAGACTTATACTCCTCATCCATGGCTTGCTCCCACTTCTTCCTAGCATCTACCTACATTGGTTCATCAAAGCTCTCTGGCTCTCCACTATCAGTGAGTAATAAATAATAAAGAGAAGGAGAAAAACGTTCAGGTTCTATTCTTACCCTAGAAGACCTCCTCAATATAGGAGTTTGGGGTTCCTGTTGAGGGGGTTCCTGAACTGCTTCATGTGTCACTTTCCCATCCGGAAGATCCTCTACCATTGCATATTCTTTCTTGGATTCTTCCCTGTTTTCCTGCAACTTCTTCTTATACATGACTTTCTTATTAAAGACCGCATCCCTAGATTGAATGATTTTCTTGTCCTTAATACTCCAACATTTATATCCAAAGTCATCACCACCATAACCAATGAAAGTACATTTTTCTGATTTAGCCTCTAGCTTGGTCCTATCATCATTGTCTATATGAACAAACACCTCGCATCCAAAGACTCTAAGAAATAAATAATCAACTTTCTCACCATACCAAGCCTCCTCAGGTATGCCTCCATCCAAGGCACTCGAGGGTCCTCTATTTATCAAGTACATAGCTGTGCTCACTGCTTCTGCCCAAAAAGAAAGAGGTAGTCCTGCATGTATCCTCATGCTCCTAGCACATTCCATTAATGTTCTATTCATCCTTTATGATACCCCATTCTGTTGTGGAGTTCCTAGAACCATCTTTTACCTGCGGATTCCATTCTTAGAACAATAATCATCAAATTCATTGTTGTAATACTCCCCTCCATTATCTGACCTGAGAAATTTTAACTTAAGACCTGTTTCATTCTCTACCAAGGCTTTCCATTTAACAAAAGTATCAAATACATCAAATTTGTTTCTAATATAATAAACCCAAACTTTCCTTGTTGCATCATCAATAAAAGTAACATAATAACTTGAACCCCCAAGAGATGATACCTGAGCTAGCCCCCACACATCAGAATGTACCAGCTCTAACTTACTCTCTTTCTTTGTAGGTCTAACCTGTTGTATATATCTTCCCCCCGGGTAGATATAGACAAGCGGAAGAATATGGAAACCAAAGAAATTCAAACCTTAGCACATGGCGCACATGAGTGTCGACAGCAAAATGGATGCGCCCTTAGCACACGGAAATGGCGCATAACGACAACATGAGTTTCAACAATGTAATGGATGCGCCAAGGCGCAGGAAAGTGGCGCACAGAAATGGATGTCGACAATGTAAAGGATGCGCCCTTGGCGCACAGAAGAAGATGTCAACATAGAAATAGACGCGCCCTTGGTGCACAGAAAGGAATGTTGACACGGAAAAAGTTGCGCCCTTGGCGCAGGTAAAGTGGCGCACGTAAACATGTGTCGACACAAACATATTTGCGCCTTTGGCGCACAGAAAAGAGTGTTGACATGCAAATGAATGCGCCTTTGGCGCACAAAAAGGGTTGTCGACACAAACATATTTGCGCCTTTGGCGCACGAAAAGGATTGTCAACATGCATATGGATGCGCCAAGGCGCACCTTCAGGAGGCGCAACATTCTGAGCGCTGACAGGAAGCAGACCTTGACCCAGATATTCAGATGGCCATAACTTTTGACTGGGAGCTCCGATTCACACAAGGTTGGACTTTTCGGAAAGCCTACGGCGTCCTCTACCTAACTACGACTGGATATCTTTAATTGGGTGGGAACAAGTTCTTAAAAATAAAAAAATACAGTTTGCCACTTTTGGGGTTTGATATGGTCCTCACCTACCACCATAATGAGATGAATTAAATACAACCTGAGGTGGTTGGAGTAGATTTGGACTTTCTCTCTCTTCTCTCTCTCATTCTTCCTATAAATTGTAAGGAGGGGCTTCTTTCTAAAGGTTGGACATTTCTTGTTTTGCCCCTCCCTTCTTCTCTTTGGCAGGTGAATCTGTGGAGTTAAAACCTCCCATTTAAAACTGTAATGCAGCTTTGCCTCTTGGCATTTTGCAGTGTGTTGTATCAATCTTTGGAGCAAATTAAGGCATGTCTGTGGATGATTATCAACCCTCTCAGTGTTTCATTTGCATCTTCTTGATCTTTCACTGTGAATATGTTTATCTGTGCATGATATTGCATTGCATTTCTGTGGTCTGTGTTTAATTGGCAAGACAGGTGTTCTTCATTCCTCGGTGCATCACCTCCTTAGCTTAGGTTTATTTTTATGCATTTCTCTCTCCCTGTCTCCTTGGTAGTTAGATTAGATATTTTGGGTAAACCTCTGTGTATTATTGGTGCATCTGAACAGAGGAATAGGAGCCGGCCTTCATCCGGAGAGCTTTTCCGATTTCGCAAGGTCCCACACTTGGGAAAAGCTCCATGTTATGCAATCACACTGAGATTCTCAACCCATCGAGTTGCAGAGTCCCAGGGGTGCTGTGATTCGACATCAACAGTTTTGGCACGCCCGGTGGGACCAAGAGGTCATTCCATCAAAAATTTGAAAGAGTTTTCATGAAATTTGCACCAAAAAATTGCAGTTTTTTACAAATTTCAGATTTTGCATCTCCTAGCCTGAACCCCGAAATCAATTTTCAAGGGCTTAACTTGATCGAAACATGAGTCAAAATTTCACCAGTTGGTAGATCCGACTGTAATCTTCAGAAGGGTATTTTTAGTTTTTTTATATTTTGATTTCCAAAATTTCATGGTTTTTACCATTTCGGGTTTTCGAGATCCGAGAGCATCAAAGCAGAGGCAGTAGTGTTTTGGGTTTCGGGGGATGCATTGCATGGTCCTACCCCCGACAGCAGTGATTTCAGGATTTCGGGATCCGAAAACATCAAAACAGCCTTTCGGGTTTTGAGGGGTGTCGGACATGTTCCAAGTTCCGACACATAGCAATTCGGGTTTTGTGAGTTGCATCGCATGACCTGAGTTCCGATTGTGCTTTTCGGGAATCCGCAACTACACAACATGACATGAGTTCCGAACTGAAGTTTGCATCCCTCCGGGTCTTTCAAATTTTAAATCTCGATTTCGATATTGTCAAGGTTGGTGTGTAACTTGGCAACATCCAGCCTTTTAGAGGCATTTTCAAAAAACACATCTGGCGACTCCACCTGATCAACAACCCATTTCTCTGAGTTACAGACCCGTTCCCATCCATTTCCACCCATATTTCTTTCCATCTCTTTCATTCTTTTCCATTCCATGAAGTTGTGCAACCATGACTTCATTTCCATCATGGAATCCACGTCAACAGCAGCAATATATCACACCTCCAACATGTTTTACAAATCCTCCAAATCAGCATTTTGGTCAAGTTCAGGATCAACATGCATACCCATATGAGCAGCAATGCCAAAATCAGTTTGGCTATGGAGCTTTCCAAGAACAAGGGTACGCATGCAATGAAGACAATGAAGAAGAAAATGCAGATCTGCTGGAGAAAATCCAAAAGATGGAGGTGAACATGGTGCAATCTAGGGCTCAGGCACAAATGAAAGCATTTGGAATTGGTTGCAGAGCACCTTGTCCATGGGTGGGACCTTTTCCAAGGCATTACAGCTCTCAAGAGAAGTTAGACTTCATGATTGCAACACTGCCATTACTTACAAGGTGGATTGAAGGAATAGAGGTGTATGAGAGAAGTATTCTGCAACCTTGTCAATGGGTAAGCACACCACCTCATACTCTTTCTTTTCCTCCTTCTCAATCTATATCATTTCAGCAGTGTCAAGTTTTAAACTCACCATCTGCTGCCCTAAATGTTGAATCCATCCCTCCACCCCCTAGTCTTCCATCCCATCTCAGTTTTTCTGCCCTCTTCTCTTCCAAATCCAAACCCCCTCCACAAGAGCTAAATGAAGTACCTTCCACTCCAAATAAACAAGAGGTTTCACCGCCTCCACCACCACACAAAATTGTCAAATCAGTTGAGTTTCAACCTATCCCTCCTATTGCATTCCCTAATCCATGTTGGGAGGATGAAAATCAGAATGCCAGCCAAGGAAAACCACAGCAAAAAGAGAGTGCCAACAAAGAGGAAGAAATTCAAAGTCTGAAAAGTTGGGCTCTTAGATTTGGGATGACAAAGATCCCCTTGATGGTTAGGCCTACAGAAGAGGTTGAGGTTGGAGAACAAATGGTGGTCAGGACTGATTCTGTTGCAGCAGAAGAAGGAGATCTTGCAGTCCCAACTTGTCCTCTAGAGCAGCAGATCTGAAGAGTTTGACTTGACGAACTTCATGCTGGAGGAGGAGCTCATTCAAGAGCAAGATTGTCTTCGAGTAATTGGAGGAAGAAGAAGCTGCTCCAAAGGCAAAAGAAGAGGAGCACATCCTAGTTGTGGAAGGAGAAAAGTGTAGATCCAAGGGCTTTGAGCACAAAGCAGGCTACAGGAGAACCTTCAGTTCTTCTTTCTACTTCACCCCTCCCGAGTTCTAGTACTGAAGAGGAGTTTGATCTCTCAAACTCAATATTGGAGAGTGAAGGAAACCATGGTGGTCAAGTTGCAGATCCAGAGGACACCATGGAGGAAGTTGAACACGAACAGCGGGACAACAATGAGGCAGTTTACCTGTCAGATTTAGAGGACTGTTTTGATGGAGAGGAACCGGTTGAGTTTTCACCATTCTCTCTTTCATCATCCACATTCCAAATGCCAGAGCCTGCTGTCATGGAGGAGAACGTTCATTTGCAGCAGCCTGCATCTTGTAGCAGCTCTTTGGAATCAAAATTGGAAGATTTTAATCTTCCATATTCTTCATTGGAGGAAGAGAAAGGACAAAAGGATTCCACCATTTCTTCCACGTCATCCATCTCGGAGGGTCCACAAGAGAACTCCATTCTTGGAGTTGAAAATCAGAGCAATGGGCATACTCAAAGGATCATGCCGTGCCCAATCAGATACTTGGCTTCATTGGAGCCAAGGGAGAAGCCAAAACCAGTCATGCTCGCTTCTGAGCATGAGGGTGAGTTACAAAGTACCAAGGATCAGCTGCCATACCTCTTCAATCCAAATGCAGAGCAACTAAAAGAGGTATTGGATTTGTCCTTCAGCTGATACCTTGATGATTTGGGTGGAAGACCAGCTTCTTGTTGATTTCCCACTTATCCAAACAGCCATGATCAGTGCCAAATCAATTGCATGGCTGCCCATTTTGAAGAAAGGAAGCTATTTTGCACAACCAGTTGCAGGGTTTGTTTAGCTTGCCTTTGCTTCCAGTAAGAGTAGAGTAGGTAGGATTGCTTTCAGCAGAAGAAGTGCTTGTGCACACTCTGCATGTTCCATTTTGGAGACATGTATGATTTTCAGTTCTGTACATAGTTTTTGTGTTGCTGGTTTTGCTCTGGCACAGTTCATTTCAGCGGTTTTTTTGGTGAGGTCAACTCTTAAGTTCAATGTGGTCTCGGAGAAGTGAGCTGCAGTATCAGGGATTTTTCAAAGATCGGATATCGGGTTGGTTCAGGATATCGCTTATGACTCCATGCCCAATGGATTGCTAAAAGGCCACTGATCTTCTACCTAGCAGGCAGGTGATCCCATTGAGTCGCCAAATTGTTGTATATATCTTTCCCCTGGGTAGATATAGGCAAGGAGCAAGAGAATGGAGAAATCGAAGAAGCTCAAATCCCTGACATGCGCCCAAGGGCGCACATGTCGAAATGGCGCACGACAAGAGTGTCGACAAGGCAAAATGGATGCGCCCTTGGCGCACGACAATGAAGTGTCGCACAGCAAAATGGATGCGCCACAGGCGCAGGAAAGATGCGCCTTTGGCGCACAGAAATGGATGTCGACAAATGTAAAGGATGCGCCCTTGGCGCACAGAAGAAGATGTCAACATAGAAATAGACGCGCCCTTGGCGCACAGAAAGGAATGTTGACACGGAAAAAGTTGCGCCCTTGGCGCAGGTAAAGTGGCGCACGTAAACATGTGTCGACACAAACATATTTGCGCCTTTGGCGCACAGAAAAGAGTGTTGACATGCAAATGAATGCGCCTTTGGCGCACAAAAAGGGTTGTCGACACAAACATATTTGCGCCTTTGGCGCCCGAAAAGGATTGTCAACATGCATATGGATGCGCCAAGGCGCACCTTCAGGAGGCGCAACATTCTGAGCGCTGACAGGAAGCAGACCTTGACCCAGATATTCAGATGGCCATAACTTTTGACTGGGAGCTCCGATTCACACAAGGTTGGACTTTTCGGAAAGCCTACGGCGTCCTCTACCTAACTACGACTGGATATCTTTAATTGGGTGGGAACAAGTTCTTAAAAATGCAAAATACAGTTTGCCACTTTTGGGGTTTGATATGGTCCTCACCTACCACCATAATGAGATGAATTAAATACAACCTGAGGTGGTTGGAGTAGATTTGGACTTTCTCTCTCTTCTCTCTCTCATTCTTCCTATAAATTGTAAGGAGGGGCTTCTTTCTAAAGGTTGGACATTCTTGTTTTGCCCCTCCCTTCTTCTCTTTGGCAGGTGAATCTGTGGAGTTAAAACCTCCCATTTAAAACTGTAATGCAGCTTTGCCTCTTGGCATTTTGCAGTGTGTTGTATCAATCTTTGGAGCAAATTAAGGCATGTCTGTGGATGATTATCAACCCTCTCAGTGTTTCATTTGCATCTTCTTGATCTTTCACTGTGAATATGTTTATCTGTGCATGATATTGCATTGCATTTCTGTGGTCTGTGTTTAATTGGCAAGACAGGTGTTCTTCATTCCTCGGTGCATCACCTCCTTAGCTTAGGTTTATTTTTATGCATTTCTCTCTCCCTGTCTCCTTGGTAGTTAGATTAGATATTTTGGGTAAACCTCTGTGTTTCATTGGTGCATCTGAACAGAGGAATAGGAGCCGGCCTTCATCCGGAGAGCTTTTCCGATTTCGCAAGGTCCCACACTTGGGAAAAGCTCCATGTTATGCAATCACACTGAGAATCTGTAACCCATCGAGTTACAGAGTCCCAGGGGTGCTGTGATTCGACATCAACCAAAATCCCCTTGAACATAATCAACAAAATAATGCCTATGTGGAGTAGCATGAAAAGAAGCCCCTGAATCTAAAACCCAAGATTCACCAATATTATGTAAAGAAACAATTAAAGCATCCTGACATACATTACTCGATGCCACATTTTCCTCCTTATTTTCTTCATGTTGTTTCTTCTTGTCTCAAAGCTCCCAATAGTCCTTCTTTGCATGCCCAGACTTTCCACAGTTCCAACGTATATTTTTCTCTTGGATTTTGACATTTCCCGATCTTTTGATTTTCCATGGTTTCATCTATTCTTCTGTCTCCCTCTAGTTTCCACTATCAAATCATTCCCTGAAGTAGAAGATTCCCCAGAGATTTTTCTTCACACTTCCTCACTTAGAATCACCCCTACAACATCCTCAAACTTCAACTTCGAGTTAGTTGGAACCGAGTTGCTTACCGCCATTACCAGGCTATTCCAACTTTCAAGTAAAGAGCACATAATTAATAAAGCCCTAACTTCTTCATCAAACTCTATTGTAACCGAAGCTAGCATATTCACAACCGTATTGAAATCATTTAAATGATCTGCTACTGAACTATTCTCATACATCTTCATATTAAAGAACTTTTTCATTAAAAATATCTTGTTAGAGGTAGAGGGTTTTTCATATAACTTCCCTAATGCATCCATTAGATCTTTTGTCATCTTTTCCTTTGAAACATTAAATAATACTGAAGATGCAAGACACAGACAGATCGTTCCAAGTGCCTTCCAATCCAATAAATCCCATTCTGTATCTGTCATACTCAAGGGTTTGTTCACCTTCTCAGACAGCAAAGTATCAAGATCTTTCTGATAAAGGTAATCTTCCATCTGCATCTTCCAAAGACTTACATTCTGCCCATTGAATTTATCAACCCTAGATCTTCCATCATCTGTCATAGCTCCCACTCAAGCTAAAAACTTTCCCTGCGATTCAACACTTTAGCAAACCAAACAAGGATATGATACCAATTGTTAGGAAATAAGAGATAAATATGTAGAATAATCCCTTACAGAATCGCGACTGTAGAAAGTAATATGCAGAAAAATATTACAGATCTCAAATAAAAGTGCAGAATAAATAACACAACATAGAGAGAACAATATTTAAACGTGGTTCACCCAATATAGGCTACGTCTACCAAGAATCACTTGCTCAAATTTTATTAAAAGCCTCCACTCTCTCAATACAATACCCCAGATCTGTTTGGAGCTATGCTCAACAAACTCTACAGAATTCACACACAAATTCAAAGTAAATCTGCAATACATTTACTTTTATATCTATCATATGCATAAGACCATATAAATAGACAATTGCTTAAGAAGTTTGATACAAAACCGTGGGGTATCAAAACAATGAAAAACCCGTGGGTATCAAAACAATGGGTACCGAAAAACCATGGGCCCAAAATAGCCCATAACGGTACCCATTACCCATGGGTTAATAAACCACCCCGTGAAAATTTGCTTCGGGGGCTTCACCCCGAACCCCCCTGGACCCGACTCACTGGTGAGCGCGGACCACCGTGTTAAAAATACCCGAGTGTAACACATAGAAGGTTTTGTTAAACACTCTAACATGAAAATAGGATCCAAAAACATAACAAATATCCCCCACTTGGAGACTTTTTTCCACTTTGTCCCAGCTTCTTAACCTTCCTGTTTCATACGCGAAGGCCAACCAAAGCAACAAGCTTTTGTTTATCCTTGGACCACCTAGGTGTTATAGCATCTAACTATCACTATGCAGCTTACATCCTTTTGCTTATGCCCCACTCCTGAAGATTTCAACATAGAAATAGACGCGCCCTTGGCGACCAGAAAGGAATGTTGACATGGGAAAAGTTGCCGGCCCTTGGCGCAGGAAAGGTGGCGCACGGAAAACATGTGTAGACATTAAACATATTGACGCCTTTCGGCGCACAGAAAAGAGTGTTGACACAAAGGAATGCGCCTTTGCGCCACAAAAAGGTTGTAAACACAAACATATTGCACCTTTGGCGCACACAGAAAAGGATGTCAACATGCATATGGTGCGCCAAGGCGCACTCCTTCACGGAGGCGCAACATTCTGAGCGAGACAGGACGCAGGAACCCTGACCAAGATATTCAGTGGCCATAAATTTTGGATGGGAGCTCAGCTTCACCACAGGTTGACTTTTCAGAAAGCATACGGCGTCCTCTACCTAAATACGATGGATAATCTGTATTAGGTGGGAAACAATGTCTTAAAAATGAAAAATACGTTTGCACTTTTGGGGTTTGATATGGTTCCTCACCTACCCCATAATGAGAGAATTAGATACCAACCTGAGGTGGTTGGGTAAGTGGAATTTCTTCTCTTATATCTCTCATCTTATAAATTGTAAGGAGGGGCTTCTTTCTAAAGGTAGGACCATTTTGTTGTGCCTCCTCCTTCTTCTCCCCGGGCAGGTGGATTTGCTGGAGCAAAGGACCTTACCATTTGAAATTTCTAATGCAACCCGTGCCTATTGGCCAGTTTGCAGGGTTGTATAACCCTTGGAGAGCAAATAATGCATATCTGTGATGTTTCTCAACCCTCTACGTGTGTTTATTTGCGTCCTTCGATTTCACTGTGAATCTGGCTATCTGTGCATATCTTTGAATTACATTTATTGGTTTGTGTTTATGGGCAAAACATATGTCTTTTATTCCTCTGGTGATCACCTCCTTAGCTTAGTTATTTTTCAGAATTTCTCTCTCCTCTATATCCTGGTGGTTAGTTAGGTTTTTTTGGGCGTTAAACCTTGCCATTTTATTGGTGCATCTGAACAGAGGAATAGTAGCCGGCCCTTCATCGGGAGCTTTTCCCATTTAGCGAGGTCCCACACTTGGGAAAAGCTCCATGTTGTGCAATCGCCAAGCGGAGTCTCAACGAGAACGTTGCGGAGTCCCAGGGTAAGGTCGATGCTGATTCGACATCAACATAACCTTGGAGAAACCTACTCACTCTAGTTCCCATATATGCAGTTTCTCACCATAAATCCAAACCTGTTTTTGTATATCAGGAAATTAATTTTTATGGGGTCCATGTATATGGCTCATATGACCGAGCCTATAGTGCATAAGTTGATCTGCATTTAAGACACATCAATATTACAATCATTTAGTTACTAGCGTGGATAAATACAAGGTTCCAACACCTTCTTACCTTTGCACCATAAGAGCACCCTTTGGTAACCTTCAGGAGTCAGTTGTAAATATCACAGTACAAACATCAACTTCCCAATTGCCCCGCCAATATCAAAATTTCTCCTTAATGTAGGCACATGTCTGACATCTTCAATAGCCATGTATTCCCATTCACACTTAACTGAACAGACATTTTCCAAACTTCTGACTACAAAGCTCACCATCATGAAGAAAAAACATGCCCAAAATCCCCTTGAACATAAATCAACAAAAGAATGCCTATGTGGAGAGAGTAGCATGAACGAACCCCTGAATCTAAAACCCAAGATTCACCATATTATGTAAAGAAACAATTAAAGCATCCTGACATACATTACTCACGATGCCACCATTTCCTCCTTAATTTCTTCATGTGTTTCTTCTTGTCTCAAAGCTCCCAATAGTCATTCTTTGAATGCCACAGACTGTTCCACAGTTCCAAGTATAATTTTCTCTTGGCTTTTGACATTTCACGATCTTTTGATTTTTCCATGGTTTTCATTAGTCTTCTGTCTCCCTCTAGTTTCCACTATCAAATATTCCCTGAAGTAGAAGATTCCCCAGAGATTTTTTTCACACTTCCCAATTAGACTCACCCCTACAAAACACATCCTCAACCTTCAACTTCGAGTTAGTTGGAACCGAGTGCTTACCGCCATACCCGGCTATTCAACTTTCAAAGTAAAGAGCACATTAATTAATAAAGCCCTAACTTAGTCATCAAACTATATGTACCGAAGCTCAATATTCACAACCGTATTGAAATCATTTAAATGATCTGCTACTGAACTCGTCTCATACATCTTCATATTAAAGAACTTTGTCATGAAAAATATCGTTAGAGTTAGAGGTTTTATATAAACTTCCTAATGCATAATTAGATCTTTTGTCTCTTTTCCTTTGAAAAAAAAAACATTAAATATACTGAAGATGCAAGAACAGACAGATAGTCCAAGTGCTTCCAATCCAATAATTACCATTCTGTTCTGTCATACTCAAGGGTTTGTTCCTCACCTTCTCAGACAGCAAGTAGCGTATCAAGATCTTTCTTATAAAGGAATTTCCATCTGCATCTTCCAAAGGATACATTCTTGCCAATTATTGAATTTATCACCCGAGATCTTCCATCCATCATCTGTCTAGCTCCCACTCAAGCTAAAAACTTTCCCTGCGATTCAACACTTTAGCAAACCAACCAGGAATGATACCAATTGTTAGGAAATAAGAGATAAAATATGTAGAATAATCCCTTACAGAATCGCGACTGTAGAAAGTAATATGCCAGAAAAAATATTACAGATCTCAAATAAAAGTGCAGCATAAATAACACAACATAGAGAGACAATATTTAAGCTGGTTCACCCAATATAGGCTACGTCTACCAAGAATCACTTGCTCAAATTTTATTAAAAGCCTCCACTCTCTCAATACAATACCCAGATCTGTTTGGAGCTATGCTCACCAAACTCTACAGAATTCACACACAAATTCAAAGTAAATCTGCAATACATTTACTTTTATATCTATCATATGCATAAGACCATAAATAGACACTGCTTAAGAAGTTTGATACAAAACCGTGGGTATCAAAACAATGAAAAACCGTGGGTATCACAACAATGGGTACGAAAACCATGGGCCCAAAAATAGCCCATAACGGTTACCCATTACCCATGGGTTAATAAACCACCCGTGAAAAATTTGGGGGCGCTTCACCCATGAACCCCCGACCCGCTTCACTGGAGAGCGGACCACCGTAAAAAGACCCGAGTGTAACACATCGAGGTTGTAACACACTCTAAACATGAAAATAGGCTCCACAAACATAAAATCTCCCACTGGAGACTTTTTTCCACTGTCCAAGCTCTTAACCCTTCACGGTGCATCGCGAAGGCCAACCAAAGCTAAACTAGGCTTTTGTTATCCATTGTGACCACCTAGGTGTATGCCTCTAATAATCACTATGCAGTACATCCTTTTGATTATGCCCCAAATACCTCACAATTGTTGGAACCAAATCAATCTCTTTCTTGCCTCGTGCGGCTAGAGCAACAACTTAGCCTTTGTGGGTGATAAGCACCAGCTTATGTAGTCATGAAATCCAACTCACTGCTGTACCCACCTACAGTGTAATATAACCTTAGTGCCCCCTAATGTCAAAACATCTCCAGCCATGTCTTAATCTACATAACCAATTAAAATGGTGTCTGATCCATTGGAGCACAACATGTGCCCCATGGTCCCTCTAAAGATTGAGGGATCCAATTTACTACTTGTCAATGCTCTTTACTGGATCACTAATACCTCTTCTCACAAACTCCACTGCTGGGCAATATCGGCTAGTGCACACCATAGCAACATCAAATACCAACCAGTGATGAGAAAGGTACCATGGACATCTGGTTTCGTCCGCTTCTGTCTTGGAAAATTCTCCGTTCATAACTTAAAAATGGCTGCAAAGTAAGTCACAACTGGGTTAGATCCTTCCAGGTTTAAAATATCCAATACCTTATTAATGTATCTTCCTGGATAAATTCAGTTCCATTCCTTCCTTATCCCGAGTACTCATACCATGGGATTTGTCTGGTACCCCCAAATCCTTTCATATCAAAGGGATTCACTAGTTTTTTTGAGTACTTTTATCTTCCTACATGTTTTTTACTTTGAAACAAAACATGTATCACATACAAACACAGGATAATTTAACTTCATCCTCAAAGTTCTTGGTATACACGCAATGGTCAGAATGACCATCCTAATCTAACCTTGCGCCATCATGAGCTATCAAACTCTTATACCATTGACGTGGGCTTTTTTCAGGCCATACAAGCTCCTTTGTTTGCAACCACTCCGCTGTACCTTTGACTTCCTATCCTTTAGATACTGCTATAAGCTCCTCCTACCAAATCACCATGGGAGAATGTAGTCTTTAACATCTAACATTTACGGTGCAAGTCCTTTTGCTGCCACTATTCCAAGAATTAGGTATAATAGAATTCATTTTGAATACAGGGGAAAGAAAAAAAAAATTCTCATCAAAATCTATACCTGTTTCTGGCAAAACCCTTTGACCACCAACTGAGGCCTTATAATTTCTTTCCTACTATTGGTCTAACTCTATCAACCACTTGTTCTACCATGCTCTTTTGCCTCCGGTTAGCTTTACCAAATCCGAAGTCTTTTTCCCCATATGAGAGACTTATGCTCCATTCATCCATGGCTGTTGCTCCCACTTCTTCCTCGCATCTACCTAACATTGATTCATCAAATCTCTTTGGCTCTCCACTATCCGGTGAGTAAGAAATAATAAAGAGAAGGAGAAAAACATCAGGTTCAATTCTACCCTAGATACCTCCTCATAGTCTAGAGTTTGGGGCTTTCTTGTTGAGGCGGTTGCCTGGAAAACTGATTCATGTGTCCACGTTCCCATCTGGAAGATCTCTTCTACCACGACTATTCTTTCTGGATTCTTCCTTGTTTTCCGAAGCTGTTACTATACATGAATTTTTCATTAAAGACCACATACTAGTCGAATGATGTTTCTTGCTCCGTAATAACTCCAACTGTATCCAAAGTCCCCACCACAATTAACAAAGAAAAGTACCATTTTTCTGATTCAGCCTCTAGCTGGTCCTATAATCCTTGTCTATATAAACAAAACACCTCACATCCAAAGACTCTAAGAAATGAATAATCAACTTTCTTACCATACCAAGCCTCCTCAAGTATGCCTCCATCCAAGGCACTTGAGGGTCCTTTGTTTATGAAGTACACAGTTGTGCTCACTGCTTCTACCCAAAAAGAAAGAGGCAGTCCTACATGTATCCTCATGCTGTTAGCATGTTCCATTATTGTTTTATTCATCATTTATTATACCCCATTCTTCTTCAGAGTTCCTGGAACCATCCTTTACCCGTGGATTCCATTCTTAGAACAATAATCATCAAATTCATTGCTGCAATACTCCCCTCCATTATCTAACCTGAGACATTTTAACTTAAGACCTGTTTCATTTTAACTTAAGACATGTTTCATTCTTTACCAAGGCTTTCCATTTAACAAAAGTATCAAATACATCAAATTTGTTTCTAATACAATAAACCCAAACTTTCCTTGTTGCATCATCAATAAAAGTAACATAATAACTTGAACCCCCAAGAGATGATTACTGAGGCTGGCCCAACACAATCAGAATGTATAGCTCTAACTTACTCTATTTCTTAATAGGTCAACCTTGCCGAAACCTTATTCACTGCTTTTCCCATTATGCCAGTTCTCAAGAAATCCAAACCTATTTTATATATCCAGGAAATTCTTTTTATGGTGTCCATGACCTTAGGCTCATATGACCGAGCCTATAGTGCCATAATGTTGTATAGGCATCTGAAGCCACATGAGATTACAATCATTATACTATCAATGGATAAATACAAAGGTTCCAACGTCTTACCTCTGGCCCACAAGAAGCACCTTGGTAACCTCAAGAGTCAGCTTGTAAATTATCACAGTATAACCATCACTTCCCAATTGCCTCAAGATATCAAATTTCTCTTAATGTAGGGAATGTCTGACATCCTTTCAATAAGCCATGTATCCCATTTCTGCACTTAACTTGAACAGAACCCGTTTCCAACTATACTTCAAGGCTCATCATACCGAAAGAAAAAGGCCTAAAATCCCTGAACATAATCAAAAAAAAATATTGACTATGGGGAGTAGCTTGGAAAGAAGCCCTTTTGAATCTATAAACCCAGATTCAGTAACTTATGCAAAGAAATAAATTAAAGCATCCCTGACATACTTACCGATGATGCCACATTTTCCTCCTTATTTCTTCCTATGTTTCTTTCTTGTCTTAAGTCCCAACAATCCTCTTTGCATGCTAGACAATCTCTAATTCCAAAATAATTTTGCTCTTGGATTTGAGCATTGCCGATCTGCGATTTCCATGGTTTCCTTATTTTCGGTCTCCCTTAGTTTTCCACTGTCAAAGCTATTACCTGAAGTAGAAGATTCCACGAGTTTTTCTTCACATTCCGCGCTTAGAAGCACCCCTACAAAAATCCTCAAACTTCAACTTTGAATTAGCGTAACTGAGTTGCTCTTACGGACATTACCAGGTATTCAACTTTTAGGTAAAGAGACAGAAATAAAGCCCTAACTTTCTTCTCAAATTCTAGTGTAACAACGCTAGCATATTACAACCATAGTGAACTCATTTAAATGATCTGATACTGAACTATTGCATGCAGACATTTTATTCTATTAAACAAAATTTTTTTTTTTTTTTTTTTTTTCCATTAAAAATATTTGTTAGAGTAGATGGGGTTTTTTCATACTAACTTCACTAATGATCAATAGATCTTTTGTCATCTTTTCCTTTGAAACATAAAATAATACCAAAAGATGCAAGACACAGGACGGATCATTCCAAGTGCCTTCTGATACAACAAATCCCCATTTTTGTATTTGTCATACTCAAGGTTTTTTCACTCTCAGACAGGAGTATCAAGATCATTCTAATAAAGTAATCTTCCCTCTGAATCTTCCAAAGACTTAAATCTGCCCTGTTGAATTGGAATTTATCAACCCTAGACTCCATATCTGCCCCATAGCTCCCACTCAAGACTAAAAAACTTCCCTGGATTGCAAAAACTTCAGCCAACCAAACAGGATCTGAGACAATTGTTAGGAAATACAGAGGATAAAATATGCCGAATAATCCTTAAAGAATAGCAAATGTAATAGAAACTAATATGCAGGAAAATATTACAGCATCTCAAATAAAAGTGCAGAATAAATAACACAAACACAGAGAGACAATATTCACGTGGTTCACCCAATAGGGGGCTCCGTCCACCAGAATCACTTGCTTAGATTATATACAAGCCTCCACTCTCTCAATACAATACCAAATCTGTTTGGAGCTAGGCTCAACAAACCTCAAAGGAATCACACCCAAATTCAAAGCACATCTGCCAATTACAGTTTGCTTATATAGTATCATAGGATAATACCATATAAATTAACAATGCTATAGCCAGCTTGCATACAAATACCATGGTATCAAACCATGGGTATCAAAACAATGGCAAAATACGTGGTATTAAAACAATGGTAACAAAAAAACTATGGGCCAAAAAAATCGCCATAACGGTGACCCATTACCAGGGTAATAAACTACCATGGAAAATTACTTCAGGGCTTCGCCCCCGAACCCCTGACCCACTCACCAGTGGTGAGCGGGACCCACTGTAAAAATACCTGAGTGTAACACAATACAAGGTTTTACCAACTCTAACATGAAAACAGCTCCGCAAAATAAAAGTCCTTGCTTGTTACTTGGCTTCTTGGATCATGGACACTCTAAAAATTGTGTCCTGCCTTTGTTGCGTTGGTTATTGTCTTAGATCAGGCAACCTATTTGCAACAATTAGTTGAATATGTTTGGTCGTTTTTTTGCACTTTTGAATCACTCTGTTAACAGTCTCCTTGTATGGAGTATTTGGTGAAGCCCAATGTCAGTTATTTTGAGAGTTCTATGATCGAGAAGTGGATTTTAGACCAAAATTCTCGCATTTATGATTTTTTAGCTGAGCTTCTTGGATGCCTAGAGTGGGTCCTTTCCTATCTTTTACTTTGTTGTTATATGGTTTGGGTACTTACAATGTCCTTTTTTCCAGTTAGTTTACATGAGTACCTCATCAGGCCTAGTTGTCGCGACTAATATTGTGGGACATGCCAACTATTTTCGCCCCCTAGCTCACTTGCAGGAGGGTGTTTAGAGTAGGTATTTACTTTAGCTTCATGTTCACCTATGTACTTTATTTATTTTATTATATTTATCCTCACCATTATGTGTGGGTATTTATTTATCTTATTTAGATATTAGGAGATATTATCTAGTTGTTAGGTTAGTTCTGTAGTTGATACTATGTATTGACAGTTCTTTTCATTGATCATGGTTATTGACTAGATTTCCTTGATTTCTAGTTAGCTCCTAAACTATGGTCTTGACTAGTCATGTGAATAGTTATTCCTTAGATAAATAAAGCATCCTGACATTAATTACCCGGAGCCCACATTTCCTCCTATTTCTTCCTATTGTTTCTTCTTGTCTTGAAGCTCCCAACAATCCTTCTTTGCATGCCTAGACAATCTATAATTCCAACATATAATTTTGCTCTTGGATTTTGACATTGCCCGATCTTTCGATTTTCCATGGTTTCCTCTATTCTTCTGTCTCCCTCTAGTTTCCACTGTCAAAGCATTCCCTGAAGTAGAAGATTCCCCAGAGATTTTTCTTCACATTTCCTCGCTTAGAATCACCCCTACAACATCCTCAAACTTCAACTTTGAATTAGCTGTAACTGAGTTGCTTACCGACATTACCAGGCTATTCCAACTTTTAGGTAAAGAGCACAGAATTAATAAAGCCCTAACTTCTTCATCAAATTCTATTGTAACCAAAGCTAGCATATTCACAACCATATTGAAATCATTTAAATGATCTGATACTGAACTATTCTCATACATCTTCATATTAAACAAAATTTTCATTAAAAATATCTTGTTAGAGGTAGAGGGTTTTTCATATAACTTCCCTAATGCATCCATTAGATCTTTTGTCATCTTTTCCTTTGAAACATCAAATAATACCAAAGATGCAAGACACAGCCGGATCATTCCAAGTGCCTTCTGATCCAACAAATCCCATTTTGTATTTGTCATACTCAAGGGTTTTTTCACCTTCTCAGACAGCAGAGTATCAAGATCCTTCTAATAAAGGTAATCTTCCATCTGAATCTTCCAAAGACTTAAATTCTGCCCGTTGAATTTATCAACCCTAGATCTTCCATCATCTGCCATAGCTCCCACTCAAGCTAAAAACTTTCCCTGTGATTCAACACTTCAGCAAACCAAACCAGGATCTGATACCAATTGTTAGGAAATAAGAGATAAAATATGCCGAATAATCCCTTACAGAATAGCAACTGTAGAAACTAATATGCAGAAAATATTACAGATCTCAAATAAAAGTGCAGAATAAATAACACAACACAGAGAGACAATATTTAACGTGGTTCACCCAATATGGGCTACGTCCACCAAGAATCACTTGCTTAGATATTATTACAAGCCTCCACTCTCTCAATACAATACCCAAATCTGTTTGGAGCTATGCTCAACAAACTCTACAGAATTCACACCCAAATTCAAAGCACATCTGCAATACATTTGCTTATATATCTATCATATGCATAATACCATATAAATAGACAATTGCTTAAGCAGTTTGATACAAAACCATGGGTATCAAAACCATGGGTATCAAAACAATGGGCAAAATACCGTGGGTATTAAAACAATGGGTACCAAAAAACCATGGGCCCAAAAATAGCCCATAACGGTTACCCATTACCCATGGGTTAATAAACTACCCATGAAAATTTACTTCAGGGGCTTCGCCCCCGAACCCCCTGACCCACTCACCAGTGAGCGGGACCACTGTAAAAATACCTGAGTGTAACACATAAAAGGTTTACCACACTCTAACATGAAAACAGGCTCCGCAAACATAACAGTCCTTGCCTTGTTACCTTGGCTTTTCTTGGATCATGACACTCTAAAAATTGTGTCCTTGCTTTGTTGCTTTGGTTATTGTTCTTAGATCATGGCACACCTATTTGCAACAATTAGTTGAATTATGTTTGGTGTTTTTTTGCACTTTTGACATCACTCTGTTAACAGTCTCCTTGTATGGAGCTATTATGGTGAAGCCCAATGTCAGTTATTTTTGAGTTCTATGATCGAGAAGTGGATTTAGACCAAAATTCTTCAGCATTGTATGATTTTTTTAAGCTGAGCTTCTTGGGATGCCTTAGAGTGGGTCTTTACTCTCTTTACTTTGTTGTTACTGGTTTTGGGTACCTTACAATGTCCTTTTTTCCCAGTTATTTTACATGAGTACCTCATCAGGCCTAGTTGTCGGGACTCATATTGTGGACATGCCACATCTATTTTCGCCCCTAGCTTCACTTGCAGGAGGGTGTTAGAGTAGGTATTTACCTTAGCTCATGTTCACCTAGGTACTTTATTTATCTTTATTATATTTATCCTCACCCACTTATGTGTGTGGATATTTATTTTATCTTATTTAGATATTAGGAGATATTATCTAGTTGTTAGGTATAGTTCTTTCGTTGATCTATGGTATTGACTAGTTCTTTCCTTGATCTATGGTATTGACTAGATCCTTGATTTCTAGTTCTCTCCTAAATCTATGGTCTTGACTAGTTCATTGATGACTAGTTATTTCCTTGATTTATGGCTTGATCTACGACCTTTACTGGTTCTTAGATTGTTATTCCTTCCCTATTTAAGCAAGGCCCATTCTTAATGTATTGCATTGAATTCCATAATAATATATGATATTGTTTCTCATTTTTTTGCAAAGGTTTTATGTAAAGTTATTCTGGAAAATTGCTTTCATCTTATTGATCGTGGTGTTTGATTAGCATCTGTGTTCTTGGCTTGGTACGATCTGGTTATCATTCCTTTCACGCACCAACCTCATGTATGGTGGCATTGATCACCCTTAACCACACAAAAAAATCTACACCAATGTCTTTGGCTATCTTTATAATAATTCTTTTACCTACACATATATTTACTGAGGTGCTTGGAAAGTATTTGGAATGGGGCATTACAAACAGGGTATGCATGACCTTGTCATTGATCAATCTTACAAACCCCTTAAAAAATTTGGACTAGGATTCAAATAACAATCTGCAGACCCTCTTACACCACCTATGATGCTCATGGACATTGGCCCCCCATCTTCTCCATCTCACGAGGTTATGGATATGGATGAAACCATTTCCATCTCCTCCACCTTTTTTTATTCTCTACCATCTCCTTGGGACTGGTCACTTATCAGTGTGATGGTGAATCTAGGTCCCTCCCTCTTTGACATCCAAAAATGATAAAGGAAGACTCCCCTACCATTGAAATTCTCCAATATGCTGATGATAATGACATCCTTTCTATCATGGGGGAAGAAGATTACTATCTTCATAAGTCCTTACCTCTAGACACCTACGCCCTTCTCAAAAAATCCACCATCGACATCAACGTAGGGAATCCCCATGAGCCTCATGTTCTCAAAGTGGGTCAATCCCTTGATCCACAAGAGCTTGAATCCTTCACCACCTTTCTTTCTTTCCATATCCAATCCTTTACATGGTCATACTCTGATATGTCAAGCCTCGATATGTCCATCATTTTCTATAATATTGTCACCTTTCCCAATGCGAAGTTGGTCAAGTAGAAGCTTCACCGCATGCACCCTTGAGTTTCCCTCCATATCAAAGAGGAGTTGCAATGCCTTCTTTCATATAACTTCATCATCCCCATTAAATATCCCTAATGGGTTTCTAACATTTTACTTGTCGTTAATGCCTCAGGAAAACTTCACATTTGTACTAAATTTTGAGATTTAAACCTCACTTTCCCTAAAGATGACTTTCCCCTTCCCATCATTGATCAACTTTTAGACCGTACCGCAGGCCATGAGATGTTGTCTCTCATGGATAGTTTATCTAGATACAATCATATCCTTATTACACCAAAATACCAACATAAGACCTCTTTCATCACTCCTTAGAGGAGCTTTTGTTATTGTGGCATGCCCTTTGGGTTTAAAAATACTAGATCCACTCATTAGTGAGCCATGACCTATACACTTCATGATCTCATCCATAAGACTATAGAGGACTATGTTGATGACCTCTTGGGTAAGTCTAAACATCACCATGACCATCTCACCATCCTTAAAATACTATTCAAGCACCTTATCTTCTTCTTCATCCATCTTAATCCATCCAAGTGCATGTTTGTAGTGCATACGAGTAAACTCCTTCGCTTCATCATTTATATCAGGGGTATTAAAGTTGACCTTGCCAAGATCAAGGCTATCTTTGAGATGAAATCTCCCTCTAATTTGAATTAGCTTCATATTCTTTAAGGTCACCTTCAATTTATTCATCGTTTCATCTCATAACTCTCCCACAATTTCCAACCCTTTCATCATCTTCTTCGTAATGATATCAACTTTAGATGGAATGATAACTTCCAAAAATCCTTTGATGATCTCAAGTAGTATCTCCTATCTTCAACTATGCTTACCCCTCCATGTATGGGGGTTCCGTATATCTCTATGTCTCTGCATCCGATAATGCTCTAAGCGACATGTTTTCACATCATGATGAGCAAGGAAGGGAGAATTTGGTTTATTACATTAGCCGCACCCTCCACGATTATGAGACTCACTACACTGAAGCTAAAAAAGTTGTGTTGCACTCTTTTCTTTGCCACTTCCAAGCGTCATCACTATCTTTTTAATCATAAGACTTATGTCATCACTAGCTTTCACCTCCTCAAGACCATGCATTCTAAACCCTACCACAACTATTGCATCACTCGATGGCTTATGCTCATGACTGAATTTGACCTAGAATTCATTTCTTAGAAATCAATTAAGGGCCCGGATATCGTGGATCAATAAGCTAACACCCCTATTTTTTATAACTGCCTTCCTCATGAAAAATTTCCAGATGAGTCTATCAATAACTTCCAACACGAGTTTTCTCCTCTCAAAATTACAATCTTCTTTGACGGCTCTAAATGTTAGTAAGGGGAGGCATTGGGGTCATTATAATTCCTCCTTAGAACACTCTTATTCCTATCACCAACAAGCTTAATTTTGAATTCACTAATAATATGGTTGATTATGAGGCTCTTATCTTAGGTATTGAAGTTATCATCTTGCTTGGCGTTGAAGTCTTTGATATATACGGGGATTCTTAGCTTATCATCAATCAAGTCAAGGGTTTATATCAATGTAAAAATAACATACTTCAAAACTATAAGGACATCATTGACTTCCTCCTTGAGGAATTTGACTTCTACACTATTCAAATTGTTCCTTGTTCATCTAATCAATTTGTAGACACTATGGTGTCTCTCACATCTCTCATTCCTTAGACAACTGAAGAATATAAACTTTTTTTTGTTGTTCGGCATCAAGATCAAACATTTCACATTCATGAGCTCCCAGACATTAACCACATTAATACTAACCCTCATAATCTTTGGTATTCTCAAATCTTTAACTATCTATTCCAATCCATCATCCCCTCCGACTTATCAAAAAATGGTAGGAGATCATTTCTTCAATGTGCTAACTGATATGTCATCCTTAGAGCATCCTGTACAATTGTGGCTTGGACAATAATTTACTTCGTTTCCTTAAATCTCATGAATCCATTCAATCTATTCAAGAAGTCCCTGATGGTATCTATGGTGGATATTTTAGCAATTTGGTTGTCACCAAACACATATTTTGCATGGATTACTATTTCCCTCCCTTAATCAAGACTATTGTGATTATGTTAAGAATTGCATTAAATTATAGCAGCATTCCAATCTCATCTACATTCCTGTCCAGTTCTTACAGCCAGCTCAGGATCTTTGGCATTTCTCAACATGGGGACTTAACCTCATTGGCCTTCTCAATCCATGTTATTCTCAGCACCATCATTCTATTATCAGTGTTACTGAGTACTTCACCAAATGGGTGGAAGAAATTACACTTGCATCAACCAAATTCAATCAAATTGTTAATTTTTTCTATCATCACATCATTTTTCACTTTGAAATTCCCCAAAAAATAATATCACACAATAGAAATTCCTTTTAAAAATACCTTAAGAAACTTTTTGACTCATTTAACATCAAGCTTATTTTCTCTTCTCCATAGTATCCTCAAGCTAACGGTCAAGTTGAAGCCACTAACAAAATGATTCACAATCTCCTTGCCAAGACTATTGAAAAAAAAATTGTGATTGGCATCTTCACATCCCTTTTTCTCTTTTGGTTTATCAGACTAGTATATGCACCTCTACAAGTGCTACTCCTTTCTCTCTCATCTACAGCACTAAGTTCATTTTTCCTCTTGAATTCCAAATCCTATCCTTGTGTGTTTCTCTTCACGACTTCATCGCTGATGAATACTATCATCAAGAGTGTCTAACACAACTTGAGTTGTTAGATGAATGTCACCTTCTCACTCTTTAAAATCATCATGTATATCAAGATCACATCAAAGTTGCTTATAACAAACATCTCAAAGAATGTGATTTTAATATCGGTGACCTTGTCCTTAAAGAAAATCATAACATCACTACCCTAGAAAGGGTACAACGTGGAAAGTTTTCTCCTAACTAGATTGGACCTTATATTATCATGCATAAGTACTGGTCTTGGGCATATTGTTTGGCTTCTCTTGATGGTAAACTGGAAACAAAACCTCTTAACACATTGCACTTGTGTCCTTTCTAATGTTATCATACCTACCAATGTGAACTTAGTCATCCCAATAGTCATCATCCATCATTAGACATTTCCATCTTTCATCGTAATGATCTAGAATTGTGTGGTATACCATCATTTTCCTATATATGACCTTGAATATGGGCACCATGAAACTACTCATAGCATATTCCTTATGGATAGGTTCTTCCTTCTTAGTGAGAAATTCACAATCATTACATCCATTACCCACTTATTTACATATTGGAACCACAATAAGGGTATATGGGTGTCACTTATACATTCATTACCCCTTCTAGTTCACTTGTACACTCATTATCCTTCATAAGTGGTCTACCTAACTATCCCCAGCTCTTCCCCATAGAAAAGTGAAAATTCCATGGATACTCATCAAAAAATTAAAAGCAAACAGACTGATCTCTCGAAGGACAGTTGTTCATAAAATCATAAAAAGAAAAATTTAAAAGTATAGAATGATCCATTGAAGGACAACTATCATGCATATATTATCCTTGCCATCTATAAAAAAGTAAAAATTCCAAATTCAAAAGCATTAAATAAAAAATTAGGCCACTCCTTCGAAGGATGGCTACCATCTTATCATGGCAGTGAATGCTTCCTGCATTAATCAACCTTCTATCTCATGAATCAAAATATAAAATTCAAAAGCAAGCATCCTAAGAAATATTCCTACATCGATTAGCTTTCTCACTCATAGCAAACTTCCCACATTAATCAATTTGTGTTCCCATAACCTAGAGCTAGGACATAGACCTAGGGACACCCACATATGGAGAACCTATATTTCCGTGTACAAGTCACACCTACACCCCTTTTCTGTCAAATTTAGGTTTGTAAGTCCACTTTCCATCTCTTTCACATGATCCTTGGAATAACTAACTAACGTTCATTATGTTGTAACACATGTTTTTGGCTGAATGTAAATTGCCTTCAATGTCTCATTTTATTTTTTACCTCCAATCTAGTTCAACGCACCATTTCCTCATGTTCTCCTTGTTACGATTGTGTGTTGTTTCTCTCTCATTTTGGTCACATTTTAATGAAGTTGCATATTTGATTATCATCTCTAATCTAAACCATGCCATATATATATATACTTTTATGAATAAAATCTATCATGATCATCCATATTTGAACTTACCTTCACATCAATTCACTAACAAACTAGCATAATCATATGTTTATCCATGTATGTGTAAGTTGCATCACAAATTGTATCTATCTCATATCCTAACTTTCCACACATAAATCCATAAATCCATAATGTCATGAATCATTACATTCGCATCTAAATCATACCAACACATATACAACTAAATAAAATCAACACCATTAAAAATCATCATCATCATCCATAAACATCATCATCTATCCATATCAAAAACATGTACGTCTATTCCCCCTAGTTTCTGTAAATTGAATTTTGATGGGGCCTCCAAAGGGAACCCTGGTCTTTTGGGGGCAGGGTGTCTTCTTCACAATGAGTTAGGTAAGTTGATTTACATAGGCTCCTTCCACCTGTCTATTGGCACCTGTAATCAAGCCAAAGCACATGTAATTCTCTCTGGTATCAAATTAGTAGTGCAAAATGGAATATCTCATCTTCTCATAGAAGGGGATTCAATGGTCATCATTCAAGCCATCAAAAAAGGTAACACCCCAAACTGGACACTCGATTACTTCATATCCAATGCAATCCACTAGTTATCAATATTGTAATCATGGGAAATCTAACACACTTTTCGAGAAGGCAATAAAGTGGTAGACTTACTCCCCAACTTTGGTGTAACCCAAATCCCTCTTTCCCTTTCAACCAATGATTGCATCAAGTGGCTAGGTCTAGCCGTCATTCTGGATAATGATTCCTCCTCTCACATGGCAAGGCAAATGACATTGCCCCAAGTGACCTCACTTTAATTTCTCTTTCTCCCTCAAATCCTTCATTTTGTTCATTCATCTTTTGTCACAACGTGTTTTTCCTTCCAATTCAAAATGGATTTTGGCCCATTTCCTGGTCTATTTTTTAGGGGAGAAAAGCAAGAGATGGCCTTTTACAGGCCTATCATGCCAACCCGGATGAAAAATGTCTTTCTATGTGAATACCCTCGGATTCGTAGGGCTATGGAGGTCATTATTAGGACCGATTATCTACAGAGCTATGGGATTCCTCGAGTCAATGCTGAAATTGCATCACTTATCGTGACCCATCTGTTATTGATTAGCGAAGAAAAAAATAAATTTGTTCTCATCACCCATCATTTCATCCTTCACCATCACTTGATTGGGCTAGAAGACGAATTTTGGGGATTTTTCATGCCTTCATGTTTCATGCTTTCTGGAGATAACAGGGGTTCAAGAGGGGTAGACAGGGAACTGGTCCAAGAATTACAGAGGAGAAACAAGGTGTTGTCGAGGTTTGTGGTAGTAGTCCGTGTGAAATGTAACTCTAAAGTGTTGAAGGGAAATTTTATCTCATAGTTCTACCTAAAGGATCTAGACATGCCCATTGGCCTAATCCTCACATGTGTAACTCATCTTCATGAGCGTGGAGCTTCAGCATACTCCCTGCTCCTCCATGTTTCCCAGTAACAAACCTCAGTTCATTGTTGTAGCACCAGGTTTCATCAAGTGGCTCTTGTGGAGGAGGAAATCATCAGTCCCAAACTTGAGATGGTAGATACTTCTAATTAATGCCAAGAAGGCCTGGCATTATAGATATTACATATAGTTTTTTGGTTTTTTTACTCAAGGTGACATTTTTTCAAAATGTCATATCCAATCACCTTGTTTTCTCTTTAGGCTCTGGTTTTTTATTCAAGGTGGTATATTCTCATGGATACCTATTTAGCCACCATGTCATCTTCTGATATGATATATATTATGTAAAATGGAGGGGACCCAAGAATCCCCCAGTTCATAGCTCCGGTAAAAAGTGTTTACCTTGTCAAAAAAACATGTACGTCTAAATTCATTATTTAACTCTAAGATACCATAAACATGAATCAACATTGTAAGAAAACATTCCCATCTACATCCAACATCAACATCATTGAAAATAAGTAAACTATGTGTCATACAATCTCAAGCCCTCCCCTCTTGGGTTTGGCACTGTAATCAATCCCTGAGCATCGCCACCTCCATAGTGGTCAACATCTCATGATGGTTGCACCACACTCACAGTACTCCCTGATGGTGTTATGCCTCCCCCTCTAGATCACCATGTTGTTGGGTACTCTATGTATCTCGAGTTCCATGGTAGCTTATACTCAACAATATTCTCATAATATTGATCCTCTGCCACTAGTATTGTTTATAGACTCAAAGGCATAATATCTGTAGGAGCCATATTTCCAACAACTCCTTGTGATGTTGTTGGATCACCACTACCTAAATCTGATACAAGGGTCGGTGAAAGAGCTCCAAATATTTCTCTATAGGCCTCACATTGCCTCTTGAACTAACCCCTATACTTTATAGCCTATTCCCTCTCCTATCATAAAGTCAGGACCTCTTATCGAGTTGCCTCTCACTCTTGTCGAGTGGTATCCCTCTCAACTTGGGATAGATCTCTCTCTACCCATAGATGTGTTATCTCCTTTGCATCCCCTACATCCTCTCCCCTCTCACCTCTAATATTTTCCTCCTCCTCCATGGGAACCTTCTCCTTCTCATCACCACCATATTCTCCCTTTGCAGTCATCCTGGACACTTATGTAGTGGTCATCCAATATACAAATCCCACTCCAACTCCTACATCATTTTCATTGTCCCATAGCACCCCTACCTCCTTCAATGGGTTAGCCATGTCAGGACTCAACATATCTCTATGTGATTCATCTCACCTATATACAATGGGCTCTCAAGGAACTATTTATACCTCTATGAATTGCTAACAGACTCTATCAAACCAAATGGCTTATATCATATCAAGCCTCTACCCCTATATCCACCTAGTCTATCTCATCCCAGTCAACTCAACATCAACTCTAGGCCACGCAATAAAGTCTCGGTATGGCCTGCATCTAACCTGATATATCTCAAACACTACAAGTCGATCCGCATACCACGTTAAATCCCTCTCCTTCCTATATCCATGAGCTTGATCGGCTTACCACCTCAGAAATCCAATTGTTAGCTCAATGTGATCACCAGTCACCCATAGTAGCCCTGATGGTCTGATCACTACTATGTGCTCATAAGCCCAGCAATGTAGGAGAAACCCTACATCTAATCATATCCTTATCCTCTCCTAATATGAGCACAACTCACGATATACATGTGTTAGTAATGTTGTGACAAAATAAAATGCTATCTGGTGATCCATTATATCAACTAATACTCTTATTAGCATCCTCAGAAAATTAACACCCCCTGAATCCAAAAGCATGTAGCAATATATCGCCATATGTTGGCTAGGTTTTATGTTTAGCTGCACACACAAACCTAGGCAGTCATGGGATAAATCCCCTTCATTTACCAGTGAAGCTCCCATGCAAGATATTTATTTATTCTAACTACTTGTGTGTAAACTAAAAAATATTTTTTTGCGTATTACTTTCATTGCGAAGCTCATGAACCATAGCCTAGAAATTTTGTAGTTATTGTATTTGGAAGTTGTACATAATAGAAAAGGGAAGAAGATATAGAATTATAATAGCAATGAATAAAAATAAAATTACTTCACAATAAGTAGATCCTAGAGCTTATTGCATCCATACAAAATAAATAAAAACTTAATGAGATTCACAGTTCCCAGCAAATAAAAAGAAAATCATTTAGATTCAAATTCAAGATAACACAAATTTTACCATAATTTTTCACAAAATTCCCAACAAGACTACTAAGACATAAATTTCCATAGAAATCTACCTTATTCTTATTCAACTCCAACCAGTTTACAAAATGAACATGTGAGAATCTCAACACAAAGTTTGAAACCTCTGATGCAAAAAGTACAATAGTTGACTGCCGAGAATTTTTCCCATCATCCAGCCTGCATGCTTCTCTCTCTATTTATAGATTCTAGAAAGGAAGTAAAAATAGGATACATTAATTAGATTTCCACATATGCCTAGCTATAAAATTGCAATAAATTGAGAATATTTCTCCTCAAATTTCTCATTTCCTGACACGCATGATATTTTGAATGTTATACAAAACCAACTACCTTGAATGCAGTGTTAGCTACTTCTAAGTAATGGAATTTTTCCAAATGACTTCAAGTAACCACTTGTAACCAAATTACTAAAGTCTTACAATTCTTCTTGATTCTTTAATTACATCATCAAGAAATGATAAGAAGAACAAGAATAAAAATAAGTATAAGAAGAATAAGTTATTTGAATTGAAAAACCTTGGTCTCTTCCTCGTTTGTCTCTTCAGCCTCATCGTTTCTTTTCGACTGGTATATAACATGTTGATCCAACATATATTGTATTAATTTTTCATCTTCTTTGGCAAAAAATTGCATTTCAGTTTCATATCTGAGGAGTTATTTTACCAAGATTTTTTTGAATCCTTTTACTTTTATTAAGCTTGATCTAAGATTCTTAACATTTTGATGAAACTTTTCCAACTTCTCAATTGAATCACAGGTGAAAGGATTAATGGCTTTATCCATTTCTTGTTTAATAAGCTCAAGAAATTTCTCTATAGTACCCTTTTGGTTTGGATTCAATGTATTTTGTAACAAAATAGATACCATCATCAAGATGATCTAAAGCCTCTTTTGCTTCTTCTTCTAACACTTTCATTTCTTCCATCATTTTATTAAATAGCTTCATGTAAAAGGAAAGAGTCATATTTTCTTACTTACCCTTTTTTACTAATCCCTCTGATACCGTTTGTTCTTCAATCAACACCTTCTCCAGTAATGAATTTATCTTCTCTAGAATCTCCAACTGAAGTTCAATAATCCCACATTCATTGCCTATTTCAAAATTTAAACTCTTCAACTGATCAAAATTATCTTGTAAATCTCTCACTCCAACTAGCACTTCTGAATATTTATCCTTAGCCTTCCCAGTGATCTGTGTTATCCACTCATCCATAACTTTAACTTTATCACATGTTTCTTCCACTTCTGTGATGATTTGAGGGTTAATTTTTTCTCTTGATATCACAGGATGAGAAGACTTTTGCAATAATTTCAAATGCAAAACCATTGAATGGGAAAGAGAGGGGTGAATTTTATTTTACCTTCTATCCCCTTGGGAGATGGATATGAGGGAAATAAAAATACACCATTCCCTAGTGAATACAAGTGGCATACTTTCATTGCACGACGGGAAGGGCTAGAAAGAGGTGAAAAGGGCCTACAGAGTACTTAATAGGGTCATATGAGGAACCTGGAGGAAAAAAAGGGGAGGAGAACATTTTTTTTTTCCTATATGTTCCCTTAGAATAGGGAAAAGAATGACACAAAAATTCACCTCAACCTAGAGGTGATAAGTGTCCTCTTACAAAATTGACTAACTGCGAGAGCATACCTGCGAGAGAGAGCAACTTGGTGACGTTATTACCAGAGCTCCAAGAGGTATTTTCTGATTAAACCTTATATTATTTTGAATCCAAAGATAATTCCATGATCAATGGGATGGTTATAAATCTCCAATTATTCCTATAATTCTCTTTATTTCTCATTATTTCTTGGGACAACAGGGTGTGTCTATACAGTTTGAGTTTCCCTAAGAGATACTTGAGTCTTGTGAAATATTTGAAAATTACATCATGTATATAATTATTCTATATTTATAATGAATATTATTTTTACTCCTAAATCCTTACATATATCCCATAATTATCCATAGAAGATTAGGTACTTGTTTAGACTACCCACTCTTTACACGTTAGAAACCCGATGTTGCTCAATTTGTCCCTAAACTTCCACAACTTTCCTAAAGTTTCATAAATCAGTTCCAACATGTCCTTATCTCTTCAATACCACCTTTGGATGAGTTTTATCCTTTCATTTCATCCTATAGGATACACAGCAGTCCTGAGAAGGTAAGAATTGGCCTTTCGAGGCCTACTAAGAAACTAGTCATTAGAAGCATTTCATTAAATGAAATTTCTGACCTTGTCACATTATTTAAAACACACATACTTTATTTATCATCATGTTTGAATTACTTGAAATATCAATGTGGACATGACACAATAGAAAAAATGACCAAAAGAGGGTTTCGGGGGGGGACTCGGGAGTAAATTCTTCGAATTTGGGTAAGTTATCATGCTTGAAAGTTTCAAGTTTTATGTTGCACATTTGCATGACAAAAAATTGTAATAAATCTCATAAAATAGATCAAAAAATTAAAACTTAGGGGTTTTTTCTTTGAACAAATTCGCCACAACAAAAAAAATTACTAAAAACTTTTTCACAATTTTGAAGATACAAATGAATCACCAAAATTAGGGTTTCAACCCTAAAAGTGAAAATATTTTGCAAAAAAGGTCCAAAAAAGTTGAAATTTTGATGGTATCTTCCTTGAATTATTCATCCACTTGAAACAAAATAATTCTTAAAAATCACATTTTATCTCAAGCTATAGGCAATCAATGAAACTAGGGTTTCACCCCAAAATTTTCCCAAATCTATGCTTTGATATTACTAGTTAAGATCTTAACATATAATAATTTATAAATGTGAATAATATAATATATATCAACACAATTTAACAGATATTTTTGGGCCAATATGACTAAATATTTAATATAATCATAATAATACCCTTAAGGTAGGGCATGTAATACTCAAGGAAGGAATAGCTCCATGATCTCCCAATATGGGAATTCCACTTCAAGGGGGACACCTTCAATATCCTTCTACTAATTATAAGACTCCACATATACATGGCATATCTTATAATGATACTCATTTCCTTAATATAAGCATGCATTATTCTTAATGGATGGGTAACACATAATCCCAGTGGAGGTCGACTCATTACCTAATATAGATCATTCTTATGTGACTCCATATATTATAAAAATTTAATTAATTAAGGGGTATTTGTGCCACATGTAGCTAGAACCATCAACATGTGTAGGTTATAATATCATCTGTTAAGGTACATAACAACATCTCAATAGCATTATGATCTAATAGATAAGGAATTCCAAAAACATGGGGTGGATAAGAATCCATAAGGATGTGACACTTGTGAGTAGGAAGAGAAATATCACTATGCTTGATGGGTTGTTAATTAATCTGATTTTTGGGATGAAAGGGCATAGGGAGAAATAATATGAAAATTGAAAATAATGAAACCATAGAGCTCCTAAGGTGCTTAAAAAGATATTCAATTAAAAATTCAAGTTCATCAAATTTGTACACCCTAATTAAATTATGTTAAAGAAAGTTTACAATAATAAATAGGATAAAAGGGCTTGTTATAAAATATTATTTTGATCTAATTAATTCATAATTAACCATACATTATCCAAATAATGCATTAATACTTGTAACAATGATAAACAGTGATATGATATCTCAAATACACAAGAGGCTATGAATACTTAGCTATGTAGGTAAAAGAAGATGATATATGGATATATAAACAAGTGGAAAAGGTAAATAAAAAATGTAGATGATTTGTTATCAGTGCTAGAACTGGAAACTAAGTTATCACAAGATCGTGGGAATTTTTTATGTTCCATCCTTGGAAATGTATGGTCATGTCTAGAGAAGTATTGTATTGGACCTTTTGATATTAGGCTCTATAAATAAACATGTGTTTCACTTGCCTATAAATGTGTTTCATTGTATGTCACTTTTTCTCACACTACCTCGAGATAACATGTAATCACCTACAAAAAATTAGAAACCCTAGACACCTATTATACCCTTCATTAAAGCATTAAATAAATAAAATGATAAATCATGTGTGTGGTGAGGTTATACCACCCTTAGCAATTGACCCCACTGAACCAATCCAAGTTATGTACTACATGCCTTCATACAAGATCAAGTCTCATGTAGTTCTCCTAGGTGTTTTTTCAAGTGTGATTATTTTATAAATCAATCCCCTAAGGGTTCCCTTACGTATTTTGACACAAATATAGTGAGATAACTATATAATATAGAATCTACCCAATGTAGTAGTAGTGTGCTTCAATTGTGTGACCTAACCATGTATCCCTTGAAACCCTTTGACAATGTTTGGAGTGAATTTTCTCTTACTACGACATGGCTCTATGAAATCTGCATGCTTGGAAATGGAGGAATATAGAATATTTTATCTAGTTGATTGCTTCAAAATTGTAATAGTAGTTTCTCTAAATGATGTGAAAATGATTTAAGAATATCTAGGAGAGCCTTGAGTGCTTTTGGAGTGATATTTACAATAATAGATTGTAAGAGTGTCATCAAAGTTATAAAGTGATATTGACTTGCTTATATAGCCTTTCATAGGTGAAATATTACAATAATTCCAACCCTAGGAAGATGAAACAACACAATAAAGATATTCAAATTGAAAACATAGTTGAAATATTAAAGAGGGAAAGACCGTACATGTCGTCTATGACCATATGATACATCCTGAACAAACTTTATGGTCTAGGATTCTAAGCATGTGGTGTAAAACATAAATTTATAGAATGATGATCATGGAGGATTTACTACTTTGGTTGATTACTATTTCCAAATTTTTTGATAGAGCAGAGGGTGGAGAGGATAAATTCATGAAAAATATAAAGAGATGTACTTATCGACTTTCAAATGTGAACATGTGTCTTAGCAAGGGAGCATATCCAAACTTTTCATTATAAAAGGATAAGCTACCAAATTTTAGTGTCAATAACGTGTATCAAGGATTTATTAAGTCAAATGTAGCCAATCAAGAACTATAAATACACATGATGTGATAAATTAAGGTGTAAATAGGATTTGATTAGCCTTGTTTGCTCCAATGCAACCCTAAGACACTTCTTGTGACTGTTAAACTTGTTTTATGGCTTAATAGTTGTAAATAGATCCAATTTTACCCTAATACATGACATAATGTGACAATTTAATGTGTATTAGGGATGGATAGGTCACACATTCACTAATCCAACCGTGATACATGTAATGTAATAATTTCATTTGTATAGGATCTTGATTAGTTTGAATGATGTCAATCAAGACCTATAAATGCACATGATGTGATAAATTAAGATATATTATAGCTTGATTTTTCTCATGAGCTAATAAATCCCTAACACACTTATTGTAACAATTAAATATGTAGTAGGGCTCTATAATGGTATACGTGGTCAATTTAACCCTTATATAGGATAAAAAGGGGTGATTTAATGTGTATTAAGGATATATAGGTTGCATTTCCACCAATCCAACCTTAATACATGTATAACAAAGATTGTATGTGTGTTATGGCTTGATTCATTTAAATTAGGCCAATTTAATCCTATAAATACACATGATGTGACAAATCAAGGTTTATTAGGGTTCAATTTGCCTCATTTATGCTAATGAAACCCTAACACACTTATAATAATAATCAAACATATGTTTGGCCTCAATTTCCACAAACGATGCCATTCAGAACCTAACACAGTTATTATGACAATCTAATGTCTATTTGGGATTTTTTGGGCCTTTCACTCTAATCGAGCACTAATACATCTATTACAACAATGAAACATGTATTGAGGCTCATTTTTTTACAAACAGGGCCAATACGACCCTAATACATGACATAAAGTGACAATTTAATGTGTATTACAAATGGATAGGTTTCATTTTTACCAATCAAATCCTAATACATGTATTGTGAAAATTGGGCATGGATTAGGGCTCGATTTATTCAAATAGGGATAATCGATCCTCATAAATACATATGATGTGACAATTTAAGGTGTATTGGGGATCGATTGGCCTCATTTACACCAATATAGTCCCAACACACTTATTACAATGGTTAAACATGAATTGGGGCTTGATTTATGTAACCTTAACCAACTAATATATAACATAGTTATTGAGATAATTTAATGTGCATTAGAGATTGATTAGCCCCATTTTCACCAATCAAACCCTAACACACTTACTACAATAATTAGATGTGTATTAGATATCGATTGGTACAAACGTGGATAATCTAACTCTAATACATAACATAATGTGCAACTATTTAATATGTATTAGCACTTAATTTACACAAATGGGTCCAATCAAGACCTAACAAAATTACTATGAAAATTAAACGTTCATCATATCTTGATTGGTGCAACAAGACAAATCTAACATTAATAGATGTTAAATTATTGAGTATGTTTATTAGGGTTAGATTCATCATGTTTGAACCAACGGATCAATGTTACATGTTTTATCATCATAATAAGTATGTTACGTCTTGATTGGCACAAATGAGGTTAGGCGGTCCCTAATACACCTTAATTAGTCATATTGTGTGTATTTGAGCTTGGTTCACCACAATTGAACCAATTTATTCCTCGTGCACATTGAGATTGTGACAAATTGTTCCCTTCTATCCCAAATTGGTCCCAAATCTACTTGCATATATATGATCATACATAATCAAGATGCAGTTTAGTAAAAAATCTTAAATAATGGCATTTACCTATGAAATAATGTAATATGTCTCAATTGGTTTTCCTTTTTACAAAATTATTTGCACATTTTTATGTTTTAATTTTACTATGCATGTGCTAACATAATAACATTAGTATTAGTGTCAAGATAGGGTATAGCTTTAAAAACATCACCTAAAATTCGTTGAGCACATTCAAAAAACTCATTTATTTTGCTCGCGTCTTTTTAAACAATTGTTATAAAGGGTTGAGATATTATTTTGAGATTTATTGGGTGTTGGTAAATTTTTTTAATATGGAAGGGTGAAGAAAATAATGGAGATAAAAACTTAAAGAAACATTTTTTCCCAAAAATATATAGAAGTTTAAAGGACTGATGTATTACTACATTTATGACTTATTAACAAATTTTAACATAAAAATATAGTTAAATCTCTTAATGTTTTCTAAATTATTTTTCAAAATTTAGAAATTTTTTAATAATTTTGTGTCTATTAGATTTCGAACAAATATTCTTGAATACAAATCAAAGACACTTTTTAATAACATAGAGAAAATGTATATTACATTTGTTAAATATGAAATGGGCTTTTGTAAAAAGATTATGCACTTAATTATTTACAATTTACATCCAATATGTGTGGATTGAGCTTGATTATTTTTAAATATTCTATTATAATTATTTATATAGTTTTGAATTAGTATTTTTTTCAAGATGAAACCTTTGTTCTGCAATATTTGTGTTAAACAAACCCCAAATTACTTTGAAATTGTAAAAAATCTCTTAGTATATATGCATTAAATACAGAAATGTTAGAATTGTTATAGTATCACATGGTTCCCAACACATCAAGAATGTGAGTGAAATTAATAAAAAAAGGAATGAAAATGTTTATCTGAACTTAAAACCCAAAGTTGAATAACCTATCGATGTTCCACCCAAATACCATACATGTTCATTACAGAAATCGAATATAGCAATTTTTCTTAATGAAAAGGGTAATGTTCATAAATATAAGAATGGACTAAGTTTTTTATCTCATGTGATAAAAGTAATCAGAAATGTATTCAATCATGATCGTTTAATTCATTTAAGTTGGCATAATTTTCCTAAAGAGAAAAATAATTGTACCTTTTGTAGAATAAAAAAATATGATGATGACATTAATGATAAAATGATGCTTCAACATATGGGTATGATAGGAAAATCAAGAATAGACCAAAAGAAGAATGCAATAACTTGTGTATCATACATTTTACAAAGGAAGAATGGAAAAAATTATTAACAAGTACATTAATAATGAGAATACGGGGATAGAACAAACAAATTGTGGGTATCAACTAAAAGCAGCAGAACATAAACCAAATTAACCATCAGGGAAAATAAGTATACAAGGAGTGTTAGCCGATTTTCTAATATTTTGATCTACTTTATTTGTTTCTTATTAAATTATTATTTGTATTTGTTAATAGTGTATTTTTAGGTTTCTTTTGTTTCATATTTCTAACCATATTTGTTTTACTAGTATATGATATATTTGAATGTACAGCTGATGAAGATGATGTATTTTTCATCAAACAAAATTGTCTACACACACATACATCCAATTTGTGATTAGTAGCTTATGGTATATTTATTTAATATGTTTTTTACACTCTTATAATTAGCTTGTTATTTGTTTCTACTCAGGAAAAAAATTTAAAATCATATCTTTAGATTATCATGTTAGAGTAGGTATTTACCTTTATTGTATTTTTCCTCACCCACTTATGTGTGTGGATATTTCCTTTTATTTATTTAGATATTAGCAGGATATTATCTAGTTGTTAGGTATAGTTGTTTCCTTGATCTATGGTATTGACTAGATCCTTAATGTCTAGTTCTTTCATAAATCTATGAACTTTAACTAGTTCTTTGATGACTAGTTCTTTCCATGATTTATGGTTTGATCTATGACCTTGATTGGTTCTTAGATTTTTATTCCTTGCCTATATAAGCAAGGCTCATTCTCATTGTATTTCATTGAGTTCCATAATAATATATGATATTGTTGCTCATTTGTTTGCAAAGGTTTTATGTAAAGTTATTCTGGTGAATTACTTTCATCTTATTTATCATGGTGTTTGATTAGCATTTGTGTTCTTGGCTTGGTATGATCTGGTTATCGTTCCTTTTAAGGTATCAGAGAAGGATATTTTCGTTGACATCTGTCTATAAGTTTCATTTTGTAAGTTTTTTTTTGTATATTCATATATTCAGAATTTGTTTTTAGTTTGTTGTTACATGCATTTTTATGCAAAACAGATCCATAGGGTGAGTCCAAATCAGATCAGCCTGTGTCTAGACAAGTGTGATATACCTCTAATTCTATTTAGAGGTATAAGCAACCAACCACTCATATATTTCTACTAGAAAGATAGTGAAGAAGATCTTGTACAAACAATCATACAGATTCTGCTCCACCCACGTGCATGTGTCAAACTCTAGATCTAGTGTTAGACCTAGTGCGGCGTATTCTTATTCTAGGTCATGCGTGCAGATCAGGATTCAAAATCTTGGCACTTTTAGCAAGGGAAATACCAAAACGGTCGTGCACAGGGGAGAGAAGAGCACATTTCTGATAAGGTGTGAAAGTATCAGAAAGGATTACATGCGAAGAAGAGAGACAGGTTCAGGACTTAGCCATTTTTTACGTTGAGGATATATTTATTTGGAGATAGCATGCGAAGCATTCAAACTAGTTATAAAGTTCCACTTTTGTGACACACATTGGCTATTTTTTAAGTGCCATCATCTACGAATCTCTTTGTATGGATGTCTTGATGAGAATAGATCCATTACTAGAAGTTAACTAAAAGTAGTCTATCGGTTATTGCACTTGCAGGTGTGGCGTATACTTTTGTAATGAGATCATGTATGAGCTAATAACAACACATGCATTACCTATTTTTGGAAACCAATAATAGAAACAATAAGTAAGTGAAAGGGATTATGTCTTTAACTTCTTCAATACAACTAGTGTTCAGTAGAGACTTTGTAGTAAATTTCAGTAGCAGGGCGTATACATATGATGAACTGTGTTATAGTGATATTGATAGTTGACAAATTATGTTACGCACATGAGCAGTATACTACTGTTATTGTAAGGAAGATTTTGTGTAAATGTGACTGCATTGTAATATCAATGGAGATTATGGAATGAAATTGGAGGATGTTATTTTGGTTATAGGTGGATCAGTATTGCAGAGCTTGATTTCATCTTGACATTGTCTATTAAGTCTGTTATTCTCTAACTCTAGATTCTCCAACATGCACTGTAGAGTAATATATTAGTCATAGATCTGAATGCATTAAAGTCTGACATCAATTGCTAGGGCATCCTGCAACAGACAACCGTAAGACGAAGAGTGTGCCTAGTACCTTGATTCTATCCAACTTCGAGAGCGAGCTCATTAGTCTAGGATGAGTGATTCGTCTAGCGCGCCTTGGCTCTAGTATTGGTGAATGTCTTAGGTTGACATCATTCAAAGTTGCTATTGCTTGGAACCTATTATGTGAAGTTGCTTTCTAGGATGGTTCATCGATGAATTGACATCACCTTGAGTCTTCCACCTCTCAGAAAGGAATTAGTTACATATAATCCTAAGGGATACGTGAAAACCTAGAAGAAGTAATACTCATGACGGTTCAGCACCTGGATCCATGTCAAAGTTCTAACGCAAACGCATGTGAGTGGAAAACAATCTGTATGATAGTTTATATGAGAGTATTTTTCTCTATATTTCCAGTAGAATAAGTACAAGTGGCATTGATTGCTCTATGCATCTGGGGGTAGTAATCATGGAGGTATCACACAGGTTTTCTGGAGTGTATGGAAGAATTTCATGATGCATTCATGATGTTGATCTTATTTAGATCTCCATGCCACCTGGATATGTGGTTCAGTAGTGTTTTGGATAGTTAATGTTCTTGGGGGTATCTCAGTTTCCACTTATTCGTGCCCAGATGGTAGCTGAATTCTAGATTTTGGTACTTCTCATCACAATGGGAACTTACTTACAACGCATTCCACTGTTTATCAAGATCTGATGGTCTACTTCCAAAATTGAGGTGGAGATTAAACTGATGGCTAACTAAATCCCACCCACGTGATAAGGTGGTACTAGCAGGTTTAGTGAAGGATGGCAGTATCCAAGATGCAGTAGATGTTCCTAAGAGCACTAGGAAATTTGCAAGTTAAGTATATCAAATTTGTCAGGTGCTAGTTAAGGGAGGTAGAGAATGACTTTTACGACCACATGGGGAAGAAGTGGGTTGGAACTCTTGAGGAGCCTAGATGGTGCACTTGTTACTCATGGTATTGTGGAGCTCATGAAGTTCTAGACTATATCAGCTTTGAGAGCATTGAGGACACTTCCCCCATCTGGGAAAGCATTGGTTTCTCAAGTAGATTCCCTGAGTCAGGCTTTCACATGAAATATTTTGCACATCTCAATTAAAGATAACTTGGGTCACGAGTTGATAACGCATGGCATGGTAGATCCACCTTGCTATACCTTTCCCTTGCTCTTGAGGGAGTTTTTCATAGTATCTGAAGTATGAAAAGAACGTCAACAATCATAATCCTAAAGTAGTGGGAGAATAGGAGCTGAGTCGTATAAGAGGCACAATGATGGTAGTGCATAATGTACTTCGATTGTTATATGGGAGTACCCCATCTTTCAAGTGTATCATCAGCATAGAATATAGGTGCACTGATGTTTATGGACTAACTTCTAGGAGTGGCGTACGCTTGGGTAGACTATCTCAAGTAAAATAGTTCATGTTTCTACACACTTTATAGTCTTCAAGGCTTTGGTCAAGAAACAATCTTCTAGTATCATAAAGAACCTTCAGCTACAGGTAATGGGATCAGGAGGTACTAGGTCAACTCTAAGTTTCCAGTGGATCTAGTGGAAACTCAGATGCATTATTCACCAACGTTAGGAGGTTCTTGGACTCCAGGTGGGCAATGGTCTTAGTACCAACCCCAAGAATAAAACTTTACATGGAGATATGGCTAACTGTCTGATGCATTCCAGAGATATAGGGGCATAGAATACTGTTGTTGAAGCATTTTCTTATGTGTGAAATACATGTAAAATCGCGTACACCCCCACGGAATCACTTGAGCATTCTGAGTGTAGAGGTAAGCTAATTTTCTACTACACTTAGCCAAGGGTGTACACATAGCTAGTATAGAAAGTCTTTGGGGGCCATTCTTGATCAAACTTTGTGCCAAAGAAGAATAGGAAAGCTTTGGAAAAGAGTAGCACATCCATTGATATTTGTAGCAGAAAAGTATAAGTGCACTCAAGGATATTAGAGCTAAGGCACTACTGAAATTGTCAGAGAGTCATGATGTCCATTTTTAAAACACATGTTATCTAAGATTTTTGATGAGCGCTACACTGCAAGCTCATGCATGCTTCAATGGTTCCTTCCAGGGGCCTCATTACTTCATCTCATTTTAGGAGGATCATTATCACATGAAGACATACACTGATGGGGACGTGATAGATGTCATTGAAGCATCCTATACATACTGAGGCAGTTTGAAATATAGACTAACTCGGGCTCGAGACTACAGTTTTTAGAAGCACAGATCACATCTCATGGAAAAACAGTTGGAGAAACTATCAGCATCATTTACACACATGAGACATGTATCTAGACTTTGGTGTCACATAGTTGTGAAGTATAAGGTCACACAAAGGATAGTTTTAAAAGGCTCGTGATATACAGTGAGCTGGGTTGTTGTTAGATTGTGCAGCTAAGTATGCTTCATTGATGAAAAACCATGATGTTAGGATGCTGCCCATTATCTACAATACGTGATAAGAAAGAACATTTCAAGCTAGGTGTAAAATTTTTAGATCATGAGACGGAAGACGCAGTTGATGGCTCCATTAACAAGTCATAATCCATGTCTTGTTATAGATATTGGTTGTACGACAGAGTAGGAGGTTTTAGATAACTTTAAGGGACTTTTACACCCACTTACAAGATGGATTTTTTACGCCTTATACTTACTCTTGCTTTTTTTTGGGTGTGGAGATTTTTTTGGTCTTCTTGAATCAATATTAAAGTGTTAGATTTTAAATGGTTAAGTTTTGAGACTTCAGGAGCATTCTGCAGTCGTCTATTGTGATGTTGATGTGTCATTGTTGTTAATTGGTTTTCAACATCATGACAATTTTTTCAGCCATGGGAAGATGAAATATCATGACTTTCAAACTTCTAGGGTTGTCTTGATGACTTCTTAAAAGGATTGTAATCCTATAAATGGAGGTATTAGGGTATCTTGAAGATATCTTGAGTGTTCAAGAGGTCTTGAGTCTTAGAGATCAAGAGGTGATCAAGAGTGATCAAGGTTAATAAATTGGGTCTCTATTGTGGTTTAGATGTGATTTAGCATCTTTGGAATTCTGTTATGAGTGTAGACACCAAAATTAGGTCACACTCCCCTTGTCCCTCGACAAATAAACACCTCTTGATCACATTCACCTAACCATGGCCCCTTTCACCCCACTCTAATATTAATTTAATTAATTTAATTAAATTAATTCATTATCTCACAATATTTATTATTTAAATATCCTAATTGAGATAATTCTCACACCACCACCTCACCTATACACATCATCAAGCCACCTCACCCTAAGACCTATTCTTAGTATGTTTCCATAACTAACTAAGACCTACCTAAACCCTAAAAATCAAAGCCTACATTCCCTCTAACCACATTCCTGTTCATATTAGAAAGGAAGCTTCCATTCTAATCTGCGGAGCAAAAAATGAATGAGATCCTAGAAAATCAAGGAGATCTACCTAGTTTAGTAAACCTAGGAAATCCCACCCTAACCAACGCCAATTACCCTAAACTGCCACCTGTTAACCCAAGAACTGCCATCAGTTACCATTTAACCCCTAAAACAACCTTATTTCAAGGTTGGCACATTTCTGAGAGATTGACACATCTTTTGAGAACAAGAGACAAAACCAGAGCTGCATGCAAGTAGAATGAGCATTCGTACACACATAAGAGTGCCCATAACCAGCATCAAAAGCACCCGTAAAGCCATCGGCCTTCACAGGAGCATTCGGGGAAGCGTCAGCACCACATCAAGTTCCTTCCATTTGATCACCCACCATTGCCAACTTGACATCAAGCTCGTACAACAGTAAGTGTTTATTAACCAACACTTGTCTATTATCATTTGAGGAAACTCCTTTACTTCTGTTATCAGTTTCTGCTCCCATTTCCATTCCGCCACCATCTACCTCCATGAAAACTAGACCATTCCTTCATCCACACTATTAAACTACCCATCTTTGGATTTTAATCATTCTTGTGCATCCCTGAGACCCACACAAACCTTTTTATTTCCCTTCCATTTTCATCTAGCCTTAGATTTGTCACCCCACCAAGTTTTTACTAAGTTTCTTGTACCACAACCATACTGGCATCGGTTACCTACAACCTTCACTGGTTAACCTAAACTAACATTGGTCATACCAAACCGATGTCAGTCTCTATGTATTTGACCAGAAACCAAGAACAAATCTTCCACTCTCTACCCAATACCCAAAACGGCCTAGAACCTGGCCCTAACCAATACCTATATTCTGATAGAGACCTTGACCTTCAGATTCAGTCATAGTTTATCCTGTTATGAATGAAGTTGCTTATTATAAACGAATGAGATACCTAAATTATTTTAACTACAGTAGGATTTCCTTTATTGTTACCATTAAGTTGTTTTAAAATAGTGGATTGACAGTCATCTATGAAGTATCACACTTCCTGAATCTAGCACACACTAGGCAGTCCACTGCACATACTATTTAACTTTCATTTGGTGGTCTTGTTTTCCATTTAGGGTAGTTCCTCCAAGAAAAAAGGAATTTCTCACTATCATCTGTGGATCAAGAATTCATACACACATAATAACCTATAACCAGCATTCTAACAGGTATTCCTTCTAGCCCTTTACCCTTATCTATTTCATCAACATTCGAAGAAACGCTCTAGAATCAGGTGAAACATTTTGGCACACCCAGTGGGACCCATTCAGGGTTCTTTACATTCTTTCATTTCTAGGTGAAAAGTTGCATGTTTGTTTCCTTTCTAAAAAGTTCTCACATTAAAATTTCTCCCCTAGAACCTTCTCTTCTATTGTCTAAAAGCAATCATATTTTGGTGCTTAAAAAAGAACACTTCTTCCCTTTCATTAGTATCACATTAGTGAAAGATCATCCCTTTTCCTATTCATCTTTTTGTGTCATCGAATTCAACATTTTGATTTGGGCTTAAAATTAATTACATTTCATTCTGATTTACTACATTAGCTCACATTAATTGAGGGTAACCTATACGCTGGAAGTCATGCCCAGCTGATGGTTGACAAACGAGTCGTATAAAATCACTTCCTTTCTCTTTATCTCTCTGATTCTTACCAAACATCACAAAATTAAAAATATATACACATTCTTAAACAACATCTCATTCGGAATAAGTTGTAGGTGATCACACAATACAGTACAGTGGGCACCCCGTTGGTTATCTCTATCCAGTACCCCATCATAGGATGGCACACCCCCGTCATAACATAACCTGAAACCTCTCCTTGTAGATCTCCTTCTTTTTAGGAAGCTATCCTCACCAAAAATTATATTCTAAAGTTCATGATTCATTCCTTAAATAGCATAAGCTAAACAAACATAATAGAAAAAGCACTCTTATGATTGTGTTTTTCTCAGTGTTTCTGCTTGGCTTGCGTTTTGAGGTGAGAGGTCACGTTATTCATTTTCTTATTTTCCTTTGCATGCTCCTCATCACATTTGATGTATTCCAGCTTCATCTGAGTGTGCCTGGACCATATTCTCATCATTCTCATAGTTCTAGGTTTGATTCCACATCTAATTTTAACTCACAACCGCATTTTCTACATTGATGTTTCAATTTCACAGTAACCGGTGTCGGTCTAGCGACCATCATTTGTTTCACCCAACCAGCATCAGTTTACTGTTCTTTTGGTTAACCTACCCAAAAGGACACTTGTTTCACCTTCTTTGTTGTTCAGAGTCTCTATCACTCTTATCATATTCATTTTCCTAGTAAATTCCATCAGTAGCTTACATAATTGGCAAATTATTGGCCTTTTACCTTCTTTTGACAAACTATCCATTCCCCATAGTGACCAATAGCGGTTACCTATGACCGGCATCAATTTACCCTAACCAACATTGGTTATCCTGTGTAATTTTTCTAGATGACATCTTAGCTCTAATTCACCTAGCACCACTTGTTTTTTCCTATTTTTATTGTATTTTTGTGTCATTTATAGAAAGCAACCCTGCCACGTCAGCACTTGTTCATATGGTGCTGACCCAAAGCCAAGAAAACACCCTCATAGTCCATGTCATTCGTCAAACACTCCCACCTAGTCCTTCACCACCTTCTATTTTATCACCCATGGATTCTACCTAACCTATCACTATCGCCACAGGAGATGAGGAGTTCACATGACTCCTTGACCAAAATCCTACTGCCTTGCAGTTTTATCTTTCCCATGCGTCCACTCGACATGCATTAGTTCAGTTGATATATGGCATGCCCATATCTATCCCCCTGACACTTGCTCCTACTTCTGCTCTAACCTCCTCTGGCTCCATGCTACCTGCACCTGCATTACCCCGAGTCATTTCACATCTAGGCCCCATACCTGCTATGACCTCCACATCTACCACATTTATTACACCCGCCACATCCAATATACCTTTTCCAACCACTCAGAACATAACCTCATCTATTCCTATTGTCTCGCATATACCTATAGCTACACAACCACCCCTGGTGCCGGTGACCCCTACCCCTTTTCAAAATGTTGTTCTTTCTATTCCACAATCCTTAGCCCCCATTGCCACTAGGGTCACCATGACCCTTACACCTCCATATACGTACTATCAACAACTTGTTGTTTCATCTATCATTCATTTTGGGTACGTGCCCCCTATTTCACTTCCTCCTTCTCAATCTACCTATACAGCATCACCATATATAGGAATGCCACCTCCATCGTATGTTCAACACCAACCACCTTTCGCTACAGGAGGTACCCATACATCACAACCTACCAATGACCTAATCAAGTTAATGATGGACAAGATGTAGACATTAGAGGCATCGGTTTCTGGCACATGTAACTCTCTCACCTACGATGAGATTTGTAATGAGCCCATCCACCCATCCATTCCTATTCTTCCATATCCTATACATTGGGAAATGCCTAAATTTAACCACTTCAATAGCAAAGAGGACCTGCAACAACACTTGCAATCTTTCAAACACAGTTTTTATTTGATCGTCCATGATGACACTCTACTTTTGAGGAATTTTCCCATGTCTCTCACTGGACCCGCATTAGACTAGTATAGTGGGTTACCTAGACATTCTATCTTCTCATTCAATTAGGTAGCCCAGGCCTTCTTGGATCACTTCTCCATCAATGTTTTTAAGAAGGTTACCATGACTGACCTCTACTCTATGTGTCAATATGACGATGAATCTATCACAGATTTTGTCACTCATTGGTGTAGCCTAATCAATCAACTCACATTCTAACTACCACAAACCAAACTCATAGAGATCTTCACGTAGGCTTGTGTTAGACATATCTCTCCAACCCTACAGGTGTAGACTTTCCAAACCTTCAATGAAGCATTTACCATGGCACGAAAGTTAGAGATTTCGGCCATCAAAGAAAAGAAAATCCAACTACACAATATGAACTTAGCATTCAAATCGAATGATACCTCTTCTTCTTCAAAACCGCATAACAATTATTCAAAAGCTAAGGGAACCACTAATGCAGTGGTACTCAAATCTAGCCCAGCTCATCCATCAAATTAGGCTAGCCCCTCATTTAATATTTCTCCTATCCATACTTTTCAATTTAGACGGGAACAATGGAAATACACCCCAATTGGGGATCCTTACTCTTATATCTTAGAAAATATCCTTAAAGCTAGGGCCATCACTCTTCCTCCTATAAAACCACACACTATTTTTGACCCTGATTGCCCCACACCTGCGTGGTACAAATAACATGACTTATGCAATTATCATCGAGTAAAAGGTCATAGTGATGATAATTGCATCACTTTCAAAAACATTATCCAAGAAATGCTTAAGAAAGGTGAGTTAACCTTGGATAATCCTAACACACCTGCTAATCAAAACCTTCACATATTAAAAAAACCATTTCCTAATCATGCCCCTTCTTCTGATCAAACCGGAGAGACCTCAACTCATGATAGCCATACCTGTGAAGTCCATGCTATTTTTAGTGACACACCAGCCACTTCCCAATTACCTCATATTCCTTCCATAGAAGAAATTCTAGCCTAAAGTCCTCCAGCTATGCTTGAACCTACTTCACCTATACCTTCACCAATAGAGGAACACCCTTTGTCTTCCCTCACCTGTGAAGGAGCCTCCTATTAACATCAAGACCATTTCACCTTTGGCTTCTTTGCCTAGAGATCCATCGCCCATGGTACCCCTTCAACAGAAGCACCCATTATCTCCTCCATCCACAGAGGAGCACCCATTATCCCCTCCACCCATAGAGGAGCACCTATTTTCTCCTCCATCTATCAAGGATCCAGTAGAAATATCTTTGCCTCTAGGTGACCATTCTCCATCAATTACCCAAGATCCTGTAGACTTACTTTCGGCTCTTTTACCCATGGAAGATGAAGCTAGAAAATTCCCCATCTCTAAGACACATTTTACGGGAATCACCATTGGATCCTCATCAACCTCAACAGTGCCATTCTCATGCTTATCCAATCACCTAGATTATGTAGATAGAGCCTTCCTTTGGGGGTGTCTTTTGCTTCATATCTAAACACAAATGTAAATGTCACTTGCTGACACTTCCACTATCTACCCAAAAATATTTCGGCCAATCGAACCAAACACAACCACAACTATCACAAATTCCACCATGATACCACTCATGGCTCAACTCACACCCCTACCCATAACCCACAATGCATCTACATCCAAACCTACACCTACATCATCTTCCTCACCTAAACCTATTACTACCTTAGGGGTCATCCCAACCATTAGCCTTACTCATCCACCCATCAAATTAGATTTAGTTACATCCTCCAAAACCAACACCAAGCTTAATCTAGCACCCAACCAGAAGAACCAATCCCATAGAACTCATACTCCAACCTCGTTGATCACACCTTCATCACCTTCACCCTTGTCATCTGTCCTAGGACCTCACCCTTCCAACATGGTTAAGAAACCTCCACCCACTAGTAAACTAAAAATGTAGAAACCCATTCCACCCTCGCATACCTCTACCATACTCAAGCACCCGACACGACTTACACCCGCACCTGCAACATCTTTACCACCCATTCCTCTAATACCATTGGTAACTTCTTCATTACCCACTAATCTTTAGTCTCTTTCCCTCACACCCCCTGCATAACCTATTCCATCTATCTTCATAGCACCTCGGTTATCCCTGTGGCTAACACACCCCCCTTCCACCATCTACCTTTCCCTCTAGATCTTGTGTGCCCATATCACCTTTACCAAAGAAGATGAAACCTAAGGGAAAAAATATGCTACCCTCCGATAAGGTAGTCAAACCAACCACACGCTCTCTTGTTAGTTCATCTACCCTACTCTTACCCAAGAAAACACGACCGACACCTAATACCACACCAGCACCTAAAACCATATCTCAACCAACTCCTCCTCATGTAAAGACCCTTCCTCTATAATCAGCCACACCTATACCCAAACCCACTTTCACTTACCATTTTGATCCACTAGTGGGATCCTATGCCAAAATCTTAACCAACCTCCTTGAGACTTATGTCATTACATTACCGCCGCTCAGACCTTATGACCCTCTCAAACCCAAACCAAAAGGGTTTGACGACACCAAAATTTACACCTACCATCATGTGCCAGGGCATGATGTAGAGAAATACAAGGCTTTGAAAACCATCCTTATCCAATTGTGTCCTCCTAAAGAAAACTTTGACAATGATGACATTCTCGATGAGGACCCCATTTCACCAACACCCATTCCCACAGTTCTTCCCTCACTTCCTACTCAACGACCTAGACCTTCACCCCCACAACTCCTAGAACCAACCCTGAGATTTGAAATTAACATGGTTCACATCAAATAACTAGCCAAACCTCCACCCAAATGTTAGTGTGCCCAGCTCATCTCACAAGGTTCCTTCCCACCATTTGGCTTTTTCCCCTCTTGTCTCTATACTTTTCATATCTCACCTCCTTCAGCTACCTCCCCACCTCAAATCAACATGATCCACGTTCCTACCTATGCTTAGAAGGAAAAAGGCAAGGAAAAGGCAACTGACCCACCAACCAATCCTATACCCAACTTACCACCTACACCCACACCTAAAATCACTATCTGTAGCCCCACATATCCTATTTCTAATGGGGTTACACACCATGCGATGCTCAACTACACCAATCCCCCCTCAAAATGTCCATATATGACCTCATCCAAACCTCAAAATCCCATCATCAAGCTCTCATGGAGGTCCTTCAATCTATTGAGGTTTTACCCAATGACCCTACACCCGTAGCCTCCATTATTAAACCCCATGTTGGGGTGTGGAGACTATTTTTTGGTCTTCTTGAATCAATGCTAAAGTATTGGAGCTCGAACGGTTAAGTTTGGAGCTTTTTGTAGTTTTCTGTTGTGACGTTGTTGTTAATATGTTGTTAACTGGCTGTCAACATCGGGACTGTTTTTCCAGCCGTGGGAAGTTGAAAGATCATAACTTTCAATCTTTTAGGGTTGGATTTATGGCTTCTTAGAAGGATTATAATCCTATAAATAGAGGTGTTAGGGTATCTTACAGATATCTTGAGTGTTCAAGAGGTGATCAAGAGTGATCAAGGTTAAGCAATTGGGTGTCAATTGTGGTTTAGATGTGGTTTAACATCTTTGGAATTCTGTTGTGAGTTCATAACTGAGAGAAGATTGTGAGAGTTGTTTTACTCTTGTTGATAATAAAATATGAGTAAGTTCTTGGTGGACGTAGCCCACATTGGGTGAACCACGTTAAATCTTTCCTTGTCTTCTTTTGTGCATTATTCATTTATGTTGTTATATTTCTGCAAGTATAATTTTGCTTTATAGTTTCCTACTATTGTGGTTTGAGGAATTGTTTCCACATATTTGTTCTCTAATTCCTAACACCCCATCATGTAGCCTCTCTCACCAAATTACCACCTTTATCTATACCTCCACCTACTCACCAAGTAGTATCCCTTAGCTTCTATGAGGAAGAGATTACACTGCACCAAACTGATGATCCAGACCCATCTCTCTTCATATTTATCCACATCAATGATATACGTGTATGACATGTTATGATAGATGGGGGTGCTAGCATTAATATCATTTCATCCTATGCATTCAATCAAATGCACATACCTGACAATTACATACATAAACATCTCGTCATGTTGTGTTTATTCAATGACGCTATCACCTCTACACTTGGCACTGTCATCCTCCATATTTGCGTGGGCCCTCATACTATTCCAGAGTTATTTTACGCCTTAGAGGGGGAATTTTAGTATAACCTATTACTTGGCAAACCCTGGATTCGTGTCATGGGTTGTGTTCCTCCCACTTAGCATCATTGTGTAAATTTTGAGCATGAAGGACACACCTATACCATTCTGGTTGACCCATCACCTTTAAAAACTTGCAACATGCTTTATCAACCCAATTACATGCTTATACCCATTAAAGCGTCTACCTCTATGACCACTACCTCTTCACATACACATCCACCCACCAGTGCAGCCGCTACTTCAATCACAGCTACATCCTCCATTCCCACCACTGCCACAACCTCCATGGCCGAACCATCAACCTCCCACTCTGTTAGCTCCACCTTCGAGCTTACCTCTAACACATCATCTATTCTAGCTACCCACATACCAACCACCAATCCCTTGGAAGGAATTTTTCAACACCTCACTCTGGGGGAGTATCACCTATATAGTGTCAACACATTCCTTACTCCACAAGAGTATGGAATTCTTCACCAACACCCTTGCTATGATCACTGCATAGGAGAGTGCCTCCTTTATGGTCCTCCTCACCTTCGTACCAGTCTCACCTATGGGGGACTTGATACTACCACTTACACACCTGAACCACCATCACAAACCCACCCATTTTCTACTGACCTCCAATCACTCACCAATCATCATTTCGCCCACACCTTCCTACACCGATGTGCGTGGAAGGGTTTTGGTTTTGGATTTTATGAGAAAGGTTGCCATATTTTTATTCCATGTACTACCTGTAAACATAGCAACCTTCGTGGTATCAACTTTGTTGAACCACCTACCAAGAAGGCCCGTATTGAACTCATTGAGGACATTAGCCCTTCTTCACCCGCTCCACCTTATTCAACACCTTCGCCTATAGAGTCGATGGATCCAGAATCCATTCCTCCTAAAAAAAATTCATAAACACCATTTCCTTAGGGCCTCTGACTTATCAACACAAGGGTGAGGCTCCCTCTTCTCTTCCCTTCCTGTACCCTGAAATGATCGATGATGATACACCCTCGATTAATGTCATTCAATGTCAGGATGATGAATCTATACTCACCTACATTGGTGCAGAAGACTCATATATTCATCAGTCATTACCATATGAGATGTAAACCATGTTGAATGAATCAACTATCAAGATCAACATTCATACTCATGACGACTCACACATTCTAAAGATTGAACAATCTTTAGATGTTGTTAAACAAGAATCCATCACTTCTTTTCTCAAAAACCATAACCATGTTTTCACTTGGTCTTACATAGATATGCTTGGTATTGACCCCACTATAGTGGTCCACAATATCGTAACCATTCCCAATGCCAAACCCGTCAAACAAAAGCTAAGGAAAATGCACCCTCGCATTGCTCTTCTAATCAAAGAATAACTTCATTGCCTCCTTTCGGTGTCCTTCATCTTATCCATTGATTATCCTTGTTGGATTTCTAACATTTTCCCTATCACTAAGGTGACAAGGGGACTCCGTATTTTCATGAAATTCCATGACCTCAACCTAGCCTACCCAAAAGATGACTTTCCTCTACCTGGTATTGATCAACTAGTTGACCTTACCACTGGTCACGAGATGCTATCACTCATGGATGGTTTCTCGGGTTATAACCAAATCTTGCTTGCCCCAGAAGATCAGCACAAAACCACATTCATTACCCCTTGGGGGACCTTCTGCTATCAAGTCATGCCTTTTCACCTTAAAAATGCTAGTGCCACATATCAGTGGGTTATGTCTTATATCTTCCAGGACATCATGCATCGTATATTGGAATATTATGTGAACGAACTCCTTACCAAATCCAAACACATCTCTAAGCACTCGGCATCCTAAAAACCATCTTTGACCACCTCATTAAATATTGTGTTTGCTTTTAACCTAAGAAGTGTGCCTTCGAGATTCTCCTAGGAAAACTCCTGGGGTTTATCATTTCCTTGCATGTTATAGAGGTTAACCCTTCTAAAGTTAAGGCCATTCTTGAAATGCCTCCACCCACTAATCTTAGGCAACTCTGTAACCTGTAAGGTAAGTTGCAGTCCATTCACCATTTCATTTTGCAATTGTCTGATCAGTGTCAACCATTCCATCATCTTCTCAAGAAGGATGTCTCTTGTTGGACCCCTGGAATATTGGCCAAGTATAAAGGCACATAGGCACGCAGGGTCCCTATACGTACCCAAAATTGTAAGGTATTGTACTGCCAGAACAGTGTAACAAGTGCCCCAATGATGATACAGGTCTCCTCGCAAGGTGTTCGGGATCCGAAAATCCCTCGGAGTATGCGTTAACATCCCACATGCCTCGCTTAGCCCCCGCGTCCTTTGTTTTCCCCTTTTTCCCTCTTTTCTTGGCCTTTTTCCCTTTAGTTATGAAACCGCCACCCTGCCTAGGTGGCGGAAGTCTCGTGACTGCCGCCCTGATCAAGGCAGCGGTCCTGTAACCACCGCCCTGCTTAGAGCGGTGGTCCTGCACGCATTTTCCAAAAAGTGCTTTGACGCGACTCACGTAAAATATCAACGTTTCACAAACTTTTCCTTGCCGACTTGGGCATGCATTTATGTTTCTGGTCCCCTGGAATAGTGTTTGGCCATTGTTTATGGTCTTTAGAGTTCAGTTTGGTTTTGATCTTTGGGTGAATGAAAGCTATAAATAAGTGGCTTGTGCTCAAGAAAAAGGCCTGAATTTGGTCTCTGAATTTCATGCTTTGCATTTTCAGAGTTTAGTCTATAATTTTACTTAGAAGTACATTGTTTTAGTTCATTTGCATGCTTGGTTAGTTTTGTTCAGCTGTTGGTAAGCCACATATCCAGCTTGTGCAAGCAGTGTTGTTGTTTTATCCAATCCAGGCCTGAAGTTTGTCTTTGAATTTCTCTTTGCATTAGATTTAGCTATAATTTTGCTTAGAGTACTTGTTTTAGTTCATTTGCATGCTTGGTTAGTTTTGTTCAGCTGTTGGTAAGCCACATATCTAGCTTGTGCAAGCAGTGTTGTTGTTGTTATCCAACCCAGGTCTGATCTTTTGCTCTCACTCTCCTCATTTCAGTAGTTCAGTCTTTTATCTTGTTTAGAATCCATAGTTTCAATTCATTTGCAGGCTTAGTTAGTTTTGTTCAGCTGTTGGTAAGCCACATATCCAGCTTGTGCAAACAGTGTTGTTGTTTTATCCATTCCATTGGAGTAGAATAGCTTAGGAAGCCATTAAAGTTGCAGGTTTTGCTCTTCAAACAGGATAGTTTCAAGTTCTGGTTGCTTTACATTGCATGACTCGCAATAAAATCCCGCTAGGAATTGCATAAGCCAAGCTCTGTACTCTTGCGCTATCCCTCTCCTACTCGCATTTTTCAGTCTGCATTCTGAGCTGTCCTTGTCCCAATATCTATTTCTGTCGATGCTAGCATTACACGCTTTTCTGGATCCACGTGAACACGAAAGAACGAGGAGATCACACTGAGGGGACAAGATCACACACACCATCGGATTCGCCACTGTTCTGCGGAATCCAGGTTTTAACTTTCAAAGTTCTAGTTAGAATCATATCAAATAGAATAGTTAATTGCTTTATTTCAGTAGAATTTCTATTCTCGATATTGCCAGGGAAGCTGTGAGGATTGATAGTTTCTTAGAGACTATGCTTTACTCCTCACTTCTGAGGTAGGATCGAGAATCTTGCAAGTAGATTAGGAAAGTTATTGCATTATTTAGAATAAATCTACAAATCACATAGGCAAATAACTACACTCCGTTATCTTGTTTGTTTTAAATTGTTATTTAGTTGTTATTTCTAGATACGTTTAAATAGCTTGCTTTCCTTAAATTCTTAAAAGGTTTCTTAGAGAAATAGAAGTTATATATGTTTTAGGTTTATTCTATGTAGTTAGAATTTGGTCTGTTATAAGTTAGATTTACATTTCGTTTCGTATGAAAATCACGGGACCTCGGGAGCCCAGAGAATACATATTCGAGCCAATCGTGCCTCAACCAAACCTCGTCACAGCAATAGTTGACATAGACCAAAATCTCAGAATACAAGTATTCCGAACAACAATAGATTTACAACTGATCAGTTCTCAGTTGAGAGGGTTAAACATAGAAGACGACCAGGCGCACATGTTTTGGTCAAATCAACCAAATTACAGACTGCCCTAGGCAAAGCATTCACATGACTGTAGAAGGGTTTGAAAGAGAACAAACCTTTGGTTGTGATCCTTTGGTCCCACAGCCAGGTGCAGGAGACACTCTCACAGACGTAGATACTAGTTTAAGGATCCAGGTTGCACGAACGCCTGTGAGATATTCTGAGAAGATCACACAGTTATTGGTCCTAAACATAGAAGCTGAGAAAGCGTACGATTACTGGATATTAGGGATTAGGACTTGATTTCATGACCATAGCAGGACCGCAACAACCAAGAGTCTACGGTTGTGATCCACAGATCCCACAGCCCAACGAATCCACAAGTCAATCAGATATAGACGCTAGCCTACGCACCTTGGTATTCAGATCCACTCCACTTCCACCCATCATCATCGAACAATTGTCCTTACTAGATATAGCGGCTAACGAAGCTAGAGAATTCTGGACTAGGCCAGAGAATCATCCGTAGAGTCAATTGTATTCACCATCCACCATATGACCTTATCTGGAGACGTACACGAAACTATCCCAGGTCATTTTCCATGTATTCCACAACCCATAGATCGAATCACACCAGAGCTCGATATTGATTGGAGCCTTCGAGCAGTCATCCTTGCCGATCGATCTATCACACCAGTCCAAGTTAGAAGGGCCTTCTTTGCCTTAGATTCACAAATTCCACTAGTGCGTGTCGAAGACATTAGACTGCCTAACTAGTTTTTCTGAATCCCACGCATATTCTACCCCCACCGGCTGTCTCGGCACGACCTCGAGAGGTCGGGTACGTGGAAGAGTCACTTGTAGATTCCCACGCTCGCCTGTCACTTTTCCGGCGTACAAAATTGGTGAACCCAACGTGAAGCAAACAAAATTAGTGAAGCTGACGTAAACTTCCTACTTTCTCGTTCGGAGTCATAGTATCACGTGTTCTTTCACAAATCACCTTCGTTCCTTCCCATTATTCTGCGGGTATTCATATACCCCCCGAATATGTCGGGATTCGATGAATATGGCAGACCCCTCTTGGGTCTCGAGGCATACTACACCCAACAGAATAGGCAATCATCACCCTCGCTCTTAGTATGGGGTGACAACTATTCAACTAATCAGTTGTCAACACAAACCCCAAGAATCAGATATAATTCATCTTTTCAAACGGGGGAGTTAGATCACCCTCCTCGAATGCAACAAACAGAGCCTTCAGGTTCAAACAATATGACGTTTACCGGAGAATCTGGTTCATCTCCTCAGATGCTACTTAGACCACAAATTAGTAGGCAATCTGATCCATACCTGGTCTTAGATGATGGACAGTCAATACGTTATCCTAGGAGTGAACAACATTCTCGGGGTATGTACCCACCTATAGGAGGTTTACAAATACAACCCGAGATCTCTTTTCAAGAAAATACCTCTATGCCACTACATATAGGAAATACTCTCAGAGAAACTTGGCAAGATAGCGATCAGTTCATGACAGGATATCACATGCCTATACAACACCAGGGTATACAACAAACACCGCTAAGGCAAAGCACCGTGACTTCACCAAATGAAGTCATTTCAACGTTAGTAGAAAAAGTGAGAGGGTTAGAACTTGCTCAAGCAAGTCAAAATTCTCCATTCATGCAAGCAGGAAGTTCCAATCCTCCATACCACCCTAGCCAAGTAGATCTCCTCACAGGAGTAGGCACGTTAGGCATGCCTCCTCACTATCCACAACAAACGCCAACAAGGCCCATCATCTCTAACACCATTCCTCCCGATCTAGTACCAAACAATCCATTACTAGACAATACCCCGTCATACTTAAACATGTACTCCAAATCACCACAAGGAGATATGTTCTCCTCTCCCGGCATGTTTGCTCAAACACAGGGACCTCCTTATGCCCCTGCCAATGCATACGCTGCGCCGTATCAACAACCCATCCCACCACCACTCCCTCAACAACCACCATCAATGGTCGAAAACTATGCGATAGGGACTTATTCAGAATATCTAAAGGAACCCTTAGACTTCACCATACGAAGCGTCATGCTTCCAAGACCTCTTCCTGATTTACCCAAGTACAAGGGTGAGGGAGATCCAAACACACATATCAAAGCTTACGCTATAGCCATACGTGAACTACTCCCTTGGGATGGGGTTGTTGCTAAAATATTCCCTAAAACCTTGGAAGGCATTGCTCTCGACTGGTATTATAGAATACCTGAAGCCTCCATCCATTCATTTAAACAACTCGTGTCAGAGTTCATCAAAGCCTTCGACATGAACAAACTATTGAGAACAGGAATCAGGGAATTCTTGCACATCAAACAAGAACACAATGAATCTGTCACCCATTTCATCCAGAGGTGGCATACAATTCTTTATTCTTCAGCAAGTGCTCCAAACATGGATCAGATGGAACTATGCGATTTATTCCTTCATTCTCTCAGCAAGGAGGTGAAGGAAGAAGTCCAAAAGTTCCCACTAAGAACTTACGATGAAGTACTTGAGAGTGCTCTTCGAATAGACCAAGCAACAATAGATAGTGGTCGTAAGACATATGGAGCAAACGGGAGGTTAATCACCTCCAGCCAGAACACTACAACTACCACGAATGTCAACCAAGGACCCAAAATCCTTAACAAAAATCGGGGTGTAACAACGGATGGAGTAACCGACCAGCCCAAGAGGGTAAATGTTGTCAATACTCCATCACAAACAAACAACCAACGAAACAACAACTTTACCCCGACAATCAATACAGTGGATTTTAACCATCCACAGCAACAACAACAACGGTGAAATCCTATACAAGGGCCAAGCCAAAACTCATTTGGTTATCAAAACCAAAGCCAGAAACAACAAATGCAAAATTTTAATCCTAATAGGCAACAGTTTGATCAGAATTTTAGGCCACAATACACATCAAACCAACAAAATAGGAATTACAATCCCAATTCTTATTGTGGTTTCCACAAAATTTGGGGTCATGATACTAGAACGTGTCATGACTACAATAAATTCATGCAACGTTTTCCAGAAGAACAAAGACAGTTCTTCACAGATTTGTTTTTGGCAGATCCCGTCTCATCACCACCAAATACGCTCGCAGGGGCAGTTTCCCCTCAGAATGCTCCTCTCAAGATCTTTAACGATCCACTCCCAAATCATGATAATAACAGACTAAATCCAACTGGAACAAACAAGGGTGCAATGCCGGGAAACAATGATCATGAAGCCTCGACTTCACTAAATCCATCAGTTGTGCCACAGTTAGGAAGTCAACCGAGACCCAAGATAGTCAGTTTGGTAGAATTAGACGCTGAACTACCTATCGAAGCTATAACAAGAACACGAGAGTATTTCTCTCAACCGAGCCCAAGTCATCTGCCAGAAACAGATAAGAGTCAGCAAATAGTAGAAAAACCCATCGGTGCCTATGATTTAATTAGTGACCTAACAAAGACCTTCTCACACATTTCATTTTTGGACTTACTAAAGAACTCTCCCCCTCACAGAGCTGCTCTTTTAGAAGCATTAGGTCTAGGTCATCTAATTAACATCACTCCACCTCCTGAAACACAAGTAAATCACGTAGATTTTGATATCCACCCTCTGGGGCAACCGGACAAGGATGTCGAATTCATATTCGAAATAAGTAAAATGCCTACAGATGTTGAGATCGCACGCCGAGGTGATCCAGCCTTACACTTACAAGTATGGGTTTATAATAACTATGTAAAACGGGCAATGGTTGACGATGGGGCCACAGTCAACATAGTTCCTTTCTCTTTCCTCCAAAAACTAGGATATGGGGAAACAAACTGTTCCACCACTCAAAATACATTGAGAGGATATGATAGCCTTAAAGCCACTTCGATAGGAACTATAATACTCCCAGTCACCTTAGGACCTAAAACAATCCTGACTGAGTTTTATATTATAGATCGGGAAACTAATTATAATATGATACTCGGCCGGCCATGGATACACCAAATGAAGGCAATCCCTTCTACGTTATTTCAAGAAGTAAGATTCTTGCATCTAGGAAAGGTATTTGTAGCCAAAGGTGATCCAAAACCTTTCGATTTGCACCTAGCTGATTTAAAGAAAAGACCAGGTGTGCACTCAGAATTTGAACTTCCAACAAACCAACTTAATAAACCCACTGACCCAAAACCAGAGGAGAAGTTGGTACCTACAACGGATCTTGAAACTATCAGCATAGCCAAAACAACCCCAACCCCTAACGATAAAGCTAAAGAAACGGTATCATTAGGGACTACTGCAAAAATCGTTGAGTTAATAGAACAAGATTTACCAATGTTCTTACCATTTGATTCAGTAGGCATAGGATATTCCCTAGGTGTTGGTTCCCTTCCAGCAGAGGACCTCTGTATGATAGAAGTAGAGTGCGCAAACGCAGCAGATGCCCCAACATCTATACTCCCGGCTAAGTATTGGACTCTCCATTTCGATGGAGCTAAATGCCGTTATGGAGCGGGGGCAGGTATAATTCTTACTTCACCTGAGGAGAAAGTCCTCCCATTCGCCTTTAAGTTAAACTTTGAATGCACAAACAACGACGCTGAGTATGAAGCCCTCCTCCTTGGCCTCACCTTAGCCAAGAGAATTGGTGTTGATAACATCAGAGTCTTAGGAGACTCGCAATTAGTGGCAAATCAAGTTTCTGAAGTATATGAAACTAAAGCCGAACACTTGCAGCTTTACAAAGAAGCCGTATTAAATTTAAGCAAGGAATTTAACTTCATATCCATTGAAGCAATCCCGCGAGAGAAAAATCTTCTCGCCGATTCAATAGCAACTTCAGCATCACGTTTTACTCCAAGCAATGAGTTAGAAGATACCCAGTTCACGGTGTCCATTCGTGATGAACCATTGATAAAAATAATGACAAATCCTCTTTCAAGCGGAAGTGAATCTACCATCCTAGACCGTATTGATAGTGATGCGGCTACTTTGGATTATTTAAACGCCTATGCAGCACTACATCTCTCCTATCATATGCTAGATTTATCCTTAATTCCACATTCGTCTTCTTACTTCGGAAATCCCGTGATGGATCATCCCTCACAAATGGAACCTAGCATATACGCAGTAGAAAATGGGGATGATTTGGATTTACCTCCAGCACCACCTGAGTTCGAAGAGGGTAACGCCTCTTTGATTGAAGAAACAATCGATGTCAACATCGGGACAGAAGATGAACCGAGAATATTGAAATTAGGATCATCCTTAACCCCAGAAGAAGTAGAAATACATACTCAGATCCTCAAAGAACATCAGAAGGCGTTTGCATTTAATTATAAGGAGATGACAGGAGTTGCACCCCACATTGCGGTGCACAACCTCGTCACTAAATCAGATGCAAAGCCAATTAAACAAAAATCAAGACCCATGAAGCCCAAAGTAGCTCTCATGGTAAAGGAGGAGGTAATAAAACTCCTTCAGGTAGGATTCATCAAGCCAGTCGACTACTCCCAATGGGTATCTAACATCGTTCCCGTTCTCAAGAAGAATGGAAAGATACGCATCTGCATAGATTTTCGAGATATCAACAAAGCATGTCCTAAGGACGACTTCCCATTACCATCCATAGATGTTATTGTTGATGCAACAGCTGGTTTTGAACTTTTGTCTCTCATGGATGGATTCTCGGGATACAATCAAATCAGAATATCTGAGCAAGATCAAGCTAAAACCACGTTTATAACTCCTTGGGGAACCTATTGCTACGCTGTTATGCCATTCGGTCTCAAGAATGCCGGTGCTACGTACCAGCGGGCCATGACATACATATTTCATGATCTAATTCATAAAATCGTGGAATCTTACGTAGATGACTTATTGGCTAAAGCCAAGAAGCGTTGTGACCATCCCGAAGTACTCCGCGTCATTCTTTCACGTCTAATAGAATACGGAGTCACACTAAACCCAGAGAAATGTGTCTTTGGTGTAACAGGAGGGAAGCTCTTAGGTTATATCATATCGTCACGAGGGATAGACGTTGACCCAACCAAAATTCGGGCTGTCCTCGAAATGGTTCCACCTTCAGATGAATCTGGAATCAGATCATTTCTCAGAAAACTGGGTGCAATCCGAAGATTCATCCCGGACTTAAGCTTCGCCGTTCATCCAATCAACAATTTACTCAAGAAAGACTATAGCATTGATTGGACCAAAGACTGTAATGAAGCCTTTGAAGCAGTTAAGCATTTCCTGTTATCACCACCTACGCTAATGCCACCTAAGCTAGATGCCCGTTAATTCTATATTCATGAGCTACCAATGTCTCGCTGGCCTGTATGTTGGCCCAAGAAGACGATAACAAGAGAGAACGTGTGATTTATTTCATCAGCCGAATGCTGCTCGACTATGAAACACGCTATACACAGGCAGAACAAGAATGCCTTGCCATAGTCTTTGCTACTAAACGCCTAAGACATTATATGCTGAATCAAGAAACGAAGGTCATGGTAAAAATGGACCATTTACGGACTTTCCTCACACAAGGGTCATTGTCTAAAAAGGTTGGACGTTTTATAACCTTAATGGGAGAATTCGAATTAACATTTGTAAATCAGAAGTTGGTTAAAGGACAAATCATCGCAGATTGGTTAGCCGACAACCCATTAGACGGAGGTGATTTGGTAGATTTAGACTTTCCAGATGAGTGCGTATGCTACATCGAAACCTGACCCTCTATCTCTGAGTGTCCTTGGTACACTGATATCATTAACTATATCATGGACCATACGTACCCAGAAGGAGTTACACCGCAACAAAGAAGGCGGTTACACATTATTGTAGCTAAGTACGTCATTATAGAGCAAGTTCTCTATCGAAAAGCATTCGATGGAATGCTCCTAAGATGTGTCGACACGGAGGAATCCAAGAAGATTCTCCATGAATCTCACAGTGGAATATGTGGAGGCCACTTCGGTGGCCACACCACTGCTCGAAAAATACATCGAATGGGCTATTTCTGGCCCACTCTAGAACATGACGCAATAGAGTTTGTACGCAGGTGTCGTAAGTGCCAAGAATTCTCCCATGAGATCCACATGCCAGCACAAGCTCTACAACCAATCGCTACTCCATGGCCCTTTTCTACATGGGGTCTAGACTTAATAGGGAAATTCTCTCCCTCATCCACAGACGGCCATAATTTTATAATCACAGCCACTGAATATTTTACCAAATGGGTGGAGGCCATGCCTCTTACTACTGTACCTGGGTCGGTAATCGCCAAGTTCATTTTGAACCAAATCATTTACAGGTACGGTATCCTGTAAATCATTATCTCCGATAATGGAACTTCTTTTAAAAATGAAGAAGTTCACGAACTATGCAATAAATTTAAGATAAGCCATCATACGGCTTCCTTGTATTATCCCCAAGCCAACGGATAGGCTGAAGTGACAAACAAGACACTGAAAGCCATTCTCCTTAAAACGGTGAAAGAAAACAAACGAGATTGGCATTTGAAGTTATATCTGGCCTTGTGGGCCCACCGAACCTCAATAAGAACACCAACGGGAGCAACTCCTTTCTCGCTAGTATTTGGGGCAGAAGCAGTTCTCCCGCTTGAGGTCGAAATACCCAGTCTCCGCATTTCACTACAAGGGATTCTGGATGAAGACGCTTACAGAGAAGCACGTCTTTCCCAACTAGAAAGCCTAGATGAAACTAGGTTAGATGCTGAACAGCGGCATAGAGCTTATGCTGACCGAATGTGCCGGTAGTATAACAAGAAGGTCTATGAACGCGACATATACGAAGGTGATCTAGTTCTAAGGCTAGACAGCCGGATCGACAAGAAGACCGGCGAAGGAAGGAAATTCCGGCCCAAATGGTTGGGCCCATACCAAGTCATGAAGGACTACGGAAATGGTGCTTACCTCTTATGTATGCTAGAAGGTGAGGAATTTGGCGAAACAGTCAATTCCCTGCACCTCAAGCGATTCTACGCATAAGCAACTAGCACTACTTGTATAATTATCTACATTGCATCTTCATATAGATTAAGATCATTTTGTCCACTTGTTTCTTACATAAATTGTGATCAAGGAATCTATTCTCAAAGCAGTTCACTACAAACTCATGATGTTTTGGCATAAAGCTCTTTAATCATACCTCTCCATCTTCATACATCATTGAATCATCTCGGAATCTTTTATCAAATAAAATCAGACATGACAAAGTCTTAACGGTAACCATACCAAGATCTGCAAGTTTATTCTCGCTTTGATTTCTTCTTAGGACAGGTGTCTTGCCTATGGTCTGTTCTAGAAGCTTCATGGTGTCACATCTATCCCATATATACATCTCTTTGGAAATAAGCACATACTGACATTTTACTCAAATAAGCAAGTCAACAACTGATTAAACAGAAAATTTTAATTTTACACATTTCCTTGCCCCACCAACCTTCGGTGATGAGCTTGCGTCTCTTACTAGTGACGTAGGGTTGGGAAAGGATGGAAATGCCCTTACTCGCCTATGCCTTGCCCACGGTGATAAACCCACGCTTCTTACTAGTAGCATGGGGCAAAGTGTAGGGGGTCCTCTTGACAAAGCAAACGTTAAAAGGTCATAAACAAACAATTCAAACTTTGAGTCAAAAACGAATGAATCAGATGTTCAAAATTCCAAGAGAGTTAAAATCCTAAAAACCCAGATTTTGTCTACTATGCGGCCATCTACGGGTCTAAGTTTGAGTCAAAATAAACCGAAAGAATCAGATGTTCAAAATTCATCAAGAGAGTTAAAATCCTCAGCAGATTTTGTTCAATTCCAAGAGAGTTAAAATCCAAAACTATGCGGCCATCTACGGGTCTAACTCGCAAAGCAAGTTTGCACCCAAAACTATGGAGTCACTCGAGTGGAGTTGGCTTGTAGCATCCAATTTGGTTCCACCAAAGCTTTGTCTATCTTTCATCACTATCATTTCAGCTACACCTCATAACTTGTGCCCTTTCTAGCTCTCGGTGATGAGCCCTCGCATCTTACTAGTTGCGTGGAGTTAGGAGTGGGGCAAGTTAATCTGTTCATCACGCTGGTTATATTCATCACTCTGCAAAACAAACATGAGGTATCCAAATTGCTCACAGAAGCTAAGATTCAAAATCACAATATATCTACAATATCATGTATCAGCATCATGAAACACAAAAAGAAAGCAAACATTTGCATCATCTGTTCTCCATTGCATACATCTAAAAAGCATATAAACATACATCGTAGTATACACAAGGAAACTGGAAATAGAAAGGAAAACATGAGTGCCAAGCTTTTGATCCAAAAACGAATGCATATATATAAATAATCAATGTTTATATACAATGCCATCATGCTCTAAGCATGGTCAAAACGCTCAAAGAGCCCGTGATATACAAAGAATATATAATACAAAGTACACGAGGGCCAAGAGGCCTCTCAATCCCTACGCGACCCCTCCGAAGGTGCACGCCCACGCCTAGGACTCCGGCTACGCCGGCGCTCTGAATGTATGGAGGGCTCAGGGTCCCGAGGGGCAGCCGCGGTCTCACCACGAGAATGGCTCCTCATGAGGCACTCAGCCGTCCTGTAGCCCGCTAACTCTGTACGGAGGGTCGACACCATCCTGGCCACGTGCCAAATGGGAGTGAAGACATCGGTATGCCTACCGGCTGCTGAGGGCTCCCCGGCATCTACGGATAGCTCCGCACGGGTCCTATCCATGGGGATCATCAGGGAATCGGTACATACCCTGCGGATCAAATCCCGCCACTCGTCAACAGTCTCTGCAAACAAAGGAGAAAAATGAATCAGAAACCAAGCAAGAGGCTAAAAGATACGACAATAGCAACTAAGGAGAGCATACATATAAACATTAAAAGGGAGAAGGGTAACTTACTCGGATCCCCAGGCATCCAAGATGGGTCGCTGGGGCCGGCACCTGCCGCGGATGCCGCTGCCGACTGAGGGGCTGCTCCCATGGTAGGAGCAACATGTCGCCCTGCAACTGACTCATCCTCTCCACCATGGCCCTGAGAGAGTGGCTCCTCTGAAACTAGAGTGTCCTTCTCTGCGCTCTGCTCAGCCCTCTCTTGCCTGCATAATGTCCTGAGTGTCATGCCACTCAAGATCACTATCATCAGTCTCCTCCTCTAACCCTCCCTCTGTGAGCTCCTCAGAGTCGGAGTCAATATCTATGGGGTCATCACTGCTATGAGCAGGACCCGCAGCAATCTGAAGTAAAGGTGCCCGAAGTGCACCAGCTCTCCCTCTAGCACGAACTATCCTTTTGGCTGCAATGGGAATGCCAGGAGTGATCACTGTCCAACCTCGGCCTCTAGGCCCCCCTCTGGCCTCGCGAACTGATCTGTAAACTGGTGCCACTGGGGGAAGCATGCCCGTATATGGAAGGCCAAACTGCTGAGGAACCCGGCCGAAAGGATGTACCTCCACTCGTCCCACTCGATCAATAAGCTGCCCTGTGGTGGAGCAGGAGATCAGGGTAAGAGTCTCCTCGCCCCATATGCCGGCCATAAGCCGGTACGGTGTCGCCTCCATGTCTGCAGTAGTAAGGGAGGCAACTGGCTGATGAGGTGCTCTGAGCACCGACATGTCCGTCCATCTGGCTGCCCTCACAGCCCCAGGGTCTGCCACCTCCACACCCCTGCCATAAGGGATAAAATGCTCATACACCCAACTCATGACTAGAGTTGGGTGGCTCAATGACTGTCCCTGTAAACAGACCACCCTATATAGATCATGGTAGGTGGTCCCCAGAATATCTGCACCCCAGGCGTATATTCGGCCATGCCCCTCTATCTGTGTAATGATGGGGGCCCAGCAATATAACAGTGTGTCCCCTCCCTTGTCCTTGATCAATATTGAGGAAAGGATCCCCATGATGGCCTGTCGAAATATGGGGGATAGGCAAAGAAGGAATGGATCGAACTCTCACCCCCTTCTTCGACCCCATGGAGATGACTGTATCTCCCATATATGCTGACCCACTGTGCAAATCTATGCCCGGGAGCCTACTGTCTCTAATGTAAGTCACCTCCCGATGATCGGGACCCCCTAGAATGCGGTAAACATCCTCTAATGTGATGGTCCACTCACCACGGACCCCTGGCAGTCGGAACGTGTTCCGATCTGCATCCCAGTAAGAAAATAAGTCACAAAGGATGTGAATAGATGGTGCAATGTGGGGCACGCGTGATATGCGCAATATGCTGGCTCTCTGTAGTGTGTCCTCCTCGTCCTGTGAGAGGGCATCCAGTACCCCTGAGAGCCAATCACACACTCTCTCTCTGCTCCATCTAATGTACTCCTCTCTCACCTGCATACACCCAAAAACACACAAAACAGAGCAAGTTAATATCCGAACAATACCGAGAGAGTCATAAAAACAGCGTAGAAATGCAAAAAATACAAGTGCAATCTCAAATATAAGTTCCTTTTGCATTCTGTGCAAAACCGCCACCCTGAGCAGGGAGGCGGTTTTGTAACCGCAACCTTAAAAGGTGGCGGTCATGTAACCGCCACCCTGGACAGGGCGGCGGTCATGTAACCGCCACCCTGGACAGGGCGGCGGTCATGTAACCGCCACCCTGGCCAGGGCGGCGGTCGTGGTCCGAAAACCCACGTGGGTTTTTAATCTAAAAAGCCTAAAAACAAGCAAAAAAAGACCATTTAACCTAAAAACGGAGCCTACCCAGTAGGCGCCCCCCCTAGATGAACCTTTTAACACTAGCATTTTCAAAAATGACCCCCCCATTACAAAAAATTTAGCATTTCAAATTAAAGGGGGGAAAAACACAAAATTGAAGAAAACCAACCTGTGATCTAGCGGGGCGGTGTTCCGCACGTGGAGGCATGATCACGATCTCGCTGCGAACGTTTCGACTCTACTCATGCGAGAAACTGTCACCGTGGGCCCCAGAGCTCAAAAAAAATCAAATCAACTCATGCAAATGAATAGGAAAATGGGCCCACTTTCATATATATAGCACCCTGATTCGTTTTAAAAGACTTTTTCACAGGTTTGGAGCGCTGATGGAGGTAAGTCCCTATCCCCGCACGAATGGTACGTTCTCATTCCCTATTATTTTAGCATTTATTTTCCAAATTATTGTATCTATCTGCACTTGAGTTCTCTTTTCATTTTGCAGGTAGCGGGAATTTTGAGATGGCGTCATTTCAACACACGGACGTGTAAGGTATAACTTCTAAACTTCCCATTTCGGGACTGCCATACTCGGACCCACCGTTTTATGCCTCTTCATGGCTAAAATGCTTCTCTGAGGGGGCAATATGTACCCAAAATTGTAAGGTACTGTACTGCCGGAACAGTGTAACAAGTTCCCCAATGATGATACAGGTCTCCACGCAAGGTGTTCGGGATCCGGAAAAGCCCTCGGAGTATGCGTTAACATCCCGCATGCCCTCGCTTAGCCCCTCGCATAATTTGTTTTCCCCTTTTTACTCTTTTCTTGGCCTTTTGCCCTTCAGTTATGAAACCGCCGCCCTTCCTGGGTGGCGGTCTCGTGACCGCCGCCCTGATCAGGGTGGTGGTCCTGTAACCGCCACCCTGCTCAGAGCAGTGGTCCTGCACGTGTTTTCCAAAAAGCGCTTTGACGTGACTCACATAAAATATCAACGTTTCACCAGCTTTTCTTTGCCAACTTGGGCTTGAATTTATGTTTTTGGTCCCCTGGAATAGTGTTTGGCCATTGTTTATGGTTTTTAGAGTTTAGTCTGGTTTTGATCTTTGGGTGAATGAAAGCTATACGTAAATGGTTTGTGCACAAGTAAATGGTCTACCCCTCATTCACTTTCATGCTCTGATTTTCATAGTTCAGTCTTTTATCTTGTTAGAGCCATAGTTTCAATAGTTTCAGTTCATTTGCAGGCTTAGTTAGTTTTGTTCAGCTGTTGATAAGCCAAATATCCAGCTTGTGCAAACAGTGTTGTTGTTTTATCCATTCCATTGGAGTAGAATAGCTTAGGAAGCCATTAAAGTTGTAGGTTTTTCTCTTCAAACAAGATAGTTTCAAGTTCTGGTTGCTTTATGTTGCATGACTCGTAGTAAAATCCCACTAGGAATTGCATAAGCCAAGCTCTGTACTCTGCGCTATCCCTCTCCTACTCACATTTTTCAGTCTGCATTCTGAGCTGTCCTTGTCCCAATATCTATTTCTGTCGATGCTAGCACTACACGCTTTTATTGGATCCACGTGAACACGAAAGAATGAGGAGATCATACTGAGGGGACAAGATCACACACACCATCAGATTCGCCACTGTTCTGCGGAATCTAGGTTTTTAACTTTCAAAGTTCTAGTTAGAATCATATCAAATAGAATAGTTAATTGCTTTATTTTGGTAGAATTTCTATTCTCGATCTTGCCAGGGAAGCTGTGAGGATTGATAGTTTCTGAGAGACTATGATTCACTCCTCACGTCTGAGGTAGGATCGAGAATCTTGCAAGTAGATTGGGAAAGTTATTGAATTATTTAGAATAAATCTACAAATCACACAGGCAAATAACTACACTCGGTTATCTTGTTTGTTTTAAATTTTTATTTAGCTATTATTTCTAGATACGTTTAAATAGCTTGCTTTCCTTAAAATTGTTAAAAGGTTTCTTAGAGAAAGAGAGGTTATATATGTTTTAGATTTATTCCACGTAGTTAGAATTTCCTTTGTTACAGTTAGATTTACATTTTATTTTGTATGACAATCACGGGACCTCGGGAGCCCAGAGAATACATATTCAAGCCAATTGTGCCTCAACCAAACCTCCTCACAGCAATAGTTGACATAGACCAAAATCTCAGAATACAAGTATTCCGAACAACAATAGATTTACAACTGATCAGTTCTCAGTTGAGAGGGTTAAACATAGAAGACAACTAGGCGCACATGTTTTGGTCAAATCAACCAAATTAGAGATTTCCCTAGGCAAAGCACTCACATGACTGTAGAAGGGTTCGAAAGAGAACAAACCTTTGGTTGTGATCCTTTGGTCCCACAGCCAGGTGCAGGAGACACTCTCACAGACGTAGATACTAGTTTAAGGATCCAGGTTGCACGAACGCCTGTGAGATATTCTGAGAAGATCACACAGTTATTGGTCCTAAACATAGAAGCTGAGAAAGTGTACGATTACTGAATATTAGGGATTTGGACTTGATTTCATGACCATAGCAGGACCGCAACAACCAAGAGTCTACGGTTGTGATCCACAGATCCCACAGCCCAACGAATCCACAAGTCATCAGAGTCAATCAGATATAGACGCTAGCCTACGCACCTTGGTATTCAGATCCACTCCACTTCCACCCATCATCATCGAACAATTGTCCTTACTAGATATAGCGGCTAACGAAGCTAGAGAATTCTGGGACTAGGCCAGAGAATCGTCCGTAGAGTCAATTGTATTCACCATCCACCATATGACCTTATTAGGAGACATACACGAAACTATCCCAGGTCATTTCCCACGTATTCCACAACCCATAGATCGAATCATGCCAGAGCTCAATATTGATTGGAGCCTTCGAGCAGTCATCCTTGCCGATCGATCTATCACACCAGTCCAAGTTAGAAGGGCCTTCTTTGCCTTAGATTCGTAAATTCCACTAGTGTGTGTCGAAGACATTAGACTGCCTAACTAGTTTGTCTGAATCCCACGCATATTCTACCCCCACCGGCTGTCTTGGCATGACCTCGAGAGGTCGGGTACGCGGAAGAGTCACTTGTAGATTCCCATGCTCGCCTGTCACTTTTCCGGCGTACAGTCCCACTTATGAAAAGGTGCACAAGGAAAAATTGCATGAGATAAAGGTTTAGGGAAGCACATAACACGTGCAACATGTGAAAGGAGGCTCAGGACTTATCAATTTGAGCACTCAGGGTAGAACACGTGAAAATCATGATCGGTTGTGCATGGATAAGATCCTAGCTTGGCAATAGGCTGGCCCAGGAAATAGCATGCCTCAGATGGAATTTTCTAGAAGAACATCATGAGGTAAAGTGGAAATCCCTAGCCTGGAGAAGCATGCTTTCATTGACCACATTTGACACTTGGCACAAAATCTGAGGACGTTGGAAGGCGAGTTGGCAGTGTAGGAGAATTATAAATACAAGTGTCTTCGGGGTAAAAGATATACAAGTACAAGGTATAGCATGTTAGAGGGTGAGTGGATCTCTGTAGAATTAATGCGAGTGGATATCTGTATTCAAGAAAGAATGTACTAAGCATGGAATTGTAATTTTTCTTTTTTTGTTAGCTTAGTTACATGAATCCAGTGATATGCATGACTACAGTCTGCTCTTTGTGACACTCTGTAATGAATCAATGAATATAATGAGGATACCTGTTATAAATAGACATGGATATCAATGGTTTTAATGCATATTTCTCTCATATGAGTTCTCTTTCCTTTCATGCTATTTATGAATGCTTGTATAATTATTTCTGTCATAATGCATGTTCTGGATTCTATTAAAGTACTCAATTTAAGGTGACTGCAAAGATCTAGAGACCGTTCTGAGCCCTATGGTCCTTGTATGTTTCAACCTCCCTCATAAAAACTCTTACACTAATCATAAATGATGCTTCCCACTAAACTCACATAAAATATAGACTCGGTACCCATGCATGCCTCAGGTGAGTGCTCAGCTTCTGCTAGGTGATAGGTCGGTGCACATGGGGTTCCTTCCTTTTGTAATGGGAGTAAAAATGACTACATCTTGGTTTTGTTTCTGGGACCTCTTTTTGAAGTTGTAGTGGGATATAACATACATCATGATCTATGTAGTGAGGAATGACTAAGCAGTTAACATTGTAAAATGTTGAATCATGGTTCAAGAGCACAGAGGATGAATTTTCTCAGAGATTCAGCACTGGACCTGAGTTTAATGTGCATAGATGGGTAGAAGAGAACCTCTACCATGATCTGTATGAGACCTTCTTCTATTGCTTCCTAGTAGAACTATATGAATGGCTTTCAGCCTATGCGTCTAGATCAAGTTGGTGTTATGGATCGCATGTATGGACCAAAGAAGACTACCAAAGGTTATAGGATACAGATCTGACGTGGACCCATGCTGTAGATCATTGGTGGAGAGGAGTATTGACTAGTTACACTCTGGAGTAAGCCATTTCCACGTATTCTTGTCCGGAGGTTGCTGAGTTTGAATTTCTATGAGAACCAAGAGGAACGTTTCTACATGTTATTCCCCTAGCTATGAAGATATTGATGGTTACCATGAGTTTAGATACTTTCCCAATGGCCAGCTAAACCATTCTAAGCGCTAGATAAGGGAGCTTAGGTGGAGGAAGATGGAAGATATCATGATAGAAAAGGAGAGGCAAGAGAGATGGCTCAAGTATAGTGAAGCACGTGAAAGGGAGATTACTAGATGACGTGAGGCTGCTAGTGTGATGGATCTATGGAGACAGACGTTGTGGGAAGGAGTTGAGGTTCACGCGGAGGATATGGAACCTGACTAGTCTATGCTACCCCATCTTTGCAAGCACGTGAGGGAGACCCCTTTGGCTTCTGGTGAGAGTTCATCACATAGAGAAAGGAGAGTCATTGGCGCATATCTAAACCCACCCAGTAACTGAGCCCTGGCGCTTGGTTTTCCTGAACCAGGAAGAAGTGTTATTGACCTAGTTGATATCGATGGAAGAGACATATCTACACCTAGGAGATACAATTTTACAGTCCCTTATTCTATGGCTACACATATTCCAGTATTTGGAGGAGTCTTTGGAGAAGGAGCAAGTGTACAAGCTTTTGAGCTCACATCAGGGATTAGTGCAGGACATAGTAGTGTGAGTGGAGTGCTATCAGATACTATCAGTGCATAGTTCAGTGGAACCTAGTGGTTCTGGTGGATCTAATAGCTCTAGAGGCATAGGACGTGGTGGACCCGATGGATCAAGAAGCAGAGGAAACATCGGAGGGAACCAAGGCTCTGGCTCAAGAGGATAAGGACCCCAGCCACCACCTCAAGTATTCTTTGAAATGTTTATGAATTTACCAAATTACAGGGGAATTAAGGATGCTATGGAACATGTTCACAAGTGTAAACTGCTATGGCGCATGAAGGTTATAATAGAACAGAAGGCTAGTTTGTTTGTAACCACGTTTCAAGGGCACGCGCATAGCTAGTATAGGAAGTATGACCCTCATTAAATGGTGGTGGAATATACTACCTTAAAGAAATCATTCTTGGCTGAGTTCCACATTCCTGAGTTTGAGAAGAAGAGCACCAGCACTTTGAAGGAGATTCAGCAAGGAATGGAAAAGAGTGTGTGGGAGTATGATGCGTGCTTTTAAAACTCTCTTGTCTAAATTATCATATGATATCCATCCTTCTCAGCATGGACAGTGGTTTGTTGGAGGATTGATCACCCCTTTTAGAAGGGCCTTGTCTCATAAAACTTTTATAGACCCGTGTAAAGCATTGGAAGCTACCTTGTGCGCTGAGGCTATTGGTAGCATTGATACAAGCGTTAGCCCGTTCTTGGAGGATCAAATTGTTACTATGGAAAAATAGTTGGAAAAATTATCTGTGAACACAACCCATGAGACTCGTAGTGGTTTTTAGTGCACATATTTTGAAATAGAGGGACATGGTAAGGATAATTACCCCCAGAGGATGGTACATGCTTTGACAGTGGATTGTGAAATTTGTCATGGGGACCATGATGCAAGTAGATGTCCCTTGCTATAGCATGAAATGAGGAAGAATGTATCTTGTTATTGAAAAATTTATGCCACTATAACCCATGATACTAAGGACTATAGGCTCATTGATCCGATCCATGAGGTCATTGATCATGGGGTGTGCCAAACTAATGTTGCCAGTGGTTCCAAGGATAATGATTACCATTATGAGGAGTGTGTAGAAGGAGGCGTGCGTGGAAGAGGTTTTCAAGGAGGATTCTGTGATCAAGGTAACTATGGAGGAGGAATGAATGAGTTCCCACACGGAACATGTTTCAACTGTGGATCTACAGAACATTACAAGCATGAGTGCCCGGACCTATAGCAGTGCTCATGGTGTAGAAAGAAGCATAAGTATGAGGATTTCCCATAATTATTTGAGCACATGAATCAGAAGCACTGGAAGGACAAGGGCACTGTAATTTTCAGTGTTAAGAAGGCAGACATACAGTGGATGCCCCAAGTAACACGGGATGAATGTTTGGAGCTTGTCTTTGTAACAAAAAGGGTAGAAGCCATGTGTGTGAGAGAGGTACCAAGATAGAAAACACCGGTTTCAAGAGAGGAGGTTGTTCATGGAAAATATCCAGACCCCGCACATCAAAAGGAGCTATATCAGGGTGCCATGAATGTTATTCAAAGCTTACAAGGGGAGATCCAGTGTCTAAAGAAGCAATCCAGGAGGGAGGAACAAGGAAGGAGATTCGAGGTGTAAAAGGATGACCTGGATGAGGTCAAGGAGGTGTGTAAAATGCTAAGGAAGGAGAATATCATTCCCTTTCTAGGATCCTAGTTGAGAGAGAAGGTACCATGCGACAAAGAAGAGTGTGAGAGATAGGTCTTGCATGTGAACCTTCCTCCTCATAGCCTTGACTATGACAAAAAGACTATGTTGAATGCAAGTTGTAGATGGATGGCTCCTCAATAATATCCTTATTGATACAGGTGCAGAGGTTAATGTTCTAACTTTGGATGCATGGCATGAGATGGGAAGACCTGTACATTACAACAATCTTTGAATGTGCTGTATATTGGAAAACAAGTACTAATGGCAATGCCCATCGATGTCTTGATGGATATGCGGCTATTAATATCCAGGGAGCCAAGATTACTGGGGACTTTGAATTCTTTTTTCTCACCGAGGTAGATAATTTCCCAGCACTACTTGGGTGTCCTTGGTGTTACAAAAACAATGCAGACCTTCGGTTCAACAAAGGGTACATCAACTTCAAGAACAAGGAGGAACGGGTTCATTATACCCCTAGCTTATGGGAAGTCAAAACCATCTATTGAACTGTTGGGAGAGGAAGTTCTAGATAGGATTTATGTGTGCTCAATCAAAGACCCTGAGATGATACACCCTACCAATGGGGCTATCTAGTTTGAAGATGCTCAGTTAGTGAGTGATACCACCTGTCTGACATGTGATAATTAGGTACATGGAACTTATGTATTAATGGGATGACAGTTGAGAGGGTCAGTGACCAAGGTAACAAATGTTGCTGCACATGGTTAGGTGCCTTGAAGGAAAAGAACTACCCAAGTATTCAAGAGGAGCCTTCCCTAAGATCTTTCTGTAGGAGGTAGAAGCTCAGTTGAGGGATGAGAAGGAATGAAGAGAGATGTTAAGTTATGTCTTGCTCACTTGGCACAGTAGCTTAGGTGGTGGGCCACAAATCAAGATAGCCTTTTAGAATGGTGCGAGGTAAGAATTGCTCTCTTTGTCAGATTCTCCAAGAACAATGTACCCAACATCATCAAGGAGTACCATGGTAAGGAGAACTGCCTCTTTCCATATCTAGGAGTGTGAATGGGTTTAGAGAGAAGGTACGCAGAAGCTTTTTTCACCATCCCTCTGGGTGCACAAGTTATATTCTACACTGCAGGGTTGAGCATGCACACATGGTACATTCATTCAGAGACATGCCGCCTAGACAATGGAATTGGTAAGATCTCACGACTGGGCCTTATTCAAACCTTTGAATATCTAGAGTACCAAGCCATCAGGTTGATAAGGCCTTATAGGTTATCAAGCACCTTACCATGGGGTATAGTGCTAGGATGGAAGATAGGCTATTGCAATTACTATGTGAACCAAGGATTGGAGGTGTGTTTTGGAGAAGAAGAGGAAGTAGAAGAGTTACAACTTGAGCATGCACGTGTTTGGAAAAAGAGAAGGTAAAGTTCAGTATATGTGATTGATGGAGAGGAATCAGAAATATTAGATGTTAGCCATTCTATAGGAGCACGCGTGAGGTATTGTATAGTGCAGATGCTTACACGCGTGTCTACTATAATCCTTTAAAAATGAAGAAATTTAAAATCGTTCCAGAAGAAGAACCTAAGGAAGCTATTATTAGGGATTAATGGACAGAGAAGGAAGTATCAAAGATCATTGATCTGGTGCATAAAAATTTGAGGATTTATTCCCATGTAGGTATTATGAGCTTAAAGGCATTCACAAATCCTTGGGGGAGATGAAGATAAAACGTAAAGGATGGTGCACGCCTTGGTTAGGAAAAGGCCCTACCGAATGAATCCCAACTTGTACGCATAAAGGTCAAGGAAGAGATAGAAAAAATGATAGCTTTTGAGATCATTGAGACAGTGGAAGAATCACAGTGGGTAAGTCTGATGGTAATCAACAACAAGAAAGATGGGTGGATTATAATTTTTGTGGATTATGGGGAATTGAATGCATTTTGTGTCATTGATCCATTTTTGACCCCTTCATTGAAGAAATTTTGGAAGGAGTCACTGGGTGTAAAATCTATTCCTTTACGGATGGATTTTCAGGGTACCACCAAGTCCAGATTGTAAAGGAAGACCAGGAGAAGACAAATTTTTGCCACTGAGTGGGGAAGTTTTGCATATACGGTCATGCCCTTTGGGTTGAAGAAAGTGCTAGCTATGTTTTCACGGATAGTGGTGCAAACATTCCATGACTTCATCCATAAATTTCTTTAGGTTTATTTGGATGACTGGATAGTATATGGTCTGGTTAAAGACCATTGTGACAAGTTGAGGTTAATGTTTGAGAGGTGCAGGTAGTTGAGGATATACCTCAACTTTAAGAAATGTGTGTTTACTACACCCTTTGGGACTTTATTAGGAACATATCATATGTAAGGAGGGCTTGTTGGTAGATCCTACTAAAGTTGTAATTATTGTGGGGTTAAAGGAGTCTACTAGCTAGAGCGTAGTGCACAAATTCCTTGGGCATGTGGGTTATTACAGAAAATTCATTAAGGGATATGCCAAGATCGTTCACGTGCATTATTATAGGAGCTTCTTAGACATAAAAGTGCCTTCTATTGGGGAAAGGTGCAATAGAGAGAATTTGATACATTAAATAGATAGACTTATTACCACACCTATTTTACGGTTTCCCTCTTGGGACAGGCCCTTTCATGTTCATGTAGATGCCTCAGGGACCTTCATTAGAGTAGTTATTTCACAAGTCCAAGTGAATGGGATTGTTGATCATCCTCTCTATTTTTCAAGGCAAGGAAGCTAACACCAGTAAAGAAAAATTATACCACAACTGAGCACAAAGCATTACCAATGATCTACGCACTCTTCAAGTTTAGAAAGTATCTATTGGAAACACCGTTTGTGTTCTATACCAACCACATGGCATTGAATTATTTACCGAACAAGCCTATTCTACAGGGACACATATATCAATGGGTGTTGTTGTTTCAAGAGTTTGAATTCACTGTTGTAGTAAAGCCTCGAAAAAGAAATTGTGGGCCTGACTCATCTGTCAAGAATTAATTCAAGGGGAGGACGCGTAGAGTATTGAGGAGGAAATTCTAGATGTGTAACTATTTAGGTTGTGGTGCGCATGCCCTCATATTTGTAAGAGATTGCAATATTTTTAAAGGAAGGTGAGGCATTAGATGGAATGAAGACATTGGAAAACAAGTAATTGGCCATACGTGCACCATGCCCTACATGTTAATTAGTGGAGACTTATACAAATTAGGATGTGATGAATTTTTGTGCAGATGTTTCTTAGAGCATAAGCTCCTGATCATCATGGAAGAAGCACACAGAGGAAGTGTGGGTGGACATTATGTATGTGATGCCACCGCATGCACAAGATATTAATGGAAAGTTTTTGGTGGGAAACTTTATACAAAGATTGTAAAGACCATTGTAAATCCTGTGACCATTTTTAGCTGCATTGGAAAACTAGGGAGGAGAGATGAAATTCCTTTGTGCCCTATTCCTATCATGGAGCCTTTTGAAAAGTGGGCGATAGACTTTGTAAGACCTATTGCACTGGTAGCGTGAATAGGAATGGGTCATGTTATGTCATCACTTACACAGATTATCTCATAAGGTGGGTAGAGGCAACCCAAACTAAAGACTGCACGGAAGCAACAACAACGAGGTTCTTGTGGGAAAATGTTTTCACGAGGTATGGATGCCCTTTGAGTCTGACCATTGATAGGGGTATGCATTTCTTGAATGAGACCGTGAGAATCCTATTATCTGAATTCATGGTGGCTCATCACAAGTCTATGCCCTATCCCCCATAAGTAAATGGAACCGCGAAAGTATTCAATAGGATACTGAGTTATACCTTGACCAATATTTGTGATGTCGGAGACTTGATTGGGATGACAAAGTATTGGTAGTATTATGGGCTTACAAGAAAATGTATAAAAGACGCACCTTTTCAATTGGTGTTTGGAGGGGAAGCTATTTTCCCCGCTTGAATTTATGTTTCCCTCTCTGCGAATAGCACACGTGTAGAAGGGTTAGCTGATGAACAAGAACTAGAAGAACGAATTGATGAGATAATGAAACTAGATGAGACACAATCACTTCACTCAATGGAGCCAAACAGTGGAAAAGGAAAAAAAAAAAAAGGCTTGACATAATCTCCATATTAGAAACAAGAAGTTTGAGGCTGGGTAGATGGTGTTATTATATGATTCTAAGTTTATCCGCCAACCAGGGAAGTTGAAAGTCCATTGGTTAGGTCCTTACACAATCTCTTACATCCTTGATTCGGGCACATACTAGCTACAAGCGTTACATGGGATGAAGTAGCTTGGACACTTAAATGGTAGTAGAAAAAATCCCTTACTATAAACAAGTCTACTTGATGTTTGTAAATAAGGTAATTTTCCCAGTTAATTTAGAAGTTTCCTTTATGTATTTTTCCCCTTCTTGTGTTTCCCTTTCACGTTGTTGTTTTATTTTATGCACCTTGGGTGTCCAGTAACCTTATTGTTATTTTTGGAGAATTTGTGAGTGCACAAAGGACCACACATCACTTTAAGTTTGGAATGGATAAAAGTGAAGAAGCGCATGATTAAAGTGCTAAGGAAGTTATGTGTTGAAAAGTCCTTGTTGAGTAGCTGGGTTTGAAAGAGGTATATGAAGAGGAAGATAGAAGAGTGGTTGGTGCCAGGGTAAAGCTACTTGTAGATCCCACGTACTAAGGAGGAGAAAGTGCATTATAAAGCAACATGAGGTAGGCAAGAAGAAAGGATTAGGATAGAAGAAGTGCCTTTGATGATGGGTTACGCATTCACACAAGAGTCTCCTGTCGGGTTGGATTGGTTGCGTGCCAGAATGTTAGAAGAGTTTTCATGCACATGTTGGGAATGTAAGGGAAGTCACTAAAGATAAGCTTTGTTTGAAAAATCTACATTGAATGAACAAATTATGGTGGTAGATGAAAGTAGCATTTAATGTTCAGAAAAGAGAAAAACTATAAGTAAAGGGTCTGGGGCACTCTCATTTTTACTTTGTGAAATAGAAGAGTTTGAGATATAAGAAAGTTCCATAAACTAGGTCTTTTAGAATCGATCGAGTGAAGGAAGATTTGTGAGATTAAAGTAACTAATTTGAGTTTGTGAACTGAGAAGGCATTACACGAGGTGTGGAAAGAGTTGAAGAGTTGCACTGTCTTGTTGAAGATTTTCATCCTAGTTAGGGTTCGAAAAACTAGGGCATGATTTTAGAAGGATTGTATCACATAATTAAGATTGGAGGATTGAAAAAAGTAAGATAGAGTAATAAAGAGAGAATATGAGTGATAAAAATACCTCGACCATGGCACCCAATAAATGAAAAGGCAAAGCCAAGGCTAAAAAACCAGAACTCGTGGTAGACACACATGAAGAATGGTATGCAGAGATGCAATACGTATATGGGGTGATGATGGGGAAGGAATGGAAATCCCCACTTGATAAGTGTACCTATTAGTGACTATAATCACTGCACAAACACAATAGAAAAAGAAATGGCACTGGAATTAGTATGCACCCCACCATACAAACAAACACTTGAGGGTTTTATTGTATACGATGATAACGTTAAGGTTAAAATGGAGAAGGTAGGGCTGTTGCAACTCTATGAGTTGCCTTATTTTGGAAATCCAGAGTACCTCTACCAATGGTTGATATCACAGGTACACTAAGACTATTTCCACTTTGCGGGACATAAGATGAAAATCAATCCCTCAGCTGATCTTACAATTTACATGCCTCATATGTGAGGGAGATAGCTTGGAAGATGACCTTGGTGACAAGGAAGCTATTCAAGAGGACCATCACCAAGTATGACTACAAGAAAGGGTCACGGTATTATGAAATTTCATACATCAAGGACCTCGTAATGAAAATGGCTATGCACATTTGGTGACTAAGCTGAATGGCCAAGATAGGTGGATGCAGGTCAACAAACCTTGGCTACATGTCTGTAGGAAGATTGTAAAGGGAACTATATATAACCTATCCGCATACATTGCACGAATGAAATTTTTAGTTATACACAAAGGAATGGGAAAGGATCCTCTTCGGCAACTTCTTGCTCACCATTATATTTGCATGGAGATTGGGGGTACTTGATGCACTAGGAAAAATTTGTTATGGGAGTACCCTATCAAGGATCCTTCACCCACAAAGAGGTTTGAAAAATATGCCTACAATACAACGATAACACCCCACAAGCCATGAGGCTAGAAAAATGGTACACGTGCCTGAGGAATGTGTTTCAGGGTAGAGTGGAGAATCCTTGAACAACTCTCAATGGCTACTGAGAGGGAAAACCGAATTCACGGTGTATCAACACTACTACATGAGAAGATTCAAGCTGATAGATGAATCTTGCAGCCCTTAGTGTAATCTTCCCTTTATGTTCACTTCTCAATACTTCCAAGCGGGGGTGAACAGGTTTAAAGAGTCAAAGAAGCTAAGGCTAGAACTAGGTAGGATAAAATGAGAACATAGGGAGATGAGAAAGAAGATGAATTACCTCGATGGAAAGTGTGTGTATGTGGAGAAGTACGTATTGCATGAGATTCAAATGACAAGGCTGATGACGCTACCCATTGCTGGAGGATCAGTGACACGTGTGTACTTGTGCATAAGGCTGAAGTTCAAGAAGGGTAAATATCTGGATAATGAAGTCTCCATACCTGAAGACCCCTTGGGGAAGAAGAAGCCAATGTCCAAGAAATGAGGGAGAGGAGAAGAAGAAGCACCAATTGTACAGACTACTTAGATAGTGAGTATGCCATCCATGAGCACTAATCCAAGCACTTACATATAGAGAAATAAGTCTCTGGTGAAGGAGAAGATGCCAGAGGTAGAGGTGCCTAGGCAACCCATCTCCAAGGAAAAAGATAAGGCTAAATCCCTTGATCAAGAACCACCTCTCAGGAAAAAGTAGAGGGTGGATAAGGAAGCTGACTCGGAGGAGACCGATAGCTTGGAAAAATACTTGGGAGAAAGAGAATATGAGAGTGAGGGAGATGACAGCAAGGAAGAAGAGGTAGGGAAAGGCCAAGAGCCACATGTCTTTAGCATCTACGACTTGAAAGAGGAGAGTGGAGGTGAGAAGCAGGAGTTCATATTCACATGGTGCAAGGGCACACAGGATGAGTAAGATGTCAAAGACATGGAGGATGAGAAGGTTGCCATGGAAAAGGAGGGAGCCATAAGTTTTACAAAGGAGAAGATCACTGAGGTGGCAGAGAGAGAAGCATAGAGAATGCTCGAGGTCTTGGTAGACCAAGAGTTGGAGTGTAGCACTTACATAGTGCTGTAGGAGGGGAAGGAGGAGAACATTGAAAAAGAGCATGATATCCTAGGAGGCTCGGCTCTAACAGTAAGCTTCCCTAAAGGTGCACACTCCTACAAAATAACTGGATGTAAAACAGAGATGGGTAATGGGCTATGTTGATGACACAAGGAAGGTGTTATGCGCATGATTCTAGAGCACCGTACCCATGGAAAGGATCATAGCCATGGGGTCTTTTGAGGACGGCACATACCCCATAAATAAGAAGATGCTCTCTTGGGCGTTTGAGTCCCACGTTGATGAGCCAGAATTTGAAGTCTACCAAGGAGCGCTCATCACATTGTCAGAATCTAAGGGGGTCAATCCCTTAGTGAATTCTCAAGAGCTCTCAGACGAGAAATTCTGCAGTGCACTAAACAAGGTCGTGGTCAAGACTGAGGCTAGATTATTCTCTCGTAATGACAGAATCAGAGTTCTGGAGGTGAAGTTAAGAAAGAAGAAATAATAACTGGCAGAGAATACCAAGAGCTTGAAATAGGAAGAACTGTTCAGTGCATAGTTAAGCCGTGAGTTGAAGGAAGAGAAGGTAAAGGTGTAGGAAGTTTACAAGAAAATAGTCTATCAAAGGTGTCATCCTCCTAAAGCACCTGAACTTAGTGCCACCCGCACAAAAGTACTTGTCCCTCCTAGAGTGTATAGAATATCTAACATGCATCCTTGCTATGGAGAGATAACCCTTGGCCCTAGAATTTATAGAAGAAGTGGTCGCACGCTTGAAAGAGGTGGATAGTTTGAAGGTGGTAGCAATCATTGCTGAGTACAACCAAGTACTCATGAAGGTTAAGATCGTTGTTGAATCTGCAGAGGCCACATATGATACATGCGTGGATAGAGATAAGGTGGTGAGCTCCTTGGTCACCACACTTGAAACAGAACTAAAAGAATTCCAAGAAAAGAAAAAGGGGAACAAGGCAGAGAGGGACAAGGTTCTAGCCAAAGTAGAGAAGAAATCAAAGGCAATTGAGGCTTTAAGGAGCTCAATTAAGGCCCAACTAAAGGAACTATACCCCCAAACCACTAGAAGGATGAATAAACTTGAGGACCTAGGCAAAGATATGGAGTAGATTGTGGAAATTTTGGGCACCTAGGGAGTTTGCCTGAGTTTTGATGAAGTGAGCACCCTGGTGGGTGACCTCTGCCATAAGGCATAGGGCGAGGTTGAAGTATGGAATAAGCTAGAGGCTGACCTTCAGAAATATTTTCCTAGCTTTTTGAATTGATGTCCCCCCCCATTCTTTACTCTTTCCCAGATTATTTCATTCCTTATTCTTTTTGTAAAGTGTAAGACTATTCATTGGTTCCCTAGACAGCAGGCATCTTGGTCAAGTAAAATGTTTTCGAGGACGGAAAATAAGTGTAATGTAGGGTGATGTTGGACCCCTGGAATATTGGTCAAGTTTGAAGGTGGATAGGCATGCAAGATCCCAGTTATGAAAAGGCATGCAAGGAAAAAGAACACGAGAGAAAGGTTTAGGGAAGCACATAACACGCACGACACACAAAAGGATGCTCAGGACTTAGTCAATTTGAGTACCCAGGGAAGAACATGTGAAAATCATGATCGGTTGTGCATGGATAAGATGCCAGCCTGGCGATAGGCTGGCCCAGGAAAGAGCATGCCTCGAATGGAATCTTCTAGGATAACATCATGAGGTAAAGTGGAAAGCCCAGGCCTAGAGAATCATGCTCACATGGACCACATTCGGCACTTGGCACCAGATTTGAGGACGCTAGAAGGTGAGTTGGCAGTGTACAGAATTATAAATTCAAGTGCTTGCGGGGTAAAAGATATACAAGTACGAGGTATAGCGGGTCAGAGGGTGAGCGGAGCTCTGCAGAATTACTGTGAGTGGATATTTATATTTAGGAAAGAATGTACTAAGCATGGAGTTGTAATTTTTCTTTTTTTTAGCTTAGTTACATACGTCTAGTGATATGCATGACTGTGGTCTACTCTATGTGACACTTTGTAATGAATCAATGAATATAATGAGGTTACCTGTTATAAATAGACATGGATATCAATGGTTTTAATGCATATTTCTCTCATATGAGTTCTCTTTCCTTTCATGCTATTTATGAATTCTTGTATAATTCTTTTTGTCATAATGCATGTTCTAGATTATGTTAAAGTACTCAGTATAAGGTGACTACAAGGATCTAGAGGCCGTTATGAGCCCTATGGTCCTTGTATGTTTCAACCTCCCTCATAAAAACTCTTACACTAATAATAAATGATGCTTCCCACTAAAATCACATAAAAGAGAGACTCGGTACCCGTGCGTTCCTCGGGTGAGTGCTCAGCTTCTACTGGGTGATAGGCCAACGCGCATGGGGCTTCTTCCTTTTGTGATGGGAATAAAAATGACTACATCTATTTTAAATGGGATAATGACTTCCAAAAAGATTTTGAGGCCTTAAAACAATACCTTCTCTAACCACCCATCCTCATTCCACCTAAAGACAATCAACCCTTCTACATATACATCTCAACTACTGATCATTCCTTGGGGGCCATGTTTGCTCATCGTGATGAACAACATAGGGAGTAGGTGGCTTATTATATAAGTCATACTCTTTTGGACTACGAAACCCGATACACACATGCTGAAAAATTTTGCTTAGCCTTAGTTTCCGTTGCCACCAAACTCTGCCATTACCTACTCAACCACAAAACCTATGTTGTGACCAACACTGACCCTTTACACTTCATGTATGCCAAACCATACCAAAATCAATGGGCCTCACACTGGCTTATGTTTTTGGCCGACCTCTACCTCAAATTTATCCACCAAAAGTCCATCAAGGTCCAATTTATCACCGACCAATTGGCTGATGCACCTATTTCTGGGGATCAACCCTATAATTTTGACTTTCTAGATGAGTCAATTTCCACCCTTTCCTTGGACGAACCCACTTACCAAATGACACTCTTCTTTGATAGTTCCAAGTGTCACGTGGGAGGGAGCTGGTATTATCCTCATTCCACTTGATGGTGAACCCATGCCTTTTTCATTCAAACTAGATTTTGATTATACAAAAAATATTGTTGAATATGAAGCGCTGGTATTAGGTCTCCAAGTTACCTATGCCTTAGATGTTAAATCAATCAACATCTTTGGTGATTCTCAATTAGTCATAAACCAAGTCAATGGTATATACCAATGTCATAATGAGATACTTCAAAAGTATAAACATCATGTGGACATACTTTTGACCACTTTCGACCGCTATGACCTTCAAACTGTCCCCCGTTCAACCAAAAAATTTGTAAATACCATGGCCTGCTTGGCTTCTCATATACCCAATTTTCCTGTTGATTCCAAAATTTTCATCACAGGAAAATTACTCCAATCACCCTCTTATTTACCTCGTGAAATTTACACCATCATAACCGGTACCCATGACCCAAGTGACATTTGGTATCAACAATATTCATACTACCTTTCCCTCTCCATCTTTCCTCCCAACCTCACTTGTAATGGACAACATGCCTTTCTTAAAAGGGTCTCTCATTACGTCATCATGGGTGGCCTCCTCTATAAAATTAGCTTCGATGGCATTCTCTTATGGTGCCTTACGAGTTCTGAAATTCCTTTTACCAGTAAGGAATTTCATGATGGCATATGTGGAGGTCACTTCAGTGGCCTCACTATTGCTAAGCGTATTCTTCACCTAGGCTATTACTGGCCGACCCTCAATCATGATTTTTTCTACTACGTTAAGCGTTGTGTAAAATACCAACAACATTCCAACCTTCATCATACACCCAATCATGCCTTACAAGTCACCATTGACCTTTGGCCCTTCTCGCAATGGAGTTTGGATCTTGTTGGAGAAATCAATCCTCATTCTTCCTAATGACATCAATGGATCATCACCACTACCAAATACTACACAAAATGGGTTGAAGCCATACCTCTCATCTCCATGAAAGCCAAGAAAATATGTGAGTTCATCAATCATCACATCATCTATCGCTTTGGTGTCCCACATCGCCTCATCACTGATAATGGCAAACAATTCAAAAATAAAACCTTGCGAAAAATTTGTGATGCCTTTGGCATTCAGCTAAGTTTCTTGTCACCTTATTACCCACAGACCAACAGCCAAGCTAAATCCACCAATAAAACCTTGAACGAAATTCTCATGAAAGTGGTTAACAAAACTAGGAAGGACTAGCATACACACATTCCTTTCACCATGTGGGCATACCGTACTAGTATTCACACTTCCACTGCTACCACACCTTTTTCTCTTGTTTATGGTACAAAGGTTGTTCTGCCTCTCAAAGTTTAGATCCCCTCACTCTACATTTATCTCCATGACATTCTTAATGATGATGAATTTCATCAATACCATTTAGCACAACTTGAGTTATTAGACAAATTCCACCTTAATGCTCTTGACCATCTCCAAGTTTACCAAGAACGTATCAAATGAGCCTATGACAAACGTGTCCATGAATGAACCTTTCAAGTCAGTGACCTTTTCCTAAAAGAAAATCAACATGTAACCAAAGAAGAAAAAAGTAAACAGAAAAAATTTGCTCCTAATTGACTTGGACCATACATTATGACTCATACTTATGGATCAGGTGCTTATCATTTATCTTCACTCGAGGGTAAACCTGAACCTGAGCCCCTTAATGCCTTGCATCTTTGACAATTCTATTGTTGAATTTTAGTCCTACCTCACCTTCTTCCTCTTTCCATGTTCATCCCTTGAGCGATATCCACTTCCTACACCATCACCAATGATTAAACAAGAATCATGTGCGTACCCGTCACTCTTTTATCCTCTCTTAAATATGTGTACCACGGCACTGCACATGGCATGATTCTCATTGATACTTTTCATCTACTTTTAGATGAGATCCCATGCTCATTTCACCTTTCCTTTTGAACAAGAATCCAATTCATCACCTTATGTCTTGTCCATGACTTCAAAGTCCTCACACGGGATCCAACTCCTTGAGTCAAACTTCCAACAAAAAGAAGACTCCCTCAAAAGGACATCTTTCTCTCTACATCGTTGTTATAAATAGACTACTCCCTCGAAGGACAGCTATGTAAAAGCTTGCTTCAAAAAAACAAGAGAGAGAGAGAGAGATAATCTAAAGATTCCTGCATCGATCAGCTTTGTGAAGACCTCAAGGAGTTAATTTCCTCATCCCATATAGAATTCTCGCATCGATCAGTCTATCTCAAATACAAGTCAAATAGAAAAAAATTTAGTCATGGAATTTCCCATTGTGACCTTGGATATCTTGCCAAAAAGGCATGCTACCTAGTACCATATAAAAACTAACCACTTTTTCACCTTCTCACCATTCACACTTTCATTTCCTACTGCCTCAAGGGACCTATTGGACCATGACATTTGGTGATCATGTGACTATTTTTTCACCTTCAAAATAATCAATCATGCAATGCTTTTAGGGTCTTACGGTCATCAGCCCATCTAGGGTTTGATTCACCTGTTATGATCCTTACCAATCAGGTCTCTTTCTTGCCTCTTATATTTTAAACTTCTTCATTACCTATTGATTACCTTATATAGGACTTGATCCTCAACACTTATTTTTGGATAATTTTCTCCTCCTTCACCATAATCAACTCAAAATCACCTATACTAATGTGCCCACAATTCACCCATACCTAAAAGACCTAGACTCAATCATGCCTATAACCTACCAACTCATTCTCATACCTCCTCACATTCTTCCCTAGCTTATGGAAGAACTACATTGGCCTGAGATCCCTTTTCACCAAGCACTCAAAGGGCATGGGGCCCTTGGAGGTTAGCTCGACCACTCTCTACCCTAACCAATTCACCTTTCATTTTCCTAAATCACAATCTACCCTAGTTAGTTTCCTCTCTTATCAATAATTGGAAATTAAACCAAACCAACAACAAATTTTTTTCCACATATTTATCATCATCATACATACACTCATTATGTCTACCATTGCTTTACCACTATCATTCATGCACTATAAAAACACCTCAAACATAACCCATCTCTTCATTAATTACACAAATTAATGAATTACCTAACTCAACCATGCCTAAAACCTTACTCAATCCATGCATAGACAACAACCTAACTCCACCATACCTAAACAACCTAGACTCAATCCATGCTTATGACCTGACTCAATCCATGCCTAGACCACAACCTAAATCCAGCATACCTAAACAACCTAGACTCGATCCATGCTTTTGACCTGACTCAATCCATTCCTAGACCACAACCTAACTCGATCCATGCCTATGACCTGACTCTATCATGCCTACGCTACTTGATTTGCATCACATATACAAATCAAAATAGAAAGATAACCTCAACCATGTATACACATAATGACCATAATCATCATCATCATCTCTATAAATAACAATATCCAAATATGTGTCTCCATATACATAACTCTCAAATATATTCAGCACGCAGGCTGGTATATATAATCAAATCTCTCAAAACTCTCATATACAACCTCATCATCTTCGGCACGCAGACCAGTATATGATCAAAAATATACAAACTCTCGTACATCCTCACTTTCTTCGGCACGCAGGTTGGTATATATCAACAATGAATCAAATACATCAAAATAAAGGGATGTGTATTAGGCATCATCCTATCAAACATCCTCCATATCATTCTCTCATATCTCTTCCTCGGCTCCTGGACGGTGGCCTGGTAACCTCTCACCACCCACCATAGGTCGCAGTCGGGCCCCTACTAGTACATCACCTGGAGCTAGCCTCCGTGAGCTGGTGGCCTCACCCTGATCCTGTCTCAGGGCTTGATGGCCCCTTGTGCTCTCCACGTTATGAGTACGGGATCTGGTCCTCTCACTCAAGGCATGTTATGCCTTGTACTCTCCTTAAGAAATAAAATCTATCTCAGCCACCATCAACTGATCCTGGTAATATCAGGCCTCACCTAAGGCATCCCGTAACCTAGATAGGGGTAATGGCTATGGTGGCCTCATCGGCCTCGGCCCCTATACTTGTCCTGTGGGACCCTGTCCTGCCCCTACCTATGAACTGGGACCCTGTCCTGGTGCCTGTGGAGGTGCCATCGGCCTCACACCATGTGCCTGTACCTACACCTGTAATTCCTGAACTTGCACCTATGCAATGGCCAACTGGCCCTGCAAACGTGTAACCTACATCTGTAGGGAGGCTACCTGCTCCTCATTTCCATCTTTGTCTCCACCCTGGGCCATCTGAGCCTATAGACTGGCCACCTACACATGAAATGCAGCCACCTCTGCCTCTGAAGCTGCTAGCTGCCCCTGTACCATCCGCAACTGGGTAATCAGGGATGTCACCTTCCCCTAGAGGGTGTCCCTCTACACAGTGATGGTCGTTAAATCTAACTGCCCCAACCTCAGTGGTACTACTCATAACTATGTGGCCCACCACTACCTATATTTATCAGTCACTCCTGCATCATCAATCCATCAGTCTGTCACTTATTCCTCCTACCTCGTCAATCCATCAATCTGTCACTTATTGCTCCTGCCTCGTCGGCATTATCGGCTATGGTAGAGGTAATGGCCTCTCCAAGTCATCCCTCCTGTAATGTGGGAAGGGTGGGGGTATATCCTGTGGAAGCCTAAACTCATGTCTAACCCAGTTAACTAGGATCATCTTGTGCTCCCCTGCACGATGCCCCTCTATCCATCTATAAATTTTTAATCTTCCTAGCTCCTCTGTCATCCCTCTGTATGAGGGATACCCCACATATGGTCTCCAGATAATGTTTACACCATGCAATCCCTCCAATAACTGCCGATAATACGCTACATCATGAATAGCTCAGTTTTCTCGACGCTCTCCAATAGTAGGCACCTAGCACCTATAACCCACTCACATAGAACCTGGCTCGAATTCATCAACCCGGGGCATGCCAATCAGAGGAACACACACAATGTGCTCATATGCCCAATAATGAAGAACAAAGGTGCAAAATAGGCTGAACCTGTGAAGCAACCCATATGCCCATATCTCTCTATATAATTACGCCAGGAATGATGGTGCCCATGCAAAGCAAGTTCGTTCCATCACCATGTCATGTAACACTCCCATCAGTGATCGTGAGAACCTCCCACCCTCCGCATCTGGAAGTGCAAAATAGCATACTACCTCCATCAGTAATACTACTAGCCTCATCTCCTCTGAACGGGCCTAGTACATCTCGCCATAACTCATGCTAGCGCTGTGGAATGTCATCGCTGCCAGTCCCTCACCAAACATTGTCAGCAACAACTCCTTAAATGCCTCTGATGAAATCAAATACACATGCGCCCCAAATGCCTGTAACCACAGGATCCTATGCACATCCTCCAGGGTGACTGTCATCTCACCCGTCGGTAAGTGGAATGTGTTGGTCACCGAGTCTCATCTATCAATGAGGGTGGCCATCAAGCTTGGCTGCCGAACTACATGTTGGTAGTGTCTAACTTCAATTAGACCAACATCCACGACATGACTCCACTCCTAGACTATCACAGCCCCACAAATCATCAAGAGCAGGGGTGGTACCCTGTCTCTCCTCTGTAACTGGGCTCTCACCTGCATCCAACAACATAATTACATTATTAAAACCCAACCATATCTATCCTCACCCGCACCCACCACCTATTTACCCATCTACTCCTACCCATTTGACCTCACCTATCTACCCATACCCTCGACCCTTACCAACTCAACTTTACCTATTTTCCCTTCCGACCTACCAACCACCATACCCTAACCTCCCTACCTACCCAATCTGACCCGACCAACTTTTCTACTCACCCACTACCCACCCAACCCCATGTCACCCTACCTCTTTACATACACTCCCCGATATTACCTATTTACCCACAAGTCTCAACACTTGGCCCTAACCACCTAACCCTTGCCTATGTTTTCTGCCCTCTGATCGGCACTGGTCCTCCAAGACCGACCATGGTTTCCCACAACCAACATCAGTCACCTCATCCGTGACCGATTCCGATTATACCCCACTGACGTCAGCCCACCATTAACTATCATCAGTCACTGTCGCAGTGACAACCCACAACAACGAGCCCTAGATCTACCCATTTTGTCTCCATCTCTCCCCTCCCCACCCCCCATTCTTACCTACAACCCGTCCCACCTAGTATACTACCTATTCCTACCCTCCCCCATCCCTCTTTTATCCAATTTCCCCCCTAATAGTCAAATTTCATTTCCCCCCAAACCCATATTTCCCCCTCCCAAATTCCTATCGATTTATCTAAACACAACAAACATGGAGGGATGTTAAATCTTACCTTATTGTGCTGCCGCCGCCGTGGTGGCATGTTGAGCCTCTACACCGATAGTCCACCCGATCCCTCTCCTACCTTTTCCATCACCAAATGACCTCTCATTCTTCAACAAATCCAATTGATCCAATCTAGCTCATGGATCCACCTATCGACCAACTATCACCAACCACATGTCTAGCCAACTCATTCCTCCATCTCCCTTTATCACTTTCCACATTTTCCTCTTTCTCCTGTCGTTTTCTCCTATTTGGAAAATGACAAATGATTCTGTAAAATGTGGAATTTTTCTTTTTATAACCTACTTGACTTGACCGGCACAGTTTGACCTTGACCGACATCGGTCCTGTGCCCTAGCTTACTGAGGTCAGTTCATAGCACCTGGCATCAGTTCCTTTCAACCGTCATCAATTTACCTACTTAGTCTTTTTTTCTACCCCCTACCCCTAATTTTTAACCTAAATCCTTTTTTATCTTACCCACACCTCCCTTGGCCACTTCACTTTACCCTCTTGACTTTTTCATTTACCCCCTCACCTCGTCCTCATTCGGGGACTCGTTATTTTACCCATACCTCATCCCTACCCGTGTTGTGACCTAGATACTTGGACTTGGAACATCACTAGTGACCTGTGACCTCATGTGTTTGTTATACCTTGTGGCACTATTACCTGTGTTCATGGACATACTACCCTTACCTTACCTCTTATCGTGACCATTTATCCTGACCCAACCTTTGGTGTACTAGAACATACTTAAATGTTCCTACACCTAATTTGCATCGTGTATCCTAACCATATCCTATACCTTGGATACCGGAATCACCTCAACCTTGTTTGGATAAACCTATCAACCTTAGACAATGTAGAGTTTTCTTGCTCTTTAACCTAGTACTGTGTTGTAGTTTATACGTGTGCATGCGTTTGACTGTTACTACCTTTGACCCTGACCCATTACCTAGATTACCCGAGTAGACCTTTTTTCTTTTTTCACCCATTACCCATCTTCCTCTTCATCACATTCACCTTTTATCAAACCATTCCCTAATTCATCCTTCTTTCTCATCAATTCCTGGTTTGAGGGGGATCACCTTCCCCACACATGGGGCAACCACATCTTATTTTTGTTAGTGTCACTTACTAATACAATCAGGGGGAAAATGTAGACACCAAAATTGGGTCACACTCCCCTTGGTCCCTTCTCAAACAAACACCTCTTCATAACATTCACCTAACCATGGCCCCTTTCACCCCACTCTATATTAATTTAATTAATTTAATTAAATTAATTCATTATCTCATAATATTTATTATTTAAATATCCTAATTGAGATAATGCCCACACCACCACCTCACCTTAAGACCTATTCTTAGTATGTTGCCATAGCTAACAAAGACCTACCCAAACCCTAAAAATTAAATCCTATATTCCCTCTAACCACTTTCCCATCCTTATAAGGAAGCTTCCATTCTAATCCGCAGAGAAAAAAATGAATGAGATCCCAGAAAATCAAGGGGATCTGCCCAGTTTAGTAAACCTAGGAAATCCCACCCTAACCGACACCGGTAAGCCAGGAACCGCCGTTGATTACCATTTAACCCCCAAAAAAACTTTATTTCGAGGTTGGCACATTTATGAGATATTGACACATCTTTTGAGAACAAGAGACTAAACCAGAGCTACATGCAAGAAGAACGAGCATTCGTACACGCATCAAAGTGCCCATAGCTAGCATCAAAAGCACCCACAAAGCCATCGGCCTTCATGGGAGCATCTAAGGAAGCGTCAGCACCACATCAAGTTCCTTCCATTTGATCACCCACCATTTCCAACCATACATCAAGCTCATACAAATATTAAGTGCTTTGTTAACCAGCACTTGTCCATTTATCATTTGGTAGATTCTTTTACTTTTATTATTAGTTTCTGCTCCCATTCCATTCCACCACCATTTACCTCCATGAAAACTTGACCATCCCTTCACCCATACCCTTGAACTACCCATCCCTGGATTTTAATCATTCATGTGCATACCTGAGACCCACATGAACCTTGCCATTTCCCTTCCATTTTCATCTAGCCTCAGATTTGTCACCCCACCAAGTTTTTACTGAGTTTCCTGTACCGTGACCATACCAACGCTGGTTACCTACAATTGTCGCTGGTTAACCTAAATCGACATTGTTCATACCATACCGACATCGTTCTCTATGTTTTTGACTAGAAACCAAGAACAGAGCTTCCACTCTCTACCCAATACCCAAAACAGCCTAGAACCTGACCCTAACCAATACCTGTATTCTGATAGAGACGTTGACCTTTAGATTCAGTCATAGCTTAGCCTGTTGTGAATGAATTTGCTTATTGTAGACAAATGAGATACCTAAATCATTTTAACTACAGTAGGATTTCCTTTATTGTTAGCATTAAGTTTTTTTTTAAATAGTGGATTGACATCCATCTAGGAAGTATCACACTTCCCAAATATAGCACACGCTAGGCAGTCCACTGCATATACTATTTAACTTTCATTTAGTGGTCTTGTTTTCCATTTTAGGTAGTTCCTCCAAGTAAAAAGGAAGCTCTCACTGTCATCTGTTGATCAAGAAGTCATATGCACACAACAACCTACAACCAGCATTCTAACAGGTATTCCTCATAGCCCTTTACCCTTATCTGTTTTTTCAACATTCAAAGAAACGCTCTAAAATCAAGTGAAATAATGAGTTCATAACTGAGAGAAGACTGTGAGATTTTTTTTACTCTTGTTGATAATATAATCTGAGCAAGTTATTGGTGGATGTAGCCCACATTGGGTGAACCACATTAAATCTTGTCTTGTCTTCTTTTGTGCATTATTTATTTATGTTGTTATATTTATGCAAGTATAATTATGTTATATAGTTTCCTACTGTTGTGATGTGAGGAATTGTTTTTGCATATTTGTTCACTAATTCCTAACAGTTGCATCATAGGGGTGGCCTGTATACCAGATGGACGTGAAGAGTGCCCTCTTACATGGAGATCTATAAGAGGAAATATACATGTACCATTCGGCTAGATTTTTTCATGACTCTTCTCTTGTTTGGAGGCTCCGAAGGTTTCTCTACGATCTCAAACAAGCCCCTCGGGCTTGGTATGGGAAGATGGATTATTTTCTTCTATCTATTGGTTTTGTTTATTGTCACTCCGATCATACATTGTATCTCCAGCATGTTAGTGAGGATATTGTGATACTTGTCTTGTATGTTGCTGATCTATTACTTACTGGAAACTTTTCTTCCCACATTCAGAGTATTCGGAGGGCTCTTTTTACACAGTTTGACATGACAAATCTTGGGTTATTGCAATGTTTCCTTGGTTTGCAGATTTGTCAGACAGATTCATGGATTCATTTGATTCAGCAAAAGTACACCCATGATCTTATTCAGCGCTTTGATATGGTTGATTACAATCTAAGTCCATCTCCTTTTCAGTCTAGGGTTGCTCTTACTTCCACATGTATCACACCACTTTGTGATCCTACATTGTATAGGAAGTTGGTTGGGAGTCTCATGTAATTGACCCATACTCACCCTGATATTTCATTTGCAGTAGGGCTTATATCCCGGTTTGCACGTTCTCCTCATAGTAGGCATTGGCAGGATGCTAAAAGGATTTTGTGCTATTTATAGGGCTCTTCCCACTTTGGCCTACACTACACTAGGGTTACTACTCAGTTGGTTGGGTATACATATTTAGATTGGGCATGTTCTATTGATGACAGGCATTCCACTTCTAGATATCTTTTCTATCTTAATTCTTCTTCAGTTGCTTGGGCGTGTAAAAAACAACAGGCTATTGCACTTTCATCTTTAGAGGTAGAGTACAGGGCAGTAGTTACAGTAAGTTAGCAGATTCTTTGGCTTCACCAGTTATTGACAGAGTTTGGATTCCCACAGGATTCACCGACTGTACTTTGGTGTGACAACCAAAGTGTAATTCACATTTCTCACAACCCAATTGAGCACCATCGGACCAAGCATATTGAGATACACATCCACTTCATTCGTCAGCACATTCAGGATGGAGTTCTTTACTCAGAGTACATTTTGACTCAGCAGAAAGTTGTAGACATTTTTACGAAGCCTTTTGCATCACGTCGCTACCTTGAGTTACGTGAAAAGATTGGGGTTTCGGAAGTTGTTCTTGGGGGTGTTCATGAGAACATTTTCCTTCTTCTTCTTCTTCTTCTTCTTTATCTTTCCTTCTATCAGGACTCTTTTCTTCTTTTGGTTCGATATTTCTTCATGGATATATTATACATGAGTACCTCATCAGGCCTAGTTGTCGGGACTCATACTGTGAACATGCCACTTCTATTTTATCCCCTAGCTTCACTTGAGGGGGGTGTTAGAGTAGGTATTTACCTTAGCTCATGTTCACTTAGGTACTTTATTTACCTTTATTGTATTTATCCTCACTCACTTATGTGTGTGGATATTTCCTTTTATTTATTTAGATATTAGGGGGATATTATCTAGTTGTTAGGTATAGTTATTTCCTTGATCTATGGTATTGACTAGATCCTTGGTGTCTAGTTTCTCATAAATCTATGGACTTAACTAGTTCTTTGATGACTAGTTCTTTCCATGACTTATGGCTTGATCTACGACCTTGACTAGTTCTTAGATTGTTATTCCTTACCTATATAAACAAGGTAGATTCTCATTATATTTCATTGAGTTCCATAATAATATATGATATTGTTGCTCATTTGTTTGCAAAGGTTTTATGTAAAGTAATTCTCGCGAATTGCTTTCATCTTATTGATCGTGGTATTTGATTGGCATCTGTGTTCTTGGCTTGGTACGATCTGGTTATCGTTCCTTTTATATCACATACATATGGCATTGAATGAAGGTTGGGCATTAGTAATATAAACATCAATGTAGAAAAAACAACTTAATAAGAAATCAGTAGTTATTAGTTATGTTATCATATTAGTATACTCTTAAATTAATATCATACATTTTTCAAGTATTATCATTTTCACTTCACTTCTAAATTATTATTTTATTTTTATAATGTGAAACTAGTTATGTTATCATATTAGTATACTTCTTAAATTAATATTATACATTTTTCAAGTATTATCATTTTCACTTCTAAATTATTATTTTATTTTTATAATGTGAAAATAGACCTAATATTTGATGTTGAATGTGCAGGTAATGAGTTGCGACAAGGATGATAACGAGGAAAAGGAAAGTGACAATGATGTATATGAGCACAATGATGATAACATTGATGAAGAATTACAATAATAATTATTAAAATGTTGAAATGGTATATTTATTTAATTTATTCACATGAACTCTTTTATGTAAACGATGCCATCTCCATAGACATTGTTAAATAAATGTATTTTCTCATTCATAGAATTTCAATTATTTTTTATTTTGATGAAATATTATAATAATGATGATTAAATTGCTAGTACAATAATATTATTTAATTTTTTCACATGAACTCTTTTATAAAGAAAATATCAGCGCCATAGACATTGTTAAATAATTGTATTATTCTTTGAAATTTCTCATTTATAACATTTCAATTATTTTTCATTTTTATGAAAGGTGACATATTGCTAATTGTTTCAAAGTTATTCTCACAATTTCTATTGTACAAATTAAATTGAAAAAACGAAGTTTAGAATTATTAATAATATGAAATTTTAATTGTAATTAAAAAACTTTAAAAAAAATAAAAAACACTATCTATCCAAATTTTGACACTTTAAAATCGCCATTTTTAAATGAAAAATTTATATAATACCAATTTAAATTTAAAAAATTACATAAAATATAAACACATCATTACAAATTCATAATTTTCAAACAATCAAACTAAATTATTGAAATTCACTAACCACATTCTCCGTAACATGAATATCAATAGTCACCATGTTCTTATGCTAACAAAGCTATTTGAAATCTAGAATCTCCAAGGCAAAAAATTGACACTAAAAAATCTATTTCAAATTCAGAATGTCTAACATAAAATCTTATGATAAAACAGTATTTGCGAAATGTATCAACATCAAAACACTATATTTCAAAAATATCCCGTGAAAACTTATATTGAATTTCTTAAAACTCAAATATCATTGACATTAATTTGTATAATGCAAACAAAAATATAATAATACATCAAAACATCCAACGAAAAGAGCATAAGAATTTAAAAAGTGTCAATTAGCTCACCTGTGATTCTTGCTCAAGACTTAAAAAAATAAAACTCAACTTAAATACATGTGATAGCACACCTCTTAGCTCCCATCTTGTATTCTTCCTATAGCATGCCTCTTAACTATGCTTAACTAATATCCTTTATTCCTCTTATAGCATGCCTTTAGGCTTCAAATTTATGATTGTAAGATCCTTGAGAATCAATTGGGCATTCCTCGCAAGCACCCACCTCCCCTATTAATTGTATTTACAATTGTTGAGAATGTCATCATGTCTACAAATTTTTATATTCCTTGTAAAAAACTATAAGTCTATCTAAACCTCTATCATTTATATTTACCTTTTAGTGACAAAATTCTCAAGTATGCCCATCATTGTATCATTCCACATTTCTATCATTTCTTTCTTTTACCCTTATTTCACACTCCTTATTGATCATATCCCATCAAATTTAAGATTATTGTATATTCTAAGGTACAATAAGCACCTTGGTTTGTAGGTTCTTATCTATAATTGTTTCACCTAATTCTTAGATCGTTTCTTTGAAGTGTTGACAAAACAGATAGGTTAACGAGCGTAGGAGGAATACCTGTTCAAATTCTGGTTGATGGGATGCTGCGCATGTATGACTTCTGAATCTATAGGTGATTGTGAGAGATTTTTTTTTGGCTAGGAGGAACTACCTGTAATGTAAAGCAAGACCACTAGAAGGAATTAAAAAATATGGGTAGTGAAATACCTAGCATATGCTAGATCTGGGAAGTGTGATACTTCCTAGATGGCTGTCAGTCCATTGTTTTAAACAATTCAATGTTGTAAATAAAGTAAATCCTATTGTAATTTGAAATAATTTATGTATCTCACTTATAACACAATAAGAAATAGATCTAATCTAACAAGATAATCTTGAATAGAATCGAAAGGTCAAATGATTGGTTTTGGGTTCTACAGGTTTGACAGAGGTCTCGGGTAGATCATAGGTGGATGAGGGTGAGATGAAATTTGATGGGTAGGTCTCTATTCTGGGTTGTATGGGAAAATACAAAGACTGATGTTGGTTAAGGGTGACCAACAACAGTTAGGTGTAACTGGTGCCAGTTACTGTGGAAATCTGGAAATGCCACAAAAAAAAGTTTGGGTTTCCTTTTTGATTGCACAAAGGACTTTGGTTGGTCGTGATTGAGGTAGGCTTTGGCAAGGTTTTAATGGGTATACAAAGGTGGAAATATTGGAGAAGGTCAATAGGTGGCTAGGTAAACAATGGGATGATAAAACGATGATGAAATGAAATAAACCAGAAAAGTATGATGTTATACTTACTTGGATTCCAGTCCTAAATGCCTGTGAGTGAGGGATAGAGGTACTGATGAGGGTTTGAAGGCTGCGAGTGATCACCACCTGAAGGAAAGCTTTTGCATGGGCTGCATGTACATTCCTCTTTGCTTGGTTAGATCAGATCATGGCTAGGATGACTGTGTAGGAAAAGATGTTTGATCTCCTTCCTTGCATACAGGATGCTCGCTGGAATTCACTCTCTAAAGATGTGTTATCTCTCTGAGATGTGTTTTTTATTGCCAACCTTTTACCTTTCCAACTTCCAACCTCCTAACCTTGAGAATAATGTTTATTTTGGGGTTAAAAGGGTAACCGATGGTATGGTTCCGGCTTAACTCGCAACAGATGGCTAGGGGTAACTAGTGTCAGTTAAGGTGGGATTTCCTAGGTTTACTAAACTAGGGAGATCCTCTTGATTTCCGCATATTTCACGTCATTAACCCGTAGATTAGAATGAGAGTTTCTTGTAAACATGCAGGAATTTTGTTAGAGGGAATGTAGGCATTGATTTTTAGGGTTTAGGTAAGTCTTAGTTAGTTATGGAAACTTACTAAGAATAGGTCTTAGGTTGAGTTTTCTTGGTGAGGTGTTTAAGTGAACTATATGTGTGGATATTATTTAAAATAAGATATTTAAATAATAAATATAGTGAGGATAATGGATTAATTTAATTAAATTAATTAAATTAATATTAGTGGGGTGAAGGGGGCCATGGCTAGGTGAATGTGATGAAGGGTGCTTATTCGTCGAGGAACCAAAGGGGAGTGTGACTTAATTTTAGTGTCTACATTTTTCCCCTTTTTGTTGCGTAGCTTGTATTGGTAAGCGATGCTAATAAATAAAAATAAGATACGGTTGTCCCATGTGTGGGTGAAGGTGATCCACCTGAAACCAGGAATGGACGAGGTTGAAGGTAAAATTGGTGTGTGGGTTTGATAAAAATGTAAATCTGAAGAAAAGGTAGGTGGGCATGGGGGAGAAAGGGTTAAGGGTCTACTCTGGAAAGCCAGGTATTGGGTCTAGGTCAAAGGTAGCAATAGTCAAAAGCATGCACACGAATAAACTACAACACGCTACTGGGTTAAAGAGCAGGAAAACTCTACGTCATCTAAGGTCAATAGGTTTATCCAAACAAGGTTAAAGTGCATCTAGTATCCAAGGTATAGGATATGGTCAGGAAATACAACCTCAGGTTAGGTGTAGGAACGTTTAGGTATGTTTTTGATGCACCAAAGGTAGGGTTGAGATAAACATGTCATGGGAATAGTTTAGGTATGTTCTGGTACAACAACATAGGCAACCGTGCTGCAAGGTATAGAAAACACATAAGGTCAAAGGTTACTATCGATGGTACAAGTCCAAATAGCTAGGTCACGGATGGGTAAGGCCAAGGTAGGGTTAAAATAATGAGTCCCCAAAGGAGGAAAAAGGGAGGTAGAAAATGATGAGGTTAGGAAAGGTAAGGTAAATGGGTTGGGTAAAGGTGGGGTTGGGTAAAGGATCAGTGTGAAGGGTGGGGTAAAAGGGGAAAAAGGGAAGGCAATGTGTAGGTGAGGGCGACTGATGCCAGTCAAGGATAATCGATGACAGTATAGGGAAACTGATGACGGTAAGGTAGGGAACGTGACCGATGCCGGTCAAGGGTAACTGATGTTAGTTAGGTCGGGTTGGTTATAAAAATAAAAAGTCAACATTTTTTGTTATCCATTTGTTATTTTTGAAGTGAGAAAATGACAAAAAAGAGAGAAAAGAGATAAAACTATCTAGAGGAAATGGGATAGTGAGCTGGTAGTGTGATTGGACGAGGGTTTGGTTGGTGAGCAGTGGGTCCATGAGATCAAGGTGAGAGATTTGATTGGGCAAAGGTTGCGAGTAGCTATTCAGTGATGGCAGAGGCCAGAGAGGGATCAGGTGGGCCACCGGTACAACGGCCAGACGTGCCACCGAGATGGTGGTAGCGTGACGAGGTAAGCACCCTACTCTACATTGTGGATTTGATAGATTAGAGGAGTAGATTATTGTTAGTTGTAGGTTTTTTGTGGTTTTTTGGTTTTTTGGTGGGTAAAAATTAAATTTGGGTATGGGGGGAATAGCGGGAAAAAAGAGGAAGGGGGAGGGTAGTAAATGGTATAGGTAGGGTGGGTAGAGATCCAAGGGGAGTATAGGTCATTGTAGGTGGGGTAAAAGGGGCAGGGGGGAGGGTTTTAGATAAAGGGTGGTTTTGGGAAGACGTAGGTTTTTCTACGACAGTGACCGGCATCGGTCATGTGTGGCTAGCATCGGTTATGTGTGACTGGTATCAGTCACCAAACAGGTGACCGATGCCGGTTATGGGGTAATAGTGGTCGGTAAGGGTTAACTGGTATTAGTCACCAAACAGGTGACCAATGCTGGTTTAAGGGTGACCGGATTCAGTTAGGATGAACCGGTACCAGTCAGGCTTGTAGGAAAAAGGGTGTAAAAGTGATGTGGGCTAGGTAGTTGAGATGGGTAGGGTGAAAATAGGGTGGAGGGTAATGATAATTGGTGAATATGGTCATGGTAAATGTGGATTAATGTCTTGTTTAGATTGGATGTAGGGGAGAGTGCAGTTACATATGTGGGATAGGGTTCTGCCTCTACTGGTGACATTGCACGGTGCAATAACCCTGTTGGATCTGTAGCATGTGGAGGCAGTGGGCTTGAGTGGGGTTTGTCGCTACAGACATTTTGTTTGGCAGCCTAGCTTAATGGTCGCACTCATCGATAGATGGGATCCTGCGACTAACATGTTCCACCTGCCGATGGGTGAGATGACTATCACCCTGGAGGATGTGTTCTGGATTCTGCGGTTACCCATATTAGGTGCTTAGATTTACTCTATCTCCTCTGAGGCCTCATAGGAGTTGATTGGGACTATTTTTGGTGAGGAGGTAGCTGATCTGAGATTTCATAGCACTAGTTTGAGCTATGGAGAGATGTACATATCCTGTCTGGATGAGACGAGGCTAGTGGTTCTGTTGATGGAGGCAGTGTGCTGCTATGCACTGCCAGATGCATAGGGTGGATTCTTTCCCTGATTAATGATGGGGGTACTCCACGATATAATGGTGCATGAGACATGCTTTTCCTAGGCACCAGCATTTTTTGTGCAGCTATACAGAGAGTTATGGGCATATGGGAAGTTGCGCAGGTTTATCCTGTATTGTACATTTATACTACACTGCTGGGCATACGAGCACATAGTGTGCATGTAACCTATAGGGATGCCCCGAGAAGATACATTCCCACCTAGATTTCTGTGGGTGGGATACAAGAGATGGGTGTCAGTGATACGAGAGCAGAGATAAAATAGGCCGACACATGATGTGGCACATTTTCGGTAGTTATTGGAGGGATTGTCCGGAGTGGACATTATATGGAGGCCATATGTGGGATTCCCCTCATATAGGCATATTCATGAGCAGCTAGCTGAGCTCCAGCTAGAGAGGTGGATACAAGGTCGCCATGTTGAGGAGGATGAGATGATCTTGGTAGACAGAGTCTGATGGCAGTTCAGGCTATTACATGACATTCCTTTGCCCTTCCCACAGTATCAGAGAGATGACGCGGAGAGGTCCCTACCTCTACCACAACCTATAGTTCCCACAGGGGAGGAGGAGTATCCAGTGGATCAGAGGATAGATGACACTGGATGTACAGACAAGTACAGGTAGTGGTGGGCAGCTCAGTTATAAGCCATACCACCCAAACCGGGGTAGCCAGACCTAGCTACCATTACAGTGTAGAGAGATGCCCTACAGGGGTAGGTAGCTACACTGATTACCCAGCTGGGTATACTGCAGACACAGCTAGAGGGTTCAAAGCTAGAGGTAGCAGAGCTACACGTACAGGTGGCCAGTCTGTAGGCCCAGATGGTGGATGGAGGAGATGGAGGAGATGGAGATGGTCAAGGGGGATGGTCAAGTGGCGGCCTTATAGGCTCATGTGGCAAGTTTACAAGGCCAGTTAGCCACAACCTAGGCACATATTGGGGCCTTACAATCCCATATACAGGCATAGGGGTAGGGGGAACCACCACAGGCACCAGGATCAGGTCCCAGTTCACAGGCAAGTGCAGGATAGGTAAAGGGGCCAAGACCTATGGGACCACCATAGACTGTGCCTGTAACCAGGTTACAGGATGCCCTAGGTGAGGCGAGATACTATCAGGACTAGCTTATGGTGGCTAGGATAGATTTCATCTCCTATGTTGAGTACAAGGCACAGCAGGTGTCCAGTGAGAGGATGAGATCCCACACTCATAGTGTGGAGAGCATATGAGGTCAGCAAGCTCTGAGGCCTGATCAGGGAGAGGCCACCAATGCACAGCGACCAGCTCTAGGTGAGGTGCTAGCAGGGACACAAGAGGTTGATGGTACATGTGACACAGAGATGGAGGACATCTGGTGAGATGCCTGATATGTGGTCACCTAGTTTGTGCTGTATACTAGTTAATTATTTTTATACATATATCGGCCTGCGTGCCAAAGACAGTGATGATGTATGATTGATTTGTATATTTTGAGCATATATTAGCCTGTGTGCCAAAGATATTTTGTATTGATTCATTCTTTTTGTATATATGAGACCGGCCTACATGCTGATGACATTTTGTATTGTATATCGGCTTGTGTGCCGACATTTTGAGATGATGGACATGATAAGATAGGCATATATATTGAGATACACATTTATTGATTTATATGATGAGATATATGGTATTTTGTGATTTTTTGATGTGTTTATGAAATATTGGTTTATGGCTTGTGGTGGATGAGATATGGATTTGTTGTTTGTATTAGATGAGATATGGGTTTATGGCTTGTGGTAGATGAGATATGGATTTGTTGTTTGTATTATATGAGATATGGATTTCTTGTTTTGATATGGATGGAAATTAGGTGAGTTAGGCATGATGGAGTTAGGTCAGTTTAGGCATGGATCGAGTCAGGTTGGTTAGGCATAGTTGAGTTAGGTTTAGTTAGGCATGGATTGAGTCAGGTTATAGGCATGGATGAGTTAGGTTGGTTAGGCATGGATTGAGTTAGGTTGGTTAGGCATGGATCATGCTGAAAGTAGGTGAAGTTCTGATTCATTATTTTTTTGCAATGAATGATACTATGGGTCATATATGAGATGTGGTATAATCTATGCATAGTGATGATAGAGAAATGGTAGGCATAATAAATGTATGTTGTGATAATGTTTAAAATATGAAATAACTTGTTATGTATGTGGATTAATTTCATATTTTGTATATAAAAAGGAAACTAAGTGAAATATGGTGTAAATGGTGGGGAACATGGAAGATAATTTTTTTAGGGTAGAGAAATGGCCAAGCTAACCTCCAAGGGCCCCATGCCCTTGGAGTGCTGCCTACATAGTCCCAGTGAAAAGGTACGTAAGGCCGATGTAGTTCTCCCATAAGCTAGGGAAGAAAATGAGGAGGTGTGAAAATGAGTTGCTAGGTTTTTGGGCATGTTGTGGGTTTAGATCTACTAGGTGTGGGTAGATTATAGGTAAAATGATGTAGGTGGGGGTGATTATGGAAAAATAATAAGATTACCCCAAAAGTAAGTGTTGAGGACCAAGTTCTATATAAGGTAATCAAAACGTAAACAAAAATGGTTAAAAGATAAAAGGGGGCAATAAAAGCCACTTGATTGGGTAGGGTCATACCGAGTAGATCATACCTTAGTGGAGGTGATGAACGTAAGACCCTAAAGACATTACATGATGGATTGTTCTATGGGGAAAAGTAGTCACAAGATCATCAAATGTCTAAATTCTAAGAAGTCCCTTAAGACAGTAGGAAATGAGAGTGGGCATGGTTCAAAGGGTGAAGAGTAGGTAATTTTTATATGGTATGAGGTAGCATGTGCTTCGGGCAAGAGATCCAAGGTCACAATGGGCAATTCCATGACAAAAGGTTGAGTGTTTTGACTTATAGTTGAGATAGACTGATCGATGTGGGAAGTCTATATGGGAAAAATTGAACTCCTTGAGGTCTTCGTGAAGCTGATCGATGCAGGAAGCTTTGATTGCTCTCTGTTTTTTTTTAAGAAGAAGAAGAAGAACTTTACATAGCTATCATTCATGGGAGCAGTCTATTTATAGCAACAATTGGTCGAGAGGAAGATTTCCTTTTGAGGGAGTCATCTTTTTATTAGAAATTTGACTCAAGAAGTTTGGTCCCATTGTGAGGTCCTTGCAGTCATAGACAAGACCAAGGTGAAAGATAGGACTCTTGTTCAAAAGCAAGGTGAAACGACCATGGGATCTCATCTAAGGATAGACAAAAAGTATCCATGAGAATCATGTTATGTGCAGCGCTGTGATACACAAATTCAATAGAAGATAACAAGTGACGGGTACTCACATGATTCTTGTTTAATTGTTATAGAGGTGTATGGAGTGGGTAGCGCTCAAGGGACGAGCCTGGAAAGAGAGATAAGGTGAGGTAGGATGATGATCCAACCATAGAATGGTCGAAGATGCAAGGCGTTAAGGGGCTCAGGTTCAGGTTTACCATCAAAAGAAGATAAACGATAAGCACTTGATCCATATGTATGAGTTACAATGTATGGACCTAGCCAATTAGGAAAAAATTTGCCCTGTTTACTTTTTCTACTTTAGTTACGTGTTGATTTTCTTTCAGGACAAGGTCACCGACTTGGAAGGTTCATTCATGAACATGTTTTTCATAGGCACGTTTGATACGTTTTTGGTAAACTTGAAGGTGATCCAGAGCGTTAAGATGACGTTCATCTAATAACTCTAGCTGTGCTAAATAGTCCTGACGAAATTCATCATCAGTGAGCATGTCATGGAGAGAAATGTGGAGTGAGGGGATCTAGACTTCAAGAGGCAGAATAGCATCTATACTGTAGACCAAAGAAAATGGTGTGGCTGCAGTGGAAGTGCAAATACTAGTGCAGTATGCCCATAGGGCAAAAGGAATGTACGTATGCCAATCCTTCCCAGTATCATCAACCACTTTTATGAGAATTAAGTTGAGGGTTTTGTTAGTGGATTCGGCTTGGCCATTGGTTTGTGGGTAATAAGGTGATGAGAAAGTAAGCTGAATGCCAAAGGCATCACAAAGTTTTTTCAATGTTTTGTTTTTGAATTGTTTTCCATTGTTAGTGATGAGGTGATGAGGAACACCAAAGCGACAAATGATGTGGTGGTTAATGAACTCACTGTTTCGCACGGAATGTTTCGGCTCTGCAGAATAGACTTGCTTCTATCCTATCATTCCTTTGAGAAACAGATAAGGGTTAGGGCTAGGAGGAATACCTGTTGAATGTTGAGATGGTGTGCGCGTAACGTAGAGAAAGATCAGATCGACTGCGAAGAACTCCTTTTTGTCTTGGAAGGACTACCTGCAAGTAAGAATACAGGACCACCAGATTTTAATTAGACAATAAATGAGGGAGCTGCCTTAGGCCCAGGAAATATAAAACTTCCTTTCGAAGGTGGTCAGTTCCCCTTTTAATACGAATTAACACAAATGATAACAAAGAAAGCTATTGCAAAATCACGATTTAGGTATCTCGTTACAAAGCAATAGAAACTAAATTATCAATAATAAAGCGTCACGTTGTTTGTTCGGTTACTGGTCGTTGATACGTTCAGGTTGAGTTATAGGGATAAACCAGACTGGATCTGAGGTTGTTAGGTGGCAAATAGGTGAGAAAAAGGTTTCGGGGTATAAGTCACAGTGACCGACGCCGGTCACTGGGTAACCGACCGCGGTTAGAGAACCGCTACCGGTAGGGGATAAACGATACCGGTAGGGTCAGCAATCTAAGTGCTTCTGGATAAAGGTTGGTTGCAAGGTGATTGTGGGGTTATTAAGATTGGGGGATGGCTGAGGGGAATGATGGGAGGATAGGGAAGACTCAGAGTGTGGTAAAATGGCCTTCTGGGCAATATCAGGATGTATGGGTGAAGGTTAAGTGCAGTATGTTGCTGGTAGTAGATCTAGGAATAAACTTATGATTACTATTATTCAACAGGCTCAAGAAAATGGTGCTTAGAAACATATAAAACACTACTTACTCGTCCCTGATGCAGATGCAGGTTTCAGGACTGTGATGATGAAGACAGGACCCAAGTTGGATGATCTGACAATCCAAGATGAGTTATCTCCTCTTCTGATGCTCAGATGAGTGTTACTGGGCTCTGGTTATTCAGTTGCAGTCTTGGGCTTGATGTCCTTCTCTGCAAACTCTTCCTGTTTCTTCACTTGTCTCTGCTCGGTCAAGCAAAATCTGGATCCTTTCAATGATTTCTCCTCCTTTTTCCTGATCAAATGAAAATCCGATCCCTTGTTTTTGGTTGGAAGTGGTCATTTACGGGGAACCGATGGCGGTTACGCAACCGACGGCGGTCGAGTAGGAACCGGTATCGGTCAGGTCAAAGCGGGCTATTTTTGGTAAAATAGCCAGCTTTCCCTCCTTTTCTTCCGAGGGATTGGTTGCGGGCTTGGTCAAGTCATTATGAAGTTGGTTTTAGGTGCGGATGAGGAGTAATTAGTCATAGGTGTGGAATTGGACCAAGTTATAGGTCTTAATTAGGTTAGTTTAGGGTTAAGACTAGGTCATGATGAGGTGGTGACATGAGGTGGCAGGTATGGTGATGTGGATTTATTAATTATAAGGTAATTAATAAATAATTGTGTAAGGTTTAGGTGATGAGGTTAGGTTGCGAAATGGGATGCGGGGTACAGGGTGTCGTAATGACACAAATTTGGTGTCTACATTAGCCCCTTGTTGTCGTGTGGCTTGTCTTGTTAAAGCTGCGTGGACAATAATAAGAAGTGGTTACCCCTGTTAAGGGTATAGGTAATCCCCCTCAAATCTATCACAGATTGAGGTAGCGTGAAAGCAGGGATAGGGTTGAAAAAGGGTAAATGGTGTTAAGATAACGGTAAGATGGTAGGGTAGGTCCAAGGAAGCAGACGCACGTTGACATGCAGTAGTGCGACCAGGGTACATGATTTGAAGAACAAAAAATAAATTCATAGGCAAAGGTCGATAGTTTATCCAAACAAGGGTGATATAATCCTGGTATCCAAGGCATAGGAAGTAGCTCTAGGGGATATAACGGGTAAGGTACAGGAACATTTAGGCATGTTCGGCAGTACCAAATGGTTGGTTTGGTTGAGATAAACGTCACGGTCTAAGTCTAGGCAAAGTTGGTCGACTGATCAAGTCAAGGACCCTGATCATGCTAAAACACGAACAGGTGAGCTCGATTGAACAAAAAGGTACATGATGGATGGATAAAATAAAACGTTGATTGTGGGTATGGTATTTAATTGGTGCGGCCTTAGGTCGGGCCAAATGGTTGGGCCAACTGGGTTTGGTGCGGCCTTGGGTCGGGCCAAATGGGTTGGTTGCGGCCTTGGGTCGGGCCAAATAGGTTGGTTACGGCATTGGGTTAGGCCAAATGGGTTGGTTGTGGCCTTGGGCCAAATAGGTAGGTTACGGCCTTGGGTCGGGCCAAATGGGTTGGTGTCGGCCTTGGGTCGGGCCAAATGGTGGGTGGGTGCCGGCAATATGGGTTGGTTGCGGCCTTGGGTCGGGCCAAATAGGTTGGTTGCGGCCTTGGGTCGGGCCAAATGGGTTGGTTACGGCCTTGGGTCGGGCCAAATGGGTTGGTTACGGCCTTGGGTCGGCCCAAATGGGTTGGTTACGGCCTTGGGTCAGGCCAAATTGGTTGGTTACGACCTTGGGTCGGGCCAAATGGGTTGGTTGCGGCCTTGGGTCGGGACTAAATGGTAGATTATGGCCTTGGGTCGGGCCATATGGGTTGGTTGCGGCCTTGGGTCGGGCCAAATGGGTAGGTTACGGCCTTGGGTCGGGCCAAATTGTTGGGTACGGCCTTGTTGGGCCAAATTGGGTCGGGCCAATGAAGTTAACAAAGGGTTGTCAACGAAGGTGGATATAGGCGATGTTGGTAGAAAGGGCTATTAGTAAATAAGGGCTGAAAAATTGGGGTAGAAGTTGGAGATAAAACCGATATCGATTGTGTATGACCGATATCAGTTAGATGACCGATACCGGTTCCTTAGGGCACAATAAAACCTATATCGGTTATAGGTCAAAAACCTATAAAAAGAAAAATACGGCCATGTCATTGTCACATTTGTCAATTTGAAAACCAATTGGAGTTGTCTGAGGTGGATTGTTGAGATTGGAGCGTTTGTTGGTTGAGGTGGCGCTATTTGAGTGGAGAATTGAGTGATTAGTGGGCCCGAGTGAGTAGGAGGCAGCAGTTGATTGGTGGAGGACCCAGCAGAGGAGAGTTTAGAGCCATGGCACAGCCAGGAGGAGCAGGAGGTGCTGGACCAGCTGGACCACCACCACCCATCCCACCACGACAACGTGTCATCGTACTGGTAGGTTCGAAACCCCTCATTGTGTGGATTTGAGTATATTATGCTGTATTTGGGTTTTGGGTAGGAATGTTAGATTTTGATAAAATAATTAATAAATGGAAATGATTTAAAAAAGGGAGAGGGTAGATAGGTTAAATAGGGCAAGGCGACTGGGTGGGTAGGTTTTTAGGGTGTTTGGGCGGGTATAGAGGGAGAAATAGGAAAAAAATGGATTTGGGTTGGGGGGGGGGGGCCGCGCCGGGTTCGGCCCCGGAATTTTACAGCGACCGATGTCGGTCGCTAAACGACCGGCATCGGTCATGAAATTTTTGGTGGACAGAGTGGGGTTGTGAGTGACGGTGTCGGTCGTATAGCGACCGGCGTCGGTGAAGAGGACCGGTGTCGGTCATAAGTGACCGGTACCGGTCCTTAGGTATTTTTATTTTTGTTGGTTTGGGTTTAGGTTGTTGGATTTGGGTGTTTTTGGTTTTATTTGGGTTGTTGTTTGGGTGTTGGGTTGGTTGTTTGTTTGGTTTGGGTTGGTGTTTTTTGGTGTTGTTTGTTTGGGTGTGTTGGTATGGTTTGGGTTGTGTTGTGTTATGGTTTGTTGGTGGTTGTGGTGGGGGGGGTGTTTGTGTTTGGTGTTGGTTTGTTGGGTGGTTTGTGGTGTGTGTGTGGTTTGGGTGTTGTAGGTGGTTTGGTTGTTTGAGTGTTTTGGTATTGTTTGTTAGTTAGGTTGTTTTGTATATGGGGTGTTTGGGTTGTAGGTGGTTGGTATGTTTGGGTGTTGATATGGTTTGGGTTGTGGTGGAGGTGTTTTAGGTATTGTTTGAGTGTTTTGGTATGGTTTAGGTTGTTGTTTGGGTGTGAAGAGGGAGGGGAATATCGTAGAGGTTTTTAGGGTAAGATAGGTGGGTGTAGAGGGTATAAGTAGATGTTGTGATAAGAGTAGGGCTAATGTAGTGAGTTGGTTTTGCAGGCACGTCAGCAGCTGACGATGCGAGACAGGATGCCCCCGCTGTTGAGACGGATGCGGCCACACGTGTCCGCAGCACAGTGGGGTATCATGCGCGAGGTGGGACTCGGTGGAGTCCAGCGATATAGAGCGATTGATAGGGATCACAGTTTGATGGTCGCCCTCATCGAGAGATGGGATCCGGCGACCAATGTGTTCCATCTCCCGACTGGAGAGATGACCATCACATTGGAGGATGTGTATCGCATCCTTCGATTACCGATTGATGGAGAGGCAGTCTTTCAGGTTGACGCTGAGACAGCCATGGACAGCATCCTACACGTATTCGGGGATGCAGCTGCGCTACTGACATATCACAGTGCGAGTATCGCGTATGGGGATATGTACCGAGCCCACCGCCATGAGACACGGCTTGCCATGCTGATGATGATCGGGATCACCTGCTTCGCCCTCCCAGACTCAGAGGGAGGCCGCTTTCCACGGGCGCTTATGGGTGTGCTACATGAGATGGTGGAGGAGCACACATGTTATGCTTGGGCACCAGTATACCTGGTGCAGTTATACCGAGAGCTGTGGGGCTATCGCCGGATGAGGCGATTCGGGATTTGCTCGACGTTTTTACTACACTGTTGGGCATATGAGCATATCATATGCATTAGACCAGTAGGGCTGCCCCAGCAGCCAGGGCCACAGGTCATCTATAGATACGGCTTTCAGAGGTGGTTGGGGGTCGTGGGCCAGCCACGAGCAGTGCTTGCAGGGCGGGACGTCACTTATTACAGACATATGTTAGAGGGCTTGACAGCGGTAGATATTGTATGGAGACCTTATAGAGGTCATCACCCACACGGAGGAGCCCGAGCACAGTTGCAGTGGATCCAGTATACATTCTGGATAGCGGGACGGAGGCCGGGAGAGTACGAGCGGATACCCCTGGAGAGGGTACGACGACAGCTTGGGCTACGACAGGATGAGCCACCTCCCTTCCCTCAGTACCGGAGGGATGATGTAGAGGCTCCATTGCCTGCACCACATCCTATGGACCCAGATTGGGTTGCTGAGAGGCCGGCAGATGATACCGTAGATGATGCCGGCTGCACAGGAGCATTTTTGGTTTGGTGGGCCGGAGAGAGAGCTGTGAGGAGAGCACAGCCCGCACAGCCAGACTTGGCGGCTGTTAGAGTAGAGAGGGATCAGCTCAGGGGCCAGGTATAGTTATTACAGGGGCAGCTTGCTGCTGCACAGGCACAGATAGGTGTCTTACAGGGGTAGCTAGCCCAGGCTCAGGTACAGGTAGCAGCACAGGTACCACCAGCGGTACAGGTACCAGCACAGGCACCACCAGCGGCACCAGCACAGGCACAGGTACCAGCACCACCACCGGCGCAGCCACAGGCACCACTAGCGGCACCAGCACAGGCACAAGGGGCACTGGTATTAGGAGTCAGGGGACCAGCCCCAGCACCTATGGTGGCCCGGGATAGTTATATGGAGGCTAGAGCGGAGGCCCGGTACTATCAGGATATTCTTGATGGTACCGGGGCTGATTATCAGCCATATGCGGCACATAGAGCAGAGACCTCTCGGAGCCAGAGATCTCAGGGAGGTGCAGCCACAGCCGGTGGGTCTGTGACAGGCAGGAGGTGAGAGGCAGCACAGGGACCAGCAGGCAGACAGGCAGAGGGCGGTGGAGAGAGCTGAGGGGTCCCTGCATATTTTTGTATTGGTTCATTGGATATGGGCACCGGTCTGCGAACCGGCTATGTTTATAGAGGCCTGCGTGCCTAGATATTATGTATTCATTTATTCATTCATTCATTTATTGTATATACCAGCCTGCGAGCCGAGTACAGGTTGTACAGTTGATACCGGCCTGCGAGCCGAGTATGTTTTTGATATGAGAGACCGGCCTGCGAGCCGAGTCGAGATTATTGACAGTTATTGTGGCCTGCGTGCCGGCTTTGTTGTATTATGAGATCACAGAGGCCCCGATGCAGGGCACATTGTATATTTGAAACTTTGTATATATATAGATATGATGATTTGACCCACATGTTGTGCGTAAAAATGTGTTAAGTGTTTTGAAAATGGTTTGTGATATTTAATGTATGATGAGTTTGATTTACATGGTGTTATATATTAATGATGTTGATGTCTTTTGTTGATGGGATGTATGTATGTATATAGATGATGAGTTTAATTGACATGTTGTGTTATGAAATGTTGTATGTTTTGTCGCTGGTTTGTGAATATTGAATGTTTGTAGCTGTTGATTTGGATTCAAATGGTGTATAGATTGATGGTTTTTGATATCGTTTGTTGATGGCTTGGTTGTTTTTGTAAGATAGATAGATGATGTTGATGAAATTGTGATGAGATATGGATTTAATGAAAAATATGGATAATGGTGTTGTTCATGTAGGAAAAAGGGATGAGCGCCACAAAAATTTGCAAAAATGAAAAAAAAGGCTTAGGTTTAAGCAACAGTGTGAACATGACCGATATCGGTTATGTAACCGATGTCGGTAGCTATATGACCGATATCGGTCATGTAACCGATATCGGTTATGAAAGAATTATTTTCCTAAAAATAGAACTGCTGGGTTGGCAACTTAAGTTCTTATTTTTAGCATTCTTATTTTTAGAGTCATGCAACAAGTTAAATATGCGAATGCGACGCTGTTTGACAACTGCTACAGGTAATTGCATGAAAGAATTTAAGTGATAAGGAGGAAAGAGACAGGTGAAGTGAGCGTGGGCTGAGATTCAGAAGATGTAGAAAGACAAGTTATATTTGAAGAGGGTGGTGAACATGGCTGAATGAGGAGAAGCATCCAGCAGGCAGGGACGAGGGGGAAGACATGTTCCGCCCCAAGCTGCTGCATCCCGAGAGGTAAACTGTTTGGTTGTAACCTGATTCTTGCATGTTTTGTGAATAGGATGAGAGAAGTGTAAGTGGGTAAAGATGAGAAAGAAAAGGTAATAGACAAGGGTTGGGGATAGGGTGAGTGCTATGGGGTAGGTAAACAGGGTGGTCACGTAGGTTTTTAGGTAGAAATAGGAGTAAATGGGCTTCATAAATATCGAAGGTGTATGTTTTAAGCAGGGTAGGTATATTTTTAACAGTGACCGGTATCGTTTATAAGTAACCGGTATCGGTTATGCATAACCGCTATCGGTCACTGTAAGGGTTTCCAGATTTTGAGAAAAAACCCGTAGAGATTTGTTCTTTTGAATAATTATGTGTCGTTTTGATGTATGCAGGCAGAAGCAAGGTTAAGGATGAATGATACTGTGCCAGCGTTGTTGTCACGAATCCGAGTGGATGTAACACCAGCTGAATGGGCATTGATAAATCAGTTGGGGTTAAGTGGAATCCGCTATTATTCAAGAATCGCGCGTAACCATGCTATGTTGCAGGCGTTGATTGAGAGATGGAATCCAGAAAAGAATACCTTCTATCTACCAACAGGGGAGATGACAGTGACTTTGGAAGATGTGTTCCGTATTTTGAGACTCCCAATGATAGGAAAAATAGTGTATCAGGTGTTGCCCAGCGCGGGGCGGGCAGCGATAACAGCAGTATTTGGGTCAGCTGCACGAGATTTGACACAACGAGGTTTATCATTTATGTATGGTACAATGTATGCAACACACCCTGAGGAAACAAGGTTGGCCGTGCTATTAATGATAGTGGTGGGGTATTATGCATTGCCGAGGGCGGAAGGTGGAAGATTTCCCAAAGCATTGATGAGTGTTATTTGGGAAATGATAGAAATGAGCGTGACATTCGCATGGGCACCCGCATATCTGGCAGAGTTATATAGGGGTTTATGGGCCTGCAAGCGAAAACACAGGATGACACTGGATTGTTCATACTTATTACATTGTTGGGCCTATGAGCATATTGTTTGTGTGCGTCCAATAGGCCGACCCATTGAGTCGGGAGAGGTAGGAGTGCAAAGGTTGGGATTCAGACGATGGGTCCAGACAGAACAAGAAGCGAGATCCCAGGCCGTGATAGATGACATCGAGTATTATAGACAGGTATGGGAGATGGTGACGATTGCGGATATTTGTTGGAGGCCGTATGGTAACTATATGGTGACAGAGCACATAGCTGAGGAGTTGAGGGGTGTAGAGCGATTGAGGTGGATTGCAGGGCATAGGCCGGGTGAGTACGAGAGGATTCCTCTAGATCTCATGCGGCGACAATTTGGGTTCGTTCAAGATATACCTATGACATATAGACCATACATGAGGATCGATGCCGAGGCAACATTCTCACCTCCCCGGCCTACACCTCCAGAAGGGCCAGAAGAGATAGCAGCCGATCATAGGGTTATGGATGCGGGAACGACAGAGGCCTATAGAGTATGGTGGGTAGCAGAGCTGCGAGGTGCACGTGAGTGCCCTGACATAGCTGTGATTACAGCGGAGAGAGATCATCTGCAGGATTTGGCTCACCAGCTTCAAACACAGGTGAATGAGACAATGGGATTGTTAGAGGCTTCACAGTTACGAGTGGAGAGACTGGAGGCAAGATTCCTCCACGCGAGAGGACGTATTCGTATGTTACAGGAGATGTTGGCGGATCAATGGGAGGAACCAATGGCAGTGGCACCTTTGAGGATGGAGAGGCCAACTGAGGGGCATCGACGATCACGATCACCACCTGATTCGAGAGGAGGTGCAAGGGTCTAAGTGAACTTTATAGGAATATAAGAATAAATAAGGATGCCGACCTGCGAGTCGATGATAGAGAAGATGTATTTGTTTAACATCTAAAATAAAACTAAATATGTATGTTCTTTTGAGTGATGATAAGAATAAGAATGGTTGTGTTTTAAATGTTGTTTTTGTTTGTTTTGAAAAAGGATAAAGATGAACGTTGGCGAATAGAAATACATGAAAAAATATTTATATTGACAACACATGATAAGGTATGGTAGGGGATGGTCGAGCTAACCTTGGGAGACTCCATGTCTCCTAAGTGCTGCCTACATAGCCCATTGCACAAAGCAAGGAAGGGCCTCAGACCGATGTAGTTCTCCCCTAGGACCAGGGAGAGGTGAATTCAGGCAATTTGGTTGTGGTTAGGCAATTTGTTGGTTGGTAAAAATTTGATGGTGGTAGGGTAATGTTGTTGGTGTTGGTAGGGTAAAGCGAAAGTTAGCATACCCAAGTAGTGGGGAATCGTGTCCTGATTAAGGTCAACACACAATCCTAGAGCCGAGCAAAAGAGGTAAGAGTGTCCCATAGTTGAGGAGAGCTAAAAAAAACCACATATTAATGTAGGATGAGCTTGAATCCCTAGGTACCTTGCATAGGCGAGAAGTCGATAGGTGAAAAGAGTGGTATAATCACAATATATCGGATATACGTCACGTCCCTTGAGTTTTTTTGCTTTGAAAAATGGTGAGGTGAGGTGGTTGATGTGGGCGAGGGTGCAGAGAACTTATTATAAGATGATTATTCTGATAAAAGAGAACCAAACCTAAATAGACAAGTCCATGACTCAAAAGTGTTTTGAAATACTGCTTTTATTTTTATTTTATTTTGCTGGATATAGACTGATCGATGTGGGAAGTCTACATGGGATATGTATTTTGTTGTTCTTGAGGTCTTCACGAAGCTGATCAATGCGAGAAGCTTCTGATAAAGGCTGACTGTGTATAGCTGTCCTTCAAGGGAGCAGTCTATTTATAGTAGCAGATGCAGTGTTTATGTATAGCTGTCCTTCGGGGGAGCAGTCTATATATAATAGTAGCAATAGTTTGGCATATAGCTGTCCTTCAAGGGAGTAGTCTATTGTATAATTTAGAGGTCTAGATGTCCGTTGGGCATAAAGCATCTAGTTTTTGTAGGAAGTTTGACTCAAGAAAATCCCATAAGTGTTTTAATTAAGAATGTGTCATTTTGATACTTTGAAGTCATGGACTAGACTAAAAAGGGGAAGGCATCTTTTAAGGGGAGGTGATAATCAAACCATGTGAGCTTGATTTGATTTTGAGATGTAAGAAACAAAGTGTATGCGGTGGTAAATGAGCTCAAGGGACGAGCGTAAGGTAGATAAGAAGTGATATAACACTAATTTCAATAGTAGAATGGTCGAAGATGCAAGGCATTAAGGGGCTCAGGCTCAGGTTTACCATTAAGCGAAGCTAAACGATAAGTGCCTGATCCATAAGTGTGAGTGATAATGTAAGGCCCAATCCAATTAGGAGCAAATTTTCCACGTTTGCTCTTTTCTAGTTTGGTTACATGTTGATTCTCTTTGAGGACAAGATCACCAACCTTAAAGGTACGCTCATGAAGTCGTTTATCATAAGCACGCTTGATGCGTTTTTGGTAGATTTGAAGGTGATCAAGAGCCGTAAGACGACGCTCGTCAAGAAGCTCTAATTGGGCTAACCGCTCTTGGCGGAAATCATCATTGGTGAGAATATCCTGAAGAGATATTCTGAGGGAGGGTATTTGTATTTCGAGAGGCAAGACAGCCTCGGTACCATATACCAAAGAAAATGGTGTGGCATTAGTGGAGGTACGAATGCTAGTACGATAAGCCCAAAGGGCAAAGGGAATGTGATCGTGCCAATTTCTTCCGGACTCATTGACAACTTTCATGAGGATTTTGGTTAGGGTTTTATTAGAAGATTCAGCTTGACCATTGGCCTGCGGATAGTAAGGTGATGAGAAACTAAGTTTGATACCAAAGTTGTCACAAAGGTCTTGTAACAACTTATTTTTAAAAGATTTACCATTATCTGTTATTAGGCGATGAGGAATACCAAAATGACAGATAATGTGATGGTTAACGAATTCGACAATTTTTTCTTTTTTGATTGAAATGAGTGGAATGGCCTCCACCCATTTTGTGTAATATTCGGTTGCTGTGATTATCCAACGGTGACGTTGTGAAGAGGGTGGGTGGATCTCACCAATAAGGTCTAAACCCCATTGTGAGAAAGGCCAAAGATCTCGTGCGACCTGTAGCGGATGGCTAGGAGTATGTTGAAGGTTGGCATGTTGTTGACACATAACACAACACTTAACATATTCGTAGCAGTCGTTATTAAGAGTAGGCCAATAATAACCTAGGCGAAGGATTCGTTTAGCCACGGCAAGGCCACTAAAATGTCCACCACAAATACCGTCGTGGATTTGTTGGATGGTATAGGTGACCTCCGCACCGGTTAGACATCGAAGGAGGATGCCATCAAAGCCACGTTTATAGAGGAGTCCCCCCATGACAACATAACGAGAAACACTTTTAAGAAAAGCACGTTTTCCGTTACTAGTAAGGTCAGGTGGGAGAACAGAGGTTGTAAGGTAGTCGTGAAATTGGTGGTACCAGGTATCCTGCGAATTAGCAGACACATTATTTATCATACAAACAACCGGGGTTGAGTAGGATGGGGCAAAAAGTTGTTGGACCAAGATGAATATGTCAGAGTCAGTTGGTGAGGCAGGAATTTGTGAGGCTAAGCAAGCCATAGTATCCGCAAATTTGTTAGTGGAGTGGGGAATGGTCTGGATAGAATAACGAGTAAATGAGGTCAAAAGTGAATCCACGTAATGTTTGTACTTTTGAAGTTCCTCATTCTTACATTGGTAGATGCCCATAACTTGATTGACTACCAATTGAGAGTCGCCAAAAATATTAATAGATTTGACACCTAAGTGTAACGCAACCTGGAGACCCAAAACAAGGGCCTCGTATTCCGCTGTATTATTAGTGCAGGGGAAATCAAGCCAGAATGAAAGAGGCATAGGTTCAGCATCAAGAGGGATGAGAACAATGCCGGCTCCTCCGCCGCGCTGGCATTTGGATCCATCGAAGAAGAGGGTCATTTGATATGACTCTTCCCTGAGTGAAAGAGTGGCGATGAGTTCGTCGGGGAAATTAAAATTGGTGAATTGTTCCCCAGGTAAAGGGGCCTCCGCAAGTTGGTCCGCAATAGTTTGTCCTTTGATTGACTTCTGTTGTACAAACTCAAGGTCGAGGTCAGCGAGGAGCATAAGCCATCGGGCGATGCGTTGGTTTAGATGTGGTTTGGCATACATATAATGAATGGGGTCCGTGTTGGTGATGAAAAAAGTTTTGTGATTCAGGAGGTAATGTCGGAGTTTGGTGGCTACGAATGATAGGGCTAGGCACAATTTTTCTACATGTGTATACCTAGTCTCGTAATCCATGAGAGTACGACTTATATAATAAATGGCTTGTTCTCGATGTGTCGAGTCCCGATGTGTGAGCATGGCTCCTATAGCATGGTCAGTGGCAGAAAGGTAAAGGTAGAAAGGGTGATCATCCTGAGGTGGAATAAGCACGGGTGGCTGCAAGAGATAGGCTTTGAGAGCTTCAAAGGCTTGGTGACACTCGTCACTCCATTGAAAGGCAATGTCCTTTTTAAGAAGGTGATGGAAAGGTTGACAGCGATCCGAGAGTTGGGAGATGAAACGCCAGATGGATTGAAGTTTACCTTGCAAACTACGCAATTGTTTGAGGTTTTTGGGTGGGGGCATTTCTAGGATAGCTTTTACTTTAGATGGATCGACCTCAATGCCACGCAAAGAGACGATAAAGCCAAGAAGTTTTCCCAAAAGAACACCAAAGACACATTTCTTTGGTTGAAGCCGGACTGAATATTGTAACAGGCGATCGAAAATAATGGTTAAAACATCGAGATGTTCACTGTGATGTTTAGATTTGCCAAGAAGATCATCAACATAATCCTCAAGGATAGTGTGCATAATGTCATGAAAAATGTAAGTCATAGCCCGCTGATAGGTCACACCAGCATTCTTAAGGCCAAATGGCATGACACGATAACAGAAGGTTCCCCAAGGAGTTATGAAGGCAGTTTTATGTTGATCGGCCGGGGCTACCAAAATTTGATTGTATCCCGAAAAAGCCATCCATGAGAGAAAGCATTTCATGGCCCGCAGTGAGATCAACAAGTTGATCAATACTTGGGTGGGGGAAGTCATCCTTGGGGCAAGCGAGGTTAAGGCCTCAGAAATCCGTGCATATCCGAAGTCCCCCCATTGCTTTAGTGACAGGTACGATGTTAGAAATCCATTGAGGATAGTCAATAGGCAAGATGAAGGAAACAGAAAGAAGTCGTTGAAGCTCTTCTTTGACCAAGAGGGCAATGCGTGGATGCATTTTTCTCAGTTTTTGTTTGACTGGTTTGGAATCAGGGTTTAGGGTGATGTTATGGATGGCAATGGTAGGATCAATTCCTGGCATGTCAGCGTAGGACCAAGCGAAAGCTTGGTTGCGGGTACGGAGAAAGGTAGTAAAGGAGGCTTGTTCTGATGTGTTAAGGGATTGTTCGATCTTCACAATGTGAGGATCCTCCTTTGTGTGGATGTTGATTTCTATAGTCGACTCATTCAACATGGTTTGAGTTTCAGACAGTAAGGCGCATTGAATATAGGAGTCATCCGCCCCAAGGTAAGTGAGGATGGAGTCATCATCCTGGCACTCAACAACATTAATCGAAGGCGAATCCTCTTCGATCATGTCTGGATACAGAAGGGGAAGAGAATATGGGTCCTCATTATCGTGTTGATAAGTGAGAGGACCTATAAATATAGTATTTACGAAAAAAAAAAGTTAGGAGGGATAGATTCAAGGTCTATCGACTCTGTGGGTGATGATGACAAAGTGGGTGATGATGGTTTGGTAGGGGTGACATCATCATCTTCCAGGATACAACTGACACGAGGTTTCTCCGGTGTAGGTGTTTCAGGAAAAACTGAGACCACTGCGATCATTGTGTTTGCGTGTAGTCATGAGAATGAGTGTATGTTGGCCTTGTTCATAAAGACCAAAACCAAAGCCTTTCCAAGCACAGCGAGTCAAGAAGGTGAGGGAGAAATGACGATTTGTCAAGTATTGAAAATCAGATTGGAAGGGAACCACACCAAGAGGAGGTTTAGGGGTAACGGAGGATACGTCAACACCCCCATACGTTAGGTTGGTGCAGCAATGGGGTGGTCCGTAAGAGATTACCTCCCCCACGCGACGGTCGTAGGTGGGATGTGCATGTAATTATCCATACTCCTGCGGGGTATGGAAAGAGCTAACGTTATACAGGTGGTACTCCCCCAACGTAAGGTGTTGAAAAATATCTACTAGGGGGTCGGAGGTTGGGATGTTATCTGCGGGAAAGGAAGTAATATTTGTAACGGCGGTTTCATTGGTTGAAGGTGTAGGTGCGTTGGAAGTGGATAGCTAGGTTGGATGAATGGGTGTTTTGACTGGTACAAGCACATAATTAGGGTGATACAACATATTGCAAGTTTTGAAGGGGGGGAGGATCAACTTTTACGGTGTAGGACTTCCCCTCGTACTCAAATTTTATGCATCTATGTAAAGTGGAGGGAACGCATCCCATAGCCCGGATCCAAGGGCGGCCTAACAACATATTGTATTGGAAATCTCCCTCAAGGGTGTAGAAGAGTTCAGGTAGAGTACGTGGTCCTACATGAATGTTAAGGATGATAGTGCCTAAAGTAGAAGTAATAGCATCATTGAATGATCACAACATGATGGGGTTGGCACACATGCAACTAGAAGGGATATTCATTTGTTGGAAGGCTTTTGAAGAGATGATGTTTAGGCTAGCGCCCCCGTCAATCATAACACGACGTACCTGAATATCCTGAACGTACGCTGAGATGAAAAGAGTAGGGTCAAGATCTTCAGCACTAAAGTCGATAATTTCATCTTCGGAGAAACTCATAGCAGTGGCTTGTTATATAGAGACAGAAGTGGTTGGGGAGATAGATTGTTTAATGAGCAAAGCAACATGATTGGGTGTTATAATAGAGGTAGCATGCAAGGTTTCATTAGGTAAAACCTCTATCCCTTGAATGATTTCAACGAGAGATTGTCAATGAGATTCAGAAGTCTGAATGAGATCATACAATGTCATTTTTATAGGTGATTGGTGAAGCTATTTGATCATAGTTCGGTGGGAAATTCCATTAGAGACGGGATAGGCGGGTCTGCGAATAACCACTTTAGGTGGTGGTGCAATCGGGATGGTGGATGGAGAAAGAGATGCCGTAGGTGTGTTTTCTTTCACTTTCCCATTGTTTTTCTGCCCTTGAGTAGCAACACTAATCATATTGATGTCGTGAATACGAGAGGAGGAATATGGTAGGGATAGGTCACGGTTTTTGAGAGGTGGGGCTGTAATAATGATAGATCTTGGTGAGGCGGGGGACAGGTGGTATAGGAGAGGGAATTGAAGCTAAAGGTCTCTCTCTTCGTAAGTTATCTTTCTTAACTTTTCTATCTAAGAGAGGTGACTGATGAAGTATGGATTTTAATGCTTTGCATCCCTCTACGTCATGTCCTGGTGTGCGGTGGTAAGCACAAATTTTAGACTCATCGTAACATATTGGTCAAGGTTTGGATGGATCATAAGGTCTAAGTGGGGGTAGGGAAATGGTCATATTCTCTACCAACATAGCAAGGATTTTGGCATAAGACCCTTTGAGTGGGTCAAAGTCAGAGGAAAATGAGGCTATTAACTGGGTCGATTCTGGTGATGATGTAGTGTGGTTGGTTTGTATGGGGGGTGGTTTGGCCAAGGAGTTTTGATAATGGGTTTTAACTAACCGTGGTTTCTTTGACGTAGAAGCTATGTTTAGCTGGTTGGATGATGAGGCCATAGATGATGTGATATCAAAAAACAACCACGGAGAAATAGGAGTGATAGAAAAAAAATCTTTTGATGATGGAATTTGTTTATGGTTGATAGGTGGACAGGATACGCGGGGTGATGGTGTTGCTATACCCTTGGATTTCGGTATGGGTACAAAAGGCGTAGGTCACTTGAAAGAAAACGCAGGAGGTATGATATATTGATGTAAGGTAGAGGGATGGGGTCCCAATATGGAAGCTAGGTGTGACAATGAGGGTTTTAGTTGTGTTAACGGCATAGATTGAGGAGATTGAGTCTGTCTCCTAATGGGATAGACGGTTTTATTTTTAGATAAATCAAGCCGCTTAGGTGGATGTGTTAGACTAGGTATGGGTGAGGTCCCAAGTGTAGGGGAAGATTTGGTTAGGTTAATAGAATTGGATGAGGTATTTGATAGAGGTGAGGGGGTTGAAGATGAGGACATAGGCATTTTAAGCTTCTGTAAACACTTCAGGTATATGGTAGAGGCATCAGGATCGGTCATTTGCATTTGAGTAGAATATGGTGTACTCAAACGTTCCCATAGGACCTGTCTATCTTTTAGGGAATGACAGTCCTCACGTGTGAATAAGAAATTTTGTATGGAAGAAAGGTGGGTTGTGATTCCGGTCCACTATGGGTGTGATACAAGGGGTATATGAGACACTGTATTAATGGGCGTTAAGAGGTCAACCGGTTACTAAAATGATTTAGGTGATGAATGACTAATAGGTAGGAGGGGTGTGTTTGAGAGGATCCATCATGTTTAAAGAATGTGGTGATGTCAGTTCAAGAGGTTTCTCGTCTAAGGATGACAAAAGAAGTGGCGAGCCTTCCTCTTGTACAGCAAGAATGGTAGAAGGAGACGCTTGGGAAATAGATAAATTAGATAACATCCACTCACAGTCTTACAAGGATGTGGTGTAAGAAGGCTCATTTGTGAGAAGGGAACTATGGGCAGTTAATTCCTTGATGGGTAAAGGAACGGCAAGGATTTCAGTTTGTCTTGATGGTGAGGAAGGGGTTCAATTTCCTGCGTTAGTGAAGAGGTTTGATTCAGAATTTGTTTGATGGAGGTCTTTGGCTGGGAATCGAAGACTGCATGGATCTCATGAATACTCTCCTCGGATAAGATATCTTGGTTTAGATTACTATTAGAAGAATGATTCAGGAATGGTTTGTTTAATTTTACAAATTTCGGTTAGCAAGGGCGTTAGGATTATCGAGGGCTATATCCCCCGCATCAACCATTTCCTGCACTATTTTTTTCAACATCTTGCAGTTCTCATGACTGTGTCCCTTCATGCAGTGGAAGTTACAGAAGTCATTTTCTTTGTACCAAGAGGGTATGGCGCGAGTGGAATCAAACCCGGAGTGAGGTTTAACATGAGGTAAGGAAATGGCTCCTGCTTTAAGCAATTTTTCCAAGATGACACCATAAGTTTCTCCCAAGGGAGTGTAATTAATGGGCTCGGCTTTATATTTATAGGTGGTTTTTGGTGGGGTATTAGACGGTGCTTGAGATTTGACCATCACCGCGTGGATAGCTCCTTTTGATTTCGAAGAAGTGGATGTGTGAGGAGTGGTGGTGTTTGGTTTGTTGGTAGAATCTGGAGTCCAGAAATTGGGGTTTTTGTTGCACAACCGCAATTTCTCTTCTTCTAAGGCTCGAATTTCTAGTTTCCAAGCCATGGTAAAAGCCTCGTCAAATGTGTGGAAAGTTTGAATTTGAAGGGTAGGAGAAATGTGCTTAGTGCAGGCCCGCGTAAACAGTTCGATAAGTTCGGTCTAAGGCAAGGCATACGTAAGTTGGTTGATAAGGCCCCGCCATCGTCCAACGAAATCTGCGATAGATTCATCTTCAAATTGTCGGATGGCATAGATGTCGGTGATAGATACTTTCTTGGCAATGTTAATGGAGAAATGATCCAAGAAAGATTGGGCTAGTTGGTTAAAAGAGAAGATTGAGTGCTGGGTTAAAGCACTGTACCACTCCAAGGCGGGTCCTGATAGGGACATGGGAAAGGTGTGGAGTAACAAAGCATCATCATGAGCAATCAAATAACAAGCATGTCTAAATGATCGCAAGTGTTGTTGAGGATCCTCTTTACTATTAAAACGAGTAAATTTCGGCAATTCCCATTGAGGAGGATATGAATGAAGGGGGACTGAAGGGTGGATAGGCTCCTAACAAACTTTCTCGTATGTTAAGGCGCTACGACTTCCTGAAACAGAAGCCTCCAGATTTTGCATTTTTTCCATCATTTGTTTAATTAAATCAGTAGTTGGATGAGATGATGGTGTGGTTGTGGTAAATGGAGGCAAATTGGGCCAAGGGCCACTGCTAGACAATGGTGGGGTTAAATGTTGATAAGGTATGGGGGACGAATGTGTTGAGGCAACCGAATAGGGATGTCCTATATAAGCTGTTGAGGTTACCGGATATGTGTGTGGAAATGAAAAGGTGGGCGGAGCTTGAGAAGGAAAGCTCGTGTGGATAGGTGGTAGAGAGCAAGTCATGAACGGAACAGTCTATAAGAGAGACGAGGTAGGATCAGTTGGCGGTAATGACATGTTGGGTCCAAGATTAACCAAAGGAAAGCCAATCTGTGCCGTATGGACCCCTGAAGCTACTGAGGTAGGCGACGGGACTAAGGATGCGGAAGGAAAAGCGGAGTTATCAGGCGGAGAAGGGGCTAAATGAGCAGCTATACTGATAGGCATGCCAACAAGGAGTTGACCGTCAGGTGTACGGTCAAGGGCATGAGACAAATAGTATTGTACAGCGCTAGGATTAGCATCCAGAAATTTGGCAAATTCTTTATCTCCTACAGGAATTTTGGGGATCTCACTGGTGTTCGTAGGGTTCCCTATAGAATGTGAAGGGGGTGATTCAAGCAAAGGCACAGAGCAAGCATGTGAAACCATGGCGGCGGCTTGATTTCGAGTGATAACAACCATGGACAGGAGTACACAGTAGGGTTTTAATCTATCAGGAACAGAAACAGACTCAGAATGGTGAAATTGGTAGGTTGTTGGTTTGTCAGAAACTGTAAAAGACAGTAACCGATATCGGTCTGATAACCGATGTCGGTTAGACTATAGCCGACGTCGGTCAGTTAACCGATGTTGGTGTAATAAGACTGGTATAAGAAAATATAAGAAGCTGCTGATTTGATTGTTAACAACGCTCAGTACATTTATCAAATTGTTCTAAGGTGATCACAGAAAATAGTGTATAACAGAGAAAACAGAACTGAAAACAAGCAAGATGCACACGCAAATCCAGAGACCAACCCTAGGGTTAATTTTTATTATTGTGGGCTTATGCCTTTATACACGGAATGCTGTCAATCCTAAACAAAAGACTTAGGGGAAATGTCAAGTTTGTTTTGGCTTATAAGGCTACTTCAATCAGGGCGGAGGAATACCGTAGAAAAGGGGGGATGTTTTGAGCTGTTGTGTTAATTATGAAGTGATTTGGTATGTGATGTGCAGTGAAAGTAAGATTAATTTCATGTCAATACCGTGGAAATCACCCCCACGTGTACGACCTGTTAGTTAGTTTATGTTCACTAGAATTGAAAACAGCAAGCAAGAATGTAATGCATGTGTTTTAAACCCAAATCGAAAATGATATTCGATGAAGCAAATAAGATGACTTTCACTAATGTGAAACTAGGAAAGCAAGACAAATCCTTTACTAAATATAACAAAAATAGTAACAGCAAGTATGCTTCCTGAAACGAAATCAAGCAAGAGAAACAGAAACCTGAATTGGATCCCACCGGGCGTGCCAAAATGTTTTGCACAGAATGTTTCGGCTCTGCAGAATAGACTTGCTTCTATCCTATCATTCCTTCGAGAAACAGATAAGGATTAGGGCTAGGGAGGAATACCTGTCGAATGTTGAGATGGTGTGCACGTACCGTAGAGAAAGATGAGATCGACTGCGAAGAACTCCTTTTTGTCTTGGAAGGACTACCTGCAAGTAAGAATACAGGACCAACAGATTTTAATTAGACAATAAATGAGGGATCTGCCTTAGTCCCGGGAAATATAAAACTTCCTTTCGAAGGTGGTCAGTTCCCCTTTTAATACGAATTAACACAAATGATAACAAAGAAAGCTATAGCGAAATCATGATTTAGGTATCTCGTTACAAAGCAATAGAAGATAAATTATCAATAATGAAGCGTCACGTTGTTTGTTCAGTTACTGGTCGTTGATACGTTCAGGTTGAGTTATAGGGATAAACCAGACTGGATCTGCGGTTGTTAGGTGGCAAATAGGCGAGAAAAAGGTTTCGGGGTATAAGTCACAGTAACTGACGCCGGTCACTGGGTAACCAACCATGGTTAGAGAACCGCTGCCAGTAAGGGATACATGATACCAGTAGGGTTAACAATCTAAGTGCTTCTGGATAGAGGTTGGTTACAAGGTGATTTTGGGGTTATTAAGATTGGGGGATGGCTGAGGGGAATGATGGGAGGATAGGGAAGACTCAGAGTGTGGTAAAATGGCCTTCTGGGCAATATCAGGATGTATGGGGTGAAGGTTAAGTGCAGTATGTTGCTGGTAGTAGATCTGGGCATAAACTTATGATTACTATTAATCAACAGGATCAAGAAAATGGTGCTTAGAAACATATAAAACACTACTTACTCATCCCTGATGTAAATGTAGGTTTCAGGACTGTGATGATGAAGACAAGACCCAAGTTGGATGATATGACAATCCAAGATGAGTTATCTCCTCTTTTGATGCTTGGAGGAGTGTTACTGGGCTTTGGTTATTTAATTGTAGTCTTGGGCTTCATGTCCTTCTCTGTAAACTCTTCTTGTTTCTTCACTTGTCTCTGCTCGGCCAAGCAAAATTTGGATTCTCCCGATGATTTCTCCTCCTTCTTCCGATCAAATGAAAATCCAATCTTTTGTTTTTGGTTGGAAGTGGTCATTTACGGGGAACCGATGGTGGTTACGCAACCGAACGGCAGTCGAATAGGAACCGGTATCGGTTAGGTCAAAGCAGGGCTATTTTTGGTGAAATAGCCAGATTTCCCTCCTTGTCTTCTGATGGATTGGTTTTGGGCCTGGTCAAGTCATTATGAAGTTGGTTTTAGGTGCGGATGAGGAGTAATTAGTCATAGGTGTGGAATTAGACCAATTTATAGGTCTTAATTAGGTTAGTTTATGGTTAAGACTAGGTCATGATGAGGTGCCGACATGAGGTGGTAGGTATGGCGATGTGGATTTATTAATTATAAGGTAATTAATAAATAATTGTGTAAGGTTTAGGTGATGAGGTTAGGTTGTGAAATGGGATGCGGGGTACAGGGTGTCGTAATGACACAAATTTGGTGTCTACACACATATTTTCTCAGCTTTCGTGGAGATGAGTGGTATGGCTTCCACCCATTTTGTATAGTATTCAGTAGCAATGATGATCCATTGATGGCGTTGGGATGAATGAGGATTGATTTCTCCGACAAGATCCAAACCCCATTGAGAGAAGGGTCAAAGGTCACGAGCGACCTATAAGGCATGACTGGGTGTATGATGAAGATTGGAATGTTGTTGGCATTTTACACAATGTTTGACGTAGTCACAACAATCATGGTTAAGGGTTGGCTAGTAATAGCCTAGGCAAAGAATACGCTTAGCAACAACAAGGCCACTGAAGTGTCCTCCACATATGCCATCATGAACCTCCTTAATGGTATAAGGAATTTCAGAATTCGTGAGCCACTGTAAGAGAATACCATCAAATCCGTGCTTATACAGAAGTCCCCCCAGTATAATGTAACGAGAAACCTTTTTAAGGAAGGCACATTGTGTGTTACGGGTGACATCAGGAGGTAAGATGGAGAGAGAAAGGTAGTCAGAGTATTGTTAATACCAAAGGTCACTCAAGTCAGGGGTAGCGATTTCGATCAAGAAAACATCATGAGGTAAATAAGAGGGTGATTGGAGTTGTTGTATGGTGACAAAGATTGTAGAATCAGCAGGTGAAGTGGGTATTTGGGAAGCTAAGCAGGCCATGGTATCTGAAAATTTGTTGGTTGAACATTGGATGGTTTGAAGGGTGTAACGGTCAAAGGTGGTAAAAAGTCTGTGTGCATGATGTTTATACTTTTGAAGTATCTCGCTACGACATTGGTACATACCATTGACTTGGTTTACGACCAATTGAGAATCACCAAAGATGTTGATTGATTTGACATCTAGTGCATAGGTGGTTTAGAGACCTAGTACGAGCACTTTGTATTCGGCAATATTGTTGGTACATTCAAAATATAGTTTGAAATACAAAGTCATGGGTTCTCCATCAAGAGTAATGAGGATAATACCAACCCCACCCCCACCTTGACACTTGGAACTGATGAAAAACAGTGTCATTTGATAAGGAGGTTCGTCCAAGGAAAGGGTAGCAATCGACTCATTTGGAAAGTCAAAATTAGAGGGTTGATCCCTGGAAATAGGTGTGTTGGGCAGTTGCTGGCGATAGCTTGGCCCTTGATGGACTTTTGATCAATGAATTCAAGGTCAAGATCAACTAAAATAATAAGCCATCGTGTGGCACGCTGATTTTGATAAGGTTTGGCGTACATGAAGTGTAAGGGATCGGTGTTGGTCACAACATATGTTTTTTGGTTGAGTAGGTAATGACGGAGTTTGGTGGCAACGAAGACTAAGGCTAAGAAAAAAAAATTGGGATGGTTGTATTGGTTTTTACAGTCCAAAAGAGTATGGCTGATGTAATAAACCGCCTGCTCCCTATTTTGTTCGTCACAATGAGTGAGCATGGCCCCCAAGGATTGATCGGTAGCGGATATATATAGGTAAAAAGGTTGATCATTTTTAGGTGGGATGAGTATGGGTGGTTGGAGAAGGTATTGTTTTAGGGCCTCAAAATCTTTGTGGCAGTCATTTTCCCATTTAAAGGAGACATCCTTCTTGAGAAGATGATGAAATGGTTGGCACCAATCCGATAATTGTGAAATGAAACGGTGAATAGACTGCAACTTACCTTGCAGGATACGGAGTTTTCGAAGGTTAGTAGGTGGAGGCATTTCAAGAATGGCCTTGACTTTAATAGGGTCAACTTCTATACCACGGAGGGAAACAATAAATCCCAGGAGCTTGGAGAGATGTTTATATTTGGCCAAGATATCATCCACATAATCTTTCAATATGCGATGCATGATATCATGGAAGATGTAAGTTATAGCCCATTGATATGTGGCACCGGCATTTTTAAGGCTGAAAGTCATGACTCGATAGCAGAAGGTCCCCCAAGGGGTGATGAATGAGGTCTTGTGTTGATCTTATGGGGTAAGCAGGATTTAGTTATAACCCAAGAAGCCATCCATAAGTGATAGCATCTCATGGCTAGTGGTAAGGTCAACCAACTGGTCAATACCAGGTAAGGGAAATTCATCTTTCGGGCAGGCTAGGTTGAGGTCATAGAAGTCCATGCAAATGCGGAGTCCCCCAATTACTTTAGTGATAGGGACAATGTTAGAAATCCAACGAGGATAATCAATGGGTAAGATGAAAGAAACAAAAAGAAGGCACTGAAGTTCCTCTTTGACGAGAAGAGCAATGCGAGGGTGCATTTTCCTCAACTTTTGTTTGATGGGTTTGGCATCGGGAATGGTTACGATATTATGGACCACTATGGTGGGGTCAATACCGAGCATGTTTGTGTAAGACCAAGTGAAAGTGTGGTTATGATCTCTGAGAAAATAAGTGATGGCTTCTTGTTCAGCAATATCTAAATATTGTTCGATCTTTAGGATGTGCGGGTCGTCCTAACTATGAATGTTGATCTCGATAGTCGATTCATTCAACATGGTTTACATCTTAGAGGGTAACGACCGATGAATATATGAGTCTTCTGCACCAAGGTAGGTGAGTATGGATTCATCATCCTAACATTGAACGACGTTAATTGTAGGTGTGTCGTCATTGATCATCTCAGGATACAGGAAGCGAAGATTGGAAGGGTTCGCACCCTCGCATTGATAAGTCAGAGGCCCCAAGGAAATGGTGTTTATGAAAAAAAATAGTTAGGAGGGATAGATTCATAATCCATCAACTCCGTCGGTGAGGATGGTGATGAAGGTGGAGCGGGTGAAGAAGGTGGAGAAGAGCTAGTGTCCTTAATGAGTTCAATGTGGGCCTGTTTGGTAGGTGGTTCAGGAAAGCCAATACCACTACGGTCATTATGTTTGCGGGTGGTACATGGAATAACGTAATGGTGGCCTTGCTCGTAAAATCCAAAACCAAAACCATTTCACGCACATCGGTGTAGGAAGGTGTGGGAGAAATGGTGATTGGTAAGTGATTAGAAGTTAAAGGAAAATGGGCGGGTTTGTGATGGTGGTTCGGGTGTGTAAGTGGTAGTATCAAGTCCCCCATAGGTGAGACTAGTACAAAGATAAGGAGGACCATAAAGGAGGCATTCTCCTATATGGTGATCATAGCGATGGTGTTGGTGAAGACTTCCATACTCCTGTGGAGTAAGGAATGTGTTGATGCTATATAGGCGGTACTCCCCCAGAGTGAGGCATTGAAAAACACCTTCCAAGGGATTAGTAGTTGGTATGTAGGTATCTGGTATGGATAATGTGTCGGAGGTCGATGCGGAGGTGGAGTTAACAGATTAGGAAGCTGATGGGTCGGCCATGGAGGTTATGGCAGTGGTAGGAATGGAGGAGGTATGTGCGGTAGAAGCAGCGGCTATACTGGTAGGTGGAGGTGTAGGTGAAGCGGTAGTGGTTGTGAAGGTAGACAGCTTGATAGGTATGAGAACATCAGTGGGTCGGTAAAGTATGTTGCATGTTTTGAAAGGTGATGGGTCATCTAGAATGGTATAAGTGTGTCCTTCGTGTTCAAACTTTACACAATGATGCAAAGTGGAAGGAACACAACCCATGACACAGATCCAAGGTCTACCAAGCAATAAGTTATATTGGAATTCCCCCTCCAAGACATAAAATAATTATGGAACAATGTGGGGGCCCACACAAATGTGGAGGATGACAATGCCTAGCGTAGAGGTGATAGCGTCATTGAATGAATGTAACATGACTAGATGTTTATGCATGCAATTGTCAGGTATGTGCATTTGAGTGAATGCATGGGATGAAATGATGTTAATGCTAGCACCCCCATCAATCATCACATGGCGTACCCATATGTCGTCGATGTGGACAGAGATGAAGAGGGCTAGGTTCGGGTCATCATTTTGGTGTGGCGTGATCTCTTCCTCTAAGAAGCTAAGGGAGGCTACTTGGTGAAAAAGGTGGGGTGAAGATGAAGATGGTAATTTTGTGAGAGAGGCTACATGATGGGGTGTGATAATGGAGGCTACAGGTGTAGGGTCATTGGGTAAAACCTCAATAGATTGAAGAACCTCCATGAGAGCTTGACGATGGGATTTCAATATTTGAATGAGGTCATATAGGGACATTTTGAGGGGAGATTGGTGTAATTGTTTGAGCATGATGTGATGTGTGAAGCCATTAGAAATGGGGTACGTGGGTCCGCGGATAGTTGTTTTAGGTATGGGTGCAGATGGTATGTTGGGTATAGGATTGGTTGGTGGGTCAGTTGCCTTTTCTTTACCCTTATGTGCATGTGTAGTGACGTGTATCATGTTGATTTGAGGGGAGTTGGCAAATGGAGAAGGTGTGGGATGAGTGGTATAACGACACGATGGGTAAAAACCTACTGGAGGAGAAAAACCCTGTGAGGTCAGTTGGGTGTAATGACATTTGGGTGGTGGCATGGCAAGTTCTCCTATGTGAACCATGTTAATTTTGAATTTTGGGGGTGGCTCTAGGAGCTGTGAGGGTAGAGGTTGTGGTCATTGAGTGGGCAGTTTGGGAATGGGTGTTGATGTAGCCGGATCCTCATCGAGAAGGTCGTCATCGTCAAAGTTGGTTTCTGGTGAACACAATTGGATAAGGATGGTTTTCAAGGCCTTGCAGTTCTCCACATCGTTCCCTGGAACATGATGGTATGCACAAATTTTAGTATCGTCAAACCCTTTTGGCTTGGGTTTGAGGGGGTCGTAAGCTCTGAGTGGCAGTAATGTAATGACAGAAGTCTTAAGGAGGTTGGTTAAAATTTTGGCATAGGACCCTACTAGTGGATCACAATGGGAAGTGAACGTGGGTTTGGGTGTAGGTGTAGGTGATTGTTGAGGAACGGTCTTTGGAAGAGGAGGGGGTCGAGCTATGGGTTTGGGTGCTAGTGTGGTTTTAGGTTTCGGTCGTGCTTGTTTAGGTAGGGGTATAGTAGATGGACGGGTAGGAGGGTGTATGGTTGTTTTGACTACCTTATTATGGGGTAGTGGAATTTTGTTTTTGGGTTGAACCTTCTTGGGTAAAGGTGATGTGGGTGTATGAGGTCTAGAAGGAAAAGCAAATAGCGGAAGAGGGTGAGATACCCACGGGGATAACAAGGGTGCTGTGAAGGTAGATGATGCGGGTCGTGCTTGGGGTGTGAGAGACAACGACTGAAGTGTAGTGGGTAGTGAAGTAATAACGGAGGGTATTGGAGGTATGGGTGGTAAAGATGCTGCAGGTGTGGGTGTAAGTCATGTTGGGCGTTTGGGTAGGTTAGAGGTTTGTGAGGAAGGAATAGGTTGTTGTGTTTCTGGTTTATTGGTGGGTGGAGGTTGCTTGACCATGTTGGGCAGCTGAGGTCCTAAGACAGATGAGACAAGTGTAGGTGTGATTGGTGCAGCCGGGGTATGAGTTCTATGGGTTTGGTGCTTCTTTTTGGGTGTCGGAGTAGGTGTAGTGTTACATTTGCAGGATGTAGCTAAATTCAGTTTAATAGGTGGATGAGTAAGGCTAGTGGTCGGGGTGACCCCTAAAGTGGTAATAGGTTTAGTCGAGGAAAATGTTGTAGGTATGGATTTGGGTTTAGGTGTAGGTTGAGTTATGGGTAAGGGTGTGGTTTGAGCTATAACAGGTGTCATGGAAGGGGTTGTGATAGAGGTGGTTATGTTTGGTTTGATTGGTTGAAATATTTTTGGGTAGATAGTGGAGGTATCAGCAAGGGATCTATGCATCTGTGTTGAGACAGGAAGTAAAAGGTGCCCCCATAGTAGAGCCCTATCCACATAATCTAAGTGATCGGCCAAACATGAGAACAGCACATCTGTAGGTGGAGTTGGTGAGGACCTAATGGTAATTCCCGTAAAATGTGTTTTAGAGATGGGGAATTGGCTAGCTTCAGCTTCCGTGGGTAAGAGAGATGAAAGTAGGTCTACATGATTCTGGGTAGCTAATGGAGAATGCTCGCCAAGAGGCAAAGGTATCTCAACTAAGTCTATGGTGGGTGGAGGAGATGATGGGATCTCCTCTATAAGTGGAGGAAGTAATGGGTGCTCCTCTATGGGTGGAGGAGGTACTGTGGGTAAAGGTTCTCTTAGTGGTGAAGCTTGGGGTGAGATGGTCTCAATGTTAGCAGAAGACTCCTCTGTAGGTGATGAAGGAGATGAAAGATGTTCCTTTGTGGGTGAAGGAATAGGGGAGGTTGGTTCTGATGTGGAAGGATGATTTCAGGCTAGGATTTCCTCTATGGAAGGAAAGTGAGGTAATTGGGAGGCGACATGTACATTATTAAAGATAGTGTGAACCTCGCGGGTATGGGTATCGTGAGTTGAGGTCTCACTGATTTGATCAGACGAAGGGGCATTGTTGGGAAATGGTTTCTTGAAGATGTGTAGGTTTTGGTTGACAGGTGCATTAGGGTTATCCATGGTTAACTCACCTTTCTCAAGTATTTCTTGGAAAATATTTTTGAAAGTGATGCAGTTGCCGTCACTATGACCCTTTACTCGATGATAGTTATAGAAGTCATGTTCTTTATGCCATGCGGGCATGGGGCGAGTAGGGTCAAAACCAGTGTGTGGTTTTATGGGTGGAAGAGTGATGGCTCCAGCTTTGATAAGCTTTTCTAAGACATAAGAGTAAGGTTCCCTAATTGGGGTATATTTCCATTGCTCTTGTCTAAATTAAAAAGTCTGGACATGTGAGAGATTAGATGAAGGGGTAGCCTGATTTGACAGATGTGCTCAGTTGGCCTTGACTACCACTGCGTTAGCGATGCCCTTATCTTTTGAATAATTGGTTAGTGGTTTGGAAGAAGAAGAGGTATCATTCGACTTGAAGGCCAAATTCTTATTGCGTAACTGGATTTTCTTCTCTTCGATGGCTCAAATCTCTAACATTCATGCCATAGTGAATGCTTCGTCGAATGTTTGGAAGGTTTGGACCTACAAGGTCAGTGAGATATGCCTAGCACAAGCCCATGTGAAGAGCTCGATGAGTTCTATTTGTAGCAGTTGAAAGGTAAGTTGGTTGATCAGGATATGCCAGGGAGTGGAAAAATCTGCAATATATTTGTCCTCATATTGACGTGTGGAGTATAGATCAGTCATGGTAACCTTCTTGACGATATTGATAGAGAAATGATCCAAGAAGGCTTGGGCTACCTGATTGAATGAGAATATAGAGTCTCTAGGTAACCCATTATACCAATTTAATGCAGGTCCAATCAGAGACATGGGAAAGGTTCTTAAGAGCAAGGCATCATCATGAGTGATCAGATAACAACCGTGTTTAAATGACAGCAAATTTTGTTGTGGGTCTTCCTTGCTATTGAAACGGTTTAATTTAGGCATTTCCCAATGCATGGGGTATGAGCGGATAGGAATGGATGGGTGAATGGGCTCGTTGCAAATCTCATTATAGGTGAGAGTGTTGTGGGAGCCAGAAACCGATGCCTCCAATGTCTGCATATCGTCCAACAGCAATGTAATTAGGTTGTTGGTGGGTTGCGATGATTGGGTACCTCTTATAGCATGGGAGGGTTGGTTTTGGGCATATAATAGGGGTGGCACTCCAGTGTATGGGGCTTCCATATAGGTTGATTGAGAAGAAGGCAGTGAAACAGGGGGTACATATCTGGTGTGTATAATGGATGAAATGGGAGGTTGTTAGTAGTATGTATATGGGGGTGGAAGGGTCATGGTAACCCTAGTGGCAATAGGGGCTAATGATTTTGGAATGGAAAGGACCATGTTCTGAAATGGGGTAGGGGTCACCAAAACTGGAGGTGGTAATGTAGCTACAGGTATGTGTGAGATATTAGGGGCAGACGAGATTGTGTTTGGGGTAGTTTTCACGGGTATTGTGGATGTAGCAGGTGCCACAGAGGTAACAGATGTGGCACTCATAGCGGGTATAGGACCTAGTTGTGAAATGACTGGTGGTAAAGTAGATGCAGGCAACACGGAGCCAGATGGGGCTAATGCAGGAGTGGGAACGAGAGTTGGGGGGATAGATACGGGCATGTTGTATATCAACTGACCCGAGGCATCTCGAGTGGAAAAATGGGAAAGGTAAAACTGCAAAGCGGCAAGGTTTTGGTCAAGGATTCGGGCGAACTCCTCATCTCCGGTAGTGATAGTAATAGGCTGCATGGGATCCATGGTTGGTGACAAAATGGAAGTTGGTGAAGGACTAGGTGTGAGTGGTTGACAACTGGCATGAAACACAAGTGCGCTTGCTTGTCTTCGGGTCAGCACCATGTGAAACAGTACTGATCAGTTAGGGCTGCTTCTCTGTAAATGACACAGAGAACAACAAGAACAGGTGAATCAGGTGGCAAAATGTGGATTAGTTACCAAATGGTGGTTGGAATGTGAAATAGGCTAACCAATGCCGGTTAGGGAAAACCGACGCCGGTCTAGGGCAACCGCTGCCGATCACTGTAGAAATTGAACAGTGAGTGAAAAATAAGGTAGAAGGTGAAATCTGATAGGTATGCCAAATCTGATGATGTTTATAATGTTAATGGGTATGATGGTAGTGACAGGGACTGTGAAAAGTGGAAGAAAATGAATAAAATGTCCTTTTGAGTAGTTTAGCAAAAGGACCTGAAACCGACGTCATTTTAGCTGATTCTTAGATCATTTCTTTGAAGTGTTGACAAAACAAATAAGGTAATGGGCATAAGAGGAATACCTGTTCAAATGATGGTTGATGGGTTATTGCATGCGTATGACTTCTTAATCCACAACTGATTGTGAGAGCTTCCTTTTGGGAGGAGGAACTACCTATAATGCAAAGCAAGACCACTAGAAGGAATTAAACAATATGGGCAGTGAACTACCTAGTGTATGCTAGATCCAGGAATTGTACTACTTCCTAGATGGTTGTCAATCCACTATTCTAAACAATTTAATGTTGTAAACAAAGTAAATCCTATTGTAATTTGAAATAATTTAGGTATCTCACTTTAAACACAATAAGAAATAGATTTAATCTAACAGGCTAAGCTAGAATAGAATCCAAAGGTCAAATGATTGGTTCTGGGTTCTGCAGGTTTGACAGAGGTCTCGGGTAGATCACAAGTGGATGAGGATGAGATGAAATTAGGTGGGTAGGTCTCTGTTCTGGGATGTATGGGAAAATATAGAAACCGATGTCAGTTAAGGGTAACCAATGGCAGTCAGGTGTAACCAGTCCCGATTACTGTGGAAATCTGGAAATGCCACATAACAAGCTTTGGGTCTCCTTTGTGATTGCATAAAGGAATTTGGTTGGTCGGGATGAGGTATTGGGTGATTGGGGTAGGCTTTGGTGAGGTTTTTAATGGGTATATGGAGATGGAAATGTGGGAGAAGGTCAATAGGTGGCTAGGTAAACAATAGATGATAAAATGATGATGAAATGAAATAAACCAGAAAAGTATGACATTATACTTACTTGGATTCCGGTCCTGAATGCCTATGAGTGAGGGATGGAGGTGCTGATGAGGGGTTTGAAGGCTGCAAGTGATCACCAATTGAAGGAAAGCTTTTGCATGGGCTGCATGTACATTCCTCTTTGCTTGGTTAGATCAAATCATGGCTGGGATGGCTATGCAAGAGAAAGTGCTTGATCTCCTTCCTTGCATGCAGATTCTCATTGGAATTCACTCTCTGAAGATGTGTTATCTCTCTAAGATGTGTTTTTTCTTGCCAACCTTCTGGTTTTTGCTTCCAACCTTGAGAATAAGGTTGTTTTGGGGTTAAAAGGGTAACCGACGACGATTCTGGCTTAACCAACGATGGTTAGGGGTAACCGGCATCGATCAAGGTGGGATTTCCTAGGTTTACTAAACTAGGGAGATCCTCTTGATTTCCTCAAATTTCGTGTCGTTAACCCGTGGATTAGACTGGGAGCTTCTTGTGAGCATGCGGGAATGTGGTTAGAGGGAATGTAGGCATTGATGTTTAGGTTTTGGGTAAGTCTTAGTTAGTTATGGCAACTTACTAAGAATAGGTCTTAGGTTGAGTTGGCTTGGTGAGGTGTCTAAGTGAACTGTATGTGTGGATATTATTTAAAATAAGATATTTAAATAATAAATATAGTGAGGATAATGCATTAATTTAATTTAATTAATATTAGTGGGGTGAAGGGGGCCATGGCTAGGTGAATGTGATGAAGGGTGTTTATTCATTGAGGGACCAAAGGGGAGTGTGACCTAATTTTAGTGTCTACAATAACATGTAGGTGTAAGCTATATAGTGGCATCATCTTACATACCAATTTTCAGCGTTTAAATTTTTATAAGAGAGGAACATAGAAAAATCCAAAACTTCCAAATTTAAAAGCCAAAATATCAATATCGAAATAAAAAGGAAAATTCAAAAGTTAATCTCAAACAAGAAAAGATGTAATACAATCATTATCATAATCATATCCTACTTAAAAACTAAAACTTCACAATTGGCCTAACAATAGAATTGAAGATCCATTAGAGTGTGTTAGGTCAGTAGACTGGGATAATAGGCCTCATATCCATCATTCATGCCACCTTTTGTTTGATGCAAGTACCTAATCCTCACAATTAGTTGATGGGTCTAGTGAGGTCTTAAGGACCAAGAACATAGCATAGAAAGATAATAACCTTTACATTTTCATGCATAGCCTTCGCAGAAAATCTCCTATGCTTCAATAGTTTCCCAAACCATATCCTTACAAAACAAAATTCCTAAACATTTTGATATAAAAAACCTCTAATCTTTCCAAATTTATTATAGTGTTTTGTCTCTGATAAAGAACATGTCTTCACCTTGGGTTCACCCTCTTTTCCCTCCCTCCATTATCTTCCCTTGACGAACTAACTTGTTTACAAGTCTCCCCCATATTCCTTACATCTTGTTCTTCATCTCTTTCAAATATGTTATCAGTGTAACAACATTAAGATTCAAGGGTTTAAGATTGTAAGACATGGGGGATCAACCAAAAATTTCATTTGAACCATCCCTACTTAAGTACCTACTACATCTTTTGGTTCCTATGATTCTCCCTCAACCATTTCACTATCTTTTATTTATTTATCTTAGTTATGTTTGAGATACTAAGATTTTCCTTGTTTCATTTGGGTCTTACAAACCTAAATTGGTCTTTTCCTTTTGACTACTAGATTCATCCGAGCACCTTATTTTTTCTTCAGGTATTTGAGACCTAATTTAGCCTAAACATTCTAGCTATTTGGACCCCTAGCACTTTATTATTACTCTTTGGTTATCAATACTTAATTTATCCTTTTCCCTTATTTGGGTCTATCCTAGCACCTTTTCCATCCTTCAAGTCACCTAGAACCAATTTATCCTTTATTTTATGGCTATCTCGACCCATCATATTACCAACCTCCTTGAAAGCTATCAGAGTAACTATTAATCTCTCATACCATGTACACTTAATGTTTGTTATTATATATAATTAAATTTTCAAATTACTAATAACATATAGTATAATTTTAATTTGCAAAATAATTTATAAAAAGAAAACTTCAATTTACAATTACTAGATTAATAATTATTTAATTTACAAAAAACTAAAGAAGTGTCAATTTGGTTCTGCTGACATCCAAAACACTTTTAGAAAGGCATTAACATTTGTTACCATTCTTAAATGGTATTGTACACTAATTTGAATTTTGTCCCTAGAGAAAAAGTGCGTCCAAAAAACAAAAATTAAGTTGAACTATATTGTAAGAATTTCAATGTAAACCCTCTTGAAATTTTACCATGGAACATATAATTTTTAAAAAAAAAATTATCACATTTTATTATGTAACAAAATCCACAATTTGATTATGGTTGAGTCTAAGACACTTTTTAAAAAGATATTAACATTTGTTACTATTCTTAACTGATATTGTAAATTATTTCAAGTTATATCCTTCTTAAAGAACAAATACACATAAAAAATCAAAACAAGTTAAAATCTCTTACAAAATTTTCAATATAAAACTTCTCACAATTTTATCACTAAGAAAACCAAAAACAAATTGATTGTCTTATAATTTAGTAACAAAATCCACAATTTGGTTCCATTCAAGTCTAAGACACTTTTTAAAAAGCATTAACATTTGTTGTCATTCTTGATTGATATTGTAGATTATTTTCTTTGGCATTGTCAAGATTATTTTTATTTTTTAGTTTGATTAGTAACTACGTCGAAGGCGTTCTCCCTATGGGAAAGGCCCTTCCGGTCGTTTCGGCGACTATGTTAAATTTGACGGTCGTTTGGACGTTTTCATTTTTCCGACTATTTTTAACAGTTGCTTTTTCATTTTTTGTTGTGTTTAGGAGCATGTCTTTCCTTCCCCTATAGGAAAGGCCCTTCTGGTCGTTTCGCGATTATGTTAAATTTGACGGCCGTTTGAACGTTTTTTCGATGCGATTAATTTTGACAGTCGTTTGGACGTTTTCATTTTTTCCAACTATTTTTAAAAGTCGCTTTTTAATTTTTTGATGTGTTTAGATTTGTTTTTTCATGCATGCTGAATACAGGTTTGTTGTGTTTAGAATTGTTTTTTCATCTTTACATGTAATGTTTTTTATAGGGTTTTAGTCACCCGATCACCATTCTCACATTTTAAAGAAATCCATGTTTTTCAAGGCCAAACTTTTTGAGCAATGGTCTTGTGATATCTCTTCTTTTCCTGAAATCAACCCAACTGTCCCTCCCAATGCTTCTGTTCAAAATTACATTAAGTGTATTCGTCTCATGTATTCATTTCACTCCGGAGCTTTCCTTTCCTTCTCGGGTGTAGACGAAACCCTAGACATTCTCCCTCTTGCTTCGGAATTATTGTTTAAGGAGGGAATTCAGGCATGCATGCAATATCTTGAAGCGGTCCCTTAGACTCTGCAACAAAAAATTGAAATCAAATCTCTGCTATCATCTTTATAGGTAAGTAAATTCCGCAGATTTATCGTCCTTAACTGAAGACTTAGAGCTTCTGAAAAAGAGAGTGCCTTTAATGTTGTCTAAGGTGCTCAAAAGCGATTCAGGCATTATGCCTTTAGGTCATATGAGGACCACACTGAAGGAATACATAGTTAAAAAGTTTCATAGCAATGCACCCCCTGTTGTCCAAAATATATGCAGAGACACTCTGTTAAATGGATGTAGGCTTGAAATTGAGGATATCAAACATGATAGATGGAGCGGTACAAGTGATTCTGCTTTAGAGTCTCTGTTGTGGTTGCTAGAATTGATTAAGATTTCTACTACAGAAATATTTGAAACTGGATTCAAAATGTTTGTTGAAGATTCACAACTACCTAATAAATTAGCTGGACCGCAAAGAAGTTTTCACTATAAAGCTTCACATCATCTACTAGGTATATTAATTGATAGGTAAGGGGAATTTAATAACTATCAAGCCTTTGCGCATTTATTTCTTGAGAACATGGGTACCAGCAATGGCATATCATATTTTTAATTTTAATTCACCTTACAGTTTGTATGATACACGTTTGGAATAATCTAAGAGACTTGTGGAGGGTGTAACCAAAGTAGTAGGAAGCCTTCCTCCGGATGACCAGAAAGGAGTATTTAACTTTTGGGTGGTACCAACAGAAAAATTCTAAAAACCAAGTATGTGGCATTTTCTTTGTATTGATGGAATTTGAGTTTTTATTTGATTTTTTTTCCCCATCACTGTGTACAAATTTATGAATAAATTTTAAAACTTTGTATTTACAAACAAGGGTACAACTTTCTCTGCTCCTAACCTAGGACACGTGGAAGAGACTTTGATTATACCAATACACAAACTAAACCAAATTTTATCCTATGATCTAATACTCAGAAGAGCTTAACAACAAACAAATACTTACAACTTTTATGTTTTTGAAAAAAGTGGATCCCTTGAGATATTCGTGGAAAAATTTGACCATTGTTCAAACTGTAGGGACTACATTCCATCCTTAGATTAACAGAGACAGAGACAAAGACTACAAAATGTGTAGTAAAATTTAACCCGCCACTGTCGAAGCTTCCCAAGGAAGGAGGCGCAGATAAGAAGGGAAAGAAGAAGCACAACAGTATTAAAACCTACAAGATCTACCTGTTTAGGGTTCTCAAGTTGGTTCACCCCGACATTAGCGTCTCCAACAATTCCATGGGAATCAAAAGATTATATGGATGTTTCTAGAAAAATTGCCTGACAGCGAAAAAACATATGGGATAGACGTTGATACGCGAATATCGATCTATATAAAAACCCTTCCCCAATTGTTTTCGCCTGTATTTTTTTAATTTTTGGAGTACTAATCTCCTCAGACCGCCTTCTCCTGTCTGGTTTGCGTTGTATGTTTTTTTGGGGATTTAGTTTTTGAAGGTGTGTTGTTGCATATCATGGTCGTGTCTGTGTGTTTTCTCTGTTTTGAGTCATTTGAAGTCTAAGTTGTTGGGGGTTGAGTGTTTTTTAATATTTTTTCTATATTATTTTTGTGAATTTCTTCGGAGCAGCAGAATAGCTCCAGGAGCCATACAATGGAGCAGGTTGGTCGAAACCAGTCATGTAGCTTAATCTCCTGATAAGGTATTGTAAATTGTTCCCTTAATCTCATGCCATTCTTTTTATATTTCTTATATCGACCTTGAATTAGGCGCATAGCTAAAAGATTTTTGTTGGTTAGGGTTTTAACATTTCTTGTCAGATTATCATTTCCATATGCTTAGTCAGTATTCAACTATAGAATTTGGTGCCCATATTGTATTAATGTTCTCTGGAGGGTTTGATTATGCAATTGTGCATAGATGTTTTCTTTATTATCTGCTTACAATATGATTGCTGACGGCCATTTTTATATTTTCCCCTAATTCTCAAATTAGGATAACACATTTTGGGACGGTGTTTTGTTGTTTTCTGTTATCTGCTTTTATATTGATCTTGAAACAAATGCATAAGTTAAAAAGTAATTTGTAGCCAAGTTACAGGGGATCTTTATAGACTGAGGTTTGTAAACTTCATTTAGTGTTAAATAGTAGTTTACAGGTGTCAGCACAGATTTTAAAATGTATCATGTTGTTTATAAGTTCAAAATGACCGTGCAAGGTTAATGTTTTGACGCATGGGTGGTTGTTGCAATGCATAGTTTAGATATATATTTTTAATTCTTTTTCGAGGTTATCTGTGCAGGGTATGATCATGGCTTCCATTTTTGTTTTGATTATTTCTTTGTGTTTGTTTTATGTTTGTGTTGTGGTGGTTTGATGTCTATAGAGGATGATCATGCCTCTATTTTTAACTCTTTTTTGTCCATTTCAATGTCTTTATTGTTCTGGTTTGATTTTTTTCCTCTAAATTTACGAATTAATGCTTGGAGCCGAACAAAAGAGTAGGTTGGTTCAGATCTAAAGCTCAATGTTAGAATTTATCCTTAATTTTGTAGAGTGGGAATTAGCCCTTCTCCTGTTTTTAACATTTGTTCTTATATTGACCTTGATATAGTTGCACAAATTTTAAAGGCATTATCTCCTTAAGCTGAAACAATGTGTAGATCTGAATACACTTGTTATTTTCTAACATTCAATGATTGTTATTTTGATTATTCTGGCGGGTTGAAATATTACATTCTTAAATTGACATTTTCTCTATCATGAAGCTATACTATTTTATTTTTAGAGAATGGTTTTATTATTTGTCTTGTATATTAATTTACAGTTAAAATTTAGAGAATGAATTTTTGGAGTAAAATAGTGTTTATTTCTTTGGTGTTACATCGTTTTTAACTTACATAGTTGAAGTTGGGTATCTTACCTTGCATCAGTTATTGGTTATTATTTTTAGTTACTGTTGAAAACTACGTTGCTCTAACAATTTTGAAATAAAATATTATTTTCTTTTGCGGTAGAAAACTATGTAAGTTGGTCTAACCATTTTGAAATAAAATATTTCTCTCTTACGATTGAAAAGGTTGTCTATAGCCCTCAAGCTTAAGGGTGACTCACACCAAAGCACACCAGTCAACAAACTTATACTAATTGATATCAGATGAATCAACTAGTTGATGCGAAGTGGGATTCTCGGTAAGAAACTAAATAAAAGTTTTATTATGTCAATGTGATTTATTCTATCCTTAACGCGGCATCTCTCAAGTGGAAGGATTCAACTTATGCTTTTTAATTGTCCATTCATTGTATGCTTATAATTAATTCTTATATAAAATTGTTTTAAATATATATTGTATATAGATCTATTCATAGTTTGTTTCCACTAAGGGAGAGTGACCATTTATGAGAAAATAATTCTCAATCAAACTCGAAGCCCAAGGCCCTAGCTTCTTATGTGATGAGATTGGAGAGTCTTTGAACCAATTATAAGTATTAACACAATGAATAGGAAAATGACATTATCAATGGAGAGACAAAAATAATTTCATATGAAAAGATAATTAATGGTGGCAGAACCAAGTCATTTGAATCCTATAATAACTATTGCAAGATTTGTTATCCTTGTTATGTTGCTCAAACACTTACAAACAGGGTCGTTTTAATAAAAAGGTAGTCCATTGCTCCTTAATGTCATCCGCAAAGCTTCACAATCCCACTCCTCACCATTAGACTATATTTTCCAACATAACCAAACTGTCCAATAATTTGATCTCTGGATAAACAATCCACTTTAGGCCACCTGACAATAAGTTTTGCAATTTGTATAAATATTTTATGGTTAGACATGTCCACCATGAGCTGGCCATAATGCTAAATTGTAACTATTGACCCCTATATAAACAAGTTTAAAGCACTCGTTTACTCGCTTGACACATTTAAGACCAACTCCAGCATAAATCACTCAGAAGGAAATAAAAAAAATCATAATTATTAAATCGTTACCATAGGACAGTATATGCATTCAAGATCTTCGTATCTACAAATTTCTCCATGAAATGAACATGCAAATTCTCATTACATTTATACGTGTTATAACTACCCAAAATAACATAAGGCCTGAAATTGCAAACAACTATTCACTTGAACATTATTGATCACCCACTTTTTGCATTCAAAAATATCTTCACAATATATTGCATCGATGATTGCACAACAAACCCTTTCCCCTTCAAATGATTGCAAAAAATCATGTGGTTGGAGAGTAGAGTATCACATTGGATCCCTATACCGCTTTCCCTAGGGTGAGAAAATTCCCATAGATCTAACACAGAGCATACTACAAAGAGTCTTCCCTTGTATCCCACTTTTCATTGACCTTTAAATCCCTCTTGTACATTTGGATTGGTTTGTTTTCAAATCGTGAGGATTTTCCACCTCTGGTCCCCATCAAACTTGATCTTTTCCAAACAACTTTTCAAAATGTCACTTTTATTTTGTAAGATTATTTCCCTTCTCTTTACTCACATTTCAAATACTTTATTTTAAGCAATTACCGGAAATTGTTACTCCTTTTCAACATAACCACACAAAAATCCACCACCCAACATACTACTTTTTATTTTCGTTCCACTCTCACTTACTTCATATAACTGAAAAATCAAATACCTTAACCAACATAACCCTGCTTCTCACTTACCTTCCCTTTTCCACATATCACTCCTCAATTGCATCCCTTTCGGCATTTACATTTCACTGCTTGCGTGTGATTGCTAGTGTACTCCAAATAACTTCTTTGGCAGGTTATTGTCCCTTTAAAATATATAACACCAATAGTTATCATGTTGAAGGCAAATATGTATAACATTCATTGAATGCAATAATTTTAAATTTTATACTTGTAACCAGATGGGTGTCATTCCTAAGCCTCTTATTGCTTCCCACACCTACACTTTCCATCCCCTACCCTACCTACATTTCAAATTTTTGGTGACCCTCTTGTGCTAATTTTTTCTTGTTCTTTTGGAAATGTGAATACTTGGTGCCCCAACTACAAACTCAGTTCTTCTCAAGATACTCAATCGGTTGTCTTATTTGCAACAAGGGATAATCTTTTTTAGGTGGAGAAGGAAACTCTTCCTCAAAATCTCATGGGCCTCTTATGGTTTGTTTGGATCTCTCCATGTTAATCTGCGTCTTCTGAATGGAGGGTTGGATGGTGACTCTGAGCTAGGCTTGTTCTAGTCTATTAATAGGAATTTTGGAAGGAGGGCTTCGCCCTTTGTCGGTAGATCTATCAAAAAGGGATCACCATCGTCTTGCTCTCTTCCTTGTTTTTAAGCCTCCAAATCTACTTGTGTTTAAACCTAAAGCAAAGGTTTTAAAGAATTTTTTTGGCAAATGAGGATGACTATAAAGCTTTGGTAATTATTTGCAAATTTCAAAACATTTGGTGGATCTTCATTCTTGGGTTTGCACTCATTATAAACCCTTTCTGACTGAGGATCTTGTTTTTTATCCTTATGTGAAGGGGTACTTCATTGTCATTTTTCAATTGGAGGACTGAGATTCAATCTTCCATTCTAGTCCTTGTTCTTGGGGCTCGAATCTTCTTTGTATGAAGCCTTGGTTTCTTTAATTAAATCCTTTACTCATTCTTTTTCATTGGCTCCACTCTAGGTTAGCTTACCTAACCTCCCTTTGTAGTTCTGGAAACACTCTTACCTATTTACAATTGGAAACTCTATAGTAAAGTCCTTTTCAATTTCCCTTGAAATGCTCACATAGTCCCATTGTACTTTTTCCCAAATTTGTGTTCAAATGGATTTATCTACATGATTTTTGGAATTGATCTCATTTAAAAATGGTGAACGCATCTCACAATAATTGTTAAACTATAAACATGTGCTTTTCAAATGTATATCTTGCTTTGTTGGGCATTTGGCGAAGGTTTTTCCAAGTAGGAAGGTTTATGCATCTAATATGACTTCAAAACGGAAAGATAGGGGGTCTTGGTGGAAAGGGGATGGTTTTCATCACTAGGTAGTTCACCTTATGGATAGCGCTTTGTGATTTCGATTCTGGTTTATTTTGTGGTGCCTGGATATCCCTATGGGATTACAGTTGATGGTTAGATTCAGCTGGGTGAAGATGATAGTGCAATTTTTCAGAGTTTTAAGGGTTAAAAGAGAAAATCTGCTAATTACAGAGACCAGTGTCGGTTAGGATTAACCGTGGTCGATCAAGCAGTGACTGGGGTTGGTTAGGAAACCGTGATCGGTTTGGTCACAGGTTTGACAGCAGTGTTTATTTACCATTTTTAGATGTGCTCTTGTTTCTCTTTCATCTTGGTTGGTTTGTGCAGTATGTTGATGACATGTTTATTGGGATTTGCACTTGGTATTTGTTGCATGGTTTAGCATGGTTGTTTGTTATTGACATTGATGAGCACATGATTCATATATTGCTTTAGAGTTAGTCGGTGAGAGACTTGGCGCTTCTGGAGAGCCTGATGATATGGATGGATGTATAGGTGAGTTTATACAAGTGGATAGATTCAGTTTTGTGATTCTATGATGATGCAGATGTTTGATTTTCACATGGATGCCTATGAGCATGGTTTAGATTCCTTGAACATGAGTAGGGGATGTTTGTATTTCCTATTGATTATTATGTTCCTCCTTGATAGGTATGTTATCTACAAATGAATTTCTTGGACATGCTAGTTGTTTATGTAGAGTTGGATTTGCAGATTGCAGTGTTTGGATTTCTTTGAGTTATGCAGGTGTTTGTGGATTGATCACCCACTATTGCATGTAGAACTCATTCAGGGTTGTTTTTACCCAGGATCTTGTTTTGCTTTCGCATATTTCAGTTTGACTTGTCTTTGGACAGTTGCATTGGTGGTTGCATAGGGACATGTATAGATGGATGGAGAACATGATTGGTTTTACAGGTATGGCTATGGTTGCAGTTGAAGCTCAGTACTTTAGTTTGAGTGGGAGCTCTTGTAGGTGTGTTAGTCATGATTGCTTGGCTGCATGAGAGGTTTGGTGTTATGATTCAGTGGGAGCTTGATGTATGGATAGCTTGGTTATCATGAATCAATAGTAGCTTCATGTAGGACTTTGGTAAGTCATGTTTTTATCTTCTTGGTTTAAGAAGATGGTTTGATCTTCCTAGTTTTATTTTTTGAGAGAATTGTTAAAGGAAAGAATAGATGGTGTTCACAGTGTGTAGAAGACGGTGATGCACAGGTACAGGTACAAAGTTCAGAAATTTATCTCCAAGTGGGAGATTGTTAGGTTGTGGAGCTAAATTACTTCAAAGATAGCATGTTTTACATGATACTGGTTCTGACAGTAATCAGTGTCGGTCAAGGTTATCCGGCGTTGGTTAGTCTAGGTCAGCAAGTAACCGGTGCCGGTCAAGCAGTAACCAACGATGGTTACCTGTGCGACGCATTTTTTTTTTTTGAAGAAAATTAAAATAAATCTATTATTTTTAAGATGATGTATTGATTGTAAAAGCAAAGTTAAGTTTCCCAAAATAGATATATATGCATGCATGCATTGTATGAGGGTAAGTAAGAGAATTAAGAGAAGGATTGAATTAGATCCTTGATTCTTCTAGATTAAGAGGATGAAGAAGAAGAAGAGAAAGAAAGAACAGGTTACATGAAGACAGAGTCTCCATGGAGAGGAGTTAGACAAAAGGAAATAGTAGGTACATCTGAATGGTGAGAAGAGGGTAACGTCTTCTACTGTATTTTCTTTGTATATTTATTGTCTTATTGTAATATCTTGCATAGTGTGCAAAGCACATAGAGTTTCTTCTTGTAGATCCACATGTTGGTGAGATCTTGTATTATAGATCTATGTAGATCTAGTTTTGTATTATTGATCCATGTAGATATATAGATATTGTACATGAGGTTATATTCATGTTTGCACATGTTATGCAGTGATGGAGAGAGAGACTTACTTCTTGGTGCACAGTCATAGTTGCACATATGGTAGACCCATGTGAGAGGTCTTGTTTACAGATCCACAGAGAACTTGGTAGCAGTTTAGAGATGTAGTAGTTCCTAGTTATGTGAAATCTGTTGGTGGTGTTTGGAGGCACAGTTGTAGTGCACTCATGGAGATCTATTTAGAGATCTGGAGGAGAGGAGATACTCTTGGAGAGATGCATTATACTCTTGTATTGAAGAGTTGGTTTGTACTCTTGTTGTATTATATATATGAGATCTCTATCTTTGGTGGACGTAGCCCACACTGGGTGAACCACAGTACATGTTGTGTTATGTGTGTGTACTTTGTTTTGATTTGGATTAATCTAGTTTGTACTTCCACTGTTGTAGATTTTGGGGAATTGTTTAGATCTTGTGTGCATAATTTTATTTTTTATTAAATCATAGCCCTATTATGCAGTCCTGAATTCCCAACAGTCATGTCCTCCATTAGTATGGTTATCATGTCCTTCATTAATTACATTTAATGAGGGGTGCTCTGTCTTGCGTTGGCTTTGTCGTGCGATTGGAGATTTGGCCCAAAATGTACGGTGAGGTATGGGCATTTCTTCCATGTCCATTTGTAATGTCAAGAGTGGTAGTTCTGTTAGACCCTGAAATTGACTAAGTCCCAAGGAAGAAGTTAGCATGTGTGGGAGGCAGTAAAGAAGGAAGGCACTCAGGAAAAAGTGTGCAAGGGAAAGGCGTGTGGTAGAAGAGATTGGCGTGCATGGGAGCAGGAAGGTTTAGGGATAGCCATATTTTGAAGGAGTTATCGCAAGAGAAACACGTGAAAATCCTGAGTAGGCATGCTAGATGGATAAGGTGCTAGCATGCAGCCTTGGAGGTCAAAAAGAGAATATTCCATGTAAGGAATATTCCAAGGATGATCATTACAGGTAGTGGAGGCATTTGCAAGCTGGCATAAGCATTCGACCGTGGAGGACCACACTTCAACTTGGCATGCGATCTTTTCATAAAGGAAACCAAGGTGGTGCATCCAGATCCTATTTAAGGGAGTGCTTGGGTTCGATAGAGAGGAGAAGAGAGTGGGAACGAAGTGTTGGGGAAATGAAGAGTTAAGGAGGGTTTTAAGTGGTAACAAGGTGCTACAGAAATGCTTGTAAGAAGGGTTTTAAGAATATTAGGCATGGATTTGGGTATGAATAAGAGTTGTAATGGGTAGAATATAGAATAACTCTCTTTACAAAGTATTTTTTGAGGGTTTAAGATAATATTCCTTGATGTATTCAGTTTGTATGACCCTCATGATGTAATGGAACCATTGTAAATGTTTATAAATCAATATATGGTGTGTGATCGTGGTTATTCATGCTCAAAAGTGTAAACCCTTATGTTCTTCAGATTATTCTAAGTCAAATCTAGTTTCATTATGCTTATTTACAATGTTCATTCCCATTTATGATGCATCTGTGCATGCATCTATTATCTATATCCTCTATTTTTAAGTGAATGTTTATGTTTTCAATCTTGCAACTCATTCTCCATCAATGGCAGATCATTCTCATGAAGCTCACATAAAGGAGGGGCTTGGCGCCCATGCATGCCTTAGATGAGTGCCTAGCACACACAAGGTGATAGGTCGTCATGCTTGCGGTAGAAAGAAGGTATATGAAGAAATGACTACATTTTGGTTCCGTTGTCGGGACCTATTTTCGAAGCTGTTGTGAGAATGGGGTGTGATGATGGAGCATTTGGCCTTAGATAGCATCGAATCCTGGCTTAAAATTACAAATGATGAGTTTTCTCAGAGGTTCAGTATTGGATCTGAGTTTGATGCACGAAAATGGGTGTAGAAGAACTGGTATCATGAACTCTATGAGACATTCTTTTGTTGTTTCCAAGTAGAATGGATCTCAACATATGCATCAAGGACAATTTGGTATTATAGACTTCGTGTTTGGACCCAGGAGGAATATCAGCGGTTACATGATGCCGATCTGACCTGGACCCATGTTTTTTATCACTGGTGGAGTAGAGTGTTGACTAGTTATACCTTGGAATACATTATTTCTACGTATTCTTGCCCGAAGATTACTGAGTTTGAGTTCTTGAGGGATCTTAAAGGACCGTTCTTGCTTGATATTCCACTAGATATCAAGATCTTGGTCATTACTTTGAGTTTGGAAGGATTTCCCGTGGCTGGCTAAACTCCTACTAGGCGTGGGGCGTGGAAGCTGGCGTGGTAGAGGATGGCAAACCTTGCGGAAAAAAGGGAGAGAGGAGAGGTGGCTCAAGTATAATGAATCTCAGGAGAGGGAGTTGGAAAGACAATGTAAAGCTATAGGATTAATAGATTTATGGAGGCAAACATTACGAGAAGGGTTTGAGGTTCGCGGGGATGACATGGAACCTAAGCAGTTTGAGCTACCCCATCTTAGCAAGCACGGAAGAGAAACCCCCTCAACTTCTGGAGAGAGCTCGTCATATGAAGAAATGAGGAGAGCCCTAGGCATGCATCTTAACCCACATGGTGACCAGACCCTTGCACTTAGTTTTCTAGTTTTTGAGATAAGTTTGATAATCTAGTTGGTATCGGTATTGGTAGTCGAGTGACACCTAGGAGGTATAATTTTTCATTTAGTACACCTATGGCTACATAGTCATTTCCTGTGTTTGGGGGTATTTTTTATAGCACATTTTTTGGGCAAGGTGTGGGCTCACAAGGTTTGAGTATTGTGTCTGGATGTGGTACAGGAAACACATCTAGGAGTGGTTTGCTATCACATATTGTCGGCGCATAGTTTAGTGCGACTGTGGGTTCACAAGGAGCAGTTGCTTCAAAGACCTTGCCCACTACAAGAGGATGATCAAGTAGATTTAGAGGGATAGGAGCTAGCAGATCTAGTGGGTTTGGTGGTGGAGGCAACACCAGCAGGAATCAAGGTCCTAGATCTAGCGGACAAGGTCCACAACACCATCAACAAGTGTTTTATGAGATGTCGCTCCACTTACCTGATTACAAGGGAATTGAGGATGTTGTGGAACATGTACACAAGAGCAAGTTGCTTTGGCGCATGAAGGGAATCACTGCCCTGGAGTAGAAATCAAGTCAGTTTGCAACCATGTTGCAAGGGCACGCGTATAGCTGGTACAGGAAGTATGACCCACACCAGACAGTAGTGGGTTGCATTGCGTTGCTTAATGCATTTTTGGCGGAGTTCCACATACTTGAGTTTGAACATAAAAGAATCATCGTGTTGAAGGAGATTCAGTAAGGAATAGTGGAAAGTGTGTGGGATTACGATGCACATTTCAAGGCTCTCCTATCCAAGTTGTCATATGACATTCACCCTTCGTAACATGCTCAGTGGTTCATTGAAGGACTGATCACACCATTCAGGAGGGAATTTTCACATAAGACTTTCAAAGATCCATGTGAGGCCTTGGAGGCTGCATTGCGCACTGAGGTAGTAGGAAGCATTGATACAGGAGTTATTATGTTCCTAGAAGCCCAAATTGTTGCAATGGCAAAGTATCTGGAGAAATTATTTGTGAACTCGGCTCATGAGACTTGCAGCGGGTTATAGTGTATGGATTTTGAAGTAGAGGGTCATACAAAGGACAATTCTCTGCGAAGGTCAGTTTGCGCCATATCAGTGGACTGTGAGATTTGCCACATATATCATGATGTAAGTAGGTGTCCATTGCTGCAGTGCGTGATCCAGAAGAATGTATCTTGCTATTACAATATTTGCACCTCTACTACTCATGACACTAAGGATTGTAGATTGATTGACCAGATACATGATGCTATTGACACTGGGGTGCACCAAGCTAGCATTGCCAGTAGTTCCAAGGATGAGGTTGTTGTATAGGAAACTTCATTCTTAAGCAGGGTGAAGGTAGATATAGGAAGCCACCGGAAAATTTGAACGATGGAGAGCTTAAGACCTCATATGCAGATGTGGATCTACAGGCATAAAGAAGATAGATGTGTGATAAAAGAAGCTAGATCTACAAAACTGAAACAGATAAGATTAGATAACAATATGTGGGGGTTACCCAAATCATACCGATTCCAAGAGGATATTAACTCCCTTGGAGGATGTCGACCTCCATGTCAGAAAAGATAATAATAGATCATGAATAGTAGTTATCATGTAGAAATAATGGAATATAAAATGACAATTAACTAAAATGATGAGGGAACTTATCTTGTGCTCTGCTATGGAGATGAACTGGGCATCAAGATGGTAAGATAACAGACCATGGCAAAGATTTCTCCCTCAAACTTGTAGAACTTAATTAATCTTTTTCTTCTCCTCTCTAGGCCTAGGTCTCTCCAGGTCTTCCAAGTCTAGGTCTCAGTCTTGAAATATGTGTGTGTGTGTGTGTGTGTGTGTGTGTGTGTGTGTGTGTCTTTGAAATATAGGGGAAAACCCATATTTATAGTTTGGATGTGAGGTTAGATTGGGGTTGACAAGTAACCGGGGTTGGGTAGAGTAACTCAAGTTAAGAGATATGATGTGATCACATGGGGACCATGGTTTGAATTTCTAGATGGAGTGGGGAGCATGATTGACATGGTAGGTGAGATGATAGATTTGAAATTTAGAAAGGGGTGTCGGATGGGTATATTAATACCCATGGATTGAATAATTTGTGAGAGATGGGGGATAATGCCAAAAGTCAATTATTAAATGGGTTTATATGGAGCCCATTTAATAATTAATTAAATTTGGTTGAATAGATAATTAGGTTTATTGAAATTTAGGAAAAATAAAGGTGGGATAGGAAATTGCATGAACGTGAGATGACGGATGGGCGCTATACCAAAAATTGGTGTCTACATTTGCCCCTTTTTTTGAATGGTTTACGATAGCAAGCCATGAGACAAAAAAAAATGGTTAGATGAAAATATGTGTCTGAGGGTGGATGGAGACATGACCAAAGGCAAGATGCCTCAAGGAAAAAAAGATTGCAATAACAATAAAAAAAATTATGGTAGTGACTTCAAAATCACATCGGTAGAGAACAATTATGGTCTCAATGGAGACAGACAACAACATTCTACATACCAGTGAGTGGGTGAAGACCATTGCAGTATGGATGTAAACCAAGATGACCAATGGGTCACAGGAAAACATCAAAATATGTGCAACCGAATGTGAAATATGTGCGCAATCCTTTGTCTATGAGGAATCGTGCAACAAATCATGCATCCGCAAAAGGGACGAGGATGAATATAATGATGCCCAAGCATAGGGCACGAGAAGGAAACAAAGTTATTTATATGTTTTGAAAAGGAAAAGGATGGAAAGGTGCCCCTAGATAGGGCACGAAGATGACATAATGGGAGATGGATATGTAAATAAAATGCCCCAGGGGGAATAATCATAAATGTGCACATGATGAGTAGATAGGATAGAAGGGTGAGATAAAATTCCCTAAAAGGGTGATGGTAATCATATTTCATAGGAAATATACATAAGTGTTAGCAAATTAGAAGGTAAAATCATTCCTACTTGTTCAATAAGTAGAATAAGAAGTCAAGATACTTTTGCAACAAAACAAAAGCAGGGAAAATATTCATGGAAGAGATCAAGATCAAACAGGTGATGGTCGTTATTGTATCTTCCAAGACAAAAATTTCAAAGGAAGATGGGAATAAATTCTTAGAAATAGATATGATGATGCCCCTACGAGAGGACAGGTGAAGATAAAAGATCTGATAGGGTTCTAAAAAAGATAAGAGGCCAATGTTGTAGAGAGAAGAACGATAATGGTAATGAAATGGATTGATGGCAGTACATAAACGGAGAAACATTAGCATTGACCGTGAATGCTAGGTGTGAGAGATGTTGATAAAGAGAAAAGGGAATAGACAAAAGGATTGGTTGATTATGATAAGAGTAAGAAAGATCGAATGTGAAGGCGAAAAGGGTATGGAATAGAGGGATGGAGACGGTGGAGGAGAAAATAAGTAATGAAAAGGGAGGAAGAAGACAACAAATAAGGATTATAGAGAAAGGGGGAAATGAAGAAGGACAAGAAAAGAGAAGACAAGAAAAGGACGGAGTAGAGGGTGAAATTATGAAAAAGAGAGATTTATTTGAAATGAAAGGTGTGAAGGAGGATGAAGTAGAGGAAAGCAGAGAGGTGGTGGAAAATGAAAGAGATAATAGAGCAAAGAAGATAGAAGGAAACAAATCATAGTGAGGAAATCTAAGGCAAATAATATGGAACTGATCGCATGGAAATGCATGTGGATGATGAGATGATAAAGGAGATGGGACAACGCTGAAGAGTTGGGTTATCGATGGGGAAGTAAGGAGGAAGTGCAAGGTAAAATGAGGAGAAGGATGATGTAGAGGAAGTGAAATAAGACAAGGATCAGAAAGGAGGAGAAGACAACAAAGAAAATTATGCAGAAGGAAGGGAACCAAGAATGAAGATATTTGATAAAGAGTGAGAAACACAAGGAACGTAAAGAGAAGCTTGAGGGGAGGAATGACATCGATTGGAAAAGAAGTGGAGATGCATGAGATGAGGATAAGTTGATGACAAGAAAATAGAGAGAGGATGTATGATGAAGATAGTGAAGAAATTGGCAAGGAAGAATGGAAGATGGAGAGGTGGCAAGGAAAAAGAAAGGAAGGGATAGGAGAGGCAATGTCAGTGAATGGATGTTAGGAGAAATCCACTGATAATGATCAGTAGGAAAGGATGGGACAAAATATGAGATGAGGGAGAAAGTAAATGAAGAATGGGAGGGGGAACGCCAATGAAGGGATGTTAGGAGAAGTCCCCCGATAATGATCAAGAGGGCACAGAGGAAGGAAGGAATGAAGATAGAATGGAGGAGGTCAAAGAAAAGGATTCAGGCTGTGTAGAATGGGGATGAGTGATTTTTAGGAGAAGTCCACCAATAATTACTAGCGTGGAAACAAAAGATGATGATGAAAGAATGTTAGGGGAAGATCAATGAAAATGACAGGTAAATATGGGGGTAGATATGTGGGAGAACTCTAGAAGATGGAGTGGAAAGAGTAAAGAAAAGAGGGATAATGATGTGTAGGAAGATGAAGATGAGGAGAGGATGCAGTGGATGAGAATGAATGAGAGAAAAATGAAGAAACAAGACATGAAATGAATGGAGAAGAAATGGTTAAGTAAGATTACCCAGCGACAGATGATGGAGATGAAAAAGGGACCAGTAGGAAGTGGTGTTTGCGAGAATGAAAGAGGAGGTGAGAGGATGTGATGATGGGGAATGACGAGAAAATGTAGATGGAGAGAATGTGGGGTAGTGGGTGAGTGTAGGATGACTGATCATGCTTAAGAGGGACTCTTAAGTAAGATCACCATGCCGCAGGAGGATTTAAGTAAGATCACCAAACCGGGCAGTGACAATATGGAAGGAGAAAGACAACATTGTATTGGATATGTAGGTGTGGAAGGGTTGGTTGGAGTGGATGAGTATGATGAGAGGTGGGAGACAGAAGATGAGGAAGATATGATGGGAGGTGGAAGGGTCAAATGGAAAACCATTCTTAAGAGAAACTCTTAAGTAAGATTGCCCTGCGATGGGGATGGTTAAGTAGGATCGCCAAACCGAAGAAGAAGAAGAATGATGAAAAGACTGAGCAATGTATACCAAAATGGAACAAGAGATGAAAGGAGGTGATATCAAGGTGATAACAAGGAAACAAAGGAGTGTGACATGAGTGGATGGAGGAACATATATAGTGTAGATGGAGAGTGTAATGACAATCCTTAATTGGGATGCCCATGTGGTGGGAGTGATGATGTAAGAGTGTTAAGCGGAAAAGGAGGAGTGGAAAGACGTTTGTGGTGGTGATTGTTGTCTGTTGAAAGAGGAAATGGTGGAGAAAATTCTACAACAGGAGGATCCAAGGAAGAAGATATACCTTAACTAAGATTCTCTAGCTATATGGATGGTTAAGTAAGATTTTCAAACTGAAAGTGGAAGAGTGAAAGGGAAACTCAAGAGGAAAGACAAGTAAGATATCTAGCGTGGTGCAAGGGGACAGAAAGGTGAGAAGGATGATGTGGAGACAAATGGTGATGAGTGGAAATGGAGAGCGAGGAGAAATGGATCAAAGATGTTGTTGAACATGTTGAGAGATAAGGAGCTGCAGGATAATGAACTTGCCTTGAGAAGGATCCTCAAGTAGGATTCGCAAACTGCAACGGCGATCAAGTAGAATTCGTAAACCAAAAAGTATATTTGCAAACGCATTCATGGATATGATGGATAGATATAGAATTCATAGTGTGAAATTTGATGTGATTTTGATAAAAGATGATCTGGATGAGATGAATGGAACATAGTTGTAGCAAGGGCGTACAGGGAAACTATGTTTCAAACTAGATTGGAGATAAACAAGAAAGGTTACCACTCAAGGCATTGCACTTGCAGCCAATAGCAGGTGTTAATACATAACCAACGATAGTTAGTTATACAAAAAGATCATGAGGGAAATATGGATGAAAGATGCTCATAATCCTAATGTTGACATGACAAAGGGATTGAGATGTAACTTGTACACGGGAAGAGGGTTCTCCAAAGGTGGTGTTCCTTAAGTCTATGCCCCAACTCTGGGAAAGGGAAAGAACAATAGCAGAAAGTTGATCAACGTGGGAAGCTTTCAAAAAATGCTGATAAAATGAAGGTTGATCAATGTGGAAACCCTTCCAGATGCCATAATAACAGAGTAGCCATCCTTCGAGGGTATGGTCTACTTTATACATAATATGGATGGCAAGAATAATATGATAGCCATCCTTCAAGGGATTGGTCTATCTCTTTTGATTTTTGCTTTGATTTTGATTTGTATGCTTTTTTTTTGCATGAACAGTTGTCCTTCAAGGGATCAGTCTGTTTTTTATGACTTTGATTTTTCCTTTTGCATACGTGAATTTGAGCTTCACATGGGGGAGAGCTAGGAATAGCTAAGTAAACCACTTAAGAGGGGATAAGGAATGTACAAGAGACACCCTGGACCCTTTGCATGGTTGCAATAGGAGAATGAGAAGGTGATGGATGTAATGGTTACGGGGTCACATCAAAGTAGTGAAGGACCACATAATTCAGATCATTACAATGACAAATGAAAGGGGCTAAGGATGGCAGAATAATCTAAGGATGTAACTAAGTGCTCATTGGTAGATATGCTAACAGTAGACTGGTCGCAAGTGCAATGCATTAAGAGGCTTTGTTTCTGGTTTACCACCACGAGAGGGAAGACAATGAAGTTGCAATAAGATGAGATGATAGCCAAGTAGGAAACAAAACTATGTCCTAAAGGAAACAAACATATGACCACAATGGTGGATTTAGATGAAAATAAATGATGCCCCAAGAGAGACATAAACATAGAAGGACAATCATGGCCTCAAAGGAGGACTTGATGAAATAAACAGTGTCCCAAAAGAGACACAAATATAGCCACAATGGTGGACTTCAAAATAGATTGATAGCCACAAAAAAAATCCCTCAATGGAGAGACAAACATGGCCTCAAAAGAGGACTTCAATGAAAAAGATGATGCCCCAAAAGAGGCATAAATATGGCCACAATGGTGGACTTAAAATGAGTGAGGATTTGGGCAGAAATAGTTTAGATTGGATGAATGTGAAGGAGGTAGACAAAAAAATGTCAAAGAGCGAAGTGCCTTAGTAACAAGGGAGTTGTATGGATGATGTGCTCAAGGGCGAGGGAAATTTGTTCCCCCAATAAGTTAAATGTGAAGGAGTTAAAGGATGTCGAAAGAGTTTAGATGAGATTGTTTTAGATTTGGATGGGGTAAACGATCGGAGACCACAAGTGTGCTTAGTAAGATAAGTGGTATTGATGAACAATGGAGGACCTTCCTTAGGAGGAATGTCATGTGCAGGAGGGATATTAAGGGATGATGTGGATGGAGGAATCATGGGAGACCGAACAGATGGGATATGAATTGGATTCAAGGTAGATGGAGAAGGAACTTTCCCCTGAATGAGGAAATCATCTTTCTCAATAAGATTGTGGACGATTGTCTGAAATGCCTTACAATGTTTGATGTCATGGCCCGAGGTACGATGATAAGTACAACTACAATTAGGATTGAACCATGATGGCTTGGGACCATAGGGATTAAAGGCTTTAATGGGAGGAAGTGTGATGGTAGATATTTGAGTTAAATGTCGAAGGATATTTGCGTAAGACCCCATTGAAGTGTCATGGGGAAGGTAACTCTTGTGGGTTTTGATAGGATATCTTAGCTTGGAGTTAGGAGAAAAAGTGGATGTAGATTGGATGGGTGAATTTCATGTTTTGGAGGACAAATCAAATTTGGTTGGAGGATTGTATTGTTTGGATGTGGATTGATTATTGCAAGATGTCGTAGATGGAGAGACTGATCCTAACATAGATGTTGTGGCATTGGATTGTTGAGAAGAGGGAAAACCTGAATGTTTCTGAGGATGCACAGGGGATTGTCGGGGATGTTTTCCCCAAGCCTTAGACTTCAACCGAGAATATTTACCTCTAGCAGGGATGAAAATAATTTCAATCGGAGGATCTGATAGTGGTGGTGTGGTTATTAATGGAGAAAATGTCCTAAAACAAGATGAGGATGTTAATGGAGAGATAGGTGTTTGTATGATGTGATTAATGATATCTATGTGAGATGTGGATTGTTTTGGTTTTGGCATGGGAAGAGTTGATTTTGTAGAGGGAGAAGGTAAATCATATTTCTTTGATTTAGGTGGATATGTTGGTTCAGTAGATGATCCAAAGGGTATATTTGATAGGGTTACAGATCGAGAGGATTTGGTTGGTGTGATAGACAAATTAGGAAAAGAATATTGGGGTAAACTGGGTGATGCGACCATGGGTGAAGATATAGGTAAAGATGTCAAGGTAGGGATAGGTGTATTTGTTGGTATGATAGATATAGGGGTTGTTGGCATAGATAAAGATGTAGGCATTTTTGGGATATTTGGAGATGTGGGTGATGTGATAACCGATGGAGTAGACCTTATGGGTAATGCAGCAAATGCAGGAGCATTTTCGAATGTAGAAGTAGAAGGGACTGGTTGTTTCATAAATGTTTCTAGGGGTAAGAATGATATGTTTGCTAAGGGGGTTGATGTTAAAGGTGGGGTTGCAAGGGTGCATGTAGTAGAACTGAGTTTATTTGGGATGGTTGTGAGCAATGTAGGTGTAGTAACATGTGTATTTGATGAAGATGTCGGTGAATGAATAGGTGTGAGAGATGTAGGGATATGTGTGGATATGAGTGGGGCTGAAATGGGTGCTAAGGATGAATCTAATGTGGTAGATTGGGGTGTATTTGAAGTGATGGAAGTGGATGGTATAGTTGAATTTGATGTGGATGTGATAAGGATAGGAGAAGGTGTAGGTTCAAGATAGGTAGTGAAAGTTGATGTAGGTGTGACAGGTTCTGAATAAGAGGTGGGAATAATGTCCACTATGGGAACATGTGGAGTTGGTGATAAGATAAGATCTTGACTGACAGTGTCAATCATATAAGCATTTGATAGTTGAGATGTAAAGGGGGTGGCTTGATTTGTTGGTGGTTGATTAGTTTGTGCATGGAGGTATCAATTTGGATATCCCCTTGATTTATGAGTTGTTGGACACGATATTTGAAGGAACGACATCTCTCAATGTCATGACCTTTGACTTGATGATATTTACAATAGTGGGCTTCAGTGATACCAAATAGGCTTGGCTTGTGAGTTGTCCACGGGTCGTATGGGAGGAATTTGGATGGAGTTTACGCTCATCAACTTATCAAATACAGAACTGTATGATTCTCCTAAAGGAGTGTAGTTGGCTGTTGATTGAGGAGATCATTTTTGAGACCATGTGCTTGATGTAGATGGGGATGAGGGTTCAATGACCACAGTGTTGGTCGCAGCGTTGAACTCATTATTATGTGTGAATGGTTTAGTGGATTCAACTTTAGGTTTAATTGAACTTAGTTTAAGATGACCTTGCTTAATGGCATGGGTTTCAAGTTTGCGATCCATTGTGAAAGCTTCATCAAAGGTTTAGAATGATTGGATCTGCAAAGTGGATGATATATGTTTTGCACATGAATGCGAGAATAATTTGATGAGTTCGGTTTGTGGGATAGTGAAGGATAGTTGGTTTATAACATCATGCCATTATGTGACAAAGTCGGTGATGGGATCATCTTCAAACTGTCGAATGGTATATAGATCAGCGATAGTGGTTTTGTGTGTGATATTGATAGAAAAGTGTTCTAAGAACAATTGTGCAAGTTGAGTGAAAGAGAATAAGGAATGTTGTGGGATACTGTTGTACCAATCCAACACTAGACTACAAAAAGACATGGGGAAAGTGTGAAGAATTAGATCATGATCATGCGCAATAAGACAACATGCATGTTTAAATGTGAGGAGATGTTGTTGGGGATCTTCCTTATTGTTGAACTTAGTAAATGTGGGAAGTTTCCAATGAGGGGGATAGGGTTTGATTGGAACTGATGGATGAATCAGTTCATTACAAATTTGTTCATAGGATAAGGTGTTTTTGGTGCTACGGTAAGGGTTTCTAAACTGGCCAACCGATTCATTAAGGTGTGAATTGGATCACTGGAGGTGTTGTAAGGTTGAGATTGGATCGGTTGTGTGGTTTGAAAAGTAGTTTGATAAGGTGAATGATATGTTTGTGGGTGTGTGGGTAGTTGGGGAAGCATCTGATAAGGTGGTTGATAAGTTTTTGGATAGGATGTTTGTGGAATGGTTTGATAAGACAGTTGATTAATTTGTGGATATGTAGGTGTTTGGGGAGCTGCTTGGTAAGGACTAACATGTGTCATAGGTTGGGATTGTTGTATAGGTTGATATTGAGCAAAAAGGGCATGATGTGGTTGTTGAATTCGGGTAGGTTGTTGTGGTAAATGGTAAGCAGGGATATGTGTGTTAAGAGTTTGAGATGGTTGGAGCATACGATGGGTAGGAATGTAAGTGTGAAGAGGTTGAGATGGTTGGACAGGCCTATTAATGGAATTGTCAAAATGGGATGTGGGTGGAATGTGATCCACCAATTTAGGAGATTGGGAGGATTGAGAGATTATAGGAGATTTTTGGAGTAAGAAGTCATATATGGGGTTAGGAGGAGGCCCAAGTGTATCTAGAGGAGTAGGAGATGGTGGTGTGATCGGTTTAGGAAGACTGGCTTGACGAGGGATATGAGGGTTGGTGTCAAGGTGGGGACAATTTTGGATGACATGGTTCTCATGAGGTGAGACCATGGAGACTGGAGGTTGGGTGACTGATGACGTGGTTTTGAGTTTAGAATCTTGTTGGGTGAGATTGTCAGAAGAAGTAATATCATTGGATAGAGCAGATTGTTGTTTTGTCTCGATTTGAGAGAGAGCGACAATAGGTGTGAAATAGAGAAACATTTGTTTATGTATGTTGTTGACAAACAAATCAAGTAGAATATTTTTTATCATCATGATTAATTTGAGATGTAAGGTAAAACAGATAATGAAGGTGCCTAAAAAAGTCTAAGGTTGGTTTCAGGTAGTTATGGATTGGGAGATGTCTGAGACGGTTTTCTGTTGGGTGTTTAAGTCCCAATCAGTTAACCAGGTGAGAGGAATGTTTTTATGTGTTAATTATGTTTGTGCAGTCTCAGGCAGTGTGTGATGAGTAAAATGTAGAGAGTTAAATCCTTTAATTTAGGCTATGTAAGCAAGAAGGATGTAAAAAAGAAGGTTCCTTTTATACCAAAATGAAATGTGACATTAAATGTGGACAATCACTCAGAAAAGGGAAAATTCAATGCAGAAAAGAGAAAATAGCGAAAAATGAGGAATACCTGGAGAATCACTTATCGTTGTTATTTGATTGCACGTGTTTAGAGGTATTTTGATCACGGACCCAGAACATCTAGTGACCTTAAAAGTTCACCATTCACAACTGGAAAGGGGGATCTGGATAACTTTTTTTGTTTATTTGATCAGTATGTGATGATGGTGTACTTGGAAGTGATAATCAATGGCCAGGAACATCTGAGTAACCATAAAATGGCACCTTCATGTTTACAAGATAAGGTTGATAAGAATGATTTTTTGTAGTGTGTTTGATTTAAACATTGGTCTTTGATAGCATAATGTTAGTTGCCTTTTGAGGTCATATGACAATTAGTGGACTTGCAAGTTAAAAAGATGATAAATTGTATTAGATAATGTAAAAAAAAACTCATTCTAATATTTATATGCAAATGGTGTCGTCATAATATTAATATAAAGAAAAGTTCATTATATTAATGCTTGTTAATTAATTAGCAAAATTGTAATTATAAACACTATTCATTTGAAAATAATGTGTTTTTTCAAATTAAATCTATAGACTGTAAAATAAGTTATTTTATTAATTATTTTCATATTGATGAAATAAGATAAATTAGTCTCTATTTCCATGAAATACCCATAGCACAATCGATAAGGAATGACTAAACTAATGAATGTGATAATGACTTATAAAAGCTCAACTGAAATTATTTTTGTTTTATGAATGACTAATGAAAAACCAACTTTAGATTATAAAACATAACTATAAAATGCCCAACTAAAAAATAATTATGACTAAAAATAAACTACACTATCAAAACAATATGAAATGTGTAAAATGTTGGTTAATAAAATGTAGTGACTATCGATAATCCCAGTACTAATAAAATTATTAATGTCCTATACTACAATAGTCGACCGACAAGATATGAAAATGATAAGATATCTACAATAATGGGATGAGAAAAAGAAGTGAGGAGATATCTTATCAAACCTACCTAAAGGATGAGTGAATTTTAAAATTAGGTATGCCCAAGGTGGTCATACCGCACATGGACACAAATTTTTTACATGTTTGATGACATAAAGCGAATCACATGAAAAAGAGAACTAAATGGGACATATACAATTAACTATGGCGTTGACATTCCATGGATGTAGATTACATTTCAATATTGAATGACATTTATTTTTATAATTTAATTCTAATTTATTTTATAATTTTTTCTTGTTTTAATTAATTGTTATTTATGTATGTAATTACTATTAATATTATTTTGATTATTAATAAAAATGCATTTGATATTAATTATAATGACCACATGACAAGTTAATTAAAAACCAGAAGCACGTACCTTCACGACAACCTAATGCACTGAATGTAAAGGTGTCACCACATGGAGGGAAATAATACTAAACCTTGTAAATAGGTGAGTAAGAACAATGAAATATGAAAGATATTTATTGCATGACAATAACTAGGTAAGTATGGTTAATTTCCAGATTCATATCCTATGTGGGTAGATATCAGTAGAAAACAAGAAGAGCACATACCTCCTGGTGATGTCAACGCGTGACCATACTGAACTGAAATCAACAAATACTAAGATATTGCAAGTAAGTAAGTTAGAAAAGATGAATAGAATAACAAACAAAATGACCAGATCTAGGATCTGGTCCCATCAGGTGTGCCAAAATGTTGTACAAGAAACTTTTTTCTTGAGCGGGGTGAAGGCCAATACTAGGAGCCACCAGAAACTTCAAATGATGGAGGGATTAGGACCTCAGATGTAGATGTGGATCTATGGGGAGAAAATATGTTAGATGCATGATATAAAGAAGCTAGATTTGTAAGACATAACAATATGTTGGTTCCAAGAGGATTTTAACTGCCTTGGAGGATATCAACCCCCATGTCAAAAAAGATAATAATAGAATACAAGATAAATAGATAACGTGCAAGTAAATGAAAAAAGGAACCTGACGCTACAAGTGTGTAGATGGTATTATTGATCTGATGTGTGCAACATGAATCTCACTTTTCTTCCTCCAGTCTAGTCAGTCTAAGTCTTATTGAAACATATTTTTCCTTGAAAAATATATCCTTCAGGGTCCTTGAAATATGGGGTAAAATCCATATTTATACCTTGAATGTGAGGTTAGACGGAATGTTACATGATACTCAGGGTTGAGTAAAGTATCCATAGTTAAGAGATATGATGTGATCATGTGGGGATCATGACTTGAATTATTATATGGACTGGGGAGCATGGTTGACATGGTAGGTGAAATGATGGATTCCATTTAGAAAGGGGTTTCGAATGGGTGTATTAATACCCATGGATTGAATAATTTGTGAGAGATGGGGGATAATGCCAAAATTTGAATTATCAAATAGGTCTACATGGAGCCCATTTAATAATTAATTTAATAAGGTGAGAAAATGGATGGGATTTCATTTAATTTAAGAAAAAGAAAAGTGAGAATGAAAATTGCATGAATGTGAGATAACGGAGGGGTGTTATACCAAAAATTGGTGTCTACAGAGGGTCATCATTATGAAGGGCGTGTGGATGGAAGAGGTTGAGGTATAGGATTTCGAGGAGGATTTAGAGGCCGTGGAAATCACGAGGGTGGAAGGAGTGAATTCCCTCATGGAACTTGCTATAAATTTGGATCTACAAAACATTATAAGAATGAGTGTCCTGATTTGTTGCAGTGCTCTTGGTGTGGGAAAAAAATACAAGTATGAGGAAAGCCTGGAATTGTTTGAACACATGAGCCAGAAGAAATGGAAGGATAAGGGCATAAGGATGGTAAATGTGAAGAGAGTTGATCCATAGTGGATGCCAAGGGTGACACATGAGTTAGAGTTAGAACCTGTACTGGTGACAATGTGAGTTGAGGCTATGTACGTCAGAGAGATACCAAAGAAACCACTTATTACAAGAGAAGAAGTGGTACATGAGAAGTATCCAGACCCTACGCATCAGAAGGAAGGTCTATCAAGAAACCATGGATGTTATTCAAAGCCTTCAAGGGGAAATTTAGTGTGCTAAAGGAGCAATCAAGAAGTTAGAGCAGAAGAAGAGTTTTGAGGCTCCACAGAAGGATCTAGATGAAGTCAGGGAGGTATGTAAGATGCTAAGACAAGAGAATATCATTCCTCTGTTAGGAGATTGGATGAGGGGAAAAGTACCAAGCAATGGAGGAGAGCATGAGAGGTAGGTTTTGCATGTTAATCTACCTCCTCACAGTCTTGACTATGATAAGGAGATTACCTTGAATGTAGTTGTTGATGGATGGCTCCTAAGTAATATTCTGATTGACATGGGTGCAAAAGTTAATGTTCTCACCTTGGATGCATGGAATCAAATGGGAAGGCCCCCATTACAGCCATCTTCAAATGTGTTGTATATGGCTAACAAGAAAAAGACAATGCCCATTGGTGTCTTAAAGGATGTTGTTATCACTATCCAAGGGGCGAAATTCACTGGAGACTTCGAAGTCTTGGCGCTTGCTGAGGCGGACAACTTTCCAGCATTACTTGGGCACCCCTGGTGCTATAAGAACAATGTTGACTTACGTTTTAATAAGGGGTATATAAGTTTTGAGAACAAGGAGGAACGTGTTATCATTCCTTTGACGGATGGAAATTCAATGCCCTATATTGAGCCCTTGGGAGAAGAAGACCTAGACAGAATCTATGTGTGCACTATCAGGGACCCTGAGGTTGTGCAACCAACAAAAGAAGGTGTTATTCAGTGGGAAGATGCTCAATCTATAAGTGATACAACTAGTGTGGCATGTGAAAATTGGGTGCACGAGACATATGAGTTAGTCGGAAGGTAGTTAAGAGGCTCTGTGACAAGAGTAACAAAGGTGTGCTCAGTCAGGCACCTGGGAGGAAAATAGTTGTCAAGTTACACTGGGGGAGCCAACCCTAATGTTTTCCTACGAGCAATGGAGACCCAGTGGAGATGTGAGATCGAAAGGAGAAGTATGCTTAGCTATACTTTTCTCGGGACCACAGCACGTTGGTGGGTGACCCATCGAGATAACCTTCTAGAATGGCGCAAGGTGAGAATCGTGTTCTCTGTTAGGTTTCTCCGAAGCAATGCACCTACTACTATACAAGACTATCATGGGAAGGAACCTGCCTTGTTTCACGTCCAGGCATGTGAGAAGTCCTGGATGTAAGGCGCGGAAGCCTTGCCTCCATCTTTATGGGTTCATAATCTTTAATCCACCTTACAAGGTTGCGCATGTGCATCGTACATTCATTCAAAGTTGTGCCATCAAACAGGAAACTAGAAGGAGTTGACAGTTGATCTACTTCAAGCTTTCAAGTATCGGAGTACTAAACCATCGGTGGATAAGGCGTTGTAGGTTGTTAAGTGCCTAACTATGGGAGATAGTTCCATGGCGGAGGATAGAATACTAGAGTTGTTGGGAGAACCTGGCTTGGAAGCGTGCTTCGATGAGGAAGAATCAGAGGAGGTACAACTTGAGTGCGCATACATGGAAAAAGAGAAAAGGAAAGTTGGTCTACATGATAGATGGTGAAGAGGTGGAAAAATTAGATGTTAACCATATTGACGGTACGCGTGAGGTTATGGATAGTGCTGATGAGAAAGCACGCACTTACCATGAACCCTTGAAAACCAAGAAGGTTAACAATGGTTCGGAGGTGGAACCTAAGGAAGATAATATTGGAGATTATTGGATAGAAGGGGAGGTTTCAAAGATTATTGATCTGTTGCACGAATTTTAGGATTTGTTTCCATGTGGGTACCATGAGCTTAAGGGAGTTCACCACTCCTTAGGAGAAATGAAGATCAAGACTAAAGGAAGGTGTGTGCCCAATTCAGAAGAGACCTTATCGAATGAATATGAATCTATGAGTCAATATTAAGGAGGAGATTGATAAGATGCTCACATTAGGGATCATTGAGGCTATTGAAGAATCAGAGTGGATAAGTCTGATGGTCATCAGCATTAAGAAGGATGGGAGGATAAGGATTTGTGTTGATTATAGGGATTTGAATGCGGTGTGTCATTGATCCTTTTCCAACCCCCTTCACTGAAGAGATCCTGGAAGGAGTAGCCGGGCACGAGATCTATTCTTTCACAGATGGATTCTCAGGATATCATAAGGTTAGAATTGCAAAGGAGGACCAAGAAAAGACAACCTTTGCCACTGAATGGGGAATTTTTGCCTATACGGTCATGCATTTTGGACTGAAGAATGTGCATGTTGTGTTTTCATGCATTGTGGTTTAGGTGTTTCAGGACTTCATCCATAAGTTTCTACAAGTCTACCTAGATGATTAGACAGTATATGGATTAGTGAGAGACCATTGTGACAATCTGAGGCTGATGTTTGAGAGATGTCGATAGTTGAGTATATCTCTCAACATTAAGAAATGTGTTTTCACTACTCCATTTGGCACCTTGTTGGGACATATCATATGTAAAGAAGGCTTGTTGTTGGATCCTACCAAAGTTTCTGTTATTGTGGGATTGGGGGAGCCTACCATCTAGAGAAAAGTGTGTGGATTCCTTGACCATATGGGGTATTATCGGAATTTTATTAAGGGGTATACCAAGATCACCATGCCATTGGAGGAGTTGTTGAAGCATAAAAGTACATTTCATTGGGGAGAGGCGCAACCGATGGCGTTTGACACATTAAAGAATAGGCTTATCACTGTGTCCATATTATGCTTTCCCTCTTGGGATAAGCCATTCCATGTACATGTTGATGCTTTAGGGATGGAAATTGGAGCAATATTAGCACAACCTAGAGAGGGAATTGTTGACCATCCCTTGTGCTTTGCTAGTAGGAAGCTAACCCCAGCATAACAGAATTATACTACCACAGAGCGTGAGGCATTGTCAATTATCTACACGCTTCACAAATTCAAGTAATATTTGCTAGCGACGCCTTTTATCTTTTATACGGACCACATGGCATTAAAGTACTTGGTGAACAAGCCCGTCTTGCAAGGGTGCATATGCAGGTGGGTCTTATTGTTTCAGGAGTTTGATTTTACGGTTGTTGTAAAACTGGGTAAGAGTAATTTGGGGCCTGACCACTTATCAAGGATTGACTCAGGAGAGGATGCGTAAAGCATTAAGGATACAATTCCAGATGCACAACTGTTTAGATTGTAGTGTGCACCCTCTGACTTAGAAGATATTGTTGTGTTTCTTAAAATGAGTGTGGTGCCAGAGGGAATGAAGACTTTGGAAAGGAAGCAATTAACCATACACGTCGTGCCCTACATGTTAATTAGTGGAGACATATACAAGCTAGGCTAGGCCGCGATGAGGTTTTGTGTCGGTGTGTGCTTGAGCATGAGCGCAATGCAATCATGGAAGAGGCTCATGGTGGAATTGTAGGAGGACACTATGCGGGGAATGTGATTGCGCGCAAGATCCTCTTATTTGGCCTTTGGTGGGAGACGGTTTACAAGGATTATATTGAATATTGCAAGGCCTATGATCATTGTTAGTGCCTTGGTAAGCCATGAAAAGGGGATAAAATGCCATTAAGACCAATAGATAGTGTTGAACCGTTCGAGAAATGGGAAATTGACTTTGTAGGCCCTATTTCACCTGTCGCACGAAGGACGGGTTCACGCTATATCATTACTTGCACTAATTATCTAACACAGTGGGCGGAGATAGTGTCTACGAGGGATTGCATAGCGGCCATAGCAGTAAGATTCCTGTTGGGAAATATAATCAGCATGTATAGGCACCCTCTAAGTTCGACTAATGACCGGGGTACTCATTTTTTGAATGAGACAGTCAGGATTTTGTTGGCAGAATTCATGGTGGCTCATCACAAGACTACTCCTTATCACCCTCAGGCTAATGGGACTGTTGAGGCATTTAACAAGATATTGAGTCATACACTTACCAAGATTTGTGATGTTGGGAGGAAGGATTGGGATGACAAAGTCTCAGTCATGTTATGGGTGTATAGAACAACTTATAAGAGATTGAACAAAGCCACACCATTTCAATTGGTGTTTGGCATGGAAGCTGTTTTGCCAGTAGAGTTTATGATACCCTCTCTACGTATTGCATGCACAAGAGGATTGGCTAATGAACAGGTGTTGCAAGAGCACATTGACAAGTTAATGATGTTAGATGAAAAGATGATCCCTTGTTAGATGGAGTGAGAAGACTGAGAAAGTGATACAAAAGGCCTGGCATGATCGTCACATAAAGAATAAACAATTTGAGGTTGGGCAAGATGGTTTTACTTTATGATTCTAAGTTCCTGCGACATCTTGGGAAGCTCAAGGTCCATTAGTTGGGACCATATTATATTACACATGTACTGGATTCATGCACTTTGCTAGCTATAGGTGCTGGATGGAGTGCAACTTCCAAGGTATTTCAATGGAAGTAGGTTGAATCCCTACTATAAATAAGGCTTATGGGTGTTTGTAAATAAGGCAGTATTTCTAGTTAGCTTAGGATTTCCCTTAATGCATTTTCCTTTCTTTGTGTTTCCCTTTCTCATTGTTTTGTTCCTTTTGGTTTGTTTTGGGTGTGTGTGTGCATCAGTGGCTAATTACATCATCAAGGTGTTATGTGTAGAGGACCGCACATCTTTTTAGTGTGGGGTGGAACATAAAGGGGAAGTGAGTAGGACGTGGTAAGAGTTGGAAGAAGTTCCTGGAGAAATGTTGATGTGGTGGCCTAGGTTGTGAAGTCAAAGGCGCATGGGGTCAAAAGAGCACGTGCATAGCAAAGGTGAACATGAGAAGATTGGTGTCAAAAAGGCTTTGAGAAAACCACATACAAGGATAAAAAGCATAGGAGCAACATGAGGTAGGCAAAGAAAGAACTTGGTCCAAGACATAGAGGAAGATTGACTTTGGCGCGGGAGAAAGCACAAAGAGTTTTATGATCGAGGTAGTTACGCGCCAAAAGGTTGCGGAAGTGTTTGCGTAGGTTTGCACGTGGAGGGAAAGTGCTGGATAGAATACGTGGAAGGATGACGTTGGAAAAATTTGACTTTAATGTGTTTGTACATTAGTAGGTGGCATCGGGGTTTGTGCAGAAAAAAGAAAAAATCTATAAATAGAAGGTCGGGGGTGAAGTATTCTTTCACCTTGTGTTTTGTTATCGAAGAAGTTCTTACATTTTAAGGTGATTCTTGCAAAGAAATTTGAAGAGTAGTGTGCGGAGTTAAAGAAATCGAAGGACTTGTGAACCAGTGTGGAAGAAAAGTACACGGGCATACGTGGAAGAGTTTGTTTTTGGGTTCCCGCGGGTGGATACGTTGTCTTGTGGAAAGGAAGTGCTCCAAGTTAGGGTTTACAAGCTAGGGCACGGGTTTCATGGAAATTTCATAGAAGTAGAGCCAAGGGTTTGAGCAGTAATAGAACTTGACGCAAGGGAGAAACTACAAGAGGACCGAGGAAGAGAAAAATGGCACCAAGGAAAGGAGTGACCACTTCACCAAAGAAGGGAAAGGGCAAGGGAAAAGGAAAACTGACCATTTCCACAAGTTTCAATGAAGAATGGTATGCAGAGATGTAGTACCCAGATGGTGTGTTGCTAGGGAAAGAGTGGGTGTCACATATAAGGAAGATGGCCATGAGTGATTACAATCATTGCATGAGCACCATAGAAAATGAGATGACCCTAGAGTTGGTTCGCCCAACGGAAAAGAGGACGCCAGATGGGAAACCCATCTATGATGATGAAGTAAAAGTGAAGTTAGAAAAGGTTGGGCTTCTACAACTTTATGAGTTTCCCTATTTTGGAAAACCTAAGTGACTATACCAGTGGTTAATGTCACACGTGCATGAGGACTACTTCTATTTCGTAGGAAGGCGGATGCGCATAAATCCACAGTTGATTTCTAAGTTCATTGGCATGATCTGCGAAGGAGAGTCGTTAGATGAGGACTTGTGTGACAAGGAGGCCATCAAGAAGACTGTTGAGGTGTATGACTATAAGAAGTGTTCACGGTACTTTGACATCACTGCAATCATTGGCCCTGTTATGAGGATGGTCGCGTGCTTGGTGACAAAGTTGAATGGGCAGGAGAGATGGACGCATATAAACAAAAGTTGATTGAATGTCCATCGCAAGATCTTGGAGGGAACCATTTACAACCTCTCAGATTTCATTATGGAGGATATTATTGATGTCGCATGTGATGGGGAGAAGATCATGTTTGGTAATGTCCTCCTTACCATTATCTTTTCAGAAATTGGAGTGCCTGATGGGCCAGATAAGTTTTTTTGGGAGTACCTAGATGAGAACCCCTCTCCCGCGAAGAGGTTTGAAGCTTACACTTGTGACACCATGATGACCACTCACAAGGCACGCTTGGAGAAATGGTATAAATGGATGCGTGATGCATTCGGAGCTGAATGGAGGATACCAAAACAACTACCTGCACTAGTGGATGGAGAAGTTGAATTCACCGTATACCAGCACTTTTGTATCAGTAGGTTTACCTTGATAGATGGCACCAAGGGTCCTTGGTGTAAGTTACCCTTCTCCTTCACAATGCAGTATTTTCAAGGCATGGTAAACATGTTTAAGAAGAAACTGAGATTTGATCTAAGTGTTGTAGATCAAGATCACCGTGAGATGCGCCAGACCTTGGTGTATCCCAAGAAGTGTGCCTATGTAGAAAAGTATGTATCTCATGACATACACATGGTAAAATCGGTGACATTTCCTATTGCAGGTAGGATGGCAGCAAGGGTGTATGTGTGGCTAAGGCCCAAGTTTGAGAAGGGAACTTACATTGAAGATGATGTATCAATCCCTAAGGACACCGCCAGGACGAAGAAGAAGGTAGTAATTAAGAAGAAAGAACAAGAAAAGACTCCTACAGAGAAGGCGTCAAGCGCGTATACAATGTAAATCGTAGTGGCGCAAGATTCAAGCATGGGTACAAGCACCTACGTCTAAGTCTCCCGTCAGGAAGGAGTCACCAGAGAAAGAAGAGTCTCCTAGGAGAGAAGAGTCACCCGAGAAGGAGGAGTCCCCTGTGTTGGAGTCACCAGTGAAGAAAAAGCAAAGGGTGGTGCAAGGTTCAGACTCGGAGAAGAAAAAGAGCATCAAGGATGAATTTTGAGGATGAAAATGAAGACAATGAAGAGCATGAGGAAGCTCAAAATCCTCCTATGTACAATGTACATGAGTCTGGTGAAGAAGGGGATGAAGAGGAGAAGGAGTATGAGGAGGTTACCCATACCAAAGGAGGAAGTGAGGAGGTAAACATGCGTGATCAAAAGACCCCAACCTCGACCGAGGAACAGATAGATAACATTGTAGAGAGGGAGGTGGCGGGTATTATCCAATAGTTGGTGGAGCATGAAGTAGAGTGAAGCGCCGAAGAAGTGTTGAAGGAAACTGAAGAGAGTGCAAGTGTAGGAAAGGAGTATGGGAGCATGGGTGGAGACCCTAGCTTAGCAGTAAGCTTCCCAATGGTAGTGCACATAGGTGGGAAGGGCACAGTAGCAACACAAGAACACGTTATGAATTATATTAATGATCCAAGCAAGGTACTATGTGCACTTCCAAAGTACAGTGCCCACTAGAGACCAACTCCTCGCTTGGTCTTCTTTTGATGAAGAGGGTGTGTACCCGTGCATGAGGAAAATGTTATCCTAGGATTTTGAGTCCCACGTTGATGAGCCCGAGTTTGAGGTAAATCATGATGCATTGATGAAGACACCAGATGCCAAGGGAATAAACCCTCTTGTAAATTCCCAATAGCTGTCAGATGAGAAAGTTTGCAATGTGCTCAACAAAGTATCAGTGGAGGTGGAAGCAAGAATCTTCGACAGAAATGATAGAATAAGGGTCTTGGAGGAAGAGCTTGAGAAAAATAATGAGGAGATCATTGAGAGGGACAGGAGATAAAATAGAAGGAATTGATCAATGCGCAGTTAAGGTGTGAACTGAGGGATGAAAAGGTGAAGGTGCATGAATTCCACAAGAAGATAGAGGCCATTTCAGATGTCATTATCTTAAAGCACCCAGACCTGGCCCCTCTTGAGCAGAAGTATGAGTCAACCATGCATTGCTTGGAAGACTTAGCATGCATACTCACCATGGAAAGGAAACCACTTGCATTAGAATCAGTGGAAGAAGTAATGGTGCACCAGAAGAAGGAAGAGAAGTTGAAGATTGGGGAGATACTAACTTGGTACTCTGAGCTCCTTTCCTTAGTGAAGACTGTGGTGCAAATGGCAGAAGTTGTATATGACAACTGTGGTGATAGGGACAGAGTAGCAAACATATTAGTTGTCAGCCATGAAGCAGATCTGAAAGAATTTCAAGAGAAAAATAAGGGCAATAGGGTGGAGTGGGACAGGATCTTGGCCGAGGTAGAGAAGAAATTAGAGGTGATCAAAACCTTAAGGGTTTCGATTAAAAATAAACTAAAATATTTGTACCCCCAAGTCACTCACAGGATGGACATGTTGGGAGACCTTAGCAAGCAGATGGAAAGCATTGAAGATATGTTAAAGGATAGGGGGGATGAGATGAGTTTTGACGAAGTTATCGTGATGGTGGGTGACTTAATTAAATAGGAATAGAATGAGGTGGATGCTTGTGTTACAATTGAAGCCCCCATGAAGAAATATTTCCCACTTCTCATGTAGCAGTAGCATGATTCTTCCATTATTCCATTCTTTATTCAATCACAGATTCTTTCATTTCCCTATTCTTTATTCTTTGGTGGAAGGGCAGAGTGTTTCCGAGGATGGAAAACACGCGTAGTGTGGGGTAATGTTGGGCCCTAAAATTGACTAAGTCCCAAGGAAGAATTCAATGTGCATGGGAGGTAGTAAAGAAGGAAGGCACTTAGGAAAAAGCATGCAAGGGAAAGGCATAGTAGAAGAGGTTGGCGCATGTGGGAGCAGGAAGGTTTAGGGACTTAGCCATATTTTGAAGGAGTTGTCGCAGGAGAAACATGTGAAAATCCTGAGTAGTGTGTTGAATGGATAAGGTGCCATCTTGGAGCCTTGGAGGTCAAGAAAAGAATATTCCACGTAAGGAATATTCCCAAGATGATCATTACAGGTAGTGGAGGCATTTGCAAGCTGGCATAGGCATTCGACCATGGAGGACCACACTTCCACTTGGCATGTGATTTGTTCATGAAGGAAACCAAGGTGGTGCATCCAGATCCTATTTAAAGGAGTGCTTGGGTCCAAAATAGAGGGAGAGGAGAGTGATAACGAAGTGCTAGGGAAATGAAGGGTTAAGGAGGGTTTTAAGTAGTAACAAGGTGTTGTAGAAATACTTGCAAAGATGTTATTAAGCATATATGCATGGGTTTGGGTATGAACAAGGGTTGTAATGGGTAGAATAGCTAAGAACTCTCTCTGCAGAGTATTTTTGTAGGGTTTAAGATAATATTCCTTGATGTATTCAGTCTGTATGACCCTTATGATGTAATGAAGCCATTGTAAATGTTTATAAATCAATATATGTGTGTGATTCTGGTTATTCATGTTCTTAAGTGTAAACCCTTATGTTCTTCATATTATTCTGAGTCAGATCTAGTTTCATTATGCTTATTTACAATGTTCATTCCCATTTATGATGCATCTGTGCATGGATCTGTTATCTGTATCTTCTGTTTTTGAGTGAATGTCTATGTTTCCATTCTTGCAACTCATTCTCCATCAATGGTGGATCATTCTCGCGAAGCTCACATAAAGGAGGGGCTGTGATAGGTTGATGTGCTTGTAGTAGAAAGAAGGTATATAAAGAAATGACTACAGGTTCCGTGTGGTGATGCACTTATGCCCCTTTTTATGAGTTTACCTATTGTATTTGTCTACTGAGAGCGGTTTATATGTGCCGCAGAACTCAAAAAATGCACTAGTTTTTTGTTAGCATTTTGAAAGAAGGATAACAAAGCAAATATTCTGTATTTTCTCTCTGTTGGTTTAGGGTTTTCAGATGTATGATGATGTGCATAATTTCTCTGTATGGGCAAGTTGGAGAAAATTGACGGATCTTGATAACAAATGCTTGTTATCCCATGTCGTGGAAGTGGAGATGGTGAATCGAACCCTGAACCGAAGCTCAGGAAGGTTGTATTCTTGGTGAAGGATAGTGGTGAATGCCTCAGGGCCTGGGTGGTTGGAGAAGATGACGGGTTAAAATGTTTGCTACTGCATGGAATCATCCATTGTGGATGCGCATAAGCAGTGCATGGAGACGATGACTCACAATATTACGCTGAAAGACTTTGTGGAGGTGGAAGGGAAGTGTTGATATTCCCCGCACCATCACAACCCGCCCTTGACACTCTTCACACAGGAGACCACCATCCGTTGTGCTCTCTATGCCTTTGCTTACATGGCCATCGTCGGGAAAGTGGAGCAGTTATGTGCCAACAGGTTCGTAGTCAACAACGTCAAAGGAAGACGAGCAATGAAGAACATTTGCAAATATCTAGAGGCAGAATCCAATGGTATAAATTTGTGATCCCTTTTTGTAATAATTATTGTCCATTGACCAGGGAAGATTCGAACTTAGGACCTCCCATCCGCCACAGTAGGGTTTTCTGAGATGTTGCCCCTTTGCGCTTCTTCTTCCAGCATATTAACCTCAAATTTGTATTTTCATTTGTTTCCATTATAGGCTATAATGCATTAGATTTTCTGGTATAAGTGTTTGGTGTGCCTTGCTTCAAGTGAATTCCACACACAAGATGATTTTTTTTGTTTGACGCCTTGTTTCTCAATGCTAGCCTTTCACCTCAACTCCTTGAAATTTCATAAGTGATTTTTTCCCGTATGACAATGATCACAATAAAAGACAATTAAAATTTTACTTTGATTTGGATCTACTTTTATTATCCCAAGTTGCTCTGATGGGATTTCTATTTTGATTTTCTGACGATTCCCATATTTTCATGGTCGTAATTTTAAATTTCCTTGATTTCAATTAATCGGCTTAAGCTCATTGGAAATGCTATTTCTATATTTTGTCAATTACATAATTCCCTCAATTATGAAAAAAATACAAATAAAAACCTCAAACAAAGTTCTAGATGTGAAAATTGGAGCTCAATTTTGAAAATGAATTGGGTGAGTAGTATTTTTATTGTGTTACAGCACCCCATATATGTGTTTGCCATGAATTTGTCCAAATTTTGAATCTGAAAGTTATCTTAGCAATGAAAACTACAAAGATATATAGGAAAGCTCATTAACATCTTTAATTTCTTGCAATTTTGGTCCTACTGATGGAAATGTTCAATGCTTTTTGGGGCAAATGCAATTGTTAGGTGTAAAGCCAGAGATCACTAGCTTTCCAAGCATCCTCCTGTACTTTAAGTTTGGGAGACAAAAATATGGGTGTGATTTAAAAACATGGGTTTGGTAATTGGTTCTGTTAGGGGTGATGGTCTTTTTTTCTCTGCAACTATAGATACTCCTACCCTCTTTTGGATGTGACCCCATACTATTGTCAGTATTGTTGAAAAGAATTTTATTTTCAATTTTTTTTCCAAAAAAATAATTAGTGATAGACTTTAGACCATAATGGTCTCCATGGAACATGTTCAACAAGTCAAAATGCAAATCTACTGTTGTGCACAATGTCTAATGTTCACAGACTTGCAAATCTCAATACCCGCTAGAATTTATGATGCATTATCCCAGTTTGTTTACTTAGCCCAATGAGTTATGATGCTTAGAATCTGTTACCTTGTCACACAACTTGGTTATTTGAAATGAGGTCTAATTGGAACTTTTTTCCTTGTTTTTTTAGGTAGTCGAGTTTATTGATTGGACTAATATAGCCTCCCCAAGCTTGGAGGTTCTTGTGACATGATCCATTTCAACTTGTTTTTTTGTCACATATTATTCAAACTTATGTTTGATTCGGATAGTCTCACAACTATGATACAATGCACATTGGAAGTATAGCAGGAATTCCATACAACCAACAAGATCGTGCACAATAAAAGAAACCTAAATGAAAATAAAATATTATGAGCAACAAATTTCATACATAACATCCTCTTCATTGAATACTATGTGCACCACTGACGTCTAAGCACACAATTAATGTATTTCATCCCTACCTCCAAAATCTACATTTGTTCATAAAATTAGTTTTCTAAAAACAAACACTATCTATATGAAAGTTTTACACTCTTATCATTATCTTTATTTTCCTAAATAAGGAGATTTATAGCTTAATACTAATCTAAGCTATTATGCTACTGCAAGACACTGACTCAAGTTCAATTATTTTTGGTTTGATTTGGCATATTATATGGTTAAACGGCACTATTGTCCAGTCTATAGACTTTATTTGAATCTACTTAATTATTTGATTTTTATATGTAGATCAAATCAATTTTGCTAAGAAGACTCAATTACAATTGTGAAAATTGTTCTCTTAATAACTATCATAGGTAAACTAAGACTGGATAGAACTATATGAACAATAACTGGTTATTCTAATCAAGGTTTATGAGATGGTATCACTATTACAAAAATTCAAGCTAATGACAACTTTCATCGGAATAATATATTTTAAGTGCCAAGAAGACCCTTCTTTTCTAGATTACAATTTTCATATAAGTGAAAATTTTCTATGGTATTATTCAAATCAAATTTCAAATGCACAATCTACTAGTGTGTTAAACCTTTCAATATTTAGGATTATAAACCAATTTGCTACACTGTTGGATTAGATAAGATATTTATAGTGCTTATGAATGAATTTAGTTAAGGGACGAACTAATTAAAGCCCTTATTTTGATGCTACATTTCAAATGGATCATATATTTATTCATTTATTTTTCATCCATGTTCAAGAAAATTAATTTATTTGTCGAGGCCTGCTATAACTAAAAAGGTTTACCCACCACACTTATGAAAAGTAACAAGCTTCGAATGGTTCCATTAGTTTGAGAAAGTAAATGGTTCAACAAGGTTCTATTTATAACTTACAAAAGCATGCATAGTCACATAAATAGAATATGAAAATGGTTTTAAAGAAATATTTCACTATCCAATTTTCATATTATTTCACAATATGATATATTACACTTATCATATGATATTTAAAGAACAATAGTCTCTTATTCATGATCATTAACACATTTAGGTTCTAATTCATGATCATTAATACATTAAGCGCCAACATTCCAAAATACATTGTCACCACTTTGTTTTGTAGAAATCTACTTCCTACAATTCCTATTAAGATTGCAACTATGGTTTATGAAATAAACTATCACAATAATTACTTTCATTATTGGCACTACAACACTTTTTGGTTGTGCATACATCCGCCATCATGCCCACCTATCGGGATTTCCATTGCACACTTTGGTGCAATTGCTAGTAAATTAATCTATTCGATGCAATTAAATAAAATGAAATTTTAAATTCAAAACATTCTTCGCATATATAAATAGTTAACATTTAAAATAAAAATGCATTCCATTACACAATTAAACATGTTTAATTTCAACCATAGTATATAGGCCAATAATAAGCCAAAGTTTATTTTTGACCATCCTCGGCTAGAATTTTGGAATGTGGCTTTTCTAAATCAGTTAGTTCCTTTCATTCCTAAAAAAAATATTTACACTTCCAATTGTGTCCCTTTACGTGCTCGCTGAGAATAGCCTTCATGTAAAGATACCTAAAACCAAATAATGTGTATGACTTTCCCATCTTCCAATTGTAGTTGGAGCTCCAGAAATATAAGTAGGCCAACTCTATTGAATCTAAGTGAATCACGTCAATGAGTTTTTTTGTGCTCTACAATTTCATTTTCTTGCACAATAGATTTTTACACCTTTTTTTTTTGTAGGAGTAATAACTAGCAATTGCACATGAGTTGCAAATTACCCCGGAGAGGATAGCAATGTTAAGTTTGTTGGAGTTGTAATTTTCAATGAAATATATGCTATTTTAAATTGTTTAAATTTTTTGTGATGGGTAGGAGAGACCAATATCGTACGAATACAACATTCCACAAAAATTACCTCGCATTTTACTCTGATGGATGTCCATACCCTACTCCCAAACTCTTATCTTGCCACCACCTAGAGATAAAGTAGTGTATACTAAGACATCAAGTCATAAAATATTTTATGACTAAAATCACAAAAAACATCTAAACTATTGTCAAAGATATGATGCAATCAAAAAAGAGAGCCATTCGCAAAAGCAACACCAGGTTAAAAAATATCAAATGTCAATGAAAGGAGAAGCTGACACTGACGCTGACGTGTGGAATCTGATCAATTGTGTAAGAAAAAGTCGTAGAATTCTTGATAACAATGAGCATCATGGACACGTGCAACGATCAATTTTATGTTTTTTGCTTTGATTTTAATGGACATGATACTATCGCTTTTATTGTTGAGATGGGCCCTGTAATTCAATGTGGGAGTCAATGATTGCACAACTCCATAGAAAAGAGGATTGAATTGATGAAAGGTGATTTGTTGACTGAGAAAATGAGTTTGTTAGACTTATGGAGTCACCATATGTGCTACTTTGAACTACCTCCAAAGGATGGAATATCACCAAACCCCCAAGACCTCCACACATTCTAGTGCTCCATAAATATGCTCACCAACATGTTTAGATAGCACTTTCAATGCATGCATGGACAAATATTTATTTAAAGCAATGTTACGCAAGGACGCATACCCCCTGAAAAACAAGACATCCTAAGAGGACGGGATGAGAGGGAAATGTCCCCTCGCACCCGAATTGTTGTATTACAAAGACATATTAAGAATCAAGAGTGATATATAAATATAGAAAATTTTGCACACAAATGCACATGGTGAACTGTCGCAACATATTATGAAAACCAACAACATGCATTAATATTAAAGGTTATATGGACATATAACATTAATATATGTTGTTGAGTTGTTAATATGGACATCTCGATGTGATTGTATGCACATGGTGGACTGATATATAAGCATGAACTGCTATTCATAAAAGCTCTCAAATTTATCTGTATGTTTTTAGTATTTATAATTATAATAATCATCCCCTTTCTCCAATATGCTTAATGGATGCGCATACCTTGTTCTTAAGCTCCCATTTGCACACAAGCAATAAGAATGTTGCCAATGATTGTGAAGTGGGATTGCATCGAGAGTGAGACAAAAAGTGCTCTAAACGATAATTTACGACAAATTTTACTAGTCTAAGATGAATTAACAAATTAATTAATTAATTCTAATGAATAATTAGAATTAAAGAGCTTGATTAAGTTAGAAAACCTTAAATTAATTAACTACCCCTAAAGACTAATTATCACTTAATTAATTAAAAAACCTTAAGAATTTAAATTAGATATAAAAAAAAAACAACTAAGATCTTAAAAACTTAGCCTTTATTTAAAAAATGCACCTTATTTAAAAAATATTAGACCCTAATTTAGAGTAAGATCTAATCAATAATTTAAAAGCCACTTTTTAAAAAAACTTGCCCACCGTGAATAAACACCCCACTCGCCTTATCTTTAAATCCCACGTAACAAATAAATACTCGCCCCTAATAAAATGCACCTCTTTTTATTTTAACACCGACACCACTTTTCATATATTAAAACCACCATTTTAATAAAATTGACCGACCTATAATGAACATGCCACTTGATTATAAAGCGATCACACTTACTTTAAAATAAAACAATCGACCTAGAAAAAAAACCCCACGGCAATTCAAATACGGGTAAAACATTAAACAGACGGTCAAAGTGGAACGGAGAATCCTGGAAAAGGCCGAGAGACCTGGACGAGGCACGAGCCAAACAAAGCAGAAGAAATAAGCTCGGAAAGAGCAGGATAGACGGATCTGCAACGATCCATCATCGAGAGTGAGAATTGCATCCAGAGTGAGACACATTTGTTTTGACTGATTCTAAGGCTTTCACAACAAACCCGTTTTGTGCAAAACCTGCAACCATTGTTAATGATGAAATTGCAATTTCTTTGAGGCATTTTGTCAAACAGTTTACACGGCTGTTGTGCACGCACATACCCTGCTAAAAGCTTGCACATTGCATGCATATCTACCTGAGCAATGACTACAAACCAAAATCCCTCTTAAAAATTCTTGTACGTGCCCATTTCCTGTTTCAAACCTACCCATCTGGTGCAAGCATGGAGGAAGCTAGCAAAGATTGTGGGGTTTAGTTTCAGACATGTCCATTGCATTTGCTTCGAAGTATATGTGGGTGCCGCCCAAACCATAGATTTGCCCCCTCCAAAGACAGAAAAACAAAGATAAAAACAAGGAAGCCCTAATCTCAAATTCATGCAGCTCAAAAATGGGTTTGTATTATTCAAACACGTAATTTTTTTTTCTGGGAAATAGAGGTGCCAGAAATATCTCCATGAAGAAACCCGCCAGAATTTGACACATTCCAGCAAGGGCTTCTTCAAAGGTGACTTCTCCGGAGTAATTAAAGCTTGTCAAAGCAACAAACAATTTCAACAACTTTTAATAAGCATAATATCATCAATACCTTTTATTAAGGAGTTCCCTAACAAAGGCTAATCCTAAAATCAATCCTTAGGAGATTTTGGCTCCAGAACAAAAAGATCCCCTTCAGAACTTGAGAGCTATAAGTCTGTAACTTATTTACACAACAGGTACGTACGTAACTTACTAGAGACACTGGAGCCTTTCCAAAGGAGGTTTATCAAAGGATTTGACAAAAAAGTGATCATTCTTAATAACAAAAGAAAAGAGACGACAGATTTAACTAATATCACTTGAACCAGACACCCTGATTAGATGGACCTCTAAAGGACAACAAAGGCCAAACAGAGGCAGAGTGATAATTTACCTTCCAGCAGGAAGATAGATGGAAACAGAAATCTTGGCTCCACAACTAACAACGTTGCAAAGATCAAAGTCTTAATAGAGAGATATATATTTTTAACTTAGCACTCTAACACAACCTCTCAAGCATAAAAATCAGATATGATTTGAAACTAGCAGTTGATACAGCCCAAAGGAGAGCAAATCGCAAGATAAATGGTAGTTAAGGAACAAGAGCTGCAGAAAATTCCTGAACAGGTTATGAAGAATGAGTACCAGCCACTTACTTGAGACTTACACATTTAAGTACTACTAAAAAGAATTCTCAATTCAGTGAAGATCTTGTATGGTGACAGGTTATTTCAAAATTTAACAGATAAACAAAGCAGAGGTGTGATGAACTCCACTCTAGCCTTGTACTAATTAGCCAAGCATCATGCTACTAACAGGTATAGTAATGTAATATGAAAACAAAAATACAACCGAATTCATGCAGCTGGAAAGAAGTGCATTGGCCAAAATGAAGATGAGAACTAGAATGAATATAGAATATCTTGGAAGTTGTAAAATGCAAATTCAGTTAACATTTACTAAAGTATAATAAACAAAAAAACAAACAAGTAAAGAAACCCTCATGGTGAATATCTCATCATTTCAAATGATTGGCATTAAAAGGCTCGCACAAAGGCCACACAGTAAACAATGCCAGGGGTCCTACAAAAGTTCGAGATCTACAAGGTATGCTTCAAAATTCAAATACAAAGTCAAAGACTTTAAATAAAAAGGAGAAAACTATATTTTAAAGCAAACTGAAATTAAGACTTTGATAATAAGAACATCTACTGATTTAGATGATGCCAATTTTGTTTGCTACATCCAAAGCATCATAATCTGGCGTCAATCTCACATAAGCTTTCTTCAAGCCATCAGGCCTAGACATAAACAACAAGATAACAATCAGCCTATCAGGTTAGAAAACATTTTTTATTGTGTACCTTTGAAAATAAAATCTGTTCTTAATTTTGCCAGGACTTTGTTCTTCTTGTGTTGAAAACCATGACACTAACCTGATTAAGGTGTTCACTTTCTTTGTTTGGATGTCGTACATCTTCTTCACTGCATCCTTTATCTTTTTCTTATCCGCACGCACATCAACGATGAAGACAAGGGTATTGTTGTCCTCAATCTTCTTCATTGCAGACTCAGTTGTCAGGGGATATTTCAGCACCTCGTATTGATCAAGTTTATTCCTACGAGGTGCACTGATTCGAGGATATTTAGGATTACGGGGCGTTGTCAATGTCTTTGGCCTGTGGAATGTCACCGATGTCCTAATCTTTTTGGTCTTTTTCTTTAAAGTAGTTGCCCCTGCCTTGACTGCTTTAGCCGCCTTTTGTGCCTGCGCCTTTGGGTCAGGTTTTTTTGAGGTGCCTGAAGCCAAATCCACAAATATGCATAAGTAGAAGGCAGTGATTTCAGTGCATAAATTACAATATAACGCTAAAATATTATCAAAACAAGGGCATATTGAAGAATACTTTTCACAAAAGGAATGGTCCATAGAAGAAAAAAGAACCATCTAAAAGGAACATGCAATACATTTATTTTTCAGTGTGATCAAATATTTAGGGCAAATCTAGGACAGTGTGATAACAGTTTAGGAAACTTACATACAGATGATAGTGTCATTTCATTCGTTTACACATTTATGTTATCATTGTTAGTTTGTCACCAACTTGAACTATAGTTATGTTACTTTTTTAAATAAGAAGAATTAAAATAAGAGGAGTCATCAATGATATGCCTCCTTAGCCTTGCCAATACATGATACAAGCATACTCAAACCTGGCCCTGGACCATGCCCTGGCCATGACAATGGCACCTGAAGAGGCACCTAAGGCACTGCCGAGACAAGGATGTGTTGCAACTTTAAAAGAGAGGTAAGAAAATTGTCTTGCAAGAAACTGAGGCACTGCCAAGACTTGAAGGATGTGTTGCAACTTTAAAAGAGAGGTAAGAAAATTGCCTTGCAGAAACTAAGGTTTTCATATTGATGACAAGGTGGAGTGAGAAAGATAAAAAATTGACCAGATACAAGCCCAAAAGTGGGAATCCTTAGTCAATTTGAACCCAAAGGTCTTATATCCCATGTGAACAAACATGTTTCGTTTTCACAGAATTAATTCCCTGGATAGGAATGGTAAAAGACTTCAGAAGATCTCAAATTTTATTTGTTGTTTTGGCCTTGTAAGAAAATATACTAATGTTCCTGCTGACGCAACCTCAATAGGAATGCCAGTGGAAGTGTTGTTTGGGAAAGTATAACCTGATTTTGATGATAGGATAGCACATTAATCACAGCATGATGCAAGAAACAGAGGAGAGGATGAGATGATCTCTTATAATTCAATGTAAGATGTCATTATCTTCACTGCTGTATTTGGGCATGGTTGGTGGCAGTGTACTCACCTCTAGACCCATCAATGGGCCTCAAGATGCAACAAAGGTAGTATTGTAGGGGCTTGAAGATTGTGCAGAAATACAAATAAGAGACGAGATTTTGGAAGACAAACAATTTTTCATCTGATTAACACCAAAAAGCAGGCTTTGAACATACATTTGTTATTCTGGTCGCAAGAAGTTGTGCTCACCTCTAAACAGCAAAAATATTGGAAATAAGCCTTTGAAAAAGGGGCGGACTACAATGCTAATGTGGCTACTGATATGGTGCTTGGTAGGACTATTGGTGAAAGTTTTAAGGTGAGAAGTTGTGATAAACACATATTTATTACAGATTGATGCAACTTGCAAGAAATGTAGGGGAGGATCAGAAAATCTCTCTATATTCAATGTGAGCTGTGATTTTCTTTTAGCTTTTTGTTATACATGTATAAAGCTGTTGGCAGCATTGTGAAAAAAACCTTTAATGAGAGTTATTTCCTGTTAAATTCCCATTCGGTCATGTAGTATCAAACACATAAACAGGGATAGGGATGTGAAGATGCGATCGACAAATAGGAAGTCTGAGGATGGAGCTAGGGGAAGGCATTGATTCAATTTATCATGGACTTCAGCATGATAGCAGACTATGGGTATTCCATAGTATAAAATACAAGTTCTATATAGCACTCTAATATGTCGTGCGTTTCCAGTTAGTGCTCTCTGAAGTTGTTTTTGCAGTTTGAGGCCAATTACCAGCATGGGTTGCAATGGCCCTGGTATAAGAGGAATGTGATGGAAGGAGGAAGGGCAGGGGAATGTTGCAACATACTTGGTAAAAAAACGGAGTGATGGAATAATACGCGTGTGCTTCCGGATAAATTAATTCTCCGGATGAGTGGAAGGAGAGAGGGCAGTCATGGAACATACGATGACAGACTGGGTTGATGACACAAAACTCGAATGGCAGCAAGTCTCCTCATCGAAGACACTCGTTCAGAGTGGGCAGTCGTGTAATGGAAAAGAGTCAGATGAAAATGAGCTTAAGATAAGACTGGGTTGATGACGCAAAACTCCAATGGCAGCAAGATTCCTGCACTAAGAAACTCAACCAAAAGATTCAACGAGATCCCAATTCGTTGTTTCTTAATGCTGTTTTTAGGGGCAGGTTCCAGTTTATGAATGTTGAGCTGGTATATTACCAATTTTTAGCTGGGTTTTTTCGATGTCATTAACCATTTTTGAATAGTATGCAAATATTCAAAGATCAATCAAACTACATCTTCTCTGCCTACCAAAATGTATAAACCTTAGGTTAAGTTTATTCATCTCAAACCCTAGGTTAAGTTTATTCATCTCAAATCCTAGGTTAATTTTATTCATCTCAAACCCTAAATAATATTGTATTCAAACCCTAACCCTGTTAATCAATTGCCATTGCAGAGACCTGAATAACAAATCTAGTATACTGCAAACAAGTCTTTCATTTTTTTATCCTTCTACTGGATGCGAATCCATTAATGGCATGATTATTCCAGTTGATTTTTTACCAACCTTAACCTAATACAAACAATTAAAAAATAAAAGAGGAAGGAAAAAGGAAACTCGGCGCCATTAAAAGACAAGTTACTAAACTATAAGAAATTTGTAAGAGATTTCAAGCACCTTTGGGAGGAGCCATTGCTGCTGCTGCTGCTGCGGCTGCTGTCTGTGCTGACGACCCAGCACACAAACGATAACAGGGTTTTAAACAATCTCCGTTGTTTTTTTTGTTTTAAAGAAATCCTAGCTCTCTACAAACCCTAACTTTAAATAAGCTAATCTTATCGTATTCTCTCGTTAGTTTCTTACTACATGAGTTAAATATGACGGTACCAAGGGTTAAATTTGACGGCCACCTATGCCTGTCAAACACTTTTTTCTGCGACGGTAAATTTTCAATACTGCCCTTCAAAAATTTAAAAAACTGTTATTTATATCATACTAATAAATAATATACAAGACTATTTCATATTTTTTAAACTATATTTATTATATATTAATATAATTTATATATAAACATATATTAAAAATGACGGTCATATTTTAAATATGCAAGTCATGTGTGACGGTTTAAAAAAAAAATTTGCAAGTATTTTACGGCTAAAATCACAAAAAATGTCTAAACAACCGTCAAATTTAACCCCTGACGGCACCTATCCCACTCAAACAAAAACAATTTTTAGGTGACGGTAAATTTCCTATTGCCCTTCAAAAATACAAAACAATGTTATTTATTAGCGGTTGCTCGTGAAGGAGCAAGTCTATGCCAAAAGGGTCTTTGCCGGAAGGGATGTTGCACTATATGTATATCCAACAAGCTCAACTCAGTATTAGTTAGTTATATATATATATATATATATATATATATATATATATATATATATATATAGCAATGTAGTGTCTAAGCAATGGCTATAGAAACCTTGGCATGCTAGTTCGGGCATTTGGAAGGTGTCACTTATTGTCACTCATATTTGCAAGTTTTTTGAAAAGGGATAGCCTATTAGGAATGTTTATAATATTTGAGGAAGGAAGAAGCACCTAGGCAAATGTTAACCGTTGTAGCATCAGCTGAAATCCTATTTTGGTTGATTTGCATCGTACCTTGTGGAATTTTTTCGTAGTGGTCAAAGAGAAGATGAATGTATGATGAAATTTACACTAAAGCAAACGATGGAATGAAATGTATTATATTGTAGCTTAGAGTTTGTAGACACAAAATAATGCGCTTTAAACATTATTTAGTCTCAGTCTCATACTATTATTTAGAAGGTTTTTCAGTGAAGAAAGTACTAATTAACCCTCATCTTTTGGCCATCTTGTCTTATTTTATTTTGTCATTCCCGACCTATATCACACATATGCCCAGTCTGTTTTATCACTTTCACATTATTTCAGCCTTAACGGGGGTGCCCAGGCTAGTACTGGGGCGCCCATGGGCGCCCTGATCCCACCATGGGTGCCCCAATCCTTTTTGAACTTCCCGCCATTTTTTGGGCTCTTTATAGCCATTTGAGGTCTTTATCTTTTTGGTGGTCGGCCATCTCGAGGAATCAAATCAAGAGAACCCTATAAATATAAAGTTATGAGACCATAATGAGGGACCAAGCACTAGTCACTTCTATTATCCACCTCGAGTTGCATCCATCTATTGCATTGGAGATCACTTGCATCCACATACCTCCATCATAAGGCACAAGGCTAGGAAATTTGCATCACACAAGCATAGGGGGAGGGATTCTATTATATTCCATTCACACATTCTATTACATTTTTTACACATAGTTATTGCTCACTACTTCACAAAGTGTAGCTGACACAAGAGCACCTAGGGCACATGATGCACACACTCACCAGAACTACACTTGGGTCTGAAATGTAGTGCAACGCTTAGTTAGTAAGCCCATTGTTGTAGCAGCTGAGGTCAGTCCGACCCATTCATTTGCATTCTTCATTTTTTAGGGTTTTGATATTTCTTGTGTTCTCTTGCAGGTCTTTTTTTCATCTTGGTTTATTAGAGACACCTAACGCAACGCAGTGAACTTGATGCAACACATAGTGAGGGTTTAGGATCACCTGTCAAGCGTGTAAACTTCAGTTCTGGACCTTTTGCACAGACCAGGGCACCCATTCTATAGACCAAAGCTTCTGTAGGTGCCCTGGTCCTTCTCCAGGTGCCCCAATCTAGCTAGATAACTCAGATTCATCCTTTTTGGGGCATCTAAACAATCGTTCTTGCTTCTTGTTTCTTTAGTCACTTATGTGACACGGTCCAATGAGCTCCTATAATCAGTTGAGTTCATTCTAACTCTCTTAACACTCTAGGGTTTTGTATTTCCATTTTCATAGTTGTTTAGGTCATTTTACATAATCATTTATTCACTGTATTTACATGTCCTCCTAAATCAGATTAACTAGTACATATATTCTACATTTTAGTTAATCAGAGTTACATGGTTTGTGGTCTCTTGCTTGATTTGTTTAAACAACTGACAGATGATTTTTTGGAGTGACATATATTTTACCCTGCTTCGTGGTTGTTGCATGTGATGTCAAATGTCGTTATGTTATATATTGGTAACCATTTATATATTTTTTGAGCTTATTCTCCACCATAGCGCCACCAGCGTCGTCTATGGTTTTCACTCTCTCTGCATGCTCACCCATCTTCAAATGAGGGGTCTTGTGTTAAATTCTGATAAAGTATAACATTACCCACTAGGGTAAGAGTTCGTTGTTTTCATTTTTTTTATAAAATTTTATATTAAGTTGTGTAGACACAAAATATATGCACTTGGGTACATTTCTAGGTCCTAAAAGCATGCTAGCATTTACACAAGTCCTAAGTAAGAAAACTAGTAATTAACAACTCCATTTAACCTTTTGCTTTGTCTTCTACACTTTTATTGGATTTATACATCTTTCTCTCTTGTCAGCATTTGACTATTTTATCTTTTTATGGCCTTAGACACTAGCGCCCAACTGGGACACTAACACCAGGCACTCTTAACCTCCTGGGCACTCTTGTCCCTCTTTACCTCTTTCTTACTCTTTTATACCCCTTTCGCTTCTTAATTACTTTTTACTACTTTGGGTCGACCATTCAATTGTCAATTACAAAATTCAAACAAGGGAATCATATAAATACACAATTATGTTTTCAAAATAAAGGACCAAGCACTAAGCATTACATACTACTACCTAATCTTACATTCAAGGGCACAAGAGCATCAAAGGCATTCATCTAGCACTCATTCAAGGGACAAGGGTTGCATCACTTCTACATACACAACATAGGAGGGGAAGTTTATTCTATTCCATCGCAAACATCCTATACATTTGCTACATTCTAGATGTAGCATGTTATAACTATGTAAATTGCACAAGGGCATACTAGGGCATCATTTCTACACACACACAAGAACTACATGGAGTCTGAGATGTAGTGAAATGCTCGATCGTAAGTTCATGCTCCGGGTGACTGACGAGGTTAGTATGACTCCCCATTATGCATTTTCCTTTTCAAGTTTGATGTGGTTTGCGGGTATGTGGAGGTGAACTTCTTTCTTGCAGGTTACATATACATTCGTAGGTCAGGCTGCAAATCCAAAGTGATAAATAGAGACTAATAACAAAGCTTATCTGGCCATGAAATAACCGGATGTGCAACATTTATCTAGACACCGGCCTTAGGTACTTCTGTCTTCTCTCGAGCACTCTTGACCTGTGCAGTTTCAGATTTTAGAACCTCCAATCAACATCAACAACACTCTCCTCAGTCTATTTTAGTATTTCATCTTCATAGACCACTTCCTGTTCACTCATAAATTAGTTAATTCCTCCTATCTCTCTTTCTTGCTTAGGGTTTTCATATTGCATATGCTTTATTGTTTGTGTCTTGTTGTATATTAACATTTGTATATCATTATGAATAGTAGCTACTATTGACGATTATCTTTGCGGATGAACCATCAGAATCGTGGGATACCTTAGGGAAGTGAGATGTGCACCCTAAGATAACATCCAAATTTTAAAGAAGTTGTCTCTTCTCTATGGTGTGCAGTAAGGTTAGAGGAAATTAAAACAAAGTATAAAACTAAGGCGATACGCCAAAACAGATATTTAAAAGACACAGAGATGGATCCTGGGAAACTACTTAAAATAGTCAAAGAACGTTTAGCATGATCTACTATTTTAGAAGTATCTTGGATTATTAGAGGCTGAGAAGGTGTAAAACATAACAATATGTAGATGACAGATGCATATAGAAAACCCAAGGTGATATATCACAATAGATCTTCAAAATTATCTAAAAACTACCAGTAATGGAAGATGAAAGACACAAAATATTGAAAGATAAAATGCACAAAAAAGAACTCTTTATTCACAGAGAAAATAATACATGAGGCCAATATGACACATATTACAACTTCCTTCTACAAAAGAGTCTTGTTAAGGCTAGCCAATACAATAACTAAGCCTACAATCCCTTTTCGCAGCTCTAGTATGTTTTCTTTTCTATTCTCTCCCTTCTTTTTTTTGGTTATGGATTAGAAGATTCCTTTATAGATCCCTTTGGCTCTTGCTTCAATGTCCAAAATCAGATCTTCCACTGATAACATTCAATTTTCTTACAAGATCTTTCATTTTTGGGTCAATATCTCAACTACAGGTTGGTGATATTTTTGATTACCTTTAATTCATCCGACTTGCTCTCCTTCAGTTGGTGATGATTCCATCTCTGCCACATGGAGGTTGTGTGCTTGTTTGAGGGCATTTTCATGGGGTTTTATCTTCAAAACTACACATAAGTGATGCATGGAGAGCACACACTTGTTTGAGGGCATTCCTTCTTTCTCTTTATTTGAAATTGCACTCAGGCAACACATGGAGATCTTGTGAATTTCTACTATACTCTTGACTTTTCAACCCACATGGGAAACTTTATCGGGCCTGGGACACATGGACGATGTGGCACAAGTTTGAGAACATTCCTTCTCTGCTTCATGCCCCGGGTGTGCCAAAGGGATACATGGACATCTTTTGCATTCAACTTCATACTTAATCGAATTTAGGCTCAAACAAACAAAAAGAACTAGGGCCGGGGCAACAAAAGATGGTGGCTGATAAAAGAGTCTTATGCAAAAAGAACTCTATAGTTATGGCGACTTTCCAAGGGACTCTGTGTCAGTCATGGAAGGATCTGACAATCCTCTCAGCCTCAAAATTCAAAATGTGGCTTACAAAATTCCACTCAAAGTTGTTGCAAAACAGTCTGATATCTGACCCTGATAATAATGGTATAGCTTTGATACCAAATGATAGAATAGAATAATATTGCAATGACCAAAGAGGGACGAAAGCCTCACAAATATTATTGATCATGAAATCAGATTACATTACAATGCAAGAGCTGTAATATTTATAGATATTAGACAGCCTCATATGGATAGACATGACACCTTAGCAGACACCAACTACGAGATGATAAGACCCATCTCACATGCACATGTAATTACTACTAATACCAATATTGAATGTTATCCAACATAACAATATTGAATGCAAGTCACTAGACTAGAGTGCACATGTTGCACATTATTAAATAAAAGACAATGCAATAAAATGCAGTAAATATGCCTATGCTAAATTATGCTAACATTCCCCCCCTTAATTTTGCATAGTTTCCAATGAAGTGGAGAGGAACTCTCTAAACAGTGTGAATTTGTCACGTGCAAGTGACTTAGTGAAAACATCTGCCTTCTGTTTAGCTGTAGGACAGAAATGGAGTTGTATGTTGTGCTTCAAGACATGCTCGCGTATGAAATGAACCTATACTTCAATATGCTTGGTTCTCTCATGAAATACTGGATTGCAAACAAGCTTTAGAACTCCTTCATTATCAACATATACTGGAGTAGATTTCTGTTGTGGTAGACCAATTCCTTCCAATATTCGGCGTAGCCATATTGCTTCACAAACAGCTTCACCTGCAGCTTGATACTCTGCTTCTGTAGAAGAGCGAGAAACAAAGTTCTGTTTCTTGCTTCCCCATGATATCGGTCCAGATCCCATAAAGAAGATGAAGCCTGATGTTGACTTCCTATCATCTATGTTTCCTGCATGATCTGAATCTGAATATCATGTCAAGAAGAAGTTGTCATTCTTCTTGTACCCTAGACCAAGGTCAACTGTACCCTTTAGATATCTTAGTATTCTCTTTGATTATTTCCAATGACATATTTTCAGTTCTTGCATGAAGTGTGATAAATAGATGACTAGCAAATCTGATATCTGGTCTAGTATATGTTTGGTAAATGAGACTCCCAATCAACTGCCGATAGAGAGTTGCATTCATGGGTGGTGATGGATCAGAACGAGATAACTGAAGTCTCGCTTCCATAGGTGTAGCAATAGGAGTGTAGTCCATCATCCTGAATTTCTTGAGTGTTGTCTTGGTGTATTTCAATTGCGACACAAAGATATGATTCTCTTTTTGCCATACTTCTAACCCAAGAAAATAGTGCATGAGCCCGAGATCTGTCATGTTGAACGATTGATTAAAATCTTGCTTTGTTGCATCGATCATCTTCACAGAACTGTCTGTAATGACTAGATCATTGACATAAACAACAAAAATTACAATCTCCCCCCTTGATTTTTTAGGTAGAGATTGGGGTCATAAGGATTCCTTTCTAATCCATGACTTATGAGATGCTCATCAATTTTGATGTACCATGCCCAGGGTACCTGTTTTAGGCCATATAGAGATTTTATGAGTCTGCATACCATCATCTCTTTTCCCGGTATTACATAACCCTCTAGATGAGTCATATAGACTTCTTCTTGCAAATCTCCATTAAGAAAGGCACTTTTCACATCCATTTGGTGGACTTTCCAACCAAATTGTGCAGCTAGAGAAAAGATCATCCTAATTGTCTTGATCTTGGCTGTGGGAGAAAATGTCTCCTCATAATCAATGCCTTCTTGTTGTGCATACCCCTTTGCTACAAGCCTTGCTTTATACTTGTCAATAGTCCCATCTGATTTGTACTTAGTCTTGAATATCCATCTGCATCCAATGGGTTTCTTCCCTGGTGGAAGGTCGACAAGTTGCCATGTGTTGTTCTTCATCACTGACTGATACTCTGAATCCATGGCATCTTTCCAAGCTTTTGATTGTAGGGCTTCCTGAACTGTAGATGACTCAACTATTTCAACAACTCTGCTCATTAAGGCATAATTGACCTCTTCACGAGCTTGACTACGAGTTCTAGGTCCAAGATTGGACGATGTGCTAGGTGCTTCATCCAAATTTGCATATCTTATTAATTGAGTATACCATTTAGGTAACTTCTTAGCTGTTCCATTGGCTTGTGGTGGATCCAAGTTTTCACCATCATCCAATTCATCACTATCATCTTCAGTGGGAACATCAAATTCTATCTTCACAAGAGGTGTATTCTACATGTTTGTTGAGTCGTTGAGTGGAGCATCTGCTTGTTTCTTCTCAAAGAACTCAACATCCCTACTTGTGTATACTTTCTTTGCTTTCGGATCCCATAATCTGTACCCAAGTGCTTCTTCACTGTATCCAATGAATATCAGTTTCTCAGCTTTCATATCCAACTTGTTCATAGTTCTTCTTGGGTATGTGCATGCTAGCTTTACACCCAAATACTCTTAGGTGTGCAATTGATGGTTTCCGATTTGACCATGCTTCTTGAGATGTCACTCCTTCAAGAGCTACTGTGGGCACTCTGTTCAAAAAATAGACTACAGTTCTTGCAGCTTCTGCCCAAAATGTCTTTGTTAAACCTGAGTCGTCAATCATACATCGCACCATTTCCATGATAGTACGATTCCTTCTCTCAACTATACCATTCTGTTGTGGTGTGTGAGTAGGAGGCATTTGTCTACGAATCCCATGAGCTTCCAGGTAAGTCTTGAACTCATTTCTTGTGAATTCCCCCCCTCGATCTGAGCGGAGAGTTTTGATCTTGCGACGAACTTCATTCTCAACAAGTGCTTTGAACTTCTGAAATGTCTCAAAGGCTTGACTCTTGTTTCTTAGACAATATATCCACATCTTTCTTGAGTAGTCATCAACACAAAGCATGAAGTATTGACATCCAGAATGACTTGGTTGCATGGGCCCGCAAAGATCGGTGTGCACCAAATCAAGCTTTCCCTTAGCTCTATATGTGTTCTTCTGGAAGGGGTACTCTGTGTTGCTTTCTAGCTAGGCAATTGTGACACTTTTCAGTGTTGTGCTTGAGTGTAGGCAATCCTTTCACCATGTTGCCCTTTTGAAGTGTTTGGAGATAGCCAAAACTAACGTGACCATATCTGCGATGCCATAGTTCTGCAGATTGTGTGTCTTTGGCCACTAGAGCTTGATCATCCTTATGGACAAAATCAAATTGGAACATGTGTCCCACATTGGAGGCTCTTGCTACAATCTTGGAACCTCTTGACTTATCTCTTATCAAGCACACTTTTTCTCCATTATTACTGTCAAAATCCAACTTCAAGTTGTGATCAAGGAGTTAACTAACTGATAGCAAATTCGTGGTCAACCCAGGTACATACAATACATTTGTGATTTTGCAGTCATGCTTTCCAAGAGGTAGTGAAATGTTTCCAATCCCCTTGACACTGTATGATGAGTCATCACCTAATGACACATGGTTCTTGTTAGGTGAGTCACGCAGTGTGTAGAACCAATCCTTACGTCTAGTCATGTGTCGAGTTGCACCCGAGTCAACATACCAGATATCTTGTGTGGACTTGGTTTCTTCATCAAATTGAGCAGAATACATGTGGTGTCCTTCATCTGAATCATCCTCATGTTCGGTAATGTACCCTTGTTGTTTGGGTTTTCTTTGCCAATTACCATTTTTTCTGCCCTTCATTGTTGTTGTTGTTGGACTTCCCTTTATTTGAATTGTTATTACCCTATTGGTTATTTGGTTTTGAATTACTTGATGAACCCTTTTTGTAGGAATTGTACCAGCAATCTTTGATGTCATGTCCCCCTCTATTACAAATGGGACACTTCTTGGTGTTGTCTCGTTGACTTTGGTTTTGTTGGGACTTCTTGTTATTGGACTGAAATCTCCCCTTTCCTTTATGATTGGAAGATAGTGCTTGCTCATCTTCATGATCTTTGTTGTTCATTGCCTCTTCTTGTTGGAGTAGATTGACCAACTTCTCAAAGGTGACTGTGTGTTCACTCATATTGATAGTTGTCACAAAGATTTTGTAGGAAGAAGGAAGTGCTTGCAACACAATTGGTACGAGGTCTTCATCACTTATCTCTTTTCCCAATGCCAATAGAGATGCCCTCAAAGTAGCAACTCGTCTCAAAAAAACTTCAACCTTCTCATTGTGCTTGAACTTGAGAGTATGCAGTTGTGATAGTAGGTTGAGGATGGCATTCTTGTTCTTTTCCTCATAGATTGTGCTCAACTTATCCCATTCATCCTTGTCTGATGTGGCATCTCTAATGTGGGGTTGCACATCGTCTGTTACGCTAAACAAGATGATCAACTTGGCCTTTTGATTTGCCTTGTCAAATTGAACTTGTTGTCTTCCATCATCAAGTGATCTTGTTGTTTGTCCATCTACAACTGTCCATAGGTCTTCAAACTCAAGTAACGTTTTGATCTTCGGTTTCCATGCAACATAGTTGTCTCCTCTAAGCAGTTGTGAATCTGGCAAGAAGAACTTTGGTGCTTGTGCACCCATTTCTGCAATCTGAATTTCTGAAACTTTGAATTTCTGACAAAGGTTAAGGCTCTTATCACTCCAGGTTTATGGTCTCCCCTCTCAAGTATACCGTCAGGCTGATATACCAAACCTTTCTATATACGCTCCCTTCCAATATACCCATCGGTACGTGGAAGAAGATCACCCTTTCAATATACCCGTCAGTATGGAAAAGAGGTGTTAACGCACGTGAAAGAATTTAGTACGTGGTACTTAGTACGGAGAGGGGTTTGTGCAAGCACAAACGGATGGGAGGGCTCAAATGTGTGTGTATTGTGTCCTTATTACTCCCCGTCGATTTTATAGGGTCGATGCCCAGACGACGTTTATGCAGCTGTGTTAGGTGTTAAGTGCAGTAGTAGTCGCGACGACATCACCCGTAAGCGCTTCCCAGAGGCACCGTATATACCAAACGCTGCTATGAGATCAAAGATCTCGTGTGATAGAACCAAACATAAAATAAAATATGTGCACTTTTTTTTTTCACTTTATGCACCAAGATTAGTACAACATCCTCTCAAAGTACATTAAAATGAAGTTTTTGTGTCCCCCCTCTTTACAAAAAAGGGTCTAGAATCACAAAATACACAATTTAGGCCAAATTTTTTTTTTTACCCCCAATAAGTGTTTTTTCCGCTAAATTTAGCAGTGGCTCTAAATGTGTTTGGTGAGCTTCTAAATTTAGAAATCTCCCAAACTTTAGTAATTTCTCCAAATTTTCTAAAAAAATAATTTAAGAAAAAATATGGAGAGAGTGGGAATTGAACCGCTGACTTGTTTGTTCCCAAGATCCAAACAAACAATTTGAATATTGTTTTCACCTTTTCTCACAAACCGTGATCTGGGTTCTTCTAAAATTTTGAAATCAGCATCATACAATATTTTTCTTGAAACCCACAAAATTTTAGAAGAATCAGAATCTTGGTTTTTTAGATCTTACCAATTTACCAGCTAGATCTGATTTTTTTCAGAAAAAAATGATCCGACTTGTACAGACTTTTCGTCATATGTAGAGGCCAAATCTGAAGATAATGTAAACTGAAAAGTTGTGCGTCTCCTTCTTATCTTTCCAGAAAAAAAAACGACACATCAATCTGACATTGTATGAAAAATTTACGTTCTTTTTTCTAAGAGCTATCTGCTAGAATTTGGTTGACGAGACTGCTTCAACCTTTGCTCCCGAATTCTTCACACCTCCACTTTCAAATCTGATTTTTTTTTTTAGATCTGATCATTTTTTTTTCTTTTGATCTGCAATTTTTTTCAAGATCTTTTTTTTTTTTTACAAATCTTTTTTTTTTTTTAGATCTGCAATTTTTTCCAAGATCTTTCTCCTTTTTTTTTTAAAGATCTCCAAATCTGAAATATTCCGCCAATATGTTAGATCAATTGGCTATGCCAATGACTAAAAAAAATTTACCTTCCAAATAAGTGGATAGGTCAAATTTTAGTTGATGGATGCTTGGGAGGAATGGAGGCTGCGGGATGCTTCAATGGCTCTCCTTTGATGCAGATCTTCTTCTCCAATGGATCCTCTCCAATAGTGCTCCTCTTCAACCTTGCTTGGATAGAACCTGCTCTGATACCAAATGATAATAATGGTATAGCTTAGATACCAAATGATAGAATAGAATAAGATTGCAATGATCAAAGAGGGACGGAAGCCTCACAAATATTATTGATCATGAAATCAGATTACATTACAATGCAAGAGCTATAATATTTATAGATATTAGACAGCCTCATATGGATAAACATGACACCCTAGCAGACACCAACTACGAGATGATAAGACCCATCTCACATGCACATGTAATTACTACTAATACCAATATTGAATGTTATCCAACATAACAATATTGAATGCAAGTCACTAGACTAGAGTGCACATGTTGCACATTATTAAATAAAAGACAATGCAATAAAATGCAATAAATATGCCTATGCTAAATTATGCTAACAGAGCCATTCTTCCTCTATAGGGTAGGTTCTTCGTTGCAAGGCTTGGAAAGATCGATCTAGCTCGATTATCTCCTTGTGGGAATTTTTTTGGAGACTGGACTACTACGTGCAAACATAACTCTAACTGTACTATTGGGTTCAAGATGGCTTCCACCTCAGTGACACTGGAGCTCTCTTTTAAAGACTAAATGATAGTCTTATCTTGTCATTTGGTGATTAAGAGCTGTGGAATTTGGTCCTTTGATAAGACTGTAGATTCATTAGGGAAGGGGGAGGGGAAGCCTAACTGGACTAATTCATTGATGCTCTACTTCCACTCTTTGATCCCTTGTTGGAGTTGGGTTAAGAGATTCTGGCATTTGATGGACACTTTGTTACAACTCAGGATCTCGTTGATTTTTGCAGCAATCATCTGCCTGTCAGTGATTCCTACCCCTTGTAGGGCAGAGTCAGAAGCATCATAAAGTTTTTGAATCAATAGTAATGATTCAGGGACCTTGGCGGTTATGGCGCTATTGATGGTGGAGGTTGTGGTCTCCACATTTGAGCATAACCCTTGTGCATCAGATATAAATCTAAGTGTGGGGGCTAGATTCATTGTCGTGGTGGCAATTCGGTCACAATAAGAGGCATATAGCTCCTGCACTAATGTTACAATTCCCCCTTTCTAGGGTTATTGTCCCAATTTACGGGTCAAGTCCTTGACCACATCCTCAGATGATTTCAACCTTGTCTGGAGGCTGCCCTTTTCTACCTCGACGATGCATAAATTTGCTTGAAGCGTAGCCACCTCCGCCTTTCTTGAATCAACCTCCTTTTGGAGGGATCCTTTCTCTTGTGAGAGCGAATTGGTTGAGGCCTCAAATGTGGCAAGTTTAGCTTCTAGAGTTTTAGCTTCCACCTGAGAAGCCACAAGAACTTGTGACAGAGCTTCCTTCAATTCCTTGTAGAGTTGTTCGATCTCCTTTCATCTGCCTTTTAATCTTAGCTTGTTGGTTGACCATGGTTGCTTCTGCCCTATTGAGGCTAGATTGTGCCTTTTTCATCTGGTTACTGAGCTTAAGGTAGTTTATCATGACTACGGCCGCAGTTTTGTTCATTAACTCGACCTTATCCTAAGGCTGGAACTCTGAAAGGTTGACCACGACAGTGCTGATAGAATAGTCATCGGGTTGCATCTGTTCCGTGGGTTTGGATACTTGGGGGACTAGTCATGCGATTGTCAAAGAGCTCTGTTGATGGTCATATAATGACTGCATCTGCTTTGTTGCTACTATTGACATTTCCTTCTTCTTTTACTTTTCTCTTCTACTATCTCGGGTTGCCTTGGCAGTTTCAACTCAACTCTAAAACTCTAAGGGAGAAGGTACAACCTCACCCGTGAATGGGAACCCATGTGGTAGACCATATGGAATTATAACTTGTGGTTGAGGCATTGAAGTTACCTAGTTAAAGAAGGGCATGTCACCACACAGGGGGAGAAAGTTGGGATGGTGAAGGGAGGTTGAGGCAAAAAAGGGGCTCCTGGTGGAGGGAGAGTTTGAGATGGGGTTACTGATAACGGGATAGCCCTTATAGGAGAAAACAGTGGTGGAGGAGGGGATTGAAAGGGAGCCCCAAAAGAAGGTAGAGGGGGAGGACATGCGGGGGTCATGACCGAATCTAACTTCTTGCTCGGGGGGATCGACATCGATTCCTCCACAGGTTCTTCACACTGGGGAACTGATGCGAGCTGCGGCATGGGTGCCTAAACCGAAGGACCTTGTTGAGAATTAGAGGGCGGAGGTGGTATTAGAAATTGCTATTGGGAGGGACTGGAGGACTTTACGGTTGATCTCGCATGCCACTCTGAGGTGATTGTCACTATGTCCTCACTTTCCGTGTCAGATCCATGGTCCGCATCCCAAAAATCCTCCCATTTCTCATCACTAGATACAACCTCAAAATTGAGGGTGGTTTGTCTGATCTCCTACCTATACTTCCAATAGGCTTCAATCTTTTCTGTGCTCTAGTTTTTCTTATGCAGGGCCACTCTGAGTCCTTTTGTCATGGTGAGGGTGGGATCATACCTGTGCTTAACTGGGTAGAACAACTCCCAGTCTGGAATTGGAATGTCACTGAGCTCGATGAATATGTCGGGTGACCCTACCCGAGGGGACCACCTTTTTTCAAAAAAAATTCTAGGCTCGTGCTTGCAGGAGTCCGGGACCTTGTTTTGAACTAGAGTCACGGCCATCGTCTCATCTAGGTCATACCTCCACAAGTCTTGAATTAGGGCGAAGCCGTATGAAGAATTTTTTTATGCAAGGCTATGCTCTGCCTTTCTCTTAATCACAGTAATTCCTTTCTTTCTCAAAGGGAGATAAAAAAGCACCTTATTTTTTTGACTGGAGTCGAATTCCATATCCAGGAGTACCAACTACTTGGCTATCTCAAGATCCACCACCCGTGTCGTGAGGACCCTCGGGAGCATAAAGGATTTGTCTCAAAAACCATGTATTCGAATCATCGAATGCCTTGCCCAAAAAAAATAATCACAAGGGTGTAGGGGATAAACTAGAAAAAGCTATTCATTTTGTTTTTGACCCCTTTTGGGTCAAATTCGAGTAGGAGAGGCTCCACAAAAGAATTAAAAAATTCATATACGTCCGATGAGCGGGATAGTACATGCGTCCAAACGGACATTGAAATGATCTTTTGGGATCAACCTCCACATCACATAGCATCAGAGTCATGAAATGGCTAAGGTATTGGGCATTCTAATATAGAATAAGGTAGAATACATATGAATAATACCTAAAGGTGGAGTTTATCGGGAACCAGGCAAGCTGCTCACAAATAGATTTTGTAATGACTTTGGCGAAGTTGAAGTGGTACACCTGCTCTTTCTTTATGGACCTCATTCTAAAAAAGGCCGTCATCTTCCAATCCTGGATGTTTATGTCTGAATATTGGCCAAAAATGAACGTCAGCATGGAGCAGGCATCTTGTGAATCTGCCATAAGTGACTTCAGGGGAATGGGGAATCCTACAGTTCCCGAACCACCTGAATCTATCTGCATTAACTCCATATTAAGAAATGAATATTTATTCTGGCACTGAGCCCATACTTTTTGGAGCTTGGCCATATCATAGAAAACTAGCCACTGGGTTGTAGATTAGAGCCATCATGTCCCCGATGGCTTGAGGTGTAATTACCATCTTTATGTTCCTACCCTGGATGGTATTGGTGTCAGAGTCGAAACAACCCACACACATCTGTATGAGCTCTAGGTATAGGTGCAAGAGAGGCACCATATATTGGGTGAGTGTCATGCTCCAGATTCTTGAGCCAAAAGCTTTAGAATTTCCCAGGTTAAGAAACTTGGCGTAGGCTGCCTCTCTCAGAGCTTTGGGCTTCTTGTTGAGAATAGGGTCAAAGATGTCTTCGGCAAAGTCAAAAACCATAGAAGGGTCACTGGATCGAGACCTCCCATCAAGCAATCTCAACCTTGGTGTGAGAGGGTGTGGGGGTGTGGGTTGTCATGCATATGACTTTGCTTGTGGTGCAGAGCTAAGATTCGTCATGGCTATTTTCAGGACTAAGAGAAGGCTTTGATTCTTTTTACTCGAACTCGGAGACTGGTTGGAAAACTCTAGCATTTAAAATGAACTTGTTGGACACTCTCAGCTATCTTAAATAGTCACCTTAACTTGTAGAGTAATGACTCACGCGTATATAGAGTGACATCACATAACGACCCCTTTTTAATTAATGACCCTAAACACCAAACTCTGCACTTTTCGAGAGATTCTATATCAATTCTCAATATTTTTCCCTCAAATATCCTAGAAGGATGTTGGATCATTAATTTGGGAGAAAATTAAGAAGGTTCACTCCCTCAAAAAATTCAAAAAGAGGCAAGGGGAATCTGTGAGGGACACGTGTCTGAGACACTTATGAAAGGGACAAAAACAAACAAGAAAAAGAACAAGGAAAAACAAAACTATACATATGATACAATATTAAAACAAAAAGACTCAAAGGAAAGGTTTTAAATGAATTTCATTTACCAGAATCACCAAGGGGTCACTTCCATGGTTTCAAGTTTGAAATCATTGTGTTGCTTGCATGTGTTGATTTTGAAGGGTCCCGTCCATAAGGGGTCGAACTTTCCATGATTTCCAGGCTTGTCGGCCCTTGCATCCCATTTCAAAACTGTAGTACCAACTTGGAATTCTGGTTCTGATGTCTTTTGATTGAACCAAGTTTTCACCACCTGCTGGTGGCTGATCATGGCTTCATGAGTGACCTCCCACTTCTCTTGGAGCTCTACTAGCTCAGCGAGTCTCACTTGCATCACCCCATTTTCCTCTATCTCAATTTGTTTTAATAGTTATAATGCAGGGATTTCTAGGGAAATTGGCATCACAACACTTTTCCCATAGACTATCTCATATGACAAGGATTTAAGGATCTGTTTAGGTGTGATTTAATCAACCCATAAGGCTATTTTGATATGTTCATGCCATAACCTCTTATGTTCATTTCCCATTATTTTTATGAGCTTGATCAGGTTTTTGTTAGTGGACTCTATCAAACCATTTCCTTGTGGGTAATAATTGGAGGATGTTTTTAGATAGATCCGATGCTTTACGGCGAATTCACATACTTTGGCCCCCCTAAAAGGCCTTAGCATTATTTGATATAATAGTTTAGGGGTCCGAAGTGGGTAGTGCTATCTTGTAGGAGTCTCAAGATCACATTCTTAGTGGCCTCTTTTAGTGGAACTGCCTTTGCCCATCGGGTGAAGTAATCAGTTGCGGTGAGGATCCATTTGTGCCTAGACACTAGAAGTTGGGTTGACCATTCTAATGAAGTCTAGACCCCATTGTGCAAATGGTTCCTCAATTAGGATGGGGTTAAGAGGTAATGCCGCATTCCTCCAAAAACCTGTATAAACTTGACAAACCTTGCATCTGTTTGTCTCTGTTTGAATGTCAACGAATAGGCTCGGCCAAAAGTATCTTGCTTGCATGATTTTTATGGTTATGGTTTGTGTAGAAAAATGGCCTCCCAAGCTCCCATGGTGCAACTCGCGTAAGACTCTTTTAGCTTCTTCATTCTCTAAGCACATTAGCAGGATTCCATTAAAGTTCATTTTAAAAGGAAATCATCAATCATGGTGAAATTGGATCCTTATTGCCTATAGTACCTCCTCTTTTTTAAGGGGAGATGGCTTGGGTATTTCCCTGTCTGCATAAAGTGGATCCTATCTGAGACCCAGCTACTCGAGTCACTTTCTTGGATATAGAGTATCTCTTCAGGCTCGTCGTTAATCAGGGGCATGGGGTCTTGTGTTAAATATTGACATAGGCCCCTTCCCCGTACTAGCTTTGTAGGTTTTACCTCAATGTCATATTCGAGGATCTTAGTGATCTAGTTAGCTCTTTTATCTGTTATCTCACCCTCTGTTATATATTCTTTGACGCTAGAGTGTGCCACCATAACCTGGATTTTACTATGAGTGATGAGGTGCTTGAATTTCTTCATACCCTTAACTATAACATAAGCTTGTCTTTCTACAAAGTTATACCTTATTTCATAGTCATGGAGATTTTTTGAGAAGAAGGTGATCAGATGTTCTTCTCCTTGAGACTCTCCCTTCTGTGTTAGCACAGATGCTACACTATGTTTACCACCATATACATACATGATGAAATCCTTTGAGAAGTTAGGGTTGCACAGTATCGGGGTGGATGCGATAGCCCCTTTAATTACCTCAAAGGCCTGATGACCTTCAGTGGTCCATTTGAAGTTAAGGTCCTTCTTGAGCATTAGTGTGATCGGGCAGATTGTCCCGATAAAGTCTGAAATGAACTTGTTGAAAAAATTGATCTTTCCTAAGAAAGATTGGACCACTTTCTTATTGAATGGTAAGGACAGTCCCATAATGGCTTTAACCCTTTCTGGATCAATAGAGATTCCTTCCTTTGAAACAATGTGTCCCAGGAGTTTTCCCTGGGGTACTCTGAAAACACATTTCCTTGGGTTCAGAGAGATCCCAAATTCTTGGCATTTCTCAAATACAACTTCCAAGGCATCAAAATGATCCTCTGCCATCTTGGTAAACACCGTGAGATCATCTAGGTATATAAGAATTACCTTATTGATCAGTGCTCCAAACACAGAGTCCATGGATCTTTGAAAGGTAGCTCCAGTGTTTGTGACTCCAAATGGCATTTTTGCATATGTGAAGGTTCCCCATTTTGTTGTGAAAGTGGTCTTATGTTGGTCCCCTTCTGTAAGCTATATATGGTTATAACTTGAAAAACCATTTAGCAGAGAAAACCTTTCTAAGCCTGTAATTGTTTGTAATATCTACTCCATGGAGGGTAAAGGGTAGTGATCCTTTAGGGACACTCTATTTAGGTCTCTAAAATCTACAAATAGCCAAATTTCTTCCATTTTTATTCCTTACCAGGACTAGGTTAGAGACCCATGTTGTGTGCTTGATAGGGAAGATTATTTTGGCCTCTAGGAGTTTTCTCAGTTCCTCAGCCATGAGGGATTCTATTTTTGGGTTCACGGGCCACTGCTTCTGGCACACAGGCTTAGTTCCTTCTTCAAGGTCGATGGTGTGTTGGATGATATCCTTGTTGTAACCATGTAGGTCATTGTATGTCCAAGCCATCACTTTATCATACTTATGGCATAGAGCCACAAGTCTTTCCCTTTCTCTTTGAGTGACTAATCTCCCGAATTTTAGCTTTCTCTCTTTAGTCACTTCTAGCTCGACATAATCCTCCTTTACCTCTACAAACTTCCTTCGATCTGAACTAGCATCATTAGAATCAAAAAGGATTTCTAGTGTTATTAACCCTTTCGGAAGTTTGTTCGTCTTTAATTGAATAATCTGATCTCCATAAGCTTTTTCAATCTTGGGTTGGAGTTGGTTTGCAAACTGGTTGGATTGCTAGAGGAAGTGTATAATATGCTGGTCACTATTAAAAACCTTCCAATGATCAATGTTATCAGGTATAAAAGGGTGGATGATAAATTTTATGGTACTTTCATTCACTATCAAATCTTGTATTGGGTTGAACTGTGACCCGATTAAGGCCATCCTATCAGCCTCTATATTTTGGTCTCGAGGGATAACCTTGATATTAAAGGCTTCAAAATATTCGATGAGATCCCACACCCTATGTCGATAGGACCTCATTCTTGGATTTTTTGTGGTGGTAGTGTTCCTTACCTGTGTCACTACCAACTTCGAGTCGCCAAAGACTCTCAATTTTTTGATGCCTTCCTTTCGTGTCGTGACCAAGCCATGTACTAAGGCCTCATACTCTGCTTCATTACTAGTATAGAAGAACTGGAAGTAGAATGCCCAGAGTATCTTCTTTCTGCTTGGGGATAACAAACATATTCCAACTCTTGAGACATTCTTGCTTTTAGCCCCATCAAAATGTAGGGTCCATATCTGAGAATCTCTGACGGGATTCCCTTCTCTTTTATCCTCTTCTTTTACCACCTTTGGAATCATGGAGTCCTCGTCAAAGATGACATAAGTACCCAAACCATTCGAATCAAATTTCCTGAAGGGATCACCCAGGGGAAGGTTGGCTAAATGACCACCACTTTGAAGATTACCCTCCTCTGTATATGATTCCTCTTCTCTGGTGATCATAGCATGGGAAGCCTCAAATCCTGAGACTGCTTGGTCCATTATATGTTCCTTGGCAAGGGGTTCTGATAATACCTTCATCTTAGATCCATACTTGGTCCCTGCAGAATCAGATGGGACCAATCAAGAGACATATAGCCTCCTATTTTAGCTATGAAATCATGGGAGAGACATAGTCTCGAAGACTGGCAGAATGTCAATTACTACTATATCCTGTGGAATGGTTATGTTCGGGCAGGAATAAAGCTGCAACGGGAGTCCCTTGATAGCTCCTATGGTTTGGACTGATTTTCCATCCAGTTGCATGAATCCTTTCTTTAAGGGCTCATATTCAATTCCCAAGGCGTCTGCAATTTCTTTAGGCATGATTGTAGTGCTTACACCAGAGTCTATCATGGAGTTATGTAATAATTTCCTACCTATGATAAGAGTCATAAAAAAGGGGTTGGGCCTTGGTTTACTTACTTCTCCCTTTTGATTTAACAACACTGCCTCTGTTGGGGCTCGAATCACTTTTACCCATTCCTTCTCTTTCCCAGTGGTGGTTGGGTCATCATTTGATTTAAGTGCTTCTTGGAGAAACTCCTTCTCTGGAATGCCCAGAAGATCCCACAAGGATGCATTAGCTGGCACTTTCTTGAGTTGTTGAACCACGTTAATTGGTCTGGGTGATGATGTCTTGGATGATGACTGGTGTTTTATTCCTTCAACCACGAGATGGAGAGTATCATGGTTCTAGGAAGTTCTTAGAGCTTCTTTTATGATCATCGGTGGTGAGACCATAATGGTTGGAGGCTCTTTTTGCATCTTGCTATTTCGTAATTGGGATAGGAGCATCTGTCTCTATCATCCTTTTTTTGAAGCGAGTGTTGTAATTAAATTGAACAAGCTTGGAAACAAATGCCTCATTTGTAAATATGAATTCCTCTCCTTCTACCCAAGAGAAAAGTGTGTGCTCTGGTGTGATCTCTACTTCCTATTCCAGGGACATCCCTTGAATCTGTGCAACAAAGGCCACATTTTGGACTCCCACAGACTGGTAAGGTCTTGATGCGTTAACATCATAGCCTTCCCTTGCTCTTTGTTTGGCTACCTTTTGTTGCAAATTTCCTTGGGGAAAGTCTCTTGGCATGTGGGAAATATTACAGGGGAAGCACCATGCATTGGGATCTTCTACCAAATTGTTTTTCCCAGGTACCATTTCTCTTCCACTATTGGGTGGGATAGTTTGGAGTGGTGTTGGCACTGGGACGAGATGGTTAGATGACTATGCAAATGGTGGTCTCTGGGTATTCTGATGTTGAGAGGGATAGGGAGGCCTACCACCTTGATAGCTTTGATAATTTTGTCTTGGGTAAGCGCTCTGATTCCTTTTAAGATTTACTATCTCATTAGAGAAGTTTCTAAGGATATTTTTGACTTCCTCCATTTCAGGAGAAGAGGATGATGATGTTGTAGTGGGAATTGGTGTCGGATGAGAGGATGGGTAATTATACAGGAACGTAGGGGCTTGGGTAGAGCTTGGGACCTATGCTTGTGGAAGAGAGGAGCTATTTCGGGGTACATTAGCAAGGGGGCTCTCAGGGGAAGCTTACTAGACATCTATTAGATTGTTCTCGGCTTGGATTGCAATATCATATGCTTGTGGTAAAGATTCCCCTCCTAATGATTGAATCATCACATAAATATCTGAATTTAGAGATTTTAAGTAAAAAACAATAGCCATACCTACAGGCAACCTCGCTAGAACAGGAATCCTTTGCCATGTTTTGTGAAATCTAGTGTTAAAATCGGTCATAAGCTCTTGCAGACCCTTCTTGATGTTGATAAGAAGTTGTAGGAGTGAGGATCTATCCCCTTTCTCACTGAATCTTGCTACCAATACATTTCCCAGTTGGTCCCAAGTGCCGATAGTATTAGGAGTTAGGGATTGGTACCAATCCAGAGCCTTCCCCTTAAGGGAAGCAACTAGCAACCATAAGGTGATGTCCTGTTCCCTGATATAATGTACCACACATATTTCTGCTACATCTTGGAGGTGTTCCTCTAGAGTTTTGAAGTCTTCTCTACTAAATTTGGGTAGTGCTTTTAGCGTGTTAGCCAGAATAGGATTCCACACCACCGGGGGTGTGGGTAGGATGAGCGGACTCCCTTGATTCCATGAAACAAATACCTCAGGGGTTGAGCTTGGAGGTGGGCCATTAAAATAGGTCTGAGGGTTCTAGTTGACTGTAAGAAGGGCCTACCTGGTGGAGGTGTTGAGAGAGTCTGGTTCGGAGGAGACGGAGACCTCTGAATCTATCTACCTCTTCTATTGCATGGTGGAGATAACTGTAAGTATTCAAACACACCTTCTTCCCTTGTCCTCACTCTTGTTCACATTCATCTTGTAAACTAGAGAAGACCAAACTTAGTACTGCTGAAATCAATAGATTTCTGATGATGGAGTATCAAGATGTGTAGATGTTCATGTCCCACCGGGTGTGCCAGGAAAAATGTTGATGATTATCTTTGTGGATGAACCATCAGAGTCATGGGATACCTTAGGGAAGTGGGACATGTGCCCTAAGATAACCTCTAGATTTTAAAGAAGTTGGCTCTTCTCTATGGTGTGAGAGTAAGGTTTAGAGGAAAATTAAAATGAAGTGCAAAAGTAACTAAGGTGATACGCTGAAACAGATCTTTAAAAGACACAGAGATGGATCTTGGGAAACTACTTAAAATAGCCGAAGAGTGTTTAGCATGATCTACTATTTTTAAAAGTATCTTAGATTATCAGAGGCCAAGAAGGTGTAAAACATAACAATATGTAGATGATAGATGCATATAGAAAACCCAAGGGCATATAACATGATAGATCTTCAAAATTATCTAAAACTACCAGCAATGAAAGAAGAAGGACACAAAATATTGAAAGCTAAGATGCACAGAACAAGAACTCTTTATTCATAGAGAAAATAATACATAAGGCCAATATGGAACAGATTACAACTTCCTTCTACAACAAAGTCTTGGTTAAGGCTAGCCAATACAATAACTAAGCCTAGAATACCTTTCGCACTAGCTCTATTCTGTTTTCTTTTCTATTCTTTTCCTCCTTTGCTCCCCTAGATCTGGAAATCATTCCTTTATAGATATTCTTGGCTCTCACTTCAATGTTCTGGAATCAGACCTTCCACCAACAACATTCAATTTTCTTATAAGATCTTTCATTCTTAGGTCAATATCTCAACTGCTTGTTGGTGATATTTCTGATTGCCTTTAATTCATCCAACTTGCACTCATTCGATTGGTGATGATTCCCTCTCTACCACATGGAGGTCATGTGCTTGTTTAAGGGCACTTTCCCTAGGAATTTGTCTTCCAAACTACGCCTGAGAGACACGTGGAGGGCACACTTATTTGAGGGGCCTTCTTTCTTTCTCTTTATTTAAAATTGTGCTCAGGTGACATGTGGAGATCATGTGTGTTTCTACTATACTCTCGAATTTTCAACCCACTTGGGAAACTTTATTGGGCCTGGGACACGTGGGTGATACAGCGCAAGTTTGAGAACATTCCTTCTCTGCTTCATGCCCCGAGTGCGCCAAAGGGACATGTGGACATCTTCCGCATTCAACTTCATACTTAGTCGAATTTAGGCTCACGAGAACAAAAAGAACTAGGGCTGGGGTGAGAAAAGACAGTGGTTGATAAAATAGTCTTATAAAAAAAGAACTCTACAGGTCCTACTTTCATCGGTAGTGTTATTATTCTAGCTGACTCCCACTCCGCGTTGTCATATGTGGTTATGGTGATAATGTGGGACTCTAGATCTTCCTCTGTATGTCCCAGCCATTTGATTAGTTTCAATGTGAATATATTCAACCCCGACCCATTGTCCATAAGAACCCATTTTATCTTCTGACGGGTAATAAATACCTCTATATATAGGGGAAGATTATGTGTGTGATCGTCATTAGGGATTTCCTTGTGGTTAAATGAGATATGCTCAGCCGGTGTAATGTTTACCACCACAACTCATAAATGTGAAGGGTCTATTTCCATTGGCACTCCTGACCCTTGGAGAGTTTTATATAGGATTTCCTTATGTACATTTGATATCTTAAGAAGGTCCAAGATCAAAATCTTGGCAGATGTCTTCTCAAGTTGCTCTAAGATGTTGTACTGACCATCCTCAGGGGTAGATAGAGGAGGTTCTGAGATCATGATACGAGTGTGCCTTATTACCGTAGCGTAATATTCTCCCTTGATCTTAATAGTATTCACATGCTCATTAGAAGAGCGAACACATCCATTGAGTGAATCATAATGATTGTTATCACTTTTGGTATACAGATAGTTTGCAGATTTGTAACTTTGAGATGACTTTCCTTAATTCAGCTTCTTCTCAATTGGTTTATCATGTTTAGGGAATGGTTCTTTGATTATCCCCATCTTTTCATTTGGCATTTGATTTCTCTCTGGTAGATCAACTTCTATCTCTCCATTATCGATAAGATCTTGGATGAAGTGGCAAAGTCTTAAGCACTTATCTATCTTGTGTCTATTTACACAATGAAAATCACAATATTAATGCTCTTTATACCATGAAGGTTTAGGAACATTGTCATCAAAGGGTTGTGTCATAGGATAAGTCACCATGTGGGTTATATCTAATTGTTTCAAGATTGCAGACAAAGACTCGTTAAGAGTGAACATTCTACACTTGGCTAGTGGTTGGATCGGCCTTTTAGTTAGTTTAAAAGTTGACCAACTTGGACCGATTGTATACATTTGGAATCCGTGATTCCATATCCTACCACATTCTTGTTTTTGTTAAATATCTTTGGCTTATCTGTCGGTTTGGTAGATTGATTATCCTTAGAAGATGATTCAATTGTTCCCTTTGGAATGAATTCCTTTTCTATTTGTATGCCCTTCTTGATGACCTCTTTAAATCTATGAACATAATGCATTTATAAATGAAAAGCAATGTCCAAGTTTAAATTTGGTACAAATATGCTAACAAGCTACTTTTCAGGGATTGAGCAAGGGAAGCGGCTAGCTAGTCTTCGCCATCTTTGTAGGAAACTTGCGAAGGTTTCATTTGGATATTATTTGGTGTTACACAAGTCTGCCATGGTTATGTCACTTTCCATGTTGTATGAGAAATGTTGTACAACCCTCTCTGCCAGTTTGGGCCATGTGAAAACGGATCCATGAGGTAACTGAGTTAACCATTCCAAGGCTTGTCCTCCTAGAATTTTTGGAAAGAGTTGTATGAGGTAATTGTCATTGTAGGCCACTTCTTGGCATGACATGTAAAAAATATTTCACATGATCACGTGGATCACCTTTCCCTCTATACTTGTCAAATTTTGGCATGTCAAATTTCTTAGGAAAGGGTTGAAGAAACATATCTTTATCAAATGGATGGGGGCATAAATCTTCGTATTGATACCTTTTTCTATTTCCCCATTACTTTCTTGAAGGCTTGTGAGTGTTGCTTTCATAGATTGTAGTTATTGTGAAAGAATTTGCTCTTTAGTGGGGGAATCTGGCATATACACGCAATTATATTTTGACATTCCTCCGTCTTGGTTTTCTATGTGAAGTTCACTATTTTTGTCCTTAGGTTTCTCTCGATGTACATTTTTGTTTGTTTATTTTTGTACATGAGATGTCAGGAAAGTTAATTGTCGACTAAGGTTTTGAATTTGTTGTGGTATGGTGAATTATTCCTCATGAAATTATTTGTTATCTTCATCGCATGGGGTTTGTTCCATGTTTTCATGTTCTATTCTTACTTTATGTGGTACCTTGATGAATGGTAATTTATAACCCACCATGTTGTTATTTTCCACGTTTGATGTGGAAGCATGTCTATGTGCTAAGATGTCATCTATGTTAATGAGAGGTGGTTCTTCCTCATTAGCCCTGTTTGTGGGTGGAATAGTTTCATGTTCCGTTGGCATTATAACACATAATTCCACCACTCTCACAAGTACCCTATCTTTATTTATGAAAAGGAATTCATCTTATAGGGTGTGGTCAAATTCAAACTTTGCACGTGGTGATCTTGCCTCATCACCACTATGATCCACCATCTCTTCTACTTCTTTCTTTACGGAGAAAAGAGGCCCTAAGTCATGACCAATAAAGGGATTTGACCCTTTCGACGTTTCCCATGCTTGTTTTTCAATGACTTGTCTTCTAGCTCCCAATCTTGTTTTAGGGGACATTATGTGTGAGAACTTCACTAAGGTGTTTTGAATTTTGTTCAAAAGTAATTGATCAAACCTAAGTGTAAGTTTACAAATTCCAAAACATGTCAATAGTTCAAAAAAGGATGAATGTCAAAGGATCAATGTGTCAAAGTGATTGACTTAAAAGAATAAGTCAAAAGTGACGAACAAGATACAATTACATAATTCTCATTTTAGACCAATCAATTAGAATTTTGTACTTCCTAAGTTCATTTTCAAATGGTAGTTGGTGTTTAAAATGATTTACAAAATGTCAAGTTCAAAGAAATGAACAAGGCATAAGTAATAACAAAAGTTAATACGATAGCCCAAAAAAGTATACTAAAAGAGAGCTTGAATCCAATCAAGACCTATATCTCAAAAAGTGGTAGTTACGATTGTGAGTGACACAACAATACCACTAAGATATGTTAACCAATTTTTTTGGAAAAGTAAGGTATTAATATCAAAATGATATTGATATAACGTGTGCAAATGGTAACGCTCAACACTTTTCAAAATCAAGGTAATGTTTGAAATCAAACTAATGCTAGAGTATACCAAGGAATTGTTAGAATGTGCATAACGTAATGTTACAATTTAGACACTTAGGTCAAGTTTGAAAGAAACAAGACGTAAGTATCAAAATTGTTGTGATATGATACGAGAAAAATATTAATTCAAAGAAGAATCAAGATGATGAATCACTGCTAACTACAATTGACGATCTTGACTTGGGTATGAAAATGCAAAGGCTACCAATGATACGAAAACGTCTTTGTGCACTTTAGACATTTAACAACTCAGCCACAAACATGGATGAGTGTAAACAGACACAAAAGTGGTGAATACAATCAATTAGTAACACAAGGGTAGTCACTCTTAACCTGATAAAAAAAGTGTCAAAAGAAATTGAAGGAAGTAGATCAATTACTGTTGAAGAGAGTTTGGTGTCACTTTGGCAAAGTTTCACCTCACCTTAGGGCGAGTGAAAAATTAAGCAAAAGTAATGCTTCACAATATTCGTAATGAATGAAGCATTGTTTGAACTTTAATGGAATCTCCTTTTGTTTGAAAAATAAGATTTCGATTCCGAGAAAGTTCTCCATTTGGGATGGCTCTCAATTCAAATTGGTTTGATATGGTCAAAGTTGGATCCTAGACAAGATAAATTCTTAGGTGGTTCACTCAACTAGGTGTCACAAGTTATCTCGATGCGAGCTCAGTTTACCAAGGTTTCCCAAGGAGTATCCTGACTTTACTTTACCCCCTTCAAGCATAGTGGGTAATAAATGTGTCCATCGTGTACTCTCACTGGGGTCGTGATACAGATAACTTTGATGCTAATTCTCACGTGTATCACTAGTCAAGTAGGTGTGTGGAGCACTTCCTGTTTCATCCACAAGGTTCCCTCTTACGTGGACTACTTTGGGGTTCCTAGGACTACCCCCATTGTTGTAGCTTAAGACTTATGCCAAAGGGGTTACATCCTAGTTAAGAGGACGGGGCGTACCCTTATCTGAACCTACAAATACAATATTTTGATTGTGGTGTATTTTTTTATCTTTTATACTTAATGTGGTTTGCTTGAACACCATTTGGCAACTTGCACCGAAACTGTATTACTATTTTTGTTTTGTCTTGATCCTTCATTCTTTGACAAGCGTTTATGTTTGCACGAAGGATTTAGTAGTTTTCCATACACATAAAGAGGATGAGCACCATTTATGATTCTCAATATTGTCCTAGGAAGTGAGAGAAGAGCATACATGACGTAAAATCCAACTACAAAATCAACAATGGAAAATACTTAATTCAAATGCAAAATTTGTTCATTTTAATCAAATCTGACATTCTTTTTAAATGTTTTTCAAAGAAAAAAAAAATATAGAAATCATTTTTGATTCCCAAGATCACTTAACAGGTGTGAGGGAAGAGCATACATGACTTTAATCTCATGATTAAGCATGCAATGTTCATTTAACCCTTTAAACAATTAAAGTTAGCAAAAACATACAAACCCTGGAAAAAAGAAGTTAATCTTCAATTAAAACACGCAAGGAGTCAATAAATCTAGAAAACATGTTTTTACAAATTTTAAAGTGAGTCTCAAATCTGAACTGTGATGTGTACGCTCAACTCTGGGTATGTATGCCTGCTTCAGGACATGTACATGCCTTTGTGGAAACTGATAGTGAGCTAATGGGTACATGGATGGTGAGTTATGTATGTTATCCTTAGGAAGTATACGCTCACAAACATAATGTTCAAAGAAATAGTACTAGCAGCTTGGTACACTTAGATATAGGTGTGTACGTCATAGTCTAAACACATACAATAACAAACAGAAAGGCCATAAAACACAAAAGACAGAAAGTCATGTACACCAACAGTAAGATGTATATGCTAAACTTTGGACATGTACGCTCACAGAGTCAAAAAGGGTCAAATAGAAGCACAACCGCTGAAGTATGAACATGTACGCTTTGGTTTAAGTGTATGTGCCAGCAGATAGAAAGCTAGAAAAACACAGAGGACAAAATATCATGTACACTGGTAGAATGATGTATACGCTAGACTTTAGATGCATACACTAGCATTTGGATGTGTACACCCAGGTTTGGACATGTACATGCCTTTGTCATTTTTGTGTACGCCTGTACCTGGGAGTGACGTCAAAACATGAAAAATGACGTAATCGATCTCAAAAAGCTCAATTTTTTGGCAAGTTAGCTCAAAATTAACAAGAACCCATCTAAATTAGATCTCTAAGCAAGACTCAACACATGTAAATTTAGCAAAAATCATAAGAAATTTAACATTAATTCACACATGTGCATATCAAGGGTTAGCCAAAAATTGAAATAACAACAAAATTTGAACCACAATGCTAAGGGACTAAGGATCCTTCCTACTAGGCATGCCAAATGTGTGTAAGAATTTATTAGCTATGTAAAGAGAATTAGAACTAACACCTAGTAGTTCTAAAACAAAGCTAAACTAAAATATATGCACCATCATGCTTAGAGCTTAAACAAGACTAATCTACTAACATCTTTGCATTAGAACATGAATAAACATTCAAACTAATATGCTAAGCAATTAATCTTTATCTCTATTGAATGATAATAAATGGAATGAACCTATTTAGATCATTAACAATCAAAAGGGTTGATTGTATGTTTGAATCCCAAGCTTTCAAGAATGGAGTCTTGTAAATCCATGGCTACAAGACCATTTGACATATCTCCATATGACTTCAAACTTGGATGGATGAATGCAAGAAATGAAGATAACTAGCTCTTCTAATGGAAGAATTCTCTAAGATGATAAAATGGCTAAAGTATAGGTTCTATGCTCAGTTAGGTGTAAGTAGAATGGTAAGAGAAGGGCTCTTTATATATCCTAATGGATAAAAGAATCTCTACATCCCTTTACATGTGGGATAATAGCTAGGTTGAGTTAATTGGGGGTGACTATGGTTGAAAAAGGGGTTGAGTCAACTTTAGGAGAGTTTAGTTTGTCCTTTAGTGGCTCATGGGGTTTGAAGGGATTTATTAATTAACCCAAGTGATTAATTAATAAGTGAGCAAGCCTTATAGAAGCATTTAGAAGAACAATTAATATTATCTAGGGAATAGGAAGGGTTTAGGCTAAATAAATGATAAATTATTTATCTAATAGAAGATGAAACTTAATTAATTAAGAATAATTAATTAATTCAAGTAGAAAGGGGTTTAATTAATGGAAAGTCGTTAATTTTCATTTTTCTGGATAGAAGGGCCAATTAACTAGCATAATGTAGCTAATTAATGATGATAAAAGAGAAAATGTGCAATATTGACTATATGTTGTTAATTTGTGAGAAAGGGAATAAAGCACAATTTAAGTATTTTAATTACTAAATCTAAATTATAGGTGTCTACAAACCACTTATACAATTTAATTTATAAACTATTCAATTAACCATTAAGTGTGCATCCACAAGAACATAGCCATAAAAGATCAAATGAGAGTGCAAGAATAAAATAACACCAGATATGAGTGGGAAACCAACAAGGGGAATAAAACAACACAAATTTATAAGATATGAATAAAATTTAGTTGAGCACCAACTCAATAAGGAGCACCAACCCCTAGATTTAGTGAGGCACCGACCCCACAAGGAGCACCAACCCCTAGTTTAGTAGAGCACAAACCCTACAAGGAGGCACCAACCCAAAAGTGTAAGAATTATCACTAACTAAAGCCAAATAAAATGTGATAAATAATAACCTACACCAACACCCTCTTGTAAACATAACTTAGGTGGAAGAAAAATTGAAGGTGGACTCTCCTGACAACAAGGCCTGATGAGTTTTACTCCATGTACAACTAACTAGAAAAATTAGACACCAAGCTAAATTAGGTACCCAATGAACTATCTCTCCAACTAACTAAAGTAGAGACTCTAGAACATCCCACTGCAAGACTATCCTAAGAATCTTCCAGGCTCACAAATAACTCTGTACACCTGCTACATAGAGGTCCTTCTATGTCGCACTGTGGTCTAAACTCATTGCACTGATCATAGAACTAAAAAAAAATGAGCTTTCTGGGCTTCACTAGAATAGCCTTCTCATGATCATAGGATACATGTTAGGTGGAGTGATGTCAAAAGTAGTACAAAAAAACCAAACATAATCATTGTTCAATCCTGCTAAAAATAGGTCCATAAGACTATGTGAGGTTAAGAACATCACCAAGGAAACAAGTTAGGCCCCCATTAGGACTTAAGAAGATCCTAAAGCACCAATAGGAGTGCCACTCATCCAAGACATTGCCAAGGTAATAAGAGCAAGGACACATAACTTCACTGAAGAATGTAAGATCAACTGCTACAAATAGGTGTCTAATGCTTCAAAATCATCCAAAAATCATGAAACACACTAGAAAAACATCTTAATCCATGAAACGTACTTGAGACCATGCACAATTAAAGAACCTCAAGCTTAGACTTAAAATAAGAGGCCATGCATTCCATCAAGATTAGAGTTAAACAAGAAACTATCGAGTGCATATATATATTTGAAACTAACATTCAAATCCTAGTCATCATATACTACTCAAACTAAACCATAAATCTAACTATAACACCTCCAAAAAATCTCTACACCCAAACTACTCCAAACTACCCAAAACTTCCCAAAACCAACCTTGAAAAATAGGGCACACTTGACCTCCTAAGAGCTCAACCATGTTTTGAAAAAATCATGGACATGAATAAAAACCCCTATGCTTCAATAAATTCTAAATTAGGCATTAGGTCCAATGGAATTTTTTTGCATAAACTGAAAATATTCATAAATTAGCATTTTTAAGTGAGGCCCACATACTGTCACAACCTCTAAAATACATCAAAATAAATATGGAAGATTACTATAAAACTTCCAATCACTGAATTTTCAAAATGAATAAATTATAAAGAATTATAATAAATTTCTCCCAAGTCACTACTTAGCTAGGGTTTTAAGAGGGTTTAAAATTAGTTTACCTTCTTAACGATTGTTCATAAAAAACATGACGATCAAACAACCTCATTCCACTTGGAAAATATTCATGATATAAATATTCAACTATCCTTAGGACCTTGGGTACCCATGAAAATGATACACTCTCCAACGAGCATTAAAAATTCAAAATTTAGCCTTGGTTTCTCACCTTTATAACTCAAAAAACATAATATCTTGCAAAATATTCGACAAAAAGACATAAAACTTGGACCACACCATCATATAAACATGCCAACATACCTACAATACTTAATTTTTCTCAGATACACCCTAAAGTGATGACTCCACCACACCAAGACTTGTTTTCTCAAGGGTTAGGTTTAGGAATAAACCCAAAATCACTTTCTAACACCTGAAACAACATAATATGACACTTTTGAGTGTCCCAAAACATCATATACATGACTCCCATACTCTTACTATGCTCACATATCTACTACACACATGTACTCCATCACACCATACCATACCTACTTACTAGGTTTCATAAACAAGCACATAAAACAAACTTATTTCACTAAATGTGACCACCTCATCACCTTGTCTACCTTTCACACCTGAAATGACCTTCAACACACTTCATGGCATTATCCTAGCATCACCAATTCACTTCAATACCTCTACAAGCCACCAAAATGACTTAAGATTTCATGCACCAACATCAGGACCAAACAATCTCAACAAGAAACCCACCTTGGTTTGACACTACCAATCAACCTTCAGGTTCCACATAGCTTTTGACATCAATTAAACTCAAGGAAAACTCCTACAACATTTCTTTTTGACATCAATGAAAACACATGGCCAACAAGATGGAGCGTTGTGGCATGTAAACAAGGTAGGTTGAATGTGGAACACATCAAAGCCATGAAACATCAAAATCCATGGAGAAAATTAATATAATTATTGGTCTATGCAAGGGAAATTGACAGAAAACAGAAGATAAATGAATAAAAAAATAAATTATACCTTCTCTGTAATCTCTTACAAACCTTGAGTAATACCGTAGAAGCTTTAAACTTTTTTAACCTTGGTGATGATTAGATTGTGGGTGCTCTTTGATATTACTCTCCAAAGGGATTTCCAAATGATACAAGTAGATTTCGTAAGGATGTGGGAACAAATTCATCAGAAGTTCGATCCAATTTTCTCAAAGCTCTAGGGATGAATTTCAAAGGAAAATGAACTCCTCTTATAGCTGAGGGTAGAGCCATGAGAAGTGGATCTTGGTTTAAATTGGCTTCCAGGTAATAATTATAATTACTTGAAATAGTAAGATGACCATGTATGCGCTGTTGCAACTTTGCAAGGGCAATCATTATCTTTGTTTTCATCTGAGAAGTGGTTGCACAGGCATTATTTCTGCCCCCACCATTGTAGGTTTCTGGAAGTGGATAAAAGAATTAATTAAATAGGTAATTTACTTAGTATTTAATTGTGAGGGAATAATCAACCATTTATTTAATTAAATGTTTAATTATATTAGCTAGAAGGCGTTATGAATTAATTTAATTAATTCTAGAAGGGGGTATTTAATTGATGAAGTTAATTTAATTAATTCGAAAGGGGTATGTTGCAGTAATATATAATTAATATTGTTAATTATAATTGGATAGAAGCAAGATAGAAATATGTATGTATTTTTAGGGTGTCTACATTTGCCCCTTTAAAGTGATATTGTGAAGTAATAGTGCTTTAAAGATAGAAGATGCATGCAGATCAATGAGTGAAAAGTGGTGAAACATTTGGATTCCCAAACAAGATAGAATGGTAAGGAATGCCCCCTCAAGTGGGTGGGTGACGTAGAAAAGTGGTGGAAAGTTGCTTCATAGGAAGGAAACAAGGGAAAAAAAGGATAGCAAGGAGGATTGTGCTCATAACAAAATTGACATTTGGAGATTGTGAATATAAGAGCAACCTTTATTTTGTTGTTGCACAATAAAGTTCTCACCATAATTACGAAGGAATTAAGATAGTTAATCCAGATGCATGTAAAAAAAAACACACATATCGAGGAAAAGACAAAAATTGAAAATCAAACCCAACATACTGAGTAGGTGCATGCACCATGGTTATAGAGAAACCAAGATGTTATCACACTATCGAAAATTGGTCCAAAAAGAAAACTTCAACAATGCAACACAATATTGAAAAATAAGACAATTTATCTATGCCCCAAACATGTACCACAATAAAAAGAAAATATATGCAAATTCTCCCAAACACTAAACTTATGAAATGCATGGGAATAGGGTCAATCCGAAGAGCAGAGTATACTTAGAAAATCCTTGTGACACTCTTGTAGGACCCGCGATGTAAAGTGTTTTGATATGGATTTTCCCTAACAAAGTTATACCGTGAAGGGAATAATAAGTGGTGATAATCGTAAGATAGGTATAAGCATTAGGGTAGAGATAAAAAAATTAATTTTATCAACAGTGTATCACGTTGGTGAAGTTTTGAAAAAATTGTAATTTTTAGGAATTTTTGTGAATATTTAATGTTTTTGAATTTTGTTGACAATTTATGAGTTTTTTTAGTATTTTTATTTTTTTGGATTTTTGTGGAAGTTCAGAGGAATGCGGGGGAAAAGAGGGGAACAATGTGTTTAGTACACCTTAAATGCCCCAGAAAAGCATTAATGTGCCCATGTAAGAAGAAAAAGTGGGTGAAAAATGACCATGTAAACAAATAGGTCATCGCGACGAAACACCAATAATGTGCATGAGGAAATAGAGGAAAAGAAACAATGGAGAAATAGGAGTAATCATGACCATACGGGTCAAGAAAAAGAAGTGATTATGGTTAGATAGGGTATATATGAAGGGGGAGGGTTGAAATATATCACGACTCATTTGTGCTATTATCCCTCTTTTTCCATTTGTGAGAGATTTTAGCTTTGAGTTAGTAGAGAGATGCCGTGACAACAATAAAGGAAACATCAATATACAGATTGCATTAGTGAGTATGGGTGGACTCCAACCGATGGTTATGTGGTAAGTACCTCAAAAATTTCACTTTTGAATGCATTTATTTCTAGTTTTAAGAAGTAGAAAATCAAACTTTAATGCTAGCACATGCACTTGTGCACACTAGTGAAGCCTGAAAAATGCGTTAGCATCAAAGAGAGAGCATAAATGTTGATAACATTATGCACTAGTGTGTTGAATGTGTTAGCATCAATGTGAGAGCATGTGTGTTAGAGTGCACATGCTAGCCTGTGTGCACTAGCATTGAAGTAGACGCGTTAGCATTGAATGCACTAGTGTCAAAGTGTATGCACCAGCATCGAAGTCTATGCTCTAGCATCTACATGCATGCACTATCATACCAAAGGGTGCGCTAATGTAGTTAGAGGCTGTTTAGGAAGAATTTAGGGCGTAAAAGTGAATAAATGATGTGTAACGAATGTTTCATAGCGATTTTTAGGAGAGACCACTAGCATTGGACATGTGAGAGTGTCATGGGTGGTTGCGGGCCTTTCAGAGGAGATTTTTGTGATGTGAGGAGAGAGGATTAGCTGTTCTCTTGGAGGTGAAAGGGTTATATTACAGAGTTGCCCCATATAATACTGGATCATAGCTTACTGACTGCACTGGCGAAGTGATGACATAGTGAGAGTCAGATGTTCTGGCTACCGACTGGGGAGATGAAAGTCACATTAGAGGTTGTGTATCAGATGTTGCAGGTACTGATACAAGGGAGTTTGGATGAGTATGATGGGAATGTTTCCCATATACTAGCACATATTTGGGATGTTTTATTGCGACATGAGAAACCCAGAGAGGGGATGACAATACACTTATACCGATGTTTCAACGATAGGAGGATAAGTCGGCTTTCTATATACTTGATGGTTCTTATCAGTGGTTACTTATTACATGATAAGACATGTACACACTTCCAGCTTGGTTTGATAGGAGTTGTTGTGAGACTGATGGCTAGAGAGATATTTTTGCGGGGTCAGTGTATACCGACACATTTGTTCAGGGATCTCCATTTGAAAGCATACAGGGGTATGAGGAGTTTGAGTCATGTTACCTTATTACAAATATGGTCATGGGATCACATTACCATCAGATGACCACTAGGTATACTAAGATCCATATTGCCATATAAGCCATAATGTAGAGGATGCGAGATAGTGGGAGCATGCCATAAAGGCCATATGGGAGATATCTCCTTTTGTAGGTGAGATTTTGATGATTTACAGTTACGAATCATGATTTGGAGGGCATACAGGTTATATCAGTGGCCTATAGATGTGTTTGAGTTGAGTATCATAGAGGTGGACCACTTCATTATAGGAAGACATAGCCATATCATGGAAATGTATAGGGTGGATATAGTACAATGCCAGTTAGGAATTATATAGGGATTCCGAGTGGAGAGATCTAGTATGCGTATGTAGCACATGAGACTTTTGACTTTGGGCCACATATCAAGGATTAGGTGGTGAGATAGAGATTTTTTAGAGTCATCCCATAGGCATGGGATCCTCGAGAATAGATAGTGGATCCGGGTATGACCATTAACTATGCTGCATGGTAAACGATGATCATGCTAAGGACGATCACCATTCCTCAAGTAACTATAATAGTCGGGATAAAAACAACAACAATAACTAGGGGTGGGGGATAACCATTGAGAGATAGGTTCAGACTTGGCCAATAGGAGGCAAAGGCACATGGACAAGCCCAGGGAGAGGGTCCATAAGTATAAGTAACATAGGGGCCACTCGTACAGGGTTAAGGTATGTACATGCAAATGTTAGTGGCCCAGGTTATACAATAGGTACCAATACAACAGGTGGTATAACACCTACTGTAGCAGGTCTTACAACATGTACCATAGTAATACAAAAGATACCAAGATAGGTACCTTTATAGCTTTCGCCATTGCCACCTAGAGCGGCAAGTCCAAGTGTTTTAGCAGGACAGGGGGATGGAGGTGATGGACGAGATGAAGTGGGTTACTAAAGGGACCACCATAGGTAGTGGTGTTAGGACCAACATGTGGGTTATTAGTGGCCTTATTACAATCAGAGAGGGACAAGGTCATGTTGCAGGGAGATGTAGAAGTTATCATAATGCATATATTGTAGAGGTAATTGGATTAAAGAGCTGTAGAGCATATTACTCTTAGATAACAATGCACCACATATCGAGATCAAGTCACTACAGATATGGATCAGGTGAGGATTCAGGTGCAATAAATTTCATCACAACAAGATGATCTACAACGTGCAATGATAGCCAATTGTAGACACAAAATCACACACATACTAGTATTCTACTATACCACAAAGTATTTTGTTTTATATATGGATCTTGAGTAAGAAAATTATTCATTGGTGACACACTTCCTAGTCCATCCGCTTACTTTGATTTATTCTATTATTTTTACCTCTCACATTTTTCACTTCTACACCCTATTTTGGTAAGGTCATAGGGATCCCTGTCAGTCAGTCTTATCACCATTTTCATCAGTTATCTCAGGACACTAGCACCTAGGTGCTTCTATCTAACCTAGGTCCTCCTGTCCTCTTTGTTTTTTTTCACATTTTTTACATTTTGGTTGGCCTTTTCAGTTTTCTTACTCCTATCCCAAGGTCCTAGTCAGCATGTTGTGTCACTAGTGTCAAAATTCAAACAAGATATCCCTATATAAACACAACATACATACCATTATAAGGGAAGGAAATTTTATCAAGGGCTATCTATCTACATACTATCAAAGGGACTGCATTTTGGCTTATTACTCTAGATACACTGCATAGGAAGGGGAAGTTTCTGAATTCCATCCACACATATTGCATTTTATCTAGCTAGATCCGCTATCTTTATGTCATTGGTGTGAGGGAAACCTAAGCACACGATTCTACACACACATAGAACTACATGGAGTCTGAGATGTAGTGCAACACTCAGTTTTAAGTTCACTCTGTCGGGTGATCACTGGGGCCAATAAATCTCCCCATTTGCATCTTTCTTTTTTAGGATTTGATGTAGTTTGGGGGTTTTATAGGGTACTATTTGTTTTGAAGGTTACCAATGAACTTGGTGATCTTCTAGCGGCCTATAGGCAATCAACAACAAAGGATAGAAAAATCCTAGCGACACTAGAAATATCAGGTTCTGAAACTCTATGCAATCACATCTACCTACAGGTGGTGTTTAGCACCAAGATGCCATCACCCCTACCAAGGCACCCCTTTCCAAACTAGTTTGCAAGTTATAGAATTCATATTGATAATTTCCAGCATTCTACCTAGCCTATTCATCAGTTGTTCTAGTTCGGGTATACTTTGGGATAAGAAAAAATCAGATAAGTTCCCTATCTCTCTCATTTGCTTACATAGTTACATCTTTGAGGTGCTTAGCATTTGTATTTTATTGTATATCATTGTAGTAAATCTGAAATAAGATTTAATAAGAAACAATATTATGATTTTATTAAATCATTTGGTGAACCTGTTTCTTAGAACTCCTTTCCCTAGGATCCACTAAACCCTAATGGCTAAAAGTAGATCTTCCTCTCTTAGGAAAGCTATGCATCATGTGAGTGTTAATCCTATCCTTGATGATGTTGTTGAGGCTGAATTGTTTGATCTTTATCGTTATGCTCAATTTGATGATAATGTTCAAATATTGCTTGATGCTAATGAACACCAAGTTCCTACTAGTTTTGAACACTCTACTCTCAACATTATTTCTAAGGAGAATTTTTTTTCTGGATGTAATCCTTGTTATTCCATAGGCACCAGGTCTACTCCACATTCTTCTATTTCTGCTGAAACTCTTGATGATGCTATTATCGATTATATGCTTGGTCTTGATTGTGATACTGTAGAAAAAAATCATGATGAAAATGTACATGTGCATGATGCTATTTCTCATACTAGTCAGAATGAATGTAAAGTTGTATCTCATACTTCTTTTATTTCTGAAAATGTTTCTAATGATTTTAAAGATACATCTCATGATAGTTCTTCTCCTACTTCACTATATGTTGATGACTCACTTGATGAAATACTTGCATGTGAAACTTTTTTTGATACTGATTATATTTCTGAGCATGAACATGTTAGTGAATATTCTACTTCTCTTAAGACTGTTGAATGTGAATTTTCCACTCCACTTTCATCTACTTCTGAGGTTGTTTCTGATGGAATTCATGATGATTCTTCCATTCCTACTAGCTCACCTCTTATGGTTTCTTCTGATTCTACTGCTAGTATTTTTGCTAATATTCCATGTTCTTCTCTACCTCTTTTCTCTTCTTATCTTGATGATATCCACGTTGCTTCTTTTATTTCTCCTAGTGTATCACCTCTTATTTCTTCTGCATCTACATCTAGTGTTCCCATATCATCTTCATCTTCTGCTTCTTCTTCTCACATTCCCATGATCACTCATAATGGCAAGCTTCAACCTCTCAATGTGCCTCTCACATCTTCTATGATTCCTCCACATGATATTTTATCACTCATGCATGTTTTTGGTCAGTTGCAATCTCAAGTTCAATCTCTCACTCTTGAAAGCAAAGCCTATTATGCTTCTATTGATAATAACTCTCTTCATGGAAATCCTATTCCAAAGAAAATTCACAATTCAGCATTTCCTAAGGATTTCATCATGCCTACATTTTCATGTTTCAATGGCACTGGAAATCCATATCTACATCTTAAGCATTATCATTTAGCTATGGCTTCTTATTTGAATGATCGATTATTGCTAAAATCCTTTCCGTCATAGTCTAGTTGATAAAGCTCTTCAATGGTACACTCATTTTCCTTTTGGATCTATTAGTACATATTGTGAAATGGAAGATGATTTTCTTAGACGCTTTATGCTAAACAATGGTCCTAGAGTCACACATGATCACTTACCTAGCTTGCATCAGGGAAAGAAAGATCCTATTCTTGATTACATTTTACGCTTTAATTCTTGCATGCATCGGTTAGTATTTCAACCTATTGATCTAGAGAAGCAATTTATCTTTTTTCATGGCTTGATTACTGCTTTAAAAGAATGATTACAATATGATACATGTGAATCATTTACACTTTTATGCTATAAGGTCATTGATCTAGAACAAGATTTAATTACTACACATGTTATAGATCATCCTTCTACTCCTACTTCTGCATCATCTCCTACTTCTTCTCCTCTTCCATTTGTTAAGCATCCTCCAAAGTATCCATCTCCTCCACCTCATAAGCATATTCCATCCCCTCCACCGCATAAGTGTCCTCCATCTCTGCCACTGCGTCGCTCTCCACCTAAGTCTTCACCATCTCCTACTTGGGATCCATTGCATTTCTCACATACTACTAAGCCTCATGATGTCTTGTGTTCTTACTTGATAAGCACTTAATTTTTTGCCTTCTAATCAACATCATCCTCCACATCATTTGCATAACCAATGCGATCATCCTTATTGTAATTATCACTGCATCAATGACCATCGTGACAATGACTATCCTCCCCTTCATGAAAATTACAACAATTAGAAGATAATGGTGTCATTTCATTTGGATCTTGCTCTTGTGAACAGTCTGTTTCTCCAATTCCGCACAAGTGTGCTTGCTACTTCGGTTCACTTGTCTCCTCCTCCCACTTCTAAGGTCGTCATTCATCCATCACCTAAATGCCATTATTCATGCACAACCTCCACCTCACTCATCCACCACTACATCATCTCATCCACCACATAGTGCTCCTACTTCACATTGGCTTCCTAAGCCATCAACATTTGTGCTTCCTACCACTGCATCTCCCATCATTGGCACCATCTCATCTGACATTCAGTTTGGCTCATACACTCATGTTGCTACCACTTCACATGCTTCCACTGCTCCTCGCCGCCCTCTTCATCTTTGGTAGGTGATTTTTCTCACCTCATTTCCTAATGATGCACTCATTTTATTATGGTTCTTACATGACTATTGAGGGATCTGTTACAATAAGAACCCCACTTCATCTTTGCACTATACACTTCATTGATCTATCTATCTAGCATACACTATCAAACCATTTCCTGATGATGCACTCTTGTTCTATGGTTCATTCTTGATTGTTGAGGGGTCTTATATAAATGAACCTCATCTTCTTACACATACGTTGGGGGGAATCACTCTTCTTCCCCCCTCTTCATCACACTTACACGTGATTACATATATTTTTACGATCATTCCAATCACATTATTTATTCTATACATACATCTATTACCATTTATCACATATGCATTGATACATACTATCCAATTTTCACACATTACCTATCTATATATGTCCTAATCAACATCATCATCCATTTATCAATATCATCATTTACGTAAATCAATCATCACACATTTACCAACATATGAATATAAAAATCATCGCATCACATATATAAAAAATATAACACAACACAAAAATGCCAATCATCCATATATATATATATATATATATCATCAAAAATCATCGTTGAAAAAATACAATCACTGGGGGCAAGCCCCCATGCATCACTACATCAATACATGTCATACATCATCATCACTATCACTATATACAACTACAGGAGCTCTAGAACTAGATGCTTCACTGCTCAATCTATGCCACTGGTTGCGGCCCCTATATCTCTCCACCTTCTCCTCCATAAATGCCACTCAACTTGACTGCTCTACGAATCGTCCCTACAACTCTACATACTTTGTGAACACATCTTGTGCTAGGGATCCTCCTCTTACATCCTCTCTAGCTCACCGAGTCTTTGCCTGTGCCTCGTCACACTCACTCAATAATATGGTACATGTAGCCACTGCTATCACCACTAGCTCAAACAAATGGGCATGCTCACCTGTAATAGCATCTACTCACTCCAACATCCCACCTCCCATGAGCACATCTAGAGGTACATTCCGTGTTAATGTGCAGATCAATGAATCAATGATCAAGGACAAATCCACATCACCTATAATCATATAGTACCACATTAGTTACTGCATATGATGACCACAATAAATCAACTAAGTGACAATCAACAACTAACAACAAACAAATACTCATGCTCTGTTATCGTTGCTGATATACCATCACCATCGGGGGTAGGTTCCTACCCCTCTGCTCCTCCAACTAGTGGTGCTCCCACCACATCCACAACAACTGAAAATAATAACACCCATCGGTGCACTGCCCACCATGCACTATATGCCTTGGTACATCCTGCATCATCCACCTGTATCGGCTCTATGGCCGCATCCATCTCATCTATGCCAGGGGGCACTAGTTGTGCTCATGTAGGTCCTGGTCTTTCTCCCGGCCTCCTCAATGCTCTCATCACTTGCACCCATATACATGGCTCTGGGGGAACATCCTAAGCTGCACCAAACTCTCATGACACATGCTCTGCCTCAAATATATTGATCACCCCTGGAAACCAATCCTCCAACCACATAGTACGTTGAATACATCATAGCTCTACTCCATCCTTTGACCATCCTCCATAGTCTCGATATGGCCTCCATATAATGACCCCTGGCCCCATATAATCAAGCATAACTCTATAGGTAGTAGTATCTAGTCTCCTACTACATGTGCATGTCTACCTCGGTGCAAATATCTCAGGCCTTGCCCAATCAGCTCGTGGCCCACTGAGTGGCCTCAATATCATAATGTGCTCATAGGCCCATACATGTAACAATGTGGTGGATCCAAGTCCACCCCCATGGTCCTCCTGTGTGAACCTATATAGATCTCTATACAAATGTGCTAATACACATCATGCCCATGCAAATCTAGTCCCATCCTCCTCTATACATTGACAGATATCATGCATCTTATACAAGATGCCCACACCACCACCCTCCACTGCCACTGATGAAGCAATAACTACTGCAATGAACTTCCGTAATCATGGAACACCTGATCTCAATATGGCATCTAGGCTAATATGGGTCTCTATCTGTACCCATGTCCCTATAAAGTATCACCTAGCTACTCTCATCTTCCTCTGAGCATCCTCTATGGCCATCACCTGTACTCTCTCACCCACAACTAGTAGTTGCAATATGTGATATACATCCTCTAGGGTCACAGTCATCTCCCTAGTAGGTAACCAAAAAGTACAAGTGTTTACACACCATCTCTTCCATAATGTAGTGATCATCGACATATTGTGGGGTACCTCCCCCAATCTCTCTATGTGTACAGCCTGACACAGGTCTAATATATCCCACTCTGCATCCAATAAGCCCAAAGTCAACAACGTACTCAAGTTTCGACCTCCACCGAACTCCCTCGAATGAATATCCCTCTGCACAACACAAAACACCAAACAAAATGTGACATTAACACCTCATATACATGCAAAAACAACAAATCATACTACCAAAAGTCATCAAATTTCACATATATTACATTCTGAGGTCGAAACAACCTCCTGGGTTGCCAAGTGCCCAGGAGCAGGACAAGGCACCTAGGAGCAGGTCACCAGTGCTAGAACTGGGTGCTGGTGTCCCGAAGGATGTTAGTGCCTTCACTACTCTCACCTAGGTCAGAAAATGCCTAGAAATTCAAAAACTCAATTTTTGCAAACATAAAAAAAGTGACCAAATTTCATCAATTTTTTTGAAAATAACCACACTTACCAACTCATCTGTCATCCGTGCTGCCACGACCACCGCCACCATCTCGAATCTAGTCAATCTCACTGCTCTAATCTGTGGCATCATCACAAGCTTAGAGCTCAAATTCTCAATCAATCAAGGTTCAAATGAAGTCACTATTCACTTTTTACCATTACTATATATAACACTTTTCTCAATTGCCAATTTACTATAGTTACCATTCGTGCTCATTTTCCAACTAATACATGCCACACATGTTTTCTCATATCTTGAGCTTCGCTACTCCATTTTCTTCCCCGTCTATGCCATTTAGTTCAAAATTCCTCCTACCATCATATTGTACACATTCCATAATGCTATATTCCAATATGACACATTTTTAACTTGATATACACACAATTTTGTGACATCTACTATACTTCATTTTTCTCACTATTACATCATTTCACATCTACTTTCGGCTCAACGTTCATTCTTTCTACCACTCTCCCTTTCACTGAAAGGGGGGCATACAATTGGGATCACCCTATGATCCCTCTCAGGCTACTATGCTATCATTACACATTCCTAATACATCATTATCAAAAATTTACTCATACAACATGTGACATTTTCTACTACTTTCTATCTATTCCCCCTAATGACCTAATTTGGGGGCAAAAAATGAAAAATATCTCCATGAGTAATCTATCATATACATTCAATCTCAAAACAAGCATTCAATATTCAAATCAAGTCAATCAATCGGTACAAACATCACTTCATTATTCCTCCCAGATGACCTAACTTGGGAGTTACATCACTACTTTCCCAGATGACCTAACATGGGAATCATTTTTACATCACTTCCAGATGACCTAACATGGAAGCCATCTAGCACTATACATATCGTGACACCCATGGAGTGGGGGAATGAGACGTCATTTCCTTTCATATACTGCTCCTATATGGGTTATTCAACATGGATCGAAATGGAACAAAATTTGGTCTTTATCCATCTACAGTGGTTGGACCTTTTGAGGATGTAGTCATAGTTGGAGGGTAAAACTAGACCTCTCTCCCTAACACTCTTCCTTTAGCGGTAGGACACCAAAATCCTTTAGTTTTTCAATCATACAAAATCAGGTTGGGAACTGATCACTCCCTACCCTGTCAAATCTCCACCAACGACAATTCAAAATCTCAAAATCAAATCATCAATTTCTCCAAGTGCTCCTTACAATGGTTTGCCATCTCTATTTACGCCACATGGATTGACACACCAATCCATGGTTTGCCACGCTATATGTTCTCATATTCTGTGCGTACTTCTACAACATGGCTTCTCCAGACTTCTCATAGGTATGTTCCTTACTTCCTTTACACTACTAAAATTTCATTCAAATAACATAAAGGGGGGAAAATTTAGACACAAAATCACACACATACTACTATTATACTATACCGTAAAATATGTTATTTTATGCATGGATCTTGAGTAAGAAAATTATTCACTGGTGACACACTTCTTAGTCTATCTACTTGCTTTAATTGAATCTATTATTTTATCTCTCACATTTCTCACTTCTACACCCAGTTCTAGTTAGGTCATAAGGATCCTTGTCAGCTAGTTTTCTCACATTTTTGATCAGTTGTCTAAGGACACTAGTGCCTATGTCTAAACTTTAGCACCTAGGTGCTCCTTCTCCAACCTGGGTGCTCTTGTCCTCTTTGTTTTTGCTCACATTTTTGGTTGGAATTTTTATTTTTATTACTCCTATCTCGAGGTCCTAGTCAGCATGTCATATCACTAGTGTCGAAATTCAAGTAAGAGATCCTTATATAAAGACAACATACATACCATTATAAGGACAAACAATTTTATCAAGGGATATCTATTTACATACTATTAAAGGGACTGAATTTTGGGCATATGACTCTGCATACAATGTATAAGAAGGGGAAGTTTCTGAATTCCATCCACACATATTCCATTCTATCTAGCTAGAGCCCGCTATCTTGGAGTCATTAGTGCAAGGGAAACCTAAGGACACGATTCTACACACACACACACATATAACTACATGGAGTCTGAGATGTAGTGCAACACTCGGTCATAAGTTCACTCTGTCAGGTTACTGCCAGGGTCAGTATGACTCCCCATTTGGATATTTATTTTTTAGGATTTGATGTGGTTTGGGGGTTTTGTAGGATACTATCAATTTTGCAAGTTACCAGTGAACTCAGTGATCTTCCACTAACCTATAGGAAATTGAGAAAAAACATCACCCAGCCTGAGCTGAGTGCTCACCTGAAGCACGCAAAGGTACCAGGCCCCTCTTTAGATTTGCTTGTGTAGGATGTTAGTGTAATGAAGATACAACATATTTAGAACCATAAATAAGCATAAACATTCCACAAAGCATATTCCAGATCTAGATCTTAGAGAATCATGAATTAAATGATAACCATAATAAGATTAACCATGCAAGAACCAGTTACAGTCATGTTTAAAACCATTATCCATCCAATATACTCCATTATATTAAACACTGTAATACATAGAAGCTTCTTACATTACAAAGCATCACCATAAGTTATGCGTGTATCAGATCCAACAACATAACTCTACAATAATTCACTATTCAGCATCTCTCTCTAACTACACAGTTCACTACATATTTATAGGGGTGGGGACTTTCCCTTCACCACCTACGCACTTCCCAAAATAGGTCGCATGCTGATAATAGCCATGCACCTTTACAATAACATGCACACATGCAAGTGTGCTAATAATAGACATCCTATAGTTAACTGGAAGAAGTAATCCTATTATTATCTTGAACTCATGCATGGCGCTTATCAGATGCTCATTCCCAAAATAGCATTTGCATGTCATGCAAGTCTCCATCCCAATGTGTTCTCCACACGTTATCTTCCAAAAATAGCCCACATCCATGAAAATGGCTAAGTCCTGAATCAACTTGTCCTGTTGCACATTTCCTTTCCTATCCTTCCATGCCTTCAAGTATGCCTTGTTCCCACACGTGAATCCTATGTGTGTCTTCTCCTTAGGACAATATTGTCTTCTCAACATTACCCCACACTAAATTACATTGTCATCCTGACAATGGGGATTCTTTCTGATGTTCCCAAAGAATAAAGAATAAGAATGGAAAGAATATAAAGAATCACTGTACAAAAGAATAGACCTTTACTCTGCAACACCTTCTTCTTCAACTGGGAGGATCAATTCTGGATATTCTATTTTAATCTCAACCTCCAATGTCTTCATTCATCCAGTGTGGTCCTTGTCTTCTCTGGAATGTCTGTGGCAATGGCTTCCAATTCATCCTGAGTAATCTTTTCCTTTTCATTCTGTAGTACTTGGACAACATTGGCCATAATAGTCATCATTCCCTCTAGAAGATCCATCTTCTACGCTATGTGCTTCCCAATCTCATCTATTCTCTCCTTATGTGGGTCTTGAGCTGCTGTAAGGGCTTCACACTTCTGTTTCACAAGTGCCAATATTTCTGCGTGTCCTAGTGTCTCATCTTTCATGGCCTTTAGAACATCATTATCTTCAACCAGAGTTCTGATCCTTATCACTGCTTCTGGTGCCACACAAATATTCAGAGCTTGGTTGGATTTCTTCAGTTCATCCTTCAGAGTTTGGAGCAAATGCCTCATAATTTGAAATTTTCCTAACCACGGAGGCCCTTGCTCTTTCTGCTTCTTGTTCAGGATCCTTTGGCACTAGCATTCAAATTGGTCCATCTTCTAGCACCAAATCAACCAATGTGCGCACATAATGCATAGCTAAAGGAAACTTCTCAGGTACCTTAGACTCAAGATGAGGTCTTGCTTTCAGAATGTAGTCACCAATTTCTTCTTCCATGCTAATGAAGGAATCATTCTTATTCTTTTCTAGGTCCTTTTCTCATTTTAAATGTTATTTCTATAGTTTTTTCCTTGTTATCTTCAAGTAACACTCTAATGGTGGCAGCCTTATCAATGTTCCTCTGTTACACCTCTGTAGATACCTTAACCAAAGCATTTCTCACCTGCTCATCAGACATTAGAGTAGGCTTGACTGTCATGTGTCTACTTTGGGGTGCCTTCTTCACTCTCCTTGATACACAAGATTCCTTGCAGACATCAAAATATGGCTCATCCATATGGGTCTGCATGGACCAGGATAATTGTTTCCTTGTGCACATGGTGGCCATGTCTGGATCCATCAGCTCCCATCCATACAATTCCTTAAGGCCTACTGTGCTCTAAAATCAGGCGCAGATGATTTTTCTTGTGTCCTCAGCATAGCCCATACTTGGCACAACATATTCTTCACTTGTTCTCTTTGTTCTTGGCCCCTTAGGAACCTGAGTGCCAAGGTTTGGATTTGGCCCTTCTTCTTCTTGAGTAGTAACATGAGCACTAGGTTGATCTTGCACTGTCTCTTTTGCTTCCTTCATCCCTTCCTCTTCATCTTTCATTTCTTCATCTCTGGGTTCCTCCATATCTTCTGGTTGCACTGGGGTTCCAGGCATGCTCTCCTCAGACTCCTCCACCTCCTCATCCAGCTTCAACTTTCTCCTTCTCTTCTTCTCAAGTGCCTCTTTCTAAGGGGAGAGTCTAGGTGATCTTCTTACTGGCTGTGGTGTTCCTGCGCCTTTGGTCTTGGCTCTTCTGAATACCTTCTTAAACTGGATGCTCTTCAGGGACCACATCCACATCCAAGTCCTCTTCTTCTTCTTGTGCCTGTGGTGGAGTATCTGCATGCTCACTCTCCACTTTATCTGTGGGCTTCCTCTGGCCTCTATGATCCAAGCCTCCACTATCTTCTTGTTCCTCTTCCTCCTCATCTATCTGTATGGTCGCAACAGGCTTTGGAGCTGGCACATTCTCCATTGTGTGCTTTCCCTTAGGTGGCCCTGGGAGCATGAACTCATTCTCCACATACTTATTATTCTCCAGCCTAGGCTTGAGGTGAAGATATATGAGCATGGCTCCACTATCCCCAATAGCCAAACTTACTAGCTTCATACTTATGATGTCTGAAATGAGCCTCTCAATGTAGGCAAACTGACCTGGATATACATATGTTTTTTCTAAGAGTGTGGTAGTCACAATCTACCTTGTCTGCATTGAAGTTCAGCCTGCGCGCATCAAAAAATATGTGAACTAAATCCTGGAAGTAGCACACTGTGAAGGCATAGGGAAGTTTGCACCATGGACTCCATGTCCCATCCTTCATTGAAAACCATGTGATGCAGAAGTGTTGATACACCATGAACTGTACTACCTTGCCTACTACCAAAGGTAGTTCCTTTGGAATGCACCATTCCTCCTCAAATGCTGCGCGAAGTTGGTCATACCACATTTCTGCCCTTTTCTTGAACGGGCCACTCATTGATCCTTCACATAAATATTTCTTGAACCTTTCCGCGAGGGACTTCTTCTCAGTGGGGTATTCCCAAATTTTATTCTTTGGCCCATTAGGCACTCCAATTTCTACAAAAACAAGAGATAAGCAGATGATGCCAAAACTTAGCTTTTCACCTGCGCGTGCTTCCTCAACAATGGTTTCTACAATATAGCCTGCTAAGTTGTAGATTTCTCCCTCTTTCATCTTCTTTGCAATGTATAGCCACATTGTATTTACCTGTGACCATCTCCCTTGATCATTCATCTTGGTGAGAAGATGCGTGACTGCCTGCACCACATGGTACTTCCTCAATCTATAGATGTCCATTCTGTGGACCCTTGGTATACCCCAACTCCTTGCTTGTGGCTATAACCACTGCTTTATCAGTCATATCACTAACAATGTTTGTCCATGTGCCCTTCAATCTTGTTAATGTTGCAATTAGGGATTGTTGTGAGCCTAACCCTTCATCCGATGAAATAGAAGAAGTCCTCATGGACTCTACTCATAAGCCATTGGTATAAAGGTTCATATTTTCCAAAATATGGGAGCTCATATAGTTGATAAACTCCTACCTGCTTAAGAAAATTTTCCCCAGCGTCATCATACACTGGCATATCTTCCACCATGTGCTTGTTGGTCTTCTTATTTAGCAAAGTGTCAAATCTCCCTTGTTATTAGTGGTGCGGTGGTTGTAGTCATTTAATTTACATCTGCGGATGTGGGAATCTCAATCTTGTCTGACTATTACTCCTTCTAGGTACTGCATCTCTTAAAAATTACTCTCGGGAGCAATTTCAACCTCAACTTCCACCTTTTTCTTTCCTTTTGTGCCTGTTGCAGGTGCTTTCTTTGGTGCCATCGTAAAAATCCCACCTTTTGTCTTCTGTGTTGAGTAAGTTCAAACCCTAGCTTGAAATCACATGCCCTAGCTTGAAACCATGTGCCCTAGCTCCTTCTCAATGCTTCTGCTTCACTCAAACCCTTCACCAATGGGGACACAAGCCTTTTCCGCACACAAATCTACTCTCCACATCTAGTTTCACAACTCTCCACACCTCAACATGATTCACTTGGCTCGGTTGCACTTAGCTCACTTGAATACTTGTGATTGCAAAGGTAAAAATGAACCCGCATCACGTCCTTATATAAATTTTCAAAAAGTTAGTGCATTCATTGCTCCTTCACCTACCAATAATCCTCTCATTAATTGACCATTTTCAAAATTCTGAAAAATTTCGTGTGGTACAATTTCACCCCAGCTATAACCTTCTAGCATGCCTTCCTACCCTCTGGCTACAAACTTCTCTTCTACGTGCTTCCATGCACTAAGTACCTCACCATTGCGCCCTCTCATAGTAGTTTCCACGGCCACTACTTACCTCATGTTATATTATCCCTTCATTCATTTCCATCTATGGTCTTCTTTGGAAGTAATCTCCTTTCTAACAACTCCTTTCCATACTTGAATAACACCTGTAACAATTTATTCTCATGTGTACCCATTTGTGAATAACAAATAACAACCACCCCACACCAATGGTATGCAGTCCTCTGTGCATAAAAATACTTCAGATTGTAATTAGCTTCTAGCGCGCAAACACACTTATTACACAAAACACCAAACTAAATTGACAAAGCATAGTGATGAAGAAGGAAATACATTAAAGGAAATACAGAAAGGGAAACATATACTAAATGGCAAACACTGCCTTATTACAAACACCAAGAATATTTTTTTATAGTAGGCCTTCAGCCTACTCCAGTTAAAGTAATCAGGTAACCACATTCCATCAAGTGCCTCTAACTGGAAAGTGCCTCCAACTAGAAAGTGCCTAATTCAAGTATATGAGTGATAGCATACGGTCCTAACTAATGCACCTTGAGCTTTCCTGGATGGCACAAAACTTAGAATCATAAAGTAGTACCATCTGTCCAACCTCAAGCTTCTTGTCCCTGATGTGTCGGTCATGCCATGCCTTCTTCCTGGCCTTTTCCTACTTCTAACTCCAACGTGCTATGGCACGCCTCTCATCCAACTGTATTAACCTGTCAATTCTTTCTTCTAATGCTTGCTCATCAGCTAGACCTCCAGCGTGTGCAATACACAAAGAAGGTAACATGAATTCCATAAGAAGAACTGCTTATGTGCCAAACACCAACTGAAAGGGTGTGGCCTTATTCAACCTCTTGTAGGTTGTTCTATATGCCCAAAGTATAACAGAAACTTTATCATCCCAATATTTCCTTCCAACATCACAAATTTTTGTCAAGGTCTAGCTCAATATCTTGTTAAAGGCCTCAGTAGTACCATTTTCCTGAGGATGATAGGGTGTAGTCTTGTGGTGCGTAACCATAAATTCATCCAGTAATATCCTGATTGTCTCATTCAAAAAGTGTGTACCCCTATCACTTGTCAAGCTCAGTGGACATCCATACCTAGTAAGAACATTTTCCCATAAGAACCTGGTTGTTGTAGCTATTGTACAATCCTTTGTAGGTGCTACTTCTACCCACCTTGTAAGATAATCTGTGTAAGTGATGATATAGCGCGATCCAGTTCTACACGTGGCTGGTGAAATAGGACCTACAAAGTCTATAGCCCATTTCTCAAATGGCTCTGCACTAGCAATAGGCCTCAAAGGCATTTCATCTCTTTGCCTAGGTTTTCCAAGGCACTGACAGTGATCACACACCTTACAATACTCTTTACAATCCTTGTACAGGGTCTCCCACCATAATCCAATGAGTAGAATCTTGCGCGTGGTGGCGTCACCTGCATAGTGCCCACCTACAATACCACCATGAGCCTCTTCCATGATATCTGTGTGCTCATGTTCCAGTACACACCGTGCAATACTTCATCTCGGCCTAGTTTGTATAAATCTCCACTGATCAACATAAAGGGTGTCACGTGAATTGCAATTTGTTTCTTCTCCAATGCTTTCATTCCTTCTGGTGCCATACCCATGTGTAAAAAGACAACAATATCCTCCAATTCTGAAGGTGCGTGATGTAACCTGTACAACTGTGCATCTGACATTGTATCTTCAATTGTCTATGTGTCCTCCCCTAACTGAATCCTTGATAAGTGGTTTGGGCCAGAATTACTTTTACCTAGTTTTACCACAACTGTGAAATCAAATTCCTGAAATAAGAGCACCCATCGACATATGCACCCCTATAAAATGAGCTTATTTACCAAGTATTTTAATGCCATGTGATCAGTATAGAATACAAAAGGTGTTGCTAGCAAGTACTGTCTAAATTTATGCAGTGCGTAGATCATCGACAAGGCCTCGTGCTCTGTTGTTGTATAATTCTTCTCTGCAGGAGTCAACTTTCTACTAGAAAAATAGATAGGATGATCTATAATACCTTCTCCAGGTTGAGCTAACACTGTGCCAATGGTTGTGCCAGAGGCATCCACATGTACATGAAATGGTTGGTTCCATGAAGGAAAACCTAGAATATGCATTGTTGTAAGTATCTCCTTCAATGCCTCAAATGTGCACTGCTATGGTTCTCCCCAATAGAACATCCCTTTTCCTTTTAGTAACTCTTCTAGGGGTGCAAAAATCTTTGCATATCCTTTGATAAAATTTCTATAATACCCTGTGTGGCCCAAGAATCCACGCACCTCACTCTAACTGGTAGGCTCTTCCAGGCCTACAATAACTGCAACCTTAGCTGGATCCACTAACAAACCTTCCTTGTAGATGATGTGCCCTAAAAAATTTCCAAAAGGTGTAGGAAACACACACTTCTTGATGTTTAAAGAGATGCTTAACTATCTACATCTTTCAAACATTAAGTGTAAATTGTCACAATGATCCTTAACAAGTCCATACACCATCCAATCATCCAAGTAAACCTGTAGGAAGTTGTGAATAAAATCTTGGAATGCTTGAACAACTATGCACGAAAATACAAGTAGGCACATTTTTCAAACCAAAGGGCATCACAGTATATGCAAAACTTCCCCATTCAGTGGTGAAATTCATCTTCTCTTGATCCTCCTATGTAATTCTAACCTGATGATACCCAGAGAATCCATCTGTAAAAGAATAAACTTCACGCCCTGCAACACCTTCTAATATTTCCTCTGTGAAAGGTGTAGGAAAAGGATCAATCACACATGCAACATTCAGTTCCCTGTAATCCACACAAATCCTAATCTGACCATCTTTCTTTATACTGATCACCATGGGGCTAACCCACTCTAATTCCTCTAGGGGCTTGATGATGCCAGATTTCAACATTTTGTCAATTTCTTCCTTAACTTTGACATGCAGGTTAGGGTTCATCCTGTAAGGTCTCTTCCTGACCAGGCATGCTCCTTCCTTTAGCTTAATATTCATCTCTCCTAATGACTCATGCACTCCTTTTAACTCATGGTAGCCCCTAGGAAATAAGTCCTGAAAATCCTGTAGTAACTCAATTATCTTTGCCACTTCAGAATCAGACCAATAATCCCCAATTGTTGCCTCCTTAGGTTCAACATCCATGCCAATGTTCACTTTCTTGGTCTTCATAGGTTCATGATAGGTGCACACGTTCTTATCCACACTGTCTAACACTTCACGCATACCTACTGAATGATCTATATCCATATTTTCTACTTCTTCATCATCCACTATGTAGACCATCTTTCCTTTTTCTTTCTCACAACAAGCACACTTAAGTAGTGTGGCATCTATCTCTTCTACTTCATCAAAATGTGCTCCTGAGTCTACCTCACCAAATAACTCCTGAATGAGTTCTTCAGTATTTGCACTGTCTCCCATAGTTAAGTGCTTTATAACCCTTAATGCCTCTTCCACCGGAGGTTTAGTAGAGAAGTAGTCAAAAGTCTGGGTCATTCCTACAATCAAGTCCTACCAATTTCTAGTCTCCCTATGCAGCTCTGCATAAACATACCAGGCTCATGCACAACCTTGTAAATTGGAATAAAGTTTGTGCACCCAAAGTGAAGGTGGTAAAGCTTCCTACCCCTCTGTCCAGAGTCTCTCACACTACTGAATGTGGTGTTGAACAGGTTGATTACCATGATACATGCAGATTGTAGTAGGCACATTTCTCCTGAAGAACCAAGTGGTTAGAGAAATTCTAACTTCATTCCATTCCATAAGATTATCCCTGTGAACCATCCACCAGTGCGCTGCTATCCTACACAAGGTATATACTAACATATTCCTTATTTCCACTTGATTTGTCCACTACTCCTCCATGATGCACAAGGAATACCATAGGATCTCCTTCTCTAGTGTACCAAGGTACATGGTTGTTACCTATCCTCTGAATACATCGAGGTTTACTTCTCCATGCAAATACACTTCTTACTTCATGCCCAACCATCTCATAGGTTCCATGTGCCCAATTGTCACAAGAAATACTTGTAGTATCACTGATAGAATGTGCATATTCCCACTGGAGGATTCCTTCCTTTGATGGCTCAAGTACTTCTAGGTCCCGAATGACGTGTACATAAATTTTGTTAAGGTCTTCCTCACTCAAAGGTTCAACATAAGGCACATATTTCCCATCTGTCAAAGGGATAATCACTCTTTCTTCTGTGTTCTCAAAACTTATATACCCCTTATTGAACCATAAATCAACATTATTTGCATAACACCAAGGGCACCCAAGTAGAGCTGGGAAGCTGTCTGATTCTGCAAGTGCTAAGACCTCAAAGTCCCCAGTGAACTTGGCCCCTTGTATAGTAATGGATGCATCCTTTAAAACTCCTATGGGAGTGGCCTTAGTTCAATTGGCCATGAACAATACATTAGAGGATGGCTGTAATGGAGGTATTCCCATATGTACCCATGCATCTAAAGTAAGCACATTAACTTCCACGCCTGTATCAATCAATATATTACTCAAGAGCCACCCATCCACAACAACATTCAGAGTGATCTCCTTGTCATAATCCAAGCTATGAGGGGGAAGATTAGCATGCAGGATCTTCCGTCCATTCTCAATACTTGCGCATGGAGTGTTTCCCTTTAGCCAATTCCCTAGTAATGGAATGATATTCTCCTAGTGCAACATTTTTCATACCTCTTTCAAGTCATCAATATCTGATTGAACTGTCTCTGCTACCTTCTTTTGTTCTAACTTCCGTGACTGTTCCTTCAAACACTATATTTTACCCTGAAGATTTTCTGAGTACCTCCTTGGTTTCTTGATAAACCTCCTTTTGATGTGTAGGATCTGGGTACCTTTCATGTAAAACTTCCTCTTTAATGATGGAAGGCATCTGTCGTAATGCCTCTCTGGCATGCGCAACTTTAATGCGTGTAGTAATCTTCACAGGTAATACCTTAGGTTCCAGTGCCAGCTTTGACATCCACTGTTTTTCCATAGTGCATTGTATTCTGACCATCCCTGCACCCTTGTTTTCATGTTTATACTGCTTGCTAAGATGCTCATATAAGTCTGGGCATTCCTCATAGATGTGATTCTTCCCACAAAAAGAACAAGTAATATTATGAGGACATTCACACCTGTAGTGGTCAGGAGATCTACATGTAAAACATGTTCCATGAGGGAACTCACCTCATCCACCACCATGGCCTTGGCCCTTGAATCCACCATGGTATCCTCGACCTCTACCATGACCTCCTTCAAAGTTCCCTCCATTCCAATCATAGTGTGCTTGAGTGTGATCATGATCATGGTGCTCACTTTTACCTTTAGAGTTATCTGATACTCCAGTCTGTCGCACACCAATATCTATGGCATCATGGATCTGACCAATCAACCTGTAGTCTTCTGTATCATGAGTCTTGGACCGGAAAATTTTACAATAACAAGATATGTTCTTCCTTATCACTTGTTGTAATAATGGGCTACGACTTACATCATGGTCCAAATGACATATCTCATAGTCCAGCAACAATGAACACACTGATCTACGAGGACAACTATCTTTGGTGTGCCCTTCCACTTCACAATTTATACACCAAATCCTAGTGCATGTCTCATGTGCTAAATTTGCCAATAGTTTCTCCAACTACTTTTCCATAGCTACAATCTGTGCCTCCAGGAATGGGCTCACTCTAGTGTCTATACTCATGACTACCTCAATGAGTCTACTTCAAGTGCTTCACGTGGGTCCATATAAGTCTTATGTGATAGTGCCCTCCTAAAAGGTGTGATCAAGCCCCCAATAAACCATTGTGCATGCTAGCTTGCATGAATATCATAAGAAAGTTTAGACAACAGTGTCTTGAAACATGCATCATGTTCCTGAATGCTCTCAATAGTGCCCTACTTAATATCCTTGAGCGCACTTATACTCTTATGCTCAAACTCAGGAATATGAAACTCCTTGAGGAAATCATCCTTTAAAATGCATAATCTATACACAAGTTTCAGGGTCAAACTTCCTATACCAACTTGTGTGCACATCCCTACAATGTACACAAACTAACCTTCCTTGACTCAGAAGTCATAACTTCCTGCCACAAGTATCTCACACATGTGCACGTGTTCAACAACATCTTCTATGATCCATCTCCATGTAAATATTTTAGGGTTGGTGTGGACCCTGCCCACCTGAGAGAACCTCCTGTGTTACCTTTCTCCAACCACAGATCCACCAAGAATAGAGCCACCTATGCCCCCTGATCCTCCACATGTAGCTGGAAGTGGACCAGTGGATGTACTTCCTTGTGTCCCAATAGTGGTACTAAATTGAACTCCTACAGTCTGCGAAGTGGTACTACTCCCAGAAGTGAGTCCAAAATTCTACGTGCTTGAGTTTTGTGCTGACGATGCACCTAAAAAGGTACCTCCAAACAAAAAAAAAGATGTTTTCCCTACCATAGATGTACTTACTATCTAACTTACTCCTACTCTTCTACTACCCAAACTAGCTTGCTGACTACTGGTTGTACTAGATACTGGAAATCCAAGTGCAAGGGCTAGGTTACTAGGTAGATTTAGATGCGCACCTGTGGCCCATGTCATCTCTACTAGTGCGCTCCCATGTGAGGCCAAGGAGGGTTCCCTATTATGCTTTCCCAAATGGGGGAGTTCTAGATGCTCTGGCTCCATGCCTCCTATGAGCTTCAAATCCTTCATGAGCCATCTCTCTCCTCAATGCCATCTACTCTGTAATATCACGTTGCTTCTCTATCTCCCTCTCGCACACCTCATTATACTTAAGCCACCTTTCTTCTCTCTGCCTCTCTACCGCTAGGTCTGCCATCTTTCACCAAACCTGTTCCTGCCCCCATGCGTGGTGGGGTTTAGCTAGCCATCATTTTTTCTTCCAAGTTTAGGGTTACCATCAATATTTTGATCGCTAATGGAATGCCTTGCAAATAAGTTCCCCTTGGATAACGTAAAAACTAGAACTCAGCTACCTCTAAGAAAGAATAAGTGGAAATTGAGTACTCCAAAATATAGCTATTCAAAACACCATGGAACCAAGTATCCACAATGCACATCCTAATAAGATTAGCATCATAGAGGGCATGAAATTCTCCCTATGTCCAAACAAGCATGCGATACCTCCAATTCCTTTTAGACGCATAAGCAACTAGCCACTCGTGTAACTCTACTAAAAAATATCAAAGAATCTCTCATATAGAAATTCATACAAATTTTTCTCTACCCACGCCTGTAGGTCAAACTCCAATCCAGTGCTAAAATTTCAAGCGTACTCTTCTTCCATAGCCTTTATCCACTCCTCAACACTTGTTAAGGTCAACTGGTACGTCTTCATCGTGAAACATCCTAAAAACAACTGAAAAAGAGGTCCCGGACAATGGAACCAATGATGCAGCCTAGAATCTACTATATAAAACCCAGAAAAACCTAGGTGCACTGGCACATCACCCAACCTGAGTTGAGTGCTCACCCGAAGCGTGCAAAGGTACCAGGCCCCTCTTTAGATTTTCTTGTGCAGGATGTTAGTGTAATGAAGATACATCATATTTAGAACCGTAAATAAGCATAAACATTCCACAGAGCATATTCCAGATCTAGATCTTAGAGAATCATGAATTAAATGATAACCATAATAAGATTAACCATGCAAGAACTAGTTACAGTCATGTTTAAAACCATTATCCATCGAATATACTCCATTATATTAAACACTAAATTACATAGAAGCTTCTTACATTATAAATCATCACCATAAGTTATGCACGTATCAGATCCAACAACATAACTCTACAATAATTCACTATTCAACCTCTCCTTAACTACACAGTTCACTACATATTTATAGGGGTGGGGAATTTCCCTTCACTGCCTACACACTTCCCAAAATAGGTCACATGCTGATAATAGCCATGCGCCTTTACAATAACATGCACACATGCAAGTGCGCTAATAATAGACATCCTATAGTTAATTGGAAGAAGTAATCCTATTATTATCTTGAACTCATGCATGGCGCTTATGAGATGCTCATTCCAAAAACAACATTTTACATGTTGCGCAAGTCTCCATCCCAATATGTGCTCCACACGTTATCTTCCAAAAATAGCCCACATGCATGAAAATGGCTAAGTCCCAAATCATCTTGTCCTAGCGCGCGTTTCCTTCCCTATCCTTCCACACCTTCAAGTATGCCTTGTTGCCACACGTGAATCCTATGTGTGTCTTCTAGAAATAATATTATGATTTTATTAAATCACCAAGGGGGATGTTATACCAGAGCTTATTAAAGTGTTTAGAGAGGTGGGTTATTGCAAATGTATGTACAAGGTAGTAGTACTAGAGAGGTAGAGAGCACTTGCGTTCAACTAAATATTAGGCAGCAGATCTATGAGGTCGCATCAGCCTTTGAGATCAGCTAGATTAGTACAAATGCCACAACCTAGTGGTAGGCTAGGCAGTCCTGATATGAGAGAGAGTCACTGATGATGACTCATGTTAGATGATAAATGATGTATTTTTTTATATGCCTCGTGATGAAGGCACATTTTTAATCAATTCCCATGATGGCATATTGAAATGTATATGATTTTGTCGAAATACCTTGATATATGGAAATTGTGGTTTGTGATATTTATATATATGATGGATAGTTGTTACACCCCATTTGATTATGAGATGTGTTACTTGTTGCATGTTTTATTATGAGTAGATGATATGATGTCATGAGTAGAGTAGATGATGATTTTATTTATCAGATGATGATGATGTAGCTTAGCATACATGTTGATAGCTTAGAATTTATTTTTTGATGATGTATGCTGATGTTATAAATAGATGGATGTGATAGAAATGTGATGATGAAATGATAAAAAAAAGTACAAACAATTAACACAAGTACAAAGAAAGAGTTGACAAATCTAAAACACATGCATGCTAAAAAAAATCATGGCTTACATAATAAACCAAGAAAAAAAAAACATGTAAAAAAATAAATTCATATAAGAAAACCAAATATGAATAAGAATTAATTCACACCAAAGTTAGATATGAACTAAGATGTTATTAATTCAGCCTAAATTGGTATATAATCATAAATTTTTTTGAGATACATAGAGCATTAATTAATATAACTAATTAAAAAAGAGATTTATCTAAGACAACATTTTAATGTACAAACAACAGATAAGTTAGCCACAAACAAGTAAGCAAACAATGAGTACTAATGTTAAAACTAACGAGTAAGAAAAAATATAACACAATTCACAATAACAATGTTTGAAGACACCCCTAATGTGTTCCATAGTGAAGAGATAAACAAATTTTGATTTCCCCTAGGTGATAGCTTAGAACGTGAGAGGATTGAATCAGGGCAAAAAGTAGAGCGATGCTTGGATACCCCAAAACAACTCTTGTCGGATCCCAATATGAGGCCAAAGCCAAGTGTTTCCCCCAAGCAAAGTTATATTGCGAAGGGTAACATGATTGATTTAAAGAATGCAAATGATTTGGAACAATCAGATGATGAAATTGGTGAAATAAGTTATATATTTGTGAATGTTTTTGTCAAATATTTTCAAAGTGTTTTATATTTTTTTATATTTTTAGAACAATTTAATATTGTTTTTGGGTTTTTATGAGACATATTTGAATGTTTTTGTTCTTTTGAGTTTTGGACCACATGCTAAAGAAGAGGAGAAAAGGGATTCCCAGGCCATAACCAACACGTTACACATGAACAAGGTAAGCAAAAACATGAAAAAAGGTGAACAAGAATGGTACACAATGGGCATGTCGACTTGAAAAGGAGAACACATGACACAAGGTGAAATGAAACAAGTAGGAGAAAAGGTGAAGTGAAAAAGCAAGTGAGTGCATTGATATGCCCCTAGCACAAGGGTTTCTCTTTAGAGACTCAGGAGTATAACTATTTTAGATGAATGGTGTTCATAGGATCTTTCCGTTCTTTTCGATACTCAGTAGATAGTTTGTATGCACCAGGTCCAAATTTTTCAGTGATAATATAAGAATCCAAACAATTAGGATTGAATTTTCCTTATTTTTCACATGGATTGGTTGTGTTCTTCTAATTTTATTTTAGGACCATGTTACCAATATTAAAATGTCATGGTCAAATCTTTCAGTTGTAGTTATAACACAGTCAATTCTGGTATTCTTGTAGATGATCTAAAGTTCAAATGTGTATCTCATTCTAGTAGCTCAAGCTCTATAAGGTGTGTGCAATGGTAATCCTCTTCACACACAAGGTGTTAGTGGGAAACACATAGGTAAGGAAGTTTGATTTCAATGGGTAATATGGCTTCAAATACCATATACTAGGGAAAAATGGGTAGCTTCTGTAGGAGTTCAGAAAGATATGTGGTAGGCCCAGAGGGTAGTGATACAACTGCATATTCCAATTACATCTATGCTTATAAAATTGTCTTTTCTAAGATGAATTTGATAGTCTTGTTTGAATATTTTGACTAACTGTTGCATTGTGGGTAGTAAGGAGTGGCCCATTGGAGGATATGATATTTTTTAGTTAATGCTTTAACATTCTTATTCTTGAAGGAGAGTACCATTATCAGTGACAATGGCTGGTGGGTATGCTGAAATGATAGATGATATGGTTGAAAGATGAACTTGGAGATATTACACTCTAGTGACATATGTAATAGGCATAACCTCAACCCACTTGGTGAAATATTCTAGTAGCAGTTATAATAAAAGTATGGCCATTGGAGGACTATGGGATTTATTTTACCAATTAGATCGAGCCCCCATTTAGAAAAAGGATAAGGTGAAGTGATAGGATGTAGAGGCTTAGGAAAGTTGCATGAATCATATTACCATGCTTTTGACATGCTAAACATTTCTTTACATAGTTACATACATGCTATCTCCATTGTAGGCCAATAACATCCAATGTGACATGATCTTATTTGACAAGAACCATTCTGATGATGTGTGTGCACCACAAATACCTGAGTGTACTTCAAACTGGCATTTAATTATCTTCATCTTGATTGAGACATATTTATAGAGTCCCATCATAACATTTTTGAGTATAAGGTGTTAGCAGAGGATAATGTAGCGCTGAGGAACATGTTGTGCCAAGGCTATTTTATTTTGATGAGTTCATGTTTGGAGGATAAGCTTTAGTTTGAATGAAGGTGTATATATCATGATACTAGGGGTGATCAGGAATAACAATCTCACAAACCATGGTAGACTCTCAATAAATTATATACAGGCAACCAAAATATGTTCAAAGAAGAATTCATTGTGAGTTTGATTAGTGTTGAACACAAAAAGGGATGCAATAGTTGTCCATGGTATATGCATTATCTTTATTTGTCAGATGAGGAAATTTGTTCAAAAGTGATCATTCGGAAATACCCTTTGAGACTATCGACCATACATTTGTAGGGTAGAAGCTTCTAATATTTAGCATGATACTCACCATTGACTTGCTTGAATATGAAAAGAGAGTCATCGAAGATGATCAACTCTGGTAGCCATTAGGAGATGGTGAAGCCTAGCCCTACCATCAATGATTCATACTCAAGTTTATATTATTGGTACATGGAAAGTATGATGTGATAATATTTAGGGATTATATCCCCATCTGGTGTGTGCATAAGAAAATCCCATAGCTCCCGAGTCCATGTTGGTTGTAAGAGCCATTGAAGAATAGAGTCCATGAAGGGACTATGTTAATGTATAATAGGTCTTCATTTAGAAACTCAAAGTGTAATGGTTGAGAATTTGATAGTTTCACTTCGAGCCAGTTGATCTGCCAATGCTTGACCTTTTATAGCTTTTTAATTTACAAATTCAATATCAAATTCACTAAGGAGTATGATCCAAATGGACATACTTCCTATTATCATTGGTCTTGAAAGTAAATACTTAATAGGGTTGACCTTAGAAATTATCTTGGTTGTATGATTTAATAAATAGTGTCACAGCTTTTGGAAAATGTAACGTGACTTCTAAACAATATTTCTCAACTTGATGAGTACTTAGTTTCATGCTCGAGAAGAGTCCTACTCAAGTAATACACAACTTGTTCCTAACCCTTGTCATTGTATTATGCCAATAATTCCCTAATGGTATGTTTTGTTGCACAAGTATATAACAACATAGGCTTGTGTTGTATTGGTAGTATTAGTCCCGATGACAGGGTCGAAAAATATTATTTCAACTTGGCAAAAGATTTTTGACATTCTTGTGTCCACTTGAATTGGATGTCCTTCTTAATTAGTTGATTAAAGTGATGACATTTGTCTGCAATTTGAGCGATGAAGCACCAAATAGACTGTATCTTATCTTGTAATCCTCTTAATTGACACATATTCTATGGAGGCTATATATCCATGATTGCTTTGAATTTGGTAGGGTCCACTTTGATTCCCCTTTGTGAGATGATAAATCCTATAAGTTTACCCAAAGATGACTCCAAAGAAATAATTTTTAGGGTTAAGACAAACCTTGTATTCCCTTAATCATGTTCAAAGATACGTTAGAGAATAGACTGGGATGATCAACTCTAGGTTTTTGACTTAACAAGTATGTCTTTGAAAAAGTCTCCATTATGTTCAAAAGAAGGTCATGAAAATTGACAATCATGGCATGCCGAAAGGTAGCACTAACATTTTTAAGACCAAAAGGAATTAACTTGTAACAAAATGTCCCTGATGGAGTTGTGAAATGTAGTCTTGTGCTGGTCTTATTCAACAATGTAGAATTTGATTTTACACCCTAAAAATATGTCCATAAGAGATAACATCTTGTGGCCCACAGTAGAACCAATGATCATGTTGATATTGGGAAAAGAGAAGTCATCCATAGGACATACCTTATCTATGTCACGGGATTTTATATAAATACAAATTCTCAGGAGTTTTATTTGTAATTGGTACCCATGTTGGATATGTAATTTGAATAGTCGATGGACCATATGAAGCCTACATCAAGTAGTTTTTGGAGTTCAAATTTGACAAGTAATGTGACTTTGGGATGCATTTTACTCAACTTTTTCTTGACAAGATTTGCATCTGGGTGCACCACAAGGTGGTGAACCACAAGAGAAGGGTTGAGTCCTGACATATCTTTATAATATGAAAAGAAGACATCTTGAAACTCTATTAGAATCTCTATGAAAGCCTTGATTTTGATTTTTTGAGAGACTAGCACCAAGATGTAGCAGTTTAGGTTGGTTTTTTGTCCCGATGTTGATAGTTGTTGTTTCTTCCACCGACATCTTAGAAGTGTCATTATATTGAAATGACGCTGTAGGTTTATCTAGGTAATCAGATAATTTTGGATTAGATTCTCCTCTTTCTAGCACCTCTGAAAGGTTTTCACTAGGAGATATGTCCTTTTCTTTCTTTTTATTTTTCAATTTTTGTCACTCACATAGTGCCTCAGAAAGGTTTTCACTATGCGATATATGATTTTTTATTTTTTCTATTATTGATTTATTTTTATTTTTGGACTAGATATTTCAATTTCCTCACCAAAGTAGGTAGTAACATCAAGGTTTATATCAAAACCCCTCTTATAATTTGACAAGGGAAAAGGGTCTTGAGCCTCAAGGAAATCTTGGATGGCCTCATCATTTTGAAACATGTCCATGGAAATATGACATTTCTAGTCCTAATCAATAAGGGAAGGGTAAACAACGCCAATGGTTCAGATGGATAGGTCTTCGAGAAAGAGTGTAGTTTCTGCAAGGTTCTCAAAGAGGCTATGTGTGAAATCAATCTCAACTTTGGAGTTTGAGTCCTCATCACTAGTCAAGACATTGAATATGAATGGCCTCTTCTCAAAGGTCTCATATCCTAGACCATGTTTGTAGAGACTAGATTTGATTTCAACAGGTTTGAGAGTGTTGTGTCTTTATGGGCCAAGTCCTCTTCCTTTCCAGTTCATATTTGTCATCATTTCATGTGCCTTAGTATAATCATAGCAAATTCATAGCAATTAGCCATATGATCCTCATATAGCATAAGAGTCATTAGTGTCTCGAATATGTCCCTATCCTCTAAATATCTGTATCGTCTCTGAAGAGTAGTTCCCATATAGTAAACTGGAGGTTCTCATAAGTGGGGAGCGTTAGGGTACCTATAACTGTGAGGCAATAATGGGAGTTAGCTAAGAAGAAATGCATTTTAAAGTGTGCACTTTCTAAGACCTTTATGAGAAAGCTTAATCTCATGAAATTTCTTAGACGTAGATGCTTTTGAAGAATACGTGGAGGCATGAGAGAACAATAAAATTTTAGGATCAATGAAGTTATCTCATAACGGGGATGTTGCGAGGTTTAGATAAGCTATCAACTATCTGGATAGTAATTAGATGCATTATACCTTTGTTCTAGGAGTTTAAAATACTCAAAGGGTTTATCATCAGACAAGACGTATGAAATCTTTTGCTATTGTGTACGGGAATTTTATACACTGATGGAAGGTGAAGGGCACATGGATTGCATCACGTGTATTCAAGGTCAACCCAGAAGGAGGTTATACAATGTTTCTACATCCATGACATGTCAAAGGGTGTCAAGAAGATTGAGGGCCAAATTGTATCGGAATGGTGATTAGTACCAGAGGATTTTTGCTTAGTGTTGTCATAACCATGAATGCTAATGACATTGGCATCTAAGTCGGTCTTTGTATGAATGAGACAACGTAACATTTTCATAGAACAAATATTTAAGGATTATCCATTTTCTATGAGAACTCTTTTGACCTTATGGTTTATTATGTATGATTCGATGTACGAAGAGTTATTGTTAAGAAGATTGGAGTTCAACATATCCTAAGGACCGAAAGAAAATATGGGACTTTTTGACAAAAGGTTGTCAATCATAGCTTGGAACTATTGAACATTAAGGGTAGTAGGAACACATGATTTGTGAAGAGCATGAGTGAGTATCTCTGGGAAGTTAGGTGAATATTTTAATAGACCCATTAGATAGATATGCACAAGCATGGTCTCTAAGTATTTTATGAGGTCATACTAACCAGATGTAGAATATTTAGCATTGGAGGTTGACTTATGATTTGAGGGAGTTGTAGGTTTGGAAGTTTGAGGATTTTTAGAAGACATAGATGGTTGGTTTTCCACGGGAATCTATATTTTATTTTGATGTGTGGTTACAACATTAGCCGGAGGTTTGAATTTGATGGTGGTGACTATAGGAGCCAGGGATTTTTTTAGTGGTGAATATTCCAATTTAGAAAAAAATGAAAAGGTAAATTTTCTGGCGCTAGTCATTGACATGTTCGCCTAAAATTGAAGTTTAAATTTTTTTAGGGGTTGGCTTCACCTACCTCTTTAAAATGTCCCTTATATAATCCTATATTATTCACCAGGTAGAACATTACTTGCTAACTCATACCACCTAGGGGCATATCTATTATCAAGTACACAAAACTTGCAAAGTAACAGAGGCCAGCACACAAAAATATAGTTTTTTAGACAAAAGCATTCAACTAACACACGATAAGAAGACTCTATTGATGGGTGAAAATAAGGCTTTGTTGACATGTGATAAGAAGGCTCTGTACATGGGCAAAAAGAAGATTCTATTGACGGGAAATAAGAAGGCTATGTGGATGGGTGACAAGAAGGCTTTGTGGACGGGTGAAAAAAGGCTCTGTTGATGGGTGACAAATAAGATCTATTGACGGGTGACAAGAAGGCTCTGTTGATGGGTGATAAGAAGGATATATTGATGGGCGACAAGAATAACATTCTGATGCGTGATAGGGAACTGTTGTTGACATGTGAAAAGTCTTATTTGTTGATGCATGAAAAGGTGTGTTTGTTGATGGACAACCAAGAGCTTATCTGACTCGAATTTATCATGTTGAGAACAATGGAAGCTGCTTGTGATTAGAACACCCAACAAGTTACAAAAAAAAACAAAATTATCTGTTCAAGTATTTTGGAAACTCTGCTAGTTTAGATACTGTAACCTCTAGCACCCGTAGAGCTCCCACTGAAATCAATCAGAGCACAAACTGTGTGGAAGGTGTTATTGAAGTGGACATGCATTATACTCACTATCAACCAAATGAAACCTATAATGATACTATGCCAGGGCTTGAATATATTCGACTAGTGCAGGTAGAGCTTGAAGATATTCCTATTGATGTGCAACCAGGAGTGCAAAATGCAATACAAAATTCAAATGCAAATAGTGGTTCACGGAAAAAGAAACCTGATGATTGTGATATTCCTAAAAGCTTTGCACATAAAAGTAAAACTATGAATACGAGCAAGAATATGTGGACACTTGGGAGGACATTCAAGTTTGAATGGGTTTCAAAATTTCCATTTATAAAACCTGTACAGCTAGCTAATTCTGAAGAAATTTCATCAGAATGTACATGTATAATATGTACGTGGAAATTGGGAAGGCAGCAAAAAATGCAACTGAAGTTGGACACAATTGAAAAACACTGTGGAAAACAATATTTCACTATCACTGGGGAAGATGGACCAGAAAATAAAAACACACAAATGGAAAACTAAAAAATAATGCATGCATGTGAAATATGCGGCAGAATATGAGGTAGATCAGAAAAGACACAAACTTCTCATAGAAAATGGTGGAACGATCACATCGCAAATTGGTAAGATGAATCAATCAAATTTGCATGCTAAACTCATATAATTTTCTACTTTATTCCACATCCTTAAGAAAGGAAGACCGATTTTAGATTTCATTGATTTCAAACCTTAGTATCAATATAATGGAATGCATAATGTTCCCCTGTCTCATTGGTTAGAAAACAGTGCATGGGAAATGGCTAAATGCCTTGCTATGATTAAGAAGGAAGATTTGAAAGAGTGTGTAAAAAATGCAAATTTTATCTCTTTGTCAATTGATGAAGTGACAGTTGTTGACAACACTGCATGGGTATGTATCCATGTTTACACTTTATAAAATCATTTGAGGACTCCGCATTTGTTGGGTGTTCAGAAAATGGTTGAAAATTGCAATGCAGAAAACCTATATAAACTACTTATTTCTCTTTTGAAAGAAATTACTGACATGACTGCAAATGAAATTTGCTACGAAGTTGGTATGCGTGGGAGCAGATGGTGCATCAGTCATGCAGGGTCATAGAACTAGGCTGTGTGTTCGATTGCAAACATCAGTCGCCCCTTATATGCTAGCAATTCACTGTATGGCTCACAAAATGAATTTAGCATATAAAATCGTTAGCAAATACGAAAATGTTGCAAAAGTAGAAGACCTTATAAGAGACTGCATGCCTATATGGAAAGAAGCCCAAAGATATTTCTTGAGTTTCAGAAATTTTCCATAGGAATTATAGATGGAAAAAAACTTCTGAAGGATGTTGAGACAAGGTGGATTTCGTTGTATGAGCCTGCATGTAGAGTACATGAGGAGTATCCTTCATTGGTTTGTTTCATGCACAAATGTCTTCATGAAATTGACAGGGTGAGGGACTTGTTGTTTTGTCTAACTGATTTGGAGACATTGCTTACATTGGTAGGCATTCTTCCAATGTTGCAGGAGATCAATACATTGATGAAGCATGCATAGGGGAGATTAACCTATATTGTTGATTTTATACGGATGAGAAAAATGGTATGTATGAGTCTTGATGCCTTGTACACTTCCCCGGATAGTTTTGATACACCTGTATTTGATAACTGGAAATTTTTATTGGATCTTAACCATCCCAATAACTTTTTGAGATTTAATATCCATGATCACCTTTGTATCCATGTTAGCGGGAAAGAGATACCACTACACATTCTGTAAAAAGTAAAGACATTACATCAACGGAAAAAGAATTTCTTGTGACACAAAATCTCTTTGATTATGTAGTAATTGAAACAAGAATAAAACTCAGAAAAATTTACAGAATCCTTAGCATCAGAAATTAGAGAACGTTTCAGTGAAGACAAAATTCTTGAAGCCATGGGTGTGATGAATCCAAATTTTTGGAATACAGAAGGTGGTCGTGCTGATTTTGTAAGTAAGCTTTTCCATAAATACATGGGTACAATATTGGATCATTTCAGCAAGACATCAGAGGTCAAGGGTATTGAAATAAAAGGTATACTGAATGTTGATTTAATAAAGACTCAATCAACTAATTTTGTAACGAAAATGAGGTCACAGTATAAACTCTTAGATGAACCTTCAAAGAGTGGTGCTATTACAAGGCTCTGGTGAAAAATCTACCAAAGTAGTGTGTTACAGGAAGACATTAGTGAATATTTTTGGTTGTATGAGTTGTGCCAAACAATGATTTTGGGATCCATGGAGGATGAAAGAGTTTTCAGTGCTTTATCTTTTATTAAATCAAAACTAAGAAACAGGTTGGATAAAAATATAAAAAGTTACATAAGGTGTTATGTTTCTCGCTACTCTTTGGAAACCTTTCCTTTTGACAGAGCTATTGCGCATTGGAATTCCCTTGCCGAAAGAAGAGGTGTAAATAATACTGCTACAAGTCCAAGTAATCTCAACAATGAGACTGGAAGTGGTGCATCTTCAAACTCTGTGGATGTAAATATTGAATATGAAGAAGTTATTGAAAATGGATTGTTTCAGCTTTAAATAGGTATCACCTTGACATTACACTTTAACTATTCTTATTTATTCAATTTCATATTAAGAGATTCTAATTTAATTGTTTATAGTTTTACATAAATACCATTGTAATTATGCAGATGCAAATATTGACAGTGAGGAGGCTATTTTTGATCTATAGTTATCATCGAAGATTTTACAGGTATGTATATATACATTTATTCAAATATTATTATTTATTAAAATCGAATTTATTTCATTGGCATTTTTAATTTTCAAACCACTTTGATATTGTATTTTGTAAGGTCTTCAAAGCTTAGATATGGATTCTGCATATTCTACCATGCTTAGTGTCTGGTATAGTTGCCGTCCACTCTGTAGTGCATTCTTGATATTTGTGTCACCTTCGATATGAACAAGTTCTAGTTTGCTTTAATTTTCTTAGGTTAAATCTGGATTCTACATTTTAATTTCTCTTCATTTCATTGATGTTTATGAAAAACATGAGTTGACATCCATCCAAGGAAGCTCTCACTTCTTAGGATTGAGATTATCAGGAAACTCACCCATTTTTATTCTAATCCTTATCCATTTTTCGTGTTGAATTCTTGAGAATCGAAGGTTGTCTATCTTGCTCAAGAAGATAAGAGGTACCTTTAACCCTATCTTAGCAGTTAGCCATAGTTTTAAATGTGAAGAATATTTTACCATATTAAGATATCTGTGTCATACCACATTCTTTTTTCCTTTGAGATTTTTCATTTCAATTCAATATAAAGGTTTGAAAATAAATGTGAAGAAATGATATACATATTAAAGAGTTCGAAATTTAAAATAGAGAGAAGAAGCTTTTACTATATTAAGATGTATCTGTCACACCACATTCTTAATTTTCTCAAAACAATTATCCATTATCATCATCTAGTCACATACAATTCATCATCATCCATATCTACTCTAATTTCATTATCCACATAACACCACATTCTAAATGAATAAATGGATGATCCATTCTAATGTCTATTCTAATGTCATCAAACATATTAGATGTCATCACCCACATGTAATGAAAAATGTAATCATGACCATCATTGCAAGTAGAGATAATATTACATAAAGTTTAAATCCATGAATCATGATTATCCATCAAACATACACACCATATACAATATAGAAATTCTATATAAAAATAGAACATACAATTCATCTAGTCACGTACAATTCATCATCATCCATATCTACTCTAATTTCATTATCCAGACATCCACACCTAATGTCCACATAGAACCACATTCTAAATGAATAAATTAATAATAACTATAACCACATCTACTCTAATTTCATTATCTAGACATCCACATCTAATGATAAATGTAACTATCACCATCATTGCAAGTAGAGATAATATTGCATAAAATTTAAATCCAAACTTCAAATTAAACAAATATTCAAGTATCAACTTTCATTCTTCTATATATTAAATATTTAAAGTTTCAATTTCGAGGTTCCCTAATCCTCAAGCCTCAATCATTAAAATTTTCACTAGACCCTACTATATTCCTTGCATTAATTATCCCCAAACTAATCAGATCCTTAGCAGTCATGTCTAGGTTCTTGACGATTGCTTCTTCTTCCTTTGTAGCATATCCATGGGATGTCAAAGAAGGATATGCTGCTGCCTTTACTTTAAATAAAATCTCAGGGTCATATCCATTCTCTTTAATTATCCGCTTTAGTGTATTATTTTGTTTGTTAACCAAAACAATATTTTCTTTCATCTTAATTGTTGCGGATAAACTGTTCTTTGCTATTTCCAAGTGAACTTGGAAGACCTTGGCTTAAATATTTAATTTTTCATATTTCAGCTACAACAAAAAGAGTGAAGTCAATTAAACATATTAAAAAACAAATTTTTATTAAAATTAATAAAAAATCTTTTTTTAAACTGATTATACTTATGGCAACTCTATCTCGTTCAGCGTTTGCAATCAAGACCATTTCCTTGTCCTTAGACCATTTAGCTTTATCTCGTCTAAGGATATTCTCCAATCTGTTTAATACTTGATCTAAAATATTGTTGTTATAGGTGTTGTTATATGCGATAGTCCCACTTTTAGCTCTATTGAATAATGCATCCATCTTCACAGGTTGATTTTTGACTATTGCAAATAAGCTCTCTCTTTGCTAATGGTTATCATAACGACTTACTATCTCAGATATTAATAAATTTTCCCTTCACTCCCATTGATTGAGCTCGCTGATTTGAGGCATGATAAATCCATTCATGTGGGATTGACAATCATAGCCAATCAAGTTCTCTTAAGGAAATGTTGGCAAGTCATCACTATCTGTATCAGAAGAGGATGATTTTGAAGGAGAAGTATGGCAGTTTTAAGCTCAAGCAATGTCTGATGCATCTTTTTACTTTTGGGAGAGCTGATCATAATAGAAATAATAGAAATTAATATTAAAATTGAAATTAAAATCTTGAAAGTTTAAATAAATTCAAAAGTACATTGAGATGGAAATATACCTACTGGCCCTGAATCATATCACGTGTGTTGATATGTGGAAGAACAAATTTCACTACTTGGAGATGGTTTTCCAGGTCTTGGAAGAGACTAACTCGGTGGTGTTAAAGGGCATGATTGACAATATCGAAGCCACCAAGAAAATATGCTTGGCCCATAAGATCATTTGTGCGGATATCAAGCAGTTGGATTCTTTGGTTCAAGATTTGGGCGTTCATTTGGATGTTGTGGAAAAAGAGAAGTGGAAAAGGAGGTGGATCAGTTATGATGAAGAGGAAGAGGAGGAGTCTGAGGAGGAGGAGGCGTATGAGGAGGACACTAAGGAGGACATTAAGAAAACTCCCCAGATGAATCTAAATTTGGATTCTCGCATGAAAGAGGAGACCAGTGAGGTTAATCCCTCCAAAAAAAGTAAAGCTAACTAGTGGAACTTCTTTTGAACTGTTTATGGAATTTTAGGGAAATTTATCTATTTTTTCTTGTTTAATGGCTTAGTTCTCTTCTTCTCGTTGTTTCTTAGACCCCCTTCTCTGTTTTGGAGTTAAGTCTATTTAACTCTGGGGGTCCTTTTCTTTTTTGTCCATCTTTGAATCTATCACAATGTAATATTTTGTACTCAGCCTCTAGGAGCCTATCCTTGTTTTTTACCCTATCTAATAAAAATATCACATGTGTTGAAAAAATAGTTGGGTCACTGCTATCAATGCCTAAATAATCTTCATCTAAAGTTATTTGATTCAAAACTGATTACCTTGTTGTAGTGGGACAATCAACAAGAGAGAGGGTTAGAATAGCGAATGACGAGGGAATGTTTAGTGTCCCGCTAGGGGCCATAATCATAGGCATGCATTTACCAATGGTATTTTTTCCTGAACCTCTGGTCGACATTTTGGATCGTAATTATGGGGTTGATTGAGTAGCTAGGGTTTGCATATTTTGAGTAGAAGACAAAGGATTGCTATCAATTTTGAACAACAAGAAGAAAATCCTTAGTAATTACTAAATAATATGTAAAAGTATTAAATAAATCATAAAATAAATGAAGTTATACTTGGTTGAGTGGGATTTTGTTGTAATATGAATTGATTGTGTAACCTAGGGGTATGTGACAAAATTTGAATTGTTTCAGTTGGAGCTGATGGTGGTAATTGTCGTTGAGATTCAAAAATTACACAAGATTATACTGAGTGAGTTGGTGATGCTTACTTGAAGCACGTGTGTAGTCCAAATTCCCTGCAAGTGCAGGAACTACATGTCAATTCAATATGGTAAATCATTAAATGGTAAAATCAAAATGTAAACAACCCTACTTTGAATGTTAAGGGTATTACTTCTCTGTCCTTTCATTAATGCAAATACTTGGGCATCAACTGATGAGAAAAATTTGATTTCAGATTGTGATTCTCCCAAGGCCTCAGCATGTTGTTGGCCTCTTCTTCTCGACGTAGATTTTTTTGTGGAAGAGACTCCAGAAATCTTTTTTGCATACATAAAATATTCAATCAGAATTACATTATATTAGTGCATAAATATTCGATCAGAATGAGAAAAAAATAAAAGACTACCCTTTGTAAAGATGGTATATGAATTATTTACTTGCTGCTCTTCAATTGGAATTGAAATTTTTTTCATTATCTCATTTTTGCAAATTGGAGTTGGTTCATCTTGTAAATTATAATAAACCTCATAATAAAGAGCTAGGATATAGTTTGTTGAATGAATAATTGGTTTTTCTAAAATTGATGCATTGGTAATGTTAGCCTTTATCTTGTTAGATAGAAATGTTAACCAGCCAAATTTTTGATTTCCGATTGTTGTAAGAATTTATGTAACAACCCAATTTGGAATGTTAGTTTGTCGACCTTGCATAATAATTCTGGCTTGAAACAAAGAAATCAAGGTAACAAGAAAGTGGTGTGCAACATCTTGTGTATCCACTCCTCATCTAGATTTACTGACACGAGCTGAAAAAGTCATCAGAATTAATATAAATTTGAATTAATATTAAAAACATTCAAACGAGAGCAAATTACACTTACAATCAACATTGAAACCATAACTAGATTCGTGGAAAATCTTATCATTTTCAGTGAGTGTTGCTTTGGTTGTTACTATCGACACATTTTTAAAAGAGAGGCATGTCAATCGATGGATATCAATAGGTTTGACATCGAAGGAGAATGTACGCTGATCTTCTAATATAACAGTAAAAGTATTGTTTTCTGTATTATAGGATGAAAGGAGATAGTTAAGAATCTAATGGTCAACCTCAAACTAGGGCATGCTAACAAGCCCTTGAAATTCAGATGTAACTATTGAATCCATGTATTCTGCATTAATTTCCATGAATACATTTATGTGGGGGCACATAGTGCTTATGTACTGAATCTTTCCCTTTGAGGCTTTAGATGTTGGATCCTCATGTTCACCTTGGGCAGAAGAAGCCATGACATCGACATACAGTACATGTAGTAAGAAGTGCTCGGAGAAGGAAAAAATCGAGTTGCTGGAAAATGAGAATGTGAAAATGAGGGCATGTGTTGGTATTTATAGGGAAAATTAGGGTTTCTTGTTGTTGACACACGTCAACAAGGTTTTGCTATCGCGCGATAACAAGGGCATGTTGATGCCCACCAACAACACCTTACTTTCGTGTGACAATAAGATCTTGTTGATGCCCACTAACAACATTTTGATGTCACACAACAACAAGGTCTTGTTGATGCCCATCAACAGTATCTTGCTGTCACGCGACAACAAAATCTTGTTGACGCACGTCAGTAACATTTTACTGTTGTGTGACAGCAAGGTGTTGCTAGTGGGCACCAATAGGCCCTTGCTATCATACGATAACAAGGTATTATTGATGTGTGTCAACAAAATTTTGTTGTCGTGTGGCAGTAAGGTGTTGTTGACTCATGTCAACAGAACCTTGCTATCGTGCGACACTAAAAAATTGTTGTCATATGCCAACAATTTTTTTCTGTCACGTGATAGCCAAATGGTGTTGATGGGCATCAACAACATTTTATTGTTGTGCGACAGCAAAGTGTTGTTGATGCTCATCAGCAGAATTTTGTTGTTGCATGACAACAAGGTATTGTTGACGGGCGTCAACAACACCTTGTTACCGTGTGAATTTCCCACTTGCTCTCTTAAAACTGCCAGGTGAATATTTCATGTAGAAACCTACAAAAATTCACCTTTGTGGTAAATACGACCAAAGCAATATTCGCCGGGGATTTTCCACCTCCTTTTTTCCAGAGGCTTCTTAAAGTGAACCCTGATAGGAGCACTTCCTTAATAAATGAAATAGTTGATTTGAAATCAACATTATTAGAGGAGCGACCTTTGTCAGTGTTTTTATTATCAACACCATGTTTAGGGAAAGGATTTCAAAACACTTTAAGATTGTTATTTGGTGTTTTATTTGATGAAGGTTCTTCAATGGTAATATCCCCACCATTAATGAGTTCTTGGATGTAGTGACATAAATGTACACATCGATCAGTTTAGTGACTATCAATGTCATTAAATTCATAGTAAGTGTCAGCTTTGTACTAAGTAGGTTTAGGATCTCCTTCAACCTAAGGTATGGTAATAGGATATGTCACCATGTTGGCATTTGTGAGTTGTCATAGGATGCTAGAGAGAGGTTCTTCGAAAGGTGTAAAACGACATCATTTAGAGTCACGCGAAGAGGAAGCCTCTTTAATTAAAACAATAAGATGTTGTTTTGCTTTGTTTAGTGTAGCTTGATTGTTTTTAAAGTTATGGAAGTTTTGGTTTTTGGTGACACAGTCATTGAAAATGTTGCGATTTTAGTTAATGGGTTTAGATTTATCATGGTGAGAGCTAATATTATTGTTATTATGGTGCCCACTATATTTTGAGTGAGGTTTGAGTAAACCTTTTTTGATAAGGGATTTTTCAATTTGAGATCCTTTCTCAATAACTTCCTCAAAAGTATTGAGGGAATGCATTTACGTGTGAAAGGATAGTTCATTGTTAAGATTGGGCACAAAGATGCTCATGATTTTTTTTTGTAGGGATAGAGCATGGGAATTAACTAGTAATCCCATGCCATATTTTTAGGAATTGCGCAAATCTTTCATTAGAACGTTACTTGGCATTACACAAATCTATCATAATGATTTCATAATCTAGTTTAAAGGAGAAATGTTTAATGAAATTCTATAAGAGGTACGCAAAATTAGTTGTGGAGCCCTTGGTAAGGTGTAGGAACCAATCCAAGGCTTGTCCCCAAGACTATGTGGAAAGAGAAGCAATAATAACATGTCACTAAAGGCCACCTCTTGGAAAGCCATAAAGAACTCCTTAATGTGATCTCTTGGATCGTTCTTTCCCTTATACTTATCACACTTAAGAAATTCAAAGGATTTGGGAAAGGGTATACGTAATATATCCTTATAAAAGGGATAAGGAAAAAATTTATCAAAGTTGAATTATTTTCGTTGGTGTTGCATACCCGAGATAGTGTCTTTCAACATTTTCCATTCTTGGGAAAATGGTGAATTGTTTTGTAAGATAAATGATGAACCATCATTCTTAGTATTTTTTTCTCTTTTTTGGGTGTCGTGTAGCTCTTCACTAGTTTTCAAGAAATATTTGTTAGGAGTTTTGATAGCGACTTTGCAAGATAAAATAGATAATTGTTTTGCCATTGCATTTATTTTCCGTTGTTCCTAGCATTTGATGTGCTTGGGTTCGATCCATCATCATTGTTATTATTTGGGGTGGATTTTTCTTTATCCCCATTGTTTGTATTACTAGGACCTGATCCATTGTCATTGCTATTTGATGAGAATGGGTTACCCTTTTTGGTTTTAGGCTTTCCGAATAATGTTCACAAAACATCCTAGTCAAAGTTGAAGGGTAATTTTTCTCCCATCTCAAGGAGATGCAAAAATTGGACTTTGTTCATGCGTAAAATATTTTCAACATGGGATTGTTCCTCAGAAGAGATGTCATTTTGATTATCCTCAAGGTTTTGATTGTCTTCACTATCAGAATGTCCAAAAGGGTTTCTAACTTTTTCTTTTCTTCCAAAAAGACTATAATCTTTGTGTCTTGTTCCCACAATTTTTAAAAGAGGGGGGATCAAAGAGAGATGTGAAAGATAACTCAACCCTTAGCAACATGAATGTTAATATGGAAGAGAGTTTTTCAATTAAATTTGATGATAACTTGTCCCTTAACAAAGTGAATGTTAAGATGGACAAGGTGTGTGGAAGTTTTGGATGACGCGACCCTTAACAAACTGAATGTTAAGGTAGAAGCACGCAGAAGTGATGATAAACTCAACCCTTGGCAAAGTGAATGCAAATATGGAAGAGGGGTACGATGTGATTGAACATAAATCATCCTCTAGAAAAGTGAATGCTAGATGGGAGGAGGATAAAGGTTCAAATGTGCTCAACCTCTAGTAAAGTGAATGCTGGAATGGAGGAGTGAGGATAAAAAAATTGTGAATGTACGCTACCTCTAGCAAAGTGAATGATAGATGGGGAGAGAATTTTGTGATTATGATTTTATTTTACTTAGTCTCTATCAAAGTGAATGCTAGAAAGGAAGAGGGGATAAAAAATAAGTAGAATGATACGTGATATGCTTGTTAGGATTGTGGAGTTGAATTGCTTTACAGATAGCTTGTTTTACACCTTGTTGGTTTACACAGTAACCGACATCGGTCAGAATATTAACCACCATCGGTCAGCATATTAACCATCATCAGTCAATAGATTAACCACCATCAGTCAGCAGATAAACTACCATCGGTCAGGGTAACCATCGCCGGTTACCAGTGCGTGAAATTTTATATTTAACTCACGAGAATTAGATATAACTTTTTTATAAAGTTGATTTAAAGGTTGTAATTGCATGGCTATTGTGCCCTAAGTTTGTATATGCCTATATAAGCATGAAAGATAGGTTTAGAAATAGAATTAAGATAAGGATTGAGTTAGATCCTTGATTCTCCTAGATTGAGAGAATGAAGAAGAAGAAGAAGAGAAAGAAAGAACATGTTACATGAAGACAAAGTCTCCATGGAAAGGATCTAGAAGGAAGGAAATAACAGGTACATTTGAATGGTGAGAAGAGGGTAACATATTCTACTATATTTCCTTTGTATAGTTATTGTCTCATTATAATGGATTGCATAGTATGTAAAGCACACAGAGTTTCTTCTTGTAGATCCACATGTTGGTGAGATATTTTATTATAGATCTATGTAGATCTAGTCTTGTATTGTAGATCCATGAGATCATATTGTATTGTTGATCCATGTAGATCTAGATATTATAGAGGAGGTTGTCTTCATGTTTACATAGGTCATGAAGTGATGGAGATACAAACTTACTTCTTGGTGCATAGTTATAGTTATAGATATGGTAGACCCATGTGAGAGGTCTTGTTTGCAAATCCACAGAGAACTTGGTAGCAGTTCAGAGATACAGTAGTTCCAGGTTATGTGAGATCTACTGGTGGTGTTTAGAGGCACCATTGTAGTGCACTCATGAAGATCTGTTTAGAGATCTAGAGGAGAGGAGATACTCTTGGAGAGATGCATTGTACTCTTGTATTGAAGAGTTGGTTTGTACTCTTGTTATATATTATATATATGAGATCTCTATCTTTGGTGGACATAGCCCACATTAGGTGAACCACGATACATGCTAAGTTGTGTGTTTGTACTTTGTTTTGATTTGGATTATTCTAGTTTATAATTCCACTACTATAGATTTTGGGGAATTGTTTAGATCCCGTGTGCATGATTTTGTTTTTTATTGAATCATAGCACTATTCTGCGGTCTTGAATTCCCAACAACTGGTATAAGAGTTTGGTTATTTTAGAGAATTTTTTTGCTTCATTATATTGTTAGTGGTTTACTGATAGGTGTATGAGAGTAGGGTTTGTTTTTCCTAATGATAAGATCAATGAAAGAGATTCAATCTCAAGTGGGAGCTAAAAGATTAAGGTTGCTAGAAATTATAGTGACCAACATCAGTTAAATTGTAACCGATGTCAGTAGGGTGACCGTGGTTGGTTACAGGGTAACCGTGGTCAGTTACTAGGTAGCCTAGTTTTAAACAAAAAATCACAGATCTGAAGAATTAAGTAGATGCATGGAATGTATCTTGTTTTCTGAGGTGTCCCTAGGTCTTGGAGGCACAAGCATGTTGGTCAGATTGCAGATCCAGTTATTGAGGTATGGTTTTATCTTGGTATTGCAGTGCTTATATTATTTTGGTTACACATGCATGTTTGGGATTACAGATCTACATCTGAGAATGAGATAGAGGAGCAATTATGAATCCTTGGTGCATTTAGATGCATAGGATTTTTAGAAAGGTAGAATATAATAACACAGAATGAAGACGAGGCTTCCATTAGAGAGGCAAGTTCTTTAGTTGAAGATGTGGTTGAATATCTTGGTGCTGCTAAGGTGATGTGTTTCATCTTGGTATAATTTTATTACATGTATTATTGATGTTAAGTTTTTGTGCAAGATTTGGGTGCTTCTTGAAATGACTGGCTCAACACAACTATCGGCTGTGGTTTGAGTGGGAACTTGGTTTGGTGACCTATGCCAATTTGTGGCATTGTGTTAGTTCCAACAGCACTGACATTGGTCAGGTAATCGACATCGGTCATAGAGGGTAACCAGTACCGGTCAACGAACCGTGGTCGGTCTCTGTGACAACGAGTTTGCACTGGGTTTCTTACAGTAGAAGAGGGCATGGATGGTTCAGTGTCATGTTTTGGAGGATCTGGTTTTTTGCACAATGTGTACATGCAAAAACAATGTTGATCACTTCAATGTTTGGATTAGAAAGAGGACGGAGTTGGCTTGGTTAGTCCAGTGAGACTTTGGGTTAGGTATCTCTATATGGTTCATGTTTTATTTTTTTCATTTGGAGCAACTGATATTATGATAGGATAGTGTGCATAAATTTACACCATGTTTTTAGTGTTATTTGATTTTTATTTCCTGGTTGTGTGGAATCTTGAGGACAAGGATATCTAGTCTAAGGATGAGATCCTCAATGAAAAGTCATAGCTAGACACAGTTGCAGGTAACGAAAGATGTTGAGTACATAGGATGAAAATAAGTTGATTCACCTGCTTCACAAGAAGTCCAAACTTTTGTGATGTAGGAGTATTCTTTGATAAGAAGGGAATCGTTTTATAGTTTCTTTCATCTGGTTTTATTTCTCATTGAAATATTAGCTTTTGAGCTTGGTGTTAGAGGAAATGCAGGGAATTTCGTGCTCAGTGGGAGTAAGCCATGGTTTTTGGCATTGTAGGATTGAATACATGATGCAAATACAGAGTGAGAGGAGATTGCTATTATTTAGAGTGATAGAGGCACTAGTTGGTTTTCGAGGGCAATCACAGATTTGTAGGTATATTGATTTTATTGCTTTGTGATTTCACTTTTGGTTTATTTTATGGTGCTTGGATATCCCTACGGGATTACAGTTGATGGTAGATTCAGCTAGTTTTAGATGATAAAGAAATTTTCAAAGTTTGAAGGGTGAAAAAGGAGAAAATATGATAGTTACAGAGAGTAGTGTCAGTTAGGATTAACTGTGGTAGGTCATCTGGTAATCATGGTTGGTCATCTGGTAACCATGGTTGGTTAGGCAGTGATCGGGGTTGGTTAGGAAACCATGGTTGGTTTGGTCACAGGTTTGAAAATAGTGTTTATTTACTATTTTTTAGATAATGCCCTTGTTTGATTTCATGTTGGTTGGTTTGTGTAGTATGTTGATGACATGTATGCTGGTATTTGCACTTGGTATTAGTTGCATGGTTTAACATGGATGTTTGTTATTGACATTGATGAGCACATGATTTATATTCAACTTTTGGAGTTAGTCGGTGGCAGACTTGGAGATTTTGGAGACCTGGTGATATGGATGGATGTATATGGTGAGTTTATACATGTGGATAGATTTAATTTTGTGAGTCTATGATGATGCAAATATTTGATTTGCACATGGATGCCTATAAGCATGGTTTAGATGCCTTGAGCATGAGTAGGGGATGTTTGTATTTCCTCTTAATTACTATGTTACTCCTTGATAGGTATGTTATCTACAGATGAATCTTTGGACATGCTAGTTTTTTATGCAGGTTTGGATTTGTAGATTGCAGTGTTTGGATTTATTTGAGTTATGCAAGTGTTTGTGGATTGATCACCCACTGTTGCATGTAGAACTCATTAATAAGGCTATTTTTACTCAGGATCTTGTTTTGATTTTACATATTTTAGTATTGAATTGTATTTGGACAATTACATTGGTGGTTGCATGGAGACATGGATAGATGGATGGAGAGCATGGTTGGTTTTACAGGTATGGCTATGATTACCGTTGACGCTTAGTACTTTAGTTTGAGTGGGAGCTCTTGCAGGTGTGTTAGTCATGATGGATTGGTTGCATGAGATGCTTAGTGTTATGATTCAATGGGAGATTTATGTATGGATAGCTCAGTTATCATGGATCAGTAGTAGCTTCGTGCAGGTCTATGGTAAGTCACGGGTTTTTTATCTTCTTGGTTTGAGAAGATGGTTTGATCTTCCTAGTTTTTTTTGAGAGAATTGTTGAAGGAAAGAATAGATGATCTTCACAGTGTGTAGAGGGCAATGATGTATAGGTACAAGTATAGAGGTTCAAAAATTTATCTCCAAGTGGGAGATTGTTAGGATTATGGAGTTGAATTGCTTCACAGATAACTTATTTTACACCTCGCTTGTTTACATAGTAACTGATATTGGTTAGCATATTAACCATCATTGGCCAACATATTAATTGTCGTCAGTCAACAAATTAACTACCATTGGTCAGCAGATGAACCACCATCGGTCAGGGTAACCGTCACCAGTTACCTATGCATGAAAGTTTATATTTAACTCAATTAGGTGTAACTTTGTTATAAAGTTGATCTAAAGGTTGTAATTGCATGGCTATTGTGCCCTAAGTTTGTATATGCCTATATAAGTATGAAAGCTAGGGTTAGAAAGAGAATTAAGAGAAGGATTGAGTTAGATCCTTGATTCTCCTATATTGAGAGAATGAAGAAGAAGAGAAATAAAGAATAGGTTACCAGAGTTTCCATGGAAAGGAGCTAGATAGAAGGAAATAACAGGTACATTTGAATGGTGAGAAGAGGGTAACATCTTCTACTGTATTTCCTTTGTATAGTTATTGTCTCATTGTAATGACTTGCATAATATGCAAAGCACATAAATTTTCTTCTTGTAGATCCATATGTTGGTGAGATCTTTTATTATAGATCTATGTAGATCTAGTATTTTATTGTAGATCCAGGAGATCATATTGTATTGTTGATCCATATAGATATATATATATTATAGAGGAGGTTGTCTTCATGTTTGCATAAATTATGAAGTTATGGAGAGATAAACTTACTTCTTCATGCACAGTTATAGTTGCACATATGGTAGACCCATATGAGAGGTCTTGTTTACAGATCCACAGAGAACTTGGTAGCAGTTCAGAGATGTAGTAGTTCTGGGTTATGTGAGATCTGTTGGTGGTATTTAGAGGCACAATTGTAGTGCACTCACAGAAATATTTTTAGAGAGGTGGAGGAGAGGAGATACTCTTGGAGAGATGCATTGTAGTCTTGTATTAAAGAGTTGGTTTGTACTCTTTTTATATTATATATATGAGATCTCTATCTTTGGTGGATGAAGCCCACATTGGGTGAACCACGATACATGCTGAGTTATGTGTGTGTAATTTATTTTGATTTGGATTATTCTAGTTTATAATTCCACTGCTATAGATTTTGGGGAATCGTTTAGATCCCGTGTATATGATTTTGTTTTTTATTGAATCATAACACTATTATGCAGTCCCAAATTCCCAACAATGCTCAACCCTTAATAATAAAAATTTAAGAAGGAAGAGGCTTTAACAATGAAAGGATAAGACCAACTGTCAATAACGTTATTGTGAAAAGAGATAATGAATATGTCTAAAATTTAACAAAGGGATTCTCAAATCAGAGACAAAATATAAACAAACATGTATAGTTCAAAAATAATGATGTCAAACTAAATGAAGGTAAGAGGAGGATGAAAAGATAAAATATTAATGAAAGATAAGATGCAAAGGAATTGATCGTGACAACGTAGGATATGACAATTTCAAGATGTAAGTTGTGAAATGAAAATGCTTGAGTGAGGACATGGATATCCATAACTCAAGACTTGATGGAAAAGAGAGTGACAACTTAAAATTTTGGGGAATATGATCCAAAGTTTAAGACAATAATGAAATGGGGATAACCTCAAGATGAGATGAATCCGAAAGATAGGAATATTTGATGATTTCAGAAAAAAGAAATAATTAAATGGGAAAATAAGAATTCCAAAGGAAAGAAACAAGATAAAATGAAATAAATGAAAGAAATCTCCAAATGAGAAATATTTGGAGACTAGAAGGAAAAACAACGATAGACCTAAATAAGGAATATTTCGGAAGCGTGATGAAAAAGATAGAGAAATTCCAAATGAAGGAAAACATTGAAAGGATGGAAAAGAGATAAAAGATTTAAAAAGAGGATTTTGAAGAGTTACAAGAGAGGTAGTGAATGACAACAAATGAAGAAAAAAGATGATAAGAAAAGAGTTGAAAAAAAGTCTAAATAAGGAAAAATTCAGAGATTGGGAAAAGATTCGAAGATGAGCCCAAATAAGGAGTATTTGGGATAGTGAAAAGGAGATGAAAAAGAATCCAAATAAGGAGTATTTGGAAAGATTAAAGAGGTACGAAAGATGAATCCAAAAAATAAGTTTTTGGAAAATTTGAAAAGATATGAAAGTGAGAATGTAGATGCGAGTGTGGAACACTACTAAGAAAAGAAAGAAAACAAAAAGAGATTTTTTTTTTTACGGTTTGTTTTGGCCTCTACCTTAGCTTGGTTTAGATAGTGTGTGGCTTCCTAGGTGGTTCTCTAACCTAAGTGTCAACAATATACCCAAGTGAGCACAATGTTATTGCTAGTTGTCAGCTTTACTTTACCCACTTTGAAACCCTGAGAAAAGATATTCCTCAAAATGAATCGCATTGGGGTCACCACTATTGGATATCTGTGACTCTAATCTCACAAGGTTTTACTAGTAAGGTAGGATGGGGCTACCCGTTTAGTCTTCCGGTTCCCTCAATGTGCCAACTACTTTGGGGTTCCTATGATACTCCTCAAATGAATTTTATGGCTTATTCCAAAGCACTTCCCATAGTTATAGAAGTTGGGAAATATCCTTATCAACTGCACCTTTAAATACAATATGAATTGTTCATTTTATCTAGATTAAATGATGAGATTGTTTTAAACATTGGTCTTTAACATAGGTAACCTATAGTTAGTAAACTATTTTAAATTTCATTTAAGGCAACCTATAGTTAGTAGTTTGAATATTTTATAGCCTTCTATAGATATGGTCTTATAAACAAGGATTATAATGTGTTTCCTAAGGTAGGTAGAGGACAAGATGATAGAAGCAAGTTCACATTTATGATTTCCAAGGTAATTTATAAAGCGCAAGGAAAGAGCATACACATGAACAAGCTTTGATTAATAAAAATTTCAATTCCTTAAACAAATACTTGAAAACCCTAGATCACGTTTACGATTTCTAAGGTTGCTTATAAAGCACAAGGAAAGAGCATATGTGTGATCTCACAATGATTAAGAAAATGAAGTGTTAAATCCTTTATTAAAGATTAAAACATAAACAGAGTGGTAAAAATTGAATGAAATAATCTAAAACATAGGTTAGATCTAATCATAACATCTAGAAAAAGTAGAAAATCAGAAAACATAGACAGACTACACTAGCGCGTGTAGTAGCACTCAAACATGTGGACTTTGAGTGTGATAGCATTGCAAATAATACTATCACATATAAGTGTGTGTGTTAGTGTTACAAAGGACCTGCAAAATAAACATGTTAAATAGATTGAAGGAGAATGAACATTGACATGTGCAATACAATGTTAGCGTAAGGATGAGCAATGATAAAACATGAACTTGAATGGAAATGTTTGCACTGTTGACGATAGAAAGTGAAATTAGATATATATGTGTGTAGTGTTGATAGTAGCACACACACTTACATGCCAGCGCAAAAAATTTAACACTAGTTCAAAGATTGTGCATGCTAGCTAGATAGTTTTGGAAAGTGCAGAAAGGTCAATAACATGGCTAAGAAGCTGGTTTCTCTAGTTTTTAAGATTCCGTGCTTCACTTGGGAGCCTAAAATCTTGACGGAAAGGTTCAATGAATATAATAAACACATAGATAAAGTTAAATCATGAAATGATAAACTAAAATGAGTAAAAGAATGTGAGGACTACCACCGAGTGTTCCAGAATATATACAAGGGAAATTGACAGACAAAAGAAGATAAACAAATAAACAAATAAATTATACCTTCTTTGTAATCTCTTACAAGCCTCGAGTAAGATCATAGAATCTTTACACTTGTTTGATATTGTTGATAATTGGATTATGGGTGCTCTTTGGTATAACTCTCCAAAGGGACGAGTACATTCAATAAGGATGCGGGAACAAATTGAGCAGAAGTTGGATGAAATTTTCTCAAGGCTTTAGGGATGGATAACAAAGGAAAATTGCCTCCTCTTATAGCTGAGGGTAGAGCCATGAGAAGTGGATCTTGGGTTGAATTGGCTTCAGGGTAATAATTATAATTACCTAAAATAGTAAGATGACCATGTTTGTGCAGTTGCAGCTCTGCAGGGGTAATCATTATCTTTGAATTCATCCAAGAAGTGGTTACACAGGCATTATTGCTACCCCCACAATTGTAGGCTTCTAGAAGTGGAGTGAAGTGGATAAAAAATTTAATTAAATAACTAATTTAATTAGTATTTAATTGTGAGGGAATAATCAACCATTTATTTAATTAAATGTTTAATTATATTAGCTATAAGGTATTAGGAATTAATTTAATTAATTCCAAAGGTATAGTTAGAATTAAATTATTCAATCCTAAAGGGTGGGACCGTGAGTTAGGAAATATAATTAATGTAATTAATTCTAGAAGGGGGTATTTAATTGATGGAATTAATTTAATTAATTCCAATGGGGTACGTATCGGCAATATGGAATTAATTTAGTTAATTTTAATTGGATAGAAGCGGGATAGAATTATGTATGTATTTTTAGCGTGTCTACAGTGGGTGGAAAAAATTGCAATGCAAGGAGGAATACCTCCGTGGCATATCAAGAGAATTAAATGGATAAATGCACAATATTTGAAAGGCTGTGAGATGTAAGCTCCTAGAGGGTAGATATAAACATGTAAACTATTATCCTTTTGTAAATAATCCTTTAGCTCCTCGCATCATTCCCTTCATTGATACAAACCATATTGATCCTGATATCCTACTAAGACTTCGACCTTTTATATCCTCTTCTCCACCTAAACCCAATATCCTTGACAAAGGTATTGATGAATATGAACTCCAAAATTCTTTCCATGTTGGAAAATTATCTTTATCTTCATGCAGTTATGGTAAACCAAATGCTTCCCACCTCAAAGTGGCTCTCATTTACAGCCTTGGTAATACTCGTTGGAAATGATTTAGATATATAGATGATGAAAACATTTAGGGTTGTACGATCTCTTTGTTGTATGATGATCAGTTGGACACATGCTATGAATCTTGTAAATATAGTAAAGATAATAAATGATGATGAATATACAGTTGAAAGATAAAGGACTCAAAAAACATGAACAAAGTTTTATTTATCCTATCATGTATACCAAAAATATTTATTGTTATGTACTAGGTTTCAAATCATTTGAAACTATGCATGTATTATATGTATTAACTAGTGATGAGGATATTAACTCAGACATTAAGACAAGTTCCACACATAGCCTCTTTAATAACTTAGTTGAAACTAATCTATTCATTGAAGACCTTTCCATTTGTACCATTGAATTTAAATTTAACATCCTAGTCTCATAAATAAGTGCCAGTTAAATCACATATCCATTGACCTCTTCTAGAATGATGAGGCCATCGAAGAGTTTTTTGGGACTCGGGACCATATACCCATTTTTGATCACATGAAGGGATTAGATATCAACCAAGATGAAATAAGCTATTTTAATGAAGAACTTGAGTACCCCAGTATGCAAAAACAAAAAATCAAGAAAATGAAGATATGGAAAATGAAATCTCCCACAGTGAAAACCTCATTGAGGTACTATTCAAGAATCCAAAAATGAAGAAAAAAGAAAAACAATTAAAATAAAAAAGAAGTATCTCCTAGTGAAAACCTTTCTGAGAAACTAGAGAGAGGGGAATATCCTTCACATCAAATAGATTATCTACATCAGCCTAAAAAATATTTCTATAAAAATACACATAAAAAATTCTAGTAGAGGAGACCATTGACATCAATATTGGTAAAAATGAACACCCAAACCTCTTACAACTTGGTCCTAGTCTAATAGAAGTAGAAATAGAATTATTGACAGTACTTGGTGAGTTCCATGATATATTTGCATGGACATATAAGGATATTCTAGGGTTGGATCCCTCCCTTATGGTATAACACCTTTTGGTTCATCCCGATGAAAAAATAGTCGAACAAAATCAAAGAAAAATGCACCCCAAAGTTGTATTATTGGTCAATTCTAAACTTTAGAAACTCTTAGAAATAGGTTTTATGAAACTATTTTACTATTCATAATGGATATCTAATATTGTACCAGTTTCTAAAAAACACTAGGAATCAAAATCTATAAATACTTCTGTGATATAAACAAGGTATGTCTAAAAGATAAATTTCCATTACCAAATATTGATATGATTGTTGAATCTACGATGGGTTATTAAATTATCTTCCTAATGGATGCATTTTATAGCTATAATTAAATATAAAATTCCAAATAATATTAACACAAGACAAAATTTTCCACACCATGTGGCACATTTTGTTATAAGGTCATGCCTTTTGGCCTTAAAAACATAGGTGTCGCCTATCAAAGAGAAATGAAAATTATTTTCCATGACATGCTACATGACATTATGGAATATTATGCTGAAGATATCATTGCAAAATAAAAAATAATACTAGATCATTCAGTAGTTTTAAAACACATCTTTGAAAGGTTGTGTGAATATAAGGTCAAACTCAATCCAAAGAAATGTGTGGTTGGTGTAACTTTGGGAAGCCCCATGGGATTCATTGTCTCGCAGAGAGGTATGACCCAACAAAGGTCAAAGCTATCATTGAAATTCGTCCTCCACACAATTTCAGATAATTAAGAGGTATTCAAGGAAAAATCCAATCCATTAGATGTTTCATCTCACAAATGGAAAATAAGTGCCATCACTTCAATCAGTTTCTAACAAAGGACGTACAATTTAAATAGAATCAAGAATGTCAAGACTCTTTCTCCAAATTTAAATAATATATATCAAGTCCTCCAGTACTCATGCCACCTATTACAAAAAAACAATTCTCCTCTATACATCTTCCATAAAATATGTAATAGGAGCATTACTATCACAACATAATGATCAGGGGTGAGAACATGTTTTCTAATATATCAGTAGGATCTTGATTGATCACAAACTCAAATACTCCCAAGTTAAGAAGGTATGCTTAGCAATTAATTTCATATTTCACAAGATATGTCATTATTTTCTCAATCATACAACTAAGCTTATCAAAATGGTAGATCCTCTCAAATATCTTCTATCCAAACCTTTCCAAATAGGAAGAATGTTTAGATGGGTTATTTTACTCAGTGAATTTGATATAGAGTTCGTCAATAAAAAAGCTATCAAGGGAAAATCCCTTCCATATCAACTTGTTGCATCACCTCTATTGGAATCATAACCTCTTCAATTTGAATTTCCAGATGAAGAAATATTTTATATTGTTGTAATTCCCTTTTGGACTCTATTATTTGATGGATCGTGTAATATCCTAATATCAGGAGTTGGTATTCTACTACTCATGTCATAAAACAATGTCATTCCAAAATATTTATGCTTAGGCTTACCCTACACCAAAAATATTGCTGAGTAAAAATCCCTCATAACTAGATTTCCATTCACTATTTCATGACTTCTTAAAGAGTTGACAATTTATGTTTGTTGTCATGTAAAAGTTTTAGTCATGACAACCTAGACCTCACATGAAAATTCCTCTCTCAGTTAATGTAAACACGTCTCTGGCCAACTAAGTTACCATTTCACCCACATAATGGCTAAGAAAAATGTGATAATGTTATTTTCAAGTGTGTTTGATGTGTAGGGAAGTGATTCATGAATTCATTTAGAACAATTAAGAAGGAATTTCTCTTGGAGGCTCAAAAAGGCCCATTTTTCAATTTTTTTCACACTAGTGGACCCCCCTTGGAAGATGAATATTGAGGAAAACCCCATCTAGGAGCTATAAAAATGAGATATGAGATACATGGAAGTTATTTATGAAGATTTAGGAAAGATTTGGAGGTTTAGGAACAAATTATGTAAAATCGAGTTTTCCAGGTGTAAGGAGTAAGTGGTCAAAACTAGAACCTGAACTTCATTGGATGATTCCAGTAGCTCCATAAGGCATTGTGAGGAAATAAAATAGAAATTTTAAATCTTAATAAATTACCTACATGGAGGAATCATCACTGTTGTTCCAAGACCTAAGCACTTCTCAAGGAATGTCAATCTTGGTAGACTCACCCTGCAGTACCGAACAAAAAGGAGGACATTTTTGGATTTGCAAGAATAATTTGAGTCTTAAACTAATTAAATTTTTCTTAAAATTGTCTTGGGATTCAAAATCATATAAAATATCATGTGAAAAGAACATATGGAGTTCTAGGAATTGTGCATTCAAGTTCTCTCTTGTGAAGGCATGCTTATCATACTTAGTCATTTTTTGGAGTGACACATGTCACCTTTTGGATTCATAGCATGCATTTATATCCCTATTTTCCATTTCCCAAGGGGAAAAACAATTCACCCCACATCATCCCTCTTCTCTGGTCCTCCATATGACCTAACTTAGCCTGACATAGTGCTTATCATGATAAACTCATCTACCTCTCCTCGTACCACATAGTGACACTTGTCATCATTTGGTTAGGGAACATTTTATCGTCCCCATTTCCAAAGGGAGAGAGGTGAAAAATAAATCCACCCCACCCTATCCTCTCCTTAGGTTTTCCATACGACCAACTTCTAGCTCCCAACTGTCAAGGCATGTTTTCTCCATCTCTCCCATCTTGCACATCACAGTGATACTTCTCATGATCTTCTTGAGGAAAATTTTCCTGTCCTGCTTATCCCCATTCCATAGGGGATAGACAAAAAATAATCACCCTATACTCAAGCTATCAAAACCCTAGTTCTAAAACAAAAGTTGTTTTCTCACCCGTGAACAAAAGGTAGCTGCTGGGTAACTTAAAAATACAAAATAACTTACTTTCAAGCTTATTTATTCACATAGTTTGGGCTTTCCTCTAGTTTTTAAGACATTAAAATTTAAAATACAGTAAAAGACACCATTCATGTTGCCCAACATGTTACATACCAGCCATGACTACAAAAATGGAACTTTACCCATAACTTGTTAGCCAGAAAACTGATTGCACTAAGGATTTCACTGATTTTTATCCTCTCGTGCTCCCTTGTGATCATTGAAGATTCAATCCTCCATCCAAAAATTTCCCTTTTTAATTTGTAAGAGTTCCAGCAGGTGGATCATGATGATAATTGGAGCATGGGATCCTGAAGACAAGCCAAATCTGATGAGGGTATTTTCATTGCAAATGGACAATGGTAAGTGCACAATATAAAAATTAAAAGTGTTTGGTGCTGAAACTTACTAAAAATATAAACCCTTTGAAAATTGTAAGATATCTCTGGTCATAACATCTAGAAACCATGAGGAACAACATGCAAGACAAAACATGTAATTTTCTCAAAATAACAAGTTTCGAAAAAGTAACTTAATAAAAATAGAGACATGCTAAAAATGATAAAGAATAATCAATGGAGGCGAATTGAATGTTATAGGAGCCTTGGAAGACACAATTTGATAAAAAAGGAAAAATTAGCCAATATAGCAAGTCCTAGTCCCACTTGTCAAAAATAGAAAGTTTTAGCTTTTTAGTGTAGAAAGTTACAGTTGGCTCCATTTTCACTCATTTTGCCACTTTTTTCCATCCTCATAGGGTTTTAAGGTGGTTTCATATATAAAAAAAGGAAATAAACCCTCTGGAAGGATCCTGAAGCATCATTCTAATCATAATTGTGTCAAGGAGTAAGACAAGACATATTAAAGTGCAGCAGGTGAAAGTCAGAGACATTGTGTAGTTGGAAAGGATTTAAAAGTGTTAATGGGCCCCCATTGAAATCCAAGATCATCAAAGGATGTGATCATATTAATAATCAAAATGAGGAAATCATCAGAAGAATCTGAGTATTCAAGCCACCCCGTATGAGGAATCAAGAACTCATCCTTCTCTTCAGAACCATCTAAGTATGTCTTCCCAAATGGCAGAGATTTCCCACAATGAACAAGAAGTGATACTACATCAAAATCCTAAAAATTCTCCGGAAACCAACATCATGTAAAATCTTGAAGATCCATTATGATAGATACAATAATTTCTCAAAAGTGAGTCAAGGACAACACAAAAAACTGCTCTACCCAACCTTAGAGCTATAACCAAAATATTGAAATCCAAACAAAGGAAAAGGGCCCAGTCTAATTCTTGTTTATTTTTCGGTGCCTCAGTAAATAAATATCCAGAAGTTGATAGGGCTAAGAATGTAAATCCTATTGAGGAGATGCCTCTATCAGAATATGAATTAATCCGCATCTTATTAGGTCAAACTTCACATGAGGGCGACTCTCATTTTTTCAAGTAATCCTTTTGCATGCCTCCTTGCTTGGAATGAAGAGTACAATAAATCTATTAACTGATTGGAGGAATAGGTAAAAAAATCTCAGTGCTCACATTCAACCTTTCTTGGAGCCTGATTTAACACCTTCACTCTATATGGAAAACATTCCTTCAATCACTAGCTTTGACCTCGAGGTAATCAAGAAAGCACAAAGATATATGATGTAAGGGAAGGCTAACGAGAGGTTGATTGAGAAAATAATCAAGAAAGAAAATACATTGTTTCCAAAAGTCTTATATCTAATTAAGTATATTTTTACCACTTTGTTGGAAGTGAATAAAGGAAGTGAGGAGATTGAAAAAGAGAAGATTCATTGGGATTAGATGCTCCCACTTGTTTATGAGATGAGCTCCATTGACTCTCACACCCTCATTAGCAAAAATGTGTTTGCATATGCTGCTGAAAATTTGTCTCAAGTTTGGATCCACATCATGGATACAATGTACATAATGCTTGAAGATTCCATCTCCGAACTTGAATATAGTAGACAACATGATTTTGATATTTTTTGAACGAGGCTTGTAACTGTGTTCTCAGAATTGGGTTCCCTTAACTCACCAATAATTAATTATCAGAAGAACTCATTATCTCCTTTCAAGAGTTACTCAAGAAATAGGTAGGTGATCCTCTTTCCTCCAATGAATATAACTTAGAGTCCCTTTCCAATATCATAGGATCTACTCCTGACATTTCACAAGATCATAAGTAATGGCTTAATCAGTGCACAGATATTGGTGATATTCTAAAGACATGGATCAAGGTGAGGAGATGTGTTAGCATTCCTGAGAAAGACAAGGTGACACATGTGGTATCTCAGTTCAGTAAATAATTTAGAGTAAAGGAACCCGTTCTGGAAACTCTCCCTTAGGGATCATGAATTAGCAAGTTCTTCATCATAAATAGCTTCTTCATCAGATCAGTCAACTCCCTCTTTTGTTTATCCCCTTTTCTAATCCTTCATTGTGTATGATCATGATATTTTGTCTTATTCACTTAAGTAACTCTCTAATGTTGAATTGTAAAATTCCCTATTAATTTATGAAAAGGGGACTTATTTCCTCACTTCCTAGGAAGATGTAAAGTCACAAGTGTAGTGAGAACTTGAAGGGTTATGTGGGGGGTAGATGAGAAGACAATTTTCAATGCTATAAATTAGAATGGATCCTCCATTCCAAAGGATATTGAAATTTAGTATTGTTGTAGCAATTATGGATTGTTGTAGGTTGTTGAGCTTTATATTCATCACTACACAAGAAATAAGAAATACATTTCTTGTATTTCCTTTTCTTATGCTTTCATCTATCCTCTCTATATTATGCAACTTTACAAGCATAGTGATCTTGAATAGCCAAGAAGGAACTTGGTGTCCTTGATGAATGAATCTAAAGAACTCTATGTTTATGGTTTTTTGGTCTTGCTAATTACTTACATTTTTGTTTTCCTCTAATTGAATATGGACATATTATGGTTATTGTGTGTGAACTCTTCTAGTGCCAATTCACAAAAATGATTCTCTCTTTCTTAATTTCTCTCCTTTATTCCTCATCGCTGAAAATTCCTCCCTTGTACCCCATACAAGAAATTTTCCACAAGTTTAGTGAAATGTTCTTGTGTGATCCCCAACATATCTGGTCACCCTAAATAATTAAGACAATTTACATTCAATAATTGGAGCCTCCCCATACCTAATAAGGAGGGGCTTAACCCCATGAATCTTGATAGAAACACATAATTTACAACACAATAAATGATTTCACCAAAAATATTTGGTGACTCTACTGGGGAGAGATCTTCCCTTGTGTGCCCAAAAATATCTTTGCAAAATACTAAAAAAGTATATATTTCATAACATAAAAAAATATGTTTTAAAGAAAAATTTAAATTTGAAGGCAACTCTATCAAGGGACGAAATCATGTCACATTCGTTTCCTGTATCACAATGATGAAGTTTTGAGATTGGTATCCAACACTAATGAGTGACAAAAAATATGAAGAAGAAGATGATCACCTTGATCTACAATTTTTTTTATCAATCATCATTCTACACCATCTCTTGCAAAAGTAAAGATTCTACTACAACAAAGAGGTCTCTTGCTTCAAACAAAAATATGCAATCAGATAAGGGAAAGAAGTTCTAGTAATTTTTTCTGTAGTATTCATGAAAATACTATCTAGAATGGAGAAAATTATTGTTTGTGAAGTATCCTATCACCAAGTCTTGGTGGATCCAATTTAAGAGGATTGTTGACTAGAAGGAAAGAAAATGGGAATTGCATCATGTTGATGATCAAATAATCCAAGAAATTAATGAGGAAGATTCATAAGAGATATGAATTGTTGTATGAAGGGTGTGATGGTGAAAAATCTACTGAATGTAATATTTTCAACTTCACGCAGTTGATTAATAACTAAGAACATTGCCTTTTATCTCCCATCCTCTAGATAATTTTCATGTATATGGAGATGAAGAAATCGAACCTTGAAAAGAGAGTTTGTGTAAAGGATTTTAAGTGTGGAAAAAAGAATTTTTGATCCCAAAACCTACCATGAAATTCTAAATTATGCATTAGTCTTGCAAAAAAGGTATGAGCATCTTGAGGCACTTCATAGTGGTGAAAAAGAATAAACTTATCTTTTAAAAGAAGATCCTAATGATTTCCCGTATTATGAGGTTTTTATCTGTGAAATATTTTTGTGCACTTCTGATGAATTATCTATCCTTTAACCTTCCTATGAGAGTCAAATCAGCACATTGGAATATTATGAAGAAAACATGATAGTTGAACCTTTGTTCATTAATTCATTTTAGCTTGAGGCACAACCCATTGGAGAAACAATGGATACAAGAGACAAATATTATTGTTCTATGAAAAATGATCTAGTGCTTACTAAGAGACTCCACCAACCATGAGGATGTACAAGAAACCAATCCTCCATACCAAAATTATATTCTTTAGGAGGATGACTTTGAGGTAATCATAGATAGTCTCCTTTATAATTTTAAATCCTTCAATTGATGCACAAATGTAAAATGATGATATGGAGATAACTAAAGAACAAATTCCCTTCTTGATACAAGCATGAATGAACAAAGGGAAGAACCCAATTTTCCTATTGAAACAATTGTGGATGAACAAATGGAGCATGACCTCTACTAGGAGATTATTCCACCATCCTCACAAGAGAATGTAATGTTGATCATCATAGTGAGTATGGAGCTTTCCTATTTCCTTACAAATAAAAGGACTCTAAAAGATATGTTCAAGATGAAGCATATGATTATCCTCTTATGGTATCCCTAACCTGGTGTTCTCCTTCCTATCACAAGGATGGTCTAATAGATCTAGAGTTGAAAGGTTTTCTCTTCCCGCATAGCATGGATCTCTTCTCCCTATCCAAAAATGATGAAAACCAAGTATTTCTAGTCTTGCAAAAAGGTGAGCTATGGATGAAAAGAAATGTAGAGCAAGAGAACAAGGATTTTTCAAATGAATTTTGGCCATGTATAGATCAGATTTCCAGCCATCTCCTTGATGTCCAAAGAAAATAATTTTTTAGTGAATATGAAAATGAGTATATGGAATATTTGAAATAGTAATCCATGTACAAGACATCTTAAGGATTGCAGAATAAATTGAAGACCCTTAACTCAGTATTGAGATCCTGACCTGAGCCATGTTAAGGAAAGACAATTATGAGTCAAGTTGTGTTTCTTCTTTTGATGCATCAATGTTTGAAAATGAGATGGATCAAATAGGTAATCCCAATTTTCTCTTTGAAACCTTTGTAGATGAGAGTGAATGTGAAGGTAATTCTTCCTCTTTACCTTTTTGTGAAGAAGATTATAAATGGAAAGAAAAGGAGATTCATGAATCTCCTATAGATGTTTTCAGTCACAAAGACAACAACTTCACCTTTGAAAATAATATGAACATAATCGTTGACCTTGTATGTATAGAAAATAATTTCTCTGGATGACAAAGCAAGAAGCTTTAACAAGCTTATAAATAGGAAAAGTATCAAATTACTCTCACCAATTTCGGACTCCTTGTTGATTTTAGGAATGATTTCGTGTTGCAATATCCATTCAAGTATGGTGAATTATTTCATAAAAAATCAAGGACTACATTTTTAGAAAATGGAGGAGTGGTTACATACATTCATAGAGCATCAAGTGGAAGCTGAAAAATGATAAACTTTCCAAAATGTCACAAAGAATTCATTGAATACAAGAGTGTTTATCTATGTAATATAAGTATGAATATGGAATCTTGGTCTCTATCCTTATTCTCAAACCATGCAAAGCCATCACAAGAGCATGGCATGATCAGATAATGATCTTTGAGCTTTGGAGGTTTGAATTCAGCCCATTGTTCCATGATGGTACATACTTCTCCCAACCTGTTGCCAGGTATGTGTACATTCTTCCCCCACATATGTAAATTTCCCTCCCCTATAATATGGTTTCCCTTTTTTGTGTGTTTTTTCTTCTTTGGTGTGTTTCCCTTTTCGTAGTTTTTTGTTTGTTTGTGTTTGTGGTGAAGAAATGACTCTATAATCCCAATGCATAAGGCATTTTTCCACGTAGTATCTTGAGATTATGGAGTTCCTACTTTTCATATTCACATTATGTTCAATCTAAAACAAGTCCCCAAGCTAGAGCCAACTATTGTCATACAAAATGTTTATGATGAAAAATTCTAAAAAAAAATCATGACAACCTAAACCTCACTTGAAAATCCCTCTCCCGGTCAATGTAAACATGTCCTCCAGCCAAATCAATTATTGTATCACCCTCATAATGGATAGGAGGAATGTGCTAATGTTAATTTAGAGTAGAAATTTTTAGATTTTTAGGAAAAATTTAAGTGTTACACCTATTCCATTTTTCTTTAAATTGTTTTAGGAGTTAAAATAATATATATTTTCATGTGAAAATACCATCTGGATCTTTGGGAATTATGCGTTCAAGTTCTCTCTTATGCAGGCATGTTTCTCATACTTAGTCATTTTTTAGAGTGACACATGTCACCGAGATTTTTCCCATCAGGATAGAGGGGACTTAAAATGTTCCCCACTTCAGACCTCCTCTTTGGTCCTTCATATGACCCAATTCAACCCGACATAGTGCTTATTAGGCTAAAATCATCTCCCTCTCCTCACACCATGCAGTGACACTTGTCATCATCTGTACAGGGAACATTTTATTTTCCCCCTTTTCCCCATTCCCAAGGATAGAGAGGGGACATAAAATTTTTCCCCACCCTATCCCCTCCTCAGGTCCTCTATGCGACCAACTTCTAACTCCCAGGTGCTAAGGCATGTTTTCTCCATCCCTCCCATCTTGCACCTCGTAGTGAAACTTATAATGATTTTCTTGAGGAAAATTTTTATCGTCCCAATTCCTAAGGGTACATAGGGGACACAAAAATTTTCTCCATACTCAAGCTATCAAAACCCTAATTTTGAAACACAATTTGTTTTCTCACTCGTGAACAAAAAGTAACTGCCAGGTAACTTAAAAACAAAAAATAACTTACTTTCAATCTTATTTCTTCACATAGTTTGACATTGCCTCCATTTTTGAAGTAATTAAACCTTAAAAATACATGAAAAACACCATCCATTCAACCCAACATGTTATATACCAGCCATGACTGTGAAAACAAAGCTTTTCCCATAACTTGCTAGCCAGAAAACTAATTGCACCAAAATTTTCACTTATTTTTCTCCTCTAAGACTCCCTTGTGATAAATTAAGCTTTAAGAATAAATTAATGTATTCCATAACATAGTATTAGACCTAAAATCCTCCATCCCAATTTTTTCCTTTTTTATTTGCAAAATTTCCAGTGGACGGATCACGACAAAAATTGGAGCACGAGATCCTGGAGGAAAACCGAATCTGATGAGGGTATTTTCAGTGCAAACAAACACTTGTAAGTGCAAATTATAAAAATAGAAAGTTTTTGGTTCTGGAACTTACTAAAAATAGAAACCTCTGAAAATTTTAAGATATCTCTACTTAGAACATCTAGAAACCACGAGGAAAAACAAGCAAGGAAAAACAAACAAATTTTCCCAAAATAACAAGTTTCAAAAAAATAACTTACTATGGATAGAAACTTACTAAAAATGGTAAATCATCATCAGTGGAGGTGAATTGAATGTTCCAGGAGAATCCAAAGACCAAATTTGAGAAAAAGGAAAGATTAACCAAAATAGTAGGTCCTAGTCCCACCTGCCAAAAATAGAAAATTTAATTTTTCAGTGAAAAAATTTGCACTTGGGTCCATTTTCACTCATCTCGCTACTTTTTTACATCCTCACTAGGTTGTAAGGTTTTTTCATAGCTCAAACAAGGAAATAAACACTCCATAAGGATTCTGAAGCATCATTCTCATCATAATTGCATCGAGGAGCAAGCCAAGACATATTGAAGCGAAATAGGTCAAAGTCAGAGACATTGTGCAATTGGAAAGGATTTAGAAAGTGTAATCCACCCATTGAAATCCAAGATCACTAAAGGATGTGATCATAGTCATAACTAAAATGAGGAACTCATCGGATTCATCTAAGTATTCAAGCCACCCTATGTGAGGAATCAAGAGCTCATCCTTCTCTCCAAAAGCATCCATGTATGTCTTCCCCAATGGAAAATATTTCCCAAAAGAACAAGAAGTGATATTTTATCAAGCTCTTGGAAATGTCCTGGTAACCAATATCATGTCAACTCCTGTAGATCCATACCCATGGATACAATAATTTCTCGAAAGTGAGCCAAGGATAACACATCAAGTTTTTTCTACTCGACCTTGGAGTTATCACAAAAATATTGAAATACAAATGAAGGAAGAGGGCCCAGACAACTTCTTATTTCTTCAGTGGTGCCTTAGGAAATCAATATGTAGAAGTTACTAGGCCTAAAAATGTAAATCCTATTGAGAAGATGACTCCATCAGACTATGAGTTGATTTGCATCTCATTGGGTCAATATTCGTGAGGGTGACTCTAAATTGTTCAAGGAATCCTCAACATGTCTCCTTTCTAGGAATGAAGAGTACAAACAAACACTTAAGAAATTTGAGGAACATGTAAAAAATCTCAGTGCTCACGTTGAACCTTTGTCAGATCCTAATTCAGCACCGTCACTCCCTATGTAAGACATTCCTCCAATCACTAGCTTTGACCCTAAGGTGATCAAGAAATCACAAATCTATATGATGCATGGGAAGGCTAATGAGAGGTGGATTGAGAAAATCATCGAGAAAGGAAATACATTGTTTTGAGAAGTCCTCTCTCTAATTAAGTATATTATTTACATTTTTTTGGAAGTGAAGAAAATAAGGGAGGAGATTGAAAAAGAGAAGATTCACTTAGATGAGGTGATCCCACTTGTGTCTGAGATGAGCTCCCTTGACTCTCACACCCTTGTGAGAAAGAATGTGTTTGCATCAGCTAATGATAATTTGTCTTAAGTTTATATCCAGAACATGGATATAAGATATGAATACTTGAATATGTCATCTCCCAACTTGACTCTAGTGGAAAACATGCTTTTGAGATTTTGAATGAGGCCTACAACTGTGTTAAGATATTTGGGTTCCCTTCACTCATTGATAATTCATCATTGAAATAACTCATTGTCTCCTTTCAAGAGTTGGTCAAGAAAAAGGCAGGTGATCCTCTTTCCTCTAATGAAGACACCTCAGAGTACCTTGCTAGCATTAGAGGATTTATTTCTGAGATTGCAAAAGATAAAAAAGAATAGTTTAATCAGTACAAGGATATCATTAATATTCCATAAACATAAATCAAGGTGTTGAGATGTGTTGTGAATCCTAAACAAGACAAGGTGGCAATTGTGGTAGCTTAGTTTAGTAAATAATTCAAAATAAAGGAACCTGTTCTAGAAACTCTCCCCCATGGATCACGAGTCAGCAATTTTTCATCATAAGGAGCTTCTTCATCAGATCAGTTAAATCCCCTCTTCTCCTTCTTCTCCCTCTTTATTTTATCCCCCTTTCTAGTCCTTCATTGTGTATGATCATGGTATTTTTTCTTATTCACTTAAGTGACTCTCTAATGTTTAATTGTAAAATTCCCTTTTGATTTATGAAAAGGGGACTTATTTCCTCACTTTCTAGGAAGATGTAAAGTCACAAGTAGAATGAGAACTTGAAGGGTCATGTGGGTGGTAGATGAGAAATGCCATAAATTGGAATAGCTCCTCCATTCCAAAGGATCTTGAAATTTAGTATTTCTATAGAAATTGTGGATTGTTATAGGTTGTTGAGCTTTGTATTCATCACTACATAAGAAATAAGAGTTTCATTTCTTCTACTTCCTTTTCTTATGATTTCCTCTCTCTTCTCTCTATTCTACAACTTTGCAAGCATAGTGATATTGAATAGCCTAGAAGGAACTTGGTGTCCTTGATTGATGAATCTAAAGAATTGTGTGTCTATGGGTTTTTGGTCTTTCTAAATTTTTACATTTTTTTTTTCATCTAATTTAATGTGGACCTACTATGGTTATTATGTACGAACTATGATAGTGCCTATTCATAACAATAACTATATCTTTCCTAATTTATCTCCTTTATCCCTCATCACTACAAATTCCTCCCTTATACCCTATTGGTGCTCAATCCAAGCCCGTACAATGAGTTGGTCATTTTCCTAGACTCTCCATAGATATAACTATTTTGTGTGCTTCATATTATTCCTCGTGCTTTGAAGATAAATATGAGTAAAGGAATTTTATCAATTTGTGATGAATTTTGTGCCTTGTAAAAATAAAAATAAAGGATCCATTGAAACTAGTTAATAGACTAGTTGATCAAAGTATAAAAGCTTTGGAATTGCAGGTGATTGAGATACATCTATATCTTTCATGAAGAACCTACAATCAGCACCGAATTATTCCTTTTCTCTAAAAATATGAAGCTCTGAAGGCCAAAAATCATGCAACTTGGCCATGAAATCTAAAGCTGCCAGACTGAATGACTCAGTTAAAATGGACTTCACCATTTAAAAAAAGACTGGGACATTCAAATGACCGTCAAATATCTAGACCACCAAGCAATTTAAATGATGGTGAAGTAGAGGAAACATGGTGAGATTTTGGGCCTCTCTAAGCCATTTGAGTTTCATGGAGTTCAAGTCCACGAAATGAACCAAATTCAATACAGTTTCAGGTCTACGAAAGGGCAAAAAATTTCATTGTGGTCAATGAAACATGAAAAATCTAAAGGAAATGACAAATGGTGAAATATTAATAGCTAAAAGGTAGACACACATCATTATTCTAGTGTAGGGTGAGCATGTATACTTTCATGGACTTCAAGTCAGTGGGGTGATAGAAGTTTTTATAAAGTCGTCATGTTTGAGAAGTCAAATGGTCAAAGGAAGAGAAAGTTTGAAGTTGTGATGTAAAGGAGTATCCCTGCAACCAATAAAAAAAAGACAATAAAAGAAAGATGGTTTGACATTGCAAGGGGTGTGGAGCTTTCTTATTGGTTAATGTTTTACAGTGGTTAGTCATGAGCTATCAAAATATTGAATTGCAAAGTGGCGTAGAGCTCTCCTATCTACTCATGATTTACGATGGATAAAGAACTATCTGACACTGTGAAGATGCATGGAGCTTTCTCATTGGATCACACATCGTAGTGAGCATAACGCAGATCAAAGGTATCAAAGTGGAAACTTGGCATCATTCCATCACACTTTAGGCTGATAGAATCTGATGGATCTCAAGCCCTAGAATGAATGAAATTCAATAAAAGGCATCAGGTCTAGAAGAAGGAAAGGGCAGTCAGAACAAAAAGTAAAACACACGTAGGCATAGGCAATCTCTAAGGCCAATCAAAGGTTACCATGTGTCATTATCATGTTCATCCTGACATGTAAAAATTCAAAATTCCATATCTTTCAAACCCATGCTCCAAATATTATAATATTTATATCACTAGAATTGTTTCTTTGATCCCTTTAAGTTAACATCATATGATTTAGAAATTGATGGTAGTTAGTGGGAGAAAAAAAATAAAACTTTCTCAACATTAAAGATGTAGCTCCAGTATTGTTTAACCACCCATTTTAATTAAGTATGGTGTTTTTTTCTTCTCCAAAAAGTAAGATAACAAGAATGATTGACCTTGACAGGTTTCCCATGCCTTTTTTCAGAAAATTAATGCATCTTATTGGTGGTTGAAAAGGAAAATATGATTTTATCCTTTTTCTTTCTCTCTCCCATCTTCTATATATTGTAAAAGTATTTCATTTGGAGCGAGGGGGTGGAAGGGGGGTAGTTGTAGAAATTTGTTGATCAATTTTGGTCCTAAGTTCTAGTTTCTAGTTTTTTGCAAAACATTTTGTATGTATCCATTTCTATAAGGAAGTGCTAAGGTGGTTGTGTTGTATAACCATTAACATGTTTTGAAGGCATTTTTTTTATGTCTCCTTGCCAAAACTTACATGAACAGTTTCTCTCTATTTTGATAAAACTATACTTTTATGTTTCTCATGTTTTAAAAAATGAATGAGGAGATATAGTTTCTATTACAATCTTATAATGGTTTTACTTCATTGGTTGTGCAAGGGTCCTTCTTGAATTTGTTTTATTCTTCTGGTCATTGTGAGAATATTGTAGGGTAGTGTATACTTTACAATACTTTGCAATAGTTGAGTATGGTTGTAAAATCCTAAAGGCAACATCACTTTTGAAGGGATATTGTTATCCCTTAAGGGTATTTCGGGTCTATGAAATAAATATAGCAAGTTATTTATCTAAACTCTAACTCAAGGATTTGTAGTTAGGATCTTGAATACTTTTGATAACATTTGTGCACTTTGAGTATCAATGAATGTAAATGTTATACAAATTGTGTCAAATTGATTGTTATTTTCAGGCATCACCATTAAGTATGGATTCTCTCTATAGGAACATCAACATAATAAATTCACAAAATCAATTACCCTCCACCTTCAATTTCAGCTAAAAGTATCCAATTATCTCCACACATGTGAATAATATCAAACATGCATACCATACATATGCTTATTCTACAAAGTTGTGTTAAAATTTGTTCATTACCAGTAAGATTTGCTGAGAATCCCACCAAGTCTGTGACCTAATCTCATTTAAAGAATGATTGTTTGATAAATATTACGCAATTGTAATATTTGAGATTGGTCATTGTCTGTCTATTTTGATTTGTATTTGATATATCAAGTGTATACAATAATCAAGTGACAACTCTTATGAGTGAGTATTGTATCTGTTGCTACACTTGCTTCAAATTAAGTTGAACCAATTATAAAGGAAAACAAGCTAGGAAATATTTTCCTTTATTTAGATTCTCCAACTAGGTCCTCTCACCTTGGTCCAAGAAGAGCTAGAAGTAACAGGGATAAGTCATCCCCTTTATTAAAGTGTATCTTGATCACCTCCAAACTTTTAGTTAGCAGGTTGAGTGTTGAACAAATCCTCGGCTCTCAACGACAAAGAAATTTTCATTTTTCATCACTCCCTCAAAGCCAACCCACTCTAGTTAGCTGCTCATTTCCTTGGGGTACGATTTTAGGAGCCAACATACCCCATACAAGCAATTTGTAACAGGTTAAGTGAAGTGTTCCTGTGTGATCCCCAACCTATTTGGCCACCCCACATAATTAGGATAGTTTACATTAAATAATGGGAGCCTCCAAATACCTAAAAAGGATGGGCTTAGCCTCCTGACCATTGGTGGAAACACATAAGTTGCAACACGATAAATTATTTCACCAACAATGGTGATTACCTATTGATCATCAAACAAGTCACTGACAAATATCAAGCCAAGGATGAAAATTTAGTCCCCTACAAGCTCATGGTTAATAGTATTAAATTTATTTCCATCTTATCAAATTTTAACATGTTCCTCACATATAAAACATGTCAACGGATGTAATTGTGACTATCATATCCCTTCTTGATTTTGATTCTAATCAAACACATAACAAGTTTCTCATATAACATCTTCTGGTTTTGGCCTACGATTTTCCTAAGTCAACCATGATATGTGAAATAGTTGGTCCAGAAAACCCTTGGTATCATGACATCTACACCTTCATCTGTGATAAAAAATTACCTGAAACTATGAATTCCCAACACAAATGAGCCCTAGAATAATGTGCTTCACGTTATGCTATTATTACCTATACCTTATATCAAAGAGGCTATGATGGAAATATCCTAAGATGTCTCAACCAAGATGAAGAAAACCAAAATCTAATTGAGGGACATGCTGACATTTGCGGCACACACACAAGTGGCATTGCTTTAGCTAAACATATTTTGCGTGTGGGTTATTATTGGCCCACTATGGATTCTGATGCATGCAACTTTGTCAAGAAGTGTTTGGTGTGTCAACAACATGGTAATCTCATTCATGCACCTTGAAAAGATCTTCAGCCAATCACCACACTTTGTCCTTTCTCCCAATGGGGGCTTAACCTAATAGGAAAAATCAATCCCACATCTTCTAATGGGCATACATTCATTATCACCACAACCAAATATTTTACCAAATGGGTAGAGGCCATGCCTCTCATTTATGTCACGAGTGCTAATATTTCCAAGTTCATATTTAACCATCGCATATGTGTACCTAATATAATTTCAGTGGTTACTATTTTTAGATCAAATTTCCACCTACATGTCCTGAAAATACCTAAAAATTAAAATAATCACAAAATATAACTGTAATATATTTCAAAAAATCACAAAAAACACTACAAAATTCTTTGAAAACTACCAAAAACATATAAAACCACTAAAAAATCTACTAAAAAAAACATCCACAAAATAAAAAAATTACAAAAAAACAATTTAAAAAAAAAAATCAACACATTGACTCTTATCCTGGTGTCCATTCCAAATATCAATCAATCAATAAAAACATCCTAATCCAAATCCCTTGCATTTATCCTCACTCGAGGAGATCCCAATTCTCATTTTCTCCCTTGTATGTATCCTTACATGGAGGCAATGACCTAATCAATCCCAAATCATCTTACCCCTTGCATGCATCCTTGCTTGGGGGCAAAAAAATCAATCAATCATCATTGTGGAACACAATTTGTTGTCTTTATGTAAATTTTTGTTAAATTGTTACTTTTATTAATTAATTTTTGACTAATTATAGGTTTATTTTTGTTCATATTGGTTCATTTATAGCCATGGTGCATACATTTACTTTGTATATCAGGTTTTTTTTACTTTTTTGTTTGATGTGTGTATGTGTGTTTATGTACATAATGATTTAATCATCATGGTTCTTTAATAATAATGGTGAAAACTATATTGTGCAAAAGCAAAGAAAACTGATTTAAATTACAAAATTTGAATGGAAGTTAAAGCTATGAGAAAATTCAGACCCACCATCATTTCATCACAATCACTATAAAATCACAAATAAAATAATCCTCATCATATGAATATCATATATCATCTACCATAATCAACTCAATACATCTTTCTATTTAACCCTTTTCCAACCATAATTCACATCCCAAATCCCTAATTTTGGCCTTTGGCCCTCAGTTTCTCCTTTTCTGATCTCATTTCTCTCATCATTTTATCTTCTTCCTCTTATCAAGTGGTTTTCCACTTATTTTTCACGTTACCCATCCGTTCGAGGGGGTACCTGCTTAGCACATTCCAGACCCGTTGGGGCATCAAAATGTTTTGCTGGGGAAAATGAAGAATTCCACTAAACTTCTTCATCATCTGTTCACCAATCCACACGTGTCTACTATATTTAAAGCATTATCACTTAGTAATAACACTTTAAAGAGGGGAAAATGTAGACACCTTAAAATATCCCATTACACATTCAGAACATCAGAAATCATCCTGTACTCACTTCATGACACATTACAACTATTTTCAAATTATTATGATCAATTTTGATACATTCCACCACTTTATAACCTTTAACGAAATTCTACGACATTATCTCAAATCACACTTCTATCATCCCCACAAATTCCCTAATTACCTATATTGCTTGCACATAGTCCCGAATAATTAATTATTCACACTACCTACCTTATTACACTCATACTTCACTCTATTGATTAATTAATTAATCATATCACTCTAATTATATATCCCTTATCTCATTAGCTAAGCTTTTTTATCTAATTTAATATAAAAACAATTCAATAAATCCTCCTCCCATCGATTTCCACCTCATCTCCAACTCGCTTCCACCTCACTAGTGGACATCTCAAGTTGGCTAAAGAAAAGAGAATCATGACTAAGGCTAAAAATCATTAATTATATTCAAGATTACAAGTTTAAATTAATTCAAATCATATATTTGAGTTAACTAAAACATATCCCTTGAGTCATGGATTTCTAAATTTAAGCCAAACTCTCTCCAAGATAAAACTCACATCACTTTTTTGGGTGAATAAAACAAAAGATATGAAATATTGATTTAAAGAAAACCTTTAAATATTCAAAATATATGCCACCTTTTCTAAGCTAATAATAACTCATCAAATCAAGCTCAAAATAGTATTTTATCTTGCCAATTAAATTTGAAAATTAGAAAAATCATTCCAACCATGCTTTAGTCAACCTCAGATTAAAAAATCAATCGCACAGATCAAGCCTCTATAATTCTCTTCTCTCATCTATAAATAAACACCCATTCCTCTCCATTAATAATATTTGGAAGCTTTATAATCTGCATTTTTATTGTGTTAAATTTCCATTCAATTTTACACATCGTTATGTTGTATATTTGATCAAGAATATATCGATTAATCCAATCATTCATTCACATTTCTTGTAGCTCAAAACTACTTCCATTCGAAACACTTTTGGAGCATCCACATCCATTTTATTAGAGATTCAACAAGTTCGTTTCTTCATTCCAAGCTTCAACCAATCTCATTTGAAATTATTATCTAACCTCAATAATGATTTCACGTTAATGGTTGACCTATATATATATATATATATATATATATATATATATATATATATATATAATCCTAATGAAGGATTTTACATATAAAACTAAATAAAAGAAAAATAAATAAAATATGACTTCATGAGAGCTCCTCCACAAACTATTAACAAAAACTTGAAGAAATGAGAAAAGGAAAAGGGAAAATGAAATGTAATAGAAATAATAAGGATAATTAGGGTTTTAAAATTAAACCTAGAGATCAAGGGTAAAGATCCCTTGATCTAAGGGACCTAAGTAAACCTAGGTTTTGTACTTGACCTTTCAGGAAGTTAGGTTGAATTTGTAGATGAGAAAATGGGAACACCCTTTCCCTATTTGAAATTTGGGTGAATTATAATAATTTAATTTAAAAATTAATTATTTATTGGTGCAAGGGGCACGTGTTCAGTCGGATGGGGAAAAATTAGACCCATACCAAATTAAACTTATTTAATATTGCCTTCAAGTCCATCAAGTTATCAACGCTAATATAGAACTCAACAATGATGTTTTGGAATCTCCTGACATACATAGAGGAGTTTGAGAAAATTTTAAAATCATTCTCTCTTATTCACGATCCTTCTCTTCATCATCATCATCTAACTATTCTTTATCATCCCCATGATCATGAAAGGAATGACCATGATCATTATGATCATGATCAAATAAATGGTGAACCATGTTTTGAATCCCAACACCCTCTTCCATTGGAACATCTTCATCATAAGTCCTAGGAAAAGGTGTTTGTTTTTCCTAGCATGCCATCATTTCCTTTGAATAATGTTCTTTCATATGAGATTTATGAGCCCTTGTGATGTTATTAGGATGCATGTCATCATTACGACATGAAACAATGGGAATATGTACTTTGGATTTTTCCTTTTTCAAACTCGTTCAACATCAAACATTACAATCTAATATGTTTTTATATTAGCTTAATATTAGTTTAATATCCATATAGATTGCATCAATATTATAATGGTTTCATTTGAATTCAACAAATTAAAACTTACATTTACGTCAAAGGAATAATTGTGTGGCTCCATAATCACTTGGCCAATATGTCCTCTCCTCTTATGCTTACTTTTTTCAACCCCTACCTCAACCATGATATTGCAATGAATCTCCCTTTACATAAAATAAAAATAAAATAACTTATATTAACAAAAAATTAAAAATAACTAGAAATGTAAATAAAATATATTAACACAAAATTAAAATTTTCTATGTAAAATTACAATTACTTATCAACTCATACATAACATCTATACTCGCTGATGAAGAGTTATGTTTTGGGGAAGTAGATCTCAGCAAAGATGAAGAAATTAGATCTATTAAAGAAGACCTCTATATAGGGAATGATGTATACTTCCTAGTCGATGAAATAGTATCTACAAAATAGTAAACCACTTGTTTAAACAATTATAGGTTCAAACAAAAATGCAAATTGTGATAGTAAGAGCAAAATTGAGTTTTCTACAAACCTTTATTTCTAATTATGTACTTAAAAATGATTTAATTATATATCATTTGATTTTATAATAATAAACAAAGGAAAGCGCCATAATTTAATATTAAATGTAAATGTGAAAATAAGAGAAAATTATAAATATAATTGCCAAGGGAGTATACCAAACCATATCTTCATGATTTGCGAGTATTGTTTGGTTAGAATGGGAAATGGATGCAAGTCTAAATGCCTAATTTTTTCTATTTTCTACATATTTTTCTGAAAGTTCATCAATTTCATACATCATGAACCCAAAAAAGTCATTTTATATACAAATAATCTAATAACTTTGAAATTTTATGCACAATCTAGAAAAATAGCTTGGAAGAACTAATTTGTAATATTTGAAATGATGTATTCTTTAATAAATCATGTCAAAACAATAAATTTCTTTCCTTATTATAAAAAAATAGCCCGCTACACTTCAATATGAATTTCAACAATATATTTTCTTCATAAAAATGCAAAATGTGATACAAGAGAAAAATGGATTGCCATAAGCCCTAATTTGTTATTATGTGTTTAAAGATGCTCTAATTTTGTATTGGGGGAATTTTAAAATAAAGGAAAAAGGGATGTGACATAAACTAATATTAAATGGAAATAGAAAACGCAAAACACCATTTTGTTGTGCATTTGGTGTAAATGTGGCACAAAATTTGGGTCATATTTACGCCACATATTGGTGTCATATTTTTGTTGGAAATCAAGTATCAAACACACAAAAATGATGCAAAATCGACTCAATTTATGATAATATTTGCATTATATGTTTTAGTGTGTAAATGGATGCATTATTGGTCAAAATTAATATCCACAAATTTTCACATTATTGGGGGAGTTATAATAATAAATAAAATTTGAAAACCATTGATCTTCCAATTTTAATCCACTGGGTATGCAACAACACGTAAGAGAAAGGAGGCATAAAAGGGATATATGAAAATTAGTGTCCTCTAGTCAGTCAATAATGACAGGGCCAAGTTTTCCTATAATGGCACTAGATTTCATTTTTAGTTTTCTTTATGTGGTGTGATTGAAAATAAGAGAAAAATTTCATTCTTGATCACATATCTAATAAGCGAGTGATTCCTATGTAATCCCTTGATGTAAAAATATAGTTAAAAAATAAAAGCACAATGTATTTCAATGGCATGATACTTGTGAAGGGTGAAAAAATGTGTGAGTCCCCATTCATGCCTAGGTTAGTGGTCATCCTAATTAAAACCCTTTATGAAGATTTAACATACATATACTTCATGTCAGTATTTCTCACGCTAGTTTGGTTGATGGGTTCCTAACAATGCATGGTTGATGATAAGCTGATGAGTTATTTATCTACCTTCATTTTGAGTTGTGGATCAAGATCATGAGAAAGTAGAGTAAGTACATTATGTTTGAAGGTGTGGTTGTTTTCCTACCATGTTGGCACTAAGTGGGGAATGTTAGGAATTAGTGTGTTATTATTCAAATGGTTGTTAATGTGGGTTAATATATTTGTATAAATGAGTTGTTTTAACAAATCATATATAGGAGTTTGGGATAATAATTTTGTGAGGGATTTGTATATGAATGTTGGGTTGTTCAACCAACTCACATATATAGGAGAGAGAAAATAAGGTTGATATATTTTAAGAGTATGAGAAAGAGAATAATGATTTTTAATAGGTTTTTTTACTTGTTTAAAACCTCTATAATTATACTATTTAGATTTTTGAATTAATTAATAAAGTTTATTGTATAAAACTCTGGTCAAATTATCATTCTTACAATGATGAATTGATGTTTACAAACATCAACGCAATAGATGAATATGTACAAATTCATTGTATACTATCAAACTGTACAAACCATAATTTTTAACTTGGTAAAATCATGAAAAACCATTATTTTATAAAATTGTTATTATAATTATGTCATTTTATTCTGTTTAAAATAAAATTATACATATAATTTTATATTGATAATTATGTGATGTAATAAAATATAAATATCATTTTTATACTCATTTGTAAGCTCTCGTCTAGATTGTATAAATTTATTCCTAATAAATGGATTCTATCTTATTACAAGTTTGTAGAGATTGACTCATTTTTTACATGACATATTTGTTTCTTGCAAGTATACTTTTTGAGACAATTTTTAGGTTTGTGCCCAAATTTGAATACCTCACACTGTGTCATGCATTTATACTTGTATGCCTTCTCATTGTTCCTATAATTTTAAACTAATTATTTGAAAGGGAAATTTTAATTATAATTCATGTTTTTATTTTGAAAGTAAAATAGTTTTACTTTACTATTGCAAGTCCACTTTTCTTTGCAAAGAAGATTCAACATTAAAAAATATATAAGAGATCATTGAAATATGACTTCGATGTTGTGGTATCTATAAGGTATTTTACCAAATATTAATTTTATTTTTAGTAACGTGGTTTGTTTATTTTACTGTTGAGGTGCATATAATTTGTGTGTAGTCCTCCCCTATAGTTTTTCATTGTGTTATTTTTACTTATCAATGGAAACAATAAATTTTCATTTTATCTTGTTATATTTCAAAAATTATAATTTACAATCTTGAAGTTGATTAACTATTAAATTTTTGGCATTTGTTTTATATATTTTTTTCCAATTTGCATTTTTATTTTGGTCATGGGTAAGCCTTCACTGTAATTGAGTATTAAATTAGCTTCATTTATCACAATATTTCGATACATATTTTATATCCATATAATTAATGTAGTACGAGTACACCGTAAAATATTACTTTCATCAAAGTAAAAAATAAATTGTAATTACTGGGTTTGGAGTGAGTGACGAGGGTCATTGGATCCTCATCAATTAATCGAATTAATTTTTTCAATCTAGGGCCATATCTAAGGCTATTTCCAAACAGCCCTGAAGGAAATAGTGATTAACTTGCTTTCATCCTAGAATTGAAAATTCTTGAAATGAAATTCAAAAAATATTCTAGTAGCTCAAATTAAATCTAAATTAACAAACTAAAACAAATAAATGAAAGATAAAGAAATTAAAATGAACAATTGAAAGTGAAGCTTCACACAAAACTACTAAATTTAAAAACAATGTTAATATAAACAATCTAGACAAGTGTAGTCACTTTTCCCAACCCTTTAATTCCCAGGCACGCCAACATATAAACCATCCTAAAATGGGTACACCAGAGGTGCGTGAAGGCGCTGAGCCCCTCTTTTATGTGAGCCTTACAAGAATATTCATAATTATAGCAAAACAATATATAGACACAAACACATACATCAATTCTAGCACAGAGGTAAAGAAACTAGATCCAAGCACAGGTGCACCATAAAATGAATGTGATCATTATAAAAATATAGAGGAATCAGATTTAAACCATGAGAAATATGAAGAACACAAGGGTTTGGACCCATGAACATAGATATTCAGAACAATCCACCTTGTATATTGATTCAAAATGATTTACTGTAGCCATATTGCATCAAAAAGGGTCATATCAAATTGAATACATCAAGAAATAACATCCTAACCCTACCAAATGAATCTACTCGAAGATTTTTAGCCATGCTCTCCCTTGTGCATCTAAAGTCTCTCTTACATCTCTTGCCTTGCATCACACCTCTTCTCCTTCTCCATACACATATTTATCAGTCCTCTGCTACAAATCCAAACACATTCTTAAATAGAGTAGGGGCTCTCCTTTACTGCCTCATCATCACTCAAGAGAAAACAACATGCCAAATGTCATCATATCTTTCCATACTCGAGTATTCTAAACATATAAGTGCTATCTAACCCATAACTAACTCTACTTTACAACTCTTAAGAACAATGATTATATCTTAGAATATTCCTTCCTTGGGATGCAAGTCTCCATGTTATAATCTTATCCACTAACACGCCTACCCATATGCTTGCGTGTTTTCCATGCAACACCATTACCCTGAAATGTGGCTAAGTCTCGAAACCCTTTTCTTCTCCTGCACATAACTTAGCTATTCTTACTCGCTCTTCCTTATGCATCTTCTTCCTACACCTTCTTGTGTGTGATGATCCTCTACCCCGAGTCTTAGTAATTTTTCTGGTCTTAACATTAACCCACACTAAACTTGTTGTCCATCCACAGAAATAATCAGATCTCCAACCAAGAATAAAGAATGGAAGAATAAGGTAACATGTATCCAAATTACCCCAAAGAATACAAGAATTTTGTTACTGTTGCACAAGGATTGGGAATTTTTTATTCAAGGACAATTCAATCTCGTTCCAAGCATCCACCTCACTTTGCACCTATTTAAATAAATCCCTTATTAGTGTATTAACCTCATCAAATGTCAACTCTTCACCCTTAGCCTTCAATGTGTCAACAATATTCTCCATTTTCTTACTAAGGTTGGTCAACGCATCCATTCTATGTGTCACCTGGGGGTATAATTCCTTGACTTTACTGTTAATAGAGGTCCTTGAAATCTTAATTCCCTAAAATTTCTTCTCAACCTCCACTAGGATGTTATCATGTTCTACCCGATTGCCTCTATTCTTGGTGTGGAACTCCTTCAAATCTGCCTCATGTGTAGCAACCAACATAATTCCCACCTTGTCTCTGTCTTCACAATTTTCATAGAAAACTTCAGCCATATGAGGCATGGTTTTCACTGAAGTAAGAAGATTAGTGTACCCAGTTATACTATCCTCAATTTGTAATCTTTCCTGCTCTTTTTGTTGTACCATAACTTCTTCTGCCGACTCCAGTGCAAGTGGTTACTTCTCCATCGTGATGATGCACATCAAATCCTCTAGGCAGTGGAAGGATGACTCATACTTCTATGAAGGGGGGGATAAATCCGGGTGTGCTAAAATAATGGAGTTTGAGATATTCTCTATTTTTTTGTAAGCTTTGCACACCTTCCCCTTCTCTTATCTCAACTCATTCCTTAACCGTGTAATTATACACTCTTTTCCATTTATCTTCTTATCCCTCTTTATAATATCCTTGTTCTTTTCCTCCAATTCCTTCTCCAATGATTTAATCATATTATTCATCTTGAATAACGTCTACTGAAACTTTGTTCAACATATTACACACATGCTCATCAGTCAGCTGCTGATAATCCACAATAGGATTTACCTCTGTAGAGCCCGGTGTGTCTAGCAGTGCACCTGCGATGACTTCAAATTCTAGCTCATGGGATTCAAAATCACATGAAAACATCTTCCTTAAGTGTGGGTATCTACCATCTTCATCAAATGATGACCAATAGAAGAGATGGTCTGTAGGCACTATGCTTTGGAAACGTGCGAATAGGACCTTGTTTGGATCGACATCATAAGTCATTATAGGTCCTTGTGATGTCGGTGCACCCTTTCCATCTGTGCGCACTCCCTCCAGGAAACTGACTACTAAATTTGTATCCCCACCAATGCTTCCACACTTCTCTTTTCCATTTTTCCCACCTATGCTCCACCTCATGCTTTACTAAGTCCTTGATGATATCCACCACCTCCTTCTCCACCGTGTCCTCTAAATATTCACTAGATAGGTACAAAGTCTCCTACACATTTTCCCCCACTGATTATTCACTTATTTCTCCTTCTCTAGGGTCCTGCATAGATTCATTACGCTCTTCATTCGATTCATGTACATTGTACATAAGGGGTTCTTCTCTGACTCATGCCCCTCATCTTCTCTTTTAGCCTCATCACTCTTCACGCTCTCCATTCTTTCAGAGTCTAAAATGTACACTTCCCTGTGATTCTTTTACCAGAAAATCCTCCTCTACTGGGGACTTCTCCTTCACTGGGGACTTCTTCCTATGAGTATAAGTGCTTGTGCCCATGCCTGATTCTTGTGCCCCTGTGGTTTGAACCACACATGCGCTTGGTTCCCTGGGTGCTGGAGTTTCCTCCCTATTTCTCTTATTTGTCACTACCTTCTTCCTTCTGGAAGGGTCTTCAGCGATGGAGACATCATCCTCAACATACGCGCCTTTCTCAAACTTATGCCTTAGGTTTATATAGACCCTTGTTGCTGTTGTGAATGCAAGTGGTAATGTTATGGGCCTTAACATATGTATGTCATGAGAGACATACTTCTCCACATACAATCCCTTTTGAGGGTACACAAGTGTCCTATGCAGCACACAGTGCTCTTGGTCTACTTCACTTAGATCAAACCTTAGTTTCTTAGCCTCTTTAAACCTGTTAATTGTGCTATGAAAATAATGCATTATGAAGGAAAAAGGTAATCTAAACCATGAGTTCTTGGTGCCATTAGTTAATGTGAACCTACCAATGCAGAACTGCTGGTATACTACAAATTCACCCTCATCCTTCATTAAGGCTGTAAGTTGCTCAAGAATATTCCATTCATATCCAAATTCATCACACATCCACTTGTACCACTTATCCAAATGTGCATTGTAAGTAGGTGTAATAATTTCACAAGTATATGCTTGAAACCTCTTAGCTAGGGAGGGGTTGTCATTAGGGTACTCCCAAATGTTGTTATTCAGCCCATCAGACACTCCAATCTTTGAAAACACAATGGTAAAAATAATATTACCATACAAAATTTTATCTCCATCTCGCATGACATCAATAATATCCTCTACAATTAAGGTCGAGATGTTGTAGATGCTCCCCTCTGAAACTTTCCTACAAAGGTTCAACCATATCTTGTACACTTGTGTCCATCATTCTTGTTCATTCAACTTGGTAAACATGCACATGGCCATCTTCATGAATGGGTACTTGATCTTGGCAATGTCGAAGGATTTTGCACCCTTCTTATACTCAAATTCCTTAGCTGTTTCCTTGACAACCTCATTGTTTCCCAAGTCATCATCCAATGACTCTCTTGTGCAGATAAGTCCAGTGTACTTGGAGATAAACTATTGAGTTATGCGCATCCTCCTTCCTACAAAGTAAAATTAATCTTTGTGCACGCATAACATAAGCCAATGGTATAATTTCTCAGGCTTTCCAAACAATGAAAACTCATAGATTTGTAAAAACCCAACCTTCTCCAATGTCCTCTGCATAGAGTCATCATACACTGGTTTGTCATCTTTTATTCTTTCTCCTGTAGGGAAAACTAGCTCCAATGCCATCTCTTTCTCGGTTGTAGTTGTCCTATGATTATAATCACTTATAACCATTTTACACACATGAGATACCCAATCCATCCCTAATAATACCCCATATGGGTATTACATCTATGCATACCATTATTCATTGAAACTTGTTGACATGAATGTTTCTCCCTTGCCCTTTCCCTTACTCTTGGGTGAGACGTTTAATCCTTTCCTTGGTGTCATTCTCCTAGTTAGGTCCTTGTTAATCCTTCCTTGTATCTTGATTACTTACTACTCAATCGCTTAGCCTCAATTCTATGGCACAAATTCTTCAAACTCCTGCCCTAGTTTCTAAACCCTAACCTAGAAACCCTTTCTACCATAAGACAATGTTAAAACACATATAAATCCTTCCAAACAACCAATTCTATGCATGCCCGTGTACTCCATTCTAATCTAGTTCTCAAATATTTCCCTTTGCAAATGATTTTTGTAAATTTCATGTAAGGATGCCCTAGTTCGCAAGAGCTATTCCAAAAGTAAATGCAAGGTGAAAATAACTTACCCCAACTCCCTGTTTATAGTTTTCCACTTTTATCACATTTATTTCCATGCCACGTACTACTGTACTACCACATTAAATTCAGATTTTTCCAATGCATTCCTCTGGCACATTCTTCCCAGCGTGTTTCATTCGCATGCCTACTCGCACATAATCTACTCAACCTTCTGACATGAAAAACTATATCGACCACATAAACCCTTACATGCGCTCCCAATAAAAAAGAAAATATACCTCTATGTATTATACCAAGTAGTTCTTCCTGCCACCACATACCTAATGTTTCTCTTGCTCGTTCAACACTGTGCATGGATTTCATAAAACTATTTATGACACCATTTTATCACTGACCATTATCACCTTTGCTACGCATGTTCCTCAGATTCCACTTGATTTTTTTTTCTTTCCCAATCCACCAATCAACATTGCTCCAACTGCGTACCTCTTACTGTGATCTCCACCCCATACTAAAATTATGTGCGGTCCTTTACGCATGAAACCTCTTTAGAAAGTAATTAGCTGCTAGCGTGAAAATGTGAAACACAACACATGAAAAAATAAAAAACATAACAATGATGAAAGGAAACACATATAAAGGAAATTGTAGTAAAGGGAAACCTAAGATAAAAGATAACACTACCTTATTTACAAACACAAATAAGACTTATTTATAGTAGGACTTCAACCTACTCCCATTAAATAAAATGGGCAACCATGTGCCATATAAAGCTTCTAACTGGAAAACACTTGAGTCAAGTATATAGGTCATGACATATGGTCCCAACCAATGCACTTGAAATCATACAAAAGTACCATATGTCCAACCTCAAGCTTCTTATTTTTAATGTGGCGATCATACCAGGCCTTCTGTCTCGATTTATCTATCTTCTAGCTCCATTGAGATATGGTGCGCATCTCATCCAACTGCATTAGTTTGTCAATGCTCTCTTCAAGTGATTTCTCATCAGCCAATCCTCCGGAACGTGCAATGCGTAGGGATGGTAACATAAATTAAACCGTTAAAACAACCTTGAAGACAAACATAACCTGAAAGGGTGTTGTTTCATTTAACCTCTTAAAGGTTTTTCTATAATACCAGAGAATAATAAATAATTTATCCTTCCAATCCTTCCTTCCAACATCACAGATCTTCGTGAATGTGTGGCTCAAAATCTTGTTGGAATCTTCAACAGTTCCATTAGCTTGTGGGTGATAGGGCATAGTCTTATGATGGGCTACCATAAATTCCGCTAATAATATCCTAATAGTATCATTCAAGAAATGAGTACACCTATCACTTGTTAAAATAAATGGACATCCATACTTGCTTATGATATTCTCCCAAAGGAACCTTACTTCAGTAGCTGTAGTGTAATCCTTCGTAGGTGTTGCTTCCGCCCACCATGTAAGATAGTTTGTATAAGTAATGATGTAACACGATCTTGTCTTACACGCTGGGGGGAAATAGGGACCACAAAGTAAATTTATCATTTTTCAAAAGATTCTACATTTTCTATAGGCCTCAATGACATTTCATCTCTATGCATAGGCTTCCCAAGGTGCTGGCAATGATCACAACCCCTGACATATTCTTGACAATCCTTATACAATGTTTCCCACCAAAAACTAGCCATCAGAATCTTACACGTAGTTCCTCGACCTACATAGTGTCCACCAACAATCCCTCCATGAGATTCCTCCATAATACCAATGCGCTCATGCTCTAGTAGACACTAGCAAAAAATATCATCCCGACTAAGTTTGTATAGATCTCCACCAATCAACATATAAGGCGCGACACGAATGGAAAGTTGTTTCCGCTCCATACTCTTCAGTTTTTCAGGTGCCACACCTGTTCATAAAAATACAACAATATCCTCCAAATCAGTGGGCACACATTGTAACCTGAAAAACTATGCATTTGACATTATGTCTTCAATGCTCTGTGCATCCTCACGTGAATTAATTCTAGAAAGATGGTTAGGTTCTAAATTTCAGTTCCTTGGCTTTACTACCACCAAAAAGTTGAAATCCTAAAATAACAAGATTCACTAGCATATGTGCCCTTGCAAAACATACTTGTTTACCAAATATTTAAATGTCACGTGATCTGTGTAAAAGATAAACAAAGTAGCCAATAAGTACTGCCTAAACATATGCACTGTGTTGAGTTGTGGAGCTGAATTACTTCAGTTTAGCATGCAATGTGAAAATTTCTAGAAAATACAGTAATCGTCATTGGTTAGGGGGAACTGACATCGGTCACCCAGGAACGACATCGGTCAAGCAAGGAGGAACTGACATTAGTTAGGGCTAATCGATGTCGGTTGCTTGTGTGAGGATGTTTTAATTAACTCTTGGGAATTAGATCTATTTTTAGCATTAAAGTATATATATTGATTGTAATTGCATCACTAAGTGCCCTAAGTCTATAAATGACTATATCAACATATAATCTAGGTTTTAGAAGTAAGAGAATTGATAAGAATTAAGAAGAACATGAAAAATTTGGTGAGAGAGAGAATTCTTGGTGATGAAGCAAAATATTGAGAGAAATAAAGTACTGTACATCTAAGAGGTGTGGAAGATTGTAAATCTTCAATGTATATCTTGCCAAAGCTTTGGATAATAGATTGGCTTGTTTCTTGGTGGACGTATCCCACATTGGGTGAACCACGTTAAATTTGGTGTTGATTTATGTCTCTTGTTTTATATATTTCTTCTAGTAGAATATCCACTTTTATTTGTATGTATGCTTAGATCTGATATATTATCTGTACAACTGGTGTGCTAACCCCAACAACTGGTATCAAAGATTTGTTTGAAGGTTTTGTGTGTTGAAAAATTTACTCACAAAGGGTTTTTTGATTGAGTGGGAGCTACAACAATGGCAAAAGAAAAAAAATACAAGGTAGAGAAGTTTGACGTCCAAAATTATCAATTATGGAAGATGTAGATTGAGGATTATCTATATCAAAAAGATTTGTATTTACCATTGGATGAGAAGTCTAGACCTACGAAGATGAATGATGAAGAATGGAATATTCTTGACAGAAAGGCTTTGGGATCTATAAGATTGAGCTTGGCAGCATCCGTGGCTTCCAATATTACAGAAGTGACTTTTATGATAGAGTTAATAAAATCTCTTGCTAATTTATATGAAAAACTTAGTGCTTCAAATAAAGTTTATTTGATGAAGAAACTATTTATTTCTAAGATGCATGAAGGTGGATCTGCATCTAGTCATTTGAATGATTTCTGATCTATTGTAAATCAGTTGAAATACCATTTGATGATGAAGTAAAAGCATTCTTATTCTTATGTTCTTTTCCTGATAGTTGGGATAACCTAGTAATGGCTGTTAGTAATGCAACATCTGCTAATAATATTTTGAAGTTTGATGATGTGGTTAGTATAATATTGAAGGAATAAATTTGTAGGAAGAGTACAGAGGAATCATCATCTGGAAATGATTTGAATATATAAAGTAGGGGAAAGAAGAAGGAGAGATCCAAGAGTAAGAGTAATGGGAAATCAAAGTCAAGGGATAACATATCTAAATCTAGAAGTAAGGGAATTACTTGTTGGAAATGTGGAAAGAAAGGACATGTAAAGAAATATTGTTGGTCAAAGGATAAAGAGAACCAACAACCAGACAAAGGTAAAGAAGCAAATCTTGCTACATCAGAGGTAATGCAAGATGCTCTTATTCTTTCTTTAGATAATATAATTGAATCATGGGTTTTAGATTCAGGAGCTTCTTTCCATGCAACCCCTAACAAGGGTTATTTCAAAAATTATGTCTAGGGAAATTTTTGGCATGTTTATTTGGGTGATAATGAACCTTGTAGTATTACTGGTAAAGGGGAAGTTCATCTAAAATTACAGAATGAAAATACATGGGTATTAAAATATGTGAGGCATGTGCACGACCTTAGGAGGAATCTGATTTCTGCAGGGAAACTAGGTGAATCTGGTTGTATGGTTACTTTTACAGGAGACTCTTGGAAAGTCACCAAGGATGATTTTGTTGTGGAAAGAGTTAAGAAGGTAGGAATGTTATATTTATCTACTTGTATTACTGATTCATTTTCTACATTATCTACTTTAGATTCAGATGCATGCATGTGGCATAACCAGTTCGACCATATGAGTCAAAAAGGAATGTAGATCTTAAAGTCTAAGAGTAAGTTATTAGATTTGAAAGATTTAGATCTTTATTTCTGTGAGCATTGTATCTTTAGAAAGCAAAAGAGAGTGAGATTTCTCAAAGTTGGGGCAACTAAGAAGGAGCAAAAATTGGAGCTTGTACACTTAGATGTGTGGGGACTATCTCATGTAACTTCTCATGGAGGATCCTAGTATTATGTTACTTTCATTGATGATGCTACAAGAAAGGTATGGGTTTATTGTATTAAATGTAAATCTGATATTTTTGATACTTTTAAAAGATGGAAAGCCCTTGTTGAGATTGAATAAAATTCTAAGTTAAAGTGTCTTACATCTGACAATGGTGGTGAATACTATAGCAAGGCTTTCAATGATTATTTTTCAGTGAATGGGATATGTAGAGAAAGAACGGTTCCAAGAACACCATAGGATAATGGTGTTGCAGAAAGAATGATCATGACAATCATGGAACGTGCTAGAAGTATGAGAATACATTTTGGACTGCCCTTACAGTTTTGGGTGGAAGAAGTTGATATAACAGTTTATTTGATTAACCGCGGGCCTTCAAGTTCACTAGATGGAGGAATACCAGAGGAATCTTTGACTTGTAAAAAGGTAGATCTTTATTTTCTTAAAGATTTTGGTTCAGAAGTTTTTATGCATATTGATAAGGAAAATGGGAAAAAGTTGGATGCAAAATCCAAGAGATGCACTTTCATTGGTTATGGATCTGGTGATTTTGGTTTCTGTTTTTGGGATTTAGATAATTCTAAAATTATTAGGAGTCGTGATGTTGAATGGAATGAAAACACAATGTACATGGATTAAATTTTGGTACCCAAGGATGAACGGTTGAGAAGTTTGTGAATGAAAATGAACTCTTGGATTTAAAAGTATTACCTACAGGGTTACACAGTAACCAGTGTCAGTTGACCCATGACTGACATCAGTCAATAGAACCGACATCAGTTACAAGTGACCAGCATTAGTCACTATCAGATTTGGATACAAATGTCTAGGAGGTCCAGATTGAGCCTTTGGTACCCCAAACTCCTGTGAGAAGGGCACAAAGGGTAAGTAAACCTCAAGAAATATTTACACCTTCTCTATTTTATTTATTATTGACTGATAATGGTGAACTAGAGAGATTTAAAGAAGCAATGTAGGATAAGACTCACATCCAGTGGGAGCATGACATGGATGAGGAGATGGACTCCTTGGAACAAAACCAGACTTGGGATTTGGTTAAGTTGCCAGAAGGTACGAGAACATTGCAGAATAAGTGGGTTTACAGGATCAAGGAAGAATAGGGTGGACAGAAAAGGTACAAGGCAAGGCTTATAGTAAAGGGATTTACGCAGAAAGTAGGTATTGAATTTGTTGAAATATTTTATCCTGTTGTTAAGATGACTTCTATTCGTAATGTATTGAGCTTAGTTACAGTAGAGGATTTGAATTTAGAGAAACTAGATGTGAAGATGGCTTTCCTTCATGGTGATTTGGATGAAGAGATTTATATGTAGCAACTGCTTGGGTATGAAGTCAAGGGTAAGGAGAAATTAGAGTACAGGTTGAAAAAGAGCCTATATGGGCTCAAGCAAGCTCCAAGGTAATGGTACATGAGGTTTGATAGTTTTATGCAAGAGCATGGTTACTTGAGATGTGAATATGACCATTGTGTTTATATCAAGAAGCTTGAAAATGGGAGCTATATTATTTTGTTACTATATGTGGATGATATGCTTATTGTAGGATCTAGTATGCAGGACATTGGTGAGCTTAAGAGAAAGCTAGCTCACACATTTTCTATGAAGGATTTAGGAGCTGTAAAAATAATCCTTGGCATGCAAATACATAGAGATAGGAAAAACAATAAATTGTATTTGTCTCAGGAGGATTATATATACAAGGTGTTAGAAAGGTTCAACATGTAGAATGCAAAAATTGTTAGTACACCTATGGCTGGACACTTCAAATTGAGAAAATATCAGTTTCCTTCATCACAAGAGGAGTTCAAATACATGACACAAGTGCCATATTCTTCAATAGTTGGGAGTCTCATATATGCTATGGTTTGTACCCGACCAGACATTGCACAAGCAATGGGAGTTGTGAGTAGATATATGGCCAATCTAGGTAAAGAGCATTGGAAAGTAGTCCAATGGATACTTAGGTATTTGAAAGGGACATCTAACATGCAGTTATGCTATGGAGGTTTGGATATTTCATTATGTGGCTATGTTGATTCAGATATGGCTAGATATCTGGATGGTAGGAGAATCACTACTAGATATATTTTCACAGTCGGTGGGATGACAGTTAGCTGGATTTCAAGATTGCAGAAGGTTGTGGATTTTTCTACTACAGAGGCATAGTATGTTGCAGCTATAGAGGCTAGTAAGGAGATGATATGGATGAGTAGGTTCATGGAATATTTGGGAAAAGATCAAGGTGATTGTAAACTGTTCAGTGACGATCAGAGTGTAATTCATTTGGAAAAGAACTAAGAGTTTCATTCAAGAATGAAATAAATTTAGTTTAGGTATCACTTCATACAACATGTATTAGAGGATGGACAGTTGAATCTGGAAAAGATTCATATGAGTGAGAACCCTACGAATATGCTAACAAAGCCATTAACAAAGGAGAAGTTGGAGCTAAACTCCACTTCTATTGGTCTTTGAGTCTGAGACTTGAAGATGAAGAAAGAAAGCTAAGGAAGGATCGAAGAATGATGCTATATAGGTATGGTGTAGTAATTAATCTCCAAGTGGGAGATTGTTGAGTTTTGGAGCTCAATTTCTTCAGTTTAGCATGTAATGTGAAACTTGCTGGAAAATACAGTAACCATCATCAGTTAGGGGGAACCAGCATCGGTCACCCAGGATTAGCATCGGTCAGGCAAGGAGGAACCAACATTGGTTAGGGCTAATCGGCGTCGGTTACTTGTGTGAGGATGTTTTAATTAACTCTTGGGAATTAGATCTATTTTTAGCATTAAAGTATATATATTGATTGTAATTGCATGGCTAAGTGCCCTAAGTCTATAAATGACTATATAAACATAAAATACAAGGTTTAGAAGTAAGAGAATTGACAAGAATTAAGAACTTGAAAAATTTGGTGAGAGAGAGAATTCTTGGTGATGAAGCAAAAATTGAGAGAAAGAAAGTACTGTACATCTGAGAGGTGTGGAAGATTGTAAATCTTCATTATATATCTTGTCAAAGCTTTGGATAATAGATTGGCTTGTTTCTTGGTGTACGTAGCCCACACTGGGTGAACCACGTTAAATCTGGTGTTGATTTATGTCTCTTGTTTTGTATATTTCTTCTGGTAGAATATCCACTTTTATTTACATGTATGCTTAGATCTGATATATTATCTGTACAACCGGTGTGTTAAATTGACAAATAATTTCAGTGGGTTCTATATCCTATCGGCCCTGCGAGTCTCATGTGCTAAATTCACAAATAATTTCTCAAGTACATTTCCATGGAAGTAATTTGTGACTCCAAAAAGGGACTTACCCTAGTATGAACACTCCCCATGGACTTAGTGTGAAAAGCATCCTCCAAGGCCTTACACTGATATGTGAAAGTCTTATGTGAGATCACTCATCTGAAAGGTGTTATCAGGCCTCCAATGAACCACTGAGCATGCTGAGAAGGATGGATATAATAAGATAAATTCAACAAAAGAGTCTTAAAACATGCATCATACTCCCACACACTCTCTGCCATACCCTGTTGAATCTCCTTGAGCACGTTGATGCTCTTTTGCTCAAACTCAAGAATATGAAATTCCTCTAAGAAGGCATCACATAATGCAACATAATCCACCACCATTTGATGTGGATCATATTTTTGGTACCAGTTATACGTGAACCCTATAACGTAGTTACAAACTTGTTTGCATTCTACTCTAGGGTAGTGATCCCCTTAGCGCACCATAATAATTCACACTTATGTACATGATCTGCAACATCCTCAACACCTTTATAATTAGGAAAATGAAGAGACATCTCATAAAATACATGCTAATGGGGTTATGGTCCTTGTTCACTAGATCCAGAACTTTGATTTCCTCTTTTGTTGCCTCCTCCACCAGATCTACTAGTTCCACTAACCCCTGACCCTCCAAATCCACTAGATCTTCTGGATCCTCCTCCTGTAGCAGGTACAAGGCCTAAATTAGTGCTACTCTACATTCCCATTATTGTACTAAACTGAGCTCTAACAGTCTGTGAAGTTAAACTGATTCCAGACGTGATACCCATGTTTTGTGAGCCCACTCCTTGCCCAAATGACGTGCCTGACAGGATACCACTAAAAACAAGAAAATTTTGTGTGGCCATAGATGGATGTAATGTAAAATTATATCTACCTGATAAAGATGGAGTAGAAAAATCTTCTCAGGTTCCACATCTTCTACATGAACCTCAAATCCTTCTCACAATGTCTTCCTTTAAACAACCATCTTTCTTGCAATCTCATGATGTCTCGTCAATTCCCTCTCCTTAGCTTCATTATACTTACGCAACCTCTCCTCTCTCTCTACCTCCACCGTAGGATCCACCATTTCTCACCACACCCACTTCCGCTTCCCACACATATTGGGAATTTAGCTAGCTATAGGAATGCTTCTAAACTCAGAGTGATGATCAACATCTTGATGGCTAATGGTATAACACGTAAGAAATATCCTCTTGGTTCTTGCAATAACTCGAACTCAATAAACTATGGACAAGAATACATAGAAACCATGTATTCTAACGTGTATCTAGTCAACACACCATTCCACCAATGATCAACAACACAATTCGAAATCATATCAACATTATGAACCCATTGATAATCTTTTTAGGTCCACACATGAGGTCGATAGTGATTCATATGCTAATAACCATTCATATAGTTCTGTTGGAAAACAACAAAATAACGCTTCATAGAGCTCATGATATAGATGCTCCTCTACCCATGTACGTGCATCAAACTTAGGTTAAGTGTTGAATCTTTGTACAAACTCATCCTCTGTGTTCTTAAGCCAAGTCTCCACGCTAGCCAAATTCAAGTGCTCTGCCATCACACACCATTCTTACAATGCTTCAAAAGATGTCTTGACAAAAAAACAAAAATGTAGTCACTTTTCCCAACCTTTTAATTCCTAGGTGCACTGATATATCACCCAGCCTGAATTGGGCACTCACATGAGGCTTGCAAAGGTGTCGAGCCCCTCTTTTATGTAAGCCTTGTAAGAATATTCATCATTATAACAGAAAAATATATAGACACAAACACATACATCCATTCTAGCACAGAGGTAAATAAACTAGATCCAAGCACAGATGCACCATAAAATGAAGGTGATCATTATAAAAATACAGAGGAATCAAATCTAAATAATGAGAAATATAAAGAACACAAGGGTTTGGACCCATGAACATAGATATTCAGAACAATCCACCTCATATATTGATTCACAATTGTTTACTGTAGCCAAATTACATCAAAAAGGGTCATAGTAGACCAAATACATCAAGAAATAATATCCTAACCCTACCAAATGACTCTACTCGAAAAGTTCTAGCCGTGCTCTCCCTTGTGCATCTAAAGTCTCTCTTACATATCCTGCCTCACATCACACCTCTTATCCTTCTTCATACCCATATTTATCCATCCTCTACTATAGATCCAAACACATTCTTAAATGGATTGGGGGTTCTCCTTTACTGCCTCACCATCATTCAAGAGAAGACTACATGCCAAATGTCATCATATCCTACCATACTCGAGTATTCTAAACATGCAAGTGCTAGCTAACCCATAACTAACTCTACTTTATAGATCTCAAGCAAAATGATTATATCCTAGAATATTCCTTCATTGGGATGTAAGTCTCCATGTTATAACCTTATCCACTATCATGCCTACCCATATCCTCACGTGTTTTCCATGCAACACCATAACCCTGAAATGTGGATAAGTCTTAAAACCCTTTTATGCTCCTACACATAACTTAGCTATTCCTACATGCTCTTTCTTATGTGCCTTCTTCCTACACCTTCTTGTGCATGCTGATCCTCTACCCTAGGACCTAGTCATTTTTTTGGGCTCACCAATAAGTAAACAAGAATAATAATATTCCAAGACAATAGTAAGCCATCCTATTCCTTGGGTAAGAGTGGGAACTTTATCTTCTCTCAGAGTTGGGTTAAGAACTAAACACAAGATGTTGCCAAGATATTTAAACTGTAGATTGTATTGATCTATACAATAATATTACAAAATCATGTTTGTTACATCGAGTGCTTTGAAGATATACTTATAACTCATCACTTAGTCAATAATCCAAGAATATAGAACTAGCTACCTATATTATTAGGCATGAATTGTCTACTTATTTCACTTGTTAAGGAGGAAAACATGGAAGAAATTTATTCCTAACTACTATAACTCATCCCATTATACTAGGAGCACAACATGAGAGAGAGTGTAACTTGACTATTTATTCCACTTTCCAAGGAGAAAAATATAGAAGACATTTATTCTTAACTACTTCAATTCAAACACTACAACTCATCCCATTTGAGTATGAGAAAAACACATGAGATTATTTTATTCAAAATACATATTATTATGCCATTAATCATTCATCCTTATCATAAAATTAGGAGAATGTTACATTTTTGGCTTTGACTATTTTGTTTCCATATGGCATTTTAATTCTATTTGTACATGTTTCCCAAAATCAGAATACCACAAACATAGATTTATTATTGTATCTTGGAACACCATGTGCTTGCTAAAAAACATGCTTCTAGCTAGTTATTTGGTAGTTTAGAGTTGTGTTATGATTTTTAGAGTTGCCACATACTAGCTTGGAGTTACTCCATGAAGTATGGAGTAATCACAACATAGTTTGGAGTTGTTGCAATATTGTCCATAGATAATGTGCCATAGTTCATATTTTTTGGGTTTGATTCACGAGCTTAGAAGTATGAGTCACGTGCTTTTTGTGAAAGTCCTACGTTTTCCTAGTTTGTACTTGTATGTCATTTTTGGATTTAAAGATAGTTTGGAGTAGGATACAAATTAATCTGAAGTGATCTATCCTCAAACCTTCATCCTCTAATATCTTGAAATGACCTATTTATGTAAAATAATGCACTGCAACTTAATAGAAAGATTAGGAAATGATAACATTTAGATTGCAATGGAATTGTAAGAAATAGATCAAATATAATCTATATTCTATATTTTTATAATAGATAGAGCGGGTTGGAGAGATCTGTTCCCTATTTACATAAACAGAGGCATGACCTCAAGAGTTCAAAGAAAAACAACAAAATCATGAGAGAAAGAAACAACTGGACATACATGAACATATGCCAACATTATCCGAGATATACTATAACTATAGTACTAGGCAAGAGAGGAGTTACTCTCTAGTCCCCAAGGTGACAATAACACTAGCAACTTGAGACACCCAACTAAGGCTGGTATCATCTTCCATTTCAACTTTCACTTTAGAATTCACCCAGTTCAGCCAGAGAAAGTCATTGGCCCCAGCCGCAGATAGCCATAGCTCGGTCCACCCAGGTGGGATAGGGTCCAATGGAGTGCAGAGGGTCTTCAGATTAGGAAGCACTAGGCGGGCACGGTTGGCAGCTCGGTCCCAGGAATACACCACCAACTGCTCAGTGAAGGCCAGGAGAATGCCGAACCATTTTTTGAGTTCACTAAAGACACCCACAGCCACCCCCGATGCACTTAGAAAATACTCATGCACAACCCAGAATGCCAGACATCAATTCACCACTTCAGAGGCCAAGTTACCACAGTACGCTTGTCGAAGCTAGTGTAGAGCCAAATTCATAACATCTGCTTAGGAGGGGTGGATTATCAGTAGGTTCTTGATGAATATAGAGGTAAATCCACTGTTGATGCATGGAAAACCAATAGCAGATAGATAGTCTTCGCTTAAGATTAATTTGATGGCATCCAACTCTTTGATGCATGAGATACGCAAAATTATTTTCAGCCAGTTGTCTGTTATCCTAGAATGAAATGCCATTTCATGCAGATCACAGCTCAAGGCAATTCATAACAGATGAGGGAGAACCATAACCAGTAAAAGGAGGGAGAAAAAATATGAGGATCCCTTTTCCAAAGCATCAAATATACCATTTGTAACACGTAAGTGCATCATTAGATGACGTGTGCTCTGAAATCCACCTCGCGCAAGACCAATATCCCCAATACTTCCCACACTTTGGAATTGAATGCCATTATCACCTATTTTGCTTTCTTGATCCCCACATTTGCCAACTTGTCCGTGTAATTATTTCTTTCCCAAAACACGTGCTTAATGTTCCAGGCACTAAAATTCCTGATTTTCCAAAGGACCTTTTTAACTCCTAGGTCCAGTTTCTAAGATAGAGATTTCTTTTTAATTATGGTATTCACAATTACTAGTGAATCCCCTTTGATTTCTAGATTTCCTATCTTTAAGGAGGCCACTAGATCTAGACCTTTTCTCAGAGCTTGCAGTTCAGCTGAATTACAGGTGCCATCCCTAAGCTTGTACAAGGCGGTACTAACTAGTAATCCCTTTTCATTTCTTATAATGCATCCAGCGCCGGAGATGCCCGGGTTACCTCTAGCCACTCCATCAAAATTTAGCTTAAGGAAAATTGGGGTGGGGAGGAGCCAACGGGCTAACCTATGGAGTGTGGCAAAGGAGATTTAAGGGCACTGAGAACCTACTCTAGGCTTGATGATTCTAGGCCAGCCTTGCTCAATTTCCCTTTCAATGTTGGAGAAGTGATGAAAGCGGGACCAATTAGCAGAAACTGCCTCAGAGATAGCCCATTCCAACCTAAGAATGACCTTGTCCACTGAGTTATGCTCCTCCCTAAAGATTCTTTTATTATGCTCCCACCAGATGTGCTAGAGAATTAGCAAGATACCATACAACCAATTCGAGAAAAGAGCGCCAGAGTGGAGGTTTACAGGCCAAGCCAAAATGGCTGCAGGGAGTGTAGAAGGCTGTACCCATGGGAGATTGAGCATGACACACAACCAACTCCAGTATTTAGCTGTAAATGGGCAATGAATTAGAAGATGATCACGATCTTCCTCATGCTTCTCACACAGAAAGCACTTTGAGGGACCATGAAAACCAAATCTCTTCCTCCTTTCCTGAGTGATAATTTTTCCTTTGAAAGCCATCCAAGTGAAAAGGCCAGCTTTAGGGGGACACGAGGGGGACCATCATGCCTTCCAGATCAGAGCCTCAACATCCTACTCAACATTAATTAATTTATAGCCACAACGTAGGGAGTATTTCCCATAATCACTACCCCTGGAAATCATAATCCTTCATTCTTGCAGAGCCGAGTGAAAACTATCCTTAGTTTCCAAAGAGATATTTAGGTGATCAATAATTTTCCATTCCAATAGAGCAGGAAAATTTTTCTGGAGTTAGCTCATAGTTGGAAACATATGGTCCCCATTCTTCAACTAAGAGCCTCTTGATTTCCCCAAACTTAGGATTTTCCCCAATCACGGGAAAACCATTCTAAGGATTGTCCTAAAATAACACCCTGTCTCCTTTTTCGATTTTCCAAGATGCATTGAATAAGAAGAGCTCTCGGCATTCAACTAATAAGTTCCATATATGAGATCCATGAAGGGGATTAGAAATTTAGAGAATTGATTCTGGAAGATGGGACCCCAGATATTTTTTTTCCACCACTTAATTGCAAAGACTCAGAGGTTTTGTGAGGAGATTCTAGACAAGCTTGGCTCCCAGGGCCAAGTTTTGAATACCCAAGTTGAGAATGTCAGCCCCACCTAAGTCTTTGGGTTTGGACAAAGTTTCCTAGATGATCAATGGGATTTTCCTTTCCATAGAGGGACCTTGCCATAGGAACTTTTGCATAATCCTGATAAGCTTCGATAGAACACTTTTGGGTATTTTTAGTATGGAAAGCATGTATAAGGGGGAGGCACTAAGAAAAAATTTGATGAGGACCAGTCTCCCAACCAGTGATAGCCATTTTCCTTTCCAGGAGTTGAGTTTCGAATTAACCAAAGAGAGTAGATTGTTCAACATTGAACAAAGGCACACCAAGATAATTGACTATAAGGGAGCCTTTTTTGAAACTGAAGATACCAAGAATTATAGCTTCCAAAGGAGGGGGGACGTTAAAAAATAAGATGAAGGATTTGACAAGGCTGAACTCTTGTCCAGCAGTGACCACATAAGCATTGAGCAACCCCTTCAGTTCTTTGGCATCTTGAATGCTGGCTTTTCCAAACAAGAAAGTGTCATATGTGAATTATTGGTGAGAGATAGGATTCACCCCCTCCATAATTCTTAATCCCTGTAATTTCCTTCCTAAACTTTGTTGTTGATGGCCCTACTCAGCGAATCAACCACTAAAATGTAGAGAAAGGAGGAGAGAGGGTCACCTTGTCTTATACCCTGATTACCATCAAAGAAACCTTCAAAATTACCATTAATTAACACGAAGAAAGAAGGCCCAACAATGCAACTGAACACCCAATTACAAAAATGAACTGAAAAAACAAACTTTCTAAGGATTCTGATTAGAAAATGCCAATTGATCTTGTCAAAGGCCTTGCTGATATCCAATTTTAGTAACATACATGGGGATTTATTGTAGGAGAGAGAATGAACGAGTTCATGAGAGAGAAAAATACCATAAAAAATTGACCTCCCTGGCAAGAAACCATATTGTTTCGGAGAGACTGGAGGATCCAACAATTTTTTGAGTCTGGAAGAAATAGATTTCGAGATGATTTTGTAGGAAGTACTACACAGAGAAACTGACCTGAAGTCTGAGAATGAAGAGGGTTGAGGGATCTTTGGGAAGAGACATATAAAGGTATAATTTAGTGATTTGAGAACTAAATGGGATTTGTGAGATTTTTCCACAGCCGCCCAAACATCATAGCCAATGATGTTCCAAAATTTCTAAAAGAAATCAGCCTGAAAACCATCCAGACCTGGAGCTTTGTTCTTGGCCATAGAGAAAACAAATTTCTCCATTTCACTCATAGAGAAGGGCTTAAGAAGGGAAAAATTTTGAGCATTAGTGACCAGAATCGAGATATTGTCAAGGAAAGAGGATTGTTATGAATCAAAGGATGCGATGTCACCTTGAAGGAGGGAAGTAAAGAACTAGACCCCTTCATCAAAGATCTATTTTTGATCAGAGAGGAAAATACCATTATGACTCTTTATCTCGGAGATGAAAGATGAGCTCTACCTCACTTTTACGGATGAATGAAAAAACTTTTGGTTCCTGTCCCCATCCTTGAGCCATAATTCCCACAATTTTTGTTTCCACAAGACCTCCTTAGCTAGTAAAGACTTTTCCAGAAGAAGCTCTGCCTCCCCCATGCTAGAGACAAAAATTAACTCATTCAGAGCTTTCAACTCAGCTTCCACTCTAGCCTTTTCTTGGAAGATATTCTTAAAATAAGATTTGTTCCAAGACCTTAGATCCCTTTTGAGAAGTTTTAGTTTTTGTGCAAGCACCACCATCTTTAAACCTTCAACCTGATAGGAGTGCCACCATTACAAAATATTGTTTTACAGAGAAGCATCCCTCAACCACATAAGCTCAAACTTAAAAGGGGATTTACGAGGGGAAAAGTCAATATTGACTGACAGGGAAACTGGGAAGTGATTAGAGCCAAACCAGGGTAGAATTGATCATTCTAAGACAACGTTATTTAGAGACCACTTAGGGCCAGCTAAGAACCTGTTGAGCCTTTCAACAATGTTACTGAAGCCCTTCCTACCATTGCTCCAAGTGAACCAACCTTTCTTGGGCTCGATATCTAAAAGAGAGTTGTTAGAGAAAAAGGAACAAAAATTGGCTTGGGATTGCTGATTTCTAGAAATACCACCTTTTTTTTATCTTTCTCAGAGGTGATAGCATTGAAATCACCACCAAGAAGGAAAAATTGATCTTTGAGGGGGAGAAACTACCTGGAGATGTCTTTCCAAACCTCTCTTTTTCCAATTATGCTATTTAGACCATACACATTAAGGAGGTAGAAGACCAATTGAGAACATTTTAGGCAAACCTGACCCAACTTCCAACTATGATTTTGGTAGATAAGATCAACTTATACTTGACATTCCTTCCAGCAGAAATCCAAGCCCCCTGAGTCCCTGGTAGCATTGGAGAAGAAGAAATTCCATCCCTTAACTGAATTTTTCTAGAGCACAGCTGCTTCCACAATGACCATCTTTGTTTCTTAAAGAAACACCACACTCACCTATGAAGAGAAGAGATAATGCTTAAACAAGTGTTGTTTATCAGGGGTGTTGAGACCCCTGATATTCCAAGAAACTATTATCATTTAGGTGAGGGAAGAACATTTTCCTTCCCAGACACAGCTTTGGAAAAGTTTAGGACACTTTATTTGCCAGCATCCACTTCCAACAGTGCCAATTATTGTTTGCATTTTCTACCTTTTTTACCTACTGAGCCACATATGGCCTCCTTCAACCCTGCTTGAACCGAAGCCAATTTTGAGGAAGCTAAAGCGGGTACTAGTAGATCCAGCTCAAGTTATCCTTCCTCCAAGACACCATCACCTAAAAGGGATTAAAGCTTTTTTGTTTCAACTTTATCTAGGAGCCAAGATTGTAGCGAGTTTAGAGAAGCCACTTTCCCTTGATCAAAACCTTCCTTAATAAGGGAAATGAATTCCCCAGAGTTTTTATGCACTTCCTCATTTTATTTTAAAAGAGAAAGGGGTGAAATATCACCCACCAAGGGTGATGCCATTTCACTCTCCTCTGGCCCTTTCATCATAGAGCCAACCTTCTGGGAATCCAAATCCTTGGAAGCCTTAGCTAGTTTCAAAGAGTAGGCCTTACTTAGATGACCCAACTACCTGTAATAAAAACACTTTGCATTTAGACCCTCATACTCAATGGTAAATCACTTGGGGCCAGTCTTTTTTTGGATAGTCAAAGACGGTGAAAGAGGGGTGGTCAAGTCCATTGCCACATAGAGATGCACCAAGATTTTACACCAAAAATTCAGGGAAGGATTATAGATGGGCACGAGGGTCCCTAGGGAGTTTGCAATTGGCTTTAGAACAGACCATTTGCAGAGATCTGAAGGCAGATCATGAATGCTTAGCAAAAGCGGCGCCTTGGAAATTTTTTCCTTCCAGGGGTCGAAATTTAGTGACCAAGGATGAAAGTATAGGCTGGAAGAATTCATGAACCAAGGTCCTTCTTTAAGCACCAAATTCAGCAAATCCAGGGAGGGGAAACTTACTTGGAAAAAGCTGTTGGCAAGGAAACTGAATTTTGGTTTAGCATTTGAGTCCTAGAAGCATGCTACCCAGCTTGAAATCCTCTTATGAGGGAAACAAGTACCTACAAACTTGCAGAAAATCACCCTTTTCACCCATGAATCAGAAAAATCAGCTTTGGGAGGAGGCACCGAGAGATGTACGCTTTCTGCAGCAATTTTGAAATCGATTCCGCTAACCTTGAAGTCTTCTGGGCACTTTAGCTCATCAGACACAACTGAGGTTGCATTGAAAGGGACCTCTTGTATCACCTCAACAATCGAATCAGCCTATACTAGAATTTTTTCTACCGCCATCGTTTCCAGCACTGAATCCCCGAACAAAGAAACTAGGGTTTTGACAACCAAGCAAGCGCTGAATTGTCCTATCAATTCAAGCACCACCTTTTCTGCTTCTAGTTTATAGGCAGAACCATGGGTGCCACCTCACCAGCCATTTCCCACTGGGATCTTGTTTGCACCAGTGAGGACCCTGGAACCTGACATGGGAAACCCATCTCCCTCCACAACCTTTGTTATTTTTGAAAAAACAAGCTTTTTTCCTTTTTCACATTTTTCACAGATTTCACAATTTTCGTGAATTTCACATAATTCGTTGTTTTCACTAATGCGACACCCCATCCCTCTCATATTGCCATGGTTGTTACTTCTAATCTACCTTAAATGGAAATTAGTGTCCTTCTTCATTGATGGTAGTTGGTAATCTCTATATTCTATCTTAAATAAGCTATTTTGTTCTTAAAACTATATCTAAATCCACTTTATAAGAGAGAAAATAGTGTTATTTTGTGGGTTAGATAAGACCCATTTTTGTCTTATCATCAAGTAGTTATAGTTTTTGAACCAATACCCATTCACTAAAGTCCGTTACTTAAAGAAAACAAATACTATTTTTGCGCTTATTTCCCAATAATATAAGATACCAAGGATAATTTATGGTAACCTAACCATGGATATTTAATATTGAAATTTAGGACTCTTGTATAACTATGTAAATTTTCCTCTGTACACTCTTGTGACACAGATAGAATTATCACCTTAAACCAAACTTAAACTAAATTTTGTTTATTACAATAATAATTTTTGAGGACATGAAATTTTAAATTTTGTTGTTGTTACACTTGTAGATGGGTACAAATAAGAAAAAAATTGACGGAATAACGGATGAGACTTTGAAGAGATGGCACAATGGCTCAAAGAGAAACCTGAAGTGCAATAAGAGAAAATAAGGAGCATGTAATGATAATATAATAAGTGCAAGTGGAAATAATAGTCTAGTTGAGGGTTCTTCTCCAATTCATATACTCTGTAGATACATAAGTGAAGGAGATGGGAAAATTATCAATAGGAGTATGAGGTTTCAGATATTGAAATAGAAATGGATACTCCTTTGACTTCAAATCACACTAGAGATAAAAATATTAATGATCAATAAGTACATAACATTTATTTCACTAAATTTGGACTTATTTCAGTCCGAACTGCTAAAAAATATAGGTAATACTGAAATCCAATATTGCTAGTTTTGGATTCCAAAATGTTAAATATTGGAATTATATGTACTCCAAAATCACACATATTGGAATCCAAAATTGCATATGTTGGAATCCAAAATCGCATATATTGGAATCCAAAATCACATATATTGAAATTTACTACACTCTAAAATCCCATATATTGTAATCTGAAAATCAAAATATTGGAATCCAAAAAGTCAAAAATTGGAATTTGTTATACGGGCTAGTGGATGCTAGGCATTATTTATGCTTTGGACTAAACATAACATGTATCTATTTTATATAGGCTAGTGACCGCTAGGCATTATTTATGCTTTGTTATAAACATAACATGTTTATGTTTTATATGGGCTAGCGACCGCTAGGCATTATTTATGATTTAGACTAAACAAAACATATATCTATTTTATACGGGCTAGCAGACACTAGGAATTATTTATGATTTGTTTTAAACAAAAAATTATACTGTATATATGGGCTAGCAGCCGATAGGCATTATTTTTTGCTTTGGAATAAGGTTCTTATTAATGTCTTTAAGATTAAACTATGCAAATTTGAATAATTAAAACGCTTTATGGCCTAGTGGAAACTAGGCTAATGAAATTTAAGATATGTGAGACACTTCCAAGTTCATTTAGTATGATTTGATTGAACCTCAGCGTAACCAGAGAATTACTGAAGATATTATGAGGAATCTAGCAGAGGGCGACTATTTAGATTAGGAGAATGTAATCAATTGTAAAACCATTTCATATTTAAATATGGATATGGAATTAATTAAAATTAACTGTAAAACAAAACCAGATCTATTTTCCTATTCAATTATAGATTTGAAATAAATTTATATTGCTTTAGTAAAGATAGAACTCTAGTAACACTATTCCTGAAGATGGGATCCCAATTTAACAATATAAATCATAGTAAAGCTCCAAAAAATAAGCTCCCTCTAATTCAATTTTTGATCTAGTAACATCTCAAAATTCTTCCATGTATTTTAATGGTTGCAATAAAGGCCACAACTAGGGGTTAAATTTGACTCTCGTTTAGATGTATTTTAATGATTTTAGCAGTAAAATAGCTGCAAATGTTTGAAATAACCGTCACATGTGACGTGCATATTTTAGATATGAACATGTTTTCTAGAGATTTTTATATAAATTATATTAATATATATTAAAAATAATTAAGTATATACAATATAATTTTATATTTATTTTATGAACAGTGTAAAAATAACACTATTTTACATTTTTGAAGGGTAATATTTGAAATATTATCAGTTTCATGATGCATGTGTTTGTGTTCAATGAAAGGTTTTGCAAAAGCTATTGAAATGGAGTAAGACCCCAAAGCTTTGTGCAAAGTCCCTCAATGGACCACATGATAAGAAATGAGCAAGGAATCCTATTTGCATGTGTTTAAAACTTGAAATAAGCAAGAAATCTAACAAATAGCATTAACCTCTATTCTTGAAAGCTTAACAAAATATGCCTACTAAAGACTTAAGAAATCAATTTTGTTGTTTACTCCATGAGGGTGAATGAATCTCACTAAATGGCTACATGGCCAAGTTTAGCTATTTCATTACTAACCTATCATGAGTGCAAGATGAAGCTCTTTTAATGGTGGATGACCCAAGATCAAATGCCTTATTAGCTTGGCTAATGAAAATGAGCTCTTAAGCTTTCTTAGGCTTGTTGTGGCTTTAGCTTATGTAAAGTTGTGTGTTTGAATGGGTAGGCTTAGCCTTGTATTTATAGTTTTTCAAATGGAAGAGTTTGGAATTTGGGTGCATGTGGGACTAAAGATTTTAGATTAGATTAGGATAAACATGCTTTAGGCTTAGTCAAGCTAAGTTTAGGCTAGTTAACTAGGGTTTAGGCTAGTTAAACTTGATTAGCAAGTGATTAGAGATTCATTGAGAGTTAGGAGGAGTCTAGATAACCAATTATGACTGATAGATAGCCTACGAAGCCAATAGAAGTGGTCTAGAGAGAAAAAGGGAGGTTTTGAATGGTCAAAAGGAGGAATATTTAGCTAATAAGAGAGAGAGATTAGCCAAACAAGATGATTATAGGAGGAATGCGACTGAGAAGGGGTTGTAAATGGGCATCCATGAGTGGAGTGAAGAAGGGATGATTAATGAAATGTCCTCAATTGAATGGAATGGAATGGAAGAAATGCTAGGTGTAAGCATATTTTAGGTGTCTACATTTACCCCTCTTTGAGGTGTCATAAGTGACGTCACTTTAAATAAAGTAGACAAACATAAACAAGTAGAAAATTTTTAAGGGATAGAAGAAAAATCATTAGAATGGAGGATTCCCCCCTCGATTTTCGATGGGGTGATAGAAGAACTCAATTGATGATCGAAAAGATGATAAGAAGAGAACATAAGAAAGAATAGTGTGAATAAGAAGAAAGAGGATATAGAAGAAAAAGAGTATGAGGAAGGGGGAATGAGCTAACATCCATCAAGTGCCTTTTAAACAACTTTATTTTTCATCATATTGCTAGAGATATTGATCATTGGTCCTTATTAAAAAGAATGAACAAAAGTGTAGTATGACATGAAAAGCGATATACGAACAAATGTCCATTGCCAAAAACAAAAAATCCATGCAACATAAAAAATGTAATGCAATATGAGAAAATAAAAGATGCCTAACTCCATGCAACATACATAATGCAATGCAATATGAGAAAGTAAAAAAACTAACCTAACAAAGAAACACAACGTAATGTTTTTGTTATCAAGCTTCAATTCTGACCTGTGCGAGTTAACGAAAAGGGTCGACGATGGTGCCCCAAGCAAGGATACATGCAAGGGGAATAATGGAGGACACTTCCATCCTATGAAAAAGTAATGTGCACTAAGAAACAGTACCAGGAAACTCATTGTGCCCCAGAGTACAGATGAAGTAAGTAGCCTAGCTTTTGTTGATGGAGGTAGATCAAGATGATCTGTGAGTTATGTACATGAATAGGTGAGAACCAAAAAGCAACGTTTTGTAGGATGATTTTCAATTTTTAGAATTTTTCTAAAACCTATTTGAATTTTTTTGTGATTTTGAAAGTTTTCTGAAGCTATGTATAGGAAGACAAGGAAGTGTGGATGCCCCTAGCAATGGATGAGATGTATAAGGGCATAAGGCCACATGCGTATGAGAAAGGTAAAGATGCAAAAATGCCCCAATGATTAGGTGGGATTATTCAAAGGAAAACTCTTCACAGGTAGAAGTGGGACCTAACGCTAGTATGGATAGGTTCAACATGATGATGAACATAAACCAATGAAGTGCTGGGAAGAAACAAGGATGCCCCTAGCGTAAGTTGGACTAAAAGCACATGATAGAAAGGAAGGAGGATATTGTTTTTGTGAAAGGGGACAAAGGTGTCCAATAACATGGAAAAAAAATAATCCTATACACATGGATGTTCTAAACAAAGTAGAAGAACGATGTGAATGATATGAATGTATCTTAGAAACCTCACAATGAAGAAGTGATTAGCCAAAGGCACAAATTGTGAGACGAGATATGGACTAGAGTAAGAGTTTGAACAAGGTCAAAAAAGACACTTGGTAACATACTAATCCTACCTACCCATAGAGATCCAATGTGTGCATGTGGAATTTAATTACCTCTTGAAGGGAATATTTAATAGACAAGAAAGTGAGGACACCCTAGCTAATGTGTAGGAATGATTGATTTTGAAAGGTGATTTTGTGAATGGATGGAGGAATGATAGCCGTATATTGCTCCATTGCCAACCAGACATCGATAGCCCTGACGGAGATGCATTTGATTCTAATTGCAACATTGCTCTATTGCTAGTCAGGTGTCCATAGCCCCAATAGAGATTATTGGAAATACTCCAAGAGAGAGTAATATATCACCTTTTTTTTCTTTGTAGCTTTTAGATTTTGATTGATTAATCTTGTTTCTTTTGCTTTCTAAAAACTTATTTCAGCTCTCTTGTTTGACAAGGGGTTAAGAACCACTAATGGTTTGATGGAAGGAGGTGGAAGTGATTGTGATGATGACATTGGATAGTGTCAACAAATATGTCCAAAATTTCTTCGCAACAAGTTTATTAGATGTTGAATGTGATAGGATCTCTAAGAGGTCAATCATTCTTTAAAATACCAGGGTCAAACAGATACCATAGATATAAATTTCTTAAAATGTGTGTGAAAAGGCTAACCACAATATCACCAAAGGGATAAAAATGCTAGGAAGAATTACAGAAGAATGACAAGAAAGGGAAGAAATAAACATCCATGCGTACGCAATACCTAATTGCAATGTTTGATCTTTGTACCTTTGATTTTTCTTGTGTTTTCTCAATGTTTTTGTATTTTTGAATTGTTTTTTATTTTTATATTTTTGATAGTTTTTGGAAATTTGGGACCAAAAATTTCACTCCATGTGATAGGATCCAACAGTGATGTTTGCCACTTCCTTGATAAGGGATACTAGGTGTATTTTTTTTATCAAGAGTTATGTTATCCCCGATATCGATGATTGTGGTGAGCTCATACTCAACAAATGATTGAGATTTATCCTAAAACAAGGAGTGTTCATGTGGGATCTTGAGTTCCCTATCCATAGGTTTTTGTACTTTGTGCCATACTTGATGGTTACGTTGATGTGCGTTCTTGAATTGTGCTTGATTTTTAACCTTAACATCCTTTGATTTGTTAGGAGCTTTGGATATTTTGGAAGTCTTGAATTGAGCTTGATAATGAGCCTATTTAGGTTTTTTATAAGATGATGTGTGACTTGTTTGATCTCAAGAAGGAGAAGAAAGAGAATGTGGATGCTTAGAACTGATGTGAGAAATGATCGCGGGCTTGCAACAACCATTGATAGAAGAAATATGCGATGGATGAAAAGGATACAGTCCAAGAATTGAAGAGGATGGGCTACGAGGAGGTGAACCACTAATAGAAGATGACGAAGGGCTACTAGGATATGGCCCTAAGATGGAAGAAATTGGGCTACAAGGACATGGTCCAAGAATAGAAGAAGATGGGCTATGAGGAGGTGAGCTACTAATAGAAGATGAAAAAGGGCTACTAGGTTGTGGCCCAAGTATAGATGAGAAGGGACTACCATGAGGGGTCCCATAGATAGAATAGGATGAAGGGATATTAGGATGCGGCCCAAGAATAGAAGAAGATGGGCTACAAGGAGGTGATCCACTAATAGAAGATGAAAAAGGGATGCTAGGGCATGGCCCAAGCATAGACGAGGAGGGACTACCATGAGGGGTCCCATAGATAGAATAGGATGAAGGGATACTAGGACACGACCCAAGGATAGAAGGTAATAGGCTACCAAGAGGTGACCCGCAAGTAGAAAATGGAGGGCTACTAGCATGTGGCCCCAAGATAGAAGAAGATGATGGGCTACTCAGTGGTGAGCTAAGGAGATATTTTGATTGAGGAATGATGATAGATAAGGAATGATTGGGTAATGAGAAGATAGGCCATGGCTCAATGCAAGACCCCGACATCTCATCATGTTCAGAAGAAGGTGAAGATGGAATAGAAGAAGAATCAAGTTCCATGACCTTAGGATCCTCATCTATATTATGAAAAAAGGGATAAAATTATTTTCCCCAATACACGAGCATATCAGGTTCAAGAAAGAATCCTTGTTTACAATCCTCTAAAGGGATATTATCGTGTACTCTAATTGTTTCTTCATTCTGAGAGAAATCAATCAGTAGATGTTGTTTTTCTTTAGTCATAGAAGGTTGAATATAAGAAACAGCTCCGATAAGGAGGGGAGATTGATTGACAGAAGAAGATGAATCAAGAGAGGAAGTAGGATTGGAGGTAAGTGTCTCATAAATGGATGATTTGGATTTGGACCTATATCATTTTTCTAGAAGACGACATAATGTAGGTTGGAAAGTAGGATCATATAGCCATTCATTAAGTTGTGACTTAGGAGTCGAATTAGATGATTGACTAGAGGTAACCCAAGTCGTGGAACTCTTCAATGAAGGAAGAGGTCGTTAAGACGATTGATGAAGGAGGTCCTACGAAGAAAGGGAGGACCATGACTCAAGACTTGAATTAGATGTTTGATTGATGGAACTTGGAGTCATATGAGTCTTCAAAGGAGGAGGACATCATTGAGGTGATTTGGAATAAAGGTCCTGCAAAGGAAGGGAGGATTGTGATTCAAGATTTGATCTAGGGGTATCCGAACAATAGTTGGGATCTGATTCTTCAGAAGAAGAGTAGGAATCCAAATGGTAGTTTAGATTTGAATTAGAAGAAGAAGAAGCGTGGGGGGAACCTGAATAATAATTTGGATCAGAAGCATTCAAACCATACCACCGACTATGAGTGTTTTACATGATTCTTATAAGTTTCTTTGAAAATGATGAAATAGATAGGGTAATAGGTGTAGGAGGAATACCTGTTGAAATACTTGTTGATGGGTTGTTGCACGCGTATGACTTCTGAATCCATAACTGATCATGAGATATTCCTTTTAGCTAGGAGGAACTACCTGAAATGTAACACAAGACCAACAGAAAGAGTTAAATAGTATATGCAGTGAACTGCCTAGCATGTGCTAGATCTAGGAAGTGTGATACTTCCTAGATGGTTGTCAGTCCACTGTTTAAAACAATTTAATGCTGGTAATAAAGTAAATCCTATTATAGTTAAAATGATTTAGGTATCTCATTTAAAAAACAATAAGAAAGATATAATCTAACATGCTAGGTTAAAATAAGATCCGAAGGTCAGGTAACTAGTTCTAGGTCTCTATAGGTCTGACAGAGGGCTTAGGTAGGTCATAGGTGATTAAGGGCGATGCAGAAATAAGTAGGTAGGTCACTGTTCTAGGCTGTATTGGTAAATACAGAGACCGATGCCGGTTAAGGATGACCGACGCCGGTTTGGGAGAACCGATGCTAGTTATTGTGGGATACTGGAAATATCACATAATGAGCTTTGGGTCTCCCTTATGATCACACAAAGGACTAGGCTGGTTAGAATGAGGTATTAAGTTGTTTGGATTGGATTTGGCGAGGTTTTTATAGGGATATGGAGGGGTGAGTATTCAAGGAGGTTAGTGGGTGGCTAGAGGAGTAAGGTAGAAAATACAATGATGAAATAAGTGAACCATAGGCATAAAATGTTCTACTTACTTGGAACCTAGTTCTGGATGTCTGTGAGTGAGGAATGAAGGTGTTGATAAGAGGTTGAATGCTGCAGAGGATCACCAAATGTTGGCGAGATCTTGTATGAGCTGTATGTGCTCTCCTTCTTGTCTGATTGGATCAAATTTATGCTGAGGTGAGTGCTAGAAGGTTGCTTGGTGAATGATGGATGTCTGTGTAAGAGAAAATACTTGATCTCCTTCTTTGCATGCGTGTTCTCCTTAAAAATACTTCACAAAAGATGTGATATATCTCAGGAATCTGCCAACCTCCAAAATGAGGTTGTTTTGGGGGTTAAAAGGTGACCGACGGTGGTTCTAGCTTAACCGGTGGCGGTTAAGGGTAACTGGCATCGGTTAGAGTGAGATTTTCTAGGTTTACTAAACTAGGAAGATCCCCTTGATTTTTGGGGATCTTGTGTGTTAGCACCACGGATTAGGATGAAAGCTTCTTTTAAGCATGTAGAAATGTGGTTAGAGGGAATGTAGGCATTGATTTTTAGGGTTTGGGTAAGTCTTAGTTAGTTATGACAACTTACTAAGAATAGGTCTTAGGGTGAGGTGGTTTGATGAGGTGTCTAGGTGAGGTGGGTATGTGGGCATTATCCAAATTAAGAGATTTAAATAATAAATATGGTGAGAATAAAGAATTAATTTAATCTAAATAATTAAATTAATATTATGGTGGGGTGAAGGGGGCCATGGCTAGGTGAATGTGATGAAAGTGTTACTTTGTCGAGGAACCAAAGGGGATGTGACCTAATTTTCCTCTTTGACGAGAAAGACAATACGCGTGTGCATTTTCCTCAGCTTTTGTTTGATGGGTTTGGCATCAGGAATGGTTACAAAATTATGGACCACTATGGTGGGGTCAATACTAGGCATGTCTACGTAAGACCAGGTGAAAGCGTGGTTATGATCTTTGAGAAAAGAAGTGATGGCTTCCTGTTTAGCAACATCTAAAGATTGACCGATCTTTAGGATGTGTGGGTCGTCCTGAGTATGAATGTTGATCTCAATAGTCAACTCATTTAACATGGTTTGTGTCTCAGAAGGTAATGACTGATGAATATATGAGTCTTTTGCACCAAGGTAGGTGAGTATATATTCATCATCTTAACATTCAATGACGTTAATTGAAGGTATATCATCATAGATCATTTTAGGATATAGGAAGGGAAGAGAGGAAGGGGCCTCACCCTCAAGTTGATAAGTCAAAGGCCCCAAGGAAATGGTGTTTATGAAAAAAAAAGTTAGGAGGGATAGATTTAAGATCCATCGACTTCGTCGATGAAGGCAGAGTGGGTGAAGAAGGTGGAGAAGGGATGATGTTCTCGATGGGTTTAATGCGGGCTTGCTTAGTAGGTGGTTTAGCAAAGCCAATACCACTATGGTTGTTATGTTTGTGGGTGGTACATGGAAAGAAATTATGGCAGACTTACTCATAAAAGCCAAAATCAAAACCCTTCCATGCACATCGGTGCAGGAAGGTGTGGGTGAAATGACGATTGGTGAGAGACTGGAAGTCAGCAGAAAATGGGCAGGTTTATGACGGTGGTTTGGGCATGTAAGTGGTAGTATCAAGTCCCCCATAGGTGAGACTGGTACGAAGATGAGGAAGACCATAAAGGAGGCATTCTCCTATGTGGTGATCATAGCGAGGGTGTTGGTGAAGACTTCGATACTCTTGTGGAGTAAGGAATGTGTTGACACTATATAAGCGATATTCTCCTAGAGAGAGGCATTGAAAAATGCCTTCTAAGGGATCGATGGTTGGTTTGTAGGTAGATGGAATAGATGATGTGTCGGTAGTTGATGTGGAGGTAGAGCTAATGGATTGGGAGGCTGATGGGTCAGCTGTTGAGGTTTTGGTAGCAGTAGGAATGGATGATGTAGGTGCGATCGAGGTAGTGGTAGCACTGGAAAGTAGAGGTGTAGGTGATGCGGTAGTGGTCGTAGAGGCTTTAATGGGTATGAGCACATCATTGGGTTGGTAGAGCATGTTGTATGTTTTGAAAGGTGATGGATCAGCTAGAATAGTATAGGTGTGCCCTTCATGCCCAAACTTTACACAACGATGCAAAGTGGAAGGAACGCAACCCGTGACACAAATCCAAGGTCTTCCAAGTAACAAGTTATATTGAAATTCCCCCTCCAAGACATAAAACAGCTCTAGAATAGTGCGGGGGACCATGCAAACATGGAGGATGATGGTTCCTAATGTATAGGTGATAGCATCATTGAATGAACGCAACATGATAAGATGTTTATGCATGCAATTGTCAGGTATGTGCATTTGAGTGAATGCATGGGATGAAATGATATTAATGCTAGCACCCCCATCAATCATTACACGTCATACACATATATCATCGATGTGGATAGAGATGAATAGGGCTACGTCTGGGTCAACTATTTGGTGCAGTGTGATCTCTTCCTCTGAGAAGTTAAGGGAGGCTACTTGGTGAGTAGGGTACAATGTGGATAAAGGTGGCAATTTGGTGAGAGAGGCTACATGATGGGGTGTGATAATGGAGGCTACACATGTAGGGTCATTGGGTAAAACCTCAATATATTACAAGAATTCCATAAGAGCTTAACGATGGGATTCTGAGGTTTGGATGAGGTCATATAGGGACATTTTGAGGGGAGATTAGTGTAATTGTTTGAGCATGGTGTGATGTGTGACCCCATTAGTAATAGGGTATGTGGGACTGCGGATAGTGATTTTAGGTGTGGGTGCAGATGGTATGTTGGGTATAGGATTGGTTGGTGGGTCAGTTTCCTTTTCCTTACCTTTGTCCTTCTAAGCATTTGGATCATGTTGATATGAGGGGAGTTGGCAAATGGAGAAGGTGTAGGATGAGTGGTATAATGACATGATGGGAAAAAACCTACCGGGGGAGAAAAACCTTGTGAGGTGAGTTGGACGCAACGAAATTTAGGTAATGGTGTGATAAGTTCTCTGATGTGAACCATGTTAATTTCAAATCTTGGGGGTGGCTCTAAGAGTTGTGGGGGTGGAGGTCATGGTTTTTGAGTAGGTAGTGAGGGAAGGACTATGGGAATGGGTGTTGATGAAATGAGGTCCTCATCAAGAAGGTCATCATTGTCAAAGTTGGCTTCAGGAGGACACAACTGGATAAGGATGGTTTTCAAAGCCTTGCAGTTCTCCACATCGTGCCCTGGCACATGATGGTAGGCACAAATTTTAGTGTCATCAAACCCTTTTGGCTTGGGTTTGAGGGGGTCATAAGGTCTGAGTGGTGGTAATGTGATGACAAAAGTCTCAAGGAGGTTGGTTAAGATTTTGGCATAGGACCCTACTAGTGGATTGCAATGGGAAGTGAAAGTGGGTTTGGGTGTAGGTGTGGCTGATTGTTGAGGAACGGTCCTTGTAAGAGGGGGAGTGGGTTGAGTTATGGTTTTGGGTGCTGAAGTGGTCTTGGGTGTTGGTCATGTTTACTTGGGTGGGGGTATGATAGATGAATGGGTAGGAGGGTGTATGGTTGTTTTGACTACCTTATTGGAGGGTAGAGGATTTTTGTCTTTGGGTTGCACCTTCTTGGGTAAAGGTGATATGGGTATATGAGATCTAGAGGGAAAAGAGGATGGGGGAAGAGGGTGAGTTACCCAAGGAGATAACAGAGGGGCTGTGAAGGTAGATGATGTGGGTCATGCAGGGGGTGTGAGGGACAGAGACTGAAGTGTAGTGGGTAGTGAAGAAGTTGCGGAGGGTATTGGAGGTATGGGTGGTAAAGATGCTGCAGGTGTGGGTGTAAGCCGTGTCAGGCACCTGGGTATGTTAGAGGTTTGTGAGGAAGGAATGGGTTGTTGTGTTTTTGGTTTATTGATGGGTGGAGGTTTCTTATCCATATGGGGAGGTTGAGGTCCTAAGATGGACGGAAAGGGTGAAGGTGATGTAGGTATGATTGGCGCAACCAGGGTATGAGTTCTATGGGTTTGGTTCTTCTGTTTGGGTGCCGGAGTAGGTTTGGTGTTGACTTTGGAGGATGTAGCTAAATCTAGTTTGATAGGTGGATGAGTAAGGATGGTGGTTGGGGTGACCCCTAAGGTAGTAATAGGTTTAGTCGAGGAAGATGATGTAGGTGTGGGTTTGGATTTAGATGTATGTTGGGTTATGGGTAAGGGTGTATGTTGAGCTGTGATGGGTGTCATGGAAGAAGTTGTGATAGAGGTGGTTGTGTTTGGTTTGATTGGTTGAAATATTTTTGGGTAGATGGTGGAAGTATCAGCAAGTGACATCTGCATTTGTGTTGAAATAGGAAGCAGAAGACGCCCCCACAGTAAGGCTCTGTCCACATAATCTAAGCAATCAGCCAAACATGGGGATGACACATCTATAGGTGAAGTTGATGAGGACCCAATGGCTATTCTTGTAAAATGTGTCTTAGAGACAGAAAATTTGCTAGCTTTGGCTTCCATGGGTAAGAGAGCTAAAAGTAGGTCTGTGGGATCTTGGGTAGCTGATGGAGAATGTTCACCTAGAGGAAAAGGTATCTCTACTGGATCTGTGATAGGTGGAGGAGAAAATGGGTGCTCCTTTGTGGGTGGAGGAGATGATGGGTGCTCCTCTATGGGTGGAGGAGATGATGGGTGCTCCTCCATGGACTGAAGAAGTACTATGGGTGATGGTTCCCTAGGTGGAGAAGCCAAAGGTGAAATGGTCTTGATATTAGTGGAAGGCTCCTCCACAGGTGAGGAAGGAGGTGAAAGGTGTTCCTCTATGGGTGGAGGAATAGGTGAGGTAGGTTCCAATGTAGAAGGAGGATTTCGAGCTAGAATTTCCTCTATGGAAGGAATATGAGGTAATTGGGAAGCAATGGGTGCATCATTGAAAATAGCGTGGACCTCGTAGGTATGGCTATCATGAGTTGAGGTCTCACCGGTTTGATCAGATGAAGGGGCATGATTGGGAAAGGGTTTCTTGAAGATATGTAGGTTTTGATTGGCAGGTGTGTTAGGATTATCCACAGTTAACTCGCCTTTCTCGAGCATTTCTTGGACAATGTTTTTGAAAGTGATGTAATTTCCGTCACTATGACCCTTTACTCGATGATAGTTACAGAAGTTGTGTTCTTTATACCATGTGGGCATGGGGCGAGCAGGGTCAAAACCAGTGTGTGGTTTTATAGGTGGAAGGGTGATGGCCCCAGCTTTGATGAGATTTTCTAAGATAGAAGAGTAAGGCTCCCTAATTGGGGTGTATTTCCATTGTTCTCATCTGAATTGAAAAGTTTGGATGGTGAGAGATTAGATGAGGGGCTAGCCTGATTTGATGGATGAGCTAGGCCAGCTTTGAGTACCACTACATTAGTGGTGCCCTTAGCTTTTGAATAATTGTTCTATGGTTTGGAAGAAGAAGAGGTATCATTCGACTTGAATGCCTGAATTCTTATTGCGTAATTGGATTTTCTTCTCTTCGATGGCCCGAATCTCTAACTTTTGTGCCATGGTGAATGCTTCATCAAATGTTTGGAAAGTTTGGACTATGCAGGGTTGGTGAGATATGTCTAGCACAATCCCATGTGAAGAGCTCGATGAGTTCGGTTTGTGGTAGTTGGAATGTGAGTTGATTGATCAGGCTACGCCAGCGAGCAACAAAATCTGTGATAGATTCATCATCATACTGACGCGTGGAGTATAGGTCAGTCATGGTAACCTTCTTAATGATATTGATGGAGAAGTGATCCAAGAAGGCTTGGGCTACCTGATTAAATGAAAATATAGAGTGTCTAGGTAACCCACTATACCAATCTAACACAGGTCCAGTCAGAGACATGGGAAAGGTCCTCAAGAGCAAAGCATCATCGTGGGTGATTAGGTAGCACCCATGTTTGAAAGACCACAAATGTTGTTGCGGGTCTTCCTTGCTATTGAAATGGTTGAATTTAGGCATTTCCCAATGCATGGGATATGGACGGATAGGAATGGATGGGTGGATAGGCTCATTACAAATCTCATCATAGGTGAGAGTATTGTAGGAACCAGAAACTGATGCCTCCAATGTCTGCATCTTGTCCATCATTAATTTGATTAGGTCATTGGTAGGTTGTGATGGTTGGGTGCCTCCTGTAGCATAAGAGGGTTGGTGTTGGGCATATGACAAGGGTGGCATTCTAGTATATGGTGCTGCCATGTAGGTTGATTGAGAAGAAGGTAGTGAAATAGGGGGTACATACCCGGAGTGAATAATAAATGAAACAGGAGGCTGCTGATAGTACGTATATGGAGGTGGAAGGGTTGTGGTGACCCTAGTGGAAATGGGGGCCAACAATTGTGGAATAGAAAGGACCATGTTTTGAAAAGGGGTAGGGGACACCAATATCGGGGGTGGTTGTGTAGCTACAGGTATATGCGAGATAATAGGGGTGGATGAGGTTGTGTTTTGGGTGGTTGTCGAAGGTATGGTGGATGTGGCAGGTGCAACGGATGTAGCAGATGTGGAAGTCATAGCGGGTATAGGACCTAGCTATGAAACGACTGGGGGTAAGGTAGATGCGGGTAGTGTGGAGCCAGCTGGGGCTGGAGCAGAAGTAGGAGTGAGTGTCAGGGGGATAGATACGAGCATGCCGTATATCAACTGACCCGAGGAATCTTGAGTGGATGAGTGGGAAAGATAAAACTGCAAGGCGACAGGGTTTTGGTCAAGGAGTCGTGTGAACTCCTCATCTCTGGTAGCGATAGTGATAGGTTGGATAGGATCCATGGTGGGTGATAAAATGGAAGGTGGTGAAGGGCTAGGTGGAAGTGGTTGAAAACTGGCATGGAATACGAGGGTGCTTACTTGTCGACGCGTCAGTACCATGTGAATAGGTACTAACATGGTAATACTGCTTTCTATAAGTGACACAAAAATACAACATAGGTAGGATAAATAGGCAGTGGTAGGTGAATTGGGGTTAAAATGGTAGTTGGAAACTGACATAGGCTAACCGATGTTGGTTAGGGTAAACCAACGCCGGTCACAGGTAACCGTGGTCGGTCACTGTGGAAAGTGGACAGTTGGTCAAAAACAAGGTATAAGGCCAAATTTTCTAGGTATGCCAAATACTGATGAGATTTACCAGGTCAATGAGAATGATGATAGTGACAGGGACTCTAAATAGTCGAAGAAGATGAATAGATGTCCTTTTGGGTAGGTTAACCAAAAGGACTGAGAACCGATGCCAGTTGGGTATAACCGATGACAGTCAGAGGGTAACCGATGACGGTCAGTGGACCGACACCGGTCACCGTGAAATTGAAACAGTGATGAAAGAAAAGTAGTTGTGAATTAAAATTTGATGTGGAATCAAACATAAAATGAGAATGATGAGAATATGGTCCAGGCACACTCAGATGAAGCTGGAATACACCAACTATGATGAGGAGCATGCAAGGAGAAATGAAAAAAATGAAGAATGTGACCTCTCACCTCAAAATGCAAGCCAAGCAGAAACACTAAGAAAAATGTGATCCTAAGAGTGCCTTTTCTATTATGTTTGTTTAGCTTATGCTATTTAAGGACTGACTCATGAACTGTAGAATAGAGTTTTTTGGTGAGGATGGCTTCCTACGAAGAAGGAGATCTAAAAGGTGAGGTTTCAGGTATGTTATGGTAGGGGTGGGCTTCGCTCTGAAGTATGACTCGACAGAGCAGTGAGCTAGGGAGTACCTGCCAATCCTCAGATCAGTGCGATCATTGACAGACATTCCCAGGAAAGATGTTGTTTAAGAATATGTATTTATTTTGAATTTGTGTAATTTGGTACGACTTAGAGAGAGAGAGAGAGATGTGCTTTCTATGATTCATTTGTCAACCATCAGTTGGGAATGACTTCCAACGTATAGGTTGCCCTCAATTAATGTGAGCTAATGCAAAAAATCAGAATGAAATGCAATGATTTTTAAGCCCAAATCGAAATATGGAATTTGATGACACAAATAGATGAAGAGGGAGAGGGATGCTCTTTCACTAAAATGTAGAAAACAAGAAGAAATGGTTCTTTTTAAGTACACCAAAAGAAAGGTTTCTTTTAGAGAAAATAGAAAGAAAAAGAAGGTTACCAAGGAAGAAAATTAATGTGTATGCTTTTCAGAAGGGAAACAAACACACAACTTTTCCTAGGAATGAATAAAATGCAAGGAACCCCAGATGGGTCCCACCAGGTGTGCCAAAATGTTTCACCTGATTCTTAGACATTTCTTTGAAAATGATGAAACAGATAGGGTAATGGGCATAGGAGGAATACCTATTGAAATGTTGGTTGATAGGTTGTTGCACATGTATGACTTTTGAATCCACAGCTGATCGTGAGAGCTTCCTTTTGGCTAGGAGGAACTACCTAAAATGGAACACAAGACCACCAGAAAGAGTTAAACAATATATGCAGTGAACTGCCTAGCATGTGCTAGATCTGAGAAGTGTGATACTTCCTAGACGACTGTCAGTCCACTGTTTAAAACAATTTAATGCTGGTAATAAAGTAAATCCTATTGTAGTTAAAATGATTTAGGTATCTCATTTAAAACACAATAAGAAAGATCTAATCTAAAAGGCTAGGTTAAAATAAGATCTGAAGGTCAAGTAACTGGTTCTAGGTCTCTGTAGGTCTGACAGAGGTCTTAGGTAGGTCACAGGTGATTAAGGGTGATGTGGGAATAGGTAGGTAGGTTACTGTTCTAGGTTGTATTGGTAAATACAGAGACCGATGCCGGTTAAGGGTGACCGATGCCGGTTTGGGAGAACCAGTGCCGGTTACTGTGGGATACTGGGAATGTCACAGAATGAGCTTTAGGTCTCCCTTATGATTGCACAAAGGACTAGGCTGGTCAGAATGAGGTATTAAGTTGTTTGGATGGGATTTGGTGAGGTTTTAATAGGGATATGGAGGGGTGAGTATTAATGGAGGTCAGTGGGTGGCTAGGAGAACAAAGGATGAAAATACAATGATGAAATGAGTGAACCAGAGGAGTAAAATGTTCTACTTACTTGGAATCTTGGTTCTGGATGTCTGTGAGTGAGGAATTAAGGTGTTGATAAGAGGATGAATGTTTTAGAGGCTCACTAAACGTCAGGGAGCTCTTGCATGGGCTACATGTGCTCTCCTTCTTGCCTGATTGGATCAAATCTGTGCTGGGGTGAGTGCTGGATGGTTGTTGGGTGAATGTTGGATGTCTGTGCAAGAGAAAATACTTGATCTCCTTCTTTGCATGTGTGTTCTCTCTGAAACTTGTTCTCAAAAGATGTGATATCTCTCAGGAATCTGCCAACCTCGAAATAAGGTTATTTTGGGAGTTAAAAGGTGACCGATGGTGGTTCTAGCTTAACCGGCGGCAGTTAAGGGTAACCGGCGTCGGTTAGGGTGGGATTTCCTAGGTTTACTAAACTAGGCAGATCCCCTTGATTTTCTAGGATCTCATGTGTTGGCCCCATGGATTAGGATGGAAGCTTCTTTTAAGCATGTGAGAATGTGGTTAGAGGGAATGTAGGCATTGATTTTTAGGGTTTGGGTAAGTCTTAGTTAGTTATGACAACTTACTAAGAATAGGTCTTAGGGTGAGGTGGCTTGATGAGGTGTCTAGGTGAGGTGGATATGTGGGCATTATCCCAATTAGGAGATTTAAATAATAAATATGGTGAGGATAATGAATTAATTTAATTTAAATAATTAAATTAATATTATAGTGGGGTGAAGGGGGCCATGGCTAGGTGAATGTGATGAAAGTGTTTATTTGTCAAGGAACCAAAGGGGAGTGTGACCTAATTTTGGAAGGAACCAAACAAGGTTTAGTTGTAATGGGAATATTTTGACTTGAATTACTAAACCTAGTTTCCATATTGTTGTAAATGTGAGAAACCACGCGATAGCCTATCGTTGTTGGTGTCATTTTAAGCAAAAATGTCTAGACCTAGATAGTGTGATGAAAATCCTTCAAAGGGAAGGAAGTGAAATGTCGATTTGGGTAGCATAAGGGCAACCAACTAGACATTTGGTAAGTATAGAGATGCGTGTGTGATTTTCCATGGAAGGTCTAAGGAAAATAAACATTGTGATGATGCAATCTCAATGAGATAAAAAATGATCGTCTTAGAAAACTATTTTTCCCGATGAACAATCACAAGGAACAATCATGCAAGTGTGAAACACAAATCCAATCAACAAGGAAATACACCCTGTGCAAATGCTTGTGTAAAGTGATAGTTCGATGCAAAGATGATCAACACAATGTCAATATTTACGTCAAGCTCAAAATGAAAAAGGTGTAAATATTAACAAAGGGTAGACGTGACTCCAAATCAAAGGATACCATGACGTGTTCAACAACCAATAAGGCCAAAATGTTAAAGGGTGAGGATTACAAATGTAAGCCACATAACCACACCAATTGGACACGTCTATCAAACTTTGTGGAGAAGTGAGATATTAGTGTCAAAGTGGTATCGATAAGACATAAACAAAGTAAGCGAAATTTTTTAAAATTTGGGACAATGCTTGAAATCAAACTAAGTCAAAGTATACTGAGGATGTGTTAAAATGTGTGCAACATAACACCACAATGCGGATACTTAGATAACGTTTATTAAAAACATGACATAAGTATCTTAATTATGTCGAGACAATGCGAACAAGTTAACATGTCAAAGGGAGATCAAATGATGAATCAATCCTAACTATGATGATGATATTGAAATCAAGATCAAGTTGCCACCAAAGATATAAGGATGCATCCACACACTTTAGATGTTTAACAACTTAGTTGCAAACATAGATGAGTGTAAACGGACAAAAAAGTGGTGAACACTATCTATGACAACACTCCCGAAATATGCCTTCCCTTGTCCCAAATGGGAAACAAGAATGTAAAGGTGTAGATCAAAAGATGAAAAATAAACTAAGTGCCACTTGAGCAAAGCTTTGCCTCGTTCAAAGGCGAGAAAGAAGCTAAGCTTATTGAAATGTCATCTAATTTCCGTGATAAAAGGCACTTAGATCCAACTTAAGTGGATTTTTTTCCTTGTTTGAAAAACAAGGTTCTGAATCCAAACAAGTTATCACTTCATGATGGCTAAGATTTGAAAAAGGACTAGTAAAGTGGGCCTCAAGAAAAAATGGCCTCTTTAATAAGATCTCTCAACTAGGTGTTATAAAGCCATCTAAGAGCGGGCATGATTTACCCAAAAAGTCACATTGACTAATTTGGGAGTATCTCGGATTTTCTCCCTTCAAGTACAGTGGGAACTAAATGCATCCATCATGTACTCTTACCAGGGTCACGATACAAAAAAATTTCCAATGCTAACTCACAAGGAAAACTAGTCAAGTGGGTAAGCGAGGCGCTTCCTGTTTCATCCACAAGGTTACACAATAGTGGACTACTTTAGGGTTTTTGGAACCACCCCCATTGTTATAGCTTAAGGTGTTATGCCAAAGGGGTTATGTTCTAGTTGAGTGGATAGGGACGTACCCTTTTCCAAAACCTACAATACATGGTTTTGAATATGGTGTGTTTTTTATCTTGCTTAACTTAATGTGGTTTTTAAGTCGCACACCTTTTGGAAACCTGTAAGAAAATGTGTATTAGAAGTCTTTTGTTTTGTTTTTGATGCCTTTCTTTGAAAAGTGATTTTGGTCCTACATACCAAGGTTAGTAATTTTCCAAAATGTCATATAAAAGAGATAAGATGTTGTTTTTGATTTCCCAAATCGTCCTAAGACACAAGGAAAGAGCATACGCAACAAGGTATCTCACTCAAATTTGTAATAAATGGAAAAATTAGGACCAATGCAAAAATGAGTTCCTTTTAACCAACTTTGAAAGCTAAATAAACCATTTTTCAAGTATGAAGAAAGTGGTGAAATGTTTCTGATTCCCAAGATCACCTAGAAAGGCACGAGAGAAGAGCATACGCGTTCACAAATAAAGATGCAAATGTTTTTCATTTTGTATAAAAAACTTAATGGAAAGGAAACTTGTAAACCACTGTTAGAACCCTGCAAGATTTTAGAAAACCAAGAAAGATGGAAAAATTCTAGAAATCCAATTTTTGCACTTTTTTAACAGTTTTTAGTAATTTGTATTTTTGGAGGTTTTTGGGGCACTTTGGGAGTTTTGTGATAGAATTTGGTATACCAAAGGTATCTAAATTTTGGAAGTTCCCTCGTAAATTATGCTTCATTATCTTTCCAAAATTTGTTCAAACTCTGAAAACGGGTTAACGAGTCACAAGATATGGTCAAAACAAGGAGCACTAAAAATAAAATAGATAAATCCGGACTACACAGAGACACCTGCGCGCCTAGAATGACACATACGCACCCCAGCCAATGGATACACACCCAAGTAGACATGTACATGGAAAAGGTAAAAAAATGTAAAGTCAATAGAGTGAAATAGGACACCTACGCGCCCAGAGTGACATATACGCGCCCCAGCCAACGGATAAACACCATAGCAAAAAAGAAACAATTTCAAATTTTTACACAGTCAACCCTTTTACGCATACGCATACAGAGAAGTGGATACGCGTCCTAGATGACAGAGACACATGTGCATCCTTGTAGAGGTAAAATTTTCAAATGATGAGGAATGATAGACAGGTACATGCCTATTCTGACGGGGATGCTAGGGTTTCAACATGTACGCACCCCTTGTTTTACACTTATGCGCACCCTGTGAAAACTTGCAAAAACATGAATTTTCAAAATTTCAAGAGCAAACAGGTTAATTTTTAGTCAAAGTGTCCTATTTTTATATCAAACCCACAAAATACATGCAAATGAAGATAATTTATCTAGGGTTAGAAACAAAAACAAGGAAATAACAAGTGATTTGAGCCAAAAACTTGAAAATAAACTTTGAAAAACCTAAAATACCTCCATTAATGGAGGATGGACATAAGTGTCCCACTGGGTGTGCCAAATGTGTTCAATGAAAGGTTTTGCAAAAACTATTGAAATTGAGTAAGACCCCAAAGCTTTGTGCAAAGTCCCTCAATGGACCACCTGATAAGAAATGAGAAAGGAATCCTATTTGCATGTGTTTAAAACTTGAAATAAGAAAGAAATATAACAAATAACATTAACCTCTATTCTTGAAAACTTAACAAAATATGCTTACTAAATACTTAAGAAATCAATTTTGTTGTTTACTCTATGAGGGTGAATGAATCTCACTAAATGAATACATGGCTAAGTTTAGCTATTTCATTACTAACCTATCATGGGTGCAAGATGAAGCTCTTTTAATGGTGGATGACCCAAGATCAAATGCCTTATTAGCTTGGCTAATGCAAATGAGCTCTTAAGCTTTCTTAGGCTTGTTTTGGCTTTAACTTATGTAAAGTTGTGTGTTCGAATGGGTAGGCTTAGCCTTGTATTTATAGATTTACAAATGGAAGAGTTTGGAGTTTGGGTGCATGTGGGAGTAAAGATTTTAGATTAGATTAGGATAACCATGCTTTAGGATTACTTAAGCTAGGTTTAGGCTAGTTAACTAGGGTTTATGCTAGTTAAAATTGATTGGCAAGTGATTTGAGACTCATTGAGAGTTGGGAGGAGTCTGTATAACCAATTGTGACTGATAGATAGCCTATGGAGCCAATAGAAGTGATCTAGAGAGAACTAGGGACATTTTGAATGGTCAAAATGAGGAATGTTTAGCTAATACGAGAGATATTAGCCAAATAAGATGATTATAGGAGGAATGCAACTGAGAAGGTGTCATAAATGGGCATCCGTGAGTGGAGTGAAGAAGGGTTGATTAATGAAATTTCGTCAATCGAATGGATTAGAGGAAATGCTAGGTGTAAGCATATTTTAGGTGTCTACAGTGTTCTTATCTACAAAGTTGAAAAAAAATCAAATGGTTGAGGGTGGTGAATTAATTCAAAAATAAAAACACGTCCCTTTTTTATTGTTATATCAAAAATCAAATAGTTGTGGGTGGTGAATTAGGTAAAAAATCAAAGGGTGTTCCTCATTTCTTATTCTACTAGGAAATTTGTTTTGCAGATTTTTTTTGAATCGAATGTAATGTTTCAAGGTGACGAATTTTTACAAACCTTATTGTATTTATTTCATTTCGTTTGACTATGGTATACATTTTTTATTTTGGAAGAAAAATATAGTATTGAAGCATGCTTAGAATTAATTTAGGAATCCATATTTGATTAATAACTACTCAATTTTTTGTTACAATAAATTTTTGTTGATAATTAATTCACACAAGTTATACATTCATACTCTCAAATTATAATTAGTGAAAATATAAATACTCCCGACTTATATTTGTACAATCTCAACATACAATAAAGTTAATAAGTACCTTCATAATAACATATGAATATATATATATAATATATTAATATATATAATATATATATATATATTATTTACAATGTTAAGAAGTACCATCATAATAACATTTTGAAATGATAAATAGTTATTTAGAATTTTCTTGCTCCAAATATTTGATGCCCTCTACCACATTCAATCCCTAAGACACTATTTGTGATATTTTTTTGTATAAATCGACCATCAACCACTTATCTTTTGTACAATCTTGTCTTTTGCTTTTCATCCCAAACATAATTTTTTAGGAGGGTTTCCCTTTGCACCTAATGTAATGCTCAAAGTGTTTTTAGAACTAAAGGAAAAATCATTTCTACTCCAAACCTTTTCTAGATCTCTTATTGCAATTTTGTCGACTATATTGTAATGTTCCTTTCCCCAAGTGAGTATTAGATTCAATACAGCTGATATTTTTTATTGAATCCTTTGATATATTTTTAACATCAACATAAGTGATATTTTCAGACCAGAATCCCACTTCACAGTATGGTGATAATAATTTTATAAATTCTGATAGGCCACCTCATAGGTTGATAACATTCTTGCCACACTTGAATGAAATCTTCCTATTGTATTTTTTATTTTTCTCATATAGCAATCCCTCCATATCTAAAATAAGTAAATAAATCTTGTCACTACCTACAGGGAAGTAAATAAATTTTATTCTAATCGTTTGCATATCAATTATAACCAATTAAATAAAAAACATTTTAGCTTATGATACTAGTTACCGATTGAGATTGCGACTTCGATTACACCACCTTTCCCACTAGCTAGATCCATTGATGCAAGATCTATTTCAAATGAAACATTCATCAATTCATAATTTATTTCTTGCTATGGAAAATGAAAGCATAATGTAGAGTGGTCTCCATGGTAATATGGAAATTTCAATTTTGAAAAAAACATTAATCAATTCATAATTGATTTCATGCTATGGAAAATGAAAGATTAATTAAAAAATCATAGTTGTTTATGTGGAAATATGGTACTTACAATATCAATTGTTTTATGTCTTGCGATTGAAGTTTAGTAGTGCTAGGCTACACTTATATTCACCAAACAACCCTTTGGGAAAATAGTTCTCAGTTATTGATGAGGATTTGCGACTGCTAGGCTATGCCAACATTAGTCGAACTACACTTCACTGGACAACCTTTAATGAGGTTAGCCAAGTGCTACTTTACATACCCACGAGAGGGTTCAAGCCTTATGTAGTTCTTTTAATGATGGTGTTGAAGCCAAAATAATGTTAATTCAATGTAAGTAGTCAGTATGTAGTAGTGAATCAACAAGACATTATATAAAGTATGCAGTTGTGAATCAACAAGACATTGATGAAAGTATGGTTTTTTAGTCTAACCATTACTATATCGAATGTGGATGCAAAAATTCTGCTAAGCTCTATACTTCATTCTAAATTTTTAGCATAACTTACGAATGGATTTCCTTAAACTTTGTCTTCTACTATATTCCAAGCTTCTAAAATAATGTATGTTAGTTATTTCTTCCTATAAATTTGTGGACCTTATAAATGGTTTTATTTTAAAATACACATGGCTAACATACCAGTTTCTGAATTTTTATTCATGTTGGATACCTAAAATGATTAAAGGTCCCTCCAAGTTACGTTCTCTATAGTTTTTGGTTGTCTTCATAAATAACAAATGTATAAGTAGCTTATATTGGTTCAAAGCCATTAAACAAAATAACTTGTTCAAGTTGTTTTTGGTGACAAACCTTTCTTCATATGAGAATAGAAGTGTTTCAAAAAACATTTCTTAACTATGTGTCTCAACAATAAAACAATACAAATTGGAATCAATTAATGCACACAATGTGACACTACTTTCACTGTAAAGCACTATTATTAGAGAATTTTGGGAACAACATCGAGTGAACATCTCATCCAGAACTCATAATATCCTTGGCAAGGAAAAGGATGGATGCTTTCATATAGGCCAATTTTGCTTGCAGTTACTAATTTTTTTGGCAGTTTCTCTATCCAATCCCTCGTGAATTCTTCTTTATAATCATATTTATTTTCAAAGTTATGTACACACCAGTTATTATGTACATAAGACATAAATTTTTAAATTTTCCGTTGTTATCATAGAGTCTGTAGCATCCATCCATAATTGAATCTCCACTATCTTTAACCTTTTCCATGTATTTTTTACTATGTCTCTTAACATTTTTGAATAATCAATTGGTATGAGAACAATAATAATACAATCCAACATGCTGGTTCTGAAAACTATTAGCAGCTCCATTATCACATCAAAAGAAATATTGCTAGACAAATTGTAAAAATCAGTGACTACACATTAAAAATTGAAAGGATTAGTTGAAGGAATAACTGATAAAGTTGAAAGAAGATGGAATGGATATGCACATTGACAAGTAAAATATTATGTTTCTTCCATCCTTGCTGGTATATTTCCATCCATTGACATCACATAGTTGTCTAATATTGTATGAGCCTCAATGGGAATAACTTCTTCCACCTCAGGATCTTTTTTACGTTTTTCCTTTTTTCCCCTATATGGGAATCATATTTTATTTTTCCCTTTCTCTCTTCACCCAACAGTACAGAAAACTGGTGGTAGTGTGATTCATGTAAATTAAATTTTTCAATTACATTGGATTCACTGCAGGCTGTCCATACAATATTATCTAGATGTTTATTTTTCAAATAATTTAGAACTTTTGCTCTCATTTTTCTGTCTCCTTTTATTCTCTGGTAGTAAGATTCAAATGTTACTACTATTACGCCCACCTCAATAGATCCAATTAACTAGACATCCCCTGATTACAATTTATCAGCTAGTACTGATAGTTCTTTGTTGGTCATTCCTCTAGCATCCCTGAATGAATTGGATGTGAATCTTTCCAGTGAATTTGGCTGAAAGTTAACCTGATTATCCTTAATAGGTGAACAAGAAAGGCCACCTGATCTAAACAACTGAAATTTTGTTGTCCATTTAGTCCATATATCATTAGGAAACAATAGAAAATTCCATTTTTTATATAGACTCTCTAGTTTTTACACTAGGAAAATTGAAAGACGTTGATTCTCAAAGCTCTGCATTCAAAGGAAAAATATTTTTTTATCTTTTTATACGATGAAAGTAAATGTTAATAAAAAATGCAATAAAATTAAAATTCACATTATCTTCCACTCTTTTGTCTTTTTTTTTTTTATTGATCTGGGATGTTGAGGACATCCTAGAGATTTCCAAAATGATCTAGCTTTGTATAACAAATCAATAAACTTGGTTTCTATCCAATTTTGTTTACTTCATTCTGTTGTTTACAAATATTAGCAATGGCTTTGGTGGACTCTTTTGTAGATAGAATGTAGCCTTTTTGAAACCGTAGCCTCGAATTTAAAGACTTGTAAGTCTCTGTGCTCATTTTTTGTCACACATATTGTAAATTGGCCATCAACTATATTAAATTTCACATCACCCCTTTCCAAGTTAATTCTTGTGGATCATGGAGTTCTACAAGGTTATTCATAGACTGCAAGAAGGGAAGAAGAATTACATCCCTCTGTGTAGGAATAACATTTATCAACATGGAGTGGACAAGAAGGTCAACATTTTCATCATCTATAGGATGATACTGATATTTTGGAGGTGCTACATGGCACCTTGAAACATCAATTGAAAATAATTCACCATTGAATTAAAAAATGAAACTACTGAATAGTTGAAGGTTCTATTTTCTTGAATATAATCGTTGTTTTCTTCAACAATGTAGCTGATTTAGTATTCTTTTTCAACCCATGAAACTTTGATTTAGATGGGTCGATCTCTAATTTAAAAAAATATGTTCACCTCAACATAGTAAACAACTTGGCATGTTTTGGAGGTGAAAGCAAACCTTTTCTATTCATGAAATGAAAACATAAGAGGTTTTTTTTTGTTTCTATACAATTTTTGAATACTGTAAAAATTCCATTATGAATTTCTTCTGCATTTGAACAACCAGTATTGTCAGAATCTATAAGCATCCCCAAATTCCAACCATATTGTGAACATGAATATGGTGCATTGTCTATTGAGGCTTACATCTCCCATTTCCTGAATAAAGAAACTTCCAAATCCATATACATAATAAGACACTTATTGTTTTCAAAGTCAATGCATTCAACCTAAACATGTAGTGTCCCCAAATCAATAACTTCTGAGGATAGAACTATACCAACTTCCTCTTGAGTGTCATCTATAAAAAAACAACCATAGGTTGATGTGGTAGTTTTGAGGGGAATGGATTTGAACAAACCATTCCTCATCTCTTTTCTTCAAAAATTACCCCCTTCGATGAATGGAATTATCGAGAATGGAGCACGAACAATGGAAGAAATTTTACCTGTAATTGGAGTAGAATACATTAATAATAAGTTCATTTATGAAGTATATTTTTTTTTTCATTGTCTAATAAGGAATATAAGTATTACTGTAGCGGTCACCAACCTCTAGAGTTCCTTACTTTGTATCATTGGAGAGTAATTAACTTAATGGTTAATGACCGCTAGGCTTCAACTAGACATTAGGATTGGACTTGACATGATATGTGTCATTCAAATGGTTAGAATATTTACATAAATTTAATCCTCTCAACTATTGTGTGTTTGATATACACATATTTCACATTGTCTAGTAGAACAAAAAAATCTTAGTGATTGCTAACTCTAGTAATGTGATTTGTTGCTCAAACACTCTCTTCAAAATACCAAACATTCGATCTTAGTGTTATCTACACTATTCCATTCAATAGGTGTAAATTTACAACTAGGAATGTTTTAAGCTGTCCATTTATATGTCGATCATAATCTCATGTGCCATTAATATCTATATTTTCTAACGTTCCTATCGTTCCATCTATGTAATTTTATAGATTTTTTGACTCCATGTTAATCCTATCAAAAGGTGCAAATGAATGCTTATCATTTCAATGTGTTAGAAATGGCTACAACATATTTGGATAATTTATTTTATTATTGATTTGATCCACAAAATATGAATTACTGTTTGGTATTTTGAAGAGAGTGTTTGAGAAACAAATCACATTAACAGAGTTAGTAATCACTAAGCATTTTCTATTATACAAGATGATGTAAAATAAGTGTATATCAGACTTACTGTAGTCGAGAGGATTAAATGTCTGTAACAACTATAAGTAAGATATTTAAAGCATAGTGGTCCTTAGGTAATTCCACAACAAGCTATCAAATACAACTGGGAAGGATTACACATTTCCTAAACAAAAGTATGGCCCTAGACAACTCTATCCATTTTCATGGAAACATTGTAGTCTAGAAGGTCATGATGGGTTATACTTATTTGTTAAAATATTTGATTATTAACAATGTTTATTGAGTGCCTCTACACCAAGGGTCTATTGTCTCTTACTTTGATTATAAGTTAGATTTAACAGGTATAAACCAACAAGTAGAAACCAAAGTTCAGATTTTATTGAATATATTTATTCACATACCTCGTCCTCTGAATATTAACTATTGGATCAATATCCAATGAGGTAGGAGGACCATATTTATGAAGACAACATACTAGTCTTCTATACTAGAATAAAGATCAATTTTAACAAGGTCCTTAGGCAATTCCACAACAAGCTATCAAATACAATTGAGAAGGATTACACATTTCCTAAACATAAGTATGGCCCTAGAATTTAGGCTAGAAGGTCATGATAGGTTATACTTCTTTGTTAAAAGATTTTTTTATTAACAATGTTTATTGAGCACCTCTACACCAAGGGTCTATTGTCTCTTACTCTGATTATAAGTTATATTTGCAATACTAGTTAAATAAATTTATTCCAAATTGTTCAAACTTGTGTTAATGTATTTAGAGCATTAGTCTTCTTAGGCTGCAAACATTTATTATCTGTTATGTTGTATGAAAGAAGAGTTTAAAAATAGCAATAAAATAATAAATCATGGTTTAGCTTAGCGGCCGCTAGGCTCCTACAATTAATTCATGTCATTGTAAACACTATCTGTACAACTATGGAGTGCTAGTAGGTTTCATTGATTGTAATTGTATCATATTGGATGGACTATCCATAACAAACCCATGTGCTTCACTACATACCTTAGAGAGGGATCAATCCTTATGTATTTCTCATAAGATATATTGTTTGTAAGATATAATTCACAACGGTTCATATAGAAGAAAATTATTAGAAATAACTAAGCTTCATTACTTATTGAAAGGAATGACATAGGGATGTTAGGATCAACAATTTCTTATTTTGAAAATAGAGATGAAATAATAAATCATGGTCTAGCTTAGTTGATTAGAATTGTATCATATTGGCTGGACTATCCCTGGTGGAGCCATGTGTTGTACTACATGTCCTCAAGAAGGATTAAACCTTATATAGTTCTCATAAGATATATTGTTTGTAACATATAATTCACATCGGTTCATATGGGAGAAAATTCTCGGTGACCACTAGAATTCATTACTTATTGAAAGGAACGACATAGGGGACACTAGGATCAACAGTTTCTTATTTTTAAATTAGCAATAAAATATCAGATCATGGTCTAGCTTAATGTCCTTTAGGCTCCTACCATTATCTCTTATCATTGTAAACATTGTTTTTTCAGCTATGGAGAACTAGTAGGTTTCATTTATTATAATTGTATCATATTGGCTGGACTATCCATGATGGAGCCATGTGCTGCACTACATGTCCTCGAGAAGGATCAAGCCTAATATAGTTCTCATAAGATATATTTTTTGTAACATATAACTCACATCGGTTCGTATGGGAGAAAATTCTTGGAGATTGCTAAGGATCATTACTTATTGAAAGGAATATTATAGGGGACGCTAGGCTCAACAATTTCTTATTTTGAAAATAGTGATGAAATAATAAATCAGGGTCTATCTTAGAGACCACCAGGATCCTACCATTACCTCTTGTCATTTTGAACATTGTTTGTATAGATTTTGGTCTCTAGAATTTTTCATTGATTTGAATTTTATCATATTGGCTAGACTATCCATGGGTAGCCAAGTGTTGCACTACATACCCTTAAGAGGGATCAAGCCTTATGTAGTTCTCATAATATATATTGTTTGTAACATATAATTCATAATGGTTTGTATGGGAGAAAATGATTAGATACCTCTAAGATTCATTACTTATTGAAAGGAACAACATAGGGGACACTAGGATCAATAGTTTATTATTTTGAAAATAGTGATGAAATAATAAATCATGGTCTAGCTTAGTGGCCACTAGGCTCCTACCATTACCTCTTGTCATTGTGAACACTATCTGTATAGATTTTGGTCACCAATATTTTTCATTGATTTAAATTGTATCATATTGGCTGGATAATCCCTGGCGTAGCCAAGTGATGCACTACATACCCTTGAGAGGGATCATGACTTATGTAGTTCTCATAAGATATATTTTTTGTAACATATAATTCACATTAGTTCGTATGGGATAAAATGCTTAGCGACCGCTAATATTCATTACTTATTGAAAGGAACGACATAGGGGACACTAGGCTCAACAGTTTTTTATTTTGAAAATAAAGATAAAATAATAAATCATGGTCTAGGTTAGCGGTCAATAGGCTCCTACCATTACCTCTTGTCATTGTAAACAATTTCTATACATCTATAAAGCACTAGTAGGTTTCATTGATTATAGTTGTATCATATTGGTTGGACTATCCTTGATAGAGCCTTGTGCTGCACTACATACCCTTAAGAGGGATCAAGCCTTATATAGTTCTCATAAGATATATTGTTTGTAACATATAATTCACATTGGTTCGTATGGGAGAAAATGATTCATGACCGCTAAGCTTCATTACTTATTGAAAGGAACGACATAGGGGAAGCTAGGCTCAACAATTTCTTATTTTGAAATTATTGATAAAATAATAAATCACAGTCTAGCTTAATGGCCGCTAGGCTCCTACCATTACCTCTTGTCATTGTAAACACTATCTGTATAAGTTTTGGTCGCTTATATTTTTCATTGATTATAATTGTATCATATTGGTTGTATTATCCCTGACAGATCCATGTGATGCACTACATGTCCTCGAGAGGGATCAAGCCTTATCTAGTTCTCATAAGATATATTGTTTATAACATATAATTCACATCGATTCATATGGGAGAAAATGTTTGGCGACCGCTAAGGTTCATTACTTATTGAAAGGAATGGAATAGGGGATGCTAGGCTCAACAGTTTCTTATTTTGAAATTAGTGATAAAATAATAAATAATGGTCTAGCTTAGCGGCCGCTAGGCTCCTACCATTACCTCTTGTCATTATAAACATTGTATGTTAATTTATGGAGCGCTAGTAGGTTTCATTGATTATAATTATATCTTATTCGATGTACTATCTCTGGAGGAGCCATGTGCTACACTACATACCCTCGAGAGGGATCAAACATCATGTAGTTGTCATGAGATATATTGTTTTTAACATATAATTCACATCGGTTCATAAGGAAGAAAATGATTATCAAGCGCTAAGCTTCATTAGTTATTGAAATGAATGGTATAGCGGATGCTGGGCTCAATAATTCAGTCGGAAAACCTGTGATGTATAATACATTATTGGAAAGGAATCCTAGAAAATATAGAGGGTAGCACCCACTAGGATTCTCCTAAAAAAATAAATGGACAACATAAAAAATGCATAGTTGTTCATTAACACTTATTGAAAGGAATATATTAGCGGCCACTAAGACCTAACGCTTTATTATTTTAAATATTGTTGGAATAACAAATCATTGCAATGGGGTTCAATGATCACTAAGTGTTTTCCTATATATAATCCAATGTGAAATATGTGTCAATTATAATGTTTCCCAACTATCTGGTTCAAACTTTCCATATGGCACATTTTAATTGGAGAATTATATTAAATTAGCACACATTATATTTAACAATGTTGATATCAATTTTGATAATAAAATAGAAATAAAGGTGCGTATATTATTCTATTAAACTTTAAAACTATGTTTAGGATTTATTTCGTTTGTTTTCTTATATTATATTTGTTATTATGTTTATATTATTATATGCTATAGACAATAACAAATTGTGTTGTTTTGAATTTATGTTATTTTTGTATTTCGTAATGAGGTAAAAATTTAAATTTTGAATTGTGAATTCCCCCACTTTTATGAATATTTGAAATTTCAATATCCCACACTTTTTCTTTATGAGGGGGAAAGTCAAATTTTCAAATTTTGAAATCCTGCACTTTTTCTATTTTCAAAATTTCTATTGTGGAATGTGTCAAAAAAATTAATAAATACCTCAAAGAAATATTGATTGGGGTTTCTCATTTTTTTGGCCTTGTAGAAAATTAACTCTTGAAATTGAAGAACAATACGCGCAGGTTGTAGATTGCATGGCCAAGTCTACGAATCCTAGATGTTTTTTTGCAAGGGAATATAATATTGTTTGCAGAGTAGAAACACAAAGGAGGCACACAAAGGACGCACACAAAGGATGCACACAAAGGTCTTACACAAAGGAGGAAAGGAAAAGAGCTTGCAAATAGAATCACTCAGATAGTTTGTTTGAGGTAGCAGACAAAGGTTTCACAGACATCATTAAGCATGAAATAATCTCAGTTATTACTAAATCGAGTATTTATTAAAAGCATCTATTATAGATAAAGTGTACCTTTTTTAACTACGGGCTCTATTATTCATTCTGTAATCGATTAGTTCTTGTGTTTTGGGAGTTCAACTTTTCCCTACCAAATCTGATCCACACCCCTTGCTTTTCCCTACTACATCTTACTTTGCAGTCCAACCTTGTTTTCTAGTTCCTTTTGAGTACCTTGTCAAACCACCTTTTTCTTCATGAAAATACAATTTTTTTGTGCCCTAACGAAAGAAAATGGAATCCCTTTTTAGGTCTTGTATTTCTCTATGTTGAATGCTTTCCCATTTCTACCCTTCTATGTCTCTCTCTAGGTATTTTTGTTTTTGGATTTTTCATTCTTGTTCATGTGATTTTTTTTCCCAATAATGACAACATGTCACATAGTCATATTTTTAAAAATTTTAATGGGTTGCAAGAACCAAAATATTTTAATGTTGTTTATTAAGATGATACAAATAAACATGGCAAATTATTTCACTATAAATTTTTTACATGGTTGTCGCTTACACATTCTAGGAAAATATATGAGGTTAACAGATTAATTTAAAAATATAGCACCATATTAACTATTCAATTGCATGATAAATATTTTCAATTATCTGCATTTTCAAATGTATAAATACTCAAATGTAATGTCCTTAGTAATTTTATTTTTGTATAATGGAAGGTAAATATATTATATGTAAGCTTAAATATTATTAAACATAAATATTAATCATTATATATTTAAATATATATTTCATTTTGTAGCCACTAAGCTAAGAAAAAAATTCAAATAGCTTTGTGGTCACCACGTTATAATTCTTTATTTCGAAAACCAATTTAGTGAACCCGAAATTTATTTCAAATTGAATGTGAAATAATAAATAATAGATTTCATTTAATTTTTTAATATTCTACGTATTATTGGAGAGAGATAGAGTGTTGTTATACACATTAATACACAATTCTACACGTATATTTATGTATCTATTATGTAAACTCCATATTTATTTGTTATCATTTATAGCTTTTCAATATGATTTCTCATATAGGAATACACTCAACCATGATTTTTTTAGCCTAGTGGCCGCTAGGCTATAATTATTCTTTGTAGAAAACATTTGTTTAGCATTGCAGCCACATAGCTACGTTGTTTATAATATAGGAAAAAAACTTTTTTTGGGCCTAGCCATCAGTAGTTTATTTATCTCCTGTTTTATATAGAAAGATCAACAATTTAAATTTATAACACCATTCCATTATAAACATGATATATTTACCATTAGGAATATCTTAGCGGTCGCTAAGTTGCAATGAGTAAATCACGTCATATCTAAAAACTGGTTGAATAGATTCTCAACCGCTAGTCCAAGTTTCTTAAATTGTCATAAAAGTAAAAATAATCTACCTAAATCTCATAAGATATAGAGAAATCTATACATAATTTTATAACACATAAAATTTTAATGTTTGAAACTTTTTGGTCACTGGGTAAATCCTCTAGTAAAATTTATTGTTTGGATTTAAGAATATAAAGTAAGATATTTTGAAATTAGTAGCACCTAGGTTATGCCATGACATAGTATTTGAGGCATATGGGTGGTTAGGATGTAAAATTTTTAATTAATATATTACAAGATTATCAGACTCTATGTTAGGCCACGCCATAATATGTATTGAAAAGATTTAACAAATTAAAGGAATATATTTTGAGCTTAGTGGCTGCTAGGTTATGCCACAACATATTTTTTGGAGCTTGTAGTTGCTAGGATTTAACAATATCAACTAAGATATTATGAGATTAGTGGACACTATGTTAGGCCAAGACATAATATGTATCAATAGGATTTAATAAATTAATAGAATATATTTTGAGATTAGCGTCCACTAGGTTAGGCCATGTCATAATAAGCTTACCCACCACTAGGATATGCCAAAACATAATATTTGGATCTTAGCAGTCACTAGGATTTAACAAATTCAATTAACATAGTTTGAGCTTAGCGGTCGCTAGGTAATTAAACAATGTAATAATTTGAGCTAAAGGGTCACTAACATTTAACAAATTAAAGAAAGACATTTTGAGCTTAGCATCCGCTAGTTTATGCCTCAACATAATCTAACAAATTATATTGTAATCTTATATGTCGCTAGATTTTAAAAAATTAAAGTAAGATGTTTTGAGTTCAGTGACCACTATGTTAAGCAATGACATTTAATTTGGAGAATTGTATAACACATAAAAGGTTGATGTTTAGACCTTAGTGGTCACTAGCTAAAACCTCTAGTAAATAAAGTAGATGAATCCTATTTTATGAAAATCAAGATGTGTATATATTAGTAAAATTTATTGTTTAGATTTAAGAATTTTAAGTGCAATATTTTGAGCTTAACGGTCGTTAGGTTATACCACCACACAATATTAGGAGCATAGCAATGGATAGGATATAAAAAATTAAATTAAGATATTATGAGATTAGTGACCGCTAGGTTATGTCACATCATATTATTCGGATCTTGCATTTAACTTTTTCAATTAAGATATTATGAGATTAGCGGAGATTGTGATAGGCTATGACATAATATGCAGCTTAACTAGGATATAAAAAATTAAAGGAAGATATTTTGAGCTTATTGGCCACTAGTTTAGGCCATGACATAATATTTGGAGCTTGCAGATTGCTAGGATTTAAGAAAAATTAGATAGTTATATAATGATATTTAATTAGCCGAACTTAGGCCACCAAAATGATTTTATACGATCCAGTTAACCACATAATATTTGGAGCTTAGTTGTTGCTAGTTTTAAAAAAATAAAGTAAGGATGTTGTGAGCTTTTATAGTACTACAATAATTATGCCACGACATAATAATTGGAGCATAGTCATTAATCATCATAGATTTAATCCTGTAAAATTAATTTAAGATATTATGAGCTTAGCCACAGCTAGGATATGCCATAACATAATAAGGATTTTAACAGTCAGTAGGATTTAACAAATTAAATTAACATAGTTTGAGCTTAGCGGCCACTAGGTACTTAAACAATATAATATTTCGATCTTAAGGGTCAATAGGATTTAACAAATTAGAGAAGGATATTTTGAGCTTTGCGTCCATTAGGTTATGCCTCGACATAACCTAGAAAATTACATTGTAATCTTATAAGTCACTAGGTTTTACCAAATTATAGTAAGATGTTTTCAGCTTAGTGGTCGCTAAGTTAAGCTAATACTTATGAAATATAATATTTTGAGCTTATGGGTCGCTAGCATTTAACAAGTCAAAGAATAATATTTTTAGCATAGAGTCCTCTAGGATATGCCACAACATAGTTATTTGATATTAATGATCACTAGGAATTAATAAAATAAAGTAAGGCTATGCCATAACCACATATTTAGATAAGTATAAAAATTGGAACATATACATGAACATTAAATAAATCATAAATATTAATCCACATGATATACATATTTCATTACTTTCCCACTATCCTTAAATATTGCGACTCATGATTCATTGTGGATCTTGTTTATTTATGGACTAGTGTTGTTGTGGGTTCACATGTAAATTTGCTTATTGATTTGGTCACTCTTTGTTGGTGTGTGGGATCCTATATGTCCTCCACTCACATATGGAGGATCATCTCACATGGGTTAGGTTTAGGGTTTGCTTATGTGTCAACTATTATAACATATTAATCCCTATTTACATGATATACATATTTCATTTCTTTCCCACTATGATCAAATATTATGCTAGACTCGTTTCCTTTGGATTCATGCACATTTTTTGATAGATCTTTAACTTCATGGTATTATGGAGCCCCATAGTGGTGTTGATCCCGAGGGTTCACACATGGGCCTAAAGTTACCCAGCTCCATCTTGGGAGGGTGTTGGCGTAGCAGCTGATTAACACGATGAGATCCCTCTCCACCATCAGTTTGAGCTTTTGGTGTGATGGAAAATCGTACACTCTTGTGTGGGGCATGTTGTATCAAGTTGCTTTTATGCCGCGATAAATTCTTCTTTACAAATATTGTAATCTCTATCTATCTTTCCTATGTCCACAATAGGATTTCTAAAGAGCACACTAGCCTTGTCAAACAAAACCTGCTGAGTAACATTTTTTTTATTGTGATTTCCTTCAGAGTCTCTATTTTCTGTATTTTTTCCCTGGTTTTGGAGACAATCTCAATGACCTGTGAAGTTTCTCCTTCATTTTCCTCTGTTATTATACTTTGAAAATTAACCAAGAATTTCTTAAGTGATATAGCAAACTCTTCACTAGAAACCAACTCATGGTTTTCATTAAATACTTCCATAACTGAGGCTTCTCTGAAAATATGAATTCCTCTTGAAACTATGTCATCAAACTGGAGAGATAGTTTTCTTACTTGATCTTTCCATTCCCTTAGTCTTTCCTAGGTATAATTATCATATGTCTGGCATATACCAATATCATCCATGGTTATAATTGAAGGGTCTTTACAAATACCTTCCTCAATAACTTGTCCCATATATATTAATGTTTTTCTGCATGGATCCCATTGTTTTAATGATATTTATGGTCTTCTTTAGGTAGTATTGTTGCTTCATATTTTCCTTGATGCATTCCTTTATAGCATTATACAGGCCATGCAATGCCTCTTCTACATCAAAAAATGTACCTGTAGGAACTATGACCTTTAATTGAGTTTCAAGCTCTTTATTTCTAGCACATATGCCTCTCACTAATTCTATGGCTACTTCAGTTGTATCCCTTATCAAGGAATCTAGATATTTCCTCATATTGCACCACTTGGGAGCCTTTGGCTTTCCATTTATTTGTAAGAGAGAAGAGGTCTTTTGAAGTTTCATGCCAGACAATGGCTTGTTGTGTTTCCATCTTCTTTTTGGTTAGCCTTTTCAAGGTTTCTATTCTTGGATTGAATTCAATGTTTACTAAGGGATCTTCTTGTGCCTCCCAATTTGGTTGTTATTTGTGATAAATTATGGATTAATCAACCCAATCTTGTATTGCTTCATGTGGATTAGAGGGAGAAGATTTAGATGGTTTCACTGGGGCTACATTAGTTGAGATTTTAGTTTTCGTTATCTCTTCTTCTTCATCTAAAGAAGTTAAGGCATATGCAACCAAAATTTGAGATTCACTTTGTGTGGGCCCAATGTCTTAAACCTCATATAGAGTTTCATTTTACATGGGAAATATTGGAGGATCTAGAGAATGGGGAGCGTGGGACTTTTATGAAGGATTCAATTAGAATACTGAATTTCTCTTTGTAGCCTCCTTTTTAAAAGTTCCTATCAGAGGGGGAACTTCCCATGTCATCTTCATATTATGCTGAACAAGGCTATCATCTATTTTGGTAATCCATACTTAGTCATTGAAATCATCCTTGTGTGCATAGGTTATACTTATGTATCCTCTAAAAAATTCAAGGTTTTTAGAAATCCTTTTCATGCATTCATATTGCCTTAGAGGGTGTTAGGGAAGATGGAATGAATTTCTATGGGCCGATGTAGCTTCCATATTAGGAAACCTATTAAATTTATTACATCCCATAGTGTCTGAGAGGGAGGGATGTGTTTTAAGCTTCTTCTATTTGCACTCTCCAGTAGTACCATTGTTAATATGATATGCCACCTCTTGTTTTACCAAATTTTCAGGCACATAATATCGCAGCTGAAAAGGAGGTGTAAGGATCCCCTCGATCATGATAACAATATATTCTAGATAGAAGAATACAACTCCCATTTTCCTTATGGAAGTGAGGATGTCAGCAGATATTCTGGGTGTCACTGTTTCATGTATTTGTTGGTAGAGAGAAGGATATAAATAAGTGCATATATCTTGAATATGAGATCTGAACCGATGGGCATACAAGTCTGAATATAGTTCATTTAGTTGCAAAGGGCATGAAGGAATCCATTTTTGATAGAATTATAAATAGTTAAGAATACCATAGACTACATCCAAAAGATAGGAAGCCATGTAAAATGATTTCCCATTGTCCATGAATTTTTTTTCTTTGGCTCACCAAATTGAAACATAACACTTTCCCTAAGGAAGGAATCTTGCCTTCATCAACAATCATAGAAATTAAAGGGATCTAGGATACATCAAGCTTAGAGATAGAATTTTTTCCATATAAATTATTCATGAGGGCCATGCCAATACAAAATCCTGGTCTAAACCTATCAATAAGAATTTCACTTAGATCAGAATCATTCATATTATCCATTGGGTCCACTGCCCAACTCTATCAAAGATATCTTATTTTCCTTGTGACCATCTAGGACTCAATTGTATCTTTATTGTTTAGTGTGTTTAGAAGTGGAAGTTTGTAATAACGTCTATATGCATACCCAACATAAAAACCTATTTTGTTTTTCCATGATTTAGAAAATAAGTTCCACTACTTGGCCTTGGAAACAATTAGGTAGGAAGCGATCAATTATGGAAATTGAAGCACCTCTGGTTTGGCGGTAATTGAATGGAGGCAAAATATTTTTATTTCCCTTATGTCTCAAGACCTTAGTTCTTGATCTGATAGGATACCCTTTTCATCTACGACATCTACATCAATACTTTCATTTTCTACTATGGAAAAAATAACTGAGTAATGCTGAAATTCATGATTTATGGCAGCTGGATCAAAAATGGTATCTCTCATTATTCTAGTGTCAACATAGGAATATAAATAAGCATATATGTTCAAAACCACCACTTCTCCCACCATGTTGAAGGATTCAAGGTCCACAAATGCTGCATATATCACCAATAGAAATAGATAATGAGCCAAAGGACATACTTGCATTTACATCAACACTCTTATGTCTCTTATTCTGAATATTTTGTTATATTAAAAAATCAGTTGGAAAATAAATGTAAGAAGTGTTGATAGTCATCAATCACAGGAAAAATATTAATGAAATGAGAAAAGTGTGACAATACATGCATATTGAGGGGTCAAGACATACTTAGTTCTGATCCTAGCGGTCGCTAAGGTCAGCCACAACTAAATATTATCAGCTTAGTGATTGCTAGGAATTATTCTAGGACAACTATGAATGCATTGAGAAACGCACGATAATACATGCAACATTGAGGGGTCAAGACATACCTAGTTCTAATCCTAGTGGTCGCTAAGGTCACTCACAATGATATATTTATAGCTTAGCGATCACTAGGCATCAATCACAAGACAACTATGAATGCAATGAGAAAAGTGTGGCAATACATGCACTCTTGAGGGGTCAAGACATATGTAGTTATGATCCTAGTGGTCTCTAAGGTTAACCACCATTGAAATATAGTGATTAGCGGTTGCTAATATCAGCCCCTAAAAAATATTTAGAGCTTAGTGTTCACCAAGCATCAATTCGTTGCACAACTATTTTTTTAAACAAGAAAAGTGCTGCAATACATATTTTCTAACGGGGTAAAGCTTTATGTACATCTGATTAGTTTATCGTAGAGATGTTTATGTCTCTCTTTAATTATTTATAATTGTATAATATTGGTTGGACTATCCTCGGTGGAGCCAAGTGCTACACTACATACTTTCAAGAGGGATCAAGCCTTATATAGTTATCATAATATAAATTATAACTTATTGAAATTGAGGTCTTAGCGGATGCTAAGATTCATTACTGTGATCGATTAGTACCTATATCTTATTGGCACCGTATCTATATCTTTGGATAAAGGAAGTCTCAATGGCCATATAGATCTCTTCTTAGTAAGAAAAACATTAAATATATCCAAAGCTCCTAGTGTACTCTTACAACATCAGGATGATGGAATCATTTTTTGTATGAGTATGCAAGGAAGTTCGTCAATCATAACATTCTTTATCCATCTCCACGAAATCAAACCATGCTAAGATTTTTTTGAAATCAAACTGTGGTCAAATTTTGTAATGGTTGAACGTAGTTCTCCTCCTGGAAGTCGCTAAGGTCAGTCACAAAAAAATATTTAGATATTAGTGGTGGCTAGGCATCATTAACAGGAAAAATATTAACATTATGAGAAAAGTGTGGAAACACATGCACTATTGAGGGGTCAAGACATACATAGTTCTGATCCTAGCGGCTGCTAAGGTCAGCCACAATGAAATAGTTACAGCTTAGCAGTAGATAGCCATCCTTCATGAGAAAATTGTTACAATACATTTTTTCTTAAGGGGTCAAGATATACTTAACTCTGATTAATTTTTTGCTGGGATGTTTATACCTCTCTTTAATTATTTATAATTGTATCATATTGGTTGGACTATCCCTGGCGGAGCCAAGTGCTACACTACATACCCTCAAGAGGGATCAAGCCTTATGTAGTTCTCATAATATATATTATTAGTTATTGAAAGGAATGTCTTAGAGGTTGCTAAGATTCATTAATATGATTTTTTATTCAACCTCTATTTTCAAATTAAGAAACAAAGTGAACTATCTGTGTAGCGGAAATTTCTAATTCCACATGATTATATTGCTTAGATGTATTATCTAAAAAAATAAATAGTCTATTTAGAGCTTATCTGCATAATTTGAATATAGTGTTCGAATTACCAATCATAGTAGAGGAGATTTCCCCTCTTCACAGAGTTCTTCTTGGCATATTGTGAAGGGATTTATTTTGTATACATACGTCTCTTTCTTGGTAGTGAAGGTGATCTTGAATTGTAACTCCTATTTGACCATTACAATTTTAAACTAGAGAAAATGTCAAGAAAATAAATCCTCTTTGATCCTGCTACTCTCTGTATCATTTTATCCACTTCAGTAATACATTAATATATCTTAGTGTTCATTAGTATCTAAATGGTAAAATTTTTCATTAACAACCAACTTTTTTTAAGGCACTGTAGCCATGATCTTGTAAGCATTAGATCTTATCATTGGAAAAAAAACATTTGTAGTCAAATATTTTCAATCCATTATCATTACCTAAGATTACTTTAAACTATATAAATTCCTCTTTAGTAATACAATGGCCATTTCGACCTTAATGATTTATATTGCATTAGATAGTGTGAAGGGATTTACTATGTATGCATATGTATCTCACTTGGTAGTGAAGGAGATATTGAATTGTGACTCATATTTGACCATTACAATTTTATAACTACATAAAGTGTCAAGAAGAGAAAACCTCTTTGTATCATTTTATCCATATAAACATGGTATAATGACCTTATCCATATAAAACATGGTATAACAACCTTAAATAAAATGACCATACTATTTGTAGAGTTAGTATGAGTATGAACATATATATGGATAACAAACACATTGTATAATACTTTAAATAATCTCCTTGGTCATTGTACATATGTATTGCCAAGATATTAAATCTCATAATTTCCTTACACTTTCACCTCCCAAAAAACAAGGAAGTAAAATTGTTTCAACCCCAAAACTATTAAGCTCAAAATTTTCTTGTATGTACATAACAAAACTTTAGTATAATGCAAGCCTGCCTTATAATTATGGTATTGATCCTAGGAAAAAGCAATGGTGGAAGGAGAAGAGTAGATCAAGTGGTATTGATCCTGATCAGAGTAGGTGGTTTTGATCCTAGGAAAAGTGATGATGGATAAGAAAAACCATTAAAACTAGTAAAAATGTGTTAAAGATAATAAGCCTTGTTCATCAAAATCTCCTACCACAAATTTTTATTCATTCTTTTGTTCTTCAAAATATGTTTGGTTCTCCCACTCTTGAAGAACCATATTTTTTCAAAAATACCTCACTGTAATCCAACACTAACACATTGAATGAGTAACTCATTGTAACATAAATATCCTCTAAAATATTGTCATTGAAAATGTCAATGATGTAGTACCCATTGAATTTTATTGAGTATGTGTAGCGAAGGACTATTTATGGATAGAAATAAGGCCAAAAAAATAATATCAACTTCATATGCTCATTGATTTCTGCGCACCACCATGACCATACATCGATTCCAATATTCACTTTTGTATTGTGCATATTGATCCACCATCCATACCACCAGGATTATTTTTCAAAACACAATAGAACAAGTTCTTGGTAGGTGTTATGGGTTTGTAAAAAGGATGCAAATATTCCTATGATGTTATTACAGATTAATATGTGTCATTTATCTGTCAATATGATCTCCATTACAATGCACTTTGAACCTAGAGTGTTTGAAGAAGTATCCCAAATACTCGACTCCCTTCCGTCCTCTTTCACTACTCTTCATACTGTTAAATCTTTTACTAAATCATTTATTTGATAAAAAAATATACAATCTATACCACAATAACCCCTAAAATTTTACAATAACACATTTGTGACTAAAAAAATCTTGAATAACAAACTTCAAAATACAATATTTATTTCAATAATAAAATTGTAATGAAATGTTGAGAAAAAATTGCTGAGAATGGTCTTAAAGTTCATTCTTTTTAATTGTCTACAAAATCCCTAAATGAATAAAATCCCTAATTGAACAAATGTTATTTTCCAACAAACATTGTTGTCCATGACATGTATTTTAGGAAACATTTCTCATTCCTCTTGCGAAAAAACTTCCCATAACCTATTTGTGCATTTCATGCAAGCAAGGTATACACATATTTCAAAAATCATTGACATAAAAACTTCTTGAATGAAAAAACAATGCCAAACCCTTTGTATTGAGAATTGTTTGCTAAAATGCCTTAAAGAATATGGTATCATGGATAACATTGATTACTGGAAAATGGGTTTTGTTGAAAAGGCTATGGAAATTCTACATTTATAGAATTTCATAATTTTGGAAGGGATGATGATGAGAACACATACCAATTTTTGGCACACAGAGAAAATAAAAAATTCCCCAGAAACCATGAACAATTTTTTTGATGCTTTCCCTTCACATATTTTACAATGAATGAACGAAGTGTCACGCTTACGCTTAAACGAAGAAAATAGAAAGAAAATTTTTCAAAACATATACTAAAAAAATGTCTATTTATAGAGATATCCAACTGACACATCAAACCGCCACTTTATTTGGTGTGTGATTTTGAAAAGGCATGCGCAAGACATCACATTTATTTAGATTAAATGGCTAATTAATGGCTGAAAAAGTTACATACTCCAAATGGCACACATATTTCCAATGGCACATGTACTTTCAAATGGCACATTTTACATTGTTTAGATTTAATGGATAATTAATGTTGAGGAAACCACAACATTAATTAGCATTTTACCTTTCAAAATGGTCCTCGTTAATAGTGTAATTAGTATTGTAAAGAATTAATGTAAGAATTTTATAATATATATTTTTTATTGTATGATTTTTTGACAATTAGACTCAACAGTAGGGGAAATAATTAAAGAGTTGTGGCCACTAGGCTAGATAACTTTTGAAATCCATACACTATGTGTTTTATGGATAAAAAGATACAAATAATGGAATCTAAGAGTCTAATAAAATGTGTTATAAGGTCAAATAGGAGAACTAATTAGGTATGTAATATATAATGTAGGAGGAAATTTATGATCGGAATAGAATTGGTTTTATGAGGAATAATTAATTAGTACATCAAAATCTACAAGAGCTTTATTTCATATAAAAGTTTTGGTTTTAGTCTGACATGAAGTAATAACCAAATACACATGAGGCACAATGAGGTAGAGGTTGAAGGTTTGAATGTTAGTGATATTAGATGTATTTAGTTATATATTATAAAGGAAGAATCTTGAAGTTTATTATATGCAGCCACATGGCACAATCCATTGCTACTAAGCTCTGGGTAAAATAAAGCCCTTATATAGGTTCAATCCTCACTCTTCAACTGCGACTGAATGCACTTCAAAATGTGAGTGATCAAACTTCTAATTGTGAGTGATCACACTTAGAAGTGCAAGTCGAGACTCACACTTATAAGTGTGATCACTCACACTTAGAAGTACGATCACTCACAATTTTGACCTGCCATTCTAGTAAATATCTGCATGAGTTCATGTATAAGAAAATTGTAAGTCCAAGCAACTACTAGGCTATAAAAGTATTAAAAGCCATAGACTATGTGTTTTATGGATAAAATGATACACACATTTATGGGATATAAGACTATAATACAATGGTTTATTGGAAAAAATGAACGCTATTATGTATGCAATATATAATGCAGGAGGAAAATTTATGATCAGAATAAAACTGGTTTTTAAAGGAATCATTAGTAACTTTATTTAGTATGAAAATAGTCATCTAATAACATAAATCCTTATATAGAGACTGAGGTAAAAGTTTCTAAGTGTTGTTGTCAAGGATGATAAGTTCTAAAATAGATGACATCTATCTTAGAGTATAATTTGGATAGGATTTTCAAGGTCAACGTTTATTGATTTGAAAAAGGTGATATGCATGAATAGTCGTATATGTATGATGATAATAAAATTGATATTTGGCATAAATGACAACAATCACTTATGTAATGTCTTGAATGCTAGCCAAATTCTACAGATGTTCAATATTTAGATTGAAGGATCCTGCAAGGGTTAAATTTGATGGTCATTTAGACATTTTTCATGATTTTAGCCATAAAATACTTATGAATATTTAAAATAACCATCACACGTGACATGTACATTTAAAATTTGACCTCATTTTTTTATATAGATTTGTATGTATAATAAAATATATAAATATATATTAAAAATAATAAAATAAATATAAAATAGTTAGTATAAATAACAAAAATATGTAGCTTTGAAAGGAAATATTGAAATATTATCGTCACCCAAAAATTGTTGGACAAGCATTTGGCATGACAAATTTAACTCTTGGAAGGAGGTTTTAGAGATGTTCATATAAGATGTTTATTTTTATTTTCTCATTGTGATTTCAAGCATTTGTTTTAACCTTGGAATTTTTATTGATATTTTTCATTTTCAAATTCTCCATAGGTTTAAGATTTAAGTGTCCACACTACTAATTTTTATCTTTTTATGTGTGGATACAGTTGAAAATGAACTTTATATTTGAAGAAGGATCATATGTGGATTTACTCTCCAAAGATGTGATAGTTGTGGAGGGACTAGTTTATCCATCTAGAACTACACTCAATTGCAGAGAAATGGGGTCTAGCTTCTTCATTGTCACAATAAGTATTGTATTCAATGGAAGAGTAAGACTTCCATACACAATTGATGGTTGTGAAACAATGGAAGAAAGTGAAAATAAGGGATACTTTATCTAATGGAAAAGGAAGCAACTGATTGAGCATGTGATTCCAGAAGTTTCACATGTGGGGGTTGATGGCATACAAAACATCATGAGTAGTGACTCAGAGGATACATTTGATGAGGATGAGGATACTTAATGCATTCACCACAAATGTTAGTAGTTATGATGTAGGTCAAATCTATGAGAAATCCATAGGTAAATTGAAGTTATGTGGAAAGGATGCATGCCACTATGAATGGTACATAGATGTCATGGAATCCCGAATAACACCTATCTATTATGGATATAAACAATCTTTGATGAATGGTGAGAGGAGGGAAGTAAATGGAAAAATAGGAAAATAGAAACAACTGCCAAGCAATGTCACAACTATTGCATTGATATCCAAAATAGTGGAGAGAAATTCTGATATATCACCACACATGTCTCATTAAATGGGATATGATGATACTAAAGTAACAATGAAACTATACCTGCATGTTATAGTTATTCTTACATCCTTAAAAATTGTAACTAGGGCCTTTCACTATTAAACCTTCCTGAAATTTCATAGTCAAAACCTCTGTAAAATATGCCAAGAAACATTTGTCCCATGTTTCAATCACAACTGGATAATGCTTCAAATGGAAATAAAAATCACATGTTTTTTGCGTTTGTGTCCATGCTAGATAGAATCCACCTTTTAGATGGAAACCACAAGATCATGGGTATCAACAAACCAAATATGTTTAAATTCTATGTCATTGAAAACATTCCTGCCATGGATTACAAAGCATCATTCATGGATGCCTTATGGTCCCAACCAATTGAGATTTGGAAAACAGTGGATGGGAAACCTTTCTTTCCTAAGGGACCCTTCAAAGAACTAAAAGAGATGGTAGACCTACATAGAGGCATTCAAGAATACATCACACACTAGGAAAATAGTTCAACATATGGTGGAGAAGCATTCTGGGTTCTGAAGATTACATAGTGGAAAAATGTTTTACGTGCCCTATAAAATACCTTCGTTAATTGTAGCATGACGAGGAGATATTGTTTTTGGAAAAAAAAAAATTTAGGATAGTGCAATGTATGATCAAATACTAGGTGCACCATGTCTTGACATGGATATACTACTATAGTAAAAATTTCCTTTCAAATAAGGAAATATATGTTGGGCCTATTTTTGATAGAGACCTCGAGATGAATTCAACCCAGTAGTGGATGTGAATGATGGGCAGATGATACTAGTAAGACCAGATGATGATAACATACCTATATGGATGGGAAAGGTAGAATGAATTCTAATACAAGATGTTCACACAAAGGCTCAAAAGATAAGGGTATGCTAGTGGGAAATCACAGGAAAAGAAAATATAGAAAAAGAAAGGTTCCAAGAATTCTTAAATAAAAAGCAATGGTGACAAAAAATAAAGGGACACATCATATATTGATATAGACATCATCATTCGGGCATGGATACCAACAAAAATATAGAAATGAGATCAAATTAAAATACTGAATTTGGGACATTAAGGTATCAAGGCATACCTTGCACAAATTCAAGAACAATAATTAATGCATTGTAGTTAAAATTGGCTGGACTAGATACCCTTGAGAGGTCCTTATGTAATTTTGAATATAATTATCCTGATGGAATTGATTTCCTATGGAAATAAAATTTCAAATCCATGTTTCAAAAAAACATGTTTAACGTAATTCTTAACTCTTTGTTGTTATTTATGATTTAGAAAATATAGAAAAGCATAAAAGTAGTTCACATTATCTAGATTTTCTTCTATTTTAAAATGCCTAGCGACATCTAAATTCCCTTATAATGATTTCTATTTTACAAATTGATTAAATAAATGTTAAGAAGATGTATCCTAGTGCTACCTAGGCTTATGTGTTTTAGTGGCCGTGAGGCTTATGTAACTTAGCGTTCTCTAGGCTTATGTGTCTTTGCAACCGCGAGGCCTATGTAACTTAGCGGACCGCTAGGCTTATGTAACTTAGCGATCCGTTAGGCTTATGTAACTTAGTGACCACTAGGCTTATGTAACTTAGCATCCATTAGGATTATATATCTTGTGGCCGTTAAGCTAATGTAACTTTGTGGTGGCTAGGATTATGTAACTTAGCGGCAACTAGTTTTATATAGCTTAGTGGTGGGTAGGATTATATAAATTACTACCTCTAGGCTGGTGTAACTTTGCAGCTGGTAGGATTATTTCACCTAGTAGAAGCTATTCTTATATAAGTTAGCGGCTGCTAGCATTAAGTAAGTTAGCAACCGCTAGGCTTATGTAAGTTAGCGGCCACTAGGCTTATATGGGGGAATCTAAAAATAACAAAATAGTAATCCTAAAATAGCGAAATTGAAATCCAAAAATTGAAATTTAGAAATTGGGTTCCAGTAGTGGCAAAATTGGAATCCAATAATAGTGATATTGGAATCTAATATTAGTGAAATTGGAATATTAGTGATATTAGAAAAATGGAATCCAATAATAGAGATATTGGAATACAATAATAGAGAAATTGCAATCCAATAATATCAAAATTGGAACTAGAATAAGTCTAATAACGACAATATTAGAACCCAAATTTCTACTAATGGAATCCAATAATAGTAATAATGGAATCCAATATAGACAAAAATGGAATCCAATATAGGAAAAAACAGAGATAAATTTCTTCCAAAACTTGTAATATTGGAGTCTAGATTCACTGGAATATGTCCAGATTTACTGAAATAAGCGTTATATGATGTTATAGTAAATGGTTCAAAATTTAGAATTTTAGTTATCTTATATTCATTTAGAAAATATATAATTTTTTCTTATTCATGATATATTATTTTCTCATTTTAATTTATGTAATTGAAAAAATCATTTGAATTATATTGTTTTTTATACTGTCCATTTAAAATTATTACTTATTTTTGTATAAATGGTATTCAATATTGTTTCAGTATATTTATATATTTCTAATTTAAAAATTTTAAGTTAGTTTTACATATATATGTAATAATTAATACATTCATATATATATATATATATATTAAAAAAATTAATGTCATATAAATATTTAATATTTCAAATAATTATCTTACTTTTTATTTATTTATCAAATTAATTTTGTGTCACTTTTGTGCCACTTGATATTAATTTATCAAAGGAAATGAATGACACAAGTATGGTACAAACATGGTGCAAAAGTGACTCAAATGTGACACAATTAAAAAATATCTAGTCGTGTCAAGTTTGTGTCACTTTCAATGTACTTTCTTCAAAGAAAAACATCCAAAAACCAAAAAAGAGGTTGAATTATGATGCAAAATTGACCCAAATAATGAAACTATTTACACAAAATGTAGTAGTGTGATAAACTTGAGAGTGCAAATATTTAGACATGACCCATTCTCTATAACTACCCATTTGACCATGTGACAGGTGATGATAAATTTAATGTATAGGGGTAGGTTGTATGGATTTTCATGTGTACACTCTAGTTAGTTGAAGATGATTTGTTATTTGGTGGACCTATGCACAACCAAAGCTTGGAATTGCATAAGGTTGGTGTCATTTGGGAATCTTGACTCTTGAAGGACTTTGTACATGATGCCCTTATGAACAATGAATGTTTTGAGAAGGTCCAAGATAGATATTTGTGTTGGATTATTTTCAAGTTGTCTTAGAGGATTGTACTAGTTATCATGAGTAGGTAGAGGAGGCCTTTGGATAGTGGTTTTTCTATGCCAAGTAGTGATGGTGAAATATAGAGTTTTGATTTTTATAGTTGTGATATGATGTTTGGTGGGTGGATGTAGATAATGAGGGAGTCATAAGAATGGGAAGCTTTCTTATGGACATGTTTGGAATTGTTGGCCTGGGATGTTTGACCTCAATCCCATTTTTATTTGTTCTATCGTGTTTAGGAAAGGGATCTCAATATATTCCAATTTTATGATTTTATGATTTAGGGGCTTTGTTTCCGTCAATTTAAATATCCCCATAATAAATAAGGTCTTGAACATAGTTTTTGAGACTCATATAGTGGTTAGTTAAATTTACTTTAATATAATGATATTCACAATATTCATTTTCCTTATACCTTGTGGGTTTAGGTTTTCTTTTTTCAAATGGATTTGTTTGTAAGAAAACGATCATGTTGATTTTTTCAAGTTGATAGAAAATAAAGAGCAATATTTCTTCTAAATTTGTATATTATCTATGTTTGGTTTATTTTATGGGTTTCCCTCAGGGAATGGTTAAGTGTGGTGTGTTTTAAATGGTTTGAATATGCTTGGAATCTGTAACTATATGATTTATAACATTTTTATTCTGGTTAAAGACGTTTTGTTTATCAGTTTGTTTATTGTCATGGTAGTCATTGTTAAATAGTTTAATTAACCCATTGGTGATAATATCTTTTTCGATTTGGGTCCCCTTTCTGATAATCTCTTTGAAGGTGTTAACACAATGCATTTAGAGGTAAAAGGATATTTCTTGGTTTAGGTTAGGAATGAAGATAATTGTTAATATTTTTTGTGATTGAGCATTATGTTTGTTTTGGTGTTAATTGGATCTAAAATTGTGATGTCATTGTCCATGTTGAAAGATAATTGTCTAACGAACCTCTGTGATGAATAAAAAAGGTGGTGATTGAACCTTCAGGAATGGATATAAATCATTCTAGTGCTTTTCCTCGAGAGAATTGTCTAATGAGATAGTTGTCACTATAAGTAATGCATTTACATCACATAGAGAAGTCATTGACATGTTCCCTAAGGTCACATTTCCCTATGAATTTGTTAAATTTTGGGGATTTGAAGTAATATGGGAAGGAAATTCTCACCATTTATTGATCAATGCAAGGATATGGGCATGATCCTCAAATCTATATTTTTTGTTGGTGTTTGATTTTCCTTCTTGTAGTCCTTTCAAGATATTTTTCATGGATTTCAATTCCTAGGAAAATGGTGTGCCCTAAGTTGGTGATGATGGTAACATGAAGCTTGGTATGGTAGGGTCAAGGACTTGTTTATTGGATTGGATGTGCCTAGAGACTGATATTTTTCATGTCTAACTTGAGCTCGGTAATGTGGGTCAATTGGTGACTTAGTTATTGGATTTTTTCTTGTAGGTTTTAGTTGTTGGATGTTTTATTTTGAGGATTGTGAGGTGGGTCTTGTACGACCTTATTTCCATTACCGGTGTTTGTTTTGATAAGTGAAAATTTGGAGCCAACATTTCTACTTGTGGATTCTAAATGTGTATACATTATATTTAGACTATAAAAAGGAAATAACAATGATGTGAATCCTAATCTAAATTAAATACTAATATCATAAGATTGAGATAAGAAGAAAAATGTGATACCTACAATACTCTTTAATATGTGGATGTGCTTGTGGATGAATAATAGTGTTTTTAATTTTTGGATGGTCAAGGGACTTGTTCCAAATTGTAGTAGCATGTACCCATCAAGATGATTCATATACTTGGTTTTGACCAATGGATCAAAGAATAATTTCACATGAATGTTGCTAAATTTTATTCCTCCATACGAAGGATTGAGAGGTTTGTTTATAGTTTCTTTGGGATAAGAATGGTGGATTATTAAATTGATTTTTTAGAGGTAGTGGAGGATTTGGCATATTATTTTATTATGATAATAGAGGTAGGTGAACACTTTGGAGGATTTGGTGGAGGAGAGTGGATAATTTTAGAAAATGGAGGATTTGATGAGATTATTTTATTTGATAATAGAGGTGGGTGAAAATTTAGGATGATTTGGTGGAGGATCATAGAAAATGGTGTATTTGATAAGATTATTTTATTCTATAAAAGAGGTGGGTGAAAACTTTTGAGGATTTAGTATCTTAACGAATTGTCAATTTGATGTGATTAGTTTATTTGATAATGGAGGTGGGTGAATACTTTGAAGCATTTTCTAGTGGATGTTGGTAAAGACTTTGAAGATGGAGGAGAAAGTGGGACTTGAGGTGAAAATGAGGTGGATGAGGTACTGATATTTGATGTGGATTATTAATTTATTATGTGAATAGTTGGTGTAAGATTTGATTAGGTGAGTGAGAATATGATTAGATAATTGATAGTAATTAATTAGCTACTTAACTATTCATGAGATTTTGTGGGAGTAAAATGGGACGAATTAATTAAATTAATTTATGGAGTGGTGTTAGGATGTTTTTAGCCAAAGTGGTGGAGGATTTGGGGTGTCTACACCAACCTTAGGAGAATTTGACACCAAGATATGACATTCTTTGTGTGTGTGAGAGATATTGATATATACACATATTTATTAAAAACAATTAAAATAATAAAAACCTAGCTTTCCTAAGAATAGGAAGCCATCAAATTGAAATATAAATATGTAAAAATATTGAATATTATTGATTGTTTGGTGTCCAAACAAAAAAAAAATGTAGAACCGCAAAAGAAGTAAAACTATCAATTGTTAACCTATTACTTGTTATAGTATGAACCTTGAGAAATGGATTGTTCCTTGAGCATAACCATTAATAGTCAACACTCAATCCATTACTAAATTATTAAATGTATAGGAAGCATATTTGTAATAAACCCACAAAGGACCTATCTACATAGATGCAAAATTCAATTAGAGTTTGAATAAATTGGGGCTAGACTTAGAGTTTTTTCTTTAGTAAATTTGTGTTTTGAGTAGTTGTCATATCACATATAGAATAGTGATCCCCATATATATATATAATCTTGCTTAAAAGTTTTTTTATATAGAATAACGTAGATTTGTGTGATAGACCTAAAGGTATGAAAACAGACAAACCATTCACCTAAAAGTAAAGATGAACAAACTTTAAACGTGAAAGAGACAACTAGGTGTTATGAAGAGAAAAAATCCAAAGCGAGAGAGAGAATTTTCTTTCATGTCATGTCATGTAATGTTTTATTGAAAATTCAAAGTTCTCTATAAAACTAGCAATCGCACGTGAGGTGTGCAATGATAACGCCGAAATAGAGGTAGGGGAAGAAGGAGAAGGAAGTAGAAAACAAGAATATAGTTGAGAGAAAGGAAAAAAAAATGAAAAAGGGAGAAGGAAACAAAGGAGGAGGGAAAGAAAAGTGGTAACAGTGAAGGAAAGAGGATAGTGACCCAAAAAAAAACATAATTCGTAAATGGAAGTAAAGGTATGAGTCAAATAAGGAAAAGAAGTGGAGGAAATATAAACCATGGGACTATAAATTGAACTATAACGAATATTTGAGTAGAAGATTATATAGATTGGCGGGGAAATAGCTAAAATAAGAAAATGTTAAAATTAAACATAAGCATCATGATTTTGAATGATAAATATAAAAGAATAACAGCGAGGGAAATCAAAAAATTTAGTTATATTAGATTGGTTAGTAGTAGAGTGCTACAAGAATTTTCAAACATTTATGCAAAGGAACATAGTTCAAATAATGCATTCAAAGTAGTTGTGGACAATACAAACATGAAAAAGAAAGGTTATAGATACAAAATGTACGTGATATATACAAGTGATGCCACTATAAAGAAGGTTTGGAACGAATGGAAGTTGAAGACAAAGAAAGGAGGAAAAGTCGAAGGAGTTAAGACGAGTGATGGTCGAGGCATGGGAGAGAAGAGGGAAGGGAGTGAAGACGAGATTACTCTTGTATCTTAGTATGCAGAAGGGGAGTGGAGGACATGCGAGAGTAGTGGGAGAAAGAGAAAGCTAGAGAAAAACGAAGGGAAGAAAGAGATGGAACTCTTGACATAGCAGTGAATGTCAAGCCTTGTCTTTCAGTTCTGCCAATGTTGAATGTAGCACGTTTTAGTGTAAGTCCTTGAGATTTGTGGATAGAAAAATCCCAAGCCATTGTGATCGGTAGTTGTTTGAAACCTCCTCTAGAAATGGGAGGAATAGGAACATGGAAGGGGTTGTTTGAATCTTAGGGAGGTCCTGTGTAACAATCAAACTAGATGATGACAAAAAGAGGCAGACCTGGAGGTTCGGAGGATTCCTTATAGACTATGTCGATGATAGAAACAATAGCGCCGTTGACAAGACCTTTGTCAACCCAAAAGTTTACGGAAAGCAAATTACTTTCTAGTTGATGCAGAGAAGAACCTTGGGCTTCAATTGATTGTGTTTGGTGTTGCAAGATGTAGAATGTCTGGTCTTTTCGGCAATTGATCTGGCAATAGGAGAGTTATGGGATTTCAACATAATAAGGTTGTGCGAGTCCACAAGGTCATTTTTTTGTAATTTATAATATAAACATAAATTATTAAAAATAATATAGTTTAAAAATATATATTACTATTACTATTAATATTAATATGGCCAATTTTTTTTATTATTATACTTCTTAATATTATATTAATATTTCCATTATCATCATAATCATCATTTTCATAGAAATCATCATTGTAATTTTTGTAATTATTTTCAACTCTATAAACCATGGATCCTCTGTTCAACGCCACCACTTGCCAAGCTTGTTGAATGCTCTCTTCATTTGTCTTCACATTTACACCATTGGATCCCCTATTTTTCTCCAAAATATCACCCATTTTCACACCGTAAACTGATCCCTTGATGTTGCTCAGAACCCGTCTCTAAACATTTGGAGTGATGAATATAGGTTCCATCGCACTTCTCGCCAAACCCTTCTTTGCCTGCCCCGCCTCCAAAGATTTTAATATGCTGCAAAAATAATCCATCGTGGTGCTGACATGGCTTGATGCTGACATTACAACTGCAGGTGAGAGGGAGCGTACTGTGGAGAGAAAATCCATCGGCCTCATTGTCCTCCCATTTGACTGCATTGATTTGAAGCAGTTCGAATCCCATCTTCTGAGATGGTAGAGCTTCCGTTAATGGTGGCTAGTACAAGCCCTCCACAACATCAAAATCAATGATATGCACATTTGTATGTTTTTTTTAGACGAAAAAAATCCAAAATGATCTAATTTTCTGTAAAAAGAGCAAACCTCGAGTAAGGGTAGAGTTTGCACAACCCCCAAAACAGTGTAGCAAAAATAGCACTACAAATTCCTTTCGTTAACCTGCATGAAAAGTTACCAATCATGAAGAGCAGATGTATGTTTGTTGTTGCTTGACTGAGAATGTTGCAAACAGGTATTTCCATTAATGACATTGTGCTGCTTTGGATGCAGTTCTTATTCGTGAACCATATGGTGGTCTGCAATCATGAAGAGCGGTCATATGTTTGTCGTTGCCTGACTGAGAATGTTGAAGGCAATGGTTCTTTCTGTAGTTTTTCAAGAGTTCAAATCTATTGATCAATCTTCATCATCATAGACAATCCCCTGACAATTGAAATAGTACAAAGGTTTCATGCTTCTGCACTTCTACATACATTTCAAAGGTTTTTAACATATACTTACACGTATCAATATATTTTATATAAATTAGTTGAATCGATGATCTTAAAAGTTTACCAAAATTTTTACTGACAAGAATATATAAACAACAATATCTAAAGATTATATATCATGCATGAAATATAAAGTCGTGCAATCCCATGATTTCATCATTGTTTTTTTTTCAAGATGAACATAAACATAAAAACATCAATATAATTTTAGATAAGAACATTAATGTAAATATTTTATGTGGAGTGTGCCAAGAAAGATACAAGTATAAATTTTGAACAAATTTTTTTTATAAATCTTTAGTTTCGTCCTTCAACGATTCCCATGCACCTTTATATATTGTTTTATATTTATCATTTGTATCAGAAAAAATTTATTTGAACAACTTGGTGCAGGGAAAGAAACAACTAAGCTACAAGGATAACACACCCTATAAATGACCTTCTTCAGTACATTTCCTGTGCAAACCATGCATTTGTATTTCAGCATTCATGATTATCAAGAGAAGAATAGAGCATAAATGCTATAGAATTGGACGAATTCTACAAATGTGTTGCGCATGGTGTAATTGATGTCTTGTGAATAATAAACTAAATTCAAAATAGCAAAATCCTTGTGAACAACGGTAGACGTCCATTCCAATTTCTACCATCATCTCTACATCCCGCTGAATTTCATAAATTTATCTAAATCTAATTTGACAATTCCCTATAAACTTGACACCAGTATAAACAAAATTGGGCAACTAATATAAAAAAATAAAAATCACCAACTTGGCAATAATGATATTGATCAATGGCAATATCCCCATTGCTTTCATCTTCAATACTTCCTGTAACACAATATCATATCCCAATATTCAAATATCATCCACCTTAATCTAGAGCACTATCCTCCAAGAAAATGTTGATATTTGGTGACACTTTGTTATCTTTCATCTCAATTGTTATTTGACTATATCACACAAAAACCAACACCTATATTATCTCATCTAAAACCTAACTCTTTACACTTTCTCAACTATTTTTAGATATGTAAGATTTCCTTTAAGGATGAGATGCTTTTTGCATCAAAACACCCCAATGAGAAAAATTATGTTCTTCTAATGACAAAGAAAAAAATGGCAGTGCTACTCTTTTAATCACCAAGGCTTGTGACAAAGGCTTCCCATTCCAAAGAGCCAAATACCCTTACATGCTTCAAGTCTTCTTTTTTCTGTTCTATCTCTTTTCTTGTATATGAACTTTTCTCTGATTCACTTTGTGTCTCTTTCTCCATTTCTTGGTCCTTTCTTGGGCATAAATCATCCTCCTCCACATAATTGGTTCACTCTTAAATGTTAATCTCTATGTTGTGGGATTTAACCCTCTATGAATATTCTAAATATTTATGTTCTTCTCTTCCCATCTTATTGTGGGCTGAAAGCAACCTTTGGTTAACCACCTACACCAAAATGTTATTTCTTGCACATTCCTTTCTCTTGTGGACTTACCCACTACCATCCGAACATCTCCTCCTCAAGCCTTGTAGGATTTATTCAATCACTATCCAACATGTTGTTGGATTTTTTATCTCCTCTTTTCTCATGGTTTTTAACTCTTCCTCTTTTCTTGTTGTCCTTGTTATGTTAAGAAAATCCTCTGTCTCTACTACAACATCTTCTTCTTCACTCTTTACATCCTTTAACGTGTCTATAAAAAATAATTTCCCCTTGTGGAATGTTATCTGGACTAGGCTCTCATCATCCCATTTATCTTATTCACCGTGTTCTTCTAAGGCTTGTAGTAAATCCTTAAACTAAATCACTTATGAAACCTTATACTTTTCATTGCATGGTTAGGCAAGTGACACACTCAATTGCTCCATCTCATAATTGTCTTCTTCTAAGCTCAAACTCTTTACGTCAATTATAGGATGATTTCAATCTTCTTTCTTTACCTCATCCATTCCATGTGCTATGAAATTTTCACTCTCCTTGTCTATATGAGAAAAATTGATACCTTGAATCATAAGAGTTTATTCACCAATGCCTATGTGGGATAATCCCACATGTGCACCATTAATTGCATCCATCAATCTTCTTAGTAGGACCATGTCCACCATCCTTATCTTCTTGTTTGCTTCTATACCACATGAGTGAATTTCTTTATCTCGCCAATCAATTTTGATTGCCCATGTGAGCGTCTTCTCTCCCATATCTAGTTGTTACAAATGAACTCCATTTTATATGTCCTCTTGAGAACATTCTTGTACAATCACATTCCCACTCTCTCATCTCCATGATGACTTGAAGAAAATACTTTTCTACTACCATATCCTTACCAACCAGATCTTCATTTGTTATTGTAATAATGCCTTCTTGTTCTACCTCTTTAATTTAGTTTTCATACATATGAGCATGATGGAATGAACCACACTATTAGAACATAATATTAAGTGCATATAATGCTTAATTTATAATTAAATAATTTAGAATATAGTTTATATTATTAATTATTTAATATAAAATTTATATTATGTTTATTAGTTATTTAATAACAAATTATTTAATAAACTGGGGTGCACACCCCATCACTTAATATTCATAACCCTTGGGGTTATTTAAATATGATCATTGGCCATCTTTGTGATATTCATTGTGGGAGAATTTGTGGGAGAGAAGTGATGAGATTGGAGTTTTTTCTGGACTGTAGTTCTGTTTCTCACATAATGGAAATTCTTACTCTAAAATATTAGAGAGATTATTCAGAAGCGAATATGAATAGAGTAAATACACTAATAATATTATATCTAACACACTTACAATTTCTATTGTAATGGCTATTATATAGCCATGGAGGATACAAAACAACTTCCTGTAAAATAGGAAGTCAATACAACAACATGTCCGTTTAAATGATTTACAGGTGTAAGAACTAAAATGTATTGTTTATAACAATATATCTAACCTAATAACTATTTTCCATTATTAAATAATATTTACCAAAGTAAATACTAATATATTTTGTAACACTTCTATGGTTTTTTACCCCTCAAGGGTTTTCCATGTTAAATATTTGTTCTGTGTTCTTTAATGTTTTTTATATTTATTCAATGTTTGGTAAATATTAAATATATTCTAATGTGTTTATGTATTAATTCACACCTTGTACTTAACATGGTATCAGAGCATGTGCAATTAATTATTTGTTTGATTACCCAATGGTTGTGTCTGTTCGGATGGTTAGTGGTTAGTTTAGTATAAATATTTATTACAATTCTTATAGAATGTGATGTGAAATATTTATCATCCATTATTGTCGATCGCTACCACTCAATCTCAAACAACATAGGAAACTACCACTGCCACTATAAGTTGTCCTTTACTTTAGTCATTTTATGCGCATAATGGAAATGAAACATTGGTGACATGTTCCCCCAAAAATGTGAAATTTCCATTTATTCACACAAATAGAACACATAAAATCAAATCAAATCAAATTGAAATTGGAACTCAGAAAACTCACACCACACATTTATCACCACAACTAATATGCAGCCCTATCATTGGCGACTGACGAGAGGTGTTGATCACCCTCCATCCTTTGTTGCCTCCGAACTCCAATGAATGACGCTTCTAACTCAGTGTAATGTGAACATGTTGCTCAATAATTTCCACTGGATGTCAGGTAACACTGAAAATGAATCCGTGAGGCAAATTTTAACAATTTTTGACACTGGCATGATGAGGCTAAAAAAAGAGGGTATTTTTCAAAATTTATATTTTTTACTAAAATTAGAATCAATGTGACAAGGATAAAAAAGTAAGCACTTTTGCAAAAATTGGAACTTGATTTCAAGGTAATGAGCAAAAGTTATCAAGGTTTCAATTTCCCGTCAAAAGCCCAATTTTAATTAAAATTGGATCAATGATTAGAAAATTTCTCTAGATGGAGAGAAAATTTATCATTTGGCCACTCATTGGAACTGGGAGGAAATGAGGATTCCAAAAATGTCAAAGGCCAGAAAAAATGACGCAAAAAGAATATTAATTTGGCTAAAAATGTAATAATTGCCCTTAACATGTAATTATTAAACAAAAACTATAGTAAAATTAAAAAATTTCAAACTATAGTGTTGGCTAAAAAATTAAAAAAATAACCAATAAAAAATGGCTGCAAAAACTTGTAGCTTCATTGAAGTGACCAAGAATGATTTACTGATAATTCGAGAACCAGAGCTCCATTTTGTTAACCGAAAAAAGTGTGGGAAAGGTGGTTTTAAGATCTTTGTAGTGGTACCAATTTTTTTTATTTCATCACCGGACCTAAAATCAGTTGATGATTGAGTTGGACGTGAATTTGGAGCTATTTTTCATCCTTGAATTCCAAAATACCACGTTAGAAAAGATGTATTGAATAGACTATCACAGGTCTACAACCAATAATGCCATGAGCCAAAGCTCATCATAGGACTCTCATAATTGATGGATTGAGATTTCTCTGATACCAAATCTAAAAGATCAGAGAGATTATTTAGAGGAAAATATGAATAGAGTAAATACATTGATAATATTATATCCAACACACTTACAATTTCTATTGTAATGGCTATTATATAGCCATGGAGGATACAAAACAACTTCCTGTAAAATAGGAAGTCAATACAACAACATGCTCATTTAAATGATTTACAAGTGTAAGAACTAAAATATATTGTTTATAACAATATATCTAACCTACTAACAATTTGTCATTATTAAATAATATTTACCAAAGTAAATACTAATAGATTTCCTAACACTTACTTATGTGGTTTTTTACCCCTCAAAGGTTTTCCATGTTAAATATGTGTTATGTGTTCTTTAATGTTTTTTAATATTTATTCAATGTTTGGTAAATATTAAATATATTCTAATGTGTCTATTTATTAATTCACACCTCGTACTTAACATGGTATCAGAGCGTGTGCAATTAATTATTTGTTAAATTACCCAATGGTTGTGTCTGTTTGGATGGTTGGTGGTTAGGTGGCTAGTTTAGTAGAAATATTTATTTAAAACCCCTCCTTCCCTCCAGGACACATGTTTGAAAATTTTGTGTGTGCACAGGTGAAAGGGGATCAATAATGATATTTACCTATACGTGAAAACCACATACAAGAACATATAAGGGTTATTAATATATGAAATATTTTCTATTTTCCTATAGTTTCAAATGTGTGTGGATAAATGTTTTCAAAGGTAAATTCAAGTAAAAAGCAAGGTTATAGAAAAGCCAAGAGACAAATTCCAAAAGAATAGGAAATGAATTTTTTCTGTTGGTCTATGATTTATCAATGTTCCCCTGGTGTTTGATATAACTCTTGTAAAGTTTGTTTTTCGAATTAGAAAACAAATGTGTATGCTGTTAGGTTAATTTATGCATCATATTACCTTAAATTATTTAATTATTTAATAAGGTAATTAGTTGATATATTGTTATATAGTTTTATAACAATATTTGTCTTATTATTACATAGGTTATATTGTTACATAGTAGTAACAATTATTATTTGTTTGTATTTAATTATTGTTGCTTCCCGGATGTATTTTGGAAGTTGTTGTGATTATGGTTGTACCTGTGCAACCCATTTATTTGTCTGCACATGGCTGTTCAATTCCTATAAGAATTTCAGCACTTCATTGTAATTTTGGTTGATTGAGATTAATATAAGTTATCAGGATTCCGCCCTTGTTGCTCAGTTTACATTTGGTACCAGAGAGAGAATTTGGACCTGTGAAGAAGAGAAGGTTAGAGAGAGGAAGTAAAAAGTTTTGGAGGATATTCTACACTCTAGGAGAGCCTATATTTCATCCAGCAACTTCCCAGAATGCTCTACATCTCCACAACCTCCTGTCATTCTCCAGGTGTTTGTAAGGAAATTTTTTTTTTCCTTGGTGCCTCCTACACCAGGAAAAATTTTCTCCTTGGATGTTATTTAAATTTTTTTTTTTTTTCCCCCTCAAGGGTTTTACCTATAATATTATAGGAGCTTTTGGTTACTGATAATATTAGTATCCTGCTACATTTGAAGAGCTCTAAGCATATTATTCATTAAAGGTATGTGTTGAAGATTTGTGTTTCAATTTCTTTGACTGAAAAGTTATATTGTCAAGTGTCTATTGGGATGAGCTTTCTCATTCAAACTGATCGAGCTACATTCGGTTTGAATGATCACACCATCTCCATCTGAGTTGAACGAACTGTTTGACCTCCATTAAAATACAAATATTGAGCCTTTGTATCAATTTCGTAGAAGACCTCACACACTCTTCAGCTGATCTCCTCCATACTGTGCACTTCCATCAAATGTTTTAGAAAGGACTGACAAATTAAAGAAATGTCACTATGCATTGAAATCCAACAAATAACATGGTAAGGATGCAATACAAAAAATGAGCTACCCCCTCCTATAATCAGAAGCAGTCAAAAGCATTTTGGCTTTCTTTAGTATACAATTCTATCAAGGAAACAAAACCGTAGTGGATCTTGGAAAGCCATGGAGAATGTCTGCCCAAACTCCCCAATTTACCCTTGCACCTAAACAAAAAATCCACAACCTGTAAAAACGTCAAACCAAGAAGGACGGTCAAAGGAAAGCAAATCCTATGTTAGAAACAATAAGTGGATACAATCAAAAAAAATGAGACCATGCAAAAAAAGAAGTGGTCAAGCAAGAAATTTTTAGAAGATCTGCATTAAGGAATAAATAATGTGTTCTACAATCCTCCATGCATGGCGTTGAATCCTTCCACACCATGTTTTGGATAAGGTGAGTCAATTTTCACATTTATTAAATACATATGCTTCATTTTTTCCATAAGCGCTCATAGAGCCAGGCGGTTGGCATGATAGAAGGTTTGGGGTTCAAATCCCACCCTCAACACAAAATTTTTGAATTTTAGTGGAAAATTTGTGAAACAACCAAAAAGTTGAGAGGCACATTTAGCAGGAAAACCTCTGCTAAATCTATTAGTTATAACTAAAACCCGCCTCTAAAATTTTAGTGAGAAAAACCCTATTTTAGGGTAAAAATGTTATTTTCTCCTATTAGGCCTATTTTTTTATTCTGAGCAACATTTTCCAAAGGAGGGAATATCTAAAAATTTTGAGATACTTTTTAACTGGTTTTTTTGAAGTTCTTTTCGTTTTGGGCTTTAGAGGCCACCAGGCCCGCAAAACAATATATATTTTTTTGCCTGCCATTCAATTTTTCAACAGGCCTTTTTGAATGTAATTACATGATTCAGTATATTGTACTAATTTGTAGGTTGCCATAGTCAACCGTAAAATTTTTAACCTCTTAGAAATAGGTAGAATATTGTAATAAAAAAAGTAAAAATTGTTTCTAAAACACTCACAAGATCCTAGATCTCATTCACAATGTTCGGTATATACAGTGCCTCTGGGAAGCACTTACGGGTAAAGTTGTCATGACTACTACTACACTTAACGCCTAATATAGATGCAACAACGTCATCTAGGCATTGACCCTTTAAATCGATGGGGAGTAATAAGGTCACTAGTGCACACACTATGAGCCATCCCATCCTGTCTGTGAATGATTGCACGACATAAATCTAGACTGAGAAATTATCTGAGTATATAGCAAAGTTATGCGTGCGTACGAGGATATTTCTTTGAGCCAATGTAAATAATCACACAGACCCCTTTCAGTACTATCTTGGTACCATGTATTGAATTCTTTCACGTACGTTAACACCTCTTTCACGTACCACCAGGTATATAGAAAGGGAGAGCTTCTTCCACGTACCGCCGGGTATATCGGAAGGGCATGCATATATAGAAAGGTTCGGTATATCAGACTGACGGTATATAGATTGGGAGACCTTATACCTGGAGTGATAAGAGCCAAACCCTGTCAGTGATTTTTGTAAAATGGGCACCAATGCCCCCAAATTTTTTCTTCCAGATTCACAACTACTCAGAGGAAACAACTATGCTGCATGGAAGACTAAAATCAAGACACAACTTGAGTTTGAAGAGATCTGGACTGTTGTGAATGGTACTCTGACTAGATCAACTACTGATACAACACAACAATGACAGTTTGATAAAGAAGATCATAAGGCCAAAATCATCATCTTGTTTGGAGTGTCTGATGATGTGCAACCCCACATTCGAGATGCCAAAACAGCCAAAGAAGTGTGGGATAAATTTACACAAGTATATGAGGCCAAAAATAAGAATGTCATACTAAATTTGTAGAGTTAGTTACACACACTGAAGTTCAAGCAGAATGAGAAAATTGAAGCTTTCTTAAGAAGAGTTACAGAGTTGAGGGCTTCACTTCTAGCCCTGGGAGAAGTGGTCACAGATGATGCTCTCATTCCCATTTCTCTGAGAGCACTCCCCTCTTCTTACCACATTTTTTTCACAACACTAAATGTGTCAGATACGATAGTTAGTTTTGACAAGCTGGTAAACCTACTACAAAAAGAGGAAGCCATGCATAATAAGGATGATGAAGAGGAGCAGGAACTTTCTTCACATCAAAAATGGAAAGGAAAAGGTAAAGGAAAACCTAACTCCTATCAAAATTCCCAACATCAGAATCAATATCATCAAGGGGACAAACAAAAGAAGAAACAATGTCCAATTTGTAAAAGAGGACATGACTTAAAAGATTGTTGGTATAATACTTACAAGAAAGGTTCATCAAGCAACTCTAGACCTCCACAAAAACAATCTTACAAGGGAAATTCTAACCACAATCAAGGGCAGAAAAATGGGAACTAGAAAAGAAGACCCCATCAGTAAGGAAATATTGCTGAACAAGAAGAACATTCAGATAATGAAGACTTCTTGTACACTGCTCGATCAAGTGAACCATCCACGTCATCTAGTGATGTTTGGTATGTTGATTCAGGAGGCCACTTGACACATGACCATTACCGAGACTAGTTTACTTCAATGAGAGACACACCTTCAAAAAACCATGTTTTATTGGGAGATGATTCTTCATATATAGTTCAGGGGATTGGGAACATTTCTCTACCCCTTGGTTCATGCAACTGCAGACTATCAGATGTCTTATATGTCCCTGGGTTGACAAAGAATCTACTTTCAGTCAGTCAACTCCTAGATCACAACCTAAAAATTGACTTTGATAGTCATTCTGGCAAGAAAACGTGTTTGATTTGAGATAAATCATGAGGCTCAAAAATAGTTGCAAAAGCCTCCAATGTGGGATGCATGTTCCAGCTTGATTTTTTCCACAGAGATGATTAGGAACTTGTGGCTAAGAACTCTACCTCAGCACAGTTGTGGCATCAGAGACTTGGTCATGTTAGTTTCAAGTATCTCGAGACACTACGCCGATGCAATATGGTACATGGGCTACCATCTCTTCAGAAGGATACATACAAGTGTCCTCACTACCTAGTAGGAAAACAACACAGAGCTTCATTCCAAAAGAGTACATATCGAGCTCATGGTAAGCTTGATCTATTTCATACCGATATTTGTAGTCTGATGCAACCAAGTCATTCTAGATTTTAGTACTTCATGCTTTGTGTTGATGACTATTCAAGAAAAATGTGGATTTTTTTGTCTTCGCAAGAAAAAAGTGAAGCTTTTGAAACTTTCAAGAAGTTCAAAATAGTTGTTGAGAATGAAACTGGTCATCACATTAGAACTCTCTGCTCAGATCGAGGGGGGAATTCACCAGTAATGAGTTCAAAGACTACCTACAAACTCATGGGATTCATCGAAAAATGCCTCCTCCACACACACCACAACAGAATGGTGTTGTTGAGAGAAGAAATCGTACTATCATGGAAATGGTGTGATGCATGATCGATGACTCTGGACTTGCAAAGACATTATGGGAAGAAGCAACAAAGACAAAAATGTATTTATTGAACACAATGTCCATAGTTGCTCTTGACGGAGTAACATAACAAGAAGCATGGTCAAAGTGGAAACCATCTATTGAACACCTTAGAGTATTCGGGTGCAAAGCAAGCATGCACATACCCAAGAAGAACAGAAAGAAATTAGACATAAATTCACAGAAACTAATCTTCATTGGGTACAGTGAAGAGACTCTTGGGTATAGATTGATGGATCTAAAGACAAGAAAAGTCTACACCAGTAGAGATGTTGATTTTTTTGAGAAGAAGGAAGCAGAGTCTCCTCCTCTAGACTCACCTGATGTAGATTCTTCACCAGTTGTAAAAATTGAAATTGATGTTCCCAGTGATGATGGGGATGATGGTGTTGATATGATAGAACCATAACCCATGGGAACAGTTCATCGTATGCCCAAGTGGTGTACTAGCACATTACGAGATGCAAGAATGGATGCTCCACCAGATACATCCACCCCTGGACCATGGAATCACAATAAAGCAAGATAAGAAGTTAAATTTTCTTTGATGAGTAGAGTTATCGAGTTTGATGATCCCTCTACAGTCTAGGAAGCCATATAGTCAATAGCTTGGAAAGATGCCATGGACTCTGAATATCAGCAAGTAATGAAAAACAACACTTGGTAGTTTGTCGATATTCCACTAGGGAAGAAACCCATTGGATGCAGATGGATATTCAAAACAAAGTACAAAGCAGATGGGAAAGTGGACAAGTATAAAGTAAGACTTGTAGCAAAGGGGTATGCACAAAAAGAAGGCATTGACTATGAGGAGACATTTTCTCCCATAGCTAAGATCAAAACAATCAGGATGATATTTTCTCTAGTTTCTTAGTTTGGTTGGAAATTCCATTAGATGGATGTAAAAATTTCCTTCCAAATGGATATTTATAAGAATAAGTCTACATGACTCAACGTGAGGGATATGTAGTACCTAGTCAAGAAGAAAAGGTATGCAAACTCAAGGAAATCTCTATATGGCTTCAAGTAGGCACCCCAAGTATGGTACATCAAAATTGATGAGCATCTCATACAACATAGATTTTTTAGAAATCCATATGATCCCAATCTTTACCTCAAAAAGCAAGGGGGGAGATTGTGATTGTCATTGTCTATGTTGACGATCTAGTCATCACTGGCAATTCAGTGAGTATGATCGATGCAATGAAGAAATATCTTAATTGATCATTTGACATGATCAATCTCGAGCTGATGCATTATTGTCTTGGATTGGAAGTATGGTAGAAAGAGAATCACATCTTTGTTTCTCAGATGAAACATACCAAGACAATGCTTAAGAAATTCAGGATGATGGATTACACACCAATTGCTACACCTATAGATAACAGATTGCAGTTATCTCGTTCAGATCCATCTCCTGAGGTAAATGCCACTCTATATCAGCAGTTGATTGGGAGTCTCATTTACCTGACCTACACTAGACCAGATATCAACTTTAAAGTAAGCTATCTATCCAGGTTCATGTAGGAACCCAAAGTGTTTCATTGGAAAGAAATAAGGTGCATCTTGAGATATCTCAAAGGATCAATGGATCTTGGTCTAGAATACAAGAAGAGCGCTAACTTATTCTTGTTAGGATATTCGAATTCAGATCATGCAGGCAACATTGATGACAGAAAATCCACTTCAGGATTTGTGTTCTTTATGGGATCTGGACCAATATCATGGGGAAGCAAGAAACAACACTTTGTTTCTCATTCTTCCACAGAAGTCGAGTATCATTCTATAGGAGAAGTTGTCTGTGAAGTGATTTGGCTACGTCGCATACTAGAAGGACTTGGAATACCATAGGAAAAACTGACCACCATGTATGTTGACAATGAAGGTGTTCTCAAACTTGTTCGCAATCCAGTGTTTCATGAAAGAAAAAAACGTATTGAAGTACAAGTTCATTTCATACGTGAACATGTGTTGAAGCACAATATGCAGCTTCAATTTTGTCCAACAGCTGAACAAAATATAGATATTTTCATGAAGTCACTTACACATGACAAGTTCGAGTTGTTCAGAGATTTCCTCTCCTTATCCCTTGAGGCAATGTAAAATTAAGGGGGGAATGTTAGGTTAATTTATGCATCATATTACCTTAAATTATTTAATTATTTAATAAGGTAATTAGTTGATATATTGTTATATAGTTTTATAACAATATTTGTCTTATTATTGCATAGGTTATATTGTTACATAGTTGTAACAATTATTATTTGTTTGTATTTAATTATTTTTGCTTCCCGGATGTATTTTGGAAGTTGTTGTGATTATGGTTGTACTTGTGCAACCCATTTATTTGTTTGCACATGGTTGTTCAATTCCTATAATAATTGCAGCACTTCATTGCAATTTTGGTTGATTGAGATTAATATAGTTTATAGGCTTCCATCCCTGTTCTAATTATGCCTCCTCTTGGTATCCTTTTCTAAAATTTAGTATAATATTTTTTTATTTGTTGGGTACCTATTTCAATCCCAGACACATGCTTTTTTTGTCTTCAAAACTATAGTTAATAGTTTTATAAACTATATATATATATGTATACATATACATACATATATATATATATATATATATATATATATATATTGATTCTATACCTAAAATGACTCCTATGTGACCTATATTGTTCTAAAACCTTAGATTAAAATCTATAAAGTTTAAATGTTTTTAAAACTATATTTTAATTTAAGTGGACTATGATTATTTGTTTTCCTCACTATCTAATTTTTTTTTATCGTAGTTTTTCATGTGGTGAGGGGGTGGCCCCATTCCCATTCTCACATTATTCTGGCTGCCACTTGGCAAGCCCTGGTGCTCCCATACCTTGCACCATTCGCCTCGCACCACATACCCCTTTGGTCCTACCTCGGGACGACATCCTATCCTCCACTATGGCTGTGATTTCTTGGCCTTAATTGGATGTCGACCTCTATTTTTTTGTGTATGTTTTTAAGTCCCATATTGCGACCTCAGTGAGTGGGTGGTATAGACACAAAATCATGCACTTTGAGTCATTATTTAGTCCTGGTCTCATACTACTATTCATATGGTTCTGAAGTGAAAAGAGTAATAATCAACCCATGTCTTTGGCCATTTTACTTTTCATTCTTACGTTACTTTTAATCTTGCACCCACACTTGCCCAATTTGTATTGTCATTTTGTGTTTTTCCTATTTATGACTGTGGCACTCAATCAAGACTGGGGTGCCCTGGGCACCTTGGTCCCCTCTGGGGCGCCTTGACCCTCTTTGCACTTTACTCTCACCTTTTGCTAACTTTCTAGTTGTTTGAAATTTCTATCTTTTTGGTGGTCAACCTTTTCAGGGTTAATTATGAAATTAGAACAAGAGAACCATATAAATATAAAGTTATGTGACCATAATGAGGGACGAAACACTAAGCACTTAATATCACCACCTAAGGTTGCATCCATCAAAGGAATCTATAGCTACATTTACATCCATCTAGCTCCATCACAAGGCACAAAAGGTCGATTCATTAGCATCACACTTCATAGGAGGTGAGTCTATTGTTTCCATACACACATTTACTACATTCTACATCTAGTTATTTGATCACTACTTCAAAAAGTATGATTGGCAAAAGAGCAACCTAGGGCACAATTACACACACACACACACCTAGAAATACATTAGATTTGAGATGTAGTGCAACGCTTAGTGATAAGTCCATCAGTTTGGAAACTAAGGACAATATGAACCCTTCATATGCATCTTTATTTTTTTAGGGTTTTGATGCTTTGTCTGGGGTTTTTCAAGTGATTCTTATATTGTAATTTTATTAGTGCTTTGGTGATCGCACAATGATGTTCACGTGACAGGAAGAAAACACAAGTGAACATCCACCGACACTCCAGAGGAGGTTTCCTAGTCATTTCCACCGACTAGGATGCCCAGATCTCAGACCAAGGCACCCACGGGCACCTCGGTCTATCTAGACAACTAATATCTACACTTTCTCAAGCTATTGTGCGATATTTTTCTCCTCCTATTCACTTGGTATTCACTGTGACACAGTACTTTGACAACATTGAATCAGCTAACACTTTCTTAACCTTCTTGCATATTAGGGTTGTATATTTTCTATCTTAGTTTTCTTAGGTATCATTTCATTTATTTAGTTATTATATTGCTCCTATAACATTAGATTACACTAGAATATTTAAATTTTAGTTAATCATTTCACTAAATCTGAAAACAATCTTCACGCTTAAGTTCCTCGTTTTTCCTCTATCATGGCTCCCAAAATTCCTCAAATTTCTTTGTTTGATTTGCTTAAGATGCATCGTAATTTCCAAGTTTTTCTTCAAAAATACCTAGACACCATGTATCTTCCTAAAGACACCCCATCATATGAAATAAACCCTATTTTTATCATTTATTTGATGACTCTAGTCTTCGTGATCCTCCATCTAATCAACCCATGTTGGAGTCAATTCAAGTTTTTCATTCTTTATTTCAAGAAAAATTTAAGGTTATGGAATCCACGATTACATATCTTAACTATGAAATCTAACATGTTAAGGACGCTGCACAAATGTAGACACCTAAAATCGGTATCTATGCCTTCATTTTCCCACGTGAAAATATTTAATTGTTAATTTAATTTATTTGTACTTATTTAATCAAGTGCCCACCTAAGTTCCATTAATTAATTAACCCCCATTAATTAATTAATTAATCATTTAAATTCTCATTTCCCTAACCAACCTTCTAATTAGGATGCTTTTATCTTACACATGAATCTCCTTGATTTTGTAGCTTTTATCCTCTCTATTTTTATGCCATAACTACCCATATCTCATCCCTTGCCTGCCTAATGCTTTAAAGCACTCACCTAATCTTTAAAATCATGAAATCCTAACAAAAATAAAAAAATCTTGCCCATGGGGGAAACTTTCCCCGTAGTTGGTGGCAACCCAGCCTAGTCATCAACAACCCCCTTTAAAATGATTGTTTTCTTTCCATTACGGAGAAAGAAATTATATACATGCAATTCTCAAGCTTTATCCCAGCCTAAGTATTCTTCCTCATTCCTGAGTAGTTAAAAGACATCCACAGACCTCTTGGACATACCTTCAATTTCCCTACACCACTCATGATCATCGTTCATGAGATCTTATCATCATTATCGTATTCCTTTCCTTTTTATATCTTTATCATATTATCATATTGTTGGTCGTCAAATAGGACTTCAAGAAGAGCAACAGTCAGGGGACAAGAAGTCCCTCCTCTTTAATGGGAGAGGTTCCCTTATTCAAAAATGAACCTATTTACACATATACAGAGCATGATTTTCTTGTGGAACTTGGATATTATGAAAGTGTTTTCTATAAGAATTATCAATCACAAAAGGACTGAGGAATGAGAATGCGAGAACGAGCAGAAAGGCACCATTCAGAATTATAGATGACAGAGTAATTCCTTATGCATGCGAGGGTACAGTGAATTGGAATAAGATCATTTGTATCATATTAATAAGATGAAATTTGAAAAGACACAAAGTTCTGTAAATAACATCTGTAAGAATACAAAGCTTCTCAGCATAATACAAACAAATGATCTAACAAGATTAAATGAATAGCTTGGGAATAAAGGAAACCAGATAGACAAAGAATGAAAATCCTTCTGTATTGATTTCTTCAAGATTATTTACACCTTTAGAAATAAGCCAAGTTCTTCCTTTTTTAAAATGGCGAGGGGAGGCCATTATATAGTTTACAAATCAGTTACTCTCGGTAACTACTTCTTTTAACTAATGATTAGTTAAAGGGTTGCAAATCACAATACCCCAACTAATTACAACAAATCTGAGAGAAAGAAGGGGAAGAGAAGAGAAGAATTAGGAGAAGAAGACAGGTGCTTATGACTTGGAGGGACCCACCGACTTTAAGATCCGCTGTCTGAATCTCTTCAATGCCTCTGCTATGTATTGCCACGTGGGACTGATGTGTTGGTGGTGGCATCTAACTTGGCAATGAGTTCTCCATGCACGTTCGTTAGTTAGCTTGAGTCGGGACTGAAATGAGCTCCGCAAGTGAGTACTGTGTCTACACATTGTACTGAAATTGGGAAGCCACCGGTGAATGCCAAGCCACTGTCATGAATCATCTGTGCCATAGCTGAAGGGTTTGCATCTGTCATCCTTGCCCAAAAATCCCCAAAATCAAGGTGGTGAACTTCACTGTCCCCGATATCGGGAATGATAGACTCGAGTGGTGAAACTTGTTCCTGCCCCTGGAATTTTATCTTCATGTTGATAGTAACTCGGAGAGCAAAGCTACAAGCTAGACTTGGGATGGAATCGCAAGGGGAATGGATACGCGTGCAGAAATTTTGGTTGCAAAGGTTTGAGAAATAGATAGCATGAAAGCAATGTGCAAAAACACATAGGGGGTAGTTCATTTGAAAAGCAAGATATTCAGGTAGAGTGGGAAAAATTAGCACGAATGGCACTTGGTTCATTTGGGACACGAGGGACGCAAAAGCGCGAAGTACACGGTTCGGCTGATTCAGGTGATGTAGGGAAAAGACGCACAAATGCTTTTGGGACATGCGGGATGAAAGTACGTGGAAGACGTGAATCGGCTGAATCAGGCAAAAAGGGAACAACGGGTCTGGGTGAAATTGGGACATGTGGGACGAAAGTACGCAAAATACGTGAATCGGCCGAATCGGGTGAAAAGGGAACAACCAGTCCGGGTGAACTTGGGACATGTGGGACAAAAAGTTCCGATGGTCCCGAAAATAACGGACTTTAGGTAAACTGGTCGATCGGGGAACAGAGAGCCCAAGTGAACCTGGGATATGCGGGACAAAAATGTCCGACCAGCCCGAAAAACACACAAAATGACCCAAAAAATGTAGATTTTCCCAATTTCTTGACTTTTCACATTATCAGGACAACAGAAAAGACACTTAACCTCAAAATTTTAATTTTTAACTTCTTAAAAGAAGGGGAATTTTGAGTGGACAACAGCTGGCTCCTTCTGGGGATGACTTGGCATAAATTCAAAGAATGAGACAAGGCAAGAATTTAGGCAAACTCAGGGAAGTAGACCAGTACCTTATCCATTGGGCCACAGAGTCAAAGAGCAAACCAATACAGAAGACAACACTGCAAACAACACACAAAAACAAGGGAAGGAAAGGAGGACACACACTATACAGAATATACACAGGACTTCCTAATCACCTACGACTTGAACAATTTCAGGTACTACCCACTATAAGGAAGTGGGAGAGAAGAACCATCCATATAATCAAGGTAAAAATAATTCTCACCAGCGAAGTGTCTGATCTTGAAAGGTCCGAGCCAAAGGGAATCAAACTTGCCATGGCTGCCACGAGGTTCATGCCTTTTATCCCACAACAAAATAGTGTCTCCAATTTTGAAATCCCTGAACCTGGCTTTCTTATCAAACAAGACCTTTACTTTCTGTTGGTGAGTAGATATCCTATCAGTAACTTTTAATCTGTCCTCATTCAATTTGTGAAGATACATGATTCTCTTATCCAAAGAATCATTGAAACTGGTATCTTCAATGGCCTTCATTAAATGCAGAGCTGGAAGCTCCACTGTAACTGGAAATTGGGCCTCCACTCCGTATACTACCTAAAAAGGAGACATCCCAATGGCTCTCTTAGGTGTGATCCTATCTGCCCAAAGAGCATCATAGAGTTTCTTGTGCCAATTCCGTTGGGATTCATTGACTAATTTCCTTATTATGGCCACCAAATTTTTATTTGTTGATTCTGCTTGTCCATTTCCCTGAGGATATTAATCTAAGGAGTGAGCTAGGGAGATGCCATATCCATAGCAAAAATCTAGCATCTCAGTTGAAGAAAAGTTTGAAGCATTATCTGTCACAATCTTGTTTGGCACACCATACCTTACCAAGATGTTTTCTTTGATAAAACTGCATACTACTTCTAAAGTAGTACTCTTTATTGGAATGGCTTCTACCCATTTGGTGAAATAATATGTGGCAGTTAATACGTGGGTATGACCAGCACTAGAAGAGGGATTAAGTGTTCCAATGAAATCTAAACCCCATTGCTGAAAAGGTTCTTCGATCACAACTGGTTTAAGGGGCAAGGAGGCCAATTTGGGTCTACCCACGAAAGTCTGACAAGCCTCACATTTATCAACCCATTTTGATGCATACTTGAACAAGGTAGGCCATTAATATCCTCCACGAAGTATTTTATGAGCAGTGATAGTTGATGAGTAGTGCCCTCCACATGCCTGATCGTGAAAAGCTAAGAGTTGCTTCTTCTGCTACTCCTTGTCCACACATTTCAAAAACCTTCCATCTAACCCACGTTTAAACAAGGCGTTTTCCCACAACACATATTGGGTTGACCTTAGTTTAACAACTGTCTTCTCTTTGGCAATCAAATGAGAGGAGCATTCTCCATAGGTGAGAAAGTGAGTGATATCAACATATCATTCATCAACTGAGCTAAGAAACAGAACGATAGGAAGACCAACTTTATCCTCCAGTAACTCATGTCTATCTCCTTCAGCGATGAGTTCACACAGGCCTTTTCCATAGACGAGCTTGGTTGGTTTGATGTCAATATCATATTCTTGAACCTTGGCCACCCAGTTCCCTCTCTTGGATCTAAATTCCTGCTGTGTGAGAATTGACTTGATAGTTGTATCCGGTACCAACACCGTGGAGTGAGAGTTAAGAATGTAAAAACGAAACTGCTTGATAGCTTTAACCACTGCAAAAGCATGTTTTTCCATTATGGTGTATTTTAACTCATGATTTTTTAGAATATAGCTCATAAATGCAATTTGGAGTTCATGCTCATTAGAATCTTCCTGAGTCAAAACAGCAGCTAAGGTGTTATCTGTGGCGTAGCAATAGATAATGAAATCTTTGTTGAAATCTGGGCATGCTAAAACAGGAGTTTTAGCAATGGCCCTTTTAATACCTTCAAAGGATTCTTTCCCTTCAGGAGACCAACCAAACATTTTTTTTCCTTTCATCATTTGGGAGATATTCAAAGTTAGCTATGCAAAATCAGGGATGAACCTTCTCAAAAAGTTGATCTTACCAAAGAAAGAGTGCACTCCCTTTTTGCTGGTTGGAAGAGGAATTTGCTGAATAGCTTGAACTCACTCAGGATCGATTTTTATACCATCTTTGGAGACAACATGCCCCAATAATTTCCCCTCCATGACACAAAAAATAGATTTCTTAGGATTCAAAGAGATCCCATGTTCTCTACATCTTAGCAGAACTGTCTCTAGATGCTGGAAATGATCCGCCCTTGTTTTAGAAAATACAGTCAAGTCATCAAGGTATACGATGATACACTTTCCTTTCAAACTTCCAAAGGCCAAATCCATAGCCCTCTGAATAGTGGCACCGGCATTGATGAGCCCAAAAGGCATCCTTTTGTAAGCAAAGGTACCCTAAGGGGTAGTGAAAGCTGTTTTGTGTTGGTCTGTGGTATTAACTTCTACCTGGTTATATCCTGAGAATCCATCAAGCATAGACAACATTTCGGATCCCGTTACTGCTTGCAAGACCTGATCCATCATAGGTAAGGGATAATTATCTTTCAAGGAAGCTTGATTTAGATTCCTGAAGTCAACACAGATACGAATCTCACCATTTTTCTTTCTAACAGGCACAATATTGGCAATCCATGTTGAATGATGGATAGGAAAAATGATTTTGGCTTTCAACAACTTCTGTATTTCTTAAAAAATGGTGTCAGCTATTTTAGGATTATATTACCTCTGCTTCTGTTTTAAAGGATTAATCCCAGGTTTGAGAGGGATAAAATGTTGCATCTCCTTTGGTTGGAAAGCTTTTAAATCTTCATAGGAATAAGCAAGAACATCCTTATAATTGTTCAAAAGACTCATTACCTTCTTATTTTCTTCTGAGGTGCAACATTTTCCAATGTTCATGAGTTTAGGATCAGTAGAACTCCCAATATTGATTTTGTCATATTCGGCTGATTGTTGGGGTCTAGTAGAAGCTCTAAACTTTACATACCTGTCGTGTTTGTCAAACAGTTTTTCTAAACTCACCAATCCTTTTGGAATATTGTTTCCTTTGAGTTTGATACATCCATCCTAATCCAATTTTTCTTCTTGGGTGGCTTCCTCGTTAAAGGGCACACTTTCACGAGGCAAATTATTGCTTCCTTCAAAGTACAACTGTTCAAAATTATCCTTGAGTTCTAAGAAAGAAAGCAAGTGTTGATCGTTATTGAAAACTTGCCAGTTACTTGTATTATTAGGTACACTGGGTCTATGGATCATCTCGATGGTGAACTTATCTTGAGAAAAGTCAGGATGAGGTATAAGCAATGACCCTGAGACTACTAGAGAATCAACCCTAGTATTCTTCTCCCTAGGCACTACTTTGATGGAGAAAGTGCATCAAGAAATTCAATGGAGTCCCAAACCTGATTCCTGTAATGTTTCAACCTTCCATTCTTTACCTGGAAGAGGTTTCTAACTTGTTTAACGATCAATTCCACATCCCCACAAGCTAGAAGATTCTTCTCACCTTGTTCTTTTTCCACCTAGAGTCCAAGAATGAGAGCTTCATACTCTGTAATGTATTATTGGTATTTTCAAATTGCAACTTGAATGAGAAAGGATGAATGCGTCCTTCAGGCGACACCAATATGACACCAGCCTCTAGAACTAGCCGAAGAACAACTTCCATCAAACTCTAATATCCAAACACCATTAGGATCTTTAGGTGACACTTTGGGGAGTTGGATTTCTTCTAGAGACATAATCATGTAGTTTCCATGCCCCATATCCTCATAGAGTATTTGTGATTTGGGATCATCCGTTTTTTGTACAATATACTCAGACTGCATCTCAGGCAACAACTTCTTCATTTTCCCATTAATAGGTATGAGGACCATGTGACCAATCCATTTGAATTTCTCCACCCACATCCTTACAGAATTTCTTGCTTAGCAACATCCCATATGAAAGGAGGAATATCTGATACTAAGATAGTAGCCAAAACCTTCTTCTCAGGCAAAGTATCAAAAGCCACGTTGTGCGGCCTTAATCCTTCCGACCAAGGGCACTTCCTTACTCTCCATGGAATAACAAGATCCATAAGTACGTGTGAGAGTTCAGCCTAAGGCGATGAGCTACTTTGGCAGGCATTACAATTATCTGATGGCTCTTGAGTCTATGACACAATTACTGAGCCTATGGCCAGCTATAAGGAGTGTTACATAAAATGGTTTGATTTTGTCATTGGGTGAGGTGACAGCAGCTACCAGATTAGGCTGTGGTGCAGCAGGAGGAGTGGGTAGAAAGGCCTTTAGAGGTAATTTTAGAATGGGAATTGACAAAGTGAATCATTTTAGCAAAATCCTTGGGATGGGTTTGATAATATTCAGCCTCTGAGATTTGAACCTTAGTCTTTTTTAGGTGATCAATAATATCAAAAGACCCAGAAGGTGGACGGGTTATCATCACTTGAGATCCTAGGTTTATCAATTTTAGAGGAAAAAGAAGTAACTTTAGTAGCAGAATTGACAGGACTTACCTTTGGTGTAGATGAAGTGGGGATTGGAGATCCTCTTTTTGCAATTATAGGGATAGTTGTCGACTGCTCCTTATATTTCTAGGTGGGCTGCATCACTTTCTCCCTCTGATTTGTCTACTCTCGAGTCATGAAAGCGTATGATTAGCTATTCATGTCTGCTACTACTTCGTCATAATCATCCCCTTCATCAATGCCTTCAGTGGTGAAGAAATTAACTCGAGATCCCTCAAGTTCATCTATTTCATCATCAACCTCTTCAACAAATTCCTCACAATCTTCATTAGCCTCCTCATCCTCTGGTTCTTCAACTTCACAGGTTGCATTGATAGGAACTTTAATAGGAGGTCCTTCAAGCACTAGCCTTGTTTGAGAAGCAGGAAAATGATTTCTGGGCTGAAAATTCCTCCTTGGAACATCTGCATAGGGAGCATGCTGAGCCAATTGTTTCTTAATGGCGATGAGATCATTTGCAAGTTTTTGTACCAATGGATCAGTATGAGGTCCAGGAGTAGAAGAGGAGGAAGAAGCAGACTTAGATTTAGAAGGGTCTCTCCTCAACTTCCCTGACATGATTAAATCATCTTTAACACTAACAGCAAGAGTTTGATCCTCAGTCACTATTGCGAGATTAGCCCTTCTTAGTGCATAACTAACTTCAGGCAATTGGGCATTTAGAAAGAAGCATTTTTGAATTTGATCTACAGGTTGAGTATTTGGTGGAATTTTGTTAATCAACCTGTAGAATCGAGCCACAAATTCTCTCATGGGCTCTTGTGATTCCTTCTTTATTTGAGAAATTTGGGCTAGCAAAGCATGCACATCTTCCGCCGGTTTGAAACGGTTTTCAAACCTAGTTCTCATTGTGTTCCAGCTAGTGATAGCTCCAACCGAAAGGTGATAGAACCAATCAGCAGCATTATCTTGTAAAGTCTCAACAAAAATCCTTACGGAGACGTCTTCATGTTCAACTCCCAGAACTCCGCATGCAACTATGAAGGCTGCGATGTGTTCATCAGGATGTACTTTACCATCGCCCTTGAATTTGGGAAATTTCTTCCGATTACCTCTGGGTAACTCATGCAAAGGCTGAGGAAGGGCAAGAGGCCCAACATGATGGCCCCAAGGCAATGGTACCACCATTCTTGGAAAAATGGCTTGAAGAGGAACTAAAACACCAACAAGAATCAAATCTCGAAGATTAGGACTGATTTTCTCTGAAGGAATACCACTCATAGGGATTCTATCTTGGACAGGAGGAGTGCTTGTTGAATGAGCCTCTCTATTTCTTCTTGTTGAAGGAAGAGGAAAACCCTGCTGTTCCAAAAGTTGAAACTGAGAATCTTCAATACCAAGGGCTCTTCTCCCTCGAGTAAAACATGGAGTCGTTAGATCAAAAGATGATCACTAAAAGATTATAGAACTGGAATATGATTCCCCAGTGGAGTCACAAAAAACTATTGGTCATCAAATAGGACTTCAAGAAGAGCAACAGTCAGGGGACAAGAAGTCCCTCCTCTTTAATGGGAGAGGTTCCCTTATTCAGAAATGAACCTATTTACACATATGCAAAGCATGATTTTCTTATGGAACTTGGATATTATGAAAGTGTTTTCTATAAGGATTATCAATCACAAAAGGACTGAGGAATGAGAATGCGAGAACGAGCAGAAAGGCACCATTCAGAATTATAGATGACAGAGTAATTCCTTATGCATGCGAGGGTATAGTGAATTGGAATAAGATCATTTGTATCGTATTAATAAGATGAAATTTGAAAAGACACAAAGTTCTGTAAATAACATCTGCAAGAATACAAAGCTTCTTAGCATAATACAAACAAATGATCTAACAAGATTAAATGAATAGCTTGGGAATAAAGGAAACCAGATAGACAAAGAATGAAAATCCTTTTATATTGATTTATTCAAGATTATTTACACTTTCAGAAATAAGCCAAGTTCTTCCTTTTTTAAAATGGCGAGGGGAGGCCATTATATAGTATACAAATCAGTTACTCTCGGTAACTACTTCTTTTAACTAATGATTAGTTAAAGGGTTGCAAATCGCAATACCCCAACTAATTACAAAAAATCCGAGAGAAAGAAGGGGAAGATAAGAGAAGAATTAGGAGAAGAAGACATGTGCTTATGACTGGGATGGACCCACCAAATTTAAGATCCGATATCTCAATCTCTTCAACGCCTCTGCTATGTCTCTGCCACGTGGGACTAATGTGTTGGCGGTGGCATCTAACTTGGCAATGATTTCTCCATGCACATTCGTTAATTCACTTGAGTCGGGACTGAAATGAGCTCCGCAAGTGAGTACTGTGTCTGCACATTGTACTAAAATTAGGAAGCCACTGGCGAATGCCAAGCCACTATCATGAATCATCTATGTCATAGCTGAAGGGTTTGCATCTGTCATCCTTGCCCCAAAATCCCCAAAATCAAGGTGGCAAACTTCACTGTCCCTGATATCGGGAATGGCAGACTCGAGTGGTGAAACTTGTTCCTACCCCTGGAATTTTACCTTCATGTTGATAGTAACTCGGAGAGAAAAGTTGCAAGCTAGACTTGGGATGGAATCGCAAGGGGAATGGATACGCGTGCAGAAATTTTGGTTGCAAAGGTTTGAGCAATAGATAGCATGAAAGTAGTGTGCAAAAATGCATAGGGGGTAGTTCATTTGAAAAGCAAGATATTCTGGTAGAGCGGGAAAAATTAGCACAAATGGCACTTGGTTCATTTGGGACATGAGGGATGCGAAAGCATGAAGTACGCGGTTCGGCTGATTTGGGTGATGCGGGGAAAAGATGCACAAATGCTTTTGGGACATGCAGGATGAAAGTACGTGGAATACTCGAATCAGCCGAATCGGGTGAAGGGAACAACGGGTCCGGGTGAACTTGGGACATGTGGGACGAAAGTATGTGGAATACGTGAATCGGCCAAATCGGGTGAAAAGGGAACAACCGGTCTGGGTGAACTTGGGACATGTGGGACAAAAAGTTCCAACGGGCCCAAAAAGAATAGACTTCGGGTAAACCGGCCGATCGGGGAATAGAGAGCCCAAGTGAACCTGGGACACGCGGGAAAAAAATGTCCGAATGGCCCGAAAAACACACAAAATGACCCAAAAAATGTAGATTTTCCTAATTTATTGACTTTTCACATTATCAGGACAACAAAAAAGACACTTAACCTCAAAATTTTAATTTTCAACTTCTTAAAAGCAGGGGAGTTTTGAGTGGACAACACATATATGTTTTATTTCTAATGTATTGCAGGTATAGAGCAGCTTCGGAAACATTCAGTAGTCTTCTACTACAACCCCTTTTGTTTATAGGTTTCCATTTTCATCTTGTCATCCTCGATTTTATACCTTTCTGATAAAGTTTCCACTGACCCCCCTAGTCACTGTCGACCAAGGCCATGTCTATCCAAAAACCTATCTAAATTCTCATTTACTATCCTTTATCATACTTCTCTACCTTTGGTTCTCTTTTGTAGATCCTTTTACAACAGTTATAGGCCCTCATTAGTTTCCAGATCACTCTCAGACATTGCAGGTCTGCATATTTCTTTTACAGGTTCAGATCCATCCTCCCAGGTCACCGTAGACCTACATGTGTTTAGTCTGGGTCACTGTTGACCCAAACTAGGTAACCATTTATTCACAGTTATTATAATCTAATCAACTTTATATCAATTTATGTCATTTTTCAGATTCAGTACTACATCTATTTTTTTACATGCTCTTGTTGTTTTTATTTTATTTTATCTAAACAAATAGGGGTTGACATCCACCAAGGAAATCAAAAGCTTCTTGGGTCCTCTTAGTTGGGAATCCCCCGTGTTTGTCTATCTAATCAAAATCATTTTCAGTATCTTTACAGGTCTATCAATAAGAAAAACCAATCATCCATCCTTACACTTGTATCATCACACTTATGAGGTAGCATAAACCCTCTTTCATTTTTGATTTGCTAATTTATTTAGTAGCTAGAGGATTGACTTCATTACAAATAAGAAACTTAGATAAAATTAGTGGCATGCCCAATGGGTCACCCTTTAGTTGGACTCTTTATTTTCTATTTTCTACTAACACTGCAGTGTGAGGCTCCGCTTTATCGCTTTCTCATGTTGTCTTTGCCACTTGGATCACTCATCACCCAAAAGTGCAGATAAATAGGAAAATAGCTATCCAGGTATTCATCTTTTCCATATTTTCTCCTTTTTCATTGTACTTCTCATTCTTGTCTGTGTTCTCATATAAAATAACACTTTGTTTTGGATTAAAAATAACCCTTCTTTTATGCATCCTTCTTGCTCATATAGTCTAAGTATGGGTTCAATCTTTTGCATCTCATATTTATCACACACAACCAAAACCTCACGAATCAATTAACACATCAAAACAATTCCTTTTCATGGTAGACTGATTAGGATTTGATCACCCAGCAGGAAGCCACTTCAAACATTTCCCAACTATAACCTACCTAAGTTCAAACATAGTTTGTCTTATACTAGGTCCTTCGATACCCATCCTATTTTTTCACGCTTTCTTAATCAAAACATAAAAAGGAATTGTTTTCTTGTTTTTTCTTTTTAATAATGGAACCAAAATTTTCCCCGAGCAGTTCTCAGCGGTCCACCATGACCCCATCCATACCATTGGTTTCTTCTAGGTCTTCCTCTAGCCCCATCTATGATTATCTCCACAGCAGGCCCCCTGCTTCTCGATCACATCAACCAATAGCCCCGGTTTTATCCCTATCACCTTACACCATTTCTTCTTCTACCCCATCATATTTTTCAAAATTACATCATGCCCTTCTTGGGTCATCTAACATAGCCATACCCACTTCACTTATGGATGTTCCTAACGAGAACCCTATCCACAAATTCCTCCTCCGTCGATATCAATCAACATATTCTATTTCAAATTATGACATCTCCCCTTTATCTGACATGCCTGTCTCACCTGAGGAAATCCCTTATGAGCCTTCTGTATCATATCTTCCCATTCTTTCCTCATCCCCATCATCTTACCATGATCCTACTTATCACCATGCTCTGAAATCCCCCTAAGCAATCCCATCTTCATCATGTGACATATTCAAATAGCCATTTCCTAATCCCCCACTAACAAGTTCATCTTCACCTTTTTCATCACATAAATTTAAGCCATGCTCAATCAACACCATACATCAAATTCCTCCCTCCACATCTATTTTATCCACTTCCTCATATATTCCCATCCTATATATTGTGCCCTTGGCCCTTTTAAACATTATTCTCATGTCCATCATATCCAAAGTTACCCTATCTACCTCCCTTACTTCTACCACTTCTCTTATGTCCACATCCAGTCCTAATCTTACCACATATGCATTATCCTTAGCTACACCTGCCTCTACATCCAAACTTTTCACTACACTTACATTGACATCATTATCACAGATTTCTCTACCCATTACCCTATAGCCTAACACCATACTGACCTCGACATATCTACCACCTATCTCCTCTCTTATGAATACCCCACTTACCTTGTCTCCCCCATCTGCACCTAGTGTCTAGAAATATGTCATTACCACATCCACATCTATTATCACACCAGTCAAATCTCCTCAATCCACCTATATGCCTTTTAAGGAACCCAAAAAAAACATAGTTGACACTCATGCCTCTTCCATCCCTACCTCAACCCATATGCCATCTACACCATCTCACATAGACCTCATTAACCACATCATCCAAACACATCTCATTATTTCCACACCCATATCTATCCCATCTCCAACAATCATCCCTACTCCTCTATCTACATCTATTCCATATTTTCCAGTCATACCATCTTTATAATCTATATCGTTTCCACTTTTCATGCTTCTACCTGCACCTACCGCATCAACCATCATGACCATATCCCCATATACACCACCTACATAATTCGAGTAATATTGAAGAGCATTTCAACTCGCATCCACCATAGGTGATCCTCCTATTTCATCCACGCAACCTGACATTCCCACATCAAACCAATTCCCATCCTCCTTAGAACAAATCATGCCAAAATTACTCCCACCATCTACTATAACATCACCTTCTAATCCGCCTATTGAAATCATTTTCATCCATACCAAGGAAATTAATCACCCATCCAAATCCAAAAACCTTAGCATCCTTCCATAATGATCCCTTAAGTGCCCTCATAAGAAGATAAAAATTCCTCCAATCAAGACCAAATCTACATCCTCAATCTTGAGGCCACATCCATCCATCTTAGGACCCCCTCCCCTATCACGACCATTCAACCAATCTAAATCCAAATAGTCTAATTCCTTCCTAGGAACAATGCCCTCATAGAAAATACATCCAATTTTCCAACCACCCAAGCCTAAATCATCCATCGCTACTTCTTCTTTTAGACCACTTAGACCCCAACACAATCCACCTTCATCCTCCCCATCCACACCATGTCACAGGACCTCTCCTGGTACATATATCCAATCATATGCAGAGGTCCTCCAACATCTACTTAATACTTCTACCATCCCACTCCCACCTATCAGGTCCTTTGACCCAAGCCATATGAAGTCCTTATGGTTTAATTCCCAATGCATCTATACCTATCATCGTACTCTGGGTCATGACACTGAGCATTGTAAGGCCCTTTAAACCATTGTCCATGATCTTATTGAGTGAGAGGATCTCCTTGACAAGTATCCTTCTCCATCTACCACCTCATCCATAGCCCATATGACTCCTCTTATCACTCCTCCATCCATTCCTCCTCTTCATCTACCCACATCATCTTCTGTTATCCTTCCTCCATATGTTATTCCTCTTGACAAGGGTCCTCCTTTAATCATTGATGCTATTTTCCTTACTACACCGTCCTATTGATATCCATTTCATATCTTCTAACATCCACTATCCTATCCACATCCCTTTCGATGGGGAAGCATATTCATCCCCCGTTATTGATCCTTTAGTATCTTTCTTCTTGTCTTCATCGATTCATCCTCCCACGCTAGGGGGACTTATTTCTAGGACTTGTATGCTCACATATTAGTTCCTTTCCTTATTCAACATCATCTTATCTCATCTATCTCAGTTTATCCAATCGTACCATTTATCTTCTCCTCCTATGACCATTTTTGTGGCCATTTATGTGTTTCTCTTTGGAAACACCATGACTTTGTCTAAAATCCGTTGTTAAGGCACATACTTCTTAATTCATATTTGATTCATCCCATCTGACCACCCATTCATCTTAGATGCTTATCTTTCACTCTCTTAATGAGTAGCACTTATTCTTATTTTCACTCATTTATCTCATCCCTTCTCTCTAATACAATGTTAACATCAGTGGCCTCGTAGCTTTATCAAAATGATACCATTCTAGAAAGGAGCCAACGTAAAAATTTTCCCCTAACTGGATCAGACCATACATTATTATGCACAAGTATGACTTGGGAGCCTATCATTTGGCATCCCTTGATGGTAAACCAAAAGTGGAAGTGCTTAACGGATTGCACTTACGACCATTCTATTGTTAGCACATTTACTAATGTGCCCTTAGTCATATCCTTGGATCATTCCTCTATGTTAGCCCTTTCCATCTCTCATTGTGATGATTTGGAGCTATGTGGTCTTTCGTCACTTCCTAGATGTGACCTTAAATATGGGCACTAAAGCTCTGTGAGTAGCATATTATTTATGGATAGGTTTTCCCCTTTAGTGAGAACCTTGTGATCATTACGTCCATCACCCTCTCATTCACCTATTAGAACAATGCAACGGTGTCCAGGGGTGTCTCTTGTACATCATTATCCCCTCCTATGTGGTCTACTTAGCTAGTCCCAGCTCTTCCCCATTTAAAATCAAATTTATCAAAAACATACTAATCCCTCAAAGGAAAATTGTTCATGCAAAAAATAAAAAAAAAATCAAAAGCATGATATCAAAATCAAAATCGAAAAACATAGACCGATCCCTTGAAGGATAGCTATCATTTATTCGTGCCATCTATATATATTGTAAAAATTATACCATACCCTCAAAGGATGGCTACTCCTTATGGCATTTGAAGGCTTCCCACATTGATCAACCTTCCATTTTATCAGCATCTTAAGAAATCTTCCCGCAATGATTAATTTTATTCTAGCAGACTTCATGCATGTATCAGTTTGCTCTTTCCCCTTTCTAGAGATGGGGCATAGTTTTAGGGAACACCACTTTTGGATAAACCCCTTTCCTCTATACAAGGTACATCTCAAACCCATTTTGTCATGTCAACATTAGACGTATGGGATGTTCTCATCCATTTCTTCCTTATGATCTTTGAAATGACTAACTATCGTTGGTTATTTGCTAACATCTACTTTTGTCACATGTGCCTTGTGTTACCTAGATCCTCTTCTTGTTTACCTCCAATGCAGTTGGAGGCATCTTCTCTTTGTATGTTCCTCACTATAACGTAGTTATATTTGCAGTTATAGGTTTTCACCATTACGAGCCATTTTAAACCTATCACATCTATCTTTCAACGCATCTTTCTTCATCTTGATCACCTATAAGATACCTATCTATCTTACAACACATTTATTCTTACTTACATCCATCGTTCATCACATCCATTTTCATCACATATTGCCCATATACATTCCAATTGTCAACTTTAAACATAAAATATATAGTCCTCATAGACACTTGTAGTTTGATCAAAGCACTATTATTCTTAATATTGTACTAACTATCCTCATCCTCACAAATTGACGAAACATTATCAATTAGGTCTATCTATCTTTTTATGACATCCTTTTGGTCGTATTCTTCTTATAACCAACTAATCAGGTTAATATAGCCTCTTATTAGTTAAACCATCTTCTAAACTCCTTCTAAACCGCTTCTACTAGCTTCCTAACCTATCAATCCATTTCATTGGATTGATTAGACCCCTCAAAACCCTCTTAGAACCCTAATTTCTCACTGATTATGATTAATTATCCTAAACCTAGATTAACTAGCCTAAATCATGTTTAACCTCTTTTAAGCCCAGTCAAATCTTACTTTGACTCACTAAAAGTGATATTTGGCTTATTCATTTGTCCCACATGCACCCAAATCATTTCATTTATGAAATTAGAAACCTATAAATACCCCACTACCCCTAGACCCTTTCTAAGAACACTCCCCCTCTCTAGGATAAACTATAGTATTATTGTTTAGGATTAGGATCTCTTTTCATTTGTTTATTGAGATATTTTCTTTTCTAGTTGCACTACACACACCCAATATTTGAGTAAATGGGAAGAATCATTGGCCTAGAAGCCATTAATGGTGAGCTCTCTTTCTCATAAATCACAAACTGATTGCTAAGAGTCTTTAATAGGTTGATTTTTCATTATTTTTCATGGGAAAGAGAGATATCTAGATATGCTAGGTTTTGAATGTTTATTTCAAGTTTATATATGCATGCAAAGACATAGTTTCTTACTTATCTCTAATATGATGGTCCATCATTGACTTGTTGTTTAAAGATTTTAGGGCTTCTTTAGTGTTCTTGCTCCATTTTCATAGCTTTTACAACTTATTCTTGTTCACATTTGGCACGCCCAGTGGGACTTACTCCATAGTCCTTTAGAAGTTGTTTTTGAGATTTTATTTGCCATATCTAACCATTTTTCATGCTTTTAGGGTTAAATAGCTTGTTTTCAAATAGATTTCTAATTTTAATTAGGCTAAATATCCCTTTTGCATGAATTTTTAATGGGTTAAACCCAGAAACAATTTTTAATGGTGAAAAACTAACTTGTTTACTTTTTTGAAATTTCCATTTCTGTGGTTTTTTTTTTGTTTTATAGGGGTATGCATAGGCATCCTGAACCAAAGTGTATCCATCAAGATGGCCGTGTATCTATCAGTCTGATCACATACCCGTCTACTTACATTTTGAATGTCAGTGTATTTTATAAAGGGATGTGTACCCGTCATTAACCAAGCATACTCATCGACTAGCACTCGTACCCGCCTCTCAGGATGCGTAGGCATTTTCTGGATACTGTGTTGACTGCACATTTTACCCTAACCAGCGTATCCTTTTATTTAGGATGTGTATTTGCTAAAACCCACGTGTACCTATTATTCTATCCGCGTAGGCATACGAACACACAATTATTTTCTATAGCCAGGAGTATCTACCATTTTGGATGTGTATCCATCGAGTGGGGTGTGTATCTATCATTCTGGGTGCATAGGCATCACTATCAAAAATCAAAATTTTGTTGAAGGGGTTCTAAAAATCAACTTCTCTAGGCTTTTTTCTTGACAACTTGCAGGTTTCTAACAATGGTTTGAAAGGCTCTATTAATCTTATCTCTAGCCTAAAACTTGATTAAGTGTTCACATTTTTCAGTTTGATAGGGGTTTTTTGAAGCATGTGTATGCTCTTCCCTCACACCTTTTAGGTGATCTTGGGAACCAAAAATGCTTCAAAATACCTTCTCTTTGCTTTCAAAAAACACTTTAATTTAAAGTTTTCTAAACAGATTTAAATTTTCAAAGTTGACTAAAAAGAACTTTGTTTTCACAATTTACATAAGTGTAGTTTCCATTTTCTTACCAAAGATTTGAGTGAGGATAAGTTTGTGGTGTATACTCTTTCCTTGCATCTTAGGATGATATGGGAAATCAAAAGCAATACCCTATCCTCTTTATATGATGTTATTATAAAACTACTAATTTTGGTGTAGGACCACAATCGCTTGTCAAAGAAAGGAGATTTAGAACACTAAAAATACTAATACATGTGTGATTATAGGTTACCAAATGGTGTGCTACGCAAGACCACACTAAGCTTTAAGAGATTAAAAAACACACCACATTCATCACACTGTATATGTAGGTTTCAGAAAAGAGTACGTCCCTATTTTCTTAACTAGAATGTAACCCCTTTGGCATAAAATCTTCAACTACAACAATGGGGGTGGTTCTAGGAACCCTAAATTAGTCCACCACTGAGTAACCTCATGGATGAAATAGGAAGTGCTCCGCACACCCACTTGACTAGTTTTTACATTGTGAGTTAGAGTCAAATTTATCTGTATAGAGACCCTAGTGAGAACACACATGAACGCATTAATTACTCATCATGGTCAAAGAGGGTAAAGTAAATCTGAGATAATCCTTAGGAAACCTTGTAAAAGTGAGCTCGAAATAGATAAACTTGTGACACCTAGTTAAGTGAACTACTTAGGAAAGCCATATCTTCTTGAAGCCCAGTTTGTTAGTGCAAACCACCATGTCTTGTCAAACTCTCACGAAGTGATGACTTAATTGAACTCAAAACCTAGTATTTTGAACAAGGCAAAAAGTCCACTTAAGTTGAAGCTCAGTTTCACTCATCATGAAATTTACGACGTTTTACTTAGCTTAGTTTCTTTCTCACCTTAGGACGAGGTAAAACTCTACCCAATTAACGCTTAGTTCATTTCCACCCCATTTGATCTATACCTTTGCATTCTTGTTGCCCATTTGGGAAAAAAGAAGGCATCTTACGGGAGTGTTATCATATATTGTGTTCGCCACTTTTATGTCTATTTACGTTCATCGATGTTTTTGGCTAAGTTGTTAAATGCCTAAAGTGTGTGGGTACGTTATTATGTTTTTGCTAGCCACTTGGTCTTGATTTCGAGATCATCTTCATAGCTAGGTTCAGTTTCATCATTGTTTCCCCTTTGAGTTATTATTCCATCCACATTCTAGCCATATAATTATGACACTTACACTTTATTTTCATTTATGAGAACTTTGTCTAAGTTTCTATATTGTGTTGTTACTCTGCTCGCATGATTAATAGCTTCTTGTTATACTTGCATTTAGTTTTGATCCCAACAAAATTTAAATATTTTAAGAGTGTTGATATTGCATTGTTTATATCGTAATAACATCATCTCGATACTAATACCTCACTTATTATGAGCTTAGTTAATGTGTCGAGGTAGTGTTGTTACGCTATTCACATTTACAACTTCCATTGTCAAAAACTTAGATTTTGTTCGCATCTAAAGTGGTCGTAGTATATCTTGTGGAGAGATTGTGTCAATAAAAATTTAGTGCTTAGGTCTTGTTTATTATTTTCACTTTACCTAGGTGGTGATAGGGTATTGTCACTATCTATTTTACACCTATCTTTGGAACTATAACTTAGGGTATAGTGTTCTATAAATGATTTGATTGAATTTCTAGTAGGTTGGCATATTTGTTCCTAGTATACATTGAATATTCTTGTACTTAGTACAATTTGAGACAAAAGAGACCCTAAAAACAACTCACGCCAATTACACCTAGGTTTATTACAACTTGGATAAACACTTAGATGAAACCTAATGTCACACAGATTGGGCAATGCCAAGAATCATGAAGATGATGTCTAAACGAGATGAGCATGACTTAGAGGTAAATCCTTTTAGTTCAAAATTCCCATTCGGTGGTAATAACTTAGCAACTCTCTTTTCATAGGTAAAAGACATTGAACCATTAGTTGACCATAGTGGAGAGGATTTTGATTCATTTGAAGACCAATAAAAACCAGATCTATCTCGTTTTAATGAGATCCTATATTATAATAAAGACTAAGTACTCACAAGATTCCTCAAATTAGGAGCTATACTACCACAAGAATGTGAAGCAGAAATTAAAATCGTCAACCACAAAATGGAAGATCCACCACAACCTTCCCTCATTGACATGGAAAATCCTTTCAATGTAGGGTATGCTACCACTTCAAGTGCGCATGATAAAAATGTTGAGAGTGAATCATTAAAACCAATAAATAGTTTGAGGAGACCTTACTTTAAAGCTTTGCGTAAAGTCAAAATTGAACATGATCGTAAAGATTTGCCTCCTCCTAGATTTGATGATGAAGATGATCTCCTAACTGAAGAGGAGATCATTTAATGAAAAATATTAAAACTTAGTAAAAAACTAGTAGCCTTAGGTTCCACAAGTAGGAATACCCATAAAGATAGGCTTAAGGCTAAAAATGTGAATTTAAAATTGACACAACCTTCAGAATTGCTAAAATAAATAGACCAATATCCCCTACTAAAGAGAAACTCATCTAACAAGAGTTGTAATCCATTAAAAACACACTTAACACTCTACAAGAGAGTAACATAGGACATAACAAAAAATATTTATATGAAGAACTATATCCCTATCCCTTTGACAAGGACATGTTGCGACAACCATTTCCAAAACACTTTGATATCTCCAAATTTGAAAAATACAAAACTAAGGGTGATCCTTGTGATAACGTAAAAGAATTCTACATGGTTTTCCAGGAAGTCACTTACATTGATAATTTTCTAAATACATCTATTTCCTCATAACTTAGGGACACAAGTTTTAGAATGGTTTTTCAGCATACCTAAGGGATCAATCACGACATGGCCTGCACTAGCTAAAAATTTTGTGCATCACTACTCTTTCAACATGGAGAGTCATATCACCATGAACAACCTCTGCAATGCTAAAAAAAACCCAATGAGACATTTGCAGGATTCTTACAAAGATGATGAGGATTGGAAATTCGTTTCCCTTGTGTCCTTCTAGAAAAACAATTAGTAAGAATATTCATCCCTAACTTGAACCCAGAAATAGCCTTCCATTTATAGATGCACTGCGGCACTAACTTTGAATAATTTATTGAGAAAGGTAGTCAAATTGAGAAGATCTCATTGCAAAGGGGTCACTCAAACCCATTTTGAAGGATAAACACGAGTCAAAACCCATAGAAAAACCAAATTTCTTTTAAAAAACAAGAACGTCATTGGAGATGACATTATAGAATCCAAAATATTTCAGGCTATAAAGAGTGGTTCACTATTAAATATCTCACAAGGACCTCACCCGAATGCACCAACAAAATGTACATTTACACCTCTAATTGAGTTATTATCCGCTATACTTAAATAGTTAGACATTGGAAATAGGGTGCAATACCCAATTGTGATAGTACCATACCCGAATGATGCACCTAATCCAAGTTGGTTTAAGGAGCATGAATACTACAAATTTCATCGTGTCAAAGGACACAAGGCAGATAGATGCCTAAGGTTGTGACATTTCATACAAGACCTTATCAAATAAGGTAAGATTACAGTGGATTCACCATCTGAACAAGGTCCTAATGAATAGATGGGTATATTCAAAGAACCCTTTCGCAAGCATGAGGATAAAAATCACAAGAAGCTAGAACGTAGGCAAGCCTCTAATGACTATAGAACCACTGCCTACACCTACCCAAAATATTATAAACCATTTGGCTCCCTTACAGGTTGTATCCATTCATCTGATGAAAATGTGAACACCATTAGGATCTTATGAGATAGCTGTGTTGTAGGCATGTGATGTGCTCATTTGGTAATACCAGATCCTCTTCCCATTCCTCAGGAAGGCCAGTATAATTTGATACAACAATTGGAGAAAACCCCAGCTAGAATTTCAATACTAGATCTCCTTAAGATTTACACGGCTCATAAGAAAATACTGTATAAAACGCTTCAGATTTCAAGGGTATCCACATAAGTAGAGCCCGCACACCTTCAAGAAATGATTAAAAACCTTATGATCATATCTTCATTGATCGAAATACAATCATGTGCAATAACCTTGAGCATAAATTACCTTTATACATAGAGGTTGTTGTTACTCATCGTAAAATCAAAATATTCCTTATGGATGGTGGGTCTGGTTCAAATATTTACACATTGAAGTTGGTTAAGAAGCTAGGCCACTCAAAAGAAGATTTGGGTGCTAAAAATATTACCATCATGGCTTATGATAATGAGGAGTGAGAATCAATAGGAACTATATTAGTAAGAATTAGTAAGAATATTCATCCCCAACTTGAACCCAGAGATAGCCTTCCATTTACAGATGCACTGCGACACTAACTGTGAAGAAGTTATTGAGAAAGGTAGTCAAATTGAGAAGGATATCATTGCAAAGGGTTCACTCAAACCCATTTTTAAGGAAAAACATGAGTCAAAACCCATAGAAAAACCAAAGTTCTTTTAAAAAACAAGAACGTCGTTGGAGATGGAATCATAGACTCTAAAATATTCCAGGCTATACAGAGTGGTCTACTATTAAATCTCTCATAAGGACCTCTCCCGAATGCACCAACAAAATGTACATTTACACCTCTAACTGAGTTATTATCCGCTATAATTAAACAATTAGAGATCGTAAATAGGGTGCAATACCCAATCGTGATAGTACCATACCCGAACGATGAACCTAAGCCAGGTTGGTTTAAGGAGCATGAATACTGCAATTTTCATTATGTCAAAGGGCACAAGGCTAATAGATGCCTAAGGTTACGACATTTCATACAAGACCTTATCGAAGAAGGTAAGATTGTAGTGGATTCACCATCTGACTCAGGACAAGGTATTAATGAATAGATGGCTATATTTAAAGAACCATTTCGCAAGCATGAGGATAAAAATCACAAGAAACTAGATCAAGGGCAAGTATCTAATGACTATAGAACTGCAGCCTACACCTACCAAACAGACAATAAACCATTTGACTCCCTTATAGGTTGTATCCATTCATCTTATGAAAATGTGAACACCATTAGGATCTTATGAGATAGTTGTGTTATAGGCATGTGACGTGCTCATTTGGTAATACCATATCCTTTTCCTATTCCTTAGGAAGGCCAGTACAATTTGATACAACAGATGAAGAAAACCCCAGCTAGAATTTTAATACTAGATATCCTTAAGATTTCCATGGCTCATAAGAAAATACTGTATAAAACACTTCAGATTTCAGGGGTATCCATAGAAGTAGATCATGCACACCTTCAAGAAATGATTGCAAACCTTAATTCCAATGATCATATCTCCATTGATCAAAATACAATTGTGCGCAATAACCCCGAGCATAAATTACCCTTATACATAGAGGTTGTTGTTACTCATCACAAAATCAAAAAAGTCCTTGTGGATGGAAGCTTTGGTTCAAATATTTGCACATTAAAGTTGGTTAAGCAATGAGGCCACTCAAAAGAAGATTTGGGTGCTAAAACTATTACCATCACGGCCTATGATAATGAGGAGTGAGAATCAGTAAGAACTATAGTAGTTCCAATGGAAGTAGGACTGAGATATTATGATATGACATTCCATGTCTTTGACTTAGACTTGCCTTACAACATGCTCCTAGGATGACCATGGATTCATGCCACACAGGCCATTCCCTCTACCTTTCATCAGTGCATCAAATTGTGCCATGGGGGATAGAAAATCACCATCCCAGGTGATCCAGAACCATTCAAAAATTCTAGAGCATTGCACAATTTTTCTCATGTAGTATAAGAGTGTCCTTCATTAGATATAGTTATCCCATTACAAACAGAAGCTATGAGAGAACACATAGACCTAGATACACTTAGTCCATGTAATGATAACTTTATGACATTGGTCAATCCCTTCGCATGGTGGGAGGAAACATTTGCAAAGTATGGCTCAGGTGATCAATTCACTCTTCAACAGGCTTTGAGTATCAGATCTCTCAGTATCACTAAGGACACATGGTAAGCCATATTTTCAATTCAAGAGCACTCATGATAGATTCCTTGAACCACTTGAGAGGTTTAATCTTGGTGGTCTCCTATCTGAAGAGAATATGTTAGAAACACCTACTAGATTGATACCTGAGGGCACTATGGCATCATTTCATCAAGCTTTGCAATATGTCAAAGGAAACTGCATGTTGTATGTCATGGGATATAATGGATTTGGATGTGGCCTAAACCTACAAAGAAGATTGGAAATTGTTCCTATTCCTCAATTTAAATCAAACAAACATGGACTTTGTATCAGGGCTCATGATAATCCTCCTTCTGAGATAGAAACCATCCCCTCTGAACATGAGGATGGATTGTCTCATTCAGATAGTGATGTTGATTCCCAGTGTATCCTATACAAGGATCTTTCCTCCACTAACCTCTTTCCTAACTCAGACATCTTCACCTTATCTGGATCTGATCCCCAAGCCAATTGTCAAGTTACCCTTATATATCCTGAACTCATAAATTGGTATCGACAAGTTCACGTGCCAATTGATTTCTTTGAGAATGATGAGGAATTTTTAGAATTTATGGGACTCAAGGATAGTATTCCAAATGGGGATCATAACAAAGGTTTCTCTATCAAACTGAATAATTGCGCATACTTTGGAGAAGAACTAGACATGTGTGGACACTTGAATAAAAATATCGTAATGAAGGGAAAAAGTACTTCTAAAAATCTTCGCGGGAAAAATAAACATAATTCCCACAGTAAAAACCTCTTCGAGGCACTGGTGGACAACCAAAGTGAAGAAATCATTGAAAAAATAGTATACCCATTCAAAGATGATCCACCTATAGAGGTTGATCTCGCCCTTTCCTACACGGATGGAAGACACATCTAAAATGATCGTTGAAGAAACAATTAGTGTTAATATTAGTTTAGAAGAAGATCTTAGAATGATAAAGTTGGTAGCTTTGCTCTCGGCATAGGAACAAAATTTTTTTGTGGCATTGTTGTGAGAATATGCAAACATATTTGCATGGTCATACATAGATATGTCTAGTTTGGATCCAAAATTATTTGTACACAACCTTGTTTTGCACTCGAATGCCAAACCCATCAAGCAGAAGTTAAGAAAGATGCATCCAATGATTACACTACTTGTTAAAGAAGAGATGGAAAAGTTAATAGCAACAAATTTTATTAAACCCGTCGACTATTCAGATTGGATAACCAATAGAGTCCTAGTTCAAAATAATTCGGTCGGTATAAGAATATGCGTTGAATTTCCTGACATCAACAAAGCATGTCCCAAAGATGAATTACCCTTTCCCAACATTGAAATGATCATCGATTTGACTGCTAGTTATGAAATGTTATCCTTAATGGATGGATTTTTAGGTTATAACCAAATCAAGATTGTAGAGGAAGATCAACACAAGACTTCTTTCATCACCCCTCGAGGAAAATTTTGTTATAAGGTCATGCCTTTTGAACTCAAGAACTCTAGGGCTAGATATCAGCGTGTAATGACAGCCATCTTCCATGACATGATGAATGACATCATGGAGGATTATGTTGATGATATCTTAGAAAAATCTAAAACTAGAGGTGATAACCCTGAAGTGCTGAGACGAATATTCCAATGCCTCTAAGATTATAAGGTTTGTTTGAACCCCAGAAAGTGATTCTTTGGCATATTATTAGGAAATATCTTGGGCTTCATTGTTTCACAGAGAGGGATAGAGGTAGATCTTGCTAAGGTTGCAGCTATCATAGAGATGCCTCCATCAACGAACCTAAAACAACTAAAAAGTCTACAAGGGAAAATTCAGGCAATCCACTGATTTATTTCACAGCTTGCAAGAAGTTCCATCCTTTTACACATCTATTGAAGAAATATGTTACCTTCAACTGGGGAACATATTGTCAAAAGGCATTTACATTACTTAAGGAATATCTAATTAACTCGCTTGTACTCATGCTACCTATGCCAGGTGACCCATCCTTCTGTATATATCAGCCACTCAATCTACTATTGGTGCAATGCTTGTCAAGTAGGACCCTGGCCATAAAGAAAGGGTGGTTTATTACCTTAGCTGCACCTTAATTGCCTATGAGCTGAATTATTTACAGATTGAAAAAGCTTTCCTAGCAGTAGTCTTTACTTTCCAGAAACTATTTCATTACCTCCTTAACAACAAAACCAAGTTAATATCCAAATTTGACCCTCTCAAGTAACTTTTATCCAAATCCACCCTTATAAAACAAATGGCTAATTGGATCATTCTCCTTAGTGAATTTTACATTGATTTCATTAATCAGAAGTCCTTGAAAAGGATAGGTAAATGGTAGATCAGTTAGCAGAAGCTCCCCTTCCAGGAATGGAACCATTATGTCTGGATCTGCCAGATGCATCTATGATGTAAATCAAAGAATACATTGTGTGGAAATTACACTTTGACATGTCATTCACATTTCATGGATTAGGAGCAGGAGTGGAACTCATCACTCCCACAAGAGAAGTTATTCCACGAGCATTCCATTTGGGATTACCTTGTACAAATAACATTGCAGAGTATGAGGCACTCATTGCTTGTCTTAAGTTAGCTATCACCTATAATATCTTATAGCTTTGAGTCATTGGTGACTCTGAAATAATCATTAAAATTTTTTAATGATGAGTATAAGATCAAAGATGAAAAACTTGTTCCATACAAGAAATTGGTGGAGACCTTGAAAGAATACTTTGTACAGATTGTCTTTGAGAAATAGATGTAATGGCTACAATTGGGTCTCTACTAAAAATTCCACCTCAGGTGAAAAAAATTCCATTCTTTGTGGAGCACGTATGACTACCCACATATGATATGCCAAAATCTTGTTTGGCATGTGAAGTTGTTGGTCCATTCTCACACTGGTATGATTCCATATTTAATTATCTATAATATGGCATGTTTCACCCAAACATCACCCATACCAAGAAAAATACCCATATCCGTCGCATAGCCCGTTATACCCTCCTAGGAGGCACCCTCTATCATCGTGGCTATGACGGGAATCTACTACATTGTATGGATGTTACTAAGTCAGTCCACGCTATTAAAGAAGTATATAGTGGTATTTGTGGAGCACATACTAGTGACATGATGCTAGCTAAGAAAATCTTGAGAGTAGGCTACTATTGGCCTACCACGGAAGAATATTGTTGCAACTTTGTCAAGAAGTTTGAACTATGTCAAAACTATGGAAATTTGATACATGCACTAGCACTAGCTTTACAACCCATCACGACTCCATGACCGCTCTAAAAATGGGGACTTGATCTCATAGGTAAGCTCACTCCTACTTTCTTAGATGGCCATACTCACATTATCACCACCACCAAGTACTTCACTAAATTGGTAGAGGTTGTGCCCATCACTTACGTAACCGACGCACAAATATCTAAGTTCATAATGAATTATCTCATATGCAGTTATGACATTCCCTCCACCATTGTCACAGATAATGGAAAATCCTTTAAAAACAAGATGGTTAAAGTGTTATTCCAATGCTTCAAAATCCAACTCAAGTGGTCCACCCCCTATTACCCTCAAGGTAATGGATAAGCCAAGGCCACTAATAAAACCCTTATTTGAATCATGGAAAAAATGGTTAGTAAAACTGGCCATAATTAGCACTTGTAAATCCATCCCACCCTCTGGGCCTATCGAACCTCCATTTGCACCCCTACTGGTGCTACTCCATATTCATTAGTCTATGGAATTGAAGCCATCATACCCTTGGAAATTGAGATTCTCTCCCTAAGAATCTCTCTCTGGGACTATCTAGATAAAAATGAGGACTACAAGATTGCTCGACTAGAAGAGTTAGAGCTATTGGATGAAAAGCGTATGAGAGCGCTTAATCACCTAAAGATTTATCATAATCGAGTATCACAAAGATATAATAAATGGATCATACCTCATGATTTTGACGTAGGTGATCTCATGTTGAAAGAGAATAAGAAAAACACTATTAAAGACAGAGAAAAGAAAGGAAAGTTTGAAGCCAACTGGTTAGGACCATATGTTGTGGTCACTAAGTACAATTCAGGGGCATAGAAGATGGTTCACTCAGATGGTGAGGAATTAAAGGAACAGATGAATGCAATGCATCTCAAGCGCTTATATGCTTGAATAAGAAGTTCTTTGGAAACATAAGAAAAAATAAGCAAAAATATCAAAAAATCAAGAAAACAGTAAAAAGAAAATAGATCGTCCAAATGTGAAAACCACGCAATTGTGGTGAATTAGGAAATTCCTTGAGTGAAAACTAGTTTTTGGTGCTTTAGGAAGACTTGTTATTCACAAATATACTCTCACATCTAGACGAGAAACTCTTAATTCCATATAGGATTAGTTTCCCTATTAGTTATAGCAATCCTACAAAATCTATCTTGTAGACCCATGATCTGGCTCATATATTCTTGTATATACATGAAGGAATCACCTCTATATATCCCCATTTAATGTTGGGAGAACCTTCACATATGGAACTTCTTACACATACAATTTTGGCATTCTGCCTTTGTATATTCCCATCTCACACTGGGGGCATCCACACTTTCTTTGTCATTGTACATTACTTTCAAAACATACCTTAGAAAAACACAAAAACATTCATAAAATGTTACAAAACCAAAACATTCAGAAAACTCGCTCCTAAGAATGACACTACACAAACAGAAATTACATTGTATTATGGACACCCCGAAAACAATGTGAATAGTAACCTTGAAAAATTATCCTTTGAGATAACAAAAAAACAATAGAAAATATATCAATGGTGTACCATAAAAAAGAGTAGTAATATGATTACTTTTAGTTGTCGGTTTGTATAATGTTAATTTCATTTTATTTTTTTGTTGTATGTGCTAAATTGAATTCATTTTCTTAGGTTGAGTGTTACTTAACTATTACATTTAGTTCATTTTATCTTACATACTTGTTTATAATGGTAGTTTCTTCATTAAATTTGTTTCCATTGCATTGTGTTGTATGTTTCAATTGAGTTAAAATTGGTTACTTATGTTGAGTTTTTCTTGACTATTGCATTGAGTTCATTTTACATACTTGTAAATATTTGTCTTTTGTTCATGTTTTGTTAGGTTGTGCTTGTAATTGATTGTACAAATTGTTGTCATCATCACATATATCATATATATCATCTATCATATCATCACATCTAACATCATCTATACATCATATATCAAATAAAAATGCTAAGTATCATCAACGAGGCAAGAGGGATAGTGCATGATTACAAATCTATCCCCCCCACACCAATACCATAATTATCATCCTATGTATTAATCTAAAAAATATATCATGTACAAAACATATGATATTGTCTAAGGATATATCATGAAATCAAAAGCATATGGTACATCATCAATGTCCATCATGATACATACATAAAAAGTAAAAATCATACAACATCATGATATAATCAACATCCATAAATCATCATCATAAGTCATATAAACACATGGAAAAGAATAAAAATCGAATATACATATACATGTATGAAATGTTTATCTCAAAAATATATACATCATCGATACAAAATCTGCCATCAAGGGCATGAATAAAAATAAGCCTTCATTGTATTAAGGACAAAAATTACATTATATTATGGACACCCCAAAAACAATGTGAACAGTAGCCTTGAAAAATTATCCTTCAAGATAACAAAAAAAAAAAGAAAATATATCAATGTTGTCCCGTAAAAATAGAGTAGTAATATGATTACTTTTAGTTATCGGTTTGTATAATGTTGATTGCATTTTATTTTTATGTTATATGCGCTAAATTGAATTCATTTTCTTAGGTTGAGTGTTACTTAACTATTACATTTAGTTCATTTTATCTTACATACTTGTTTATAATGGTAGTTTGTTTATCTTCCATTGCATTGTGTTGTATGTTTCAATTGAGTTAAAATAGGTTACTTATGTTGAGTTTTTCTTAACTATAGCATTGAGTACATTTTACATACTTGTGAATATTTGTCTTGTGTTCATGTTTTGTTAGGTTGCACTTGTAATTGATTATACAAATTGTTGTCATCATCACATATATCACATCTATCATCTATCATGTGATGTGCCAAAATCCCCGATATGATATTGGTTAACAATATATATATATATATATCATGAGTACTTTGGAATATTTATGTGTGATTTCAAAATTAAAAAATGAGAAGGTTTAATTAGAGAGGAACTTGTTGGGACATTATTATTTACATTAAACTAATTGTAAATTTGTAATTTGGAAGTTACTGGGAAAAAGGAAAAAGAAAAGATCTTTGGAAATTTCAAAGAATTTGTGGAAATTTTCCAAGAAAGCTGGGTTTGTAAGCAGGGTTGTGGGCAGGAGGGAGGGGCTCCTGAGGAGTCCTAATCAGGGGTACAGAGTACAACCCCGGATGGTTCCTAGCCAGGGCATTGGTTTATGATTTTAAGCATATTTTCTTCCCCTCGTTAATGTGGCCATGGTTCTGGTGCTTACATCAAAGTGGACAGGGAATTGAGCATAGCAAAGTCCATTGCCAAATTGCAATAAGTTCCTTCTCTATAAATTTTGGAAAGAAATTAAATAAAAGAGTAAATTACTATGGTTCTTTTATTTATTTTGTTGGAATATGTATTTAATTTAATTATGATATGAAACTATATTAATTGATTTCCAAATAAATAAATAAATTTTCAACGGTGTTTTGTGGTTGGTTGATTTAAAATAAATAAAATTTTATATTAAAAATCAAACATTTACTTGAGTGGAAAATTATTAACTCTTGTTTTGTTTATTTTTACTTGTATAGTAAAATTAAATAAAATTCATGCATTTTAATAGTTTTCAAGAAAAATAATATGGTTTTATTAATAAATGCCTTTGGAAAAGGTTTAATATTTATTTTTTTATTTATTTTTTAAATATGTATATTAAAATACTGTTATAAAATAGTTGAAGAGAATTTATTTAATATTTAATACTTGTGTTAATTATAGACTTATATTCATATTTATATTTAATTAGTTTGTTTTAGTGCTGGAAACACCTAGGGAAAACATCAGGTGAATTTAATTTACATAAGGTTTTTACAGGAGACAACTCTCCTTGAGAATAGTAAATCAATTTTTCCTATTGGTTTGTAATTTACTCTTGTCCCCATGTAAAATTATAAGTGTGTATTTTCATCTTTATAATTTTCCATGTCTGAAAATACACCTTTAAATAAACTTGATTAGATTTATGTTGGAATAAAGTATTCTTATGTCTAGCCTATGCCCCCTTTAATTTTTTATTGCAATCCTAAAAACTATATGTTTTAATGGTACTACCCTATGTGTATTATTGGCCCCGTTTATTCTTACATTTATTTTATGCATATTAAATTATATATTTAAATATTAATACTTATGTGTTATACCATATTAATTCCTAACTTCAATTTATAACCTAAGTAGTTAATTAAATTCGAATAAACTACCACATATTTTCTAAACGTTTTAAAAGACATGTTTTATTAAATATTATAGTTATAAAACTATACCATGTTATGTTCTAAACCTAAACCTATGTATATAGTATACTATATACTATAAATTAAGATAGTAATGAATTATATAATGTTTTAATATGGTTTGTCTATTGTGTTGGCTAGTTTGACTACATGTAATTATATAAATTAAAAAAACTATAATCTATATATGTGTGTGTGTTTGGGTTGGCGGCCTCAGTACTAAACCTTATAAAGTTTAAACCTAAATTTTAACTACCTAATCCTAACCACTATACAAATTTAAACATTATTCTTACCCATATTTAAGACCTATATATGGTTAAATAAATTAAAACTTCAACTTTCAAACTAAAGTACTTATGCTGGAGTTATTTAAACATTGTTGGCGAGAAAATTTGTCTTAAGGACAAATTTGTGGATTTCAGGCCAACGCTATGGGAATCTAAGTCCCTCTACATTTGAATGGTGCAGGTCCCATTGTTTAGCATGTAAAACCAAAGTGGATTTATGGTGGTTTTTCAACCAGAGCGCCATATGAACACTCCACTATCCCTATGGAAATAATAACAACTCCTTGCTATAGCAGAAATCGATCTGAGAAAGGGGAGGGAGTGAGAATGAAGGAGGGGGAAATCATTGTTGTGGGTAGAGTGTCAGATGCCCACACACATCAACTAAAAGTTTCATTACATGCATTAATTAATAGAAGAAAGACAAATTTGCAATTTATGAGTACAAGACAGAATAAAACATGCTGGTCAAACACCAATCGATTTTTCCATTCGGGGGACATAAAATTCATTCATTTTTATTGATCTCAGAGTTAAAACTTATACAACGAGTGGGAATAGAAGAAAAATGCAGAGGAGGAGAATAAAAGAAGACTAACAATCATTTTTTTCCTCTGTTCGCAAAAATGTACTTCCAGTTTCTAAATTTGATTGCCAACCTTGCACAAAGACTTAAAAAAACCATTAAATCCTTTGACCCAAAGCCGTTACAAACAAATTTGATCATTTCCCCTCTTCCAGATTCCTCTACTACAAAGAAAACACTTCTGACAAGCCAAAAAAAGAGTTTCTACGTGCAAAAATGCATTTTATATATCAATTTTCCAATTCACATATGAACCGTTTGATCCTTTGCCCTAATTACTTTGAAATTGAGCCATCCACGCAGCAGGAGAACATTAGAGCAGAGTCAGGGGAATTTTTTTTGCATTTATTGCATGTCAAAGACGTTTTCTCAATTTTCTCCCACAAAACTCCATGAAAATTTAAAATTGAAGTGTCCATCGTGTGGAGAATTACACGAGCTTTCCATTGATACCAAAAACATGAAAATATGAGCTCTAGATCGAAAGATATGGCCTCTTGAAGATTTAGGGAAAAACTGGCAAAATTAGGGCAAAATTCAGGTCTACGGGCCAAAATTTGACCTTTTTCCCACTTTTTCAAATTGGAATTTTTTTTCCCAAAATCTCCATACCCCCACCAACTCAATGACATGTAGCACTTTCTGGTTAATTCACGGGCTTCAGAATAACATTTCAGCCTCTTTTGTGAAATTGGAATTTTTTTTCGAAATCCTCTGTCAACCCGCCACTCTAATGACACATGGCGCTCTACTATTGGTTGCGGGCCTTAACCAATTTTTTCTTCATTCTCCTTTATGAGCTTGCGGGCCAGATTTTGACTTTTAAGTTTCTAGGCAAAAAGGATAAGTGTCGAAATTTTCTCCCTGGCCCCGCGAGTCTATTTTCTTCCTTAGGTGGGCCTGGGGGCCAACATTTTTCTTTGTGCCTTTTAACCCCAAAAGGGCTAAGTTCCAAATTTCTCTCCACGGGCCCGCCCAGGGAAAGTTTCCCCTCCGAACTCTGCCAAGCCATAACTTACAAAATATAAGGAGTTAGGAGGACTTCTTTACCTTTTTGGAAAGGGGAAAGAATTCTCTATCTGATGGAGGTGTTTTTAAGAATCCTTGATCCCTTGGGAAGTGCTAGATTTCAAAATACTCAGACTGGACCATTTTTAAAGGGTAACAACTCAAAAATTTCTAAGTCTAGACTTGGAAAAAGAAGGAAAATTTTGAGCGAACAATAGTGGCTCTAGCTTGGGGACATGGCATGGATTGAACAGGGAGAAAACATGGCATGAGGATCAAGAATATCAAGTTTTAAAACATATAATGTTGACTAGTGCCTTATCCATTAGGTCTTGTAGAGTCATGTACAATACTAAAGGAAGGAAGAAGGAAGGAGGAGAAAACACAAAAAACCAAAACCACACAAAAACAGAGAACAAACCAAAACACACACAACAGAAAAGGGGAAATAACAAAAACTATGGTACAGGGTGAGGGACGACTCACTTTTACTGATGGTACAACTTCAAATATTTTTCCACTTCTAGGCAATTCCAATGGAGTTCTATCCAAGTGTGATAAGAGAAAGACATTCTCACCACAAGCTTCCTAAATGTGAAATGGACCCAACCATAAAGAATCAAACTTACCATAACTACCCTTTGGCTCTCTCCTCTTGTCCCAAAGTAGGACCAAATCTCTAGCTCTAAACTCCCTTGCTTTGGCTCTTTTGTCAAAGAGCTTCTTCACTTTTAGCTGATGTTCTTTGATTCTGTCCACTACCCAAGATCTGCCCTCTTCTAGCTTCTCAAGGAAAATGATCCTCTTGTCAATTGAATCTCTATATTGGCTGTCTTCCATTATTTGAAGTAGCTTGAGAGCTGGAATTTCAATTACAATAGGAATTTTCACTTCAACTCCATATAGCAGCTGAAAAGGTGACATGCATATTTCCTTCTTAGGAGTGATCCTATTAGCCCGCAATGCATCATATATTTTTTGTGCCAATTCTTTTGATTTTCATCAACAAGCTTGCGGATAATGGTCACAATATTTTTGTTGCTTGACTCAGCTTGACCATTACCTTGAGGATAGTAGTCAGAAGAATGAGCAAGAGAAATCTCGAAGCCATAACAAAATTCTGTCAATTCCTTCGAAGAGAAATAAGTAGCGTTGTCTACTATAATCTTATGAGGAACTCCAAAATGAACAATGATATTCTCTTTTATGAAATTGTAGACAACTTCAGAGCTAGCCTATTGGTTGGAATGGCTTCTACCCATTTGGTGAAGTAGTCCATGGCAGTGAGCACATAAGTATGCCCAACACTTGAATGGGGATTCAACATGCCAATGAATTCCAACCCCCATTGTTGAAATGGTTCTTCAATAATCACAGGCCTGAGAGGAAATGCAACTAATTGTGATTTTCCAACAAATTGTTAGCATTCTTTGCATTTAGAAACCCAACGCTAAGTATCAGCAAAAAGAGAAGGCCAATAATATCTACCTCTGAGAATCTTGTGGGCAGTCACAATGGCTGAAAATTTTCCACCACAAGCTTGATCATGATAGGCTTTGAGGATTTTTTCTTGTTGTTCCTTGTCAACACACTTGATAAAACAACCATCTATCCCTTTCTTGTAGAGTGCATGATTCCAAATCACATATTTGGCTGCTTTCAGCCTGAGAGTTCTTCACTTCTTGTAATATAAATGAGGAGGGCAGTCCCCATAGGTAAGAAAGAAAGTGATTTCTGCATACCATTCCTCTATAGTGTTCATAAAGATAACTTGTGGACAATCTTCTGAGTAGGTTGGGCAAGTGTCATCTTTTTCTCCAAGCTGAACTTTGAGAGATTCATCTTCATCAATCAACTAGCACAGACCATTTCCTCTAACTAGATTAGAGGGCTTAATCTCCAAGTCATACTCTTGGATCCTTGCAATCCAATTTCCTCTTTTGGCTCTAGGGTCTTGTTGTGTCAAAATGGACTTGATTGCACTTCCGAGGACCATCACCATGGTGTGAGAGTTGAGTATGTAAAATATGAAATTCTTCATGGCCTTGACCATTGCGTATGCATGCTTCTCCAATTGAATGTAATTTAGTTTGTGCTTCTTCAAAGGGCAGCTCATGAAAGCAATAGGTGCTTCCAATCCTTCATCATTCTTCTGAACTAGGACAATAGAAAGAGGGTGATATGAGGCATAACAATACATGATGAATTCCTTGCTGAAATCTGGAGATACCAGCGTTGGAGATTCGACAATGGCCTTCTTGATTTCTTCAAATGCTGATTTTCCTTCACTACTCCATTTGAAACTTGTTTGAGGCTTCATCATAGAGGTGATATGCTTTGTTAGTTCAGAAAATTCGGGGACAAAGCAGCAAAGAAAATTTACCTTCCTAAAGAATGAGTACTCTCCTTTCTTATTGGTCGGAAGAGATAGTGCTTGAATAGAACTTACCCTCTTAAGGTCAATATGTGCTCCATGCTTATTCATGATGTGTCCCAACAACTTGCCTTCAGTGACTCCAAATATACACTTCTTGGGATTTAGAGAAATGCCATGTTTTCTACATCTTGTAAGAATCTATTCTAAGTGGAAGATATGCTCACTTCTCTTCTTTGAAAACACGGTTAAGTCATCAAGGTATATGACAATGCAATGCTTGAGATATTTGAAAGCTAGGTCCATGGCTCTTTGGAAGGTGGCTTCCACATTGATCAGGAAAAAAGGCATCCTGCTATAAGTAAAAGTGCCCCAAGGAGTTGTGAAATTTGTCTTACTACAATCTTCTTCAATCACTTTAATTTGATTATACCCTGAGAATCCATCAAGCAAAGAGAGCATGTTAGATCTAGTAACTTCTTGTAGGATATGATCCATGATTGAAAGAGGGTAATTATCCTTGAGAGATGCCTGATTCAGATTTCTAAAATCTACACATATTCTGATCTCCCCATTTTTCTTTCTGACTGGTACAATGTTGGCCACCCATGTTAAGTGGTGAATGGGGAAAATGATTCTAGCATTCATCATCTTGTTCACTTCTTCCTTGATAACATTAGAAATCTTTGGATTATAGGATCTTTTCTTCTACCTGAAGGGATTAGCATCCTACTTCAGAGGAATGGAATGATACATTTCCTTCGGTTGAAAAGATTTGAGCTCGTTATAAGAGTAGGCTAGCACATCAGAGTATTTTTTAAGCAAAGCAACGAACTTCCTTTTCTCTTCAGGTGAGAAACATTTGCCAATGTTGACCATCCTTGGATCTTCAGAAGTCCCAATGTTTTCCTTGTCAAAATTAGATGGACAACGAGAAGATAGCTTTTATTTTTCACGAATAAATCTGCCATGCTTGTCAAACAGGTCCTCCAAAAAAATAGACCTTTAGGGATCTTGTTACCTTTCAATCTGATCATGCATTCATCATCCACTCTTTTAATTTCATCTGATGCATCTTCAGCCATAGCTTCTCTATGTGGATTAAAAATTCCCTCAAAGAAGAGATTATTGAAGTTGTCTCTTTGCTCCAATAAGGCTAAAATCTTATTGTCGTCATTGAAAACTTGCCAGTGATGTACATTATAAGGTACACTTGGTCTGAAAACCATCTCACTGGTTATTTTTTCCTTGATAAAAGAAGGATGAAGAGTCAATAGGGATGTTGATACTATAAGAGAATCAACTCTTTCATTTTTCTATCTTGGGATGGCTTTAATAGAAAATGAATCAAAGAATTCAATGCAATCCCACACTCTATTCTTATAATGCCTAAGCCTTGGGTTCTTCACCTAGTATTGTTGGCGGTTTTACTTCAATATCACTTCTGAATCACCAAGGCATCTCAGCTTTTTGATTCCCATGTCTTCCGCTACACTTATACCTAAGAGGAGAGCTTCATATTCTGTTGTATTGTTGGTGTTGTCAAACTACAGTTTGTATGCAAAAGGATGCATCACATTGGAAGGAGAGTACAACACAACATTAGCCCTTGAGCCTGCTTTGGAATGGCTTCCATCAAACTCCATAGTCCAGACCTAATATTTCTCTAATTCCAAGGAAAGTGGAAATTCTTCTTCTCATTTTGAAGTAAGGAAATAGTTTCCTAATCCACAATCTTGAAATAGGATATTATCTCTTGGGTCACTGGAACTTCTTACTATAAACTTCATTTTTCTTACCGAAAGCAACTTCTTCATCTCACCCTTTACTGGAATAGTTGCATAGGTCCAATCCATCTTTATCTCTCCACCAAGGTCTCTACAAAAACTTCTACTCAAGAGCATGCCAAAAGATGCTAGAATGTCTACCACTAAGATGGTTAGAAGTACTTTCTTATCAGGGTATTCAGCCAAAGCCACTTGTGCATCTTTTATCCTTCCTACTAGTGGTACTTGCTTAGATTCCATTGAGTAACAAGCTCCATTAACTCTGGTTAGTGTCAAGCCGAGAGCATTGGCAACTTTGAGTGGCATTACATTGTCAGAAGCTCTAGAGTCAATGATGTAATTGTTGAGCTCAAAACCATTCATTGGAAGAGACAAGTAGAAGGGTTCCACCTTATCTATTTTGGAAGCACTTAGGGCCAACATGTTTTGAGTAGGTGGTGTAGATGGTTTCGGGAGTAGATCTTTAAATTTTGAACTTGAGGGTATATAACTACTACTATGAACAACATTGATTAGTCTATCAAACAGATCAGGGTGTGTTTACAAGTATTCAATCTCTGAGAGTTGCACTTTGGTCTTACTTGCATGTTTCATGAAATCAAATGGGAAAATGTTGGATGAGGGGGAAGTTCCTGGAGTGAAGGAAGGTTTACATGGTAAGGGTCTTTGAGGAACTTTTGCTGGCATGGAAATTAGATTGTCTTCTGAGGGTGAGGCCTTCAGCTTAGAAGGAGATGAAGGTGAAGCTATGGTTTCAATTTTAGCTTACTTATAATAGACTTCATTTGTGGGAGGAGTGTTTTTAATAACTTGTGACTTGAAGAAGGAAAAGGTGACTTACTAGATATAGCAACCTAATCTCTAGCAGCCATTTGGCCTGGTTTCATTTTGGTTGAATCCATTCAGGGTGGTAATGGTGAGCCTCTGCTGATGATCTTCTTTTGTGTGGCTATTGGAGTGGGATCTTCTTTAGTTTTCTTTTCCTCTTGAGCCATGGAGGGTAGAGCATATTTCTTGGATTGATCTCGAGTGAAGACAACACATGAAAAGGTTGGGGCTTCCTCTTCTATGTCCCCATCATCAAAAAACTTAAACAAGCCATTGTGCATATCAACTTCTTCAATTTCGAGGTAGCCTTTGTTATCCTCTGATATTTCTCCTTTAAATTCATCAATTTCCGCATCCTCTCTTGATTCTATGGTGTCATAGATAGCATTGAAAGGAGGTGCTTCAAGGGAAATTTGGCGAGGAGGTGGTGTAATTATTTTCCTATTAGGGAAGTTTGGCCTCCTTGGTGCATTTCTCGTTGTCATTTGGAACAGTTGTTTCTTCAAGGCAACCAGATCATTTGCCATTTTCTGGAACATAGGATATGTAGTTACTGAAGCCAAACTTTGACCCTTCTGCTTCCCATTTGGGCCTTTCACCTTTCCAGATAGGATTAAGTCATCATCAGTTTCAATGGAAAAGTCTTGAGCTTCCCTCAGTGTGTTTGGCTGGGCTCTTCTGAGGAAGAAACCAACTTCTGATGGCAAGGCATTGATGAAGAATGTTCTCAGGTGGTTCTAAGGGGGTAGCACATCTTCAGGGATTCTTCTTGTCAACTTTTCAAACCTTGCTACAAAGTCCCTCATGGATTCATAGCTTTCTTTCTTTATTTGAACTAATTGCACTAGCATCTCTTGACCATCTTCAGTGCTCTTGAATCTATTTTCAAATGCTTTTCTAATATCTTCCCAACTAATAATAGATCTTGCAAGAAGCATGTAAAACCATTCAATGGGATTTTTCTGAAGTGATTCCACAAATAGTATGACTGACACATCTTCATTGTCAACTCCTAATACACCACAAGCACTGATGAATGTTGCTACATGTTCTTCAGGGAGTTGAGAACCATCTCCCTTGAATTTGGGAAAATTCTTTCTAAATCCTCTTGGCAGATCATGAAGAGGTTATTGGAGGGCAAGCGGGCCTGTGTTTACTCCCCATGGCACAATAGGCCTACGTGCTTCACGTTCATGGTCACCCATTCTGTTTCTATTTCTATTTTCTTAGTCAGCTAAGTATACCTCTCTCTCCTCTGCTACAACTTGGAGTCTTGTAATTTCTTCAAGTTGAGCTCTAATCTCTTCCTCTCTATCAAACCAAGCTATAACCTCTGCTTCTTCTCTCTCTAACTCCTCAAAATTAGGGTCAATCACTCCTCCTTGCCTCAGCTGGCGAGTATACCTTCTATCAGCCAACTTAAAATTATATTGTCTTCTCTTTCACATCCCAGAATTTTTTAGCAATGGTGAGATGATTTACACTCTACCAAATATTCCAAGTAACCTCTTTTAGGCCTGAAATGATTTCCTTTGGATATGAAAGAGCAAAGAAGGTTTTCTAGAAGGATTTGCAAGAATTTTGAGTTACATCCATGTAGTTCATAGGGTTTCTCAATCTGCAGAACTCTTCTATTTGAATCTTTTTGTATTTATGGATCACAAGGAATTTTAGAATTCAAAGGAAAACTTAATGATATTTCAAAAACCTTGTGGTCATTTTTGGGTGCAGATGTTGTAACTCTGCCCCATGGTGGACACCAAAAACTGTTGGCAAGAAAATTTGTCTTGTGGACAAATTTGTGGATTTCAGGCCAATGCCATGGGAATCTAAGTCCCTCTACATTTGAATGGTTCGACTCCCATTATTTAGCATGTAAAACCAAAGTGGATTTATGGTGGTTTTTCAACCAGAGATCCACAAGAACACTCCACTATCCCTATGGTAATAATAGCAACTCCTTGCTATAGCAGAAGTCAATCTGAGAAAGGGGAGTGAGTGAGATTAAAGGAGGGGGATATAAATGTTGTGGGTAGAGTGTCAGATGCCCACACACATCAACTGGAAGTTTCATTACATGCATTAATTAATTGAAGAAAGACAAACTTGTAATTTTTGAGCACAAGACATAATAAAACATGTTGGTCAAAAAGTACCAATCGATTTTTCCATTAGGGGGACATAAAATTCCTTTCTTTTTATTGATCTCAGAGTTGAAACTTGTAAAGCGAGTGGGAATAGAAGAAAAATGAAGAGGAGGAGAATAGAAGAAGACTAACAATCATTTTTTTCCTCTGTTCACAAAAACGTGCTTCTAGTTTCCAAATTCGATTGCCATCCCTACATAAAGACTTCGAAAAACCATTAAATCCTTTGACCCAAAGCCGTTACAAAAAAATGTGATCATTTTCCCTCTTCCAGATTCCTCTGCCACAAAGAAAATGCTTCTAACGAGCCCAAAAAAGAGTTTCTGCGTGCAAAAATGTGTTTTATATTTCAATTTTCTAGTTCGCATATGAACCGTTTAATCCTTTTCCCTAATTTATTTGAAATCGGGCCATCCACGTGGCACGAGAACATTGGAGCGGAGTCAGGGGAAACTTTTTTACATTTTTTACATGCCAGAGATGTTTTCTTAATTTTCTCCCACAAAAATCCATCAAAATTTAAAATTTAAGTGTCCATCGTGTGGATAATTTCACCATCTTTCCATTGATACCAAAAACACAAAAATCCAAGCTCTAGATTGAAAGATATGGTCTCTTGAAGATTTAGGGAAAAACTGGTAAAATTAGGGCAAAATTCGGGTATGTGGGCCAAAATTTGACCTTTTTCCTCTTTTTTCAAATTGGGAAATTTTTTCCCAAAAATCTCCGCACCCCCATCAACCCGATGACACGTGGTGCTTTCTGGTTCATCCGCGGGCTTCAGAATAACATTTCACCCTCTTTTGTGAAATTGGAAAATTTTCTCAAAATCCTCCACCGATCTCCCACTCCAATGACACATGGCACTCTCCTATTGGTTGTGGGCCTTAACCAATTTTTTCTTCATTCTCCTTTAAGGGCTTGTGGGCCAAATTTTGACTTTCGAGTTTCTAGCCAAAAAGGCTAAGTGTCAAAATTTTCTCCTTGGTCCCGCGAGTCCGTTTCCTTCCTTCGGCGGGCCTGCGGGCCAAAATTTTTCTTTGTGTCTTTTAACCACAAAAGGGATAAGTTCCAACTTTCTCTCCACGGGCCTGCCTAGGGAAAATTTCCCCTCCAAACTCCGTCGAGCCATAACTTGCAAAATACAAGGAGTTAGGAGGACTTCCTCACCTTTCTAGAAAGGAGAAATAATTCTCTATCTGATGGAAGTGTTTCTAAGAATCCTTGATCCCTTGGGAAGTGCTAGATTTCAAAATACTCAGACTGGACCATTTTCAAAGGGTAACAACTCAAAAAAATTTAAGTCCAGACTTGGAAAAAGAAGGAAAATTTTGAGGGGACAACAAACATATAATGATTTATTTATTATTATTTTTAAAAAAGTAGTCTTTATCTTTTTAGTTTAGAATTATATAAATATAAACAATATTAGTTTAATGTTTTTATATTTATAAAGATAATGGATATAATTTTAGGAATATGTGTAGTAGATATAAATATAATTAAACAGGTAGTTAATGCGAGTGTTTATAATACATTAGTAGGATTTGTTATATGGTAATATGTCATCATTTTTTTTATGTAGAAAATATTTTTACCTTGTATAATTTGGTGTAGAAAGTATTGTTTTGTGTATGATTGTTTTTCGATATGATAAATGGTTTCGGCAGCCCTTTTTCTGGTGCGGGGGAAAGGGGTGTTTACAATTTGGTGTCAGAGCATTTTATATGTCCTTGACTATGAGTTATGAGTCCTGTAAGTAAGTGATTTTCTTATTTGTTTTGTTTGTATCTCCAGATAATGGATATCACATTGCAGGGATGAGTTACTCGGAGGGTGCATAATACAATGAGCAACTAGTATGAAAAAATTAACAATTGGGAAGAGAAGATGAAAATCTTACCTTGCAATTAGAATCTTTGAAAAATCAATTTGCAGAAGTCATTTGTAAAAACAAGAGCGATAAATTTGTTGAATGGGAAAAATCTACTAGAAAGAGAAAAGCACCTTCTAATAATGAATCTACTTCTATTGAGAAAATGGAAAGTTCTTTTGATTCTTCTAGTTCTTCAGATTTTGAAAAAGAAAATGTTAGTAGTCATAGAAGTTCAAAGGAAATTCAATTATTTTCTAGGAAAATTAAATTGCCCGAATATGTTGGAGAAGTAGGGTTAGGTGAACAAGCTGAAACTTGGTTAACAAATTTAGAAAGGTATTTTGAATTACAAAGGACTAGTAAGCTAGGTAGAACTCAAATTATTTTTTCAATTAAAAGACACTGTTTTAAACTGGTGGGAAGACACATTAAAAATTGAAAAGCTTAAACCTCACAAGGTTAAATTGAGTAAATTTAAAAGTTTGTTTAAAAATAAGTATCTCTCTAATCATTTCTTGCAACAATGACAAAATGAGTTCTTTGATTCGAAGTATTGTTTGAAAAATGTGAATGAATATAAGTAAATTTTTGAAAAATTAAATAGATTTGTACCTTTTATTACTGATTCTAATAAAGTGGTCAGATTATAAATGGTTTGAGGGAAGAGTATAAAGTAAATGTTTGGTGTGGTAAACCATAGTCAGTAGATGAGGCCGCACAAATCACAAAATAATTTGAGAAATCTAAAACTGTGATTATTCAAAAATGGGATGAATTCAAAAAGAAAAATACTATTTTTCAGTTCAAGAATAAAAAGAGACCCTTCATAGAAAATTTTTAATGTAAAAACTCTCAGTTTAAAAATCAACAAGGAAGGAAAGATTATGAAAAATTAAAACCTAAAGATATTAAGTGTTGGAATTGTGGTGGAAATGATCTTCACAGAGGTTGTCCTCATAAAAATAAAAAGTGGGAAAACAACGGTAGAAGGAGGAGAAAAAAGAAAAAAATGAATTTTTTGTTGTTGTGGACATGGGTACTATTCATAAACAAGTGTCTTTAGTAGAATTATCAGGATTTGTTAATGGTATCGATCTTGTTTTCTTGATTGATTCTAGCAGTAGTCATAGTTTTATTTATCCTAAAATAGTTAAAAATTTGAATTTGTTTTCTAGAAACATAAAACCAATTTTGGTAGAGATGGTAGATGGAAGAATAGTCTGAAAAACTGGAGCTTTAGTGGAAGACTTAGAATTTCAAATTGATAGTTTGAATTCTATGGAGTCTTTTCATGTGTTGAATTTGGGTTAGTATGATGCTATTCTAGGAATGACTTGGTTAGAAATAAATCATTCTCTTATTAGTTGCGGAAGAAAGCAAGTTTGTATTCAAGACTTTTGTAAAAATACTCATGTTCTGTAAGGAATGAAAAGACCTCTTACTTTGAAAACTATTTCTTCTATTCAAGTTAGAAGATGTATTAAGGAAAAATGTAAAATATTTTGTGCTGTTGTGACTAAAAATAATGGAAAAGTAAAAATAGATGTTGATGTTCATCCCTTTAGTTAATGAGTTTATGGATGTTTTTCCTCCTGGCGTTGAAGAATTACATCCTAGGAGATCTATTGAGCATGCTATTGACATTTTTCCTAGTAGCGAACCTATTTCTAGAGTACCATATAGGCAATCCATATCTGAATTGGCTGAGTTAAAAATTCAATTGGCTAAATTGATTAAATTAGGAAAAATCAGACCTAGTGTTTCTCCATGGGATGCTCCTATTTTGTTTGTTAAAAAGAAAGATGGAACCATGATACTATGCATAGAATATAGGCAGTTGAATAAAGTGACTATTAAACACAAGTATCCTTTGCCTAGAATTGATGATTTGTTAGATCAGTTAAATGGTGCTATTTTTTTTTTTAAATTGATCTACGTTTTGGTTATCATCAAATTAGAGTTAAAGAGTCTGATATTCCAAAAACTACTTTTCATACTAGATATGGCCATTATGAGTTTGTTGCAATGCCTTTTGGTTTGATTAATACTCCAGCCACTTTTATGACTTTGATGCATGATGTTTTTCGTCCTTTTCTAGATGTGTTTGTGATCATTTTTCTTAATGGCATTCTGATTTATTCTAAAATTGAAGAGGAACATAAAAAGCATCTTAGAATGGTGTTAGAAAATTTAAGGAAGCATCAAATTTTTGGGAAACCGAGTAAATGTGAATTCTTTAAAAAAGCAGTTTCTTATTTAGGCCATATTATTTATGAAAAAGGTATTGCCCCCGATCCATCAAAAGTAAAATTTGTATAAGAATGACATATACCTAAATATTCCCATGAAGTTCGAAGTTTTCTTGGATTTTCTGGTTTTTATCGTAGATTTATTAAAAAATATTCAAGAATTGCTTCTCCACTTATAGATTTAACTAAAAAGGATAGAAAGTATTGTTGGATTAAAGAGTGTGACCTTGCTTTTAATAAATTAAAAGAGGCTTTAATTACTGCACCTGTATTATCCACTCCTGATTTTGCTAAACTAGTTACCGTTGTTACTGATGCTTGTAATTCTGGAATTGGTTATGTGTTAATGCAAGAAAATATAGTTTTTTGTTTTGGTTCTAGGAAATTAATGCCTACTAGAAAAAAATACCCTACTCATGATTTAGAATTTCTTGGAAATATTCATGCTTTAAATATTTGGAGACACTATCTATTAGGAAATAAATTTGTCTTGAAAACTGATCAGAGAGGTTTACAATATATCTTCACACAACCCTTGTTAAATATGAAGCAAAGAAGATGGGTCGAATTGTTAAGCCAATATGATTTTGACATTCATTATGTTCTTGGCTGAGAAAATGTTGTGGCTGATTCTTTAAGTAGAAAAAGAATATGTTTTAATGTTGTGTCTGTAAAAAAAAGTCATTTTGAGGAAGTTATAAAAGAAGCTTTACTTACTGACAAATATTTTTGTGATATATATGTTGGTTTGAAAAATGGAACTCAAAATGTGTATTTACAGGATAAAATCTCTCATTATTTGGTTGATAATTGTGGATTATTGTATTATAAAAAAAGAATGTGCATGTCTAATCTTGTTGATCTAAAGCAACAAATTTTAAAAGATTTTTATGACATACCTATAGCTGGTCATCCTAGGTTTCATAAAACTTACTCCTCTGTTAAGAAAAATTATTTTTGGCCAAAGATAAAAAAAGACATTCGTGATTATGTGAGTAAATGTATGACTTGTCAAAAGGTAAAAACTGAACAAAGTAGTAAACCTAGTTTGTTACAACCTTTACCTATACCTGACTAGAAATGGGAATCTGTTAGTATGGATTTTATTGCTAGTTTTCCTAAAAATAGGAGTGGACATGATTCTATTCTTGTTGTTGATAGATTAACTAAAATGGTTCATTTTCTTCCTACTAAAATTAAGTCTTCTACTTCTGATGTAGCTCATTTATTTTCCAAAGAGATATTTTGTCTGCATGGAATTCCTAAAAATCTTATAACTGATAGAGACCTTAGATTTACTTCTTCGTTTTGGAGATCTTTATTTGATGAGTTGGGTACTAGCTTAAACTTTAGCATTGCATATCATCCTGAGTCTAATGGCCAAACTGAAAGGATTAATATAATTTTAGAGGACATGCTTAGAATGTATACTGGGGATAAACCCAGAAACTGGGAGCAATACTTACACTTGATTGAATTTGTTTACAATCAAGGTTACCATACTTCTACTAAGATGAATCCTTTTAAGGCTATTTATGGTAGAAATTGTGCTACCCCTATTTCCTGGTCTAATCTCGAGCATAGATCTTGGTATGGTAATGACAACGTAAAAGAAATGAAAGAAATCATAGCTAGGGAAAAATAGAATATTAAATTTTCTCAAGCTAGACATAAACAATTTGCTGATTGTAAGAGGATTGTTAGAGAGTTTGTTGTAGGTGATAAAGTGTTTTTAAAATTTAAACCAAAAAGGAGTTCTTTGAAGTTAAGGAAGTATGCTAAACTTGCTCCTCATTTTTGTGGGCCTTTTGAAATTATTGAAAGAATAGGAACATTGGCATATAGATTGGCTCTACCTCCTGAGTTGTCTAGAATTCATAATGTTTTTCATGTGAGTTTGTTGAAAAGATATGTTTTTGATGATAAACATGTTGTGGATTGGAAGAACATAACTGTAGAACCTACTTGTGAGTTTCAAATTGAACCAGAAATGATTTTGGAAACTAGAACTAGGAAAGTTTTGAACAAAGAAATTAAAGAAATTAAAGTAAAATGGTCTTCTTGTGATGTGGATATTGCTACTTGGGAAAGAGAAGATTATCTTAAAGAACAATATCCTGATCTGTTTTACTAATCACTCGTGTTTTTTGTGTGTGGTGTTTTTCAGAGTAGCTCTGGATCTACTGAGGACAATAGCTGATTCAAGGGGGGAGGATTGTGATGTGCCAAAATCCCCGATATGATATTGGCTAACAAATATATATATATATATATATATATATATATATATATATATATATATATATGATAGTATACACATATATATATATCCATATAATTTTGAAGTCCAAAGTACTCATGATATATATATATATATATATATATATATATATATATATAGTACTTTGGAATATTGATGTGTAACTTCAAAATTAAAAAATGAGAAGGTTTAATTAGAGAAGAACTTGTCGGGACATTATTATTTACATTAAACTAGTTATAAATTTGTAATTTGGAAGTTACCGTTGTAACCTTTGGTAATGAAACTGAATTAGAAAAAAGTAATATTTAAATGGCTTGTAAGACTTGTTGAGGATCCGGGGGGAAAGGAAAAATAAAATATCTTTGGAAATTTCAAAGAATTTGTAGAAATTTTCTAGGAAAGCTAGGTTTGTAAGCAAGGTTGTGTGCAGGAGGGAGGGTCTCTTGAGGAGTCTTAATTTGGGGTACAGAGTACAACCCCGGATGGTTCCTGGCTAAAGCATCAGTTTGTGTTTTTAAGCATATTTTCTTCCCCTCATTAATGCGGCCATGGTTCTGATGCTTACATCCAAGTGGACTGGGAATTGAGCATAACAAAGTCCATTGTCAAATTGAGATAAGTTCCTTCTCTGTAAATTTTGGAAAGAAATTAAATAAAAGAGTAAATTATTATGGTTCTTTTATTTATTTTGTTGGAATATATATTTAATTTAATAATGATATGAAACTATATTAATTGATTTCCAAATAAATACATAAATTTACACAGGTGTTTTGTGGTTTGTTGATTTAAAATAAATAAAATTTTATATTAAAAATCAAACATTTACTTGAGTGGAAAATTATTAACTATTGTTTTATTTAATTTTACAAAGTCAAAAATTATTAACCCTTGTTTTGTTTATTTTTACTTGTATAGTAAAATTAAATAAAATTCATGCATTTTAATAGTTTTTGAGAAAAATAATATGGTTTTATTAATAAATGCCTTTGGAAAAGGTTTAATATTTATTTTTATTTTTAAAAACATATGTATATTAAAATACTGTCATAAAATAGTTGAAGAGAATTTATTTAATATTTAATACTTGTGTTTATTATAGACTTATATTCATATTCATATTTAATTAGTTTGTTTTAGTGCTGGAAACACCTAGGGAAAACATAAAGTGAAAATAATAATAATTTTCCATGTCTGAAAATACCCCTTTAAATAAACTCGATTAGATTTATGTTGGAATAAAGTATTCTTATGTCTAACCTATGCCCCCTTCTAATTTTCTATTGCAATCCTAAAAACTATATGTTTTAATGGTACTACCCTATGTGTATTATTGGCCCTGTTAATTCTTACATTTCTTTTATGCATTTTAAATTACATATTTAAATATTAATACTTATGTGCTATACCATATTGATTCCTAACTTAAATTTATAACCTAAGTAGTTAGTTAAATTAGAATAAACTACCACATATTTTCTAAACGTTTTAAAAGACATGTTTTATTAAATATTATAGTTATAAAACTATACCATGTCATGTCTAAACCTAAACCTATGTATATATTATACTATATACTATAACTTAAGATAGTAATGAATTATATAATGTTTTAATATGGTTTGTCTATTGTGTTGGCTAGTTTGACTACATGTAATTATATCAATTAAAAAAACTATAATCTATATATATGTGTGTGTTTGGGTTGGCGGCCTAAGTACTAAACCTTACAAAGTTTAAACCTAAATTTTAACTACCTAATTCTAACCGCTATACAAATTTAAACATTATCCTTACCCATATTTAAGACCTATATATGGTTAAATAAATTAAAACTTCAACTTTCAAACTAAAGTACTTACGTTGGAGTTATTTAAACATATAATTATCTATTTATTATTATTTTTTAAAAAGTAGTCTTTATCTTTTTAGTTTAGCATTATACAAATATAAACAATATTATTTTAATGTTTTTATATTTATAAAGATAATGGATATAATTTGAGGAATATGTGTAATAGATATAAATATAATTAAACAGGAAATTAGTAGGATTTGTTATATGGTAATATGTCATCGTTTCTTTTATGTAGAAAATCTTCTTACCTTATATAATTTGGTGTAGAAAGTATTGTTTTGTGTATGATTATTTGTTGATATGATAAATGGTGTCGGTAGCCCTTTTCCTGGTGTGGGGGAAGGGGGTGTTTACGTATCATATCATCACATCTAACATCATCTATACATCATATATCAAATAAAAATATTAAGTTTTACGTCAAGCATGTATGCTAAGTTAATCATTACATATTGTATCATCAATGGGGCAAGAGGGATCGTGCATAATCACAAATCTATCCCCCCTGCACCAATACCATAAGTATCATCCCGTGTACTAATCTAGAAAACATATCATGTGCAAAACATATGATATTGTCTAAGGATATATAATGAAATCAAAAGCATATGGTACATCATCAACGTCCATCATGATACATACATAAAAAGTAAAAATCATACGAAATCATGATATAATCATCATCCATAAATCATCATCATAAGTCATATAAACATATGGCAAAGAATAAATATCGAATGTCCATATACATGTATGAAATGTCTATCTCAAAAAGATATACATCATTGATAAAAAATCTTCCATTAAGGGCATGAATAAAAATAAGCCTTCATAAGAGGAATACATCAAGGGTACATCCATCTCTCAGTATACGATAAATGGAGAGAGTCATCCATGAATCTCACCCTCTCTTGGACTACCTAGCCTATGACATGGAGGAGGATTCAATTGTTGATGAGATGGCCCAACCGAACCTGTTGCACTCTGTTATACTGTGGGCTGCTGCACTAATCTCACTGATTGAGAGGTCCTCTGGGACCTAGATCCGGATCATCTCACATCTAGCTGCTCAAATGGTGTCACTCTGAGCTCCTCAGGAACTTCCTCATAATATGTGGCCTTGTAATAAGAGGCCTCACTACTAGCCCTCATAACATCTAAAAAAATCTGGGTCATCCCACGTACTGTAGATGCTTGTTAAAGAGCATCAAGCTCTCATGTAACTCGGGCCACATCAGCCTGAGCCTGTGTCACTGCTACAGAAAAATGATCCCTAGTTTTAGTCATAGCCTAATCCTAGGTCTATGTCTAATCTCTCTCCACTGTAAGGGCCTAAATATTAGCTAAGGATTGATCCCCCTGAGTAGTAGCAGCTTGTACCTATGCCTGAGACCATTGTAACAAGCCCATGATCTATGTACTCTGTGCGGATAGCTATCGAAACTACTGAAAGCAGCTGGCCCCATCCCCATCAACACCCTGGCTGTCCTGAGCTCAAGTCTGATCACACTCTGTGGTAACTGCTTGTAACTGAGCCCTGGCCTAATCTCTCTCAGTGGCCACCTGAAGCTGAATAGCTACAACATGTTGTAACTGGTGCTGTAATGAAACTATCTATCCTTCGTCTCCTCCCAAATCATCATCTCCTCCATAATATGGCATACTAGGAGGATAACCCTGCATTGGAGCCTTCTACCTAACCATATGCTACCTTGGGGCATGAGGAAGAGGACCTTGATGTACCTATAGGTGAACCTCCTATAATGGAATATAAATCCCAACTGAAATACCAATGAGAGGTAGTTGAACCTTTGGATCTACCGATACTTGTCTATGTCTCAGCCTCGTCCCCTGTCCATGTGGATGATGAGGTGGAGGACCCTGTCACTCCGCCCATCATGATGTTGGATGTCAAATGGATCATCATCGTCATCATCCCCACCCTCATCCTCAACCTCAACCTCTGACAGCCCCTCTAGAGGTGGCCTAACCCCTCCATCCTAGGATTCTTGTGGGATGGTCAAATGGCAACGTATCACTCCATGATACCATGGAGCATATTTTTTTGTCACCCCTAGATCCATGACTTGTCTCAATGGTACCCATGGTACTGGAACTATCTACTCATAACTAGTTGTAGCCCTGTCCATATGAATCTAGGATCCCATCTAAGAAACCTCTTGGGCTCTATGTGCATATCACATATCATGTTGTGGAACATCCTAAACGAGACCAAATTTCCTATGACATCTATCTACTATGTAAAACTCTCTAATATAGTGTCAGGTCCCAAACATAAAATGATCCACCATGGGCATGATGAGCTCTAAACCAACCTTTGGCCACTGAAAGTGTCTGTAGGGCCTCCGCACTATCTGCACCTACTAAATCTCATCGATCTCTTAACGATAGTGGTAAGTATCTCCCATATTAGGCCGAACATCATCTTCATTCGAAACCCAAACCATCCCAGATGGATCCTCTGGGGAATGAGATCGTACAAAACTTGTAGGACGATCAATGGTTATGTGGTCCTAGGCCCATATCTGCAATAATTTAGTCAGGCCTACCATATTCTGATGGTAGTAGGTGATAAGGTGAAGGTCCTAGTACAAATGTCCCAATATACACTGGCCCCAACAATATCTCTCGCCATCAATAAATCCACGTACTACTCTGATGAGACCGAAAGGGAATGTAGAGCCGGTCTTGTTAGTAAGTAGAACACCATTGACAAAGGCCATCAAATAAACCACCACCTGATCTAACTTTGGGTCTACTATACACCGAGACAATCTAACAATCATACCTTGACAAAGTATATCATCCACTCCGATTAGATCAAATAGACAAGCTTTGATATCAGTATGACAACTCGTGTACTCGATTAGTTGACCCTAGATAGGAAACCGCAAAATACTCCATACATCCTCCAGTGTGATAGTGATCTCACAAGTAGGGAGCCGATAACACTAACTCTCATTGTGCCACCTCTCAGCTAAGGTTGTGAGGAGGCCCTGATCTAGAGTAGTCTTTGGCATATTGGTCACATGATATAAACTAGTAACATAAAAGAACATGCCCAACAACTCATTTTCCTCCTCATCAAAATCCATTGCTATAGCAGCCAAACACCCATACCACTCCCTAGTATGCATGACTGGCAAGTATCTCTAAAAAATAACAATAAACTTGTTATAATATACATATATATAGTCTTCTATTTCATTCTTCTAAGTACTATTTTCTACTTGCGTTTATCACATTATAGCCCAAATTATTGAAGTCTTATCCTATTTTTCTTTAAAAATTGGCTAAGGTCTTTCTCTTAGTGCATACATGCCCCTATGGATGCTTGCACGCCAATCTTGACACATGTGTGCCTAAGGCATGTGCGTGCCCCTATCGATGCCTACGCGCCCATCCTAATGCGTATGTCCCCAACATTTTCTTATATTATTTTAAATCTCTCCACCGCACATACTCACCCAAAGTGACGCATACATGAGAATTTTGGCGAGTGCACGTGTGCGCATTTATAGTTAACCACATAATGCATATACATCCCTTCCAATGTGTACGCATGTGTGTACTCTCTTTTTCAATGCATGCGCGTACCCGTTTTCTAGGTGTGTACGCGCACCAATGTGTTAAAACTACCCTAAATCTACCCTAAAACATGCTAATAAATAACATTAAATGTGAAAATTAACCATTAAGGATGGTGTACTCACATAGTGTCCATCTGCCTTGTCTTGTAGGTACTCCTGAACTTGATCTCTATGTCTAATCCTCCTCTGAACTCTCACCATCTCTCTCGCTACTCCGAAGTCACTCGCAGTGAAAATTTACAAGAGCTCCATAACAAATGAACTGAATGTGATGATTTACCCCCCCCCCCCAAGGGTGGGGTATATAGGATTATTTTAAGTCATCACAATGACCTATTACTCTCCGTGATGGCTAAAATGTGTATTTCCACCTTTGTGATCCTTCTAACCCCTTCTTCTACCTGCCATGATAATTATTTTTATTAAATTATTATTTTTACTAATTTTCCACTATGCATAGGCATTATTTGCCACCCAGTGCTCGTTTCTTCTCCTTGTGGTATTTTTATAGTTTCCAGGTGATGTTTTCATTCTTTCTTCCTCTATTTTATAGTCGTGATGCTTATTTTTATTAAATAATCATTTTAACCCATTTTTCTTCTTGTTGGGGCACGTTGTTGCTTCCCAACGCCCGTTTCTTCACCATGAGGCATTTAACGTGAGTTTAGGTAAATATTCAATTTTCTAAATTCTTCTAACCTATCAAAAATGTTAAAAATTACAAAAATCATTCAAAAAATCCAAAAATTGTAACAATTCAAAAATTGACAAACAAATGGGTAACCAACTCATATGCAACTGAAATATGTGTCTCTCACATGACACTCATCTGATATCTTGCTGGCGTTTGCACATGTTTTTAAAACAATGAATCGCAGATCATCTAAATCCACAATCATTTAGAAAATCTCAACTTCTTACTTCATCTGTACTCTGGGGCACAACGAGTTATCTGGTACTATTTCGTAGTGCACACTACTTTTTCATAGGACCCACGTGTCCTCCATTCTAGCTCCTTGCATGTACAATTTTATTGGGGCATCATTTTTGACCCTTGTCATTTATCACAAAACATTTGGGGACTACAATGGCTTGATAACAAAAAATTTGTGCAACTATCTTAAACATTGTTGGTTTGAGTGTATGTTTGTACTTGTTTCCCTGTTAGATCAACTTGTTTACTTCTCGTATTGCATCACATTTTGTATGTTGCATGGAGTTGGCAATTTTATCAATGGACATTTTTTTTTGTATCTTGGATTTTCATGTCATTTTACTTCTTCTTTCAAATGCTTATATTTTTAATAAGGACTGATGATAAATATTCTTAGAAAATTCGATGAAATGAATATTGTCTTACATGATTTTGCATCGTTGATAGCTCAGTTTCTCTTCCTCCTACTAATTTTTCTTCAATATCCCCTTTTCTTCTCTTCACACTATTCTACTACTCTTCTATGGGTATCTTATCCCCTTAGTCTTCTATCTATTACCTTCATATTTTTTATCATTGATTGAACTCTTTCATTGCCCTATCGACACTCGAAGGGGCATCCTTCACCCTACTAATTTTTCTTCCATCCCTTCAAAATTTTCTTAGCCGTTTGTGTTTTTCTACTTTATTTAAACTGGTGTATCTTACGCCACCCCCAAAGAGGGGCAAATGTAAACACCTATAGTTTGATCAAAACACTAGTATTCTTAATATTGCACTGACTATCCTCCTCCTCGCAAATTGATGACACCTTGTCAATTAGGCCTATTTAACTTTCCTTTTACGACATCCTTTTGGTCGTATTCTTCTTATAACCAACTAATCAGGCTAATATAGCCTCTTATTAGTTAAACCCTCTTCTAAAATCCTTCTAAACCACTTCTACTAGCTTCCTAGGTTATCAACCCATTTCATTGGATTCACTACACCTCCTCATAACTCTCTCAGAACCCTGATTTCTTCACTAATTGTGATTAATTAGCCTAAACCTAGATTAACTAACATAAAGCATCTTTAACCTCTTCTAAGCCTAGTCAAATCTTACTTTGACTCACTAAAAGTGATTTTTGGCTTATTCATTTGTCCCACATGCACCCAAATCATTTCATTTCTGAAATCAAAAACCTATAAATACCCCACTACCCCTAGACCATTTCTAAGAACACTCCCCCTCTCTAGGCTAAACGATAGTATTCTTGTTTAGGATTAAGAGCTTATTTACATTTGATTATTGAGCTATTTTATTATGCTAGTTGTCACTACAAACACTCAAAGCTTTGAGTAAATGGGAGGAACCATTGGCCTAGAAGCCATTAATGATGAGCTCCCATTCTCATAAATCATAAATTGATTACTTAGGAGTATTTATTAGGTTCATTTGTCATTAGCTTTCATGGAATACAGAGATAACAAGACATGTTAGGATTTTCTTGTTTTATTTCAAGTTTGTATCTGCATGCAAATTAGATGAGTTCCTTGCTTATTTCTTATCATGATGGTCCATTGATTTTTTTTTTTTAAAGCTTTCAGGGCTTCTTTAGTGTTCTTAGCCCATTTTTATAGCTTTTGCAACTTTTCCTTGTTCACAGTGCTAATCCTCACATCACACATTCATATCATAATTTTACTCATGCATATATCAATTTAAAATAACCGTCTAATCATACATTTATTTCACCATCATCATCAAATATAAAACAAACATGCGTTCCAAAAGTAACCACTATTATCACATATTATCTAAGAAACCATCATTATGACATCTAATCCAAAAATCATCATCATGACATAAATACAAAATAATCACCACATCAAATTAAATTCATCACATCACATGATAAACACATAATTATCCTATGAAAAAGTATATATCGTATATATATGTGTGTGTGTGTGTGTGTGTGTGTGTGTGTATATATATAATCAAAATGAGTATCAATATATCACATCCCTCTAGGGGGCTTCCTCAAAGTACAAATGTTATCAAAATTAATAAACTACACATCTAGAAATCTCAGACCCTCTCCTCCAGGGGCAGGTATAAAACCTAAACCATGTGCGCCATCGTACCACCCTCCTCATCCTCCCTCCTCTCGCCGCAGCAAAAAATCTACACTCATTGTACTCCTTGACAGCCTAGCTCCACCTTCCGCTTGCCTCTGGAGATGCTCCCAGTATCTCAACATCTGAGGTAGCCTATGGATCATAATGTCCTCATAATATTTGGCCTCAGTGGCTAATACTAAGTACCTATCCATTCCAATAATGTCATGGGATGCCATCAATCATGTTCCCTATGGTGTTGCCAAAATACCATTAGATGACTCTGTTGCTACAATAGTAGCCAGATCTCCAAAATGGGCCCTGTAGGCCTCCCTCTACTTGCAGTAGTAGTCTCTCTCCTAAATAGCTTAGTCTCTCTCCTGAGTGACCGCATCCCACTAGTGCAAGGTTATGTCTCTCTCTACTCTCATATGAAATAGCTCGGCATACAAGAGTTCCACCTCTGTAGCCTCTCCCACTCCATCTCCACCACCTCCTAGAGCCACCTCAACCTCAACCTCCATCTCCTATATCTCCTCCTCTCCTCCCTCCTCAACCACCTGAGCTTCCCATGATGTCATATGCCAATTAGAGTATCCTACTCCTACTCCAACATCATCATCATTAACCCATGGTGCAACCTCCTCCTCTAATGGTTCTACCATAGTAGGACTCAAAAAATCTCTATCCAGCTTCTCCCTTCTCTATAATATTGGATAATTAGGAACTGTCTTAACGAATCAAAAGTTTCATCTCACCTATCAAACTGAATGACCTCAATCATTTCCAGTTGTCTCCCTTGCACCCACCTAATTCATTGCATTCCATCCAACTCTGCATCTTCCCCTAGACATGTAGGGAAATCTTGATTCAGTTGTCACCTAACTTGATCAACATCGAACTCTGCAAGCCAATCTAGATATCAATCCACCCCTCTCTCTCCCCTGTCTCTAAAGGCCTGATCAAATCTCCTCCATCTCAAAAATCCAACTGCTAACTGAATATGGTCTCCTGTGACCCATGAAAGCCCTTGTGGCCTAAACATTACAATATGCTCATAAGCCTAGCAATGTAGGAAAAATCCTACATCCAACCCTAAACTCTTGCCTACCTCGTATCTAGATACAACATGGTAAACCTGAGCTAACAAGGAGGTCCCAAATACCAATGGACCATGATATCAGCCACTACACTAGTCAACACCCATGGAAAATGAGTTCCTCTCGAGTCCAAAAAATCTTAGCAGGACACTGCCATCATCAACATTCAAATCAATCAGTTGTGTGTCACCCCAGCCTCATATCTCTACTCATAGGAAAAATCCCATGAAGAAAATATGATATGGGGTACATCGGCTCAAAATAGTCACGTCAAAACTACTAGTCTTTCATCACTAGTAATGGGAACTATCTACTCCCCTGTATCGGTATCCTGAGAATTTGATACACATCCTTTAGGGTGATAGTCATCTCCCCTATCCTGAACCAAAATGTACATGTCTACCTATCCCACCTCTCAACCAAATAAATCATAAGCCCCACATCCCGTGGGATCCTCTGATAATGTCTAAATCCTCCTAATCCAACTGTAGATAGATGATCCCACTCAACATCTGTCACATCTCCTCTGATATGCTCATATAGAGATGGCACCCAATCTCTCAAATATAAGGTCTCTCTGGCCTACTATCACAAGAAAAGCATGCATACATTAGACCTTTGATCCAAGAATCTATCCAAAGTGCATTAAATTCCATCCAAATCCATTTTTATCTAATCTAACCCTAGTCGATGCCGACCTAGGTCGGGTCAAGGCCTTTTTAGGTCAATCGATGTGCCCTAGGGCCCAGTCGACGTTGACCTATCTAGGTCATCGCCAACTACCCTTTTCGTCATCCACTTTTTGTAAAAATGCTAAAAATTAAATGAAACATGAATTAAATCAAAAACTAGCTTGAGTTTTGTTACTCACCATCCTTCGTACCCTTTGGCATTTCCTCACAGCTTCAGTGACCTCCATTTTCTCATTCTCTCTTTTCTTGCTTTGCTCTCTCTTGTTAAGTTTGTGCATGAAAACGAGCATCATCGTCCAGCCATTGGGATTATATATACCATTGACACCTAGTCACCATTGATCCCTTGGGTCACCATTGATTTTCCTCAGTCATCGTTGACTGGCCTTAACAGTAACCATTTTGGGTTTTCTCCCCTCTTTCTTGCATCCCTTTCTAGGGCATCTTTTATTGTTGACCATTAAGTCCGCACTTGTGGTCATCTCCAGTTTTCCCTTTGGGAATTTTAATTCAACATTCAAACTATTCCTCCTTTGGGCATATGTAGCTTTCTAAGTCCACATTTGTGGCCATCTCTTTTTTTCCTTCGAGAATGTTTATCATATCTATTCCCTAAGTCCACCTTTTGTGGCTATAATCACTCCTCTTTTGGGAATTTTATTTTATAATCCTATCCAATTCGTGCACAAAGTCCTCCTTTGAGGCCATATTCATCTTCCCCTTTGGGCATTACATTCATTATATCAAGTCCACTCTTGTGGCCATATTCATGATCTTCCTTGGGGCACCATTACTCTTCATCAAATTCCACCTTTATGGCCATGCTTTTCCCCTCTTGGGGCATACTTGTATTTTATCCTTTTCGGCCATGATTTTCCCCCTCTTGGGGCATACGTTTTCTTTGTTTTTTACCTTTATAGCCATACCTTTCCCCACTTGGGGCATATTTGACTTTTCCTCATATGTTCCCCCTTTAGGGAATATTATTTCATCACTAGATTTTTCATCTTTCCTTATTGGCCATTATTTATGTACCATTGGGCACCATACGTTTCATCCTCGTCCCTTATAAACACATGTCTATTCTCTCGATTCCTCATGTATGAAGGATTTTGGAAACCCTTTCACATATATTTATGCATACTTTGATGACTTTCCTATGACTCATTGGTCATCCCGACCTGCATCCATACTGCAGTGATTTTCACCCACTCACTGGCCTGTAGAACATTGTATCCCATATCTGTTGAGACCACAATTTTCCTCTACCGATGTGATATTTGAGTCCCTACCATTATTTTTATCCATATTATGATCCTTTTTTCTTGGGGCATCTTGCCTTGGTTATGCTTTCACCCATATTTTCTTCACCCACCCGCCCTTCATCAAGAACCTTTTTTCAAACATGTCATTGATTTCCCTTGACGTCATCGATCCCCCGTTTGAGGGGAGCTCATCGTCAATTATTTTATACTTACCCAACTCTCATCATTTTTGTCTCATGGCTTGCTATCACAAACCACTCAACAAAATGGGAAAAAATGTAGACACCTAAAATCGTTATATATACCTTTATTTTCCCAGGTGCACATATTTAATTGTTAATTTAATTTATCCCTACTTATTTAATCAAGTTCCCAAATAAGTCAAATTAATTAATTAACCCCCATTAATTAATTATTTAATCATTTAAATTCTCATTTCCCTAACCAACCTTATAATTAGGATACTTTTATCCTACACATGTATCCCCTTGCTTTTCTAGCTTTTATCCTATCTATTTTTATGCCCTAATTACCCATATCTCATCTCTTTCCCGCCTAATGTTTTAAACCACTCACCTAATATTTACAAGAATCAAATCCCAACCAAAATAAAAAAAATCATGCCCATTTGGGAAACTTTCCCCATATCCGGTGGTGACCCAGCCCAGTCCCCATCGACCCTCTTTAAAACGAGTGTTTTCTTTCCATTACAGAGCAAGAAATCAGATACACACAATTCTCAAGCGTTCTCCCAGCATGAGCATCCTTCCTTGTTCCTAAGCAATTCTAAGACATCCATAGACCTCTTGGACATCCCTTTAGTGTGCTTGCATCGCTCACGATCATCATTCGTGAGACATTCTCATCATTATCACATTATTTTCTATATATTTATCATATTATCATACATCCTTTGTTTCTAATGTCGTGCAGGTATATAACAACTTCGGAAACACTCAATGTCCTTCTCTTACATTCCATTTTGTTTATAGTTTACCATTTTCATCTTGCCATCCTCAACTTTACACCTTTCTAACATAGTCACCGCCAATACCCCATGGTCACTGTCAACCAAGGCCCTATCTATCTAATAACCTATCTGAATTATCCTTTCCTATTTTTTATCCTACTTCTCTACCTCTGGTTCTCTTCTGTAGATCCTTTTACAGCGGTTATAAGCCCTCATCAGTTTCTATATCACTCTCAGACCTTACAGGTCTGCATATTTCATCAACAAGTTCATATCCATCCTCCCAGGTCGTCGTCGACATGCTTGTGCTTAGTCTGGGTCATTGTTGACCTAGACCAAGTAACACTTTATTCATAGTTATTGCAATCTAATCAACTTTAGATATATTTTTGTCATTTTTCATATTTAGTACTTCTATTTCTGCATGCTCTTGTTGTTTTTATTTCACTTTATCTAATCAAATGAGGGTTAACATTCACTAAGGAATTCAAACACTTATTGGGTCCGCTTAGTCGGGAAGTCCCTACATCTATCTATCTAATCAAAATTATTTTCAGTCTCTTTACAGTTCTATCAGCAATAATAACCAATCATCCATCATTGCACTCATATCATCATGCTTCCAAGGTAACATAAACCCTCCTTCATTTTTGAGTTGCTAATTTCTTTAGTAACTAGTGCATTAACTTCATTACGAACAATAAATTTAGACAACATCAAGCTCATGTTTGTTCTCCCTCTCCATCTCATCCTCATGTTATGTCCACTACATGTGCTCATATCAGTGAGCCTCAAGTCACGCCATTACTAGAACCTCTCATCTTTGATCTCCATACTAAGCAACATGACCTTCTTACTGAGCTCCTCAGTCATCAATTGATCACTTTACCACCTACTCATTACTATCATCCTTATCTGTTAGCAAAATATCAAGGTCATCCATATTACAATTATCATTGAATCAATGGCCATAATGACAATGATTATTACACTTTACAATGAAGAAACAAACATCTTGAGAATCAGGGATTCATCTCATTTGTTACACAACATTCTATTACATGCACATATACAAATGATACATCTCAAAGGATTCCTAAATCTTATTTGGCTATTTCTATTGAGCATCACACCATCACTTCTAGTTTTCTTTCTTCTGTCACTCAAGTGTCACCTATGTAATCTACTCAAGTAAAGAAACCACCTCTCCAAATTATTCCAACACTTTCTCCTACCAAGTCACCAATAGTATTACCGAGCCAAACTAGAAACCCCCTCTAAATATTATGGTAACCCCTCCACCTCTCAAGTCATATGTGGTTAACAACAAATCACTTGATACATAAGACAAACACACTCTAGTTGACATCTTTCAAATCTTACAATTTAAGGACCCTATCTAGTCCTCGCTTCAACGTCCAATCACTTTTTTCAATGAAACTACTCCTTACATTTATCCACTTAGTGTCTTTTGACTGAATCTCCATCACTTACATACTTGGGGGGGGGGGGGGGGGTGGTGGGAGGAGGGGGGGGGGGGGGGGGGGCATGACGCTTATCATGCCCCCCTTCTAAACAACAAAATTTTTTATTACATCTTCATCACATTAAAAAATATGCTCATTCCACATATAGTTTGACATACACTCGCATCGTCGTTACCCAATGACACACTTGAATGTTGAGGGCATTCTCTACACATTACACCTTAGGCATCACATATCATCACACAATCTTACATCATCTACAAATTACACACTACATTACAGGCTATACACACTGTGCATCTTCCTACATACATCATCCACATTACACACACACTATACCATAGTCACTACATACCATGCATTTTCACACATCATACACGTAAACTTACATTTTACATCCTACACCTTACATATTACATATTTATTATTACATCTACTATGCATCTGCACATCTTAGGTCATCTACAGATCTTGAATTACACACCATATATCCTACTACGCACATTTCACACATTCTCTTTTATGCACTGGACTCACTACCTGATGACACACGCTATTCTCATGGTCCATACTAGACTGTTGAGGTTATACATCACAAATGGACCTCATCACCCTTCCATGTTCATCATTCCATATTTTCTCATGCGACATACCTAGAATAAGTGATATACACTTTAGGCTATGAGGTCACTTCTTCTACCATCATCTCGTAATATGCTACATCATCATTTTTTATTACATCAGCTAGTGGTATAGGATTTACGCTACAATACCACTTATTTCTATTCATATTATAATGATATACACTTAGGCTATAGAGTCATGCACAGTTCATCTCAATGTCACATATCATCACTACACACTCATCACAACATGCTACACACAACACATAGTTTGACCATTTCCTGATGACGCACTCTTGTTCATGGTTCATTCTTGACTGCTGAGGGGGCATACTAAATGAACCTCATTGTATAAAATTCCATTCACTTGAGAGGCACGCAGATCCTATCATTCACTCAGAATTCCATACCATCCACCCAAAATATACTGCATGTTATGGTTGTATTTACTCTTTCTTGCACTTGCTTTTACATGTTCGCTTTATACACATGCTAGATAAATATATTGTATGTCATTATGATTATCATCCACACATGCATATTCACTTGCATTCTATTTGTGATCGCAGACTATACATGGATACTGCACACAGTAGGGATGTTTGACTACCAGTTCCACGGCGATTCTTGGGGGCATCCACATTCGTACACTATAGGTGTTATTGTTTCATTTTTTCATAGCACACTACTTTGGTTCATACACAATTTGACATATGCTTTATCTTTCTAACATGTTAACAAGTGTTTCATGTGCATCATTTTTCATGTAGGGATACTTGTTTCCATACTTGTTTTTTGTATTGTCTGCTATTTTTTGTTCTTATTTGCAGGCTATTCCTTTTTTTATGCGCACACTTGTTTGTTTATGGTCTTGTGACACCAAGAGTGGTGTTCCATGTTTGCAACCCACTTGTTGCAGCCTACATTGTCTTCTTAGGTGTTTATATTATGTGTTTATGTTCTATCTTACACATTATTTGTTTAGCTTACACTTTGTTTTTTCAGCTTACACTTGTTTCCTAGCCACATGTTTGTGTGTTACTTGCTCTTTATGAAAAACATTTCCCTTCCCTTTATAGGGAAGAGTTTCAGTTCACACAGTCAGTCCTCTTTGAGGGTCGCATTCTCCTATCCACAACGTTGCATACACCCCCAAAGAGGGGGGAATCAGTTGGGTTTAAACATGACACAACACAATATTAGTACAGTTTAGTTTTTTGCTATCGTCCATGACAAAATGTGTTACATAGCAAGTGAGTTCAGACCAGTCTGCAAAACTCCATACAGAGTAACATTCGAAAGGAAGATTGTCCTTAACATTATGGGGAGCAGTTATAGGTTGGAGGAACATCAAAATTTCCTCCCTACACTTCTTCGGCCAATGGGATGATTTGCCCAAAAAACAATACAGTACAGAGATATCTTCACAACTCTCGAGAAGCAGTTACAAGTTGGAGCAACATCAAACTTTCCTCCCTACACTTCTTCAGCCAATGGCTTGAGATCGCCCAAAAAACTTGCATTTCACTGACATTTACAGGGTATTTTCTACACCCTTTTTACTCATCATGGATCAGGTGCACATGTTCTTTTTTCATTTTTCGTACTTTCTTTAGATGATTACACATATGTATTACACATATACATGCGTATTTGACTACTTGATCATCTTATCCTTTACAGGTCCGTCTGTATGGGAAGTAAGTAGTCAATGACACACACATGGAAAGTACATTACACACATGATACTAATCATGCAAGTTACACTACACACATTGACATCTACATATGCGCTTTCTCCCTAGGTTCACTTTCATCACTTTTTACACTTTTTGCATCTTTAGTCTCCACGCTCCATGTTTTTAATCACTCTACGCTTTGTCTAGTCCTTCGACACGTATTCTACAACACTCTACATGGATTATCAAGTACACATCTCTATCAAATTTATGTTACTGAGCATTCTTCTCACCAACATAAAGTGGGGGAAAATGTAGACACAAAATCACACACTTTGAGTCATTATTTAATCCCAAACTCATACTACTATTCATATGGTTCTTAAGTGAAAAGAGTAACAGTTAAACCATATCTTTGGCCATTTTACTTTATTTTCTATTGTTACTTTTGATCTTACACCCATGCTTTCCCAGTCTGCATTTTCATTCTATGTTTTTTCTATTTTTGGATGGGGCGCTTAGTCAGGAATGGGGTGCTCTGAGGGCCCTGGGTGTTCTGATCCTCTTTGCACTTTACTCTCACCTTTTGGGAACTTTCTAGATATTTTATGGTTAGAATTTTCAGGATTAATTACAAAATTAGAACAAGAAAACCATATAAATATAAAGTTGTGTGACCATAATGAGGGACCACACACTATGCACTTACTATCACCACCTAAGGTTGCATACATCAAAGGCACCTATAGCTACATTTTCATCCATCTATCTCCATCATAAGGCACATAAGGTTGGTTCATCTACATCATACTTCATAGGAGGGGATTCTGATGTTTCTTCATAGGAGGGGATTCTGATGTTTCCATGCACATATTTATTACATTCTACATCTAGTTATTTACTCGCTACTTCATAAAGTGTGATTAGCACAAGAGAAACCTATGGCACAATTACACACACACACCTAGAACTACATTAGGTCTGAGATGTAGTGCAATGCTCAATGATAAGTCCATAAATTTGGTAGCTAAGGAAAATATGACCCATTCATATGCATTTTTATTTTTTAGGGTTTTGATGATTTCTCTGGGGTTTTTGCAGGTGATAATTCCATTACAAGTTTATCAGAGATTCGATGATCACACAACAAAATTCATGTGGTAGAAATCAAACACAGGAGAACATCTAGTGACACTCCAGATGAGGTTTCCTATCCATTTCCACATACCAGTGCACCTAGATCTCAGACCAGGGCACGCATGGCTGCCCCTATCCCTCTTCAGGCACCCCGATCTATCTAGACAGCTCAAATCTACACTTTCTCAGGCTACTGTGAGACAGTTTCCTCTTGATCACATGATCTTCACTGCAACACAATCCTACGACAACATTGAATTAGCTAAGGGTTTTTTACCCTTCTTTCATATTAGGGTTTTATATTTTCTAGCTCATTTTTCTTGGGTATCATTTCGATATTTTATTATTTCATTTACTTAGTTATTTTACTGCTCTTATACCATTAGATTACACTAGAATATTTACATTTTAGTTAATTGGGTGGTTGGTTTATATACTACTAGTGGGGCAAGTTAAATGTGAGTGCGATCACGTTGAGATCATTTTGTTTGAGAGTCAATATGGGTCAACCCACCTCGGTCGCGGGCTCGGATCACATTTGTATTGTTAAGAGTTGAATAATTCATGATGTTTGGTGGCAAGTTAGTTTAATATAGCAATTGGAATTATATATGAATGAGTTACTTTCCTAATATAAGTTTAATCACCTCATCTTGTTGAGTTGGGTAACCCAACTCGGCCAAGTCAAATATATACAAAGGAGCAATGCTCCGTTATACACACACACACACACACACACACACACGTTTTTTTAATTATTTTTTCTCTTGTTTTTTAATTTAATTGAATTTAACTTAAGATAATTCTTTTACTTTAAATCTGAGAAAATTAGTCTAGTTAAGATGAATTATTTGTTTTCAAAATGATGTAGTTTTTTATGACACGAAAACTAAGTCATCGTCATCCTTTATATGAAAAACTAAAACAAAATCACTCCCATTTCAATTAAATACTTTTATTGTTAAACTAATATATCATTATGTAGTTTATATGATTGACATGACCTTCTTTTTGACGTAAATTCATTAAATTTTGGTTGCAAGTCTTAAACAACGACAAGGGGATATTTTTGAACCCTAATTATTTTTAATCCTCATTATTGTTAATTATCCAAATTTATTTATGCCAAAATGGGTTATAATCATTTTACTATTGATAAATCTCATATGTTCAATAGAAATAATTACAACATTTGGAAAATTCAATTGAGGCGGAATTCATGGCTCGCAATCTCTAGGCAGTCGTGAACAGAACTGAGAAGGCTCCAACTGGAAGACAAGCAATTGCAGACAACATCATTACATATCAACAAAAGGTGTACGAAGCGGTCCATTATTTTACAGAGCGTGTAAGATGATTTTCTCCATCACATTGGGAATCAAGAAAGTCCAAGTGAAGCTTGGAATCAACTGAAATTGATGCACAAAGGTACACAATTATCGAAAATCATTAAATTGATTCTAGAAATAATGACAACTCCCATGAAGGGAAAATCAAAAGTAGTTAGTTATTTGGAACCAATTAAAAATAAGTCTCATTTAGATGGATGCAACTGTAACTTAATACAGGACAAACTAATTTACTTTATTATTCATTGCAATATTCATGAAAAGTTTAGAAATTTCATTTCAATTTTGAATTGTAAGTATCAAACTAGAAAAGGCATCCCTGATTTGTAAACCCTTAGTGCTCTCCTGATTCAGGAAGAGCAAGTACTAACAAATTTTGATTCAAAAGATAATTCCACATAGGAACTTCTCGCTCAAAAATAAAAAAGTAAACCTTCTAGGTTTAAGAAAAATCAAAATCAGCTTTTAAACCACCTAGCAAAGACAAGAAACTAGGAAACTTAAAGAGTAAGTTTTGATATTAAATGTCATTACTGTGGGAAATTTGGCCATAAGAAAGAAGAGTGTAAATCTAGAAATAAGTTAAATTTCAAAAACCAAAAGGGAAACAAATCATTTCCAAGGTCAATACCAAACTAGAAGTAAAAAAGTATCCAGAAGACTCTAATGTTAGATTGAAGGATGTATGTTGCCTAAGTTGTCTCTACAAAATAAAATGGGGTGGTTACTTTGGACAAAAATTTGGTGACTTTTGGGGCACATGAATCTTAGATCTGATATCCTAGATGAAATGATAGCAGTAGCCTGTACAAGCATCATATTTGACTATGGGAGATCATTCCATTCAAAACGATAATTTTTTTACTCTGCAACTTGAAGAACTCCCTGTAAATGGTCACTTGATTAACAATGTTGTCTCACTACCTGAATAATTAAATTGTAATTTGCTTTCTTGAAATTACTCAATAAGATGAAACAACCTCTTTGAACTTTGAGCACATAGACTAAGCATCTAGAAGCAGATAAAAGAGTTTGTGAACAATGAACTTGATGCTCACTATAGAAGAAAGAGCTATATACAAGACATGGACTTTATGTGTGTAGATGGCTTGCACTTAGTTTTTTGAATTGAAACTATTCTAATATATACATGATGACATGGAACAATATGTGGCATGAGAGAATAGTTTAAGATAAATCCCATTAACTGGAGCATTGATAGTGACATATCCATCAAGGTGAGACAACTCAGAGTCTAGTCTACCACCTATCTTCCAAACAACATGTTGATGATGTAATGGGCCACTCCATGTGGTAAGCAATCTACTAACTTTGAAAGGCACCCTAGTTTATCTCTATCAACATTCCATTTCAAGACCAGTAACCCCATGCACTTTGAAATCATGAGGCCTATTATTTCTTTTAACAGGCACTAATTTTTTTTATCTATGATGTTGTTCCAACTTGCATCATGTGCAAAGTCTCTCTTTTATGTAATCTTTAAGTGGGAAACATCAGCTCTGCCATTCGTGATTTAAGATCTCTTGTATGCGTACTCAATACATCTAAGCTATTGGGCATAGTTCTCAGTGAAGGAAATTCTAGAGATAAAGGAAACCTTACCATAAACAAGTTTTTTAACTGAAGTATCTATTGCATTCTTCACCATAACAGATTTTATTTTCTTAGAGCACGCGTGAGACTTTTGTCATGTCACTTCCTCTGAAAGATTACTATGAGAAAGATGTACGCTTCATGATTCTGATCAAGGTTCTTGTTCATGTAGACTCTAGTAACCTCATTACATTCATGGAGCCATTACAGAATGTCACAGAGAAGCATATCGCAGTCATGCATTATAACTGGACTCATGTGGCTAGGCTCTTGAAAGAAATTTATAATCCCTGTACCCATGATACATCCTTTCATAAGCATGATTACCCAAGCTACATAATTATTACAGTATTTATGCAGAGCTCCGCCTCTATCTATTTATCTATATCTTTACTTCTGCAGGCACTTGTATATATAGCCTTTCTGGACTGCTAACTCATCCTCCAGTGGCCTCAAATCCAATGCCAAGTGTCTAAATGTGGTTCTCTATGCGAGCATGCTCCTCCAGGCCTGCATTTTCTACTTTTTACCATGATGTGCTTCTAAAAGCTTCTACCGCAGGCATGCTCCTTCATGGGCCAACCTATCGCCAGGCTAGCACCTTATCCACTCTACATGCACAGTCAAGTCATGCTTTCCATGTGTTCTACCCAAAATGCCCAATATGGCTAAGTCCTAAACCTTGGTTCTATCCGCACATGTGCCACGGATTTCCTTAAACCATTTCTTAAATCTTGCCATACACGCCTTATCCTTGCGCGCCTTTCTTCAACTAGGCCTTGCACTCCTATGTGCCCTTTTATACTTAGCCACTATTTTAAGGGCCCAACATCACCCCACACTACGCCTATTCTCCATCCCTGGGAACACTTCTCCAGTGAAAAGAACAAATACAGTAGACTTACACTTTAGAACAAGAATAAGGGGATGAATAAATTTAGAAAGAAGAAAGAATGGGAAAGTGATGGCATCACTGCAATAAGCTAGGAAAATATTTTTACAATTCATCCTCCAACCTATTCCAGGCATCAACTTCGTTATGCGTTCTCTAATAGAGGTCACTGGCTAGGGTGCTCATCTCCCCAAAACTTAGTCCATCTCCTTGTTGTTAGGGAATAAGAGATAAAATATGCAGAATAATCCCTTACATAATTGCAACAATAGAAACTAATATGCAGAAAATATTACATATCTCAAATAAAAGTGTAGAATAAATAACACAACACAGAGAGACAAGATTTAATGTGGTTCACCCAATTTGGGCTACGTCCACTAAGAATCACTTTCTCAGATTTTATTACAAGCCTCTACTCTCTCAATACAATACCTAGATGCATTTGGAGCTATGCTCAAAAAACTCTATAGAATTCACACCCGAATTCAAAGCAAATCTGCAATACATTTGCTTGTCTTTCTATCATATGCATAAGACCATATAAATAGACAATTGCTTAAGCAGTTTGATACAAAACTATGGGTATCAAAACCATGAGCAAAAAACCATGGGTATCAAAACAATGGGTACCGAAAAACCATGGGCCCAAAAACAACTCATAACGGTTACCCATTACCCATGGGTTAATAAACCACCTATGAAAATTTGCTTCGGGGGCTTTGCCCCCATCGATTGGGGGGGCTTCACCCCCCCGAACCCCCTTGACCCGCTCACCGGTGAGCAAGACCGCTGTAAAAATACCCGAGTGTAACACATAGAAGGTGTACCACACTCTAACATGAAAATAGGCTCCACAAACATAACAATCTCCCACTTGGAGACTGATTTCCACTGAGCAAGCTTCTCAACCCTTCACTTTCATCTGTGAAGCCCAACCAAAGCTGAACATAGCTTTAGTTTATCCCTTGTGACCACCTTGGTCATCATGTCTGCAGGATTCTAACTGGTATGACTCTTCTCCAACTTCAACTTATCTTCTTCCAAAGTTGTCCTGATGAAGTGATATCTCAACTGTATATGCTTTGTCTTGGAGTGGAAAGTAGAGTTCTTAGCTAGGTGTATAGCACTCTAACTATCACTATACAGCTTACATTCCTTTTGCTTATGCCCTAACTCCTCAAGCAATTGTTGTAACCAAATAATCTCTTTGCTTGCCTCTGTGGCAGCAACATACTCAACCTCTGTGGTTGATAAAGCCACCAACTTCTGTAGTCATGAAATCTAGCTCACTGTTGTCCCACCTACAGTGTAAATATAACCTGTCGTGCTTCTCCTGCTATCAACATCTCCAGCCATGTCTGAATCTACATAACCACATAAAGTGGTGTCTGATCCACTGTAGCACAAAACTGTCCCCATGGTCCCTCTCAAATACCGAAGGATCCACTTTACTGCTTGCCAATGCTCTTTACCTGGATCACTCATAAATCTACTCACAACTCCCACTTCATGGGCAATATTAGGCCTAGTGCACACCATAGCATACATCAAACTGCCAACCACTGATGAGTAAGGTACCTTGGACATCTATTTTCTTTCCTGCTCTATCTTGGGACACTACTCCTTTGATAACTTAAAATGGCCTGCCAAAGGAGTCCCAACCGGTTTAGCATCTTGCATGTTAAACTTATCCAATGCCTTCTTAATGTACTCTTCCTGAGATAAAGTCAGCTTCCTTTCCTTCCTATCCCGAGTTATCCTCATACCAAGGATTTGTCTGGCTACCCCCAAATCCTTCATATCAAAGGATTCACTTAGTTGTTTCTTGAGTACTTTTATTTCCTACATGTTTTTACTTGCAACCAACATGTCATCAACATACAAACACAGGTTAATATAACTTCCATCCTCAAATTTATTTGTATATACGCAATGGTCAGAATGACATCTAATATAACCTTGCTACATCATGAAGCTATCAAACTTCTTATACCATTGACGTGGAGCTTGTTTCAGGCCATAGAAGCTCTTCTTCAGTTTGCACACCATCTCCTCTTTACCTTTGACTTCATATCCTTCTGGCTACTGCATATAGAGCTCCTCCTCCAAATCACCATGGAGAAATGTAGTCTTTACATCTAACTGTTCTAAGTGCAAGTCTTCTACTGCCACTATTCCAAGAACAGTTCTGATAGAAGTCATTTTTACTACAGGAGAAAAAATCTCATCAAAATATATACCTTGTTTCTGTGCAAACCCCTTGACCACCAACTGGGCCTTATATCTTTTCTTTCCTCCTTCTTCATCTTTAACTCTATAGACCCACTTGTTCTTCAATGCTCTTTTGCCTTCCGATAGCTTCACCAAATCCCAAGTCTGGTTCTCCATGAGAAAATTATGCTCCTCAGCCATGGCTTGCTCCCACTTCTTACTGGCATCTACCTGCATTGCTTCATCAGAGCTCTCTGGCTCTCCACTATCAGTGAGTAACAAATAATAAAGAAAAGGAGAAAAAAGTTCAAGTTCTTTTCTTACCCTAGAAGACCTCCTCACTGTAAGAGTTTTGGGTTCCTATTGAGTAGGTTCCTTAACTGATTCATGGGTCACTTTCCCATCCGAAAGAATCTCTACCACTGCATATTCTTTCTTGGATTCTTCCCTGTTTTCTTGCAACTATTTATTATACATGACTTTCTCATTAAAGACCACATCCCTAACCTGAATGATTTTCTTGTCTTTAATACTCCAACATTTAAATCCAGAGTCATCACCACCATAACCAATAAAAGTGCATTTTTTTGATTTAGCCTCTAGCTTGGTCCTATCATCCTTATCATTATGAACAAACACCTCACATCCAAAGACTCTAAGAAATGAGTAATCAACTTTCTTACCATACCAAGCCTCCTCAGGTATGCCTCCATCCAAGGAACTTGAGGGTCCTCTGTTTATCAAGTACACAGTTGTGCTCACTGCTTCTGCCCAAAAGTAAAGAGGTAATCCTGCATGTATCCTCATGCTCCTAGCACGTTCCATTATTGTTCTGTTCATCCTTTCTGACACCCCATTCTGTTGTAGGGTTCCTGGAACCATCTTTTACCTGTGGATTCCATTCTTAGAACAATAATCATCAAATTCATTACTGCAATACTCCCCTCCATTATCTGACCTGAGACATTTTAACTTAAGGCCTGTTTCATTCTCTACCAAGGCTTTCCATTTAACAAAAGTATCAAATACATCAGATTTGTTTCTAATACAATAAACCCAAACTTTCCTTATTGCATCATCAATAAAAGTAACATAATAACTTGAACCCCCAAGAGATGATACCTAAGCCGGCCCCCACACATCAGAATGTACCAGCTCTAACTTACTCTCTTTCTTCGTAGGTCCAACTTTGAGAAACCTTACTCACTTCTGTTTCCCATTTATGCAGTTCGGACAGAAATCTAAACATATTTTTGTATATCCATGCAAATTCTTCTTTATAATGTCCATGCCCTTATGGCTCATATGACCGAGCCTATAGTGCTATAATTTTGTATCTGCATCTGAAGCCACAAGATTACAACCATTAGTACTATCAGTGGTTAAATACAAGGTTCCAACCTTCTTACCTCTTGCCACCACAAGAGCACCTTTGGTGACCTTCCAAGAGTCAGCTGTAAATATCACAGTACAACCATCACTTCCCAATTGCCCCACCGATATCAAATTTCTCTTTAATGTAAGCACATGTCTGACATCCTTCAATAGCCATGTATTCCCATTCTGCATCTTAACCTGAACAGAACATTTTCCAACTATACTGCAAGGCTCATCATCACCAAGAAAAACATGCCCAAAATCCCCTTGAACATAATCAACAAAATAATGCCTATGTGGAGTAGCATGAAAAGAAGCCCCTGAATCTAAAACCCAAGATTCATTAATATTATGCAAAGAAAAAATCAAAGCATCCTGGCATACATTACCCGATGCCACATTTGCCTCTGTGTTTTCTTCCTATTGTTTCTTCTTATCCTGAAGCTCCCATCAGTCCTTCTTTGCATGCCCAGACTTTCCACAGTGCCAGCATACTATCTTTCTTTTGAATTTTGACCTTGCCCGATCCTTTGATTTTCCATGGTTTCCTCTATTCTTCTATCTCCCTCTAGTTTCCAATGGCAAAGCATTACCTGAAGTAGAAGATTCACCAGAGATTTTTCTTCGCATTTCCTCGCTTAGAATCACCCCTACAACATCCTCAAACTTCAACTTTGAGTTAGCTGGAACCAATTTGCTTACCGCCATTACCAGGCTATTCCAACTTTCAGGTAAAGAGCACATAATTAATAAAGCCCTAACTTCTTTATCAAATTCTATTGTAACCAAAGCTATCATATTCACAACCGTATTGAAATCATTTAAATGATCTTCTACTGAACCATTCTTAGACATCTTCATATTAAACAAATTTTTCATTAAAAATATCTTATTAGAGGCAGAGGGTTTTTCATACAACTTCCCTAATACATCCATCAGTTCTTTTTTAGTCTTTTCCTTTGAAAAATAAAATAATACCAAAGATGCAAGACCCAGCTAGATCATTCCAAGTGCCTTCCGATCGAATAAATCCCATTCCACATCTGTCATACTCGAGGGTTTGTTCACCTTCTTAGATAGTGGAGTATAAAGATTCTTCTGATAAAGGTAATCTTCCATCTGCATCTTCCAAAGACTGAAATTCTGCCTGTTGAATTTATCAACCCTAGATCTTCCATCATCTGCCATAGCTCCCACTCAAGATAAAAGTTTCCCTGTGATTCAACACTTCAGCAAACCAAACTAGGATCTGATACAAATTGTTAGGGAATAAGAGATAAAATATGTGGAATAATCCCTTACAGAATCGCAACAGTAGAAACTAATATGCAAAAAATATCACAGATCTCAAATAAAAGTGCAGAATAAATAACACAACACAGAGAGACAAGATTTAACATGGTTCACCCAATTTGGGCTATGTCCACCAAGAATCACTCGCTCAGATTTTATTACAAGCCTTCACTCTCAATACAATACCCAGATCTGTTTGAAGCTATGCTCAACAAACTCTACAGAATTCACGCCTGAATTCAAATCACATCTACAATACATTTGCTTGTCTTTCTATCATATGCATAAGACCATATAAATAGATAATTGATTAAGTAGTTTGATACAAAGCTGTGGGTATTAAAACCATGGGAAAAAAATGTGGGTATCAAAACAATGGGTATCGAAAAACCATGGGCCCAAAAACAGCCCATAACGGTTACCCATTACCCATGGGTTAATAAACCACCCATGAAAATTTTTCTTCGGGGGCTTCACCCCCCCGAACCCCCTTGACCCGCTCACCGGCGAGCGGGACCTCCGTAAAAATACCCGAGTGTAACACATAGAAGGTGTGCCACACTCTAACATGAAAATAGGCTCCACAAACATATCACTTGTGTGCTCATGGTGTCAGTAATTTTCTCTAACTCCTTGCCTACATCCTCCAGTGCATCCATTCTTCATGTAATCTATAGGTATAGTTCCTTCAACTAGTTTTTGATTAAACCCCTTAAGGTTTCAATGGCCTCAGATTTCTTTTCAACCTCAACAAGGATTTTGTCCCTTTTTGCCCTATTTCCCTTATTCTTCTCTTGAAACTCCTTAAGTTATGCTTCATGAGTGGCGACCAAGATTCCTGCCACTTTGTCTCTATCCGCATAGTTTTCATACGCGGCCTCAACAGTCTGGGAAGAAACCTTTACATCAGCAAGAACCTTATTGTACTCAACTATGAGTTCCATGACCTTCAATTTATCTTCTTTATCCAAGCACGCAGCCACATCTTTTGTAGATTCCAAGGGTAGAAAATTCCTCTCCATGGTGAGAACTCTTGTTATATCCTCTAGGCATCCCAAGGCAGATCCATACTTCTGCATGGGAGGCACTAGGTCTGGATGCTTCAATACTATGGCATCATTAATGGACTCCACCTTTTTGTACACTTCATACACCCTAGTCTTCTCGTCTTTTAACTCACGCTGCCACTGGGCGCTAATCAGTTTCTCTTAACTTAGCTCCTTTGTCTTTGTAGCTAGCTCCTCCTCTTTCTTCTTCAGTTCACCCTCCAAATCTCTGATTCTATCATTCTGCCCAAAGAGTCTAGCTTCGACCTCAACGAAGACCTTTTTGAGTGCGTTGTATAGTTGCTCATCCGAGAGCTACTGAGCATTCACCACTGGGTTGTCTTCTCTTGGTCCTGGCAATGTTATTATTGCCCCATGGCTTACTTCAAATTTTGGCTCATCAAGATGGGACTCAATTGCTCATGAGAGCATCTTCCTTGTCCATGGGTATGTAGCCTCCTTATCAAAAGATGACATTGCCATGAGCTCCTATGCTAGAATCGTGCTCTAGAACCATGCGCAGAACACTTTGTTAGGGAAATTAATATAACCCATCCCTAGCCTGTCCTCTCCTATGCCCTTTCCTCCCATTCACGTCTGCTTAGGAATACTTACAGTTAAAATGGGACCTCCAGTTCTACCGTGGTCCTTTTCTGTGCTCTCTTGCTTATCCTTGTTCAACACCAGCTCAACACTACGTTCTACTTTCTCCTCCACCAAGGTCTCAATGTTCTTTGTTTCTTCTCTCTCTACCACCTTGGTAATCTTTTCCAGTGTAAGGCTTGAGGCCTTCTACTTCTGTGCACCAACCTCCTCACTTCTTCCCATTTCCTGGGTGCCTTCCCCCACCTGGCTATCCTTGCGCCGTACGAAAAGGAACCCTTATTCCTCTTCTCTGCCTTCTTCTTCTTAATCATGCACATTGAAGACATATGGCTCTTGGTATTTTCTAGATTTATCTTCTTCACTATCATCTTCTTCACTGTCATCATCCTTTTCACCTATGTATTTCTCCAAACTCTCAGTTTCTTCCGAGGTGGTCTCCTCTTCTATCCTCTACTTCTTCCTAACTGGGGATTCCAGTGTAGGTGACTCTATCTCTTCTTCTCCCGATGACTCCTTGTCTAATGAATTTTATTGCTCTGGAGTCTTCTCTTTAACTATGAACCTTTTCTTGCACTAGTACATACTGGTTCTAGCGCTTGTCTCGGGAGAACCTATTACCTGTGTATCCACTACACTTGGTATTTTCTTCTCTGGATATTTTTCCTCCTATTTGGGCACAGGTCTCTTCCTACCAGTAGAGTCCTCAGGTATAGACACCTCATTCTCCACATATGCACCCTTCTCATATTTGGGTCTTATGCGGATGTATACGTGCACCGCGGATCCTCCTACAATGGGCAAAGTCATGGGCCTCGTCATTTGAACTTCATGCAACACGTACCTCTCCATGTATGCACGCTTGTCGGGGTAGACCAACCATTTACACATTTCCCTATGGTCATGGTCCAGATTACCAAGATCTAACTTCAACTTCTTGGATTCTTTGAAACTATTTACTCCTGCTTGGAAGTATTGAGCTATAAAGGCAGAAGGGAGCTTGCACCATGGGTTCTATGTCTCATCTAGTAGTTTGAATCTGCCCAGGCAGAAATTCCGATACATAGCAAATTCAGCTTCTCCCTTGGTGGCCACTATTAGTTGTTTGGGAATCCTCCATTCTGCCCTGAACACGTTCCACAGGCGCGTATACCATTTCTCCAAGCTTGCCTTGTGCATGGTCGTCATAGTGTCACAGAAGTATTTTTCAAATCTCTTCATAGGCGAAGAATCCTCAGCAGGGTACTCCCACACGAATTTGTCTAATTCATCTAGTACCCCAATCTCAGAAAGCACAATGGTTAGCAGGACATTACCAAACATGATTCTATCACCTTCCTTTGCATAGCTGAAAATCACATCCGCGATGAATGCAGATAAGTTGTAGATGGTGCCCTCTGAAATTTTCCTGCAGACATGCAACCATGGCTTATTGACCTGGGTCCATCTCTCATGGCCATTTAACTTTGTCACCAGATGCATGGCCATCTTCATTACCGGGTCCTTGATGTCGATGATATCATAGTACCTTAACCCCTTTTTGTATGCATAGGCAGCGATAGTCTCCTTAATTGCCTCTTTGTCACTTAAGTTGTCCTCCAAACCATCTCCTTCACAGATGAGGCCTGTGAAATGTGAAATGAAATGAGGGGTTATGTGCATCTTGTGCCCTGCGAAATGGAAGTAGTCTTCATGCACACACGCCATCAACCATTGATATAAGCGCTCTGGCTTCACAAAGTAGGCCAACTCAAAGAGTTGCAATAACACTGCATTCCCCAACTTGACCTTCACATCATCGTTATAGATGGGAAAACCCTCTGGTGTCCTTTTATTTGTTGGGCACACTAACTTCAGTGCCATATCCTTCTCGATTGTGCTCATACAATGATTATAGTCATTTACAGACATGTTTCTTAGATGGGACTCACACTCCTTCCCCAACAACACTCCATCTAGGTACTGTATTTCTACATACCACTCTTCGTTTGTACGTACGTCAATTTCTTGTTACTTGCCCTTACCCTTACCCTTCTTAGGTGTGCTAACTGGTTTCTTGGGTGCCATTGTCTAGGTCCTCTTACCACTTCAATCACTTCTTGTTACTCTGTTCTTCCACTCTCTCCAACCTTAGATCTCGAACTTGTGAAGAAAACTCCTTAAACTCGTGCCCTAGTTCTTCAAACCCTAACTAGGATAATCCCCTCACAAGACGACACCTTCTCACAAATTTTCTTACGCTCGTGAAATACCTTCCTCCTGGTTCACAAATCCAAACTAGTTACTCACGCTCCAACTCTTCAAATTTTTCTTCACACGGATCAATTTTTGGAAGCCCTAGTTTGCAAAGATGCAGAAGCGCTTCTTTCTCCTTATACACAAAGTGAATAATGAAATGCCTTGACCCTTTATTTATAGTTTTTCCCTTTTTAAGAATTAAATGCTACTTCCCCTACCACCGTAATTTTCACGTTTAATGCATCTTTTTCAAACAAAGTCTGACATTAGCACTTTAACTCACACACCCAAACCTGCGTGGACAATATTCTAACCTTCTGGCGTACAACCAATTCATCTTGATAGGAGAATCTTACATGCACGTCACCAGTGCCGAAGGCACTTCTTCTGTCCTAATTTTTTCTCTCGCCTACCTCATGTTGCTTATGCACTTTTTCCTCCTTTATACGTGGGATTTGAAAGTAGCCTTATCTTGACACGAACCATCCTTTTCCATATTTTCTTTCCATACCTCTTTCAACAGGGCCATTCAACCGGGATTTTTAACACAAACTTCCTTGGCACTTTACCCATGTCTCCTTCACATCACTCCACCCCATACTAAAATGATGCTTGGTCCTCTGCACACTCAAAATTTTTGAAAAATTAATAAGGTTACTGGCACCCAAGGCGCAAAATAAAACAACATGAAAGGGAAGCACAAGAAAAGAAATGCATAAAGGAAAATTCTAAATTAACTGGCAAAACTGTCTTATTTACAAACACCAAGAAGACTTATTTATAGTAGGGCTTCAGCCTACTCCCATTGAAGTGTCCAGGAAATTTCGTTCCATCCAGTGCTTGTAACTGGCACGCGCCCGAATCAAGGATGTACGAGATTGTGTAGGGACCTAACCAATGGACTTTCAACTTCCCAGGATGGCACAGAAACTTAGAATCATACAATAAGACCATCTGCCCAACCTCAAACTTCTTGTTTCTAATGTGGTGATCATGCCATGCTTTTTTATTTACTTTCTCTGTTGTTTGGCTCCACCTGGCGAGTGATCATCTTTCATCCAGCTTCATCAATTCATTAATTCTTTCTTCCAGCACTTGCTCATCAGCCAGCCCTCCTGCACGCGCTATTCACAGAGAAGGTAACATGAATTCAACTGGCAGAATAGCTTCCATGCCAAACACCAATTAAAATGGTGTGGCTTTGTTCATCCTTTTATAAGTTGTCTTGTAAGCCCATAATACAACTGATACCTTGTCATCCCAATCTTGTCTTCCGACATCACAAATTTTGGTTAGGGTATGACTCAATATTTTGTTAAATGCTTCCGTGGTTCCATTTTCTTGTGGGTGATAGGGTGTAGTCTTGTGATGAGCCACCATGAACTCTACTAATAGGATCCTCATGGTCTCATTCAAGAAATGTGTACCCCTATCGTTGGTTAAAATTAAAGGACATCCATACCTCGTGATAATGTTCTCCCACAAAAATCTTGCCGTTGTGGCTGTTGTGCAGTCTTTAGTTGGGGCTACCTCTGCCCACCTTGTCAAATAGTCTGTGCAAGTGATTACATAGCGTGATCCAGTCCTACACACTGCTGGTGCAATAGGGCCTACAAAGTCTATTTCCCATTTCTCAAAAGGTTCAGTGCTAGGGATAGGGCGCAAAGGCATTTCATCTCTCTTTCCTGGCTTACCAATGCACTGACAATGGTCACAAGCTTTACAATAGTCCTTGTAATCCTTATACAGAGTTTCCCACCACAATCCTGTCATTAATATTTTACGCGCGGTGGCGTCACCTGCATAATGTCCACCTGCACTTCCTCCGTGTGCTTCCTCTATGATGGTGAGGTGCTCATGCTCTAGTACACACCTGCACAAAACTTCATCACGCCCTAACTTGTATAAGTCCCCACTGATCAACATGTAGGGTGTGGCACGTATGGCTAGTTACTTCTTCTCTAATGCCTTCATCCCTTTTGGCACCACACCTTCCTTTAGAAATACTGCAATCTCCTCCAAATATGAGGGCACACACTGAAACCTAAACAGTTGTGCGTCTGGCATAACTTCTTCAATACTCTGCACGTCCTCCCTTGAATCAATTCTTGATAGATGATCAGGTCCACAATTACTCTTTCTAGGCTTCACAACTACCGTGAACTCAAACTCTTGAAATAACAACACCCACCGACATATGCACCCTTGTAGAATGGGCTTGTTCACCAAGTACTTTAACGCCATGTGGTCAGTGTAAAATACAAAGGATGTTTCTAATAGATATTGTCTGAACTTGAAAAGCACGTAGATCATTGACAATGCTTCGTGCTTAGTCGTAGTGTAATTCTACTCTGCTGGTGTCAACTTCCTGCTTGCAAAACACAGAGGATGATCAACAATTCCTTCACCCAGCTGTGCAAGCACTGCTCCAATGGTGGTTCCTGAGGCATCTACATGAACATGGAAGGGCTTGTCCCAAGAGGGAAAATGTAATATAGGTGTGGTGACAAGCCTATCCTTCAATGTGTCAAACACCTTCTATTGCGCCTCTCCCCAATGGAAGGCACTTTTATGTCTAAGCAAGTTCTTCTAAAGTGTGGCGATCTTGGCATACCCCTTGATGAATTTCCTGTAATAACCCATATGCCCAAGAAATCCGTGCATTGCGCTTTGGCTAGTAGGCTCTTCTAATCCCACAATAACTGCAACCTTGGCATGATCTACTAGCAAGCCCTCCTTACATATGATATGCCCCAATAACATCCCAAAGGGTGTAGTAAAGACTCACTTCTTAATGTTGAGGGATATCCTCAACTACCGACACCTCTCAAACATCAACCTCAAATTATCACAATGGTATTTTACTAGCCCATACACCGTCCAATCATCCAGATAGACATGAAGAAATTTATGGATGAAGTCTTGGAAATGCCTGCACCACTATGCGTGAGAAAACAATAGGTGCATTCTTCAACCCAAAGGGCATGACTGTGTATGCAAAAATTCCCCATTCAGTGGTGAAAGTTGTCTTCTCCTGGTCTTCCTTTGCAATTCAGACTTGGTGGTACCCCAAAAATCCATCCGTAAAGGAATAGATTTCACGCCCAGTGACTCCCTCCAAAATTTCTTCAGTGAAGGGGGTTGGAAAAGGATCGATGACACAAACTATGTTCAACTCCCTATAATCCATGCAGATCCTAATCCACCCATCCTTCTTGATGTTGATTACCATCAGACTTATCCATTCTGATTCTTCCACAGCTTCAATGATCCCAGATGCTATCATTTTGTCTATCTCTTCCTTTACCTTCATGCGCAAATTGGGATTCATCTGGTAGGGTCTCTTCCTGACCGGGTGCGCACCGTCCTTCAACTTTATCCTCATCTCCCCCAAGGAATGGTGGATGCCTTTGAGCTCATGGTACCTGCGTGGGAATAAATCCTCAAATTCACACAAAAGATCAATGATCTTAGAGACTTCCTTCTCTGACCAGTAATCTCCAATGATAGCTTCCTTAGGTTCTTCTCCTGAGATGATGTTAACCTTATTTTTCTTTAAGGGCTCATGGTAGGTGCACACGAGTATCATCATTGTCCACTACCTCGTGCATTCCTATAGAATGGTTAACATCCAAGCTCTCTGCTTCCTCCCCATCAATAACATATACCAACTTCCCTTTCTCCTTTTCCAAGCATGCTCACTCAAGCTGTATCTCTTCTGTTTCTTCTGCCTCTTCTTCAAAGCGCGCCTCCAAACCTGGTCCACCTAGCAACTCCAACAGCCTATCTTCTGCCATGGCACTATCCCCCATGGTAAGGCACTTGACAACCTGCAATGCCTTATCAAATGATGGCTTGGTACTTCGATACTCAAAGGTTTGAACAAGGTCATCCACTAGCTCTTGTTAATTCCCTATCTGGTGGCGTGTCTTAGAATGTATGTACCATTTGTGTGCGTAACCCTGTAGTGTAGAATACAACTTGTGTACCTAGAGGGATGGTGGAAAATCTTTCATGCCTTCTCTCCAGACCTTCTCACAAAATTGGATGTGGAAAGAGGCAGGTTCCTTACCATGGTAGTCCTTGATGGCAGTGGGCATGTTGCTTCTAGAGAACCTGATAGAGAGAGAAATTCTCACCTCGTGCCATTCCAAAAGGCTCTCCTTGATGTGTAGCCCACCACCGTGCCGCTGTGCCGAGTAGGACATAACTTAGCATCCCTCTCTGTTCCTTCTCCTCCTTCCACTAAGCTTCCATCTCCTACAAAAATATCTCAGGGAAGGCTCCTCTTGAATACTTAGGTAGCTCCTTTCCTCCTAGGTGCCAGACTATACACACCTTTATTACTTTTGTCACTGATCCTCTCAACTGATGTCTGATCAATTCATAAGTTCCATGCACCCAATTATCACATGCTAGACTGGTGGTATCACTTACTGACTGAGCATCCTCAAACTAGATAACTTCATCGGTAGGATGGATTATCTCTGGGTCCCTGATTGAGTGCACATATATCCTATCCAGGACTTCTTCTCCCAAAGGTTAAGTATAGGGTGTTTACTTCCCATTAGCCACTGGTATAATGACCCACTCCTCCTTATTTTCAAAGCTGATGTACCCCTTGTTGAACCGAAGGTCTGCATTGTTCTTGTAACACCATGGGTGCCCAAGTAGTGCTGGGAAATTATTTGCCTTGGCGAGTGCCAAGACTTTGAAGTCCCCAGTAAACTTAGCTCCTTGGATAGTGATAAATGCATCCTTTAAGACACCGATGGGCATTACCTTTGTTTTGTTTTCCATATACAACACATTTGAAGATGGCTGTAATGTAGGTCTCCCCATCTGATGCCATGCATCCAAAGTGATAACATTGACCTCCACGCCTGTGTCAATGAGGATATTACTAAGGAGCCATCCATCTACGACTGCATCCAATGTGATCTCCTTGTCATAGTCAAGGCTGTGAGGGGGAAGGTTTACATGCAAGACCTACCTCTCATGCTCTCCTCTAGTGCATGGTACCTTCTCTCTCAACCATGATCCTAGCAAGGGAATAATATTCTCTTGCCTTAGCATTTTACATACTTCCTTGACCTCATCCAGGTCATCCTTTGGCACCTCGACCTTCCTTCCTTGCTCCTCCCTCCTGGACTGCTCCTTTAGACACTGGATTTCTCCTTGTAAACTTTGAATGACATCCATGGTATCTTGATATACCTCCTTTTGACATGCAGGGTCTGGGTACTTCCCATGTACCACTTCTTCCCTTGAAACCAGGTTCTTCTACCTTGGTATCTCCTTTGCATGTGGCTTCTACTCTTGTTGTTACCAAAATAGGCTCCAAACCTGCATCCCGTGTTACCCGTGGCATCCACTGTGTGTCTACCTTCTTAATGCTGACCATTACAGTGCCCTTGTCTTTCTGGTGCTGCTGATTCATGTGCTCAAACAACTCTGGGCACTCCTCATACTTGTGCTTCTTTCCACACCATGAGCACTACAACAGGTCTAGACACTCTCGTTTGTAATGCTCTGTAGACCCACAATTAAAATAGGTTCCATGCAGGAACTCACTCCTTCCTCCTCTGTGGTTACCATGACCTAGGAATCCTCCTTAAAAACCCCTTCCACATGTGCCTCCATCTACGTGCTCCTCATAATGGTGATCATCACCCTTAGAACTACTGGTAATGCTGGTCTGGCACACCATGATCAATGGCCTCATGGATCTGATCAATGAGCCTACAGTCCTTAGTATCATGGGTTGTAGAGGTGTATCTTACAGTAGCAAGACACATTCTTCTGAATTGCATGCACTGTAACAAGGGGCATCTACTTGCATCATGGTCCCCATGACAAATTTCACAGTCTACTGTCACGAGTGCGTACTGTCCTCTAGGGGAAACTATCCTTGACATGCCCCTCTACTTCACAATTTGTACACCATAAACCACTGCGAGTCTCATGGGCTGAGTTCACAGATAACTTCTCTAGCTACTTAGCCATAGCAACAATTTGAGCCTCTAGGAATGGGCTAACACCAGTATCAACACTACCAACAACCTTGGCATGCAGAGAAGCTTCTAACGCCTCACGCGGGTCTGTAAAAGTTTTATGAGATAAGGCCCTTCTAAAAGGTGTGATCAATCCTCCAACAAACCACTGAGCATGCTGTGAAGGGTGAATATCATATGATAACTTAGACAAGAGAGTTTTAAAGCATGCATCATACTCCCGCACACTCTCTGCCATTCCTTGTTGAATCTCCTTCAGGGCACTGATGCTCTTCTGTTCAAACTCAGGGATGTGGAATTCTGCCAAAAAGGCATTCTTTAAAGCAGTATAATCCACCACCATTTGATGAGGGTCATATTTCCTATACCAGTTATGTGCGCACCCTTGCAACATGGTTGCAAACTGACTAGCCTTCCACTCCGGGGTTGTGATACCCTTTGCATGCCATAGCAGTTCACACTTGTGAACATGTTCTGTAGCATCCTCAATACCTCTGTAATCAGGAAAATGTAAAGACATTTCAAAGAAGACTTGAGGGGGTGGCTGGGGCCCTTGTCCTCCTGAGCCAGAGCCTTGGTTTCCTCCTGTGTTTCCTCTACCACCTGATCCACCAGATCCACCAGGTCCTGTGCCTCCTGAACCACCAGACCCACCGAATCCACTAGATCCACCAGGTCCTATTCCTCCTGACCCCCCAGATCCACCAGATCCTGTAGTGGTCATGCCAAGGGTCCCCACAGTTCCACTGAACTATGTGCCGATGGTCTGTGATAATGCCCCACTACCAATAGTATACCCCACGCCACTCCCAGACATGAGACCGAAAGCTTTTGTGTCTATACCTTGCCCAAAAATTCCTCCTAACACTGGAATGGTGTTTGCAGCCATAGAAGTCCCAAACGAGAAATTATATCTCCTGGGTGTAGATCGATCACTTCCAATGTAACCAACTAGACTAACAATATTTTCCCCCTGATCTGGAAAACCAAGTGCCAGGGTTTGGTCACTAGGTGGGCTCAGATGCATGCCAATGGTTCTTCTCTCTCCGTGTAAAGAACTCTCATTAAAGTTGAAGGGGTCTCTCTTACGCGCTTGCCAAGATGGGGTCACACAGACTACTCAGGTTCCACGTCCTCTGTGTGAACCTCAAATCCTTCCCACAACGTCTACCACCATATATCCATCACACCTATAACCTTGCATTGTCTAGAAATCTCCCTTTCACGTGCTTCACTATACTTGAGTTGTCTCTCCTCCCTTTCTTTCTCTGTCGCAACATCTGCCATCTTCCTCCACCCTAGCTTCCTCACCCAGCACTCAGAACAGTTTAGCCGGCCATTGGAAATGCCTCTAAACTCATGGTAACCATCAAGATCTTCATTTCTAGAGGGATAACACATAGAAATGATCCTCTGGGCTCCCACAGAAACTCAAACTCAGTAACCTCGGACAAGAATATGTGGAAATGGCGTACTCAAGAGTGTAGCTAGCCAGTACTCCTTTCCACCAATGATCCACAACATGAGTCCACATCAGATCTGCATCCTGCAGCCTCTGGTATTCTTCTTGGGTCCACACATGTGATCTATAATACCAGCTTGATCTAGACACATAGGCTGAAGAGCCATTCATACAGTTCTACTGGGAAGCAACAGAAAAAAGTTTCATACAAATCATGGTAGAGGTTCTCTTCTACCCATCTACGTGCATCAAACTTAGGTCCAGTGCTGAATCTCTGAGAAAATTCATCTTCTGTGCTCTTGAACCATGATTCAACACTTTCCAAAGTTAACCGCTCTATCATTACTCACTACACAGATCATGATGTATGGCATTTCCCACTACAACTTCAAAAAGAGGTCCCGGCAAATGGAACCAAAATGTAGTCATTTTTACCCCTATCACAAAAGAAAGGAACCCCATGCGCACCGGCCTATCACCCAACAGATGTTGGGCACTCACCCGAGGCACGCGCGGGTGCCGAGTCTCTCTTTTATGTGAGTTTAGTGGGAAACATCATCTATGATCCGTGTTTAAGAGATTTGAAAGGAAGTAAGACATACAAGCACCATAGAGCTCAGAATGACTTCTAGATCCTTGTAGTCATTCTAGACAGAAAGTGCTTAACAGATTATATAACTTATACCAAAACAGAAAGAAGTTGTACAAGCATCCATACTTAGTCATAAACATAAATGAAAGAGAACTATGAGAAAGATGTATGCATCAGAATCATCAATGTTCATATTCATGTAAGCTGGTAACCTCATTACATCCATGGAGCCATTACAGACTGTCATAGAGAAGCAGATCGCAGTCATGCATTATAACTGGACAAATGTAGCTAGGCTATCAAAAGAAAATTTATAATCCCCATACCCATGATACATCCTTTCCTATGCACAATTACCCAAGCTACAAATTTCTTGCAGTATTTCTATAGAGCTCTGCCCTCTATCTATCACTCTCCCTTTACTTCTACAAGTGCTTGTATATATAGCCTTTCTGGACTGCCAACTCATCCTCCAGTGCCCTCAGATCTGATGCCAAGTGTCTGAATGTGGTCCTCCATGTGAGCATGCTCCTCCAGGCCTGAGCTTTCCACTTTTTACCATGATGTGCTTCTAGAAGCTTCTACCGTAGGCATGTTCCTTCCTGGGCCAACCTGTCACTAGGATGGCACCTTATCCACTCCGCATGCGCAGTCAGGTCATGCTTTTCACGTGTTCTACCCAAAATGCCCAATATGGCTAAGTCCTGAACCTTGGTTCTGTCCACGCGTGCACCATGGGTTTCCTTAAACCCTTCCTTAAACCCTGCCCTGCGCGCCTTATCCTTGCGCACCTTTCTTCAACTAGGCCTTTCGCACCTATGCACCCTTTTGTACTTAGCCAATATTTTAAGGGCCCAACATAACCCCTTCCAAAATCATCTTGATGCAAATTCTTATGAACCTTTGGAACTTGTCCATAGTGATGTCCGAGGATCCCTAGAATTTCCATCCCTTAATGGTTCTTTGTATGCTGTCACATTCATTGATGATTTCACTCGTATGATTTGGTCTTATTTTATTAAAAAGAAATATGATGTCTTGTCAAAATTTAAGGAATTTAAATCTTTATTTGAAAACAATTCTATTTATAAAATTGAGAGGTTTAGAACTGATAATGGGGGAGATTACGTTAGTAAGACATTTGACTCATTTTGTGTCGAATGTGGTATTCAAAGAGAACGGACTACTCCTTATTCCCCTCAACAGAATGGTATTGCGGAAAAGAAAAACTGCACCATTCTGGAAATGGCTAGAACTATGTTGCATCAACACAAGTCCCTAACTTCCTCTAGGATGAAGAAATGAACATTGTTGTTCACATTTTGAACAGATTTTTTACTAAATTATTAGTTAATTCCACTCCTCTAGAAAAGTTGTCAAATCAAAAAACAAGTGTGTCTCATTCGAGAATCTTTGGTAGTCATGTCTCTCTCTTCATTCTAAAATCAAAATGGAATAAGCTTGATCAAATCTCCTACCCCTGTATCTTTGTAGGTTACAGAGGTAAAAATAAAGGTCTTAGGATCTACAATCCTTCAAAAGAGAAGTTATAGAAAACAAGCATGTAAAAATATTAGAAAAATATTTTTGTTCATCTTCTGGTTCTATTATGCATGATGATTCTAATGAAAATGATGTATGTGATGAAGAAATTAGTAATGAACATATAGTTGAAAAAGTGTTAGTTTTTGTCCCCTTTATAACCAAAATACCTAGATGGGTTGAGTCTATTATTCAAGACTCTAATTCTGAAAAACCTTAAGAAAATGACTAGAAGTCAACATACATATCATGTCTTGATGACATTGTGTGAACTTGAACCCCAATCTTTCAAAGAAGATTATTCTAATGAAAGATGGATAGATGCAATGAAATCTAAATATATTGCCTTGATTAAAAATCAAACTTGGGATTTAGTCCCTCCTCCTAAAAAATGAAGTATAGTCAGATCTAGATGGCTATACAAGATTAACTATAAAGTTGATGGTAGTGTTGATAAATTCAAAGCTAGGTTAGTAGTTCGAGTGTTTACTCAAAAACCTAGTATCGACTATGTTGAAACCTTTGCACCAGTTGTAAAAATGAGCATAGTAAGGATTATGATTGCCTTAGTTGTTCAATATGGTTGCGAAATCCATCAAATGGCTGTCAAAAAAGTTTTTCTAAATGGTGATTTAAAAGAGGAAATCTATATGACCTAACCTAAAGGCTTTGAAGATTTAGCTAAAGAAATGTATGTTTGTAAATCGAAAAAATCTATATATAGTTAAAAACAAGCTCCTAGAGCTTGGTATGCAAATATTAACATTTTTTTCAATGAAGTTGGATTTTCTAATTGTTCTTCTGATAATAGTTTATTTGTTAAAATTGAAGAAAATCAAATTATTCTCATTGTATTGTATGTTGATGATTTACTTATTACCAGTAATTCTAATAGTTTAATTATGAAAATTAAAGATAAATTAACGCAATACTTTGAAATGAATGATTTAAGATTATTGCATAATTTATTAAGCATGACTATTTATCAAGATAAAAAAATCTATTGTTGTATCTCAATCACAATATGTCACTAATCTGCTTAAAAGGTTTAATATGATTGATTTTAAACCTGTTGTTATTCCTATACAAGTTGGATGTAAATTTGATTGTAAACCTGCATGTGAAAAAACTAATCCTACATTGTACATACAACTTGCAGATAGTTTGATTTATCTAACTATTACCAGACCTAACATTGCTTATGCAGTAGGGATTGCTTCAAGTTTTATGCAGGAGCCATATCAGGATCATTGGAAGTTAGCCAAAAGAATATTGTGTTACATTAAATGCACAATTAATTGTGGTTTACATTATACTTATTCTAACAATGCATATTTATATGGATATTGTGATTCTGACCATGTTGGTGATGTGATAGATCGTAAGTCTACAACTGGATATGTGTTCATGTTTGGTGCAAGTGCCATTACTTGGAGCAGTAAAAATCAACCAACAGTCTCTATTTCTTCTACTGAGGTAGAGTATAGAAGTGCAATGGAAGAAGTGAAAGAAACCATGTGGCTGAAGCAGTTGTTGGAAGAGATACACATGGAAGCTAAAGGAAGTACTCTTCTTCTATGTGATAACCAGAGTTGCATTGCTCTCACTAAAAATATAGTTCAACATCAAAGGAAAAAGCATACTGAGATACATATGCACTTTATTCGAGAGAAGGTTTTCTGCAGTGATATAGATCTCCAGTACTACTCGACTAAAGATCAAGTTGCAGACATGTTTACAAAGCCATTGTGTGATGTAAAGTTCTGCAAGTTTCGTGCAATGCTTGGCCTTTGAGAGTTTCCATTGAGGGGGAGTGTGCATGGTAATATAAACTCCTAATGGTTGGTCGGTTGATAAATCCTTCTCCTCTATACTTCTGCTCCATTGTAAAACATTGTAAAAATACCTGTATGATCTTTGTAAACTTATAACTCTAAGTTTACAATGTGCAGTATAGTGTGTTGCATCTATCTGTAAAGGAGGTTCTTATGTTATAAAAGGATTCTAGAGATGTGGTTTTAAGAATTTTCCATGAGAAACCGTGGGATGTAGTCTCACAAATCATGCTTAACCTAAATCATAGCTTCTGATTTATGGATTTCAAATCCTTTTGTACCAAAAGGTAAGTTGAGCATGATGAAAGTGTTATAAATCCTTCAAAAGTGATATGTGAGCCTAAACCTTCACTAATGGTTTATGGATTTGTAAATCCTATTGTACAAACAGGTAATGTTAGCATATGGATCCCCACTTAATATTAAGGGGAAGTGTTAGAACATAATATTAAGTGCATATAATGTTTAGTTTATAATTAAATAATTTATAATATAGTTTATATTCTTAATAATTTGCTATAAATTTTATATTATGTTTATTAGTTATTTAATAAATTAAGGTACACACCCTATCACTTAATATCCATAACTCTTGGGGTTATTTAAATATGGTCGTGGGCCATATTTGTGATATTTATTGCGAATGAATTTGTGGGAGGGAAGTGAGGAGATTTGAATTTTTACTCGAATGTAATTCTATTTCTCACATAATGGAAATTATTACTTTCGTGGTTTTTTACACCTCAAGGGGTTTCCATGTTAAATTTGTGTTTTATGTTCTTTAATGTTTTTTTAATATTTATTCAATGTTTGGTAAATATTAAATATATTCTAATGTGTTTATTTATTAATTCACACCTTGGACTTGACACGCATTTTTTACTTTTATTTGCATCTAACTTTTCTGGACGTGCACATTTAACAAACACATTAAGGGTATCAAGAGTTCCAACAAACACTTTTTTTAGCTTTTCATCATGGCTTATAGAAATGATGTCCAACTCTTCTCCATTTCTTACATTCTTCTCACAACCTGTGCTCACACAATAGACACCAAAAGGCCCATTCTCAACAACATCCATGGTTGTTCTTTCCTCATTCTTCTTTTTTTTCTTCCTCTGCATATGCTTAGTCTCCAACCACACTCAACTTGTGCACTTTAGCCACCTCCATCATTTCCTTCATAGAAACCTGAAACTCTTTTTTTTTGTCCTCAACCCTTTTTCCCTGTAAAAGAGAAATATGAAATTTCTTTATCTTTATCTTCCAATGAAAAATCATCCTCTTCCCACTTACGGAATTCCACAAACTCTTTCCCATCATCAAATAATGGGTCTCCTTCCATCTCAAAATCTATCACCTTTACATCCTCATTCATTAATATCTCTTCTTCTATGGGTTATTCAAAAACCTCTCTCTTTGTTGTTATAGAAATCAGATTTAGGCTCCTCACATAGAAACCTCATTCTCTCACTGTCTTTCAAGGCAATCTTATCCTCCTCATTTATATCCTTCTCCTTGATATTTTTTTGAATCGTTTTGAGCTGCTCAAACAAAAACTTTTCTCTTCTATTACCTTTCAAGACAATATTCTTCGTTCCTCTCTCAAGCCTCAAGACATGAATCTTTTTTAACCACAAGAACAAGGGCCACTTTAACCGGGGTTCCTATCAGGGATGCCTGGCCAACGCCCTGCTACATAGTTACAAAACAGACCACACAAACAAGTTTCATATTTGTATTAATCTAAAGGCATTAACGATAACTACATACACATGCTCAGCCATGGAGTTTATAGAATCTCTTGGAGATTTACAGACTTGGTGTACTTCCTAAGGACTTAACCTAGAATAGTTTTATCTTCCTTTATTTGGCTCTGTCAGCCTTCTTTCTAGTCACTTCTGGTTGCTTTCTATCACCAACCCAAAATTGTGAATCAATATCCTTTTATAGCCACACACTCCAACTCATCTCTCCATTTGAGATCTCCTTAGGTGCACTCTTTCCTTCTAGACATGTCCTCTTTTTTCCACTTAGATTCAAATTCAAATTGAGTCTTTAATTTTTTTAAGTTACATCACCATTTAGATGTTTCCATGTTTTTGCCACATCAAATCTGGCAATTGGGATCAACTGATCATTGAGTCCTCATCAATAAACTTTATCATATGCTTCTGACATGTCCTGCCAACTACCAAGTCCTCCATACACTTCTCTCTCACAAAAAAATTTCGCGCCTCTTTTTCATCCTCACACGCATTCAAAATCTCTAATCGCACTTCATTGCTAATTCTATGCACCATTGGCATTCGGGCCTCCCCAAAATACACTACGTAAAACTAGATTGCACTTCTCCAAGCCTCTTGTGTGCCTCAAGTCATATAATATGGGCCATAATTCTACTATATAATCATTATCCTCCTTATGCTCCAAAATTCCTATGTGTAACTACTGTGCACTATTCTTCCATGCACCTCTTCTTCCCTTCTTTCTCCACAAACTCATGCGCACCTTACTCTATTTTGTGCATAACCAAACCTCTTGCCCTCTTATATTACACATTGTGCTCTTCCTCTCTACCCATTTTACAAAGTCTTTGTGCGCTTCTGCACAATCATCTGACTTCTACAACGCACTTCCTTGCTTCATTTATTGCACTCTCCATCCTTATGTGCACCCACACTTAGCCAAACTATGTGCAAGATTTCTCTGGACCTTAGATGCTCTTGCATCAAACACCCGAGGTACTTAAAACTTGAGTTCCATCTTAAGTAGACTAGGTGAGTGGTAGAACCACCCTTTAGACTATCAAGGCTAATAGTCACAACTTCATCCAACGAGCATGTCACTAGCCTTCGAACTTCTTTCTTCTCTTCCAATACTTCGTCACAAACTCTTTGTCACCATTTCACGATATCTTGTGCACTCTTATGAGGTTTGGCTCACCATATCCTCCAAATGTATCTCTTCTTCTCACCTTTTGTGAGTCTCTTCATGCCTTTGTCTGTCCACCTCCAACTAAATCCTTCTAGGATTTTCTTCCTCTATGCCCATATCATCCTTGGGCTTCCATTTTTCCCGCATTCATTCTTCACGCACTTATTCACTTATGCACTCTCTACTTTTATGCCCCCACCTTCCTCACGGGATTTATTGGCACATTCTCTCCTACTCTTTTCTCTCATTGCCTTCTTGTCGTGACCTTTCTTTTACACGATCTCCCTTAACACATTCACCTTTCTGCACACTTATGGGCTTAGACCCACCATCATTTGACCTCCTCCTCCTAAGTTTTCCTTCTGCTCATGCCCTTTTATCTTCCGAGTTGTTATGTGTTGCATGTTTATCTTTTCACGCACTTTCCTTTTTCATGCCCGATGTCTTCATAGGCTCTTCTCTCATCCTTCCTTCTCTTCACTCTCTCAAGGCCACAAGTCATTTGCCTCCATCCAAATCTACTTTGCTTCTCTCCACACAACATATGCAATAACATGCCTCCATTTTCATACCTACAGATTCCTTCTCCCCTTCTCTTCATGGATTTTCAGCTATTTTCACCTTTCAGGTGCTCTCTATCATTTGCACACTCTCCTTTGTGCCTCTTCTTGTGGTTGTGTGATTGCTTATTCTTTGTGCATTCTTCTTATGTGGCTACAAGCCACCTTTCATGTCCTTTTTCCTTAGGCAAATTCATTATGTTGCAAGCACTCTCCTTGGCAACATCCTCTTCGCCTTCTTCCTCGAGATCTCTTTAGATCTCCTTCGTCTCTTTTTTTGCACTCTACTCATTGCATAATACTACAACCTTATTTTCATGTTGCTCTTCATCTTTTTTCTTTGGAGAAAATTCTTCTTCTCTTTCCACTTCTCTACAACACATTTTTATTTCTGTGCATACCTTCCTCTACATGCTCCTCTACAAGTGTGTTGGGAGTTTCTTCTCTCATGCACTCCTTTCCCTATATCGGGGATTCTTCCTTCACACAACCAGTCACACACTCCCTCCATCCGTCTACTAAGACCTCTACTTTTGTGCACTCTTCTTCACTTATATACACAATATTATTGTCCACTCCTTGCACTACATACTTGCAACCCCTCTTTCTCTATTGAGTCGATTCATGGCTGCAACAACCATCTTCTCCTTGGCAGTCACCTCCTCTAGCATGATACTCTCACACATTGCCATGTACTCTTGGGTTATTTTTCTCTTAACCCTTTGCTCATCTTCTAATATTTCTTCATGCGATATCTCTTGTGTACTCCTCAGTTGTGCTTCTACACATGCTTCACCTTCTCATCTCTTACACTCCACTAGTGCGTTCCCTACACACTCTTCTTGTTTGTGTTGTTGACTTATCGTTGAGTCTCTTTCCTCCTTTTGGGCATCTCAAGCTACAATACCTCTCCTTCTACGGTCTTCCTCCACATATTCCAGCCAGGTCTTTACACCCTTTAGCTCCCTCATCACTTTCTCCAACATTTCCACAACTGTTGCATATGATACATCCCTTCTTCTTCGTTGTATATTGCTTTCATGCACAAGAATACTAACTCTAACAAATGCTCCACTCAGGGATTCTCTTGTGCTCTCTACCCACCTTCTCTCATAGTGGAGAACACAACATTTTCTAGTTGCCTCATGTTCGACACTCTGCTAGCTTTCTCTTCCCTTCTAGCATTATATCTCTTGCAGGATTGTCGCCTACTTTGATACCACTTGGCGCAAGGGCCACCTTGACTGGGGTTCCTAATGGGAATGCCTTGTCAACACCCTGCTACAGAGTTACACAAAAAACTACACAAACAAGTTACATATTTGTATTAATCTCAAAGGCCTTAATGACATCTACATACTCTCAGCTATAGAGCTTACATAATCTCTCTTAGAGCTTTACAAACTTGGTGTACTTCCTAAGAACCTAATCTAGACTGGTTCTATCTTCCATTTTTGGCTCTTTGTCAACCTTCTTTCTAGTTGCTTCCTATCAACAACCCAAAATGGTGAACTCAACCTCCTTTTAAAGATTTGTGTTCCTACTTCTCTTTCCATTTGAAATCTCCTTAGGTGGGCTAGTTCCTTCTAGATGCTTCCTCTTTTTCCTGTTCAGATTCAAATTCAAAATGAGTCATTAAATGATCTATGTTACCTCGCCATCTAGACATTTCCATGTTTGTGCCACGTCACATGTGGTAGTTGGGATCAACTAACCATTGATTCCTCATTAGCCACCTTTGTAAGATGCCTTCTGACATGTCCCGCCAAGTGCCAAACCATCCCCGCTTTTCTCTCTCGCAAACCTTTTCCGTGCCTCTTTTGCATCCTCACATGCACTCACAATCTCTAGTCACAGTTCATCGCTACTTTTTCTCATCACTGGCATCCGAGCCTCCTCAAAATACACTACACAAAACTCTACCCCACTCCACCAAGCCTCTTGCATGCCTCAAGTCATCTAGGTTGGGCCAAAACTCTATTGCTTAATCACCATCCTCCTTGCACTCCAAAATTCCTATGCGTAATCACTACGCACTACTCTTCTGTGCACTGCTTCTTCCCTTTTTTCTCCGTAAACTCATGTGTGCCTTACTCTACTCCGTGCATCACCAAACCTTTGGGCACTAATGCGTGCCCTCTTCTATTGCACATTGCGCTCTTCCTCTATACCTATTGTGCAAAGTCTTTTTGCACTTTTACACATTCGTTAGACTTCTAGGCTACACTTCCTTGCTTCATTTCTTGTGCTCTCCATCTTTCTGTGCACCTTCCATCACTTACCCAAAACTATGTGTAGGATTACCTCTTGACCTTGGGATGCTCCTACATCAACCACTCTAGTATGAATAGTAAATGCATAAACTAGCCCAAGTAAGCATGAAGACCATAGTTAAGTTCCCAACTGTTTAGCCTTCTAAAAATGTCCCTTCATTGGATAAAATATGATATGAACATGTGTCATAAGTAATAAAGTAGTGTGGTGTTTGCATATGGACAAGTGTACATGCAGATACTGACCCTTTTGGGGTCTTCAAAATTCTTCTCGTCAAGATGCCCTTGGTATAGGCGAGCCACCCATCTCATGAGTACATTTGGACTCTCTTTACAGCTAAGACATAAACATCATTGTAAGATGGCCATAAGGTGCTAAATATGTGACCTTGACCTCTATTGGTCTCTTTGGTATGTAATAACTTGTCCTATTGCCTAGACATGTTCCAAGGGTGCTTATAGGCTATATGAGCAACATCATCAGTCATGTAATGGCTATAAGACACTCGTTAGTGGCTACGACATCTTCACTATGTGCATCTTCCAGGATGGCAAACTCTTAACTGATGCTTAATTGACAAGGATCTTAGCAAAGCATAGCTCAGGCTGCTCCTCCCTAACTTGAATACCATAGGAGAAAGCAGGCATAAGGACTGCTCTTTTAGCAGGGACCTGCAATAAGACACAAGCAAGAGCCTCTCTTGAACTCTCTATACTTGCAGAGAAACATAAACACACACAAATAACGCAAGAGGAAAAGTGGTATTCATCTACTTTAATGGGCAAGCTGCTTTTTCACAACTTACAAGGATGCAGCAACGGAAGCAAAATACAGTGATAAATGGCAAAACTGCAATAGACTCCTAGAAGAAAGCCTCAAAGGCAACAGCAGTTTGGACAAGCAAAATGAGAGCTTGCAAGCTAAGCAGTCACTTTAAAATTGCCTATAACGGATAATCCAATGTGCGAGCGACGATCAAGCAAATAAGGATGCCCCACCTTGCTGTTGCAGAACCAATGTACAACAGATTTAATTGCACAACCAATTGCATCATAGCCATCATTACTATCAAATAAGTCAAATGGAATTCACAGGACAATGCAGACTTCTAGGGATCACTCAAGGGGCACTTTGCAACACTATGCAGCAGATTTTGCAGTTCAATCCTAGCTCAAAATAGAGCTTCTATTCTCTCTATAGTAGACTTTTGCAGCACTTTGTTATCTTCCTGAGCGCTCATAAATATGTACTTATACAGCCTTCCTTACTTCTACTATGTTCTTTATTTATGCTATTCTACCAAAGGAAGACTATAAAAACTATTAACAAGAGAAAAAAATCCTTAAATCTCTCAATTGTTCTTGACATTCTGACACAACAACCAACACCTATCTTCTCTCATCTGAAAACTAATTCCCTACACTTTCTCAACTATTTTTGGGGGTGCAAGATTGCCTTCAAGGATGAGATGCTCTTGCATCATTGATTATTTGTCCAAATTATGCATTATTGGCACATTTTAATCAATTTTTGATGGTCCCCAACCATTCTCCAAATCCCTTATAGCTATCATTTTGTCTCTCTTTTGAGTTCTCCCTATTTTGAGCTTCCTATCTAGATTGTTTGATTGCTTAGAGAAGGATAGCTTTGCTAGAGGCTTGTTAGGGGGAGTTTGGGTTTATCTTCAGAGAAAAACGAAGGTTTGGTTGCAAGAGAGGAGAGAGTAGCAAGAATTTCTTAAGTCTGTTGAGGGACTTTGTTTTGTAATGTCTTCTTCTTCATGTTTGTAACTCGAGAAATAATACAAGTACTTATATAGTTATAAATTTTCATGTTGTAGGTTTGACGATATTTATTGACCTATTTCAACTCATGTTCGGTAACTCTCAGGTTATATTTGTTTCCAATAACATGTATTTCTATGTTGACAACTTTAAAAAATTTGAGCACGCTTCTATCATGCACATAATGGAGACCATATAAGCGAACTTGGACCACCATGTTCCACATCAATATTGTTCTCACTAATGTACTCTCTTCTTTGCCTTCGCCCTTTCACAGATTTTCTGTTTGTTTACATGGTTTTGTTTCCCACATACTATTGGTTCCCCTTTTGTGCATCGTGGTGTATTCATTGCTGCTATCTAACCATATAAGAGACCCAAAAAAAACCAAATTGACATATATAAATTTGCATACAGAATCTCTACATGTATTTAATCCAACATGGCAGACCTCGAATAGGCACCGGATAATACAATTAGTCCAGACAAAAGGACCATACCAAAATGATAAAGATTGGAGCAGTGTCTCCAAGAATTGGATTGATATTGAGCCATTCTCTCACGTTTCCTATTGGCTAAGTATATATCCATTTCCTTCAAGCGTTCCTCTCCATTTTCTATTCCCATTCTCAACCTTCTTGTCTAGCTTTCTCTACATGTACAGGCTTCCTGAAAAATAATTCAATGTCATGGTATTACAAACAGGGCTTTAACAAAATACCATAGGCAGTGATGCTTACCATACAGCTAATTTTTATGAAGTCTAACAGCATTGTCTAGCTCTTCAAAAAACTTAGAAAGAACACTCAAAATGGAAAATAAAACAGGATTCCTTCTTAATGGCAAGTCTGAGACAATTCACCTTGTTATGGTGCATTCGTGTATGTACAGCTTCCTTCACTTGGCACCTCTAATAGTCCCCACAAGAATATTGTCGTGGTTTGAAATGATGGAATCGGCTTGCATCTCTCATGGCATTTTCTCTCGCAACAATCTTGGAGGTAAACTTGATCACCATGTGACAGTCAACACATACTCTATGGTTCTTGAGAACTTATGGTAGTTGTTGCTAGAGGACATGCCTTTAACAATCCCAATTGTAATTGCCAGCTTCTCGTTACTAGTGACTTGAGAGAAGCAATTCCTTCTCATCCTCCACAATCATTCGAGTACAATGACTTGAATATGTAGAAGCATCCTGCCTGCCTTCATCTCACTAAGACAATTTCTCCAAGTCTACATAAATCTGACATCTGTTTGTGGGTGTGATCTGTCTTCTACATAAAAAGCATGTACCTTTCTATGGACTTCAATCCAGCTACATCCGAGTGTCTTTTTAATTCTTCTATCTTCTGTCAATCTGCTTAGCTTTTGAACATCACCTCACCTGCCAACTTCTGCATAGATGTCTAACAGAAGAATATAAGGTGCAGTATATCTCAGGATTCAATCTCAGTAAGGAGGACTCTAGCAACAAATTTTCCTAGCCCTCATATTCTTATGTGATCTACAAGCACCAAGCAAACACATCCACACAAGCACATCAAGTTTCATTGGCATTTTAATAATTAAGTTTAGTGCTTCATCAAGATAGCCAGCACGGCCAAGAAGGTCAACCATGCATACATAATGATCCATTGTGGGCATAATGCAATAAAAGCCACTCATGCTGTTGAAATATTTACAACCCTTATCCACTAGACCTGCATGGCTGCATGCAAATAACACACAAACAAAGCTTACATGATCAGGGTATGTTCCAGAGTGCTTCATTAGTTCAAAGAGTTTGAGAGCATCCTCGCCATACCCATGCATCGCATAACCTGCAATCATTGCAGTCCATGAGAACACATTTCTCTGAGGTGATTTGTCAAACAGTTTCCGCGCCTTCTGTATGCTTCCACATTTTGCGTACATGTCTATCAGGGCACTCACAACTACAATATCTGACAAATGTCCACTTTTGATTAAGCTTCGATGGATGTCTATACCCTGTTCCAAAGCTCCCATTTTGGCACAGGCTGGGAGGATGCTGGCAAAAGTTGTCGAGTTTGGATTTATACCTGCCAATCGCATTTGCTCAAAAAACTCCCAGGCCTTTTTAACGGGCCCATTTTGTGCATATCCTGCAATCATTGCAGTCCATGAGACTGCATTTCTGTAAGGCATTTTGTCAAAAAGTTCCTCTGCCTTCTGTACGCTTCCACATTTTGCATACATATCTATCAGGGCACTCACAACTACAACATCAGATAAAAATCCATTTTTTATTATGCTTTGATGAATACCAATTCCCTGCTCCAAAGCTCCCATTTTAGCACAGGCTGGGAGGATGCTGGCAAAGGTTGTGGAGATTGGCTTTACACCTGCCAATTGCATTTGCTTAAAAGTTTCCAAGGCTTTCTCAACAAACCCCTTTTGTGCATGTCCTGCAATCATCACAGTCCATGAGACATCATTTTTATTAGGCATATTCTCAAACAATTTGCACGCTTTCTGTATGCTTTCACATTTAGCATACATGCCCATCAGGGCATTCACAACTATAACATTTGAAAAGAATTCGCCTTCCATTATGCTTTGATGGATGCACATGCCCACTTCCAAATCTAACATGTTGGCACAGGCTGGGAGGATGCTGGCAAAGGTTGTGGAGTTTGGCTTTACACCTGCCAATTGCATCTGCTTAAAAGCTTCCATGGCCTTTTCAACAAGCTCATTTTGTGCATATCCTGCAATCATCGCAGTCCATGAGACCACATTTTTGTTAGGCATTTTTTCAAACAGTTCCATTGCCTTCTGCATTCTTCCACATTTGGCATACATGTCGATTAGGGCACTGACAACTACAACATCTGACAGATATCCGTTTTTGATAATTTTTTGATGGATGTTTATCCCCTGTTCCAAAACTCCCATTTTGGCACAGACTGGGAGGATGCTCGCAAAGGTTGCGAAGTTTGGCTTAACACTTGCAAATTGCATTTCCTTAAAAGTCTCCAAAGCCTTTTCCACAAACCCATTTTGTGCATATCCTGCAATAATTGCAGTCCATGAAACCACACATCTTTGAGGCATTTTATCAAACAGTTGCTGTGCCTTCTGTACACTTCCACATTTAGCATACATGTCTATCAGGGCAGTCACAACTACAACATCGGACACAAATCCTTTCTCAATTATGCTTTGATGGATGTCCATTCCCTCTTCCAAACCTCCTATTTCGGCACAGGCTGAAACAATGCTACCAAAGGTGAACCGATCTGGTTGAACAACTGTTCGTTGCATTCGGTAAAAGAGTGCCAATGCCTCGTGAGGATACCCATGTCTTCTGTAACCGGTGATTATCAAATTCCATGAAAAGCAGTTTCGTTCTGTCATTTCGTCAAACACTTTACGCGCATTTGCTAAACAACGCCGCTTGGCATACAAGTTGATAAGTTTTTCTTGAAAAATTACGCCTCTAGTAAATGCGAATCCCCTGTCATTGAAGAAAGAGTGGATTAGCTTACACTCTGGCAGCGCATTCTTGGTATCGCAGGTCTGCAATAGCTGAAGATATATACAAGGCTCTCCAGGGGGATTGTGTGTAGTAAAAAGAATGTTTAACGCCTCTTTCAAGCAACCCTCTCTACAGAATTCTGTGAGATGGGATGTGGACGGCATTGTATGATTGAAGCGTGGGATATGTGTGTTGATATTCATTCTCATTCTAAATCTACTGCTACATCTAAAGAAATGAGACACACTCGCCGCCTTCGTCTTCATACACGGTATTAGAGCCATTTATTTATTTGCCTGAATAAGGTCTCATACTTGGCTTTGAAATGCCGAATTTTGGCTTCTCTCCCGCTTCCATTTTCTAGTTTTGAAGCTGATTTTTCAACGCTAAAGTTATAATTCCTTTGAATCGAACATCAGGCTCTCCACTGCAAGATAACCTTTGATCTGGCCTGCAATTTGACTGCATCTTAGCCTGGAAGATAAAATGGGATGAAGAGTTCACCCTGAATAAACTCTTGATGGATTTAAAAACCCTATACTGTAAATAATGAATGAGTTTTTTCAAGAATAGTAGAGGAATTTAAAATAGTAGACGCGTGGAATGGGTTGTGGTCCAATGGTGTAAAAAATGTTGTGTAGCTATCTACCAAGGTTTCGCTACGAGGAGATATCAATAAATAAGGGCTGAGGCTAGATCAATATTCCCGGTGAAATTTGGGGAATGGAAACTTCCTAGTCCTTGGCACAGTGGAATAGAAACCCCTAGTCCTTGACGACTAAGCCTAGAAATTCTATGCAACTAATCCCTACAATTTCGAATTTAGTCAAAAATAAATAAAAATAGTAGAAACAATTCCAAATGAATTCGGAGTTTAGAGTTGAAGTCTTTGTTTGCTTTCCTCTTCTTTTATGAAAATTTGGTTGTGTAAAATATGGAAATTAGGGTTTTAGGTCAAATCTAACATATAAATGAATATAAATAATTCAAAACTATTAAAGGGCATTTTTAAATAGTTTGACATTTATTAGAATGTGATAAAATATAATTAGAGTTAGAGAAAGGAAAAGACTTTTTCGAAAGAATATAAGATAGAGTATTTAGAATGTGTGTAAAACTTGGAAAGAGTATCGTTAAAATGTTCAATAAATTACATGAATTGTAAAGTTGAGTACGATGGATTTATAGATGCTTGGACGATACCATTATTGACCTTGTTTAGAGGGCTATGAACCTTTCCTCAAGCTATTTGTGGTTCCACATTTTTTCAAGGTTTTTTAGTACTTGTCTATATGCCTACTTTTTGGATCTATAATTTAGTAATGGTTGTTTCTAAACCAAATATTGCTTCTCCTTTCTCATAACCCTAATCTTATGCCCTTGACCTGAAAAAGAGGTTAACATAGATTGGATTGGACTACCTCACATTACCCCCAATAATGTGCTGAGCATTGTGTTACATACCACTACTCAGAAGAGGGATCAAGCCCTTGTAGTTCCCCAAACCTATGATGTGTTGTGGAAAAATATATATTTAATAGAAATTGATCCCTCGATTCAACTCTCGCACTATGAAACATGCACTTGACTTCCAATTTAGCTCATATTTAATATAAGACAACAACATAAGATGCATTTTTATTCGGTACCCTATTGTTATGATGGGTATTGATTTTAGGAATTGATTGATTTAATTCTTCTTCTTGACCTTCTTATAATAAGATAATAGAGGATCCTTAGATAAGTCTTAAGAGGCCCTAATAGGTTAGGGTACATGTGTATTTATATATAACTATTAGTTAGATTTCTTGCACAACCTACCCTAAAGTACCACTTACGATAACTAAGCCAAGTAGGCCTTTTGAAAAAGTGATTGTTAGAAGTGGAAGAGACAAGTTCATAGGGGTTGGAAAGATTCGGTGTGCAATATCAACACTATATTTATTCCAATTAATATATTACTAAACATGTATAAATATAAATCATAACAATAAACAAAAAAAAGTCCTAGAGTTATATAAGGATGTTATTTACACTTAAACACTTCTAGAAAACATAATACAAAAATTAGGGTTATGGTTTAGAAATAAGTCATTATTCTACCGAATACAGGGGCATGACAGTGATTTGATATTAGGTCAGGATGCATTACATAATGTCATAAATACTTTTGTAAAATATGAGATCCCAGAATTGAGTGGAGGACAGGTTCACCTAACAAATGCATCCTCGAGCTTCCAAATTCAACTTATGTTGTTATGACCTAAAACCTCATTATAACACCTATTACGACTATGTCTTTAGATGTGTGATTTGTAATTGGATTTGCATGATCATTCTTATGTAGCTACAAATGTCAAATTCTTGTGTTAAAACTTATCTCTCCTCTTGTGACCCAAAAAGGGGTTATTCTGCAATTAAGTCAACCTTCCTCAGTACCCCATGGTGATTGAGCACTACTTACATAACAATGCTTTACAATGGCTTCAAACCTATGTAGTTATCCATACTAGTAGATGTGTGATAACATGTGAAAATGATGTAAAGGATAGATCTCTAATAGGCATTCAACACAAGTGGCAATGATATTTGACTTCGTTATTAGTGCTGATGATGATCTAGGGGAGAAAAGTATGATGTATTAGGATTAGCATGACCTTCTATAGTGTGTTCCAAGGGAGAGATATTTCATTGATTAGGCTCGTAGACCTTATTAGATTGTGTTTAGATATGGGATTCATATATGCCCCTAACAAATTAGAACACATGAGTTTATATAAGTAATTTGTGTGAATGGAATCCCATTTTTCCCACCCCAAGCCAACCAAAGTAACTTTCACATTTGAAAATGTAACCATTACATGTTGTAGAACCCTAAATTTGGTAATTATGTGCTTAATATTAATATTTATTTAGCTTATATCCATTGTTGTACGTACAAACATAGCTTCCACGCATTATCTGTAGACACCTACATTTGGAAAAAAGTATTATTATATAATAGTTTCACCAAATTTCACATAAATAGGTCTTAAACAATGAAAGCGTAGACACAAAATCATGCACATACTACTATTTTACTATACCTCTAAGTGTGTTGTTTTATAAATGGATCTTGCGTAAGGAAAGTATTCACTGATGGCCCATTATCTAGTTTGTTTGTTTGTCATGCTTGTTTCTATTGATTCATCTTACACACTTGTCACACATACACCTAGTTATGGTCAGGTCATAGGGATCCCTGTCTCTTAGTCTTTACACATTCATCGTCAATTGTCTCTAGACATTAGCCCCCATGTTTGGACACTAACACCCAGGCGCTCCTGTCCATCCTAGGCGCCCTTGTTCTCTTTATTTGTGATCTTATTTTTGACATTCGAGGTCGGTATTTTCAGTCTTCCCACTCATATCCCAAGGTACTAGTCGGCATGTCAGGTCATTAGTGTTGAAATTCAAGCAAGAGATCCCTATATAAACACAACATACATACCATTATAATGGCGGCAATTTCTATCAAGGGCTATCTATCTACATATCTCAAGGGACAACATTTGGACGCATTACTTTGCATACAAAGTGCATAGGAAGGGGAATTTCATTTTTCCATCCCACACACTTTCATTCTATCTAGCTATCGCTTGTTATCTTGGTGTCATTGTTGCGAGGGAAACCTATGAGAACTATAGACACCAAAATTGGGTCACACTCCCCTTGGTCCCTCGACAAATAACCAACTCAAACACACTCACCTAACCATGGCCCCTTTCACCCACTCTAATACTAATTTAATTAATTAAATTAAATTAATTCATGATCTCATAATATTTATTATTTAAATATCCTAATTGGGATAATGCCCACACCACCACCTCACCCTAAGACCTATTCTTAGTATGTTGCCATAACTAACTAAGACCTACCTAAACCCTAAAAATCAAAGCCTACATTCCCTCTAACCACATTCTCGTTCGTTAGAAAGGAATCTTCCATTCTAATCCACGAAAGAAAGATGAACAAGATCCAAGAAAATCAAGGGGATCTACCCATTTTAGTAAACCTAGGAAATTATGCCCTAACCGACGCCGGTTACCCTAAATCATCACCGGTCAACCTGGAACCGTCATTGGTTACCATTTATTCCCCAAAACAACCTTATTTCAAGGTTGGCACATTTTCTGAGAGAAAAGAGACAAAACCAGAGCTGCATGTAAGCAGAACTGGCATTCGTACATGTATCAGAGCATTCACAGCCAACATCAAAAGTGATCACAAAACCATTTACATTCATGGAAGCATCCAAGGAAGCACCATCACCACATCATACTCCATCCATCTGATCAACTTCCATTTCCCTCTAGCCATCAAGCTCGTAGAATAATAAGTATTTTGTTAACCAGCATTCATCCATTTTCGCTTTAGTAGGTTCTGTTATATCCATTATTAGTTTCTAGTTGCATTCCCATTCTCCCATCATTCACCTTCATGCAAACTTACAGTCATTTTAGTAGGCTCTATTAGCTCTATTCCCAGTTTCTACTCCCATTCCCATTTCCCACCTTACCTCATGACAACTTGATCATTCCTTCACCCACACCATTAAATTGCCCATACTTGAATTTTAAATATCTCTGAGTATATCCAAGATCTCCATAGACCTTGCCATTGCCATCTCCATTTCCATTTAGCCCCAGATCTGTCCTCATACTGAGATTTTAATAAGTTTCCTCTACCCCAACCATACCGATGTCGGTTATCCACAACCGTTGTCGGTTACCCACAACCATTGTCGGTTCACTTAAATCAACATCGGTCTTACCAGACCGACATCGGTCTCTGTGTTTTTACCCTTAGACCAAGAACAGAGCCTAAAATCCCCACCAAATACCCAAAACAACCTAGAACTAGACCCTGATGAGTACCAGTACTCTGACAGAGACCTTGACCTCTAGATTTAATCATAGCCTAGCCTGTTGTGAATGAATCTACTTATTGTAGTCGAATGAGATACCTAAATCATTTTAACTGTAGGAGGATTTCATTTATTATCAACATTGAATTGTTTTAAATAGTGGATTGACAACCTTCTAGGGAGTATCACACTTCCTAGATCTAGCATACGCTAGGCAGTCCACTTCATATACTGTTTAACTTCTATTTGGTGGTCTTATTTTCTATTTCAGGTAGTTCCTCCTAGCCAAAAGGAAGCTCTCACGATTCAGCTATGGATCAAGAATTCATACGCGTGCAAAAACCTTCAACCAACTTTAACAGGTATTCCTCTTAGCCCATTTACCCTTATCTGTTTCATCAACATTCAAAGAAACGCTCTAAGAATCAGGTGAAACATTTTGGCATGCCTAGTGGGACCCATTCAGGGTTCCTTGCATTTCTTCATTCCTAGGTGAAAAGTTGCATGTTTTTTTCCTTTCTGAAAGGTTCTCACACTAAAATTTCTCCCCTGGAATCTTCTCTTCTTTCTATTTGTCTCAAAGCAATCTTGTTTTGGTGCTATAAAAAGAATTCTTCTTTCCTTTCATTTATACTGCATTAGTGAAAGATCATACTTCCTCCTGTTCATCTTTTTTGTGTCATCGAATTCAATATTTTGATTTGGGCTTTTTCTGTATTAGCTCACATTAACTGAGGGCAACCTATACGTTGGAAGTCATTCCCAACTGATGGTTGAAAAAGGAATCGTAGAAAGCACTCTTTCTCTCTCTCTCTCTGAGTCTTACCAAACTGCACTAATTGAAATATACACATCTTTCTTAAACAACATCTTTCCTGGGAATGCCTGTCAATGATCGCACTGATCAGAGGATTGGCAGGTACTCCCCAACTCATTACTTCTATCGATTCATATCTCAGAAGATGACCCACCCCCACCATAACATACCTGAAACCTCTCCTTGTAGATCTCCTTCTTTGTAGGAAGCCTTCCTCACCAAAAATTCTATTCTAAAGTTCATAAGTCAGTCCTTAATAGCATAAGTTGAACAAACATAATAGAAAAAGTACTCTTAGGATCATATTTTTCTTAGTGTTTCTACTTGGCTTGCGTTTTGAGGTGAGAGGACACGTTCTTCATCTTTTTATTTCTCCTTGCATGCTCCTCATCATAGTTGGTGTATTCCAGCTTCATCTGAGTGTGCCTGGACCCCATTTTCATCATTCTCAGAATTCTGGGTTTGATTCCACATTTGATTTTAACTCACAACCACCTTTTCTTCATCTCTATTTCAATTTCACAGTAACCAGTGTCAGTCCAACAACCGTTGTCGGTTACCCTCTGACCGTCATCGATTATACCCAATCGGCGTCGGTTTACTATTCTTTTGGTTAACCTACCCAAAAGGACACCTGCTTCACCTTATTTGTTGTTCAGAGTCTCTGTAACTCTTATCATCTTCTCTGTCCTGATAAAATCCATTAGCATCTTATCTACTTGGCAGATTATTAGCTTTTTGCCTTGTTTTGACAAATTGTCCATTTTTCACAGTGACCGACCATGGTTACCTGTGACCGATGTCAGCTTATCCTAACCGACATCGGTTATCTTGTTCAAATTTCCAGCTAATATATTACACCTAATCCACCTACCACCATGTATTTTTCCTATCCATTTTGTATTTCGGTGTCATTTACAGATAACAGTCCTACCACGCCAGTACTTGTTCACATGGTGCTGATGCGTAGCCAAGAAAATGCCCTCATATTCCACGTTGTTTATCAACCACTCCCACCTAGTCCTTCACCACCTTCTATTTTATCACCCATGGATCCTACCCAACCTATCACTATCACCACAGGGGACGAGGAGTTCGCATGACTCCTTGACCAGAACCCTTCCGCCTTACAGTTCTATCTTTCCCACTCATCTACTCGAGATGCCTCAGGTCAGTTGATATATGGTATGCCCGTATCTATCCCCCCAAATCTCGTTCTTACTTCTACGTCAGCCCCTTCTGGCTCCGCATTACCCACATCTGCCTTTCCCCCAGTCATTTCACAGCTAGGCCATGTACCTACTATGACCGCCGCATCTGCCACATCTATTACACCTGCAACCTCCACTATACCTTCGTCCACCACCCCGAACGTCACCTCATCTGTGCCTATTATATCACATATACCCGTAGCTACACAACCACCCCTGGTGTCAGTGACCCCTACCTCATTTCAAAACATTATCCTTTCTATTCCACAGTCCTTAGCCCCCATTGCTACTAGAGTCACCTTGACCCTTCCACCTCTGTATATGTACTATCAGTAGCCTCTCATTTCATCTATCAGTCATTCTGGGTACGTACCCCCTATCTCACTCCCTCCTTCTCAATCTACCTATATGGCATCGCCATATACTAGAATGCCACCTCCATCTTATGTCCAACACCAACCTCCTTATGCTACAGGAGGTATCCATCCATCACCACCTACCAATGACCTAATCAAGTTAATGATGGACAAGATGCAGACACTGGAGGCATCAGTTTCCAGATTGCTCAAATCTCTCACCTACGATGAAATTTGTAATGAGCCCATACACCCATCTATTCCTTTCGTCCATATCCTGTACATTGGGAGATGCCTAAATTTTATTGCTTCAATAACAAAGATGACCCACAACAACACTTGTCGTCTTTCAAACATGGTTGTTATCTGATCGCCCATGATGACGCTTTGATTTTGAGGACCTTTCCCATGTCTCTGACTGGGCCCACATTAGATTGGTATAGTGGGTTACCTAGACATTCTATCTTCTCATTTAATCAGGTAGCCCAAGCCTTCTTAGATCACTTCTCCATCAACTTTGTTAAGAAGGTTACCATGACTAACCTTTACTCTATGCATCAATATGACGATGAGTCTACCACAGATTTTTTCACTCGTTGGCCTAGCCTGATCAATCAACTCACGTTCCAATTGCCACAAACCGAGTTCATAGAGATTCTTACTCAAGCTTTTGCTAGACATATCTCGCTAACCCTACAGGTCCAGACTTTCTGAACCTTCAATGAGGCATTCACCATGGCATGAAAGTTAGAGATTCAGGCCATTGAAGAAAAGAAGATTCAACTACGCATTAAGAATTTGACATTTAAGTCAAATGATACCTCTTCTTCTTTGAAACCACGGAATAATTATTCAAAAGCCAAGGGAACCTCTAACGCAGTGGTACTCAAGGCTGGCCCTGCTCATCCGTCAAATCAAGCTAACCCCTCATCTAATATTTCTCCTGTCTAGACCTTTCAATTCAGATGAGAACAACGGAAATACACCCCAATTGGGGAGCCTTATTCTTCTGTCTTAGAAAATCTCATTAAAGCTGGGGCCATCACCCTTCCTCCCGTAAAACCACACACTAGTTTTGATCCTGCTCGCCCCACACCTGTGTGGTACAAAGAGCACGACTTCTACAACTATCATGGGGTAAAAGGTCATAGTGATGACAATTACATCACTTTCAAGAACATTGTCCAGGAAATGCTTGAGAATGGTGATTTAGTCTTGGATAATCCTAACGCACCAGCCAATCAAAACCTACACATCTTTAAGAAACCATTTCCTTATCATGCCCCTTTTTCTAATCAAATTGGAGAGACCTCAACTAATGATAGCCATACCTGTGAGGTCCATGTTATTTTCAGTGACGCACCAATTTCTTCCCAATTGCCTCATATTCCTTCCATAGAGGAAATCCTAGCCCAAAGTCCTCCACCTACACATGAACCCACTTCACCTATTCCTCCACCCATAGAGGAACACCCTTTGTCTCCCCCCTCACCTATGAAGGAGCCTTCTGTTAACATCGAGACCACTTCACCTTTGGCTTCTCCACCTAGAGAGCTGGCACCAACAGTACCTCTCTGACCCATGGGAGACGCTTGTTCATCTCCTCCACCCACAGAGGAACACCCATCATCTCCTCCACCTATCAAAGATCCAATAGAAATGTCATTGCCTCTAGGTGACCATTCTCCATCAACCACCCAAGATCCTACGGACTTACTTTCAGCTCTCTTACCCACAGAGGCTGAAGCTAGCGAATTCCCCATTTATAAGACACATTTTATCGGAATCACCATTAGATCCACATCAACCTCACCCACTGCAGTACCATTCTCATGCTTAGCCAACCACCTGGATTATGTGGATAGAGCCTTACTTTGGGGGCATCTTCTACTTCCTGTCTCAACACAAATGCAGATGTCACTCGCTGACACTTCCACTATCTATCCCAAAATATTTCGTCCGATCGAACCAAAAACAACCACAACTATCACAAATTCTCCCACGATACCACTCATGGCTCAACTCACACCTCTACCCATAACTCAACATGATTCTACATCCAAACCTATGCCTACATCATCTTCCTTTCCTAAACCTATTACTACCTTAGGGGTCATCCCAACAGCCAACCTTACTCATCCACCCATCAAATTAGATTTAGCTACATCCTCCAAAACTAACACCAAACTTAATCCAGCCCCCAAACAGAAGAACCAATCCCCTATATCTCATACCCTAACCTCACCGATCACACCTTCATCACCTTCACCCCTTTCATCCGTCTTAGGACCTCACCCTTCTAGCCTAGTTAAGAAACCTCCACCCACCGGTAAACTAAAAATGTAGTAGCCCATTCCTCCCTCGTAAACCTCTAACATACCCAAATGCCCTGACACAACTTCCACCCACACCTGCAACATTTTTACCACCCATACCTCCAATACCATCGATAAATTCTTCACTACCCATGACACTTCAGTCTCTTTCCCTCACACCTCCTACACGACCTGTGCCATCTACCTTCACAGCACCTTGGTTATCCCCGTGGGTAACTCGCCCTCTTCCACCATCTACTTTTCCCTCTAGATCTCATGCGCCTGTATCACCTTTACCCAAGAAGGTGCAACCTAAAGACAAAAATATGCTACCCTCCAATAAGGTATGTCAAACCAACCACACACTATATTTCTAGTTCATCTACCATGCCCCTACCCAAGCAGACATGACCAATGCCTAAAACCACACCAGCACCTAAAACCGTAGCTTGACCCACTCCCCCTCTTGCAAAGACCCTTCCTATACAGTTAGCCGCACCTACACCCAAACCCACATTCACTTCCCATTGTGATCCACTGGTGGGATCCTATGCCAAAATTTTAACCAACCTCCTTGAAACTTCTATCATCACATTACCCCCTCTTAGACCTTATGAACCACTCAAACCCAAACCAAAAGGGTTTGATGAAACCAAAATTTGCACCTACCATTGTGTGCCAGGACACGATGTAGAGAACTGTAAGGATTTGAAAACTGTTCTTATCCAGTTGTGTCCTCCGGAAGGAAAATTTGATGATGATGACCTTATCGATGAGGACCCCATTTTGTTAGCACTAGTTTCTACAGTTCTTCCCCCATTTCCTACTCAACGACCAAGACCTCCACCCCCACAACTCTTAGAGCCACCTTCGAGATTTGAAATTAACATGGTGCATATCAGAGAACTCACTAAACCTCCACCCAAATGTCAGTGTGCCCAACTCATCTCACAAGGTTCCTTCCTGCCACTTGTCAAGGTTTTCCCTTCCTGTCGCTATACCTTTCATGTCTCACCTAATTCACCTACCTCCCCACCTCAAATCAACATGATCCACGTTGCTACCCACGCACAGAAGGACAAAGGAAAGGAAAAGGAAACTGACCCACCAACCAACCCTATACCCAACATACCATCTGCACCCACACCTAAAGTCACTATCCACGGCCCCACATATCCTATTTCTAATGGGGTTACACATTGCACCATGCTCAAACAATTACACCAATCCTCCCTCAAATATCCCTATATGACATCATCCAAACCTCTGAATCCCATCAACAAGCTCTCACGGAGGTTCTTCAATCTATTGAGGTTTTACCCAATGACCCTACACTTGTAGCCTCCATTATTACACCTCATCATGTAACCTCTCTTACCAAATTACCATCTTCTTTTACACCTCCACCCACTCACCGGGTAGCCACCCTCATCTTTTCAGAAGAAGAGATCACACCACACCAAACTGATGACCTAGATCCATCCCTTTTCATCTCCATCCACATCGATGATATACATGTATGACGTGTTATGATTGATGGGGACACTAGCATTAATATCATCTCCTCCCATGCGTTCAACCAAATGCACATATCTGACAACTGCATGCATAAAAATCCCATCATGTTGAGTTCATTTAATGATGCTATCACCTCTACACTTGGAAATATCATCCTTCATGTTCGCGTTGGCCCCCGCACTACTCCAGAGTTATTTTACATCTTGGAGGGGGAATTTTAATACAACATGTTGCTTGGTAGACCCTTGATTCATGTTATGGGTTGCGTTCTTTCCACTCTGCATCGTAGTGTGAAGTTTGAGCATGAAGGGCACACTTATACCATTATGGCTGACCCATCACCTTTCAAAACCTACAACATGCTTTACTGACCCAGTGACGTGCTCATACGCATTAAAGCGTCTTCATCCATGACCACTTCCTCTTCACCTACACCTCCACCCACCAATGCCGCCACTTCCTCAACCACACCTAAATCCTCCATTCCTACCCCTGCCACGACCTTCACGGCCAACACGTTAGCTTCCTCATTAGTTAGCTCTACCTCCAATCTGACCTTCGACACATCATCTATCCCATTCACCCACATATCAACAACTGATCCATTGGAAGGTGTTTTTCAACACCTCACTCTAGGGGAGTACCACCTATATAGTGTCAACACATTCCTTACGCCATAAGAGTATGGAAGTCTTCACCAACACCCTTGCTATGATCACTGCATAGGAGAGTGTCTCCTTTATGGTCCTTCCCACCTTTGTACCAATCTCACCTATGGGGGACTTGATACTACCACTTATACACCTAAACCACCATCACAAACCCGCCCATTTTCTGTTGACCTCTAGTCACTCACTAATCGCTGTTTCACCCACACCTTCCTGCACCGATGTGCATGGAAGGGTTTTAGTTTTGGATTTTACAAGCAAGGCTGTCATACTGTTATTCCATGTATCACCTATAAACATAATGACCATAGTGGTATCAGCTTTGTTGAACCACCTACCAAGAAGGCCTACATCAAACTCATTGAGGACATCAACCCTTCTCCACCTTCTTCACCTGTTCGAATTTCACCACCTTCACCGACAGAGTCGATGGATCCAAAATCCATCCCTCCTAACTTTTTTTTTCATAAACACCATTTCCTTGGGGCCTCTAAATTATCAACACGACGATGAGGCTCCCTCTTCCCTTCCCTTCCTGTATCCTAAAATGATCAATGACGATACACCTTCCATTAATGTTGTTCAATGTCAGGATGATGAATCTATACTCACCTACCTTGGTGTAGAAGACTCATATATTCATCGGTCGTTACCATCTGAGACACAAACCATATTGAACGAATCGACTATCAAAATCAAAGTGTAAAAAAGTAAATGGAGCAAATTTTCTCCTAATTAGCTTGGACCATACATCCAAACTCATATTTATGGATCAGGTGCTTATCATTTATCTTCACTAGATGGTAAACTCAAACCTAGAGCCCCTTAATGCCTTGCATCTTTGACCATTCTACTGTTGACTTTCAGTCCTACCTCACCTTCTTACCTCCTTTTCATGCTCGTCCCTTGAGCACTTTTCACTTCCCTCCTTTCACTATGCCACCCTCCAACTATTAAACAAGAATCATGTGTGTACCCATCACTCTTTTATCTTCTCTTAAATATGTGTACCATGTCACTGCACATGGCATGATTCTCATGGATACTTTTTGTCTGCTTTTAGATGAGATCCCATGGTCATTTCACCTTGCTTTTTGATCAAGAATCTGATTCTTCACCTTAGTCTTGTCCATGACTTAAAATTCCTCACATGGGATCTAACTCCTTGAATCAAATTTCCAATAAAAAGATTACTCCCTCAAAAATGACATCTTTCTCTCTACGTCTGCTACTATAAATAGATTGCTCCCTCGAAGGACATCTATGTAAAACCTGCTTCAAAAAAAAGAAGAGAGAGAGAATCCGAAGCTTCCCACATCGATCAACTTCATGAAGACATCAAGGACTTAATTTCCTCATCCCATATAGACTTCCCGCATTGATCAGTCTATCTCAAATACAAGTCAAAAACAGAAAAACTTTTTTGTCAAGGACTTGCTCATCATGCAATCTTGGATCTCTTGCCAAAGAGGGCATGCTAACCTCATACCATTTTTCACCTTCTTACCACTTTTCACCCTCTCACCATTCACATTTTCATTTCCTACCACCTCAAGGGACCTACTAGAACCGTGACATTTGGTGATCATGTGACTACTCTTCACCTTTAGAATAATCAACCATGCAATGTCTTTAGGGTCTTATGTTCACTAGCCTATCTAAGGTATGATCCAACCATTACGATCCTCGCCAATCAAGTGGCTCTCTTACCTCCTCTTATCTTTTAACTTCTTCATTACGTATTGATCATCTTATACAGGACTAGATCCTCGACGCTTATCTCAGGGAAATTTTCCTCTTTCACCACAATCAACTCAAAATCACCCATACCAATGTGCCCACAATTCACCCATACCTAAAAGACCTAGACTCAATTATGCCTATAACCTACCAACTCATTCTCATACCTCCTTGCATTCTTCCCTAGCTTATGGGAGAACTACATTGGCCTGAGGTCCCTTTTCACCGGGACTATGTAGGTAGCACTCTGAGGGCATGGGGCCCTTGGAGGTTAGCTCAACCACTCTCTACCCTAATCAATTCCCCTTTCCTTTTCCTAATCACAATCTACCCTCTTTAGTTTCCTTTTTATATCAATAATGGGAAATTAAACCAAACAAGTAACAAATTGCTTCACACCTTTATCATCATCATTCATACATTCATTATGTCTACCAGCTCTTTACCATTATCATGCATGTTACTATGAAACATCTCAACGTGACTCCATATCATAATTAATTTCACAAATTAATGAATTACAAACTCAACCCATTTTAACTCAACCATCCCTAAACCAACCTGACTCAGCCATGCCTAAACCACCTATGACCTGAATACACATCCATGCCTCAAGCCATGCCTGTGACCTAACTTCAATCCATGCCTAAACCACAACCTAACTCCATCCATGCGTATGACCTAACTCAACCATGCCTATGACTTGACTCCACCATGCCTAACACACCTATCATCCATCCATCTATGCATAACAATCAAATTCTATCAACACAGATACATCATCACCAAATCATCCATCTCATCATATAAATATGTGTATCCATACAATATACACTGATACCAAATAATATGCATCTCTCAAAAAATCTCATATACAACCTCACCATCTTCGAAACACAAGCCGATATATAAAAAAATCTCATATAAAACCATCTTTGGTACGTGTATATGATCAAAAATAAACAAAACTCTCATATATAGCCTCACCATCTTTGGCACGTAGGTCGGTATATGATCAAAAATACACAAAACTCTCAGTGTACATCCTCACTCTCTTTGGCACATAGGCTGGTATATATCAAAAATGAATAACTACATCAAAATGGAGGGACATACATCACACATCATCCTACTGGATATCCTCCATATCGGTCTCTTCCATCTCCTCCTCCCCCTTGGCTCCTGTTCGGCAGCCTGCTAACATCTCACCACCCATCATGGGTCATGGTTGGGTCCCTACTAGTACATCACCTGGGGCTGGCCTCCGTGAACTGGTGGCCTCACCCTGATCCTATCTTAGGGCTCGATGGACCCCCGTGCTCTCCACGTTGTGGGTGTGGGATCTGGTCCTCTCACTTGAGGCTTGTTGTGCCCTGTACTCTCTGTAGGATAGAAAATCTATCCCTACCACCATCAGCTGGTCCTGATAATACCTGGCCTCACCTAGGGCATCCCATAATCTAAATACGAGTACCATTTGTGGTGGGCCCATTGGCTTTTGACCCTGTACCTATCCTACGGGACCCTGTCCTGCCCTTGTCTTTAAACTGGGACCCTATCTTGGTGCCTGTGGTGGTGCCATCTACCTCACACCCTATGCATGTATCTAGGTCTATAATGCCTCAATCTATGCATGTGCAGTGGCCAAATGGCCCTGTAAACCTATAGCCTACGCCTGTAGGGCGGCCACCCACTCATCATCACCATCTCCACCCTGAGCCATCTAGACTTGTAGACTAGACACCTGTGCATGTAAAAAATTGGCCACCTCAGCCTTTGAACCTACCAACTTCACCTGTATAATCCCTAACTATGTAATGAGGTTCGCCACCTACCCCTGTAGGGTATCTCTCTAAACAGTGATGGTAGCTAAATTTGGCTTACCCAGGCCTAGGTGGTACTACTCATAAATGAGCAACCCACCACTATCTATACCTACCAATCACCCCGACATCATCAATCCACTGGTCTCTCACCTACTCCTCCTACCTTGTAAGTACTATCGGCTATGGTAGCGGCAATGGTCTCTCCACATCATCTCTCCAGTACTGTGGGAAGGGTGGTGGTATATCATGCGGTAGCCCAAACTGCTGTCTGACCCTATCTACAGGGATCATCTCATGCTCCCCTATATGATGCCCCTTGATCCATCTAAGTAGCTGTAAGACATCTAACTCATTAGCCATCTATCTGTATGAGGGATAACCCACACACAGTCTCCAAATAATGTCCACGCCAGACAACCCCTCAAATAACCACCTGTAATATGCTACATCATGAGTAGCCCTTGTTATGATCGACGCTCTCCAATCACAGGTACCCATCTCCTATAACCTACCCAAACAAAACCTGGCTCGAATGCATCCACCTCAGGCATACCAATCAGACAAACACACACAATGTGCTCATAGGCCCAACAATGAAGAATAAATGTGCAACATAAGCTGAACCAGTGGAGCCACCCATACGCCCATAGCTCTCTATATAACTGCACCAGGAATGTTGGTGCCCATGCAAAGTAGGTCATGTCCATCACCATATCATGCAGCACCCCCATTAGTGATCATGGGAATCTCCCACCCTCTACATCTGACAGTGCAAAATAACATACTGCCTTCATCAATAACACTACTAGCCTTGTCTCCTCTAGATGGGCCAAGTACATCTCTCCATAGCTCATGCTAGCATTGTAGAATGTCATCTCTGCCAGTCCCTCACCGAATACTTTTAGCATCAACTCCTCAGATGCCTCTGAGGAGATCCAAGTATACCTATGCATCCCCAATATAGGTAACCATAAGATCCTGTACACATCCTCCAGGGTGACTGTCATCTCCCCTGTTGGTAGGGTGGAATGTGTTGGTCATTGAATCCCATCTATCGATGAGGGTGACCATCAAAATCGATTGCCGAACTACATGTTAGTAGTGCTTGACCCCACTCAGGCCCACATCTGTGACATGCCTCCACTCCTCGACTGTCGTATCCCCATGAACTGTCAAGAGTAGGGGTGGCACCCTATCTCACATCCTCAGTTGATCTCTCACCTACATCCAGCAAAAACATCACATTACTACACCTTAATCATACCCACAATCACTCTCAACACCTCACCTATACTTACCACCCTACCTCTCTTTCCCTAGACCTCCTTACCTTCAGTATCCCATCTTCTATCTACCCACCCCAACCCTAACCCACTATCATTCACCCTTACCTATTTTTACCCCTTACCTATGTTATGATTTTCCCCACAACATCTTCTCTTACCCCTACCTACCTCACCCACCCAACCTAGGGCACTTTTGGTCCCTTTTTCCCTAAATCATGACCGGTACTGGTTATCTCTAACCAACCCCAGTCCCCTATAAACCGACATCGGTCACCTTTTTCGTGACCTTTACCGGTTTGCTAACACCAACGTCAGATAATCCTCAATTGATGATGGTCACTGTCACACCGAAAACCGCGACACCCAAAACCCCCGTTTTTTCCTAAACACTCCCTTTCTCTCCCTTCTACCCACCCATTTCTACCTAAATCTCCCCTCAACCCTTGCCCACCCTCCTTCACACAATCACCTCCCCCCATTCCTATTTTACCTGATTTTCCCTCCCATTAATTCAAAATTCATTTCCCCCCCAAACTTTTTCCCACACCCTAACCTCTAAACCAATCTAACTCACAAAATAAAGAAAGGGATTGACTCTTACCTCATCACATGTCGCATCACCGTGGTGGTATGTCAGGCTGCTACACCGGTGGTCCACCCGATCCCTCTCCTGCCTCTGCCATCACCCAATCAACCTACTCACCTCCAACCAACCGAATCAATCAATCTAATCTCATGGACCCACCTATCGACTGCCAATCACCCGCTACACCACTCACCAACTCATCTCTGTTCCACATGGATACTTTCAACCTTTCTCTCTCTCACCTGTCATTTTCTCCTATTTGGAAAGTGACAAATGATTTCGTAAAAAGTAGAAATTTTCTTTTTTCTAGCCTACTCAATTTAACCGATGATGGTTTTACCTTGACCAACATCGGTCCTGTACCCTAGCTTATATTGGTCGGTCCATTGTGACCGACATCAGTTCCTTCAAACCATTGTTGGTTATCCTGCTTAGTCTTTTTCCTACCCCCTACCCCTAATTTTCTGACCTGCATCCTTTTTACCTCACCCACACCTAACTTGGACACTTCACTTTATCCTCCTAACCTCATCATTTACTACCTCACCTCATCCTCATTTGGGGACTCATTATTTTACCCATACCTCGGCCCTACCCATGCCGTGACCTAGTTACTTGGACCTAGAACATTGCTAGTGACCTATGACCTCATGTGCTCGCTATACCTTGTGGCACTATTTACCTGTGTTGATTGCAATACTGACCTTACCTTGCCTCTTGTCGTGATTGTTTATCTTGACCCAACCTTTGGTGTACTGGAACATACCTAAACGTTCATGCACCTGACCTACGTCATGTTTCCTGACCATATCCTATACCTTGGATACCAGAATCACCTCAACCTTGTTTGGATAAACCTATTGACCTTAGACAATGTAGAGTTTTCATGCTCTTCAACCTGGTACTGTGTTGCAGTTATACGTGTGTGTGCGTTGACTATTACTACCTTTGACCCTAACCCATTACCTAGATTACCCAATTAGACCTTTACCCCTTTTTACCCTCGTTGCCCACCTTCCTCTTCATCACATTCACCTTTTATCAAACCACTCACTGATTCTACCTTCTGCCTCATCAGTTCCTAGTTTGAGGGGGATCACCTTCACCCACACATGGGGCAACCACATCTTATTTTTGTCAGCATGTCTCTTACCAATACAAGCTACGTAACAAAAAGGGGGCAAAATGTAGACACCAAAATTGGGTCACACTCCCCTTGGTCCCTCGACAAATAACCAACTCAAACACACTCACCTAACCATGGCCCCTTTCACCCCACTCTAATATTAATTTAATTAAATTAATTCATGATCTCATAATATTTATTATTTAAATATCCTAATTGGGATAATGCCCACACCAACACCTCATCTAGCCACCTCACCCTAAGACCTATTCTTAGTATGTTGTCATAACTAACTAAGACCTACCTAAACCCTAAAAATCAAAGCCTACATTCCCTCTAACCACATTCCCACCCGTTAGAAAGGAAGCTTCCATTCTAATCTGCAGAAGAAAATGAACGAGATCCAAGAAATCAAGGGGATCTGCCCATTATAGTAAACCTAGGAAATCCCACCCTAACCGACGCCGGTCACCCTAAACCTCCACTGGTCAGCCCGAAACTACCGTCAGTTACCATTTAATCCCCAAAACAACCTTATTTCAAGGTTGGCACATTTTATGAGAGAAAAGAGATGAAATTAGAGCTGTATGCAAGTGGAATTGGTATTTTTACATGCATCAGAGCATTCGTATCCAACATCAAAACCGATCACAGAACCATTTGCATTCACAGAAGAATCTGGGGAAGTACCATCACCACATCATCTTCCATCTATCTGATTAACTACCATTTCCCTCTAGCCATCAAGCTCATACAACAGTAAGTGTTTTGTTAACCAGCATTCATCTACTATCATTTTAGTAGGACTTTTGTTACTATCTGTTATCAGTTTCTACTTGCATTCCCATTCACCCATCATTCACCTTCATGACAAACTTGATCATTCCTTCACCCACACCATTAAACTACCCATACCCTACTTTTAACTATCCCTGAGTATACCTAAGACCTACACATAGACCTTGTCATTTCCCTCTCCATTTCCATTTAGCCTCATATCTATCACTCACATCAAGATTTTAATAAGTTTCCTCTACCCCGAACCATACCGACGCCGGTTACCCACAACCGTCACTGGTTCACTTAAACCGACATCGGTCATACCAGACCGACGTCAGTCTCTATGTTTTACCCTCAGACCAAGAACAGAGCCTAAAATCCCCACCAAATACCTAAAACAGCCCAGAACCAGACCCTGACTAGTACCAATACTCTAACAGAGACCTTGACCTTCAGATTCGGTCATAGCTTTGCCTGTTGTGAACAAATTTGCTTATTGTATTCGAATGAGATACCTAAATCATTTTAACTATAGTAGGATTTCATTTATTGTTAACATTGAATTGTTTTAAACAGTGGATTGACAACCTTCTAGGGAGTATCACACTTCCTGGATCTAGCATACGCTAGGCAGTCCACTGCATATACTGTTTAACTTCTATTTGGTGGTCTTGTTTTCTATTTTAGGTAGTTCCTCCTAGCCAAAAGGAATCTCTGACAATCAGTTGTGGATCAAGAAGTCCTACACATGCAACAACCTTCAACCAACTTTAACACGTATTCCTCCTAGCCCATTTACCCTTATCTATTTCATCAATATTCAAAGAAATGCTCTAAGAATCAGGTGAAACAAAAACTATTGAAAATATAATCACATAGAACTACATTGGGTCTAAGATGTAGTGTAACAATTAGTTGCAAGTTCATTAGTTGACAGCTAAGGGTAATCTGACCCCTCATTTTGCATCTTTCGTTTTTAGGATTTGATGTTTTTTTAGGGTTTTGCAAGAGGATTCTGTGTTACATATTTACAGGTACAACCAAAATCAAAGTGTTAATTTCAGGTGATCATTAGCGAACAAGTGTGAAACCCTATTCACAATGTCAAAACTAGATCCTGAGATTTTTTGCAGTCTACAATGCCCACCAGAGGTCTAGGGTGCTCATAGGTGCCCTTGCCCCTATCCAGGTGCTCGTGTTAAGGAGCTTCGAGCACCTCTACATTTTTATGAGTGGAATTGAGATGTTATATGTTTTTTTTCTATCGCACTCTCCAGTCTAGACACACTTCGGGATAAATGAAATCAAGGTAAGTGCCCTATCTCTTGTATTTTCTTTCATAAATAAATTACCTAGCATATGTATTTCATTGTATATTAGTTGTAGCAGTCATTGCTTTTAGATTTTAATAAAATAAATTTAGATTTTATTGAATCATTTTAGTGAACCCGTAGCTTAGAACTCCTTGCCCTTTGATCCACTAAAACCCTAATAGATAAGAATAACTCTTCTCCTACTAAGAAATTCATGCCTCATGTGAGTGTTAATCCTATTTATGATGAAGAAACTATAGCTAAACATAGCACTCTCAATCACAATACTGTTCTTTTAAATGATACTCAAATGCAATTGTTGGCTAACGAATGCAATCTTCCTACAAGCTTTGATCATTCTACTGTTAGCATTGTTTATGATCTTGTAATATTTTTAGGTTGTAGACCTTGCTATACATTAAGACATACTCCATCCTATTCTATTTCGGCTGAGACTTGATTAAGCTAAATGTGGACTTATGAGCCTAATCTGATGTTGTTGTACTAGTAAAATAAATATGCAATTAAGTACAGAGAATGCACTTGAGCAACTAAGGAATAAATTATGAAACCCTAATTGCAAGGAGGAGAAAGAGGTACTTAGACGATTCATAATAAAATTTAGAGTGTACCAAAGTGTTGACCAAGTGAATAGAACAACATGAGTGTCACATAGAGAACAGAAAAATGTAGATCTAGAGAGATAAGCTAGAGTGGGGCGCCTGGAGAGGAACAAGGACACCCGTGGGTACCCTAGGCATGTTTCTAAGTATATGGGTTTGTAGAAGATCTCAAGAAACCTCCTCTAATTGGTTTCAAGTTTTTCGTTGTTAGTCACCTTTTGTTGCTATGAGGTCGCACCAAGATTCCTCAGCTGTCACAATGGTGAACTTACGACCAAGTGCTGCACTACATTTTAGACCCAATATATTTCTATGTGTGTGTGTGTGGAATCATGCCCTCGGTGGTTCTTGTGTGAGCCACACTTGATAGTGAGAAAATAAGTTATATGTAAAGAAATGTAATAGATGTGTGCATGGAATAGAATAAAAATCCCTCCTATGAAGAGTATGAAAAATACTCACCCCTTGTGTTCCTTATAATGGTTCTATATGGATGCAATAAAGCTCTTATATGATTGATGCATGTGACCTTAGGTGTTGATAGCTAATTCTTAGTGCTTGGTCCTTTATTATGATCACATAACTTTATATTTATATGATTCACTTGCTTGAATTTCATACTTAATCCCAAAAAGGAAAACTACCAAAAAAATAAGATGCTTAAACGGATAGAAAGGATCCAAAAAGTGTGAGTAAAGTACAAAGGGGTCAAGGGCACCCAAAGGGGATGAGGGTGCCTAACGCTAGCATCCTGGCTGGGTGTGGGTGTCCATGATGATAAAATCCAGAGTAAAAAAGGAAGACTGAGCAAGTAAATGTGTAAGACCAAGAGAAGCAAAGAAAGGTGACCAAAGACATGAGTTAATTAGTACTTTTCTTACTTAGGAATCAAATGAATAATATTATATAATCAGGACTAGATAATTACCCAAGTGCATGATTTTGTGTCTACATTTTTCCCCACTTTATGTTGATGAGTGGAAATCTTGGTAACATAAAGTAGATAGAGATGCATACCTCATAATCATGTAGATCGATGATGAAAGCATGGAGTGATACACATGTGAAGCATGGATGCTAAGGAGGAGGAATTGCAAAAAAGTGATGATGAAAATGAACCTAGGGTGGACATACATGTGTAGATGTTGTGACGTGTTTGTGTTTGATATTGATGTTGTTGTTGATGTTGTGAAAATTTTGATGATGTTGACTACTGCTTCCAATATGGATGGACCTGCAAAAGAGAAGAACAAACAAGTAGTCAAATAAAAATTTATATGTGTAGAAAGTATGTAAAGAAATATGTAAAAATGTTGAAAATGTGAAAAAGGAACATGTGCACCTGATCCATTATGAGGAAAGAGTGTGCAAAGGATCTTATAGATGTTGTAGAATATTGAGACTATGATTTTTTGGCAATTTGAAATGCCAAGTCATGGAAGAACTGTTTGGGTGAAAAATATAGTCTTATGATCCAACCTTGATAATTGTCTCCTATAATGGTAAAATCACCATATGCAAATGTTGACTATAAACACAAGTGCTAAGGAATATATGCCCTGTAAAATTCATTCTGTGGAGATCTGTATACTGTGATTGAACCATCAATGGAAACTTGTGTAGACAGCCTAGATCTGGTTATAGAACGGTCCAGGAAGGTTATCCACAGAGTTATAGGATCCAAGTCAGATTCTGAGACCTGAAAATTATGTTGTACCCATATTAATAATGTGATCTGTCACATGGTTCATAGAGGTACTCCTCTAGAGGTGGACTGAAGGGGCCCAAAATGATGCCCCCGTTTTGTTTGGGAGTACATGGTGATGTTGATCATAGGGGTGGTGCAACCCAAAGGAGGACCGATTCACTTTGATTCTCGCAAGCCTATGTCTGGGAGAGGTCTTCTGCTTGATATATTATCCACCTATTCAGGCTTACCACGTAAATAAAGGTGGTTGAGAGACAAGTGCCCATCATGTTGAACATCATACCTTCTCATTCTACATCCCATAGGCCTTTGCATTCAGATCCTCCTTTGCATAATAATTGAATTAAATCCTTCATTGACCAGAATATAAGCTACTATAGAGAAACATTGTGCATAACCCCTTAATGTGTTAGGTCCTCTTCAACCGGTACCGACAATCAATGCTACATCCACCAAGAAGACAAGCGTGCAAGCAAGAGTAAGTTGCAATGCCCACAGACAAGAGCAAACAATGACATACTAATGTTGAACCATGGAGTCTTATGATATTATACATAAAATGAGGGCATTTGTACATAAAGCACACCCTTTCTTGATGTAGACTAGAGAGGACCGAAGCATTATGTTCATGTTGCTTTGACAAAGAAATCTCTGGTGTTTTGGAAACAGGAAATGTTCTCTTGTATTCTCATAAGATGGAATTGCTAGTATTTTGACTTAGCCTCATATGGTTTGAACTCGGTTGGACATAGATACTATGATGCCAATATATTTCCATCTATGTGGATGTTATTGTTATAACTTATATAGTTTTGAAAAGATCAAAACTATGATCTAAAGTCAACACACATGTGTTATGCTAAAAATAATGCACAAACATGGATATATTGTTGGATTTAATAAATTTAACATCTAAGTGGATCCCCGTCCCTATAGTACTTGGTCACCATTAATGTTATGTTATTTATAGACAAAATGGAATTCATGATATGAATGATAATCATGCATGCCAAGGTTATGCGTATATATCCGATTAGGTTCATTTATCTTCATAATCTCCTATTGTATAGTGATCCGTATTTTACTAGGGAATCAGTTATGGAGATACCTTGTTGGAGGTGATTATAAAAGAAGATGTAGTGCATCATTACAGCGCAAAGCGTACATTATGAGAGTAATTGCATAGTGTGAGTGTGAAGTGCAATTACATATCTATATTTTCAATGAAGTGAGTATAAGCTGGAACTAAAGCTTTGATCATAGGGTTTAATGAGCCTAACATTTGAAGGATCTAACTGTAAACATTTGATTGCAACATGTATATCCAGTGGATTATTTCCATATTTTGATTATTTGATCATTAATTTTGGATGTGAATCTCCCTACTGATTGTAAGGTTCAAATTTACATATCCAGAGGTTCCTGAAAAAGTGCACAAGTTTCTGAAGCATTTTAGCTCAATACTTCATCATTTGGCTATTGTATTTATGATACTAATCAAGGTTAATTTTATGATGAATTTTGTGTTCTTTTGATGAATGATGTTTAGTGAAATTAATGATGAAAGAGTGTATTGGTATGCGCAAATAAATGGTGATAAATGTATGCATGTATGAATGAGTATGTAGTAGATAGATATAACGGGTAGATGAAATGGGTTACTTATTGAAAAGATCCCTCAACAATCATGTAAGAACCGTAAAAGAACATGAGTGTGTCATAGGAGGAAATGGTGAGTAAAAAGGATATTTTGAAACGAGAGTGCAAAAGGATTTATTTTAGAATATTGTATGAAGCAACAAGCATGTTATGGTATTGATCAATAATACAAATTACATAGCAGTGAAAATACCAGTTGTGAGGCTATGTTTTATTCCCTCCAAGAGATTGATGGAGATCATAGTCATTGGTCTACCGTAGATTAGATGTAAGGATTGTTTCCTTGAATAAAAGTGATGGGGCTACTGAGATCTTAATGTTAGTGGATGCTTTGGTTGTTGAAAGAGGTTAACTAGATTTGTATAATCTTTGACTTAGTGAGTGAATAGGAGGATATGTATCCCAAAATCTTAGAGTTCATTTTCCTTAATAACTTGAGTAGATACTATACCCCAAACTTAGTAGGAGGATTTTTTAAGGATCCTAACGATTAAAATTGAGGAAATTGCTTAGGAGGCATCTTGAATTTTCCGTAGAAGAAAGGGTTGAGTAAGTTAATGGTCATGATTTTCATTGGACATAGAAAAATCAGATTTAGGAACCCATTAAATGGACTTATCAATTATAAATGAGCCTGTAACATAATGTTGTGCAAAAAATGAGATTTTTCCAACAACCTTGAGTGCGTCAAGGTGTTTGATACTTCATTGTAAAGAATAGAAATCATTGTCATTATGTCCATTGATTTGATGATAATTGCAATATGGATGACCTTGATATTTTTCTATTCGGTAAGGATGATAGCCTTGACTAGATGGTAAAGTGAGAAATTGATGCTTAAGGAGCTCAATAAGAATGTCATGTTGCTTAGCATTGCTCTCAAAGGTGAGAGGTTATGGTAATGGTATGACTTGAGGCTCAATCTATGAGTACATGTGACAGACATACAATGAAGATGAGATGTAGAAGGAGAACAAACATGAGCCTTGAGAAACGTCCTTAAGATGTTTGGATTTTCATATTTAAGAGATGCAATCATGGATTTCATAGCCTAAAATTTGTATTTAATTAAATAATGCCAAAGCTTGAATTGAGTCCAACATAGGTTGAATTAGATGGAGGATCATGAATTTACTAAGGTCATTAGATTCAGATGATCTAAAATAGAACTTATTTGATGCAGGTAGCCGCATATTGCTAGGAAGATACATGTTGTCTAAGGTTTTTTTATAGAACAACCTAGCAAATTAGGATGACCTCCAATATTTAAGTAAATTTACAAAGAATATTTGAGCTAACATTTATGACCCGTGATAGAGGAAAGATGATGTGCCAGTGAATAAGGATCCAAAATGAAATCAATGATGGGGTTCTCCAAAATGATTAAGCTAAATGTGGATTTATTAGCCTAATCTAATTCTATTGTAGTAGTAAAATAAATATGTAATTAAGTACAAAGAATACACCCAAGGAACTGAGCAATAAATTATGAAACCCTAATTACAAGGAGGAGAAAAAGGTACTTAGCTGACTTCAATAAAATCTAGATTGTACTAAAGTGATGACCAAGTGAATAGAGAAGACATAGGAGTGTCACACAGAGACCGAAAAAATTCAGATATTGAGGAATAATACGTTAGAGTGGGGTCACCTGGAGAGGGACAAGGGGCGCCTGTGAACATGCCTTAGAACTATTTCTGGGCGCTTGGGTCTGTGGAAATGCTCGGAAAACCTCCTTTGAAGGTTGCAAGCTGTTCATTGTTTAGTCACCTTTTGTCACTATGAGGTTGCCACAATGATCTTCAGAGGTCACTGGAAACCTGCAATGAAATAATGATACCTGAAAAACCCTCAAATAGACATCAAATCCCAAAAAAGAAAGATGTAAAATGAGGGGTCAGATTGTCCTCAGCTGTCACAATGGTGAACTTACGACTGAGCATTGCACTACATCTTAGACCCAATGTAGTTTTGTGTGTGTGTGTGTGTGGAATCATGTCCTAGGTGGACTCTTGTGTGTAGTTGCACTTGATAGCGAGAAAATAAGTTAGATGTAAAGAAATGTAATATATGTGTGCATGGAATAAAATGAAATTCCATCCTATGAAGTGTATGTAGAATAACCAGCCCTTTTGTCCCTTATGATGGTGCTAGATGGATGCAATGGAGCTCTTAGATGCTTGATGGATGTAACCTTAGGTGTTGATAGCTAGATGCTTAATGCTTGGTCATTTACTATGATCACATAACTTTATATTTATATGATTCCCTTACTTGGATTTTGTAACTAACCCCGAAAAGGCCGAACTACCAAAAATATAAGATGCTCAAACAAATAGAAAGGACCCAAAAAGTGTGAGTAAAGTACAAAGGGGTTAGGGGTACCCAGAGGGGATGAGGGCGCCTAGTGCTGGAATCTTGGCTTGGTACTGGTGTCCAAGATTATAAAATATGGAGTATAAAAAGGAATACCAAGTAAGTAAATGTGTAAGACTAAGAGAAGCAAAGAAAAGTGGCCAAAGACATGAGTTAATTAGTAGTTTTCTTACTTAGGAATCAGTAATCAGGACTAGATAATTACCCAAAGTGGATGATTTTGTGTCTACATGACTATATATGGTGTTATTTTCCATTTCATGCTTAGTCTTGATGATGATACTTTGGATTCAAAACATAATTAAAATATATATGTGCATGATGTTGTTTTTAATACTAGTCAGGATGATCCTATAGTTACATCTTATACTCCGTACATTTTTGAAAATGTCTCCAATGATTGTAATGATACATCTCATACTAGTTCTCCTCCTACTTCATTGTATGTTGATGATATACTTAATGAAATCCTTGCATCTGAATCTTTGTAGCTATTGATGATATACATACTAGGAATGATTTTACTTCTTTGCATACGACTGAATGTGATTTCTCTACTCCACTTTCATCTTCTTCTAATATTGTGTCTAGTAACATGCATGTTGATTCATATCCTTCTATTACTTCATCTCCTAATAACTCTTTCGATGTTATTAGTACTACTCCTATTGACACTCCGTGTTCATCACTACTTATTACTTCTTTGACACCTACATCTAGTGTGCCCTTAGCATTGGCATATTTCACTTCTTCTATTGACATCCCTATGATAACTCATAATGGAAATATTCAACCACTCAACACCCCATTCACATCTTCTACTATTCCTTCACATGACATCTTATCACTCATGCACGTTGTTGGCTAATTAAAATCTCAAGTCCAATCTCTCACACTTAAAAGTAAGGCCTATTATGATTATATCGATAATAATTCTTTACATGGAAATCCTATTCTAAAAAATATTCACAATTCTAAGATTCTTAAGGATTTCATTATGCCTAAATTTTCATGCTTTGATGGTACTGGAAATCCATATTTACATCTCAAACATTATCATCTAGCTATGGATTCATACTCCAATGATAGATTATTGCTAAAAGGTTTTCTCCATAGTATTAATGACGACGCTCTTCAATGGTACACACATATACCCTTTCGATCTATTATTACCTATTGTGAGTTGGAAGAGGCCTTCCTTCAATGATTTGAAATTAACAATGGCCCTAGAGTCACTAATGATTGCTTGCCTAGCTTACATCAAGGAAAGACAAAACCTATTATTGATTACATTTTTAATTTTAATGTTTTCATGCATCAATTAGTTTTTTAACCCATTGATTTAGAAAAAAAAATCATCTTTTGTCATGGCTTGATTCCTTATTTAAAGTAATGATTGAAATATGATCCATGTGAATCATTCACACTCTTATGCTATAAGGTCAATGATTTAGAACAAGATCTCATTGCTACACATGTCATATATCTTCCTCCTAGTTCTGTTATTACTGCATCATCTAGTTCTTCACATCTTCCATTTGTCCAGCATCCTCCTAGGTCTCTGTCTCCTCCACCCCGCAAGAAAGTTCATCCTTATCCATCAAATAAGCATCCTTCATCTCCTCCACCACATCGGTCTTTGCCTAAGACTTCTCCATCTCCTCCACAAGAGCCATTACAATTTTCTCATGACACAAGGCCACATGATGCATTGTGTACTTTTCTTAATAAGTGCTTGATTCACTTACCTTTTAATCAATATCATCCACCTCAACACTTGTAATAGAAATGTGATCGACATTATTGTAACTATCATCATATCAATATATATCATGATAATGATTGGTGTGCCCTGTATGATTGATTACAACAATTAGAAGAAAAGGGTGTCATTTCCTTTGGCTCTCGCTCTCATGAGTAGTCTATGTATCCAATTCCACACAAGCGTGCTTCTCTTTTAGTTCACTTATCTCCTACAACTACTCCTAAGGTCACTATTTATCTGTCACTATAATTTATTATTCATGCACACTCTCCATCTCATCCATCCATTGTTGCACCAGCTCATCTGCCATGAAGTGCTCCTACTACACATTGACTTCCCAAGCCATCAACATATGTGCTTCCCATCACTGCATCTCCTATCATTGACACCATCTCATTTGGAATTCAGTTTGGTTCATAAACTCATTTTTCTTACAATCCACATGCTTCCACCGCTTCACGCCCACTTAGTATTTGGTAGGTGAATTTCTCACCTTACCCCCCAATGAGGCATTCATGTTCTCCTGGTTCTTACATGATTGTTGAGGGATCTATTACAATAATAAACTCACTCCATATTTTTTGCTACACACTTCATTGATCTATCTATCTAGCACACACTATCAAATCATTTCCCAATGACACACTCTTACTTTACAGTTCATCCTTGATTGCCGAGGGATCTTATATAAATGAACCTTATCATTCACACATTAGGGGGCATCACTATTCTCCTTCCCCCTCTTCATCATACTAACAAACTCTTAAGTACACTTTTATGATCATGTCATGCTCTTTCACATCTCTATTCATACATACACAATACTTTTGGATTATCACATGGTGCAATCATACTATATATATTCCATACACTATCTATTATCACATACACTATCTCATTAGTTATCTATCTATGATCAAATTACGCATCATTCACCATTAATCAACGTCAAAATTTTTTCAATGTAAATCAAATCAACACATATAGACCATGCTCGACACATCACATATCAATATAACTCATCAATATAACACAATATAACAACGAATATCATCCATTTATATATATCATAAAAATATCATAGTTATATAGTAAAATCATTGGGGGGAAAGCCCCTACACACATATACATCATATCTCATCATCGCTAGCCATTTATAACTGCAGGAGCTCTAGAACTAGATGTTTCACTACTCAATCTCTGCCACTGGTCACAACCCCTATACCTCTCTACCTTCCTAATTAATAGAGTAAGATCAATCTAGTGGTCTGCAAAGCAACCTTGTAGCTCCAAGAACCTCAAAAATACATCCTGTGCAAGGGGACCTCCACCCACATCCTCTCTAGCTCATTGTGTCTCCTCTAATGCCTCATCTCTCTCACTCAATAACACTGTACAAGTAGCCGCCGCTACCGCCATTAGCTCAAAAAAATGTGTATGTTCACTCACAATGGAATCTACCCATTATAACATCCCACCTCCAATAAAAATTTCAATGGGCACATTCCATGTCAATGTGTGGATCAAAGTATCTATAATTAGCGACCAATAAACATCCCCTGCAACCATCCAAAACATCACATTGCCGCATTTGAATCCTTTGGCTCAAGGGGTACTAGTTGTGCCCCTATGGGCCATTGCATTGCTCCATCCCACCTCGGTGCCCTTGTGGCTCTCACCCATAGATACGGCTCTGGGGGCACATACTGAGTCATGCAAAACTATTGTGATACACAATCTCCTTGAAATAGCTCCACAACCCCTGAAAACTTGTCCTCCAACCACATAGTGCGTCATATACATCAAAGCTCCAATACATCCTCTGACCATCCTCCATAGTCATTATATGGCCTCCAGATAATGTCCCCTGGCCCCATGAGATCTAACATAGATCTATATGTACCAGTTTCCATCTTTCTACCCTGCACACCTACCCATCACTCAAAAAATATGCTAGGTAAAGCCCACCAAGAAGAATTAGTATCACAATATCATCGTATACCCACACATGCAACAAGGTGGTGGCTCCTAGCCCACCTCCATGCTCCTCTTGTGTGAATCTATACAAATCCCTATAAAAATGGGATAATACACATTTTTCTTATGTATATCTTGTCATATCCTCCTCTATGCGGTGACAAATATCATGCATCTTATATAAGATTCCTACACCATCTCCCTTGATTGAAACCAAAGAAACAATAGAAACTACTATAAAATTTAACAATCATAGAACCCTTGACCTCAGTATAACACCCAGATTGATATGGACCTCAGTGTGAACTTGGGTCCCTGTAAAGTACCACCTAACGGTCCTCATCTATCTTTGTACATCCTCTATGGACATCACCTACACCCTCTTAAGAAAAATAGGAAATCACAATATGCAATATACATCCTCCAAATTCACTGTCATATCAATAATGTAGTGATCATCAGAATATTATGGGGCACATCCCCCATCCTCTCTATGTTTTGCAATCAAACACGATCTAGAACATCCCACTCATCATTTGACAACCCTAATCCCAATAATGTACTCAAGTGGTGAACACCATAAAACTCCTGTGAATGAATATCCCTCTACACAACACAAAAAAATGAAAAAATGACATCAGTACATAATACACATGAAAAACCACCTACCAATCACATCAATAGACATCAATTTTGACATTTGCAACACTCTGGGCTCAACCCTAGCCTTATGGGTTGCCAACACGTAGAAGAAGGACTCGGGTGCCTCAGAACAGGTCATTAGCACCCATTACTAGGAGCTAGTGTCCTAAAGGTCATTAGTGCCTTAGCCACTCTTTCTCGAGTCAAAAAAATTGAGAAAATTAAAAACAATTTTTTTTTTGTAAAAATTCACAAAAAACAACCCAATTCAACACAATTTTAAAAAAAAATCACACTTACTAGCTCAGTTGTCGTACATGATGCCACAACTGTCGCCACCATCTCAAATTGAATCAATCACAATGCTATTACTTATGGCATATTCACAAACTCAGAGCTCAAATGCACTCGAGAAATGATCAAATGCCATACCTATTCACTTTTTACTATTACTATTTAGAGTAACTTTCAATCACCTACCTTGCTAGGTCACTATTTTTCCTCATTCTTCTAACTAATACACATCACACTATTTTCATCATATCTTGATTACTACTCTGATTCTTGTTCTGTTTGTTCCTTTCTCTTCATAAATTTTCCTACTATAATATCATACACTTTCCACATACACTATATTCACACTTGAAACATACTTGATATACAGACAATTTTACCACATCACATATATTGTGCTTCAAGCACATTTGCGTCAACACACATCTAATTTTTCTCACTATCCATTCTCATCATCAATATCCCTTTCTTTGAAAGGGGGGAATACAATCGGGGTCATCTTATAATTCCCCTCACACTGTTTCATGATCATTCTACATTTCTAATTCAACATTATAAAAAATATGTTCATACGTCACACAATTTTCTACCAATTTCCCCTAATGATCTGATCTGGGGGAAATAAGCATAAAATATCTCCATGAGTAATCAATCAAACACAAATATTCTACTCACATTAATCAATCTACACAAACACATCACTTTTTTCCTCCCAGATGACCTGACTTGGGAGTTACATCACCACTTTCCCAGATGAACTAACATGGGAAGTTATCTCCATATTTTATATCACTTCTAGATGACCTAATATGGAATCCATCTCACACATTGCAGAACCCTTGGAGTGGGGGAAATGAGACATCATTGAATTTTCAATACTGCTCCTATATGGGTTGTTCACATTTGATCGAAAAGTAATGAAATGAAAAAAATTGGTATTTTTGTCTGTCTGCACTGGCTAGAAATTTTGGGGATGTAGTTAAAGTTGGAAGGTAAAAATAGACCTCTCTCCCCATACTCATCCTCTAGTGGCAAGATGCCCAAATCCTTAGTTTTTCACACACAAAAAATTGGGTTAGGAACTAATCACTTTTTACTCCCAACAAATCTCCATCAGCGACAATATTGAAATCTCCAATCACTCAAAATCAAAATCATCAATATCTCTTAGTGCTCCTCATAACAATTCTTCATCTCTCTTTACACCGCATGGGTAGACACGTCGATCTATACTTCACCACACTATATGTCCTTATTCTGCACATACATTTACAACATCTACATGTACTTCTACAACAGGGCTTCTCTAAAATCTTCTCAAGTATGTTTCTTACTTCCTTTACACTACTTGAATTTCATTCAAATAGCATAAAGGGGGGGGGGAATGTAGACAAAAAATCACACACATACTACTATTTTCCTATACCATCAAGTGTGTTATTTTATATATGGATCTTGTGTAAGGAAAGTATTCATTGATGGTCCACTTTATAGTTTGTCAGTTTGTCTTGTTTGTTTCTATTGTTTCATCTTACAAACTTGTTACTCATACAACCAATTCTAGTTACATCATAGGGATCCTTATCTCTTTGTCTTTGTACATTCATCATTATTTGTCTCTAGACATTAGCACTGAGGACTAGACACTAACACCCAGATGCTCTTGTCCATCCTGGGTGCCTGTGTCCTCTTTATTTTTGATCTTATTTTTGACATTTGAGGAAAGTATTTACGAATTTCCCACTCATATCCTGAGGTACTATTTAGAATGTTGGGTCATTAGTGTCTAAATTAAAGAAAGAGATATATAAACACAACATACATACCATTATAATGGCAAGAAATTTCTATCAAGGGCTATTTATCTACATATCTCAAGGGATTGCATTTGGGCACATCACTCTGCATACACACTGCATACAAAGGGGAAGTTCATTTTTCTATCCCACACATTTGTATTCTATCTAACTACCACTGGATATCTTGGCACCATTGGCGTAAGGATGACATAGGAGCACAATTGCACACAAGATCACATAGAACTACATTGGGTCTGAGATGTAGTGCCACACTCAGTTATAAGCTCACTAGTTGACAACTAAGGACAACCTGAACCCTCATTTTACATATTTATTTTTAGGATTAGATTTCTTTTTGAGGGTTTTTTAGGAGGATATTTGTGTTATAAATTTATAGGTGCTCCTGTAATCAAAGTGTGACTTTCAAGAGATCAGCGACGAACAAGGGAAAAACCTTAGTGAAAATTTTGGAACTAGATCTAGAGATTTTTTGCAGTATACAGTGCCCACTAGAGGTATAGGGTGCCCATAGGTAGCCCTTCCCCTATCCAAAAACCCGCATTCAGGAGTTTTGAGCACCTCTATATTTTTTTGAGTGGAATTGTGATGGTATGTGTTTATGTTCTATCACACTCTCTAGTCCCGACACACTTTGGAATAAGTGAAATACAAGTGAGTGACATATCTCTTGTATTTTATTGCATAAATAAATCAAATAAGTTTCCTAGAATCTCTATTTTATTGTATATTAGTTATAGCAATCGTTGCTTTAAGATTTTAATAAAATAAATTCATATTTTATTGAATCGGAAATAAACATCTAGTGGTGTAAGTCCTTGTTTGGTTTATATTTTGTGTTTGGTTTGATTGAATTATGTCTATTATATAATTATTTTCTTTCTTAATTTATTATTTCTTGTCATAGAGATCTGTAGTTTTTACATTTAATATTTGGTTGTTTTTGGGTCTTTTGATAGAACTACCAGTTTTAGACAGAACTGCCATATAGTATTATTTGAGATAGATGGTTCCATCCAAGATTAATTTTGGATATTTTTTATTGTTAATCCTTTTGTTACTCATATTTAATTTTTATGATATTATTGAGTTGGTCTTTTTGAGTCACTAGTTTGAATTTCAATGTTAGAGATCCATATGTATACAAGTTTATTGGGAGGTCTAAATCATTTAGGCACTATCTAGAAAGTATAAAACATTATATAGAATATCTCAAGAGCACATCACATGGGGAAAATTAGTGTTGTTCAAGTATTATATGTCTACATGCAAGGGTTAAAATTAGAACACCTCTATTAGTTAGCCCACTATTTATGTTGATGCATGAGGAAACACTAGATAAAGGGAGTTTGATTTACATACACCATTACATGTGCACTAGAAGACTACTAAAAATATTTTAAAATGTAGTGAAATGCTCAATATGAATCACATGGGGTGACAAATGAGATTATCCTTACTCAAGAACATAATCTTATTTTTTTATATATAATTTCTATTTGATTGTTGGTGTAGGAAGATAGGGTTTTGTGAATTCAGGAACACCTTCCATCCTCATAGTTATATTAGGCACACACATAGGTAGTGCATAACAAATAACACTATAAGTGCATGATAAAAAATGATATAACTTCTAGTTGGGGATGAAAATTCCAAATGGTTCGGTCCAAAATTGACAGTTTGGTCTAGGAGGCACAAAGCACACAAGGACATTCTGAGACTTGTACATAGCACATATCAGTTGATAAAACAAATAAATTATTGTTAGAATCATCTAGATGGTCATTCTAACCTTGATCAACCTCGTTTTTTCTTGCTTAGATGCATTGAATGCAAGCCCTAGTTTTTATTTTTATATATTATATGACTATTCAATTATTCTTGTAAGATTTTTCTTGAATTAGTAATGAACCTTTATAATTGATTTTAGGGTTAAATAATTTTGTGAAATCTTAATTGATTAAATCCTTAACCTTATTTGGATAATATCTCCTACCCTAATTATTTAATTTATTTTGAATTAAATCTATATTGCAGAGTAGATATTGTAATAAATGATGTATAATTATCAATATATAGTATGAAACAAGAAAAATAGCATGTAAAGTATGAAATCATAAGAAAGAAGGAGTGATAGAGGAACTTAGCTAATTTTTGAATGCATGGGAAGTGATCTGGGTAGGTGCGAGTGTTGAACAGACTATAGACACGGTCATTATTGCTCATTGTAAACTCTAGAACCTGAGATAAAATATGGATAGGGACACCTAGTGTAGGATAGAGGCACCTAAGCACTGGTGATTGTACAAGAGTTTAGAATCTACTTTCTTTTATGTCACAAGGTATTTGCTATTGATTCCTATTGATTTTCTGATGTTCACTCTTTGATCACCAAAGTTACCTGTAACCCACAAAAGAGAAGTTCACGTGCACACACCCACAAACCACATCCAACATAAAAAGGAAACTGTAGAATGGGGAGTCAGACTGACCCCAATAGTCACCCCAAGAGTGAACTTACGACTGAGAATTACACTACATCTTAGACTCCATGTATTTATTGTGTTTGTGTGTAATAATGATGCCCTCAGATTGCCTTATGCAAGGCTATATATAGAATGTAATAATGTAATATTATGTGTGGATGGAATAGAAAATACTTACCTTCTTATGTTGTGTATGCAAAATTATGCAACCCTTATCCCTTGATTAAGTGCTAGATGGATTTCTTTGAATTATTTTAGTTCCTTTGGAATGCAAGCTTAGGTGATGATATTAATTCTTAATGCACGTTCCCTCATATTAAACACATAAATATATATTTATATGATTCCATTGTTTGAATTTTGTAATTGACAGCTGGAAAGCTGACCAATAAGTGAAAAATATTCCCAAAAGATAAAAGAGACCCAAAAAGGTTGAGTAAGGTAAGAAAGGGTTAGGATCACCCAGAAGGGACAAGAGCATTTGGGTGCTTCAGTATTGTATAGGAATTGATGTCTGTGGCCATGAAATATAAGTACATAAAGTTTTGATTGGGTGGTAGGGCATGTAAGACCAAATATAAAACAAAAGACAAATAAAAGAGGCCAAATATAGTTGTCAACCACTATTTTTCTTTCTTAGAAATCATATAAATGCTAGTATGATTTTAGGACCTAGAAATTTACCCAAGTGTGTGATTTTGTGTCTACATTTTCCCCCACTTTATGTTATTGAGTGAATACTCGATAACATAAATTTTTTAGAAGATGTGTAACTTATGATCTTGTAGAGTGTGTGGTGAATAATGAGCCGAGTGGACAAGAGAAACGTGGTGAAGATTGAAGACTAGGAAAGGAAAGTGACCATAGGGGTGAGGCATATGTGTTTCTTATACATGTTTTATGCTTGTGTTTTTTGTTATAGGATTATTCTTGGTACATATTGAGGATGGAAATATAAAATAAGAGAAAAAAAGTATTCAAAGTCTTGTATATGAAAAATATGAGAAAAGTATGCAAAAGTATGTAAAGGTGTGTAAGAGTAGTGGTAAAGGAAAGTGTGAACCTGATGTACAAGAGTGTAAAAGATAGAAAGGTGTCCTGAAATGTTGTGAATAGAGATTTTTTGGGTGATCTCACACTGATAGTGAGTTTTTTGGTGATCTCATGCCAAGTGCGAGTTTTTAGGGTGATCTCATTTAAATGGTGAGATTGTTAGGCGATCTCATGCTAAAGATCAAGTGTTGGGGAGAGATCTAGTTTTACTCTCCTTCCATGACTCTTCCCAATAATAACCACTATAGATGATACATTCCGATTTATTACTAATGTTACTTTTGTCCCAATTATTTCCAATTGTTCTGATGGTATCAATTGCAGGAGATAGAATGTATTCTGTAACTAAAGGTCTATGCCTGTAACTGTAGAATTTCTCTTAAGAATTATGTGAAATGTCATGATTTGAGAAAATAACTATTTGTGTCCCCAAGATATTAGCACCAAGGGGAGGATAGGGGAACACAAGTACTAGTGTTTGAGTCTGGGTGCTAGTGTTTGTACTATGTGTTGGACCCAAGTTTGATTCTAGGCCATTATATGGCTATGTTGCTATGTTTTTTTCTATACTGCATAGATTTGTATTGTAGCGCTGAGATGCTGTAGGGGTAATTTTTTCACCCAATGTATTCCCCCTCATTTGGGGATCATGTGACAATACTAGGAAAATATGGTCAAAAGGAAAGAAGATGTTGTGCTGAAGTGGATACCTGCAGGGGTAGGGGATGTGCATGGTAGAAAATAAGGCACATGCAAACAAAGTGGGATATAAATTTGTGTTATTAGAAGAATTAACAAGCATGTAATATAAGAAAATGTAATAAGAAAGTGTGCAGACAAGGTAGACCATGAAAATAATCTTTTAAACAAGGGACATCACTCACAATGTCATAAGACAATAAAGGCTTAAGTAGGCAAAAACATACAAATAATGATCAAGCAAGATATAGTGTGTAATCCGCAAATAATGACATATAGTAGTGAATAAGATCAAGAAAAATGTGTCAAATAACCATGGTTATATATATTCTTACAAGGAAAATGCTACACATAAAGCACTCGCTAGCATGTTAGAAAGATAAGTAGTATGTCATGAGTGAGTATAAATCAATGAAAAGTAAAGTAATTGTAATCATATGTAACAATAAAACATGTGTAGTATGTGATAGTAGAGAAAAAAAGATTCCTCGAGGAGCCTCAGTGGGACTGGTAAAAGGTATAGTGCTACTCATCATTGTAGCATGTAAGATCCTGTAAGATATCTGCATTCATTGTAAAAGGCCAATTGAATGCACATGTGTATATATAATGGTAATGACATACAAAGAACCCGTCTAGCATGGAAAAAAAGTGTAACATGGAAATAAAATAAGATAACAAAATTATTTGCAAAAAAGATATGCAAATGTAGTATGATTATGATGGAATGGAATGTAGAGTGTGAAGATGATAGGAGTAGTGTGCCCCCTAGTGAACGAATATGATATGAGGTTCATTTATAGGAACCCTCAATGGTCAATAATGAACTGTAGAATAAGAGTGTGTCATAGGGTAATGTGTGCGAATAGATCCTATAAAGATGTATCATGAAGCACAAAGCGTGAGGTGTGAATGATGTGAGGTTAATTTTAGAATTAAAACCTCAGCACTTGAGTATGAACCATGGAACTAGAGTGCATCATAGGGTAATGAAGATACATTGTGTGTATCAAATGGTTTGAAATTTCTTAGAAAGATGAGACATGAAGCACAAATCATTAAGTGAGATATTAGATACTTAAGACAACTAACATGAATGTAAGGGGGGGAAGAAAGCATGATACCCCAAAAGTGTGTAAGTGAGAGAAATATTTTTGACGATAGTGAAGGGAAAGGGCCATCTACCCAAAATTTGAGGAGACAAATGCATATGACTATTATTTAAGACCAGTGGTGTGCGAGAATAATTATGCACATGTAAAGGATACATATGTGGTGAAGGTGATGGTGAACACCTACATGAAGGGACTTAGGACGACGAGGTAGAATAGTGAACCGATGAGGATGACAAGGTCATGAAGTAGGTTGTGTATGAATAGGATAAATATGTGTAGAGTGTGCTTTATACTTGATAGGCATGGGTGGCTTAGATATTGTGAATGGTGTATAGATATCATCAAGCATAGGTCGAGTAAATGGTGTACATGGTGCAATACCTTTGAGAGTGACAACTTTCTTATTGTGAATGAACTTGAGGAAAAAATGATTCTTGGAGGGGATGGCTTGGGCAGTGTAGAGCCTAGAGAGACCTAAGAGCATATCACAACCTTTGAGTGAAGATGCAATAATGAATGCTACAAAAATGGTAAGAGGACCAACTATGATGCATTGCCTGACATAGCCAAAAGACTTGGGAATAAATGTGACATGATATAGTGGATAATTGATAGCTAAGAGGAGTGCAATGGAGCATACGTTTTTAGGAGCTCATGGATAAACCAAAGTATTATTGATACTATAGGAACCAATAGGAGCATTGATGTGAAATGAATCAGAACTAAATGCAACATGATAATCATGATATTAGAATCTAATTACTGGTGGTGATGCATTAACAGAAGTGACAAGAAAGTCAAGGGCCCCCAATGAAGGAGGAGGCACAAATTTAAATGTATGATTAGTAGAGGAATCATGAGCTTGCATGTCATGCTTGGGAAAAGGATCATTAAATATGTTTTAGTTTTTTATTATCATTGAACAAATTAGAAGTGGATGTCTCAAGGAGATCTAATGCATTATTTTTAATGATATGTTGAATGATATGTTTTAGTTTGAAACAATGATCAGTAGAATGAAAAACACATTGGTGATCATCACATCATGCGTTTCCATCATAATTGTGGCCACAGGGGCGAAAGGGGTCAAAATTAAGTAGCGGTGGCAGAGTGATGATATTACTTTCGATAATTTGAGGCAATAGAAACCGGGGTGCATAGGGTAATTTGGTAAAAGTATGCCTTGGAGGTTGCCATTGAATATTTTCAAGTGGAGAGATGACATTAACAGTTTCCTTTTCTTTGGTGGGGTTAGGAGATGGCTTAAACACTGATTTAGCTTAAAACCTGTTAGAAGAGGATGTATCATGATATTATAATTTTCCCATTGATAGGAATTTGAATTTGTGCATTTTGAGTGTACGACATAATTGATCAAATGAAGGAGAGGTCTTAAAGATAACACTCTCTTGAAAAGGTGGTAAGAGGATTTAAATGAAAATGTCATGCAATTCAAAATCAAGAAGTACATTAGTCATCTTAGCTAGATTGAACTTGTAACACAACACATAGTCAACTAGATGCTCATTAGATCCTTGTTTGATTTGAGCCAGTTATGCATAGGATATATTGGTGCTGATATTGAGTGAAAAGTGAAAAAGGAAAGAATAGACTGAATATGTAAAAGAAGTTACTGACTGAACAGGTAGATAATAAAACCAACACATGGCGTACTCTTGAAGACTTCTAGGATATAACTTAGCTAGAAACGTATGATAATCGACATAGTCAAGAAATTCCACATGAAAATATTAGAGATGATCTTGAGGGTCACCATTTCTATTGAAGATGGACAACTTAGATGTAATGACGTTGGGAGGAAGAGGATAAACATATATGATGGGTATGAAGGAGTAATGAGGAATCAAGAGATGGAGAGGAACGTGAAGTACCTTATTATAACTAAAGGATTTAAATTTACAGATCCTGATATAAATAATCTAAGTCACAAGTTCTAGAAGAGGAACCAGGTTGTTTGGTATAGGTATTGGGAGTGATGAGAGGAGCAGTAGTGGTAACAATGGAAGTAGGAATGTTAAGATGTTGGGTGGAAGCCATGCCAATTGAGGAGGAGCCTACAAGAGGGGCATAAGCAACATCTTGAGAATGTTTAATAGTAAGAAAATTATTGAGAACATGTGGAATATGAAAAGGGTTAGTGCATAACGTTTGATAGAAATTGGTGAGATTCTCTAGTTGTTCTTCATCAATGTTGGTATCCTCATCATACGAGTGTTTGCTATCATAAGCTTTAATGTTCCAAAGATAAAAAAATATTTGAGTTAATAAAAGGGTTGGAAGATTCAAATATTGATTTAGAGGACTTATGGAAAGATGGGGGAAGCTCAATGTACTCAAAGGAACCAAAATGACCACTATGGGTGACAGACATAAAAGGAAATCCTTAGAGGGAAGGTTGAATTTGAGTGATGGGTTCATCAAATGATTTAATTTAATTTGATTTAATTCTATATTACAGAGTAACTATTGTAATAAATGATGTACAATTTAAAATATACAGTACAACACAAGAAAAATAGCATGTTAAGTGTGAAAACCTAAGCAAGGAGCGGTAGAGGAACTTAGCTAATTTCTGAATGAACACGAAGTGATTTGGGAAGGTGTGAGTGCTAAATAGACTATAGACAGGGTCATTACTGCTCATTGTAAAATCTAGAACCTGGGATCAAAGGGGGATAGGGACACCCAGTGTAGGACAAAGGCACATAGGCACTGATGATTATATAAGAGTTTAGAATCTACTTTATTTTGTGTCATAAGGTCTTCATTATTGATTCATGTCGATCATGTGGTGTTCTCTCCTTGAGCGCCGAAGGTACCTGTAACCTACAAAAGAAAGTTCACCTAGAAAAAACCACAAAATGTATCAAACTTAAAAAGGAAAATGTAGAATGGGGATTGAGAATGACCCTGATAGTCACCCCGAGAGTGAAATTACAACCAAGCGCTGCACTACATCTCAAAATCCATGTAGTTCTTATTTGTGTGTGTGTGTGTGTAAGAATGATTCCCTAGGATGCCCTTATGCAAGTTGGACTTGATAGCGGGATGTAACTAGAAGTAGTAATGTGTAGACACAAAATCATTGAAATGGGTACATTTCTAGGTCCTAAAAGCATACTAGTATTTAAATGGTTCATAAGCAAGAACACTAGTAATTGAAAACTATATTTGTCCCCTTTTCTTTGTTTCTTGTTTTATATTTGGTATTACAGACCCTATAGCCAGGTCAAGATTTTATTGATTTATCTTTTATGGCTCTAGACACATGCACCCAACCAATAAAATAGTTCCCAAGTGCTCTTGTCCTCTCTGGGTGCCCCTAACCCATTTTCACTTTAGTCTCTCCTTAGGCATCTCTTTTATATTTTGGGCATTTTTTTCACTTATGGGCTAACCTTCTAGTTGTCAATTATGAAATTCAAACAATGGAGTCATATAAATGCATAGTTATGTGTTCAAAATAGGGGACCAAGCACTAATAATTACTATCATCACCTAAGATTGCATTTCAAAGGAACTAAAGTACTTCAAAGGCATCCATCTAGCATCCATTCAAGGGAAAAAGGCTACATACTTCTTTCATACACAACATAGGAAGGGGGGGTCTATTTATTCCATCCACACATTGTACTAAATTGCTACACTCTAGCTACAACCCGCTATCAAGTGTAACTTATGCAAGGGCATCCTAGGGCACAATTTCTACACACACTCACAAGAAATACATGGAGTCTGAGATGTAGTTCAACAATTAGTTGTAAGTTAACTTTTGACGTGACCACTTGGGTTAGTCACACTCACCATTCTACATTTTACTTTTTAGGTTTGATGTGGTTTATGGTTTTATGCAGGTGAAATATTCTTTTAAAGGTTATATGTACCCTCGGTAATCATTGTGTGACTATCAGGAGATCAACAGGAAATAAAAAAAATACATTGTGATACACCATAAAGAAAATCCTCAGCTCCAATGCAGTCATCAACACCTAGAAGTGGTCTTCAGCACCTAGGAGCCCTTGTCTTTTTATGGGTTCTCGTGTCTGACCTCATTCCTACATTTTAGAATTTATAGTAGGTATTAATGACACTCTTCCCAGTCTATTCATCACTTACCCATGTCTATATTAGTTCCAGAATGCGCGTAAATAAGATAAATATTCTTATCATATCTCTTTCTTAGGGTTTATATTCACATATTATTTTGTTTGTGACATTTCTATATTTCTGTATTTATACATCATTTATTTCAGTAGTGAATCAGAAATATTAAATTTAATTAAAATTAAATTAAATCATTTTGGTGAACCCAACATTTGAATAATTTTTGGATCCTTCCACCATGAGTATCTCCATCCTTGATTTCTTATAGGATAATACTAATTGTGATACTAAAATTCAATATTTTATGGAAAATACTCTCATTCCTCCTGATACTTCTTAAGACTATATTATATCACCAATTCGTAACATAATTTTCTTCTCATCAATAAAAATTTACTTTCACATCTAATATAATCACCCCTCCTTTTGTTTTTGTAAATGATCCTCCCCATTATATCTATGTTTGCATCTATAACATTGGAGTTAAATGAGCACTAGTCAATCATGGATCCGAGATCAATCTTTTTAATGCCACATTTATTCAATGACTTGGCCTTTCCTCATCTGATGTCATCCCATCCTCCATTTATCTTCATGGCCATGATTCTACTACATGTCCATGCATGGAAACTATCACCTTACCTCTACGGGCCGAGACCAAAACTATTCCTACTGTACTCTTTATTATTGACGTCATCATTTAGTTAAATTGCTTACTTGGTAGGCCATGGTTTCATACCATGTAGGCTATCCCTTATATAGTTCATTGGTGCATTAAATTCCTACATGATGGCTATGAACATACCATTGCTGCTAACCCTTACCCATTCAAGTATTGCCACCTAGACCTAGTCAGTGCATTACCTTCTCTAAATATATACCATAATATTGGTCATTCCTATACTCCTCTTACTTCTTCCACCATTACATCTACCTCTGCTACCCCTACACATATCATTGATGATTCCTAACTCAAACAACCTTCAACCTTCAACCTCTACCAACAACATGATTTCTCTTCATGGAATTATTTTTAGATTGGACGTCATGCAAGCTACTTCATGTCTCTAAGAGAAATTAGTGTTGACACCTCCTCTTTTCACATGCACTCTTTTCATACATGACTCTTATTTTCCTCACATTTCATTCAACCCCACTTTCTCTGACACTGTTTTCACACATGATGGCTTTTCTCAACTAGGATTCACACTTGTTAATATCCTCCCTCCGCCTCCTTCTCCTCACCTCTATCATGGATATGTCAACATTACTGCTGCTTATAGCTTCCACGTATTCCATTTATCAGTCTTCCTTTCATGAACTCTTCACACCTTCCCACTCACACTTGGGATGTATTGGCTTGACTAAATTGGTGGCACTCTAGATCCTAATCATACTGATATCACATTTCCCATGCCTTTTGGCTGCATCTCTATTTGTAATGATTCATTTTATGGCTATACTCAGAATCTTACTCGCTAGTATGTGCACAATTGTCCAAAACCATATTTCACTGATGAAAAATATTCTATGGAAATGTACAATTTACGCCACACAAGATATCTGTATGATCAACCTCACACTATTGCTTACCAAGTCTCTGATCCAACTTCACTCGGCTACGATCCTCAAAATGATGATCTCCTAGATGATTTTATTTTATTAATTTCCACATCGTACACTTGGGGGCATCATTATTTATTCACGCCCTTCAATCATTATCAATTCTTTCTAATCTCTATGCATACACATTGAGTTATTTTCTTCACATCTAGTCTTTCTCATCTCTCTTACGCACATTGATACACACCTTGTATCATCATTACCCTATGACACAATCTAGTTCCATGGTTCATACTATACCACTGAGGGTCTAAATTTGAATTGACCTCACCACATTCACTTTTCACACTCTATGATTCATGGTCTATCTTTCTAGCACACATTCTCAAACTATTCCCAATGATGCACTTTTGTTCTATGGTTAATTCTTGATTATTGAGGTGTGTTTTATAAATGAAACTCATCTCATACACATATATTGGGGGGCATGGTGATACTATCACACTCACACATTGCATACCATTTCATCACACTCATACAATGAATTTTCATATCTTGGTTGCATCTACTCTTGCTAGCTTATTCTATTTACATGTTACACTTTATTTTCCATGCTAGACAGATTCTTAATATGTTATCATATTTCTTTATATACACATGCACATTCACTTGGTATTTTACGGTGAATGTAGATCTCTTATAGGTTCTTACATGCTATAATGATTCTTGTCACTTTACCTTTTACCAGTCCCACCGAGGATCCTGGGGCCATCTACCTCTACTACTCTCGCCCATTATAAGTGCTATTGTTTCACTATTTACTACTTCTACTTTCTATCACAATACTTTCCACTGATACATACATGCCTTGACATATTATTTATCTTTCTAACATATCTAATGAGTGTTTCATGTGTAGCATTTAATTTGCAGGACTATATGCCACCATGGTTGTCTGATACACTTTGTCTTGATATTATTTTCCATTGTATGCTCTTGTTTGTGGGGTATGCCCTATGTCTTGTTTGATAATTGTTTGCTTGCTTTTGGCCACTTTGGATATGATTGTCTTGTGAAATTGTGAGCGATGTCCCATGTTTGAAACCTGCTTTTTATAGTCCACTTTGTTTAAAACACTTTCTTATTACATTGTCTTTTCTATGACAAGTTTTCTACTTTTTCTACTAACAGATGTTTCTAGCCAATGTTGTTTACATGTGCCTTGGTTTTTACCATGCACATCCCCTGCCCCCTACAAGGTATCAGCTATATAACAGATTAGTATCGGGTCTTCTTTTTTGGGCCGCACACTCCTACATTTGTCACATGTGCCTCAAATGATGGGGGCATACATTGGGTGAAAAAATCACCCCATATAGTATATTAGAACTACAACTTAGGTTAGTATAATACAGGAACATTTTATGAACACAGAAACAAAATGGCTTAGACATCAGACTTGGGTTAGAATCACAACATAGAAACTAGCACCCAGACATTATAATAGTAGTGCCTAGGTGCATTTGTGTCCACCCCTGAGTGCACTTATGTCCCGGGGGCAGCACACAATGCAACTTATCATAATCAACATGCAGTTCACACATTCCTTCAGAGTAGTTTCACAATTACATAGTTACAAGCCTTTTGTTATAACATGCATGAAATATCCTACAATCAATTTCAATAATTTTTTTTAATATGATTGGAACTAATTTGGAAAAATCGAGACAACATGAATAAATCAGGGAGGCATGATCTGCAGTGGTGCTTATTGGGAAGAGTCATGGATAGAGAGTATTACTAGACCTCTCTCCCCAACACTTGCTCTTTAACATCAGATCACCCAAAAACCTCACACTTGGTGCAAGATCGCCCAAAAAAATATATCTTGGCGTGATATCACCAAAAAAAATCTATCTACATAGTATTTCATGACACTTTTCTATCCTTCTACACTCTTTCACATCAGGTGCACACTTTCCTTCACACACCTTTACATTCTTATGCACATTTTATCTGATTTATCATATACAAAACTTTGACTACATTATTTCTCTTCTTTTTTAGGTCCATCCTTATAAGAAACAACAACCAAAATCTCTATCAACATGGTACAACACGTACGCTTCACCCCTAGGGTAACTTTCCTTTCCTATTCTTCACACTTCATTTTGCATCATTCCATGCTTCACTTGTCCCTTTGGTACATATTTTGTAGCACACTCTATAGGATAATAAGGTACACATCTCTTATCTACATTATGTTATTGATTATTCACTCAACAACATAAAGTAGGAGAAAATGTAGACACAAACATGCACTTGGGTACATATCTAGGTCCTAAATGCGTAATAATATTCATATGATTCATAAGAAAGAAAATTATTAATTAACAACTATATTTGGCCTATTTTATTTGTTTCTTGTTTTATATTTATTCTTACACACCCTGCATCTTAGTTATAATTTTTTTAATTTATCTTTTATGGCTCCAGACACCAATACCCATCTAGGATAGGAGCACCCAGGCGCTCTTGTCCCCTCTAGGCACCCTTGACCCCTTTTCACCTTACTCACTCCTTTTGGGTATCTTTTATCTTTTGGGCATATTTTTCACTTATGGGTTAGAATTCTAGTTTTTGATTACAAAATTCAAATAAGGGAATCATATAAATGCATAGTTATGTGTTCAAAATCAAGCACCAAACACTAAGCATTACTATCATCACCTAAGCTTGCATTCTAAAGGCACTAAAGTACTTCAAAGGCATCCATACAACATCCATTCAAGGGAAAATGGATGTATGCTTCTGCATACACACCATAGGAAGGGGAAGTCTATTTTATTCCATCCACACCTTCTATTACATTGCTACATTCTAGCTACATCCCGCTATCAAGTGCAACTTTAACAAGGGCATCCTAGGGCATAAATTCTACACACACTCATAAGAACTACATGGATTCTGAGATGTAGTGTAGCACTTGGTTGTAAGTTCACTCTCATGGTGACCGTTAGGGTCAGTTTGACTCCCCATTATGTATTTTCCTTTTTAGGTTTGATTTGTTTTGTGGGCTTGTGCACGTGAACTTGCCTTTTGAAGGTTACAGGTACACTTGGTAATCATTGTGTGACTATCAGGTGATAAAAAAAATAACAACAAAGACATTGCGACACACCAAAAAGTTGATCTTAAGCTCATATGATGTCACCACCACCCAGAAATGGTCTTCAAAACCTTGGTGCCCTTGTCCTACCATGTTCTCCCATGTCTAGCCTCACTCCTACATTTCAAAATTTACAATAGGAAGTAACGACACTCTTCCAAGTCTGTTCATCACTTATCCATGTCCAGATTAGTTTTGGATTGAGTGTAAATTAGCTAAGTCTTTTGATCTCATCTCTTGCTTAGGTTTTTATATTTACATGTTAGTTTTCTGTTGTCATTTCTATATTTTAGAATTTTTACATCATTTATTTCAGTAGTGACTCCACAATAATAGATTTAATTCAAATTAAATTAAATCACAATGTAATAGTATGTGTAGATGGAATATAATAGACATCCCCTTCCTATGTTGTGTATGCAGACCTTATCCCTTGAATGAGTACTAGATGGATTCCTTTGAAGTGCTTTAGTACCTTTAGAATGTAAGCTTAGGTGATGATCATAATGCTTAGTGTTTGGTCCCTCATTTTGAACACATAACTATGTATTTATATGATTCCATTGTTTGAATTTTGTAATTGACAAATGGGAGGCCGACCCACAAGTGAAAAAATACCCAAAAAGATAAAAGAGACCAAAAAAGAGTAAGGTAAGAAAGGGTCAAGGGTGCCCATAAGGGACATGATTTCCTGAGCGCTTCTATCCTAGCTGGGCACTAGTGTCTGTGGCCATAAAATATAAGTAAAGTTCATACTAGGTTTTAGGGTGTGTAATAACAAATAGAAAACATGAGACAAATAAAAGAGCCCAGAGATAGTTTTCAATCACTAGTTTTCTTGCTTATGGATAATATAAATACTAGTATGATTTTAGGACCTAGAAATGTACCCAAGTGTGTGATGTTCGTGTCTACACATAGCTAGGTGTTTTTTCTGCCAAAACTCTAGCTACCCTACGGTTTCCATTTGTTTCCTAATGCACAATCCCTATCCTAATCTCTAGGTTATCTCTTCTTTGTGCTTTCATGTCTTATATTACCCATAGTGTTTTTACTGTTATCATTTTTTTAATGAGCCAACCTTCATTTATTTCAAAGATCTATCACTCTACTTGAAGGTGTGGGTGATGGTATTAATAAAATTAGTGTATATGATTGTTGCAATATGTATTTAAGTATGATGAAATCCCAAAATTCCCCATGTTCATAGAGTAAAATTTCTTGTCCTCCATTATAAGTATTTATCATCTCTTCTCTTCTTGAGACTTACCTTACTTGTGATCAAGAAATTATACCTAGTCTTGAGGATTCACATGATGCATGTTCTAATGATAGTCATAGTGATTACGATTATGATAATTATGTTGGTGAATATTCTAGTGATATCAGAAATCATGATCAATCTAACAATGCTCTTCCATTTACTTCTCTTGAAATTGAACATAATAATATTTCATGAGACATATTTCCTTCCCATCATTAATCTTACTTTTATTTTTCTATTGAAATGGACGATGATACAATTGAATATCATCTTTCCTATTATTTTCTTGAAATGGAAAATGATGCAATTGAATGTACTCTTTCTCCTTCTACTCTTTACATGGAAAATGAAGCAATTGAGTACATGATATTTCTTCTATTCCTACTTCAATAAATAATGATGAAAATGCTTTTGATACTTATGTACATGATAATGTGAAATTATTACAATATGTTTCTTTGTCCCATTGGTATATAAAGTCACAAATGTTCTTTATAATATTTCTTACGTTGAAAATATTGCACATAATTCTCCTATTGATGTTTCCACATCCAATGTTCATATTTAGGATCCCTCCTCTCATATTCCTTCTTCCGAATAAGGGGATAGTGTTCCCATGGAAAACATCAATGCAAAGGTCCAACCTATTAATAATGATATTCATAATTTTTCCACACCTCTTTTAGAGGTCATATCACTAATGCATGTTGTTGGTGCTTTACACCAAAAATTTCATATCTCGTATCTACACACACACACACACACACACACACGGGAACTTGATTGCGTGTAAAATTATTTATTCTTCATTTTATAGAGAATTAATAATGCCCAAGTAGTTATTTGATGAGACCAGTGGCCCTTACCTATAACTTAACAACTATATAATTTCCATGGAATCCCATTTTAATGGTAGGATCTTACTATGACACTTTCTTGAGAGTTTTGTAGACATAGTATTAGATTGGTTTCATTATATCCCTGGTGGATCCTTGAACATGTTTCTAAAGATTGAGGAGGCATCACACATTCTATTTATTACAAATAAAGGACCTAAGGTTATTTACTAATGGAAACAAAAGAGTGCAGAAATGTTTTAATATTTTATATAATGTAAACAAGTGACATATATACTACAAAGAGAAGTGGTTAGCAACAACTATGAATCTAACATGTACAAGTTGGTTACAACCGAATCATAAACAATGGAATAATAGTGGATTATGATAACATTCCCCCCTATTACATTATTTTCATTGGTTATCTCTTTCTTCTTCCACCATCTACAATGCTTCCACTGCACTAAATTCCTACTTGCTAAAAAAAATGCATTAATAAATACATATTAATTGATTGACATGTTGACATCTACATCTTTAATGAAAATAATGGAGAAGAAATACAAAATAATGAGACATTTTATCTTTTTGCACATGGTTGCGCCAAGATAATATTATACAACATCTAAATGTCAAGAGGAATGTTTCCTTTGTCACACCCCATAATTAAATGGTTTTTTGTCACTTTGATTGATAATTGATAAATTAACTAATTATAAAAGTTGATTTATAATTATACTTATATTATTATATATACATATATGTATATATGAAAACATTTACACATACGTATATAAATACATACATAAGCATATATGTATGTGTGTGTAATTGTTATGTTGGTATGATTATTTCATTTTAATAGCCATCTTTGGATTACACGATTACACCATTTTTTGATGTTGATTTGTTGGATCTGTTAGATTAATACTTTTTGGCTAACATCCTTTCATAATATTGACTTGTATGGATCTTATTACTAGTTACAATTGTAAATACTTAGAAAAAGGTTTAGACGTAAATGTTATTGTAACTTGGTCTTAGATCTAATTTCAATATTCATGATTGATGATCATGACTCCTCCTTGGCATCGTGAACATGATCATGGACAAATTATGAGGTAATAATCATAATGGTTTTGTTTCGTGGTTCATTGCGATTGTTGATAGGTCATATACCTCATGGAAAATATAAGGGTATTGATTAATGTTTACATTGCATATTAAAGTGAAAGTTAAAAATTGTTATGTTTTAATTATGTTAACCGCTCATAGACTAAGGGGGAAATTATATTTGTTTTGTTAAGTGGGTCTAAGACCACATTACTTGAAATTTTCAAAGTTAATGATTATTGATTAATGTCATAAGGTCATTGACGATATTTTGGCATGTAAAATTGTTTGAGGCTATTAAAAATCCATGGTCATCGACCTTGAGAAAATTAAATTGGTTAAGTTTTTATGTTGATTGATCACCAACCATATGGAAAGTGGAAAGGAATTTAATATTGTTTGTTGTTTAATAATCTATGACTGTTCGAACTCATGCAAGTTTTAGTGGGAAAAGGAGCATGAGTTTATCAAGGCCACTACATGGCACTATTAGTCCATTAATGGAATTTATGATACCATGGTTATTGGAGAATGGGAAGCTTGCTGGGAAATACAAAATGCATGCATTCACCATCTATTCACATTTTTGATTTTGTGGTTTGTTTTGGTCTGCATGAAAATATAAAGGAGAAAAATATGGGAGATAGTTTTGGTGTTTGAATGCAAATTTGAAGCTCTATTTAATGGTGGAAATTGTATTCATTTTTTTTTGTTTGGAATTTATTGGAGTTATTATAGGAAAACTATTTTTTGGTTCAATAATAAAATTAGAAAAAATAAATCAAGGCATATACAAGAAGAAACAATCATTTATCTCTATTCATGTTGTTTTATCTTGAAATAAAGCAACATGATTTTGTTTTTCTTTACTATTTATAAATATGAAAAATAATGGGAAAATAGTTGAGATATTTATCTACTGGGTTTATTTGAAACTATGACTATAAAAATTTAAATGGATAAGCAAAGATGGATCTAATTAAAGACGTTTTGATCGTGAAATGAATGTTTGGGTTATTTTTTTAAAAACTAGACTATTTCTCTTATTCTTATTATGAAAACTTGATATCAAAACAAGGAGAAGTTTTTGGAAACAAAAAGAGTCTTCAGGTTGTTGAGAAATTTGATTGATCGATTTTTGATTTGAGTTGCATTTTTATTTAAATGACACTTCTTTAGATTTTATTCTTTAGCTCAACTAGAGGTTGCTGGAAGTCAACTTATCATAGGAATTTTTCTTGAGTTTATTGTTTTAAAAATAGACTTGTTCCTACTCTAGAAAATGCATTTTGGGTCATTTAAAAACTTATGGTTTGAACTAAACATGGAAGCAATGGGATTATGTTTTCTGGTTCCTTTTTAAATAAAATAAATTGGTTATTTTCCAAAAATATGAATTGGGTATACATTTTTGAAATTGCTATTCTAGATTATTCTAGTAATTTTTGTTATGCTAGTTCTCATTCGTATTATGAGCTTAAACTACACTTTTACCTTACGAGCTAGTAGATGAATTGGGTTCTCATCTCTTTATAGGATTAGGTTTTTGTTAGTTAGTTCCCTACTCACCTTGAGGTCACCTTGATTGGTATATTTAAACTTGATGAATGTATGGTAAACTCTCTTGCATGTATTATGTTGATTATTGGTTGAAATATGAATTCTCCTTGCTTTTGAAATATAAATTTGTTTAATAAGGAGTCAAAATTTACTTTCCTTGAATCATTCTGTAATAAATATCATGAGTTGTAACCGTGATTGTTTTGAATTTTTAATTGAGTGAGATAACAAGAAGCTGTTAGAAATATAGGATTATTTATGTAGGATGAATATTTTATCTCCTTTACTAATAATATCATATTAGGGTGTTGAGATAGTTTGATTCACCTATTTAAGAATGTTGAACATTTAATAAGGTTATTCTCTTGATTTAATTCTTATGTGATGATATTAAGGAGTAGAATATTGATTGATCTAGGTGTGAATAATCTTCATTTGTAGCTGTTCAAATAGTTTAAAATGGATATAACAGATTGGAAATCTGTATGTTGAGAGATAAATTCAGTAAGTAGTATCATTTCATTGTATAATGAGATATAAACTTAATTAAATAATTATGAAGTTTATTAGTTATTTCTTAAGACAACCTTTACATATTTTATTTTTATTTAATACAATATGAATATGAGTAAATAATTCATGTCAGTTCATAGAACTAACCATGTATATAATTTTCTCTCTCCTACAAGGTGTAGGATAGAGTGACATTATGAAGTGACTAATTGGAATATATACACATGACTTCTTCATGCATTAACGGTTTGAAAATCCTATAAGGATTATTTTATTTAATTGTAATGTGAAAGTATAATTTTCGTAAGATGATTGAAGGGATTTTCCTATCATACTATTATGCTTAAGTGTACTTCATTATTTTGGAAAAATAAGGATGATGCTTATTAAGTTTAAATAAAAATTATTTTTTGCTTTGTATCACATTTTGTGATTTTTAAAGGTATTTTAATGTTGTTTTACAATAGAGTATAAATTGAATTCAACGATGTTATTCTATGAAACCATATCTAGTTTATTGAATCATTATAATTGAATGAATATGACGATTTGCAAACATAGTTTGATAAGGATAACAGTACAATGAAAACAACGTTTATATCCTTCTGTACCTTATTAAAATGAAAATGTTTAAGTGCTGATTTTAACAGTAGGGTATAAATACAAGTTAATGATTTTTAAGTTAATGATTTTTGCTAAGTAATCATCACTGATTTATTGTACCATTATGGATGACCAAATGTGTCGTTGATGAACAAAGTATGTTTTGGGAAAATGATGCAACATAAACTATGTTATATTAATATTATACCTTAATAAATTAGTTGTTATATTTATGTTGGATGACGACCAAATGCGATTAAGTGAACTATTTATATTAAATGATAAACCTATGATATTAGGACCAATACTAGTTAAAAGTGATTGACTCATTTAAATTTAAGATAAGGTTAAATTAATCTATTTTGGACGACAAAATTAAGTTGTGATAATAGGTTAAGAGTCACTAATAAAATATGGTAACTAGCTAAGTTACTATAAACCTATATTGAGAAGTGGATATCCTACTACGACAAGAAATAACTTATCATAAAGTTAAACTCATTTACTTACCTAGAACGGATAACTAAATTGATAATGAAGAGTAGATATCTTGAATCGTGGATCTTATCAACATCATCTTAATTGTGTCATCTTAGGATGGATACGGGAAAAATCGTGAATACATAATGATGCAAGTCATTATGTGATAACTACCTTTCCCACAAGGATCCTTAGATGGGATTGATAAGATCCTCTCAATTATAATAACGAGTCATGATCCCTGTAACTTCAAAAATAAAACTTAATTTCTTAAACAATGATTTGAGATCTAGATAACTATGTAGAGATGGTTGTGCGGTGACAAAGACAAGTTTCGTCACTAGTGTACAGTCACAAAACTAATCTTGCAAAGTAACGCTTAGACCTTTAGTCAAAGTAGTAGTTTTTTACATTATTTTTTCACCATTTTCCTATCTTGTTGTGTCAGATACTAGATGTAATACAACTTGAATAATTTCCAGATTAATGCTTAAGAGATATACATAGTTGTCAAGACCTATTTAAAAGGTTTAACCAACAGTATACAAGTTATATTCACTTGGTTAGAGTGAATTTAAGGGGGATTAGGTGGATCTAATTAACCCTTATAGCTACACATGGTTATCATTTGTTATATAATGGATTGTAAACATTTAATTGTACTAGATTTTAATTCTTGTAAGTTGAAAGTCATTGAAGGAATTAATTGTGATTAAGGGGCTTGTTTTAAAAAATTCCCTTAATTTGGATGAATCATAACAAGGGTGTTACATTTTGGTATCAAAGCTGAAGGTTATCATCTCTTAGACTTAATGGGTTCATAATGCCAAAAAAAATCTTGTTCATGTTTAATAGAATACGATGGTTAGAACAAGAGTAAAGAATGAGGGTGAAGGTACAAAAACCAAAAAAATTGATAAAATTATAACGGATTTTTAAGATACATGAAATTGGATAGCTACCCTAGAACAACAGGTGATGGGTGAAGAAGAAGAGAATGAAATGGAAGTAGAGTAACTTGTTAGACATGAAGTAGAATAACCAGTTCATCCTAATGCTTGAAATCTAAATGCTAAAAACCAACGTGAAAATACAATAGATTTATTGGTAGCAGAGATGTCAAGGGATATTAAACATATTAGTCCACCCAATTTTGATAGGATAACCTTGGAAAATGGAGTTGAAAATTGGATGAGTGAAATGGAAAAATATTTTTGGGTTAGATACTTTTCGGAGGAAACCAAGGCATTTTGGGGTACTTTTTAGCTCTCCAATGAGGCATCCTCTCGGTGGGATAACTGAAAGGTGGAGTTAGGAGTTGATATTGCTAATACCACCTGGGAATAATTTAAATTTTACATTCATCAATGTTGGTTACCGTAGTTTTATTTTGACGAAAAAAAGTCTGATTTCTAGAACCTAACATGATGTAAATTGACTGTGATTAAATACTGGGAATGTTTCACTAAGTTGTTGAAATATGTCCCAAAAAATAAAAAGGATGAAAAATTTAGAATACATAAGTTTATTATGGGACTGAACCCAGTCATCAGAGGAGTAATAGATGTGCATGGTCCATCTACTATGGAGGTTGTATTTGAGAAATCCATTAGGCAAGAGAAAAAGTTACAAGAAATATCTGTTCATAGAGATGAAAAGTGACATAAGAGATTGATCTCACCTTCGTCATTGACACTTAGAAAAACATGGTGGAATAAGGTAGGAGAAAAACAAAGAATGCCAGAAATAATGCAGCAAATAAACCTTCTACAAGTGTAAAGAGAAATCGGTAGAACAATGTTACGGAAAATGATAATAAATTTGAAAGGAAAATAGATTTTCCTTGGTGTTTCAAATGTGGTGGTGACCATTATGACAATAATTTTCCCTTGAGGAATAAGGAAAACAACCCATAACAAAGAATCCATGATGTAGTGGCTAACCATTAGGATGATATACAAATAATACCTATTGAAGTGCTAGGTAAGTTATACGGACTTCCTGTTACTATTTTTTTTGATACTAGTGCAAATGAATTATTTAATTATAGTAAATTAGCTAAAAAAATGAATAAGAAAGTTGGTTATATGAAAAATTCATGGGCTTTTCAATATGGGAATGATGTTGTCAAAACTATAGACCAATTTTTGTTTGACAGAACATTGGAATTACCTAGCTTTTCCACAGAAATGGACCTATACGTAGCTCCTCTGGGGTCATATTAGATTATTCTTGGTGTAAATTGGTTGTCCCAATGTAAATCAATTTTATATTGTTTCGAAAAACAAACTGAATGCCTAGATGATATGCATAAAACAACAAGCATACAGGGCATAAAAAAGAATTTTGATGTAAGTCATATTTCTACTATGCAGCTTAAGAAAGCAAAAAATAAGGGTTGTATGTTATATGTGATAATTTTTTTTGATTTTAGTGAGGAAGGTAAGAATTCCTTAGAGGATTATCTAGTGTTACAAGAGTATATGCAAGTCTTTCTGGAGGAACTACATAGAATTCCTCCTAGATGTAAATTTGGTTTTACTATTAATATCAAACCTGAAACTGAATCGATATCTAGAGCACCATATTGAATGACCACAACTGAATTAGTCAAAATTAAAGAAAAAATTCATGAACTATTTTCTAATGGACTAATTTTACCGAGTGTGTCTTCTTGGAGAACATTATTCATCTTTATCAAGAAGAAAGATGACATGTTAAGACTATGCATCAATTATTACGTGCTTAACAAGGCTAAAACTAAGAATAGATAACATTTACCAAGGATTGATGACATTTTCGATCAGATGTGATAAGCATATATCTATTCAAATATTGATTTGTGATCTGGTTATCATCAGCTAAGGATAAAGGAAGAAGACATCCATATAATGTTAAGAAAAATGCACAAACATTATGAGTTTACAGTGTTACCTTTTGGAGTCACTAATGCACCCATGGCTTTCATGAACATCATGAAAAATAATTTTCAAGAATATCTAGATAAATTTGTGTTAGTTTTCCTAGATGATATTATGCTTTATTCTAAGAACTTAGAAGAACACAATGAACACTTGAGAATAGTGTTAGATGTGCTTAGAAAAAAAAAATTATACAAATTTTTTTGAATGTTATTTTTATTAGAACGAAGTGCAATACATTGGGCACATAATAAACAAGGATGCAATTTTAGTAGACCCATCAAAAATCACATCCATTACAGAATGGATAGCACCTAAGAATGTACATGAAGTAAGAAGCTTTAGGGGTTGATTGGTTATTACAGAAAATTTGTAAAAGACTTTTCAAGAGTGGCTGTTCATGTAACTTATTTTATAAAAAAGGAAAAGAAATTTGTGTGGACTGAAAAGTGTTAAAATGCATTCAATCTGTTGAAGGAAAAACTTACAAAAAATGTTTTGAAGGTTTCGGATCCCAACGGAATCTTCATTGTTGTAACATATGCCTCAGGTGAAGGTTTGGGAAGAATACTTCTACAAAACGATCATGTGATTACTTATGAGAGATTAAAATTGAAGGTGCATGAGCATAACTATGCTCCCCATGAATTATAATTTTTTTTCATAGTTCACGCCTTGCAAATTTGGAGGCATTACCTACTAGGGAATCTTTTGAGTTGAAAAAAGACCATTTGGGGCTGAATTATATTTTCACACAACCAAATTTGAACACAAGACGACATAGATGACATGATTTTTTTGTCTTAGTATGATTTTGAAATTAGTTTCATTAAAGGAAAAGAGAATCATGTGGTTGATGCGATGAGTCGTAGGAAGCATGTTTCCTCTATTATAACCATCATAACACAATTTAAAGATGAAGTAAAGAAACAAATGTAAATTGATATGTATTTTTAGCATGTGAAAATTGTGTTAGTAGAAAATATTGATGATATGAGGTATAAAGGATTCAAATTTGATAAGGAAGGAGTCTTGAGATATGAAAATAAAGTTTACGTGCCTTTGGGAAATGACTTAAGAATGAAAGTCATGAAGGAATTTCATGATGCTCCTTATTCTGGACATCCTAAAGTGACAAGTTGTTGGCTGATGTAAAACTACAATATTTATAGAAAGGAATGAAGAAAGACATGGTGAGTTATGTTGGTCATTATCTTGATTGTCAACATGTTAAGGTAAAGCACATACATCCTATTAGTCTATTGTATCCTCACAAGATTTCACATTATAAATGGCAAGTAATTAGTATGGATTTCATGCAAGAACTACCATTATCTAAAAAAACATGACATGATTTTATTTGTGGTTGACAAACTAACTAAAGTAGCTCACTTCATACTGGGTAATCTAAAGGATCATTCACCTGTTCTTGCTAAATGGGTTGTGCTGAAATTTTTAGATTGCATGGAGTTTCAAAATTGATTATTTCTAATAGGGATCCTAGGATGACCTCTTAATTTTGGAAAAAATTAAACTCTGCTTTGGGAACAAAATTGAACTTTAGTTCATCTTACCATCTAGAAATTGGTGGTCAAATAGAAAGAGTTAACCAAGTTATGGAGGATATGCTTAGAATGTATTGCATGGACCAACAATATAAATGGGAAGAATATCTTCCATTGGTTGAATTTTCTTGAAATAACACTTATCATTCTTCACTGAAAATTTCACCATTTGATGCATTTCATGGGAGAAAGTGTAGAACTTCTATAAGCTAGGATAACACAAAGGAAAAAGAGGTAGTAGGCCCATAAATGTTAATAGAAATGGAAAATAAAGTGAAGCTCATTCATTAGTAGTTGAAAAAATCAGCTGATAGGTAGAAGAGCTACATAGATTTGAAAAGCATTGATAGGAAATTTAAGAAAGGAGACAAGATATTTTTTAGGGTAAAACCCAAAAAGAGCCCAATCATGTTTGGAAAGTCTACCAAATTATCACCTAGATATGTGGGACCTTTCAAAATTCTAGAAATTATAATTCCAATGGCATATCAATCAGAATTAACTCCCGCATTGTCTAGAGTGCATGGTGTTTTTTCATATTTTATTGCTTAAAAAGTATGTTTTAGATATAACACATGTCATAGATTAGAACTCTTTATAGGTTCAAGATTCATGAATTTTTATAGTGGAACCAATTAGAGTGATGGAAACTCGCAGGTTGCATCTCTAAAATTGTGATATTGTATAATGCAAGGTCCAAAGGGACCAATATTCTAAATAAAGTGCAACCTGTGAGAATCTTGATGATATGAAAAAAATATTTCTTTATTTGTTTCATTGAATAAGATTGTTATTTGGATATTTTATATAGAATTATTATTCATTACTTGATACTTGTGATGATTGTTATGAAAAATTTATGTTGTGTTAACGATTGTTTGAAATTAGCTACTAATATAAGCCTATTTATAACCAAGATTTATGACATTTGATTGTTCCAAATTCTGGAAATTTAGAAATTTTATGAAAGTATGAACTATTTTTTCTTTGGTAGTGATGTCTAGACTATTTTTTGATTAATATGTTTGATAGTGTTAAGTCAAATCATCAAGACGACAATCCTTTAAGGGGGGAATTATTTCAGACCCCATAATTAAATGGTTTTTTGTCACTATGATTGATAATTGATGACTTCATTAATTATAAAATTTGATTTAATGATTATACTTATATTATTATATATACAAATATAGACATATATGTATATGCAAAAACATATACACATACATATATAAATGCTTATATAAGCATATATGTATATGTGTGTAATTGTTATATTGGTATGATTATTTTATTTTAGTATCCATCTTTGGATTGCACCATTGTTCGACGTTGATTTATTGGATTTGTGAGACTAATAATTATTGGTTAGCATCATTTCATAATATTGACATGTATGGATCTTATTATTGGTTGAAATTGTAAATACTTAGACAAAGGTTTAGACATAAATGTTATTGTAACTTGGTCTTGGACCTAATTTCCTTATTCATGATTGATGATCACGAATCCTCCTTGCAATCGAGAACGTGATCGTGGACTAATGGAGAGGTAATAAGTGTAATGTTATTGTTTGTTGGTTCATTGTGATTGTTGATATGTCATAGTCTACCTCATGGAAAATATAATGGTATCAATCAATGTTTACATTGCATATTTAAGTGAAAGGTAAAAATTGTTATGTTTTAATTATATTAAATGGTCATAGACTGAAGGAACAAATGATATTTTTTTTGTTAAGTAGGTCTAAGACCACATTACTTGGCATTCTCAAAGTTAATGATTATTAATTAATGTCATATGATCATTGACCATATTTTGGCATGTAAATTTTTTTGAGGCTATCAAAAATCCATGGTCATCGACCTTGAGGAAATTAAATTGGATAAACTTTTATGTTGGTTGATCATTGGCCATATGAAAAGTGGTAAGGAATTTAATCTTGTTTATTGGTTAATAATCTATGACCGTTCAAAATCCATGCAATTTTTAGGGGGAAAAGGATTGCAAGTTTATCAAGGCTGCTACATGGAATTGTTAGTCCTTCAATGGAATTTATGATACCAAAATTATTAGAGAATGGGAAGCTTGCTGGGAAAGCTAAAGCACATGCATTCACCCTCTATTCACATTTTTGGTTTTTGTTTTTCTCTTCATGAAGATATGAAGGAGAAAAATATGGGAGGATATTTTGGAATTTACATGCGAATTCAAAGCTCTATTTAATGGAGGAAATGGTATTAAGTTTTTTGTTTGGAATTTATTGGAGTTTTTTTGGGCAAACAAGATTTTGGTTCAAGAAGAAAATTGGGAAAAAAAATCAAGGTATAAGCAAACATAGTTATTTATCTCTGTTCATGTTGTTTTATCTTGAAATTAAGGAACATGATTTCATTTTTCTTGACCATTTATAAATTTGGAAAACTATGGGAAAATAGATGAAATATTTCTCTATTGGGTTTATTTGACAATATGTTTATAAAAATTTAAATGGGAAAGCAATGATGGATCTGATTAAAGATGTTTTGATAGTGAAATGAATGCTTGGGTTATTATTTTAAAAGCTGGATTATTTCTCTTATTCTTATTAAATTTTTTTGATAATAAAACAAGGAGAAGTTACTGGAAGCAAAAATATCCTTTAGGTTATTGAGAAATATTTTTGATTGATTTTTAATCTAAGTTTCATTTATATTATACTCCTTCAAATTTTATTCTTTAGCTGAACCAAAGCTTACCTGGAAGTCGATTTATCATAAGGAGTTTACTTGAGTTTATTGTTTTAAGAATAGAATTATTCCTACTCTGTAAAATGTGTTTTGGGTCATTTGAAAACTTCCGGTTTGAACTAAATATGAAAGTAATGGGATTACATTTTTTGGGTCCTTTTTAAATAAATGAAAGTGGTTCTTTTTTTTTTTCCCCAAAAATACGAATTGGGTATATGATTTTCAGAATTGTTATTCTTGATTATTCATGTAATTTCTGTTGTGCTAGTTTCTAATTGTATTATGAGCTTAAAATTATATTTTGTGTTATGATTTGGTAAATGAATTGGGTTTTCATTTATTTACGGTCTTAGGTGTTTTTAGTTAGTTCCCTACTCACCTTGAGGTAGCATTGATTGGTATAGTTAAACTTGATGAATATCTAGTAAACTCTCTTGTAGTGATTGTGTTGATTATTGGTCAAAATTTGAATACTCCTTGTTGTTGAAATATAAATTTGTTCAATAAGGAGTCAACATTAACTTGCCTTGAATCATTATGTAATGAAAATCGTGAGTTGTAGCCGTGACTATTTTGAGTTTTTAAGTGACCGAGATAGTGAACAACTGTTGGAAATATAGGATTATTTGTATAGTATGAATCTACTTATCTCCTTTACTAATAATATCATATTAGGGTGCTGAGATAGTTTGATTCACCTATTTAAGAATGTTGAACATTTAATAAGTTTATTATGTTGATTTTATTCTTATGTGATGAACTTAAGGAGTACAATATTGATTGATCTTGGTATGGATAATATTCATTTTCAGCTATTCAAATATTTTAAAATGGATGTAACAACTTGGAAATATGTATGTTGAAAGATAACTTCATTAACTAGTATCATTTCATTTTATAATGATTAAGGAATTATGAAGTTTATTATTTATATCTTAAGACAACAAATACATATTATTTTATTTCTATTTAAGACAACATGAATAAGAGTAAATAATTCATGTCATTTCATAGAACTGACCTTGTATACAATTTTTTCTCTCTTATAGTGTACAAGACGACGTGACATTATGAATTGATTAATTAGATTATATATGCATGAATTCTTCATGCATTAATGTTTTTAAAACCAATAAGGATTATTGTATTTAATTTTAATGGAAAAGTATCATTTTGACAAGATGATTGAAGGCATTTACCTATTGTACTATTATTCTTAAGTATACGTCATTATTTCAGAAAAATAAGGATGTATACTTATTAAGTTTAAATAAAAATTCCTTGCTATTTTGTATCACATTTTGTGAGTTTTAAAGGTATTTTTAAATGTTTTTTTACAACAACGTATAATGCTTATTTAACTAAATTGGGACTTATTCCAGTCCCAACAGCTAAAAAATATAGCCAATATTGGAATCCAATATTACTAGTTTTGGATTCCAAAATGTCAAATATTGGAATTATCTACACTCCAAAATCACACACATTAGATTCCAAAATCACACATATTGGATTCCAATATCGCATATATTGGAATCCAGAATCACCTATATTGGAATTATATGTATTCAAAAGTCCCATATATTGGAATCCATTACACTGGCTAGTGTCCACTAGGCATTATTTATGATTTGTTATGTACATAACCTCATTTAATCTAGAGGATATGGAAGGATAGAAATGATATTATCTTCAAAAATAAGAAGCAAAACTATAAACTTAGTATTGGTAAAATCTCTAATGGTATCAAAGAGAACATTGCTAGATTTAAACCCCCCAAGAACAAGAGATATCCAGAGAATGAAGAATATATCTTATCCAATTGGCAGATTGGAACTGTCAATAGTCATAGCAATCCTGGGAATAATATTGATAGATATTTGATTAAATGAAATCCTCTTGATTTTAATTGGTTTAAGTTGAAATTTGATGGGGCCTCTAAGGGGAACCCTAGGATTGCGGCAGGGGGAGGAGTGATACGGGATCATAAAGGTAATCTGATTGCTGCTTATGCTGGGAAAATGGGAATCCAAACCAATCATTTTACTAAAGCATTATCTGCTTTATGAGGCCTGAGAATTTCCTAGACTCAAAATATCCAGACCTCCTTATTGAAGGGGACTCCCTAAATATCATTAATCTCCTTAAATAGTGCTCATCTCCAAGTTGGAGCATCAAATATTTTATCTCAGAGTCCATAAGTATTTTTCAAAGATTTAATAACATCAGGATCATGCATACTTACCGGGAGGGTAATAAATTGGCAGATGCACTGGCTAATTATGGCATTAATATTAATCACATTGTTTGGGATAACAATAACATCCATAAGCAGCTTCAAAACAACATTCATGTGGATTTCCTTACGCATGCAATTTCTTGAGTTGAGATATGATTATTGGGTGTGGATCAATATCAATAAAACTCCCACATGTGTTGACTTAAAAACTATAATTATGAAAATCCTGTCGAATAATCAAGATAGTGTGAAGTATATGGGGAAATAAAAGTGGAGTTACTTTGATATGAAAATCACGCATGCAGGCAGCACTGTGCTTACAAAAATTTGTATTCAAAGCTCCACAGATACCAAAAATAGCAAGATAGTAATTGATGATAGGGAGTGGGCTAGCAAAAAGGCCGTTATTCCCACATGCGGATTTCCATAGGCTCAGATCAGTAGACACGCAGACGTTCGTGGGAATAGAAATGGCTCTCATTTTCAATATTGTGTGGATTACAATAGTAAAAAACAGATTGGCTTCAACGCTCTCAAGGATTTTGGAATTTGTTGCAAACAGTTAAGCACAGTGAAGATGGGGGGTCCCCCTTACCAAATTGAGCCTAGTGCAGACCCAGACTGGAAGGATAATGTTGAGTTATGGAATATACTCAGCAAGGGCGGCATCACCAACTTCATGGAGAAAGTTCAGGGACATGATCAAAGCATCTCAGTGCGTTTTGTGAAGGATTGGAAGGAGCAGACTGTGGAATATGGGGGGCAGAAGATCTTGGTCAATGAAGAGCTCATTGCTGAAGTGACCGGTCTTAGCATGGAGGGATACCATTTTTTTAACAAAAGGGTCGACAGAGATGTTGAAGAGAGGAGATTTGTGGAAGGATCTGAGAAGCTGATCTATATCACCGCGGGCTTGCTTGTTAGCTCAATCCCTCCACCTTATGATGAGGTTACTCACATGATGATACACTTCATCTCTTTGGAAGGGAGGTTTGTCACTGTACCTGTTAAGCACCTTATTTTTCTCAACCACTTCCGTAGGAATCGCTGGGTTTGTTTCCCCCATTATTTGCTGAACTCTCTTGAGCGCTCCATTTTGGAGTTTCAAAAGCATACCCAGGCGGTTCCTTTACACCAGGGGCTTATTTTGCTGCTGCATAAATTTTGTCTTCTTAGGTATCCTGGTCTCCCTCCCTCTCCTAGCTCTGTTCCCCCTTTTCCGGGTTCTGTCGCTGCTAGCCCCTTTTCTCCACTCTTTGCCCCCGCCACCACTGCTGTCACCCCCCTGCCAGCCATCCAGGCTTCATCTTCCATTCCCCCTGCTGCTGTTCCCACCCCCCACCTCGCTTCCACCTCGGCCAGACCAGTCACCAAGGCTTCTAGAAGGCTTAACCTCGATACTCTTGCTGCGGGGAAGGGCCCTCATGAAATTGAAATTACACATGACCTCCTGAATATTAGCAGTGCTAGTCCCCGAGATGTGCATATGGAGAGCTCTACAAAAAGGCTGGATGCCTTATAAGCTAAAATGAAGTTGTTGAAGGATGAGGTTAAGAACTTTACAAAACAGAAGGGAAAGAGGAAGAAGGAGGAGGAGGTGGATATTGATAACAACAAGATTGAAGATATCTATAAGAAGCTGAACTCCTTAGACTCCCGTTTAGGGAAGGCCAAAACTTGTCATGACTACAATATGGCCATTTTTAGTGCGATTAAGGAATTCATTGAGCAACATGTCAGAAGTGTCTCCAATCTCATTGGAGTTCCGGCAACACTTTGGGGTAATGATAAAGAAAGCAAAAGGACCATTGATCAGTTGGATAAGACTGACACTGCCCACATGAAAACTTTGAGAATGTTTAGATCCTAGAAGAACATCAAAACCAACATTAACAAAGCTGCCAAGAAGTAGTTGTTGGTGCTTTAGCTGCTCTAGTTTGTTTTTTTGCTATCTTTTTGCAGTTTCTTTGCTGCTTTTGTGCAACATTTTTGCTATTTTGTCTAGTTTGGGTGACTATTTTTTGGCTACTTTGGGCTTCATTGTCATACTTGGATTCTGATCCTTTTTTCTCTAATTTTCATTCCTATTCTGGCTCCTAGACCCTCTGTTGTACTCAAAGGTATAGTCCCTTTCAAAAAACTATTTTCCAATAATAAAAAAAAGCATGCTTATGTTTTATAAGGGCTAGCGATCGCTAGCCATTATTTATGATATGTTTTAAGGGATAACAACGACCAACCATTATTTATGCTATGTTAAAAGGGCTAGTGGCTATCAACCATTATTTATGTTATGTTATATTGTCTAGCTGATGGTAGGCATTATTTATGACATGTTTTAAATTTTTTTTTATGACGTATTATGTACAGAATATGTTTTTGATTTATACGAGATAGTAAACATATTTACTTGTTCTTCAATGGTTGCAAAAAATGCCACAATGCGGTGTTAAATTTGACACCCGTTTAGATGTCTTTTATCATTTTTTATACAGGCTAGCGGCCTCTAGGCTAATGAATTTCAAGAGATGTGAGCCACTTCTAGGTTCATTTACTATGATGGGATTGAATCTCACTGTAACTAGAGAATGACTAAAGATATTCTAAAGAAAGTAACAAAGGGTTTCAATCAAGACTATGAGAATATAATTAAATGTAATCCATCTTCTGATGTGCATGGTAGTGGTACGAACCACCATATTCTTTGTCTAGCCCAATGATATTCAATGGTGGTAGGATAAAGTCCATGTATTAATTATCCTCCTATTCAAGCTCCCTGCATCTCGCTCTGTCAGATGCCATCACTGTCGCACCTAACTTAAGAAACAAGAAAAGTCAGGAAATCCTCACACATCTAGAGTAAAGCTTAAGGGTTTTTAGAAACTCAAATATCCCTACAAATTAAAAAAAAAAAAACATCACCATGAGAAAAAATTTCAAAATCAATTTAAAAAATCAAGATTTGATAGCTTTGATATAGTGAAATCAAATAAATAATTATAGTAAATGAAGAAATTAAAAATAAAAGGAGAATCGTTGCATTCAAGTGAAACACAACTTATCCTATCAACACAAAAAATCCTACAAAACTTTAACCAAAAATAAGTAAAAGACCCCATAGAAAGATCTTTGATGATATTCTTTGTCTATCCCAATGATATTCGGTGGTGGGAGAAGAAATATTAGATCTTCATTACCCTCCTAGAATCTCATTTTGTCTGATGCCATCACTATCGTCTTTAGCTCTAGAAAAGGGAAAAGTAGTGAAATCATCAGGCGTCTGGAGGAAAGTTATCACTGGTTTTCATACACTCAAATCGATGGTTATTGTAGTAAAACCCTACATATAAAAATAAGCATAATCATGCTCGCGTAAAATTCTTATCAAGGTTTTCAAGTTAATATTTTTTTAGGTTTTGAGGGGTCTGAGGGCTTCCTATTCTCTCTACCATAAATAATAAGAAATTTAGGGTTATGGTCCCGTCAACTCTTCATATTTTTTAGATTTAAGTAAATTTAAATAGTAAATTACTATTACAATCCCATTTGGTCCAACACTTCCATAGCTTCAGATTTAACATTATTAAGATCCCAAGGCTCAGTGAAAACTAAATATTCCTCCATATTATTATTAACAACCAGGATATCATGAAGAAAAACTCTCTATTCAATGCTACACAAATCCCACCACATAACTGCAATACCAATACACCAAGTATTATAAGAACATTAACATCCCCTTAATAGTTATAAACCCCAAAAATTCGTGCATTAAAAGAACATTAACATCCATTTAATAGTTATAAACCCTGATGGCACTCGCATTATAAGAACATTATAATCCCCTACACCCAGATTCCAATAGAGGAATAAACATGGATTACAAGAACATTAACTTCCCCTTAATAGTAATAAATGTGTGATGTCATTCATCATTAACCCCCCATGTCACGTTCTACCATCTTTTCGTACCTCAAAAGAAGGGACATTTTACTCACACACTTGACACTTTAAATGAAAATTAAAACTATCCTACTCCCCTTTTCAGGAGGATATCTTTTCGTAATTAAATATAGATATAAAATAAATTAAAAATCCTTTTCTAAAGGTAGAATTATGGTAAATGATTTTAAGAAGAATTTGAATTTCATTGTAATACTATTTCTCACATTGGAATCTCAAATTCACAGAATAATTCATTGCAAATTAAAACTATTTTCATGATATTTATGAACAAATTGATTGTTGAAGTGCCTAATAATTTTAAATTCTTTATATACCATAAACCAATGTGAACATCTTTTTTAGTGGATAGTTTGAAGTGAAGAGGATAATATGGATTAAAAAAATCAAATTAAGAGAGTTAATACTTAACGCTCGCTAGGTAATGCTTGTGTAACTTATCGAGGTAAATTAACATTAATCAAATAAGAATACACCCGAAATAAAAATATTATGTACACTTTTTTAATATATTAAGATATCTATTATCATTTAAATCCTTTACTGTATTATAAATTTACTAAATATAATCACACATATTATACATATAAACATTATAAAGATAGTCAGGCACATTATACAAAAACATATTGTTAAATAAATTTAGCAAAAAAGTACATAATTTTCTTTTTTAGATAATTAAAGGTTTTTTACTGAAGCTATGAATTGGAGGGTTGATCGGCCCCCACCCTAAGAGTACCCCACATTTTGATTGATGAAAGGCTACATACAAAAACTAAAAATGAGTACAAAACATAACGATGCAAACATGTAATATGAATAATCAGGCCTACAAAAAACATAAAGCCGTGAATAAAAAAAATAGAGCAGGAATGATAGAGAAACCCTAGGGTTCAACCCATCCAAGTGTTGCAATCATCTTGAGAAAAGAAAAGGACATGCTAGCAACATACTTCAAGTACACCACATGATCAAGAAGGGGAGGGGTTGGTTTTACAAGTGTGACCAGGTTTAGGGTTGGCACACTGGAGATAGATGCCCCATTTGATCAAAAAAGGCTTTAAAAAGTGTCATAAAATTCAAGTAGGACTTGAATTTTCAATTCCAGGGCATCAAAAATCCTGTTTCCAACCCAAAAAGGTGATGGAAAAGGATTCATATTTGCAAAGATACAAGGAAGGCATACTTATGACAGAGCTTCAACTAAACCCATATGATGATCTGGGTAAATGAAATGGGATGTGACCGCCATGACCACTGCTTTATCTACACACAACACCAAGAAATTGAACATGAATAAGCCTACAATCTCAAAGTTTACATGATCTCTCCCGGTGCTTTGGAGATAATCCACACCTAGGACGTTCATAATCATAGTCACAACATCTATGAATTCTATGCGTAAGACATTGCAAAGATGACTGTCAGACACAGTAGAGATGAAATTAATTTCCCACTTGTTGTTACACAAGAGGATGAATGGAACATAGGTAGATTCCATAAGAGGGAAGGGGAAAACAATAGACAGAAATGTGAGAAAATGAGTGAGGATAGGAAAAAGCACAACCCAACAATTAAATAGTCCCACAAATTATGTGAGGAAGGTCGACACAATAAAAAACAGATGGCATCATCAATTTTTTCCCATGTATTGGCAAGATTAATTAATGAAAAGGATATTATATTACATTTTTTTATGTTTAAGCACTTTTTTACTGGAGCTATGAACTAGAGGGTTATGGGACCCCACCCTTACAAATATATTCCAAAAAAATCCAAACAAAAACTAACACAAGGCCCCGCTGAATGGCCCACAAAGAGAAGAAAGGAACACCATATGAAGTAGCATACGTGGCTTCAAAAAAGAGAATACACATGGCCATAGAATCAAAAAAATAAGAAAGAAAATATTATTAATCCTCATCTGATATAATCACCAACCTTGGATCTGGAGACCCACTTTCTGCCTGGTCTGCTACACCAAGCGCTGCATCCGTCACACCATCCCTGCCTCCTACCTTTCCCTGACCACCGCCATTGGAAACACCCTCTTCTAGCTACTTGGCATTACCTAATATAAGAATAAACACCTCCCTGACATTAGCCCAAAACTCATTGAGGTGGTCAATGGCCGAGTCGATAGGTGAGTGAGAAATTGTGATATCTTGAGGAGGGATTCTACTAGGTTCTAAACCATCATGCTAGAACAGAATGTGAACAACCTTTTCATAGAGGAAAATATCCCTATACTGCTTACTGAGCCAATCTTCCTTGCATCTGGAGCTATTCACCTGAGCATCCACCTCCTCCACTCAAAGCAGAGGGTCTTGGAAGCAGAACCTATCCATTTATTCACATAAACCAAATCAATGAACATGATAAATGAAGAATTATGTGATAGCCAAAATATCCTCCTTAACCAAATGGAGCAAAAGGTAATTTGAAATGAATGTTTTAGCGAGTTTAGAGTTCACTCTGGCCCTGTGAGAGTCTTGCATATAGGAATCTCCAATCACACCCTCAATGGCCTCATCCTTGAGCACTAAATCATAGTGAAACACCTCTTGAATCCACCTATGGGAGATTGTTGAAGTAAAGGCCATTTCCCTTCTCTCCCCATACAAAAATGCAAGGAAACCCCAAAAAATCCATACTCTTGCCAGCTCGAAAATATGAACAAACAAAAGTAGGGAGAGAGAAGTGTGAGTGGCCAACAAAAATAAAGGGTGGTACATGCCACCATTAATTCCATGATATTTTTCTAAACATCCATCATAAATAATAATATCTTCTATGTCATACCAATCTCTGATATTATTAGAAATCAATTCATCTCTTGGGCCATCAATTTCCTCATTAGCTAGATTATTGGAAACATGGTTTGCCTCCCTATAAACATGATTAATACTCCAGCTATGTATTTGTCCAAGCTGGAAAAGGATATTAGAGATACAGAAGTTAAGGTGCCAAGAAAGGGTAGAGCCCTTAGTAATAGTGTGAATGATTACTTGCGAATATCCTTCCACTTGGAGTCTTTTGCAATCACTTGACACCACTAACCTAAATCCCTCCAATATAGCTTATGCTTTTGCAAGGTTACAAGTTGCATCATGTAGCGGAAAATATCCCACCACTACCATAATTCCATACTCATTTCTCACTATACATCCCACCCCCAATTTACTCGTGTTGCCTCTAAAGGAATTGTTAAAGTTGAATTTGTAAAACCCAAGGGGGGTGGAGGATCTTATATTATGTTAAATGAAACATGATACAAGATTCTTTGAACCAAATAAGTGGGTGGTATAAGATAAATCCCCAAAGCCACAAGAACACTAGGCTAATCCTAGAAAAACAATAAAGTAAAAACTATTAGGGAGTATGAGGAACACCAAAAAGAAAGGCTAGATTATGAATAGAGGTGACCATTGATTGATAAACACACATTATACAAAATCATTATTGGGAATTGAATTATTGGATGAGTACCAAAAGGTGCACACGTGCAGGAGTAATAAAGAGAAGGGCTCGTGGGGAGAAGCACGTAAGACAAAGAGGTTTAAGAAGGGTTTAGGAGAGACTAGGGTGTGCACGGGGAGACATTAAAAAAGATCTAAGGACTTAGCCATATTCAAAGTTCTGGACGCACTTAAGGAAAAATGTTACCTGACTAGGCATGCTGAGTGGATAAAGCGCCAGCTTGGAGACTTGATGGTCAAGGAAAGGATATTCCATGGAGAAAGTGGAGAGCTCAAAAAAGGATAAACATTCACCAATGAAGGACCACATGCACACTTGGGATGCGATTTGTTCAAGAGAAAAGGCATGGCAGTGGGTGTTGAGCCTATATATAAAGATGCTCTGGAGAAAGAAAGACATAACTTGATGAAGACAAAAGGTGCAAGATCAGGAGGGAATGCATCAAGAGTATGATACTGCAATCATGCTAGGGTTTAGAGCACTTAGTGCTCAGGGTTTTAAAGGATGTAACAATAATTTGTCTAGAATTAGGGTCTGCAATGAGGGATGAACTGGGAGGGCATAACTAGAATACCATTCTAAAGAAGACCTGTAAGGGATGAGTCCTAGTATTTTTTTATGTATGATCTGTGATGACCTATTTTGATTATAATGTGGCTACCAAGATCACTCTAAATGAGTATATAATGGGTTTTTTTATATATCAGGCTTAAGGGTGTAAACACTCTTATTAAATGGCTATCATAGTTTAGATCTATTTTAGTATGCGTAGTACTCTATCTCTATAATGCATTTAAGATGTAGATCTATTAGATGTTTCTTCTTCTTTTTCTAAACTAAGTAAATGTATTCTCATTCTGTAAATAATCCTCCATCAATGGCAATGAATTATCATAACGCTCACGTAAAAGAGGGGCTCTGTGCCTGCGCATGTCTCAGGTGAGCACCCAATGCCCTCTAGGTTATAGGTTGATGCGCATGGGATTAGAAAGTTGTACTAAGGGTGCATGAAAAATGACTACATCTTTGTTCCATTGCTTAGACCTCCTCTCAAAGTTGTTGTGAGAATGATGCGTGATGAAAGAGCGCTTGACCTTGGACAGTGTAGAAGTATGGTTTAAGAGCACAGAGGATGAGTTTTCTCAGAGATTTAGTACTGGATATAAGTTTGATGCACGTAGATGGATAAAAGAGCACATGTATCATGAATTATATGAGACCTTCTTTTTTTGTTTTCGAGTAGAGTTGTATGAATGAATTTTGGCATATGCATCAAGATCAATATGGTACTACATATCTCACGTGTGGACCCAAGATGAATATCAGAGGTTGAAGGATGTTGATCCGAATTGGACATGTGTTTTTGATCATTGGTGGAGAGGATTGCTGATGAGTTATACCCTAGAATACATTATTTCTATGTATTCTTGTCTAGAGGTTGTTGAGTTTGAGTTCCTAAGGGAGCCTATAAGATCATTTTTGCATGCTATTCCTGTTATCACCAAATCACAACACCCTTCTATGGTTTATACAAGAACATATAATTGAACTCACGGTGTGATTGGATAACATGGGTACTATCTCCAAGTTGTGGGACTTGCTACTTGAGATAGACCTCCAGAGAAAGCTGGTTCTTGCTCCTAAAATACCTGCCACAATCTACTCTAATGCAGGAGAAACTAACTATTCTAATCTAAATTTTCTAAGGGACTAAGGAGAGGGAATTCATAAAATGAAATCCTACACTAAAGTGGTGATACACCAGAAAAGGAGGGTGTGAGAGTAGTCTCCAAATGCGTGAAATACAGAAGCAAAGTGCACACTAGAAGAGGTGATGACAGTTCTCCATAATCTAGAAAAATGCATTCACAACAATATTTAAAACATACACAATGATAATGGATCCCTACATGAACATAATAATAGACACAATATTATTGTAAAGAAGAGGTTGAAGGGGCAAGAAGAATTCAAGAAAACACAACAGGGGAAGATACATCCACAAACTTATATTTTATTGCTTCATAATATGCACAGTTCAATCTATTACAAGATAAGGGCTTGGATCACCATGCAAGGAGTCCAAAACAAGGGCCTGCAACACATTGACTTCACAAAGCAATTTTGACAGAGCTTTTCTACAAAAACTACCTCCTTTTACAATGAGCCCAACACTCCAATTTATAGAAAAATGAGAAGGGAAAGAGAAGGGAAAATGGAAATCCCGAAATCTTTCCTTCAACCACTTGTAAGAGGCATTAAATGGAGTAAAATGATTATATATTACTTGCAAAAGGCTCCCTATACTGTCCCAGGTGCTGCATCAGAGAAAGAATGATGACCATGCCTCTTAATTGCACTCCCAACCACCAAATAAAACACTGTTATGAACCCGGCCACGTTTTATAAAAAATCTCCATTGATATCTCATCAAATGTAGAATTTATTGATTTTTGTGTGTTGGGCTCGGAGCCACGATTCCAACGATACCAATTTTGTGTGATTTCATAGAAAAATGCAAAAGTTATGGCCTTCTGAGTGCGGGTAGCTATTTTGGGTCTGGCAGGTGTTTTCTGTCATTTGATGGGAATGAGCATTAACTGACTGGAGCTGAATATGTTTTTTTATTTATATATATCTACCCTCATTAAAAATAATAAATTTAGTTTTTGTGGCATAGAGGACGTCGTGCTCGTTCAAGAAAGTCCAATTTTGTGAATATCGGAGCTCGGAGTCAAAAGTTATGGCCGTTTGAAGTTTCACGGGTCAAATGTTGACTTTCCTTCTTTGCCTTCGGCCACTTCGGATTTTCGCATCCCTCGCGTCCCACACATACTTTTGTCCCAACTGTCCCGGATGAAAATCTCCTGCTTCGGCCGATTCGGGCTTCCTTGTTCCTATTTGCGGCTTTTTCAGCTTTTCGCGTCCCACGCGTCCCCCACGTACTTTTGTCCTGGATGGCCCGCGGACTGCCTGGGACAAATATCTCCGAACCACCTGAAATAAACTGTCTTTCAGTGAATCAGCTGGTTCGCGTCCCCCGCGTACTTTTGTCCCGGATGTCCCAAACCGTGCGAAAACAAAACTTGACAATTTTTTCCACTTTCGGCCGTTTCGGCTTTTCACGTCCCGCGCGTCCCGATGTCCCAACTGTCCCGCGGACCACCTAGGAAAAAAATGTCTGAATTAGCTGATTTTCTTTGTTTTTTTGGCCCCAAGCTTGGTACGACAAACCTCAGTACGACCCGAACCCTTCAAACCCGAAATGCTTTAAAACAGTCTTGCAACCTCATTTTTTGCATTTTTTCCATTTTTTCAACTTGTTGGGATTTCTTCTTGGATGGGAGAGTTAGAGAGAAGCCGAGGGCCCCCCAAAAAACATGATTTCGGGCCTTGAATCAATCTCCTTGCTTGGGAATGAATAATTTGATGCATGTTATCAAAATTACCTTGAGGGGTGAATTTTGGATAACAATTCCTTTAGCCATAAAGATCCTGATCATTACGCTAAGTCTAGAAGCATTTCCTATGGTGGGCTAAGATTTTTCTAAGCCCTGGGTGAGGAAGCTAGGGTGGAGGAAGATGGTGGACCTTGTGGTGGAAAAGGAAAGGGAAGAGAGATGACTCAAGTATAGTGAAACTTGTGAAAGGGAGTTGGCTAGACAACACGAGGTTGTAGGAGTGATGGATCTATGGATGTAGACATTTTGGGAAGGAATTGAGGTTCACGTAGAGGACATAGATCCTAAGCAGTCTATGCTACCCCATTTTGGAAAGTGCAGGAGAGAGACCCCTTTAGCTTCTAATGAGATTTCGTCACTTAGAGAAAGGAGAGCCATCAACGTGCATCTAAATCCACCTGGTTACCAAACCTTGATGCTTAGTCTTCCAAATCAAGAGATAAGTATTGCTAACCCAGTTGGTATTGGTGGGACTGACTGATTTGCACTAAGGAGGTATAACTTCTCATTCAGCACATCCATAGCTACATAATCACTTCCTGTGTTTGGGGGAATATTGTCTGTAACGACATTTGGGCAAAATAAGGGTACACAAATCTTGGGTATCGAGTTTGAAAATGGCGTGGGACACATGTCTGGTGGCAGAGAAATATCACAAACCATTAGCATGTAGTTTAGTGGGACATTGGGGACACTAGGCGTGACCACTTCAAGCTTGTTACCTACTATAGGAGGTGGATCTGGTGGTATAAGAGCTGGAGGACCTGGTGGACCTGGTGGATCTAGGGGATCTGGTGGGTTAGGAGAGACAAGACCTGGTGGATCTAGTGGATCTAGTGGTAGATGTAACATTAAAGGAAATCAAGGTTATGGATCAGGTGAAAAAGGACCTCAACCAGCTCAGCAAGTGTTTTTCAAAATGTATTTACATTTACCATACTACAAAGGTGTTGAGGATGCTATAGAGCATGTAAATAAGTGGGACCTACTATAGCGTGCAAAGGGAATCACTACCCTAGAATGGAAGGCAAGTCAGTTTGCAATGACGTTGCAAGGGTGCACACATAGTTAGTACTGGAAGTATGACCCCCATCACATAGTGGTGGATTACACTGCATTGCGAAATGCCTTTTTAGCTGAATTTCATATCCCCGAGTTTCAACAAAAGAGAATTAGTGCGCTGAAGAAGATTCAACAAGGTATGGTAGAGAGTGTGCGGGAGTATGACACATGTTTCAAGACTCTCTTGTCAATTTTTTCTTATGATATTCATCCTTCCCAACATGCTCAATGGTTTTTTGGAGGGTTGATAACACCTTATAGGAGAGCACTTTCGTACAACACTTTCATAGACCTGTGTGAGGCCTTAGAGGCTGCCCTATATGCTGAGGCTATTAGAAGCGTGGATAGTATTGTTAGCCCTTTTCTTAAAGCTCAGATTGCTGCAATGGTGAAGAAACTATTTGTAAATTTAGTGCATGAGACTCGAAGTGGTCTATGGTGCACAGATTGTGAGGTAGAAGGTCATACAAAGGAAAATTTACTTAGGAGATATGTACATGCCATGACGGTGGACTATGAAATTTACCACGGAGATCATGATGCAAGTAGGTGTCCACTATTGCAGTGCATGATCCATAAAATTATTTCTTTCTATTGCAATATTTACACCTCTACTACTCATGAGACCAAGGATTGTATATTGATTGACCATATACATGATGCCATAGATATTGGTGTGTGCAAAACTAGCCTCGCAAACAATTCCAAGGACCCCTGTAGAAGGAATCCTAAGGTGATTTACCCTATAGAAGGAGTTATTCAGTTTGAAGATTCTCAGTCCATGAGTGATACAACTAGTGTGGCATGTGATACTTGAGCACATGGGACTTATGAGTTAATTGGGTGACAATTAAGAGGCTCAGTTACAAAGGTGAAAAAGGTGCACTCAGTTGAGTGCCTAAGAATAAGTTACCAAGTTATTTTGGCGGAGCTAACCCTGATAACCCTGATGATTTATTACAAGAAATAGAGGTTCAGTGGAAAAATGAGATCGAAATAAAAGGTATGCTTAGCTATAACTTTCTCGAGACTGCAACAAGTTGGTGGGAGACACATCACGATAGCCTTCAAGAGTGGCGTGAGGTAAGAATCACGTTCTCTATTAGGTTTTCCTAGAGAAAAGCACTCACTATCATATAAGACTACCATTGGAAGGAACTTGCATCGTTTCATGTCCTAGCATGTGAGAAATCATGGATGGAAGGTGCGGAGACCTTGCCACCTTATTTATGGGTGTATAATCTATATTCCACCTTACAAGGTTGTGTACACACATAGTATATTTACTTATAGATTGTAGTGCCCACTTTCCTTTGACACTATTTAGATATTGATCTTGCTACTGTTGATCTCATTTTGGACATTATTATGTTTTGATTTAGTATGATGTGTATATGTTAGATCTTGGATTATTATGGACTTGGATTCCGTTATCTGCTTGATGATTATTGGAGACATTATTATATATGGATGATGATATACCATTGGATATGGACCGGTTATTGATGTTGATTTTAGACATGTGACATTTGATATTATGAGTAGCTCTAGTATAGAGATTCATTGGATGAGGATATAGTGGAAAAATTGAATTTTAAAATGATAATGTTGAATTTATGATATTTTTGTGATTTGGATTTGATATTTATATGTTTCTTATATCATTTTGGATGTTCTGATATGGCCACGAGGCTGAAGGGGGTATTGTCATTTTACAGGTTAAAATATCACAACAATGTCGGGGGATTGGAGACTAACCATATTGAAATTTTGGATGAACTCAACGGGGTCACCATGGCAACTGTAATTGTTTGTGTTGTGTTATGTTAGAATTTCCCATGGGGGGATTTCCATTATTGTGACAATGGGATATATGTGTTTTATTTATGTGTTCCTTTTCATTATTGTTGTATGTATTTTTATTTGTAATGTGTTCTTTTTTAATTTAAATATGTTAGTCATATAGTTAAACTTTATTTAAATTTAATTGGGATGTGGTATGTAAGTAATAAAGTTGTTGTCTTAGTTATTAATTAAATTGGAATTATGTTATGTATAACCATATGTTAAATAAATAAATCATTATGTTAAAAGAATGTAATAAATGAAGTCATAGATAATAATTCATATTGTAAGAATGTGTAAGAGGATGTAAGAGATGTGTAAGTGATGTGAGAGTTTGTGTAAGTCAGATTTTAGAGTGTAGAACACTCCATCCTCTATGGAATTTGAATTTGACCTTGGAGGCCAAATTTGGAGGCTTTGTCCCACACCTTTTAAAATCATACACCAACCATGCCTATGGGTTGGGAGTAAATTTTAGCCTTTATAATTAAAATTTGAAATGACTATGTGTAAGTCTTTATTGCACTTTACTTACAAAATTTTAATTCAATCCTTGGTGAAGTATGGGTTAATTTTGAGTGTGTAAGTTGCTTGTCATCTCCTTTTATTGTGATTTATTGTGAGGTTGAATTTATCCTTTTGGGGGTTGAGAAAAAATGATGTGGCATCCCATTTGGAATCCACATCATCCTCTCCCTCCCTTTCCTTTAAAATTCAAATTTCTTCTCTTTTTGTGGTTGTTGAAACTTGGTTCTCTCATGCTTGGGTCAAAATTTTTATTGTTGTTGGAGCTTTCTTTGTGGAAGGAGTTGGAAATTATTTTGCATGCTTATACCTTGCTGATTTGGGACTACATTTTGAGAACTGAGGAAACTGCTATTTGGGAAAACAATCTCCACTATGGAGAGGTAGGATTCTATCTTTTTTTATATGTTGTATTTCCCTTCTCTTGCATGGATGAAATGGTGATTGTGCTGTGTATTCATGGCTGGATGGGTAGATTTCTTAGGGCAAGGTGTAGGAGAAGACTATGGGGATTTCATATGGGGGGGGGGGGCATAAGGGATTTCCAATGGCACTTATTCTTGTGGAGGGAGTGTTGGTTTGAGATCCACCTAGGAAAAGAAATTGCTTGGATTTCTTACTCTTGGGGGGGGGGGCATAAGAGAGAAATTTTGGGGGGCATAAGGAGGGGTTGGGAGATGTAATGTTCATGGGTTTTGGTGTGTTTAATGGTGGTATGCATTTGGTGGATGCCCAATTCTAACTTGGGAGGTATAAGGATCTCCCCATAGCTCTTGCTCTTGTTTGGCTTACTTGAAGAAGCCTTTGTGTTGTTTGAAATTTTTAAATGCAGTTGGGAATTGTTGTTTTGTTTTGAATTGTGCATTTTGTTGTTCTATGCCTGTGAAAAGAAATGTGCTTGTATGTGAAAGAAGCCTATGTTGCCATGTGTTGTTGTTCATGCTCCATTTCAATATGCTTGGGGCTCGGGGGCCAATGGGGAAAGATGGCTTCTCCTTTCCCATTGGATGTCTTGGTTGGGTGGATAGAATTGCCTTTACCCCTTCCTTGTTTTGATCAAAGTTGAAAAGAAGAAGAAATCATCATGTTGCTGTTTTGAAGCTTGGAGAAGACACATTTTTGATAGCCCCATCCTTTGAGAAATTTCATTGTTATTTTCCCACCTTGTAGTGGATGAAATTTATTAATAATGTAATCAAAGGCATCTTGTATTGCAAAATAAAATATTGAGGTTAATTTTAGAAATGTGAAGAGTTGTAATTCCTCTCTGTTTTGGAAAAGAAATGTAAATGATATTACATGCATTGTATGATGGATTCTATAAATTGTATTTTGAAACTAAATCAAAAAGGAAAGAGATAAGTTGTAAGATGTTATCTGAATGAAATCAATGAAAGAAATACATCCCTTCTCTCAAATTGTACTATTGTATTGCAATTTAATTGCTGTTGTGTTTTAAAAATCTCTGTTGAAAAAGGAAAATGCGCGTGGGAGAAAAATACAGTATTATGTTCCTTGTAATTTTTAAAATTTGAAATATCAAATGTTGCTTTATTGTTTTGAATGAGAGGATGGATAAATTAATTGTTTAGATAAGATTTGACAAGCTTTCCATGTTTGGAAGTAGCAGTTGGATTATTATAGTTGTTAATGAAAGAACTCTATTCTTTTACAAATCTGGCGTATGAATAATCAAATAAATGTACATTTCAGATCTAAAACTTAAATTAAGTAATGAAATAATGCAATTCGGATGTACTAAGCTCTAATGAATTCAATTTGACTTCAATATCAAAGAAAGACATTTTAGAACTTCACAAAAATCAATTTTAGGATTTGTTGGACCTTTTTCTGTCAAAAGATGTAAAATATATCAAATGCAACTCAATATATAAATTGAACCCTGATATCACTCTTAAAATTACCCAAGATTATTCCTCCATGTTCATTTTACATGTTGAGAAGAAGAAAAAAATCAAAATTGAATAAATCTTACAAGTTGGAAAATTGCCAGTTTTAAATGTGAAACCCTGCAGATCAATTTCTTAAAATTGATCCTCAAAACTTCATCAAAATATAAAATTGATGATTTCTATGCAATGAGGACTCCGAGATTTTTCCGAAAAGTCCTTATTTTCCCAAAATGGAGTTTCCTATCAAAAGTTATGGCCATTTGGAGTTTTTACTTCAAAAATGGCCATCCAAAAATAAATCTAACTATATTAAAATCAAAATTTGAACTTTGGAAAAATTTTCCCCAAAAGTCCTCACCCCGCAACACTCCCAGCCAATCATGTGTCTCCATGTGGCACTTGGGAGGGGTGAATCTTTTTAAAAAAACTTAACCTTTGAAAAATTTGACTTGGGAAATTTTTCCTAATTTTCTTCGCAACCCCGCGGCCTGCAGCCAATCACGTGCTGACACGTGGCTTGGCGGGTGCGCAGAAGAAATTTGAAAATTTTCTCTTTTGGCTCTTTGGGAAAAATTTTAATTTTTCCTTTTTGGCCCTGCACCCTTGCAACAAATGGGGTGCTGACACATGTCCAGGTGGATGCACGGGTTTGCGCGAGCCTTTTGGCCTTTTAAAACTTTTGGTGCAAAATTCTAATTCCCTCTGCTACTCCGCCAACCTGCGTCCAATCACAAGATGTCAGGTGGAATTTTTGGCAATGGTGGAGTAGGAAAGGAAAATTTCCTTTGGTAATATTTTGGGTTTTGACCTTGGGAAAAATTCACCATTTTCCCCAGTGACCAATAGGCGTGCGACATGTGGCACTAGGGCATCGGCGTGCGCGCTGACCCTTTTGTCCTCTTAGCATTTTTGGTGATTAAGACTTAAAGTCTCAACCTGCTCCATCAGCTTGCCAATCCTTCCAACCAACTAGAGCATGCCACGTGTCCCCTTTTGTTGGCCCCACGGGCGCGCGGAGGTGTTTTGCTCCTTGCACCTAGGGAAGGGAAAATTTCTCCCTAAGACTCTGCCGACCCATAACTTGAGTTTAACAGGGAGTTAGGAGGACTTATTTATATGGTTGGAAAGGTGAGAAAATTTCCTATCTAGTGAACATGATTTAGGAAAGTTTTAATGAATCTATGTGTGTGAAAAATCAAGTTGAATCTTGTAAACCTGTAAGGGTAGGTAGGAGTGAGAATTTTCTCCTTTAACCTAAGTGGTGAATTTTATCCCTAGTTTTGACCTTGCACTTGTTGTGAAATGTTGTAGAATCATTTTTGTAGGTCAATCTTGTTTAATAACCTAAACTTGGTTTGTGGTAACTATGATCTTGTAAATTTTGTTGCAAACACCCTTAACAAAAAAATAAATTATTCCATAATTTTTCCCAACTAAACCTAGTTTGTTTTTGGTCTCAAGTGGTAGTTTGAATGGGGCATTACATACATGCACCATCAGATAGGAAATTGATAGGAGTTGACGGATGACCTCCTTCAAGCCTTCAAATATCAAATTACTAAACCATTTGTGGATAGGGCGTTACAGATTGTTAAGCACCTTAATATGGGAGATAATACCATGACGGAGGATAGAATAATGGAGTTATTGGGTGAACCTAGTTTGGAACTACGCTTTGATGAAGAAGAGTAAGAAGAGGCATAACTTGAGCACGCATGCATGGATATAGATAAGGGAAATATGTTCTATGTGATAGATGGTGAAGAGATGGAGAGTTTGGATGTTAACCATATTAAAGGTACGTGAAAATTTATTGACAGTGCTGATGAGCAAGCACACGCCTACCATGAACCCCTCAAAACAAATAAGGTTAGCATTGGTTTAGAAATGGAACCTAAGGAGGCCACTATTGGAGACTATTGGTCAGATAAGGAGATTTCAAATATCATTGATCTATTGCATGAGTTTCAAGACTTATTTCCATGTAGATACCATGAGCTTAAAGGTGTTCACCAATCCTTGGGAGAAATTAAAATCAAGTTAAAGGAGGGTGTGTGCCCAATTCAGAAGAGGTCTTATTAAATGAATTCAAATCTTCACGTAAAATTCAAAGAGGAGATAGAAAAAATAATCGCTTCAAGCATCATTAAAGCTATGGAGGAATCAAAATGGGTAAGCACCATGGTCATCAATATTAAAAAGGATGGAAGGATAAGGATTTGTGTTGAATACAAGGGCCTGAATGCATAATGTGTCATTGACCCTTTTCCAACCCCTTTTACGGAAGAAATCCTGGAAGGAGTAGCCAGGCGCGAAATTCATTCCTTTACGGATGGATTCTCAGGATACCATCAAGTTAGAATCTCTAAAGAACACCAAGAAAAGATAACCTTTGCAACTGAATGGGGAAGTTTTTACAATATGGTCATGCCTTTTGGATTGAATAACATGCCTGTTATGTTTTCGTGTAGAATGGTCCAGGCATTTTAGGATTTTATCCATAAATTCCTTCAGGTCTACCTTGATGACTAGATGGTTTATGGACTAGTAAAAGGCCATTGTGAAAATTTATGGTTGATGTTTGAAAGATGTTGACAGTTGCGCATATCCCACAACATCAAGAAGTGTCTCTTCACTACTCCATTTATAACCCTATTGGGGCACATCATATATAAGGAAGGCTTGCAAGTGGATCCCACCAAATTTGTCGTTATTGTGGGATTAAGGGAGCCTAACAATTAGAGCACAATACACATATTCCTTGGGCATATGGGGTACTACAGAAAATTTATTAAGGGGTATGCCAAGATCGTCACGTCATTGGAGAAGTTACTAAAAAACAAAATTACATTTCACTGGGGATAGGCACAGAAGACATCATTTAATACACTGAATAATAAGCTTATCATTTTTCCCATATTACATTTTCCCTCTTGGGATAAGCCATTCCATGTACATGTTAATGCTTCAGGGATGGCGATTGGAGTAGTCTTATCACAACCTAGAGAAGGTATTGTTGACCACCCCTTGTGATTTACTAACAGGAAGTTAACACTAGCATAACAGAACTACATTGTTATTGAGAATGAAGCACTATCAATGATCTACATGCTACAAAAATTCAAGTAATATCTTTAGGCAATATCTTTCATATTCTACATAGACCACATGACACTGAGGTACTTAGTGAACAATCCCGTTTTGCAAGGGCACATATGTCGGTGAGTCTTGTTGTTTCAATAATTTGATTTAACATTTGTTGTGAAAATAGGAAAGAGTAACTTAGGGCCTAACCATTTTTCAAGGATTGACTCAGGGGAGGACATGCAGAGCATTGAGTATACTATGTCAAATGCACAATTGTTTAGGTTGTAGCTTGTGCCCTCTGACTTAGAAGATATTGTTGTGTTTCCCAAAATGGGTGGGGTGCCAGAAGGAATGAAGGGTTTGGAAAGAAAATAATTAGCCATACGCATCACGCCCTACATGCTAATCAGTGGAGAAGTATACAAACTAGTCCGTGATGGGGTTTTGTTTCGGTGTGTGTTGGAACATTAGCATGTTGCAATCATGGAGGAAGCACACGGTGGGATTGTAGGAGGACACTATGCAAGGAATACCACCATGTGAAAAATCCTACTAGTAGGGCTTTGGTGGGAAAGCATCTACCAATATTGCGTTGAGTTTTGTAAGGCCTCTGACCATTTTCAGTGCTTTGGAAAGCCAGGAAGAAGGGATGAAATTCCCTTGAGGCCGATAGCTAGCACATAACCATTTGAAAAGTGGGCCATTGATTCTGTAGGACCAATTTCACCTACCGCACGAAGGACTGGTTCACGATATATCATCACTTGCACTGATTACTTAATAATATGGGAAGAGGAAGTGCCTACAAGGGACTACATATAAGAAACAATAGCTAGGTTCTTATGGGAAAATATAATCAGCAGATATGGATGTCCAATGATCTTAACAAATGATACGGGTACTCATTTCTTAAATGAGATAGTTATGGTATTTTTGGCAAAATTCATGGTAGCCCACCATAAGACTACTCTATATCACCCACAAGCTAATGCAACTGTTGAGGCATTTAACAAGATATTAATCCACACACTAACCAAAATTTTTGATGTGGGAAGACGAGGTTGGGATGACAAGATATCAATCATTATATGGGCGAATAGGACTAACCTACAAGAAATTAAACAAGGCCACACCGTTCCAATTGGTGTTTGGCATGGAAGCTATGTTACCACTAGAATTCATGCTACTATCCATAGGTATTGTGTGCATAGGAGGATTATCTGATGAATAAGCACTACAGGAGTGGATGGAAAAATCAATACATTTGGATGAAAGGGGATCACTTGCAAGCTGGAGTTAGAAGGCTGAAAAAGTGTGACAAAAAGCATGGCATGATTTATGTATTAAAAACAAACAATTCGAGGTTGGGCATATGGTTTTGCTTTATGACCTTCAAATTTCTACGCCATCCTAGGAAACTGAAATTCCATTGGTTAGGGTCATATATCATCTTGTACATATTTGATTCAGGTGCTTGTCAGTTACAAGTGCTGCATGGATCACATTTACCAAGCCATTTCAATGGGAGTAGGTTGAAGCCCTACTATAAATAAGTCTTCCTTATGTTCATAAATAAGGTAGTATTTCCATTTAGCTTAGGATTCCCCTTAATGCATTTCTATTTCCTTGTATTTCCCTTTCTTGTTGCTTGTTCCTTTCTTTTTATGTTTTTGTTTTACACACCTTGTGTGCCGGTAGCCACTTATTATTTTCAAAAGGTTATGTATGTGTAAAGGACCACAAATATTTTTTTATGTGGGGTGGAGTAATGCAAAGTAAAATGGAAGTTGGTAGTGGAAGTTGTGTTTCAATGGCCTGGATTGAAGGCACGTAATGTGGAATAGCGCGTGTAGAAAAGGTGGACATAAGGAGTTTGGTGTCAGGATAACTTTACAAAGACCATATACAAAGGATGACAAGCACAAGAACAACATGAGGTAGGTGAGGGCAAAAATTAGGTTAAGGACGGAAGAAGTGCCTTTGGTGCTGCAAGCATGCGCATGAGGATATTTGTTCAATAAGGATTTTTACGCACTAGAAGGTTGTAGATATTTTTGCGCAGGATAGGGCATGGGGATAAGAGCACTTAAGGTTGTATTTAGTGGAAAAATCCATCTTTATTACAAAATTATGTTGGTAGGTGGTGTAGCATTTATCACGGGAGATGAACAAAAAGATATAAGTAGAAGGTCAGGAAAATTATTGTTTGCCTTACAATTATGATATCAAAGAGATATTGCGAGCTAGGGCATCCATGAAGAATATTTGTGCAAAGGAAGATTTGTAAAAATCCAAGTGCGTGACTAGTGTGATTTGCGAACCAGTGTGGAATAAGTACATAGGCATAGGGAAGAAGGTTTTAGGAGAGTATGTCATCTTGTCAAAGGGTTGTTCAGGTTAGGTTTTTATAGCTAGGTCACAGGAGTAAAGGGATTTTTTGTGGAGATAAGCCACAAATTTGAGAACAGCAAGAAAGAGGAGTGAGGAAGAGTTTTTTTGTAGTAACCCAACAAGAAGATCACACCAAAGAAGGCAATCGTTTCACCAAATAAGGGCAAGGGAAAAGGGAAATAGGTTGTTTCCACTAGTTTCAATGAGGAGTGGTATGTGGAGATGCAATACCCAGATGGAGTGTTGCTCAGAAAGGAGTGGGTATCCCATGTAAGGAAGATGGTAGTAAGCAATTACAACCGTCGCATAAATGCCATAGAGAAAGAGATGGAATTAGAAATGATTAGACCTACAAACAAGAGGACACCTGACATAATGCCCATCTATGATGATGAAGTCAAGGTGAAAATGGAGAAGGCTGGATTATTACAACTATATGAGTTGCCCTATTTTGGTAAACCCGAGCGGTTATAGCAATGGCTGGTGTCACGCATACATGAAGACCATTTCTACTTCACAGGGCGAAGAATGAGGATAACTCCCCAACTAATCTCCAAATTTATTGGTCTTACCTATAAGGAAGATTCATTTGATGATGACTTAGAGGACAAGGAGGCCAAAAAGAAAACTATGGAGGACTATGACTATAAGAAGGGGTCACGGTACTTTGACATTTCTGTGATTTATGACCCTATGATGAGGATGGTCATGTGCACTTAGTGACCAAGATGAATAGATAGAAGAGGTGGACATAGATCAAAAATTCATGGTTAAACATTTTCTAGAAAATCTCAGAAGGAACCATCTCAACCTCTCAGTATTTATAGCAGAGGATATCATCAATGCCACACGTAACAGGGACAAGATCATGTTTGGTAACATCCTCCTTACCATTGTGTTTTCAGAAATTACAATGCCTAATGGGTTATAAAAAATTGTATGAGAGTACAAGGATGAGAACCCCTCCCCGGCCAAGAGATTCAATAAATACACTTGTGATACCATGACGGCCGCCCACAAGGCGTGCCTGGAGAAATGGTATAAATGAATGTGTGACATGTTTGGGGCTAAGTGGAGGATACCCAAACAATTTCTATCACTAGTGCAAGGAGAAGTTGATTTTTTTGTATACCAACACTTTTGCATTGGTAAGTTCACTCTGTCAGAAGGGACCAAGAGCCCATGGTGTAAACTACCGTTCTCCTTCACTACATAATATTTCTAAGCGGTGGTCAATTACTTCAAGGAGGCTAAAATACTAAGGTTCGACCTCAGCAAGGTGAACCAAGACCACCGCAAGCTACACAAAAATATAGTATACCCCAAGAAGTGTGCTTATGTAGAGAAGTATATCTCCCATTAATAGGCATATGATAAAACCTATGACACTACTAATTGTTGGAAGGATAGAAGTGAGGGTATACTTACACATTAGGCCCAAGTATGAGAAAGGTACCTATGTGGAGAATGGTTTCTCCATCCCTGAAGACCCCACCGTGAGGAAGAAGTTCATGTCGAGGAAGAGGGAGAGAGAGGAGGCGCCAGAGAAAAATTCACCAAGTGTACAAACAGCGCAATCTGTTGGTGCGCAAGAGTTGGGCACAAATCCAAGCACATATGTACAGAGGAAGAAGTCCCCTGTTAAGGAAAAATAAAATACACCTAACAAAGAGGCACTAGAGAAATAAAATCCCCCTATAAAAGAAGATTCACTGAGGAAGGACTCACCTGTTGAAGAAGATGAGAAGGAAGAATCCCCTATATTGGATTCGCCAGTTAGGAATAAATGAAAGGTAGCGGAGGAGATGGAATCAAAAGGAATGGAGAACCTGGAAACCTATAGAGGTGAAAAGGATGATGACGAGCATAAAGAGACTCAGGACTATCTTGTGTATGATGTACATGAATTAGAGGAGGAAGGGAATGAAGAAAAGGATGGGGAGGAAGGAGATGTTCATGGTAATAAGGAAGTGAGGAGGTAAACACTAAGGATCAAAGGACCCCAAGCCTCAACAAGGAGAAAATAGAAGAGGCCACGGAAAGGGAACTAGTGGGCATAATAAAAGACTTGGTAGAGTAGGAGGTGGAGCAGGAGGTGGAGCACAGTGCTGGAAAAATAATCAAAGAGATAGAGGAGGAGAGTGTAAGGAATGAATATGGGAGAATGGGTAGAGATCCCATCTTAGCAGTAATCTTTCCAAAGGTATCACACATAGGAGGAAAGAATGTGGTAGCAGCGTAGGACCAAGGGATGGGCTATATAAATGATCCAAATAAGGTATTGTATGTGTTCTTCCAAATTACCATTCCTACATACCAAATCTTTACATGGTCTTCATTCAAAGAAGAAGGTGCATACCCTCATACAAGAAAAATGATGTCTTGGGATTTTGAGTCCCATGTTGATGAGCCACAATTCGAGGTCAACTAAGGGGTGTTGATGAATATTCTAGAGACTAAGGTAATAAACCCTTTGGTGAATTCTTAGTAACTGTCAGATGAGTAAGCTTGTAATGCACTCAACAAGGTATTAGTAGAGGTTAAGGTGAGACTCTTTAGGAGAAATGACATAGTAAGGGTATTGGAGGAGGAAATGGAGAAGAAGAATGAAGAAATCATTGAGAAGAGTGAGGATCTGAAGCAGGAAGAGCTAGTCAGCACGCATTTAAGGTGTAAAATAAGCGAGGAAAAGGTGAAGGTACACGAGGTCTACAAAAATATAGAGATGATTACATATTCCATTTTCTTGTAACATCCATACATGGCCCCTCCTGAGCAGAAATACAAGTCAACCTTACAATGCTTAGAAGACTCAACCCGCATCCTTACCATGGAAAGGTGGCCACTCGCATTGGAATTAGTGGAAGATACATTGGTGCACCAAAAGGAGGAAGAGAAGGATAGAAGATTGGGGAGACAGTTGCATCGGTATTCTGAGCTCTTTTCTGTTGTGTAGACCATCGCATGAATGGGTGAGGTCGTGTATGTTAATTATGCTATGACATAGACATGCTAGCAAGTATACTAATTGCTACACATGAAGCAGATCCAAAAGAATTCCAATTAAAAAATAAAGGAAATAGGGTGGAGTGGGATAAAATCCTATCCAAAGTTGAGAAGAAGATGGAAGCAATCAAAACCTTGTGAGGTTCAGTTAAAAATTGGCTTAAGGAACTGTACCCCTAGGTCACTCACAGAATGGATGCATTAGATGACCTTAGCAAAGTAGCTGGAAGGGATTGTAGACACGCTAAACGCTAAGGGTGATGAATTGAGATTTGAAGAAGTAAGATTTCTCTAGTGGGTGACCTACTCCAGTAAGCGCAGGAGTGAAGTGGATGCCTAGGAGAAGATTGAGGCAATGATGAGGATAGGATTTCCCACTCCTGTTGCAGCAATAGCAGATTTTTTCCCATTCCTCCATTCTTCCAATCTTTCATTCTTCATTCAAAATTATATCAAGTCCCATCAATTCTTTATTCTTTGAATAAGAAATATGTTTCCAAGGACAGAGAAAAAGCTTAGTGTGGGGTGATGTTGGCCCTCAAATATTGGCTAAGTACCAAAAGGCACGCATGCACGCAAGAAGCAATGAAGAGAAGGGCATGCGTGGGGAGAAGCACGCAGGACAAAAAGGTTTAAGAAGGGTTTTAGGAGAGACCATGGCGTGTGCGGGGAGATAGTACACAAGATCTAAGGACTTAGACATATTCATCAGTGTTCTGGAGGAACTTGAGGAAAAACATGACTCGTCTAGGCATGCCGAGTGGATAAGATGTCAGCCTAGAGACTTGATGGTCAAGAAAAGGATATTCCACACAAGGAATATTCCTAGGAAGACATCATTACAGAAAGTGGAGAGCTTGAAACAGGATAAACATTCAAAAATGAAGGAACACATGCACACTTGGCATGTAATCTATTTAAGAGAAAAGGCATGGTAGTGGGTGTTGAACCTATATATATAGACCTATATAGATAGATAGATGCTCGGGTAGAAAGAAGAGATGTCAAGATACTGTGATGGATAGACATATTGTGTAGGAATTAAGTATTTACATGCATGGTAAGAGTATGATATATGGTTAGTTTTATATATATTGCTTATAACAAATGTAGTAACAATAGGGTATTAATACGGGTTGTAACAATTGTTTGCATAAAATTAGGGTCTACTTTATAGGAAGTTGGTTTTCCTATTTGGATGGCTATTTAGCTAGCACTACCATACATTGAGAATATACAGTAAATAATGATATCGAACTAGTATTTGTGTGAAGAATATTATATGTGAAGACCGATTATTGATGTATAATCTGGCTTTCATGATCACTCTACATGAATATGGTATCATGAGCAGTTACTGTATATCATCCTAAGATGGAGAGATAAATTCTCTTGTTGAATGGGGCAGTGATAGATTCGATATCTATTTTCCCCCATGCTTCTGAGATACTCTATCTCTATCAGATTTGTTGAGTTTGAGAGATGTAGGCATGTGTAGTCCATGTGCCAATCTAAGTGAATCTACTTTCGATTCTGTCCATTATCAATCCTGACATCATATGACATCGGATTTCTTCAGTATAACATTGGAGATTTAGCACAGGATCTGAGACTTATTACCTCAGCACATATCCTACAGTGTTCATACGGAGTACAAATATCTGCTGGGTGATAGAAATTTTATGCGCTTAATAGGATTCACTTCCACGTTTGGATGCAAACTAAGCCTGCTGTTCATTGATGGATTTGAATACAATCTGTATTGTTAGAGCATAGTCACTCACACTATACATCATTGGCGATTATGTATTAAATCTTCTGTACAATACCATGGAAGCCAGCTAGGATCGACTGAATTTTTGTGCAAAATACCATTATGACATCATCTATCCATTGGATCTTCACCATGGGCAGAGTATGTGGACGTTATCTGTATAAGATTGGGAGGTTTTATATAGATATTTACTCGCTAGAAAATATCATACTGAGGGTTCTTGGTAAAGAGATCTCAACACTCACTGCAAATATGCAAACTATTTTTTATTCTCTACGACCTACACTTGTTAAGGCAGCGACTCTGGCCATCATTGTGGAAGCACATTGTCATTTGTGTCATATCCACCTTCTAGTTGTGCTCAGGAGGAATGCATGGTAGTCAACCACGTGATCTATATTACACAACTCATCTCCAATAGATGTGGCCCAATGATGCAGTCTTCAACAGTGGATGAAGACAAGTTTGCAGGTCATTGTTATCCTCCTCTTTAAGCTCCCCCATCACACTCTTCTAGATGCCATCAATGTTTATGTTTTATACTTTCTAGTGGTCTCTAGGCTCTATTTGTTGCCTTGGAATAACATTTATAATAGTTTTAAACTGTCATTAACATTATTTTTTAAAATGTATAACTTTTTTCCTATAAAGAGTGTACTATGTAATGCTTGTCTCATTCTCCTTAATCACTCAAATCACTGGTTATCATAGTAAAACCCTATAAATAAAAATAAGAATACATAGGGTTGTTTGAACTTCTTGTCTAGGGAGAAAAATGCATCTCCACCAAATTTAAGCTTAAGGTTTTTTTTTCAATAAAAAATAAATGTTTTTTAATTTGGTTTAATCCCCACAGATCTACCAAATCATCAAGTACCAAAAAACATAGAATAACACTTGATAGCACAAGTCACTATCTTATGAGAACCTATTTCTTAAAATAACAAAGAAACCAACTCAAATCCTTTGTATCATCATTTACATTAAAATTGGTAGAAGACATCAAACGGTAATATATAACTTCAACATATTGCATTGTATTAAGGGGTAAAAAAAGTAGAATACAAATCATCTAGAAAAATACTACAGGAGTGGCACATTCAAATATGAGAATAAGATTATAATAACCATAACTGTTGAGCTTATTGATAGATCTCTGTGCGTGCTCCCTATTGAAAAAATTAACAAAACCAAACCACATGCTAACCCTCATCTTCTGATCCATGGCCATGTAGAAAAACGTGATATGTCCAAATGATTTGAAAAGCTCGTGCAGATCAACATCCATCTTGTCCTTGAATAGATTGGTAACTTGAACACAATTTTTATCAATTTTGTGGTGCATGGTGTCAATGGAGCGGTCCAAAAAACACCTGAGTCAAGGAGGGACATAGGTTGATTGCCCAACCTCAGAATAAGTGGTAGTACCGTGAGCAATGCTTCCTCCTGTGGTGAGGCCCTTAGTGGCCTTATCCATTATTAAGGTGTCTGTGGCATTGTTGGGGGAAAGATCCTTGCAAGTTCATTTTGATGTCCAGTGATCATCCTTCTTACTATAGATATGAAAAACCATGAGCACTGCACCAACCTTAGAGCTAGCTAGGATGGAAAATGTATCTTCACCATATTTTGAATAATCGGCCTTGGATCTTGGTGGGCGGGTGTGTTGCAAAACGATTTCTTCTAAGGAGATGCATGTAAAGTTTTCTAAGGGTTCTTGGTTGGCAGCAATGCCAAACTTGTGCCACTCGTGATGCTATAAATCACGTTTATTAAGGAACACTTTGGGCACTTTACGAATGCACGTCATAGTGGTGTGAACCACCTTATGGCTATAATCATTTAACTTGTATTCCACGATCTTGTTCATGACATTTTCATCTAGCCATATGTTATTCGATGACGGAAGATGAAAATATAGGTCTTCATTATCCTACTCTTTAAGCTCCCCCACCAGACTCTACCAGACACCATTAGTGCTTCTATTTTATACTGGTTAGTGGCCGCTAGGCTTTATCAATTTCTTTGAATAACATTTTTAATAGTTTTAAAATGTCATTCCAAACCTTGATAAGATTTTTGACAAATCCATTTTCATTCCTTGATAATCAATAAATGGTTTGTTTGGTCATGATGCAATCTTCCTGTATGATCATGATGACATATTCCACACAACAATAAACAAAAAATATTTAAAATAATGATATGAAAAAGAATAAATAGAAAATGTTTCAGTTCTATACGTGCTAGCGGCCGCTAGGATTTATTTTTTATTCGGAACATGGTTTTATAATTTTCAAACTATCATTAAGATTAACATATGAAGATCTTGTAAAAAAAATCATTTTATGATTTCAAGGAAGCCTCCATGGATCTGCAAATCAATAAGCATATGGGAGAGGGGCTAGTAGTTATACAACCTAAGTTAAGGGGTCCACACAAATATTTGTTTATCGCATGAGATTGTGATTTTCTCACTAATATGTAGTTCAGATTTGTGTTAGCTTATATTTTTTCTTTGGAATGTTCATTTGGAGGGAAACCCATATTTTGAATTGATTTGAAATAATAAATTTGAGATACACTACAACCAAGGTGGAAACCAATACTTGAATATGGGTGAAAATGCTTGAAAATTGATTTTTTTATACTTGTACATGGGTAAAAGGTCTTACATGTCATGATGTGATTGTCTATTGTAAAAAATTATTATGTCAAATGTAAATAACTACTAGATAGTACAATGAAAACTATTGGGTATTGTGTGATCAATAGTCATGTCAGCTATTATACCATGTTCACCTATTGGCCCCTCTCCCATAACATTTTTCTGTTTTATACGGTCTAGAAGCCGCTAGGATTATTTATTGCTTGCGAATAAGGTTCCTATCAATTTCAAAATGTATTTAAGATTAAACCATGCATAACTGGGGGAAAAATTGTTTTTATTTCAGTGAAGCCAACATCGATGTGTGAAACAAAATTTTAAACTATGTAGATTTGGGAAAATTCATTATTTTATTGGTCCATGATCCACGATTGTCTCTTCACCCAAATAAGAGGAAAATGTTTTTCTTTCCCAAAAAAAATCATAAAAAATGACTATGCACTATGAATCTTTAAGAACCTTAAGGTAGTTACTTTATTCCATAAAAATGCACAATACATTGTTGGATTTGGAAGAAAAGTATATAATTCAAATTCCAATTATGTGTTTGAACATTTTCAATGATCTACACATGTTTTTGTGCTCTCCTGCATGCTTCAACCATGTACATAATTATTTATAGATTTTCAAATCAGTCTTATACTTTCCATCAAATATCCAATATGTTGGGGTTTTGAGAATAATTTCCTCTTTGACCTCATAAGACAAGAATCTTGCATCATCGATCAAAAGTATATTGTTTTCACCATAGACATTACCATAAATGTCTACTATCTACTGAATTGTATTTTTTTTTAAGTTACATTGTTGGCATCCCACAGTGGGTTTCTCCTAGCCATTTAAATTTTTTAATAAACATGTATTTCACCGTTGTTGAATACATAACTGAAGACCATAAGGTAGTGTCAAAATATTTTGAGGCAGTACTTATCAAGTTAGCACTAAAATCTCATTAAAAGTATTCAGTATTCCCGGATCTAAAATCTGGAACCATATTACAAGGTATTTTGTTGCCAATACCATAAATTCCAAACAAAAAACCTTCAACTCCCAAAACTAGTAATTTTTGAGGCTTCCCAATATGATCTATAAGAACAACTCAGAATCAATGTAAGCTTCCAAAAATTATTAGAATCAAGGCATAAAAGTATTTAATCATAACTCAAAAACAACTTATAAAACTATAATACCATCTCACTCACAGTGAAGATATAAATACTTCCTACTTTTAAATTTGTAATCTCAACATATAAAATAAATAGTGACCATATGAGTGTACAAATCAATATCATTGTAATTTTTTTTGAAATAATTAATAGTTATATATTTTCAATTTTATGCAATTTTTGGATGCCCTCTGCAATACTCAAACCTTGACATAGTATCTGTGTTATTTTTATGTACAAATCAGTCATCAACCACTTATCTTTGAAACAATTTTATTCATTGGATTTCTTCCCCCCTATTAAATTTTTTGGAGGGTTTCCCTTTGGGCCCATTGTAATACACAATGTGTTTCTAAGGACGAAAACAATACCATCTCTACTCCAAATATTCTGGAGATCTTTTTCTGCAATTTTAACTTCTACACAACAATGTTCTTTACCTAAAATAATAAATGGTTTGAATTCAAATGCTATTTTTTTTTCAAATCCTTAATCAACTTCGGTGCAAGAGAGATAGCTAGACTGAAATCCCATTTCACATTTTGCTGCCAGTATCTTTAAAAATTCCTTGAGCCCATCTTGCAAGTTGAGAGTTTCCTTACCAAACTTGATTGTCAAATCTTTGTAGGATTGGTTTTTCTCATAGAGAAAACCATTCAAATCTAAAATAATTAAATAATCCTCTTGGCCAACTACACATAAGTAATTTTTTCTCAATTGTCCAGAATTTGATATTAACCAATTCAAATAATCAAAATTTCAGTATGTTAAAACTTACTAATTGAGACTTCATCTTGGATTCCCTCGCACTCCCCCTCTACAGGTTCCTATGATGCTTGTTCAATATAGAAAACAACAATCAATTCAAAATAAAAATTTAAGTCGATGTAAAAAAATATGTTAAGCAACTCATTGTTATACAATATTGGATAGATGTAATTGTATATTAGCGACAAGTAGGCGTAAGCCATTAATGCTTGGACTATGTTTGGGTTGAAAGTCTATGATGGACTTAGCAACCGCTAATAACCACATGTACAGAAGTAAGTTTTTTTTTATTTTCTGCAAATAAATATTAACCAATAAACCAAAAATTTACTCATTTCAAAATAAATCTAATTAAAATATTCATGTTGATGACTGTTAGGGTAATACATATTACAAATAAACTACTTCACTATAGGTTCCTTCAATTATGAGGGTCTTATAAATTATTTTCTTTATAATTGTATATGAATATCATACCATTTTCCATCTGTGAGTTCGTGCTTGACGTGCCAAAAAACTCCTCATTTGGCATCAAATCTGAAAAAATTGAAGTTATTATTAAAAATATGTAAACAATAACAATAGAAAACATCTTATAGTGATAAATTTATAAAAAACGTATTTCCCACTCACCTTTTATAGATTCATTGGATGGATGGTCAGCAACATATGGGGCAACAAGTTGAATTGGTTGTGACATACTAAGATTGGCATCATCTCCTCTATTTGTATATGGAGAGGAAGAGATTGTGTCTTCATCTATTGTTTGGTTATCTATAAATATATTATATGTATCAGTTAAAATGCATTAAACTAATAGAATTGTTTAAAGTGATCTTAATCAACATACCCTTTTTTCAAATGATAATAGGAATGTTGTAAAAACATTTCTTGATCATGTGATTCAACAATAAAAACCACAGATAGAACCAAGTTAACCAAAGCATGCACTGCAACACTACCTCTGTAAAGTACTATAATTAGATAATTATTGGAAGCAAGTCCAGAAAACATATGAGACTAAAACCCAAGATATCTCGTACAGAAAATGATGTGTCTTTTCTCATGTAGGAAAACTTCGCTTGCAGTCACAATTTTTTGTGGAAGTTGATCCATCCAATCCATGGCGATTTATGTTATATCCCCATCATCAACATCACAATTGTGAACATCAATTATTGTGTACGTAAGACACAAGCTCTTAAATTTTCCACTGCTGTCATAAAATCTGTAACAATCTTCAAAAACTTATTCCCCCTTGTACTTGACTTTTTGCATGTATTTTTTAATGCCTCTCTTAACATTTTTAAAGAAGCAACACATAAGAGCATAATAATTACATAATTTAGAAAATTAGATCTGAAAACTGTAATTAGGTATATTATTGCATCAGAAGTGAGTACACTACACAAATTATAGAAATCTATGATCACACATTTGACATTGAATGGATTAGTTGACAGAATAGAAGATATTGTTGACTGGAGCTAGAAGGGATATACACTTTAATAGGTAAAGTCTTTAGTGTCTTCCATCCTTGCTGGAATATTTTAATCCATTGCAATCACGTATTTTTCTATGATTACTTGAGCTACCACTGGGAGAACCTTTGTCACTTCAGCATCAAATTTTCTTTTTACCAATTTTTCACTTCCTCCAAAATCAACTTTTCTTTTTCCTTTAGTTTCTTCTCCTAAGAGTACACACAACTAGCGGTTGTGAGATTCATGCACACCATATTTTTCAACACTATTTTTTTCAGTGCATTATGCATATATACAATTACATGGATATTTAATTTTCATATACTTTATAAATTTTTCTCTCATCCTTCTCTCATATTTTACTCTTTGGAAATAAGTAAATAAAGTCTCCACTATGACACTTGCCTCAATAAAGCAAGTTCGCCATACTTTCCTTGCTTACAGTTTATCAAGTAGAATCTATATCTCCTCACTAGTCATTCCTCTTACAGGCCTAAAGTAATTCTCCATGAACATTGCTAATGAATTTGGTTGAAAGTTAGGTTGGTTATCCTTAAGTGGAGAACAAGCCAGCCCACCAGATTTAAATAACTCAATGGTTCTATCAATTTTATCCATATGTCCTCAGGTAAATATAGAAATGTCATTTTTTCATGAAGGGTCTCTGTCTTATAAAATTTGAAAATAGCAAGATGTTTCATCTTGAAACATTGCATTGAAAGATGAAATAGTATATTTATTTTTATATATTACAAACTTAAATGTTAAGAACAAATGTGCTAAAATTAAGTTTCATTGCCTTTAGATTGTTTGAATTTGAGTTTCCTGCTCTGGGCCTCTGAGGAAATCCTAGGGATATCCAAATCATTCGATCCTTACATAGTACATCAATAAAATTAGTATCAATCCAATTTTTGTTTACATCATTTTGTTGCTGGAAAATTTTAACAATAACTTTGCAAAGAGCGTGTGAAGACATAATACAAGCATTTCTAAACTGCATCTTAGTATGTAATGACTTGTATTTTATTTCATCCAATTTTTTTTGGGCACAAATGTTATGTTGGCCATCAAGAATGTAGAACTACACTTCATCCCTTTTCGGGTCATCTAGATCCTCAAGTTGCACAAGTTCCTTTGTAGAAGGTAAATAGGGAAGAAGAATTGCATCCCTTAATGTAGGAATAAAATTAATCAACATTGAATAGACAATAAAGTTAACATTCTCATCATGCACAATATTTAATTTATATTTTGGAGGTGTCAAACAACACCTAGAAACTTTAATTGGAAAAGCATCAACATTGAACAAAAAAAAATTAATTTTTCAACATTCAAAATTATTGTTTGCTCAAATATACTGATCAATTTCTTTAACAACAAAGACAATTTGTTATTCTTTTTAAGACCTTGTAACTTTGAATTAGACGGCTCTATCTCTAATTTAGAAAAATAATATCTCCTCAGTGTTGTAAATAGCTTTGCATGTTTCGGTGGAGAAAGTAATTTTTTTCTATTCAAATAATGAAAAATAGAAAAGGTATCCTCGGTTCTATACAATTTTTTGAATACCAAATTCATGTTATTAAGAAATTCAAGGGAATTTCCAAATCCTATTTTTTCTGATTGCATGAAATTCCCCAAATTCTAACCATATTTAAGACAAGATCATGCCTTATTTTCTTTAGAAGCCTTCATTTCCAATTTCTTAAACAATGAAATTTCCAACTCCATGTCAAGAATAAGGCACTTATTTAGTAAGATGTTAATGCTTTCAACCTGAATATGCAATGTTTTCTCATCAACAACTTTTGAATTTAGTACCATATCGAATTCTTTGACAACATGCTCATCAACAAAAAATAACCACAGATCACCGTGGTAATTTTCTGGGGAATACATTTCTACAAACCAGTCATTGTATCTCTTTTTAAAATCTTCTACTCCTTCAATCAAATGAATTTTCATGAACGAAGTACACCAATGGAAGACATATTACCCGACAAAAGGAATTAACCAAATTAATATTTTGTAAGTAATTGGAAAGGACAAATATTATTTCTCATCAGTGTAATAGAAATGAGATGTCGTATCTTAATGTCATTATTTGCATATAGTATAAGTAAATAGGAATAAATATGTATAGCATAGTGGTCACCAGGCATACTTCAACCCTCCTGTAGTTATTAAAAACAAGAAAGAATTAATAATTTTTTTTGTTATACATTATACTGATTTTATAAAAACTTTGTCACTATTAAATTTGGTTTGTTTCAAGTAGTGAAGTTTTTGCTAGAAGTGAAGACTAGCATCCACTAGCATCTATATATTCCCATCACTGTAAAAACATGTTTGAGTTATACTACATAATTTTGGAAACCTAGAATCCAACATGGGTGATAAGGGTTGAGAATTGATTATTTAATAATAATAAAAATTTCATGTTGTGATGTGTTTGATTGTTGTAATAAGATATATTGTGTATATCACATAATTGAAATCAACTAGTATAAAGGAAAATGTCTAGCAACCACTAGGTTTAATTAGTAATCAAAAGTTATGGTTTCCTGATATCGAGCCTTAATAGTTTATTATTTTAAATTTAGTGATCGAATAACAAAAAAATCATGGAAAACCCTAGTGTTTGCAAGGATCCTTACAATGGTTAACCTATCTAATGGGCGCTAGGCTTAAGATTACATGTTTCACTATGTGTATTATATTCTTTTGAATCTACGTTTTGAATCATGTATATTCAGAAAAACTCATAGATATTTTTCTTGTCTTGGAGTATTTATTGTTTTATCTTATCTTGGAACATCAAAGAAATGTAGTTAGCATCCTCCCTAGCAGTCGTTAGTCTTGTAAAATTTAAATACAATAATGGAACATAGTTAGTTATTAGTGAATTCGTTACTACTTGTCTTGTATAAAAGATAACAAATATCCTAGCGGCCACCAACATCAAGATATTATGTTAGGCTAGGAATAACATGTAATAGACTTCAAATATTCTTGTGTTAATTACATGTATTTAGAAAAATGGTAAATATTTTTTAATTACGTGTATCTAGGAAAGTGGTAAATATATTTCTTTTCTTTGAATATTAGTTGTTTTCTCTTGTGTTGGAACGTTAAAGAAATGAAAATTCTTTGTGACCGCTAAAGTATCAATGAAAATTTGTAGCAACTGCTAAGTATTTAATCAATGAAAAATTCATTGTCTACATTATTGGAAAATATAAGTGTTGGAGCATAATAATAGAAGTACATATTTTAAACCAGAAGACGTATCTTGTTCATCTTGGCCTTGCATATTTTAAGAAATTACCCATTAAACATAATAGTCTGTAACAATTTAGTAAACATCGAGGGCGAAGATGTACATGAACCTTTCTCACTAAAAAAGGATAAGAAGCTGTGAAGATAAACTCTTGTTTTATGTTTACCAACTATTCATCAATGAGAAGGCTAGTGGCTGCTAGCCTCTACAAATCAGGGAATTCATTTTAACGATGCAAAATTTTTTAAAAATAGTTTTGTTGTCATTTTTTGTAATTATTTTATACTAGATGGACTATCCCTAGCAGAGCCAAGTCCTTGAATAAAAACCTTCGATAAGGCTGATGACTTATGTAGTTCTCATTTGATATTTTGTGGATAAAATGTAATCCATATATTTTCATATAAACAAAAATTCTTTGCAACTGGTAAGTGCTGATAGTTAATGAAAGGTAAGCGCCATTAGTTAAGGTTGGTAATAAAGATAGACACAAATTTAGGAAAGTTTATATCATATTAGAAGAAATGATCCATTTATCATGAATCCTAATGTAAGAGGTTGCTAGAGCCACTTAACAATCATATTTTTTTATAAAAAACACCCTTTAATAGATCATGATTTTTTTAATATGACAAGTTTCTTTTACAAAATTAAATTATGTGGAGAACATATTTTTATGGGATTAAAAATAAGTACTTTTGAGTAAAAAGGAATTTAAGGAAACCCATTACTTGAGGATAAAATCACCTTTTATGGGTTGTCTATGTGGCAACATTTCATTGGATAATTTATTGATGAGACTTGATTTGACTTACTTTATTGGCTAGTTTTTATTTAATTTTTAAATTGAATTCAAGAAAATAATGGTAGTTTATTTTACATACCCACTCATGGTCATTGACCCATGTACGGTCATTGGCTCGTTTCCCCTAACACAAGTAGATCATAGTAGAAGAAGTATCCTTGAAGCTAGTATGGCGTGGTACCCACAAAAAAATAATGGGTGACTAATGATTATAAATTTACTAAAATATTAAATGTATACATCAATAAGTTTAAGTGCTGGAACCTTATTTGTCCTTGGATAATGACTCGAATAGTAATGAATTAATTATTGGAGGAAAATCCCATATTAAAATGCCATCATCAAAACGCAGACCTTGTAAGGGAAGATCAATCTTGTGTGATTAAAATTCCCTTTACGTGCTCTCATTAACTCCATATTGGACCTTAAATATTATCTATTAAGATAGCTACTAAATAGGAAGATTTTGTGATAAGATTTGCAATAAATATCTTGATCGGCCTGACTCATCATAATTTCCAATAAATGTTGATATTAAAGCCATTGGCAAGCTTGTATTAATTTCAAGCATGCAATGACATATTCACTCCATATATTTATCTTATCGCTCCCCCTTATTTTCACACCTTTCAGGTTTCTTTCATGAGATTTCATTTATTCTGTCATGGACGAACCAATGTTTTCTTTTATGTAATTTTCCACGGCTGTGAGTGAAATGTGATTTTATACCAAAATTTTGCGTTGCCATTTGAAATCATTTTTTGGATTGAATCAAAGAAAGACCTGGTTGCAATTGAAGGAGTTCTTAGAGATAATTATCTTTCTTTAGAGGGACGTCTAAGGGTAAATGTTGAAGTTTATTTGACGTTCATTTGTCATCTTCTTATCATACACCCGAAAAAGGATTGGGATTTGGAGATGGGACGTCACTAGATCAAGCCAACATATATGGTTGGCATGGAATTGGAAATGGAAAAAATCTTGAGTATTGTTAGTGTAAATCTACAACACCCCTTAAATGGCCTTCAGATTTGCAGTCCAGAATTGGGTCATTTAGCGTGATTGCACAACATTGAGTTTTCTCCAAGGTATGGGAACTTGCAAGGTGAGAAAAATCTCCAAAGAAAGTTGGTTCTTACCCCTCTGTTTATGTGTATGCATGAATTTTTGCAGAGGTTCAATGCTAAATCCTACTCTAGATTCCAAGGAGACAGAGTTAAAAGATGCAAAAGGAAACAAAACTAAGTAAAAATGGTGATACACCAAAGGAGTGATGAACTTTTGTCTTGCAAAATAAACACAAATAATAGAGATGTAACACCAAATCATGCATAGATTGCCAGAATATAATGAAATATCAGAAGACAATTATAAATGCATGAGAGGACTAGAGGATCATTCAAAAAACATGCATTACCATTACCAAGTTTAATACAATGCATTACAATGGTAGAGAGGTAAAAAATGTGCCATAATCTCCATGGAAGGTATGAAACTCCTCAAATTCATATGCTAAGGGGAAGAGGAGAGTGTGCAAGAACAAAAATGTCTAACCCTTTACAAATGAGCCAAAACTGGCTTTTAATGATGAAGTAGAACGAAGGAAAGACAAAAACGTGGGAAAATTGATTTGAGATCTCCAACCACCAAAAATATCCATTAAGATAGCAAGGGAACCCTCAAAAATTAAATTTTCGATGCATTTGGCCATGCCGGAGAAGAAACAAGCACCATACCTCATCAATTTTGGTGGTTGGGGGTCAGTTCTACATTTTTTCCCATGCCAGGGACATTTCTTCAATTTTATCCCACAAATCTCCACCAAAAATAAAAATTGAATAGTGCATCATGTTGATAATTTCAACAGATTTCCAATGATATAAAAAACATGAAAATTCGAGCTCTGGATCAAAATATATGGCCCTCTGAATATTTAGGACAAAAAAAATGAAATTAGGGAAAAATTAGGGTTCGCGGGCCGAAATTCAAACTTTTTATCTCTTTTTTTGAATTGGAAAAAATTCACAAAAAATCTCTACCGGCTCAACCTTCACTTCCACATGGTGCCCTCTGGTTGATCCACAAGTTTAAATGATCCTTATGCCCCTTTTGTGAAATTGGAAAAAATTCCAAAAATACTTTGTGCCTCCGCCACTCCGGGACACGTGGTACCATCTGGTTGCTTGACAAGGATGCACTCCATTTTTTACCTTTGCACCATTAACCACTTTAGAGAAAATTCCAAAGTCCTTCCACCACTTCAACTCCCACCGCTGATAGAACACATGGCATTTTCTCATTGCTTGACGGGGATGCGCTTGTATTTTTCCCTTTGACGCACTTTGACCAAATGCCAAAAAAACTCAAAGTCCTTCCACCCCTACCACTCTGACCTCACACATGGTGCTATCTCATTTCCTTATGGGATTTTGGGCCAAAATTTTCCCTTTGACCATTTGACCCCAAAAGGCTAAGCGCTAATTTTTTTCCCGTGGGTCCGCCTTGGGAAAATTTCCCCTCCAAACTCCCCCGAGCCATAACTTGCAAAATACAAGGAGTTAAGAGGAATTATTTACCTTTCTGGAAAGGGGAGAAAATTCTCTATCTGAAGGAAGGAAAGAATGAAGACAAGTTAGCCAAAATAAGTAGGGGGGCTTATTTTGGATAACATTTTTGGCGACTCAGAGGGGTAATTTGCTTGTTGGATGAAGTGTCCAGCTGCCTGAAGCTATCCATTAGGCAATGGAGTCATCAACTTAACTATTTGTTACTCTCAATTCATTAGAAAATATCTAAGATGAAGATTGTGAGAGTATAAAATTACTTTGACCTGGAACATGATCTGCAAAAGATGCATCCTGGGGGAAAAAAAACTTTTGCTAAAGCACTTAGGGAAATGTAAATATAATATACAACAAAAAAATGTGCATAGGCACTTGAAGGAATGAAAAATCTAAGCTAATATGTAAAAGGTGAGAAGTTTCCCTTCTAGTAGCAATGCTTTAGATGGATTCCATTAACTGGAATCTGCAGTTCCTCACCATCCAATGTAGACAATTAGAAGGCATTGTTGTTTTTGCATTTTGTGACTATGTAGGGGCCACTCCAAATGGCATAAAATTTTGAATGTCTTCCTGGATTTATTCGGTCTGCATCCTAATTCAACACTAAATCTCCAACTTGGAAAGTTCTAGCCTTAGCTTTCCTATCAAAGCTTCTCTTGATCAAAGCTTGGTCCTTCTCCATTATTTGGGATGCATGCTCTCTGATTTCTTAGAGTTCCATCAATTCTACATATCTAACCTCCATGGGCTCAAACTCAAACAATTCCAATTGCTTCATGATTTCCAATGTTGGCAACTCAAGTGACATAGGCAAGACTACCTCTTTCCCATAAACAAATCTGAATGGAGAGTTACCTGTGGATCTCTTGGGAGTTATCCTATCAGCCCATAGAGCTGATTTGAGCCTAGTGAGCCAATTCCTTTGATTTTCATCAAGAGTCCTCTTGATGATACTTAATAGATTCTTGTTTGTGGACTCAACTTGGCCATTACCTTGAGGGTAATAATTTGATGAAGTGCTCAAATAGATCCCATTTCTAACAACCCATTCAGTTACCTTTGATCCTATGAATGCCAATGCATTATCTAATATTATAGTGGAAGGTATACCAAATATGGTTGATATCCCCTCATAGAAGTATAAAATGCTGGATTCATTTGCCTGTTTGAGTGCCACCACCTCAGTCCATTTAGTGAAGTAGTCTGTTGTTGTCAGAATCCATTTGTGCCCTTGGATTGAGTTTGGATCAATGAATCCAATGAAGTCCAAACCCCATTGCATGAATGGCTAGTTAACTAAGATTGGGTGCAATGGAATTGCTTCTAACCTCTCTTTTCCTGTGAAGAATGCACAATTCTTGCACATCTTGGTCCATGCATAACAATCACTAAACACTTTGGGCCAATAATAACCAGCCTTCATGATCTTGAGAGCTATCACTCTTGGAGAAAAATTACCCCCAGCTGATCCACCATAGAACTTTTCTAACATTTTGTCAATCTGATTTGTCTCAATTCATCTCAGCAACACTCCATTGATATCATTTTTGAACAAGACACCATCAACAAGTGCATACACAATAGCCTGCAATATGAAGTGTCTTCTCTTGACTTTGTTCATCTCTGGAGGGCATAGGCCTTTTTGTAAGAAGTGCATTATATCTTGGGTGTAGCAAGGAGTGAGCTCAAGAACATTTTCTTCTTGAACATCTCTTTGTTCTTGGCTGTCTTGTAGCACCAAAACAACATTCTTCTCTTTCTCACATAATCCCTTTCCTCAGACCAGCTTGGTGACTTTGATCTCAATGTCATACTCCATAACATGAGTAATCCACTTTGCACATTTTTCATTTAGATATTTGTTAAGGAGGAAGTCTTTAACTCCCACATGAGACACCAGTAGTTGAACCTTGTTGTTTGAAACTAGATGCTTAAATTTCTTCAAGCTCCCAATCACTACAATAACATGCTTCTCAATGAAGGAATACCTTACTTCATAGTCCTCCAAGCTTTGGCTAAAGAAGGCAATTGGCTGCTCTACATTTTCTTCATTTTGCTGTACTAAAATTGTAGAAATTGTATCACCACCACCAAATGCATAAAGGATGAAATCTTTGGAGAAATCTGGGTTAACGAGAGTTGGAGCTTGTGAGATAGCTTCTTTGATTTCCTAAAAACCTACCTTTCCTTCAGCTATCCATTTGAATACCACACTTTTCTTCAACATCATAGTTATTGGCTTGACAAGGGTTACAAAGTTTGGAACAAACCTTCAAACAAAATTGATTCTTCCCAAGAAAATTTGAAGAGCCTTCTTATGCCTTAGAAATGGTAGTGCTCTTATTGCTTCAACCCTCTCTGGATCAATTACCAAACCTTCTTTGGAAACAATGTGGCCTAGGAGCTTGCCTTCATGAGCTAGAAAAATGCATTTTTTGGGATTCAAGGATACCCCAAATCTTCTACATCTTTGGAACACTTGTCTCAAATGAAAGAGATGGTCTGCTGCACTTTTAGAAAATATAGTAATATCATCCAGGTATATCAACACTATTTTGTTGATGAATCCCTTGAACGCCATATCCACTACCCTTTGGAAAGTAGCTCCGGCATTAGACAACCCAAATGGCATTTTTATATATGCATAGGTTCCCCATTTGGTGGTGAAGGTTATTTTGAACTAATCCTCTTCCTTTACCATGATCTAATTATACCCTGAATAACCATCTAGCAATGAAAACCTCTTAAAGCCAGCAACAACTTACAAAATTTGTTCCATAGAAGGAAGTGGGTAGTGATCCTTGAGGGATGCTCTGTTTAAATCTCTAAAGTCTACACACATCCTAATTTCTCCACTCTTCTTTCTAACTGAAACCAATTTTGTAACCCAACTTGAATGCTTGATGGGGAATATGATACTTGCCTCTATTAACTTATTCAATTCCTTCTTCATGAGAGGCTCAATGTGTGGATTGACCAGTCTCTATTTTTTCCTGATGGGCTTAGCACTTGGATCTAGTTCAATTGTGTGTTGAGATAACTTGGGATTGAAACCCCTCAATTCTTCATAGCTCCAAGAAAATACATCTGGGAACTCTTGGAAAAGTTTCATGAACTCATACCTTTCTTTCTCGGTTGCCACTTTACCAAAACATCTTGCAAAACAGTGACATTGGGGCATGCATGCAAAGTAAGGTTCAAATCTTTAATTACTCCAGTTATTGCTACTTCTGTCCCATCTAATTACACCACTCCCTTACATATGGCTTCATATTGAAGGCCTAGTTGATCAGCTATTTTCTTGGGCATCATGGAAATACTTGCCCCAGAATCAATCATGTAATTATGTACTAGTTTATCCCCAATGATCAATGAAACATAGAATAAAGGGGGCTTCAAAATTTTACCTTGCTGTCCTCCAAGATTTCCCTCAGGCTAAGTAGCATTTGTGAGTACCTTCTCTTGCATATGAGCTTGTTGATTTGAGGTTGACCAATTGTTCATGGCATCTTGTAGTAGATCCCTTAGGCCTGTGATGGATAGTGACTCCCACATAAATATGTTCACATTGGTCTTCTTCATTTGTTCAATGATGTTAAATGGGGATGAACCATCTCTTTTCTTCCCTTTATTCTGCACATTATTTTCTTGTATGTGGGCTATAACAGCTGGTATTTGAGCTGGTCTAGAAGGTGGCTTGGGCTGTCCTTGCACATTTAAAACTGTAATTTTATTTCCAAAACCTTATGGAGTGATGGAAGGTTATGAATCACTTGGATTTAATGACTGCCCTTCACCAATATTCCTCTTCTTTGACCGTGTGTTAGCTGCTACACTCTGAGAAGGTGTTTTATTTATACCAAAAAAATCTTCAGCCTACCAATTCACAAGTGTAGTCTCATTTGGAATTGTATCTTGTTGAGATTTCCCTTGTTTTTGGTTTTTTTCTCGACTCGCTTCACTCTCTACACCAATTGTTGTCACCATAAAATCTTGGTTCAAAGCACCATTGAAGCACATAGATTGGTTGTGAGGTTCATTGCATGGGAAACACCAATCATACTCTTGAGCTATATTATTTTTCACTGGCATTAAGGCTTTAGAGGTAGATGCATCATTGGGGTTATAGTTCTGAAATGGTCTATTGGTAGGAGGCCTTACTTGATTTTGATTTACAGCTGGGTTGGGTGGCCTACTAGGCTGATATGGTTGTCTATTAGGCTGAGTTTGAGGCTAATAAGAAGGCCTAAAACTTTGAGCTTGTTGCCTCTTAAGCGTAAGCATCTCTTTGCCCAAATTTTGCAATTGTTTCATAATTTCTTGAAGCTCATTTGAGGCACTAGAGGATGAAGTAGAAGTTTCATTTGAACTCTGATTTCTAGGAGTGGGAAAAGGAGATAAAGTAGGTGCTTAAATAGTACTTGAGATTTCTAACTCTGGACATATAGGAGGCCTAGGTGTAAGTTTACTAGCTTGGATTAAACAATTCTCATCCCTAATGGTGATTTTGTAAGTTGCAGGTATAGTTGCACCTCCCATGGATTGGATCAACATAGAAATGTCAGAATTTAAAGCCTTAAGAAAGTATAAGAAAGCACCTTGAGCTGTTGGCATCACTGCCAATGGGATTCTATCCCATGTTCTTTGAAATATGAAATTGAAGTCTGTTAGTTTCTCATTGAGAGCTCTCTTGATAGTTGTTAGTTGCTCAAATAGAGACAAGTTATCCCCTTTCTCTCCAAATTGGTTATGGAGGGCTGTGCACAACTGGTTCCAATTTTGGATAGAGCCTACCTTAAGGCTCCTAAACCATTATAAGGCTTTCCCTTTGAATGAAGATGCCAAAAATTTGACAGTAATTTACATCTCAACAATCTCATCAATTGCACAAACATTAGCAATGTCTTTGACATGATCATCAGGGGTGGTCTGATTTTCTCCAGTAAAGTATGGGATGTTCTTCAATGCTACAATTGGAACTGGGTTTTGTGCATTGAGAGCAAGTGGGATGCTACCAGTAAAGTTGACATAAGGATTGGGTTGTGCCATTTTGATTGGCCTAAGAACCCTTGTTGATTGGATGAAAGGTCTACCAGGTGGAGGAGTTGATAGAGTTTTATTTCGTGGAGATGGAGACCTTTGAATCCTTCTTCCTCTTTCTCTTCTTTCTGAGGATAATTGCAGATAGTTAAAAAACCCCTCTTCTCTAGTCCTTGACCTTGTTTGGATCCTTCTCATGAATCTTCAAGCTTGGACTACTAAAACTAGTTGATTCTATCCTTTTGGAGTGGCCAGATGTGCAAATCAGGGCTCTTTCAAGCAAGAAACTTATAACAATTACACATCAAATTTTTTGTAATAAAGATGAAGACCTCTAAGGTCCCACCAGGTGTGCCAAAAATGTTAGTGTAAATCTACAACACCCCCTAAATGGCATTTAGATATGTAGTCCATAATTGGGTCATTTAGTGTGATTACACAACATTGAGTTTTCTCCAAGGTATGGGAACTTACAAGGTGAAAAAACTCTCCAGAGAAAGCTGGTTCTTACCCCTCTATTTAGGTGTATGCATGAATTTTTACAGAGGTTCAATGCTAAATCATAATCTCCACAGAGACAAAGTTAAAAGATGCAAAAGGAAAAAAAAACTAAGTAAAAATGGTGATACACCAAAGGAGTGATGAACTTTTGTCTTGCAAAATAAACACATATCATAGAGATGTAACACCAAAGCATGCATAGATTGCCAGAATATAATGAAAGATCAGAAGACAATGATAAACACATGAGAGGATTGGAGGATCATTCACAAAACTTGCATTACCATTCCCAAGTTTAATACAATGGCAGAGAGGAAAAAAAGTGCCACAATCTCCATGGAAGGTCTGAAATTCCTTGAATTCAAATGATCATTCTGCCCCTTTTGCAAAATTGGAAGAAATTCCAAAAATACTCCATGCCTCTGCCACTCCGGGACACGTGGCACCATCTGGTTACTTGGCAGGGATGCACTCCATTTTTTACCTTTGTGCCGTCAACCACTTTCGAGAAAATTCCAAAGTCCTTCTACCACTCTGACTCCCACCACTGACAGGACACATGGCATTTTCTCATTGCTAGGTAGGGATGCGCTTGCATTTTTCCCTTTGATGCACTTTGACCAAATGCCGAAAAAACTTGAATTCCTTCTGGTCTCGCCGCTCTAACCTAACACGTGGCACCATCTCATTTCCTTGTGGGATTTTAGGCCAAAATTTTCCCTTTGACCCTTTGACCCAAAAAGGTTAAGTGCCAAATTTTTTCCCACGGGCCCGCCTTGGGAAAATTTCCCCTCCAAACTCCATTGAGCCATAACTTGCAAAATACAAGGAGTTAGGAGGACTTATTTACCTTTTTGGAAAGGAGAGAAAATTATATATTTGATGAATTAATACCCAAAAAAATGTGAGTGCCTAAAATGTGTAAAAATTTGATTGAGGCATAAGGAAGGAAAGAATGAAGACAAGTTAGCCAAAACAAGCAGGGGGGCTTATTTTGGATAACAAGTATGTCGTAGCCCTATCTTTCTGGTGCTCACTATAAATAGGAAGGTTTGGAGCATGTAGATATTTTTAGAGAGTTTTTCAAATGGTTTAATGTCCTAAGTCATTTCTTGTTTGAAGTGGACAAATGGGACAAGACACCAACGACGGGTGGTAGGTCGCTCCAGTTGCATTACCTGGATGTTATGTATTCTCTTATACAACAAGAACTGGCACATTGGGATCTTCTTCACTGGAAAGGTTGAATGGCATATGATTGGTTAAAGATTTAGGATGCTGCTGGAAAAGAGCATCTTTTTCAAGAATCACTAGCGGAAACTATTTTCATGCATGTTATGGTGGAGGGTACAGAGATTTCATCTGATTCAAATAAATAAATGGTTATAAAATCCATTAGGCTATATATTTGTTTTGGTTGTTATATATCATTACCAGTTCTATTATTATCGATTCATATTGTATGGCTTACTAGCTTGGGGTTTTTTGTATTCCCAACCACTTCTTTTCTTGGCATTGGCCCTTGCGTCTTTTCACCAAAGTATTGTTGGGTTGTTTTGGTTTTTATACCGATCCTCTCATTATATCTGTAATGTAAAGGGAAAGGGAACCTTAAACCCTCCTTTAATTATAAAATACAAGAAATCATTAGTAGAAGTTTATGTTATGCATTGCACTAAGCAATTTAAAAAATTACTCGCTAATAAATTTGGTTTGTTTCAAGTTGTCAATTTTTTGGTAGAAGTGAATACTAGCGACCACTAGCATCTATATATTTTAGGATATATTTATGTCAATGTAAAAAAATAATCTTTATATATTTAGGTTAGAGGGGCCTTAATACAATACAATAATTATCCTAGTAGACGTTAATCTCAAGACTGTGTTATGTTACACCAATGCCACAAAATAATCTTTGACCTTAGCAGATGTTATCCTTCGAATATCATGTGGAATACTTTGAATAACATATTTAACTCAATGGCTGCTAGGCCGAAAATTTATTTTTGGAATATGTGTAATCACAAAATTTGTTAAAATTTCTTATGTTACATGAAGGGAGTATAATAAGCTTCAATCTTAGGGGGTACTTGGAATGTGGAAAATTGTTAATATTTGTCCTATCTTTGAATATATTTTTTAGAAAATTTAACACTTTTGACAAGATCTTAGAACCTAGGGATTGATGGGATCCAACCTAATTACAAACGTGAAAGATAATCAATAAACCACATGACCCAGAAAAATAAATCTAAAAAAACTAACTAGGCTATGAGCTGAGAAAACCCAACATCGACAACAAACAAAAAACCCAATCACTAAAAACCAGGGACATGAACCATAAATTACACCTGAGAAGCCAAGTTGTTTGGCTATGGAGACATCCTCCTACCCATTGAGACATCGGCATGAGAAGTGCGCAACAAGAAGTTATATGTAAATCCAAATTTCCTTCGCAAACTAACCACACCAGTAGAGTACGGGAAAATGGGAGCTGAAAGCCTAGGAAAATATAACTTCTCTAACCAGATGCCTTCACCAAGCCCCTCAGAACAAACAACATGAACATCCAAAGCAAACAATATTAAAACTACGTTCCTAGAAGACAGCTCGACTATCACTTTTGTCTCTTCCCCCATGGTCAGCCCCTCATGAATAATGTCAAGAAGTGGTTGAAACCTCCCAAAATCATCCAACACCTAAAAAAAAAGAAGTTTAGACACAAACCAAGATGCGACTTCCAAATTAACTCGAGCTCTGACTAACTCACCCAAATATTCCTCCCCCAGAATTCTCATAATTTCCTCGTAGACATAACTCAACACCACCCTAAAGATAATCCTAATACGAGCCTGAGAAATTCTCCCAAAAAATTCCATCTCATGCTTCACACCTTGTAAGAAAAGGAAAGGCAATAGAGGGCACTCCATACTCATCTATCAGAATTCCACACCACAACTAGCCACCACAAGCAAACAAAATAAACTAGGACACCGAAAATTAATAACACTTTGCTCCCCCTTCCCGAGATATGATATTTCAGAAATCTTCCCATGTGCTAGCTCACCCTGATTTCATCAAGACATATCTCTTAATGATTCCTTGGTTAGCCAAGAAATCAGTGACACAATTTGGTTATCTATATTATGGTTTAAAACCCTCTTAGGTTTTTTTCTCAACCAATGAAAAATGTTGGTGATATAATAATCCAACTTCTACGACAAATATTTTCCCTTTTGAACATAATTTATTACCACATGGGAATCACCTTCAATTTCTAAAGCTTCAAAGCCAATGCTGATTGCCAGTTTGAGACTTTCCAAAAAATCTTGAGCCTCTACCTCATTACACATGTCATCCTTTAAAGGAAAGGACCTAACTATTACTAAAATTCCATTTGCATCTCTAATTAAACACCACACTCTTGATAGGTCTGATTTTATTTTCGAGGCTCTGTCAAAGTTAAGTTCTCAAAAAGTGGGAGGGGGTGGAAAATTTTAGATGGTAAATGCTTTTATTATACCATAACTATGAACTAGAGTGGTGAAGTAGCACTTTATATAAGTGGGACATGGGGGTGGGCTTGGGTCCTTAATGTCCATTGAGCGATCCACATTCGAAGCACCCCACTATGTTCCACTTGGTCCATATGGAGAAGTTTGACCCCTACTTCAAGGTGTCCCCATGGGGACTTATTAAAAGCATCTAATGAATTCAATGGGAATGGAACTTGGGTTGATGATTAGATACTACTGGTAAATTTTGGATGGAAAACACTTTTATTATACCAGAGCTATGAACTGGAGTGGTGGAGGAGATATTTCTCTAAGTGAGACATGTAGGTGGGCTTGGGTCCTTAATGTCCACCGAGTGATCCACATTCAAAGTGCCCCGCTATGTTCCACTTGGTTGATATGGAGAAGTTTGACCCCTACCTCAAGATGTCCCCATGGCCACTTATTGAAAGAATCCAATGAAATCAATAGGAATAGAACTTAGGTTGATTATTACAAACTACTTGTAACTCACCAATAGCCCAAGAACTTGAGTTCATCCTGTCTTTGAATATTTGTTGTCTAGTCATGTATTTGAATATTCGTCAAGTCATTACTAATTTTCCTATATGCAAGAAAATTATCCTAGTGGTCATTGACCTCAAGCCTCTCTGATGTTGCAACAATATTAATTTAAATAACATATTGAACCCAACATACACCAGGCTTAAAATTGAACACAACTGCCACTAGGCTTAAATTTTTGTTTGGAATTAATTCTATAGACTTTGAATATAATATTGAGCTTAGCTTCTGTTAGGCTTAAATTTTCATTTGGAATCACGAGTATTCAGGAAATATTTGTAGTGACCAATCACCCTAGTGATGGTAAGTCTTCAAAAATAGTCTTTTGAATTGAAATAGAATTGTGTGGAGCATTCGAAGCATCCTAACATGTTCCGCTTGGTCTATATGGAGAATTTCAACCCCTACCTCAAGGTGTTCCCATGGCCACTTTTTGAAAGCATCCAATGAAATCAATGGAATTGGAACTTGGGTTGATGATTACAAACTACTTGTAAATTTTGGATGGTGCAATGATTTTATTATACCAGAGCTATGAACTGGAGTGGTGGAGAAGCACTTTCTCTAAGTGAGATATGGAGGTGGGATTGGGTCCTTAATGTCCACTGATCGATCCGTATTTGAAGCACTTTGCTATGTTCTGCTTGGTATATATGGATAAGTTCAACCCCTACCTCAAGGTGTCCCCATGGCCATTTATTGAAAGCATCGAATGAAATCAATGGGAATGGAACTTGGTTTGATGATTACAAAATATTTGTAACTCACCAATAGCCCAAGAACTTGAGTTCATCCTGTCTTTGAATATTTGTTGTCTAGTCATGTATTTGAATATCTGTCAAGTCATTAATAATCATCCTAAACATAAGACAACAACTATCCTAGTGGTCACTAACGTCAAGCCTCTATGATGTTGTAACAACGTTGATTCAAATAAAATATTGAACCCAATGGCCACTAGGCTTAAATTTTTAGTTGGAATCAAGAGTATTTAGGAAAGAAATGTAGTGAGAAACCACCGTAGCAGTCATCACTCGTTAAAAATAGTTTATTAAAATTGAAACATAATTATGGGGAGCATTTGAAGCTCACCGCTATGTTCCTCTTGGTCCATATGGAGAAGTTCAACCCCTACCTCTAGGTGTCCCCATGGGCACTTATTGAAAGCATCTAATGAACTCAATGCGAATGAAACTTGGGTTGATGATTACAAACCACTTGTAAATTTTGGATGGTAAACAATTTTACTATACTAGAGCTATGAAATGGAGTGGTGGAGGAGTACTTTCTCTAAGTGGGAAATTAAATTGGGCTTGGCTCCTTAATGTCCTCTAAGCGATCCACACTCGAAGGTCCCCACTATGTTCCACTTAGTCCATATGGAGAAGTTTGATCCCTACTTCAAGGTGTCCCCATGGCCACTTATTGAAAGCATCCAATGAACTCAATGGGAATGGAACTTGGGTTGATGATTACAAACTACTCGTAACTCACCAATAGCCCAAGAACTTGAGTTCATCCTATCTTAAAATATTTTTTGTGTAGTCATGTATTTGAATATCCATCAAGTCATTACTAATTATACTGTATGCAAGAAAAAAAAAATCCTAGCGGCCACTAACCTCAAGCGTCTGTGATGTTGCAACAACACTGATTCAAATAACATATTGAACCCAATGGCCACTAGGCTTAAATTTTCATTTGGAATTCATGCAATAGAATTTGAATATACTATTGAGCTCAATGGTTGCTAGGATTAAAATTTTTTTTGGAATCACAAGTATTTCGGAAAGAAATTTAGTAAGAAACCACCCTAGTGGTCATCAGTCATTAAAAATAGTGTTTTAAAATTAAAATATAATTGCAGGGAGCATTCAAAGTTCCCCACTATGTTCCACTTGGTCCATATGGAGAATTTTAACCCCTACCTCAATGTGTCCCAACGACCACTTATTGAAAGAATCTAATGAACTCAATGGGAACGAAACTTGAGTTGATGATTACAAACTACTTGTAAATTTTAGATGGTAAACACTTTTACTATACCAGAGCTATGAACTAGAGTGGTGGAGGACCACTTTCTCTAAGCGGGACATAGAGGTGGGCTTGGGTCATTAATGTCTGTCGAGTGATCTGTACTTGAAGTGCTCCGCTATGTTCCACTTGGTTCATATGGAGAAGTTTGACCCCTACCTCAAGGTGTATTTCTACATGGAAAAACAAATATAAAAAACTATGTATATCAACGTAGAAATCAAGTGAGAATCAAATATTGATGAATTATTCACATTTGTTTCTTTCATATTAAAAAAACATTAAAGGAATTCAAAATGATTACGTAAACTATACAAAAGAAAACCATTATGATTTATAAAAAAAGAATATGTGACTTGTGTTCTTCTGCTAGAGATAGATGTCAGCACGTATGGGAAAAAATAAATGGATGAAGAAGAAAGAAAAATCAACAGAAATAAAACCAGAGAGATAGATAGAAGGGCTAAAAAGGGAACCCGTTTAGTAAACATGAATACTTGAGCTACGAATGAACATAAAAAATGGGTTTTCAGAAGGAATAAATATTTTAAATGTGATTACAAAATATTTGGTCATGGGCAAAAAAAATGTGGTTTTAGATAGAGCAACGCATTTTGACAAGAAGATGGAACGGAATTGCAAAGGCGCTAAAGGGAAAGGTGGGGATAGAATATGATGTAAAACACAAGAAATAGGTGAATAAAGAGCTACTACAAGTGTCTTCCATTAACGAAAATACACATACAATAACATATATACTTTTGATAAATACTTGTTTTAGTTGTATCTAATATTTTGACGTAATTAATAATGTCTGTTAAAGCTCCATATTCTCTCTAAAACACGGTATCAACGAGATTATATCTACAACCTGTTTTTCTTGTATCTTTTGATTCCTTCCTTTGTGGGCCTCCTGATCCACACTCGTACCCATGATATATCCACTATCATTGTTTTCTATCTTTTTTTGCACCGCCAAATGTAATTACGATCACTCCCTTAGCTTACCATTCAAAAAAACCTCCAGGAATTGAGAAATCAGACCAATAAATTAGTGTTTGTGTGTGTTGTATTCTGATTTCAAGATCTCCTTTTCTACACTTACAAAATAAAAAAGAAAGCCTAAAATATATTTCTCTGGTTTCTTTAGTTTTTTCCAAATGCATTAAATGAAAGAAATTTTGAAAACTAAAAAAAAAGTGGGAATAGGAAATTTCAAATTTTGAATTTCCCCTTCTTAAAGAGAAAGTGCGGGATTTAAATAGTTCAAATATTGGCGTTTAATGTGGGGATTTCACATATCATACTTTTAATTAACCTTTCATTAATACTTTCATTTAATTCGGGGCATATGATGGCATATAGGGAAATCAAATTGATTAATTTTACATACTTTAGAAATAAGTAGGACAATGACAAAAGTTTCTTTGTGATCACTTGGGAAAACCAAAAATATTAATTTAAGCATAATTTAAAAAAATTTAGAAAATAGAAGTGAGCATTAGGAAATAAAAAAATTAAATTTTAATAGAATGATATACACTTCGTTAATTATAATTTTTTATCGAGTGCGATTTTGATAATTTTAAAATATAATGCATGTTAATTCCAGGGATAGCGTGGGATTCAGGGAATTAAATTTTATTAATACTACCTACTTTAGAAACAAGTGGGACATCGACAAAATTTTATTTGTGGACTCACGAAAAAACAACAATTGTTAATTTCAACATAATAAAAAACCATTTAGAAAACATAAGTGAACATTAGGAAACAAAAAATCTAAATTTTAAGAGAGCGATATAAGCCTCATTAATTATTAATTTTTATCTAGTGTGAATTCGTTATTTTATAAATATAATGTGAGTTAATTCGGGGGATAGCGTGGGATTCAGGGAAATCAAATTTATTAATAGTACATACTTTAGAAACAAGTGGGACATTGACAAAAGTTTCTTTATAGACTTGCGGAAAAATGAAAATTGTTAATTTTGGAATAATAAAAAACCATTTAGAAGACAAAAGTGAACATTAGGAAACAATGGGTAAAGCGAATCTTTCACTAGTTGGTAAGTTTCTTGGCCCTAGACTTAATATTGATGATATTAGGAAATGGGCTCTTAGAAAGTGGCAACCAAAGGGTGATCTGATTATTACTATCATGTCACAAGGTTTCTTCTTGGCTAAATTTAATTAGCAAATTGATTTGGTATCGTTGCTTTTGGGAGGGCCCTGGTGCATGGCTAATATGCGCCATTTTTTAAAAAGATGGTATCCAGGTTTTGATCCCAATACTGAGAATATACATACTATTCTTGTTTGGTGTAGACTTCTAGGACTACCCCTTCAATACTGGGATGACAAGATCCTACCAAATGTTGCCAAATCTATTGGTTCTCTGATTGGGCTGGATGGACCAATGAGGAATAGATCCAGACTTTCCTTTGCAAGATTATGCATTTCTTCTAAAATGAATCAGGAACGCTCAGAAAATATCTTTTTACAGTCAAAATGTGGTTCATGGCATCAAAATATAGAATATGAAACCTTCCATTTGAGGTGTAGTAAATTCCATCAAATAGGTCACTTCACCAGAAATTTCCCAACCTTGGCTAATCACAAGGATGAAGGGTTACATTAGGAAAATTAGATGTATAAAAATGATATGTCAAATGATGGATCTAAAGAGGAACCTAAAGTTAGGAAAGAGAATGAGCTCAAGATCCCAACTGAAACAAGGTCAACTGGAAGGGATTACTCTAAACCTACCATATCTGAAATATAAAAAATGAAAAAAGGGTTCTGAACTTCAATCAAGAAACCTACGGTCTGTAGGAAACTTTGGCACCCTAAAACTCTAGCAGTAAAACCAATAGTACCAATCATAAAATAAGATTTGGTAATAGAGACACCTGTGAAGGTGATTTTTGAGGTTGATGAGATGATCGCTTAAGTAAGAGTTAATCTTCTATCCAAAGATTCAAAGGGCATTTTGAATAGGAAAGATAAGACTAGATTGCTGATTCGTGAAATTGAGAATAGACCAGAATCAGGGGCAGAAGAAACAAAGAGGGGTGAGAATGATCCCGTATACATCATGGAGGAATATTTAAATGATGAAAAAGAAAACATGGAGGCAAACCTACTAATGGAGGAAATATTCTCTTTGACAAAAAATATCTCACCTAAATATGGCAACCTCTTTCAAGTAATAAAGAAACAATTTCACAACATATAAGGGTCAAGAAAAGGGTGAGAATGAGGAAGGAGAAGTAACACCATTCAAGGAAACTTCTGATGATGAAACTGATTTGATTAATGGGTTTATTGAGGTTAAATAAAAAAAGAGTCAAGGGTTTTGAGGAGATCCCAGATATGCTTTATAATTTATAAAAAAGAAATAAATAACTGGGGTACTTCAACTTCCAGAACAGCTAGATCATCTACTAGAAGGATAGTAGATTTTGGAAGAAGCTCTAAAAATGGAATACCTTCAAAAAAGGGGCTTCGCAAAAAGAAAATAGAAAAATATATTGCAGATAGGACTTAGAGTCAACTGAGCCATCCAGAAAATTCATCCCCCATACTATTTAGATGAAGATAATCTCTTAGAACATAAGAGGGATGAATGGGAAATCTAAACAAAGAATACTTAAAGAGTGAAGAATCTCAAGCAGACTTAGCATTTTGATCTTACATGAAACTAAAATGAATTCTAATATCCTTGAAAATTGCAAAAATAATTTATGGGACAACTCATAAATTGCCACTGTTGATTCCCAGGGAGCTTCAAGTGGCTTATCTACTTTCTGGGATAAGAAGATATTGAATGGTACAGTAATCTCTGACACCAACCATCATCTTTCTATTCAATTTTATGTTATTGATAATAATTTCACTTGGATCCTTTCAAATATCTATGCTCCTAATTCTATAAATGGGAGAAGGAAGCTTTAGAATGATGTAAAGATCTTCAAAAATTAACAAAAAAATGACAACTGGCTAGTTATGAGTGACTTCAACTCCCCTTTAAATCCGGGGGAAAAACAAGGGGGTAATCTTGCTTTCTCCAATGGCATGGATGATTTTTCTTATTTTTTCTCTGATTCAAATATTATGGATGTGGAACTTCATGGTAATCAATTCACTTGGACAAAAAGAAGAGTGGGTAGTGAAATGATTCAGGTTAGACTTGATAGAGCTTTAATTTCTGCCAATTGGATTTTGCATCAAGACTTCCATCTTTCCTCTCTTCCAAGAATTGGGTCCGATCATAATCTGATTGTTTTAAATCTTTTCAATTGGGCTAAACCAACTCATAGCTCTTTTAAATTTGAAAAGATGTGGATGGAGCATGATGACATCTTGGATAGAATTAAAGAATGGTGGAATTGGGATGGTGAAGGAACTGTCATGTTTAGATTAATTCATAAATTAAAAAATGTTTAAAAGCAAGTGAGAATATGGAATAAAGATGTATTTGGAAATATATGTGTCAGGAAAAAGTAATTAAAGAAAAAACTTTAGGAACTGGAATCTCACATTACAGAAAAGGGAATGAATTTATAGGATCAATTAGAAGAAAAAATATTTTATATGAGCTGCAAACAATCTGTAGAAGGGAAGAAACTATATGGAGGCTTAAATCTAGGGAAATTTGGCTAAAAGAGGGAGACATAAACAAAACATTCTTTCATATGACCACCATGAAACATAGATCTTGCAATAGGATACCAAAAGTTTCAAAAGGAAATGGTGTTTCCATCAAAGACCCTAAGGATACAAAGGATGAAGCTCTTAGGTTTAATGAAAATATACTCAAGGAGAATAGTGCAGAAAATGAAGAGGCTACCTCTTTTCTATTAGAAGCCATCCTGAATGATAGAATTGATGTGAAAAATCTAAAAGACCTCTGTAAAATAGTCACTTTAGAGGAACTACAATTTATTTTTACTCTTGAAGGGGATAAGGCAACAGACCTTGATATTTTTTCTGCTAATTTTTTTTTCAGAAGTTTTGGGAAATATGCTCAGATGACTTGCTAAGGGAAGTGAATGAGTTCTACAGAACTGGTATTCTCCTAAAATAACTTAATAACACCCACATTGTGCTTACTCCAAAAAAAATGGATGCTAAATATTTCAAGGACTTCCGCCCCATTAGTTTGGTTAACGTTATTTATAGAATCTTTACTAAGATTATTGCTACAAGACTCTAGACTATTCTAAATTATATGATATCCAAGAATCAGAGTGGATTCATAAAAGGTAGGATAATTCAAGATGGAGTGATCATGGTGCATGAGATCATTCACTCTATGGAAAATAATAAAAGAGCTAGCATGGTTATGAAACTTGATATGAATAAGGAATTTTACAAAGTCTCTTGGTATTAACTTGACAATGTGCTGACTAAATTTGGTTTTCCTAATAAATTCAGAAGAATAATTAAGGCATGCATCTCTATTGCTATATTTTCTGTGGTGGTGAATGGTGAGCCGGTGGGTTTCTTTGACAGTAGTAGGGGATTAAGACATGGTGATCCTATATCCCCTTTTCTCTTCATACTAATGGTAGATAGTCTCAGCAGATCCATTACCAAAGCCATTAATGATGGTCTTCTGAAAGGAATTAGGCCTACTTCCACAAACCAAACAACTTCACATCAAAAATTTGAGGATGATACAATTCTTCTGTTGATGGCCTCTATCCTTGAAGCTAAGGCTATTAAGTCTATTCTAAAATTTTATGAGGTTTCCTCAGGGAAAGAGATTAATTTTGATAAAGTTCCATCTTCTTCTTAATACTCCTCTGGAAAGGACAAAAATGAATTGCTCAAATTATGGGATGCAAAATCAATTCCTTGCCCACTACTTACATGGGTCTTCCTGTTGGAACCAAAAAAAATCCTACCAAAGTTTGGAATGGTTTACTTGAAATATTTCAAAAGAAAATGGCTGGTTGGAAAGGGGCCATAATTCTAATGCTGGAAAATGTCTTCTAATCAAAAGCACTCTTCAAAACGTACCTATTTACATTATGTCTTTATATAGCATTCTTGTTGTCTTCAGGGATAAAATTGAAAGGATTCAGAAGCATTTCTTATGGCAGGGAATGGAGGAAAGATTTAGATACCACTTAGTGGCTTGGGATCAAGTTTGTACTCTTAAAAGAATCAGTGGGCTAGGCATAAAGGATATTAGAAAAATGAATATGGCCTTGATTGCAAAAATGGGCTAGAGAATGCTTACTAAGGTGAAACCTTAGACTGATCTAATTAAGGATACATATCTAGCTCAAAAAACTGTGACTTCTTTCCTTCCAGATGATCAGTTACCTCAAGGGTATATATTTTGGAACAATTTGATACAAAATAGGAATTTTATCAAACAAGGTTGTAAATGGAAGGTGGGAAATGGCAGGGATATTCAATTCTAGTGTGATAACTGGAATAACCTCATCTTAAATGATAAATTTGGTTCTATCAAAGATATTCTAGAGAAAAAGTATGGAACTAAGGTCAAAGACTACATTGAAATGGTGGGCAATAGAAAAATATGGAAACAACTTAATGTGGAAAGTGATGAGCTAAATCCCACAATCTCCTTATTGCAAGTGTAGCTGGACTGCATACCCCTGAGTCAAATTAAAGCTAAGGATGAACTTGTGTGGAACAACTCAAGTGATGGGGAATACACTGTCAAAGATGGATACAATTCCTATTTTGAAAACATCTAGTGTGATTTAAAATGGAGTAGAATTTGGATGCCAGAGCTAACTCTTAAAATCAATTTCTTCTTTTGGTTTGTTCTTAGAGGTAGAATACTCACAAATGAAAACTTTATTAAGAGAGGCTTTATAATGCCAAACATGTGCTGCCTATATAAAAAAGAGGCTGAGGATATCAAACATATTTTTTTGCACTGTGAGTACGCTTCAAAGATCTGGAGTTATGTTTTTTCAAAATTCAATGTTTGTTAGACAGTGCCAAAGGAATTTATTCAATTTTGGATTTAGTGGGATCCTCCTTTTAAACACTTTATTGTTTAGAGATACTTTGGAAACTGGTAATGCCCCATGTTATATGGAGAGTTTGGAAAGACATAAATGACATAATTTATAGAAATAGCAGAGAACCTTGCAAGAATTTTTTTGCTAAGATTGGTAATGTAATTAAAGACAATATTGAAAGATTTAAACCTCCCAAGAATAAGAAATATCTTGAAGAGGAAGATTTTATTCTTACAAATTGGAAGATGGATATTGAAAATGCTTAGAAACGAAGAACTCCAAATATTGATAGATCTCTAATTCATTGGATTCCTCCTCCAATATCTTGGTATAAACTTAATTTTTACGGAGCCTCTAAGGGATACCCAGGGGCAGCTACTAGTGGAGGAATAATTTGAGATCATAAATATTGTTTAGTTGTTGCTTATGCTAGTAGAATGGGAATTCAGACCAATCACTATGCAGAAGCTCTATTAGCCTTATGGGGTCTAAGAATTGCTAGGGATTACAACATTAAAAACATCATTGTTGAAGGGGAATCTTTGAATATTATAAATCATCTTAATCAGATATACCCTCCAAGCTAGAATAATCAAGATTTCATTCAAGAATCTATTAATATATGTCATGCCTTCAAAAATATTAAAATTGGTCATACCTATAGGGAGGGAAATAAGGTGACAGACACCTTAGCCAATTATGGAAATAATAATAATTTCACCTCTTAGGATAGTGAAAAAAAAACCCCCATGGAAGTACATAATGGTATTACCAAGGATAATTATGAGCATTCACGTCTTAGATAGAATCTCTCATGATAATTGGTGGGAGTGGATGGATAAGAAATATGGCACATGAGAGAGGGGTTACTCTAATTACCAACATAAAATCTCACATGCTTATCAAATTTCCAGCTGGATTCTCAAAAATTGGTATAAGCAAGACAAAAACTCCCTTTTCACAGGTGGTTTGTAGTAGAGAATTATCAAAAATAGTAGAGGAAAAAATATGGGAGGAGCTCCGTGCTAATTAGAACCCAGTTGCGATCTTGTGTGGAAGGATAACACGAAGCTATGGAATTTGCTTCAAATTGGGGGTGTCTCCAAATTTATTAAGAAAATCCAAGGCCATGATTAGCATATTTTAGTATGTTTTTCCACAGATTGGAAGGACAGGAAGGTTGAATATGGAGGGCAAAGGGTGTTGATGAATGAGGAGCTAATTACAGAGGTCACAGGGCTGACCTTGGATGGCATCCGGTTCTTTAGCAAAAGGATTGACAAAAATGCTGAAGCTAAGAAGTTTTTTGATGTAGGGGAGGAGATCATCTTTGTTATGGCCGGCATTCAGGTAAGCTCCATTCTGGAACCTTTCGATGAAATCACTAAAATGATGGTGCGGTTTATATCCCTTGAAGGCCGTTACATTACTATTCCTACCAAACACCTGGTTTTCCTTAATCACTTCAAGAGAAATCTTGTTGTCTATTTCCCACACTACCTGTTGAATTCTATGGAACGATCCATTCTTGATTTTCAAAAACACTCTAGGGCCATCCCCCTTCACCAGGGGCTCATCTTTCTGCTTCACAAACATTGTCTTATCAATTTCCCTATCATTCCTGTTTCCCCCAGCATCCAGCCCACTCCCTCACACAACACACCCACCCCCAACCTAACCAACTCTCCCATTATCAGGAATGTTAAGGATATGAACCTTGCACCCCACAGAGTGACCCCACCTACCTTTATTCGTGTCCTCCAGAGTAACAAGGATATGGAAATGGTTCAAAATATCTTGCATATTAATAATGTAGGGTAGGATGAAGCCTCCCACTATGAGAGGGAAAATATTCTCCTTAGAATAGAAATGATGAAAAATGAGGTTGAAAATATCAAGAAAGAGATATAGTAGCTAAACAAGCAAAAGGGAAAAAGAAAGATAAATGATGTTACGGGATTTGGCACTGATCAGACTTAAGAGATTTACAGAAAATTGAACTCTCAGGATAATAGAATGGGAATAAATAAGGATAGACATGACCACACCATGGCCATCTTCAAAGCAATCAATGAGTTTCTTGAACAACATGTCAGAAGCATCACTTTGCTGAGTGGAGTCCCTGAGGATATTTGGGGCACTAAAAAGTAGAGAAATTAGGTCATATCACAACTGAAGGTTAATGACCAAACACATGTCACCACCCTGGCAATATTTAACTCCCTGCAGACGATCAAATCAAGGATTGAAAGGGCCTCGAAGAGATAATAACTTCTAGGTAGACTGGAGGAGTTCAAGCTGCTGTTTTATTTCTGTTAGTTTGCTACTTTTTTGTTGTTTAGTAGCAGTTATGTCCCTGTTTTTATTTATATTAGTAGCTTCTTTTTTTAATACTATTGGAATGATCATAATATTTGGATTTAGATCCTATTGTTATGATTTTATTGTTGATTTGGTTATCGAGCCTTTGTTGTAATAGGGTATAGTCCCTTCAAAACTATTTTCCTGTGATAAAAAACATTAGGAAACAAAAAATGTAAATTTTAAGAGAGCGATATACGCCTCGTTAATTATTAATTTTTATCTAGTGTGAATTCGGTATTTTATAAATATAATTCATGTTAATTTGGGGAATATTGTGGGATACATGGAAATCAAATTTATTAATACTACCTACTTTAGAAACTGTTGGGACAACATCAAAAGTTTCTTTGTGCACTCGTGGTAAAATAAAAAATATTAATTTAAGCATAATAAAAACCCATTTAGAAAATAGAAGTGAACGTTCCGAAGAAAAATATTTAAATTTTAAGAGATCGATATACACCTCGTTTATTATTAATTTTTATCTAGTGTAAATTCGATATTTTTTAACTATCATCCGCATTAATTAAAAAAATCCAATAAAATGTGGCATCTTGCAAGTTTGAACCAGCTAATTACACAATTATATAATTGACACATTTATTAATTTTTTTTAATTAGTGATAAAATTAACAAATATTTTTTACCTATAAAATCTGCATTATTAAGTTGTAACTGTAATCCATTAAAATGTTGCCATGTTTTCTAATATATCTCATGATCGTCAATATTTTGGAGTTATTAACACTTTACTCTAGAAAAACTAAAACATAATTTTAGGCTTCACCAGAATTTGAGAGTACCTTATAGATAGGAAAGAAAATAGCAACCGCTAAGCTCTGTTAGAATGATATTTTTGTAACACCAAATTCAAAATAATAAATACTTACATTTTATAGGGGATTAGGGTATTCTCTTCAGCATGTGTTAATGAACAACTCTACATGTCATATGTTGTCCATCAATTTATTGATCAACAGCTTAGTGGTCTCTAGCCTCTACAACTCATATGTTTCATTTCTAACAATGTAAATAAATATCTTTACAGTTTTTCGATCACTAGTATTTTCATTAACTATTATCTTATCTTATTAACTATACATTCCTTCCACAACCAAGTGTGGAACTACATACCATTGAAGGATATCTCAACTCTAAATTACTCATAAGTTCTTTTGTGTCTAACACATTATTTATATCGGTTCGTATCATGTAAAATACTTAGCAACCGCTAAGCTCCATTACTTGAACAAGATCAATCAAAAAATGGGTGTGGAAGAAAATGCTTAGTGGCCACTAAGCTTCAATACTTACCAAAAGGAATGATTATGCTGAAAAATAGGCTAAAGAATTTCTTGATAACATAGATGCTTTATGAAAAATCATACTAATAGATACTAATGGTCGCTAGGCATTTTCCATAATATATTTTGATGCAGATAAGTGAGATATGGACAATTTTTAATGTTGAAAGCTATGGAGGTTTTTGCATAGTTGAGAAGAAATATGATTACCAAAAATGTTTTCAGGGTGCTCATATAACACCATAGGGACTGTTAGGCACACACCTTTGCATATTTTATTTTTTTACACATCGGTGTGCATCAATGAAAATGATTAGCGACTACTAAGCTCCGCTACTTGTCAGGAGGAGTAGATTAGTGGCCACTAGGCTCAACTAATTTTTTATTTTGAATATAGAGATCAAACAATAGTTCATATTAAAGAAAATTCTTAGTGACAACTAAGCTTTATTACTTATAGAAAGGAATGATTTTACGGTAGCTAGTCTAAAATATATCTTATTTCGAACAAAGTTCTCTAATAACAGATCATAGTAATAGATATTATTAGGCTCTAGGATTTTTTTGTAAAATTTTCAGATGTAAAATATGTGAGATATAAAATTGTTTACTGTTGAAAGCTATGAAGGTCTTTTGAGAAAGTAATAGATTAACGTGGCCTCAAGGCTAAATTGTTTATTAATTTTGAAAATAGAGATAAAAAATAGTTCGTATAAAAGAAATGCCTAGTGACCACTAAGCTCGAATACTTAGAGAACATAGTGCTCTATGCTTATTGTTTATTGTTAAATGAGAAAGGAATAGATTAACGGCCTCTAGGATAAACTGTTTCTTAATTAAGAAAATAGAAATTAAAAAAAAGTTCGTATTACAAAAAATGCTTAGTGACCGCTAAGCTACGATACTTACAGAACATAGCACTCAGATAATAGATCATATGAATGGATGAAATGGTGTTGCAAGGAATTTTTCATGTCGGTTCATATCAAATAAAATGCATAGTGACCGCTAAGCTACATTACTTACTGAAAGGAGTGGCTTGGCACTCACTAGGCTCTACTGTTTCTGTTTTTAAAAAATATCAAGCTAATAAAATTCACTATCTGTATTTTCGACAAAGATAAGAATTAGATCATAATAATATAAGTACATATTTTAAACGTGAAGATGTATCCAATTCTTCTTGGCCCTACATATTTCTAGAAATACCCCATTAAACAAAATAGTCCTAAACGTTTTATTAAAAATTTAAGGAAAATATGAACATGAGTCTTTCTTAAGAATGACTAATCCTATTTTGGAAGATAAATGCATGTTTTATGTTTTTGAATTATTCATTGATGAGAATGCTATTGGCCGTTATCCCATATATTGTCGATAAATATATTTTAACCATGCAAAAAAATAATCTCAACAGGTTTGAAGTCATTATTTGTAATTATATTATATTTGATGGACTATCCTTGGCAGAGCCAAGTCCTTGAATACAAACCTTCAAGAAGGATGACTAATGACTAGAATTTTTACAACCGATAAGCACCGTTTAGTTAGTGAAAGGGAAGGCTTTGCTATTGCTACGATCAAAAATTTATTGTAATTAACATAGCCACGTAGTATGACAATGTTAGATCATCGTAACATATGTACATCATTTAAACCTGAAGACATGTTTTGTCCATCTTGGCCTTGCATATTTTCTTAAAATCATCCTTCAAAGAAAATATACCTAAAGGATCAACCACATATGCATGTAGGTGAAGGTGAAAAAGATTCTCATGCAGTATTAAATGACAGACTTCTATTGCATTGAAAAAATATTTCTGATATAGTATGCCCAATGGTGTGTTTGATAAAATAAACAAACTTTTTGTAGGCCTAGGAAAATTAAAAAACTGGTCTAAGTGCTATATGAGTGCATGTCAACTCTCTCTAATCCTTGAAGCTAGTTTGGAAAGATAGCTGTGAAAAAAAGGGTGACCTTCTTCCATATGCTAATCACATAATTAATAACATGACTAATGAATAGAATTTTTGTTGGAATGTGTTTGTTGGATTGATAGAAGTTGATAATGTTGATTGATGTAAGAGAAGTGTGGTTGTGCAGATATGTAGTAAATTTCGAGAAGTCATTTCGCAAATGTAGAAGGTGTTATTATAGAGAATGTTGAAGAGGGTATTGAGAAAAGAATGTTAGTGGAAAGCATGTTGTGTATAATTTGTGTAGAAGGAATTGTCTATAACCAACCATGTCGATACAATATTGTATCGATCAATTTTTTTCCAATATAGTGGTTCGTATTGCCCAGCTATATGATTTGTATCATGAAACAAGATGCAATATGGAAGTTTTAGACTATTTTCATTAAATTTTAAGTAATGAGTTTTTTTTTTGTTCAAGACCACACCGATATTTGTTATTTCGAAGGAAAGCAACAAAAGGGAATTTTCTATCCTCAAGACTTGTCTGGCTCTTGATGGCATGATCAAGATCTATGCCATGTTGGTCAGTAATTCATAGTTGACACTTAAATTTTTTGCTTTTGTATTGTGATGTTTTGTAATCGGATGTACTCCTAGGATTTTTTTTCCTTAGTTTGAACTCATTTGGGGCGTGCTTCCATACCACCCATTTTTTTGGTGAATATTCTTATATCATTTTACTTGTTAATAGAATATAAGATGTTATTCATAAATAAAACACACCATCAATCCCAAATTAGTAAATTAAAAGTATATGTAAAAATTATTGAGATTACTTGAAGGACCAAATATAGAATTTTTATTTTTCAATGATTATTAATAGTTTGAAGATTAAATTGTGTAGTATCATGATATTGATTACCGAGGTTGTCCCCGACTGTAGATTATGGACCCTGTTCCCACCCAATGTAAATTAATAAATGTATGAATCAATAAATTAAAGTGTTGGAACATTGTTGGTCCATTGCTATTGACTTGAATAGTAATGAATTAATTATTGGAGGTGACTCTCATATTATTGCTAACGCCGCCATCAAAAAACTTGTGTGAATAAAATTCCTTTTTTACGCTTTCATTAATTACAGATTAGACCTTAAATCTTATATATTGGGAGGGTACTAAAAAGGAGATTTTATAGAAAATCACGTGATAAGATTGGAAATAAATATGTTGATCTCCCAGACTCATCACCTTTTCCAATAAAGATCAATATTAAATCCCTTAGCAAACTTATATTAATTACAAACATACGATGGCATATTCACTCCATATATTTATCGATCCACTCTTATTTATTTTCACACCTTTCATGTTAATTTCACTGGCTTTCATTTCATCTGTCATGGCCTTTCCAATGTTGCCTTTCATGCAATTTTTTGTGTCGGTGCGTGAAATGTCATTTTATACCAAAATTTCGTGTCACCGGTTGAAATCCATTTTTCGAATTGAAAAAGAGAAAGACCTGGTTTCTATTGAGGGAGTTCTTGGAGATGATTATATTTCTCTAGAGGGATGTCTGAGGGTAAATGTGGAAGTTTCTTTGATGTTTGTTTGTCATCTTCTTATCATACACCCGACGAAGGATTGGGCTTTGGAGATGGGCCATCACTAGATCAAGCCAACGTATAGGGTTGGCATGGAAGTGGAAATGGAAAAAACCATGAGTGCGTCGTGGCCCTTGCTATCTGAGGCTTGTTATAAATAGGAAGGTTTTCTGGACGTGGCCATTTTTTCAGAGTTGTACAAACGGTTTGATGTCCTAATGCGATTCATGTTTGGTGTGTCCAAATGGGGTGAGACACTAAGGGTGGGAGATAGTTTGCTCCCCTTTCCTGACCTGGATGATATGTTTTCTCTACTGCAACAGGAACCAACATGTTGGGATATTCTTTGCCAGCAAGGTCATGAGGCATATGATTGGTTAAAGAGTCGGGATGCTGCTGGAAAAGAGCACCTTTTTTTCCAGAAACCACCTACGCAAACCATTTTCATCCCTATTAAAGTTGAGGTTAAGGAGGTGTCATATGATTCAAATAAATAAGTGCTTCTAAAATATGTCAGGATGTTATAACTTTATTCTGGTTGTTATATAGATTTGTCAGTTGCATTATTACCAAATCATCTTGTCTGTCTTACTGGTTTGGGTTTTTTTTGTATTCCCAACCACTTGTGTTTTTGGCATAGGCCCTTAAGCATTTTTTCACCAAAGTATTGTTGGATCATTTGGGGTTTTTAGACTGATCCTCTCATTGTATCTGTAATGTAAAGGGAAAGGGACCCTTCAACCCTCCTTTAGTTATAAAAATCAAGAAATCATTAATAAATTTTTTTGTCGTGCATTGCACTATGCAATTTCAATAATTAATCGCTATTAAATTTTGTTTATTTGAAGATGTAAATTCATTGCTAGAAGTGAAGACTAGTGGCTGCTAGCATCAATATATTATAGAATATCTTTTCGTTAATGTAAAAAACAATTTGTAGAACTTTAGGATAGAGGAGCTAATAATGGATTGATGGCTATCTTCCCATCACTTTATAAAAAAAATTGAGTTACACTACATCATTATGGAAACCTGGAGGTCTTCAAAGGAATAAATTTAATTCTCTTTCCCTAATAATAGAAGATACTTTAAATGTCTCTATTTCTTATATAAAAACCTCTCCTACAACAATTTGTTTGGGGAAATTCTTGTCATTAAAAACTTTTCATGTTTTCCTCCATACAGTTGTAGATATAAACAAAAATTTTCTCTGCGTACCAATTTAGTTTTGTTTCTTATGGTTTTTGGATATCACCAATTAATTGATGCAAGAAATAGTAGTTGTCTTTTAAATATCTCGGGTTCCAGAGACATTCTTCTATTGTTATCAAAATTTTGGCAAACTTGGATATGTATGATGTTGTCTACAAAAATTGTGGCCCAATGCAATGAACAACATCCATCTCAAAACCAAAAATTGTTTGCATCTGTTAGGGTTTAGTGCTACTATTGTGCATAATTATAGCTCTGTACTGTTCAAATCATCTAAAGGTATTTACAAAAGGATCTGCAAACAACATGGAGCAAGGTGTTAAAACTAACATGGAAAGAAATGATTTCATATTGTATAGATTATCAGATGAAAAATCAGAAAGCAATATCATATTACAATTTCTTTATTGACACATCTATTTGTTACATTTAGGTTCTCCAAGGTTGGTCATACTGCACATGAACATGGCTCTTTACATGTACGATGACATAATGACAATCACAAAAAATATTAAAGAGAAATATGTAATTGGCTATGGTGCTACAAGAAATCTTTATAAATGTGATCTAAAGAATTCTAAGCCAATTTCTATAAAGAGAATGTACAGTCACTACCCACTAAGCTTGCTTGCATTTGAAACTGATGTGGAAATAGTTAGAAGCATCAAGCATCAGAATCTTGAGAGTCTACATGGATGATTGCTTTGTCCACTTGGAAACCTGATGTTTTATGATTACATGGTAAAAAAAAGTCTATGAGACATCCTACATGGTGAGTAAAATGATTATGTTATGAAGAAAAATGAATATTTACATTGTAGATTCAATTTTTGAAATAGAAGTGTCCAATCAACCTCTAACCTTCATAGTAAAATGTATATTTGGAAAATCTAACAAGTGTTTTATTAATTTTTATTTTTGTATAGGATCATCAAAGAAGATTAAGCTAGAATGGAACGATCAGCTAAAGATTGCTCATGGTGTTGAAGAAGGATAGTCATATCTTCATTATGACTATAACCCACACATTGTTTATAGGGATGTGAATAATTCTAACATTCTTTTGGATTATAATTTTGACGTAAATTTGTCAGAATTTGGCATTTTCAATTGCATTTCCTTCGCCAAACACCACACCTCTACCTATGTTATGGGTACCCTTTCTTACATTGACCCAAAATATGCAAGAAAATCAAGGCTGAATAAGAAAATGTATCAGTTGATTGTATACTGATGGGAAGGAAGCCAATAACTCAAACCAAAGTTGGTAAGATTTATTGTTAATTTTCATTCGGAGCTTCTATCGCTGTTTAAGTATTTTTAAGGTTTGTTGTTAGGATAAATCAAATGTGGATGGAATTGTCTTTAACATTGGCAAGTGAGCCCAAATTCTATCAAAAGTAGATTACAACACACTCATCGAAATTGTTGATACATAAGTTGCATAAACCTATAAGGATCTTGGGATTGTAAGAAAAAACTTCTAGTTGACCTTACTTTGTACCAATAAACAGTCATCTGTTCGACCCACCATGCATGGAGTTTCCAGATTTCTAAAGTCGATGATGTCAATGCCTACTCCTACACAATTTCCTAGTATCTGAATGAACCAACTAACCCCTAGTAATAATTACAAGAGGTATTTGGATGGATATGCAGATGGTAAACACAATGATCTTACAGGGAGCACAAGTTACACTTCTAAAAGGAATTTGTGTATGAGATTTAGTGAGGTGATTTCATAAATTTTTTATTGGAATGAGACTTGGATAGTGTTGTGATGCAAAAAAAAGCATCCCCTAGAGTCCTCACTTTCCCAAGGTTTGATTTTCTCAATGGACGAGTACATTTTCAAGTACACAACGACCAGTTTTACCTGTTACACTCCATATTTTTTTCCATAATAATTTAAACCACTCTGAACCCTAAAATAGATAAAAGTGTGCCTTAATTTCTTTTAGAAGGGGCAATATTACATTTTGGGCAATTTGTTCCTTTTCCACTTGCCAAATAGGAGTGTTTTCGTTATAGATAAGTCATTCCACTTCCGATACTTGTAGTAGTAAACTCTTATGTTGTTGCCTTCTCGTAAATACCAGTCTCTACTTTGATAGCACCTCCACTGCTACTTTATTCAACACTACTTATATCTAAACTGGCAGTCCTGTTCTAGAGGAAACAAATGTATTCATGTTTTTTACAAATAAAATTGTCCACAAAAGCCGACGAATCCTCATATAAGATCTACAACTGTATATGTATGAATTTTTTACAAATTTGAAATGTACAGATAGAACCTTTCAATGTAAATATGATGATAGATCAATTCTTTTATTTCTTGACTAAGAAAAAATACAATTGTGGCACAATGAGTGTTTTGATTGATGTAAACTATAAAATAATGGTTCAATATATCTCTAAGGGCATAAGAAGACGTTTCTCACCAAAAAAAAATCTTGCATTGTGTCAAGGATTGTTTCATTTTCTTTCTCACGGAAGTGACTCATTGTTTATATGGAGAATGGAACAATTTACAAGCATAAATTATACTATCTTTCGTAGTAATAGAATTTGTGATAAACATTAACTCCTAATTTTTTTGTTTACTTTTAATGATTACTTGGAGATATAGTTTATAATAATAAACACTAGTGAACTTGTACAATCTAAAAATATATACTTGAGTTGTTACAAGGTATATTTCAGGGTAAGAATGTAATTTTATTTTGAGTTCCACCAGAAGTGAAAATAACACCACTAGAATTTAAGGCCAGTGTCAAATTTAAAGATACATGCATACTAAACATTGAAAGTACATGCCTCACACTTTTAAAGTTGGTGATTCATGCTATAAAAGTGTGAGTGCGAGACTTCACACTTTCAAGGTGTGAATGAAAGTGCGAGCATCGCACTTTTAGAGTGTGAGGCTCACACTTTTAGAGTGTGAGGCTCAGATTCTTTAGAGTGTGGGGATATCACTTCGGAAGTGCGAGGCTTGAAATTTTCATAGTGTGGGGCTCTCAGAATTTAAAGAGCATGGGGATCACACATCAAAACTATGAGGATCTCATACTTTAAAAATGCAAGCCCCACACTTTTAGAGTGTGAGGATCACACTTTTAGAGTATGGGGCTTGCACTTAAATACAACGAGATCATGAATTATAATAGTTACCAAAATCTAACCTTACATCGAGGCTTTTTCACTTTTTATTTAATACAACGGGCTCATGAATTATAATAGTTAGTGGTCACTCACCTTAGATCGAGGCTCATTACTTATAAGACTTAGCGAGTACTCACCTTACATTGAGGCTCATGACTTATAATAGTTAGCGACCACTCACCTTAATACAACCGACTCAACAAATAATAGTTAGCATCCACTCACAACTTTGAATTGGCTCATGCCTTATAATATTTAGCAGTTGCTATCCTTACATACTCTCAACGTTGAAAAATCTAAAAAATGGAAAAATTGGAATCTAATAATAGCCAAATTGGAATCCAATAATAGCGATATTGGAATCTAATAATAGAGATATTGGAATCTAATAATAATGAAATTGGAACTAGAATAATTCTAATAATGACAATATTGGAATCCAATATTGCTATTAATGGATTCCAATAATAGTAATAATGGAATCCAATATAGACAAAAATTGAATCCAATATACGTAAAAACAGAGATGGATTTCTTCCAATACTTGAAATACTGGAGTCTAGATTTACTGGAATTTGTCTCGATTTAGTGAAATAAGCATTGTATAAATTAAATTTAATGATGTTATTGTATGGAACTGTATATGGTTATTGAATCATTATAGTTTAACGAATATGACGATTTACAAATAAAGTTTGATAAGGATAGTAGTACAACAAAAAAATGCTTATATACATTTATACCGTATGAAAATGAAAATGTTTAAGTCTTGATTTTAACAACAAGGTATAAATACAAGTTAATATTTTTTGTTAAGTAATCATAACTGATTTTATCGTACCATTATGGGTGACTAGATATATCATTGACGAATGAAGTATGTTATGGGAAAATGATGCAACATAAACCATGTTATATTAATATTATACCTTACGAAATAATTTGTTCTATTAATGTGAGATGATGACAAAATGACATTAAGTGAACTATTCATATTAAATTATATTCATATGATATTAGGACTAATACTAGTTAAGAGTGATTGGACCATTTAAATTCAAGATATGGTCAAATTAATCTATTTTAGATGACAACATTAAGTTGTGATAATACATTAAGAGGTAATTATAAAATACGGTAACTCGTTAAGTTATTATAAGCATATACCGAGACGTATTATGACATGAATTAACTTATCATTAAGTTATATTCATTTAATTACCTAGAAAGGATAACTAAATTTATAATGAATAGTATATATCTTGAATCATTGATCTTATTGATAAAAACTTAATCGTGTCATTTTAGGATGGCTACGAGAAAGATAGTGAATACATAATGATGCAAGTCATTAGGTGATCACTACATTTCCCATAAGGATCCTAAGATGGGACTAATAGGATCCTTTTGATTAGAATACTAAGTCACAATCCCTGTAACTTCAAAAATGAAACTTAATTTCTTAAACAACGAAATGAGATCTAGATAACCATGTAGAGATGGTTGTGTGGTGAGGGAGATAAGTTTCGTCAAATAGTGTGTAGTCAAGAAACTAAGCTTGCAAAGTAACGCTTGAACCGTTGGCCAAAGTAGTGTAGCTATCTGATTACATTGTATGATTTAATGGATAGAATACAACTTGAATGATTTACAGGTTGACACTTAGGAGATACACATAGTTCTCAAGACCTATTTAAAATGTTTAACCAACAATATACAAGTTATACTCACTCGGTTAGAGTGTAGTTAAGGGGGTTGGGTAGATTTAATTGACCCTTATAGTTACACATGGTTATCATTTGTTTTCAGATGGATTGTAAAAATTTAATTATGTCATATTTTAATTACTATAAGTTGAAAGTCATTGAAGGCATTAATTATGATTAAGGTGTTTATTTTAAAAAAAAATTCCCTTAATTTAGATGAATCATAAGAAGGATATTACATTCCCCTTTAAGTCGATCATTTATTGCTAAGAATATCCCTTTGCAACTATATGTGCTTTGTACTTGTCAATATATCCATATGTCTTGTATTTTGTTTTGAAAATCCATTTACAACTGATGGATTTATTTCCTGCAGGTAGATAAACAAGCTCCCATGTCCAATTCTAAATCAGGGAGTCATATTATTGTACTCATGAGTTTAGTGGTTGACATCAAAATATTTTAACATTTCTGCATTTTTCTCTTCTCCATCGCTTATGAGCACTTTCCTTCATTACATAGTGGTGATTGTGAGCCAATATGTGACTATATATTATACTTAAAATAATATGTGTAAAAACTAATTTATCAACCCAATGATTTGGACATCTAGTATATATTTATTTGTGGCTTTATCTATCCTCTTAAGGACTTACTATAAGATACATGTGACTCATTCCACGAGATTTTCCTTTGATTTATTTCATTATAGAAAGATCTACTTGTCCATGGAAGCTAGTTCGTACATGCGTTAATGATCATATTCCCAATATGGAGGCTAATTCATGTACTATTAACATTTCATCTTATAATTTAGGAAAATTGAATGTATTACATAAAGGAAGTCCTTTCTATCAAATCACTTCAATAAGGCCCGAGATACACCACATGATACTTTTCAAAATTTTAGTGGATAAATGCTTGGTCATGTTACCATCTAATTCTCATCCTCCTCAGTGGCATGAGAAGGTGAAATTACAACCTTATTGAAACTATCACAAAATTATGGACATTGTGATAATGAGTGTTATACTTTAGTCAAATTTCTTAAATTATCTTGAAGGTAAGGGAATTATTTTTTCCATATACACCATCCTTTGTCTCCTCATCTAATGTGTCACTTTGTAGAGACCAATATTTCCACAATATCCATTTAAGGGAACCACTAGCTTCTTCACCTCCTATGAATGATGTTCTTCAGAGAGGATGTTAGGGATATTATTTTAGTATTCTCATGTTTATGTGTTATTATATCATTTGATGATTTGTAAAAACAACTCATATTGTTATGCATGTTGTAATAATTAGTCAAATAATTAAGTGTGAGAGAGATTATTGGGTCATTTACACTCTATATTTAGAATTTAACAACTCGTGATATTATTATTTTTAGATTAGATAATAGTTTGGTTTTGGGGGGACCAAAAAACCCACATTACAAAAAAGGAAAGGCTAAACATTTAGTCACAAAACTAACATGGTTCGAGCATGGAAAAAATAACTTGACCAAGACACAGGCCCAACAAAGGGTGAGGCATAGAAGGCCCAAAAGAGTCATAATAAAAAAATTATAAAAAAAACTCTAGAGACAAACAAACCAAAAAACAAACAAGACAAACTAGAATAGTCTTTCAAAGGTTAGCTTAAGTTTCTTCTTTTTATTGCTTCTTCTTCGAGAGCTAAGACCTTGGTCCAAGTTGGTGGGGGCCTGATTCAGATTCATTTGACTTAGATGTTCAATATGCATGGCCTCCGTAGTCTCCTCTTCATCTTCTGAGCTACTGAGATTGAGCGCAATTTTCCTCTTCTGGTTCTCTTGTCTAGTATCCCTCGGTTCTTCTTCCTCATCCGTACTAATGGTCTCCATATTGGTCTGCTTCATCTAATTTTCCAGTTTATTCACCTGATCCTAAAAAATAAAAAGCCTTTGATTCTACGTAATGTAGTCATCTTGAATACCATTATTTCTCTTGTCTTGGGCCGCTTATTTGATATTTCACTCCCTTATATCCTGCACAAAATTCTTTGTGATATTGAGAAAGGTTTTAATAGCCACCTACATGTTATCCATTTTGACCTCTCTATTATTGTCCCTAGGATTTTCATCCATGATACCATTTACCTTGGAATATTTCCCCTTCCTTAAATCAGAAAGGGCTTCCACCATAACATCCTCACTAGCCTTCATGCTAGGGCATTGAATCCTTCTCAATCTACTGGCAAGAACTTCCTCATCCATGGGAATGGTTTGCAGTTCATGGGGTAGGGAAGGGTTACCATTTTGGAAAAGAAACAGGATAAGGCCATGGTGGAGTGGGATATCAACCTTATTATCCTTAAATTTTGAGATGGAAATAGAAAGGGAGCACAATAGAAAAAAGGAAAGCTCATGGCTTGGTTACATTTAAAATAATTCAACATAGACATATGGTGGCTGTAAATCTTGTGGTATTTACCCTCGAGAGTCATGTACCTCATGAAGACCTTATAGACATCCACCCAGTGTTCTAGAAGGCACATCTGAGAAATTCCATCTTCAAACAGGTGAACCATTTCTATAGGGCTGAAGAAGGTCACAATTTCTTGGTTCTTACATTTCTTTTCCTTTAAAAATCTTCAATACCTCCATAGACATGCTTGTGGTATCCACAATGAACTAATCCATAATAGGTAATTTTATACATCTAAGCTTCACCCTATCATGGTCCCAAGATTTTACAAAATACAGGGAAAGATCAGGGTCATTTCCTTTAATTTTTGTGATATACTCAGTGAACCCACCCTTACAAAGCAATGTCTAGATAGTAGCATCTTGTTTAATCTACAGGAAATAAGTAGGCTACATTTATAGTCAATCTCTCCCCATTGATATACCTTGGTAATTGTTCTTACTCAAATTTTGGATACTCAAATTTTCCCACTCCAAACTTATTTTTCTCTTATTCACTGTCGTTGCTTTGGGCTTATAGTTGTTCCTTAAAAAATCTCCATATCACCACTAGATCTCTCGTCGCTCATGTGAAAAGTCCTACCTAGGATTTTTATGATTTATGATTTGGTTGACATCGCTCCAAGGAACATTTCCAACCCATTCACTCCATTCATCCAAGTCATTACCTTGATTGGCTAACCTATCAGCACTGTGATTTCTTTCTCTATACACATGGCATAAGATCACATCATTGAAGTTGGATAACAAACTATGAGACTCCAAAATCATATTTTTGACATTCCACCCATGTTGAATTAACCTTCCATAGCTTTAATGATAAACAAATAATCTCCGTTTATAATTATTTTCTTAAACATAAGTCTTTTAGCTATCCTGATGCCACTTATAACCACACTCGCTTCAACATAATTATTTGAGTTATTACCTAGAGGAAAAACAAAAGCAAGAAAACACTTACCCATGTGGTATCTAATAAGACCACCCCCTCCATCCTTATCAACTCCAAGCTTCACAGAACCATCAAAATTGAATTTAACCCAGTCCCTGGGGGTGGTTCCCATTTAGAGTTAGACCTATCCTTCTTAGTCCTCTCCTTCCCACTTGACTTGATCGGAATAATCCCAAGTGAATGGAGGATTTTAAAACCCTTTGGGCCTAAGGAATCATCCCACTTCTATTTTTGGATTTCTATGTTGTCTCTGATGTTTTTCTTAATTTTCTTAACAACTTTAGGGATATTTGCTGACTTGTTTCGAAAAACCATTTTGTTCCTTTCAATCCAAATTCCCCAAAGAATATGTGGCAGTGAGTAATCCCATGATATCTTGAGGATTTTGGATTTAAAATATTCTTTTCATTGTTCCATCAATGCCTTAAAACTACAAGGTAAGGGAAGGTAGACCATGAAGATGCTAAGAAACTCAACCAGGATTTGAAAGGTGAACCTACACTCTAAAAAAATGATAAAATGATTCCTCATTATCTTCATAGAGAGAAGATCTGTTTATAAGAATCATGCCTATTTTCCTTATATTATCCACAGTAAAAATTTTGTTCAGAGTGTTTTCCCACATGAAATTATTTATTTTGGGCATCATAAATATGCTCCAAATCCTAGCACATTCTTTTTTTTCTTCCTCATTTTCAAAGGCAGTTTCATATCTAGATTTAAATTCATACTCACCTGAAGTATACTTACTCCAAATAATTTCATCCTCTAACATGATAGAGGGGATAAGGGTACCTTTTAGTCTACCATTTAACACCTCAAAAGGTCTACTCAGACCATTGTAGTCAGTAGGGGGAGGATGGTCCTCCATGTTTTCCCTTGAGCATTAAGGATCCAGTAGTCCTTGAATTTATCCCCATAGATTGAACTATAGTATATCTTGAGAGAATTCCATGGTTCACTCTCACAAAGGGTTGCTTACCAATCTAGGCATATTCCTAGAATCTTTCCTCGTTACCATTCCATATGTTCCATCTAATTCCCTTGATTAGAGTATGAAACCCATGATATTATTAGCTATGAATGGTTAAAGGTGTTTAATCCTTCTTTGTAGGATGAAATTACACTATTTAAATGTAGCTCTCTATAATGAATATAATATAAGAAATGAAAAGTTGATTTTATTGTTACATTTTGTGATTGCTTTTATTGTGTGTTTTAGTGTTTGCAATATGATCAAATTAATTCATTTACTATCAAAGATAGGTCCTTTTCCATGAGAGTTTTGTTTGTGAAATATTATCTATTAATAAGTTCACATCTTAAATATGAAGTTAGTTCAAAAATATTAAGCTAGTACTTACGCCATGTTTTATGTTTCAAGTACCTTACATTCATGGGTGATTATTGTAACAAAACTATCACTTCCCACTCATGTACTATAAACAAAATCCACGAGAGAAATTTTTAGTGCAATGATCACTTATGCCTGAAATTTCTTAGTCTTCTCATATAATTTAATTGTTATCATCTCTATGGGTGATAGTGATATTCTCATTTATTGCTCGTAGTATGGAACTTCACACAAATGATAGATATTTAATTATGTAGATTTGTTTGTGTCAATTCATGTACTAATTATATTGGTTTTTTCTTAGACCTAGGAAATCCACCATTTTCTCTGTCCAACACATCGTTAGCTTGGAGATTAATCTTGTCAAAGCCCGTACATTTTGTTCTCCAAAATAAAATTCATTTTGTTATTAAGAGTGTTAAAACATTGTTTGCTTTGTGTGAATAAGTGGTTAATGCTCAATAGACATGTCTAGGTTAATTTCTAAAATAATAATGTTATCAAAAATTGGAGTTTAAGTCAAAAATCCAAATATATTTAGGTTTATTTTTTATTATTTTCAAGAAAATTAATATTAGTATATGCTTTGAGTATTGTTGTTTTAATGTTCTCTAACTTATTATTATTTATTCATTTTTTAAATTAGTTTATAGTATTTTTATGTCTATCAAGTAAACCATTCATATATGGTTATAAAATAGTATTTTTATATAGTCAAAAATGTCAAAACAATTCTCGCTATATATATGTATTTTTGGGAAAATCCAAACTTTTGATATACATGTTACAATAGAGAGGGGGAGAATTTTTTCCTCAAAAAACATGTAGTTGAACTTCACCTTTCAATTTTCTGAGTAAAAAATTGAGAGAAATGGAGGATGGGGGAAACAAAGGTTGGAGGAAAATAAAAATCCTCTTTTCATCCACTAGTGATGGGGCTGGACATTTGATATAACATGACATGTTTATCAATGTTTTAATGTTGTGTGGTGTGTATAATAAACCCCTATTGTAAACAAATGAATAGGAGAGTATATGATTACGTTGATTTTATTTATATTGTACTTCTACAACAATTGGTATGTCAGAATTCCATCACTTTTTATAAGTGAAATTGAGAACTATTGATTTATCATATGTAGGTGATCATTGGAGGTGTGGTTGGCTGATGAAAATCCCAACATTCACTAGAATTGAGATCATGAGAAATTATTCATGTGTCTGTAGGTGATCATGTGTAACAGATATCTTGAGTAGAATATTGCATAACTAAAGCATTTATAGACATGTGGTTTTGTTTCTAATTGTCATGGCGTGATTACTCCCCATGTTCACACTAAGGGGGAATGCAAGGAAAAAAAATTTAGTGTTCACATTTTTATGTGTTATTATGTGGTGTGATGAGTTGTAATAATAAATATATTGTTATTACATGTTGTAGTAGTTGGTCAAATAATGAAGAGTGGGAGAGATTATTGGGTAAGTTGCACTCAATAGTTAGAATATTATGGCTCATGATATTATTAGGTATAAATTTTTGAAGGTGTTCACTCTTTTTTGTAGGATTAAATTACGCTATTTATATGCAAATTTCTACATTGAATATAATAGAAGTGACGAGTGGTTTATTGTTACATTTTTTTATTGGTTTTATTATTTAAAATCTTACCAAATTGATTCAAATATTCTCTCATATATGGTCAACTTAATCTCCCAAGTCTATAAAAGCACCTAAATTTCATATAACTCTATTATAGTCAAACAATAAATAATGTAAATACATTTTTAAGTAAAGAGAAATCTCAAGCATCAAATAAATAATCAACAATATTATATAATTATAATGCATTCTTATGGTATAGGATTACCATGTGTCTAGTATCATTATAGGTCACCTATCAATCTATATCACATCAATAATTACTCAATCATTCTAATCTATTGATTCTAAGTGCATGTCTTAATTAAAGAAAAAACAAGATATACTATGAAAAAAAATGCTCGCATATAGAATTCAACATCAAAATTCATATACAATGAGGGGCACATAGCTCATCATCATCCTTGGAATATTCCAAGATAGATATATCTACACTAACATGATATATCTAAGTCTCTCTTGGATCCAACCATTTTTAAGTGCATGATTGCAACCTATATCATTGCACTCTCTCTTGTACCCATCCAAGATATTTTAGGACCCATGCATACTTTACATGTAGGTCATGTACATGTTTAAAATATCATGTGTGAGCTCTATCCCTAGTGGTGTCATGGGTTGTCTATCTATATCTACATGTCAATCATCTCTCTCCCTAACCAATATTGTACATGTTAAAATAGCTACTGAAATAAGGTAAAAATTATATGCATACTCTCTAGTTATGTCCTCAATGCTCTAGACACAAAATATATGCACTTGGGTAAATTTCTAGGTCCTTAAGCATACTAATGTATACATGATTCCTAAGAAAAAAAACTAGTGGTTAACAAATTTTTTTGATCTTTTGGTTGCTTTATCTATTGAAATTTGGTGTTTCTAAGCTTGACTAAGCATCCTTTTTAATTTACACATATTATACTTCTGCCAACACTTAACTGATTTACCTTTTTATGGCATCAAACACTAGTGCCCAGTTAGGATAGAAACTCTTAGGTGCTCCTATCCATATTTGGTGCACCTATCCATCTCTTTCTTCTTCTTACTCTTTTTTTGTCCCTTTTTCTTCTTGGTCAACTTTTAATAAATCGGGTCGACCTTTCAATTGTCAAGTACAAAATTCAAACAAGGGAATCATATATATACTTATTTACTTCTTTCAAATAAATGACCAAACATCATAAGCATTACTTATCACCACCTAAACTTGCATAAAGGAACAAGAACACTACAAAGTACATATCTAGCACATTCATACAAGGGTCAAAGGTTGCATTGGTATGCATACACTGTATAAGAGGGTGGTTCATTCTATTCCATCACACACATTTGGTGTACTCGAGACAATCTAGATCTATCCAAATATCATCGTGCTACTTGCACAAGGGAAACATAGGGCAGAGGACATAAATACACACATATGAAGAACTACATGGATTTTGAGATGTAGTGCAACACTTGGACATAAAATCACTCTTTGGGTGACTGTCGGGGTCAGTTTGACTCCCCATTCTGCATCATTTTTATTATATTTGATGTGGTTTGTGGGCATGTGTAGGTATTCATTTGTTTTTCAGGTTACAAGTGCAATTAGAAATCTAACAACAAAATTGGAAAGATAAAAAGTGACTAAAAGAAATGGTATTTTGATTCAGTTTAGATCAGAAACTGGGCATTTTAGTAGACACAGGCCTTCAGATTAGTTGTTAGCACCTAAGGCACTCCTACCCTCCTATGGGCACTTATACCTTATACATTCCTGACCCTTGGCAAGCCATTGCGAATGTGTTTCTAGCATGTTCCAATAGATACACAATCACGATCACTATTAGGTTGCATAAAATTAACTAAGTCATCTTTTCCTTTATTTTCTTAGGGTTTAACATATTTGAATTATTATTGCTTGCATGTTACTATACTTAAATCATATGAATATCATTTTTTATAGTAATTTACTATGAAATAAGGTTTAATACAAACTATATTAAATCATTTGGTGAACCCCACTTCTCCTCGAACATTCTTCTGATCTTCTTCCATGGCTAAGACTTATGACCCCTTTACCAAAAAATATCTTCATGAGATCCATGCTCATCTTGCTGAAAACCCTCAAGACCTAGATTTCTTATTATTCACTTCCTGTGATGAGGTCAAGAGGTTAGCTGAGCTTAACCCTCTCGTATCCAATGATAAGTTTGTTCCTATTATAACTCTTCCACCTACATCTATTGTCCATGTTTCTATGCCTACCCCTACAACACACTTTACCGTCCCCATTACTTCTCACACACAACCTAGATCCTCATCAAGAATGCATAACCTAGCCTCATTATACCATGATTTTCAAGCCAAAATTCTCTAATTACAATAAGCCTCTTCATCCTCCTTTACATCTCTCAATTCATCATTATTCCTTTATAGAACTTTTGCACCCACCTTCTCCTATTAATGGATACCTCCTAACTTTGAGGCATTTAATTATCCTATCTTCAATGGCTATAGAAACCCTCAAAAACACCTTTTCCCCTTTCATGTTGCATGTCTTGACTATGCTGATGACCTTAAACTATTGGAGAACTTGTTTCCTTGAAGCTTACATAACTATGTTATGCAATGGTTCTATGATCTACCATTCCATTCGGTACTACATATTTAGCCGATGCATTCCTTGCTCATTTTTATATGAATATTGGAACCTAGATATCCTATTCACAACTATCTCAAATCAAACAAGGATCTAATGAACATCTTGTAGACTATGTCTTACGGTAACGAACAATCTTGCCAAAATGACCAATGTTCTAGCTGATTCAGAATTAAAAGATCTATTCATTAAAATCCTTTTGCTTCCACTTGAAGAGTGTTTCATTCTCGATACTTCTCCTTATTTTGATCAATTGTTTCACACACTCAAATCACGTGAAAGTAAAATACTATCTATGGGAAAATTGAAGTATTATGTTACTTATTCCATTTCATCTTCCAACAAGTTTCAAGCCACATCTACATTAAAACCATCTAGTAAGCCTACCGAATCTAAAGGCTACTGTAAAAAAATTTTCCACACTAGCCAAGCTTCAATTGCAATCCATGAAGCACATTTTTACTAAGATACCTTATGTACCTCAACTCCTATTACCGCAACTCATTGAAAGCAATCTGATTACTCTCCCTCCACCACTCAATCTATATTTTTCTCAACCACGTGGATGTAATTATAATGAAAACACACATTATAATTATCAACAATGTAATGGGTATTCTACTGATCACTATTTTAAGCTCAAACATGTCATTCAAGATCTTATCGAGTATAACACAATCGAGCTTCCAACGTCATATACCTCTAAATTTGTCAACGATAATCAAAATATTAAAATCCTCAATGACCCATTACCTAATCATGACAAGTTGGCTACTGATTCCTCTACAAATAATGCATATCATTTCGTGCCTCGTTCCTCATTGGCATCGCTTGATTTTATCATCACTAGTGCTGCCATGCAACCACCAATTATGAAATTCTCGGACCATGAATACCATGTTACATTTTCCTCCAATTCAATACATATTCATTCTTCTATTGGTTCTCATATATTCAACAATAATATAATCCATCCCTCGCATCTTTCCAATGCATGCTCTCTAGTACTCTTACTGGATATCAACTTCCCAATCTCTCAAATCACATTTCTAGTTCCCAATTCTTACAGAAGTGTCATCCTTCCCATTAGTATTGGATCCCTTACCATACCAACACCGTTCCTCACTACATCTAAAATAAAGCACTATGACATGGTCTAGGTCTCCCTTGGCTTCAGGTTTCCCTAACTATCCCTTCCATGTACCACTTATTCCTTAAGTTCATTCATAAAAAAAAAGTTGTCACCATTAAATGTATTCCACCTCACATGTCATTACCTAAGCCTATTCTTCCCTCTGCTTCAGCCCTAATCATGATATCTAGGCCTATGTCACCTCTTAAGTCTAAATATATCTCCACACCTAGCTCTCCCATCCATATATGACCTACATCATGACTCCATCATCCTCGCCAATCCATTACTCCAACCTTTCAGCCTAATTCCCCTACATGGGAAATCCATTCCTATAGGTTTTCTCCACCTCATTTATCTCATCATTCTCCCTCACATACACATATTTACTCTCCTAAACCACTATTCTTAGACCATGGTTACACACATTCTTCTTGTCAGATACTAGACAAGAGGCCCTTTCTCTTTGTTATCATCGGATATCTCTGTCACTTGCACACTTGAGGGGAGTCAAAATTTCCCCCATCCATCATATACTCATATATTATTTTTCATACTTCACGCTCTATTCTTCATGGTAAATATTTCTTAACATATAATCTCAACCACATACAATACCTTTTCCACCTAATGATGCAATCTTTTTCTACAGTTCATACTTGAATGTTGAGGGTGTAATTCCTAAATGAACCTCCCATCACACGCATTTTTTGGGGGGTAACGCGGGACCCCTTATCTACAAATCTTACATATCACAAAATGCCATCACTTTCACATAACACTGCACATCTTGGTTATCTTTACTCTTGTTAGCTTATACTATTTACACGTTGCAATTTATTTCCTATGCTAGCTGGATACTTAGTATGTCATTATCTTTTGCTATACACACATATCCATTCACATAGTATCTTGAGGTGAATTCATGAATTTTAAAAATTCTTATACGGTGCATGATTCTCGATACCACTCTTTACTAGTCCTGTTGAGACTCTTGGGGGCATCTAACTTTACTATTCTCCTACTCCACATCACAGGTCCAATAGTTACAGTATTTACTAATTTTCTCTACTGTCACTTACTTTTCACTGATCTATACATGATTTGATATACTATTTATCATTATAATATGTTAATGGGTGCTTCATGTGTAGCATTTTCCTTGCAAGATTTTATACAACCATGATTGTCTCTTATTGCTTGTTTGTTATTATTTGCCACTGTTTGTAGGCTATGCCCTATGTGTTTCTTGATCATTGTTTTCTTATGGCCACTTTGGCCCTGAGTTTTTTGTGACATTGTGAGCATTGTCCTATGTATGTAACCCACTTTTCATGGTCCCTTTTGTATTCATAGTTACTTGATACATTGTATTATATTACACGCTAGCTATTTTACACTAACACTTATTTCTATCCTCTATTGTTTACATGTTCCTTAGTTTCTACCTTGCACATCCCCTACCCCCTATAGGTATCCAATCTACGATATGTATATCACTCTCTTCTCCTCTTGTTTGGGCCACATACTCCTTGATTCGTTACACACACCTAAAACAAGGGGGGGAACTATTGGGTGAAAAAATCACCCTTCAAGAAGCACAAAGATCCAAAACAAAACAATATAGTACAAAATTGGCCAAAGAACACAATCATAGATTGGTCCATAATCTGAATTGGACCAAAAAAATAGAGAAAACACTATCGCATAGTATCAAATAGGAATGGTGGGTGTTTGTGTCCCACCTGGTCACTTGTGTCCTGAGGGTAAAAATAGAAACTTTTTCAATTCAATGCAATTTCTAACAAGTTACAGTACGCATCTATAGTATCATACTTATCTAAATAGTTAAAAAATTTAGTCAATTTGGTTATAACTTGGTTAAAAATTGGGACATGCCAGTCTGTAGTGGAATTTATCATTTGAGAAGCATCATGGAAGGAGATAAAAAACATATCTCTCTCCCTAACGCTCTTATTTTGGCATGAGATCACCCAAAAAACTCATCCTTGGCGTGAGATTTCCCAAAAAACTCATCCTTGACATGAGATCACCCAAAAAACTCATTTATAGCATGAGATTGCCCAAAAAACTCATCCTTGGCATTGGATCACCGAGAAAGCTCATCCTTGGAGTGAGATTACCCAAAAAACTCATCCTTAGTGTGAGATCACCCAAAAACCTCACTCTTGGCGTGAGATTGCCCGAAAACCTCATCCTTAGTAGTAGGATGCTCAAATCCATGGCTCAACGCTTTCTTGGTTGGGAATTGATCACTCCCAACACCATCCAGCAATATCTCCATGATAAGAACCTTGCATATAATAAATCAATAAATTGCAAAAGATGATAAAACACTAGATATATGGGGGGCCAAGATGCCCAAATAATCAATATATGTAGAATAATACCCTTATGGTAGGGCAACACCATATAATGCTCCTTAAGGAAGGAGTAACTCCACAATCTCCCAAGATGGGAATCCACTTCGAGGGGGACACCTCCAATATACCTCTACCAAGTAGAAGACTCAACTCATACATCAATGACCTCCTCATAATGATACTCACATCCTTTAAATAGGATGGGTAACACCTAATCCCAATGTAGGCTGACCCATTACCCAATATAATTAATTCCTATGTGAGCCCATATAACTAACTAAGGGGATGTGTGCCACATGTCAGCATCTCCATCAACCCATATACATTGTAATATTATATCCCATGTGAACCCATACATATAACTAAGGGGATCTGTGCCACATGTTGGCATCTCCATCAACCCATATATATATTATATTACCATATCCCAAGGTACATAGCATTGCCTCCCTCTTTGACATGTTTTGTCCCCGAAACATAAGAAGAAGCCATATAATGAGTGTGCTTTAAATTATTACACACTTGTCGCCATGCTCGATCATCCAACCACCCATATGAAATCCTAGTGGGTGATGTTACTCCAAACCTGATTCCATGTTCCATTGTGCTCAATTGATTCCATCCTAGTCCATATGTGTTCCTCCTCGGCATCCATGCATATACATAATGATTATTCCTATGATTCCATGTCATACAATTGTTGTTCCATTGATTCCCTGTATAGCCAAAATTATTACTCCTCCAATTCCCTATATATCTATATAGATTGCGGACCTCATGTGTCCTAGTATATCTCCATGATTTTTTCCTCTCATAATGATGTGGGTGTCTATATGGTTCAACCTTAATATGCTCAACCTTATCAATCTTTTCCTCTTTTTCCTCTTCCAACTTGTTTGTTATTTCTTTTTTCTCTTGAGTAGAGAAATTATTTTTGACTTTTTCATCATGTTCTTCATCCTCTCTTTCTGATTCATCCTTATTCCCTTCTTCACCATCTTTAAATTCATATTTTTGATCCAATTTTACATTAATTTTTTCCTTGCTAAGTGTGATATCTTGCAATGTAATTTTCTTTCAGTTGTACCATAATTTCATGAATTTCTTTTGCACATTAATATTAATTATTCCCAATGTCTCTAACCATGGATATATGAGAACAATATCCATACCATCCATATCTAAAGAATAAAAATCTGAATGTAAAACATATTTATCTATATAAAGCTTTAAATCTTCAAAAAATTGAATCTCCTTACCATCCATTTGAGATTCCTTGATATGCTTTGTTTGCACATGAAGATTGTGAGCTACATCCATATTGATGAAGTTATATTTTCTGCTAGGGTTTATGGAAAAAATTACCTTTTTTCTTTGAATGCACCCTTCAAACTGAAATATTGAAGCTTCCTTCCTTGGAGATGCAATATCTTGTGTAAAATATTCATCATCAAAATTTAATTCTTCTTCTTCTTCTTCTTCTTCTTCTTTTGTTTCCCACATGTCCATGAAAACGTGTTCTAGTTCCTCCAAAGACCAATTAGACTTTTCCTTTTCTAACTCAAAAAAGAAAATATGTGTAGGGTCACTAATCCAAAACTTGAATAACCAAATATCTGATGGTTTAGATAATTTATCCCTAAATTTGTTCCACCATTCTCTAGCATCAATCCTGCCATCTCCAAAAAAAGTTACCATCCACATGATCCACAAAACTAGGGTTTTAGGAATAGACCCTTTTGATCAAAACTTGTTCTAACCCTTTCGGATAAATTTCGGAAAAAAAATCAGAAATCATAGAATAAAAACCCCAATTTAATTTTTGAGAGGTTTTCGAAAATGTAAGAAATTGAAGAAAATTCCTCAAATTGCGCCCTATGGAGCAAAATAGTGAAAAATAATAAAAATGAAATAACTCTGACCAAATAGATCCCAAAATTCGGAAATTTCAGTGGTATCACCCTTGAATATATTACCATCAACCCCCAAAAAATTATTTCCTAGTTTTTCATTATTCAGAAGATATAGACAAAACTGTAGAATTAGGGTTTCAACCCTAAAACGGACACAACTTTTGAAAAACAACTCTAAAAAATTTGAAATTTGGAGGGAAGATCAATTGAACTATGTATCCCCTCCCCACAAAAAAATATAAAAATTTCCAAATATATCTCTTGATATAGATGAATCACCAACATTAGGGTTTCATCCCACAAATTGCCCGGATCACTGCTCTGATACCACTTGATAAGAACCTTGCATATCATAAATCAATAAATTACATAAGATAATAAAACACCAGATATATGGGGGGGAAATATTCACAAATAATCAATATATGCATAATAATACCCTTAAGGTAGGGCAACACCATACAATGCTCCTTAAGGAAGGAGTAACTCCACAATCTCCCAAGATGGGAATCCACTTCGAGGGGGACACCTCCAATATACCTCTACCAAGTAGAAGAATCAACTCATACATCCATGACCTCCTCATAATGATACTCACATCCTTTAAATAGGATGTGTAACACCTAATCCCAATGTAGGCCGACCCATTACCCAATATAATTAATTCCTATGTGAGCCCATATAACTAATTAAGGGGATGTGTGCCACATGTCAGCATCTCCATCAACCCATATGCATTATAATATCATATCCCATGTGAACCCATACATATAACTAAGGGGATGTGTGCCACATGTTGGCATCTCCATCAACCCATATATATATATATATATATATATATATATATATATATTATATTACCATATCCCAAGGTACATAGCACTCCAAGACAAATAGGACAATTTTATATCCTATACTCTCTCATACATTAGGTGCACTCTTTTCTTAGCTACTACTTTCTACACACTTTTCACTTACTTATACATACATTTCTACGATCTTTCACATATAAGACTTTGAATACTCTTGTTATTATTTTGCAAGTCCTTTATAAGCAATAAGAAGAAAATCACATCAAAAAGCACAAGCTCTAACAACATGCTACTATTCATACGATTCACCCATAGGGTATACCTCCCTTTCCTAGTTGTCATGCTTCACATTGCAATCAATTCACACTTCACATGACTACTTTTCCACTTATCATGCTATCAGATACAATCATTTAGAGATTACAAGGTACACATCTTTTATCAACTTTATACTATTAATTAGTCACTCAATAATATAAAGTGGGGGAAAATATTGTCATCCAATTCAATGAATGATATGTGCAGTGGTATTTTGTGTACAAATAATGAGGTCAGAATGACATACTAAAGTATACATTATTCCTAAGAAATAAATCTAGTGGTTGACATCAACTGTTGTTAGATTGGTGACTTTATCTCTTGCACATTACTGATCATGAGCTTCGAGTAGAGTATCCAGATTGGCTTTACAACCTGCTAATCAGTTTCTGAAGACACGTGTCTTGTTATTGTAATATATATAATCATACCACTCGTGATATCGAGAATTACATAGGTAGGATTGATAAATATTCATGATGCTCATTGATCCCTGGTAGATACATCCAGACCACTCTCTTACAAATAATTCTAAGGAACTATTTGTGAGTATCCATAATCATCATCACAATGAAGGGATATCTGATAGAGGTGGTAGAGGTAGAGGTTACTGAGGAGTATTCAGAGGTCAAGGTTGTGGCGGTGGAAGAGGTGATTTACCATGAGGAACTTGTTTTACATGCGGGTCCCCTGATCATTATATAGCGTGATATGCCCTCATATCATTATTTTCTTATTGTCAAATGGAAAGAGTCACAAGCTATGGATAATGCATTGGAGTTATTATGACCTAAGCTTGCAGAAAGGCACAAGATCACTAAGAAGTACATATCTAGGGCGTCCATACAATGGTTAGAGGATACAGTGCGTTGTGGATATACTTCAATAGGATGTGAGATCAGTTAGCACTCCATGACTCTACATTTTTAATACCCAGTGTTAGTATAGATCTATCCTACTATCGTCATGGAACTTTTTACGCATGCGCGTGAGACCTCAAAGCAAAAGACTTGTTATTAGACAAACATGAACTATTACATGTAATTGTATCACAAACACACTTCCACATCAGGATGACAGTCTATCAAGAGAACTACGGATGGTCATTCTGAAACTTGTAGGGTGAGATACAATTCGGTTAAAAGAGCATTCACAGAAGCTGGAGCATGTCAGGGGTCAATTTGAGCTCCCCATTCCAGAAAGATGTTGATTAAACTTAAGGAGGTTTTTAAGCATGTGTAGGTAGTCAATGATTTACAAGTCATTCCTTTGATTAGGGGAATGGTTAAGAGATGAAGACTACCACGTGACAATGTGTTGAGCAAAAAAGAGACAGATCTATTGACATGCAAAAACTTACCTCTTCACAGTCTAATGATTTATGCATACACAGATATTGCTTTGAATGCAGTTATTAACACCTGAGATGGTCCTGTCCCTCCTACGGTAACATTTTGATTGATATAGGTGTATTGAAGTTTCCAAACCCTCGTAAATCACCTTGTGACGCATGGAGTCAGATCGGGAGGCCACCATATACATAGTCACGATCACTCAAATGTGTTGCATATGAATGAACAGAACTAAAGTTGTGCTCCATTAGAATTTACTGAAGGATGCAACTATTACTATACAAGGGGCCAAGTTTACTGGGGGAATATTGAGTGTACTTAGCATCATTGCCGAAGTAGATAGTTTTTTCTAGAAAGTTACTCTAAAATAAGCTTGGGTACCCATGGTGTTACATGAACAATGTTGCCCCATATGTACCTTTAACTACAACATATGTCAGTAAATTCCATGTCAATGTATGGATTGAGGCATCAAAAAACATGGTCTAATATTCATCACCTACAATCACAATACACATCAATAGTTTTGCCTTATGTAGAACCCATGAGTGAAGAAGACTTAAACAAAATTTTATGTGCACACCATTAGAGATCCTGAGGTCACGTTGAGCCATCAAAGGAAGTTAGTTATTTACATGGGATCTATGCATACATCTATGCTAGTGATACAACTAATGATGCTTCCTGACCAACTGGGAACATGGGATCTCCCTTCACCTCTTAATGGTTGGGCCGTGAAATGAAGAGTGTGGTCTACCACCTCCTGGGTACCATGTAAATTGCACCTGTGTATAGGCAGTTAGGCAGTAACCTAGTACCAAGGTACACTAGCAAAGGAAATCCTAATGTATTTTTGTGTGCTATAGAAGCCCAGTGGACATATCAAGGTGCTAAAGAATGAATATGTCAATCATTTACCTGTTATGGAGAGCACTAGAATATACACATCATTAACTAACAATGGAGTTAAATATTCCTTTATAGCACCTGATCTCTCACCCTCCCAATGTGTAGGATGTTGTGACCTCATCCATGGGTAAGGTGTTAGGGGCACATATTGAATGAAAACAAACTGGCATGTCACCCTATCATACTAGAACCATTCTCCCTACCCTTAGAAATTTTCCTCTATCCACTTACTTTAATTCAACATAACTCTATAAAATACTTGGGTCATTCCCTATAATCCCTACATGTCCTTCAAATAATACCATTGGGCATAAGACTATATAATATATAATGATACTCTATGATACCCAGTCCTCTAGAATGAACCACGATGTAACAATTTTCTTAGTATGGGACTCATCCCCTCACATCTATCCTTCTAGATGAATCATTAAAATTTTCTCATATTTCCATACATGTAGTAGGTTCAAATCTCCCAAACCCCTACATGGATATCCAATGCAAATCTGTATAACTCCCTGTGTAAATGGGCTGATACAAAAAGGTCCTAGGAAAATATAGTACCCTATTCCTTAATGACATGGGTAATCTCTGAAACATTTTGGGAAATATAAACCCCAACTCCATAAAAATATACAAAATAAGTAAATAATACACACATAAAATTTTGTAACCATAGAGTATCTACCTAAATAATATTATAAACATAATAAGTATTCTACTAGCCCTACTCTCCCTCACCCCAACAAAAACTAGAGAACCCTCCTTATATGTAATAGATATTTTTTGTGTAAGACATGCACATAATCACCTACAATATTAAATCATAGAATTTTCTACACACCTTCTAATGTAATAGTCATTTCCCCTATTAGGATCCAAAATTAAAAGTGTCTACATTCCACCTCTCGGTGAATGCATTCATAAAGTGCATATTATGGGGCACATCCCAAAATTGAGCTACATGTCTCAAACTAGAACTATTTATAATGTCCCATCTACGTCATCAATACCCAACTCTAAAAACGTCACCATATGTCTCCCTAAATACAACTATCACCCCTCCAATTATCTTGACACACATCACAAGAAAAAATTACAATAATTAGTCATGAAATCAATCATAAATATTATCGTATCAGTTTGGTACACTACTAAATTTTTAGTTTACAAATAATTAGACAAATCCATCCAAAAAATTTTGGTTCTTTTTATCTCAAAAATATCACCCTATGATTTTTTTTGTTACAAATCCCTACTTTTTGCTAATCTGGGATGATTTCACAAGTATGGGACTTGCAAAGTGAGATAAACCTCTAGAGAAGGTTGGTGCCTCTACCTAATCCTAACACTAAATTAATATTACTACTGGGAATAAAACTATCTAATCCTATTCTAACAATCCAAGGGAATAGGGAAAGAGAGATATACATGTAAGGGGAAATCCTAAAGTAAAGGGAGGTGAGAGAACAAAGAAAAAGGGTGCAGACACTCTAATAAGGGACAAGGGAGAAAGAAAATGGAGAAGGGAGAGGTCAAATATGAGTGAAATAAATCAAAAACAAAATTTTACCTTCTATTATCCATGAGACATAAACAAATGAACCTGCAAAGGAAAAATACATGCACAAAATACAACAACAAGAATGGAGAGACAAGGAAATGCAACAAAACATAATTTAGGGTTAAGAAACACCATACAAAATATTTTATTGCTTTCAATGTGTGCATAGACCATTACATGTGAAGAATAAGGCACAAGAACACATTACCATTTTCAATTGGAGGTATACAACTCACAGCTGCTTAGGGAAATTTTTATCATAGTTCCTTTACATTTTATAACATCCCCTTAAAAATGAGATAGTTTACATTATATATCAAAATGGGAGAAAGAGATGAGGGAAAAGAGAGGGAACTTGGATTTTTTTTTCCTTCAAATAACAATAAATGTATGGAATTCCTGAAAATAGGCATGGGTACCTTTCCAATGTCATTCCCCCATGATAATTTTCTTGAAGTAGAAGGAATGGGAACCGTACCTCATTAGAGTTGGTGGTTGAGCTACCTAGAACTATTCTTTTAATAAGGTTACTATATTTACAATTTTTCACCCACCTAACCTCATTAAATTTAATAAATACAATTTTAATGGTGTAGTACATGTTGAGATCTTTCCAAAAAGTCTAATTTTGTGAATATCGGAGTTACAGGGAGAAAGTTATGGCCATTTGAAGTTTAGGGTGCCATACTTCAATAAATGTGAGTGGTTAAGTTGTTAAATCAAGCCTTTTTCATGTTTGTGACCTTGCAAAACACCCTCATAAACCCAACATAAGAGAACCTATTAGTGCGAAATCACAACACCCCCAAATGAATTCTAAAAATCTACTTTTCTAAGGTAGAATCATCTGTGTGATTGCATAACATTGAAATTTCCCCATGGTGTGGGACCTTGCAAAAGTGGGAAATCTCTCTAGAGAAGGTTGGTTCCTCTTCCTAAACTACTTGCCACAAGCTATTCCAGTGTAGGCAATCTAATCTAATCCTAATCTAACTTCCAAGGAGACAAGGAGAGAAAGAAAACTAGAAAAATAGAGCCTACACTAAAATGGTGATACACTGGAGAAGGAAAATGTTGATCATATATAAAAATGGCCATGGAAACAAAGATAGGTGAGATGAGCAATGGAGAGGATGGACAACAACATCATAAACCAAATGTCAGATTCACATAAAAATCCATTTTCAATCCCCACAAACACAAATCCTAGATTTGAAACATCCAACACATGCACAAAATACTCCAGAACGATGAGAGGAAAGAGTATGCAATGAAAACAAGCAAAGGATGGACAAGTGCATCACAAAAATGAGTTTTATTGCTTCAGAAATTTACACAGAACATCATACATGAGCAAGAGGAAAAAAACACCATTTATAGAGCAAGGGAGGAGATTCAAACTCCATTTCAACCCTAGGGAAGAAAAGAAAGGGGAGGCAGAGAAGAAGAATGAAAAACAACCCTGAAAAATGATACCTCTGTTACATTATATGGTAAAATTCAACAAGGGAAGGGAAAAAATGTGGGATTTTCTCCAACCATTATTCAAAATGCATTTTAAGTCTTCATCTGTTGATGGGATCGATGCAAAATCTCATATTTCCATGCATCTACTTTGCAAACCAAAGTAAATGACCCATACTTCATTAAATCTGGTGGTTGGAATTGGTTTTTTGTCTTTTCCATCAAATCTTCACCAAAATCCAAAATTATCCACCAAATCTTCACCAAAATCCAAAATTGAAGTGTCCATCATGTAGAGGATTTTGACATCTTTCCATTCATACCAAAATTGCAAAAATCTGAGCTCTAGATCGAAAGAAATGGCCCTCTGAAGATTTAGGGCAAAATAGGGCAAAATTAGGGCAAAAATCAAGTCTCCGGGCCAAAATTTGACCTTTTCCCCTTTTCACGAAATTGGAAAATTTTCCAAAAATCCTCAGTGGCCCCACCACTCTAATGACATGTGGCATTTTAAATTTGGTCCGCGGGTCTTAAAATCACATTCTGCCCATTTTTCCCATAAGGGAAAATTTTTCTAAGGTCTTCCACTGGTGAATTCCCTGCCGCTGATGTGGACACATGGTACCCTGTGATTGGCCATGGGGATGCATTTCTATTTTTTCCTTTGACACATTTTAACCAAAAGCCAAACACTTGAAGTTCTCTCTGGCACCTGTTGCTCCACCTTGACATGTGGTGCATCTTGATTGGTTACGGGCCTCAAACAATTTATTTTACTCTGCAGGCTCTAGGGCTGAAATTTTCCTTTGAGTTTTTGACCCAAAAGGGCTAAGTGCCAAAAATTTCCCCACGGGTCCACCTTGGCAAATTTTCCTTCCATACTCCACCAAGCCATAACTCAAACAATACAAGGAGTTAGGAGGACTTCTTTACCTTTCTGGAAAGAGGAAGAAATTATCTAACTATTGAAGCCATTTCTAGAATCTTGTGAGTACTCAAAATGTGTGAAAATTTAAGTTTAAGCACAAGGAAGGCAAGGATGAAGGAAAATTAGCCAAAATAAGCAGGGGCTCATTTTAGATAACAATTTTGGCAACTCAGAGGGGTCATCTGCCTGCTAGATGAATGATCAGTAGCCTTTGTTACATCCATTAGGCATGGAGTCAAGCCTGATAAACTGATTTTCATATGAAATCTGAAATTTTGACCTCTACATCACTTGGAAACCCACTAAAACTTGAAATTGATCTTCACCAAAATGCCACTGAAATGGACTGTGCAAGAGAAATACAACAACACTAAAAACTATGTACAAATTGAAAATCATACATGCTCCAAATGGAACATGTAGAGTGTTAAAAAGCACTTCTTCTACCGAAAAAAAACCTACCTACACTACTCTAACCAAAAGCAAAGGGAGCTCAAACAAAGTCTGCAATTGGCAGGGAGAAATAGCTTCCCTTCCTAAAAAATGGCAGCCATGCAACTGATTTGGCACTAAACATGGCTAGTTGGATGAGTGAAAAACTAACTATAAGCTAATCTTCCATCCAAATCACCAAAGTATCAACTGAAGACAAAAACAATACCTCTTTTAGTTTCTCTACATTTGGAATGAAAAGGTATGATAGTTGATCCTTGGCACTTTGCATATCATCCTCATGCTTCGAGGAAAACATGATTGGTTGTGGCTTCTACTTTGGCTCCAATGAATCCAAATACCTGATTAGGAAATGTATAATCCATTTGATATGCCCATAGCTATAATTTTCCACTCCAAAAATGGAATCATCTTATAGACCTCTTTGGGTGAATGGTGAGGAAGGAATGGTGGAACTCTTCTATTGTTTCTCTTCTTCCTCCTATGAAGAGAATGGAAGGTTTGAGTCTCCCAAACTAGATTCCAAAAGGCTGCTATAAAGTGCAAACTACTGCAAATGAATGCTCTCCTCCATGACAACAGGCTCAAGTGTTTGGAATGTGGATGATGAAGGAGAAAATGGTGTGATTTCAACTAGTACCCCTCCATCAAAATAATCCTCCAAATCAGACAAGTACTTTGCTTCATTGCTACTCTGCTACAAATGTTCAAACTCTTTCATGGTGTCTTTTTGACCAGCAACTTGTTTACCATGTTTTCTCTCATCTTCAATCATTGATTTTTAAAGATCAAAATCTTCTTCAGCACTAAAAATCAAGGGAGATGAAGTATAAGGAAGAACTGAAGGTTCTTTTATAGCCTGTTTCACGCTTGAAGCTTGTGGATCTACATTTGTCTCCTCCACATCTGGAAATAACTCCTCTTCTTTTTGTAACTCTTCATCTCTGATTGTAACATCCACTTGATCCTTTCCAATAGGACTTTGAGCTGATTTTCTTTCCTCTTCCATGGCTGATTGTGCAACTTCTATTAGATCAGCATCTTCTTCCAGCAGAGTGCCAACATGGACACTACACTCTGAGCAACTTGATGACTGATATTGTTGCTTCTTTGTTGCTATAAAATCAGCCTTGGCCACCACTTGTTCTTCAACCTTTACCTCCTTTGTAGGCTTAACCAGCAAGGGGATCTTTGTAAACCCAAATTTAACAGCCCAACTCATCAGATTATCTGGTATTTCTTTTATGTTGGGATCCTCTTCTTGCTATCCTTGATTGGATTCTTGAGTATCTTTCCAACATGGACTTGGGAAAGTAAGAGGAGTGGCAGGTTGGGATTAAACCAGATTTGCAAATGTTTGTTGTTGGGAGGGAGGTGGAACTTCTTGTTTGTTCGGAGGGGATGACTATTTGGAAGGGAAAAGGGCAGAAGAACTAAAATGGGATGGAAGACTAGGGGATGGAGAAATGGAACCAACATTTGGAGTATCATGGGATGGATTTAGAATTTGGCATTCAAGATGAGATGGTGCTGCTTGAGGAATGGAAAGAGAAGAACTAGATGATGGTGTAGAAATTACCCATTGATAAGGTTTCTCAACACAAAATTCATAGGCCCCTATCTCTTCAGTCCATTGTGCAAGTTGGGGCAACATCTCCACCATGAAGTCCAGCTTTTGCTGAGGGCTAAAGTGTCTTGGAAAAGGGCCAACCCATGGACAAGGTTCCCTACAACCAATTCCAAAAGCATTCATTTTAGCTATTTCTCTTTATTGCACCATGCCAATCTCCATTTTTTGGATCTTCTCCAACAGACCAGCATCTTGCATTTGATTGTCTTCATTGTTGGCATACCCCTGCTCTTGGAAAGCTCCATAGCCAAACTGATTTTGACACTACTGCTCATAGGAGTAGACATGCTGATCTTGAATCTTCTCAAAATGTTTTTTTAAAGGAGTTGTAAAGCACATTGGAGGTGGAATGTACTACTGCTGCTGTGAATGTGAATTTCATGATGGAAATGAAGTCATCATTACACAACTTCATGTAATGATGGAAAATAATGAAAGATATGGAAAGAAGAGTGAATGGAAATGGATGGAAAATAGGTCTGCAACTTAGAGAATGAGTTATTTACCAGATGGAGTCACCAGATGTGCAAATTGTTGTTTCTCAAAAGCTAGAGATTGAAACAAGTGCACAACGATCTTGTTGTAATGAAGTGAAGATCTCTAAGGTCCCATCGGGTGTGCCAAAATTGTTAGTTTGAAATCACAGCACCCCCAAATAAATTCTAAAAATCTTCTTTTCTAAGGAAGAATCATCTGGTGTGATTGCATAACATTGAACTTTCCCCAAGCTGTGGAACCTTGCAAAAGTGGGAAATCTCTCTAGAGAAGGTTGGTTCCTCTTCCAAAACTACCTGCCACAAGCTATTCCAGTGTAGGAAAGATAAACTAATCCCAATCTAACTTCCAAGGAGATAAGGAGAGAAAGAAAATTGGAAAAATAGAGCCTACACTAAAACAGTGATACACCAGAGAAGGAAAATGTTGATCATCTATCAAAACAGCCATGGAAACAAAGAGAGGTGAGGTGAGCAATGGAGAGGATGGAAAACATCATCACAAACCAAATGTCATAGTCACACATAAATCCATTTTCAATCCCCATGAACATAGCTCCTAGATCTGCAAATGAAATGCCCAAAAAATGCACAGAATACTCCAGAATGATGAGAGGCAAGAGTATGTAATGAAAACAAGCAAAGGATGGAAAAATGCATCACAAAAATGAGTTTTATTGCTTCATAAATTTGCATAGAACATAATACATGAGAAAGAGACAAAAAACATGATTTACAGAGTAGGGGATGAGATTCAAACTCCATTTAGACCCTGGGGAAGAAAAGAAAGGGGAGGTAGAGAAGAAGAATGAAAAACAACCCTGAAAAATGATGCCTCTGTTACATTATATAGTAAAATACGAGAAGGGAAGGGAAAAAATGTGGGATTTTCTCCAACCACTTTTCAAAATGCATTTTAATTCTTCATCATTTGATGATCTCAGTGAAAAATCTCGTATTTTCATACATCTACTTCGCAGAAACAAGAAAATGTCCCATACTTCTTTAAATCTGGTGGTTGGAACTGGTTTTTTGTCTTTTCCACCCCAAAACTTGTTTTGTAAAATTTTTCCCCCAAATCTTCACCAAAATCCAAAATTGAAGTGTCCATTGTGTAGAGGATTTTGAAATATTTCCATTGATACCAAAATCGTGAAAATCTGAGCTCTAGATCAAAAGATATGGCCCTCTAAAGATTTAGGGCAAAATAGGGCAAAATTAGGGCAAAAATCAAGTATGCGGGCCAAAATTTGACCTTTTCCCCCATTTCATGAAATTGGAAAATTTTCCAAAAATCCTCCGCAGCCCCACCACTCTAATGACATGTGGTGCTTTAAATTTGGTCCATGGGTCTCAAAATCACATTCTACCCATTTTGCCCACAAGGGCAAATTTTTCCAAGGTCTTCCGCCGGTGAATTCCCCGTCGCTGATGTGGACACGTGGCACCCTGTGATTGGCCATGGGGATGTGGTTCTATTTTTTACCTTCGAAACATTTTAACCAAAACCCAAAAACTTGAAGTTCTCTCTAGCGCCCGCTGCTCTACCTTGACACGTGGTGCATCTTGATTGGTTGCGGGCCTCAAACAATTTATTTTACTCTACGGGCTTTTGGGCTGAAATTTTCCTTTGAGTTTTTTGCCCAAAATGGCTAAGTGCCAAACATTTTCCCATGGGTCCACCTTGGAAAATTTTCCCTCCATACTCTGCTAAGCCATAACTCAAACAATACAAGGAGTTAGGAGGACTTCTTTACCTTTCTGGAAAGGGGAAGAAATTATCTATCTGTTGAAGCCATTTCCAGAATCTTTTGAGTGCTCAAAATGTGTGAAAATTGAAGTTGAAGCACAAGGAAGGAAAGGATGAAGGAAAATCAGCCAAAATTAGTAGGGGATCATTTTGGATAATAGAACCATCAGGTTTCGAAAGTAGAATACATGCAACGAATAACATGCGTTTAGGTCACCATGTTTGGATGCTAGAGAAACCTGAAATACTTTTGTCGGAAGTCAACCACCATTTTGCAAATTTTTGGGTTCGTGTAGAGGATGGTATTTCTAATCCTTTTTTCCTTGGGGATGAGAGGGTAAGGAGGGGTAGGGAAAGTCAATTTTGAAGGGATTATTCACCTATTTTTGAGGGGTAGGGAAAGTGAATAATGCCTTTGGATTCGAGGCATTATTCACCTATTTGGCGAGTAGTGCCTCGGAAGGTGAGTGCTTTTGGATTTTTTTTTCCTTGCCCCTCTTGCCTTCCATTACCCATGCTCGGTCTTGGGTTTCAGGAATCAAGTTGTAATTTACATGTAAATTGTAATTGAGAACCTGAAACCCAAAATTCCTATTTTATTTGATTTTTTGAGAATTAGAGTTGGATTTGAAATTTACATGTAAATTGCAAATCGGAACCCTAAACTTGAAATGCACTGGGAAGGATATATTTCTTGGATTGGGTTTCATTTTACAATTTTCAAGAAAATTGCAATTTGAAACCTAAACCCCGAAATACACTAAATCCTTTATATTTTAGGTTTCAGGGTTTCAGGAACAATCTGCATGTAAATTGCGATTTAATTCCTAAAATCCGAAATCTAAAATACAAAGGAAATTTTTTTGACACTTAAGCATTTTTCAATATTTCTAAAAAATGATTCAGGGGGAAAGGAAAATGATCATGGAACATGTGGAGATGCATGAAGAGATCTAAAAACCTGATAATCTTAAAAATGAATTCCTTGGCCCCGAATCAACTACGAATTTTCCCATGTCTAGAATTGATGTTGTGGGTGGTCAGAAAATCCATGGGGGTGGGAATTTTAGACAACAATTCTATTCCTGAGGGAAAATGGCAAACTCATACTTTTACATTATTCCTTCTTAAAAATACTAAATAAATGCAAATTTTGCAAAATATAAATTTGTGACTAAATTATAAGCCAAATGAAAAGTAAGAATTACTCATTAGCTCGCCTAAGGCATGTGAATAAGCTCCACTAATCTATCAAATAACAATCTTATGTCTCCCGGAATGTGTGGTATCATATTCATGTGAGAGCTCAAATCACTATTTTGTAAAGTACAATTGAAATTACATTTGAATTTTCAACCTTACTATTTAAAGCATGTTTATTTCTCAAACATTACTATGTGGTATTTTGTTCAACTACATTTCAAATACTTAATTATTGCCTCAATATTTTCCACATGACATCTTGAATTCTATTTATGATAATCTTGCATCATTTTTTGCATTGGGATTTCTATTTCATCTACTTCCATATTAATATGTCATTTCAACCTATTACAGAGAAATGGTATGCCATGGTAATATTTGTATACTTCATCTATACCAATTCTATAACTAACTATAATCAAATCCTATATTGTTACAAATACTAGATCAATTCTTTTAATCACTTGAATCAAATACTTTTGGTTTGACCAATTAAACTTTGTTTCTATATGCACTTAAATTTGGAAACTTATATTTTTACCATGAAAATTTTGGATTTTTTTTATATTGTGACTTATGTTCACGTTATAATACTAATTAGAATTTCTTTTTCCCTCCTTTGTATCTTGTTTAAACATGCACACTGCTCTTTCATTCACTCAAGTAGTTGAAATTATCCAAAGTAATACTTTACTCCCAAGCATCTTTCCTAAAATCTTTCTTTGTCATCATTAGATGATTCTATAGAACCATATAGTGTGACCAAGTAATATTACAGTATGGGATGACTTGTATGATCCCATCGTATCTATAGAATGGATTATTTTTTCAATTTAAATATATTTTATGTGTCATTTATCATCCCATAAGTCAACATTAATGGGATACCTAACTTATGAAATCCTATATAAACAAGGCTAATTCACCATTTGAAAATTCCTAGCATTATCATAATCATACATTTACAATTACTTTTCTAAATAACTCAAGGATCTCCTAGATCTTCCAAAATTAGTTACACATCCTTTAGAGAAACCACCATATTGGTATAAATAAGTCAAACTAGGTTCAAGAGTCTATACTACTCCATTATCAAACCTTCAAATGTCCTAGATCCAAGTCTTAGTGGGAGCAAGTCATGTGAAGAATTTATAAAGGTCTCAAGGGAAAAGGGAATTAGTTTATCATTTGAATCATGTCACACTATATTTTATTAAACTTTAATTAAATTTTAGATAAATTTAATTAGGTGTAGATTAAATTAAGAGTTTATTATTGATTTTACAATATAAACATTAATCGAGATTTGTAACTCCAATCAGATAGGAAGAAATATGCATACACCAATTATCCTGACATGTAACTCAAAGTATATTAAAAAAGTATAGAATCACTTATCAAATTCTTGATGATTTCTGGAAATATCTGAGACTCTGCAATAGTGAAAATTTAAAAAGGAAGATTTGATCCTGAGTGACCTTCATAACTTGGAATAGAATCGTAACTACACCTAGGCCAGGACAATACCATCAGGTCAAGAATTTACTATACAATCCAACCCCTTTTGTGTAGTGTTCGACTTGCTCCAAATATTCCTCTAAAAATTTTTTTGGGTTGCTTACCCTCTTGGAATTTTTTGTCACTATCAAACCCTATTTTTTGTTTGTCTCTATTAGGGAGTACCACTCCACTGCCCACTCTATAAAAAAAATTAAATGACACATGTTACTCACAATATCAATATGGCACAAACCCATAACACGTAAAAAATCATCTAAATAACATCATATCACACATGCTTGGTTGCTCATGCCTATCCATGATGGTCTCGCCATCTCTGTGGATACCCAATACCTCCTCTTCCTCCTCATCATAGCAAGGCTTGGATCCTACATACTATGCCCACCTATCTTGGGGAACCAATATCATATCCCCTCTGTGTTGTGGTCTAGGCTTCTGTCTCAAATACACATCCATATGAACCCTGATTGGTGTCAAGTAGCCTCCTCCTGATCGTCAAATATTATGCTCCCTAAGCCATGGTGTTTACTACCATGCTAATTCTCCTTTGGTGCTAGGAATTTCTTTTCTTGTACCCCTGACCTATGAAACTGTATTAGTGGATCCATCCTCTTAACCACTCACCGCTATAATTTTTGGTGGGCCTTGAGCATCCCCACCACATCGACACTTCCTCCGACCATGTGTTCCTACTACCTGTATCCTACGAGTTCATAATAATTGCACCCTCAACTCTGATCCTACAGGATCTTTGACATGACGACATTGATATAATGGTGGTATCACCATAGGCATTGGTCGTCAAAACTACCTGAGAACCCTACTCACCGCATGGGTTTCAAACCAATAGACATAATTCCCTATCACCTCATTGATGGCCTCCAAGTAATCTACTCTAGGATAGTTGGGCCACTGATCCACATTTCCTATGTAATGCTTCCATGTAACATCATCCAGACCCACATGTGCTATTGGGTGGAATGCTACGACTGACCTCACTTCTTTCCCTTGTGCCCATTGAAGCACTCTGGCGGCATCCTTTGTTACTTCATGTGGTGTCCCTATCGGATTGTCCATATTGATGTGGTCAATAGTATGAAGGTTCACATGACCATTTTAATTCTACACCTAACCCTGTAGAGATCATGCACTAGCTACACCCATATGGTGGTGGCCTAGTTAATAAAAACCCTATGATAACCAACATATCTACATACCATGATAAAAAACAATGGGATGGATCCATCTTCCTTGTGGAACATTATCTGTGCCATAATGATCCCCATAATTACATTTCAAATGTCCAGAATCCTTGCATCCTTCACTATGATGAGTTGGAAACATAGCATACTCTCATCATATGTACCAATACCAGTAGCCCATATGGATAAGCCTCTCCACTCTACATCATCTGAAATCATATCGTAATACATGTGGGTTCTTCCAATAGATAAACCCATAATACCATGAAATTCCTCAAAATTCAATGCCATCTCCATACACTTTTGTCCCACTCACCACCACAAGGTGTTCGACCTAGTCTCCCATTCAACTAAAACCATGTGTAATAAATCCAAATTAAATGGTATCCTAGGAATCTACATGATGCCCCAAAAACCCCAACCTTACAACTAGGTCACTTGTGCTTGAATCAATTTGGAAATCATAATATTGAGCCATGATACATCTACAATCCACCATAGGTGGATCCTGCACTCTTCTTGCATCCACAAAATGACAATGAAAAAGCATTAGAATTATGAAAAATCAATTTGGAGTGAAAATTGACAATTTACAACCTACAAGTACAAAAATACCTATGTCATCGGGCCCCCAAAAAAATCCTAATGATCCCTACACTGTCAGCCCTCTTGTATATGCCATTAGCCCCTAACAATATTTTTCCCCTAGCATGATTCTATTAACCTTTTTGTTGTAAAGGGGATGATGATGTTTGGCCAAAAATAGGACCACGACTTTCAAAGTTTGACTTGTAAAAATATACAAAATGAAAAAATAAAAAATTAAATCCCTCTCAAACCCACTTATATTTTTTCCTATCCTACTTGATTACACAAGTTTAGATAACAATGATGTGTGAACAACTCCAAAAAAGAAAAAGAACTCAATATCACCTAATTTACCCAAGAAAATTACATGTAACGACTTACCCGTGGTTATGCCCCTCTGCATGCTTCACTTCATCTTCCTCCATTGTCACCTCTTACTTGTGTCATGACATTGAAATACACCAAAATTTGGAATTCCAAAGGTCAGTTCTCTCAATTCAAAAAATAGCAATAACCAAATAAAAATAAAAATCACCATATAAAACCCAAATTTTCTATTCAAATTTGGTCACAATTATCCTGATTCTTCAAATGACCATCATTTTTTCTTTTGAACTCCATAACATGCATCATTTGATGCATATTTATTATATTCTCATAATGTTCATTTTTACCTATTACATGCATACTTTTAACGATCTTCATTTTTTTCCTATTTTTGACGCCATACGACATTACGATATCTTGACGCTATGACATGACATTTATCCTATAGGCCCTAGCTCAGTGATTTATGTATTATTTTATTGATGATTCTCTAGTTTTTCCTTTCATTTTTACTTCATTAGGGTTCTTACAATGTCGATTTCATCCGCATATGGAAGAATAAACGACACTATCAAGTACACATTAGTGTGTATATTTCATTTAAGCTAGTCATTCCAACATATCTTTATGTACTTAATTTTAGTATCTACTTTTGATATCAGTGTTACAGATTGTTATTTCCACTGACCACCCCATGTTTTTCTATTATAACATGCGGTGATCAACGATTGGGGAATATGTGTTAACCAACTTTTTGAATTTTCATTTTTCATACTTCTTACTAATAATTTCCTTTTTGCGGATAATTATCATTGATGCATCTATTTCTTGAGCAGGTGCCTTAAGGGGCCTTCCAAGAATGGGGAATGATTATTCACATAATCATTAAAGGTTAGAGATAGTACATGGAGAGAGTGTTGCTATTTGGTCCTGACCGTAGTTTTCCTTACATTAGTTATCCTTGTCCCTTTATGTATCATACACATTGCAAAAGTCACATCTTGCTTGCATCTTACCATTTGACACTTTGTTAATCAATTTCCATGATCTATGGAACTTATTTTCACTTTACATGACACATTACTTCACATTATCATTCTTTATCGACAACATCTCCCACAAGCGATGGCATTGGTGTTAGTTTTTACCTAGTGACACCATCACCCACAGGTGATGGTGTCGTATATATATCTTCCACATCATAAACATTCATGAAGGAAGGAATCTTGAATCTTAGGAGATTCCATATTCTCTACTCTTTTACACCAACTTTGCATCTTCTCACTTAGCTCTGTGTTCATTTTACACTTGAATTGGATTAAATTAGACACTCTTCTTCTTGGTCAAATTTCTTGCATGATTGGGTTATATATAGTGAGTCTAGGATAGGAATGGTGTTACCCTTATCCACCTAATAAATATTCTCTCTTGGTTTTCTACTTCTCTAGAGAGATAGATGCATTAGTGACCACCCTACAGGTACAGGTGAGTGATTTAACTCTCTTTGTATTTTTACATAGATTAGTTCATTTCCCTTCCAAATTTTTCTATGTTAGCTTAGTATTACATGTATATTGATGTTAGTTAGCATAGCGCTCTTAATTGAGAAGCTCCTTAACTTTCCATTACTTTAATTTCATTTACATTGTGCATGCTTATGTTATTTATTATCGATCCATACCTCTTCCCATCCATTTACCAATATTTTAGTAGGGTACTCTCCTTTATCTTGACTACATGCCTTGGAAACCTGGGTTGACCTAGTGTAGGGATAACTTCCCTCTAGATATGAGACACTAGTGCTGGATGCAACCCCTTTAAATATATCCATTGTATGTTGGTTCATGTGTGTCTCCTACTCGTTTTTGTGATATCCTTGTAGAATGGTTGACTTAGGAATGCAAGTTATTGAGACACATTCTTGGCCTACCATATAGTCCCCTATAATAAAATCTAAAGGTTAAATGAAAATATTTGAGACTCACTCCTTGTATCTCATTGGAAATATTCTTAACCATGATTACTGATATGCACTTGTATCGACCAATTGATATTGGGAAATGAATTCCTAGGTATTATATTTTCTTTGTTAGAACTTATGAAGATCTAACAATTACCTCACTAGCTCCATCAAGATCCATTGTTTCTTGGGTACCTCAGAAACAAGTATGGAGAATCTTGGAATCCTCCCACTTAGATTTAGGTGAATGTTGTGGATTGAAGGAAGATACACCCTTAATGAGATACAACATTCCAAGATGCATCGATGCACCTACATTTGGAAATGTCTTTATCTAATTTTAATACGATGTTGTAGAAGATAGATGATGGAGACTCAAAAATGATGGAGATTCTGTTGCAGATATAGATGAGGATAGAAGAGAGAAGGTGTGTTTGGAAAACAATGAGTGGTGAAAGAGTTAGAATTGAGCCTACTTCCTTCCATCACCTGAAAAATGACTCTATTCTCTAGAAGTTTCTACGCAAAGATGGCTTCTCCAAGTATATTTGGAAATTAAAAGGTAACAACCTCGTGCTCTCTATTGATTTTGTAAATTCTTAGATTGAGGGGGGATTCAATTTTAGGGGGTGTTGGTGTCCATTTTGATCCTCTACCATTTTGACCTAATTTTTCCTTTAGTTTGCATGCTGTGAAACGTTTTTCTCCAAAAAGTAGTGGTCTGTAACTTTTCCATCTAGATTGAATGCCTTGAAATGCTCACAAACTTATTATTTTCCCCCAACTTGAAAGAAAAATACATGCATGCCTAGTTTTGTGCCCTAATTTTTCCAAATCAACACCTCTGTCATTTTTTCCACTTTTCCCAGCCTTTTAAGCTCGTGATTATTCATTTGATGCATATTTTCCCTCAAAAATCCCTTTCCATGGTCATAAATTGCATAAAATCACTTCACATTTGTTTTTTGATCAAAAAATTCTTCATCCATGAAGAAAAAATCAAATTCAGGCATCTCTGGAAATTTTTGTGTTTTTTACGGTCATACGGGCGTACTTTTCCCATCAAATTCTATCTCAAATGCCATCTCCTACGTGGTCATTTGTGGTTGGAAAAGGTTTGGTGGGTCTATTTAAAAAACTTAAAATTTATTGTGTTTTGGCAAAACATCAAAATTCCCCCCGCAACTCCGTAGGTCCCAGAGGAGGACACATGTCATGTTCTCATTGAAAGGCAGAATGGAAGGCTGGTGGAGAACTTAGAAATTTTATGCCTTTTGGCAAAAGGGAAAAAGGTCTTGAAAAGAGCCATGGGTCCACCAAGTGAATCATAGAGGGACACGTGGCAAAAGGGAAGAGGGGAGTGCAGGCCATCGAAGGCAAAATTGAAATTTTTCCCTTTTTGTAAAATGAGTCAGAGTGAAAATTTGAGGAGTGGCTCCACGAAGAAGCAAAAGGAGACACCTGGCAGGGATGGAATCAGAGGCGTGGGTCCACAGAGGAAAAGTGAGAAAATTTCATTTGGAAAAAAGGGGAGTTTAAATATGAAATGAGCCCATAGATCCTCAACAATAAATAAGGTGACACATGTCAAGGATAGAAGTAGAGGTTCAGGCCCGCAGAGATTTTTTGGAAAAATTTCATTTTTTCCAAAAAAGGTGAAAATGTGTAGAATTGAGATGTGACTTCAATGGGACCCACAATGTGCCACATGTCAACACCAAATCTCAAGGGTGGAAGGGCGGAGAAAATTGTCAAAATTTTACTTTTTTCCAAAAATGTTAAAAAGTCAAAAAGTAATCCCAAACCCATTTCCAATCACATTTTTTTATGTGGTCGGCTCAGATTGAATGGGTAAAGGAAAATCAATGGTAACTGTGCATTTTTTAGTTTGGCCGCCATTTTTTCTCCAGGAAGCTTGGAGATGCGAATTTTGCATCATTTTTTATCAAATTTTTGGTAAATTCATGTTGTTTTTTCCTTCAAGGATCAATGGGATCAATTTGAAATTTCAATTTGTAGATTTGGGGTGTTTTTGATGTGAAATTTTGTTTGGGTTTGAGCAAAAACGTGAAAGATAAAATCAAGAAGTTGCAGAGCCAAATTTTGGATGGATAAGGATGAAATGATGAAATGAAAGGGGCCTTCATGCTTTGAAGATGAAAAACGTGCCCCTACAATGGATAATGATGAATTTATTTTGATGATTCACATTTTGAAAGAACAATTGGTAACTTTTGGCAAGTCTGTTAGATGTCATTTTCAAAAAATATTACAAAGAAAAGGTGCTCTGAATATTCCACTTTTGGAGGGCAGACTTGAGAGGCAAAGGATCATTTGTAATGAAAAGTTATATATTGCATAAAATTGTCATGCAAATTGTCGTAGAAACTTAGAATTTCATAGGAAAATCTGGGAAGAAGCCCATTTTTTGAGAAACCACTTGAGAACCATTTCTAATTCATTTTTGCATCAGATTTGTATCATGTTGAGTTGGTTTCAGTTGTATAGCCATCAATAAGCTCTGAGATTGTTCTTATAACATTCCCATGCTGATAAATTTGGTCATTCTGGATTATTTTGTGTTGTCTCTTGGTAAAATTTGCATACACTTATGTTTCAGAATGTTTTCAATTTGTGTTTCTTGCTCCTGTTGCAGTCTTGTGTTTAAAATATCTCTTGATCATACATGGTCTCATTTCTTGTTGATAGTTTAGTGGAATTTGCAATCTCACATTCAGAAGAGATTTCATCTGATAAAGAGATAAACAAATTTAAAATCACTTTACCTTCCTTGAATTCTGAGATTGTTTGTAAAACTTTGGGTGCTCCTTAGGTCATGATAAAATAGAGATTTCTAGATACTTTGTTGGTTCATCTACTTCAAGCTTTTGTGGCAGGTTGTCAAAGATTGTGTGGAAGAGTGCAGATATGGGCTTCCATTTATTGCACATATCCTGGTTGAAGGAGTACCTTAACCCATTTGAAGCATTCTGTTGTTTAGGTCTTACAAGTTTTTGCAAAAGTCATCAAAGAATTTTGAAAATTCTTGTTATTCTTGTCTAAAATCTCCCACCAAAATTTCATTCAAACAAACTAATCCTACCCACACTACCCCTGCATTGCATTATGTGTCAACAAAAGAAGACAATCCATTTATAAAAATGCACAAAGAAAATCAGGATCCTACAATGTCTTCAGTAACATTTGGCTTGCATTGAAATTATCTCCATAATCTAGAAGTGACAACTTGTGAAAGTCAGATTTGGAGTGTTGATCATATTTTCCCAAGGCCTCTTCACACTATTTGCACAAATTGAGGGATATTTTCATCTCCTTCACCATTTGAGGGTTACAAAATAGGTCCTCTTACCTTGGTTGAAAGGCACAACCTAAAACAGTTAGGACAAGATCAAGTCCTATTTGAGTGCTATCCATCTCTCCACAAATCTAAGTGCTAGTTAGATCACATCCCCAGCTACAAAATGACATACATCATGATCTATCTTCCTTCAAGCTTCATGCAATATCTTTGATACTACTCAGGTTGAAAAGGAAAACTGATTTGGGTACCAACACTTTCTGGCGTTGCTGTTGGGTCATTTTTAGTTCAATCTGATCCATGTCTATACATATTTGAGATATTTAAATGCATATAAAACCATGGTAATGTCCCTTGCAAGTTCTTCATGTAAATATATTTTTAGAGCATCATTCTATACTCAGATATGCAAGGTGTATGCAAAGGTTTCAAGTTCTACTTGCAATTTTATCAGTTTCTAGCCATAGTTGCACTTCATTTGCATTTATGGTTGATATATTCAAGAAAAAAGAAGGTCTGATCTATAAAGTTTGGCAAGAGTTTCAGTGCTGATAGGTATTTGACAGAGTATTTTAGTGTATTTTCACAACTAGGGTGAAAGTACTTAGTGGTGACTCTATGTTGTTTTGATCTTGATAAATATCAGTGTCTTAAGATTTCTGTCATTTATTTTTGTGTTGCTAATCTCTGTAAAACATGAAGGAAGAAGATCTCTCTTCATTAAAGACTCTGCTAAGAAGTTGTTTTCAGATTCAAGGAACTCAGAGTTAGAAGGGAGAAGAGTTTGGAAGGTTGTTAAAGGTCAGACATTAGGCAAAGGTATATCCATTGGTGAGAGATATCAGCCCAATAGATATATCAGCCTTTGGTAGAGGATTATCACTCTTCTTCTACTGATTCTGATTCAAGAAATCCTCTCATAAACTTGTTTACTTCAACTAGTGAAGGTCCTTCTGTTGTACCTGGTGAGTTCCTTCTTCAATCTGCACCTGTGTGTTTCAATTCTAATAAAACTTTCCAAGAAAATCAACACTTAGAGAATACCAATCTTGTGAACCACATTCTTGAGCCCCAAAGACCTTGCACTCTACATTAGCTTGTGTCACCCCCAAGATCACCTCCAATAAAAAATATGGCTCGGCCTAGAACTCCATTTGTTGTTAACACCTTTGGTTTTATAGACTTTAGAGGAATGGATGATTAACCAAATGTTGTCCCACAAGATGTTAGAAATAGGTTGCCAAAGTTCCAAGGTAACAATGCTATAACTGGTGATCAACATCTCAAACTTTTTGTTAACATGATGGAGGATTTTGAAATAGAGTTTGAAGATGTGTATGTCAAATTGTTCATTCATACACTAGAAGAGGATTCTAGGGATTGGTACAAGGCTCTGCCTAATAATTCAATTGATTCTTGGACTAAGATGAAGAATGCATTTAGGTTGCAATATGGAAACAAGACTGATCCTAGATTTCTCTTGTCTGAATTTGAGAATATCAAGAAGAACCCCAATGAATCAGTTCATGACTTCAAAAAATGGTTTAACAAAACTTTGAGAAGGATGCAAGTTAATTTGAGGCCTTGTGATGAGTCTTGTTTAATCAAATATGCAGATGCATTTGATAAAAATGTAGCCTACTACTTAAGAGACAAGAACCCTACCAATCTAAGGCAATCTTTCACCATGGCACTTCAAATTGAAAACAATATCAAAGCAATTCATAAACCTCTCAAGAGAGATGGTGTAAAGTTGATAAACCCTAAAAAATCTCAAGCTAGCAAGGGTGCTGATTTGGAGGAGGTTGTGAAAATGTTGGTAGGTGCTGTCAAAGAAATCTCATACAAGTTAGCCTGGGTAGAAAAAGGAATTGGCCAGACTTCACAAGGTCAACAAAAAGCACAAAACCATGACAGATTTTCCAATCATCATAGGGGTGATCAAAGGGCAGATGATAGAGGGAAAGAACCCATGGGATCTGCAAGTAGACATCCATAAGCATGTGAAGGAAGAATGTTACCTGATCCCTTAACTGCTAGGGTTGTTGTTGTTGAGGAAGTTGCTGATATTGAATGGTGTGATAGGTGTTTTCTACCCCATCCTCCATGTGAAGTGGACCAACAAGATGGTGAAGCTAATAATGATGATGGTACTAATGATGATATCTACATGGTGGGTTGTTCTTCAAGCTCACAAAAAGGAGCAACATCAACTGAGGTGATAAGTGCAAGGATAGCTGTAACCTTTTGGGATTGCATCAAATGGGTACAAGTCTTTCTTCCCTCTCATACTCTTCAAGTTGATGTAGTGCAAGTTTTTGAAATTCCTAACAATGACTTTGAATACTTAAGAGCTTTGATGATTAAGAAGTATGATGGTGGTATCCCTTCAGAGGAAGATAGAAAATTGTTGATGAATGTTATTATAGCTCAAGAGAAAGACTATAACACTAGGAGAAAAATTGTTAAAGGAGTTGGGTCTCAAGCCAAACCTAAAACACCCTTTCTTACAAGAATTCCCAAAGAAGCTCCTAGAAGGGAAACACATGCCAAAATCTCTACTATCCTAAGTAAAAATTACAGTCCTCCTCATGCCCAAGCTACCAAGAATCCCATGCCATCTGATGAATATGTTTGTCTCCCTTCAAATGATGCCTTGCCAGAGACTGTTCCATATGACATAGCCCAAGTATTGAGCCAAATCAAAGTGAGGGTTCCAATCATTTATTTGTTTAGGATTCTTGACCATAAGAAGAGAGCATTTGAGTACTTCGGATTGAAAGAGGAGAAGAGTACCCCAAGAAGAAATGTAAATGTTGTTGAAACTCCTCCTCAGGTCATTGCAGACCCTGAAACACCACCAGCTGTAGAGGATCTTGGAGAAACACCTGAGGTATACTTGGGGACATCCTTGGTTGATTCCCAATTGAATGTTGATCCATTCTTCACAACTTTGATCATAAAGGATAGGCTACTTCACAATTGTATGTTTGATTCTAGTGCATCATGTAATGTCATGCCTCTAGAAGTCATGAATGAGTTGGATATCAAAGTGACAATAGCCTATGGAAAGTGTGCTACCATGGACTCAAGAGAAGTGCCAGTAGTTGGTTGTGTGAAGGGTTTGGTGGTGCAACTTGCATCTTATCCTGGGAGGAATTTAAAATTGGATGTTGTGATTGTTGATTGCCCTGCTAAATGGGGTATGTTATTGTCAAGAAAGTGGGCTACCAGTGTTGGAGGGAGTGTCCAATTGGATATGTCTTTTTCCACCATTCCCATTGAAGGCCTTCTTGTCAAGCTCTATGGAAAAAAGAAGATGTTACATCCAAGTGAGGATCCAAACAATGCTTCCTATGAGGTGTTGTTTGTTGATGTTGATGTTGATAATTTTATTGGGTTTGCTGATGGAAAAGAACACAAGATGGATCAGTAAAATTTACTTGATTAGGTAAGTTCTCCTTGGACCGTGCTATTTGATGGAGCTTGCTCCAAACTTGGAAATGGTGCTGGTATAATTCTGAGTTCTCCTAGCTTGGAAGATTTTTTTTCCTTCAAGATTAATTTTGAATGTACTAACAACATTGTTGAGTATGAAGCCTTGTTGTTGGGTATGAGAACTACATGGAAGTATGGTGTCAAGGAAATCATTGCAAAAGGAGATTCAGAGTTAGTTTTCAAACAAATAAGAAAATTGTATGCTACAAAAAATCAGTAGATGAAACAATATAAGCATGCAGTTTGGGATCTAATTGAGATGTTTGATTCCTTCATACATTGTGCATCATGACAGAAGTTTCAATGTTGCTGCTGATAAGTTGGCAGTGTTGGGGTCCAGATTTGGAGATTGCACCATTTCACCTTATTGTGAGTACAATGTTGAAGTGTTAACTAGGCCAGCTGTCCCTGATAACATCAAGCATTGGCAAGTGTTTACTGATGATGCTCAAGTGCAAAGGTTATTACAAAATCAAGGTGAGTTTACAGATTATAATATTGATTGGGAACCAATGGTGTGTGTGACTGAAGGAAGAGATACTTTGTTTGGAAAAAATATTATCCAATTGAAAACTAACACCATTCCTAGAGGTCTTGTTTCTCTTGAGTCAAATTTTAGCAATGCTGATTGCATCATCAATAGAAACATGTCTGCCTCAAGGGATGTGGAAGAGAATAACTTGGGAATGAGTGATAAACCAAGAAAAGTTTGGTTGGGCAGACAATCTAAACAAAGAGGAAAAATATTCCTATGTTCAACTATTGAAGAAATATCAGGACTGTCTTGCTTGGTCTTATTCAGAGCTGAAAGCATACAGAGAACACTTGTTTTGGCATGAGATTCATCTTGAAAAAAATGCCAAACCATTCAGGAAAAATCAGAGGCCAATTAATCCACTCCCCTCCATGAAAATGCAAGATGAATTGAAGAAACTGAAGGAGGGAGGGATCATTCAGCCCACAAGGTATTCATCTTGGGTTGCAAACCTTGTGCCAGTCAGAAAGAAAAATGGAGATATCAAACTTTGTGTAGACTTCAGAAATCTGAATAGAGCTTCATTGAAAGACAATTATCCTTTGCTAAACATGGAAAACATGCTGCAGTTAGTGACTGGATCTGAATTATTTTCCACCTTGGATGGTTTCTCTGGCTACAATCAAGTTGTTGTCAAGGAGTCAGAAAGATTTAAAACTACCTTTACCACTCCTTGGGGAACATATGTTTATGTAAGAATGCCTTTTGGTCTTATGAATGCTGGAGCTACTTTCCAAAGAGTAATGGATGTTGCTTTTGCTAGTTACATAAATGACTTCATTGTAGTTTATTAGGATGATGTGACTTTGTTTTCAAGGAGCAGAAAAGATCACTTGCAGCACTTGGAAACACTGTTGATCAAATGTAGAGAATATGGCATTTCTCTCAATCCAAAGAAGTGTCATTTTGGAGTACAAAAGGCCAAGCTGCTTGGTCATATTTTTTCAAAGGATGGTGTCATGATTGACCCTGAGAGGGTGGAAGTAATCAGTAAGGTTCCAATTCCAAGAACAAAGAAAGGCATTCAATCCTTCTTTGGGCAGATCACCTTCATTAAAAGGTTTGTGTCAAATTGTACTGAATTGACTCTTCCTATTACATGCATGTTAAAGAAAGACCAAGTTATCAAATGGGAGGAGGCTACCATTAAAGATTTTGAAGGAATCAAAGAAGCATTGAAACATGCACCTGTCTTGGCAGCTCCGAATTACAAGAAGCCTTTCCAAATCTTCTCTTTTGCTTCTGAAAATACTATTGCATTTGTTTTTCTCCAAAAGGATGAAGATGGGGCTGAGAGGCCTATTGCCTTCTTTAGCAAGGCTTTACAAGCTGCTGAGTTAAAGTACACAATCATGGAAAAACAAGCATTTTCCTTGGTGAAAGCAACAAAGGTTTTCAGGCCTTATATCTTAAGTTCAAAATTTGTTTCTTATGTTCCCCACACCATGGTAAAAGACATCTTATCAGAGATGGAGATCTCAAGCAAAATGATGTAGATGGGTGAACAAACTATAGGAGTATGACATGGACATCTAAACCACAAAGTTGGTAAGAGGTTTGGGTCTTGCTAAGCTCATGGCTGAGAGCAACTTGCAGACTGTGGAAGTGAATGAAGTAGAGGAAGAAAGGGTAGATGTTATTGAGAAATTGGTAAGTTCTGAGTGGTACAAGGATATAATATTTTACCTCAGACACTTATGTTGCCCTGATCATTTGAATAAAAATTAGAAAAGAGCCTCAAGCTGGCTTCTCAAAAATACATCATCACTGACTTTGGGCTGGCTTGGAAGAACCTTGAAGGTGTCCTCTTGAAATGTATAACTAAAGATGAAGCTCCTAAAGTAATTACTAATTTCCATGGGGGATTTTGTGGAGGAAACTTTGCTGGAAGGGTTACAACACACAAAGTTTTGAGATCTGGTTATTGGTGGCCTACTCTCTTTAAAGATGCAACCATGCTGGTTAGAAAATGTGAGAGCTGCCAGCATTTCTCTAGAAGAATGAAAGCTTCAGGCTCCCTTCCTTTGCATCCTGTATCAATTGAAGCTCCTTTCAAACAATGGGGGATGGACTTCATTGGTGAAATTTCAGACCCTTCTAGTGTTGGACATAAGTGGATCCTTGTAGCCACAAATTACTTTTCCAAGTGGGTAGAAGCAATCCCCACCAAGAAATCAACACACCAAGTTGTTATGGACTTCTTGTTGAATCATATCATATGTAGATTTTGTGTGCCAATCAAAATTTTTGCTGATAATGCCATGTGTTTCAGAGCTAAACCATAAACCATTGATGGCAATGTGCAAGAAGTATGGAACCAATCTAACTTATGCTTAAAACTATAACCCTCAAGGAAATGGACAAGCTGAGTCCAGCAATAAGAACTTGTTGAAGATCATTAGGAGAACCTTGGAGTTGAACAAGAGAAAATGGGGTGAACAACTAAAATTTACAGTTTGGGCTGATAGAATCACTGCCAAAAGAGCTACTGGTAAGAGCCCATTTGAGTTGGTGTATGGAACTCAAGCTCTGCTTCCCTTACATCTACAATTATCTTCATTTCAGTTTGTTCAACAACTTGAAGATCAAGAGGTCAGTCCATATGAAGCAAGGATTAATTAGATTGTAGAGCTAGATGAAGAAAGAAGAGCATCCCACCAAAGGCATGTCAGATTTAGAGAGAAGTTAAAGAGGTTGTTTGACAAGAAGGTCACTCTTAGGGCCTTCAATATTGGAGATCTAGTTTTGTTGTGGGATAGAAAAAATGAAGATAAGGGCAAACATGGTAAATTTGATGCATTATGGATGGGCCCTTACTCCATTGATATCAGAATTGGTGAAAATACCTTTTTTCTCAAGGACTTAGATGGGGAATTACTTGAACTTCCTGTTAATGGCAGGCATCTGAAGCATTTCTTGGATTAATCCCCAAATTTGAGGTATGCACCAACTTGTATAGTGTATAGTGTCTGGTTTTTACTTTGTTTTCTGGTGTTTTGTCAGTTTGTGGTTTGCCTTGGTGTGTGGCAACCATTTTTGTCAGTTTCTCAGCTAAATTTTTTGGTGCCTTTGGCTCATGACTCCATTTTCCCAATGGATTATTTTGGCACTTGGTCTACTTTTGTTCTTGTGGCACTCACTGGGAGTGCCCATCCCCGAGCAGGAGCCGATGTTAGTACCCATTTTGATCCTCTACCATTTTGACCTAAATTTTCCTTTGGTTTACATGTTCTGAAACATTTTTTCTCCCAAATGGGTGGTCTAGCAAATTTTCCCTCCAGATTGAATGCCTTGAAATGCTCACAAACTTATTATTTTTCCCCAACTTGAAAGAAAAATACATGCATGCCCTGTTTTGTGCCCTAATTTTTCCAAATCAACACCTCTATCATTTTTTCCACTTTTCCCAGCCTTTGGAGCTCATGATTGTTCATTTTATGCATATTTTCCCTCAAAAATCCCTTTCCATGGTCGTAAATTACATAAAATCACTTCAAATTTATTTTTTGATCGAAAAATTCTTCACCCACAAAGAAAAAATAGAATTCGGTCATCTCTGGCAAATTATGTGTTTTTGACGGTCATACGGGCATACTTTTCCTGTCAAATTCTATCTCAAATGTTGTCTCCTACATGGTCATTTGTGGTTGGACAAGGTTCGGTGGGTCTGTTTAAAAAACTTAACATTTTTTATGTTTTGGCAAAACATCAAAATTCCCTGTGTAACTCTACAGGTCCCAGAGGAGGACACATGTCATGTTCTCATTCAAAGGTGGAATGGAAGGCTGGCAGAGGACTTAGAAATTTTTTTCCTTTTTGGTGAAAGGGAAAAAGGTCCTTAAAAGGGCCATGGGTTCGCCAAGTGAATCACAGAGGGACACATGGAAAAATGGCAGAGGGGAGTGCACGCCACTGAAGGAAAAAGTGAAATTTTTCCCTTCTTGCAAAATGAGTCAGAGTGAAAATTTAAGGCGTGGTTCCATGACGAAGAAAAAGGAGACACGTGGCAGGGACAGAATCGGAGGCATGGGTCCGTGGAGGAAAAGTGAGAAAATTTCCTTTAGCAAAAAGGGGAGTTAAAATGTGAAATGAGCCCGCATATCCTCAACGATAGAGAAGGTGACATGTTAAGGACAGAAGCGAAGGTGCGGGCCCATGGGAGATTTTTTGGAAAATTTTCATTTTTTCCAAAAAAGGTGAAAATGTGAAGAATTGAGCCACGACTTCAATGGGACCCACAATGTGCCACGTCTCAGCACCAAATCTCAAGGGCGGAGGGGCAGAGAAAATTGTTAAAATTTTACATTTTTCCAAAAATGTTAAAAAGTCAAAAAGTAATCCCAAACCCATTTCCAATCACATTTTGACATGTGGAGGGCTCAGATTGAAGGGGTAAAGGAAAATCAACAGTAACTGTGCATTTTTCAGTTTGGCCACCATTTTTGCTCTAGGAATCTTGGAGATGTGAATTTTACATCACTTTTTATCGAATTTTTAGTAAATTCATGTCATTTTTGCCTTCAAGGATCAATGGGATCAATTTGAAATTTCAATTTGTAGATTTGGGGTGCTTTTAAAATGAAATTTTTACTCAGGCTCAAGCAAAAATGTGAAAGATCAAATCAAGAAGTTACAGAGCCAAATTTTGGATGGATAAGGATGAAATGATGAAATGAAAGGGGCCTTCATGCTTTGAAGATGAAAAATGTGCCCCCAAAATGGATAATGATGAAATTTTTGTGATGATTCACCTTTTGAAAGAATAATTGGTAACTTTTGGTGAGTTTGTTAGATGTCATTTTCCAAAAATATTGCAAAGTAGAGGTGCTATGAATATTCCACTATTGGAGGGAAGATTTGAGAGGCAAAGGATCAGTTGTAATGAAAAGTTATATATTGCATGAATTTTTCATGCAAATGGTCGGAGAAACTTAGAATTTCAGGGGAAAATCTGGGAAGAAGCCCATTTTTTGAGAAACCACATGAGAACCATTTCTAATTCCTTTTTGCATTAGATTTGTATCATGTTGAGTTGGTTTCAGTTGTAAAGCCATCAACAAGCTCTAAGATTGTTCTTATAACATTCCCCTACTGATAAATTTGGTCATTCTAGATTATTTTGTGTTGTCTCTTCGTAAAATTTGCATACACTTATGTTTCAGAATGTTTTCAATTTGTGTTTCTTGCTCCTATTGCAGTCTTGTGTTTAAAATCTCTCTTGATCATACATGGTCTCATTTCTTGTTGATAGTTTAGTGGCATTTGCAATCTCACATTTAGAAGAGCTTTCATCTGATAAAGAGATAAACAAATTTAAAATCACTTTACCTTCCTTGAATTCTGAGATTGTTTGTAAACCTTTGGGTGCACCTTAGGTCATGATAAAATAGAGATTTCTAGATACTTTGTTGGTTCATCTGCTTCAAGATTTTGTGGCAAGTTGTCAAAGATTGTGTGGAAGAGTGCAGATCTGGGCTTCCATTTAGTGCACATATCCTAGTTGAAGGAGTACCTTAACCCATTTGAAGCATTCTGTTGTTTAGGTCTTACAAGTTTCTGTAAAAGTCCTCAAAGAATTTGGAAAATTCTTGTTAGTCTTGTCTAAAATCTCCCACCAAAATTTCATTCAAACAAACTAATCCTACCCATACTACCCCTGCATTGCATTGTGTGTCAACAAAAGAATATAATCCATTTATAAAAATGCACAAATCAAATCAGGATCCTACAATGTCTTCAGTAACCCTTGCCTTGCATTGAAATTATCTCCATAATCTGGAAGTGACAACTTGTGAAAGTCATATTTGGAGTGTTGATCATATTTTCCCAAGGCCTCTTCATACTATTTGCACAAATTGAGGGACATTCTCACCTCCTTCACCATTTGAGGGTTACAAAATAGGTCCTCTTACCTTGGCTGAAAGGCACAACCTAAAACAGTTAGGACAAGATCAAGTCCTATTTGAGTGCTATCCATCTCTCCACAAATCTGAGTGCCAATTAGATCACATCCCTGGCTACAAAACGACATACATCATGATCTATATTCCTTCAAGCTTCATGCAATATCTTTGATACTACTCAAGTTGAAAAGGAGAACTAATTTGGGTACCAACACTTTCTGGCACTGCTGCTGGGGTCATTCTTAGTTCAATCTGATTCATGTCTATACATATTTGAGATATTTAAATGCATAGAAAACCTTGGTAATGTCCTTGCTTGCAAATATATTGTTAAAGCATCATTCTATACTCAAATTTTCTATGCAAATTTTCAAGTTCAGTAATTTATCAGTTTAGCAGTAGTTTCACTTCATTTGCATTTGTGGTTGATAGATTCAAGAAAAAGGAAGGTCTGATCTATAAAGTTTGGAAAGATTTTTAGTGCTGATAGGTATTTGACAGAGTATTTTAGTGCATTTGCACAACTAGGGTGAAATTCCTTAGTGGCAACTCCATGTTTTTTTGATCTTGATAAATATCAGTTTCTTAAGATTTCTGTCATTTATTTTTGTGTCACTAATATCTGCAAAACTTGAAGGAAGAAGATTTGTCTTCATTAAAGAATCTACTAAGAAGTTGTTTTCAGTTTCAAGGAACTCAGAGTTAGAAGGGAGAAGAGTTTGGAAGGTTGTTAAAGGTCAGACATCAGGAAAAGGTATATCTATTGGTGAGAGAGATCAAACTTTGGTAGAGGATTATCACTCTTCTTCCAGTGATTCTGATTCAAGCAATCTTGTCATAAACTTGTTTAATTTAACTAGTGAAGGTACTTGTACTGTACCTGGTGAGTTCCTTCTTCAATCTACACCTGTGTGTTTCAATTCTAATAAAACTTTCCAAGAAAATCAACACTTAGAGAATACCAATCTTGTGAACCACATTCTTGAGCCCCAAAGACCTTGCACTCCTCATCATCTTGTGTCACCCCCAAGATCACCTCCACCAAACAATATGGCTTAGCCTAGACCTCCATTTGTTGTTAACACCTTCAGTTTTATAGACTTTAGAGGAATGGACGATTACTCAAATGCTGTCCCACAAGATGTTAGAAATAGGTTGCAAAAGTTCCAAGGTAACAATACTATAACTGGTGATCAACATCTCAAAAATTTTGTTAACATGATGGTGGATTTTGAAATAGAGTTTGAAGATGTGTATGTCAAATTGTTCATTCATACACTAGAATAGGATGCTAGGGATTGGTACAAGGCTCTGCCTGATAATTCAATTGATTCTTGGACTGAGATGAAGAATGCATTTAGGTTGCAATATGGTGACAAGACTGATCCTAGATTTCTCTTGTCTGAATTTGAGAATATCAAGAAGAACCCCAATGAATCAGTTCATGACTTCAACACAAGGTTTAACAAAACTTTGAGAAGTTTGCTAGTTAATTTGAGGCCTTGTGATGAGTGTTGTTTAGTCAAATATGTAGATGCATTTGATAAAAAGGTAGCCTACTACTTAAGAGACAAGAACCCTACAAATCTAAGGCAATCTTTCACCATGGCACTTCAAATTGAAAACAATATCAAAGAAATTCGTAAACCTCTCAAGTGAGATGGTGTAAAGTCGATAAACCCTGAAAAACCTCAAGCTAGCAAGGGTGCTGATTTGGAGGAGGTTGTGAAAATGTTGGCAGGGGCTGTCAAAGAAATCTCATACAAGTTAGCCTGGGTAGAGAAGGGAATTGGGCAGACTTCACAAGGTTAACAAAAAGCACAAAACCCTAACAGATTTTCCAATCATCCTAGGGGTGATCAAAGGGTAGATGATAGAGGGAAAGGACCCATGGGATTTGTAATTAGACATCCATAAGCATGCGAAGGAAGAATGTTACCTGATCCCTTAATTGCTAGGGTTGCTGCTGTTGAGGAAGTTATTGATATTGAATCGTGTGATAGGTGTTTTCTGCCCCATCCTCCGTGTGAAGTGGACCAGAAAGATGCTGAAGCTAATAATGATGATGGTACTAATGATGATATCTACATGGTGGTTTGTTCTTCAAGCTCACAAGAAGGAGCAACATCAACTGAGGTGATAAGTGTAAGGACAGCTACAACCTTTTGGGATTGCATCAAACGGGTACAAGTATTTCTTCCCTCTCATACTCTTGAAGTTGATGTAGTGCAAGCTTTTGAAATTCCTAACAATGACTTTGAATACTTAAGAGCTTTGATGATTAAGAAGTATGATGGTGGTATCCCTTCGGAGGAAGATAGACAATTGTTGATGAATGCTATTGTAGCTCAAGAGAAAGACTATAACACTAGGAGCAAAGTTGTTAAATGAGTTGGGCCTCAAGCCAAACCTAAAAAATACTTGCTTACAAGCATTCCCAAAGAAACTCCTAGAAGGGAAACACATGCAAAAATATCTATTGTCCCAAGTGTTGGAGGGAGTGTCCAAATGGATATGTCTTTTTCCACCATTCCCATTGAAGGTAGTCTTGTCAAGCTCTATGGAGAAAAGAAGATGTTGCATCTAATTGGGGATCCAAACAATGCTTCCTATGAGGTGTTGTTTGTTGATGTTGATGTTGATAATTTTATTGGGTTCTCTTATGGAAAATAACACAAGATGGATCAGTCAAATTGCCTTGATCAGGTAAGTTCTCCTTGGACATTGCTATTTGATGGAGCTTGCTCCAAACTTGGAAATGGCACTGGTATAATTCTGATTTCTCCTAGCTTAGAAGATTTTTTTTTCCTTCAAGCTTAATTTTGAATGTACTAACAACATTGTTGAGTATGAAGCCTTGTTGTTGGTTCTGAGAATTGCATGGAAGTATGGTGTCAAGGACATCATTGCAAAAGGAGATTCAGAGTTAGTTTTCAAACAAATAAGAAAATTGTATGCTACAAAAAATCAGTAGATGAAACAATATAAGCATGCAGTTTGGGATCTAATTGAGATGTTTGATTCTTTATATATTGTGCATCATGACAGAAGTTTGAATGTTGCTGCTGATAAGTTGGTAGTGTTGGGGTCCAGATTTGGAGATTGCACCATTTCACCTTATTGTGAGTACAATGATGAAGTGTTAACTAGGCCAGCTGTCCCTGACAATATCAAGCATTGACAAGTGTTTAATGATGATGCTCAAGTGTAAAGGTTCTTACAAAATCAAGGTGATTTTACAGATCAGAATATTGATTGGGAACCAATGGTATGTGTGAATGAAGGAAAAGATACTTTGTTTGGAAAAAATATTATCCAATTGAAAAGTAACACCATTCCTAGAGGTCTTGTTTCTCTTGAGTCAAATTTTAGCAATGATGATTGCATCATCAATAGAAACATGTCTGTCTCAAGAGATGTGGAAGAGCATAACTCTGGAACGAGTGATAAACCAAGAAAAGTTTTTTTGGGCAACATTCTAAACAAGGAGGAAAAACAATCCTATGTTCAACTATTGAAGAAATATCAGGACTGTCTTGCTTGGTCTTATTAAGAGTTAAAAGAATACAGAGAACACTCGTTTCAGCATGAGATCCCTCTTGAAACAAATGTCAAACCATTCAGATAGAATCAGAGGCCAATTAATCCACTCCTTTCCATGAAAATGCAAGATGAATTGAATAAAATTAAGGAGGAAGGGATCATTAAGCCCAAAGGGTATTCATCTTGGGTTGCAAACCTTATGCCAGTCAAAAATAAAAATGGAGATGTCAAACTTTGTGTAGATTTCATAAATTTGAATAGAGCTTCATTGAAAGACAATTATCCTTTGCCAAACATGGAAAACATGCTGCAGTTAGTGACTCAATTTGAATTGTTTTCTACCTTGGATGGTTTCTCTGGCTATAATCAAGTTGTTGTCAAGGATTCAGAAAGATTTAAAACTGCCTTTACCACTCCTTGGGGAACATATCTTTATGTAAGAATGCATTTTGGTCTTATGAATGCTGGAGCTAATTTTCAAAGAGAAATGGATGTTGCTTTATCTGGTTACATAAATGACTTCATTGTAGTTTATCAGGATGATGTGACTGTGTTTTCAAGGAGCAGAAAAGATCACTTGTAGCACTTGGAAAAAATGTTAATCAAATGTAGATAATATGGCATTTCTCTCAATCCAAAGATGTTTCATTTTGGAGTACAAAAGGCCAAGTTGCTTGGTCATATTTTTTCAAAGACTGGTGTCATGATTTACCCTGAAAGGGTAGAAGCAATCAGCAAGGTTCCAATTCCAAGAACAAAGAAGGGCATCCAATCCTTATTTGGGAAGATTAACATTAGAAGGTTTGTGTAAAATATTGCTAAATTGACTCTTCCTATTACAAGCATGTTAAAGAAGGACCAAATTATCAAATGGGAGGAGGTTGCCCTTAAAGCTTTTGAAGGAATTAGAGAAGCATTGAAACATGCACCTGTCTTGGCGGCTCCGAATTACAAGAAGCCTTTCCAAATCTTCTCCTTTGATTCTAAAAATACCATTGCATCTATTTTTCTCCAAAAGGATGAAGATGGGGCTGAGAGGCCTATTTCCTTCTTTAGCAAGACTTTACAAGTTATTGTGTTAAATTACACAATCATGGAAATACAAGCATTTTCCTTGGTGAAAGCAACAAAGGTTTTCAGGCCTTATATCTTAAGTTCAAATTTTTTTTCTTATGTTCCCCACACCATGGTAAAAGACATCTTATCAGAGATGGATATCTCAAGCAAAAGATGTAGATGGGTGAAAAAACTGTAGGAGTATAACATGGACATCTAAACCACAAAGTTGGTAAGAGGTTTGGATCTTGCTAAGCTCATGGCTGAGAGCAACTTGCAGACTGTGGAAGTGAATGAAGTAGAGGAAGAAATGGCATATGTTCTTGAGAAATTGGTAAGTTCTGAGTGGTACAAGGATATAATATTTTACCTTAGACACCTATGTTGTCCTGATCATTTAAAAATAATCAGAAAAGAGCCGTCAAACTGGCTTATCAAAAATGCATCATCACTGACTTTGGGCTAGCTTGTAAGAACCCTAAAGGTGTCCTCTTGAAGTGTATAACTGAAGATGAAGCTCCCAAAGTAATTACTGATTTCCATGGGGGAGTTTATGGAGGACACTTTGCTGGAAGGGTTACAACACACAAAGTTTTGAGAGATGGTTATTAGTGGCCAAATCTCTTCAAAGATGTAACCATGCTGGTTAGAAAATGTGAGAGCTACTAGCATTTTTCTGGAAGAATGAAAGCTTTAGGCTCCCTTCCTTTGCATCCTGTATCAATTGAAGGTCCTTTCAAACAATGGGGAATGGAATTCATTGGTGAGATCTCGGACCCTTCTAGTGCTGGACATAAGTGGATCCTTGTAGCCACATATTACTTCAGCAAGTGGGTAGAGGCAATCCCCACCAAGAAAACAACACACCGAGTTGTTATGGACTTCTTATGGAATCATATCATATGCGAATTTGGTGTGCCGGTCAAAATTGTTGCTAATAATGCCATGTGTTTTAGAGCTAAACCATTGATGGCAATGTGCAAGGAGTATGGAACCAATCTAACTTATGCTTCAAACTATAACCCTCAAGGAAATGTACAAGATGAGTCCAGCAATAAGAACTTATTGAAGATCATTAGGATAAGTTTGGAGTTGAACAAGTGAAAATGGGGTGAACAATTGAAATTTGCAGTTTGGGTTGATAGAATTACTGCTAAAAGAGCTACTGGTAAGAGCCCATTCGAGTTGGTGTATGGAACTCATGCTCTGCTGCCTTTACATCTACAATTATCTTCATTTAAGTTTATTCAACAACTTGAAGATCAAGAGGTCAGTCCATATGAAGCAAGGATTAATCAGATTGTTGAGCTAGATGAAGAAAGAAGAGCATCACACCAGAGGCATGTCAGATTTAAAGAGAAGTTAAAGAGGTTGTTTGATAAGAAGGTCACTTGTAGGGCCTTAAATATTGCAGATATGGTTTTGTTATGGGATAGCAGAAATGAAGATAAGGGCAAGCATGGTAAATTTGATGCGTTATGAATGGGCCCTTACTCCATTGATATCAAAATTGGTGAAAATTCCTTTTTTCTCAAGGACTTAGATGGGGAATTAATTTAACTGCTTGTTAATGGCAGGCATCTGAAGCATTTCTTGGATTAATCCCCAAATTTGAGGTATGCACCAACTTGTACGGTGTATAATGTCTTGTTTTTGCTCTGTTTTCTGGTGTTTTGTCAGTTTTTGGTTTGCCTTGGTGTGTGGCAGCCATTTTTGTCAGTTTCTCAACTAGTTTTTGGTGCCTTTGGCTCATGACTCCATTTTCCTAATGGATTATTTTTACGCTTAGTCTAATTTTGTTCTTGTGGCACTCACTAGGAGTGCCATCCCTGAGTAGGAGCTAATGTTGGTGTCCATTTTGATCCTTTACCGTTTTGACCTAATTTTTCCTTTCATTTGCATGCTGTAAAACTTTTTTCCCTGAAAATTGGTGGTCTGCAACTTTTCCATCCAGATTGAATTCCTTGCAATGCTCAAAAACTTATTATTTTTCCCCAACTTGAAAGAAAAATACATGCATGCCTTGTTTTGTGCCCTAATTTTTCCAAATCAACACCTCTGTCATTTTTTCCACTTTTCCCGGCCTTTGGAGCTTGTGATTGTTCATTTTATGCATATTTTCCCTCAAAAATCCCTTTCCATGGTCGTAAATTGCATAAAATCACTTCACATTTATTTTTTGATCGAAAAATTCTTCACCCACAAAGAAAAAATAGAATCCGGGCATCTTTGGAAAATTATGTGATTTTGACGGTCATACGAGCATACTTTTCCTCTCAAATTCTATCTCAAATGTCGTCTCCTACATGGTCATTTGTGGTTAGATAAGGTTCAGCGGGTATGTTTAAAAATATTAACATTTTTTGTGTTTTGGCAAAACATCAAAATTCCCCCTATAACTCCGCAAGTCCCAGAGGAGGACACATGCCATGTTCTCATTCAAAGGCAGAATGGAATGCTGGCAGAGGACTTAGAAATTTTTTGCCTTTTGGGCGAAAGGGACAAAGGTCCTTAAAAGGGCCATGGGTCTGCCAGGTGAATCACAGAGGGACACATGGCAAAAGGGCAGAGGGGAGTGTGGGCCACTGAAGGCAAAAGTGAAATTTTTTCCTTTTTGCAAAATGGGTCAGAATGAAAATTTGATGTGTGGCTCTGCGACAAAGCAAAAGGAGACATGTGGCACAAACAAAATCAGAGGTGTGGGTCCGCAGAGGAAAAGTGATAAAATTTCCTTTAGCAAAAAGGGGAGTTAAAATGTGAAATGAGCCCGCATATCCTCAACGATAAAGAAGGTGACACGTGTCAAGGACAGAAGCGGAGGTGCGGGCCCGTAGAGATTTTTTGGAAAAATTTCATTTTTTCCAAAAAAGGTGAAAATGTGTAGAATTGAGATGTGACTTCAATGGGACCCACAATGTGCCATATGTCAGCACCAAATCTCAAGGGCAGAAGGGCAAAGAAAATTGTTAAAATTTTACATTTTTCCAAAAATGTTAAAAAGTCAAAAAGTAATCCCAAGCCCATTTCCAATCACATTTTGATACATGGAGGGCTCAAATTGAAGGGGTAAAGGAAAATCAATGGTAACTGTGTATTTTTTAGTTTGGCTGCCATTTTTTCTCTAGGAAGCTTGGAGATGCAAATTTTGCATCATTTTTAATCAAATTTTTGGTAAATTCATGTCGTTTTTGCCTTCAAGGATCAATGGGATCAATTTGAAATTTCAATTTACAGATTTGGGGTGCTTTTAAAATGAAATTTTGTTCGGGCTCAAGCAATAACGTGAAAGATCAAATCAAGAAGTTACAGAGCCAAATTTTGGATGGATAAGGATTAAATGATGAAATGAAAGGGGCCTTCATGCTTTGAAGATGAAAAATGTGCCCCCCGCAATAGATAATGATGAAAGTTTTGTGATGATTCACCTTTTGAAAGAACAACTGGTAACTTTTGGCAAGTTTGTTAGATGTCATTTTCCAAAAAATTTGCAAAGCAGAGGTGCTCCTAATATTCCACTTTTGGAGGGAAGATTTAAGAGGAAAAGGATCAGTTGTAATGAAAAGTTATATATTACATGAATTTGTCATGCAAATGGTCGGAGAAACTTAGAATTTTAGGGGAAAATCTGGGAAGAAGCCCGTTTTTTGAGAAACCACCTGAGAACCATTTCTATTTCCTTTTTGCATTAGATTTGTATCATGTTGAGTTGGTTTCAGTTGTAAATCCATCAACAAGCTCTAAGATTGTTCTTATAACATTCCCCTACTGATAATTTTGGTCATTTTGGATTATTTTGTGTTGTCTCTTGGCAAAAATTGCATACACTTATGTTTCAGAATGTTTTCAATTTTTGTTTCTTGCTCCTGTTGCAGTCTTGTGTTTAAAATATCCCTTGATCATACATGGTCTCATTTCTTGTTGATAGTTTAGTGGCATTTGTAATCTCACATTCAGAAGAGCTTTCATCTGATAAAGAGATAAACAAAGTTAAAATCACTTTACCTTCCTTGAATTCTGAGATTGTTTGTAAACCTTTGGTTGCTCCTTAGGTCATGATAAAATAGAGATTTCTAGATACTTTGTTTGTTCATCTACTTCAAGCTTTTGTGGCAAGTTGTCAAAGATTGTGTGGAATAATGCAGATCTAGGCTTCCATTTAGTGCACATATCCTAGTTGAAGGAGTACCTTAACCCATTGGAAGCATTCTGTTGTTTATGTCTTACAAGTTTCTGCAAAGTACTCAAATAATTTGGCAAATTCTGGTTAGTCTTGTCTAAAATCTCCCACCAAAATTTCATTCAAACAAACTAATCCTACCCATACTACCCCTACATTGCATTGTGTGTCAACAAAAGAAGATAATCCATTTACAAAAATACACAAAGCAAATCAGGATCCTATAATTTCTTTAGTAACCCTTGTCTTGCATTGAAATTATCTCCATAATCTGGAAGTGACAACTTGTGAAAGTAGATTTGGAGTGTTGGTCATATTTTTCCCAAGGCCTCTTCACATTATTTATACAAATTGAGGGATATTTTCATCTCCTTCACCATTTCAGGGTTATAAAATAGGTCCTTTTACCTTGGTTGAAAGGCACAACCTAAAACAGTTATGACAAGATCAAGTCCTATTTGAGTGCTATCCATCTCTCCATAAATCTGAGTGTCAGTTACATCACATCCCCAGCTACAAAACAACATACATCATGATCTATCTTCCTTCAAGCTTCATGCAATATCTTTGATACTGTTCAAGTTGAAAAGGAGAACAAATTTGGGTACCAACAGGGGGGTTGAAATTAGGGTTATTGAAGAATCCATAGCTGAAATAATAGGGCTTACTATGGATGGTCTCAAAATTTATAAAGACAAAACTAGGAAAAAACATGAGCTATCAACTTTTTTTATCCTGGTGAGCATATAGTTTCTTATTGTGATGGCATTACCCACACTTGTCTCCCCGAACGATGGGCCAACGTCTATCTTGTTGTCATGAAATATTTGACTCTAGAGGGAAAATTTAGGAAGATTTTCTCTTTTCACCTCTCTATCATAAATTTATTTCGAAGCAACCAAGCTATAAGTTTGGATTTCTTTCTCTACATGTCCCTGTTAGCCACCATTGCTGACTTTAAAAATAAGAAGGTTGATGTTCGCTTGCATTAAGGTTTGATTGTCTTGTTAGTGCAAAATATCAAACCCATTATTTTTGCCCAGCCATTGATTGTTAGTGACACTAACTCTGACCATGAAACCTTAGCATCTACTTTTAAATGTATGAAGAAAATGAAAGGGAAAGAGACCCATGAAGGGATAGCCAATGTCCTTTACAATCTAAAACATGGTGTTCAGAATGTGGGTGAGAGTTCTGGTAGCAGGGAGAGAGACTTTGTGGACTAGGAGACTAGGTTAATGCATGTTGAATCGACTGTCGATACCATTCTTACAGTCAATAAGAATTTGATTCAAGAACTTAAGGAGTGCCACCATAAAATTGAGGTTCAAAACAAAAGAATTGGGGGAATTCAAGCTGATTTTTCCATGTAAGAGAAGATGGTTTCTATCCTACAGGACTAAGCGGCCAAAGTGGGAAACATAAAGCCTAATATGAGATTGGTACTTAGTAATTATGAAAGTGAACACACTTCATATTTTGAGACTGATGGTAATACTAACACAGAGACCATGAAAACCCAGACTGAGGATAAGGAGGAAAAAATACCAAAAGACTCTGAGATTATGGACACCCAACCTGTGGAAAAGGAGGAGAAAAGACCTAAATGTTTGATCACCAAAGTGGTAGGTAGGAAGGATAGTGGGTCGAGTGCTAGAACTCACAACAAAGCAAAGGAGAACTAATGACATGCCTTTTGTTGTTCTTATTCATAAGGTCTCTAGATTAGTTCTTTTGGTTTCTGTCCTTTTGTATTTTTTTATAAAAAATGTAATGGTTAAAATTCAGACTTGGTGAAGTCTGGCTCTGTTATGTGGTAGTCTGCTATCAAGCCTTTTTGACTTTTTCTCCTTGCCTTTGTTTTGGTTATTTGTTAAAACTAGCTTCTTTCTATGTATGGAGTTTTTTGGTCCCCTCAAAACCAAACATTTTTTACCTTATCTAAAAAAATACAGATGAGGATGGATATTGTAAACATAGTTAGAACTCCTTTTCCCCTATGTGTTTAATCGAGGGTATACTCTCATTCCATCTATTGCGTATGTGACGTATGATGTCATGTAGAATTTCACCATTGTATGTACTTCCCTTAGCTACTTATGTAAGTTGTCACTAATGAACTCCCTCATATGAAAACTTGTTTATTATTCCTCATAATAGTGAGAAATTGGTACATCCATTCTTGAAATTATTTCACCTCATGAAGACCAAAAAAATTTCTTAGGAATCTTATGATGTCATTAATTTCTAGGGTAAAATCACTCCTAGGAAAGATATTTGGGAATCTACTAATTATAGGCTTTGGTTTCTTAAGATAGCTCTTATTTAAATGCTTAATGCAAGTTGTTGCATTATCATTCCAACCCTACTGAGATTTTTGTAGGTCAATATCTACGTATTCATTGAGGTCCAGATTCTTGAGTAGTTCCTCAAATTATTCTATGTCCAGGTAGATCACTATTTCTCCATCTCGATTCCTTACCATCATGGATTCCTTATCATAGTGATGAGTATGGATCTTGAACATTGTGTGGAAATCGGGAGGACTGTAACAATGGGTAATTTTCTATCATAAATGCATTACATCCACGGTATCTTGGAGGGAATCTTGACTCTTCTCCAACATTCATCTATGTCAATGTGACCCAGCTCTGTATCTCTACTATCAATATTTAAAGGGGGAAATAACCCTTGATACTTATATTTCATTTATTTTTCTTATTTTAATTCTTTAGCCTTACCTTCCCTTTCATTGATTCAGACATTAAAGGATGAACTGAAAAACCTTGTATAAGAAATCCTCTAAATGATTTGAAATAACAACAAGGGCGTTCACCTTGATTTACACACTAGAAAGACCAAAAATCATTTTTCGGGTTTTCCTCCTTGATAAGTACCTTGAAAAAACTGTCACACTGAGTGGGAATTTCTTGATGTTTTGCACCTTGAAAAACCAAAAACCCTGTTGGGGGAATGCACTTACTTGTACCCTAAAAATTCTGACACAAAAAAGTTAGGGGTTAAGAATTGTGAGATATTGTAGAAGTCTCGAATGTTGGCATGATATTTCAGGGGTTACTTTTGTAAAAACAATGAAATAGGGGGGGTTTTGGCATAATTCATTGTTTCTATGAATGGTGACTATACGTACCCAAAATTATAGGGTACTGTACCCCCAGAATGATGTTACACATGCCCCAATGATGATACAGATCACCTTGCAAGGTGTTCGAGATGCAGAGAAGCTCACAGGTAAGTGCACCAAGTTGGGGGACAATTAAGTGGACATCAAATCCTGAATTTTACATTAAAAACAGCAAAACATCAAATTTAGTCTTCCGCGGACTTGAACCATGCCGAAAAGTAAAAAATATGTCATAAAAATGGTACCATTGTGTAGGGCAGACTATTAGCTTTGTAGAAATACTGATTTTAAAGTGAATAGAAAAGGATAAATATCATTTTATAACTTTTTACTACTAGTAGGTCTTTAAGACACTTTTTCCTGTGAATGTTTATGTCTACGTTTAAGACTGCAAAATTTGTTTCACTTATCAGAATGTGATAAAACTTATACCATCCCAACCATGGTGAAATTATATACATGTTCAAAAAAAAAAATTATTTGATTTCAATATTTTTTGATGAAGTTATGGCGGGCAAACAGAAAGTGCTCTGCTTTCTTTATGTTTTCATACCACTTTCACGGAAAAAATCATAAAAAATAAAATATTACTCAAAAAAATACAAAATAAAATCCATCCCAAGATAGATAGTGGCATATAACTTCTCACCAAAGGAAAAATATATATATATCAATTTTTGGTCATCCAAATTGTGGGCAAACGGACTATAATCTTATCGGCATTTTTAAAAAAAATACCAAGTCATTGAATTTTGAGTGTTTAATATAGCTAATCTTGTCCATTTTTTACAAAAATTAGTATTTTAGAAACTAGATTCTGGATGCTACGATTCATATTAATATAATTTTGTCTAATTTTGAGTGTTTGTATTGATAATAATCCCTACAAGTTGATATTATGTTGTTATTTGCAATATGATGTCCACAGATGACCCTATATTTGTCCATCAACTTCTTGCACTTACCCTCACGAAGTATATGTTAACATCCCATATACTTTATCCATTTTACTTGTGCTTCACTTTATCCTCTGCCTTCCTTTTCTAATATTTTTGACCTTCAGTGACAAAACCGCCGCCCTGCCGAGGCAGTGGACCTGTAACCACTGCCCTGCTCAGGGCAGTGGTCCTTCATGCATTTTCCAGCACGCTCCTTTGATCGTGACTTGCATAATTTTTCAACTTTCACCAGCTTGTCTCAACCGCCTTAGCTCCTATTAATGTTTTATGTTCCCTGGAATAGTGTTTCTTCATTTTTTAATGGTAAAAGAGTTCTAATGGGAATTACCTTTGGGTGAATGTGAAATCTATAAGTAGCCAACTTGTTTTCAAGCAAAAGGCCCCTCAACTTCTCATTTCCATTGTTTAGTCTTTCAATTTCTTATTTAGATCTCATTTTGTTTTCATGTTTGCATCCATGCTAGTTTTCCTTTGCTGTTGGAAGCCATTCGATCTTCTTGCTTCAGTCTTGTTCATTGTTGTTCATATAAATTAATTTAGAGCAGAGTAGTGTCATTTGTAGATTGAATCCATTAGAGTTGCAGGTTGTGTTCTTCACATAAGGTAGATTCTAGAATCTCTCGATACACTTGTGTTGTATTCCCGCAATAAATCCCTCTAGGAATTACATATGCCAAGCTCTGTCACTTGCATTGTCCCTCTCCTACTCACATTATATTCGGTCTATATCCAAAGCTGCCATTGTTCAAAATACCTTTTTTTATTGATGCTAGCATATACACACTCTTTTGGACTCACATGAACACAAATGAATGAGGAGATCATTCTGAGGGGACAAAATCATACACTACTGGATTCGCCACTATTCTGCAAATTCCAAGTTTTATCTGTCAAAGTTCTAGTTAAAAAATATCAAATAGAGTAGTGAAATATTCCATTTCAGTTAAGTTTCATTTTCGATATTACAAGGGAAGCTGTGGGGATTGATAGTTTCTGAGAAACTATGATTCATTCCTCACTTTTGAGGTAGGATCTAGAATATTTCAATTAAGTTAATCAGCTATCTAGTTATTTAGGATAAAATCACAACTGCACAGGAAAGTAGCTACACCGGGCTACCTTGATTGTTTTAATTTTGTTATTAGATTAGTTTTCATTTTTTGAATGTATTATATTAGTTGCTCTTTCAATTCTATTTAAAATTCTATCAAAAATACAAAAATAGAGGAATATATATGTTGTAGATATATCTTGCATAATTAGTTTATTTCGTTTCAGTTAGGCTTATATTGATCTTGTATGACAATCATGGGACCTAGGGAGCCTAGGGAATACATTTTTGAGCCAATCGTGCCTCAACCCAATCTTGTTGTAGCATTAACTGGCATAGACCAAAATCTCAGAATTCAGGTCTTCCAAACAACAACAGACCTACAAGAAACAAGCGCACAACTAAGAGTATTAAACATAGAAGACGACAAGGCACACACATTCTGGTCAAATCAGCCAAATTATAGACTACCTTGATAGATATCTGTATGATTGTAGAAGGACCTAAAAGAGAGAAAACATTAGGTTGTGATCCACTAGTCCCACAGCTAGACGCAGGAGACCTCCTCGTTGATATAGACACTAGCTTACATATCCAAGTTACCAGAACACCTATTAGGTACTCCGAGAAAATCGTGCAACTTCTAGTTCTAAACGTAGAGGCTGAAAAGGCATACGACTACTAGATACTTGGAATCAGGGGTTGACTCTTCATATGACCATAGGAGGTCCATAACAACCACGAACTTACGGTTGTGATACACAAGTCCCACAACCCAACGGGCCTACAAACCAATCCAACATTGATGCTGGTTTGTGAACATTAGTATTTAGGTCCTCTCCACTCCCACCAGACATCATCACACAACTATCATTATTAAACATAACAGCCAACGAAGCTAAAGATTTCTAGACTAGACCAGAGAATCATCCATAAAGCACCAAAAGATCCACTACACATTTTACCAACATTTTCATGACCTTGTCAGGGAATATATACGAAGCACCCACAGGTCATCTTCCACGTATTCCACAAACCATAGATCGGATCATGACAGAGCTCGATAATGATTGAAGCCTTCGAGTAGATATCCTCACCAAACGATCTATCACACCGGTTCAGGTTAGGAGGGCCTTCTTTTCCTTAGATTCGTAGATCCCGCTATTGCATGTTGAAGACATAAGATTACCTAACTAGCTTATCTATATCCCACCTGTATTCCATCCCCACCGGCTGTCTCGGCATGACCTCGAGAGGTTGGGTGCGAGGAAGAGTTACTTGTAGATTCTCATGCTTGCATGTCACTTTTCCATCGTACAATGACCTTCCAACTCTACTATGCTTCCCTTGATCTTCTCCCTCTCTAAACACATGTATATATTCACATGTATGATCATTGTATAGACCATCCAATGAAAATTATATTTTCTTTATTTAATATCACCGAAACAATGAGTGGGCTTTTTCATTATGATGGACAGGTCCAAAATCCTGAAAAGTTCATGTTAGGGTTTTGGACATGTCTATCATTATAAAAACATCCAATTTACCCAAAATTATAAGTTTAGGGAAAGAAAAAAAAAGTTCTCATGAAAATGATTTTTTTAGGGAAACCTCTCAATTTAAACAAGAAAAAAGAGAAAAAAGAGGGAAAAAACTCTAACACATCATGCAAAACAGACAAGGAAGAAAAAGAGGAAAATACCAACTCAAAAAATGAAAAGAACCCAAGAGAAAGAATACTCTCCCTAAAGCAAAATGAGTATGAATAAAAGATGAGAAGAGGTTCTCAAATTGCCAAGAAAATTGTTTTTAGGAGTTGTAAGGTCATAAGAAAGTCCACAATTAAAAATAAAATTTGTACGAGGTGAAAATGACGTGGAAAATCGTGAATATTTAAGTGGCCTACATTAAATACACTTTGGATGACACATGTGGAACTGAATATGATTTGGTAATTAATCCATTGAGCCAGGATAGGGAAGTTGACCAAAAATGGCATGAATTGTTTATATGTTATCGGGTTCTGAAATCCTATCACAAGAGGTTTATATGCTTTTTTGGGGATCAGGACTTCATTGACATGAGACATGCTTTAACAATGACGTGTTCTAATGTCTCCTTTCACCAAAAAAATGAAGCACTAAGGGTGTTGGGTTTTGGGTTAGGAAAACATCCAACATGTGACATATTGAAACCTCTGCATGCCTCGATGCAAAGAAATCCCGAAAACACAAAACACTATAGTGTTTCAGGGTTCAAGGTTTAGAAGACATTGGACTCTTAGCATGTATTTTTCAAGTTGAGTGTCTAATGTCTTTGAAGCTTGAAACATGAAATACATAGTGTGTCAGGTTTTAGGGCCTGAGGAACACTTAACATATGGCATGCAATTGTGCATAGTGAACTTGAAAACCTGGAAAACACAAAAAATGGACCCTTAAGGCCAAAATTTTGGATTTTGTTGAACATATGTGAAATTTCCTAAGTATGGAAAATTTTAGTGGAAAATATTCGTTAATTCACAAATATTCTGGTTTTTGAAATTTGAAATTGGAGAACTTTTTAGGGTAGGAATTAGGAATGGGTCGCCAAAATTTTCTGGGTAAAGTTAATTTTAGGGGTCAATTCACCATTCCTACAAAAACAAATATTCACGATATTCACCTTTATACTGTCGGCCATTAGTTTTTTTTTTAAATGCTACCAACTGACAACATAATATACACTGTCGACCGGTAGCATAATTTATGCTACAGGCTAATAAATTTTTTATGCTACCAACCAGTAGTATTTTTTATGCTACTGGGGGACAACATATATTATGTTGTCAGCCGGTAGAATAAAAAAATGCTATCGATTGGTAGCATAAAAAAAGAGTATGGAATTTTTTTTTCTTACACCATATTCTGGGAGGACATATTTCTCATTGAAATGATCATTTTAACTGCTAACATCAAAAAATTTCAAAAAAAAAGTTCCCATACAAAATTAGTGAAATCTGTATTTTTTTCACAAAAATCACTTTTTTCACAAAAAATCACTTTTTTTCACAAAACATCACTTTTTTCACAAAAAATCACTTTTTTGATTTTTTTGGTTTGCGCCATATTTTGTGAGGATAATTTTCTCATCAAGCCGATCATTTTAATTGCTATTGTAAAAAAATTACATATATTTTTGGTTGACATCATATACTATCAACGGATAACATTTTTGCATTTTCTTCATATTTGTCATTAGCGTGAAAGTCAATTTTCACATATTCACCAACGAATTTCTATGATTTTTTTGGGGGGGGGTCTTAAAATTTTCCCTATTCCTAAGGCCCTTAAGGATAAACATTTTGGTGGGTCATTGAAATTTATCGTAAAACTCAAATTTTGGAATAACACACTTGCACCAAAATGAGGTGCAATGTTATGCCAATAGTAAAAATATGAGGGTTTGTGGAATTGTTGAAGCAAGTTCAAGATGTATTGAAGAGGTATGTTCACCTTAAGTAGTAAGGCATGTAAGGTTTATAGGGTCATCAAAGAAATTCTAAGATGCATTAAAGAGGCATATTTAACTTGGGTAACAAGGCAATAAACATACATATCCCATAACCAATCGACCATGATCTTAGTGAGAGGGCCACCTCCAGTTTGACATTGCCCTTATTGGCATACAAATCATAATATATTATCATGGGCAAGGCCAACCAACCTAGGTGGGATTGAATTATCGACTGAATGAGGAGTGTTAGAGTCATAGAAGCAATTCCAAGATGCATGGAGCCCATAATGCCAACCACGGGCATCGTCGCCACTTTTGGTGGTGTTTCTCGAACTATAGGAGGATCAATACTTAGTGACTTAGATTTATTACAAACTTTTCGGAATGATTCTACAACACTTCTTCTGGTGCAAAATAGAAAACCCCCAAAAATAATTGTGTATTACATGCCTCTGGCTTCAAAACCATGACATCCTAATGATAAAGAACCAAATAATAGAGACAACAACATTAAAAATGTAGGCCAACTTGAAAAGGGTGATACATACAACTTAATAAAGTGACCCAAAAATTAAATTATTAAAATTCTAAAAATTTATCAACAAAAAAAAAACAAAAACAAAAACAAAAATACAATGTATTTTTTAGTATCACCTTAACTATTCCATGCTATGCCAGTCATTCCTCATCACATATTATTTTTCAAATGAGAGGGACTACATAAAATTCACAATGCAAGAACATACATAATCAATGAATCATGTATTGGATCCACTTTCCATTTAACAATTATTTTTAGCCGTTAAGATATTCTGACGAGAGGCAAGATTTACTCCCCTTATATAAGCTATAGATTTTTTAAAAATTGAACATTGTGTCTTTGATTTGTTAATCTTACTATTGCTTACATGGTTGTTTTATTCCTATTAGATGTGGACATACTATGGTTAATTGAAGGCAGTGAAAGAATATAAAACGATTCGAATGCGTTAAATCAACAACACACAAACAACGAATATATACAGGGGGTTGACTGATGGTATGTCAGGAAGGTGAACAATTTGTATATTAGATTTTGCTAGCATTCTCCCCCTTAATACATTGTTTCTAAAAACATCATATTTCTATATAATGGACCCCCCTTATTCCAAACACAGTAAAAAGTTTATTACACTCTCCATGTAACCTGCTCACCTTTGAGGTGGCATGCCAACATTTGGTATCTTGGTCTTGGTGATACCTTGGTTTTTCCCCATAGGATTACCAAAAACCTGGAAGTGCCCTGAGCACATCCAACCTTGAGAACACCTTGGTGGTTTCTGGTTTCCCTCGATTACCACGAACCCATATGGTTTTCTGACTGTAGGATCACCACGATCCTGGAGGTGACTTGATGCCTCAACAATACACTTCGGTGGTTTCTCATATTTCCACAAACCATTTACACAAGAACCAATCGCTACCTAGTGTTTTTCGCTCCTCACAATGTCCTTGATTCAGTAGGTACCAACTGGAAAATGCTTTGCATCTTCATTGAACAACACATAGCAAAAAAAATAACACACTAAACTTTAAAAAAAAAAAAAAAAACGTCACCAAAGCCATGCTGTGACCCCGTCGTAGGTGACTGACGAAAGGATGTCAATTTTCCTCCAGCCTCCAGTATGTTGCTACTTAATTAGCAGATATAGCTTCAAGGCCCAGTTGATTCAAAACACTTCTACATCTTATAATCCTTTGTATGCTTGCTGGTGAATATCTTTGAAGGCGTAAGCTTCGCGCACAACCACTTTTTCTGGTTATGACACGTCACCACTTTTACACTACATGCTTCTCCCAAACGAGTCCACGCCAAACTGCCAAAGGGAACACTTCTTCCAATTCACATTTCCCACACAGTCTGTAGACAACAAAAGGAATAAGGAAAACTTCGTAAACTGCCACGTTTCAGGAAGGTCTCTAGTCTTCACCCAAAAAGGAAAAAATGCCAAAACAATAACGTTTCAGATCAAAATCTCTTCACACGTCGCTCCTTCTGTCAGGGATCTCCACGTTTCCTCTGATGCCAAAATCCCAAAATCAGCGCAGGTCTTTGTTAATACTCCATGCAAAAAACAGAAAACAATTCCATGTTTCCTTGGAGGCAGAGGCAGGAATGATGCTAGATTAAAAAGCAGCCAAACTCCATAGAAGACCCACACTTTGCTTCAAACGTCAAAACTTAGGGCTGCACGCCACATTTCTCCTTTACTGGTCGAGCCTTTCAAAGCAGGTCGTTTGGGTGCTGCAATCTAGTTTTCAACGCACAGGTCAAATGCTTGTTTGTATGCTGCCAAAGAGAAACAAAAAGTGCTGATCAATTGGTGGAGAGAATCTTTTGTGCAGGCCAAGGAAGAATGCTCCAGAACAGATTTGTTGATGCCTAGTTTCTACGCACAGGATGAGAATAAGCCAAGGCTCTGATACCACTGAAGGCAACGAAAAAATATAAAACGATTCGAATGCCTTAAATTAACAATACACAGACAAAAAATATATACATGGGGTTGAATGATGGTATGGAAGGAAGGTGAACAGTTCGGAAGGAGAACCATCAACAGTTGCAATGCATTAGATTTTGCTAACATTAATGTTGGTGAAGGTTGTAGGTTCCTGTTCACTACCTTAACCCCATCTCCCTATATTCTCATCTCCCCTTCACCTCTCCCCAAGCAAATTCTTTCTTTGTATTCATTACAAGAAATTTGTCATAGGTTTAGTGTAGTATTCCTATGTGATCCTCGGCTTAATGGAAACCACAAATTTAAATTTTTCCACATTCAATAAATGGGATCCTCCCCATTCTCAAGAGGAAAGAACTAGTCCTCGAGCATTGGTGAAAATTACTAGTTTTCCTTTGTGATAAATTATTTCACCAACGTATGAACTATACATAGTTCATCATCTAGAGATTATGATACATTCATATAGTTTTGATAAGATTCGCATGGGATTTAATAGGTTCATCATACAGACTCAAATGTATTCATGACAGTTAGACAATCCAAATTTTGATTTACACGGACTCGACACAAGTTTATTAATACAAAATTAGATCATTGGTTCGTGCATTCATACCATATTTATAGTGGTTTTATTACATAAATGAAATTTCATCTTCTTTAGTATAACAAGATTGATACATGGTTTCCTCATCAGCGTAAGATTGACACATGGATTCATCAGTAGCCCAAGACTGAAACATAGCTCCATTAACAACCCAATACTAATAATCAACTTTTAAATGACATTAGGAAGATCTCACAAATATGTTACATTACCTATAGCATTTCAACACTTTCTCAGAATGGGGGAAAGGTGCATGGAACATTCGACTTATATTACATTGGGAGCATGGTCCAACATAACCAATTAGGTGTAGTCATTTTATGCTCAATTTTCTTTTCATATACCAATGTGACATTGCTATCAAGCATTAAACATGAATTTTTCATGTGATTGTAGATTTCACATTGGCTTGGTGCATGAACACATTCACAAGTTTTTCACCACCTTTCTATGGTCAAGATTTGAGATTTGCATTTATTTATTTTAAGTAAGCATTTGGCATTACTCAATTAAAGGGGGGAAATGTAGTAGAAAAAATATGTTGGACCGTTCTTTTAGCAATATCACTTTGGAATTTATTCTGACATTATTCTCATTTATCCTTTAATTGACCAACATATGGATCCTCTTACTTATCTTGTACCCTAAGTCCATTGGTTCACAACTATTCTCCACCTTAACACTTCAAGAATCAATGTAGACTTTATGCAACACATGCAAATAATCACATGTCTTATGACTAATTATAGCTTTATCCATGACAAATTCATTGATCCTTGATAGATTTGGCCATGAACACATCGTTTATACTTATAATGATCATATTTTTAAAAGCATAACTTAGATTGGTCAACCTCAATGGTACTTTTGGGTCAATTGAGTGGGAAATCATTTGAATAGTCATCTACATAAACACATCCACCCCAATTCTTTAGGGGTATCACATGATCTCATATCAAAGGCATACTCTAAAAAGGTTATTGAAAAATGAATTGAAAGCACCCATTCCTTAGAGCACCAATATAACAAGTTCCCAAAATTTTGAATGCATATCTATTTCTACCCTAGTTTACAAATCCATGAGCTACTTGACTTAGTCACAAGTGTATATTTCCAAGTGTGAGGGTTAAGCAATATGAGCCATCTTTTTTTATACTATTTAGCATTCTCCATCTCATCAGGGAATGAGATAACTACGTGTAGCTTCATCCCTCTTCAATTTATTGGTATGTAATACAACACTCGTGAAATGAGTGGGAGTGTAATGAGGTTAGTACAACTCAAATAATTGCTAATCCCTTGTAATGCTACAATAGAGAAAGATAAAAATCCACTTACAACAAAGACATCTCAGAGAAGCAAGCCCATACACTAGATATTCTTAGACATGTAAATTGGATCCTATGATTAAAAATCAACTTAGAGCTTCAGGAGATACAATTCATTACACTAGAAACAAGTTTAGAGAACAACCTTTCCCCTTTTTGACAAATGTATCTTGTGCACATTTCTATATAAACAACTTGATAACAATCTACCGAACTTGTGCACCCAATTTCAGCACAATATCACACATTCTTATCTCGATAGCACAATAACATATCTCTAACTCTAAATCCTAATTCTACTTTCATTAACATATCCATTAGTATGATTTGATTACATGATTTAAGACTGTTAAGATTACTACGACATTGTTTTAAATTATATTTACAAAAATATATATAATTAGGAATATGAAACTAAATTTCATATTATACAAGGAATGTACATCCTATCCTTTATTTTTAAATTTTGAGCACCTCTGAATGCAACTTGAGTTCTTTTTTAGACAATCTATTACAAGTGAGAGAACACTTGCAATACACATTATATTAATAGATCATAATTATCTACTTAACAAGAAAATGGCACTTTTCTTCATTTAATGAAAAATACTGATATCTCTCGCCATTAGCATTATTGCCCTTACAATCACAACTATTAGATGATGCTCAATCACCAGTGACTTTGTATTTAAAATTAAATGTAGTTGTACTAGCTAATCTTCAACAATGTTCACTAGATAAAAAGGTATGCTCTCCTATTTTGAAGATTTATTTGAATAAACCATTTCATCTTACAAAGATTCAAATTTACATTTGACATCTTTAAGTATTTCAAATGTTGGCTCAGGCGGGCTAAATTGTAGTGCTCCGCCTTGGGACACCGGAAACTAGACCAATAAGTCACTAATGATTTTTGGATAAAAATTTTTTAAATAATTACTAATACGATTATTTCGGTAATCCTTAGATTCCTAAACATATTCCTATTAGGCCAACCTAATGTATTTAACTAAAATTAATTACGGCCCAAGAATATTTATTCCTTCCTGGAAAAAAGTCCCCAAACTTTAAAATATTGATATAACTACTCCCCCATGGTCACTTCTATTAAAATTCTACCAAGGAATACATAACTAATTTTCTAACATTATGTTATTTCTTTTAAATACCACCCAGGCTATTAAATATTCACATAACTTTAAAAGAATTGCTATAATTTTAAAACTTTCCTTGTACACCACATGAAACCAATTTATAATATACTTTTCTTTTTATTTAAGGAAACTTCCATTCACCATCCACGTATTACTCATGACTTCTTAAAGTGAAAATAGGGTGAATTGATCCTCCCTTAGATTAATCAAATCTTAGCCTATCCATTTTAGGTCTGGAAACCCTATCTTTATCTTATCATATCCTTTCAATATTTCTTTTGTGTAACTATTTTCCTCTCCTTCCCTTTCTCATGTTTACAGGTTACAAGTTACAAGAAGGAGAAAATTTAGGTTGAAATCCGTGGAGAGCCCAAAGGATGCTCCATACATTTTTAATGGAGAAGAAGAGAGATAAATCAAACCCTCTCTTTCTCTTATTATAATTATTATATCTGCAAGTTTCTTGTGTACCCATTATCTATGGATCGGGAAATTTATTTGTGCAGATGTTTCATATGTATTTTCCTAAATTTGTTTTTGTTTTGGAACACAAAGTTCTGGGTTCGGGTAAATCAATTTACCTTCTTTTGAATTGGTTTGATTTTGATATATAGATCTATTATTATTATTTATGATTATCAAGAGGAAATGATTTTTTTCCTATTTGAGGGACAATGAGAAGGAGAACGATCATTGGTCTAAGGAAATGGCCGCAAGTGGGGAGAGTAGGGCGAAGGCAGTTTGGAGAGGGAAGGGAGCTAGAAATCTGCATGGAAGTGGTGTAGGGGACTGCAGTGGAGAATTTTGGAGAAGGGGTGCATGGAAACTAGTTGTAGTGGCAGGAGAGTGGACAACGTGGAAGGAGATTGGGGCAGTCTAAAGGGAGTGGGCAGATATGACTGGGACTATGTGAGAGGGTGCTACGTAGTGGGGAGAGTGAAATGGAGTGCGTAGGATGGAGTTTGCGCCGGAGTGAGTGCGATGGTGAGGTTGCGACTTGGTAGATGAACAAGTGTGGGGTTGGGTTTGAACCCTCCCCCCACATTCACTTCCTTTTTCTAGAATAACTTAAAACAAATCACCAAACCCCCTACTCATTTTCTATTAAAATTTTATTTTATGTTAATCTATATTTTAAGTTTGATAATTATATATATATATATATATATATATATACTATATATATATATATTATATATAATATCTTTCAAAATATTGTCTGTATAATATATAATTCTTGACATTAATACAAAGATATCTAGATTATGTAACTACTTTTATATCAAAATCTATAAACCATAATATATTTTATAATATATATACTAATGGATTATAATACACTTTTACTATAGTATTTATACATTATCTACTATGTAAGTAGGTAAAGATTGATATCATAGTTCCATGGTAAAATAAAAAAATTCTATTTTAAATAGGTAGATCTATTTCTTTTTGTGGACTCGAAATGTAATTAGTTCACATATCCAAGTTAAAGTATTAAAACTATCCCAATTTCTATTCTAGTAAGGAATGATTAAGCATTGATATGTATTACAAAACTCACTAGCATCTTCCAATACATCCATATTAAGATGATTTTCTTGATCAAGCGTTTAAAAGAATTTATAGCCAACATAAATTCAATTAAGGAGAAATTGGATTGAATCCAGAATTTTACAAAAGTTAGTAAGAAGATGATCAAAGTACAGTTTATAATAAGATTTTTGTCAAATCTTTAAGATCTACTTCATGGAAAAGAGAAAACTTTTTTTTTTTTAATTCCATTTCAAAGATCAACCCTCAAGCACCAAAGTAGAACTAGATTTATTTTCCAATGTTCTTACTAAATAAAAATATTTCAAATTTTCCACATGAGAGATATTCAATAAAGTAAGTCTTTTTTTTAAAACATATTTCTACTGAAGAGAATCACTTCATTGATACAACAATGGACTCTTCCATCTCAATGGAGATTAGTAATGGATCATTCATTTTAAATGACATAAAAATTTGAAGTAGCTACAGATCGACAGATCAGGACCATGAACATCCAAACTGTTGATAATACACAATTGCTTCAACATTCGAACTATACATCATATCCTAAGACTGAAGTAGGATCACAACTACAAAGGATACTCAAGATTACAAGTATTTTTACAAATGATCAATATGATGATACCAAGAATCTAGGACTTTTTCCAAATAGCCACATTCAAGAGATTTCAATAAAAGTACCATGCACACAAAGGAAGAAGGACTCTAGAGAACCCTCAAGCTGAGAAGGACTCCAACTATCTACCCACTTGAGCTCCAACTTCAAATGTTTAACAAGAATCCAACTCCAAGAGAACAAGTCTTGTTTAACCACCCAACCTTTAGGCATCATTACATGCCTTTCCAAGGTTGGAAGACATGCTAGCCTCCCCCAAGCCCATGGGAGAGAGAGCTAGCTTTCACAACTTTGTGCACAAGATTTAGGGAGACAAACATTACGTAATATTTTCACACAGAAGCCAAGACACATGCACTAAGAAAAAACAAAACATTTATCAAATAAAATAAATGAGGATAAAACCATCTTTCATCCTCACAACTTGGGGGAAGAGTAGAATGAGATACCCAAAAGTGCCATAAGGTGTGATCCAACCATAGGATGCACACAAGATTCTTCTCAACCTCCTTATTTCTCTGAATCAACAAAACCCTCCTTATCACTCCACCCATTCACCATAATCCTTCTTGGGAGGATTTTCAAACCCATTGGGTTTCCTCTCCAAAAATGGGGAAGGGGTTCAAACCATATGAACCACCTTGCCCACCTTAAACCATATGAGGGCAGTAAAAAGGAACCTACATGGCTTGCTAATCGAGACATGAGGTTTGCGAGGGAAAATCCCTCTCTCTTCCCCCAAATAACTCCAATATCCATCAAACCATATGATGGATGGAGAAAAAATAAATACGACAACCATACTTAAGCAAACAAACCATACAAGAAACTAAAAAAACATTCCAACTATAAGCAAGCTAAGATCTAGCAAAAACATCCAACATTAAATGAGCTCAAGATCCTACCTCCAAGAGCTCTCCAAATACAATATTTTCCAAATTTCTTCCTCAAGCAATACTAGCTCCAAAATCCTCAAGCACCAAGCCAATGCTCCCAAAAAAATGAACAAAAAGTTCTTTTTTTCTCCTCCACGAGGGAGAATTTTGAAGAGAAACCAATCAATTTCCTCACCAATGAGGGGATGACATGTGTCACCCATCTCTTCCTTCCAAGTCAAATATTCCAAAATAAAAAGAAGAAAAGATAAATTCACTTTTAACACTCCCTTCCCAAAATACCCAGAATGAAAACAAAACAAGATTGTGCAACTTTCTACAAAACACACATACCAACCCATCTTATATGGATGGTGACCAAAGAGAGGAAAAATGGGAGGGAAACTCCCATTATTCCTTGAAATTAAACCCCCTACCTATTAGGTAGGGTCAAAGACTTATTTTCATGCTAAGTGAACTGCCCAAACTAAAAAGGGGTCACTTAAAATGTCATAAACAAGCCAATTTCGGGTTTGGCACTTATGGGCACAAGTGTAGAGGATGTGGGGCCCACCCAAGGGTTCACATGTGACCCCTAATCCCCTTTCATTAATAGAAACATAAACCAAACCCAAAATTTAATGCAAGAGGGGGCCATTAAGCCTCCAAACCTAATTTATTTAACAACAATAAAACATTCTAAACAAAATAAAATTTCACATGACATATTACATCACATATGAGGGTCACTCATGGTGCCCAAAATACAATCAAACTATATGGCCTCAAACAATTGACACATGGCTAGGACTTAGCCCCGTGGGTTGCTTGTGGAAAATTTGTGTAGCCTCCCTAAAACCCACGTTCTCCTGTGACCTGTCACCTACACACTCATTGCACACATTAAATGCACCTATCCAATACATGAGTAAACTAACTACTAAATAAACGAATCAGTTCAAACATGTAAATTAATGATATCATAATCATCAATGTGGAATGCAACAATCTCACACAATTCTTAATACATTAGGTATTGTAATACATAACATATGTCATATCACCATGTCATCATGTATCCTCATCAGAAATCAAATACTCTATAAAATCAATATATGTGACTAAGCTAAGTATCCAACATATATCAATTTGGCCCATAAATTGTATAGAAAATGTGTTAGTATTCACAACCTCAAATAAAATGTGTCAATCTACTAATCTAGTCAAATTGCCGCTACATGCCCCAAATCACCATACATGTCCATGGAGGCAAATCAACATATCATCATGTCCAAAATATGTCAAAATCTATGTTAAGTCATAACTGTGGTTTAAGAATTCAGCAGATAATAGAGGCTAGAAAATGTGGGCACTACATAAATACTCTTTGTAACCTGCACTTATACACACCAAGTCTATACTCTAAAATAAATGCTCTAGCACTTTTCATCATCAACTCTATTCACAAGGTAAACAATTATGTTCTGTGTTTTATAGATCGAAGAATCAATCCATGTTTTTGGATTCCCATTTGACAATAGCTTTTAAGTTTTCATATTTTAACTTAGGATGACGAATGATCTTTGGAAGAATAGGTATATTATTTTCTACAGTGACGCAACATCAACATTTAAATCCATACATTTTTGTGGTTATAAAATATTTACAAAACCCTAATTTAATTTAAAAGTTAGTTTTATACTTTTGGTGTGCACTTGTTTTTGCAATGTTACTAGTTAATAAAGATTCTCTTTCATTTTCTTAATCTCGAGAAATAATATTCTAATTCTTTTTTTACCTCTTGGGTTATCATTTTCTAATCCCTATTACCAACTTGCCAACTAACTCTCTTCGCATATAGATTAGCTACTTTTATTATTCTGAACATTATTAATTTAATGATCGTAAATAAGCCAGAAATTGTACTACCATGAAATAATTTTAATTGGTTTTAATTTTTACTTATTATTTATTTTTAAGGTTATGTTTCATTTAAAATGGTCAAAACAAGAGTAAAATCATTTTATGGTATGTTGTTATTTTTTAGATGTTAATAGTAAAGTCACTTTTACATTACTTTTAAAAAGACTAAATTAGCACTTACACCAAAAGGAGGTGTAAGATTATACTGATAGTAAAAAGGGTTTGTTGAGTTGTTGAAGCAAGTTCAAGATACACTAAACAGGTATATTTTCCCTAGGTAATAAGTCCTATAAGGTTTATAGGATCATCAAAGTAATTCCAAAATGCATTGAAGAGGTATATTCAACTTGCGTAGCAAGGTAACAAACATATGTATTCCACAACCAATCAACCATTATGTTAGTGAGAGGACCATTTCCAGTGTAACATTTCCCCTATTGACATACAGATCGAAATAAAATATTATGGGCAAGGACAACTAACCTAGGTGAGATTGATTGAATGAGTGTTAGAGTTGTAGACGCAATTTCAAGCTGCATGGAGCTTGTAACACCAACCATGACCGTTGTCGCTACTTCTGGTGACGTTGTCCGAGTTGTAGATAGGGGAGCAGTACTTAGTGACCTCGATTTATTTTAAACTTGTCAGAATGATTGTACAACATTACTTTTGGTGCCAAATAGAAAACCACCAAAAATAATTGTATATCACATACCTCTAATTGCAAACGTGTGACATATCAATAATAAAGAGCCAAATTATAGAGACAACATTAATAATAGAGACCAACTTGAAAAAGGTGACAGGCACAACATGATGAAATGACCAATTTTTATTAAAAATTTAAAAAGTTATTAAAAAAAACCATACCATATTTTTAAAAATAGTATGACCTTTTAACTATTCCATGTTGTACGGGTCATTCCTCATCACCTATTATTTTTTAAATGATAGGAACTACATAAAGTTCACAACGCACTTCAAAAATATTTTTAGCCATTAAAATATTCTGGCGTAAAGCCTCTTTTTGGAGGCAGAATTTACTCCCCTTATATAAGCTATCAGCTTTAAAAAAAAATGATTTTGAAATTGACCTAATTAATGTGGCTAAATACACTTTATGTACTACTAACCACAGTTTAACCCAAATCTGTAAATTTATCATAGTTTGGACATGAAAGGCTACCTTCCTGTGCTTTCGGTCTACAGCTGAAGAAATCAGCATGTATTGTTAATGTAAATCTAATCAGATAAAAGGTACAAGGGGCTCAAACAGGCCTATAGATGAATTTTTACATTGCATATGTATGCAAATCTGTATGTTTATTTTCAAACCAAAGAATCACTGTATATAACTTACAATCACGAACTTATTCCTTTCAATTCTGACGTGACTTGCGCAAATGCCTCCATGATAATATCATGGTATTCATGAGAGTTCAAAGAAAGATAACATTCAACGAGTTTCTCAAGGTCTATGGATCCATGAATATCTTTCTCTGTTATCATTTCAAGCATCGACTCTCTGAAATCCTTGTGCGGGTTGTACGAAGATTTCACCTCTACAAAGCTGTCAAATACTCTACTCTTCTCACCTGAATCACCTCTTTTCTTGACAGTGGTTTCTCTGTTTATATCTTCTCCGCCATGGAGCTTTGAAGAAGAAGCTCCTGTGTTGGTTTGGTCTGTTTTAATTGAGAGGTGGGAGCTTGATTTGCCTGGCTTTTTAGGCCTTTGCTGCACATCCACCTCCTGATCACTAGCGCTGATATTCATGGTAGAAGATGAAGCTTGAAATCCATGAGTACCAGTATCAACCTTTTCACGAATAGGTCTCTCTGAAATCTGTTTCTGCTTTGCTTCTATAACTCTGCTTCTATAACCCTGGGAACATCTTTTTTTCGTGTCCGTCTCCAAGACCAAAGCACTGCAATGATCTTGAGAGTTGATATTCAAGAAAGATACTTCTTGGTGGGATAACGCGGTTGCATTATGGTCAAGTTGTGATGAAGAGCCGAATCTACCACTGCAAGAGGCGGCGTCCATCACCAATGGGTTCCCAACCAATTCAAACATGGTCACAGGCCGCTGATCCTGTTGTTCGTCATCAAATTCTTGCACAGGACTGGGCAATCCTGCAGCATTATTGTAAATATATTGAAGATCATGTTTGCTGGGTTGCTTCCATATTCCCTTGTTAGATTTCAAATTAGGACTATCTTGTCTTTCCATATAATCTGTACTAGTATCTTTCTGCTGCTGCAGTTCCACCATGGGTTTTCTAGAGTAGAAGCTTTCAGGCTTTTCTTCTTCTTCTTCTTCTTCTTCATCATCTGAGCTCTCAGTGCTGGTATGGTCGTCCCTTTCAGTTGAATGCCATATAAAGGCCAATGTGGTTGTACAGCTGCAACCTACTGATATTCTGGAGTCTATAAATGTAGATGATTCATATTTTCTTCTTTCTCCTCTGCTGCTCCTTTTAATTTTGGATCTGTGCTCTTCAGAGGCTTTTTGATTGGCTCCAAAACGAATTCCAGGATCATCTCGAATACTATTGCTGCGTTGAATTCTTCCCTCCGACTCTCTGAATCTCCCAAAATCTCTGAGCTTGTAGAACCATACGTTGGGCATCACATGAAACAGCCTGAACCTTGAGTTTCCCATTGACTCTGCGATTCTCTATTGACTGATGCGATTCAAATACATAAAATCATGGAATCTGCATTGAAATCTATGAAAACATAATTAGGGTACCCAAATTACAGGTATGTAAGTCATCATCAAATACAATACCATCATCAACTCCTAAGACTGTAGAAGCATTATATCACACTGCAGAGAAATGTCAAGTTGCTATGACTTGTTAGAAAACAATTAACATTTGATGACAGTCCAAAGGATGACATTGACAGACGATGGGCAACATCTCTCTTTATAAGCAATAATAAATTATTCTATGTGGAATATTTTGAGTGCACTAATAAATTTAGTCTTTCAGTGTTTTAGTAATCTTGGTCTCCTAACAACGAACAATCTCAAAGGCAAACGTGTCTATTTTAAAGGACTTATAAACATTAATTTAGGCAATGCCATCTCAATCACATTTTCTTTAACTAATCCTAAATATATTAATAATTCTTGTGGACAATAGTATTTCTAAATAGAGAAGCACATGGCTAACATAAAAGTTATTGAGTGTATCACATTCACGGAATGTGAGACTATGATGACCAGGTGGTAGAATTATAAAATTAATATAACCAGCAGAGAGAAAGAGACATTACAAATAAGCAGTGTAGGTCAATGGGACTAGTAAAGTATAACAAATTTAGAATAGTCAAGATGACCCATCAAAATTTTCATGATAACAAATTTAAAATAAATAACTAAATTAAAAACTATCTAAACTAATACCTTCCACATAATACTACTTTATAGGATACATCTTTCAATCATATTAAAGAATTAGCTAGTTAATGAATTATCAACTTGAATGATATCTCCAAGATGCAGAGGAAGATTACCATTTAGAGCTTATAGGATACATCTTTACTATCAATTCGAATGATATCTCCAAGATACAGAGAAAGAATATCATTTAGAGAAAATGATGTCTCCAAAACACAGCCCAAGAATATTATTGAGAGAATGGGAAGTGGGAATGGTATTATATTGTTCCTGGCTTTTTTGTATGATTGATTATAACCCTAATGTGCATCATGTTAAATCTTCCCATCATTATTAGATCTGACCCTGCTTGTATAAACATGGGGCAACTGCGGAGATATGTTGGGGCATATTGTAGTTCGACTTTGGAAAAAAGGAAAAGCACAAATATCATATTCATTTAATATATACGTAGGCCCATGCCGATAAAATGCAATACTTTCTTACATGAATTGGTTGCTTGTAACCATGCTTATGATATCAACCACATGAAATAATGTGATGATCTGGAAGTTCAGTGAATGATAGGCTACAACTACAAGCCTACATCAACAAAACTGCGGTTGACAATAAAATGAAAAACATCATCCAATTAGATTGTTAACTTTCGAAAATTCTTCTACTAGAAATAACCTTCGCTATCATTAATAGGCCATTTCCATGTTTAAATACTATTAAATATTCTATTTATTTTCTCCATTGAATATTGAATATTTAAAATTATCATTATTTTAATATTGAGTAGTAAGTGTTATTATTTTAATATTAAATATTTTTAGTGTTTTAATAAGACATGTTAAATATTAAATATTATATATATTCAAATAACAATAAATATTATTACTTTTTAAAAGGTCGAAAATAAAAATAATGATATTGATTGTTATCGAAACATATAATATCAAATATTTAACATGTCTTATTGAAACAATATAAATATTTGATATTGAAATAATGACATTTACTACTCAATATTAAAGTAATGATAATTTTAAACATTCAATATTTAATATTCTCATTTGGAAGGCCCACATTGAACCCAAAATGACTCATTTCATTTGGTCTATTCTTTACTAGGGTTTGTTGGTTGGCAAACGTCTTCAGCATTTGGGAGTTTCTAACCCCTTGTGTCCTCTGTGCCACTAGCTTGAATCACTTGTGCATCTGTTTTGATATTGTGCTCTTGCGCAGTCAGCTTGGAAGTGGATCCATTCCCTCTTTCAACTATTTTGCTATGAACCCTTCACCTGGAAAATTGGCTTGCTAGGGGACTCGACCTTGCTTCCCGCAAAATACAACAAAATTTAGCAATTTTTTTGTATAGAAAATATATTTCAAATTTGGAAGATTAGAAATGATGTTATTTTTAATCACACTATTCTCAGCATGGATTTTTCTTTGTCTGCTAAAATGGGTATTATTTCTCATGTTTTGATTTAGATCCAGGTCTATGTGGAGAAAGTTTGCTTGGAAGTGGAGCACCTGCAGGATCTCCTCTCCCACTGGGGAAGTGCCCCTTGCTTGGTCAACTGGGTTTCTTCTCTGCTGCACTGTCTCTCCCAACCTCGATGTCATTCTCGGCCTCATTCTAGTTCTTGGCCCCATGTCTAAGGTGCCTGGCAGTGGCTTCGCTCTGAGGGCTTGGCGGAGCCCCTCCCCCTTGGCGGAAAGAGGGGGGGGGGAATTTCAGCGTCTTGGTAGCGGGGAAGGGTGGGGGGATCCTCCCCTTCCCAAGATGGCAATGTCTCCAACTAGGGGATCCTCCCCTTGATGACGGTGGTGGCTTTGGTTGGCCTTCTTCCTCTTCAGCTTCTGGTTCTAGGCAGGGTGCTCTTTCCCATGGTAAATTCTCTAGCACAAAGTTCTAGTTATATGACTGTTGGAACTCTATCCCAACCTCTCACGACCCCCCTAATTCATGTTGGGGAGATGTTCTGCGCAGAATGCCTTCTCCTCCCCCTCCTTGTGGCTTTTTGTAATTGTTTTGCTTGGTCTCGTTTCTCGTGGCATGTGTTGCCAGGTTTGATGCTTCTGGGTGTGACATCTCCACCCAACTTTTTTGATTTGAAACAACTATGTACTTTTTCATGATTTTATCAATAGAAAAGTGCGCTTTCAATAAACAAAATATTTAAAAAGGAAATAATTAGAATATTTAATGACATTGAAAGTAATATTAATATTAGTTTATATTATTATTTGCTTACATTAATTCTTAAATTATTAATTTAAATAAAAAATATACATTTATATAAATACTAATAATTTTAATAATTATTAAATAAAAATGATTAATGAATTATGAATATTTTTTAATATTATTCATTTATAATTACAAATTTATACCAAATCTCAAAAATAATTTTATAATTATATATAATATAAGTATTTATTATTTTTGGAATTAATAATTATTGAATTTATGATAATTTATTAGAGTTACTTTCATTTATAATTATAGTATAATATGATTATTTTAATATATTATAATAATACTATTTGTTTTAATTATTTTTTAAATAAAATTCTATTAATTTTTTTAATAATTTGAATATTTTATATATAATTTAAATTCAAAATGATGAATTTATTATTATTACAATTATATTTCAATTTGAATATAAATCTTATGATAAATTTATTATAATATAATTGTAACAATTATAAATTTTACTATTATTATAGCTATAACTATATTATATAAACTTAGATCCTATTACATTGTTAATCATATAAACTTCAACCCTAAACCTTAAATACTAAACTCAAAATGAAAATGTGAACCATAAATGTAATCCATTAACACAAAACCTCGCTGATACGGGGATCAATTCATTGGACAAAGTTACCTGAGATCTCCTAGAATCATTACAGTACGGAAGAGCAAGTCGATAGTTTTCTGGCGGTATCTTGAACATTGAAAATGGAGGTCGTATGAAGAAGTTATGACACACTAATTTTTTTTGGAAATTTGGCAAAAATATGGGACTACGCGTAGGTTTGAAATGACATGGACGTGTGCACATTCACTATATGGAAAATCAATCATCGATAAGTTGAAAGGTGATATTGAGAAAAAAATTGTTTTGCACCTCCAATTTTTGACAATTGTTTATCAGACAGGTGGGCCCCATTATTTGTTGGCTAGGGAAATGTTGTCTAAAATACCCCCCTGGGCTATTCAGAAAACCCAAAACCCCATTTATGGACTCAGGAAAATTCACAATTGATTCAAAATTTTCAAAATTTTCCATACTTCTCTCACAATTTTTGGGTTTTAGGTTTCATTTACATTGGGACATGTTAGGGAAATTACATGTTATGTGGCACATGTTTCCCACTTCCAAAACCCGAAAGTATTTATTTGTGTCTATTTTTCAGGTCCTTCATACATTAAAACATGTCAACCCAATTACATCTTCCATGTCACATGTTTCTGCCCCCGACCCATGAATTTCCTTGTTTTGGGTTTCTCGACATGCAAAAAATCAAGCTAGTTCTGCCCTTTATTTTGGGTTTTTGAGACTTGCTTGCACTAGAACATCACAACTCAAATGCATGTCTCATGTTGCATGTTTTCCACTTTCAAAACCTGATGGTCCTCAGTATTTCAGATTTTTAGGTCTTCTCTACATTGGAACATCCCAGACCAAATGCATGTTCCGTGTCATGTGCATCACACTCCCAAAACCTGGTTTCTTCCATTTTTTTTGGTTTTTCGAGGTCAAAGAAATAAAAGTAGGTCAACGTGTTTCATGTCAACTACTTCCCAATTTCCAAAAGGCACTTCTCCCTTGTGTCAGACTTTGCAAGGTGCTCGATAGACATAGCTTCCCGACAATGTTTTGGGTTTCTCATAGTGTGAATTAAGGTCAAAGTTATGATAGTCTTATCAATGTGTCAGGTTTCTAGAGATGTTTGATGTTGAACAGAAAATGTTTAACACTTAGCAGAAGGCATACAAAAGATTCACATGGAAGAGAAGAGTGCATTCAAAGGTGCAGGAGGATCAGAAGGGAATCACGTGAGGAGGACAAAGACACATTTGAGACTTAGCCATTTTCATGATGATGATCTATTTCTGGAAGATGGTGTGTGGAGCACACAAATGAGATGAAGACTTACGTGACATGCATGGGCTATTTTTGGAAGAGCGGATATAGAGCACTTTACATGAATGTGAACTAAAGATAAAATTGTGACTGATAGTTAACTAGGACAAATCTATTATTAGTGCACTTGCATGTGTGGTTGTAATTATAAAGGCACATGGCTATTTTCAACATGCGGCTTATTTTTGGGATTAGTTAAGCGGTGAAGGGAAAGTATCCACCCTTATAAATATGTAGTGAACTACCTAGCATATAGATGGTAGGTAAGAAATGGATTACTGTGACGTCATGTTGTGAGATTTGTTACATGCATGAGCACATGATGCTATTATTGTAAGAAGCTTCTATGTATTACTATGTTTTTATACAATGGAGTGTATTGGCTGAATCAAAGTGTTAATTTTGAGTATAATTAGATCTTGCAAACTTGATTTCATCATGGTTATCATTTAAATCTATTATTCTCTAGAACTAGATCTATAAATGCACTATAGAATGATGTATTAATGATGGATCTGGATGTATTAAGTATTCATCATGCTAACATCCTACAACAACAACCCTAAAGAGGGGCCTAGTACCTTTCTATGCTTTGGGTGAGTGCTCAGTCTAGGCTAAGTGATGTGCTAGCACACCTGGTCTTTTTCTGGTAGATTCTAAGCTTCATCATTGGTTCTATTGCCAGGACCTCTTTTTTAGTTGTTTTCAGGATGGTTCATAATGAAGACATACCGATTGACCCTTGAAAGTGTTGAGGAGTGGATACACGACCTAGAAAAAGAATATGCACAGAGGTTCAACATTGGATCTGAGTTTGACACATGCACATGGGTGGAGAATAATATGTATGACTATTTTTACGAGATCTTTTCCACTATCTTTCTGGTAGAACTATACGAGTGGCTGGTTGCTTATGCGTCTAAATGGAATTGGAGGTATTGCACACTTGTCTAGACGCAGGAAGAATTTCAGTCCCTTTATGATGTTGATCTAATTTGGACTCACATTGTGGATATATGGTGTTTTGAAAAGCTATATCTTGGAGTACTCAATTTCCACTTATTCATGCCCAGAGGTAGTTGAATTCCAATTTTTACGATATCCCAGGGTAACTTACCTACAAGGAACTCCACCGGTGATCAAAATTCTTATGGTAACCCTAAACTAGGAGAACAAATTGATGGCAAACTAAACCCCACCACTGGCCATGATAGGAGCAGGTTTGGTGAAAGATGATAGACCTAGTGATAGAAAGGAAAAGAGAGGAAAGGTGTCTTAAGTATAATGAGGCATGTGAGAGGGAGATAGAGAAGTAAAGGGATGTTGCAGAGTGAATGGTGTTGTGGAGAGAGATAGTTTGGGAAGGGTTTGAAGTTCACTCAGAAGACGTGGAACCTGAGCATTAGGAACTCCCCCATTTGGGAAAGCATGACAGGGAACCCTCCTCGGCCTCATGTAGAAGTGTGCTAGTAGAGATGACCTAGGCCACATGCACACATCTGAATCCACCTGAAAACATTTCCCTTGTGCTTGGTTTTCCAGTATCTAGTATAAAAAATAGTCAACAAGCTAATTTAGGCAGTGGAAGAGCATGGGTGAGTCATATAAAAATCACACGATGGCAGCACAAATAGCTTCATTTTTATATGGGAATACCTTTTCGGGTGTATCATCCTCACAGAATTCAAGTGCACAGACTTTTGGACTCTCTTTTGGGAGTAGTAATACTTTGTAGAATGTCAGGGTGCAGTTCGGTACTATTGTTGGGACACAGGGAAGTACATATTCTAGTTTGACTCTAGCTACGGGGTCAGGATCAAGAGGTACAGGTGGCTCTAGTTCTAGTGGATCTGGTGGTTCTAGAGGCAGAGGAAACACAAGAGGTTCTAGATCAGGTGGGCAAGGTCTGCACCAACCCCAAAATATTTACATGGAAATGTCTCTTCATCTCCCAAAGTATAGGGGCATAGAAGATGCTGCTGAACACATAAAAATGTGTGAAATACTGTGGTGTGCAAAAGGAATCATGGCTTTGGAGCATAGGGAAAGTCAATTTTCTACTATGTTACAAGGGTTCACACATATTTGGTACATAAATTTTTACCTTGATCAAACGTGCATAGACTACAGCTTTAAAAGATGCCTTCCTCAAAGAATTTCATATCCCTGAGTTTGAACAAAAGAGTATAAGTGAACTCAAGGATATCAAGCAAGGCACTACTAAAAGTGTTAAAGAGTATGATGCTTGTTTCAAAATATTGTTATCTAAACTTTCTTATGATATTCATGCAAGACAACATGCACAATGGTTTGTTGGGGGCCTAATAACACATTTTAGAAGGGCACTATCACATAAGAAATACACCGATCCATGCAAAGCACTTGAAGAAACTTTATGTGTTGAGGCAGTTAGAAGTATAGGCATTGGGGTAAGCTCATGTTTAGAAGCACAGATCGCATCTATGGCGAAGCAGTTGGAATAGCTATCAGAAAATTCAGCACATGAGATGCGCAAAAATTATGAAGTGGAAGGTCACATAAATGATAGTTGTCCCCGCAGATCAGTGTGCTCATTGTTGTTGGACTGTGAGATATGCCATCTAAACCATGATGCTAGTCATTGCCCATTACTACAATGTGTGATAAGGAAGAACATTTCATGCTACTGCAAAATATATAGGTCCATGACTCATGGCACAGAAGACTGCCAACTGATTGGTCAAATCCATGATGCTATAGACATTGGTGTATGATAGATAGGATTTTTAGATAACTCTAAAGGCAAGAACGAGCATTAGGATTGGGATCATAATCAAGAATACTATGATCAAAGTGAAGGGAGTTTTGAAGCCAGTCATGGCAGAGGTCGAGGATACCATGGTGGGTTTGGAGGATGAGGCCATGGTGGCAGATGAGGTGAGTTCCCTCATGGAACATGTTATACATGCGGATCTCCTAATCACTATAGGTGAGAATGTACTCATAATATTACATGTTCTTTCTATGAAAAGAATCATAGTTATGAGGAATGCCTAGACTTATATGAGCATCTTAGTAAGCATCATAAATAAGAAAACAAAGGCACAGGGATGGTTACGATACACTGCATTGTGGAAAATCAGTGGATGCCCAAGTTGGAATTAGAATCCAAGGAATTACAAATAAAGATCAAAACCTGCACTAAAGCGGTGCGTGCCAAAGAAGCATTACAGAAGAAGCCTACTATCACTAAGGAGGAGGTTCTACATGCACGGTACCTAGATCCCACCCATCAGAAGAAGGTTTACTAAGAAAGCATGGAGGTACTTAGGAATCTTTAGGGTGAAATACAATATTTAAAGGAGCAATCAAGAAAGATGGAGAAAAAGAAAGCATCAGAGATGATCCAAAATGATATGGATGACTTGAGAGAAGTGTGCAAATTGTTACACCAAAAGAATATCATTCCATTGTTGGGGAATTGGTTAAAGGGAAACACCCCACGTGAAAGTATTGAGACTAGACGACAGATCCTACATGAAAATCTTCCCCCTCATAGCATCGAGTATGAAAAGGAGATCACTCTGAACGTTGTTTTGGATGAGTGGCTATTGAGTAATATATTTATTGATACATGTGTGGAAGTCAATGTTCTTACCTTATATGCATGGGTACAAATGGGGAGACCTCTATTGTAGCCATCCTATAATGTATTATTCATGGCTAACCAGACTAAGGCCACTCCCATCGGAGTTTTAAAAGATACATCCATTACCATACAAGGAGCCAAATTCACTGCAGATTTTGATGTTTTAGCACTGGCAGAGTCAGATAGCTTCCCATATCTATTGGGGCATCCCTGGTGCTATGAAAATAAATCCGATCTTTGGTTCAACAAGGGTTATATCAGCTTTGAAAACAAACAGGAAAGAGTTATTATCCCTTTAACAGATGGAAAATTTGTACCCTATGTTGAGCCCTTGAGTGAGGAAGACCTGAATAGGATTTATGTATGCGCCATCAAGGATCCAAAGGTGCTTGAGCCATGTAAAGAAGGAATTATTTAGTGGGAGGATGCACAGTCTATTAGCGATACTACAAGTGTTGCTTGTGATAATTGGGCTCATAGAACTTATGAGTTAGTAGGGCGCGAAGTAAAGAGCATATTTTATAGGGTCAACAAACCATGTTATATCAGAAGAATAGGTAACAACTCGATACCTTGTTACACTAGAGAAGGAAACCCTATGGTGTTTCTACGTGCCATGGAAGAACAATGGATAGACCCACTGAAGAGAAGGAATATGCTAGTAAATACCCTATGCGGGACAACAACGCATTGGTGGGTGGTCCACAAGGATAATCTTATAGGATGGAATGAAATTAGGATTGCTCTTGCCACTAGGTTCTTTAAAAGTAATGCACCTACTCAAATATGCACTTATCATGGTAATCACCCTGTTTAGAACCATGTTCAATATGTGAGAGACTATGGACAGAGGGGCATGAAGCTTTACCGCCTTCACTCTGGGTGCACAATTTTTATTCCACTCTATATGGTTGTGCATGTGCTTGGTATGTATATACAAAACTCCATAGAGAGCCTGGAAATTGGTAGGATTTAATTACAGGAATGACCTAGACATTTGAATTCTTCTCTACCAAGCCTTCGGTGGAAGAAACATTAAAGGTCATAAAGTGCTTAACTATGGGAGATAATGCCAAGGCTGAAGAACTCATTCATGATTTATTTAATGAAGGAAACTTAGGAGCACGTTTTGATGAAGAAACAGAGGCCTATGCCACACTACTTTAGTGTGCTTTCCTTGAGAAAGAAAAAGGAAAAATGGTCTACGTAGTGGATGATGAAGAAGTAGAAAATCTGGATGTAAACCATTCATCAGGTAGGCGTGAGGTGTTGGATAGTGTAGACAAGCCCACACGCACCTATCATGAACCTATGAAGACAAAGAAAGTGAATATTGGATCAGACGGTGTGCCTAAGGAGGCCATAATTGGAGACTATTGGTCAGACTCTGAAGTGGAAAAAATCATAGAGTGACTACGAGATTATCAGGACTTATTCCCTTTGTGGTACCATGAACTTAAAGGCGTACATAAATCATTAGGGTGGATGAAGATAAAGATTAAAGAGGGTACACACCCAATTAGAAAGAGACCCTACAAAATTAACCCTAACTTGCGTGAAAAGGTCAAAGAAGAGATTGACAAAATGTTGAAGTCTGGAATCACCAAGCCCTTGGACGAGTCAGAATGGGTTAGTCCAATGGTGATCAATATCAAGAAGCATGGTTAGATTAGGACCAGTTTGGAATATAGGGAGTTGAATGCTGCATATGTAATTGATCCCATTCCTACGCCATTCACTAAGGAAATACTAGAAGGTGTTTTAGGGCATGAAATCTATTCATTTATAGATGGGTTTTCTTGGTATCATCAAGTTAGGATTTCCCAGGAGGATCGAGATAAGACTAATTTTACTACTAAATGGGGTAGCTTTGCATATACTGTGATGCCTTTTGGTCTGAAAAATGTGCTTTCTATATATTCGTGCATAGTTGTTCAGGTGTTTAAAGAGTTTATTCATAACTTCTTACAAGTTTATTTAGATGATTAGACAGTGTATGGATTGATCAAATACTATTGTGACAATATGCACTTGATGTTTGAAAGATGTAGAAAGTTGAGTATCTCTTTGAACATCAAGAAGTTCATATTCGTTACACCATTTGGAATATTGTTAGGACACATAATTTGCAAGGAAGGTTTGCTGGTTGATCGAGCTATGGTTGCAGTCATTATCGGCCTAAAAGAGCCTATCGGTTAGAGTGAGGTGCATGAATTCTTGGGTCACATGGGGTATTCTAGAAAATTCATAAAGGGGTATGTCAAGGATGCTACACCTTTGGAGGAGCTACTAAAAGGGAAAGTTACATTCTACTGGGGAGAACTGCAACAACACACATTCGAGACATTAAATAAGAAACTTACTACCGCACCTATTCTATGATTTCCTTCATGGGACCAACCATTTCATGTACATGTGGATGCCTCTGGCATGGCCATTGGCGTGGTGTTGGCTCAGCCAAGAGAAGGAATTATAGATCATCCTATCTATTTTGTTAGTAGAATATTGACTCTTGTAGAACATAATTACACAACTACAGAGTGTGAAGATTTGTCAATGATCTATGCGCTACATAAATTCAGACTGTACCTACTAGCTACACCATTTTTCATTTATACAGATCACGTGGCATTAAAGCATTTGTCAAAAAAGCCCATTTTACAAGGGGCACATATGCATATGGGTACTCTTATTTCAAGAATTTGATTTCATATTTGTGGTAAGACCATGGAAAATTAATTCTAGACTAGACCATTTATCCATAATACAGTCAGGAGAAGAAGCACAGGAAATTGAAGATACCATGCCGGATGCACAATTATATAGGTTACAACAAACACCATCAGAATTAGAGGACATTTATGTCATTCTACGAATAGGTATGACACTAGAAGGAATGAAATCCTTAGAGAAGAAACAACTTGTTATACGTACGACACCCTATATGTTGATTAACAATGAACTGTACAAATTAGGCTGAGATGAAGTATTGCGCCACTGTGTACTGGAGCATGAGCACATAGATATTATGGAAGAAGAACATGGTGGTATTACAGGTGGCCACTATATAGGTGACACCCTTGCGTGTAAGATTTTACTCATTGGATTATGGTGGGAAACCCTGTATAAATATTGTAAAGCATATTACAAAGTTTATGATTATTGTTAGCGCCTTGGGAAAATAGGTCAATGATATGAAATGCCTCTAAGAAATATTACTAGTGTAGAACCGTTTGAGAAATGGGCTATTGATTTTTTGGGTCCTATTTCACCAGCCGCGTGTAGGATTAGATCGTGCTATATCATTACTTACACAAACTATCTGACAAGGTGGGCAGAAGCAGTGCCTGTAAAGGATTGTACATCGGCTACAACAGCCATGTTTCTATGGAAAATATTATTACAAGGTATGGATGTCCTTTGAGTTTTACCAGTGATAAGGTCACACATTTTCTGAATGAAACAATCATAATTTTATTGGATGAATTCATGATTGCACACCATAAGACTACACCATATCATCCTTAGGAAAATGGAACTATTAAGGCTTTCAACAAGATTTTGAGCCAGACATTGACAAAAAATTGTGATGTTGGGAGAAAGGATTGGGATGATAAATTATCTATAGTGATTTGGGAATATCACACAACATATAAAAGGTTGAACAAAGCCACACCATTTCAGTTAGTGTTTGGTGTAGAAACAATTCTTCCTATGGAATTTATGTTACCATATTTGTGTATTGTGAATGCTAGAGGTCTAGCTGATGAGAAAGCATTAGAAGAACATATTGAAAAATTAATCAAGATGGATGAGTGACAAGAAATAGCACATTGGAGTAAAAAAAGAAAAGGCTAGGAAGAAAGCATGGCATGACATGCACATCAGGGATAAAAAGATTGAGATAAGACAAATGGTGCTTCTCTATGATTCTAAGTTTTTCCGCCATCTAGAAAAAATCAAAGTACATTGGTTGGGGCCATATGTTGTCACTACCATACTTGAAACAGGTGCTTTTAAATTAGAGACGCTTGATGGACTATGGTTACCCGGGTACTTCAACGGGAGTAGGCTAAAGCCCTACTATAAATAAGTCTTCTTGGTGTTTCTAATAAGGAAATATTTCCATTTAGATTAGGTTTTCAATTATGTATTTTCCTTAATGTATTTCCTTATTTGTTGCTATGCTTTGTCAATTTATTTGGTGTTTTTGTGTAATAAGTGTGTTTGCACGCCAAAAGCTAATTACTATTTGAAGAATTTATATGCATAGAGGATTGCACATACCCTTAGTGTGGGGTGGTTATTTATATTGAGGTACAAGATTGTTGAAAATAAGTACACATCAAAGGAACAAACTGCTGCATGTGATATTTAAAGTTGGAGTATTGAAAAAAAAAGAGAGAATGCTTCTGGGAATGAGGACCATAGGTGGATATGAATGAAGAAACAAGTATAACATGAGGTAAGTAGAGGCCATGGGAATTACCAAGGGAAGGCACAGTGGCAAGGTACTCAGGCACATGGAGTAGCGTTGAAGAGAAGTCCATGGATAGAAGGTAGGAAGGTGTGCTAGAAGGTTATAGCGCAGAAGATGGATCTGCTAGAGGGAAGAATGTATGAAATGTACAAAATTGTTCTAGTTTTATAGAATGAAAAGGGGGACATTGCCCAAGATGAGCTGGAGTCTATTGTGGTAGATATTCCAAAAAAAGAAGAGGCCACATTGAGTGAATTACAAACATTAGATGCCGAAATAAAGGAAGAATATCCCAAACTCATTCTTCTAGTTGAAGTAGAGGATACTGCTGAGTAAATCATTCTTTTGTATAGAAATTTCTTTACTATATTCCATTTATATTCTTTCTCATTATTTGAGCATTCAACCGGTAACCATTTCTGAGGGGATAATGCAGTTAGTGTGGGGTAATGTTGAACAGACAATGTATAATACTTAGAAGAAGACATACAAAAGATTCACATGGAAGAGAAGAGTGCATTCAAAGGTGCGAGAGGATCGAAAGGGAATCGCGTGAGGAGGATAGAGAAAACTTCAAGACTTATCCGTTTTCATGATGATAATATATTTTTGGAAGATGGCGCACAGAGAACACAAACAGGATGAAGAATTGTGTAACACGCATGGGATATTTTTGAAAGAGTGGCTATGGAGTGCTTTACATGGATGTAAGCTAAAGATAGAATTGCGACTGATAGTTAACTACGATAAATATATTGTTAGAGCACTCGCATGTGTATCTGTAATTGTAAAGGCACATGGCTATTTTCAGCATGTGACCTATTTTTGGGATTAAATAAGCGGTGAAGGAAAAGTCCCCACCCTTATAAATATGTAGTGAACTTTGTAGTATAAATATGGTAGGTAAGAAATGGATTACTGTGAGATCATGTTGTCAGATTTGTTACGTGCATGAGAACATGATGCTATTATTGTAAGAAGCTTTTGTGTATTACTGTGTTTTTATATAATGGAGTGTATTGGCTGAATCAGAGTGTTAATTCTGAGTATAATTGGATCTTGTATACTTGATTTCATCATGGTTATCATTTAAATATGTTATTCTCTAGAACTAAATCTGTACATGCACTATAAAATGATGTATTAATGATGGATTTGAATGAATTAAGTCTTCATCATGCTAACATCTTGCAACAACAACCCTAAAGAGGGGCCTGGTACCTTTGCGTGCTTCGGATGAGCACTCCATCTAGGTTGAGTGATGTGCCAACATGCCTGGGATTTTTCTAGTAGATTGTAGGCTACATCATTTGGCAAGGTCATAGACCCGTTGGGGTAGTTTTGGTATCTCAACCACCCATATTAATTGAAGTATGCCCCTGATTAACTAAAAATAAGTAAAATGGGGCTAACTATGAATAATTAATCTAAATAGAAACTAAATGCTATATTGGAATGTAAGAATTCAAATTATATATTTGAAATATATATCAAAATAAAAAGGAATTAGAAGGATATGTTACTAACCTATAAATAACATACTTGACTATGTGCTAGATTTTAGCAGAATCGTGTGCGGATTGTGTAGGATATGATAGAATGATCTAAGAAAGGGAAGAAGATAACTTATTGACTATTCTGAGGCACCTAGAGTGGTACTGAGGCACCCCAGGGTTCCCTGGTTTGTGTTTTGGGCATTGTAGACTATGAAAATGCTCGAAAACAGAAACTGGTAGTGTCACAATATCTCTATGTTATATTCATTCCTGTTGCATGGGTTTCACAATAATGTTTCTTATGTTGTTGCAACTTTTGTATGAATATCTACCTCCAAAACACTATCTAAATCATCAATCCATAAAAAAGACAAATGCATAAGAATAGGTTAGACTGACCTTAACTGTTAAACTAGTGGTCTTACGACTGAGCATTGTACTACATTTCGGATCCAATGTAGTTCTATGTGCACATGTGTGTAATTTTTTGCCTAGGATGCCCTAGCGCCAATGACACAGTAGTAAGGGGAAATAACTAGATGTAAAATGCAAAATAGTGGATGGAATGGAAAGAATACAACCCTTTCCCCCTATGTTTATGTGATGTAGATGTAGAAGAAGCTCAAATGTAGTCCTTTGCCTTAGTAGATAGGTACCCTTGATGAGTAAGATTTGTATCCATAATTTAGTGAGTATGCTTTGTTTATATAGGGATGTCTTGTTCAAATTTCGACACTGGTGACCTGCAACTTCCGACTACAAACTATGGGAATACACGAGGTAACCGTTAGGACTGACCTCAAATAAAGAAATTAATACCACAAATTATGACGACATAGGTGCCTAAAATCATAGACTAGGGCACCCTGGGGCACCCCAGTGCAACCCTAGGTGCCCTAGTGTATACCTAAAGATGACAATTGAACAAATTACAACATCTGAGACACCCTGAAAGATGGCTAAAACTACAAAGACAACTGAGGACTAACCAACTAACAAAAAGACATAGAAATGTGTCACTAGTGAATACTTTTATTATGCAAGGTCCATTTATAAATTAGCATACTCGGTGGTATAAATGTAATATTAAGTGTGTTTTTTTGTGACTACATTTTCCCCCACTTTATGTTGGTGAGTGGAAAGCTCGGTAACATAAAGTAGATAGAGATGCGTACTCGAGAAAAATATGGAGAAGCCCAAGCTGTAGAAGAATGCATAAATGTGTAGTAGAAGCGTGTCAATAGAACTATAAAAGTGTGTCGAACCATGGATCAACAAACTAATCCATGCAACGTATCAAAAATTGTAAATATCATGATGAGGTGTTGAAAATGAAAATGATTATTAGATGATTTTTAATGTGGTTTAGTAACAAATAGGTGGGTAGGGAGTGATCAATTCCCAACCCAACCGATTTGTATAAGAATGGAATAATTGGAGGATTTGGGCGTCCTGCTACCAGAGGAAGAGGGTATGGAGAAAAGTGTATTATTCTCCAAACTTTAACTACATCCTCAAGATCTAGTCGCTATAGATGGACTTAAATTGAAAAGTGGTGATTTTGGATCCAAATGATTTTGATTAAATAGTTGACCCATCTAGGAGTGATAAGGGAAAGACACTCTTTATCCCACTCCATGGGCATCACCGCATTGTAAAGGATTCCACATTAGGTCATCTGGAAGTGAACGCAATAGAGAATGATATGGCTTCCAAGTTAGGTCATTTAGAATCAAACGTGATAGAAATAAATAGCTTCCAGGTTAGGTCATCAGGAAGCACACACAAAATGAATGAGATAGCTTCCAAGTTGGGTCATTTGGAAGCGAATGCAGAATATAGAATAAAATCCCAAGTTAGGTCATCTAGGGATGGAGTGGTGATCTTTTTCCCAAGTTAGGTCATCTGGGAGATGGCTCGTGGTATTTAAATGGTCTAATTTAAACACATTGATTTTGATTAGTTACTCATGGAGAGGCTTTTTGCTAATTTCCCTTAGGTTTGGTCATTTTGGGAAAGTTGCTAGAAATTGATAAGATGTTGGGTAAAATGATTTTTAGTCACTTTTCCCCCCAAGTTAGGTCATTAAGGGGAATTGATAAGTTACGATGTGTGAAGGTGTTTACAAAATGTTAGACAATTATTACCCCCATATTAGGTCATTAGGGGAGATTGATGGTTAAATGTCACAATATTAATTCCAAGGTGTTTGATTCATGATATGGGGATGTGTGGTGACATATAGGGGATTATAGGGGGGCCCCCAATGATATGCCCCCCTTTTCGGTGAAAGAGGGAGTGGTGAGTAGAACAGACTCTAAGATGAAAGTAAAGGTAATAGGTTAAAACCTGGTTGTAAGGGATAGAAAATAACAATAATGCATATAACACGTTCAAAATGTGCATAGTACACTAGTAGTTGAAATTATAAATATAATGTTGTAAATGGGGTGCAAATCTGAGTAAAAACGCTCAAGATATGGCCGAAACAATGTAATGTGTATTAGTTGTGCTAATAAGTGCGAAATAAGGACCATAGTAAAGGTGACAATTATAATGTGATTATAAATAGTAAAGTGATAAGGTAACTTACCACTTCATTTGTTTATGGTGCAAGTGCAAAAGTGTATACAGAATGAGTAGGGATGCCTCAAGTGAGACTGTTAGGTCTGACCCTATTTGAGAGAGTAGCGACCGCAGTAGCATCACGTACTACTGTAGAGTTGGTAAGTGTGTTATTTTTTCTTAAATGTAGGGTGTAATAGGTTGGTGAGTTGAATTTTTGTAAATTTGAGATTTTGAACTTTCTAGTGTTTTGGACTTGGAAAAGAGTGGCGAGGGCACTAGTGACCCTTAGAACTAGAGCACCCAGATCCTTGAACTAGTGTCTTGCTCTGGGGTGCCCCAGTCTTGGTGCTAGGTGCCCTGGTCTAGAAAATTTTGATTTTGTGGATACTGCTATGGAATGTGTTTCTAACATGTTGAGTAGTTGTTTTTGATCATGTAAAGTGTTCTAATCATTGTGTTTTTTGTTTTTGTGTGTTGTGTAGAGGGATATTCACTCGAGGGTGTTCCACAGTGGTTGACACTTGAGTACACTACTGGGATTAGGTTTGTCAGATGATGAGTGGGATGTGTTGGACCATTCTAGCCTACGGAATGTAGCACAGATGGGGGATGTGCTCCATAATATGCCCACATTGACCGCATTGTGTGAGAGATGGTGTGTAGAAATATCCACATTTTGGTTGCCCACAGGGGAGATGATGACGATGTTTGAGGATGCGTATTGCATATTGTGGTTGTCAATGGTTGGAGAGACAATACAGGTGATGGTGGTAGTTGATATGGAGTGGCGAATGCACTCAACTAGGTGATATTTTGGATGGAGCCAGGTTCCTACAGAGCCCCATATAAGTTTGGATGTGATATTGCAAATGAGGGTTTCATGTTTGTGTAAGTTCATCGCTGTGGTGATAACATCTTGTATAGCAATGGACTGAGGGGGTGTTAGCTTCTTATATAACATGCATGACATATGTCAACAGATAGAGGAGGATGGGATGAGATATGCATGAGTGGGTTGTGTGTTGGCCCACATGTACAGGGACTTATATCAATTTATGCATGATGAGTATGGTGGGGATATCTAGGCCACCACACTGTTCCATGTGTGTGCATATGAGAATATAGCTATATTAATACCAGTTGTAAGGCCACAAGGGGAGTGGGTTTGGGTAGAGATATTTTCTCAAAGTTGGGTGGATATTTTTGGTAGGAAGATGGACATAGATAACTTCAAAGCACCGATAGACAAGATGGGACCCGAGTCGGTGACATGAAGGACATATCGCAATTATGGGGGATGGCCCGAGGGTGTTAAAAAATTGCGATGTATTCAGAGGACCATGTGGTTAGAGGAATGTTCTCTAGGCATAGCGGATATTTTTAAGGTGGAGAGAGTATTGCATCAATTCGAGATGGCACAGGATGTACTCCTAGAGCCATATATATGGTTACGAGCTATTAGGGCCCCTAGGAGGGCGACTGCTAGGATAGAGCCCATAATAGAGCATTTGATACCACTAGGGCCAAATGTGGTGGACCCAATGATAACATTTGTAGATGGAGATGATGTGGGATGTATAGAGGATTATCAATCATGGTGGGTAACACATTAATGGGTATTGTTATACCCAATATTTACAGGTGCTATGGAGTTTCTGGTAGGAGGGGTAGATGAGGGAGATGTTCTTGACCCTATAGCAACGGCTATGGTAGATTGTAAGTATCTATCTATGATTAATGTTGTGGTTAATGAAGTGTCGATGTGGTTTTGTACATGGTTGAATAATATGAGGTTTTATGTTATGTATGTAGGAGATGCCTATTGATCATTAATAGTAGACACATCGATCCGTACATTGACACCGAATGTTCCTAGTGATGTACTATGTGGAGGGATACTAGAGTGATTGGATGACATCACGAGTGAGCATGCCCGTTTGTTTGAACCAGTGGCCATAATAGTGGTGATAGGTATGATGCTACTTAGTGAGAGGGACGAGGCACATGAGGAGACTCGACGCACCCAATAGGTAATGGGTGGTGGTCCCTTGATCCAGGATGTGTTCACCTGATATGTAGATTTGGAGCATTAGTTCTCATAGAATAAAATGGATATTGCTATGTTACACGGAAAGGTGGATAAGTTTCAGGGCCACAAAATGCGGCATTGTGTTGGTGGAAAGCATCTAGCTCTAGGGATCTCACAATACATGAGAGTGATAGTGATGATGAGGTTTAATAGTGATGATTGTATATGATGTAGGGGGCATTGCTCCCAATGATGAAATATGTTTTTGTGATGATGATCGTATGAATGTTATATGTATGGACACCTATTTTTGATATATATGAGATTGATATATGCATTGTGTTGCTACTGTGGTGTAATGAATATGGCATGGTGTTATGTTTATTATTCAAGCATGTGTGTTGTATTATATGTGATGAATATAAATGTGCATGATGTACTAGTAGTAGTGGTAGATAAAATATATGGTAAAATGAGGCTGTAGATAACTAATGCAATGTGATAGATGAAATATTGGATGAATAAAATATGTAGTGTGTAGGTAATGGAATGATGATAATATAATAAATGTGGAAATAGGTAAATGTATTGTAATGAATATGTGAAAATGTAATGTAATAGGATAAAGTGATAAAAAAAGGAGGGGGGGAATAATAAAGATGCCCCCCCTAGTGTATGGATGAATAGGATCATGTAATAAGACCCCTCAGCAGTCAAGTAGGAACCATGTAATCAAGAGTGATTCATTGGGAAATGATTATGGCATGCTAGATGAATGATGAAGCACGTGATGAAAGGTTCTTAAAATAATCCCTCAATAGTCATGTAAGAACCATAAGAACACAAGTGTGTCATCGGGGGATAAGGTGATACTGATCACCTACCAATGACCAGGATGATGCATGGACACAGATGCATATGGAATGGAGGGAGCATGAGTGTATGGAATAAAGTGTGTTTCATATGAAGTGTCCATGGGATATGCAGAGATGGGTGAAAACCCATGGGATGCATGTAATGGATAGTACAAAAGAGATAGGTGTGATGAATGTGGTGGTGGAAGTAATGGAGGTGATGGATAATGTGTGTGCGATGGTGGTGAATGAAAAACAAACTTAGTACCAAATAGAGAAGACTCAAGGGGTGTATGCCTATGTTGTCATGGTGAAGGTGATAATGATCACTCACAAGATGTAAAATATATGACACAAGTTTCCTCTAATTATTTTAACTTCTCATGTAAATAATGACAATCATTGTCACGATATCAACTTATACGATGGTAATTATAGTAATAGTAATCATGTTGGTGTTTTAAACAGTGTGTAGGATGGTGTTGATTATAAGGAAGAAAAATTAATCACACATCAAGTAATATACATAAGACATCATGAGGTCGAGCATTAGGTGAAAAATATAGAGGCTCACAGTATTGAGGTGAAGTAGTAGTAGTAGTAATTGATCGTAGAGTTGGAAAGAAATGTGTGGGAGGTGGAGGAGGAGAATGAGGTTGTTGCCTTTGCACTTTGGGTTAAGATAGGGGTTGCTTTGGATTGTTACTATAAGGTGGAGTAGGAGGAGCACGCTTTGTTTTATTTATAGCCAAGGGTGGAGGTTGTTAAGGATAAACAACTGGAGGTGTAGGTGGAACAATAGAGGACATGGTAATTGGAGAAATGTTGGAAGGCTCTGCTGGAGGAGAACAAAAAGGTCCTGTTCTAGATCAATAACCTTGTAACAAAAAATTATAAAGGACTCACAAGCATCATACTATAATCATTGTTGTAGAGGAGTAGTAAGACCATGACAAGAGATGAACTAGTTTTCCAAGTCATTAGGATGAAATATAAGTTGATGTTGAAAGCACCATAAAATTTACAAAGAAAATTGCATGACTAAACAAGGAAATCTAAAACCATTTCCATTCATCTAGCCAAGGTTCTAAGTTTAGGAGCGTAACATTAAGATATAATCTTAAAATAATGCTTAACTAGTATGAAAACAAGACAAAATCTAACTAACAATGCCTACTAATATGCTTGAATTACCTAATGTGGGCCTAAATAGACCTAAGAGGGAAATCAAATGGTTATGGTTTCTATGCCAAACAAGGTGACATGGCCTCTCCGAATGACTACTTGGTCATTTTGGATATCCATCTACTAACCCCATTGAAGGCTTTAGGTAAGGATTGAACTTGTCTATAAATCATATTTATTATATGAGATGTAAATCAAAGCATGGTGTAAATTATAAAGGAATGAGGTGCACTCTTTTTATAGTTTTCCTTTTGGGAGAAAATTTTATTTTGGTGCATGTGGGACTAAAAGCCCCAAATTAGATTAGAATTACTAATCATGATTAGGCCTTGCTAATCATAATTAGTGAATTACCAAGTGATTAAGAGGTGTGAGGCCTTAATCAATCACTTAGGGTCAACTAGGAGGCCAAGATAAGATTTTGAAGCTTGCATAGACGTTGTGGAGGTGAATGGGGTGATTTTGAGTGGTTGGAAAAGGATTTTAAGTCAATACTAGTGTATATTGACCAAATCAAGGGCAAAATAGGCTTAATTAGCTCATAATTGCTAATTTTCTATTTTGAAGAGGATTTTGACTTATGATTCATCATAAAGTGGCATCCTGAATGTGAAAGAGGTTTGGTGATCAACGAAGTGCTTGTTAACCAACCAAAGTGGTAAGAAATGTCAGTTAATAAGTAAAGAGCATTAATTATAACAGAATTGGCAAGAATGAGAGTGATTTGCATGCATTTTGGTAATAAGATTATAAAAGTGGAATTTAGGTGTCTACATTTTCCCCTTGTTTGAGGTGAAGTTAGTGAATTCACTTTAAACATAGTAGACAAGTGTAAAATAGGTAAAATTTTGAAGAAAAATTAACAGGATGAAGGATGCCCCCTCGATTGTCAAGTGGGTGATAGAAGAAGCCAATCGATGATCGAAAATATGATTGAAATGGGTAGAAGTAATAGGTTAGAATAGGCGCAAAACCCTTAAGTATCGAAAAGGAATAAGGATGGGGATAAACATGGTTATTTATTTCCTCGAGTGTGTTTGAGGAGAAAAATTAGTAATGATAATAAATGATAATGGATTAGAAATGATTAATGGAGAAATATAGGACAAGTCCAACCTTTACATCCATCCTTTCTATAAACAAGTAGTTTATATCAACTTCTCCCTAGGTCTACAACATCGACCTTTATTTAAAATAAACAAAAGTGTAAGATAACATGAAAAGATAAATTACTAACAATTGTTTACTACTAAAAATACATAACTCCATGAAACATACATTATGTAATGCAGTACGAGAAAGTAAACCAACTAACCTAACAGAGAAACTAGTATAATCACATGTACTCAAACAAATAACATGTTGCACCACTATTTTTGTTATCAAGATGTAGTTCCCAAATGTTCATGTTGTAACGACAAGGGTTAAAAATGATGCCCCAAGAAATAACACATGTGAGGGAAAAACATAGGACACAAGTAGTCCTATGGAAAAATCTTCATGCACTACGAAAGAGTCTCTGACAATTCACTATTGCATTGGGATATTGACATAGTATGCATCTGAGATTTTGTTAATGGAGGTAGATCACGATGATCTACAAGTTATTTGATATCAGAACAAACAAAAACCATAGAAAAACACTTTTGTAAGAGATATTTCAATGTTTGAGGATGATGCAATTGACACAGATGTTAGCTATATATACGTTGTTGACCTTTTTTTGTTGTAAAATTTTAAAATTTTACACTTTTTTGGATTTTTAATAATTTAACCAATCAATTTATTTTTGAATTTTTTTGATTGTTTTAATTTTCTATAGAAGAAATAACAAAGTTGTGAGACAATGTTAAAAGTGATCGCAAGGAAAATTAAATACCTCGGGTAGTAGAAAAGGTCGTTGGGAAGCAAAAATATGCCCCAACATAGAAAAAATGTGCTGAAAATAATTATTTTTTAAAAAAAATCATCACGGTCAGTGTTCGAGGAATTTTAGAAGATACATGATAGTCTTAAGGCACTTTGGAAGTGAGAAACACACCGCGGTTGGTAGAAATGAGCATATAAGCTACCACGACAAGTTATTTTACAAAATTTTCTCATGATTTGACTACTGAGCTGAGCTTTGACCTATAAGAGGAAATGGCAAGGATAGCAAATCAAAGGCACCATGCAGACCTTGTGAGGGACTGCCTGAGACTTCTAGTGGATGGACCATAGTTACACAATTCTTCCCTTTTACCCTGACAGTTCAATTTTTTGAATTTTTAACAGAAAATATGAATTTTTAGGTTAAATTTAAGGCAAAACTGGGGGTACCTATGCTAGTTGTGCTTATGTATTTTTTTGTTTTCTTTCCAGCATGGGCACCTAGGTGCATGTGTTGGCTTCCTTTTGGGCTTTTGTGAAATTTTTGTGTTAGCATGGATGCCTGGGTTCTTGTCCCGAGCAATTTTTTTGATGTTTTTGAGATGTGTTTGCCAGCATGAGCACCTGGGTGCATATACTGAGAAATTTTTTCATTTTTGTTGGCCAGCATGGGTGCCTGTGCTCAGCTAATTTTTTTATTTTTTGAGTTTTCTTGGCCAACATGGGTGCTTGTGCTGAGCCATTTTTTGGGTTTTTGCATTTTTCTTGCCAGCATGGGCACCTTGGCGCTTGTTCTGAATAAAATTTATAAATTTTTGAGATTTACTTGCTAGCATGGGTTCTTGGGTGCATATGTTGAGCATGTTTTACAAATTTTTACATGTAGTGAGCCAACATGGGCACCTGGGTGCCTATGCCGACCCATTTCAGGTTTTCTTGGCTTGTGTGAGGAAGCATGGGTGCCTCAGTGCCTGTATTGACCCTATTTTTGATTTTTTTGAGTTTTGTTTGGCAACATGGGCACCTGAGCACCTTTGGTGACCCTAATTATGATTTTTTACATTTTGTGCTACAACATGGGTGCTTGTGCTGGCAGTTTTTTTAATTTTATTTTTATTTTTTTGAATGCACATGAGTGCGTGGGCACCCATGCTGATAGCATGGTGCTATTGAAAACACAGGGGGTGTGCTTACGCATGAAATAAAATTTTAAAATTGCTTTTAGGTAAAAACCTAGTTTTTAGTAAACCCCACAAAGAAGAAAAAAGTGAACTATAGAGAAATTTAATGATGAAAATAGAAGAATAACACACTAAAATTAGAATTTTTTAGAAGAAATTGCATAGTAGAATAGAAATATAGATTACAAAAATTGACTTAACTAGCTCTACAACTATATTTGGATGTGTTAGGTATGCATGACAGGCATGCACGACTTCAAACTTTCAAGGAGATGCTTGGACGTTCCAACCAAATTTTCCTAGAGATCACCTTGGAGGTGACCAGTTTATCCTATATATCCCGCATGCCTTGTATCTCTTTTGATTATAGTGTAATCTCAATCTTAGTTGAGATATGGCACAAAGAGATTCAGAATTTATGAATTCTAACCAGTGAGATGAGCGTGGCACTAGAGGATGTGTGGAGGATCCTACAAGTTCTGATCTAGGGCTATTTGATTACTTATAATGGTCACTTAGACCAAGTTGAGAGCTATATAGCCTTAATATTCAGATTGACTGACGTTCCCCGCCGAGGCTTGAAAAATATGGTTAGGGGATGCATGGCCGATATGTGGCTAGGATGGGTCCCTATGTACTTATTAGCCCTTGTTAGTGACGTGTTATTGCCTTATAAGACTGGTGCCTGATTCTCTTTGGGTCTCATTATAGTGATGTACGACTTGCTTCAGGGAAAAGTCTATTGCTGGTGTCAATGTATACTAGCTCACTTATATTCTGACATACATTTGATAGCCTATCATGGTCAGAGGACATTGGGCCCTACCACTTTGTTACAAATATGGGCTTGGGACCATATTTCCATTGGATTTCCTTTAGGAGCATTGAGAGCTCTGGTTCTTAAAGAGCCTTCTCTTATGGAATCGGTCCCTAATGGAGATGATATTTGCAGCCACAAGGGAGACATAAACTACTTGCAGTGAGAATAGATGAGCTATAGCCCCACATGATCACCTAATAACCATACATGTTATATCCGTTACCACAGGATGCAGAGGAGTTGGGGACAACTACACTAGACCACTTTATTATTGGGAGTAGGATCCACGTCTTAGAGTGGTATAGGGTGGAACGAGTTCAACATCAGTGTTGTCTCATCTACGGGATTCTTGGCGATCATATGTGGTACTTGCACTACTACAAAGATATTTTTGATATGGGACTACATATTAGGTTAGATTGAGCCCTTGCAATATGTCAGGATTGGGTACAGTGGGTGCAGATAGTAGATCTAGGTAGTACACCATACTATGCAACATGGTATGTGCTAGTGTTTCCACATTGATTGTTTATTCCTCAGAATATATTGATCACACCGGAGCAGGATGACCAGGATTCACATTCACTGGTAAATGAATAGGCATAGAGATAGGTAGTACCATACATAAGGGTACTAATGCATGATCCAATGCAAGGACCTTTATTTCCCCCTCACGTGAGTCCACAACATAATTCACTAGGGGGTGAAGGAGAGGATAGACATGATGAGGATATGGAGGAGGACTTTCTAGACATTTAGGATACACATGATGCACATGCCATACATGATATAGAGGATATGCAGGATATATTTGATACACAAGATGTGCATGATACACAGGATATACATGCCATGCATGATATAGAGGATATAAGGATATACCTGATACATAGGATGTGCAAGATACATAGGTTATACTAGATGCCTAGGTGAATTCCTTGTAGTAGTAGCTTCAGCAGGTGACAACCTTACAATTTTAGATGGTAGTTGAGAGAGATCAGGCCATTGTTGAGAGAGATCGAGCCCTTAAAGATGGGGCTTGGCTTGCAATAGAGAAATACCAAGCTAGGATAGAGTAAGATCAAGCTAAGACAAAGTGCGATCAGGCCTTTACAGAGTGATATCAAGTGATGGTAGATATCCTACAGTCATAGGAAGAGTGAGATTAGGCTATAGCAGAGAAAAATCAGCTACATGCAGAGTGGGACTGAGTAATGGTAGATAGCCTACAATCACAGGAAGAGTGAGATCATGATATAACAGAGAAAGGTCAAGCTATAGTAGAGTGAGATCACATACAGGAAGATTGAGACTAAGTGATACTAGAAAGATACGTCCTTGAGGATGTAGCTGATGATTGGGTGTAATGCTATTGTAGCAAGTGAGGCCACCCATTATAGAATGCAGTATTACATGGATGTTCCACTTGAGCAGAGAGTTCCTGAGTATATTCACATAACAAGAAGCAGGTCATGATCCAAATCCAATAGAGCATCCTGATTAGTGTGATCAGTATAGGGTCCTTTGGGACAGGTGGCTTCAGAGTAGCATGGGTCAGTTCAGTCTTGGTTGGCTCCACCTGATGTAGTTCCTTCTACATGTTCATAACCTTGGATGCCCCCACCTAGCAGTCTTCTTTGACTAGGTAGTCTCAGCGTGGGTGAGAGCCATGGTTGGATTTCTTATTGATGTGCTAGATGTATTAATTTCTTTTTGGTGCACTACCTCATGATGAAGGCATAATTTTATATGGGTGTATGTATATTTCTTTTGATCATGCGTCCTGATGAAGGCATTTTTTGTACAAATGCCCATGATGACTTGTTATATCATATGTGTATGGAAACTTATTATTTTGATGATATATATGATGATGGATGGATTACCAATATATCACATGTTGTATACGATATCATGCTTAATCTATTTCTTTATGTTTGTAGCACCTGTTAGATTATGAGATAGCGTTAGCTGATATCATAATGTACGTTAATGAGATACTTTGAGTAAAACATGTTTATATTTTTGATATTGGTGTGGGGGGATAGATTTGTGATCATGTGTAACCCCTCTTGCCCCATTGGTGATATGGTATTTGATGATTAGCTTTTAATATACATGCATGATGTAGACTTAGCATATTTTTTGATATATGATGTATAGATGTGATGAATATGTGTGATATGATGATGAAATGATAACACAATGTACAAGTAAAAATTGACAAGCACAAGTTTTAACAAATATAATCCAAACAACACATTTATTTACAAGTGTGCAATATAAAATGGACTTAATGCAATACAATATAGACTAAAGTGACATTTAATATAAGTAAGCAAGTAAATCCAATTTAAAGCATACAATACAAAAGAGAAATGTAACCAGAACCATTCAAACCAATAACTAAAAGTAAGCAAACCACTACTTAGTTTCTGTGAGACCGTTTTGGCACATTTTTCACTATTTTTGGTTTATAAGACAATTTTATATTGTTTTGGAGTTTTATACAAAACATATTTTAATGTTTATGGTTTTTTAGAAGTTATACTAATGTTTTTTTATGTTTTCTCAACATTTTTCCAAAGAAAACATGCAAGGAAATGAGGAAATGTGGATGCCTGCATCGTTAGATGGGATATAAAAAGGTAGAATGCCACATGGTATATGCCAGAAGGGATGCTGTGAAGTTTCCCCTAGCGTGAGATGGGATAACTCAATGTTAACTTATTTGCACTCAAAAGGTTAGATTATCTGGATTAGGGAAAAGAAGGATAGGCTCACAAGGGACTCAGATGAAGGTAAATACCGACTTAGGATAAAGTTTTTGTACTCCTTAAACTTGGATTGCTTGTGAAAAATGGACCCTCCCTTGGCACTGGAATCCAGTTTTCACTAAAGGACTTGTCCAAAGTACCACTATTGCATGGTTTTCACTATTGGACATATCTGTTTATTTATCTTTATCTTTTTCTATTTTTATACATTTTTGTTTTACTTTGCTTGGTATTCTGCAGAGACACCATACTTCACTTAAGATGCATTAAATTCATGGGTTCTCAAAGTCTTTGGGAATTTGAGTAGGCCAACTTATATGCACTTGAACTGAACATGGAAATCACAATGTATGGTCCTAGCTAGTTGGGCTCAAATTTTCCTTTCTTTTATTGATCTTTATTTGTGTTCTTTTGATTATCTTTCAATACCATCTCTCATACCTCAAATTGATGAGGTATGACCTTCTTGTTGTAGCTCCTCTGCACTCGATTGTGATACACTTTTAGGTGATTGAGGGTGTGAAGTAATTTCTCATCCAATAGCTCCAAATCTACTAGTCAAGCTACTCTATAGTCCTCCTCTTCATTCATGTAATCCCTTATCTCAATACGTAAAGAAGGGATCTCGATATCTAAAGGCAAGATGACTTCTGAACTGGATATTAAAGAATATAGATTTTCACCTATAAGAGTGTGGATAGAAGTTCTAAATGCCAAAAGAGCAAGGTGAATTTACAAATTCCAACCACGGCCTGTGGTATTCACCATTTTATTGATAATGTGAATTAAGATTTTGTTGGAAGCTTCAGCTTGCCCATTACCTTGAGGGTAGCAATGGGTTGAAAAATTAAGGGAAATTTGAAAGCATTTGCAGAGTTCTTTCACATTTTTATTTTTGAATAACTTACCATTATCAGTGATAATAGAATAAGGGATAACATATCTGCAGATGATATGATTCACTATAAACTTAGAAATTTGGGGACCTTCTGTATAAGTAAGAGGAACAACCTCTACCCATTTTGTAAATTAATCAGTGGCCGTTATAATGAACTTGTGGCAATCAGAGGAGACATGATTAATTTTCCCTATTAGATTGAGACTTCACTTTGAGAATGACTAGGGTGTCGTGATTGGTTGCAAGGATTATGTCGGCACATGTATCAAAGTTCCATACTTTTGACAATCCACACACTTAGTCACATGTTGACAATAGTCATGCTCCATGGTAGGCCAATAGTAGCATACTCTGAGTATCTTCTTTACAAGGAAAATCCCATTAGTATGAGCTCCACATATGCCCTCATGGACCTCCTTGATTGCTAGGATAGATTCGTCAGAATTTAAAAAGTGCAACAAATTCCCATCATAGCCTCGGCAGAAGAGGGTGCCCTTAAGTAGGGTATAACATGATATACACTAGATAAGGTTTTGATTTTTAGTAAGGGAAATTTTCATAGGGAAGGTTCTATGATGGAGATAATTAGAGATTTAAGCCTACCATGGTGAAAAGGGACCAACAACTTCACACACTAAACAAGAGTCTAGTATGTTATATGTCGATGTTCTTATATTTTCAACAAAGAAGGGAATATCATTGTTCTCTGGTGGAATGATCAACATATATCCTACCATATCCATGGCATATATCACTCTATTTTGAGCTCTTGGTATTTTCTCAAATGTTATCTTCTGAAAGAATTATTTCAAGGAATCGACCATTCTTTTATATGGAAGTAATTTTTCATCTTTAACTTTATATTCATCTATGACTTGTTTGATAATAAGAATTGAATCACCAATGTATTTTACTTGTTTGATATCCCATTTAATGGATAGATTCATTTTTTTAATGAGATCTTCATATTCTGTTATATTTTTTGTGCAAGGGAATTCAATTCGAAATGCCTGCGGAATCAAGTCTACCATGGGAGTGATTAGCACAAATCTGGCACCTAGACCATGAAAGGTAAAAGAGCCATCGAATTACATTTACCAAAATATAGATTTTTTGAGGTACATAAAGGACGCATCTAGTAGTTATAGACTCAAGGGTTCAGTACCTAGTAGTGGAGCTTCTACCAGTTGATATACTAACACCTATCCTTTTACTGACTTTTGATGAACGTACTCAATGTAAAACTCACTTAATAAGATGATCTAATTAGCCATATTTCTGGTTAATGCTGGTTTAGACAATAAATACTTCAAAGGGTCAACCTTTGAAATAAGCTTTATTTTATCGTTAAGCATATAGTGAAGTAGCTTCTGGAAAGAAAACACTATGGCTAAGAAAGATTTCTTGATTTGTGGATAATTTAGCTCATATTCTACCAATATCCCACTAGTATAGTATACATCATTTTCTCTCTATTCTTTGTCATACTGGGCCAAAAGTGATCCAATTGAAAAATGTGTAGCAGAGATATAAAGTTACAAGGATTCTCTTACTGTGGGTGGCATGATAATAGATGGGTTGGCCAAGTATTCTTTTGGCAAAGAAAACACTTTATGTTGTTCTAGTCCATAGTTTAAATTAACATCCTTCTTAAGAATATGTGTAAATGTATGAAACTTGTCTGCTAGCTATGAAATAAACCTTCTCATGGCCTGAATTTTTCCTTGTAAGATACACAACTATCTAATATTCTTAGGGGGATGTATTTTTTTGATATTCGTGACCTTTTTAGGGTCCACTTCTATTCCTCTCCATGACATAATGAATCCTAGTAATTTCCCAGATAGCACACCGAAGACACTTCGTTTGGTTAAGTCAGACTTTGTAATCCCTTAGACACTGAAAGGTACATTGCAAAATTTTTGGGTGTTCCTCATGGGTTATAGATTTAGCCAGTATATCATCTACGTAATCTTCCATGATGTCACTTATCATATCATGAAATATTACAGACATAGCCCTTTTATATGTAGCACCTACATTTTTAAGGACAAAAGTCATGACTTGGTAATAAAACATCCTCCATGGGGTTGTGAAATCCATCTTGTGTTGATCTTCTTCCACAATATTTATCTGATTATAACTTGAGAAGCCATCCATGAATGAAAGCATCTCATAACCTATTGTATAATCGACAATCATGTTGATGTTTGGAAGAGGAAAATCATCCTTAGGACAAGCTTTGTTTATATCCCTGAAATTAGTAAACACTCTAATACCAATTGGATTCTTTTGAACTAGGACCACATTGGAGATCCACTCTGAGTAGTCGATAGGCATGATAAATCCTACTTCAAGTAACCTTTCTAGGTTTGCCTTTACTAGTAAGGTGATGCAATAATGCATGTTTCAGATCTTTTGTTTGATGGGATTGGCATCTGGGTGTACCACAAGATTGTGCATCACTAGTGCAAGATCAAGTCCTCACATATCAGCATAAGACAAAGTGAACATGTCAGTGAATTTTTTTTTTCTTTGGTTGAGAGGGAAGCTCCTAACTTAATTATATATGGCAGTTCCTCCATGCCGATATTGACATCTATTGTATTTTCCACTAATAACTTTGATTCATCCCCCATGCATGTAGGATTAGGAGGGACATTGAGATCCTTCTCTGTCATAGGTGGTTCAGGGAGCTCTTCATCTTGAAGTGGGTACATTATCTTTTCCATAGGTTATTCTGCTTGTTTGTCTACAAGTGCCTCATAGAGGTTTTTTCTATAGGACTTCCGATTTTTATTTCTATAAGGATTTTATTTGAAACTTTTTCCCTTGCTCACTTTTTTACTTAAATTCCTGCACAACTCTACTTCCTCTCTAAGTATGTGCATGCATTAAGCTAAATGTAGAACCATTTCTTGTGATCATTTCTTGGAATGTTGTCTTTGATTCCCAGGAACTCACCAATGGCCTCATCAGTCTAAAACACGTCAATAGGTACATATTTTTCTTGATCCCAATTCACGAGTGATGGTTCAGTGAGGGTTAGTGGCTAATTTATAAGGGATATGGTGGGTATAATAAGGGTTATAGTAAAGATATCCATATTGGTGAATATGTTTCTTAGAGGCAAGGTTTTTGTAAAGACTACATCCAGAATCTGTTTCTCTTTCATTTCTAGAAAAACTATCCTCACTCTTAGAAGAGGCATACTTGTCATCTGAAGAGTGAGAATCATATAAATGGATGCCTATACCTAACCTACCTAGTACACCATGAGATATTGTAAGAGCCTCTAATGGGCCTTGTTCTTGGTGGCTATACCCACATCCTTTATACCTCATGGTAAGCATTATTTGATTAGGAATGGGATACTTAGGTGATTTATAAAATGTATCCATGTCATCATCATCAAGATGGAACACAATTTCCATAAGAATTTTTTTCGTCTTCTAGCAAGCCGCTGGGAGTAAAATTCTTGAAAGGGAAAATCTCTCTTGATCTCTAAATTTTGAAACACTGCCTACCATGCACTTGAGTTGATAGCATCCCGTTGTGAATCATTAGGGCTTGTTGTAGATTATACTCTTTAAAACCACTTGGTTTGACCATCATCTCCCATGTAGAAAAAGGAGTTTCTGAGGTGGAAGCACCCTTGTCATTGATAGACATGTTATATGGATCCACTCAAGAAGAAAGGGCCTTTGACTGGATAGGAATAGAAATATTTGTAGATGTACACTCATAGATTATAGGAACAAATACTAACAATGCTCTACAATGAGAAAAATGGTTGGGGCTCCCCATGTATGGTAAGTGTTTGTCCCTCATATTGTAACTTTAAAAATTGATGATATGTTAATGGCATGGCCTACGTGGCGTGAATCCATGGGCGAATGAGGAAGATATTATAAGGGAGTTCTAAGTCCAAGACATGGAACTTCATATCATGTGTTATGGGACCCACTTCCAATGAGAAAGTGATCATTCCAAGTGATTGTTGTTCTTCATTATCATATGCCTTAATGGTGATGACCTTTATTTGTAGATCAGATTTTGTGCAGCCTAGTTGGCAGACTAGTTTGAGAGTACATATGTTGATACCCGATCTGCCACCCACAAGTGCTCTCTTAACCTTCTTACATTTGATGATAACCTCAATATGCAAGGGTAGGTTATGTGAATGATCTACAACTAAGGCTTCTATAGTGTTGAAGGTCATATGTTTGAAAGGAAAAAGTTGTGCTACCATGGCTTACAAATGTGTTGGGTCAACATCAATGGATACTCCTGATCCATATAAGGTTTTTTAAAGTATATCATTATAGACGCTAGAGATCTTTAAAAGGTCTAAGATGGAAATATTAGCCATAGTTTTTTCTAGTTGATCTAACACATCATAGTGCCTATATTTAGGAGTAGGGGGAGTAGGCTCAGAATTTATAATGAGGAGATCCCTTCATGTTGCCACAATGTACTCTCTTTTATTGTTTCTAAATGTATTGATTTTCTCAATGAGAGGGGTCAACACAACCTATCAGGGAATTGAAATGGTCTTTGTTTGAAACATAGTTAGCATTCTTATTATGAAAGGATTGTCGCTGATCTAAATTTTTCTTGTCTTCATGATTGGGAAAAGGATTTTTGAAGATCCCTAATTTTTCATTTAGAGATTTTACATCTGCAAAGGAATCTACTTTAATATCACCATTTTTGACTAGGTATTGAATATAGTGTTTTAATTTTAAACAATTGTCCGTTTTGTGACCTTTTATGTGGTGGAACTCACAAAATTCATTCTCCCTAAACCATGATGGTTTAGGTGTATCGTCCCTATAGGGTTGTGTTTCAGGGTATTTTACCATGTTTACGGCCTCTAACTATGTTAGTATAGATGATATGGATTCACATAGAGGAGTAAAGTGTGAAATTTATCCTCGGTAGGTGGATTACCCATTGAAAGTTTTAAAGGTGTGTGGTTCTACATGGCTTGTACCCACTTAGATTATACCATTCCATCACTAACTATATTTTTGTTTCTTTTTAAAACAAACTTTTATTTATCGTTAGATTAAGAATCATTGTATTCATAGGAGAAAGGTTTTAGAGTCCCCCTAGCTAAAAATTCCTTTTCAATTTAACTCCCTTTTTCTATTACCTCTTCAAACCTGTTACCACAATGCATTTGTAAGTGGAATGTAATGTCTAGATAGAGGCTGGGAATAAAAATTCCTATCAGCTTCTTTTCAAGTAGGGAGTAATGGAAGCAAATAGCTAACCCTCTCCATCTTTGTAAAAATGAAATGAAGTTTTTCATTGTTTCGTTGCCTAGAATTGTAGAGATCTAACATGGTAACATAATTTTCTATATTGAAAGATAAGTGTCATATGAAAATATATCCTAGTTTTTACCCTGTTGATATGGATCTCTTAGGGATATGCACAAACAATTCTAGCATCATTGCTCCTAAACTTTGTGGAAACAAGTGCATAAGATAATTTTATCTCTATACAACTTATTGACATGGCATATAAAAGTATTTTATATGATCATGAGGGTCACCTTTTCCCTTATATTTATCAAATTTTGGAAAATCAAAATGTCTTGGGAAAGGTAACTATAACATAGCTTTATCGAATGGGTAGGGGCATAACTCATTAAACCAATACTTCTTGTTACAATTACCAATTTGGCCCTCTTGTAATGCTTGAATGACGTTATTAATTGTTTACCACTCTTGATTTTTGGCAAAAAAATTCCTCATAAGGATCCTTTCATGTCTCCCATCGAGGAGTGTTTATTGGGAACTCATGAAACAAAGATTTAGGTTTTTCCTTTGGTATAGTTTGCTTCACAATTTTTGGTTGTTCCTTTTGTATATGCAAAGCCAAACTTGCTAATTGGCGAGTGAGGGCTTGGACATGTTTTTCTAATGTAACCTCTTGAACAAGTTTTTTGTTAATATCTTTGTTAGGAGGAGGTTTTGCATAAGGAACATGTTATTCATGGTCTTCACAATCACGTTTGATAGGAGGTAAATGATAGTATCCATCATTTTTGAAAGTTACTTCCTCATTATTTTATTGTGCAGAAGTAGAGGCATGACCTGGGTTTAATATGTCATCTATATAATGGTGAGGATGTTCCACTTATTCTTCCCCTCGAACCATTTTGGCAATGAGAGAAGGGTCCAATGTGGGAGGTAACCTAGCTCTTAGTTCCATAACACACATAAGAACCTCATGTTTGTTTTGAAAAATGTAATCATCAAAATTGGTGGGAGGATGCTCTATATTCATACGAGGAGACTCTTCCTCTCCACAAATTTGGCCAACCATGATATTGTCCTCTAAAATATGGATGTCACCTCCAAATATATTGGTTCCTAATCTTCGGGATCCCATCCTCATAGTAGGTATACTCGAGATAGGATGTACAACTTGAAGAATTTCCACTAAGGTTTACTAAAAAATGGATCTTGGTCAAATTTGTGCAGCGTAAGGACCCTAAGTTGTTAAGACAAGGTGACTATATAATAGCCAAAAAATTGATAGGTCAAAATGAACGTATGAATTATAGAATAATGAACAAGCTACCCTAACAAGGTAATATATGACACAATTTTTCCTTATAATAATACAATTACGTAAAAAACTCAAAATTTAGTTATACCAAATAGTTTATTCTCTAAGATTTCATCTAGATAGGTTTGTAACCAAATAGTGACAAAACAACATCACTAGTTAGGTCAATTTTGCAACAAATAAGGCACAAATGATAAGAGAATGTTGACACAATATGATAACAAGATATACTAAAAACTAGTTTCTAAATACTAACAAAGTCCAAGTCTCGTAAAATGGATGCTAACAATGTGAGCAACGTAATGAAACTATTTGGACACGTGAACCAATATTTTGGGAAAGTAAGATTTCTAGTGTCAGAATGATGTTATCATGATGCAAACAATGTATCCTCAACACTCACAAAACTCAAGACAAAGTGAAGATGTAAAAAGTACGTCTAAGTATAACATGAAATTGTTATGTGTGTGAACAACATAACTCTACAATATAGATATTTAGGCCTAATTTCACAATATAAACAAGAAATAAATATCTCAATTGTATGGCTACAATGTAGGCAGTGTAACAACTCAAAAGAAGAAAAGGATGAAATCACCTAACTATGATGATAATGAGTCTCAAATATGGGTTTTTTAGACAAGGTGGCCTACTCTATCGTGAGTATATACCATGCACACTTTCAACACTTGCTCTCTAGCATTGCAACCTAGTTGCACAAGTAGAATACAAAAGTGGTGGACACACGATATCTAGTGGTATCCATATATGTTATTTCCTTTTGTCCAAAATTTGGAAATAAGAAAATAAGGGTGTAGACCAAGTGGTGTTGAAATAAACTTGGTGTTATTCTAGAAAAGTTTCGCCTTGTCTTAGGACAAGTGAAAAAATAAGACAAAATGACACCAAGTAGATTTCATGATGAAAATCACACGGTTTCAAATTCAAGAGATTATTTCCCTTTTGTTAAAAAAAGTGTTTGAACATAAAAAATTTGTCACTTTGTGAGAGCTCTCAAGTATAACAACTAAGACAAAAACAATGGCTCCAAGCCGACAAGCTTCCTCGGTGGTTCTCTCTCTAGGTATCAAAATACATCTAGAGAGATCTCAATTTACCAAGGTTTCCACAGGAGTATCTTGGATTTACTTTACCCCCTTCAGTATAATGAGCATTGAAGTGTGTTCATTTATACTTTCATTATGGTCATGATACAAATATCTTTGACACTAATCTCATCAAAGTGTACTAGACAAGTCAGTAGTGTGGAACACTTTCCTATTTTATTCACAAGGTTACCTCTTGTGTGAACTAATTTAGGGTTCCTAGGACCACCCCCATTGTTTTAGCTTAAGGCTTATCCCAAAGGGTTTATGTCCTAGTTGAGCGAATGAGTCGTAGCTCTTAACCAAAACCTGTAAATACAATGTGATGAATGTGGTGTATTTTTTTTAATCTTTTAGACTTAATGTGGTTTTAGTTGCACTCATTTTGGCTACCTACAATCACACATATAGTTAGAATTTTTTTTAAGTCCTCCTTTCTTTCACTAGCAATAGGTCCTTCATAACATGGTTAGTAGTTTTAAAATAGATTCACAATATCATAAGAAAATAGCAATGAAAAATGCTTGTAAATCAACTAACTACCATCAAACTTTGTAAAATAAAGGTTTATTCCCATTTAATCCAAGTGATTTTTAATGAAATACTAAAACTACTTTTGACTCCAAAGATCACACTAGGTGCAAGGGAAGAACATACAAAAAATTTAGCCTTGATTTCTTTATTAAGTGAAAAATCTCTTAAATTAAAATATTAAGCATATGCAAAAAAAATGAAGCTTTATCATCTTAAGCACAAAATGAATGATAATTGTTCCTACTTACTCCTAAGAAGAAAAAATAATGGTTTAGAGGTGATTTTGGTTCTCAAGATCACACCAGGTGCAAGAGAAGAGCATACACAACTCTATTCCAAACTCAATCAAATTATAAAAAACACAATCAGTCATGAAACCCTAACCTAGTTTACTCAAAATTCTCTTATCAAACCCCAAGAAAATTTTTGTTAGGAATATTGCTCTAAAATAAAAAATTTGACAAAAAAAATGTCTAAAAACCCTTAAAAACTTATATGAATCATAAAATTGAAGTTTTGGAATTTTGAGAAAATTTTACCTTGATGCATAGGCACCCCTACTAGTGCACAGACACTCACATTCATGCACAAGAGCTCACAGTCATGTATAGATGCCCCTCTGTCATCTTTCACACATTCAATGATGCACATATGCTTCCAGTGAGGCACATGAACTCACAATCATGCATAGGTGCCTTTTTCTAGTAGATGGTAAAAAATATGAATTTTGAAGATTTTTTTTTTTGAAAAAAGGTCCAATCTTTGGGATTTCTTGACAATTTTGATAGGGCTTCGCCTCTTATATCCTACAAAAAGAAATAAAACATAGCTTCTACCACTAATCTAGTTGAAACAACTTTTAAAAATGGAAATTGATCTAAAAACTTTGAAAACTACTCTAAAACTTTGAAATTAATCTATTAAGATTGAGAAACTAATCTTAAGATCTTAAAAGTACACTAGAAATATTGAAAGTAAGCTAGAAAAAAATTGAAATTAATATAGGAAACTTGATAATAATCTAAAACTTTGAAACTAAGTTAAAAAGCTTAACAATTGAATGCCTAAATGAAAGCACCCTAAACTTTACAAAGTAAATTGCATGACTAAACAACAAAAGCTAACACCATTGCCATCCATCTAGCCGAGGTTCTAAGTCTTAGAATGTAAAATTAAGATAGAAGCTTAGAAGAATGCTTATTTTGTATGAAGACAATTTAAAATCTAACTAAACACGCCTACTAATATGCTTGAAACACCTAACATTGGCCTAAATAGACCTAAGAGGGAAATCAAATGGTTATGGTTGCTACTCCAAACAAGGTGAAATGGCCTTTCCACGTGACTACTTGGTCATTTTTGATATCCATATACTAACCCCATTGAAGGCTTTGGGCAAGGATTGAACTTGGCTATAAATCATATTTATTATATGAGATACAAATCAAAGCATGGTGTAAAGTATAAAGGAACGAGGTGCACTCTTTTATAGTTTTCCGTTTAGGAGAAACTTGTATTTTGGTGCATGTGGGAATAAAATCCCTAGACTAAATTAGAAATACTAATCATGATTAGGCATTCCTAATCACAATTAGTGAATTACCAAGTGATTAAGAGGTGTGGGGCCTTAATCAACCACTTAGGGTCAACTAGGAGGCCAAGATAAGATTTTGAATCTCGCAGAGACATTTTGGAGGTGAGTGGGGTGATTTTAAGTGGTTGGAAGAGGGGTTTAAACCAATACTAGGGTAAATTGACCAAATCAAGGGCAACATGGGCTTAATTAGCTCATAATCACTAATTGTCTATTTTGAAGAGGATTTTGACATACGATTCATCATAAAGTGGCATCCTAAAAGTGAAAGAGGTTGGGTGATCAACGAAGTTCTTGTTAAGAAACCAAAGTGGTAAGAAATGTTAGTTAATTAGTAAAGAGCACTAATTATAACAAAACTGGCAAGAATGAGAGTGATTTTCATGCGTTTTGGGAATAAGATTGCAAACAAAAAATTTAGGTGTCTACAAATGTATACATGCATTAAAGCATAGGATGTAATCCTGAATAGGTTTAGAAGAGCCCTGATGTAGAGTAGGAATGTGATCGTATGTGACCCTAGGACCATTATTTATAATAAACCTATGAAGGAAGGCATCCTCCATGTCATACAAAGTGCTAATAGAACTAAAAGGGAGATGGGTATACCATTCGAGTGCATCATCTACTAGACTAAAATGGAAGGCATTAGGCAAGAGTCAAAAATTGGAAGAAGAGGCCATACGAGTGCGATAATGTGCAATATGAGCATGAGGGTCACTGGTACCATCGAAGCATGTAAATGTGGGCATCATGAAATCCTTAGAAAAGACCGATTTATGATTTTTTTTGATAAATGGATTACCATGCAAGGAATTGTTGTCTAGAGATGCATAATAAGCCCTAATTTCTAAGGTGAGAGAGTGAACCTAAAACTGAAGTTGAACTAGAACATGCATAAAATATAGAATGTCCTATGATGGAATAGAAGAAGATGACAACAATGTATTAAGAGGTTGAATATTGCCATTTTGTATGATCATGGGTATATAAAGAGGTGAGATAGTAGGATCTGATGCTAAAGAAACCTAAGGAGTGTGTGTCAAAGGAGCTACATGAGATGATGAAGGGGAAATTACACTAACAGTATTATATGGAACATGTGATATGGGTGAAGTGGAAGAAGGAAGTGTAGATGAAGTAAGAGTATAATGAGAAGAAACAATAGAAAGAGGAGACTCATGCACTATGGTAGAAGCAATCTCAGGAGAAGAGGAATATGGAAGAGGTGAAGCACTCTTAGTAGTGTATCAAGAAGGAGACTCCTTAGGGACGATAGACAGAGTAGTATGGTCAATGTCAGCCAAAACAATAATATTAATAGGATCATCAAGGTAATAAGAATGTGTTGATGCAATAGAATGAGAGGTCAAAGAGACACAATGAGAAGTGGTAGGAGACATAGGAGTAGCGATATGAGTGGACGAAGGGGAGAAAGGAGGTAGAACAAATTGTGAATCAATGCCTAATAGATAATCAATGATAGAAGGATCTAAAACATTAGGTGGCATATTAGAAGAAGAATAAGAAGTATCACATATAACCAGATGTCATGGTGTACAAGGAGTAAAATTAATAGGGTCATCAATAAGGCATGTTCCTATAGGAGAATTAAAAAGATTAGTTGGCACATGTTTTTAAACTTCTAAGAGGAGTTGTTGAGTGGCGTCTGGTAGGGTTAGAGGAGCACTATATAAAGCTATAAGTTCAGTGATGGTAGCCTCATCATAAATAGGGTCGATACTAAAATGAGACATGATGAGAAAAGAAGAGCTATGCTAACCACTAGGGTATGAAAGAAGATCCACAAGAAATAATGTTTGAAATGAGGGGTTCTACAAAATGATTAACTAAAAATAGGTAAAATGGGGCTAGATATGAATAGTTAATCTAAATAGAAACTAAATGCTATATTGGAATTCAAGAATTTGGTTTTTATATTCAAAATATATATCAAAATAAAAAGTAAATAGAAGGATATGTTACTAACCTATAAATAACTTACCTCATTGTGTGCTGGACTAAAGTAGAATGGTGTACAGACTGGGAAGGCTATGACAGAATGACCTCAAGAGAAGTATAAGTTAACTATTTGACTAAACTGAGGCACCTAGAGTGGTATTGGGACACATTGGGGCACCCTGGTTTGTGTTCTGGGCATTGCAGATTTTGAAGATGCTCAAAAAATGAAATTAGTAGTCTTGCAGCATCTTTGTGTTATCTTCACTCATAGAAATTTTTAGTGGAAAATTTTTGTAATCTCGCGAAAATTGAGGATTATGTATATTTGAATTGGTGAATTTTTTTTGATTTGTGGCTGACCTATCCGCCAAAAAATTTGATTGACATGTCCCATATACTCTTCATTTCACCTATGTTTTACACACATATAAGATCTTATGAATGTATTTTGCCACCATTTTGAATCATTTCATGTGCATATTCATCAAAGTAAACATAAGTAACCTCTCCACCATCCAACTCAGATCCGTCCAACCCTAAGCCATAAAAAACTTGAGCCTTCTAACCCTGAGCTATCGAACCCTTGACCATCCAACGCCTAGGGCCTAACTCATCCAAACCTTCAGCCATCAAACCCTCAATCATCCAACCCTGAGCCATCTAACCCCAAGCCATCCAACCCTAAGCCATCCAACTTTGAGTCATCCAACCCCTCATCCATCCAACCCCTTAGCTAAGAGCATTCCAACCACTTAGCCGTCCAAACCTTTTCCATCCAACCACAGAGTCATCCAAGCCTTTTCTATCCAACCCTTTACCGTCTAACCACTACCATCAAACCCTAAACCATCCAATCTTAGAGCCTTCAAACATAAGAGAAATCCCTAAGCAGTCATAGATACTAGAAATCAGGGTAATAAGGTAACTAGTTCAGCCATGGATACAAGAAATACTTTGCTTGGTTAATTTGGAAAATCACAAAAAATGAAGGGGGTTTCTACATCAGATGAAAATATCAGTATGTGGCATGTGCTATTTACAGGTTATTTAATCTTACAATATTTAATAATTATGTTTTTCACATTATTCTTGGAACTCTTTGTACTCTGTGTAAAAATTTAACTATAGATAAAATTAATACTATATATGTAACAATTTTATATAATTATACGCAAGATGTTTCAGAAATACCTTCACAAAATAATTAATTTAAAGATATCGATGATCCATTATATGTTGAGGAAAACATTATGTCCGTTGATGACATAGAAGTACTAGAAAGTTCATCAAATTCTCATGATACACCAGCAGAGGAAGCTTCTACTCCAAGGTCTATTTACAGATAAAGGAGACATGAGAATCAAAATATTCCTGTTGATAGCCCAGATGGAGAAGTTGAACCCCAAGAAAATAAAATAAAATATGTTAGAAGAAAGAGGAGAAACTAGACAATTGGAAGGAAATTCCAGTTCAAATGGGCTGCAAAATATTCATTTATTGAACCTGTGTACACTGAAAATTGTAATGATGTTCCAACACAATGTTGATGCAAAATATGTGGTTTGAAATAGGGGAAGGATCACATGATGCAGCTTAAAACTGAACATAATTGAAAAACATTGTGGCAAAATATGCATTTCCCAAAAGTAAAAGGATGACACCATAGTTAGAACATATAAATGGAAAGATGCAAAAGATTGTTTACGTGTCAAATATGTAGAAGAATATGAAAAGGAACAAAAACATATGAAATATGTAAATGAAAAAGGTGGGACCATAGTAGCAAGATTGAGCAAAGATATGGAGGTAGAAATGCATGCAAAGATTATTCAGTTTGCTACCATATTCCATGTAATGAAAAGGGGATACCGATGTTAGATTTCGAAGAAAATAAAATTTTGTATCAGGTTATTGGTCTACAGAACGTTCCTCAATCTCATTGGTCAGATACCAGTGGCTGTGAAATCATAAAATGTCTATCTCTGGTAGAAAAGGATGATCTTAAACTGTATGTTCAAAAGGCAAAGTATATTTCTCTTTCAATAGATGAGGTTACTATAGTGGATAATACTTCATGGATTTGTATTCATGTTTACACATTTGCTAATGAAATAAGAACTCCACACCTCTTAGCAATTCATAAAATGACTGAGAAGTCCAATTCTGAAAATATTTATAAATTGGTGGTGTCAAATATGAAGGATGTCGCTGGAATGGATGAATTTGCCATTGCAATAATATTAGTTTGTGTCGGAAATAATGGTGTAGTTGTAATGCAGGGAGCCAGAAATGGTCTTTAAATTAGACTTCAGACAACTATTGCTCCATATATGGTTGTTGTCCATTGCATGGCTCACAGAATGAATCTGGCTTACAAAATTGTGAGCACATTTGAAATTGTAGCTAAAGTGGAGGAATTGATACATGATTTACACGCTTATTATTCTAGCAGTCCAAAGAGATTTTTGGAATTTCATAAATTTGAAAAAGGGAAAAAATATTCTCAAAGGTGTAGATACCAGATGGATATCTATGTATGAACCTTCCTATAGAATATTTGATGAATATCCTTCATTGATAGGATTTATGTATAAATACCGCATGGATGTAGAAAAATATAAATATCTATTGTGTCGTCTAACAGACATAGAAACTTTACTCACACTCTCCAGTATGTCTCTCATGTTGAGGGAGCTTAATATTTTAATGAAGCATGGAGAAGATCATTCTTTCTACAACACAGACTCCATAAGACTCAGAAGACGTGTGTGTTGGAGTCTAGAAAGTTTATAAATTTTTTATGGGAGTTTTCAGGATACTACTTTTGAAAACTGGAATGCATTGAAAGATTTGACAAATCCCAGGTGCTTTTTAAAGTACAATATACATGGTCATATATGTATAACATCACATGGAAAAGAGAGTCCAATTCATATGTTCCAAAAAAGAGTTGATATGACTAACTCAGAAATAGAAGTAAGAGTGACAAAATTTTTATATGATGCAGTATTAATGGAAACTAGGAATAAGTTGAGAAAGATCTCTGAATCCTTTGCTAAAGAGATCCGGGAAAGATTCAAAAATGATAAAATACTTGAAGTAATGGGAGTTTTGGAATTTTTCTGGCAGTAAACCTTATACATCTATCAGTCCTTTATTTGTCAAAAACATGAGTGATCTAGCTGACCATTTCTCTAAGATTGAAGAGATAAACGGAGTTTCTATAGAAGGTATTTTAAAAATAAAAATACTTAGTTTCCATTCAATGGATTTTCCTAATACTATGATATGACAAGTTCAGCTTCTACAAAATCCACAAGATTATGGTGCCATGAAAAGGATTTGGAAGGATATTTGTTCCAATAGTATTCTAAGTGAATATTTGAGTGAGTATATTAAGATGTACGAACTCTATCAAACAATGATTCTGGTTTTCTGGAAGATGAGAGGGTTTTCAATGCACTATCTTTTTAAAATTCAAATGTTTGAAATAGATTGGATAGGAATCTAGAAGGCTATCTGAGGTTGTATGTATCACGTTACTCAGTGAAGTCTTTTCCTTATGATAGAGCACTCGCATTATGGAATTCACTAGTAGAAAGAAGAGGAGTTAGTAATATTCTTCTTGACCTAGGGGATCAAGACCATCCACAGATCATGCTACAGTTGATTTCCAAGACACAAATGAAAGTGTTGCTCCAGGACTGTTCCAATTCACATAGATTTCATTACAATAATTTGATGTAATAAGTATTGATGTATTTCATATAGAGATTACAACTTTTTTTTGATGAAATAGTCGATATTACTTAATATAAAATATTACAGCCTATCCACAAAAATAATGGGTGGTAAAGGGCACACCCCATGATCAAACTACTCTCAGCCTAGAGATTACAACTTTCAATAAATATAATATTATATTTGTCTTTATTTGATCCATTGCCATTGGAACAATGTCACTATCATTTTCAATTATCCCATTTGTTTTTTATATTTGGTTTTTAGACTTAAATAAGGACACATTTTTCTTTTATATCTGTTAATTGATTTATTTTACATCTGCAAGAAATCAGAAACGTAAATATTTTAAACAAACAAAATCAAGTAAATTTAAGCAACATTTACTTAAACAAAGAAGAAACAAAAACATCATTTGTATTAACAACATATAGTTACATTGTACAATTCCAATTTCCAAAGTACTCTTGAAATCAAAAAATCATTCTCTCATGTGGTGGATTACTTTATGAAGAAAATCACAAATTCATAAAGCATTGTCGGCCAATATAATTCCAAAAAGGGGGTTTTCATAACATATCAAAGCTTTCGTACAAGTTTTGTCATATAATGACACATTGAGAGGTCATCCTCTTTTTTGCCTATGATTCTGAATCATAGTTGTCCTTACGTCTGCCACACAGAATAAAAAATAAAAAAGGGTTGGCCACTATCTTTTAATTCCTACGCCATTGTCGGAATTGTGACAAAACACTTGTCACATGGTAAACTTTACTAACATATTGAATTTTATGTTGCATGAGAAGCTTGATCTTTTTCTTGCATAAGAGATGGAAGAGTCTATTGTGTCTGTACAAATCTATCTGTTATAACTCCTGATGCCTACAAATCTTTTTCTGCGGTATTGATATTTTCAAGAATATTCTACTCCTCCCTCGCTACATCTCCTGCTGACAAAAGTGTTCCATCTGCATCCGTCTTTTCATTCAGTAAGACTTCTGCATCCATCTTATGCTCCTTGATTATCCTTCTCAATGTATTATTTTGTTTACTTATAACTATGAGTTTTTCATTCAACTATACAAATGAATTTAAGATTTTGCGGGCATTCTTCAAATGTGCTTCAAATACAGATGCTTCTTTCTTTAAATTATCATATTTTGCCTGCAAAATTGAAATATTAAATTTTTAGTGTATTAGATAAAATGAAAAAATATATTGCAATGCTTATAATATTAGGATTTTGCATGTAAAACTAAAAGCCCACTCACCACAGCTTTTTCTTTTTATGCATTTGCTATTAAAATATTTATCTTGTCTTTAGCCCATTTGTTGTAGTAAGCTTGTGCTTCAACATTTAGATTCTCTGACCTGTTTAACATTATGTCTATAATTTCATCATTGTAATCATTAGTATATGAAATTGTCCCTGACTGAGCTTTGTTTAGAAAAACGTCCTACCTTTCTGGTTGGATCTCTACGACAGTGAACAATGAATTCCTTTTAGCATTCTTATGGTATTGTGTATTTATTTCTTTTCTCAAAATTTTAGCTCTCCTCTCCTAAGACCGCACCAAATCCACATCAGAGATTACAACCTCTTGAATTTTTTCCCCCATACTATCTGATATCATATTTTTCTAATATAAAATGTGTATTTTCATCATCTGTTTGTGGAGATTTTCTTGGAGGAAGAGAGTCACTGTCCTATACTTCATGCAAATTTTGTTATGGTTTTGGTTGAGCGGAGTAGATTGAATCATATCATGGGTGTCAAAATAGTTTCCCTTATCAGCACCACCAGTATCAAAGCCCAAATACCCCTCATCAAGGGCGATGTTGTTGAAACATTGTAAGGCTATTACACTTAAAACATGACCTAGTGAGAGTCTAGGAAATTATGTGGCTGCAAGATGAATAGTTCCAGTTGATTCTGTAGGAAACCTTATATTCTTGAGTGAAGATATTTTTGATTGTTTGGACTGTACTGTTGGCAGTATTGGTGGCCTCCTAGCAAGTGGAATGTGCGCAAAATCCATATTACCTGCAATAAGCAAACAACAAATTGTTAGAAAATTATCATTATATGGTTGGGCCTTGTAAATGATAAAAAAATTGTAACAAAACAAATCATGCTAAATATTAAATATTACAATTTACCTTGCATGTTTAGAGATGCAAACATGACATTTCTATTGTGACTGTCAAAATGATTTTTATCTTTATCAGTAATTTTAGTAGTTTCTGAATACAATAAATGTAGAAAAGAACAGTAGAATGTGAAAATATTAAAATATAGTACTACCTACATAATCTATATTAGTTGTTTGAATTAGTTAACTATATAAAAAGAAAAATTCACACATGTAATTAAATGTGATGGTAGACATGATGCACATAGCGACCCCCTAGGTCACTTTTGACGAGGAGCTCTTACTGGTGTTGATTCTGTTGAATCCATGTCAGAATCAGCAGAGACTTTTGCAGGAGCTTTACCTCGAGCAATTGAATCTTTATGAGATGTTGCAACTATAATTATTCTATGTAAAAGAAAATATTACAATTATTGTTTTATTGAAAAATATTGAATTTGAAATCGTTATAACAACAAAATTGTAAAAGTAACTGTTAGCTATGTTCTTCAATACTGAGACCAATCATTTTATCATTAATTACAGTTGGAATGTTAGCTTGCTAAAATTCATAGAATGCTTCATGATAGAAAGAAAGAATATAACTGCAACAAGACAATACAATCTTGGATTTATCATATTGATTGGCATTGCGGGCATGGGAGACATCTGTTTTTATTCGGTTGGACAAATATGTGCACCAATCAAATTGTTGACCCGCTAGTGTCTGTAATAAATATTGAATTACCCAATACGGAATGTCTGCAGATCTACTCGGTAATACAATCCTAGCCTGAAAAAGTGATGCAACTGCAAGAAAGAATTGGTTTGTAATACCTTGTAGAAGAAGGCCTCTTGATGAACGATTAAGAGGAAATGCAATAACAGACAAGAAATGTTAGAGACTTGGATGGTCAAGTAATGTTAAGAGAAAAATCATTTGAAAATAATAAACTTACCATCAACCTGCACAAATATATAATCAGCCAAATATTTCAGTTGACTAGATCCTGACACGTGTCTTACATGTTCAACTTGTATTGTATATCTTCAAATCACCATAACATTTTTTACTTTGCTCGAATTCATGAACTCTTGGTATTGTTCGAAAGGTGTTGGCATGGGCTACACATTGGATAGTACAAAATCATATTTTGGTGGGATTCGGTACACAAAAACTAGGGAAACTGATGCAAAGGAAAAATAACATTCATTCATGTACACAACTAATCAAAAGTTTACAACAATCAACCTTCACCTTACTCTTTATTTTGAGGACCATTCCTAGTCCAATAGTGGATTATTCTTGCCTATTTGGGAAAATTTCCTAAAATAAATAAATTCAATTCTCATTATGGTTACTTTGCACATACCTTATTCACTCTCCTCTTGAAGCTTCTTAACTAGATTGCTCGATACCCTACCCCTAATTTAATTCCATCATCCAATGGCTCACTCTTCCCTCAAGGTTACTTTGCACATACCTTATTCACTCTCCTCTTGAAGCTTCTTAACTAGACCTTCTTCCTCAAACATGAAAACTTTGGGTTTTGGCCTTCCCCAAGGCTCTCAAGCTTACTCACCATGTTACACCCTACAACCCAGTGAGGCTCCAATATTAATTTGACTCTAAAGGTCATACACATCACATTTTCCTTAGGTAGCTACTAAACTGCCCCTTCTAGTCTCTTGAGAACACGACTCTTGCTAGTAACAAACCTAGAGGAATGTAAAGATACCTACAATGAGATGAGAATATTTTCAAGGACACTTTAAAAACCCCAACTAACAACACTTCCCCTTGAAATCAATCCTTTACTCTTTTGGCTCACAAGGTTCGAGTAGTCATGTCCTCACTAATTGGTACCTCTAACATTTACTAGGAAGGGTATCAAGCTATAAATCCCACATTATTGGGAACCTATTAATCCCATCCTTCATTTCCCCAGGTTTTAGGTTTGTATTGCAAGATTAAGATCCACTTCTTGTTTTATACTGTATAGGTTGGCTCTCTAGACCATGTCTTGGACTTTGGGTGACTATCAACTTTCCAATTGTCATAAATATCTTGTTTTATACCCAGTGAAACACCAAATTCCACTTGTATCACCTTATGCACCTCCTTGTTGCCATTATTTCTAAATTTTAGATTAAAATACATTGATTTGAGGGTTCAAATTTCATGCCCTAGCTTTGTCTAGACTGTAGGTTACAGTGTGACCCATGAGGGGTAAAATGGTTATATCTTCCTTCCTCATTGGACTTAAGACCCAAAATTTTATCCTAAGGTTTGCGTCATCCTCTCACTTATTTCTATTTTTTCAGTGGTTCATAACAACAAAAATCTTCTCTTTAACCAAGCAAAAACCATTTATTGTGCATGCTAGAGGCAATTTTACTTCATAGTTTACAAAGTTATGAACTTACAAGGAAAGAAGTCTTCTTTGTTTTCCCAAATCCCTCACTTTTATGCTCATCTTCATGATTCCAAGCCCTTGATTATTTAATGTAGTACCAAGAATAACACCAATTTGACTCAACTAACTAGAATCGAGTATCAATTCAGGGTTTATCAAAGAAACCCCAACTTGCAAGAGAAGGTAGCAATGATTTGGCTTCAAATTCTTGCATTTTCTTATCAACCCCTTCAGTCACTCAATTAGTTGTTAAGGTATCTCATGCACATTTTCATAGATCAAGCCATCCACAATATTTCTACAAATCACTATTTAGAGTAATAACCTACTCAAGGTTTCAACATACAATAACATTTAACATCAAGAGGACCATGCCCGAACCTTGAACAACATGACAAGCTACCTTTCTCAAGGATCAACACAATATTCTCAACACATTTTATGCATCATGCTCTCTTAACTATGCGTGGATACTGAAACAATCACCAAGTTAATAATGTACAAGAACCACCAAGAAAATCAATGCAATAGCACTCCAATGCTCGATACTAAACTTAAGATCAAATTCAATTCAACTATGAGGTTAAGAATTCCTTCTGAGGTCAATAATACATTGCATGAACATTAACAAACACTAAAATCATACAACTATCAAAAATTGAGTTTTATCCTTCAATTCCTTCTTGAAACCTTACACCTTGATTCATACCCATGTAGAATGAATGATTTCAGTTACATTCCCTTTCTTATATTCACTCTATCCCCTCTTACTTGAGCTCCTTCCCCTTAGATCGGTTACAAAACATGGTTTATGATGAGATTCCAATAAGGGAGTTACTTGTACCTAATAGGCATAAGTTTGGCATGACCAACTCTTTCCATGACATATGACCCTAGAGGACTTCATTTCACCACATTTTCCTCATTCCACCCTCTTACATAGTTCTAAGATTCAATAATACATTACAACTTCAAAATCAAACCAAAATGGCCAAATATTCAAATATTAAAAAATAGAGAGAAACGCTCCATTTGAAATTTGAAAGGCCTAAAAATAGACTAGCCACACACACTGACACCTAACGAAACCTAGGGCTCATGAAAACACCTAGCAAGCCTCTAATTGATGTTTTCATGGTTTATTTAGATAAATAGGATGATAATCCTACATCAGAAACACATCTTCAGCCATTAATGCACATATTCAAGTCGACTCAACCACCCATATTTGGTTATATCTTGCCTCATTCCTTCTTCTACAAGCTAAAATGACATGGGGAGGTGGATTTGACAGTGTTACAGGTGCTTTTGTAGGCATTCAATTCTAGTTTCTAGTGGTTGAATTTGAAACCTGAGTTTCCCTCTTTTTCCGCATCTTCTCTCGTTTTTCTTCTATATATTTTTAAATGATTCTCATTTGAAAAGGTTCGACCCTCTTGGTTTGATAAGATAATTTTTCAGAGCATTGTCCCTTGGCATTTTAAGTTGTAGGCCTCATATATGGTTCTTTTCTTGTGGATACTTGTCATTTTCACCATTGTAATCGACTGTGCATTTCTTGGAAGTAATATAAGTCTTATTTTATGGCTATTCTCTTCCCTAGTTCACATTTTATTGCATCTTCTTTCCTTTCCTTTGCATTGTTTGTTTGTTGTTCATTATTTCATGTTACTAGTAGGTTTCTTTTATGTTGTGCTCCATGAAAGTGAGTGTGTGAGTATTGTTTCAAATTGCGGCACATTTTTTTGCCCTCTCTGCGTGCATTTTCCCTTGTTTTTTCTCAGTTGAGAGTGTTCATCCCCTTCTTTTTGGTGTTATCACCTCCCCTTAGCTTAGGTTTTCATTTCATACATCTCCTTCTCACCTTGGTCCCTTGGAATTGTATAGTAGTATGATGGTAGTTGCATTTCCCTTCCTAGGAGTATTTTTAGTAGTGGAAATACGTAGAGGAAGCCAAAATTCTATAGACATTTGTCTTAAGTGCAAGTCCCATAACTTGGAGACAGTCCCATATTTCCTCAAATCCTAGTTCATCTTGATTCAGGACCGATTTAGTTTTGATCTCGAATAGTTTTTCGCACGCCTGGTGGGAAAAGTATTGAAAGATTATATTTCATCATTACTAAGTTCTGGTGTGAGACTTAGTGATTTTGAGCCTTTACAGACTTATTTTAACACATGTGGTAAATCCCTTCATCATATCTATTAGTTCGAACAATCCACATGCCCCTGTCATCAAAAGAGAGAAAACATAAACACGTAGACGTGCATAATTAGTTTACATCATACATCGTAGACATGCACACATATTTTTATGTAAGTCACGAAAATTAGTGCCTGTGGTTGCATTCATTTATGAACAGATGCAATAAAGGTGAAACTGACTCATTCAAATTTGAGCATCAATCATTATGCAATTTTTCACGTGTGCAGGAGAACACACTTTTCAAATCCTCACTAATTTTTATGTGTTCTTGGTGAGATTCAACCTTTGCAGGTAATTCTAATCACACCTAGTGACTCCACTTATTCAAACCAACCCATTATCTCATTTGCATATCGTCCCTTATATCATTTCTTCCTTCCCATTCACCCTTCATTCTTCCCATGGATCTTGAAGGAGCTCTTTCATTCATTTTCATGTTTTCACTTCATTCATGGATCATTTCATTCTCTCATTTCAGTTCCTCTCCCCTTCATTTTCAGTAGTGGGGCTACATCCCCAAAACAACCATGGTAAATTTTCATCTCTTTCATGGAAATGGAGATCAATCTCCTATTGATCACATGCAATACATAGTCAACCAATGTGTCATTCACAATACCATTGAAGAAAATGTTTGCCTCAGGATTCTTGTTTTATCATTCAGAGGCAAAGAAAAAAATTACTTTATCCTTCAAGTGGAAAGCCTGCATGATGATCCCATCAATAAGATTGAACTTAAAATAAATGGGAAAATCCAAAGAATTATCCCATGCCCAATAAGATATCTAGTTATTCTAGAGCTAAGAAGAAATTTTCCACTAGTTATGCTCATTTCAAAGGATGAGGATAAGTTTTAGTGGACCAAAGGTCAACAACAATGTCTCCCAGGTCCAAAAACAAAAGAACTAAAGGAGGTTTTTGTTTTGTTTGTTGTTGATACTTTTAGGGGAATGGTGGAAACCAAACTACATGATAGTTTTTCACTCTTATTAAATAGAAAGAATCCAATAGTTTTCCACTCTCATAAAGTTTCAAATAAGAATATATTCAATATTGGGCTCATAGTAGTGCACATAGAAGAGGTTAGATGATGCTTCATGTGACTTTAGGGATGAATTCTTTAAATTGAAGATAAAAAATTCATGTTGTTAGGATGACTACATACCCAATAAATACTTCAAGGCTATGGATCCCTTCATCTAGTAGGAATATTACCATGTTGAGTCACCAAAATGTTATCTAAAATACCCCTTGAGATATTTTGAAAAACCATAACACCATTTATGGACTTAGAAAAATTCGCAATTGATTTAAAATTATAAAAAAATTGGACTTCTCTCAATTTTTTTGGGTTTCAGGTTTCATTTACATCCAGACATGTCATGGAAATTTCATGTTATATGTCACATGTTTCCTGATTCCGAAACATGATAGTCTTATTTTGTGTTAGTTTTTCATAAATTAATACTAAATTATAGATTTTACCTAAGAAATAAGGTAATAAAATATAAAACGCTAAGTACTAGAGAGAGTAATGGACTTAGCTGATTTATGCGTTGTCTGAGACTGATGCAGACTGAGAAAATTAATGAAAAAAAGAGAATATGTTGTCAATGCTCAGATTTAATTATACAACTATCAGATAAGGCTAGAATGAGGTGTTTGGACTAGGTTAGAGGAACCTAGGAGTAAATGTATGCTTCTAAGTTCCTATTACTGAAAAAGTAGTCAAAACCTTATGTTTTTGGTGTCACACAAGTGTCACTATTGGTCACCTATATGTTGTAATATGATCGATGAGTGCACATATAACTTGGAAAGAAAATTTTCACCTTTAAAACTCACAATACTACCTCAAATCTAAAAAAGAAAGATGTAATATGCGGAGTCAGACCGACCCTGAAGGTCATCTAAACGAGTGAACTTATGACCAAACGCTCCACTAAATATCAGACTCCATGTAGTTCTTGTATGTGTGTGAAAGAATCATTCGCTAGGAAGCCCTTGTGTAAGTGCACATGATAGTGGGAAATAACTAGATGTACCAATGTAAATAGATGTGTGGATGAAATAATGAACTTCCCTTTCCTATGTGTGTATGTAGAAAATGTAGTCCCTTTTCCATTTTAAAGGATGCTAAATGCATGCCTTAAAGTGCTTTAGATGCTTTTAGATACAAGCTTAGGTGTTAGATAGTATGCTTATATATTGGTCCTTTATTTTAGTCACATTAATTTTTATTTATACGATTCCCTTGGTTGAATTTCATAATTGAAAATTGGACCTAGCTGACCCATAAGAAAATAAGATGCCTAAAAGATAAAAGAGACACAAAAGAAATGAGTAAGGTAGAAAAGGGTCAGGGGTTCCCAGAAGGATGGGGGTTCTTGAGCCTTGACATCCTGTTTGGGTACTGGTGTCATAAAATATAAATAAGTAAAGTAACAACTGGGCTGTAGGGTGTAAAAGACCAGCAAAAAGACTAGAAACAAACAAAAGAGACTAAAGATAGTTGTTAATTACTGGTTTTCTTTTTTATGATTCATATGAATGTAAGTATGCTTCTAAGACCTAGAAATGTACCTAAGTCCATGATTTTGTGTCTACATTTTTCCCCACTTTATTTTTTTGAGTGAATACTCAAAAAAATAAAATATGTAAGAAATGTATACATGATAACCATGTAGAGTGTGATGGCGATAACATGCCGAAGAGACAAGTGAAAGAGTGAAGTCATAAAAGTGAAGCATGAATGTTATGAAAGAGGAATTGACCCTAGGGGTGAAGCGCATTGTGTTATACCATGATATAAATGTTATTTTTCTTGATGTGGGGATGTTTCTTGTTGTGTATTAAGAACACACCTCCAAAAGAAGAGTGAAAGAGTAATCAAAGTCATGTATTATGAAAACTATGTAAATGTGTGTAAAAATAGTAAAAGAAAAATGTGCACCTAATTTGTGAAGAGTGAAAAGGATAGAAAATGTCCTAAAATGTTGTAGAAGAGTGATTTTTTTGGGTGATCTCATGGAAAGAGTGATTTTTTTGGGTGATCTCATTCCAAGAATGAGCATTTTTGGTGATCTCACACCAAGAATGATTTTTTTGGGTGATCTCACACCATGTTAGAAGAGTGTTAGGGAGAGAGGTATAGTTTTAATCTCCTTCCATGAATGCTTCCCGATTATACAACACTGCAGATGGTTAGATCATGTTTTATTTTTGTTGGTCCAAAAATCTTTTGGGTGGGTTGATCTATGGATAGAAAGACCAACAATATGTAGGGCATAACCCAACTTTGAGACAACAAAGTGAAACTGGTTTATTTCTATTCTACCAGTAGGAATCTGTGAAAGTCTTATATTATTCTACCTTTAGGGGGTTTTAGGATCTCATCTTGGTGGAATTAGTTCCGATGAAGAATAGAAAGGAATGAAAAAAGGAATATAAGATAGGTGGGTCTGAAGGGAGAAAAGAAATGAATTCCAAAGTAGAAAGGTCAGAGGGTTTATGTTTTAGGTTGGTAGTAAACAGAGCCAAACTTACTCACATAAAAAATCAAAGAAACAATGATAAACAAATGAAAAAATATACATGAATCCAACAAAATAAGCATGCAGATCTAACTTAAGAAAGATCTAACATGTAACACAGGAATTTAGCACAAAGTCTCAATTTTGTATTAATAATGTTATGTTACAAGAAAGCTCAAAGTCTTTCTCTCCTCACTCTATTTTTCATAAAAATTTTCTCACCCTGAATACTACAAGTATCCAAGTATTTATAGAAGGAGAAGGAGAAAGAAGACAAAAAGGAGCCAACAACTATTTACAAAATATCTAAAAGTCAAATGTTGACTTTAGGGCAATTTTCTGGATGACAACATCTCATGGTGTAACATGGATGATGTCATCATTTGTGCCAAAATTATTTTAAATACTTTTACAAAAATGGGATTTATCCCAGGAGAAAGGAGCCTATTCGTTGTCATCCGTTGGTTGGAAATGAGTGTCCTACTTCTGTTCAGGAGAGGAAATGTGAAAATGAGCTCGATACTCCTTGAACTTGTTGACATTACTTGAAGTTGATCTTGAGATGGACCCTTGGTTTGATCCTTGATGACTTCGCAAGTTTCCCGTTCATCTCTAAGTCTTTCTAGGAGTTTTAAGTATTCATTACTTGCCTCCATTGGGTATCCAACAAAGTCGCAGGAGGCCAGAAGGTTGTTGATAGATTCTTTATCCAAAGTGGCCTCTAACACTAAACCCTGCGATGTGATTTACTTGAAAAGTGGAATATTATCATCTACCTTCCTTAAGGCGTATGATGGGCTGAGCAAACCTAGAGACATCCTTAAGATGATATGCTCCATTTGATGCATTGCATCCAGGGATTCCTCCTTGATTTTGTCAAATTTTTCCAAGAAAAACTCCATCTGGTCAACCTGATAGTCTAAAGCAGCAAGGACTTTGTTGGGTGCTTGCGGGTGATCAAAAACACCAAATTTTACCAAGTCATCAACCAGGCAGTCGAGCATCTTCTGGAATGTCTCATGTTTTAACTCTTTAGAGATAGGTCCTCCTATTTCTTGGAGTTCCTTGTTAGCTTGATCTATATTTTGATAAAGCTCTGTTAAATTTTTAATCACTTCCTGACTATATTTGAGGATCTTCTCTCTCCAAGTGGACACCGCTATACCTTTCTCACCAATCTTGGCGTACTAATTTATCTTATCTTGACTAATAATTTTAGGAGGGTCGGCGACAGTCATAGGAGGGGCATTGCCCATATTTTGCAGGGCTTGGAGAAGATGCTTGTTTTTCTCTTTTAACATTCTCTTCTCTTCCTTTGCTTCTTGAAGCTTCTTACAAAGGGCATCCATTATGGATAAGGCTTCTCCATGTAGGCTCTCTGATGATGTTCCCATCATGACCTGAGTCACTATAAATCTATAACAGACAGATCTTCTTTCTTCTTTGTGAGATCAGGGTATGCGATCTCCATAACCCTTTCGCTTGAAGCACTTTGAGAGAAGCGGGTTATAGTTTTTTAATTCTTAGGCCCTTTAGCAAGAATAATGAAGAAGTCCATAGGTGTAATAGGGACTTTCCTCTTGTGCTGGCTTAGGTGTTCAGAGATCCATTCTAGACTTAAGGGAGTGGGACCAGAGGAAGAGGAGGAAACAGGGGTAGAAGAAGGAGCAACTACAGTGGACACGGGGAAACGTGTTGAGACACTCGGTGGTGGCATAAAAAAAGAAGCCAAAAATCCAATGCTCACGGGGGTAGGAGTGACTGCAGGAGAGGAAACCATGGGGGCGGAAGGGATTTGAGAGATGAGGGAAGAAATTTATGGGGGACAGATCCACGAGGGAAGAGAAGATGGAGGAAGAGGAAGGGGGAATGGTAGAAGATGGGAGATAAGACACAACCAAAGGAGTGGTTGGTTGAGTGACATGAGGAGGGGAAGGAGGAGCGGGAGATGGGATGGTGGGAACCTCACCAGCTTTAGTAGTGGTAACACCCTGAGTGGATGTGCCCATTGGAGCACTTACCACTTCTTCTTCTCCTGGGGATATTCAGCTTACTACTTGCTCCTTGGTGGCGGAAGGAGGGCTCTTAGGAATTTCCTCCTGAGCAGTTCTTGTCCCTCCCTCTTTGTCTTTTCCTTTGCCTTTAGGCAAGTGCTTTAGCTTGGTGGGTGCATTACCCAAGGGAGATGTGGTAAATTCTACTCCATGGTAGATGAGACCATTTTTCTTGCACCAATGCTTAGTGCACTGCATAATGCCTTTGACCCTTTTCTCAATAGTCTAAGGTGCCTTGTTTCTATTAATTTTAGAAAACATCCAATTTTCCCCATTTGTGTCTAGATAAACCTGATCAACTTCTTGATCAGTTGCTTGGAAAACCTTTGGGATGATGGCCACACCATATTGAATGATCTCTGCCAAGGACAGGCGGGAGTGATCCTTTCGTCTGAGCTTGACTTCGTGATATAGATCAATGTAGATATCTTTGATCTGAAGGACATGAATTGGATCGATATTTTCTCTTGGGAGGAAATCAAGAGGATCAAAGGTTGGCCTTGCTAGGAAATTATGCTTCAAATTCAGCAATTCAAGCTCTACAAACATCTCCTGAGCTTTTCTCTGTAAAGTGCAGGTGTACCTACCCACTGTGAGGAGGAACGGAGTCCCACCCTTCTTCCTTTTCAAACATTTCTCGTGGTACGTGATGAGTTGTCTAGAAAGATCCAACAGAGTCATCTTGGGTCCCGCATACCTTGGCAATTTGGTGGGCTCTTCGAAGAAGTTAACGAATTTGAGATAGGTGAAAGTGGGGAATTGCATGAATAACACTCCCCACTTCTCTGTGGTAGTGACCACACTTTTGGTCATCCGATTGTAAGTCATGTCGGGCCTCAAGAGATAGATGATGCCATAGAAGAAGATGTCGTTGACTTTGTTGAATTGGGCTATGCTATTTTCCAGTTTTAACTCTGGATAGTACCTATATATTTTGACCTGGGGCCATACCCCATATTGATTCAATGTTGGGTAGTACCTCTCTGAGGTAACAACATATACCACATAGGAGTTCATATAGAACCTCCCAATTGTTGAAAGTTGTTGAAGCTACTCCGAGATCGTACTGCTGATAATCTCTCCCCATTCGAAACGTTGTTTAGGAACATTTTTACTCATGGTTTCGAAATACCTGAGCATCCACTTGTGAAAGTAATGCACATCGGGAAGCCCAAACACCCTACTCAGGAAAGTGATGGTGTCACTCAGCTCCTCTGAAAAGTCACTGTGATGAATGACTTATGGCCACCTACTTGTTACCTTCTTGTTGTTGAGGTACACCTCATCCATCAGCTGCATGCATTTGTCTTCGTTTTCATTCCATGTCTTCATGCAGTCCTATTGGCTTACCTCTACAAAATTTTGGTGGTGAGGGATACCCAACATGATCTCAAAATGTTGGGCAATGAGGTTGATTATTACCTCACCCTTCTCATTTTTGACACATCTTGTGTCCTTATTGTAACAACGGCCCACCAACATCATGAATTCATTATTGATTGCACTTACAGGGATCCCTGCAGCAAAGTGCAGACCACTGCCAACCAATTTATCCATCCATGGGCTACGTGTGACCTTCTTGGTTCTGGCCCAGAAGTCCTCCATGTTAATGTGCCTGAGTTCTAAATCTCTGATATCTAGATCACATTCTACAAGAGATTCAAGATTCCTGGCCCTTGGTATTTATATTTCATTTTTTCTTCTGTTAGGTTGGATTTACCCTTGGACTTAGTTGGATTCTTACTCGATAAAGACATGTGTGGATCTGAGTTCAGCTGTTGACCTATAAGAAGAATCAGGGAAGTCCATTGCATAAGAGCCATGTTAGTTGTTAAGTTGTCCATCAAAGCTTACAGAATGAAAAGTTATCAATTTATAAGCCTCTGGGCACAAGGCATAGTTCTAGTGCATGCTACAGGGTCTCAGAAAAGCAAGGCGCACTTTGGGAATGTATTGTATGGGATAAAATAGTGCCAAAAGTGGCGCAGGGCGGGGAAAGGCTACACACAACAATCAAATGTTGGTGTCGAGGGACATGCGCGTATGCCATTAGAAGTCCTTTTAAGTGGGGCGCAAATATGGTTAGAGTTGCAAGGTCCTAGGATGCGCCATTGGTGCAGATGTGGTAGATGCTGCATGAGAGTGAGGTGCGCTAAGGGTTTAGTTTGCGCAGCGTGGGAAAGGTTTACACAACATGTAGTTTTGTTGCTATTGTTTTAGCGCCAGCGCTTGCACCTTGGGAAATTTATAATTTTTATAAGGCACAGGAAATGTTTATGCTTCCTAGAAGGATAGTGTGCTTGTGGTGTGACTGTGTTTGGCATAACAAGAATGGATCTTGCACTAAAGGAAAAATAGTGGGTTTGATTTGTAATTTATTTTCACTCTTTTGGCTCAGATTTTGATGGCAAGGGGGAAAACCCAGCAAAGTAGGGAATAAGGGCCAAATGAGTCTGAGTTGCTTTGTGGCAGAGGTCTTCCCGATTTGTAGATCTAGAAGGAGGATGGAGAATGGTTTGAAGTGGGTTGCACAAAATATATTGGGATTGTGTTATCTTCTTAGGTTCATTGTTTATTAATAATCCTAACCACCTAAACCAACATAGAAACCACAACAAATCCACAAGAAGGGAAAGGACCACTTACCAAGAATATATAATGATAAAGGAGACAATGTGGGATTCACGAACGTGAAAAATGGAAGCACACAGGGCTGGCAGGAACATTGACAAGTATAGAGGAATAAATTTTTCATGTTTTTTGAATTGTGAAAATGACAGGTCAGACGTGCCTATATATAGCAAAAGGTGTAATAAATGCACCACCAAATTTTTCTATGGCACACTTAGGGAGATGTTGACACGAAGATATTTGTGCGATAGCACATCTTTGGAAGTGTCGACATTATGTTTTCAGCACCTTAGCACACCATTGAGGGGCACAACATTTGGAGTGTTAACACTCCGAAGAATGTGCTAAAGGAAAGGAGGGGCATAGTTTTGGTAAATGTAACGCTAATGAAAACTGTGCCTAACCCAAAAAGGTTGGAAATGACCAAGTTCTAAAAACTAGATTTTTTGGAAAGGGATTTTATGTCATTCTGAATGCTAAGAGACCTGAATGGGGAACCAAAACGGAAATTTTGGTATGGTTACCTGCGAACTTTCCCTTGTCAATTTTACAGGATAACAACTGGCTCTTTCTAGGGACTATCTTTGAGTGAAGTTTAAGGGGAGAGAATCCCAGATCAATATGTGCCTATCCATTGGGTTACAGAGTCAAAAACAAGGGCGATGAAAAAAAGAAAAGGAAAACACACAACAAACAAGAAGTAAACACACAACTAAAGCAAACTTTACAAAGAAGAAAGCAAGCTCTACTTCCTGAATATTTTGAGATGTTTCCTGCTATAGGGGAGCGGGAGCTTGGTTCCATCTAAATATGAGAGATAGAATCTATTCTCTCCATTGAGCTACTTGATCTTGAAAGTCCCTCTCCAAAGAGAGTCAAATTTCCCATGCATGCCCTTTGGTTCTCTTCACTTGTCCCATAAAAGGACGAGATCTCCCATCTAGAAATCCCTCTGCTTAGCCTTTTTATCGAATAGTCTCTTGACTTGATTCTGATGTTCGGTGATCCTTTCAACCACTCTTACTCTCTTTTATTTAAGTTATGTTAGATACATGATCCTATTTTCAAGAGAATTTTGGAAAGTCTCATCTTTGATCGCTTGTGCCCAGCATAGAGTAGGGAGTTCCACAGAAATGGGGAGCTTAACATCGATTCCATATAATACTTGAAAAGGTGACATACCAAGAGACCTCTTCGGCGTAATACGGTCTTCCCACAAAGCATCATATAATGACTTGTGCCAGGACCGCTAATTCTCATTGACTAGCTTCCGTATGATGGTCACTAGGTTCTTATTACTGGATTCTACCTGACCATTTCCCTAGGGGTAATAATCCATGGCATGGGCCAAGGTTATCCCGTATTCATAGAAAAAAATGATAACTTCCTATGAGGAGAAGTTGGAAGCATTATCAACAACTATCTTATGTGGGATGCCAAATCTCACGATGGTATTTTCTTTAATGAAGTTGCAAACAACTTCAGAGGTGGCATTTTTGACAGGTATGGCCTCCACCCATTTGGTGAAGTAATCTGTTCCTGTTAGGACATAACTATGTCTGGTACTTGACTGGGGATGTAGTGCTCTGATAAAGTCAATTCCCCATTTCTTGAATGGCTCATCAATAATGACGGGCCTGAGGGGAAAAATAGCCAATTTTGGCTTACGGAAAAACTGTTGGCAGAGCTCACATTTTTCTACCTAGGTGGCTATATCCTGAAATAGTGTTGGCTAGTAGTACTTGGCCCAGATGATCTTATGTGCTATTACAGATGAGGAGAAGTGACCGCTACAGGCCGAGTCATGATAAATTTCAAGCAAATTGATCTGCTACAGTTTATCAATGCATCGCAAGAAGATGCAATCAATACCGCACTTGTATAAACTATCATCCCATATGACATATCTAGCTACCCTGAGCTTTACAATCTACTTCTCCTTTGAAGTTAGATGAGCTGGACACTCACCGTAAGTGAGAAAGAAAGTGATATTAGAATAACACTCATCACTAGTCACAACAAATAGAACCATAGGCAAAGAATCAGATTTCTTCAATTTACCCTACGCTCTTTCGATGCAATCATATTTCTCTTTGAGGACCTCTAAATCTTTGTTTTCAGCCATAAGATGACATAGGCCCTTTCCTCTTACCAGCTTGGTTGGTTTTATGTCTAGATCATACTCTTGGAACTTTGCGATCCAATTCCCTCGTAAGCTTCCTAACTCCTGTTGAGTTAGGATAGACTTAACTGCCATGTCAGGAACCAACACTACCGTATGAAAGTTTAGGATGTAGTACCAGAAGTTCTTGACTACTTTGACTACTGTGAAGGCATGTTTTTCTAATTGAGACATATTCAATTCATGAAGCTTGAGAGGGGATCTCATGAAATTCACTGGAGATTCAACATCCTCAGAGTTCTTTTCCATTAAGATGGATGATACAATATGCACAGATGCATAACTGTACATGATAAAATCCTTAGAGAAGTTGGGACATACCATGACGGGTGCATGGGAAACAGATGCTTTTATATCCTTGAATGACACCTTTCCTTTTTCTCTCCACCAGAAATTTTATGACCCTTTCATCATATTTGATATGTGACGAGTCTTTTTAGTGAAGTCGGGAACAAAGCGTCTGAGAAAATTCACCTTTCTGAAGAAGGAGTGAACACCGGTCTTCCTTATGGGTAAGGTAAGGCTCTGAATATCCTCAACCCTTTCGACATCTATCTTTATTCCTTCCTTTCTGACAACGTGTCTGAGAAACTTTCCTTTAGTGACCCCAAAAATAGACTTTTTTGGATTTAGGGAAATCTCGTGTTCTTGGCATCTAATCAATACTTTCTCCAAATGATCACACTGATCACTTCACTTTTTAGAGAACACAGTTAAGTCATGTAGATAAACTACAATGACCTTTCCCATCATACCTTTGAATGTGAAGTCCATCGCTCGCTGAAAGGTGGCACTAGTGTTGGTTAAGCCAAAAGGCATCCTGTTGTAGGTGAATGTTCCCCAGGGAGTAGTGAATGTTGTTTTGAATTGGTCTTCAGGCGAGACCTCAATTTGATTATAGCCCAAAAAACCATCAAGCATGGACAACATCTCTGAACTGGTTACTACTTGCAGAACTTGATCCATTATGGGCAGTGGGTAGTTGTCCTTCAAGGATTCCTGATTCAGATTACTTAAATCTACGCATATGCGTATCTCGCCATTCTTATTTCATACTGGTATAATGTTTGCGACCCAAGTACTATGATGGAGAGGAAAGATAATCCTCACATCTAGCATCTTCTATATTTCTTCTTGGATGGTGCTTGAGATCTTGGGGTTATAGTGCCTCTATTTCTGGTGAAAGGGTTTGACATCATCTTTTAACGGGATGTCATGCTGAACGTCCTTAGGCTTGAAAGACTTCAGATCAGCATAAGACCATACCAATACATCCATATACTTCTTCAACAATTTGATAAACTTCCACTTTTCCTCGGGTGTACAACATTTCCCAATATTCACAAACTGTGGATGTTCCACAGTACCCAAGTTGACCAATTTGGTCTCTAGAGAGCATTTAGGGTCATCATGACACTTCTTGACAAAACAATCATGTTTGTTAAAAAATTACTCTAGAGAGACTAAACCCTTCAGGATTTTATTTCCCTTGAGCTGACATATGCCATCACCTTCTTCTGATTCGTTTGCTTGACTAACGACAGATTCATGGCATACAGAAGTAGATCCCTCAAAATGAAGCTTATTAAAGTTATCTATTTTTTCTAGAAAAGCAACAAGCTGATTTTCATCATTGAATACCTGCCAGTGCTGAGAATTGTCTGACACGCTTGGGTGGAAGACTACCTCAATGGTATATGTGTTTGTTTTCAACCCTGGGCGAGGGAGCATAAGAGATGTTGAGACGGCCAATAAATTGGCCATGTCATTCTGAGCTCTTGGAATGAATTTTATTGAGAAAGTGTCAAATTCCTCAATGTTGTCCCATACTGCATTGCGGTAGTGCCTGAGTCTGTCATTCTTTACTTGGTACATCCCTTTTATCTGGTTGATGATCAGTTCAGCATCACCATATGCTCTTAGATTCTTGATTCCTCTTTCCTTTGCAGCTTGCATGCCGAGCAACAAAGATTCATACTCAACGGTATTGTTTGTATTGAAAAACTACAATTTGAAAGAAAGAGGGAAAATCTCTTCTTCAGGGGATATTAGGATGACTCCAACACCACATCCACTTGTTGCACAACTACCATCAAACTGCAGTTTCCATATCTTGTTAAGGTCCTCCTCCTAGATGAGAATGTCCATTTTATCAGACTCAATGGATAAGAAGTAATTCCCCATCCCTAATGATTCAAACAGAATTTGGGCTTTGGGGTCGTCATAATTGGTGACTAGGTACTTCTTTTGTGATTCAGGCTCCAATGTCTACATTACACCCTTGACGGGGATTCTAGCTTTGGACCAGTCCATATGAATCTCTCCACCAACTTCTCTGTAAAAGCTTCTTCCTAGTAGAATTCCATATATCACTAGGATATCAGCAACGAGGATGGTCATCTTCACCCTTTTCTTTGGGAACACTGCAAATGTTAACTGCGCATCTTTGATCTGACCAATTAATGGAACTTGTTTGGTTTCCATGGAGTAACATCTACTGAAAGGCTTAGTAAGAGTGAGGCCCAAAACATGAGGGACCTTTACCGGCATGACATTATCGAAAGCCCCATAATTAATTATGTAGTTTCTTAGTTTGTGACCATTAATTAAGAGGGAGAGATAAAAAGGTTTAATTTTTCTTGATGCAGAAGTCAAGGCAACATTTATGTGAGATGCAGGAGGAGTGGAAAGGATTCCTTTCAAGGAGATAGGAGAGGGGATGACAGCTTGGCTTCGGATATACTCGATCAATATTATAAGCTACTCAGGGTTAGACTGAAGATATTCAACTTCAGACATTTGAATCTTGATCTTTTTAGTGTGATCGACTATGTCGAATGTGACCAAGGGTTGCGTTGATGAAGGAATGAGTCCCTCACTTTGCGATGGTAGGGTAGGGTTACTGGTCTTTATGGAAACCGAAGAAGGCTGATTTGGAGGAGAGATGGGAGGAAAATATTTCTTCATAAAAGGCTTAATAGGAGGTTGAGTAGGAAGATGATTACCTCTTTTAGCAATGGTTGGAGGCGTGTTTGACAAAACCTTCTCTTTTTGTATCCTGCAGCAAATTCTGATTCTTTTCCTTGGGAGTGGGTAAAAACAACATATGACTATCCGCTTGCATACCCTTGGGTACCCTCTTCTTCATCATACTTCATCTTCAAATTCCATAGAACTGATTGTAGAGTCGTCAGTCGGTTCACCAACATCTTGATCATCTTCACCTTGTGACGAAGGTTCTTCATAAATTTGCTCCTCTTCTTCAATCTCGACTAGGGCATTAACCGGAGGAGCCTCAAGTGCCAATCATGGAGCAACTGCAAGAAAACACGGCCTTTGTGGGGCGTTGTTGGGAGTGAATTTTCTCCATGGGATATCTTGGTATGGAGTGTTAGGAGAAGATTGAGCTAATTACTTCTTTAATGCAACCAATTCATTTGCCATATTCTGGAATGCCAGATCTGATGAAGTAGCTTGAGAAGGAGTTGAAGTCTTAGGTTTGGAAAACTCTCATTTTAACTCGCCAGATATAAGCAGGTTTTCTTCTATCCGAATGGCCATAGCTTGAGTGAGGACTAAGGTGGTGATTTGTTCTTGTAAGAGTAAGAAAATTACTCTTGAGCTCATGGCATTCACAAAGAAACACTTTTGATTTTCTGGTGTTGGTAACATGGCAGGTGGCACATGGTAAATCAACGAATTGAAACAGGTGATAATATCACACATGGTTTCATTGGATTCCTTCTTTAGGTGAGTGATCTTTGACAGTAATGAAAATGTGTCCTCTGAAGGCTTATACCTATCTTCAAACGTAGTTCGTAATGTGGCCCAATTGGTGATAGATCCGGCCGGCAAGTGTTGGAACCACTATGCTATGGGTCCTTGCAAGGTCTCTAGAAAGATGCATACTAACACATCTTCATGGGTCACTGTACGTACCCAAAATTGTAGGGTACTGCATTGCTGGAACAACGTAACACATGCCCCAATGATGATACAGGTCTCCTCGCAAGGTGTTCAGGATCCGGAAAAGATCTCCAAGTGTGTGTTAACATCCCACATGCCCTGCTTAGCCCCCACGTGCTTTATTTTTCCCTTTTCCCCTATTTTCTTGGCCTTTTTCTCTTCAGTGACGAAACCGCCACCCTACCTAGGAGGTAGTCTCGTGACCGCCACCCTGAATAGGGCGGCGGTCCTGTAACTGCCGCCCTACTCAGGGCGGTGGTCCTTTACGCATTTTCAGAAAGCTCTTTTAACACAACTCACGTAATTTCAATGTTTTACCAGCTTTCTTTCACCGCCATAAGCTTACATTTATGATTCTGGTTCCCTGGAATAGTGTTTTGCCATTGTTTATAATTTAAGAGTTCTATTTGGTTTTTACCTTGGGTAAATGCAAATGCTATAAATAGTTGGCTTGTGCTCAAGCAAAAGGCCCCTCAAATTTGCCTCTAAATTTCTCTTCACAATAGATTAGTCTTTCATTTTGTTTAGAGTCCTTAGTTTCTTTCATTGCATGCTTAGTTAGTATTGTTTTGTTGTTAGGAAGCCACATATCCATCTTGTGCAGGTGTTGTTATCATTTTATGCAATCCATTGGAGTAGAATAGTTTGTTTTCAATACGAAGCCATTAAAGTTACAGGTTTTGTTCTTCAAACAGGATAGTTTCAGGTTATGGAAGTTTCATGTTGCATGACTCGCAATAAATCCCACTAGGAATTGCATAAGCCAAGCTCTGTACTCTTGCGCTATCCCTCTCCTACTCGCATTGTATTCAGTCTGTATCTTGAGCTGCCTTTGTCCCAATATCTACTTCTATTGATGCTAGCATTACACGCTTTTCTGGATCCACGTAAACGTGAAGGAATGAGGAGATCACACTAAGGGGACAAGATCACACACACCATCGGATTTGCCACTGTTCTACGGAATCCAGGTTCTAGCTTTCAAAGTTGTAAATTAGAATCGTATCAAATAGAGTAGTTAATTGCTTTATTTTAATTAATTTTACTTTCGATATTACCAGGGAAGTTGTGGGGATTGATAGTTTCTGAGAAACTATGGTTCATTCCTCACTTCTGAGGTAGGATCGATAGTCTTGCAAATAGATTAGATCAATTATTTCATTACTCAGAATAGGCTCACAGTTGCACAGAAAAATAGCTATACTCGGTTATCTTGTTTGTTTTAATTTCTTATTTTTAGCCATCAATTATAGATATGTTAAATAGTTACTCTTTTAGATTCATTCAAATAGTTCATTAGAAAATACAAAAATAGAGAAATCATATATGATATAGATATATTCAAAGTAGTTAAATTTCACTTTGATGTAGTTAATTTATATTGTTGCTTTTGTATGACAATCACGAGACCTAGGGAGCCCAGAGAATACGTATTCGAGCCAATCGTGTCTCAACCCAATCTCATTATAGCAATAACTGATATAGATCAAAATCTTAGAATCCAAGTCTTCCAAACAACAACAGACTTACAACAGATCAACTCTTAGTTGAGGGGATTAAACATAGAAGACAATCAAGCGCACACGTTTTGGTCAAATCAGCCAAATTATAGATTACCCTAGAAAAATATCCACATGACTGTAGAAGGGCTTGAAAGAGAGTAAACATTCGGTTGTGATCCTTTGGTCTCACAACCAGATGCAGGAGACATTCTCACAGACATAGATACTAGCCTAAGAATTCAGGTTGCAAGAATGCCTGCGAGATACTCTGAGAAGATCACACAACTATTAATTTTGAATATAGATGCTGAGAAAGCATATGATTATTGGATACTAGGGATTAGGGAATGAATTCGTACATAAATATAGCAGGACCGCAACAACCAAGGGTCTACGGTTACGATCCACAAATCCCACAACCCAACAAATCCGTAAGTGAATCAGACATAGACACTAGCCTACGCACACTAGTATTAAGATCCACTCCACTTCCACCTATCATCATCACACAATTATCCTTGCTAGACACAATAGCTAATGAAGCTAAGGAGTTCTTGACTAGGCCAGAGAATCACCCTTAGAGTCAATTATACTTACCATCCACCTTATAACCTTATCTGGGGACATACACGAAACTATCCCAGGTCATTTTCCATGTATTCCATAACCTATAGAACAAATCACGCCAGACCTCGATATTGATTGGAGCCTTCAAGTAGTCATCATTGCTGATCGATCTATCACACCAGTTCAGGTTAGGAGGGCCTTCTTTTCCTTAGATTCACAATTTCCACTAGTGCGTGTAGAAGACATTAGATTGCCTAACTAGTTTGTCTGTATCCCACACATATTCCATCCCCACCGGCTGTCTCAGCATGACCTCGGGAGGTCGGGTGCGAGGAAGAGTTACTTACAGATTCCCACGCTCACTTGTCAGTTTTCCGTCATACAAAATTGGTGAACCCAACGTGAAATTCCTACTTTCTGGTTCGGCGTCATATTTCTACTTGCTCTTTCAAATAATATTTATTTCATCTTATCTACCTCATTGGCTTTCACCACCACCCCTTTGCTCCTTCCCATTATTCTGTGGGTATTCATATACCCCCCGAATATGTCAGGATTCGATGCATATGGCAGACCCCTCTTGGGCCTTGAGGCATACTACACCCAAAAAAATAGGAAATCATCACCCTCACTCTCAGTATGGGGTGATAACTACTCAACTAATCAATTGTCAACACAAACTCCAAGGATAAGATATAACTCATATTTTCAAACTGAGGAGTTAGATCAGTTCTCTCAAACACAACAAGTACAGAGCTTTTAGGCTCGAATAATATGACGTTCACCAGGAGAATCTGGTTCATCTCCTCAGGTGCTGCTTAGACCAAAAAATTAGTAGACAATTAGATCTCATACTTGGTTTTAGATGATGAACAGTCAATACGTTATTCCAGGAATGAATGAAGTTCTCAAAGAATGTACCCACCTATAGGAGGTTTACAAACAGAACTTGAAATCTCTTTCCAAGAAAATACCTCCATACCACGTCATATAGGAAATTCCCTCGGGGAAACTTGGCAGGGCAGCGATCAGTTCATAGTAGGATATCACATGCCTAAACAACACCATGATATACAACAAACGTCGTCAAGGAAAAGTATTGTGACTTCACCAAATGAAGTCATTTCAGCTCTAGTAGAAAAGGTTAGGGAGTTAGAACTTACCCAAGCAAGCCAAAATTCACAATTTATGTAGGCAGGAAGTTCCAATCCTCCACACCATCCTAGCCAATTAGACCTCCTCACCGGAGTAGGCACGTTAGGCATGACTCCTCAGTATTCACAACAAACCCCAATAAGAGCTGCCATTTTTAACACCGTTCTGACACCTCCCGGTCTAGTACAAAGTAATCCCTTCCTTGATAGTACCCCGTCATACTTAAACATGTACTCCAAATCACCACAAGGGGATTTTTTCTCCTCTCCTGGCATGGTTCCTCAAATGCAGGGGTTTCCTTACGCCCCCACTAACATGTACACTATCCCATGTCAACAACCCATTCCACCGCTGCTCCCTCAACAGGACCATCAATGGTCGAAACCTATGCGATAGAGACCTACTCAGAATATTTGAAAGAGCCCTTATATTTAACCATACGAAGCGTCATGCTTCTAAGACCTCTTCCCGACTTTCCCAAATACAAAGGTGAGGGAGATCCGAATGCACATATCAAAGCTTATGCTATAGCCATTCGAGAACTACTCCCATGGGATGGGGTTGTTGCTAAGATATTCCCAAAAACCTTGGAAGGCCTCACTCTCGATTGGTATTATAGAATACCTGAGGCTTCCATCCATTCGTTCAAGTAGCTCATGTTAGAATTCATCAAGGCCTTTGACATGAACAAATTATTAAGGACAGGAATCAGGGAACTCTTACACATCAAGCAAGAACACAATGAATCTATCGCCCATTTCATCCAAAGGTGGCGTATAGTTATTTATTCTTTGGAAAGTTCTCCAAACATGGATCAGATGGAACTATGTGATTTATTCCTTCATTCTCTTAGTAGAGAGGTGAAGGAAGAAGTCCAGAAGTTCCCACTAAGAACTTACGATGAAGTACTTGAGAGTGCTCTCCGAATAGATCAAGTGGCAATTGATAGTGATCGCAAAACATATGGAGCAAATGGGAGTTTAATCACCTCCAACCAGAACACTACAACTTATCCTACTACCATGAAAATGAATCAAGGACCTAAAATCCTTAATAAAAATCAGGGTGTAACAACAGATGGAGTAATCGACCAGCCTAAGAAGGTAAATGTTCTCAATACTCCATCACAAATAAATAACCAATGAAACAACAAATTTACCCTGACAATCAATATAGTGGATTTTAATCATCCACAACAACAACAACAACAATAACAATGGAAAAATCCCACACAGGGTCCAAGCCAAAATTCAACTAGGTACCAAAACCAGAATTCAAACCAAAGACAACAAATGCAAAATTTTAATCCTAATAGGCAACGTTTTGATCAAAATTTTGGGCCACTATATGCACCAAACCAACAAACAAGGAATTACAATCCTAATTCGTATTGTGGTTTCCACAAAATTCGGGGCCATGACACTAGAACATGCCATGACTACAATAAATTCATGCAATGCTTGCCAGATGAACAAAGACAACTTTTCATGGATATGTTCTTGGCAGATCCTACGTCACCAACATCAAATAATTTCTTAGGGGTAGTTTCCCCTCAAAATGCACCCCTGAAGATCTTTAATGATCCACTCCCAAATCATGATAACAACAGGCTAAGTCTAACTGGGACAAACAAGAGCGTAATGACAGGAAACAATGATCATGAAGCTTCAACTTCACTAAATCCATTAGTTGCGCCACAACTAGGAAGTCAACCATGACCTAAGATAGTTGGTTTAGTTGAGTTAGACACCGAACTACCCATTGAAGCTGTAACAAGGACACGAGAGTATTTATCTCAGCCAAGTCCAAGCCACCTGTCAGGGACAGATAACTTCCAAAAAATAGTACCAAATCCTGTGGGTGCCTATGATTTAATTAATGAGCTAACAAAAACCTTCTCGCACATTTCATTTTTAGACTTACTAAAGAAATCTCCTACCCACAGGGATGCTCTTTTAGAAGCATTAGGTTTAGGTCATTTAATTAACATCACTCCACCTCCTGAAACACAGGTAAATCATATAGACTTTGATGTTCATCCTCCGGGGTAGGCAGATAGGGATGTCGAATTCATATTCGAGATAAACAAAATGCCGACAGATGCTAAGATCGCATGCCGAGGTGATCCAGCCTTACATTTGCAAGTATGGGTTTATAACAACTATGTAAAGCGTGCAATGATAGATGATGGGGCAACGGTCAACATAGTCCCCTTCTCTTTCCTTCAAAAGCTAGGGTATGGAGAAACCAATTGTTCCACAACTCGAAAAACACTAAGGGGCTATGATAGCCTTAAAGCCACCTCGGTTGGAACTATAATATTACTGGTCAATTTAGGACCCAAAACCATCTTGACTAAGTTTTATATTATAGATCGGGAAACTAACTATAATATGATCCTCGGCTGACCATGGATACACCGCATGAAGGCAATCCCTTCTACGCTATTTCAAGAAGTAAGGTTTTTACACTTAGGAAAGATATTTGTAGCCAAAGGTGATCCAAAACCATTCGATGTACACCTAGCTGACTTAAAGAAAATACCAGGTGTGCACTCGGAGTTTGAACTCCCAACAAACCAACTTAATAAACCTACCGATGCAAAACCAGAAGAAAAGTTGGTACCTACAACAAATCTTGAAGCTATGAGCCTAGCCAAGGCAACCCCAGCCCCCAAAGATGAGGCTAACACTGTAGAAATAGTATCATTAGGAACTACTGCAAAAATAATTGAATTGATAGAACAAGATCTACCAATGTTCTTACCATTTGATTCTGTAGGCGTGGGATATTCCCTGGGTGTCGGTTCTCTCCCAGTGGTAGATCTCTGCATGGTAGAGGTAGAAGATGTTAACAAAAAAAATATCCCAACATCTATACTCCCAGATAAATATTGGACTCTCCATTTTGATGGGGCTAGATGTCGTTATGGAGCTAGGGCAGGTATAATCCTTACTTCTCCCGAGGGGAAAGTCCTACCATTTGCCTTTAAACTAAATTTCGAATGCACAAACAATAGCACTGAGTACGAAGCCCTCCTCCTTGGCCTCATCTTAGTGAAGAGAATTGGTGTTGATAACATCAAAGTCTTAGGAGACTCACAATTGGTAGCAAACCAAGTCTTTAAGATATATGAAACCAAAGCCGAGCACTTACAGCTTTACAAAATAGCTGTATTGAATTTAAGAAAGGATTTTGACTTCATATCAATTGAAGCAATCCTGCAAGAGAAAAGTCTTCTCACTGATTCAATAGCAACTTCAGCATGACGTTTTACTCCAAATAGTAAGTTAGAGGATACCCGTTTCATAGTATCCCTTCGTGATGAACCATTGATAAAAACAATACCAAAACCTCTTTTAAACGGAAGTGAAAACAAATCTACTATCCTAGACCACATCAATAGTGATACAACCACTCTTGATTTCTTAAACACCTATGCAACATTACATCTCACCCATCATGCAGTAGATTTGTCCTTAATCCCACATTCATCTTCCGATTACGGGAATCCCATGATGGAGCTTCTCCCACAAAAGGAACTTAGCATATACTCAGTCGAGAATGGAGATGATTTAGATTTACCTCCAGCCCCGCCTGATTTTGAAGAAGGTAATGCCTCTTTGATCAAAGAAACAATTGATATTAACATCGGAATGGAAGATGAACCAAGGATATTGAAGTTAGGATCCTCGTTAACTCTATTAGAAGTAGAAATACACACTCGGATCCTCAAAGAACATCAGAAGGCATTTGTATTTAATTATAAGGAAATGACAGGAGTTACACCCCACATTGTGGTGCACAACCTCATCACTAAATCAGTTGCAAAACTAGTTAAAAAAAATTGAGACCAATGAAACCCAAAGTAGCTCTCATGGTAAAAGAGGAGGTAATGAAACTCCTCCAAGTAGGATTCATCAAACTAGTTGATTACTCTCAATGGGTATCTAATATTGTTCCCATTCTAAAAAAAATGGAAAGATACGCATCTGCATAGACTTCCGAGACATTAACAAAGCATGTCCTAAAGAAAACTTCCCATTACCATCCATTGACGTCATTGTTGATGCGACAGCTGGATTTGAACTTTTATCTCTCATGGATGGATTCTCGGGATACAATCAAATCAGAATATCTAAACAAGATCAAGCTAAAACCACGTTTATAACTCCTTGGGGAACTTATTGCTATGCTATTATGCCATTTGGTTTCAAGAACGCTGATGCTACATACCAGGGAGCTATGACATATATATTTCATGATCTAATTCATAAAACCGTGGAATCCTACGTAGATGACTTGTTGGCCAAGGCCAAGAAGCGTTGTGACCATCCGAAAGTACTTCGCATCATTCTTTCACATCTGATAGAATACAGAGTCACGCTAAATCCAGAAAAATGCGTCTTTGGTGTAACAGGAGGGAATCTCCTAGGTTAAATCATATCATCATGAGGGATAGATGTTGACCCAACCAAAATTTGGACTGTCCTCAAAATGGTCCCACCTTCGGATGAATCTAGAATCAGGTCTTTTCTTGGAAAGCTTGGTGCAATCCGGAGATTCATCCTAGACTTAAGTTTCGCCATTCATGCAATCAAAAATATACTCAAGAAGGATTATAGCATTGATTGGAATCAAGATTGCAATGAAGATTTCGACATAGTTAAGCATTTCTTGTTATCACCACCTACGCTAATGCCACCTAAGCTAGATCACCCGTTAATTTTATACTCGCGAGCTACCAATATCTCGCTAGCCTGTATGTTGGCTCAAGAAGACGATGACAAGAGAGAACGAGTGATTTATTTCATTAGCCGAACGTTGCTCGACTATGAAACACGTTATACACAACCAGAACAAGAATGCCTCACTATAGTCTTTGCAAACAAATGCTTAAGACATTATATGCTGAATCAAGAAAAAAGGGTCATGGTAAAAAAAAAACCATTTACAAACTTTTCTCACGCAAGGGTCCTTATCTAAAAAGGCTGGATGTTTTATAACCTTAATGGGAGAATTCGAATTAACATTTGTAAATCAGAAGTCGGTTAAAGGACAAATCATTGTGGATTGGTTAGCTGATAACCCATTAGACGGAGGTAATCTAGTAGATCTGGACTTTCCAGATGAGTGCATATACTACAGCAAAACCTGACCTTCTATCTCTGAGTGTTTTTGGTACACTGATATCATTAATTATATCATGGACCATATGTATCCAAAAGGGGCTACACCGCAACAAAGAAGGTGATTACGCATTATCATAGCTAAATACGTCATCATAGAACAAGTGCTCTATCGAAAGGCATTCAATGGAATGCTTCTAAGATGTGTCGACACAGAAGAATCCAAGAAGATTCTCCATGAATCTCATAATGGAATGTGTGGAGGCCATGCCACCGCTCATAAAATACATCAAATGGGCTATTTCTGGCCCACTCTAGAACACGATGCAGTAGAGTTTATATGCAGGTGTCATAAGTGCCAAGAGTTCTCCCATGAGATCCACATACCGACACAAGCTCTACAGCCAATCACGACTCCATGGTCCTTTTCTACGTGGGGCCTAGATTTAATAGGGAAATTCTCTCCCTCATCTATAGATGGCCATAATTTTATAATCACGGCCACCGAATATTTTACCAAGTGGGTAGAGGCTATGCCTCTTACTACTTGTTATCCCGTAAAATTGACAAGGGCAATTTTACCGATAACCGTACCGAAAATTTTGTTTCGATCCCTCGTTAGGGATCCTTCTCGTTCGAAACATCGCAAAATCCCTCCCCGGGAAAACTAGTTCTTTGAACTTAGTCTTTTTGAGCCTTTTTGGGTGGGCGCATGTATTTTCATTGTAACACATACTTTTGGTGCGCCCCCTTAAAAGCCTTTGGCGCATGGTTTTCCATGTTAGCACGATTCTCGGTGTGCCAAAGGCGCATATAGTCTCCATGTTACACCAAGTTTTGTTGCGCCAAAGGGCGCACATAACTTTATGTCGACAACGAATTTGGTGCGCCGAAGACGCGCTCATTCTTAAGTTGCCATTTCTTTCCATGCGCCAAAGAGCGCACGTCTTCCCTTGTCGACAACGATTTCCATGCGCCATTTCAAAAGGTTGGTGGCACATTAATGACAGGTTTTTCTATATATACCCGTGCCCGCCATGTCATTTTCATTCCATTTTGACAAGCACGTGATCGCTCTGGATTTGTCAGCTCTGCCCTGTCGCTGTCATTGCTCTGTGGACCCACTCGCCACAAATTTTCGATATATATTCGAGGTAGGTGGTTCTCCTGGTTTGTTTTTGAAAACTTTCACGTTCTTGGTCTGTGTTTTCTCTCCTTCGAGCTTATTTCTTTGACGGGTCTGATTGTTACTTGCGTGGTCTGTCTCTTTAGTGACTAGTCGGTCTTAAATGAAATTTGTTGGGTTTGTTTTCTCCCCTGTCTTGTCAGTTTGAATTTTCTTCCTCCTCTCCCTCCCTCTTTCCGGATTTGTTGGAAAAAGGGGGGTGGTTTTGCATCAGCACCATCTGAGATCCCCTTTATAAAAGCCTTGTTATACCAAGCCTCCTTTCGAGTTGAGGACAGAGTTGAAAAAAGATTAAATGATTAAGTGTTTTCCATGGCGCACTGTTGCGTCATGTTGCAATCAAGACAGTCGCGCCCCTCGGCGCATCTATTAGCCCTCTAACATGTTCAAAACCCGCGCCTCCTTTAAACCTTTGGCGCGCCTTTTCTCCATGCTACATCATGTTTCCATGCGCCAAAGGGCGCACCCAGCTGTCATGCAACAAAAGCCTTCTTCGCGCAAGTATAAAGCTATCAAGGCGCGGGCGCACCCTCCATTGCAATAACATGATGTTATGTAAACTTTCCATGCACCTCGCTATATTCCTTTGGCGCATCATTTGTGCTGCTGCATAATGTTTCCACGCGCCATAGGGCGCATCGAACCCCAGTAAACACGCATTTCCTGTGCGCCCTGTTATAAAATGCAACCTGCTTCATCCATGCGCCATGCGCTTTTTGGCGCCAATTTAACCTCTGCAACATTCCTTTCTTGCGCGCCTTATCTATTTGGCCTGCCAATTGTATTTTTCCCTGCGCCCTGAGCCTTTAAAATCTCTAATTCTCCTTCTGCTAAGCTTTCCAATGGAAGATCAAATGACTAATTCAACCTTTTTGGATTGGGTCTCTCTTCTTCTTCGTGCAGATCAGCAGCTGAGTTCGAAAGAACACATGTCTACGTCAAGCAAGAAGCCCACCAAACCAAGAGGGAAGGCAAAGCTAACAGAAGAAGAAATGAAATATAAATACCAAAGGGTCAGAATGCCCGAATCACAGGCAGAGTGCAATATGGATGTCAGGGACTCTGAATTGGGTCACATTGACATGGAAGAATTCTGGGTAAGAACTCAAAAGGTTACAAGAAGTCCATGGATGGACAAGCTAATAGGCAGTGCCCTGCACTTTTCCGGAGGAATCCCTGTCAGCGCTGTGAATAACGAGTTTATGATGGTTGTTGCACAATCCTTCAACAAGGACACAAGATGTGTCGAGAATAGCAAGGGCGAGGTAGTTATAAACCTTACTGCCCGTCGCTTTGAGTTGATGCTTGGCATCCCTCACCACCGGAAACTATGTGGCTGTTAGCCAACAGGAATGCATCAAGGCCTGGGAGACAACGAAGGCCAGTGCATGCAGTTAATGAATGAGGTCTACCTCAAGAATAAGAAGGTAGTGACCCGGTGGCCTCAAACTATCCACCGAGTGATTTCTCAGAGGAACTCAGTGATACAATCACCTTCCTGAGCAGAGTCTTCGGTCTTTCAGATGCTCACTACTTCCATAAGTGGATGCTGCGGTACCTGGAAACAATGAATAAAAATCTGCCCGATCAGCGTTTCTGCTGGGGGGGAGATAATAAGCAGCACACATCCGAGAAACTGCAACAGTTCGCTACAACAGGAGTGTTCCACATGAACTCCTACGTCGTCTATGCTGCCGCAGCTGAAAGAGATTATCCAGGGCTGCACCGAAGTGGAACTTGGCCTCAGGCCAAAATATATGAATACTATCAAGAGCTGAAGCTGGAGAACAACATCCAACACTTCGCTAAGATCAATGATGTTTTCTTCTATCACATCATGTGCATGTTGCGGCCAAATTTGACTCATAGCCAGACAACCAAAAACATAGTGGCAGTCACAGAGAAGTGGGGGGCCTTGTTCACCCAGTTTCCCACATTCACCTATCTGAGGGCGGTCAACTTTTTGGGCGAACCAACCAGGTTGCCAAGGTATGCTGGACCAAAGCTGATTTTATTGGAACTGTCAAGACAGCTCGTCACATACCATGAAAAGTGCCTCAAGAGAAAGAAGGGCGGAACTCCTTTCCCCCTCACAGTAGGCCGTTACACATGCCCCAGCTATCACAAGGCGAAGGAGATGTTTGCTGAGCTAGAATTGCTCAACCTAAAGCATGATTTCCCAGCAAGGCCTACATTCGACCCTAGGGGCTGTCTACCAAGGGCTAAGCTTGATCCGATTCATGTCCCTCAGATTGAGGATATCTACATTGACGTTCTCCATGAGGTAGAACTCAGAAGAAAGGATCACTCTCGCTTGGCATTAACGGAAATCATCCATTACGGAGTGGCCATTGTCCCAAAAGGCTTCCAAACCACGGAAGACGAAGTAGACAAAGTGTATAATGACACAGAAGGGGATGATTGGCCCTTCCCAGACATTGACAGAAGCAAGGCTCCTCAGACGATCGAGGAGAGGGTCAAGGAGACTATGCGGAGAACGAGCATTGGTGCCGCATGAATGGGTTAATCTACCTCGGTGTAGATTTTACAACTTCTCCTTTGGGTAATGCACCTCCAAGGTCAAAGAAGCAGCTAAAAGGCAAAGCTGTGCGGAAGGTGAGCCTAGCACCATTCAGGAGGAAGCCCCTGAAAGTCCTCTTCCTTCAGAGCCTGAACAAGTAATAACCCTGGATTCGCCAGAGAGAGGAATTGACAGAGGATAGTCCTATACGCCCATCCACCCAGGGTGTCGGCATCGCTACAACTTCAGAGGTCCCTTCTATTCCTTCTTCTTCTCTTCCTCCCCTTCCTCAGATGTCGGCAACCACTCCTTTGGTTGTGTCCTCTCCCCCTTCTTCTACTCTCTCCCCTGCCTCTTCGTCCATCTTCTCCTCTCTCGCTGATTTGTCTTCCTCTATTTCTTCCCTCATCTCTGAGCTCCCTTCCCTTCCTATCTTCTGTTGCTGCGGTTTCCCTTCCCCCCGTGGACATCTCCGCGGCTGTTCTTTCAATGCCGCCGCCGCGTGTCTCCACGTTCTTCCCCTCTTCTACCGTTGTTGTCTCCCCCTCTGTCTCTGGTCCTCTTCAATAGGACCAGCTTGGATCTCTCAGCAGCTGAGCCAACCAAAGAGGAAAGTCCCCATCGCTCCGATGGACTTTTCAGTCATTCCAGCTAAGGGAGCAAAGAAGCACAAGCCGGTTACACGCTTCTCCAAGAGCGCTGCAGGTGAGAGGGTTATGGAAATAGCCTACCCCGATCCCACCAAAGAGAAAGAAGATCTGTCTCCGGCAGATTTCGCAGTGACCCAGGTCACAATGGGGACATCTTCAGAAAGTCTCCAGGGGAAGCTCTTTCCGCAGTTGATGCACTCTGCGAAAAGCTTCGAAAAACAAAGGAAGAAAAGAGGCTACTGAAGGAGCAGAATAAATACCTGGTTCAAGCCTTAAAGAAGATGGGAAGTGCACCTCCCACAACTGCCGCCGAGACTCCTGAGCTGCTCAGTCAGGAGAAGATCAATGAATATTCAAAGATCGGCGAGCAGGGTATGGCTGTTTCTGCTTGGAGGAGCCAGATCCTCAAGGATAGTGAAAAGGTGATCGCCGAGTATATCAGGTTTGTACCTTAATATCGAGAAGGCGAATAAGGAACTCCAAGCATTAGCAGGCCCGATATCAGAAGAGCTCGAAAACGCCAGACTCCAACACGAGGCCTTCCAACAAATGTTCGACTATTCAGTCGAAGATTTGGTCAAGTTCGGAGTATTCGGTCATCCAAGGACCCTCAACAAGACCATGTCCACTCTGGACTATCGGATAGATCAGCTCGAATTCGTGTTAGAGAAGATAGACAAGGTGAAGGAAGAGCCCTGGATGCGATGCATCAAATGGAGAAGATTGTTCTATCTATGACTCCAGGGTTGCTCACTCCTTCCCTCACCTTGAGATCAGCTGATGATACTATCCAGATTTTCAAGGAGATAGCTTCTCAAGGACAGGGCCAGAAGTCACGTTCGACATCGAATCCATCAACAACCTACTGGCCTGCAGAGACTTCATCGGGTCCCTAATCGAGGCGGGTAAAGATTATTCCAAACTCCCGGAAAAGCTCATAGACGAGCGGGAGACTTGCGAAGCAATCAGTGAATGGCACAAGGATCCATCACAAGATCAATTGGGCCAATGATCAGCAAGTTCTTGGAATACCGCGCGCTCAGTTCCACATCTCATCTCCTGATCAGCATCAGAAACAGGCAACCCCTTTTAGGCCACAGGATGATGATGATGAATAGCTTCTTCTTCTTCTTCTTCTTCTTCTCCTCTTTATTCTCCAACTTTCTTTCCGTAATATCTGAAGTAAGTTGACACCAATGATGACATCATCCATGTTGCATCATGGGATGATGTCATCCATCCAAGTTGTCAAAGTCAACATGACTTTTAGATATTTTGTAAATATCTTTGTAAATAAGTGGTTGGCTCCATTTTGCCTTCTCTCTCCCTGATCTTCTATAAATATTGGAATACTTGTTGTATTCAAGGGAGGTGAACATTTTTCAGATAGAAATAGAGGTGAGGAGAGAAAGACTTTGAGCTTTCTTGTAACAGATAAAAACAATTAATACAATTATTCAAACTTTGTGCTCAATAGCTGTGTTATACATTAGATCTGTCTTATGTTAGATCTGCATGTGTCTTTTCTGTTGAATTCATATCTACTTTTCCGTCACTTGTTTATCAGTATTGCTTTGTTTATTTATGCAAGTAGGTTTGGCTCTGTTTACTACCAAGCCCAAAGCATAGATTTTCTGACCCTTCCGCTTTGGAACTCATTTCTTTTCTTCCTTCGGATCTGTTCTTTCTCTTCTCCTTCTTTTATTCCTTTCTCTTCGCAGCCTAGAACACTCTACTGGGATCAGATCCCAACCCCCGAAGGTAGAATCTGTGAGACTTGCATAGGTTCCTGCTAGTAGAAGTAGCAATAAACCAGTTTCGCTTTGCTGTCTCAAAGAGGGGCTAAGCCCTGCACACCGTTGGCCCGTCCATCCATAGATCTGTCCAAGCGATAGATTTTCAGACCAACACTACTGTACCGGGTTCTATAATCACCAAGTTCATTTTGAACAAAATCATTTACAGGTATGGTATCCTACAAATCAATATCTCAGATAATGGAACTTCGTTTAAGAATGACGAAGTTTTTGAATTGTGTAATAAATTTAAAATAAGCCATCATACAATGTCATTATATTACCCTCAAGCCAATGGACAGGCTGAGGTGACAAACAAAACATTAAAAGCCATTCTCCTTAAAACGGTGAATGTGAAAGAAAGAAAACAAGAGAAAACAAATGAGATTTGCACTTAAAGTTATATCCAGCCTTATGGGCCCACCAAACCTCAATAAGAACACCAACAGGAGCGACTCCTTTCTCGCTAGTATTCGGGGCAAAAGAAGTTCTCCAGCTTGAGGTTGAAATACCCAGTCTCCACATTTCGTTACAAGGGATCCTGGATGAAGACGCTTATAGAGAAGCACGTCTTTCCCAACTAAAAAGCCTAGATGAAGCTAGGTTAGATGCTGAACAGCGGCACAAAGTCTATGCTGACCGGATGTACCGGCTGTATAACAAGAAAGTCTATGAATGTGACATATATGAAGGTGATTTAGTTCTAAGGCTAGACAGCCGGATCGACAAAAAGACCGGCGAAGGAAGAAAGTTCCAGCCCAAATGGTTGGGCCCATACCGAATCATGAAGGACTATGGAAATGGTGCATACCTCTTATGTACGTTGGAAGGTGAGGAATTTGGTGAAACAGTCAATTCCCTACACCTCAAGCGGTTCTACGTGTAAGCAACTAGCACTATTTATAGCTATATCTACATTGCATCTTCATACAGTTAGGATCATTTTGTCCGCTTGTTTTATACAAAAAAAAATGTGATCAAGGAATTTATTCTCAAAGCAATTCATTACAAACTCATGATGTTGTTGGCATAAACACTCTAATCATACTTCTCCATTTCCATGATATCATCAAATTATCTCGGAATCATTTTATCAAATAAAGCTAGATATGACAAAGTTTTAACGGTAACCATGCCAAGATCTGCAGTTTTATTCTCACTTTTGGTTTCTTCTTAGGATAGGTGTCTTGCCTATGGTCTGTTCTAGAAGCTTCATGGTGTCACATCTATCCCATATGTATATCTCTTTGGAAATAAGCACATACTAACATTTTACTCAAGTAAACAAGTCAAATATTGATCAAACAGATAATTTTAATTTTACACATTTCCTTACCCCACCAACCTTTGGTGATGAGCTTGCATCTCTTACTAGTGACGTGGGGTTGGGAAAGGATGGAAATGCCCTTACTCGCCTATGCTTTGCCCACGGTGATAAACCCATGCTTCTTACTAGTAGCATGGGGCAAAGTGTAGGGGGTCCTCTTGACAAACAAATGCAAAAGGTCATACACAAACAATTCAAATCTCGAAGTCTTTGAGTCAAAAACAAATGAATCGGATGTCCAAAATTCCAAAAGAGTTCAAAATCCTAAAAACCCAGATTTTGTCTACCATGTGGCCATCTAAGGATCTAAGTCTGGATAAACCGCAAAGCAAGTTGCATCCCAAAACTATGAAGTCACTCGAGTGGAGTAAGCTTGTAGCATCCTAATTTGGTTCCACCGGAGCTTTGTCTATCTCTCATCACTACCATTTCAACACATTTCACAACTTGTGCCCTTTCTAGCTCTCAGTGATGAGCCCTCACATCTTACTAGTTGTGTGGAGTTAGGAGAGGGGCAAGTCTATCTGCTCATCATATCAGTTTATCTTCACCACTTTACCAAAACAAATATGAAGTATCCAAAATTGCTTACAGAAACTAAGATTCAAAATCACATTGTATCTACATTATCATATATCAGCATCATGAAATACAAAAGGAAAATAAACACTTGCATCATTTGTTCTCCATTGCATACATTCTAAAGAGCATACATACATACATCATAATCTACATGAGGAAACTGGAAATGGAAAGTAAGCCATAGATACCAAGGGTTTTGATCCAAAAGAGAATATATATACATGAATGATCAAAGTTTCTATATAATGCCATCATGCACTAAGCATGGTCAAAATGCTCAAAGAGCCCGGGATATACAAAAGAATGTATCATACAAAATCTAGGAGAGCCAAGTGGCTTCTCAATCCCTACGAGACCCCTCTGAAGGTGACACGCCCATGCCTAGGACTCCGGCTACGCCGGCACTTTGAGTGCATGGAGGGCTCAGGATCCCGAGGGGCAGCCGCAGTCTCACCACGAGAATGACTCCTCATCAAGCGCTCGGCTGTCCTATACCCCGCTAGCTCCGTGCGAAGAGTTGATACCATCTTGACCACATGCTAGACTGGGGAAAAGATGTCAGTATGTCTACCAGCTGCTGAGGGCTCCCCAACATCCACAGACAACTCTGCGCGGGTCCTCTCCATGGGGATCATCAGGGTATCGGTGCATACCCTGCGAATCAAGTCTCGCCACTCATCGGTGGTCTCTGCAAACAAAGGAGAAAACAAATTAGAAATAAACAAGAGATAAAACACAAGAGTAAACAAGAGGAGAGATAGTAACTAAAGCAATCCTAAATTAACAACAAACATTAAAAGGAGGGAGGGTAACTTACTCGGATCACCAGGCCTCCAGGATGGATCGCTAGGGTCAGCACCTGCTACGGATGCCGCCACTGACTGAGGGGATGCTCCTGTGACTGGAGCAACGTAGTGTCCCGCAACGAACTCATCCTCCCTGCCATGGCCCTGGGAGAGTGGCTCCTCTGAGACTAGAGTAACTCTCTCTACACTCTACTCAGCCCTCACTGCCTGCATAATATCCTGAGTGTCATGCCACTCAGGATCACTGTCCTCCTCTATCTCTCCCCCTGTAAACTCCTCAGACTTGGAGTCTATGTCAATGGGGTCATCACTGCTATGGGCAGGACCCGCGGTAATCTGAAGCAAGGGTGCCTGAGGCACACCGGCTCTCCCTCTGGCACGTACTACCCTCCTGATCGCAATAGGAATGCCACGAGTAACCACTGTCCAACCCCAGCCTCTAGGACCCCCTCTGGCCTCTCTGACTGACCTGTATACTAGAACTACCGGGGGAAGCATGCCCATGTAAGGTAGGCCAAACTGCTGAGGAACTCGGCCAAAGGGGTGTATCTCCACTCGCCCCACTCTATCAATAAGCTGCCCTGTGGTGGAGCAGGAGATCAAAGTAAGAGCCTCCTCAACCCATATACCTACCATAGTCTGATACGGTGTTGCCTCCATGTCAACAGTGGTCAAAGAAGTAACTAGCTGATGAGGTTCTCGGAGCACCGACATATCTGTCCATCTAGCTACCCTCACAGCTCTGGGATCTGTCACCTCTACACCTCTGCCATAGGGGATGAAGTGCTCATAGACCCAACTCATGACCAGGGTCAGGTGGCTCAAGGACTACCCCTATAAACGGACTACCCTGTATAAATCATGGTAGGTGGTCCCAAGTATGTCTGCTCCCCAGGCATATATCCGGCCATGTCCCTCTATCTGTGCAATAATGGGGGACCAGCAATATAACAATGTGTCTCCTCCCTTGTCCCCGATCAGTCTTGAGCAAGGGATCCCCATAATAGCTTGACAAAGTAGGGGGATGGGAAAACTGGGAATAGATCAAACTCTGACCCCCTTCTTTGAACCCATGGAGATGACTGCATCTCCCATATAAGTGGCCCACTATGCTATCTGGGACCGTGAACCTGCTGTCTCTAGGGTGAGTCGTCTCTCGATGATCGGGACCCCCAGGATATGGTAAACATCCTCTAAAGTGATGGTCCACTCACCGCGGACCCCTGGTAATCGGAAGGTGTTCCGATCAGCATCCCAATATGAGAACAAGTCACAAAGAATGTGACTCAAAGGAGCAACATGGGGCACGCACGATATACGTAGTATACCAGCCCGCTGAAGAGTATCCTCCTCATCCTGTGAGAGGGTGTCTAACAATACTGGGAGCCAGTCGCACTCTCTCTCTCGGCTCCACCGAATGTACTCCTCTCTCACCTACATACACCCAAAAAACACACAAAATAGAGCAAGTTAGCATCCAAGTGATACTAGAAAAATCATGAAAACACGTAGAAATGCTAAAAATGCAAAAACAACTTCAAACAAGTACTCTTTTGACATTCTGTGAAGAACCGCTGCCTTGAGCAGGGTGGCGGTTTTGTAACCACCACCTTAAGGGTGGTGGTCTTGTAATCGCCACCCTGAATGGGGCAGCGGTCATGTAACTGCTGCCCTACCTAAGGTGGTGGTCATGGCCCGAAAACCCACGTAGGTTTTGTAATTTAAAAAGCCTAAAAACACTAAAAACAACCATTTTAGCTAAAACCAAAGCCTACCCAGTAGGCGCCCCCCCTAGATAGACCTTTTGAACCTAACATTTTCATAAACTATCCCCCCATGACAAAGATTTTAGCATTTTAAAATTGAGGGGGAGAAAAGGGTAAATTGAAGAAAACCAACCTGTGATCTCGCGGGTCAATGTTCTGCTCGCGAAGGCATGATCACTATCTCGTTACGGATTTTTTGACTCTACTCACACAAGAAACCGTCACTGTGGGTCCCAGAGCTCAGAATCAATCAAATCAACGCACACAAATGAATAGGAAAATGGGCCCACTTTCATATATATAGCAACCTGACTGGTTTAAATGCCTTTTTCGTAGGTTTGGAGCACTGACGGAGGTAAGCTTTTTTATCCTCACACAAATGGTATGTCCTCATTTCCTATTATTTTAGTGTTTATTTTCCAAGTTATTGTGTCTATCTGCACTTGAGTTCTCTTTTCGTTTTGCAGGTAATGGGAAATTTGGATGGCATCATTTCAACACACGGACGTATCAGGTATAACTTCTAACTTCCCATTTCGGGACCGCCATACTCGGACCCACCGTTTTGCGCCTCTTCATGGCTAAAACGCTTCTCCGAGAGGGCAATATGTACGTACCTAAAATTGTAGGGTACTGTACTGTCAGAACAACGTAACACATGCCCTAATGATGATACAGGTCTCCTCGCAAGGTGTTCGGGATCTAGAAAAGATATCCAAGTGTGCGTTAACATTCTGCATGCCCCGCTTAGCCCTCGCATGCTTTATTTTTCCCTTTTCCCCTCTTTTCTTGGCCTTTTGCTCTTCAGTGATGAAACTGCCACCCTGCCTGGGTGGCGGTCTCGTGACCACTGCCCTGAACAGGGCGGCGGTCCTGTAACCGCTGCCCTGCTCAGGGCGGCGGTCCTGTTACCGCCACCCTGCTCAGGGCAATGGTCCTTTACGTGTTTTTAGAAAGCTCTTTTAACATGACTCACGTAATTTCAATGTTTTACCAGCTTTCTTTCACCGCCATAAGCTTGCATTTATGATTCTGGTTCCCTGGAATAGTGTTTTGCCATTGTTTATAGTTTAAGAGTTCTATTTGGTTTTTACCTTGGGTAAATGCAAATGCTATAAATAGTTGGCTTGTGCTCAAGCAAATGGCCCCTCAAATTTGCCTCTGAATTTCTCATTGCAATAGATTAGTCTTTCATTTTGTTTAGAGTTCTTAGTTTCTTTCATTGCATGCCTAGGTAGTGTTGTTTTGTTGTTAGGAAGCCACATATCCATCTTATGCAGGTGCTGTTATCATTTTATCCAATCCATTGGAGTAGAATGTTTGATTTCAATAGGAAGCCATTAAAGTTGCAGGTTTTGTTCTTCAAACAGGATAGTTTCAGGTTCTGGACGTTTCATGTTGCATGACTTGCAATAAATCCCACTAGGAATTACATAAGCCAAGCTCTGTACTCTTGCGCTATCCCTCTCCTACTCGCATTGTATTCAGTCTGTATCTTGAGCTGTCTTTGTCCCAATATCTACTTCTGTTGATGCTAGCATTACATGCTTTTCTGGATCCACGTGAATGTGAAGGAACGAGGAGATCACACTGAGGGGACAAGATCACACACACCATCGGATTCACCACTGTTCTACAGAATCCAGGTTCTAGCTTTCAAAGTTCTAAATTAGAATCGTATCAAATAGAGTAGTTAATTGCTTTATTTCAGTTAATTTTACTTTTGATATTGCCGGGGAAGTTGTGGGGATTGATAGTTTCTGAGAAACTATGATTCATTCCTCACTTCTGAGGTAGGATCGACAGTCTTGCAAATAGATTAGATCAGTTATTTCATTATTCAGAATAGGCTCACAGTTGCACAAACAAATAGCTATACTCAGTTATCTTGTTTGTTTTAATTTCTTATTTTTAGCCGTCAATTCTAGATATGTTAAACAGTTACTCTTTTAGATTCATTCGAATAGTTCATCAGAAAATACAAAAATAGAGAAATCATATATGCTATAGATATATTCAAAGTAGTTAAATTTCACTTTGCTGTAGTTAATTTATATTGTTGCTTTTGTATGACAATCATGGGACCTAAGGAGCCCAGAGAATACGTATTCGAGCCAGTCATGTCTCAATCTAATCTCATTATAGAAATAACTGATATAGATCAGAATCTTAGAATCCAAGTCTTCCAAACAACAACAAACTTACAACAGATCAACTCTTAGTTGAGGGGATCAAACATAGAAGACAATCAAGCACACACGTTTTGGTCAAATCAGCCAAATTACAGATTACCCTAGAAAAATATCCACATGATTGTAGAAGGGCTTGAAAAAGAGAAAATGTTCGGTTGTGATCATTTGGTCCCACAACCAGACGCAGGAGACATTCTCACAGACATAGATACTAGCCTAAGAATTCAGGTTGCAAGAACGCCTGTGAGATACTCTGAGAAGATCACACAGCTATTAATTTTGAATATAGAGGCTGAGAAAGCATATGATTATTGGATACTAGGGATCAGGGAATGAATTCGTACATAACTATAGCAGGACCGCAACAACCAAGGGTCTATGGTTGCGATCCACAAATCCCGCAACCTAATGAATCCGTAAGTGAATCAGACATAGACACTGGCCTACACACACTAGTATTCAGATCCACTCCACTTCCACCTATCATCATCACATAATTATCCTTACTAGACACAACAACTAACGAAGCTAAGGAGTTCTAGACTAGGCTAGAGAATCACCCATAGAGTCAATTATACTTACCATCCACCCTATGACCTTATCTAGAGACATACACGAAACTATCCCAGGTCATTTTCCACGTATTCCACAACCTATAGACCGAATCATGCCAGAGCTCGATATTGATTGGAGCCTTCGAGTAGTCATCCTTTCTGATCGATCTATCACACCAGTTTAGGTTAGGAGGGTCTTCTTTGCCTTAGATTCACAATTTCCACTAGTGCGTGTAGAAGACATAAGATTCCCTAACTAGTTTGTCTGTATCCCACACATATTCCATCTCCACCGGCTGTCTCGGCATGACCTCGGGAGGTCGGGTGCGAGGAAGAGTTACTTGCAGATTCCCATGCTCACTTGTCACTTTTCTGTCATACAGTCACATCTAGGATGTTGCATGACATAATGAATGCAGATATATGTGAATCTATGCTTCGATTTTCACTCCCATCAAATCTTGGGAAATTCTTGTGGTTTTCATGGGGAAGCGTGTGAACTAGATGTTGTAATGCGAGAGGGCCCATAGCGTTTCCCCATGGTACTACCATTTTAATATCTGGAAAGAGGACATGAGCCGGAAGTGCAGTTCTACTGAGTAACAGAGTATTGTAAAGAGATGCAGAGGCTCCTTGTGAAAACCGGTTCTTTCGTGGGGGTGAGGCACTTCTGGCTTACCGATCAGCTAAACTCAGCGATGAGAATCATGTTGGTGTAATACTGAAGTTGTGCCTTTGAAGTAGATCAAAAATAGGATCAACTTCACCACGATCTCTCCTACTATGGGTAAATGGCTCACCCACTAGTGTATATTTTCAGATCTACAATGATTTTTAGAGCAGATTTATGAAACTATTTTTGTTTGTACTTGCTGATTTTCCAATTTTTCTGACAAAAATCAGCAGCATGTACTTTCCTAAATATTTAATTTTATCCCTCTTTTGAAAACCAATTGCGGTTTGATGACAAAGATTAACGAGGATAAAATAATGGTTAACTTAGTAAGCTGATTTTTGGATCTTAGATTTGACTTTTTTGCAAGGGTTTGAAAATATTTGTTAAACTATCAAAATCTCAGATCTATGGAAATATACGGGTTTCTATAAAAACTTAGTGAACTAAAGGTTTCTAACTAGTCCAGATCTATGGATCTCTTTAAGAAAATTTTCAGTTTGGGTCACTTTTGCAAAAATTTTGGATTTTAAGAAAAGAGCTAAGATTTGTAAACAAGTAGTGATTTTTACAGTTTTATCTATTTTCTTAGTCACCCCAGCAACTTTAAAAATTGTTAGTGTCTTTTAGCTAAAATAACACTCATAGAGAACTGGTTCTTTCCCCAGTGGAGTTTCCAAAAACGGTTGGTCCGAAAATCTGTCGGGTGGGCAGATCTAGGGATAGACAAGATAACAGTGTGTAGGGCATAGCCCCTCTTTGAGACAACAAAGAAAAACTGGTTTATTACTATTCTACCAGTAGGAATATGTGCAAGTCTTACAATATTCTACCTTCAGGGGGTTTTAGGATCTCATCCCGGTGGAATTAGTTCCGATGAAGAACAAAAAGGAATGAAAAAAGGAATAGAAGAGAGGTGGGTCTGAAGGGAGAAAAGAAATGAATTCCAAATTAGAAAGGTCAGAGGGTTTATGTTTTAGGTTGGTAGTAAATAGAGTCAAACTTACTCATATAAACAAACAAAGTACCACTGATAAAACAAATGACAAAATATACGTGAATCCAATAGAATAAGCATGCAAATCTAACTTAAGAAAGATCTAACACGTAACACAAGAATTCAACACAAAGTCTCAATTTTGTATTAATAATGTTCTATTACAAGAAAGCTCAAAGTCTTTCTCTCCTCACTCTATTTTTCATACAAATTTACTCACCTTGAATACTACAAGTATTCAAGTATTTATAGAAGGAGAAGGAGAAAGAAGGAAAAAAGGAGCCAACAACTATTTACAAAATATCTAAAAGTCAAATGTTGACTTTAGGGCAATTTTGTGGATGACAACATCTCGTGTTGTAACATGGATGATGTCATCATTTGTGCCAACATTCTTTTAAATATTTTTACAAAAATGAGATTTATCCCAGGAGGAAGGAACATATTCGTCATCATCCCTTAGTTGGAAAGGAGTGTCTTGCTTATGCTCAGGAGAGGAAATGTGAAACTGAGCTCGATACTCCATGAACTTGTTGACCATTGCTTGAAGTTGATCTTGAGCTGGACCCTTTTTGTGATCCCCGATGACTTCACAAGTTTCTCATTCATCTCTAAGTCTTTCCAAGAGTTTGAAGTATTCATTACCTACCTCCATTAGGTATCCAACAAAGTCGTGGTAGGCCAGAAGATTGTTGATATATTCTTTATCAAAAGTGTCCTCTAACGCTAAACCCTGCGATGTGATTTCCTTGAAAATCCTAATAGTATCATCTACCTTCCTCAAGGCGTATAATGGGCTGAGCAAACCTAGAGACATCCTTAAGACAATCTGCTCCATTTGATGCATTGCATCCAAGGCTTCCTCCTTAATTTTGTCTATTTTTTCCAAGACAAACTCCATCTGGTCAACCCGATAGTCTAAAGCAGCAAGGAATTTATTGGGTGCTCGCGGGTGATCAAAAACACCGAATTTCACCAAGTCATCAACTGGGCAGTCGAGCATCTTCTAGAATGTCTTCTGTTGCAACCTGGCATGGTTCAACTCTTCAGAGATAGGTCCTGCTATTTCCTAGAGTTCCTTGTTAGCTTGATATATATTTTGATAAAGCTCTGTGAACTTTGTAATCACTTCCTCACTATATTTGAGGATCTACTCTCTCCAGGTGCACACCACTATACCTTTCTTTCTGATCTTGGCGTACTCATTTATCTTCTCTTGACTAAGAACTTCAGGAGGGTCAGCGATAGTCATAGGAGGGGCATTTCCCATCTTTTGCAGGGCTTAGAGAAGATGCTTGTTTTTCTCTTTTAACATTATCTTCTCTTCCTTTGCTTCTTGAAGCTTCTTGCAAAGGGAATCCACTATGGATAAGGCTTCTCCTTGTAGGATCTCTGATGATATTCCCATCTTGACCTGAGTCATTGTAAAATCTGTAGGAGACAAATCTTATTTCTTCTTTGTGAGATCAGGGTACGTGATCTCCATAACCCTTTCACCTGAAGAACTTTGAGAGAAGCGGGTTATAGATTTTTACTTCTTAGGCCCTTTAGTTGGAATAACAAAGAAGTCCATAGGTGCAATAGGTACTTTCCTCTTTTATTGGCTCAGGTGTTCAGAGATCCATTCTGGACTTAAGGGAGTGGGACCATAGGAAGAGGATGAAACAAGGGTGGAAGAAGGAGAAACTGCAGTGGACACGAGGAAATGTGTCGAGACACTCGGTGGAAGCATTGAGAAAGAAGCCAACACTCCAATGCTCACGGAGATAGGAGTGACTACTAGAGAGGAAACCATGGGGGCGGAAGGGATCTGAGAGATGAGGGAAGAAATGTTGAGGGATAAATCTGTGAGGGAAGAGAAGATGGAGGAAGAGGAAGGAGGAATGGTAGAAGATGGGGGAGAAGACACAACCAAAGGAGTGGTTGGTTGAGCGACATGAGGAGGGGAAGGAGGAGTGGGAGATGGGATAGTGGGAACCTCACTAGTTGTAGTAGTGGAAACAACATAAGTGGATGTGGCTGTTAGAGAACTTACCGCTTCTTCTTCTCCGAGGGATATTCGGCTTACTACCTGCTCCTCAACGGCAGAAGGAGGGCTCTTAGGAATTTCCTCTTGAGCAATGCTTGTCTCTCCCTATTTATCTTTTCCTTTTCCTTTAGGCAAGTGCTTTGGATTGGTGGGTGAATTACCCAAGGGATATGTGGTAAAGTCTACTCCAAGGTAGATGAGACCATTTTTCTTGCACCAATGCTCAGTGCGTTGCAGATTGGCTTTGACACTTTCCTCAATAGTTTGAGGTGCCTTATTTCTATCAATTTCTGCAAACGGCCAATTGTCCCCATCCATGTCTAGATAAACCTGATCAACTTATTAATTAGTTACTTGGAAACCCTTTGGGATGAGGGCCACACCATATTAAATGATCTCTGCTAGGGCTTGGCGGGAGTGATCCTTTCATCTGAGCTCGACTTCGTGATATAGATCGATGTAGATATCTTCGATCTGAGGGACATGAATTGGATCGATATTTTCTCTTGGGAGGTAATCAAGAGGATCAAAGGTTGGCCTCACCAAGAAATTATGCTTCAAATTGAGTAATTCAATCTTTGTAAACATCTCTTAAGCTTTGTTCTGTGAAGTACAGGTGTACCTACCCACTATGAGGGGGAATGGAGTCCCACCCTTATTCCTTTTCAAAAATTTCTCATGGTACGTGATGAGCTATCTAGAAAGCTCTAACATGATCATCTTGGGTCCCGCATACCTTGGAAATTTGGTGGGCTCTCCCAAGAAGTTAATGGCTCTAAGATAGGTGAAAGTGGGGAATTGCGTGAATAACGCTCCCCACTTCTTTGTGGTAGTGCCCACACTTTTTTTCATCCAACTGTAAGTCATATTGGGCCTCAAGAGATAGATGACCTCATAGAAGAAGACGTCGTTGACTTTGTTGAATTGGGCTATGCTATTTTCTAGTCTTAACTCTGGATAGTACTTGTATATTTGGACCTGGGGCCATACCCCATATCAATTCAATGTTGGGTAGTCTCTCTCTGAGGAAACAACATATACCACATAGGAGTTCATATGGAACCTCCCAGTTGAAAGTTATTGAAGCTACTTCGAGACTGTACTTCTGATAATCTCTCCCCATTCAAAACATTGATCATGAATATTTTTACTCATGGTTTCTTAATACATGAGCATCCACTTGGGAAAGTAATGGGCATCAGGAAGCCTAAACACCATGCTCAGGAAAGTGATGGTGTCACTCAGCTCCTCTGAAAAAGTCACTGCGATGAATGACTTATGGCCACTTGCTTATTACCTTCTTGTTCTTGAGGTACACCTCATTCATCAGCTACATGCATTTGTCTTTGTTTTCATTCCATGTATTCATGCATTCCTCTTAGATTACCACTATAAAATGTCGGTGGTGGGGATACCCAACATGATCTCAAAATTCTGAGCAGTGAGGTATATTACTACCCACCCTTCTCATTTTTGACACATCTTGTGTCCTTATTATAATAACGGCCCACCAACATCATGAACTCATTGTTGATTGTGCTTACGGGGATCCCTGTAGCAAAGTGTAGACCACTGCAAACCAATTTATGCATCCATGGGCTACCTGTGACTTTCTTGGTTCTGTCCTAGAAGTCCTCCATGTCAATGTGCCCAAGTTCTGAATCTCTGTTATCTAGATCACATTATACAAGAGATTCAAGCATCTTGACCCTTTGGTATTTATATTTCATTTCTTCTTCTGTTAGCCTGATTTTACCCTTGGACTTAGTTGGCTTCTTACTCAATGAAGACATGTGTGGATCTAAGTTCAGCTGTTGACCTACAAGAAGAATCAGGGAAGTCCATCGCAAAAGAACCATTTCAGCTGTTAAGTCATCCATCAAAGCTCTACAGAATGAAAATTTATCAATTTACAAGCCTCTGGGAACAAGGCGTAGTTCTACTGTAGGCTGCAGGGTCTCAGAAAAGCAAGGCACACTTTGGGAAAGTGTTGTATGGGAGAAAATAATGCCAAAAGGGGCACAAGGTGGGGAAAGGCTACACAGAAAATTCAAATGTTGGTGTTGAGGGATGTGCACCTATGTCATTAGAAGTCATTTTAAGTGGGGCATAGATATGGTTGGTGTTGTAAGGTCCTAGGATGTGCCATTGGTGCAGATGTGGTAGATGTTGCATGAGAGTGAGGTGTGCCAAGGGTTAAGTTTGCGCGGCGCGGGAAAGGTTTGCACAACATACAATGTTGTTGCTAATATTTTAGCACCAGTGCTTACGCCTTGGGAAATTTATAATTTTTATAAGGCACAGGAAATGGTTATGCTACCTGGAAGGACAATGCACCTATGGCATGACTGTATTTAGCGTAACAAGAAAGGATCTTGCAATGAAGGAAAAATAGCGGGTTTGATTTGTAAAAATTTCATGATTTTCACTCTTTTGGCTCAGATTTTGATGGCAAGGGTGAAAACCCAACAAAGTAGAGAATAAGGGCCAAATGAGTCCGAGTTGCTTTGTGGCAGAGGTCTTCTAGATTTGTAGATTTGGAAGGAGGATGGAGAATAGTTTGAAGTGGGGTTGCACAAAAATATAATGGGATTGTGTTATCTTCTTAGGTTCATTGTTTATTAACAAATCTTAACCACCTAAACCAACATAGAAACCACAAAAAAATCTACAAGAAGGTAAAGGACCACTTACCAAGAATATATAATGATAAAGGAGATGATGTGGGATCCATGAACGTGAAAAATGGCAACACACAGGGCTGACAGGAATGCCGACAAGTATAGAGGAATAACTTTTTCACATTTTTTTAATTGTGAAAATGATAGGTCGGACGCGCCTATATATAGAAAAAGGTGTAATAAATGTGCCACCAATTTTTTATATGGTGCACTTAGGGAGATGTCAACACAAAGAGATTTGTGCCGTAGCGCAACTTTGGAAGTTTCGACACTACGTTTTCAACGCCTTGGTACACCATTGAGGGGCGCAACATTTGGAGTGTTAATACTCTGAAGAATGCACCAAAGGAAAGGAGGGGCACCATTTTGGTAAATGTAATGCTAATGAAAACTACACCCAACCCAAAAAGGTTGGAAATGACCAAGTTCTAAAAACTAGATTTTTCGGAAAGGGATTTTATGCCATTCTGAATGCTAAGAGACCTCAACGGGGAACCAAAATGAAAATTTTGGTATGGTTACCTGCAAACTTTCCCTTGTCAATTTTACAGGATAACAATTTTGAGTTGTACCCTATTAATTATATATTTGTTTTGAATAGAAATGGAGATAGAATGCATTATGATTGCTAGAGGATTTTGCTTGTACGGTAAAAACTGATCTGTGAAATGCTGTAAATTTTTATGATATAAGAAAGTATTTATATCTACCCCTAGTAAATAGGTTCCTAGGAGAGTTTAGTAGCGCAAAAATTCTAGTGTTTATATCTAGGCACTAGATTATGTGCTAAACTATAGACTCAAGTCATATTTTGGGTCATTTTTGTAAGTGTATCCTATTCCAACTCTATGTTGTACTGTATTGTTCTGTAGCTTTGAGATGTTGTATGGGGTGACTAATGTACCTAATATATTCTCCCCTCATTTAGGGTACATGTGATCTTGCTAGGATTATGCGGCCTAAAGAGATGACCCAATGTTGATATGAAACTGTGTCCATGCAGGGGGAGGGGATTTACATGCTAGAAACCAAGGCACGTGAAAATAAAATGGCTAGATGCATGTGTTAGTAGAAAAATAACAAGCATGTAATAGAAAAATAGTGTAACAAGAAAGTGTGCATATAAGATGGACTATAGAAAGTAGTTTTCAAACATAGGACATCGCTCATAATGTCACAATAAAATCAAGACTGAAGAGGCTAAAAACATACAAGCAATGATCAAACAAGGAAAAGGGCATATCCCAAAAATGTCAACAATAAATAATGTACTTGTGCACATTTTTAGGTCATAATCACATACCACTATTCATATGATTCCTAAGTGAGAAAAGTAGTAATTAACATCTATCTTTTCCATCTTTAGTTTCTTTCTTTCTTTCTATATGGTCTTACACACCTCACTACTGAGTCTGGATTTAACTTCTTTATATTTCTTGGCTCTAGACACCAGTTCCTAGCTAGGACACTAGCACATAGGAAATATCATCCCTTATGGTCTCCCCTGACCTCTTTGTATGTTACTTGCCCCTTATGGGCCTCTTTTATCTATTGTGATTCTTTTTTTCTTGGTAGTTAGCCTTTTAGAGGTTAATTAAAAAATTCAAAAAAGGGATTCATATAGTTACAAAGCTATGTGACCATAGTAAAGGACCAGGCTCTAAGCATCTATTATTATAACCTGAGGTTACATCCAAAGTCATTTCAAGAGCATCAAGTATCCATTTAACTAACATTGAAGGGACAAGGGAATGCATTCCTCTACATACACCTTATAGGAGGGGAAGTTCATTTTGACATCCACACATTACTACATCTAGCTACTGCTCGCTACTTAGTGCATCTTGCAAAAAATCCACCTAGGGCATAATTATACACACACAAAGAACTACATGGAGTCTAAAATGTAGTGTAGTGCTTGGATCGTAAGTTCTCTCAGTCAGGTGACCACTGGAGTCAGTCGAATCCCCATTTGCATCTTTTTATTTTTAATATTTGATGTGTTTTAGGTTTTTACAGGAGGTCATTTGTTTTGTAGGTTACATGAAACTTAGATGATCTTCTAGTGATATACATTGACATTTAGCAAACATCTTGCGACACAAAAGAAATCACTTTCTAATTTTTTTTGCACGCATAGGTGCCTACAGAAGGTCTCTGACACCTAAGCACCTCTTACCTAGTCCAGGCACCCCAGTCCAGGCATATCCGACACTCACATAATTTTCCAGTTTGTTTGTTATAGTTTCCTCCTCTTATTTATCAAAGTTTCAGTCTGAAAAAGTCTAGGATTAATTCTGAAATCAACTAAGTACTTCATCCCTTCTCTTTCACCAAGGGTTCCAAATATATTTTAGCTTATTTCTTAGGTTAGATCTATACTTTATTTCTTTATAATTTTGTTGTGACTCTGTAATTAGGATTTCACAAATTTTCAATATTTTTTAAATCATTTGGTGAACCCAAATTGATAGATATGAACATACCATTGTTGTTGACCCTGATTAATTCAAGTTCTGCTGCATAGACCCCGTTACCACTATGCCTATTCCTCCATTACAACCTATTCCATATATAGAAATATTGGAACATATGATACAAGTCAATCTATTGACTAGCAACCTACTTACACCATTGCAAGAATTCCATCCATTTGCACCCATACTACTAGTATCATTTCACCCACTGTGTCTTCTCCACTAAACACTTTCGCTCCATTCGTTGAGACTCCTCTAGATCTTGCATCTGGCTCACCTCCTACCAATATTATTGATACTGTTATCCAACATCACAATGCTAGCACTGATGATTTTGATGACAAGGTCGATACCATTAAGCTTAATAATGAAAAATTATGCAATGTTAATTTCACTCCTATTGAGATAGATGATTCATACTTCAATGATACTTTTATAGCTATTGGCACGTGTGAATATCAATTCAAGAAAACCCCCCTTTTACTAATAATATGGTATTTTATTAGGGTCCTTTCCATACATTGGATGTCATATCACCTATCTCATCTTCTCATGAGGACCCTACATAAATATTATTGGCATCACATTCCATTTGATCCCACTTACTCTGACACTATTTTCACACATGATGGATTGGCTTGGCTAGGATTAACACTAGATGATCTCATCCATCTTTCACATTCTCCTCATCTATATCATGGGTATGTTTTCATTATTGTTTCTTATGGCCTCTGAGTATTTCATCTACCAGTCTTTGTCGTACACACTCCTCACCTCTCTTCACTTACTCTTGGATAATCATGGCTTGACTACATTGGGGTCAATTTGGATCCTAATCATACTGAAATCAAATTTCCCATGCCTTTTGGCTGCATTTATATTTGTAATTATTCATTTCTTGGATAAGCACAAAATCTTACTTTCTAGTATGCATATGGTTTTCCACAACCACCTTTCACTGATGAATAATATGCAATGGGCATGCAAAATTTATGCCCCCATGGCCCTTTACTTAATCAACAACATACTTTTTCTTACCAGGTCTCTAATGCATCTCCAATTGGGTTTGAACATGATAATGATTATCTCTTACACAATATTACTTGATCATTCTCATCATAATACAATGGGGGAATCACACTTACTCTTCCCCCTAACATCATTAGGTGTCTCAAATTTTTACTATCTCACTTCATACTTTGGATCTAGTATTTCACACACATCTTACACACATTGTTACACACAACTTTTATAATCATTACCCAATGATGCACTCTTGTACTATGGTTCACACTTGAATGTTGAGGGCTCAATACATTCATGAACATTAGATAATGCACATGACACATTTCAAACTCACTTCATTCACAAAACATATTTCTAGAATCACATTCATCAAAAAACACTTATTGATGATGCACTCTAGTTCCACGGTTCATACTCAAATGATGAGGTTACAAACATAAAATGAACCTCACCATACTCACTCACTCTTTATGCTCTATGATTTTTGATCATATATTTCTAGTGTAAAATTCACACCATTTCCCGATGATGCAATCTTGTTCTATATTTAATTCTTGATTGTTAAGGGGGAATTTATAAATGAAACTCATCTCATGCATACTCATTCACATTTTCTTGGGGGACACACTGTTGTTTTCAATATCACTTTGCATTCCATTCCATTCATGCTCACAACATGTTGCATATCTTGGTTGTATATTATTATTTCTTACTTAGATTCATATGTTATGCTTTGCTTACTATGTTAGACAGATATTTCATATTTCATTTTATTTATCATATCCACATGCATGTTCAATTACCTTCTGGATGTGAATGTGGATTTTACATAGATATCTACACATAGTAAGGATTAATAGTATTATACCTCTTACCAGTCCCACAACGACTCCTGGGGGAATCTATTTTTGTACACATCATAGGTGATATTGTTTCATTTTATACTACTTCCTAATCATACTAGCACAATACTATATCAGATCATACATGATTTTACATACATTATATCTTTCTAATATTCTAACATGTGTTTCATGTGTAACATTTGTATTGTAGGAACTATTTGCTACCATGGTTGTTTGCTACTTTTATTTTCATTGTTTTGGATTATTTGTGGGCTATGCCATTTGTCTTATGTACACATTGTATGCATGTTGGATGATTCAGCCTTGATTGTCTTGTGACATTGTGAGAGATGTCCCATGTTTGAAACCCAATTTTCACAGTCTACTTTCCCTTATTTCTTTCTAGATTACACATTGTATTTTATATGCATATTTGTCTTGGTTTCTCTAACACATGTTTCCAGACACTTTACTTACATGTGCCTTGGTTTCTTCTTAGAAAATTCCCCCTTGTAGGGAATCAATTTCAGATCAATTTCTGGTTCTCTCCTTTGGGCCACATCCTCCTAGAAATGTCGCATGCACCCCAAATGAGGGGGCATACATTGGGTGAATCAACCACCCCATTCAACAGTACACAATCATAATTCATACCTACATAGTTTTAGAAAAACACAGTTTTCAGTCACAAGAACAACCCAGATTCTGACTTGGGTGCTTTTCATAACATAGATGCTATCACCTAGATAAAGACATAAGAGCCTTGGTGCTCCTGACCCTTCCTAGGTGCCTGTGACCATGGGACGGTTATAATTTTTTTTTCAGATCAACACAATTTTTAGTTTTTTTCATATAAAAGGAAAATTCCTCTAGTAATTAGCATTCATGATGTCTCCTTTTTCTATTTATGTTGGATTGAAATTGATCGAACTGGAAAAAAATAGGATCATACCATTTGCAGTGTTGTATAAATCATCAGGAAGCAGTCAGGGTTGGAGAATAACACTAGACCTTTCTCCTCAAAACTTCTTCTGTCGTGGTGTGAGATCACCCAAAAAACTCGTTCTTCTACAACATTTTCAGGATCCTTTCTATCCTTTTCAATCATTACAGATCAGGTGCACATGTTCCTTTTCACATTTTTACATACTTTTTCATACTTTTTACATACTTGGATTGAAATTTTCATGTACATGTATTTGAATACTCTTTTTCTCTTCTCTTTTACATTTTTCATCCTTAAGGGAAACAATAATCACATCATCAAACACATGTTATCACAAAAATACAACACCCCTATGATTTATCACGAATTTATGGATGAGAAATATTTTATTTGGGTAACATGGGATGATCTCACAAGCGTGGGACTTACATAAATGAGATAAACCTCTAGAGAAGTTTGGTTCCTCTCCCCATTCCTAATGCTAAGATACTCCTAAGGAAGAAAAAGCAACTATCTACTCTTATTCTAATAATCCAAGGGACAAGGGAGAGAGAAGAGTACATAAAATAATAAATCATAATATAAGAGAGGTGATAACACCAAGAAGAGGGTGGAGAGACACTCTCAAATGAGGAAAATGGGAGAAAATATGAGAAAAGAGATAATAGATATAAGTATCACAGTCCAAAACTCATTTAAATTGCCACTTCGAAGACACAACAGACTTGTACCATTCAAGGAGAATAAAAAATTCACAAAACATCCAAAAATGAAATGAAAGGAATGGAATCACAAAAAAATCTAGGACCAATTAATATCCACAAAATTTCTTATTTATGTATAAATATGCAAAATACATTACAGTGAAGGAGAAAGGAAAGATTCACATGTATAATCTAGATCTGAGGTCATAAAATCATATATGCATATATAACCCATAAAATAGAATGCACAAAAATTAGAAGAATTTCCAACCCCTTTAAAAGAGTTGATCCTTACAATATATAGAAAATGGGAAAAGAGAAGAGAGAAAACAGAAGGAGAAGATTAGATTTGATACTTCTTTTCATAAACACATGATTTCTCTCTCACACAAGATGTCAAACCTCAACCAAGCCCATAAGTGCATTAAAAAATTATGGAAACCCTTTAAAACTCATCCCCCATTTCCTTTTGCTTGTAGGAGTAGGTGTGATCCTATATTTCATCAATTCGAGTGATTGAGCTACCTGATATTACATATTAATGACTAGATTGATGTTTTCCTATTATTATCTCATCAAACCTAGCCAAAAATTGATTTTGATCATGCCAAAGTGAAGGGTTAGAGGACACCTTTACATTAATATAATTTTTGCATGATTTGTCTTTGCAACAAATGATATGGCCAATTGAAATTCTACATGTCAGGGTGCACAAGAATTTGACATGTGGAAACATTTGACTGGTTCAGGGATCAGTCTGTGTTAATGTTTCTTGCTTTTCCTTTTTCCATTTGTTAGTCTTGTATTGGGTTGCAAAATCGGGATTTACTTCCCTTCTTGTAATCTGTCATTTGTTCTTTTCCATGGCTTTTGCTTTGGCTTTAAAATGCATAAAAAATACGGAACAATAAGTATCTGCCACGTTTCTTTGGGGTTATCAGATTGTTCTTTTCTCCCTTTCATCCCTTTTAGAATTCAAGCTAATGATATCTTTCCACATCACTTTGAAATTTTTAGATCTTTTTCCATATAGAACAATGAAAGAGCTTTATGCTCCTTCACCTTTCAAACCCTTGTCAGACCATTAGGAACATAAGCCAATGAGAAACAATCACGCCTCCTTCAAAATTTTCTCTTTAAATGACCATTACAAAGTTCAAGCCAATAGAAAGGATCCACACACTTCACATGTAAGTACTTTTGATATGCGTCTATGAAACCTGTGATGCTTTGATCAATGAGGAGGATCCACGACTTGATGCATTGTTAGACATTTTAACTTTTAACTAAAAAATGTAAAACATGAACCAATGAAATGGATTCATGTGGATCTATTGTTAGACTGTCTGAATTCAAAATGTGAGATTAGTGAAATAGGTCCACGTAGCTCTCTGCATTGAAGATTTTATGTTCTGGGGACTTAGAAAATTTTATCTTTGAAACTAACTTCAACCTACCCCCTTTGACCTTGCTTGACTACCTTGACCCGACAGAATATAAATTACAGCTGATTATAGGACTTGGGGTCTAGATGAGGCACATTTTATTTAGAAACTTTAGGAATATTAACATGTAGCTTTCCTCTCCATTGTTGATCTATCACCATGTGGCCCTCTTTGTACTATGGTCTTTACATTTTCCACATAGCACTACGAGGCACTGTTTACTTCACAGATTTTCAATTTTTTTATACTGAAACTTTTAACAGAAACCAGAAAATGCATTAGTCCTTATCATCCCACGGGTTTTTGAATGCCAATGGTTGGGTCTTTTGGGATCAAGAAATTGACAACTGTTTAACCATCACAGACATGTAAAAAATGACTAAGTCATTTTTTGAATCTAGTTAAGGCCAAAATTAACCTGGGGGGTAATTTTGGATAATAATTTGGTGACCTCTTAGGGTAATCTTCCTACTAGATTAGATCAGTATCCTTTAATAAAATCCATTAGGCATGTAGTCAAGCCCAAAAATTAAAAGGACTGATCAAAACATTAAAATTTCTTACCTTGGGGCCCTTATAAACTTAGCACAAACTTGAAGTTCTTGGAAATGATATATGGGCTCTAAATGAAGTTTTATGGTTTCCCATTAGTCTGATTATTCCATTAAAATTCTAAAAATTAAAATGGAACTACCCTATTCTTCCACTATTGGCACAACTAAATGGAAAATTTGGAACTGTACCAACTCTAATTTTAGTTACTCTATATTTGAATCTTTTTAGCATTGCAACTAGTCCTTGACACTTTGGGACTCTTATGATCTTAACCTTTCTAATCACATTATCCTTCAAATATCCTCATTAATCACATGCAATGAAACCATTCCATCTAAAATCAATAAAAATGTGTAAGGAACTTAGGGAAACTACAACTACTCTACCAATAAAATAATTTACCAAAAGCACTTAGAGGAATTCAAAACCTTATCTACTATGTATAAGGAAGAATTTTGATTTATTAATAATTCTTTAGATAGATTCCATTAACTAGAATCTGTAACTCCTCTCCATTCAATATTGATAATTAGAAAGAATTAATTGACTTGCAACCTAAAATGATGTAGGGACCAATCCGTATTGTATCAAAATTTGAGTTTCTACCTAGTTTGGCTTTGTCTGCATCCCATTTTACGACTAAGTCTCCTTTTTGGAATTTTCTTCTTTTGGATTTCCTATCAAAGCTCATTTTGATTTGAGTTTGGTCTTTCTCCATTGTTTACATAACCTAGCTTCTCAACTCTTCTAGCTCCATAATCTCTGCATATCTAACCTCCATGGCTTCGAATTCAAACAAATCCAACTATTTAATAACTTCCAATGATAGAAATTCAAGGGATATTGGCAATGTTGCTTCTCTTCCATAAATTAGCCTAAAGGGAGAGTTACCAGTTGATCTCCTTGGAGTAATCCTATCAACCCACATGGTTGATTTGAGTTTTGTGTTCCATGTTCTCTAGTTTTCATCTAGAGTCCTCCTTATATTGGTGGATTTGGATTTCCCATTACCCCGAGGGTAATAGTTTCAAGATTTTATCAAATATACACCATTCTTCATATCTAATCAAATATATTTGTTCTAAGAAAAGCTAGAGCATTATAAAAAATATTTGTTGAAGGAACACCAAATCTTTCCACAATACCTTCATAAAAATCCAAAATGATGGCTTTTTTTGCTTACTTGAGTGTAATTACCTTTGTGCACTTGGTGAAGTAGTCTGTGGCTGTGAGGATCCATTTGTGGCCCAAGCTTGAGTTTTGGTTGATTACCCTAATTATATCGAACCCCTATTGCAGGAATGGTTCATTTACATAAATTGGGTGGAGGTTGGATTATAGTCTTGCTTTTTCGGTGAAGAGGAAACACTTCATGTTTTTGCTAACCCATGAATAAAATTCATTGAAGAGGTTGGGTCAATGATATCCAACCTTCATAATTCTAAGAGTTGTGACTCTTGGGAAAAAAATTCCCCCCTACATCATTATCATGGAACTCACACAATACCTTTTCTATTTGATATGCTTTGATGCACCTTAAGAGAAATCCATTAACGAATTTATTGAAAAGAATCCATCCAAAAGCACATATAGAATTAACTAGATTCTGAAGTACCTTCTCTTAGATTTTCTCCACCCATGAGGGAATTGGCTTGTTTGGAGATAGTGCATTATATCTTGAGTACAACAAGGGGTATTCATGGCATCAATTAGCTTCTCTTGATCATGATGAAGCACAAAAATGGATTCTTCATCTACATGCTAATTTGAAACTAGCTGTTCACAAAGCCCCTTTTATCTAGCCAACTTGGTAATCTTGATATCAATGTCATACTCTATGAATTTGGTTATCTGAAAAATCCACTTCTCACTTAAATATTTTTTCAAGAGGAAATCCTTTATACCAACATGTTGGACTAACAAGTGGATCTTGTTATTAGACACCAAATGTCTAGATTTCTATAGACTTCTTATAACAGAAAGGACATGCCTCTCAATGAATGAATATGTTACCTCATAGTCTTCAAGGATTTGGTTGAAAAAAGAAATGGGTTACTCTAGTCCTTCTTGATTCAATTTTACCATTATTCTTGATATTATCTCTACACCTCCAAATGTGTACAAGGTAAAATCCTTTAAGAAATATGGATTTACAAGAGTTGGGGTCTGTGCAATGGTATGTTTTATAGTTTCAAAGATTTATTTTCCCTTAGTAGTCCACTTGAAAGTAGTGCATTTCTTCAGCATCAATGTAAGTGGATTGATAATATTAGAAAAAATTGGAATGAATCTTTTGCCAAAGTTAATTTTCCCCAAGAAGCTGTAGAGAACTATTTTAAGACTAGGCAATGGCAATGTCATAATGGCACTAAGTTTCTCTAGATCAATGGATAACCCTTGTTTAGAGACAATGTAACCAGGGAGTTTACCCTCATGAGCTAAGAAAATACATTTCTTTGGGTTAAGATAGACTCCAAACTCCCTGCACCTTTCAAATAATTACCTAATACGGAGAAGGTCATCAGTTACGTCCTTGGAAAATACTGTAATATACTCAAGATATACAATAAATTTTTTAATAATCATTCATCTGAATGCCATAGCCATGACTCTTTAGAAAGTTGCTCCAACATTCGATAGGCTATATAACATCTTGTTATAGGCATAATTTCCCCACTTTGTGGTAAAAGAAGTCTTGAATTGATCATCCTCTTTCAATATGATATGGTTATATCCTGAATACCCATCTAGAAGAGAAAATCTTCTAGATCCAGCCACCATCTATAAAAATATTTCCATGGAAGGCACTAGGTAATGGTATTTTAGGGAATCTTTATCTAGATCTCTAAAGTCCACACACAACCTTGTATCTCCACTATTATTCCTTAATATAACTAGATTAGCAACCCATGATGAGTGCTTGATGGGAAAAATTATGTTTTCCTCTATAAACTTGTTCAACTCTTTTTTCGTCACGAGTTCAATATGAGGATTTATAAGCCTCTGTTACTACTTGACTTGCTTAGTAGCTGGGTGCAACTTAATGGTATGTTTGGAAACATTAGGATTAAACCCCCTAAGGTCTTCATAAATCCAAGAAAATATATCTGTAAAATCATGACAAAGCTCTACAAAATCATGATTCTCTCTCTCTCTTTGCTTACATTGCTAATGTTGAGGAAATTTTCCTCGCCAACTGAGATGGGATCTGAATCCCATCCCTTGGATGTTATGTTCACTTTCTCTTTTCTTAATTGGTCATTGGGGTTAAAAATGGACTCTAAAGTGATCAGGGCCTTAGACATTTTGTTTGTTATGAGTTTAACTACTTGATCCCCATATCGTTTCTTCAAATTATCTTGGTTTCTTGAAGATAAATCAACCTCTTCTTGAATGAATTTGACAATTTTCTAATCACTCTTAAAGACTTTCCAACTTATAACATTATCTGGTATGGCAGGCCTTACAACCATCTCGATATATGGATGAAATTTGTCTCTTTTAATATCCTCAACCACATAAAACCTTGCTCCAATTGTAGGAAGTTTGTCAACAGCTTCATTCTCTTTTCTTGGGATATCCTAGATATTGAAAGCTTGAAAATCTTCCAATCGATCCCACACCCTATGCTTATATGACTTTAGTAAGTCATTTTTAGTTGTGTTGGAAACTATAACTTGGTTGACAATTAATTCACTATCCCCAAAAGTCTGCAAATTTCTGATGTTTGTATTCCTTTCCCATTGAAGCCTATGTATGAGAGACTCATACTCTACTATGTTGTTAGAGAAACTAAACTGAAATATAAAGGAAGAATAATTATTCATACCTTTAGGGGACACAAGCACAACCCCTCCTCCTGCATCTTGTCTTCTACTTGATTCACTGAAAATTTTCTAAACACCACTTTATTCTTCATCATCTGACTTGGTGACACTATGAAGGGGTGGATTTTCTTCATGCAGGTAATAAACATTCGACTCAGCTTCCTCCATCTCTTTTTATGGATCATGCATATGCCACTTATGTTCCCATTCATTAAGTATCAAGTTAGGGATGCCTCCAATTTGATTATCTACCTATTGAGTGCTTGGGTAGTCTTCTTGATCAAATATTGTGAAGTTAACATTGATTGAGGATGGCACATAAGGCTCAATATGGTATGTGGAAATTGGTTTAGACTTGATAGTGGTATTGGTTCCATATCTCATCCTGAAAATCATGTGAGACCAATCAAATGACAAGTATCCCCCAATCTTAGTGATGAAGTCCCTAGATAAACATAAGGCGAAGAGTGAAGGTAGGTCAGTTAAAAATATATCCTAAGAAACTATGAAATTGGGACACACATGTAGTGTGAGGCTTAGACCTTTGATAAATCCAATAGTTCTTACTACTATCCCATCTAATTATACCACTCCTTTTAAAAGAGGCTCATACTTGAGACCTAGCTGATCTGTAACCTGCTTTGACATCACTGAGTTACTTAATCCTGAATCAATCATACAATTGTGCACTAGATTATCACTAATGATAAATGACATGTATAATGGTGGAGGCTTCATGTTTCTACTTGGTTGATCCTAATTTTTCTGCCTTGCATCTGTAATAAATTTGTCTTGATCCTTGAATAGATCATTCGACGTGGACAAGTTATCCATGACTTCTTGTAAGAGGTAGTTTTTTCCTAGAATTTCCAATGATTCCCACATGGAGATACTCACATTGGTTTTCTTCATCTTCTCAATGATGTTAAAAGGAGCTTAATGATATTTTTGTTTTCCCTTACCTACATCAATATTTTCTTGCACTTGAGTTTGTATGGAAGGTACCTTAGGCTGACTTTGCACATTTGGAGCAATGTTTGAACTACCACCTCCCTGAAATGTAAAAGATGGTTGAGAAGAACCTACATTTTTTGACTTTCCTTCCTCTATAGATATTTTTTTGGACCTTATGTTTACAGCTACACCTTGAGGATGGGCTTGATTTATCCCATAAAATTCTTCCATTTGTCAATTTATAATTGAAGTGTCATTTTGAGGTGCCTCTTGATTCCCAATCCATTTTTGATTCTCTTTTGTAGGTGTTTCTTAAGAAACAAATATAATTTTCACCATTAAATATTGCTTGAGAATGCCATCAGGGCATGTTGCTTGGTTATGTGGATGATTATAAGGGAAAAATCACTCATAATATTGTACATGATTATTTTGGATATGAACCAGAGCTTTAGATAAAGAGGTTGCATTCAGGTTATAAGGTTGAATTGGACTAGCATAAGGAAATTGGATTTGATGTTGATTTGAATCTTGGGAAGGAGGTTTATTTGGTTTATATGGGGGCTTGTTTGGTTGGTATTGAGGTTGATAAGGTCTAAATATTTGGGCTTGCTGCCTTTTAATTGACACCAACTAATTCCTAATATTTTGCAATTACTTCATTAATTCTTAAAGCTCGACTGAGGTGCTTGAGGAAGTATATGACTCACTAGAACTCTTTTTTATTGGATTAGGAATAAGAGCTAACTCATGTGTTTGATGAGAATTTAGGTTTTTAGTTTCTAGGTAAATAGGCATTAGGGGTCTAGGGTCAAGTTTTCCAGCTTGGATAAGATTATTCTCAGCTCTAATAGCAATTACAAAAGCACCATGAAGTGTTACACCCCCAATAGACTAGATTATGACAAGAATATTAGAATTTAAATCTCTTAAAAACTAAATAAAATCATCTAACGAGGATGGTCTTACTGAGACTGGAATCTTATCCTATGTCTTCTGAAATCTGAAATTGAAGTTTGTTATGAGCTCATGGGTAGCCCTCTTAATATTTTTTAGTTGTTCTAGCAAGGAAATATTATCTGTCTTCTCTCCAAAGTGATTGCAAAGGGTTGTTCCCAGTTGGTTCCAATTTTGAATTGATCCTACTACCAGGCTCCTGAGCCATTGTAGAGCCTTTCATTTAAATGAGGAAGATGGAAGCTTCAAAAATACATCCATGTCAACAATTTAATGAATAACACAAACATTGGTAATGTCTTGTATGTGGTCAGCTGGAGTGGTATGATTTTCCCCAGTGAAGAAAGGGATACTCTTAAGTGTAGATGGTGGAATGGGATTCTGGGCATTGAGGGTAAGAGGGATGCTACCAATAAAGTTAACAAATCCTTGATTTACTTGTTGTGCCATAATGATAGGTCTAAGAACTCTAGTAGATTGCAAGAAAGGTATACTAGGTGGTGGTGTGGAAAGATTTCTATTTGGAGGTGAAGGTTATGTTTGAACTATTCTTCCTCTTCTTCTCCTCCTAGGTGAAAAATGTAAGTACTCAAAAATTCCTTCTAATGTTCTATACCTTGTTTGAATCCATCTCATAACCTCAGGCGCTTTGATTTATGAAACAAGTAGATATTTCTTGGAGTCACTAGATGTGTTATTTTAGAACCTCCAAAGGCTAAAAATATACCAAGATACAAACCCAAACTTGGTAAAAATTGAAATATTAACTTCTATATCCCACCAGGAATGCCAAAACAATTATCACCAAAATAAAACACATGTTGATCAGTCAAACTCTGGACCTTAGTGAAGAAAATATAGAAGGTTCACATGGGAGAACAAAGCACATTCAAAGGTGTTGAAGCATCATAGAGGATCGCGCGTAGAACAGAGAAAGATTCGGGACTTAGACATTTTCATGATGAGGATCTATTTTTGGAGATAGCGTGCGGAGCACTCAAACCGATTAAAGACTTGTGCATCATGCATTGGGTATTTTTGGATGGTCAGCTACAAAGTGCTTTACATGGATGCAAGCTAAAGATAGAATGGTGAATTGGTAGTTGAAAAAGAGATATCTATTGTTAGCATTCTTGCATGTAAGCCTATTTTTGTAATGATGCGTGGCTAATAATAGCATGTGACCTATTTTGGTATTAGATAAGCAGTGAAGGAAAATTCCCCACCCTTATAAATATGTATTGAACTATGTAGTAGAGATATATAGAGAAAGAGAGCATAGATATACGTGTGAGAACTAGGGTATAGTGAGATTATGTTAGATTTTTCACGCACATGAGTGTATACTATTGTTATTATAATAAAGCTTCTGTGTATTTACTGTAATTAATATAATGGATATTATGGACTGAAACAAGGTGTTATCATGGTTATAATTATGTACTACATGCATGATTCCATTATGGTTATATATTAAGTTTGTTATGTTCTAGATCCAGGTCTGAATATGCACTGTATGAAAGATATATTAGTTATAGATCTGAATGATTAGTCTTCTTCATGCTAACATCCAGCAATAATAACCCTAGGGAGGGACATGGTACCTTTGCATGCTTCAGGTAAGCACTCAGTCTAGGTAGAGTGATGTGCCAACGTGCATAGGCTTGCATTGTTGAATTCTAGGCTGCATCATTGGTTCCATTTCTAGGACCTCTTTTTCAATTGTTTTCAGGGTGGTTTGTGATGAAGACATATTGGTTGACCTTAGCAAGTGTTGAGGAGTGGATACATGATCTAGAAGAAGAATACACTTGGTGGTTCAACACTGGATCTGAGTTTATCACACGCATATGGGTGGAATAGAACATGTATGATAGTTTATATGAGAGATTCTTCACTATCTTCCTGGTATAATTGTATGAGTGGTTGATTGCGTGTACATCTAAGTGAAATTGGAGGTATCACACACTTTTTGGACATAGGAAGAATTTTAGGCCCTTTATGATGCTGATCTAATTTGGACTCGAGCTATGGATACATGGTTCCATGGTGTTTTGAATAGTTATATTTTGGAGTACTAAATTTCCACTTATTCATGTCCAGAAGTAGTTGAATTCCAGTTTTTACGATATTTAAGGGGAACTTACTTATAAAACATTCCATCGGTGATCAAGATCCTGATGTTAAATTTGAATTTGGAGAGTAAACCAATGGCTAACTAAACCCCACCACATGTAGGGGTAGGTGATCCATAGGGATCCAAAATGACTCTACTTTATCAAATAATCCAAAATGAAGAAGAAAAAAAATATAAACAGAGATTGTGTCTATTTAGTGATTGGACCACTACCCTGTGTAGGGTGGCGGTTATAGAACCACCATCCCACTAAGGAAGTGGTCCTAGGACCATCATTCTACATTAGGTAGCGGTCCTAGATCTTTTAGACAAAAAATAAAATATGACCCGAACAGTCCCAGAATTCCAAAGGGTGTCCATGTCTCTTATTTTACATGAATTTTCCCATTCTCCAGGGCATGGGAGAACATGATAAAGACTATAAATGCATGTTATGGAAGAGAAATAAGGCATCAAAGCATGAATCAAGTGAGTAAGAAGCTATTAGTGTTGAAATTTTGATTTGTAGAAGGGGTAATTGAGTCAAAGTAAGCAAGTAACTAGGAGGAAGTGTGAGATATTATCTACTTCTCTTTCATACTTATTGTAATTTCTATACTTATTATTGAATTGGATAATAAAAGTGGGAAGAAATAGCAATTGCCCTTCCCAAATGGTTTTTCCTCCTCTAGAGGTTTTCCATGATAAAATTTTTGGTGTATGAGTCTATATTCTTTCCCTTTCTACAAATTGTTGATTTTAAACACAAATATAATTCATTCACTAGTTATCTTTGTTATTTTCTAATAGAAAGTAGAACAACAATGATTAGTTTTGATTCTGTGAATAATTCCAAAGTTGAAGAGTTTACAAATTGTTTTAGTATCAGAGCTAACAATTATATAGGACTGTGGTATATGTTCTTGGATTTGTATGACAAGGACGAGATCTAAAGGTGAAGAGGCTTTACCTTACGATTTGGAAATTTCTACAAAGAAGTGGAAACAGAGAATTTAGGGACAAATGGAGGAAGAGAACTTGGTCCGTAGAATCTAGATGCTAGAGACCATGATGGATAAGATGTTTAGAAGGCAAGAAGAGCTTGCTAATTTATAGAAGACAACTTATATCAAACAAGACTCCATGGACTAAGTGGTTTAGGGATGAGATGAAAAGTTTTGTATAGGAAGGAGCCACCATGAGGAAAGTTATGGGGAAGAACATGAAGAAGAGACTTCTAACACAAGAGAAAAGGTAAATCTGATCATACTCCTCTTAAAATTGAAACGAAAGTTGAGTATAAAATATTTGAAGGACAAGTAGATGCAGAGTTGCTTGATAAATGGTTAAAATAGTTAGAAGTCTACTTTAGCATCCATAATGTCAATGAGGCATAGAGGATCACATTTACACATCTCAAGATGGAGGGACATGCTATGGTTTGGTGGGAAACCCATCTAACCACTTGTGAAAAGAAAAAGCATCCTATTGTGAAATCTTGGCAAGAATGTAAAGAACTACTTAGAGCTAACTTCTATCCTATTGGCCTTAAGATTTACCAAATGATTAAATGGCAGTATTTTAGACAAGACAGCGGTTAAAGTGTGCAGGACTATACTACGAAGTTTTAAAGGAAAAACATGTTGCTTAATATGGACTTGGAAGATGAGGATATTCTGACCAAGTACTTGGGAGGACTTCACACTCACCTTTGAAGAAAATTCTTGTCCACAAAGCCCAAAGATATCAACGAAGCATGCGTATAGGCATATGATATAGATGATGAAAATAAGTAAGGAGAATTAAATCCAAGTGAAAAGAAGTCAACAAATCAGCATAAGAAAGAGTTTGGGAAATCAAGTTACAAGGGTAAGTGGAAAGGGAAAGGTAAACAAGCTGCCACTACTTTGAATACTTGTAAAGATCCCAAGAATTTTTGCAAGAACTATGATATCAATGGTCATACTAACACTACATGTTGGAAGTTACATCCGGAGTTGCATCTGAAGAACTGAACCAAGGACTCGAAGAAGTCCATGATAGCCGTGAAAATAGAAAGGGAGGTGGAAATCAAAGATGACTCTAATGTAGATGAGAGGATTAGATGCACGGACACCAACATGGATAGCTAGGAAGAGGATATGAGTAGACTATTCTAGATTAAAATCCAGATCAAGAGAACTAAGGTAAATGCTTTGGTTGATACCGCTTTTCAGTCTAACTTGATTTTTGAAGTAGTTGTAAAGAAGCTTGGTCTTGAGACTTACGAGCATCCACACCCTTATCCTTTGGGTTAGGAGAAGAAGGGTTTTGAAATTTAGGGAAAAATAAGATGTAAGGTCAAGTTTGGGATAAATTCCCAATTTATTGATGTTTTTAAAGCTGACATTATTCCACTTGATGCTTTTGATGTTGTATTTGGGAGTCCTTACTTATATGTTAGGGATGTTATATTTATGAGGAGGGAAAACTGGTATAGATGGGTCAAGGATGGGATCAACTACAATATTTGGGCACACTAGTGTAAGACATGGGTTACTATGGTAAGTGCTAACCAAGCAAAATGACTTATTTAGTCAAATCATAATCAGTTTTGTTTACTTTTATTGAAGGATAAATAAGATGGGGTAGAAGTTGCAAAGATTTCTAACTAGGGAAAGCATGATTTGGATAGTATTATTCAGTACTTTCAAGAAGTATTTTAGGCTCCTAGTGGGTTACCACCAGAACAGGAAGTAGTGCATGAGATTCATCTATTGCCAGAGTCCCCTCTATTGAACATCGGTTTGTATAGGCAATCATTTCTTGAGAGTACTGAAGTAAAGAAACAACTCCAAGAATTACTAGACCAAGGGGTGATATGTCCGAGCACCTCACCATGTGGTTCACCTATTGTGATGGTGAAAAAGAAGGACAACTCTTGGAGAATGTGCATCGACTACCGCACTTTGGAAAATACCGCCATAAAGAATAGATATCCACTTCCCCGTATAGATGATCTCTTGGACCAGCTTCAGCATGCCAAATTTTTCTTGAAGTTGGATCTCAATTCAGGTTATCACCAAGTCAAAATGAAGGAGGAGGATATATGGAGGATTGCCTTCAAGACAAAACAAGGTTTTTATGAATGGTTAGTACTTGCTTTTGGGTTATGCAATGCACTCACTACATTTATGAGATTGATGAATGATGTATTATAGGATTTCATAGATTTATGTGTCATTGTATATCTAGATGATATCTTGATTCTTAGTGCCACATGGGAAGAACATTTAACTCATTTGCAACAATTCTTATAAGTTCTTAAGGATAAACAACTACTTTGTAATATGAAGAAATGTGAATTTTCCAAATAGTCACTTGTCTATCTTGGGTACGTGGTTGGAGGAGGAGAGATACGAGTGGATCCAAAGAAGGTGGAAACCATCACTAATTGGCCAACACCAACAAGAGCCACAAAAATGAGGAGTTTTGTGGGAGTAGTATAGTACATGTAGAAGTTAATTTTGGGATTCTCCACGATTGTAACACCTTTACACACAATGGCCACAAAGAGTAAGATTTTTGACTGGGGTAAGGAACAAGACAAATCCTTTGAGTTATTGAAATACAAGATAAGTCATGCTCCAATACTTTCTCTTCCTAATTTGCAGCAACCTTTTGAAGTAGAGACAAATGCCAGTGATTATTCCATGGGTGCAATGTTGCTTCAAGGAGGTAAACCTGTATGTTATCATTATGAAAATTTCACTTCAACAGTTAAAGGATATTTAGTATATGATAAGTAAATGTATGCACTAGTTCAAGAAATTAAAAAATGGAAAAATTATTTGTTGGGTAAAGAAATTATTATGCAAACTGACCACAAACCTCTCCAGTATTTGCAAGCACAGTCTAAATTGTAGTAGGCAAGGCACTACAAATGGATGGGGTTTCTTTAGTAGTTCCATCTAGTGATCAAATACAAGAAAGGTAGTACAAATTTGGTGACAGACATGTTGTCTAGGCCACCCACATAGGAAAAGTTCTCTTGTTTGGCCACTATCTCTCAGATCGATCCCTTCATGAAGGAAGCTTACGGAGAAGCATATGCCCAAGACAAAGACTTTGGGGTAACATTTCAGAATTTGCAGTCCCAAGGGGATGAAAGGATAGTGATTGAATATTTTTATCTCAAAGAAGGGATTCTGTACCGATGGGGGAAGATTTGCATGCCAAAAGAAGAACGAATTCTAATTATGAGGGAATCACATACCTTGAAAGTAGCAGGACATTTTGGTGTTGGTAAGACCCTAGCCCACTTGCAAAGGTATGTGTATTGGCCCAATATGCAAGAAAAAGTATCAAAATTTGTACGGGGATGTAAACTTTGTTGTACTAACGAGCCTAAGACTAGGAAGGAAGGTTTATATATGCCTTTGCCAATACCTACTCATTTGTGGGAGGAAATTTCTATGGATTTTGTAGGAGGATTACCTATGTATAAACATGGCCATGACTATCTCTATGTAGTTGTCGATAGATTTAGTAAGATGTGTATTCTTATGGCATGTAAAAAGATAGTAAAAGCACATGAAGCGGAATATCTTTTCTTTGCTAATGTATGGGTGCATTTTGGTTTGCTAAAGTCTATTGTTTTTTACATGGATTCCAGGTTCTTGGGGAAATTTTGGACTAATTTGTTGGAAAATATGGATACCAGGTTACAGAGGAGTAAAAATTTCCATCCACAAACATATAGACAAACAGAGGTGGTAAATAGGAATTTGGTACCATTGATCAGAGGGTATAATAGCAAATACCCAAGGACTTGGGATGATTCCTTAGCCTACATTCAACATTCCTATAACTGGGAAGTACACACATCCATTATAAAGTCACCATTTGAACCATGCTTGGGATATCTACCTAAAAATACACCGGACATAGCAGTTGGACAACAAGATGAGAAGGATACAATAGACAAAAAGGTGACTAGAGCAAACAAATTCATTGAGAGGATTTAGAAAATCCATCTCAAAGTCAAGGAACAACTAGAGAAATCTCAGGCCAAGTACAAATCTAGGCATGATTAGCATAGGAGGGAACATAAGCTTCATGTTGGAGATAGATTTTGGCTTTACTTGAGAAAGGAGAGACTACAAGGTCAAGCACAAAAACTCAAGCCATTATGATATGGACCCTTCACCATATTGGAGAAGGTTGGAGAAAATACCTTTTGACTTGATTTGTCATCATTCATGAGGATGTACTCTGTAGTAAACTGCGAGAACATGCACCTATATGAACCATCCATGCTAAATGAATATGAAGAACTATATTTGCTACATTCCATTGAGGATTGCCTCTTAGACTCACAAGGAAAATTGAAGGAGGATGTAGTACTATAGAAAAAGGTAAGAGAGACTACGAGAGGTCTGCAGGAGTCTTGGTAGATTGGACTGAAAGGAAAGACACCAAGGTAGGCTTGGTGGTACCTGAAGGAGCATGTGAGGGAATTATTTCCTCATCTACTCCCCACTAAGATTTTTTGGGACCAGAATCCTCTTAAGAAGGGGAGGTGTGATCCATAGGGATCAAAAATGACTCTACTTTATCAAATCATCCAACACGAAGAAGGAAAAAAATATACACAGAGGTTCTGTCTATTTAGTGACAGGACCACCACCCTGTGCAGGGAAGCGGTTACATAACCACCGCCCCACCAGGGTGGCAGTCCTGGAACTGTCGGTCTACATTTGGTGGCGGTCTTGGATTTTGCAGACATAAAATACAATATGATGCAATAGTCCCAGAATTTCAAAGGGTGTCTATGTCTCTTCTTCTGCATGAATTTTCCCATTCTCCAGTGCACGGGAGAACATGAGAAAGACTATAAATGCATGTTATGGAAGAGATCAAAGGCATCAAAGTATGAAGCAAGTGAGTAAGAATCTCTTCATGTTGGAATTTTGATTTGTAGAAGCAAGGAGTAATTGAGTTAGAGCAAACAAGTAGCTGGGAGGAAGTGTGAGATATTATCTACTTCTCTTTCATACTTATTGTAATTTTTGTACTTATTATTGAATTGGCCAATAAAAGTGGGAAGAAAGAGCAATTTCCCTTCCCGACTGGTTTTTCCTCCTCTGGAGGTTTTTTAGGATAAAATTATTGGTGTATGAGTCTATATTCTTTCCCTTTCTGCAAATTTTTGATTCTAAGCACAAGTATAATTCATTCACTAACTATCTCTATTATTTTCTAATAGAAAGTAGAACAACAACGATTAATTGTGATTATGTGGATAATTCCAAAGTTGAAGAATTTACAGATCAGTAGGAAAAGGTCTGGTGAAAGATGGAAGACCTAGCAGTAGAAAGGAAGAGACATGAAAGGTGGCATGAGTATAATGAGGCACACGAGAGGGAGATTGAGAAGCAGCAGGAGGTTGCAGAGGAAATTTCATTGTGGAGAAAGATAGATCGGGAAGGAGTTGAGGTTTATGAAAAAGATGTGGAACCCGAGCCTCAAGAACTCCCCCATTTGGGAAAACATGATAGGGAACCCTCCTTGGCCTCACGTATAAGCACGTCAGCGGAGAAGACCTAGGAAATAAGCACACATCTGAATCCACCTAGAAACCCTTCCCTTGCACTTGGTTTTCTAGTATCTAGTACAATAAACAGTTAACAAGTTAATTCAAGTAGTGGGAGAGTAGGAGTGAGTCTTATGAAAGGAACAATGATGGCAGCACAACTATCTTTGTTGTTATATGGGAGTACCTTTTCAGGTGTATCATCTGCACAGAACTTAGGTGTGCTGATTTTTGGACTAAATTATGGAATTGGTAACGCTTCACAGACTGTTGGGGTGTAATTCAGTCCTACTGTTGGGACACAAGGAAGTACATCTCCTAGTCCAACCCTAGCTACAGGTTCTAGATCAGGTGGGAAAGGTCTACACTAACCCCAGAATATTTACATGGAGATGTCACTTTGTCTTTCGGACTATAGGGGCATAAAATATGCTACTGAACATGTGCATATGTGTGAAATACTATGGCGTGCAAAGGGGATCACAACTTCTGAGCATAGAGAAAACTAATTTGCTATTATTTTATAAGGGTGAGTACACAACTGATACAATTTTTTTGTCCTTGATCAAACTAGCATAGATTATACAGCTCTAAAAGAGGCGTTCCTTAAAGAGTTTCACATCCCTGAGTTTGAGTATAAGAGTATATGTGCACTCAAGATTATTAAGAAAGGAACTATTGAGAGTGTTAGAGAGTATGATGCCCATTTTAAAGCATTGTTATCTAATATTTCTTATGATATACATGCAAGCTAACATGCACAATGGTTCATTAGGGGCCTAATTACCCCTTTTAGAAGGGCATTATCATATAAGACCTACACTGATCCATGTGAAGGACTTGAAGCAAAATTATGTGTTGAGGTAGTTGGAAGTATAGATACTAGGATGAGCCCATTTATAGAAGCTCAAAGCACAACTATGGAAAAATAGTTGGAGAAACTATCAGTAAATTCAGCACATGAGACAAGCACAAGGATTTGATGCACAAATTGTGAAGTAGAAGGTCACACAAAGGATAGTTTTCCTCATAGATAAGTACGATTGTTGGTGCTAGATTGTGAGATATGCCATTTTAACCATGATGTTATTCGCTGCCCATTATTACAATGCATGATAAGGAAGAATGTTTCAAGTTACTATAAAATCTGCATGTCCACAACTCATGACATGGAAGAATACTGGATGATTGGTTAGATCCTTGATGCTATAGATATTGGTGTACAACATACACAAGATTTGGATAACTCTAAAGGAAAGAATGAGTATCAGAACTAGGATTACAGTTAGGCATGCTATGATCAGAATGAAGGTCATTTTGAAGGTAGTCGTGGCAGAGGATGAGGATACCATGGTGGATTTGTAGAATGAGACCATGGTAATGGAAGAAGTGATTTCCCTTAAGGAACATGTTATACATGTGGATCTCCTAACCACTATAGGTGTGAATGTTCTCAAAATATTACATGTTCTTTTTGTGGAAAGGACCATGGCTATGAGGAATTCCTTGACTTGTATGAGCATTTTAGTAAAAAAATAAACAAGAGAACAAAGGAAAAGGAATGCTTATGATATAACACGCTGTGGAAAATCAATTCCATTACACCATTACTGGATGGATAATACTTGGAATTTTTTTAATATTAACATTTTTTAAACTATATTGGTGTGTAAGACATGTTAAAATATATCATTAAGTTATATAATTTAATTTTATGGTTGACTTCTTTGTAAAATTTGCTATTAGAGTCGATCTTATTGTTATCATTGTTCTTCATGAATCTTACAGGGTGTCTTACCAACTCTTCAAAGTGAAAGCACGGAAGATTGTCATCTTTGTGATTTTCTTTGACATTATCCAAATCTTATATTGAACTGATTCATTATTTTGGTGAAGTTAGTACAAAATAATGTGCTAGGAAAATCAATCTATTTCATTCTCTAAGGAAATTGGCAGCTAACAAGCAATCATTAGGAAACATAACAAGTAAGGAACACTATAAGATTAATCCTGACATGTCAGAAGTCATCCCTCTCATAGATTGAAAAGGGGGGATTATGATGAGCTACAACTCACTTTGTAACGAAAAAATGTTCTTGGATCAGTACAAGGATAACTTCCTTGATACAGGTGTGCAAGTCAATGTTCTATACCTTAGTGCGTGAATCGGCATACAAATGGGAGAGCCCCCATTTCAGCCTTGCCAAGTAACAGTATTGTACATGGCATCATTGGACTAAAAACACTATCATACTTGAATTTACTGAAAGATTCTATGCATTTTGTGTACAAGAAGCCAGGATTCACTAGAGATATTGAAGTTTACAGATTGCCTGGTCACAATCAGATTTCTCCCTATTCAAAATCCCTTCTATAGAGATGAGAGTATTTAATGCTATGCAAAGACATACCGTAATATTCAAGGTTGGAAAATGGCTATGCTCAAGTTTCACGCAACACAAGGAGGCCTTCCATTAATGTAATCCAACCTATTATTTCAGATGTTAAAATATGAACTCCTATGTTGAGCCATTCAGAGTGTAAGACACATTATTGTATACCCCATGATTGATGTAAGATATAATCCGATTATCCAGACATAATTAAGGCAACTAAGGAAGCAATACATTTAGCATGGGAGAACGCAAAATCTATGTAGGGCATACCTAAGAATGTTTCAATTTCGATAATTGAGATCATAATGCAGATGAGTTAGTAGGATTCAAGCTGTATGCATAACATATTTCCTAGAGGCATGTAAACCATATAATTTTTTGGTAGAGATAGGTAATATCTCAATAATTAATGTTAGCATTAGAGAAGGAGATGCTATCAATACCTTTCCTACACGTCATGGAAGAATAATGGATAGACCGTTTCGAGATCAGGAGCAAAATTTATGGCTTGCGTATACTACACTCGTCGTGTGCCTATGCAACTTACGCTGGAGCGCCTGTGCTAAAAGGAGTATATGGGCGCCTAGTGATAGGCCTGAAATTAGGATTGCTCTTATTACTTTGGATTCTTGTGAGGCAGCATGAGCACCTGGCACAACATGTTGGCACTCTTTTTTGAGTAATCAACCTATTCAACACCATTTTTGAGGCAGTATGGGTGACCTCTAGGATAGCCCGTGCAACATTGAGTGCACTACCTATCTTCCAGATGGGTGTATAACTTTTATCTCTCGACTTTCGAAGGGTGCACTCTGTCCTTAGTTTGTGTCATCGCAGTAACTCCATCGAGAGACTAGAAATCTGGGATGAGTATGACTATACTAGTAGATGTTAATAACCTAGGGGGGTGTGGGACTGCTATGATGTACATATCCTATGGTAGTAATTGAAAGTGTTAGAAAGTCATAAAAAAACCATTAACTATGGGAGATTGTGCCATAGGCTAAAGAACTCCTTCAGGAGTTATTAAATGATGTGAGTCTTAGGAGCACATCTTATTATATAGATATCTCATGATACTAAATCTGTGGTCTTTAACACACTTAGTCCTTGAGAACAGAAGAATCAAATAATGGTTTCCCCAGTCGCAAGCATGAAGTAGTCTTAGAAAATCTGGTGTTCCCTCTTTGTTAAATTCCATTCAATGATGTATGTGCTCCAATCTCATATCCATGGATTAACTTTATGATAAGACCACGCGTGCCTAAATGCCATGAACCTATCATGCTCAAGAGATCGTCAATATTGCGATAACAGGTTTATTTGATTGCCTCAAGCAAGCCTCTCCGTTTGGAGACTCTTTGTTGCACCATTGCTATGGATAGTGTCTAACTAATCATAGAGTTACCATGGAGTCATTGCCAGGACCTATTGCATAGGTTTGAGATACCATGATCAATTAAAGACATTCTTGACATTCCCAGGACATGATCAAGATAAAATTGGTAACGTTGGTCTTGCACCCAATTAGCCAGACACCTTTCCAGGATGAACCCCTTGCGTTACACGAAATGGTCAAAAAAGAGTTTGTCTTGATAGTTGCAAGCCTGGAATTATCAAACTCTCTCTCATTGCACAATGGTTTTGTATCAATAAGTAATGTTAGGGATCAAGTTGGTAAACAATCGTATCCACGTGCTCCTGTGTGGAACACTAGTGGATCTCAACTTGGTTGCATGGGTGATCTTGGTTCCCCTAGTTTTTTTCTTGCCATATACTCTACAGGACAATGTTCTAGAAGAAGTTGGAAGTATTTGGTGCAAACAAATATTCTTTTTCTTGGTTTATTTGAGGTGCTTAAAACTATCATAAGATTTTAGTTATTATCCCAGGATAATCAGGAAAAGACTACGTTTTACTCATGGAATGGGGTAGCTCACAATAATACTGTAACCCTCATTATTGTGTTTGGAAAATGTGCCTATATAAAATTTGGCTCGTGCATAGTTGTTCAAGCATTCAAGGAATTTATTCACAACTTCTTACAGGTCTATTTAGATGATTAGACGGTGTATCGATTAGTTAAGGATCATTGTGATAATCTACACTTAATGTTCAAAAGATGTAGATAGTTGAGTATCTCATTGAACATAAAGAAGTGCATATTTTCTACACCGTTTGGGATACTTTTAGGACACATAATTTTCAAGGAGGGTTTGTTGGTTGATCCAACCAAGTTTGTAGCCAGTATAGGCCTAAGGGAGCCTACTAGTCAGAGTGAGGTGCATGGATTTTTGGGTCATACAAGATATTTTAGGAAGTTTATCAAAGGATACGTAAAAATTTCCACACCGTTAGAAGAGTTACTAAAAGGGAAAGGTACATTCTACTAGGGAGAACCACAGTAGCGCGCATATGAGACATTAAAGGACAAAATTACTACCATACATATTCTACATTTTCCTTCACAGGACCAACCATTTCATTTACATGTTTACACCTTTGGCATGACCATTGGCGTGGTGTTGGCTCAACTTGGAGAAGGTATTATAGATCATCCTATCTATTTTGATAGTAGAAAGATAACTCCTGTAGAATAGAATTACACAACTACAAAACACAAAGCTTTGTAAATGATCTATGCACAACATAAACTATACCAATACCTAGTAGCTACACCATTCATCTTTTATATGGATCACATGGAATAGAAGGGTGCATATGTCGATGGGTTCTCTTATTTCAAGAATTTGATTTCACCGTTGTGGAAAAACTACGGAAAAGTAATTCTCAACCAGACCATCACAATAGAATACAGTCAAGAGAAGAAGCACATGCAATTGAGGATAACATGTAAGATGTAAAGTTATAAAGGTTATAATGAGTGCCATTAGAAATAGAGGACATTGTTTTCTTTTTACAAACAAGGATGGCACTAGAAAGATTGAAATCCTTGGAGAAGAAACAACTTGCTATACGCGCAACCCCATATATGTTAATCAACGGTGACCTATAAAACTAGGTTGATATGAAGTATTGTTTCGTTTTGTTTTGGAACATGAACGCATGAATATTATGGAAGAAGCTCATGTTGAAATTGTAGGTGGCCACTATGCTGGTGATGCCACTGTGAGCAAGATTATACTTGCTAGATTATGGTGGGAGACCCTATATAAAGATTGTAAGGAATTTTGTAAGGCTTGTGATTGTTGTCAATGCCTTGGGAAACTATATCAATGAGATGAAATGCCTCTAAGACCCATTACTAGTTCTGAACCATATGAGAAATGGGCTATAGATTTTGTGGGTCCTATTTCACCAACTATGCGTAGAACTGAATCGTGCTACATCATAACTTGCACAGATTATCTGAGAAGGTGGGAAGAAGAAGCACCTACAAAGGATTGTAAAGCGGCCAAAATAGCCAGGTTTCTTTGGGAAAATATTATTACAAGGTACAGATGCCCTTTAAGTTTGACTAGTGATAAGGGCACACATTTTCTTAATGAGACAATCAAAATTCTATTAGATGAATTCATAATTACAAACCATAAGACTACACCCTATCATCCTCGAGAAAATGTGACTGCTAAGGCTTTCAACAAAATTTTGAGCCATACATTGACAAAAATCTATGATGTTAGAAGAATGTATTGGGATGATAAGGTAGTTGCATTACTTTGGGCATATCAGACAACATATAAAAGGTTGAATAAGGCCACACCATTTCAGTTAGTGTTTGGCATAGAAGTAGTTCTTCCTACTAAATTTATGTTACCTTCTTTGCATATTTCATGCGCTGGAGGTCTTGTTCATGAGCAAGCATTAGAAGAACGCATTGACCAATTAATAAAATTGGATGAATGCTGAGCCATAACATGATTGAGTCAAAAACAAGAGAAGGCCAGTTAGAAAGCATGGCATGATAGGAACATTAGGGATAATTTTTTTGAGATATGAAATATGGTGTGCCTTTATGATTCTAAGTTTTTACGCCATCCAAAAAAACTCAAAGTACATTTGTTGGGGCTGTATGTTATCATTCACATACTCGAATCAAACACTTATCAGTTAGGGGCCCTTGATGGAATACAATTACCCAGTTACTTCAATGGGAGTAGGATGAAGCCCTACCATAAATAATTGTTCTTGGTGTTTGTAATAAGGAAGTGTTGCCATTTAGATTATGTTTTCAATTTTTCACTTCCTTAATGTATTTATTTCTTTGTTACTATGTTTTGTCAATTTAGTTGGTTTATTTGTGTAATAAGCACGTTCACGCACCATAAGATAATTACTATTTGAAGAATTTTTATGCGTAGAGGACTACACATACCCTTAGTGTGGGGTAGGTTGATGATATGCAAGCTATAATATTGATGGAAATAAGTCCACATGAAAGGAACTATCTACAGGTGCTATTCAACATTGGATTTAAAAAAAAAAAAAGATTTCTTCTAGACACAAGGACCATAGATAGAGAGGAATGAAGAAACAAGTATAACACGAGGTAAGTAGGGGCCAAGAAGACTACTAGTGGAAGGCACAATGATGAGGTACTCATGCACATGGAAGCGCACTAAAGAGAAGTCTACAACTATAAGGTAGGAGGGCATGCTAGAAGGTTATAGCTTGGGCATGAAGATTTACCACACATAAATGATGAAAATGGTCAATTAATGAGAGGATTGTTGGTAGATGGAGGAGTAATAAATGCACTAACTTTTTGAAATTATATATAAGGATGAGATGCAAGTTCATTTTTACCATTGCAATTGAGATAATTTGAAAAGGGTTAAGTGTAAACGAGATGAGAAATTGTGTTGAGGAGCGTAGAGTGTGAAACCAGATTTGGGGAGAAGGGTTGTGCGGTGGAGAAGCTTACATTCCCATAGGAGAAGGGTTTGAGTAAAGAAGACACATTACAAACAATCTAGGGCATGTGATTTCCATTATAGCATGAAGATTTAAGCTAGGGTTTCTATTTACTTGACTATAGAGGGAAGAAAAGATATATTTTTCAAATGGCCCCAAATAAAGCACCCACAATAGGAGATAAAGGGAAGAAGAAGGTTGAAGTGGAAGAAGAGATTGCTCCTAAGAGAATTTTTTTAGAAATGAAGTATCTAGAGGGCATGATTGTGGGACAAGAATGGGATTCCCATATCTACAAATGTAAAATCAATGAATACAACCATCTAACATTAGATAATAAGAAGGAGATTGATGTGTTGTTGAGCATGAACACAAACAAGCGCACGATAGAGGATATGCCAGTATACGATGACATTGGTGAGAAGTTGTTGAAACAGAATGGAGTTTACTAGTTGTACGAGCTTCTATACTTTGGAAAATATGAGCCATTGTATCAGTGGTTGATGAGCAGAGTCCATGAGGACTTCCTCTACTTCTTCAGACAGAGGGTAAGGATCAAAAAATCCTTTATTTCAATGGTGACAGGACTAAGGGCCTCAGGGTTGGATCTAGATAATGATTTAACTGATAAATCCGTAATCGTGGAGATGAGGAAGGATCTGGGGTATACCAAGGGTCCACACAACATGGACATTAACAGGTTGAAGAAGTATTCAGTAGTGCAGGTAGCTATCTTGTGACAAAAATGAATGACCAAGGAAGGTGGTCACAGGTAAACAAAATGTGGTTGCACATCACCAAGATGTCCTAAGGGGTGGTGTACAACATTACACATCACATAATAAAGAAAATAATTTAAGAAGCATGGACAGGTGATAGAATAATTTTCGGTGTTGTGTTATTGTCCTTAGTATTCATGGAGATTGGGGTACCTGATGGACCAAAGGAGAATATTTGGGAATACCCCATGAAACACAAGTCACCTGCAGAAAGGTTTAGAAAGTACTTGTGCGATGGATCAATGAGTGTACCCTTCAAGTAGAGGGTAGAGATGTGGTATGATATACTCCATGCGGAGTTTGAAGAATAGTGGCACATATCAAAGGATTACCATCAGTGGTGGGTAAGGTAGTTCATTTTTTATATACCAACATTTTTGCATCATGCAATTTACGATGAAGGATGGGGCTTGGAGCCCATGGTGAAAACTATTGCATGCCTTCATAGTAAGGTATTTCTAGGCATCAGTTCACTAGTTCTTAGATGCATGCCACTTAACCTTCAATGCAGATAAGGTAGATTGTGACTACCACACACTGAGGAATAAGTATGTATATCTTTGGTGTAATGCATAAATTGAAAGACTTATTTTAGATATTATAAGCATGAAACCTATGAGATTAGCATTTGGGGACACCAGAGTAGTGCTTGTGTACCTACAACTCAATCCCAAGCTAGAGAAACCTAAGTATGTGGAGAATGAGTTCGCGCTCCTAGGGCCACCAAAGGGTAAGCATACAATGGAAAATGTTCCAACACCCAAGCCCACATAAAAAGTTCAAGTTGATGATGAAGAGGAGGAGCATGAGGATAGTGGTGGTTTGGAACACAGAGGTAGGAGACAACCTCTAAATAAGGATGAAGCTGAGCACACAACTACTCCACATCAAACACAAGAGGAAGATTGAGAGGAATTGGGTGTGGACCAAGGAGAGTGCTGATTCAAGAGAGTATTTAGGAGGATAAGAACCCAAGGTGATGCTCCATGAATAGTGCATAGATCATCTTGAATCTCTCCACAAAAGGAGACAACTGAAAAAGGAGAAGGAAATTAAAGTTGAATGAGGAAGTGGAATATTTGGCATAAAGCATGCCTAATTATCCTACACCTCCAAAGAACGTAGAGGAACAAAAAGATGAAGAAATGAAGGATGGAGAAGAGGAAGAAAAAGGGGAAGAAGATACAACAATAGAGAATGCTTAGGATATAGCATCACAAGTCCAAAATCTAGAGTCCCAAGTTCCTAAGCAGCCTAGGTCAAGAAGAACAAGTGGGGAGTATATTCCACTAGCCATGGGATACATCGAGGACATAGGTAAAATTGTCTGCGCCCATTTCTAGAGCACAATGACACAAAATGAGTTATACATATGTGAGTTAATGGATGAAGAAATGACACCAGCATGCATAAGGAAGAAATTTCCTTGGTCAATGCACATGCACATGGATGAACTAGAGTTTGATGTATGTGAGGAGTCATGCATGTCAAGGAGGTTGAAGAAGACACCTCAGGCCAGAAACATAATAATAAATCCTAATGTTATGTCAAATGAACAAGTGAGAAATGCTTTGGTGAAAGTATCAACAGAGGTTGCACATCAGAATGTGGAAAAATCTACCATAATTAGGGCACTAAGGGAGGATATCAAGACTAAGGATGAGGAGATAACACACTTGAAACATGAAAAATATTTGGCATAGAAGAAGAATGCTATGTTTATCAGCATTATAGAGGAGATTGGTGATAATGTCATAAAGATTAGGTTGCACTTAGAGCCAAAGGTACCCAAGACGTTTCCTTTGGCAATACATTATGTGAGTACATTAGTGGACTTAGTTATAGAAGATGAACCTTTGTGAATGCATGAGCCAAATGATTTAGCACATGAAGTAGATCATGAAAAGGCTTCAGTGATATGGAAGATTACATCATATGAAGGATTGTTTTAGAGCTTGCAGGAGGAACTCAAGAAGGAAAATAAAGCATTGAGTATTTTTACAGTGCCAAAGGGTGTTATAAGGACCAAGACCATTTTAGAAGACAATGAGGTCTTGCAGGCCATAAAGGATGAGACATTGGGCCATGTAGAATGGTTAGCACTTATTAAGCAGAAGCACGAGGCCCTTACACCTACTTAGGAACCTCATAGGGAAAGCTTAGATGATCTTGGAAAACTCATCGCTCAAAAGGTGGATTTGTTGGAAGGAATAATGATTGACATGTCCAACATTGTGTTGGTATTGAAGAATGAAAAAGGAGAGATTACAAGGGATGAATTGGAGTCAATTGTAGTAGATATTATAGAGAAGGTAGAGGCCATGCTCAATGACTGACAAAGCTTAGATGCAGAGATAAAAGATGAATATCCATGATTGATTTTTCTAGTTTTAGAAGAGGATACTGCAAGTTTAAGACATTATTTCATTCATTCAAATTATTTTAATTCCTTTATTCATATTATTTGGTTCATTTTTGGAGACAACCATTGTTTGGGTAGAAATGAAACTAGTGTGGGGTAATGTTGATCAGTCAAATTTTGGAACTTATTGAAGAAAATATAGAAGGTTCATGTGGGAGAATAGAGGACATTCAAAGGCACAAAAGCATTGGAGAGGATCGCTTGCATAATAGATACAAACTTGGTACTTATCCATTTTCATGATGAGGATTTATATTTGGAGATAGTGTGCGAAGCACTCAAACTAATTAGAGACATGCACGTCACACATTGGCTATTTTTCAATGGTCACCTACAAAGTGCTTTACATGGATGTAGAATGAAGATAGAATGACAAACTGGTAGTTGACAAAGAGAGATCTATTGTTATAATTCTTGCATGTAAGCCATTTTTTGTAACAGCGAGTGGCTAATAATAACATGCGACCTATTTTGGGATTAGATAAGCAGTGAAGGTAAAGTCCCCACCCTTACAAATATGTATTGAACTGTGTAGTATAGATATATAGAGAAAGAGAGCATATATATACGTATGAGAACTAGGGTATAGTGAGATTATGTTACTAGATCTATCACGCGCATAAGCATATACTACTTTTATTGTAATAAAGCTTATGTTTATTTACTAAAGGTCTTATAATAGATATTATGGACTAAAACAAGGTGTTATCATGGTTATAATTTGGTACTACATGCTTGATTCCATTATGGTTATATATTAAGTTTGTTATGTTCTAGATCCAGGTCTGAATATGCACTGTATAAAAGATATATTAGTTATAGATCTAAATGATTAGAGTCTTCTTAATGCTAACATCCTACAAAAACAACCCTAAGGAGGGACCTGGTACCTTTGCGTGCTTTAGATGATTGCTCAGTCTAGGCTGAGTGATGTGCAAGCACGCCTAGGCTTGTATTGCTGAATTCTAGGCTACATCAACACCTGTATGATTTATCATAAATTTATGGATGAAATTAAGTGCTTTAGGTAACATAGGATGATCTCACAAGTGTGGGACTTTCATAAATGAGATAAACCTCTAGAGAGGGCTGGTTATTCTACCTATTCATAATGCTAAGCTACTCCTATGGAAAAAAACCATCTATCTACTCCTATTATAAGGGACCATAGAGAGAGAAGAGTACATAATATTGGAAATCCTAAGCTAAGATAGGTGATAACACCAATAAGAAGATGGAAATACACTCTCAAATGAGGAAAATTGAAAGGAAAATGAGCAAAGAGAGGATAGACATAAGTATCATAGTCCCAAACTTATTTAAACTCCCACTTCGAAGACACAACAAACTTATACCCTTCAAAGAGAAAAAAAAAGTGCAAGACATCCACTGATGTAATAAAAGGCATGAAATTAAAAAAACAAGAAGAAGTTATGACCAATTAATAGGAACAAAAAAATTCTTATTGCTTTATAAGGATGCATAATACATTATAATGAAGGAGTAAGGCAAGATTCACATGCCAAAGCTAGATCTAAGGTTTGTAACTCATGTATGCATATAAAATCCATAAAACAGAATGCAAAAGCATTATAAGAATGTCTAACCTCTATAAAAGAGTTGATCCTTACAATATATAGAAAATGGGAAAAGAGAAGAGAGAAAACAAAATGAGAAGATTGGATTTTATATTACTTTTAATGAATATCTACTTTCTCTAGCACATAACATTTCAAGCCTCAAAAAAGCTCAAAAGTCTATTCAAACTCATCCCACATGTGCTTTTTCTTGTAGGAGCAAGTGTGAGCTCGTATTTCATCAATTCAAGTGGTTGAGTTACCTGTTACTACAAATTAATGGATGGATTGATGCTTTACTTTTTTTGTCTTGTCAAACCTAGCCAAAATATGATTTTTATCATGCCAAAGTGAAGGGTTTGAGGATACATTTCCATCAATAAATTTTTTAGGTGATTTGGATCTCTGCAAAAAAATATATGGCCAATTGAATTTCTACATGTCAGGGTGCATAGGAATTCAACACATGGTAGCCTTTGATTGGTTTGGGGATTGGTTTGTACAAATCTGTGCTTACTTCACATTTTCCGTTTTTCATTCTTCTATTGAGTCGTAAAATCAGCCTTTACTTCCCTTCCTACCATTTGTCTTTTCTTATTTTCTTTTACTTTTTCTTTGGCTTTAAAAAGGTCTTTCGCATAAAAATTATGGACCAATAAGTCTCTGCTACGTTTCTTCAGGGCTATCAGACTGTCCTTTACTCCTAATTTTCCCTTTTGAATTTGAACCAATGAGATCTTGCCATGTTCCTTCACCATTTTTAGATCTCGTGCTATGTGGAACAATGAAAGAGATCCATGATCCTTCGCATTTAAAACCCTTGTTAGTCCCTTAAGAATGCAAGCCAATGAGAAAAAACCACACCTTCTTCATAATTTTCCCTTTGACTAACCATTGTAAAGTGTAAGCCAATGGAAAGGCTCCACACACCTTGCATGTTAGTCCTTTTGATATGCCTCTCTAAAACTTGTGAAGCTCTGACCAATGAGGAGACTCCATGCCTTGATGTGTTTTCAGACATTTTAGCTTTTAATTGACAATTGCGAAATGGAAGCCAATGATATGGATCTACGTGGATCTATTGTCAGATAGTCAAAATGTGTAATTGTGATCTTAGTGAAATAGATCCACGTGCCTCTCTACATCATAAATTTTGAATTTGGAGGACTTATAAAATTTGATATTTGAAATTGGACACCACCTATCCTGTTTGACCTTAATTGACTGCCTAGACTAGAAAAATATAAATTGTAGCTAATTCCAAGACTTGGGGTATGGATGAGGTGCATCTTCTTTAGAAACTACTAGAATACTGACATGTATCCTAACTCTTCATCTTTGATCTATCACCATGTGGCCCTCTTGCTTTCATTTGTACCGCAGACTTGACATTTTCTGCACAACACTACTTCTCTTTGCTTCATGACTTTTCAAATTTCTTTGTACCATAGCTTTTAACAGGAACTTGCTAATACATTATTCCTTAGAATCCAAAGGTTTTTTAATGCCAATGGATGGGTATTTTGTGCTCAGTAAATTGACATTCATTTAACCATCACAGACCTGTAAAAAATGGCTAAGTCCATTTTTGAAGCTTGTTAAGGCCAAAATTAACCTAAGGGGTAATTTTGGATAACAATTTCGTGACCTCTTGGGTTAATCTTCCTACTAGATTAGATCATTAGCATTTAAGAAAATCCATTGGGCATTGAGTTAAGAATGAAACTCAAAAGGATTGATCAAAACATTAAAATTTCTTACCTTAGGGCCATTATAAAATTAACACGAACTAGAAATTATTAGAAACAATATGTGTGCTCTTAATGAATATTTATGGTTGCTTAACAATATGATTCTACCATTGAAATTCCCAAAATAAACATAGAACTTCCCTAGCATGCCACTATTTTCACAACTGAATGGAAAATCTGGAAGTGTCCTAACTCCGATTTTAGTTACTCTGTATTTGAATCCTTTTAGTATTACAACTAGTCCTTGACACTTTTCGACTCTTTTGATATCAACCGTTCTGATCATTTCTCCTTCAAATATCCTCATGAATTATGTGTAATGAAACCATACCATCCAAAATCAATAAAACATTGCAAGGCACTTAGGGAAACTGAAACTACTCTACCAACAAAAAAATGTGTTGAAAGCACTTAAAAGGAATTCAAAACATGATCTAATATATACAAGAAAATAATTTTACTTTATTAGCAATACTTTAGATAGATCCCATTAATTGGAAACTCCAACTCCTCTCCATCCAATCTTGAAAATCAGAAAGCATTACTTGACTTGTAGCTTGAAATGATGTAGGGACCACTCCATATTGAATCAAATTTTGAGTGTCTACCTAGTTTGACTCTTTCTGCATCCCAATTTAGGACTAGGTCTCCATCTTGGAAGTTTATTCTTTTGGATTTCCTATCAAATCTCATTTTGATTTGAGTGTGGTATTTATCAATTGTTTTCATATCCTAGCTTCTCAGCTCTTCTAATTTTATAAGCTCTGTATATATAAACTCCATGGATTCAAATTAAAACAAATGTATCTATTTAATAAGTTCCAATGCTGTCAATTTAAGGGATATTGGCATCTTTTCTTTTCTACCATAAAATATCCTAAAGGGAGAGTTACCATTTAATCTCTTAGGATTAATCCTATCAGCCCACAAGGCTGATTTGAGTTTTATGTGCCATGTTATTTGGTTCTCATCTAGAGTCCTTCTTATGATCCTTAAAAAAATTGGTTGGTGGATTCGGCTTGCCCATTAGCCAGAGGCTAATATTTTGAATATGTGTTCAAGTATACACCATTCTTCATATCCCAATCAAATATATTTTTTCTAAGAAAATCTAGAGAATTATCATAAATAATTGTGCAAGGAACACCAAATATTTCCACAATGCCTTCATAAATAACCAAAATGTTGGATTTGTTTGCTTCCTTGAGTGCAACAACTTCTATCCACTTGGTGAAGTAGTCTATGGCTGTGAGGATCCATTTTTGGCCCAAGATTGAGTTTGGGTTGATTACCCTAATGAAATCCAATCCCCATTGCATGAATGGTTCATTTACAGAGATGTAGTGGATTGGAACAGATGCTAGTCTTTCTTTGCCTATTAAGAAGGAACACTTCTCGCATTTTTTGACCCATGAATAACATTCATTAAATAGGTTGGGCCAATAATATATAGCCTTCATAATTTTAGGAGCTATAAATATTGGGGAAAATGACCCCTACATGACCATCATGGAACTCATGCAATACCTTTTCTATATGATCCACTTTTATGTACCTTAAGAGAATTACATTAACATATTTCTTGAACAAAATTCCATCCACAAGCACATATGGAGTGAAATTGAGTTTGAAGTACTTTCTCTTATCTTTTCTTGACCCATGAGGGCATTATCCTGTTTGGATATAGTGTATTATATCTTGAGTCCAAAAGGGGTATTCATTGCATCAAATAGCTTCTCTTGATCATCATGAAGCACAAAAATGGATTCTTCATCTACATGCTGATTTAAAAATAGTTGTTCACAAAGATCCTTTCCTCTAACCATATTGGTAATCTTGATATCAATGTCATAATCCATGAATTTGGTTATCCAACCAACCCTCTTCTCATTTAAATATTTTTTCAAGAGTAAATCATTTGTGCCAGCATGTGAGACTAACAAGTTGATCTTAGTGATGACAGTTTGAAAGTAAGGCAGAAAAATCATGCACTTGGGTACATTTATAGGTCCTAATCACATACCACTATTCATATAATTCCTAAGTGAGAAAAGTAGTAATTAACATCCAAATATGGACTCTTTGTTTGCTTTCTTGCTTTCTATGTGGTCTTGTAAACCTCAGTATCCATTCTAACTTTCACTGATTTATCTTTCTTGGCTCTGGACACTAGCTCCCAGCAAGGATGCCAACACCTAGGTGCCCTTGTCCCCTATATATGCCCAACCTATTTGTATCGTAATCGTCTATTTTAGGCATCTTGTTTTCTTATTAGTTAGCCTTTTATAGGTTAATTATGAAATTCAAACAAGGGTATCATATAAATACAAAGCCATGTGACCATAATAAAGGACCAAGCTCTAAGAATCTATTACTATCACCTAAGCTTGCATCCAAAGTAATTTCAAGAACATCAAAGCATCCATCTAGCTATCATTCAAGGGAGAAGATACACATTATTATGAATACACTTCATAGGAGGGGAAGTTCATTTCAACATCCACACATTGCTACATCTAGCTACTACTTGTTATTTAGTGCATCTTACACGAGAGCCACCTAGGGAATGATTATAAAAACACAAAAACGTAGAACTAAATAGAGTCTGAGATGTAGTGAAACACTCAAATTGTAAGTTCACTCAGTCGGGTGATCACAAGGGTCAGTCCAAATCCCCATTTGCATATTTTTTATTTTTAATATTTGACGTGTTTTGGGGTTTTACAGGATGTCATTTATTTTACAAGTTATATGTGACTTTGGTGATCTTCTAGCAACATACATGCAACTAACAATAACATTTAGTGAACATCTTGTGACATAGAAGAAATCACTTTTTGATAGTTTTCATAGTCACTGGTACCTACAGAAGGTTTCTAAAACATAGGCACCCCTGATAGATTCTAGGCATATCTGTCACTCACACAATTTTTTGGGTTTGTTTACAACATTTTCCTCCTCATGTTTATCATTTTTCATTCTGACACAGTCCAGGATTATTTGTGAAATTAGCTAAGTACTTCATCCATTCTCTTTCATCAAGCTTCCATATTCTTTTAGCTTATTTCTTAGTTTATATATGTACTTTATTTCTTTATCATTTCCTTGTGACTCTGCAATTAGGATTTCATGAATTTTCAATACTTGTTAAATTAGTACACACTAAATCACACACTTGGGTACATTTGTAGGTCATGATCATATAACACTATTCATATGCTTCCTAAGTGAGAAAACTAGTAATTGAAATATATCTTTGGCATCTTCCTTTGCTTTCTTTCCTTCTATGTGGTCTTCCACACCTCACTTCCCATTTCGACTTTCACTTCTTTATCTTTCTTGAATTTGGCACCAACACCCAACATGGACACTAGAGCCCAAATGCCATTATCCCCTTTGCACACCCCCAATCTCTTTGTATCTTTCTTTCCCCTTTTGGGCCTATTTTACCTTTTGGGAATCATGTTTCCTTGGTGGTCGGCTTTTTAGAGGTTAATTAAAAAATTCAAAAAAAGGAATCATATAAATACAAAGCTATGTGATCATAATAAAATACCAATCTCTAAGCATATATTACTATCACTTGAGCATTAAAGAATCCATCTAGCTTGATTTAAGGAAAAAGGGACTACATTCTTTTGTATACACTTCAAAGGAGGGGAAGTTCATTTTGACATCCACACATCTACTTAAATTGCTACATCTTTTTATTGCTTGTTATTAAATGCATCTTGCATAACATTGACCTAGGGCACAATTACACACACACACAAAATTACATGGAGTTTGAAATGTAGTGTAGTGCCCAGATTGTAAGTTCACTTAGTCAGGTGACTTTCGGGGTCAGTCCAAATCCCCTTTTGTATATTTTTTATTTTAAAGATTTGATGTGTTTTGCAGGTGTTATTTCTCTTTGTAGGCTAGAGGATAATTCTTCAGGCATAATGCGACACATAGGTGATCAATAGCGAAGGTAAGTGACACAAAAGAAATAGATTCTTGGAAATTTTCATAGTCATGGGAACCTAGAATTAGTCTACAACACTCAGACACCCATGACCTGATCTTGGCACCGTAGTCCAGGAACATCTGGCTATCACACAAATTTTAGGGTTCATTTGTGACACTTTCCTCATTTTGTTTATCAGTATTATAACCTGACACATCTCATGATTAATTGTAAAATCATCTAAGTATTGATTCCCTTGTATTTTACTTAGTGTTTTAATTTCCACTTGTTATTTCTTAGGTCAGATATGTACTTCATTGTTTATCTTTGTGTTGTAATTTTGTAATAAGGGTTTTATAAATATCCATATTTGTTAAATCATTTAGTGAACCCGTCTCATTTTAACACTCTTGAATCCTCATATTTCTTCTCTTATGGCTCATATAATTCCTTAAATTTATCTTTATGATCTACTTAAAATGCATCCCAACTAAAAGGTTGTTATGAAAAAGTACCTCGACACCGTGTATCTCTCTAGAGATATGCCACTTACTCAAGTGAGTTCCATTTTCAACCATCTCTCTGAAGACCCTAGCCTTCATGATCCTCCATCTAATCAAACCATTTTGGATTTGGTTAAAGCTTTGCATTCTTTATTTCAAGACAAATTTCAGGCTATGGAATCCACGATTACATCTCTTAAATCTGAAATCCAACATCTTAAGGATGTTTCTGAGTCTCATGCTAGTTCTTCTTCTCATACTCATTCTATGTTTTTTAAATGTGCTCATATCAGTGAGCCTCAAGTATTTCAATTACCATATCCTCTCATGTTTGATCACAATGCTAAGAAACATGATCTTCTTACTTATCTCCTCAGTCATCAATTGATCACCTTGTCATCTACTCATGGATATCCTCCTTATCATCTTGTAAAATATCAAGGTCATCCATATTGCAAATATCCTCGATTCTCAAATGAATGGTCATAAAGAAAATGAATTACATGATTTATAATGAATAATCATACATTTTGAGAATCAAGGCTTTATCTCATTCACTACACAACATTCTATTATATGCCCATCTACAAATGCTACATCCCATTGGGTTCCTCAATCTAATCCATCTACGTCTAATGAGCATCGTTCCATCAATTCTGATGGTATTTATTCAGTCACTCAAGCACTACCTATACAACCCACTCAAACTAATAAATCATCTCTCAAGGTTAGTCCTCCATCACCTTCTCTTATTAATTCTTCTTTCACTTCAAAAAATCCCAAGAAACTACCTCTCAAAATCAATCTGACACTGCCTCCACTTAAATATTCTACAATATTACTAAATAATAAACCACTCACTAAGAAAGAAAATAAAATTCTAGATGTTATCTTTTGACTTCCACCATTTGACCTCGCATCCATCCCTGATCCTACTCTTTCTCTTACTCAGCATTGCGATAATAATGTGTTTTCTTATCATACATTTCAAAATATGTCACCGATGCAAAGTATTTCTTACATCATCATGTAGCTTTGCTTCATTGACATACTTGGGGGGAACTGCACTTCCCCCCTACTAACACTATCAATTATTTCAAATAATTTACTATCAAACTTAACACTCAGTGCCTCATGATTCATTTTTCTAAACACTTTATAACTACTTGATATACTTGTATCATCATTACCCGATGACGCACTCTTGTGCTACAGTTCAGACTTGACTATTGAGGGCATACTACATCCATGAACCTCACACACTACACATTTCATGCTACACACTTCACGATACATCTTTCTAGCCCTCCACTTTTACACATCATACCATCATGTTATACAATCTACACTATATGATTCATCTTACATATTGTTAGCACACATTCATAATAATGCACTACCCTATGATGCATCCTAGTTCAATGGTTCATACTCAAGTACCGAGGGTATAAATAGAAAATGAACCTCATCACACTCACTCACTCTCTATGGTATATGCTTTGTCGATCATGTCTTTCTATTGCACGTAGTTCAAACCATTTCTCGATGACACAATCTTGTTCTATGGTTGATTCTCGACTACTAAGGGGGAATTTATAAATGAACCTCATTTCATCCATACTCATTCACATTAATTTGGGGGGCATGCGAATCCTATCACACTCAAATTTCATTCCATTCCATTCACACTCATAACATATTACATATCTTGGTTGCACATTATTCTTTCTTACTTGTACTCGCATGTTACACTTTTCTTACTATCTTAGAAAAATCAGGGTTTATTTTAAGAACGTCCCTTTGAAAAATTAGTTTATAACTTTTGGCAAATCTCAAAAATCAACTCTCGAATCGTTGGAAAATTTCTGAAAATATGTTTCATGGAAAAGGTGATTTCAAAGACAACAATTTTCCCTGGTTTCAAAAAGGATGCCACGAAGTTTTACAATTAGTATACAGGATAGAACCTAGGTGGGAAGGTTGGTCATGTGGGTTAGTTGGGTAGGTTTGGTGGTTGGAAATTAAGGGGTTTTTTCGATCAAGGATTGGATGGTAAAGGGTTGAACGGGAAGGCTGAACGGCTAAGGTTTTTTGACTGGGTTAGACATGGGTTAGACATGTTGGTTAGACGATTAAGGGTTGGATGGCTGATTATGATGGGTTGATTGTATGGTGAAGGGTTGGATGAGTTGGTTAGATGGGTAAGGGGTTAGATGATTGGGTTAGAGGGGAAGGTTCGATGGATAAGATTTGGTCGGAAAAGGGTTGTACAAGGTAAGGGTTGGACGAGTATGGCTTGGATGGGTACGGTTTGGATGGGTGGATGTGGCAGGCATGGGGTTGGATGGAATGGTTTTTCAGTTGGAGGTTGGACAATGAAGGGTTAGATGGGTGGGTAGGACAGTAGGGAGTTGGATGGCTCAAGGTAGGACAATATGAAGTTGGATGATAGAGGGGTTGGCATGGTGGTTTTGACGGTTGATGGGTTAGATAGTTAAGGAGTTGAACGGAAAAGGGTTGGATGGTAGGTTGGTTGGTTGAAGGGTTGGATGGCTAATGGTTGGATGATTAAGTATTGGATGGGTTAATTAATTATGGGTTAGGTGGCCACATTGGTTAGCTAATAATTTTTAGCCACGTTTCCTTTGACCCATTTAGAACCCTATAAATACTGCTACAAGGTTCATTTTTTCACTTTTCTATGAAAATTTCCAGTGCTTTAAGCTCTCGAATTTTCAATTTTCTTCCAAATTTCAACAATGGAAAGCACCACATCTACTCCTATACCAAAATTTCAATATGAAAACCTCATGTGCTGACAAATTATAGCCCTTCTGAAAGAAAAACAAGCACAAAAGGATTGGCTCGAAAAATTAGAATTTATTGGGCTTATGGAGATGCCCCAATTAGATACTGATACTTTAGTGCTTGATTACCTTCTTGCCTCTTACAATGAGAATGATGGAAAAAAATTTGTTCTCTTGGTGCATCTAAGATGTCATCAAATTTCATTCACAATTGAACATGAAGATGTACATTGGTTAACAGGTTTACCATTTGAAATAAGCCACTTGTTACTACAATGGTCCTCCTCACAAACGAAGACAATAAGTTTTAGGATTCTCAATACAGTGTGTAGGTTGATGGTAAGTTTATTATTTTCAAATTATTTTTCTATTTACATTTTTCCACCACCCAATTCTCTAACATTTTTTCTATTATTGTAGGTCCTCTTAATCATTCATCATGAAGCCTACTTCTTCAAGGTATTACAAACCAATTCTTTCTTGTAGTTGCATCACTTTTTCAGGCCAGGATTGTATTACAGGGAAGATCTACAAACATTTTGTATTGGGTAGTTCAATATTTATTACAGACACTAGTAGGTCAATAATTCGATTGGTGCACATATTTACCCAATCAAATAAAAATAGATGTCTCTCGTGCCTGCAATGCCAATCAATCTGATAAATCCAAGGCTGTATTCTCTTGTTGCAATTTTATCATTACTTTCTATCAGGAAGCATTCTAAAAATTTCAGAAAGTTAAAATTCCAACTGTAATCAATGATAAAATGATTGGTCTAACTCTTGCAGAATAGCAAGTAATTGTTAATTTTATAGTTTTCTTGTTATAATGATTTCAAATTAAATATTTTTCAATAAAATAATAAGTGTAATATTTTATATTGCAAAGAAGAATTATTGTTGCAACAACTCATAAGGAGGAAATTGCTTGAGGAAAATCCCCTGTAGAGGTCTATGCTAATTCTGACATGGATTCAGTAGAATCAACACCAGTAAGACCACCTCATCAAAAGTAACCTATGGGGTGACTATTTCCATCATGTATACCATCACATTTAACTATAGGTGTGAATTTTTCTATTGATATAATTAACTAATTTAAACAAATAATATAGATTATGTAATTAGTTCTCTATTTTAATATTTCTACCATTCTTTTTTACATTTATTGTATTCAGAAACTACTGAAATGTTTTATGATGATCAAAATCATTTTGACACACAAGATCGAAATGTTACGCTTGCATCTCCAAACATGCAAGGTAAATTGTAATATTTAATTTTGCATGTTTTATTATGTTACTACTTTTTAGAATTTATAAGGCCTAACCGTATAATGGATTATAATAATTTGTTGTTTGCATCTTGTAGGTAATATATATTCTAAGAACATTCCACTTGCAAGGAGCCACCAACACCTCCAACACATTAAGTGTAAAAAAAATGAAGAACTACAGGAAAGAATATAAGGTTTCCTATAGGATCAGTTCATCCTGCGACAACACAATTTCTTGGACTCTTGCTAGGAGGTGTTTTAAGTGTAATGGCCTCATAAATTTTCAACAAAATCACCCTTGACGAGGAGTATTTTGGGTTCCATACTGGTGACGCTAAAAAGGGAAATTATTCCGCCTCACCAAAAACAACAACAATATGTGCATGATGCACTAGACAGTGAATCTCCACCTCCTCCATCAAACACTCCACAAAAAGATGATGAAAAGGCACATTTTATACTAGAAAATATGTTTTCAGATAGTATGGGGGAAAAAATTCAAGAGGTTGTCATGTCAGATGTGGATTTAGTGTGCTCATGGGAGAGGAGATCAAAAATTTTGATAAAAGAAATAAATACAAGATACCATACACACTCAAAGGTATTCATTGTTCACTACCATAGAGAGACAACCAATAAGGGATGACATTTTTATAAATAAAGCTCAATCAAGGAAAATTCCTATGCTAATAATTACAACGATGAAATTATAGACATATTGTTAAATAGGTTGGAGAATCTAAATGTTGAAGCACAGGCTTACTACAACAAATGGGAAAAAGACAAGACAAATGTTTTAATAGTAAATGTTGAAAAAGAAAAAGTTGTGGTGAGTGGGATATATGTTTTACATGTAAAATCCTAACATTAAAAGCACTGTAATATATTTGTTTAACTTATCTAATAAACTAAAATTTGTTTTTTCTGTTTTGTGGGCAAAATATGAAAATTTAAAGAAAGAAGTAGAAATTTTTGAAGCACATTTAAAGAATTCTTGAAAAAATATTAATTCATTTGTACAATTGAAGGAAAAAATGATAGTAATAAATAAACAAAATAATACATTGAGAAGAATAATCAAGGAGCATAAGATGGATCTAAAAATATTACTGAAGGAAAATACAAATGCAAATGCAACATTTTTGACAAAAAGAGATGTAGTGAGGGAAGAACTAAATATTGCTGAAAATATCAATACTGTTGTATGAGATTTGTAGGCATCAGGAGTTATAGCAGATAGCTATTTATCGACACAACAGATTCCTCCACCTATAATGCAAGAAAAATATCAAGCTTCTTCTGCTATATAAGAAATTCAATATCTTAGTAAAGTTCACCATGTGACAGGTGTGTTGTCACAATTCCGATACTAGCGTAGGAATTAAAAGATAGTGGCTAGCCATTTTTTCTTATTTTTATTCCGTGAGGTAGACGTAAGGACAAATATGATTCAGAATCATAAGAAAAAAAGAGGATGACCTCGTAATGTTTCATTATATGACAAAAATTCTTTGAAATATTTGAAAATATGTTAGAGATGTTCACTATGTGACAAGTGTGTTGTCACAATTCTAACACTAGCATAGGAATTAAAAGATAGTGGCCGACCAATTTTTTTGTTTTTATTCTATGAGGTAGATGTAAGGAAAACTATGATTCATAATCATAGGCAAAAAAGAGGATGACCTTGTAATGTGTCCTTATATGACAAAAATTTTCCGGAAGCTTTGAAAATGTATCGTAAACCCCCCTTTTGTAACTGTATTGGATGACAATGCTTTATGAATTTGTACTTTTCTTTATAAAGTAATCTGCCACCTGAGAGAACCATTTCAATAGTACTTTGGGAATTATAATTGTAACTATGATGTTTCAATAGTACATAATACAAATGATTTTTTTGTCTCTTTGTTTACATAAATGTTGCTTAAATTTACTTGATTTTGTTTGTTTGAATAATTTACATTTTTGGTTTCTTGCAGATGTAAAATAAATTAATTAACAGATATAAAACTGACAAATAATTTCTTATTTTGGTTTTTAAAAAATGTAAAATTCAAATATTTAATACTGAATTTATTGAAACTTATAATCTCTATATGAAATAGATGAATAGTTATGATTCATTACATTAAATAATTGTAATGAAATCTATGTGAATTGAGATAGTCCTGGATCAACACTTTTGTTCGTGTCTTGTAAATCAAGTGTAGCATGATATTTGGATGTGTCTCCGTCCCATGGGTTTGGCAGAATGTTACTAACCTCTCTTCTTTCTGCTAGTGAATTTTATAATGCGACTGCTTTATCATAAGTGAAAGAATCCATTGAGTAACGTGGTACATACAACCTCTTACAACTTTATAGATTCCTATCTAATCTATTACAAACTTCCAATTTTAAAAAGGATAGTGCACTGAAAACCTTGTCATCTTCCATAGAACCTAGAATCATAGTTTGATATAGTTCATACAACTTAATATACTTGCTCAAATATTCACTTAGAATACTATTGGAACAAATATCCTTCCAAATACTTTTGATGGAACCATAATCATGTGGGTTTTTTAGAAGCCGAACTTGTCTTATCATAATATTAGAAAAGTCCATTAACTGGGAAATAAGTATTTTTATTTGTAAAATACCTTCAACAGAAACTTCGTTTATCTCTTCGGGCTTACAGAAATGGTTAGTTAAAACACCCATGTTTTTGAAAAATAAAAGACTGATGGATGTATAAGGTCTATCCCCAAAAAATTCCATAATTGTGGATTTACAACTCCCATTGCTTCAAGAATTTTATCATTTCTGAATCTTCCCCGGATCTCTTTAGCTAACGATTCAAAGATCTTTCTAAACTTATTTCTGGTTGCAATTAATACTGCATCTTATAAATTCTATGTCACTTTTACTTCTTCTATTTCTGAGACAACCATATCAACTCTTTTTTGGAACGTATGAATTGGAATCTCATTTCCATGTGTTGTAATACATAGATGATCATGTATATTGTATTTTAAAAAGAACCTGAGATTTTTCATATTTGTAAATGCATTCTAGTTTTCAAAATCAGCACCCTAAAAATATCCCATCATAAATATATAAACTTTCGAGACCCCAGAACACGCGTCTTCTAAGTCTTATGAAGTCTATTATGTAGAAAGAACAATCTTGTGCATGCTTCGTTAAGATATTAAGCTCCCTCAACATGGGAAAAATACCACAGAGTGTGATTAAAGTTTCTATGTCTATTAGACAACACAATAGATATTTAACTTTATCTACATCGCTGTGGTATTTATACATAAATCCTGTCAATGAAGGATATTCATCAAATATTCTATAGGAAGGTTCATAAATAGATATCCATATGGTATCTACATCTTTAATAATATTTTTTTCCCTCTTTTAGTCTAATTGTAAATTTTTGAAATTCCAAAAATCTCTTTGGACTACTAGAATAATAAGCATGCAACTCACGTATCAATTCCTCCAATCTAGCTACATTTTCAAATGTGCTCACAATTTTTTAAGCCAGATTCATTTTTTGGTCTATACAATGGAAAACAAACATATATAGAGTGATAGTTGTTTGAAGTCTAACACAAATACCATTTCTGTCTCCCTGCATTACAACTGCACCATTGGTTCTGACACAAACTAATATTGTTGTAATGGCAAATTCATCCATTCCAGCAACATCCTTCAGATTTAAGACCACCAATTTATAAATTATTTCAGAATTGCAATTCTCAATCATTTTATGAATTGCTAAGAGGTGTGGAGTTATTATTTCATTAGCAAATGTATAAACATGAATAAAAATCCATGAAGTATTATAAATTGTAGTAACCTCGTCTATTGAAAGGGAAATATACTTAGCCTTTTGAGCACACAGTTTCAGATCCTCCTTTTCTACTAGAGATAGACATTTTGTAATTTCCTAGCTGCTTGTATTTGACCAATGAGATTAAGGAATGTTCTGTAGACCAATAACCTAATACAAAAAAAAAATTCTCCAAAATATGACATCGGTCTTCCCCTTTTCAATATATGGAATATGGTAACAAACTGAATACCTTTTGCATGCATTTCTACCTCCATATTTTTGCTCAATATTGCTACTATCATCCCACATTTTTCATTCACATATTTCATATGTTTTTGTTTCTTTTCATATTCTTCTACGTATTTGACATGTAAAAAATCTTTTACATCTTTCCATTTATATGTTTTGACTATGCTGCCATCCTTTTTCTTTTGGGAAATTTAGATTTTCCCACAATGATTTTCAATAGTGTTCAGTTTTAGCTGCATCATGTGATCCTTCCCCTTATTCTAGCCACATATTTTTCATCGACATTGTGTTGGAACATCATTACCATTTTCATTGTACATAGGTTCAATAAACAGATATTTTGCAGCCCATTTGAACTGGAATTTCCTTCCAATTGTCTAGTTTTCCCTACTTCTTTTGACATATTTTATTTTTTTCTTGGGGTTCAACTTATGTATCTAAGCTCTCAATAGGAATATCTTGATTCTCATGTCTCTTTTCTCTTGAAATAGACCTTGTAGTAGAAGATTCCTCTGCTATTGTATCATGAGAATTCAATGAATTTTCTTGTTCTTCTAATTCATCAAGGGACATAATAGTTTCCTCAAAATATAATGGATCATCGATACATTTAAATTGATTATTTTGTGAAGGAATTTCTAAAATGTCCACATATAATTCTATAAAATTATTACAAATATAGTATTAATTTTATCTATAGTTAAATTTTTACACAGTACAAAGAGTTCCAAGAGCAGTATGAAAAACATAATTATTAAATCTTGTAAAATTAAATAACCTATAAATAGCACATGCCACATAGAGATATTTTTAGCTGATGCAAAAACCTCCTTTGTTTTTTGTGATTTTCCAAAATAACCAAGAAAATTATTTCTTGTGTCCATGGCTAAATTAGTTACCTTCTTACCCTAATTTCTAGTATCCATGACTGCTTAGGGATGGCTCTTATGTTCGAAGGCTCTGAGATTAGATGGTTTAGGGTTAAAGGGTAGTGGTTGGATGGTAAAGGGTTGGAAAGAAAAGGCTTGGATGATTATATGGCTAGACGAAAAAGGTTTGGATGAATGAGTGGTTGGAATGCTCTCAGTTGAGGGGTTGGATAGATGATGGGTTGGATGGATGAGGTGTTGGACGGATGAGGGGTTGGATGGATGATGAGTTGGATGGATGATATGTTAGAGAGATGAGGGGTTAAACAAATGAGGGGTTGGATGGATGAGGGGTTGGAAGACTCAAGGCTAGAAGGCTTAGGGTTCAAAGGCTCAGGGTTCGACAACTTAGGTTTGGATGGCTTAGAGTTGGACAGCTCAGGGTTGGACAGCTCAGGGTTAGATGGCTCAGGGTTAGACAACTAAGGGTTAGATGACTGAGGGTTGGATGAATGAGGGTTTGGATGAGTTAGGCCCTAGGGGTTGGATGGTCAGGGGTTAGACGGATAAGGGTTGGATGGCTCAGGGTTGGATGGATCAAGTTTTGGACGCCTTAGGGTTGAATGGCTTTGAGTTGGATGGATGAGAGGTTGTTTATGTTTACTTCAGCGAATATGCACACGAAATGATTTGAAATGGTGGTGAATTACATTCATAAGATATTATATATGTGTAAAATCTATGTGAAATGAAGAGTATAAGGAACATGTCAGTAAAATTTTTTGGTGAATAAGTTGGCTACGAATCAAAGAATATTTTCCAATTTGAATTTCCATAATCCTCGATTTTTGTGAGATTACGAAAATTCACCACTAAAAATTTCCCTGAGAAAAATATTTCTTATGTCATTATCTTTATCTTATACACATGTTCACTTTCCTTCTAGTTGTAAATGCTGACTTTACACAAATCATTACACATAACACAACTTTTTGGAATTGTACCTCTTACTAGTCCCACAATGGCTCCATGGGCATCTAATTTTATACACATCATAGGTGTTATTGTTTTGTTATACAATATTTCTTATTATTACTAGCACACTACTTTATATCAGATCATACACACTTTGACATACTTTTAATCCTTATAACATGCTAGCTAGTGCTTCATCCACATCAATTTATTTAGAGTAACTATTTTCTACCATGGTTGTCTGATACTTTGTTTGATATTGTTTGTCATTATTTGCCATTGTATACCATTGTTTATAGGATTTTTCCTATCTCTTGCTTATTCATTTCTTATATTCTTTTGGTTGCTTTGGCCTCGATTGTATTACAACAATGTGAGCAATGTCCCATGTTTGAAACCCACTTTTCACAATCTACATTTTCTTCTTATTTGTTAGCTTACACATTGTCTTCTATATGTGTATTTGTCTTGTTTGCACTAACACATGTTTGAAAAAACTTTTTTTACATGTGCCTTGGTTTCTACCAGGCACATTTCCTCCCCCTACAAGGCATCAGTTTCAGATTAATATCATGTCCTCTCTTTTAGGCCACATCCTTCCATCGATGTTGCATGTGCCCCAAATGAGGGGGAATACATTAGGTGAATCTATCACCCCATTAAATAGTACATAGTCCTAGTTCAAACCTTCATATTATAGTAAAAACATAGCCTTCAGTTATAGAAATGGATCAAACTATGACTTAGGTCTTCAACACAGTATAGATGCCAGTGCCCAACTCTAGAAACTAGTGCCTGGGTACAAGTCACCCTTCCTAGGAGCCTATGACTAGGAGGCCTTTACAAATTTTTTCTCAGATCAACACAATTTTCACAGAACATGCACAATCCTCCAATAATCAACATGCATTCTATCTCCTTTTTCCTATTTATGTTAGATCAAACTAGATTGAAATGGATTGATCTTGAACAAAGTAGGATTATACCATCTATAGTGGCCTATAAATCTCGGGAAGCAGTCAAAGGATGGATAATAACACTATAAATTTCTCCATACACTCTTATTCCATGGTGTGAGATCACCCAAAAAACTCACACTTGGCTTGAGATTGCTCAAACAACTCATTCTTGGTGTGAGATATCCCAAAAAATGAGTTCTTCTACAACATTTTAGGATCCTTTCTATCCTTTTCACTCACAATGGATCAGGTGCACATGTTCCTTTTCCCATTTTTACATACTTTTTACACACTTTTTAGCATATTTGGGTCAAATTTTCCATATGGACATATTTGAATACTCTTTTGATCTTATCTTTTGCAGGTTCATCCTTATGGGATGAAGAAATTACATCATCAAATACCTCAAGATAAAATGACAATATTTATAATGTTAAATAACACATAAGCTTTCATCCCTATGGTCACTTCCTCTTCTCTAGCTTCCATGCTTCATTTTATCACTCCACATTTTTTCTTGTCTCCTTGGCACACTTTTTCCATCGATCTACATGTTTATTAGATAAAAATCTCTATCTACTTAATGTTATTGATTATTCACTCAAAAAAATAAAGTAGGGGAAAATGTAGACATTAAACATGCACTTGTGTACATTTCTAGGTCCTGATCACATACCATTATTCATATGATTCCTGAGTGAGATAACTAGCAATTGACGTCTATCTTTGGTATATTTCTTTTCTTTCTTACCTTCTTTATGGTATTACACACCTCACATCCTAGTATGAATTTCATTTTTTTATCGTTCTTGACTCTGGACACTAGTACCCATCTAGGATGTTAGCGCCCAGGTTCCCTCATGCCCTTCGGGTGCCCCTGACCACTTTTTATCTTACTCGCCACTTTTGGGACTCGTTTACCTTTTCGACATATTGTTTTCTTTGTGTTTTACCTTTTAGAGGTTAATTATGAAACTAAAACAAAGGAACCATATAAATAAAAAACTATGTATTCATAATAAAATATCAAGAATCTATTACTATCACCTAAGGTTGCATCTGGAGGCATTTAAAAAACATCAAAACATCTATCTAGCTTCATTCAAGGGACAAGGTATTGCATTCTTCTGCATACACTTCATAGGAGGGGAAGTTAATTTTGACATCCACACATCTACTTACATTACTACATCTATCTATTGCTCGATATTCAGTGCATCTTATATGAGAGCCACCTAGGTCATGATTCTACACACACACATGGAGAACTACATAGAGTCTAAAATTTAGTGTAGCGCCTAGATTGTAATTTCACTCAATTGGGTGACCTACGGGGTCAGTCTAAATACCCATTTACATATTTTTATTTTTGTGTTTTGGGGTTTTATAGGTGTTATTTCTCTTTGTAGGTCACATATGAATTATATGGGCATAGTGTTACACACAGGTGATAAAAAATGAAGGGAAGAGAAATAGACATGACACAGAAGAAATCAATTTTTGACCATTTTCATAGTAATGGGTTCCCAAAATTAGTCTATAATTCCTAGGCACCTCTGACCCGATCTAGGTTCCCCAGTCCAGTAAAATCTAGATATCACACAAATTTATGGGTTCATTTAATAAACTTTCCTCCTTCTGTTTACTATTCTTTCATCCTAGAACATCTCAGGATTATTTGGAAAATAAGTAATGCATTATTTCCATTATTTTGCACTTGGGGTTTTAATTTCCACTTTCTTATTTCTTAGTCCATATCTGTACTACATTTTTTTATCTTTGTGTTGTGAATATGCAATTAGGGTTTTACAAATTTCAATATTTATTAAATAAGGTCTCTGACACCTAGGAACCACTGACCTAGTCCAAGTGCCCTAGTCCAGGAAGATCCAACAATCACAATTTTTTTTGGGCATAATAATGACAGTTTCCTCCTCTTATTTATTGGTTTTCCAATTCAGCACATCTCAATATCAATTGAAAAATCATCTAAGTATCTTATTCCCTCTCTTGCAGATAGGGTTTAAAATTTTTCTAGCTTATTTCTTAGGTCAATTTTTTTTCTTTATTACTTATCATTGCATTGTGACTCTACAATTAGGGTTTATCATATTTTCAATATTTGTTAAATCATTTGGTGAAACCAACATGAATTGAACACGTAACCTTCTATAATAATAATCAAAGGAAAATAGTAGCAAGTAAATTTTAGACAACCATGGCAGAAAATAGTTCTTGTAAGGAAAATGCTACACATGAAACACCCGTTAACATGTTAGAAAGATGAAAAGTATGTCAAAGCATGTATGGATTAGTAGAAAGTAGTTTGGTAAGAAGTATAAGTAGTAAATAATGAAATAATAGTACGTGTAATGTGTGAGAAAGTAGATGCCCCTAAGAGCCTTAGTGGTACTGGTAAGAGATACATTGTTAAGCATCATTGCAATGTGTAAGGACCTATAAGAAGTTTACACTCACAACTAGAGAACAAGTGAATGCACATATGTATATAGAAAAGATATTGACATACTAAGTATCTATAAAACATGAGAAATAAAGTGTACATGCAAGTATAAGTAATAAATAATAGATGCAACAAAGATATCTAGTATGTTGTGAATGTGTGAGATGGAATGGTATGCAATGTCAATATGATAGGACTAGTGTGCCCCCTGGAAGATGTGGATGATTATGAGATAAGGTTCATTTATAATACACCCCTCAGCAATAAATAATGAACCATAGAACAATAGTTCTTCATTGGGAAACAATTTGAAAGAGGTGCTAGAAATATAGATCATCAAGCGTAAATCATAAAGTGTATAAGAGGTGAGGTTCATGGATGTAGTATGCCCTCAATAGTCAAGTGTGAACCTTACCTCAAGAGTTCATCGTAGGGAAATGGTTTGAAATAGGTGCTAAAAATATATATCATGAAGTGAAGTGCATAAATTTTATAAGTGGAGAGGTTCATGGATGTAATATGCCCTCAATAGTCAAGTGTGAACCTTAACAAAAGAGTACATCATAGGATAGTGTGATGATACAAGATGTGTATAAAGTTATGTAATGATTATTAGAAATATGAAGTATGAAGCATAGAGCATGTGAGTAGAAATTATGACCAGCTAAAGATGCTAGGAGGGGGGAAGAATAATCATGTTTCCCCCAAGTGTATGATGATGACTAAGATATTTGATAAAAGTTAAGGGTAATGGTTTTCCACATGATGTTTGAGGAGAGAAAGGCATGTGAGCGTGTTATGAGATGAATGTTGTATGAGACAAACAATGTGTATGTGAAGGAATCCTAGGTGGTGAAAACCTATGTGAAGGATACCTAGAAGGTGAGGAACACCTATGTGAATTAGACCAAGGAGGTGATGAGAACCTATGTGAAGTAGACTGAGGAGGTGATGAGCAAATACGAGAAGTAGACCTAGGTGGTGATGAGTACTTATGGGAAGTATACTGAGGATATGATAAGAACCTATGTGAAGGGGCTACCCGAGTAGGGGGCTTAGGCCAATAATATGGACTAGTAGATTGAGGAAAGTGAGTAGGTCGTGTGTGTATAAGATAGCTAGGTGAAAAATGTGCCTTAGATTTGAGAGGAAGAAGGGGACTATATGCTCTAGCTAGTGTAAGGACATCCTCAAGAGGAGGCAGAGGAAACAATGTGAATTGTGGAACACATTTGAGAGTGATAACTTGCTTATTTTGAATGAATTTGAGACACAGGTGGTTCATGGACAAGATAACTTGAGTGACACGGAGCCAAGAAATACCTAAGATCATTTCATATCCTTTTATTGAAGGTGCCAAGAGAATGGAACAAGCATGGTTAGAGGCTCAAATGTAACTAAAATCTTGATGTAACTATAGAATTTGGGAATCAGATATGAAATTTGAGAGAGTGGATAATTGATAGCAATGAGGAGTGCAAGATATCACACACCAATAGGATCCAATGGATTGATCATGGTGTTATTGATAATATGAGATCTGATAGAAGCATTAATGTGTAGTGTATTAGAAGAAAATGTAGAATGATAATTGTGATCAGAGAATGTGATGAGTGGTGGAGATGAATTAATATTAGCAACTAGAAAATCAATAACCCTTAATGAATGAGGAGGCACAACATCATACATATTATTAGCTAAAGAATCAACAAATTTATCATCATGATTCGGAAATGAATCTTTAAATATTTTGAGCTTTTGGTTTTCATTCACTGGCTTGGATGAAGAAGGCTCAGGGATCTCAATTACATTGTTTTTGATAATATCTTGAATGATATACCTAAGCTTGAAACATCGATCAATTGAATTCCCAAAACATTGATGATATTCACATCTAGTATTTTCATCAAAATTATGGCCTTTAGGGAGAGATGGATCAAGATTCTATGGTGGTGGAAGCATAATAAAATTGCTTTCAATAAGTTGTGGAAATAGAAGGCACGGAGCATAAGGAAATTTTGGGAATGTATGATTTAGAGGCTTCTATTGAATATTTTCAGGAGTAGAAACAACATTAGCAATAACTTTTACTTCAATGGGATTAGGATATGGATTGATAATATATATATTTTGAAACCGATTAGAAGATAAATCTTGATCATTATATTTGAGCTTTCCCATAGATAAGATTTTTATTTTGCATAACTTAAGTGTATGACATAGTTCATAAAATGAAGGAGATGTCTCAAAGATGATGATATCTTGTAATGGAGTTAAGATACTTTGGAAAAAATATATTACAATTATGAATGAATGAGTACATTGGTAATCCTAGATAATTTGTTCTTATATCGTAATATATAGTCCGCTAGATGATCATTGGATCCTTGTTTGATTGATACAAGTTGAGCATAGAATATCTTAGAATTGATATCGATTGAAATATGTGCAAGAAAATAATCAGCTAAATGCATAAATGATGTTACTAAATGAAAATATAGATCATAGAACCAACACATATCATAGTCTTAGAGACTCCAAGGAAATAACTTAGCTAATAAAGTATGATCATCCGCATAATCTAGACATGCCACATGAAAATCTTGGAGAAGATCTTGAAGAAATTTATTTTTGCCACATAACTTTGTATTTATATGGGTCCCTTGGTTAATTTTCATAAATAACAACTGGAAGGAAAACCCATAAGAAAATAGGATGCCTAAATGATAAAAGAGACCCAAAAGAAACGAGTAAAATAGAGAATGGTCAAGGGCACCCAGAGGGGATGAGAGCACCTAGGTGGTAGAGGTACAGTTTGGCGCTAGTGTCTAGAGTAATAAAATATAAAAAAGTGAAGTTATAATTGGGATATAGGGTGTAGAATACTAGAAAAAAGACTATAAACAATAAAAAGAGGCCAAATATAGTTTTCAATTACTAGTTTTCTCACTTAGGAATCACATGAATGTAAGTATTATTTTAGGAGTTACCCAAGTGTGTGATTTTGTGTCTACACCATATCACATGTTATTTTCCCATAAATCCCAACTTGCCTTGTTTTGGGTTTCTCAACATGTAAAACATAGAGCTAGATCTGCCCTTTGTTTTGGGTTTTTGAAACTTACTTGCATCAGAACATCTCAACTCAAATACATGTACCATGTTGCATGTTTTTCACTTCAGAAACCCAATGGTCCTCATTGTTTCAAGTTTTTGGGTCTTCTCTACATCAGGACATCACGACCCAAATGCATGCTACATGTCATGTGCATCCCACTCCCGAAACCTGATTTATTCCTTTTATTTGGGTTTTTAGAGGTTAATGACATCGAAGCAGGTCAACATATATAATGTCGATTACTTTTTGATTTTTGAAAGGTACTTCTCCCTTGTGTTATACTTTTCAAGGTCCTCGATAGGCATAGCTTCCTGAAACTATTTCAGGTTTCTCATGGTGTGAATCAAGGTAAAAGCTCTGATGGTCTTATAAATGTGTCAAGTTTCCAGAGATGTTTGACATGATCACAAACCCGATAGGAGCACTTTTGGTAGCTCAACCACATGTATTTATTGACCACTTGGCTTCTCTAGTAAGAAAAAGGACATGGAGGAATGGGTTTAGTAGGGTGCCCATGATTATTTCAAGGAATTTAATGGATCTTATTAGTAGTTGAAGGAAAAAATCCAAATTTCCCCTTCTTCTCCCTCCTACCCCCCTCTCTCTCCCATTTTTTATAAATTGTGAAATGATGCTCATTTGTAAAGGTTAGACCCTTTTGGATTGCAAGAACATTATTCAGAGTAGTGTTCCAATGCATTTTGAGTTGTAAGCCTCATATCTGGTTCATTGTATGTGGATTCTTACCTCGCCTCTCATTGTAATCAATCGTGCATTATTTAGAAGAAATAGAGTTTGTTTTTTGGCTATTTCCTTCCCCAACTCATGTTCTATTGCATTTACTTTCCTTATTTTGTAGTGGTGATGTGTTGTGCATGTTTTAAATATCTTGCAGGGTTTCTCTTCTATTATGCTCCATGGAAATGACTATGTGAGTGTTATTTTGGATTGTGGCACACATGTCTTCCCTTGAAAATGCATTCCTGAGATGCACACTCTATTCCCTTGAAGAGAAAATCTAACAATTCAAATTAGATCTAGAATTCAAGGATGGGATCTTGATCAGATTGCACTATGGCGGGATGAAGAAGGAATCACCTTCTAATTTAGATGTAGAAACCATGACCGATGAGTGCACTATAATGCATTCACCACGTGAGTCTTCTTCCTCAAATTCAGATTTAGATTCTGATTCAGGTAATGATTTTAATGATTTTGAAAAATATTCTAAGGTAAATAGATCTAAATTATTGATGAAAATGGGATTTTATGGAAGAGGCCTTGTTAATAATGGCCAATACAGGTAGAGGATTGGCCTCATTTTGCATGTTTCAGTTATCCTAGTGTGGGAATGGAATTTAGAGAGTCCGCTAAGAACAATGAAAGGAGATAATCTTCTGACAACAAAGTAAATACCCCACTAGTCTTGTAGGAAGACACATTGTATGAAATTGGCAATTCTTCATCACAAGATAGATTTGGTAAGAAATTACAAAGAAGAGCTAATGAAATACCACCTCCTTGTTCTTATCATAATCATATTGAAAAGAGAAAATGTTGTAAAACTTATAATGATCCTCTCTTTTAGTATAAAAAATATGGCTATGATTTCCATAAAATGTGGCATGCTTATCCTTGCACTTTTTGGGTTTAGTAACCATTATATTGCCAGATGTTGGAAGAGAAGAACACTAGTGAAGTAGTTGATGTCTTTCATAAAAAATAAGGAAGATAATAAATATTGATATCATCATTCAAAAGCAAAAAATGACAAAAAAAATTCCTCTTGTTATAAGAATTTTTACACTCATTTTGGATAAGTGGACAGAAGGTTGAAAAATGATGGAAAGTTCAACCAACAAGCCATTCAAGAAATGGTATGAAAAATTTGGTTTACAATGTAAAAGAAGTTAATTCTACAACTATAAATAATATAACCTTGGATCCATCCACAAATTTTCCATAGATGAGTCCACTTTATTTTGAAATGGATAATGAAAAATAATTTGTTTTGGATAGATTTATAAAGAATTTTTGATACTAATCAATAACATGCGTTTCACTCATTTTGTTACCCTTGTTTTTGGGATTTTGGTTGAATTGTGATAAAGGATTAAACCCAAATTTAATAAAGTAGTTTAAAAGGAAAAATAAATTTCTGGAATTTAGATTCCTAAGAGAAACTGCGAGACAAGTTTATCATACTCAGTGATTTTATTACATTGAAAATTTTGAAAATACTCTTTTTATATATCCTTATTTAGCTTTGAGTTCCAGTATAGTTTGGGTACAATGGATTAAACTCATGTTTTCATCTATTGGGAAATTTTTACAGCACTTTATGTAGGTTGTTGGGTACATTGGAAGTGTTCATTTTTCATATTTGCATTCTAGAGTAATTGTTGTTTTGGGAATGCATCTATTTTTAGCATGTATGTGTTGGATGCATTTTGAGACCCATAATTTAGGAAGTGTTTGTAATTGTTCTCAAAATGTAAAATATTTCTCTTTCCATACTTATAAATCACATGTCTATGTGGGAAATAAATATGGTTTATAAATATGGTAACAATATTATATTGCATTATGATTACATTAACAAAAATAGTTGTAGTTGCAGTGGATTGACAATTGCATTGGTTCAGCGGAAACTAGCCTATTATTGGCATGTAGATGTCCTATTATACTGATCTATTTTGGTGGAATTCTATTTATAGTGATGGTCGTGTCATAGAGTATCATCTGGACAGTTGCCTCTTTTGGTGAACAATTTTCTATTGTTAAGATAATCAATTTTTTGTGATGGTAGTTGTAATTACTGTGATTTGACAGTTCTACATGGATTCAATTATACATTCACCTATTGTTGACATTGTTTGTATTTTTTTAAAATTGAATTATGTTGTTTGTAGAGATTGGTAAATTCACAGGGAAGTCATTTAGACTCTAGCCTCTTGGTATGTAGATTTTCTATTTTTACACTGATCATATGGTTATTTTCTTATCAAAAAATTGTAATATAATTTTTCTGATAATGATATTTCTATGGATCATGTATGTTTTTGACATGTAGGAAGATGATTAACAGTGGGTAAAAAATAAATTTTGTGGAACAAAATATTTCTCAGTGGGGAGGTGCAATCTAGAGATCAATTCAATGGAAATATTTTCCTAATCTCCTAGAATCATTACAATACGGAAGATAAGTTTGAGATATTTCTAGTGGTATCTTGAATGTTTAAAACAATGGTCGTATGTAAAAGTTATGCGACATTGAAATTTTTGGCAATATGGAAAAACTATGGGACTGCACGCAGGTTAGAGATGACATGGATGGGTGCACACTCGCCATATAGACCAATTAAACAAAGACAAGTGACAAGGTGATATTGTGGAAAAATTCATTTTCCACCTCTAATCTTCGACACTCATTTATCAGACGGGTGAGCCCCGCTATTTCCTGGTTGGGGTGCCTTAATCAGTGTCAACACACTATTTTTGCTGAGGTGTGTCTTTGAATTTCTTTCTTCATATCACTATATTCAAAAAATTTATTTAAATTCTTATAATTTCACCACATTGTGTATGTGGGATAAAATACGTATTGCAAACAAGACTATGCTAAGCATTTTACGAGGGCCGAGTAACCATGTAGTTCCAGATCGACTCCTCGAGTCACCAATAGCTTGGTCAGCATGTCACCTCACCCACTCATCCAAAAGGCATGCCACAATGCTCAGACCAATCTGCCAACCAACTGATTTAATAAAAAAATCACTAAACCATACTTGGTAGTCCACTAATCTCAACATAGCCACCACCTACCAACCAATCTTGGTGGCGATAAAAATCTCTCCACATATTGCCAACACACCAAAATTGGCCACAACATGGAATTCCAAACTCAATATTCCACATACCATCCTAACGTGTGAGCCATAAATGGATGTTAAAATGGAGCATGTGTGCCCCAAGCCATGGGTAAAGTGGGAAATGACTGGATTATTAAAGCCTTTGACAAATCTTTGCCCCTTAAATGTGGGACTAAGTCCCCAAACTAGGGAAAGATGCATCAGTTGGTGGTTGGGGTGGTTTGAACAACCAACAAGTTCCAAAAAAAATACCCCACCATTAGGCCATAGGGGGTTTACAGGCCTATATAAGGGATAATTTCTATTTTAAGTGGCTAAGAGCTATGACTGTGTATAAAGCCATAACAGAGCATTTTTACAAAAATGAGATTTTGACCAACTTAGAGGAAATTTCAAGTCTCGAAGTGAACTAGAGAAGTTTTTAAAATTCAAAGACGATTCATGTGGTATAGCATTTTTCCCAAATTGGATTATTTTTTTACCATTTAAAATCATTTTATGTCATTTTTCGACGTAAAATAGAGGGAAGACCACCTTGCAAAGATGAGAACAAACATGAATAGAAAACACTGAAGTTTTTCAAAGCTTCCAGGTCCTCATGTTATTCTATTATAGGTTTTAAGATTAATTATTTGATTTGTAATTTATTTGAATGTACTTGCAAAACTAATTTTAATGGATCAATTCATATGAACCTGGGGATGTAGGAATTTCTGAACCCTATAAATAATATTATTTCATGTTCTTTTCTATTTTTTACATTCATTTTTCAAATTATTTTCATATATTAAATTAGATTATAATCAGTAACAACAATTTTACGAAAAAAATGGTAAATTCGACTATAAGGGAATTTAGATTGATTTGAATGTATAACTGGAATGAGTGAGTTTTTGACAATCAAAATCATTTTGTAAGCACATTCAAATCATATTTTGGATCATATTTTTAATCAATTTTAGTTGCAAAAGGTTATAAATTGATAAGTTTAATTAATTTTTAAAAAAAATTAAAAGAGTAGGGGGTTCCTACTAGTTTACGGATCACTCACACTAGTTTGCATTAACTAATTTCAACTTTATATTAAATCCTAAATTTATATTAAAATTGAAATCTATAATAGATTTCAAATTTATTACAATTTTAATTTTTTTATAACTTTAACTATTAAACAAATTTCATATTTCTAATAAATTTAAAGTTTATAAAATTGAAATTTCTAAGGAATTACAAATATAGAGAATTTGTTATGAAAATTTAAACTGAAGGTTATGTAAGTCATAAAGACAAACCCTGACATTGGATTTCAATACAAGGTTGAAATTTAATATTTAAGGTTTAAGGTTTCATAAATTTTTAGATATTTTATGTAGTATTTCCATGATTAATGCTCAAAATGTAGTATTTATGGTATAACACTTATGATCTAGGGTTTACTCACTAGGTTTTAGAGTTTGCATTTCAAGGTATAGCATGTAGGGTTTGGTATTCGGGTTTTGTCATCTTTGTGTTGTAATTTTTGTTTCAAGGTTCATGTTCAGTGTTTAGTATTGAGGGTTTTTATTTAGTCTTTATGGTTGATGATATAGTGTTCATGGTTGTGTTTTTAGTGCTTGCAATTTATGTTTTATGATATCATATAAGTGTTTACATTGTTATTTGATGTGATTGATTAGCCATTTAGGGTTTGTCTTAAGGGTTCAACATCTAGTGCTTAGTGTTTCTATTTAAGATTTATGGTTTATTCCATATGGTATAGTGTTCCTCGTGTTTAGGGTTTCGATTTTTGTATTCAAGGCTAGTATTCAGGGATTTTTAGGGTTTAGGGTTCATAATTTAGAATTTGGGGTTTAGTGTCCAATATTTAGGTTGTATGGTTTAAGAAAATGTATATGTTTTGTTGCCATTCACAGTTATCCTTAAGAATTCAATGCATTCAATGAGTTTGTGAGGAACTATGTTATCATTTATGATTTCATCATTATGTTATTTACGTTTTGAGGTTTGTGTTAATTATTTAGTGCTTAGGGTTTATGATATAGTGTTCAAGATTATGGATTTGGTGTTTGTGGTTTGATTATTATGATGTCATATAAATGTTCATAATCTTATTCAATGTGTTGAATGGGCCTCTCAGGTGTATCATTAGAGTCTCTAATGTCTTGTTATAGTTTCAGGTACAATTTTTGTAAATATATATGGAAAATACCATCTAATAGTATTTAGACTATTAATTTGTAATAACACCCCTCTTTGAAAATTACTGATGTAACTTTGCTTTCTATTTATATTATTTTGCAACAATATATGTAATACTAATAATTAACAGGAAACATCAAATTTCAATATAAATTGGAAGTGTATATGTATGGGTTATCTTAATGATATTTTTTACTTGTGTGAATCCATAAAAACAAGACCCCAAATGCTAAACAAAATCTATAATGTTGTATTCACATTTACAATATATTGTTTCACGTTCACTTCCCAACATTAATAATTACGATATATGTTTAGGATTGAGGGTTCAAGATCTAGTATTCCATGTTTAGAGTTTATGGTTCAAGATGTACTATAAGTACCATTTTTATTCAAGGTGACCCATTAGTAATTAGGGTGTCTTACGAGTGCATAACTTGTCTAATGAACATTTTAGATACTAGTTTTCTTTTATGTTCTCATGATCACATGGTCCACACTTTGTTTAGGTCAATAAATGATCCTTTAAGGTGTGTATCAATCATTTATTGTGTCCAAGTTGTGTTCGATAGGGTAACCACAAAAGATAAATGAAACAACTAGAACACTATGTCATACAAACTAAACCATAAACACTATGTGAAACACAAGATATCAACCCCTAATTTTGTGTTACATTTATGGTTTGTAGTAAGGATTTGAACTCTTATGTTTAACATTACATTTAGTGTTTTTTCTAGGGGTTTAACATCTAGTTTTTAGTGTTTCTTTTTAGGAATTATGGTTTAGGATTTACCATTTAGTGTTCTTCTTGGTTAGGGTATCATGTTTAGTCTTCATGGTTAGCATTCACATATTGTTTTTAGGGTTCAAACTTTATTATTTGGGGTTTAGTGTCCAATACTTAGGTTTCATGGTTTAAGAATACGCATAAGTATTTTTTTCATTCATGGTGATAATTTAGCATTTAGGGTGATGGATGAGTGTTCAATGTGTTGAATGAGTCTTTAAGGAATTGCATTATTGCATGGGCTTATGTAATTTTTTTGTTTTCATTTCAAGGTTTGTGTTAAGTGCTTAGTGCAAAGGGTTTATATTATCTTTGGGGTTATGATATAGTGCTCATGGCTGTGTTTTATTATTTTTGGTTTACGGTTTAGGATGTCATATCAATTTTGACATTATTATTCAATGTGACACATTAACTATTTAGGATTTGAGCTAAGGGTTTAACATCTAGTGTTTGTAATTTCTATTTAGGATTCATGATTTTTTCTTTATGGTTGACTTTACCTCATGTTTAGGGTTTAGTATTTGGGATAAGCATATGTGGCTTGTTTGTAGGGTTTAGAGTTCAAAATTTAAGAATTATTTTAAAACAATAAATGTGATATTAATAATTGAAAGCAAACATCAAATGTCAAATATACATTAGAAGCATATTCTTATGGGTTATCCTAATGCTATCTTTCTGCACCTTAGTTCCATCTGGTAAATAAATACATAAAGTGTTCATTTTTTAATTTATTTGTTTTTTGTGTAAATAAATGTATATAACATATTTATTAATTTATTTATGATTGTTTGTTTTAATGATAAATCATTTTAATTTTTAGAATATTGTTAAAAAGGAAATGAATTATTTATATTTATAATTTTTTTAAAAAATAAGGGAAAATTAGAATCAATGAATTATAAGATTATAATGAATTGTAACTTATAAATTATCATGTAATACTATATTAAATACCCTAAATTACACTATTAATTGATACATTTATCTATAAAACATTCTAATAGCCACACCTTTCAAAAAAATTATTAAAAGGAAAAAATCACATCTAGATTTTTGTTCACAAATAACTTAAACATTGTAGGCCTCATACATGATGCTAGTTATAATGTAAAACTTGGGAAGACTCGCCCAAGAAAGATTTAGTCTGCTATACTCATTGGCTCATCAAATTGAATCTAGATCTTCTCCTGTATATTCTACTCCCATAAAAAATATAAAGACAAAAAAGAAACAAAAAAAACCCACTCAAAAAACATTCAATAGAATAAAAACATAACATTAAAAAAATAACCAGCTATAGACCTTGTGAAGAGACTCCACATGTAGCGCCTTGTTTGGCATATAGTTGGTGAGAAGTAATGAAACCAATTGTTTTCCTGCCACCACCGTATGTCTTCCGCTCTACTGGCCACGTAGCTTTAAAAAAGAATCGGATTTTTATTTGATCTTCCTTGTGTTTGTCTCCTTCCCCGCCATGACATTAAAGAGCCCTGCACCGTTTTCTTGGCGTGTTCAGTTTTTCTTCTTGGTTGGTGGCCGCACATGCCCCAGTCATTAATTCTTTTGACTTGCAACCTGCTAATGCCTGTTGTTTTCTACCCAAACCACGAATGCTTGTTGGCACTCCATCAAATGCTGCAACAGATGAATTGCTTCAGCGTGTTCTGGACAGTGGATTCATTGATGGTGAAATGAAAGTCTACCGCCATGATGTTGCGTGGGTGGGTGTGGGTCTCAAAAATGGTGTTGTACAAGCAGTTCAGTGGAGTCACAGGATTTTAGAAGCTCTTCTTTTGTTGCTCCTCTCCTTGCCATGGCCGCACAGGCTGTTTTGGCAACGATTTTCCTGCTGACGGGTCGTGCTTAGAATGGGGCCAAATGTTTTGTTGTTAAATGCTTTCAATGGTTGCAGTCACCTGTTCCTCCCTCCCTGCTCGTGAAGTCCAAAGAGAGTAAGTGCGACAGCTACTGCAGGGCGAGCCCAAGGAAACGATGGTGTTGATCCTACTGTTCTGGTTACACGCGACCACAGTCGTGATCAGTTGTGCAAAATCTTGCAGCTGTAGTAGAAGAACGAGATAAAGTTTTAGTTGAGCCATCTTGCCTTTTCATTTTGGAAAGTCACTTCCAGCCAGGCTGCAGGCCAAGATATCTGATGAGGGTAGTTTCTTCATGAAAATCACATATTTTGGTGCCGCGCTTAGCAAAGAATCCTTCAGGCAGGCCGTCATCAATACGCTAGAGATGAGGCTCTTTTATATACCCTCCTTTAAAAATTTATAGAGGGGTTGCTGGATTATTTGACTATGGTCCTCCTGGTTGCGCTGTCAAGGCCAATGTCATTGCTTATTGGTGACAAATATGTTGTTCTAAGTTGGGTTTGATATGGTGGTTATAGTTGAAGCTGCAAGCTAGGGAAGTAGGTGTGTTACCTCCACTTTCATTGGGTGCTATATGGTATGTTCTTGTTGGGGATCCACAACAACTTCCTACAACAGTAATTAGCTAGGCAGCAGGCATGTTGCAGTATAGTAGAAGCCTTTTTGAGCGCTCCAACAAGTAGGTGGTCCAACTTTGTTGTTATCTGTTCAGCATCGACTACACCCTCGAATTTGGGATTCTCCTTCAAGGTGACAGATCACACCCACGAGCAAAGGAGATCTATGCAATGTTGGAGAAAATGTCTTGGGAGATGAAGGTAGCAGGATATTTTCAGATCTAGATCATGTACTGAGTTTTGTTTCTTCAAAATCAATTATGTGACAGTGAGGGTGTTACCAGCAGACCTGATGAAATTTATTTACAAAGATCCTACTTTCTGTCCGATGTAACTCATGGAAGAGAACCTCATAGAGGCCGATCTGTTTCATATCAGAATATTCATGAAACATAATTTGATCTGCTATTATATGAGCTGCTTCAACAAGTCACTAGGTTGGCAGGCATAAAGTTTGCTGTTGGAATAATCACACCTTACAGAATGCAGCTGAAATGTTTGCATCGAGAGTTTGATGATGTCCCCAAATATGATGAAGGAAAAGGATTGTGTATCAATACGGTAGATGCCTTTCAGAACCTGGAGCGATGTAATCATTATGTCTTGTGTCCGAGCTTCAAACCATGGTTAGTGTTTAGCTTTCTAGCGCAAGTGCTCTTGGACTGAGTGGTAAGCAGTTTGACTCTCACCCCCCAAAGCAGTTGCATTAAAGCAATCTAGTGTTTGGACAACCACCTATTGCATTCTTCTAGTCGTGCCTTCAAAAGGGAATCCTGGTGTGGTATATTGCAAGAAAAGACCAGTGAAGCAAAGGATAAAGCGGAAGGCATGTGGCTATAGCAGTCCCTGCTGGATGTTCACGACTGGTGGATGCGTTAAAATAGGCAAGATAGACTAACCATATTCATAATATGCTGGTATCTAATAAACCTCTTGAAATGAAACTTTTTCCTTCTAGAAATTGGTTTAAATCGGTGATTTTGTGGATTTGTGTTCAGTATATGGTTAACAGGTTTTTACTTCTGGTTTTTCCTCTGTTGGTTGTTCTTGTTGACGTGATCAAACCCGTTTATTTATAAAACAAACAAAGGTTCTCAGTGTATGCTTCGATTGACCATATGAAATATATATATATATATATATATATAATTTTAAAGTTACTTCCTTCTGTAAAAATGTCGCTGTTTCTTTTGTGAACCTGGGTATGTAATCGCCCCTAGAACGTTGCAGCTTTGACTAGTATTGGGCTCCTATTATGTTATTGCCCTGGAGGAAAATATACAGTTAAATTATTATTATTTTTATGATGAGCGTGATTATGCACTTCGTGTATTGTGCAAATTATTAGGACATTTGGGAATTAGAAGTTCAATATATATGCTTGTTAAGAAGGAAGTTTTGGGCCAAAAATATGTCCTGGGTTGATAGAAGGGCATAAATTATTGATAGAACCCCATTTGATTCTACTCTTTCTATGAGTAAAATTTGATAAAATTAATGACCTTTATAGTGTTAAGATACGGTATGTTGATGATTCCTTGTGTGATCGATTTAATTATGTTTAGACATAACGGTTCGTGAAAGTTAAGGTTTTCATCAACTGCTTAAGGTAACATGAAGTTCCTTAATTTAGTCAAACTTATTTTGTACTTCCTTCTTGATGAGTGACCTTTCATTACAAATTTAGAATGATTGTGATGGAAGGTCATGAATATATTTTGTTGTCTCAAAAGGGAAAAGAAGCTATGGAATAGTTTGTTTATGTATCGAACGTAATAATTGTAATTACATCGTTATAGAAGTTCATTATTGGAGGATATCTATCTTCAATGGTATATTATGTGTTTAATCACTGCATAGGTTACCATAACTTAGTGATGAGATGTAAATTAAGGAGAGTTGAGAGACCTTTTTCTTTGTATCCGTCGTTTATGGAACTAGAAAGTGAGTTGACGTCGGAAAATTTCAACCAAGTCTAGATTCATGGCTATGTTCCTCTAGAACGGGAGGGTTATAAATCTAAAGTATTATGAAAATTACAAGGATGTGTTTAGAATACTAGATTGCCTACTCAATTTGGGTATTAATGAGGCTTGTCACTATTTCGGCCCTGGTTATGTTCAGTAGGTAGGCTGTTAGGCGATGCCTATTCCAGGAATTCTTACCGTCCTTTCCACTCATCCTTATTAGCTATGAAGTCACTTATTACCTAAGATATAATGGTTGTGGGTTTGAATATAAGATTTTCATCCTTTAAACCCTTTTGATTACATGATGGAACTTTGTTATTACCCTCGTTGTTCGTTTCTAGCCTATTAGGTCTATGGCCCTATGGAACAATTCCAAAACTATATTCTTTTTGGCATCTAAGATCGGGTCTGGTTTTTTATCTTTGACTTCACCTTGAGAATGTTGATTGATGGGTTACACTTTCGATTTCAATCACGTAATCTACGGGATTACATGATTGAAATCCTAGTACTCGCAACTCTTGTGTCTAATCATTTAAATTTCATAGTCTTGCGTATTTGGTTGTCAAACTTTTGTAGTTTTCGAGGTATTTTCATAACTAAAACTTATGGATTTCTTCTTAGTTGATATGTTGAAAATTATATCTTGTTTCAAAAGGTTGTTAGAGGTTAGAAATTTGATCCATTTCTTGAAATAGAATGCTTCCTTTCATGGTTTTGTTAGCTAGTAGCTTATTGTTGCTATGTATAGTCTTATCTTGCTCAGTTCTCGTGAACTGACTCAGGTTATTAATTGTTGCAGATGGCTTATGTGGTTAGATGATGGAAGAACTTGTAGATTATTGCATCAATCTTGGTTATGATGTTCCTTTGTACGAATGTGTACTATGTTATAAAATTTGGAAAGGGCCTTTGGAAATTTTAGAAGAAGGGTCAGTGCCTAGTAAATGTATTGTAGAGTATTGTTGTTTTAACTGTTGAAACATTTGGTTTGTTTGGTTATCATGTGAAAGATGAAATTTGATTACCGCTTGGTTATGGGATATTCTAGTGAATTTTAATCCTTAGAATAGTAGCGGGGAATGTCCCATGTTATTACTCTCTTGCTCCCTAGTCATGGTTCAATAGAGATGGTATGTCCCTTTAGTTTGTACATCATGTTGGAATGAATTGATGTAACCTTGTTTTGTTTTCACAAACGAGTACTGTTAAACTCTGCTCTTGAGTTAAAATGTTGAGTTGTAAATCCTCCTAAGGCATAGTAGTAATGAGTTTGTAAACACTATGAAGTGAGCTGGATAGTCCTTATAAAAGTTAAAATAATAAACATTATCCTTTTATGGTGAAACCTTAAATGATCTCATGGCGAAATCAATGGTTAGATTTTAGAAGATGATAGGATTTAATAAGTAGGAGGGAAATTGATTAATAAAACCTTAAATATCTCTATATCATTTGAAATGTTCTCCTTTGTCAAACCTAATTAAGTAAAGTCTAGATGGAACATTTAACCAATCTCGATAAACTCTTAACCTCAATGAAAGATTGATAGTAAACAATGTGACCCTAAAGCTAAATTCTGTTGTCCTGTTCTGTTAACCCTTGCCTTGATTCATGGTGACATTTCTTAAGCAAGGTAAAAGTTTGATCCTTAAACAAGAAGGTCATTGTTATGAACCCTAAGCGGTACTTTCCACTCTATCGGAGCTTATGCCTTCACCTGTGCAATGGAGTTGTGGAACAGGCGTTAGTGGCTTGAGTAAGATTAATTAACCTTGTAAGAAATGGAAAATGTTTTAAAATCAAATGAATAAGAAAGATTTGGACATAAAATTTATGATCCTAGTTTAGAAAGCTTGGCCTTAAGCTATTTAGTCAACAGTTGAAAAGAAAGAAGTTCTCCCTTATGAAAAGAATTGTGTGAATCATTACATGAAATTTTATAAGAACGTAAGTTAAGAATTAAGAGACACTTTAGTAAATAAGAAAATTTAACAAGGAATTCCTCATGGGATGCCCTAGTTGTGAGTGTGTCATGTGGATTGGACTTCCATGTTGTCTTGTCAAAAGAAGAGTACATTGTCCTTGATAGGTGTGAACGTTTCCGTGCTGACCTTGTGGTCTCCCCCGTAACAAGTGGTTCCTAGTGTTGGTTGTAACCTTGTGATGACATGTTGTGTCGTGTTGTGTCAAAGCAAGTAAAAAAAATAAAATAAAATTTACTGTCTTTTTCCTGTGTTGTCGTGTGAAATTTTGGGTCGTTACACCACATCACCAAACATGTGAAGAAAAATGACACTACAGAACATGCAATAACATAAAAATTAGGAAAAAAAGTTAAAATCATTTTCATATTTCTAGATCATAATACTTCAATCCTTAATAACACTTCAACTACAAATATGTGAGGGAGAAGTCTTGAAAAAAATTTCAATCATGCTAGTTTTTGTGGATATAATTCAAGGAAAAGGGTCTACGTAAAAGAGTCTTAGGGTAAGAAAAACAAATGCAAACATATTGTCTTAGTAGGAAGGTGTCGGGCGGAGGATGTGAGGTGAGAATTTTTTGGGATCCATAGGAAGTAGAGGCAATGTCACCCATTTCCATCCACAAATCAAAGAAGAAAAAGGAAATTAAGCTTAAAGAAAGCATTATGAAATAGTTGAATTGTTTATGTCCTAATTATTAATTAATTATAATGATTTATTATTTTATTAAAATTTTAATACTTTTCATGTAGTGAATACAAAATGGCAGCATGATAGTTGTGTGGTGAGTAGAAAAGAGCAACCAGATCAAGTTATATAATTAGAATATTCCATATTTTCTAAACCGGATTTTTTAAAATTATAATCAACATGTTTGTGTTGATATAGTTGTGTTATTGTTTTAAGATCCCCGATTTCATTATTCACGGTGACCCAACATCCTAAGTATCAAAATTTAGAAACTAAACCCTTAATATTACAAGTAAAATTTCAACTTTGATTTAAGAAAATAAACATAAAAAATTGACATAAATCTGTACACACTCATGTGGAAATGCAAAGACAAGGCCCTAAACACTAAAAAAATCCAATGTTGGGTTCATGTTTAACATTAAGGGGTTTGTGTTTAGCTAGCCACATTAACATTTATAGTTTACGTCTAGGGTTAAAAGTTTAGACTCAAGAGTTTAAATTTTAAAACATTACATATTTAATGTTTATTTTTCAAGACGTACTACAAGTGTACTTTTTATTCAAGACAACCCATTAGTATTAAGGGTATCACATGAGCACATAGCATGGCAAATGAGCATGTCAACTACCATGTTTCTTTGATGTTGTCAGCATCACATGGTTAAGGTTTTAGGGTTTTTGATTTAATGTTTATGGTTTGAGTTAGGTGGTTATGGTCAAGTGTTCAAGGTTTACGATACAATATATATGGTTTATGATTTTGTATTTTTTATAAGTTTGTGTTGTTTAGGATGGACCATTACAGTTTAGTCAATCACATCAATTTTATGGTATCTAATGATATTTTAAGGGGTAACGATATCATTTATGGTGTGTTGGATCTATATTTGGGGGAATTTGTACACTGTACATAAGACAACCAATAAAATGAGTTGTAAGAAATGAACCAGAAACACTAAACCCTAAATTCATTCTAAAAAATAGTTATTAATTTAAACCCTAAACAAAAAATCATGGAATTCAATAAAATAAAATTATAAACATAAACCTTGATGTCGGGTCCACTTTTAGAGTTCAGGTTTTAAGGTTTATTTTTATGGTTAACATTTTACATGTTGTTAATAAGGTGTTGGGTTTAGAGTTCTTGTCTTATGATTTTCATTAATGGTTTGGGCTTTTGTCTTAATGGTTTGAGCCTATTTGTGGGGTTTAATATAGTCATTATGTCAAATAAGTGGTTAAGGTGTTGCATTATTATTTACCTCATTTTGTTATTTAGATTTCAATTTTTTTGACTAACTAAAATGTGGATAAATGGTAGATAATCTAACTAGGAACATCAGTAAATAACATCAAATAAAAGTAGTAAATAAATGTAGAAAGTGACCCAAACAACTAGAGTAATAAAAGTAGAAACCCTGATATGCAAAGAAGAGTTGGAAGGAGCTTAGCTAATTATGTGAACTTGTTTGATTGTGTCATAAGGATAACTACATAAATAAGAGGGGGAAACAACATTACTGAGGCCCAGAAACTTGTAGATATGGGAAATAAGAGTGGACAAGGGTACCTAGGAGAGGATCAAGGTGCCTATGGGTTCCCTAGTCTATGTTCTAGGTGCCTTGGTATGTGTAAGAGGTCCAAAAACTAGATTTTTAGGGTCGCTAGATGATCTAAATCCTTCCCTGTCTATCAAACTAATGTATCCAAACTGCACTAGATGTCACTGGTAGTCATTGATGAAGAAAATACCTAGAAAGCCCAAAGACAAACATCAAACCCTAAAAAATGAAGATGTATATAAAGGGGTTAGACTGACCTCAGCTTCCATAATGGCGGAATTACTGAGTGTTGCACTACATTTCAGACCCAATTTAGTTCTATGTACAAGTTTGTGCAATCATGCCTTAGGTGCTCTTATGCTAATCGCACTTTGTTAAAGTAGCGAGTAATAACTATGTGTTGAAAATGTAATAGAATGGTGGATGGAATAGAATAAACTTCCCTCTTATGCTTGTGTGATAAAGATAAACCAATATTGTGCCTTGTGATGGAGCTATATGGATGCAAATGGAGCCTTTGATGGATGAAACCTTAGGTGATGATAGTAGTGACTAGTGTTTGGTCCCTTATTATGATTTCATAACTATATATTTATATGGTCCTCTTGTTCTAATTTATTAATTAACCTCGAAAATGCAAACCAAAATAAATATTAAATGTCCAAATGGTTAGAAAGGGCCAAAAAGTGGCGAGAAAGTGGGAAAAGGATCAGGGTGCCCTGACTGGGAGCAAGGAACCTGTGGGAACCCCAGTATAAGCATGGGTTCCCAAGTCAAGGCTAAAATGATGGAAAACGACAAAAATAGACTGGGAAAGTGTGTATGGGAGGTCAGAAGCAACCACATAAATCAAAGTAAAAAGACCAAAAGAAGGCAGTTAATTAGTACTTTCTTCACTCAAAAACCATATGAATAGTAGCACGGGACCGATACTAAATAATGTCTAAAGTGTGTTATTTTGTGACTACATTTTCCCCCACTTTATGTTGGTGAGAGGAAATATTGGTAACATAAAGTAGATAGAGATGTGTACTTCATAGTCTGTGTAGAGCGATGTAGAACTATGTTGAAAGATTATAAAAAGTGTGGAGTGACAAAAAGATGATAGATCATAAAAAATAAAGATGCAAAAGTGTAAAAAAGTGATGAGAATGAACCTAGGGAGAAAATGAGTGTGTAGTTTCTGATGTGTGTGATGTAACTACATGGTTAGTATAGTGTGTGCTACTACAAAATGTTATTGTCATTGCCCCCATTGTTGTAGTTTTTGTTGTTGACTACTTGCTTCTTAAATGGTTAGACCTACAAGGAGAAGATAATCAAGAATTCAAATATGCATGTATATATTTCAAAAATGCATTTATATGTAAATGAAAAGTCTGAAATGAAAGTATAAAAAGTGTAAAAGGAATATGTGCACCCAATCCATGATGAGAGAAAGGGTGTAGAAAGAGGATACCCTGTCCTGATTGATTTGGTGATCTGATGCCATAGGCTAAAGAAGTGTAGGGAGGAATTCTATTGTATCCTCCAACCTATAACTACTTCCCTAAATATGTGTGAAGAGATTTTTGTACTTCCTAGATTTTTAGGTGATCCGATGCCACTGGATGAAGTAGTGGAGAGAGGAAGTATTATGTATCCTCTAACCTATAACTTCTCCCAAGAATACTAAGGATAACCATGTCAAGTAAAATCCATTTTGTATGGGGTTTGTAGACCGTTTTAAACCCACTCGCTATATAACCCACAATTCCAGGGGAGGAAACTGAACTAAACTAAACTGGTGTAGATGTGTTGTATAGAATGTAAAACCCCAAATTATGTCCCCTCTTTGGGGGAACATGTGAAATTTCTAATAGGAGAATGTGGCCCTAAAAGAGGACCAATCACATACACTGTGTAACTCTTCCCTGTATGGGGAAAGGAAAATCACTTGGTAGAAACTGAGGCATGCACAAACAAGAGGCTAGCCAAAGACAAGTGTTCATAAAAACAAATATGCATGTATAAAGTAATGTGTAAGATACACAAACAATGTAGAAGCTACCAATAAATATAGTATTGTAAACACGTAAGAAGACAAAGTAAGCCACAAAAAGTAGGCTGCAAACATGGGACATCACTCATAATGTCACAATACATGTAGGGCCATCATGGCTGCATATAAAAAACAAGTGTGCACATCAAACAAAGGGAAAGGCATGCCTCCAATAGAAAATAGTAGAAAAATAAGTAAAAACAATAGATCACCATGAAAACAAGTAATGGTGCAAACAAATGCTATAGATAAAGCACCCATTAACATGTTAGAAAGATAACAAGTATCTCAAAAGCATGTATAGCAAGTAATGTAAAGTGCTAAGTAGAAAATGAAACAATAATACCTGTGAGAGATGAATGTGGATGCCCCCAACGACCAATGTAGTATGGGTAGAAGGCGAGCATCTTTGATGTGTGTAAAAGACATGTATCTGTGATCACAACTAAGTAAAGGTGTGAACATACATGTGTGTATGGTATAGATAAATGACATACAAGAGATTTATCTAGCATGTGTAATAACATGACCATGAACAAGTAAATGCAAACAAGAGTAAAAGAAACCATGATATGCAGTATGTTGTGGATGGATGAAATGAAATGTAAGATGGAATGATAGGATCCACATGCCCCCAAGTGAATGGAAATGTATTCGGTGAGGTTCATTTGGTTTCCCCCTCGACAGTAAAAGTGAACTGTCTATGAGAGCACATCATCGGAAAATGACTGAAATGTGTGTGTGTTGTGTCTAACGGATTGTGATAAATGTGTATGTGTGATGATATGTGACCTAGAAATTATGTGTGCGTAAACCCTATAGCCAAAGCATATATGACAAAAAGATGATCAAAATAGTGATGATGTAGCCTAAAGTATATATCACTACTAGATGAATGGAGGGAGTGATGATGTGACCTAAAATGTATACCACTATAAGATGAAGTAATAGGTGACCATTTTATCCTATAGTGTATATCATAAAGCTAGTAATATCACATGATAGAATGCCGAATGATGAATGTGTAATTATGAGAAGTTCCATTTGATTGGTAAACCCTCAGTAGTCGAGTATGGACCAAAGAACTAAAGTGTATCATAGGTTAGTGAGTGTCGTGCACAGAAGAATGTGTAGTATGTGTGATTATAATAGGAGACCATATGATGTGTAAGATGTGTAAAATGTAATGCATAGTGTGCAATACAAGATAGAATAATAATGTGAGAGTGCATGTAATGTTGTATGTAAGATGAGTAGTATGTGGTGTTAGGATTGAGGACAATAGAAGTGTGACACATGTATGATGAAATACTAGTATGGTGTATGACAATGTGTGGTGTATAAATGTGCAATGCAAGTATATAATGTAGACCCTAAAAGTGTGATGTATGTATAATGATGACTAATATGATTTGTAGATACCAATGTAAAAATGATATAGACTAAATATAGAGTGTATGATGTAAATTGTAAGACATATGATGCGAGATATGTGAAGAAATGTAGTTTGTAGTGCCTATTGTTAAGTTTTTTGGGTTCATGTGTAGTATACCCTCGACAGTTAAGTGTGAATTGAAGCACAAGAGTGTGTCATCAAGTAATGAAAATACTAGTATAAGTGTGATGAGCACACAATGAGGATACAATATTCATATACTAGAAGTATGTTATGTTTTGATGGATGATGATACTAGGGTGGGGTTGTGTTAGATGCTATGCCCTCCAAATGTGTGTGAATGAATTAAATATCTGTTGAAAGTGAAGGACAGAGGCCCCTCACATGACACATGTTGTGCCAAAGGTGTATGAACCTACTCGAATGGTGGTGGTATACAAGACAGATGTTATGCTAGGGAATGAAGTCTTTATGCATGCGATGGGTTAATATATGATGAATACCGTGGTGGAAAAATATTTTTCGACAAGGAAGATCTATGTGATGAAAAACATGAAGGTGATGGACACCCATGTGGAATAAACTGAGGTGGTGATCTATGTCGAGATGTAGTAATAGTCCTAGGAATGGGCTGATACCTATGTGTAGGACTAGTGGAGTGGTGAGGTCATGGAGAAAATGCACAAGTAAGTGAACTAGGAGTATATTGTGGCTTGAGTAACATAGAGTGTGATGTGCTAGACAATGTAGGTGATAATGTGCTTACTGATGTGTGAGGAGATGATGACCATGGAGTAGATGGTGAGACACCATTGGTAGAAATAACTTGATTGTTATGCATGAATTTAAGTAAAAATTCATTCATAGAGATGATAGATTAGGACCAATAAATCCAATTAAGACCAAGAAGCATGTCACACCCGTCAAGTGTGTTTCTAACAAGGAAAGGCACAAGCATAGTAAGAGGACCAACTATGATGTGTAGTTTGATTACACTGAAGGGTTTATTCATAGCATATTAAATTCACAGTAGAGGATAACCGATAACCTTAAGGAGCTACATGTAACATGCACCAATGGGCCATGATGGGTCAACATTAGTGTTATTGATAGGGACTGATTCGATAGATGCCTTATTATTTAAGTGATTAGATGTGAAATTCACATGATAATCATGGTTAGAGAAAGAGATGATCAGTGTCAAAGTTTTAGTATGTGGAATTAATAAATAAGGAGCCCTTGATGCAAGAGAAGACGTTGTGTGATATACATGATTATTTGATGAGTCAGTTTCCTTTATGTCATGATTTGGTAGAGGGTTATTAAATATTTTGAGCTTATAATTCTCATTTATAGGTGGAGATTGTGTAGATTCTAGAAGCTCAATTTGACCCTTGTTAATTAAACATGGGATGAGAAATTGTAGTTGAAAGCAATGATCAATAGAATTTCCTACACATTGATGATAGTCATAATGGGAATTTTCATCAAAGTGACACCCTTTTGGTTGATATGGATCAAATTATAGAGGGGAAGGTAATGTAATAAAGTTATTATCAATCATTTTTGGTAACAAAATTTCTGGAGGGATTTTAAACCTAGACAATCTACACTTAAATGGTTTTGATTGTAGTTCCTTTTTGGTAGAGACTGTGTTGATGGTAACCTTTATATCAGAGGATTTAGTTACAGATGGCTTGAATGGTGACCTACCTTGAAATAATGTATATGATGATTATTTCTCATGATACTTATGCTTTCCTACAACTAAGATCTTAGTTTCATGAAGCTTAAGAGTATGAAAAAGTTAATCAAATGAAAGAGAGGTATCAAAAAGAAAATTCTCATGGAGAGGTTGTAAGATAATTTGAATGAATAAATATTGGAGTACGACATTTGTAAGGATTTAGACACTTTGGCTAAGTTGATTTTATAATGCAACACATAATCCAACAGCTGTTTGTTGGACCCTTGTTTAAGTTATGTGAGTTGAGCATATGATATCTTAGAGCCAAAATTAATAAAAAAGTGAGTGAGGAAATTATCAGCCAAATGCATGAAAGAGATTACTGAGGAGGTCGTAAAACCAATGAATCACATAATATTGCAAACTATGAGGGAAAAGATTAGTGAGTATTTTGTGATCATCTACATAGTCGAGACATTCTATATAAAAAGCTCAAAGATGCTATTATGGGCACCATGGCCTTTAAAAATGGGTAATTTGGGAGATATGAAGTTAAGTGGCAATGGATAGGTAGATATGGTTGGTACGAAAGGGGTATGCAATAATGAAGTGGATTCTAAAGATGGGGATACAAGAGAAGTAGCGAATTGGAACCGGTGAATTTGATTTTACAAATCTGATATAAAGATGTTAAATCATGAGTGTTCAAGGAAAAAATGAGCTGCATATTAGGCATGTTAGGGTGAGTGATGAGAGCGGTAGTTGTAAGAATAGGAGAAGAAATAAAATTGGATGGAGTGGAGACCGTGGGAGCCAAACAATGAGCAGGAACCATGATGGGAGCTTCATGAGTTTTCTTAGCAATGATTAAAGCATGCAAGACATGAGGGAGATGAGTAGGATTTTCACGTAAATATTTTAGAAATTTAGTAATATTGTTAAGTTGATCTTTGTCAAAATTAGTGTCTTCGTCGTATGATTTCTCACTATCAGATGCTTCTATTTCGTGGAGAGGGACATTGTCCAAATCATCCAAAGGATTATTAGTAGTAGTTACAAGAGTAGGGATATCAGCCATTGGTTTTGAAACCTTATGAGTGAATAAAAGAATCTTAGAATATTGAAAATATATAGAATTACCACTACATGTGATGGGAATGCAAAGAAAAGGACCAAGGAGAAAGGAGTATTTGAGGTTCGGGTTCACCAAAATGATTAACTAAAATGTGGATACATGGTAGTTAATATAATTAGGAACAATAGTAAATAAAATCTATAAATAAATGTAGAAAGTGACCCAAACAATTATACTAATAAGAAAAAAAACCCTAATATGAAAAGAAGGGTTGGAAAGAGCTTTTTTGATTTGGCAAACTTGTTGGATGGTGTCACAGGGATGACTCGAGAAACAAGAGGAGGAAAAAACTATGTCGAGGTCCATAAACTTGTAGATCTAGGTATTATGAGTGGACTGGGGTGCTTTAGAGAGGATCAGGGTTCCTGTGGATGCCCTAAATTAGGAAATAAGGGATAAAATATGTGTAATAATCCCTCAAAAAATTGCAACAGTAAAAACTAATATGCAGAAAATATTACAGATCTAAAATAAAAGTGTAGAATAATAAAAGAACAACACAAGGAGACAATATTTAATGTGCTCACCCAATTTGGGCTACATCCACCAAGAATCACTTGCTCAGAATTTATTATAAGCCACCACTCTCTCAATACAGTACCCAGATTTGTTTAGAGCTATGCTCAACAAACTCTATAAAATTCACACTTGAATTCTGACACATGTCTGCAATGTTAAATAGTACCTACCATATACACAAAACCACATAAGTAGACAATTTCTTTAGCAGTTTTACAAAAATGTGGGTATCAAAACCATAGGCCAAAACCGTCCCATAAAACCTATGGGTCAAAAATCCTACCCATATGAGAAAAGAAAAAAAATTCGAGGCCAAAAAAAAATTCTTGGGGGCTACACCCTTGGACCCTCGCTTAAGGCTCGACTTGTTCTAGTCCTGAACCCCAACAAGATAACTTTGGAAATTTTACATTACTCTTAGTGTACAATCCTCAACATTTTCATACATAAAAATAGGCGCTTTGGTCTGTATAGGAGGTACAAAGACTAGATTTGTAGGGTCACTAGATGATCTAAAGGCTTCATTGTCTGTAACACTAATGTATCTGAACTATGCTAAATGTCACTGGTATTCAGTTACAAATAAAATACCTACAAAATCCCAAGACAAATATCAAACCATAAAACATAAATATGAATATGAGGGGGTTGGACTGACCTTAGCTACCACGATGGTGGACTTACTAACTGAGCATTGCACTACATCTCATACCCGATGTTGTTCTATGTGTAAGTTTGTGCAATCATGCCCTAGGTGCTCTTATGCTAGTTTTACTTTGTAAAATTAGCAAGAAATAACTGTGTAGAAAATGTAATAGAATGTTGGATGGAATATAATAAAATTCCCTCCTATGCTTGTTTGATGTAGATGAACTAGCCATGTGCCTTGTTATGGAGCTAGATGGATGAAAATGGAGTCTTTGATGGATACAACCTTAGATGATGATAGTAGTGACTAGTGCTTAGTCCCTCGTTATGGTTTCATAACTTTATATTTATATGGATCTCTTGTTCTAATTTCCTAGTTAACCCCAAAAAGGCTAACCATAAGAAATATGAAATGTCCAATTGGTGAGAAAGTTCCTAAAAAGTGGTGGGAAAGTGGGAAATGGATCAAGGCACCCTAACTTGGACCAGGGCGCCTATGAGTGCCCTAGTATAAGCATAGGTACCCCAGTCAAGGTTAAAATGATGAAAATAGACTAGGAAAGTGTGCATGGGAGGTTGACAGTGATGAAAAAAATCAAAGTAAAATGGCCAAAAGATGAGGGTTAATCAGTAATTTCTTCACTCAAAAACCATATGAATAGTAGTATGGGACCGAGACTAAATAATATATAAAGTGTGTGATTTTATGACTACGTTTTTTTAAGTCTCCAATGTCAAGGGTTTATGTTTAGAGTTTAGGGTTTAAGGTATTTTATTGATTTATGTAAAGATGTAGTTGGTCATCATGAATATAAATATTTTTATTAAAAAATAATTTGTTGATTTAAATTTATTGTTTTCTCTTAAAATGTATGAAGAAATATAAGGTGAAAAGTTGATTGAAAAGGGCATGCACAATTTTATCCATAAATTTCTATCTAATACTTAAATTGTAACAAATAACATTACTTTTTCCCCAAAGAATAATTACTAAAAATATATGTTATGTTTTGGAGCATGTTTTCATGTATGGAAGTGTTGAAGACTGTACACTAAATGTACTATACACTCTCCACAATTTTCTCTTTGGGAAATGTGCTCTTTTGATATGGGAAATATTTTGACCCATAGATGGGGTGGTTTTGGCCCATGGTGTTGGTACCCACGGTATTGTAAAACTTCTTAAAAAGTTACCTATTTGTTTTCTTTTGGTGTATATGATAGGGTACTGTGCATGTTAGATGTGTGTGAGTTCAAGTGTGAATTCAAAATATTTTGTTGAGCATAGCTCTAAACAGATTTGGGTATTGTAATATGAGCAAGTGATTCTTGGTGGACGTACTACAAATTAGGTGAACCACGTTAAATATTACGTTTGTGTTGTGTTCTTTTATTTTATATAATTATTTTTGATTTGTGATATTTTTTTACATATTAGTTTATACTATTGTGATTCTGTGTGGGATTGTTCCACATATTTTATCCCTTATTTCCTAACAATTTATATCAAAGCCTAGTTTTGTTTGCTGAAGTTTTGAATTGTAGGGAAAGTTTTAGCTTCAGTGGGAGCTATGACATATGATGGAAGATAAAAGGTTGATAAATTCAATGGGTAGAATTGTAGTATTTGGAAGATGTAGATGGAAGATTACCTTTATCAAAAATATATTTATATTCCAGTGTCTGAGAAATGGAACAAAACCTCGAGCATGATAGATGTGGAGTGGGATTTTCTAAATAGGAAGGCACTTGGAACAATCTGGATATGTCTTAAATCTTCAGTATTATTTAATGTTTCAAAGGAAAAGACTACAAAAGAACTTATGAATGCATTAGGGAAGTTATATGAAAAACCCTTTGCCTCTAACAAGATATTTTTAATGAAAAAGTTGTTTTATGTGAAGATGTATGAGAATAGTTCAGCAAAATATCATTTAAATGTTTTTAATATGGTTGTGAATATGCTAGCTTCGGTTACAATATAATTTGATGAAGAAGTTAGGGATTTATTAATTTTGTGCTCCTTACCTAAGAGTTGGAATAGCTTGGTAATGGCGGTAAGAAACTTGGTTCCAACTAACTCAAAGTTGAAGTTTTAGGACGTTGTAGGGGTGATTCTAAGTGAGGAAATGTGAATAAAAATCTTTAGCGAATCTTCCACTTCAAGTAATTATTTGACAATGGAAACTAGAGGGAGACAGTAGAATAAAGGAAGTCGTGGAAAATGGAAATATCAGGAAAGGTCAAAATCCAAAAGCAAGATGGTATGTTGGCACTATGGAAAGATTCAACATGCAAGGGACTAATGGGAGGTTTGGGACAAGAAGAAACAACAAGAAGAAAACAAGGAGGTGAATGTGTCAAAATGCAATGTCTGTCAGGATACTTTGATTCTTTCTTTTCATAATATTGCTAAACCTTAGGTTTTAGATTCGGGAACTTCTTTCTATGTTACTCCACATAGGCATTATTTTGTTGATTACATTCAAGGGGATTTTTGGGCATGGTTTTATTTTTGATGATGAGCCTCAAAAAATAGTTGGAAAAGTTTTTGTTCAGGTTAAGATGAAAAATGGGAATACATGGTTATTAAAGGATGTAAAAAATGTGCCTATATTAAGAAGGAAATTGGTATCTGCATGGCAGTTGGGAAATGATTGTTATACTATGATATTCATAGTAGACTCTTGGAAGGTTACCAAGGGTTCTCTTGTGGTGCCAAGAGGCAAGAAGATTGAAACCTTGTATTTAACCACTCATTGTACTAATTATTATAATCTTGTGGATTGAGATGTAGATACAACATTGTGGCACTATAGGATTGGTCATATGAGCCATAAGGGCATGCCGATCATAAACAAGAATTTTCTCATATTTACAAAAACAAGACTGGATTTCTATGATAAATGTGTATATGGGAAAAAAGTGAGTAAAGTTTCTCAAGGTTGGACCTATGAAGAAAGAAAAAAGTTAGAGCTGGTACATTTTGATGCATGGGGGCCAGATCATGTATCATCTCTTGATGGTTAAAATTATTATGTTACTTTTATTGATGATGTAACAGGGAAATTTTGGGTATATTGTATTATAAATAAATATGTTGTGATTGACACTTTGGTTGAATGGAAAGCTTTAGTAGAGAATGAAACAAGTCTTAAGCTAAATTGTATCAGGTCAGATAATGGAGGGGAGTATTTCAATAATGATTTTGATGATTATTATTATAAGAATGGAATCTAAAGGAAAAAAATTATTTTAGGAACTCCATAGTAGAATGGGATGTCAGAAAGGAATAACAAAAAATAATGGAATGAGCTAGGAGCATGAGGTTACATGTGGGAATACCTCTTTCTTTTTAGGAAGAAACGGTGAACACAACTGTGTAGTTTATAAATAGAGGAACCTTAAGTGCCTTAGATGGAGGAATACTTGAGGAGGCTTGCTTTGGTAAGAAGGTTGATTATTAATTTCTTAGAGTCTTTGGATGTGAGGTGTTTTTCCATATTGAAAAGGATGGTAGGACCAAGTTAGAGGATAAGTCAGTAAAATGCACTTTCATTGGTTATGGTGGTGATGAGTTTGGATATAAATGTTGGAGTATTAAGGAAATGAAAATAATTTGATCTAGTGATGTCGTATTTAATGATAAAGTTATGTATAAGAAATAATTAAAGGAAAATAGGGAATAATCTAGGAAAGAATATGCAGTGGTAGAGGATCTTCCAGATGGAAAAGTGACACATGAATCAGTTAAGGAACCTACTCAATAGGAATCCCAAACTCCTATATTGAGGAGGTCATCTATGGAAAGAAGAGAACCTAAGAATTTTTCTCCTTCTCTTTATTATTTATTACTCACTAACAGTAGAGAGCCAAAGATATTTGATGAAGAAATGCAAGTAGATGCCATGAAGAAGTGGGAGAAATCCATGGATGCGGTGCATCAGTCTCTCATGGAGAACCAGACTTGGGATTTGGTGAAGATACTTGAAATAAAAAGAGAATTGTAGAACAATTGAGTGTATAAAGTTAAAGAGGTAGAAGGAGGAAATAAAATATACAAGGTCTAGTTGGTGGTTAAGAGTTTTGCACAGAAAAATGGTATAAATTTTGATGCGAGTTTTTCTCTTGTAGTAAAAATGACTTCTATTAGAATTTTTCTTGGAATATTGGCAGTAAAATAATTTCACTTAGAGAAAATAGATGTAAAGAGTGCATTCCTCCATGGAGATTTGGAGGAGGATCTATATATGCAACATCCAGAAGGCTATGAGGTCAAAGGTAAATAGGATATGGTGTGCAAACTGAAGAAAATCTTGTATGGCCTGAAACAAGCTCCACATCAATGGTATAAGAAATTTGATAGATTCATTATGGAGAAAGGTTATATTAGATGCCATTCTAACCATTGCGTATATATAAATAAATTTCAGGATGGAAGTTATATTATCCTGTGTCTATATGTGGATGACATGTTGGTTGCAGGAAAAAACATGCAGGAAATGAAAATACTCAAGAAGTAACTTAGTGACTCCTTTGATATGAAGGACTTGGGGGAAGCCAAAAAATCCCTTTGTATGATGATATCTAGGGATAAGGAGTGAAAGATGACTTTATCTAAGGAAGAGTACATTAAGAACATCTTGGAGAGGTTTAATATGCAAGATGTTAAACCTCTTGGGACTCATTTGATAGACCATTTCAAGGTATGAAAGGAGATGTGTCCCAAGACAAAAAATGAGAGAAACTAAATTTCTAAGGTACCTTACTCATCAATAGTTTCCAGTTTGATGTATGACATGGTGTGCACTAGGCCTAATATTGTCCATGCAGTGGGAGAAGTGAGTAGATTTATGAGTGATCCAAATAAAGATGTTTGGAAGGTACAAAATTTGATCCTTCGGTACATGAGAGGGACCATGGGGAATTTTTTTTGCTACAGTGGATCAGACACCACTTTTCATGGTTATGTAGATTTAGACATGGTTGGAGATGTATATAGAAGGAGGAACATGATAGGTTATATTTTCACTATAGGTGGGACAATAGTGAGCTAGATTTCATGACTATAGAAGTTTTTGGATTTTTCAACTATAGAGGTTGAGTGTATTACTTCCATAGACGTAAAAAAATAAATGATTTTGTTACAAAAATTGCTTGAGGAGTTAGAGCATAAACAAGAGGAAAGGAAGTTGCATGTGATAGTTAGAGTGTTATACACCTATCTAAGAACTTTGATTTCTACTCCAGGATGAAGCATATATAGTTAAGGTACCATTTCATTAAGATAACTTTGGAGGAAGAGAAGTTGAAGCAGGAAAAGATTCATACCAATCAGAATCCTACAGATATGATGAACAAGGTGGTCATAAGGGAGAAAATGAAGCTATGTTCAACTTTTGTTGGCCTTCACGGATGACAGTGAAGGGTTCATAAGCTTACTCAGTGGAAAACCAATCTTTAAGTGGGAGATTGTTATGTTGTGGATCATATTTTCATGTGTATAAGTGTTGAAGACTATACACTAAAAGTACTCTACACTCTCCACATATATCTCAGGAAATGTGCTCTTCTCATATGGGCATTGTTTTGATCCATAGGTTTATGGGAAAGTTTTTAGCCCATGGTTTTGGTACCCACTCTATTTTAAATTTTTTTATATAGTTGCATATTTGTGTTCTTTTGGTGCATGTGGTAGGGTATTTTACATGGTAGATGTGTGTGAGTTCAAATGTGAATTTAGGATAGTTTGTTGAGCATACCTCGAAACAAAACTGGGTATTGTTTTGAGAAAAATATGTGTCTTATAATAAAATTTGAGCAAGTAAATCTTGGTGGATGTAGCCCACATTGGGTGAACCATGTTAAATATTATGTCTGTGTTGTGTTCTTTTATTTTCTGTAATTTTATTTCAGATCTGTGGTAGTTTTTCTACATATTACTTTATACTATCATGATTTTGTGTGGGATTGTTTTTCATATTTTATCCCTTATTTCATAACCATATATAAGTAAATGATATTTAGAATAAATTTTTCTGATAAACTATTGTATAATGATAAAAAATTTAATAATAATTTAGTTTCCTTTATTATTAATATTTTTATTAATAAGAATAATAATCAATTTTTTTTTTGTGATCAATAAGATATGAATCATTGTCATATTTTTTTAACACCACCATATAATGGTTTAGGGTTTAATGAAATTAACATTCTCTTGTTTCTACTTTACTAATTAATCTCTTTTGAATTACAAGGGTTTAGGGTTTTTAACAGTCATCTCTAGTTTCTCAGAAAATAACAACTAAGGATACTCTTTAAAAGAATTTTAATGGGTGTAACAGGGATTCTCTACCCCCTTATGATGAAATTACTCTTTTGTTAATGTCATATGTAACCCTGGAGGGTAGGTTTTAGGTTTTTTACACATATCATTTCCCTATGCCTAACCATATTAGACATGGTAGGCAGTTTGTTTTCCTAAATATTTTGTTTAGATCCTTGGAAAAGTCAATTAATCAAGTTAGGAAAGGAAATTTCATATCCCCTTTACACCAAGGGCTCATTAAAGCCTTGGGTTGCACTGACACTCCTAGGATAGGTAAAGATGAGAAGTTTGGTGCTAAGGATCAGATTTATGGAAGGGAGGAAGAAATTAGGCCTGTGGGAAAAATAACTAGGTCGTGCATGGCTATTGATATTTATCAGAAAGTTAAAAGGATAGAAGAAATGGATATGAGAAAAATTAAAAATGAAAATAAGGATAAGGAGAAGGTTATAGAGGTACTAGATGAGGAGGGAAAGGGTGAGGATCTTGAGGAGAATTACAAGTATTTGGAAAAGGAATTGGAGGTGATATTAACAGAAAACCATCCTGAAGCTTTAAAGAAGGAAAATTTTTATGAAACCCAAAATCAAGATACAAAGGATGTCATAGAAATGTTCAAGGCATTGAAAGAAGCAAAACTATATATTGGATGCTTTAGATTCTGTGGCCAAGGAAAATGATTTTAGGATAGATTTTGAAAATTATAGGTTGAATACTGAAATTAATAGGCATAGGATGAACATTCTTGCTCTTGAATTAAGGGAGGTGTAGGAGAATTTGGAATAAATTACCTCCATTGTGGTTGTGGAAAACATCAATGCGAGATGCCTAGCTGTGGAAAAGGACGTGCTGAAAATAAAGGAGTATTTGGCGTAGATTAAGGGTTTTTTTATTATGAACATGAGAATATATATTCAACACCTTACAATGTTGGTTGAATTGGCCAACGTAATGGAGATGGAAAAAAAGGTTGAAAAAGAAGAGGGAAGGCCTAAAAATGTTCTGATCGAGCCAGACTTTGAAAAATAGAGGACAACTATGGTAGATCTTGTTATATATTGGAATGAGTGCATTCACTCGGTGAAATATATTATAAAGGATTGAACTAGCTGTTGCTTATCTTGGTATTGGGGTGTTTGGTTTGTGTTCTGTTTATGTTGTTAGTTAGGCACTCTGTTTTTATTTTGTTATCTTGTATGTTGGTTATGTTTTGATGGATTCAATGGATATACCCTTGGTAATTTTATGTTATGATCCATATGGTATGTACGAGGTAGGGTCCCCTTAACCCTTCTTTACCTATATTAAAAAACAACTAAAGATAATCATAAATATTTCTATTTGCAAATGGTTTCCTAGACTACATTTTTTTAAAACAATTTTTTTAAATACAAAATATATAACTGTAAAAATATTTCTAGTTAGTACATCACCCACTTCAACACATTGTCTCATTAGTTATTACAACCAATTTTTTTAACCCAGCATATTTTTTTCCTTGTTTGGATAATCCGTTTTAGGCTTTGGATTTTGAACATCAATTTCATTCTATATTATCTTCTTTCCCACTTCAAATTGTAATACATGTCCAATGTATCATAGATGATTCCAAACCCCCTCGAATGTATATTTTTAATTTGAAAATTAAAAATAAATATATTCCTAGGATCATAAACTTTACAAATTTTTACAAGGTCCACCTTTATCTCATTATGAGTCAAGTTAGGTCATTAATAGTGAACAATGTGGACAAAAAATTGATTCTTAAAAAATTCCTCCTCACAATCAATAATATGTATGCATAATGTCCCGATAAGAGTCTCAGGATGTACTGTCACATTTGATTGGATTCACATCTTCATTTTAGAAAATTAAAATTGTAATAAAAATTATCATTATCATTTATTAAATAAATTAGAAACTAACTTTGTAATTTTAACATATAAATGTTACCTATAATATTATTATATTAAATAACTTAGGAAATATTCTTAAATTATTATCACATAATAAATAGAAAGGACTAATATTTGTATGATTATAGTTGCAATTAATAGTATTCCTATATCTTAAAATAATTTCTTAGACATGCTATATAAGTTTATGCCAAATTGTTGAATTTAAAGATTGAAAATATAATTGAACTTGTGTGATGCCCACTAAAACAACCCACTTGAGACCCAAGAAACAACCTAGGATTAGTTAGGAAAATTATGGAATAATTTTATTTTAATAGAAGTAGTCTACTACCTAGTTACAAGGCAGCAGTTGCCACTAATAAGTTTCGGAACAGTTCAAATTCATTAGAACATAATTTTCCTTTATTAATAGTTATAAGAGGTCATAAGTTCCAAAATTTAGGGTTAGAAGTTTTCAATTAGGTTCATAGGGTAAATTAACACCATACCCACTCTCTAATAGGCTCATATTTTCAACTTCATTTTTATAACACTTAACACATCCAAAATTTCCCTAAATCATTCCCATTAGATAGTAAATTTCCTCACCTTTCCAATGATATAAAGAAGTCCTCATAACTCCTTGTAAAACTCCAGTTATGGGCCGGAGGGCCTTGGGGTGAAAATTTTGCCCCAAGGGCGGGCTTGCGGCCCCAAGGATGAAAAATTACCCAAAGGGAGAATTGGCGGGTCACGAGGAGACTTTGAAACTTTTTCCTGTGTGGGGGGGAAAAATCCAACTTGTGCCCATGCTTCTGCTATGCCTCCAAGGACACGTGTTGAGCTCCAAGTTCACGTGGGGAAAGAATGAGCGAAGAGCAGGGTGGCAGAGAAGTTTGGGGAAATTCACCAAAGGAGGGTGAAGGGAGTAAAATACATGCGCAAGCCCATGCATCCGCAGAAGGATTTCACCAAGGTGAGGGAAGGAGTTTAGGACCACGGAAGGAAAACCAAAAATTTTACAAAAGAAAATTTTTGAAAATGATAAATTTTGCAAGGTTTACACCCCTCTGCCATGCCATGTGGCAGTACCAGAAAGGAAGCAGGATTATGGGCCGGCGGAGGAAATTAATAATATTTTTCCAAAAATATTTAAAAGGGTTCCAAGGTAGAAAATTGTGCAGTGACTCTGCTGTTTCCTTGTGAGGCTAGATGGTAGCCTCTGATTGGCTATGGGGTGGCCGGGAAAATGTTAAAAATTTTCCCAAAAATTTGTATTAACTCCCAAGGTAAAATTTTGGGTCGCGGGACCACCAGGGAAAATTTTCCCAAATTTTCCTGCCAAGGAAGGAAAACTTCATAAGGAAATAAATTTTGATAGAAAGCTTAGTTTTGGGAAATTGAGTACTTTCTAGAAATATATCGATGCCCTCTTTGCACACAAATCAGAAATTTTACATTTTCATAAGGTTTAAGGGCTCAATTTTAATGATACGGCTTGCAGGCTTGTTAGAAGAAAATTGGTAAATTCTAACTTATAAATTTGGTTCAATTTGATCTTCTCCTTCACGCAACATGCCAAATAGACATGGAGGATTGTTCTAAGAAGGATTTAGGATTTTTTTGGAAGGTGATTTTTCTTGATTGATTCCAATTTGAATTTTTCCAACAATTGATAGAAAAATATTGTGAAAAGGTTTGGGCCTGATTTTTCAATGTTTTGATTTATTTCCTTAAATGTTTTTTTGTTAAGATGAGTTCATTGATGTCATAGCATGCTAAAATTTAAGGTTTTAATGTTAATTATTATTTGCAAGTTCTAACTATGCATTTTAAATGAATTATTTGCTAGTTTTAAATTTACAACAGAGATCAAATCTTGAGGGATCTATTTAAAAATTTCATCTTCCATATTGGAAATTTAATTTCTATTCTAGTCTAATAGATTTAGTGATTTTAATCCAACCATTTAACAGCTAATATGTAAAGTCTGATTTCAAATTTTAACATATTTTCAAAATGACAAAGTAATACAATTCCTTCATAAGTGTTTCGTCCTTTTTCCATTTTTCCAAACATAGATTTCAATCACAATCTAATATTCCAATTTAAATCCACAATGCAAATGAGGAAATTCTTTCAATCCTTTATTGATTTTAAAAGAAGTACATCTTTACATTTTTTTCTGCAGTTCCTTGAATGTAGATAACAGATTTCAATTTCCTTTTTCAAATGATCAAAACATAATATAAATATCTTTCACATTTCGAATATACAACTTTCTTAACCAATTACAAACATTTTCTCTTCACAAAATACATTACAATTTCATCCACTTCAAAGTGGAAAGGTTACAATAAAATATATTTTACAAGGAACTGTCAAAATTGTATTTTCCTCTGCTCTAGAACAACAACATGCAAGTGTCCCTTTCTTCCAATTTGATCACAACAAAAGTGGGGGAAAGGTAATTCTCTCCACCCAACCAAGACATCCAATGAAGAGGAGAAGCCATCCTTCTTCATTGGCCCCTGAGCCCCAACCACAATGCAATTAAAGGTGTGATTCAACTCATGGAAACAACATGATTCCACAAAACATACACACAACAGTCTTTCAACATGCACATTTCCATTTAATAACACAATCCAAAAAAAAACAGTAGTTTACAACTGCATTGAAAGACAACAAACAAAAAATCAGGCTTCTGCATTGCAAGCCAAAGGAGCAAGAGCTATGGGGGAAGTTGATTATGCCTCCCAATGGGAATTGGGAATCCACCTGTAACAAAATACCAATATAAACATCAAACATATTCTTATGCCCCCCACAATCACTCCTTATGCCCCGCACAATTTTCTTTATGCCCCCCATAAAGTAAGAAATGAAAGCTATTTCGTTTCCATGGTGGATCCAAAACCCAAACTCTCTCCACAAGAATTATTATGCCACTAGAATTCCCTTATGCACCCCACATGAATTACACATAGCCTTCTCTTACACCATTCCTATGGTAGTCTACCCAAACAACCAATAAATACACAAAATATACACCATTCACACAAACACAAAAGGAAAATAACTGTGGAACCTGACAATCTCATCCAAATATACCCATGCCACTACTCTAGTTTTATAAGTGATCTTCACATGAGAAAAGTGAGCCACTTTTTTCAATTTATCAAATGTGACCATGATGGCGTTCTGGTGATATCTTGACATTGGTATCCCAATAATGAAATCCATGGAAATGGTGTCCCACATCCATTCAGGTATAACATGGGGATAAAGAAGGATAGCTGGATGCTGATGCTCAGTTTTAACTCTTTAGCACTCTAAAAATTGTGACATGAACTAGACCACATCTCTACAAAGTCCTCTCCACTGATACAACTATCACAAGGTGGCATGCATCTCTTCACCCTGGGATGGGCTGAATAGGGTGCGCAATGCGCCTCTACCAAGATGTCCTACCTCAAGCCTCCATCTCTAGGAACATAAATCTGGCCTTTTTACCTAAGAAGACCATTTGACTCTAAAGAAAAACCATCAAACTTCCCCTCGAGGGGTATCTAATACTCGATCTATGCTCAAAATGTAATGTAGAAGATGTCAAGAGGAAGTTGCTGAAGAATTTTTCTCCGTAAATCTCTTCTCACTAAAGTAGCCATAGCCACATGTCTCCATCTACTGAGAGCATCTACTACCACATTCTACTTCCCTTTCACATGTTTGATCTCCATATCACACACACAAAGAAAATCCATCCAACACCTCTAACTAGCATTGAGATTGGGCTGTGTGAAGAGATGACGAAGACTCAAGTGATCTGTCTTGAGTGTGAATCTCCTACCAAGAAGAAAGTGCCTCCATCGAACCAAAGCTTGCATAGCTATCGTAAGCTTAATATCATGAGTTGGATAATAATCTTGTAATATTTGAGTTTTTGATACTTATAATCCACTCCTCTTCCCTCCTACATCAACACACCTCTAAGCACTCCTAAGGAAGCATCCGTGCAAACAAAAAACTCACCCTTTGGATCTGTCACTTCAAAAATAGGTATTGTAGTGAGGCATTCCTTCAGTGTACTGAAGGCCTGCTCGCACCTATTTGACCAAACAAACTTCTTCCCTTTCCTCTGAAGGGAAGTGATAGGGTGCACAATCTGAGAGAAGTCCTAAATAAATCTCTTGTAATAACCTACTAATCCCATGAAGCTGCACACCTCAGTCACCATAGTGGGTGTTGGCCAATCCATAATGGCTCTAATCTTTGAAGGATTGATAATAATACCTTTCCCAGAAATGATATGACCCAAATACTAAACCTTCATTTGAAAGAATGGACACTTCTCCAATTTCAAGTAAATCTACCACTTCTGAAGACACTGAAGAACTTGGCAAAGGTGCCCCTCATGATCCTAACACGTATGTGAGTAAATCAAAATGTCATCAAATAATATGAGCATGAAGTGATCTAAGAAGGTCCTGAATACCCCATTCATTAAACTCATAAACATTGCGTGGGCATTAGTCAAACCGAAAGGCACCACTATGAACTCATAATGCCCATATCCCGTATGAAAGGTGGTCTTATGAATGTCTGCCTCCAAAATCCTCAGCTGATGGTTTCCTGACTTAAGATCAATATTATAGAAAAATGTGGCTCCCTTCATCTGATCAAACAAATCATCTATACATGGAAGGGGATAACGCTTCTTTATCTTTAGCTTATTAAGTTGGCGGTAATCAATACATAACCATAAGGATCCATCCTTATTCTTCACAAAGATCACCAGTGCACCCCAAGGGGATGCACTAGGAAAGATAAGGCCTTTCTCCAAAAGGCCTTAAAGCTATAACTTGAGCTCATAGATCTCTGGGGTTGTCATCTGATAAGGTGCTCGTGAGATAGGCTCTTCTCCAGGAACTAGATCTATATGAAAATAAATCTCACATGGGGGTGGTAACCCCAATAGATACCTTAGAAAGACATCTACAAACTTTCTCAAAATGGGATGATCATCTAGCGATGGTCCACTAGTCCCATCCTCTGATCTGTCACTAACTGTAACAACATAAATTTGATAACCCCATCACACACACCGCTTAAGCTGTATAGCAGAGATGGTGTAAATAAAAATAGGTCTCCTAACCCCTAAAATAACCGACTCAACTCCCAAATCATATGCACAATATATAGTCTTGTGGTAACTATCCATCCTGGCCCTATGTACAGATAACTAATCCATACCCAAAATGACTCCATACAAGCCCAAAGGAAGGATACAAATATTTGAGGTAGTGGTGAAAGGTCCCAAATCCACTACACACTCCTTAACTAAGAAGTCTATAGAGATCTTGGCTCTAGAAGCCATCTCAACATCCCAACTATGACCCTACCTAACTACCACAAGCCTACATCGCTATACTAAAGATGGTGCAATGAAAGAATCAGTAGAACCAGAATAAAACAATCTAGAGGTAGGAATACCACCAATGCTACATGCAGTCCCAATGAATGTACTTTGATGTTTGGCCTGATAGTTCTCAACTGATGCATAAATCCTATGGCTACATCCCATGTCACCAGCAATCGGCTCTGATATTTGTGTCTTACCCTATTTATTAGGGTTCTGTGGGTAGTCTCTCCTAAATTTTCATACAACTTCACAACCAAAACAACCGCCTGATCCTCCCCAATGAGTAGCACCTCTAGTAGGTGCCTTGGAAGTTTTTGGCATGGATCTTGATGATCTAGATGCAGTCTACTGAGGTCTCTACTGGCAAGCTCCTACTGACTGAGCTCTAGGTCCACCTCGTGTCCTGATGGGACCCTTAAAAGGAGGCCCCATACTTTGACCTCTCTGTGCATCAGCTCTCTATGGATGTCTATGATTTGGGTGGGACTACTACTGCTACTGTGGTCTAAATGATGACTGTGAACAACTCTGGCCACCACAAGGAGGAGGTATTGACCTCCTAGATATGTTATCATGTATCTGCTTATGTGGCTCTGGAATCAGTCTCTAGTATGTTGGGTCTTCCCCCTAGTCTCCTCTACTATATAGGCCTTCTAGACGACCTCTACTAATGTCTGTGAGTAGTGGATCCAAACCATATATCTAATATCTAAATTTAGGCCTCGGATGAACATGTGAATCTGTACCTACTCATCTTGCATGTACTCAACATACTGGAGTAGATCCAAAAACCTACTCTCATACTTTGCTACTAAAAGAGATACCTATCGGAGGTCATGAAGCTCATATATCTGATGCTATATGAACCTCCATGATAAATATCTACTCCTGAAACCCTCCTCAAAGAGCTCCAAGGTCACTGTCTCAAAATCTATATGGAGCTTCTGCTCCTCTGCCCTCCACCGTACTTCTACTCCATCCCTCAGTAGATGGATCGTAAAACAAGATTTTGTGTTACTAGAACAAGGAAAAAGATTGAAGCAACCACTCAAGCTCACTAGCCAGGCCTCTGCCTAAAATCCATTGGTGTCACCAGAATAATGTGAAGGTTGAAGCTTCAGGATCTCCCTGATGTGATCTATAGCTCTGGTCTGATGGCCTCTAGGACTCTGTGTATGCTCATCCCTAATCCTAGGGCTCCGAGACCTCTCTCTAAGCTTAAAACTCGGTAACCCTATCCCCTCTATGGTGACTCTGACTTGGCTGACTCCACATGGGAGTTATCTCCTCTATGCTCCTCACTGGGTCATGGAGATGCTTGAACCTCAATGGAAGGGGCTCTGTCATGGTTGGCTACATGTCCTCCTCCTAATCCTCTATGTAGAGCAACATTAACATCCTGAAGAGTCTACAAAATTTGGGGTAGGATGTCTAATACACCCTGATCTGGTGGTGGTGGTGGTAAGTCTAAGTCTATGTGAAAATTCCCCTTGCCCCGTCTATACCTCCTACATAGACCAAGGCATGAGTTCGTTCATTTTTCTAAGTTTTATTCAATTTCCATGTTTACTAAAATATTGCAATTTCTAAACTAAGTTGTTTTCTAGATTTAAAAGTGTGCTAGATTTAAGTTTCATGTCCCACGTTTTCTAGTGTGCTCAATGGTCCAAGCTTTTGAATCACTACTCTGATACCAAGTGTGATGCCCGCTAAAACAACCCACTTGAGACCCAATAAACATCCTAGGATTAGTTAGGAAAATTATGGAATAATGTTTTTTTGATAAGAAGTAGTCTACTACAAGGTTACATGGCAACAGTTGCCACTAACAAGTTCCAGAACAGTTCAAATTCACTATAACATACTTTTCCTTTATTAATAGTTATAAGAGGTCACAAGCTCCAAAAGTTAGGGTTAGAAGTTTTCAATTAGGTTCAGAGGGTAAATTAACACCATACCCATTCTCTAATAGGCTCAGAGTTTCAACTTGATTTTTCTCACACAAAACACATTCAAAATTTCCCTAAATCATACCCATTTGATAGGAAATTTTGTCACCTTTCCAATGATATATGGAAGTCATCCTATATACTTGTAAAAATTCATTTATGGACTGGCAAGGCTTGGGGTGAAAATTTTCCCCCAAGGGTGGGCGTGCAGGCCCAGGGATGAAAAATTGCCCAAAGGGTGAACAAGCAGGTTGCGGAAAGAATTTGAAACTTTTTCCTGCACGGGGGTGAAAAATTCAACTTATGCCCACACCTCCACTGCGCCACCATGGGTACGTGTCAAGCTCCAAGTTCATGTGGGGAAATAATGAGGGAAGGATGGGGCGGTGGAGAAGTTTGGGGAAATTTGGAAAAGGCAGGTGAAGGGAGTAAAAAGCACGCACAGGCCCGCACATCTGCGGAAGGAATTCATCAAGGCGAGGGCAAGAGTGCAGGGCCATAGAAGGAAAACCAAAATTTTTCCAAAAAAAAATTCAAAATTTATAAAGTTTACATGGTTTCCACCCCTCCTTCGTGCCACGTGGTTGTACCAAAAAGGAAGCGGGATCGCGGCCTGGTGGAAGAAATTAATAAAAAATTTCAAAAACATTTTAAAAGGGTTCCAAGGCAGAAAATTGTACCGCACCTCCTCCATTACCTCATGAGGCCATGTGGCAGCCTCTGATTGGCTGTGGACCAGCGAAGTGGTGGGGAAAATGTTAAAAATTTTCTCAAATTTTTTTATTAAGTCCCAAGGGAAAATTTTCCCAAATTTTCCCAACAAGGAAGGAAAACTTCAGAAGGTCATAACTTTTAATAGAAAGCTCAGTTTTGGGAAAACAAGGACTTTATAGAAATATCTCAATGCCCTCTTTGCAAAAGAATCATAAATTTTACATTTTGATAAGGGTTAAGGGCTTAATTTTAAGAATACGACCTGCAGGCTTGTTAGAAAAAAACTGGTAAATTCTAACTTATAAATTTGGATCAATTTGATCTTATCCTTCACTCAACATGCCAAACAGACATGGAGGATTGTTCTAAGAAGGATTTAGAATTTTTTTGGAAGGTGATTTTGCTTTATTGATTTCAATTTGAATTTTTCAAAAAATTGACAGATACATATTGTGAAAAGGTTTGGGCCCGATTTTGCAATGTATTGATTTATTTCCTTAAGTGTTTTTTGTCAAGATGAGTTCATCGATATCATAGCATGCTAAATTTTAAGGTTTCAATGTTAATTATTATTTGCAGGTTTGAACTATGCATTTTAAATGAATTATTTTCCAGTTTTAAATTTACAACAAAGATCGAATCTTGAGGGATCTATTTAAAAATTTCATCTTCCATATTAAAAATTTCATTTCTATTCTAGTATAATACATTTAGTGATTTTAATCCAACCATTTAATAGCTAAAATGCAAAGTCTGATTTCCAATTTTAACATATTTTCAAAAGGACAAAGTAATACAATTTCTTCATACGTGTTTCTTCCTTTTTCCATTTTTCTAAACAGAGATTTCAATCACAATCTGATATTCCAATTTAAATCCACAATGCAAATGAGGAAAGGTCTTTCAATCCTTTATTGATTTTAAAAGAAGTACATCTTTACATTTTTCTCTTCAATTCCTTGAATGCAGATAACATATTTCAATTTCCTTCTTTCAAATGTCTAGAACAGAATAAAAATATATTTCACATTTTGAATATACAACTTTCATAAAAAATTACAAAGATCTTCTCTTCACAAAATATGTTACAATTTCATCCACTTCAAAGTGGGAAAAGTAACAATAAAATATATTTCACAAGGGACTGTCAAAATTGTATTTTTCTTTGCTCCAGAACAGCAACATGAAAGTTTCATTTTCTTCCAATTTTATCACAACAAGAGTGGGGGAAAGGCATGCTCTCCACCCAACCAAGACATCCAATGAAGAGGAGAAGCCATCCTTCTTCATTGACACCCGAGCCCCAACCGATATGCAATGGAAGGTGTGATTCAACTCATGGCAACAACATGCTTCCACAAAACATACACACAACACTCTTTCAACATGCACATTTCCATTTGATAAAAAAATCCAAAAAAAAGTAGTAGTTTACAACTGCATTGAAAGACAAAAAACAAAGACTCAGGCTTCTTCATTACAAGCCAAAGGAGTAATAGCTATGGGGGAAGTTGTTTATGCCCCCTAATGGGAATTGGGCATCCACCTGTAACAAACTTCCAATATAAACATCACACATATCCTTATGCACCCCACAATCCCTCCTTATTTCCCCCAAAATTTTCCTTATGACCCCCATAAAGTAAGAAATGCAAGTTATTTCTTTTCCATGCTGGATCCCAAACCCAAACTCCCTTTAAAATAATTTTTATGCCACCGGTATTCCCTTCTGCCCCCCACATGAATTCCCCATATCCTTATCCTACACCATTGCTATGGAAGTCTACCCAAACAACCAATAAATAGATAAAACATACACCATTCACACAAACAAAAAAAGAAACTAACTGTATATAAGAAGAGCTAAGCTCTTACCTCTCCATGGTAGCTTTTATTCCAACACAGTAAGCTTTCAATGTCAAAAATAGTCTCAAAATCAGAAATCTCTAAGTATGAAATGCTCTCCAATCCCCTCCAAATCAACAAGAGCTCCCAACAGCAAAAATGCACCCCCAAAAGGAATTATGCAAAATTTCAACAACTCAAAACAAGGCAAAGAGTTCAAATTTCATAGAAGAGGGAAATGAAGAGGATGAGGTGGATCCATGTAGGATGCCACTTCACACATCATCAACTCTAAAACAAAATTCAAATTTCATTCTCCAAAGCACAATTAAGAGGTGGGTGAATAATATGACAATTTACTTGCACACTCCAAAAATCCCACACCACAAAGGTTTGAATTTAAATAAAATGTAAGAAGACTACAATAGAAACATGCAACATGATTTATAAAACTGCATTAAAAGGGTCTAAAATCAACCCTCCAACAATAGGTATGGTTGGCAGGTAAAATTAAGAGGTATAGGACAAGTTTTACTTGTCCCACAAGCCTGCAAAAACCGCCTCTAGGGAAAAATTTGAATTTCCAAGGAGGTGAAGTGTTTCATACTCCAAAATCTGACTTACACAACTCTTACACATACTTACACATCTCTTACATATTTAATACAAAAGTCAACAACTTCCATAATTACTTTTGCATATCCCAATTTGAGTTATATATTTATTTTAACAAAATTATTACTCCCATTAATCTACCACAATTTAATTAAATAAAAGCAAGGGACACACCACTAAAAAAATACATACAAACAATAACAAAAAGGAACCACATTAATAAAGTACACATAACCCCTTGGTCACATTCAAAATTAGTCCCCCTAATGGGAATCCCTAACAAAACAACACACACACACTAAACATGTTGTCATGGTGACCTTGTAGAATTCACCTAGAATTCCATTGTGGTTGGTCTCCAATCCCCTAATGTTTGATGTGATATTTTAAATTAAAAAACTCAAATACATCCTTTGGCCTCATGGCCATATCAGAACGTCCAAAATGATATAAATATAATCACAAAATCATCTATACATATGAATCACAACAACATCAAGGAAATCAACAATATCACTTACAATTTATATCAACAACTATGTCATCATCATATAATGTCCATTTTCTAAGTCTACTCACAATATCCAAAAATCACACGCGCAAACAACATTCACAATATATCAATGTCAAATAGGATATCATCATCCACATATGAAGTGGTCTCTAATAATCATCATGCATCATAACCAAATCAAGATCAATAATAATCCGTTGTCTAATATCTAACATCATACTAAATAAAAACCATAATAATGTCTATATTGTAATAAATAGTATCAAGATCAGTATCAAAAGGTGTCAAAGGGAAGTGGGCACAACATCCCCCTCCCCTTAAACTTGACATCCTCCTAGAATTCATTGGAAAAAATGTGGAAATTGAACTCGTAATAAGGTAACATCCTCCCATCTAGTTGTAGTCTCATCATATCTGTCCCACTACATCCAAACCTGATCAACCTCTATACCTCGAACGCTCAGGGTCCTATGGTCTAGGATGTAAACAGGATCAACCATTACCTACCCTTGAACCTACACCTGTAATGATGTCTAATCTAACACATGAGAAGGATCTGCAACATATCTCCTGAGAATTGAAACATGAAAAACATCATGTATGCGAGACAAGCTAGGTGGCAATGCCAGACGGTAGGACCAAGGGCCAATACACTCCAAGATCTTAAAAGGACCCATGAATCTAGGAGCTAACTTAGAACCTTTTCAATAATGGATAGGGATCTTGTGTGGCCTAACAAGAAGGAACACCTTCATGCCCACATCAAAACTATGGTCAATCCTATTATGATCTGCATACTTCTTCTGCATGTCATGTGCCTTCTGCAATCTCTACATGATCAACACCACCTTCTGCTCCATATCCTGTAGAAGAGATGGTCCAAGAGATACTATGTCCTCTAACTTGTCCCAGCTAAGAGGTATCCTACACTCTCTACCATACAAATACTGAAAAGGAGCCATGCCTATATAACTCTCGAAACTATTGTTGTAGGAAAACTCTACTAAGTACATGTACTCCTACCATTTATAATGTTGATCCATCACATACATTCTAAGCATGTCCTCTAAAATATGATTCACCCTCTTAGTCTATCCATCTATCTTAGGGAGATATGTTGTGCTGAAGTTGATTCTCATCCCGAGGGCATACTACATGGTAGACCAGAAATGGGAAGTGTACAAAGGATCATAGTCACAAATGATCTTCCATGGAATCTAATGCAACCTAACAAACTCATCCAATTGTACCCATGCCACTACTCTAGTTGTATAAGTTGTCTTCACCAGAGAAAAGTGAGCCACTTTTGTCAATTTATCAACTGTGACTATGATGGCGTTGTGGTGATATCTCGACATTGGTAGCACAAAAATGAATCGATGGAAATGGTATCCCACTTTCATTCCAGTATAGCATGGGGATAAAGAAGGCCAACTGGATGCTAATGCTTGGCCTTAAATCTCTGGCACTCTAAACATCATGACACAAACTAGTCCATGTCTCTACGAAGTCCTCTCCAATGATACAACTGTCGGAAGGTGGCGTGCATCTTCTTCACATTGGGAAGGGATGAATAGGGTACACGATGTGCCTCTACCAATATGTCCTACCTCAAGCCTTTATCTTTGGAAAAATAAATCTTGCCTCTGTGCCTAATAAGACCATCTTCCTCTAAATAAAAACCATCAAACTTCTCCTCGAGGGGTCTCTGAGACATGATCTATGCTCAAACTGAAATGTAGAAGCTGTCAAGAGGAAGCTGCTAAAGAATCATGCTCCACAAATCTCTACTCATGGAAGTGGCCATAGCCACATGTCTCCATCTGTTGAGAGTGTCTACTAACACATACTCCTTCCCTTTCACATGTTCAATCTCTGTATCATACTCACAAAGAAACTCATCCAACACCACTGATGAGTGTTGAGATTGGGTTACGTGAAGAGATGACGAAGACTCAAGCAATCTGTCCTGAGTGTGAATCTCCTGCCAAGAAGAAAATTTCTCCATCAAATGAAAGCATGCACAACTGCCATAAGATCAATATCATGAGTCAATTAATTAAGCTCAAAATATTTGAGTTTGTGAGACTAAAAATCCACTACTCTACCCTCCTACATCAACACACCTCCAATCCCTGCTAAGGAAGCATCTGTGTAAATGAAAAACTTACCCTATGGATCCAACACTACAAGAATAGGTGTTGTAGTGAGACATTGCTTTAGTGTACTAAAGGCCTACTCACACCTATCTGACCAAACAAAATTCTTCCCTTTCCTCTAAAGGGAAGTGATAGGGTGCGCAATCCGAGAGAAGTCCTGAACAAATCTCCTCTAGTAACCTACTAATCCCATGAAGTTACATACCTCAGTCACTATAGTGGGTAATAGACAATCCATAATGACTCTAATCTTGGAAGGATTGATGGTGATACCTTCCCCAGAAATGATATGACCCAAATACTTCACCTCCGTCTGAAAGAATACACACTTCTCCAATTTTATATAAAGCTGCTACTCTTGAAGACACTGAAGAACCTAATGAAGGTGCCCCTCGTGATCCTCACAAGTACGTCAATAAATCAAAATTTAATCAAGGAAGATGAGCATGAAGCAATCAAAGAAGGTCCTGAATACCCCATTCATTAAACTCATAAACACTGTGGGGGCATTAGTCAAACCGAAAGACACCACTGTGAACTCATAGTGCCCATATCTCGTACGAAAGTCAGTCTTATGAATGTCCACCTCCAAAATCTTGAGTTGATGGTAGCTTGACTTAAGATCAATCTTAGAGAAAATTGTGGCTCCCTTCATCTGATCAAACAAATCATCAATACGTGGAAGGGGATAACGATTCTTGATCGTTACCTTATTCAGCTGGAAGTAATCAATATAAAACAACAAGGATCCATCCTTCTTCTTCACAAAGATCATCAGTGTACCCTAAAGGGATACACTAGGATGGATAAGGAATTTATCCAAAAGGCCCTCAAGTTGCAACTTGAGCTCATAGAGCTCTGGGATGGTCATCCGATAAGGTGCTCGTGAGATAGGCTCTACTATAGGAACTAGATCTATATGAAAATAAATCTCACGTGGGGGTGGAAATTCCGGTAGCTCCCCTAGAAAGACATCTACAAACTCTCTCAAAATGGGACGATCATCTAGCAATGGTCCACTAGTCCCATCCTCTGATCTATCACTAACTATAATAGTATACATCTGACAACCCCATCGCACACACCACTTAAGCTGCATAGCAGAGATGTTATGAATAGAAATGGGTCTCTTGACCCCTGAAATCACTGACTCAACTCCCAAATCATTTACACAAGATATAGTCTTGTGGTAACAATCCATATTGGCCCTGTGTGTAGATAAACAATCCATACCCAAAATGACTCCATACAAGTCCAAAGGAAGGATATAGAGATTTGAGGTAATAGTGAAAGGTCCCAAATCCACTACACACTCCTTAACTAAGGAGTCTACAGAGATCTTTGCTCCAGAAGCCATCTCAACATCCACCATCCCTAACTACCACCATCCTACATTGCTCTACTAAAGATGGTGTAATGAAAGAATCAGAAGAACCAGAATCAAACAATACAGAGTAAGAATACCACCAATGCTACCTATAGTCTCAATGAGTGTACTCTGATGCTCAACCTGGTGGTTCTCAACCGCTATATAAATCCTATGGCCGTGTCCCATGTCACCAACAGTTGACTCTGAGATATGTGTCTTACCCTTATTATTAGGGTTATGTGGGTACTCTCTTCTAAAGTGTCGAACAACTCAACCAAAACAACCACATGATCCTCCCCAATGAGTAACACCTCCAGTAGGTGCCCTAGAAGTATGTGGTGTAGATCCTAATGATCTAGCTGCATCCTGTTGAGGTCTCTACTAGTGAGCTCCTGTTGATTGAGCTCTAGGTCTACCCTATGTCTTGATGGGACCCCTAGGAGGAGGCACCATAATCTGACCTCTTTGTCCATCAGCTCTCTGTGGAGGTCTATGAGGTGGGCGGGACTGCTGCTGCTACTATGGTCTAAATGATGACTGTGAAGAACTTTGGCCACCACAAGGAGGAGGTAATAAACCCCTTGATATGTTGTCCTACATCTACTGTATGCAGCTTTGGACTTGATCTTTAGCCTAATGGGTCTTCCCCAGAGCCTCCTCTACTTTATAGGACTTCTCGACGGTCTCAACTAATGTCTGTGGGTAGTGGATCTGAACCAAACCTCCAATGTCTAAATTCAGGCCCCAGATTAACCTATGGATCCACACCTACTCATCCTACATGTTCTCAATATAATAGAGTAGATCCAAAAACCTACTCTCATACTCTGCTACTAAAAGAGATGCCTGTTGGAGGTCATGAAACTCATCTATCTACTATTGTATGAACCTTCATGAAAAATATCTACTCTTGAAACACTCCTCAAAGAGCTCCCATGGCACTATCTCAGAATCTACATGGAGCTTCTTCTCCTCTATTCTCCACCGTACTCCTGCTCCATCCCTTAGTAAATGCATCACAATACGAGCTTTCGTGTTACTAGAAGAAGGACAAATCTTGAAGCAAATGTTCAAGCTCACTAGCTAGGCCTCTACCTAAAATCCACCGGTGTCACTAGAATAATGTGAGAGTTGAAGCTTCAGGATCTCCCTGATGTGATCTGTAGCTGTGGTCTGATGGCCTCTAGGCATCTTTATATGCTCATCCCTAAGCCTAGGGCTCCGAGACCTCTCTCTAAGCTCTAAAACTTGGTAACCCTGTCCCCTCTGTGGTGACTCTACCCTGGTTGACTCCATATGGGATTTATCTCCTCTATGCTCCTCACTAGGTCATGGAGATACTTGAACCTCAATGGAAGGGGCTCTGTAATAGCTAGCTACATGTCCTCCTAATACTCTGAATAGAGTGGCATTAACATCCTGAAGATTCTGTAAAATCTAGGGTATGATGACTACTATAGCCTAATCTAGTGGTGGTGGTAGTGGTGGTAAGTCTAAGTCTATATGAAAATTCCCCTCACCCTGTCTGCACCTCCTACATAGACTAAGGCATGAGTTAGTTCATTTTTATAATTTTTATTTGAATTCTATGTTTACTAAAATATTGCAATTTCTAAACTAAGTTGTTTTCTATATTTAAAAGTGTGCTAGGTTTAAGTTTCATGTCCCAAGTGTTCTAGTGTGCCCAATGGTCCAAGCTTTTGAACCAATGTTTTGATACCGAGTTTGATGCCAGATAAAACAACCCACTTGAGACCCAAGAAACAACCTAGGATTAGTTAGGAAAATTATGGAATATTTTTTTTATTAGTAGTCTACTACCAGGTTACAAGGCAACAGTTGCCACTAACAAGTTCCAAAATAGTTCAAATTCACTAGAACATACTTTTCCTTTATTAATAGTTATAAGAGGTCACAAGCTCCAAAATTTAGGGTTAAAAGTTTTCAATTTGGTTCAGAGGGTAAATTAACACCATACCCACTCTCTAACAGGCTCAAAGTCAAAACTTGATTTTTCTCACACTTAACACATTTAAAATTTCCCTAAATCATTCCCATTGGATAGGAAATTTTTTCACCTTTCCAATGATATACAAAACTACTCCTAACTCCTTGTAAAACTCCAATTATGGGCCAGTGGGCCTTGGGGTGAAAATTTTCCCCCAAGGACGGGTTTGTGGGCCTAGGGATGAAAAATTACCCAAAAGGAAAATTGGCGGGTCATGGGCAAACTTTGAAATTTTTTCCTGCACGGGGTGGGGGGGAATCCAAATCATGCTTTTGCCTCCGCTGCACCCCTAGGGACATGTGTCGAGATCTAAGCTCACACGGGGAAAGAATGAGTGAAGGGCGGGGTGGTGGAGAAGTTTAGGAAAAATTTTCAAAGGAGGGTGAAGATAGAAAAATGCACACACGGGCCTGTGCATCCACATAAGGATTTCACCAAGGCAAGGCTAGGAGTGCAGGGCCGTAGAAGGAAAACCAAAAATTTTCCAAATTTTTTTTTTCAAAAATGATAAAGTTTGCAAGGTTTTGGCCCCTCTGCCATGCCACGAGGCAATACAAGAAAGGAAGCAGGATCATGGGCCGATGGAGGAAATTAATAAAAATTTTCTGTAAAATTTTCAAAGTTTTCCAAGGTAGAAAATTGATTCGTGCCTCTATCGTTTCCTCGTGAAGCCACGTGGTAGCCTCTAATTGGCTACAGGTGGATGGGGTGGTAGGGAAAATGTTAAAATTTTTCCCAAAAAACTTTATTAAATCCGAAGGGAAAATTTCGGGCCACAAGCCTGCCAGGGAAAATTTTCCCAAATTTTCCCACCAAGGAAAACTTCAAAAGGCCATAAATTTTGATAAAAAGCTTAGTTTTGGGCAAACAAGGACTTTCTGGAACGCTCTTAATGCCTTGATTTCACATGAATCATAAATTTTACATTTTGATAAGGTTTAAGGGCTTAATTTTAAGATTACGGCCTGCAGGCTTGTTAGAAGCAAACTGGTAAATTCTAACTTATAAATTTGGTTCAATTTGATCTTCTCCTTCACTCAACATGCCAAAGAGACATGGAGGATTTTTCTAAGAAGGATTTAGGATGTTTTTGGAAGGTGATATTTCTTGATTGATTCCAATTTGAATTTTTCCAACAATTGACAGAAAAAGACTATGAAAAGGTTTGGGCCTGATTTTGCAATGTTTTGATTTATTTCCTTAAGTGTTTTTTGTCAAGATGAGTTCATTGATATCATAACATGCTAAATTTTAAGGTTTAAATGTTAATTATTATTTGTAGGTTCAAACTGTGCATTTTAAATGAATTATTTGCCAGTCTTAAATTTACAACAGAGATCAAATCTTGAGGGATCGATTTACCAATTTCATCTTCTATATTGGAAATTTCATTTCTATTCTAGTCTAATACATTTAGTGATTTTAATCCAACCATTTAATAGATAGAATACTAATTCAGATTTCTAATTTTAAAATATTTTCTAAAGGACAAAGTAATACAACTCCTTCATACGTGTTTCTAGCTTTTTACATTTTTCCAAATAGATATTTTAATCATAATCTGATATTCCAATTTAAATCCACAATGCAAAAGAGGAAAGGTCTTGCAATCCTTTATTGATTTTGAAATAAGTACATCTTTACATTTTTTTTCTTCAGTTCCTTAAATGCAAATAATAGATTTCAATTTCCTTCTTTCAAATGACCAGAATAGAATATAAATATCTTTCACATTTCAAATATACAACTTTCATAACCAATTACAAAAATATTCTCTTCACAAAATGTGTCACAATTTAATCCACTTCAAAGTGGGAAAGATTACAATAAAATATATTTCACAAGGGACTGTCAAAACTTTATTTTCCTCTGCTCTAGAACAACAACATGTAAGTGTCCTTTTCTTCCAATTTGATCACAACAAAAGTGTGGGAATGGAAATTCTCTCCACCCAACCAAGACATCCAATGAAGAGGAGAAGCCATTCTTCTTCATTGACACCCGAGCCCCAACCACAATACAATGAAAGGTGTGATTTAACTCATGGTAGCAATAGGATTCCACAAAACATACACACAACAATCTTTCAAAATGCACATTTCTATGTAATAACACAATCCAAAACAAAATAGTACTTTACAACAGCATTGAAAGACATAAAAAAAAAACTTAGGCTTCTTCATTACAAGCCAAAGGAGCAAGATCTATGGGGGAAGCTGCTTATGCCTCCCAATGGGAATTGGGCATCCACCTGTAAAAAACTACCAATATAAACATCATACATATCCTTATGCCCCCCATAATTTTCCTTATGCCCCCCACAAAGTAAGAAATGCAAGCTATTTATTTTCCAAGGTGGATTCCAAACCCAAAATCCCTCCACAAGAATTATGATGCCACTAGCATTCCCTTAAACCCCCCCCCCCCTCCCCACATGAATTGCCAGTAGCCTTCTCCTACACCATTCCTACAATAGTCTACCCAAATAGCCAACAAATACACAAAACATACACCATTCACACAAACACAAAAAGAAAATAACAGTATAAAAGAAGAGTTAAGCTCCTACCTCTCCATGGTATCCTTTGTTCTAACACAACAAGCTTTCAATGTCAAAAACAGTCCCAAAATAAGCAATATCTAAGTATGAAATGCTCTCCAATCTCCTCTAAATCAGAAAGAGCTCCCAACAGAAAAATGTGCCCCTAAAAGGAAGTATGCAAAAGTTCAACAACCCAAAACAAGGCAAAGAGTTCAAATTTTATAGAAGAGGGAAAGGAAGAGGATGAGGTGGATCCATGTAGGATGACACTTCACACATCCTCAACTCCAACACGAAATTCAAATTTCATTCTCCAATGCACAATTAAGAGGTGGGTGAATAATATGACAATTTACTTACACACTCCAAAAAGTCCACACCCCAAAGTACTGAATTTAACTAAACTGTAAGAAGAGTGCAATAGAAACATGCGACATGATTTATAAAAATGCATTGAAAGGGTCTAAAATCAACCCTCCAACCAAAGGTATGGTTGGTAGATAAAATTAAGAGGTATGGGACACTGTTCCGCGGCCGTTCCGCGCCTGTTCCGCGGCTGTTCTGCGATTGTTCCGCAGTTTTAGTTGTCCCACAAGCCTCCAAGGACAAATTCAAATTTCCAAGGAGGTGGAGTGTTTCATACTCCAAAATATGACTTACAAAAATCTTACACATACTTACACATCTCTTACATATTTAATACAAAAGCCAACAACTTCCATAATTACTTTCTCATATCCCAATTTGATTGATTGATTTATTTTAACAAAATGATTACTCCCATTAACCTACCACAATTTAATTAAATAAAAGAAAGGGACACATCACTAACAAAATACATACAAACAATAATAAAAAGGAACCACATTAATAAAATACACATAACCCCTTGGTCACATTCAAAAGTAATCCCCCCCATGGGAATCCCTAACAAAACAACACACACACACACAAAACATGTTGCTATGGTGACCTTGTTGAATTCACCTAGAATTCCATTGTTGGTGGTCTCCATTTCCCCGATGTTTGTTGTGATATTTTAACCTGCAAAACACAAATACCTCCTTTGACCTCGTGGCCATATCATAACATCCAACATGACATAAATATAATCACAAAATCATCTATACATATGAATCACAACAACATCAAGGAAATCAACAATATCACTTATAATTTATATCACCAACTATATCATCATCATATAATGTCCATTTTCGAAGTCTACTCACAATATCCAAAAATCACATGCCCAAAAAACATTCACAATATATGCATGTCAAATAGTATATCATCATTCACATATGAAGTGGTCTCTAATAATCATCATGCATCATAAACAAATCAAGATCAAAAATAATCTATGGTCCAACATCTAACATTATCATAATGTCCATAGTGTAATCAATAGTATCAAGATCAGTATCAAAATGTTTCAAAGGGAAGTGTGCACTACATTGCCCTTCCCTTAGACTCAACTTCCTCCTACAAGTCACTAGAAAAAATGTCGAATATGAACTCATAATAAGCTAGCATCCTCCCATGTAGCTGCAATCTCATCATATATGTCTCTCTGCACCCGAACTTGATCAACCTCTCTTCCTCGAAGGCCCAGGGTCCTACGATCTATGATGCAAATAGGATCCACCATTACCTACCCCTGATCCTGCACCTACAATGATGTCCAATCTAACATATGAGAAGGATCTGTAACATATCTCCTAAGAACTGAAACATGAAAAATTTCATTTATGCAAGACAAGCTAGGTGGCAGTGCTAGATGGTAGGCCAAAGGGCCGATATGCTCTAAGATCTCAAAAGGACCCACAAATCTAGGAGCTAACTTAGAACCTTTTCCATAACGGATATGGATCTTGTGTGGCCTAACAAGAAGGAACACATTCATGTCGACATCAAAACTAATGTCAATCCTATGCTGATATACATACTTCTTCTGCCTGTCATGTGCCTCTTGAAATATCTACCTGATCAACACACCTGCTTCTCCATTTCTTCTAGAGGAGTAGGTCCAAGAGATACTTTGTCCTCTAACCTGTCTTAGCTAAGAGGTGTCCTGCACTCTCTACCATAAAAATCCTAAAAAGGATCCATGCCTATAAAAATATAGAAACTATTATCGTAGGAAAACTCCACAATTACAGGTACTCCTCCCATTTAGACTGCTGATCCATCAGATACATCCTAAGCATGTCCTCTAAAATATGATTCACCCTTTCATTCTATCCATCTATCTCAGGGTGATATGTTGTGTTGAATTTTATTCTTGTCCCGAGGGCATACTGCATGGTAGACCAGAAATGGGAAGTGTACAAAGGATCACGGTCACAAATGATCTTCCATAGAATACCATACAACCTGACAATCTCATCCAAATATACTCGTGCCACTACTCTAGTTGTGTAAGTTGTCTTCACTAGATAAAAGTGAGCCACTTTTGTCAATTTATCAACTATGACCATGATGGCGTCGTGGTGATATCTCGACATCGGTAGCCCAATAATGAAATCCATAGAAATGGTGTCCCGCTTCCATTCTGGTATAGTATGGGGATAAAGAATGCTAGCTAGATGCTAATACTCATCCTTAACTCTCTAGAACTCTAAACATCATGACAAAAATTGAGCCACATCTCTATGAATTCCTCTCTAATGATACAACTTTCGGAAGGTGGTGTGCATCTTCTTCACCCCGAGATGGGCTGAATAGGGTGTACGATGTGCCTCTACTAAGATGTCCTACCTCAAGCCTCCATCTTTGGGAACATAAATCTAGCCTTTGTGCCTGAGAAGACCATATAACTCTAAAGAAAACCATCAAAATTCCCCTCGAGGGGTCTCTGAGACTCAATCTATGCTCGAAATGTAATGTAGAAGCTGTCAAGAGGAAGCTACTGAAGAATCCTATTCTACAAATCTCTGCTCATTGAAGTGGCCATAGCCACATGTCTCTATCTTCTGAGAGCGTCTTCTACCACATTCTCCTTCCCTTTCACATGTTTGATCTCCATATCATACTCAAAAAGTAACTCCATCCAACGTTGATGACGAACATTGAGATTGGGCTGCATGAAGAGATGACGAAGACTCAAGTGATATGTCCTGAGTGTGAATCTCCTACCAAGAAGAAAGTTACTCCATTGAACCAAAGCATGAATAACCACCGTAAGCTCAAGATCATGATTCAGATGATTAAGCTCATAATATTTGAGTTTATGAGACTCAAAAGCCACTACTCTGCCCTACTAAGGAAGCATCTGTGCAAATGAAAAACTCACCTTGTGGATCCGACACTACAATAATAGATGTTCTAGTGAGGCATTTATTCAGTGTACTAAAGTCCTTCTCACACCTATCTAACCAAACAAACTTCTTCCCTTTCCTTTGAAGAGAAGTGCTAGGGTGCACAATCCGAGAGAAGTCTTGAATGAATCTCTTGTAATAACCTACTAATCCCATGAAGCTACGCACCTCAGTCACCATAGTGGGTGCTGGCCAATCCATAATGGATCTAATATTGGAAAGATCCCCAAAAATGATACGACCCAAATATTACACCTTTGTCTAAAAGAATGCACACTTCTCCAATTTCCCGTAAAGTTACTGCTCCCAAAGACACAAAATAACTTGGTGAAGGTGCCCCTCATGCTCCTTACACTTATGTGAGTAAATCAAAATGTCATCAAAGAAGATGAGTACAAAGTGATCTAAGAAGGTCCTGAATACCCCATTCATCAAACTCATAAACACTGTAGGGGCATTATTCAAACCGAAAGGCACCACTGTGAACTCATAGTGCCCATATCCTATACGAAAGGTGGTCTTATGAATGTCTACCTCCAAAAGCCTCAGTTGATGGTAGCTTGACTTAAGATCAATCTTAGATAAAAATGTGGCTCCCTTCATCTGATTAATCAAATCATCAATATATGGAAGGGGATAGTGATTCTTGATCGTTATATTATTAAGCTAGTAGTAATTAATACATAACCGCAAGGATCCATCATTCTTCTTCACAAAGATCACCGGTGCACCCCAAGGGGATGCACTAGAATGGATAAGGAATTTCTTCAAAGTGCTCACAAGCTGAAACTTGAGCTCATAGATCTCTGGGGTGGTCATCTGATAAGGTGCTCATGAGATAGGCTCTACTCCAAGAACTAGATTTATATGAAAATCAATCTCATGTGGGGGTGGTAACCCCGGTAGCTCCCCTGGAAAGACATCTGAAAACTCTCTCAAAATGGGATGATCATCTAGTAATGGTCCACTAGTACCATCCTCTGATATGTCACTATCTGTAACAGCACACATCTGATTGCCCCATCGCACACACCGCTTAAGCTGAATAGCGGAGATGGTGTGAATAGAAAAGGGTCTCCTGAACCCTAAAATCACTGACTCAACTCCCAAATCATCTGTATAAGATATAGTCTTGTGGTAATAATCCATCTTGGCCCTGTGTGCAGATAACCAATCCATACCCAAAATGAATCCATATGATCCCAAAGGAAGGATACAGAGATCTGAGGTAGTGGTGAAAGGTCCCAAAGCAACTACACACTCCTTAACTAAGGAGTATACAGAGATCTTGGCTCTAGAAGCCATCTCAACATCCCAACTATGACCCTGCCTAACTATCACTAGCCCATATCACTTTACTAAAGATGGTGCAATGAAAAAATCAGTAGAAACATAATCAAGCAATATAGAGGTAGGAATACCACCAATGCTACATGTATTCTCAATGACTGTACTCTGATGATTGGCTTGGCAGTTCTCAACTACTGCATAAATCATGTGGCTACATCCCATGTCACCAACAGTCAGCTTTGAGATTTGTGTCTTACCCTTATTATTAGGGTTCTGTGGGTAGTCTCTCCTAAAGATTCCAACAACTCCACAACCAAAAAAACTGCATGATCCTCCCCAATGAGTACCACCTCTAGTAGGTGCCCTAGAAGTTTGTGGCATGGATCTTGATAATCTAGTTGTGGTTTGCTGAGGTCTCTGCTGGTGAGCTCCTGTTGACTGAGCTCTAGGTTCACCTGGTGTCCTGATGGGACCCCTAGGAGGAGGCCCCATAATTTGACCTCTATGTGCATTAGCTCTCTATGGAGGTCTATGATGTGGGTAGGACTACTACTATTACTATCATCTAAATGATAACTATGAACAACTCTTGCCAGCATGAGGAGGAGGTACTGACCCCCTTGATCTGTTGTTCTGCATATGCTATATGCAGCTCCGGACTCAGTCTCTAGCCTTCTGGGTCTTCCCCTGATTCTCCTCTATTTATAGGCATTCTCAATGGCCTCTACTAATTTCTGTGGGAAGTGGATATGAACCGCATCTCTAATTTCTAAATTTAGGCCCCAAATGAACCTGTGGATCTGCACCTGCCCATCCTACATGTACTCAACATACTGGAGTATATCCAAAAATCTAATCTCATACTCTACTACTGAAAGAGATGTTTGTCAGAGGTCATGAAACTCATCTATCCACTGTTGTATGAACCTTGATAAATATCTGCTCCTAAAATTATCCTCAAAGAGATCCCAGGTCACTGTCTTAGAATCTACATGGTGCTTCTGCTCCTCTGTCATCCACCATACTTCTGCTCCATCCCTCAGTATATGGATCTTAACATGAGATTTCATGTTGCTAGAACAAGGACAAAGCTTGAAGCAACTGCTCAAGCTCACTAGCCAGGACTCTGCCTAAAATCCACAGGTGTCACCAGAATAATGTGAGGGTCGAAGCTTAAGGATCTCCCTGATGTAATCTGCAGCTATGGTCTGATGGCCTCTAGGCCTCTCTGTATGCTCATCCCTAAGTCTAGGTCTCTAAGACCTCTCTCTAAGCTCTAAAATTTGGTCACCCTGTCCCCTCTATGGTGACTCTATCCTGAATGACTCTGCATGGGAGTTCTCTCCTCTATGCTCCTCACTGGGTCGAGGAGATACCTGATCCTCAATGGAAGGGGCTCTGTCATGGCTGGTTGCATGTCCTCCTTCTAATCCTCTATGTAGAGCAGCATTAACATCTTGAAGAGTCTGCAAAATCTGGGATAGGATGGCTGCTACAAGATGATCTAGTGGTGGTGGTGGTGGTGGTAAGTCTAAGTCTATGTGAAAAGTCCCCTCACCCTTTCTGTGCCTCCTGCACAGAACAAGGCATGAGTTAGTTCATTTTTCTAATTTTTATTCAATTTCCATGTTTACTAAAATATTGTAATTTCTAAACTAATTTGCTTTCTAGATTTAAAAGTGTGCTAGATTTAAGTTTCATGTCCCAAGTTTTCTAGTGTGCCCAATGGTCAAAGATTTTGAACCACTGCTCTGATACTAAGTGTGATTCCTGCTAAAACAACCCACTTGAGACCTAAGAAACAACCTAGGATTAGTTAGGAAAATTATGGAATATATATTTTTAATTAGAAGTAGTCTACTACTATGTTACAAGGTGGCATTTGCCACTAACAAGTTCTAGAATAGTTCAAATTCACTAGAACATACTTTTATTTTATTAATATTTATAAGAGGTCACAAGCTCCAAAATTTAGGGTTAAAAGTTTTCAATTAGGTTCAGAGGGTAAATCAACACCATACCCACTCTCTAACAGGCTCATAGTTTCAACTTGATTTTCTCACATTTAACTCATTCAAAAGTTCCCTAAATCATTCCCACTAGATAGGAAATTTCATCACCTTTCTAATGATATAAATAAGTCCTCCTAACTCCTTGTAAAAATTCAGTTATGGGTCGATCGGGCTTGAGGTGAAAATTTTCCCTCAAGGGCAGGCGTGTGGGCCCAGGGATGAAAAATTTCCCAAAGGGAGAATTCGCAGGTCGCAGGGAGATTTTAAAACTTTTTCCTATGTGGGGGGGGAGGGGGGGGGAATCCAACCTGCACCCATAGGTCCACTGTGCCACCAGGGACACGTGTTGAGCTCCAAGCTCACACGGGGAAAGAATGAGGGAAGGACAGGGCGGCGGAGAAGTTTGGGGAAATTCACCAAAGGAGGGTGAAGGGAGTAAAATGCATGCGCAAGCCCATGGAAGGAAAACCAAAAATTTTCCAAAAATAATTTTCAAAAATGATAAATTTTGCAAGGTTTCCACCCCTCCATCGTGCCACGTGGCAGTAGCAAAAAGGAAGCGGGATCGTGGGCCGACAGAGGTAATTAATAATTGTTTTCCAAAACATTTAAAAAGTGTTCCAAGGTAGAAAATTGTGTCGCACCTCTGCCATTGCCTTGTGATGCCACGTGGCAGCCTCTGATTGGTTTTGGGTCAACAAGGTGGTGGGGAAAATGTTAAAAATTTTCCCAAATTTTTTTATTAAGTCCTAAGGGAAAATTTCGAGCAGCAGGCCCGCCTGGGAAAATTTTCCCAATTTTTCCCGCCAAGGAAGGAAAACTTTAGAAGGCCATAACTTTTGATAGAAATCTTAGTTTTGGGAAAATGAGGACTTTCTGGAAATATCTCGATTCCCACTTTGCACAAATATAATAAATTTTACATTTTGATAAGGTTTATGGGATCAATTTTGTAAGAATACGGATATGCATGCTTTTAATAGCAGCCAACTGGTAATTTCCAACTTATCCAATTTGATTAAATTGGGTCTCCTCCTTCACTCAACATGGCAAACAGGCATGGAGAATTGATCTAGGGAGAGATTTAAAGATGTTTTAGGAAGGTAAATTTATTCTTTATTGATTTCAATTTGCATTTTTCCATCAATTGACAGAAAAATGACTGTTAGAGGGATTTAGGATTCGATTTTGCAATGTAATTTAACTTGTATTTCCTTAAGTGTTCTTTGTCAATTTGAGTTTCATTAATATCTTAGCATGACTAGAATATATCAGGTTTCAATGTTGATTATTATGTGTGACAGGTTTGAACTTTACATTTTACTTGAATTAAGTTTGTCCAGTTTTAAAAGTCACAATGCCAGTGACCAAATTTTAAAGGATCTATTTATCAATTTTATCATTCCATAGTGTGGAAATATAGTTTATAAACTAATCCAATAGCATTTAGTTTTTTCTAAAAAAATCATTTTAACAGCTAATATGTAAAGTCTGATTTCCAATTTCATATGTATTTCCCAAAATGAGACGAGCAATACATTCTTCCTTCATACAGTGTTTCGTCCTTTTTCCATTTTGCAAATAAACAGATATTTCAAATCACAATTTGATATTCCCATTTAAATCACAACAATGTAAATAAGAGAATGAACTTGCAATTCCTTTATTGATTTTAAAATTAGTACAACTTCACATTTTTTCTCTTCAATGTCCTTGACATGCAGATAACATAGATTCCTATTTCCTTCTATCAAATGTACCAGAGATAGAAAACAAATGGCTTTCTCAATTCAAATATACAACTTCTCATAATCTAATTACAAACATCATTCTCTTCACATACCATAACTGTTACAATTTCATCCACATCAATGTGGGAAAGGATTACAAATAAATATATTTTTCACAAGGGACAGTCAAAACTGCATATTTTCCATCTGCTCCAGGACAACAACATGCACATTTTCTCTTCCTCCAAGTTGATCACAAAAAAAGAGGGGGAAAGGCAACGCTCTCCACCCAAGCCATGACATTCAATTAAGAGGAGAAAGCCTTCCTTCATTCATTGGCCCCCGATCCCCAACCAAAATATAATCAAAGGTGTGATTCAACCCATGGAAAAAACATGGCTTCCACAAAACATACACACAACATTCTTTCAACATACACATTTCCTTTTTAATAATACAATTCAACACAAACAAAATAGTAGTTCACAACTGCATTTAAAAACATTTCAAAATAGAACTTAGGCTTGATCATGCAAGCCAAAGGAGCAAGGTCTATAGGGGAAGCTACTTATGCCTCCCAATTGGGAATTGGGCATCCACCAGAACAACCCACCAAAATAATTCATCTCACACACATCCTTATGCCCCACACAAGTTTCTCCTTATGCCCCCCCCATAGATTTCCTTATGCCCACCCCAAAGTAATAAATGTAAGCTATTTATTTTCCATGGTGGATCCCAAACCCAAACTCCCTCCACAAGAATTTTGATGCCAATGGCATTCCCTTATTCACCCCCACATTGAATTCCCCATAGCCTTCTCCTACACCTTTTGTATGGTAGTCTACCCAACCAGCCAACAAATAAAACAAGGCATGCATTATCCATACAAACACAACAAGAAAAATAAAAATAATAAAAGATGGAACTAATTCTCCTACCTCTCCATGGTAACTTTGGTCTCTAACACAACAAGCTTTCAAATGCCAAAAACACAGTCAAAAAATCAGCAATCTCCCAAGCATGCAAATGATCTCCAATCTCCTCCAAATCAACAAGAGCTCCTAACAGCAAGAAAATGCGCACCCCAAAAGGAAGTATGCAAAATGATTCAACAACCCAAAAAAAAGGCAAAGATTTTGGATTATATAGAAGAGGGAGAGGAAGAGGATGATGTGGATCCATGTAGGATGCCATCTTCACACATCCTCAAATCCAACACAAAAGTAAAAATTCCATTCTCCAAAGCTCAATAAAGAGGTGGGTGAATAAAATGACAAGTTACTTGCACACTCCAAAAAGGGCACAACTCAAGGGACAAAAATTAAATGAAATGTAAGTAAGAGTGTAACCCTAAAAACAAGCAACAAGACTTATAAAAATTCATTAATAAAAGTCTACAAATCACACCCTCCATCCATAAGTATGGTTGGTAGATTAAATTTAGAGGCATTGGACAAGTTTTACTTGTCCCACAAGTCTCCAAAAATAACCTCTAAGGAAAAATTCGAATTTACATGGAGGTGGAGTATTTCTTACTCCAAAATCTGACTTACACAAGCTCTTACACATACTTACACACCACTTAAAAATTAAATACAAACAATCCAACAACTTTCATTATTACTTTCCCATATCCCAATTTGATTTATTTATTTATTTTAATCAATATGATTAGTCACATCAATTCTATCACAATTTTAATTGATTAAAATAAAGGGAACACATTACTAATAAAAATTAAAAATAAATAAAATAGATACAACAAAAAGGAACCACATTAATAAAATACACATAACCCCTTGGTCACATTCAAAAGTAATCCCCCCCATGGGAATCCCTAGCAAAAACACACACACACACACACACAAAACATGTTGTTATGGTGACCTTGTTGAGTTCACCCAGAATTCCATTGTGGTTGGTCTCTAGTCCCCCGATGTTTGTTGTGATATTTTAACCTGCAAAACACAAATACCTCCTTCGGCCTTGTGGCCATATCATAACATCCAACATGATATAAATATAACCACAAAATCATCTATACATATGAATCACAACAACATCAAGGAAATCAACAATATCACTTACAATTTATATCAACTACTATATCATCATCATATAATGTCCATTTTCTAAGTCCACTCAGAATATCCAAAAATCACATGTCCAAACAACATTCACAATATATCCATGTCAAATAGTATATCATCACCAACATATGAAGTGGTCTCTAATAATCATCTTACATCATAACCAAATCAAGATCAACAATAATCCATGGTCCAACATCTAACATCATACTAAATCAATACCATAATAATGTCCATAATGTAATTAATAGTATCAAGATCAGTATCAAAAGGTGTCAAAGGGAAGTGGGCACTACAACTTGTATTCAACACTACACTAATTTCTCTTTTACGAAGGAAGAGGAAACTGAAGTATGCGCATCCTTCTAATCAAATTGTTATTTTCCCCTCAAAAGTATGTGGTACTTATTTAGGTTGCTAGAATATGCTCTATAATTTGTTTCTATTAAAATATAGATGGTTTACACTTAAGACATTTGAAACACTGCATTGAATAGAAATAAAACCTTGATGGGAGAGAAAAGAAGACTGAATGTGTTTTCTAATAATTATTCAATGTATAAGAAAGTGTATATATACACGTGGTGAGAGGATGTGAAACCTAAACATCCTACAGAGTGTATAATATCAAGATACCAACCACAGGAGCTAGAAGAAAGAAAAGAAAATGGAATACACCAACATTCCCCCATTATTACATTATTTTTATGAAGGTACCCATGATACATAATCTTACTCTTCTAATTCTGGTAGTTATTCTTCAATGCCATCATCTTGTGGAGTCACGATGTGTCCTTCATGCTTCTTATAGAAAGGATAACATCTAGATTGTTGTGAATCACTCTGACCAAATGTTCTATCGTTTCCATATTTATGGATGAAGAGGTGAGATCGGTATGTTTGTGAAGTGAGAAAAAAATTCTTGTGGGGGCGTTCTATCTTGAATTCATCATCTGTATCATAGTCTTTCTTTATCTTGGCACTACTCTTCTCCATCTGGCACTCTACAATGATTAATACTCAATCAAATAGTACTTGAGGTACCATATCCTCAAATTACAAGTTTTGGAGACTTTTAAGCAATGTAAAGTAGAAATTGACGATCTCTGGGGCTTTACTACAGTCTCTAAAATGCCACATATCTCCATGATTATTTGTAGTAATGCTAGAATCTTCGTGCATGAGTGAAATGTGCTCAGATTACTACGTGGGATCATATGATTCACCTTATTGACTTGTTTCTCATGTTCTACAATTTTTTGGTTGTTATAAAGTTGGAGTGCAATTACTTAACTTCGGAAGAAACACTTACTATAAAGGGATATATTTTTCTTACAAATTTGTAGTGGAATTGATGAAAATGTAGTTGGGGCTTGTGCTGACTTTTTGTTTGACACCTCATTATTATGTTTTGACAAACTTACAATTTTTTTTAAAATTTACCAAATTAATTATGTTGATTCCTTCAATGATTAACATCAAACAACAGATTAATCCATCATTAATTAATATTTAGAATCCATCAGACAATCTATGATAACCATGTGCAAGTGTAAGGGTTTATAGATCTACTAGATCCCTCTTCAATTCTCTATTCGAGCCAATATACCTAGTATATCCTTTGGTTAAAAGTTTTAAAGGTGCATAAAAACATGTGTATATTCTTCATGTTAAAATCCCATGCACAACAATTGTTACAAGAATAAATGGCAATAAACAATACAACTAGTCATTTACACTACCACGTCCATAGTTTTTGGCATCACGCTAGTTAGCATGGTTTTGTGACTACAGATAAGCCACTTGAAACCTTTCCTTCACATCACCACACAAATTTTTCTTTCATAGTCATCAGGATTATTTCAAATATTTAAGTTATTAAATTATTTGTTAAACATCTTATTAAGTTATCTCAAACATGTTAAAGGTATACAATGATCACAGAATAATGTATATACCCTCCTTTGTATGATCTTCAACTATAATGATCCATGGTCACTGTTTAGGTTCAGATTAGTACAAGAATCATTCTTCTTAAAACACCTATTAAGCATCATTAATATCCTTCATTAGATAGTAGGTTGGTTTAGTTAACATATGGCATACATATACATATGTACTTTTTCATATATTTATAATTTACCTTCTTACTTGTTGTAAATCACCATATCTAATTTCACCTTGTGTTACAACAGCTTTAGGTTGGGTTTTACATCATTACAAATTAATTCAATAATGAGATAATTTCTATTAGAGAAATGAAAACAATTATATTCTCAATAATTATTTTTGTAACATGTTTTATGTTATCATACTTATCCATCAAACATGCACATCATTTTTACTTTTAGGTACTCATTCCTATGTTTTTTCTTGTAATTAGTATTTTGGTTATAATTGTTTATCTCAAAAAAATGCATAATCAATCTTATGCAAGCTGAGGTCAAATGGATTGTAATATGATTCACACTATTTCATACATTACAAAAAGAGTTTGATTTATTAGACATATTTTTCATCATTATGTTCTAGGTTATGTTATAACTTTACTATTTCAATAAAAAATATTAAACTCATACAAATATATTAAACACTATTATTAACCACTTAATATCAATTTATATAGATGACCTGGATGTTAACATTGATACAAAAACCACTCATAATCACAATCCTTACGATCTAATTAGCTCTTTATTATCATATCAAAGATTGATACTTATTAATAAAAATTCACAAAAAATTGATAAAGATGATCATACATTACATCAAGCTTATTTGCCTTGATAATGATAGATAGATCTTTTAGATTCCAAATAAATACAAGGAATTCCTTTTATTTATATCAAGTGATAGTTCCTTCTTTTATTCATAAAATAAGTACATAAAATCAATGCAAGTCAATCATCCTTTATTTTCCCCAACTCGTAGTTTTGTTTAATCCAGAAAATGAAAATAATAGTTGTACAAGTTCAATTCTAAAAGAACTGGCATGGGTCATAGACCCTAAATGTGTTGTGGAAATTACAAAACACAAAAGGAGAATTGATAATCTATCCTCATCTTAACGTAGATCTATCCAATTATAATAACAATTATATTTCAATGTAACTTTTAGCTTAGAAAAACCATTAATAAACTAAATTACTTAGCCATCAATCCTTAAATGTAAAAATACTTACAAGCAATGTTACTTCAGACACCTAAAATTGAATTCTAATCTCAGTAGACTATTTATTTACTAAGTTATAAAACTTATAAATACATTATTTTACAAGCCAACTTGGCCAAATGGGGTTTCAATATATAACTGATTCACATGTTCAAACATACACTAATACCTTTATAGTTATATACATACTTGGAAATGTATACCCAAAGCTTTTAAAATATTTCAAGATTATTTCACACTCTCCGATACAAAAATCATTATTATTCTCTTTAGAGGACTTGGTATTACACTTACTATTTTTATAGTCACTTAATGGATTCCTCATCCAAACATTATATATAAGTTCATTTTATAATTTTATGGAATAGTTGTTAAGGGAGAACCTGACAATTTTCCTGATTAGGTTCCAGTAGACTCAATTCATATGTGTTATACGGAATGAAGTGTGTATAATGTGTTGTTGCCCATTCTGAGCCCCTAAATTAAATTTACCTTTTCATAAAATTTCAATAAATCTAATTTTATGTGTCCTTTATATTGCTTTCCATGCTTCATAACTCATTCTAAGTAAGGGAGAAGTGTCAATTTATAAGAAATTTTGTTCCTTGTTAAGATAAATGAAAAGATTCAACAGAAATATCGGGGGATTGGTATAATGGTATGACTGATTTAAGTAAAATATTTAGATATATTGGTGATCGGGACTATGTCTACATATATCACAAAGAACTTGCAATCGACACTAAAATGATCCAAAATGCTCCAGAAATCTGAAGCTACGAAGGGCCTAAATTATCTTACCCGACCAAAAAGTGTACAAGCTTCAAACTTAGTGTTTCATGGGTTGTTGTATAAGTCGCAACACATTGGTTTAGTCACAGGTTTTTAAAAAGGATTAGCTCTTTACAAGTTCTAAGTAAGCCACGAGACACTTAGAAATTCAAGAAAAATCCCTGAAACACTGAAATGGAATTATCCATTCAAAATAAACTGGGTGGTTTGACAGGTCAAGGCACTATATGTGGAAACATTTTTGTGGAACCAATAATGATGTCTAAAATCCAAAGTAATGTGGATATTTCTTATTTATCTATGCTTCACACCCTGATAAATTCTGAATTGCAAGAAGCATGGAGATTTTTGATTGATTCAAATTTTGCACTTTTGGAAGATCCTAATTGATAAAAGTAAATTACAAAGTATTTTGAAACTCTCTAACTGGTTTATGATTCACATTCAGATAGGGCCGATAGTGTAAATATGCATGGAGCCATTTCATTGGTTTCTACTTCAAAAAACTAACAAGGCCTTTGTAAAATGATAAAATCGTAGAGCTTTTTCATTGGATCACATTTTACAGAGAGCTTTCAAGTATAAGCAAATTCTAAGAAGGTGAAGAAGACATGGAATTTTCTTATTTACTCGCACAAAAAAATCAAAGGAAAGACAATACACACATAGACAAGATCCAAAGCTAATAAAAGGTTGTGACGTGTCACTCTCCTATGCATCCCGACACTCAAAACTTCAAATGGCCATAACTTATGATCTAGAGCTCCAAATTAAGAAAATTTGGTCTCGTTGGAATGATATATTTGATCTATTCAAATTGACATCATTAAATTAAAAAATTGATTGAATTTTGTAAGATAAAAGGATAAAAATAGTTTGGTATTTCGTCTGATTTTGTGAACAAAGTGAAAAGAGCATAAACACACCTTGAAGTATCAAATAACTATTTGGCACATGGTAGTAGCTCAACCTAGTGGCCATTAAAAATTAACATATGACAGATCTCAAAATAAAATACAAAATTAGATATATGGAATTTTAACATTCCCGCTTTGTTCAATATCTTTCCTTTACTAACAAGGAATTTTGTTACTATTTTTGGTGGTTAGTTTTATTCTATTTATGAAGAAAGGTAGAGAGATTCAACTATAAATATTGCATGTTTCCTTTGTGAAACACATAATGATCTTAGTTTTCTTAGATTTTGTGTCTATTGGTTTCAATTTACAACCATTGAAAAGCTTTGAGAGCATTCGATTGACGTTCCCTTGCTAAGAAATTTTAAAGAGCTGAATAAAATATGTCTACTTTTGAGTTTAAATTTTTTCTTCTGGGTTGTGTTTGAAATTGTCCATTAATGAGTTAAATTTTCTGTTACAGTCTTATTTTTATTGTTTCTCTTTTTCATACACTAGATATATCCTTAATGGTTGTGATTTAGTCATTAGTTTGATATTGTGTTGTAATTATTTGCTTTACAATATTGGATTTAATTGTACAATCCTTACTTTATCCATTTTTTTGCTGATAGATTTTTTTTCCTTTCAATGTATCTTTGGCGTATAAGGGATGAAATAATAAATACTTCCTTAGAAGCTTTACATACCACTTGTGTCAAGTGTTTTAAATATTGTGTGAAATATTTGCATATGTTGAGGATCAATGAATGCAAATACTACTTTGTAGAAATTATGACTGGTTAATTCAATTCTCTATGTTTTTCCTGAATTACAGGTTTCTCTAAGTGTTAAATGCTTAAAGGCAAAGGATTTTCCTTCCTATAATTCCACCTCATTCAAAAATTTACATAAGTAATTCTACTCCATTTTATCTACCATTCATTTTTGTCACTGCTCTGTCTTTAAGTATCACTGAGACTACCCCTTTACTGCAAATTCTACCATATAGAGAATGGAAGAGTAATTGAATCCCATTGTATTTAGTAACCGGTTTCTAGAAAAGTAAACATAGACAACATATTTTGTGACAACTAATGAGAGTGATTGATGTGTCCATTGGCCATGTTTATCCCAGATTGACCCACCATTTTCAAAAATAAATTGAGGGAACAAAGATCCCATCTTCCCCTCTCCTATTCAGGTTATACCTTAGGTCCTCTCACCTTGGTTCAAGGTAGGACCAAAAGTAATAGGAAAATTCCATCTCCTTTATACGTACCCCTTAATCACCCCAAGGCTTGATCGCTAAGGAAAGTGCTAGACCCATCCCCGATGAATTATTTTTGTACCACCCGGTTTACCACTATTCCAAGCTAATTTATCCCTTTTCCATTAAGGATAAGTTATTCTCAATCCAAAATGGGGTGCAAATTTGAGGACCAAAATGATTTTGGTGCCATTTCCCAGTACAAGATATTTTTAGATCACTTTTTTGACCGTTTCTAGGGTATTCAAGGGGTGTCAAGTCTAATAGATTCACGTCAACATGCTTCTGACACCATTTCTGGGGACGTAAGTTATTTATAGAGCTTTCCATAAAGTTCCTTATAGATATTTTCTTGTTCTATCAGCTTTTCCATGCTTCTAGTGACCCCATCAAGAAGTTTTTATGCCTATGCTAGGTTCAGAAGACATCTCTTTATTGAGATTTTATGAAATTATTCAAATACATACCATTTGCTCAATTTTTTTCAAAAAATGGTCTCATTATGAGCATACTTTCCATCAAACCTCTATGTATTTGACTATACTATAGTATTTTCCAAAATTCATAAAGCTCTGCAAATATTAACCCCATCTTTGTAAATCCATCTTTTTAAAGAATTATTTGGGTTAATCTATACATATAAGGTACACGGCCTTAGTGGAAGCTCCATATTTCAAAGAAAGTGTAGGTCATACTAGTGCAAATCATTTTAAATCTTGTTGATTAAATTCCCCCATTGTAAATATGGAATGAAGAAGATCCCTTTTCAAAATCTAATCCTTCAAGTAGATTATTCCCAGAACTAGAGAGTACAAAATCAAGAAGAAATAAGATATGGAAACTAGTTTGTGATCAAAGGAAAAAAATAAAAGATTGTTAAACATCTGAATTCGATCCACCTTCGATAGAGGATTACTCAAGTACACAATCATCTCTAATCTAGGTAGTCCTCAAGCTACTTTGCATTCATAATTTTAAGAAGGATCAACATATACAAGTACCATGGTATTCTTCATCTCCCTTATTTTTTGACTCATGAGAATCAATAATTTTGTGAAACTGAGTCCTTGAAGAATTTCCATTTTTGAAGATCATACTCCTCTACCTCAAAGTTCCTCAATTCCTAACCATTTAAATTCTTCTTTTGAAACATCTCTATTAGATAATATGGTACAATGTCCACCAAGGTATCCCTTTATAGTTACTACTTATAGACCAATAAGGTTTCATGCAATGGTGGGCTATCCAAATGAAGTACCACATTAAATTAAAAATATGTTGCCTAGATTTCAACGGAACAATGCCATAAATGGAGATCAACATCTTAGATTTTTTTAGCATGATATGTATAACTATGAAATAGAGCATGAAGATGTTTATTTCAAGCTATTCATACATACATTAGAGGAAGATGATAGGGAATGGTATAACTTGTTGCCTAAAAAATCAATTAAATCTTGGGTAAAAATTAAGAATGTTTTCAGTTTGCAATATGGAAATAAGATAGCCCCATATCCATTGATAGCTAAAGTTTCCATAATAGAGGAAGAACATATTATTAAGTGGCTGTGGTAAATGTTTATTGTTTCACCCTCCTTGTGAGAAGTCATATTGAAGATAAAGACAACACTAATACAACTAATTTTGAAAACATCTACATGATGGATTTGCTCAAAGGATCGAATGCAAGAAGCTTCTTATACTGATGTATTGTATGATAAGAATGTGGAGGACTATTTGGATTACACAAATCAACTTATTTAGGGTGATGTTGTAAATGAAGAAAATGATTCTAATAATAGGATGGAGTTTATGAATGATTCACCACAAGGAGCTACTTCAGTTGATCTCTTAAATGCCAAAAATGTAAAATAATTTTTGGCCTGCATCAATCAGGTAATATCTTTTCCCCCCTATAGATAATGCTGGGGATTTTGAATATCATTGCATGGATATTAATGCACACCTTGAAAATTTCAATGTTACTTCGACCATGACTATTGTTGAAACAACTTCCAAAGTTTTAAATAGAGTTGAAGTGGTTTATAAATCAATATGAAAATGAAACATTGTCTTCATATTACAACTATAAGGTTGAAGTACTGGTTAGACCATTTGTGCCTAATAATATTCAAAATTGGAAAGTGTTTGAGGGTGATTTTCATATCAAAAGATTCCTTAGAATTCAAGGTGAGTTCAATGACCAGATCATTGATTTAGAACCTATGATAGAGGTATGTGAAGGGAAGGAAGTCCTTTTTAGAGAAGAAGTAATTCAAATGAAGACAAATACTATTCCTATAGGACTATTCTATCTTGAAACAAATATTTACAAAGCTGACAGGATAATGAATAAGCTTATATATGTTCCCATAGATGTTGAAGAATGTAACTAGGAAACTTCTCAAAATTCCAGAAAGGTTTGGCTAAGATGAAGCATGAGAAAAGAATAAAATCAAACTTATGTCAAATTTTTGAAGAAATACCAGGAGTGTTTGACATGGTCTTATCCAAACCAAGTTTTTTAAGATTTTATTTTAAATTGACTTCTGAGTACATCAATGATGTAACAGAATATGAAGCACTCTTGTTGGGATGTAGTATGAGCAAAAAAGAAAAACCAACTTATGTCAATTTTCTAAAGAAATGCCAGTATTTACTAACATGTTCTTATCTAGATAGTCAGGTACAATCATTATACTAAACACATATTTTTTGTTTTGTTTTTCAGTATTACCTTTATTGTGTTGTTTTTCCCTTTTGTTTTTTTTGTGTTTCCCTTTTGTTCTCTAGTCTACAGTGACTGGGTTTCGAGATATGGAAATATTCTAGTTTGAATGTAATCTATCTTTTCAATCAGCCCTATATTTTCATCTTCTTAACTCCTGACCCAATGGATTATGCATCTGGTATGGTATTTTTTCTTGTGGCACCCACAGGGGGTGCCCATCCTCAAGAAGGAGCCATTGTAGGTACCCATTTTGAGCCCCTAAATTGAGTTAGTATTTTCCATAGACTTTCAAAATCTAATTGTTCTGTGTGCTTTAATTTTCTTCCTATGCTTCAAAGTTCAGTCTAAACAAATGATAACTATCAATTTGTGAGAAATTTTGTGCCTTGTTGAGATAAATGAAAAGATTAAATAGAAATGTCAGGGGACTAGTTTAATGTTCTGATTGATTTAAGTAAAATCTTCAGACAGATGGGTGATCATGACTACGACTACATATTTCAAACAGAACCTACAATCAAAACTAAAATGATCCAAAATGCTCCCAAAATCTGAATCTATGAAGGCCCTAAATCATGCAACCTGAGCACAAAGTATAAAATATTTTAACTTAGTGTTCCAAGGGTCACTATATAAGTCGTGGCTCACTGCTTTAGTGTTTCACAAGTTTTTCAAAAGGGCTAACGCTCTGTATATTCTAAGAAAGTTGTAATACACTCATAATTTCACCAAAATTTGTAGAACACTTAAATGGACTTAAACATTTAAAATAAAACTAGGTGGTCTAACGGGTCAAAGCACTATACGTGGCAGGATTTCTATGGAACCAACAATGAAGTCCAAAATCCAAATTAACGTGGAGCTTTCTCATTTTTCTATGCTTCGTACCATGAAAAATTTTGAATTGTAAGAAGACTGGATATTTTTGAAAGGTTCAAATTTCACACTTTGGCATGGTCCTATTTAATAAAAGTAAATTTTGAAGTATCATGGAACTCTTTGATTGTTTTATACTTCACATTTGGACAAGGAAAATAATGCAAAGGTGCATGGATACATTTCATTGGTTTATGCTTCGCATTATGACAAGGCCGATAATAGAAAGATACGTGGATCCATTTCATTGGTTTGTGCTTCACAAAACTAACAAGGTCTTTGTTAAATGATAAAAGTGTCGAATTTTTTTCATTGGATTGTGTTTCCATGGTGTCATTTAATTAAAATAATATTCATAATTGTGATGAAAACGTGGAGCTTTTTCATTAGCTCATGTTTAGAGGTGGCTAATACAAAGAGCCTGACATTGTGAAAATGTGTGGATATTTTTCATTGGCTCATGTTTTATGGAGATAATTCAAGTACAAGAAAATCCTGAAAATGTGAAGAAAACATGGAATTTCATTATTTTCTCACACAAAAAATGCAAAGGAAATACAATGCACATGTAGATGAGCCTGAGCTAATAAAATGGTGCGACGTGTCACTGTCATGTGCATCCCAACACTTAAAACTTCAAATGGCCATAACATGTAATCCAAAGCTCCAAATTAAGCAAAATTGGTATCGTTATAAAGGCATCTTCTAGCTCTTCAAATTGACATTAGATTAAGAAATTAATGGTTATTTGTAATAGAAAAATAGAAAAAATAGTTCAAGCTTTCGTCTAAGTTTGTGAACAAAGTGAAAAGAGTATAAATGCACCTGGTGGTATCAAATAATTGTTATACACATGGCAGTAGCTCAACCCAATAGCCAATTAAAAATTAATATATGGAAGATCCAAAAATACAAATACAAATTAGATGTTTGTAGTTAGAACATTCCCGCTTTGATCAAGATATTTTCTTTACAAACAAGGGGAAAATTTTGTTACTATTTTTGGGGACAAATCAAATTGTAAGAACACATAAAAAGTTGTATAAATATGATGACTTTTCTTCATATTCAGGGTGGTTAGTTTATTCTATTTTTGAAGAAAAATAGAGAGATTCAACTACAAATATTTCATGTTTCCTCTTTGAAACACATTTTGATCTCATTTTTTTAGCTTCTATGTCAAGGTGGTTACAATGTATAGCCATTGACAAGATTTGAGAACATTCAATTGATTTCTCTTGCTAAGAACTTTTAAAGAGATGAATGAAATATGTCCACTTTTGAGTTTAAATTATGTCTTATGGGTTATGTGTTTGGAATTGTCCATTAATGAGTTATATTTTCTACTACAGTCTTGTCTTTATTTCTTATCTTTTTCATACACTAGATTTTTCCTTAATGGTTGTGCTTGGGTTATTTCTTCAATATTGTGTTGTGATGCTTCTGCAATATTAAATGTAATTATAAAATCCTTTCCATAACCATTTTGTGTCAATAAATTTTTATTAGCCTTTGAGTGTATCTTGGGAGTACAATATTTTTGAGCATTGAAATACTTTGTTATAATTCTTGCATAATTCTTGTGTCAAGTATTTTAGAGGGTTTTTTGGTACTTTGCATCTAATGAGTGATCAATAAGTGATAATCTTACTTTGTAGAAACTATGATTGGTTAATTCGATTCTCTGTGCTTTTCTTGAATCGCAGGTTGCTCTAAGTGTTAAATTCTTGACTGTAAAAATCTTCCTACCTATAATCCCCCATCATTAAAAAATTACACAAGTAATCCTAGAATATTTATCTACCATTCATTTTTTATTTCTTCTTTGTCTTTTAATATCATTGAGACTTCCCCTTAACTGCAAATTCTACCATCTAGAGAATGGAAGAGCAATTGAATCCCATTGTCTTTAGTAACCTGTGTCTATAAAATTAAACATACACAAAATATTTTGTGAAAAATTATGAGAGTGAGTGTTGTGTCCATTGGCCATGTTTATCTAAGTTTGATTCACCATTTTCAGAAAGAAATTAAGGGAAAAAATATTTGAGTTTGGTCCACTCATGGCAGGACCAAAAGTAGTAAGAAAATTTCATATTCTTTGTACATGCCCTTCAATCATCCCAAGGCTTGATCCCTAAGGAAAGTGTTAGACCCATCCCAGAATAAAAAACATTGTACCACCTGGTATACCACCATTCGAAGCCAATTTCCCCCCTTTCCATTAAGGATAAGTTGTTCTCAATCTAACAGTGGGTGTAAATTTGATGAACAACATGCTTCTGGTGCCATTTCCCGATACAAAATAGTTTTAAATCCCTTATGTGACCATTTCTAAGGTATTTAAGGGGCGTCAAATCCAATAGAGTCTCATCAACATACTAATGTCTTATGCTTATTATTTCTCTCTTCCGTACACTAAATCTATCCTTAATGGTTGTGATTTTATCATGAGTTGGATATTGTGTTGTAAGTATTTATTTTACAATATTCGTTCTAATTGTAAAATGTTTACTCTAACCTTATTTGTGTTGATATATTTTTTTAATCTTTTGGGTGTATCTTGGGCATATGTGGGATGAAACAATAGATCCTTTGTTAGAAGGATTACATAAGGATAGTGTCAAGTGTTTTAAAGATTATGTCAAATATTTACATCTATTGAGGATCAATGAATTAAAATCTTAATTTGTAGAAACTGTGACTGGTTAATTCAATTCTTTATGTTTTTCCTGAATTTAAGGTTGCTCTAAGTGTTAAATTCTTGACTGCAAAATATTTTTCTGGTTATAATCCACCCTCTTTTAAAATACTACATAAGTAATCCTACCCCATTTTATCTACCATTCATTGTTGTTTCTTCTTTTTCTTTAAATATCACCAAGATTACTCCTTATCTGCAAATTATACCATCTAGAGAGTGCAAGAGAAATCGAATCCCACTGTCTTTAGTAACCTGTGTCTGGAAAAGTAAACATACAAAAAATATTTTGTGATAACTTGTCAGAGTGAGTATTGTGTCTGTTGGCCATGTTTATCCTAGATTGACCCACCATTTTCATAAATAAATTGAGAGAAACAAGATCTCATTTCCCCCTCTCCCATTCATGCTACACCCTGAGTCCTCTCACCTTGGTTATAGGAAGGACCAAAAGTAACAAGAAAATGCCATTTTCTTTATATGTGCCCCTTAATCATCCCAAGGAATGATCCCTAAGGAAATTGCTAGACCCATCCTTGGATACAAAATGACGTACCACCCAATCTACCACCATTCTAAGCCAATTTCTACCTTTTTCCATGAAAAATAAATTGTTGTCAATCCAAAATAAGGTATAGATTTTAGGACTAACATAAGGAATCAACTAGACACGGATATGGTTGCCCAGTCATAGTAGGAGATAAAAATTCCTACTTATTATTTTTAATTTTATTTGAATCCCATAACCAAATATATAATGACACATTTCAAGTAGGGAGGAGACCCTCTCTTAACACCTAAAATTAAGTACAACACATAGTTTAATGAGGAAACCTATTCCATTTTAGATTCAATTTCATATAGACATGAAATATTCATATCTTAATCCATTAATGATGTACTATTAAATTCATAGGGATATATATATATATATATATATATATTAAAAAGTTAGTGTAATGGTTGGAAACTAGAATGGCCATTAACAAGACTAATTCTTTATTTAATGATTGAGTTGTATGACCCTACTAGTTTCTCCCACACAAGTATTAATACTACAGTATAGAATTGACTAAAAAACCCATGAATGGATGATACAAATCCCTACCCCTAACTAATATTTTAGAAGGTTCTCATCCAAGACAAACATACTATTCCTTCCAAAAAAAATCAACTCAAACACACACACACACACACACACACGCACGCGCACGCACACGCACACGCACACGCACACGCACACGCACACGCGCGCGCGCACACACATACACACATACACACACACACACACACACACACACACACACACACACACACACACACACACACACACACACACACACACACACACACACACACACACACACACACACACACACACACACACACACACACACACACACACACACACACACACACACACACACACACATGCACACACACACACATAATAAGGATTAGATAACCAATTAATGATCTATTTTCTAGAATTGAAACAACACATTTTTGGGTTAGAATCCATGCCTCATAAACATGAAGGTTATGTAAATTTCTCATTTATTTCCCTAAAAAAATTTCTCCAGCTGAATTTGAAAAGTTCTAAAACAAAGGTCTCAATATTTTTATTTATAAAAAAAACAATTTGTTTTCCCTTCAAGAAACATAACAATTCCATATGTAGCAGAGGAAGCCTCAATCAATTCTTCACAATATAACATGCCAAATCCCTAGTTATCTAGTTCGTATGTATCGTGTTTTGAGAAATTTTTCTAGTTTTATAAAAATTGGAAATAGATCAGACAAAACTTAGAGAAATATAAATATATGGCTCTTCTAATAGAGCTTCAAAAAAATGAAATCCCTTATGTTACATGTCATTAAATTCCTAAGGCATCTTCACACTTTTCCAGGAAATCATAAATACATTTAATTCCTAGGGTGTCATGTAGTGGCCATTCACAACTAACCCCACTACTAATTTCAATATTTCCCTCCAATATCAACTTGGTGGTTTGAGTTGTAGAAGCATATTATCAATTTGAAAATAACTATAATTTGCATGGCTTCTCTATAAAACTTATCACTTATTTTATTATTTACATGCTAGAGTATATTAGCAAGTCATTTTTTGGTGGCTTAGCATTTGTATGACATTGCCAAAAATATCTCATATGTTAAAAGGTGGATAACAATTAGTAAAATGATCCTTCAATTAAAAATGATTTAAACTTAATAACCCAAATAACCGATTGTTATATTTAAACTATTGAGCAATAGGGCCAGTGATCCCATTTTCATTAACCAAAACTGATGCAACCTAGAATTTACAAGATAACACCCTAGTCGTGTTGGCACATCACTTAGCCTAGACTGAACACTCACCCAAAGCACACAAATGTACCAGGTACCTCTTTAGGGTTGTTGGATGTTAACTTGATGAAGGAAGAAACATATAGATTCATAACTAATCCTTCATTCTATAATGCATGCTACCCTAAGATCTATGAGAGAGCATGCTTAAATAGTAATTAGCATTGAATTAATAACATGCACTACTCAATTACTCAGAATGACACTTAGATTCAGCCAATATCTTCAATCTTTTAATAAATATAGAAGCTCCTTACATTACTGTCAATTTATACTAGTGCGTGTATGGAACTGATACAATAATTCAGTCATATGTGTATTTTCTTCATTAGACATACATACATCCAACTCTCTATCATTCACCACACTCTCTACTATGCACCTAACATCATATATATAGGGTGGAGACTTTCCCTTCACCACTTATCTATTTGAAGAAATAGGTCACATTTTATTGATAGCCACACGCCGTTTACAATCATATCCACACATGCAAGTGCACTATCTATAGTTTTCTTGTAGTTAACTGAAGTGTAAATTCTATTCTTATCTTTTCTCCATGCATAGATGCTTTGAACTACTTCTCCAAATATAGACAATGCATGGTGTGCACATCTCTGCATCGTTGATGTGTTCCGCATGCCATCTTCTAAAAATAGGTCTATATGATCAAAATCGGCTAAGTCTTGAAATCTGAACTTGCCTCCCGCATGTGGGTCCTTCCTATCCTTATGAACCTTTGATATTAGCCTTCTATCCCATTGAAATCCTTGTGTGATCCTTGAAAACTATTCTTTGATCAACATTACCCCACACTAATCTCATTGTCATCCCAACAATGGGTATCTCCAAAATTTGAAGGAAAGAATCTCAATGAAAGAATAAGAATGGAAGAATGTGGAAAAATAAAGAATTTATCTTAGGTTATTTAAGTAACCTCCTCTATATCAGCTTATAGTATCAACTCTAGATAATCCTCTTTTATTGTGGCATCCAAAACCTGCCATTCAGTGAGTGCATGTTCTGCTTTCTCTGGGATGTCCACAACAATGGATTCCAACTCATCCCTCACAATTTATCCCTTATCATTTTGCAGAACCAACAAAACAATGGAAATGGATGTCATCCTTCCTTCCAAAAGGTCCATCTTCTGTGCAATAAGTTTTCCAAGCTCTTACAAATGAGTCTTGTGTTGTTGTCAGGGCCTCACGCTTCTGTTTAACCATAGACAACCATTTTACGCAGCCCAATGTCTCATCTTTCATGGCTTTTTGGACCTCAGTGTTCTCTTCCAAGGTCTTAATATTGATGAACACCTATGGATTTGTGCATATATTTAAAGCCTGGTTCGCTTTCTTCAATATTTCTTATAATTCCTACAACAACCCTTCATAAGATGTGATTTTTCTCATCATAGATGATTTCTCCCATTTGGCATCTTGTTCTAATCTTTCTGGCACCTACATATGTAGAGTTTCATCTTTAAGAACCAATTCCACCAACTTTCCCACATAGTGTATTACTAAAGGGAATGTTTATGGTACCTTGGGTTCCAAGTGTGGCCTTGCTTTGATTACATTGTCCCCAATATCCTCTACAATGCTTATGAACACTTCATTCTTATTTTACGCAAATTACATTTCTTGTGTTATGTGTGCTATCTCTACATCCTTTGTCTTCAAATCTTCATGAAGAGCTTTGATTGTGGCAGATTTGTCCATGTTTCTTCTAGCCACCTTTACAAAAACTTTCACCAGTGCATTGCTAACTTGCTTGTCTGATATGATAGTAGGCTTTACTGTAATGTGTCTAACCTGAGGTGCCATATTCAGTCACCTTGAAACACATGACTCTTCACACACATAAAATTCATGCTCATTCATGTGGGTGTGCATCGACCATTATAGTTTCTTTCTAGTTTACACAGTCACCATATCTTCATCCATCAACTCCTAGCCAAATAGATCCTTCTACGCTATTGTCCTCTGGAATTGGGTGTGGATAATATTTCCTACTTCCTTTACATACCCCATGGCCAGTGGAATGTGCTCCCCACTTATCCTCCTATACCTTTGCTACTTAGGAACTCTAGCCTCTAAATTTTAGACTTGCATCTCCATGTCATGAATATCCTCTGCAGGTGTTTCCTATGGTCTTTTCTCTTCTTCTTCCTTCTCCTTTGATGTATCACCCTTTTCTTTTGTGTTCTTTGGAAGTGTAGAAGATGTAGGCATGTGCTCATCAAACTCTTCCACTTCCTCATTCAACTTCATATTCCTCCTTCTCTGTGTGGTTGCTTCCTTTTGTGGGGAGAGTCAGGGTGATTTGTGCATAGTGGTTGGAGTAGCACCTTGGGTCCTTTTTCTCCTGAATACTCTTTTAAACCTGTTATCCCCTTGGACAACATTCAAGTTCTCTTCATCCTCCTCTTGTGGCTGAGGTGGTGTGATAGCATGCTCAGCTTCACTCTGACTTGTAGGATGTCTCCTACCCCTATGCTCCAAACCACCACTATCTTCACACTCCTCCTCATCCTACACTTCAATTTACTCTGTGGGCTTAGGCACTAGAATATTCTCCATTGTATGCTTCCCTTTTGGTGGTAATGGAAGTGCAAACTCACATTCCACATATTTGTTATTCTCCATTTTTGGCTTCAATTGGAGATATACCAATGCTACCCCCACATCTGCTACAGCCAAACTTATTGGTTTAAAATTCAACACCTTTGAAATAATTCTCTCTGTATAGGAGCTTCTGACAGGATATAAAAACTTCTTCGTCAATGTATATTAGTCACAGTCTACCTTGTCTGCATTGAAGATCAGCCAACACATGTCTGTAAATCTATGAATAGATTCTTGAAAATTCCTTGCAGTGAATGCATAAGGTAACTTGCACCAAGGGCTCCATACTCCATCCTTCATTGGAAAGTGTGAAATGAAGAAATGATGGTATACAAAAAAATGAACTTTTTTTCCTACCACTACTGGTAGGTCCTTTAGGATGCGCCACTCTTCCCAAAATGTCATGCAAAGCCTGTCATACCACTTCTCTGCCCTTTATTTTACTATGTCTGTCATGGTCCCCTTGCATAGGTATTTGCTAAATCTTTCAGGTAGGGACTTATTATCCATGGGGTATTCCCATATTTTCTCCTTTGGTCTATTTGGTACTCCAATCTCTATGAAGACTAGTGATAGTAGAACAGCCCCAAAGCTGATCTTTCCTCCTGTGCATGCTTCTTTGACTATTTTCTCTACAATATAGCCTGCAATGTTATAGATTGTCCCCTCTGACATCTTCTGTGCCACATGCAACCACATAGTGTTTACCTGCAACCACCGCTCTTGATCATTTAACTTGCTAACTAGGTGTGTTATAGCTTGTACAATCAGACAGTTCTTCAATTTATCTATGTCTATTCCACACAAACCCTTCATGTATCTCAACTCTTGTTTAGTCTTTAAAATCATAGCTTAATCTACAAGGTCACCTTTTATGTCTTCCCCTATGGCCTTCAGACATGTCACTAATGAGACTAGTGTAGATGAAATTCTAACTCTGCATTCTGCAAAGTAGAGGAAGTCTTCGTATACCCTGCTCATGAGCCACTGATACAAGGGCTCATACATCCCAAAATATGGAAGCTCATAAAATTGATAGAATCCAATTATTTTAAAAATATTTTCACCCGCATTGTCATAGACCAGCATGTCACCTACCATGTGCTTGTTTGTTCTAGCCATGAGAAAGGAATCAAGCTCCTTTTTGTTCTCTGAATTCCTATTATTATATTCACTCACTTTCCTCTTTCTAATGGGTGAATCCCAGTCTTGTCTGATAATGACTCCTTCTAGGTATTACATCTCCAAAAAAAGTATTTTAGGTGCCGTCTCTTCTTCCTCAATGAATACCTTCTTCTTTCCTTTGACTACTTCTATAGATGCCTTCTTTGGTTCCATTTTCACCCTACAAGTGTTCCCTTTTCAACTCTATAATTCTATGAATCAAACCCTAGCTCGATTCAATTTTTCACTAGGTGGAAAATTCATAACCTAACCCTTTCCTACCTCTCTACTTCACTCAACCCTTCACCACTGGGAACACAAGCTTCTTATCATATAGATCTAGTTTTCACTCTTGGTTTCACACCCTTCGCACCTCAACTTGATCACTTGGCTCTTTGAACTTGGCTCTTTTCTCAAATAATCTTAGTCGTAACAATAAAAATGAATCCACATCCCATCCTTATATAAAATTTTCAAATTTTAATGCATTTATTACTTCTCACCCACCAAATATCCCTTCATTTATTGACCAAACTAATTCATTCTATGCAGTACATCTTCATGCCTAGCTATAACCTTCTAGCACACCTTCCTACCCTATGGTCACAAACTTCTCTTCAGTGCACGCTCCTGTGCCTGAGTACCTCGTCACTGTACCTTCTCTTGGTAACTAACATGGCCTCCGCTTACCTCACATTATACTGTGATTTCATTCATATCCATCCTTGGTCATCTTTGAGAAAAAATTGAGAAATAATCTTCTTTTAACTTAAAGCACATCCGCAGCAGCTTATTCCTTTCACCATTCAAATCCCATAGTCTTTTTATTGGACAGCTATAACCACCCCACACAAAAAGTATGTGCAGTCCTCTTCTCATAAACATTCTTGAGACAGTAATTAGCTTCAAGCACGCACGCATGCTTATTACACAAGAACACCAAATAAATTGACAAAGCATAGAGACAATGAAGGAAATACACTAAGGAAATACTAAATTGAAAACCTAAACTAAATGGAAACACAACCTTATTACAAACACCAAGAATAATTATTTATAGTAAAGCTTTAGCCTACTCCCATTAAAGTAACTAGGTAGCAGTATTCCATCAAGTGCTTCTAACTGACAAGAACCTAATTCAAGTATAGAAGTGATAACATACAGCCCCAAGAAATGTACTTTGATCTTACCTCAATGGCACAAGAACTTTGAGTCATAAAGAAGTACCATTTGTCCAATCTCAAACTTCTTATCTCCTATGTTTCTGTCATGCCATGCCTTCTACCTAGCCTTTTCCTACTTCTGACTCCATCGTGCCATGGCTGGTCGCTCATCTAGTTGAATAATCTTTGTAATACATTCTTCTAAATCTTGTTCATCAGCTAGACCTCCAACGCGTGCAATGCACAAAGAAGGTAACATAAATTATATAGGGAGAACAACTTCCACACCAAACTCCAACTGAAATGGTGTGACTTTGTTCAATCTCTTGTAAGTTTTTCTATATGCCCAAATCACAACTGATGCCTTGTCATCCCAATCCTTTCTTCCAACATCACATATTTTTGTCAAATTCTGGCCCAAAATTTTGTTGAAGGCCTCAACAGTTCCATTTGCTTGAGGATGATAAGGTGTAGTTTTATGGTGTGCAAACATAAACTCATCTAATAGGATCCTCATTGTCTCATTCAAAAATTGTGTACCTCTATCACTTGTCAAGCTTAAAGGGCATCCATATTGTGTAAGAACATTCTCCCATAGAAATCTAGCTATTGTAGCTATTATACAGTCTCTGGTAGGTGCTGCTTCTACCCACCGTGTGAGATAATATGTGCAAGTAATGATATAGCATGATCTAATCCTATGTACGGCTGGTGAAATAGGTCCTACAAAATCAATGGCCCATTTTTCAAATGGTTAGGCACTAGTAATCAGTCTCAAAGGCATCTCGTCTCTTTACCCTAGTTTTCCTAGGCGCTGACAATGATCACATGCCTTACAATAATCTTTACAGTCTTTATACAATGTCTCCCACCATAATCCAACAATTAGGATATTTTGGGCAGTCACATCACCTGCATAATGGCCTCCTGTAATACCACCATGAGCTTCTTCCATGATATTCTTGTGCTCAGGCTCTAACACACAATGACATAATACTTCATCTCTTCCTAGCTTTTCAAGGTCACCACTAATTAACATAAATGGTGTTGCGTGTATAGTAAGCTACTTCTTTTCTAATGATTTCATTCCTTTTGGTGCCATACTTGTTCATAGAAAGAAAAAAATGTCTTCTATTTTTGTGGGTGCACATCATAACCTGTATAACTGTGCATCTGACATTGTTTCTTCAATTGTTTGTGCATCCTCTCTTGAATTGATTCTAGATAAATGGTATAGTCCAGAGTTGCTTTTCCCTAGCTTCACCACAACTGTGAAGTCAAACTCTTGAAAGAGGAGCACCCATCTGCATATGCACCCCTATAATACAGGCTTATTTACTAAGTACTTTAATGCCATATGATCTGTATAAAACACAAATGGTGTTGTTAAAAAGTACTATCAAAACTTGTACAATACATAAATCATTAACAAATATTCACACTCTATAGTTGTATAATTCATTTTAATAGGAGTCAACTTCCTACTAGAAAAATAGATTGGATGATCTATAATACCTTTACTAGGTTGAGCTAACACAATGCCAATGGCCCTACCAGAAGTGTCCACATGCACATGAAATGGTTTATCCCATGATGGAAAGCACAGAATGGGCGTGGTAGTAAGTTTCTCTTTTAACATCTCAAATGCGTGCTTTTGTGGTTCTCCCTACTAAAATGTACCTTTCTTCTTCAGCAATTATTCCAAGGGTGCAGCAATTTTGCATACCCTTTTATGAATTTTCTATAATATCCTGTATGACCTACAAATCCACGCACCTCACTTTGACTGGTAGGTACTTCCAGGCCTAAAATGACTGCAACCTTGGTTGGATCAACTAGAAAACCTTCCTTGCAGATTATATGTCCTAACAATATCCCAAATGGCATATAAAATATGCACTTCTTGTTATTCAAAGAGATGCTCAATTTTCTGCATTGTTCAAACATTAATCACAAATTGTGATAATGATCTATCACAAGCCCATATACTATCCAATCATCTAGTTAGACCTATAAGAAGTTGTGAATAAAATCTTTGAGCACCTAAACAACTATGCATTAGAATACAGGAGGCACATTTTTCAATACGAAGGGCATGACAGTATAGGAAAAAATGCCCGATTTAGTAGTGAATGTTGTCTTTTCCTAATCCTCCTCAGTGATCCTAACTTGATGATATATAGAAAATCCATCTGTGAAAGAATATATCTCGTGCCCTACAAATCCTTCTAGTATTTCCTCATTGAATAGCGTAGAGAAAGGATCTGTAACGCATGTTACATTCAGCTACCTGTATTCCACACATATCCTAATTCATCCATTCTTCTTAATACTCATCACTATTGGGATAACCCATTCTGACTCATCAAGGGGCTTGATGATTCCATATTTCAGCATTTTATGAATTTCTTCTTTCACCTTTTCGCGTAAATTAGAATTCATTATGTAGGGTCTCTTTCTAACTGGCTGTACACCATCCTTAAGTTTGATCTTCATTTCACCAAGCGATTTAGGCATGCCTTTAAATTCATGATATCCTTGAGGGAATAAGTCCTGATAATCCCTGAGTAACTCAATGATCTTTACTACCTCTAAGTTTGACCAGTAATCTTCAATTATGGCCTCCTTAGGCTCAGTCTCCGAACCTATATTCACCTTCTATGTCTTCATGGGTTCATGGTAGGTGTGTGTATCCTATTCTACACTGTCCAAGACCTCACGCACCCCATGTGAATGTTCAATATTCAAGTTCTCAACTTCCTCATCATCCATGATGTAGACCATCTTCCCTTTCTCTTTCTCAAGGTAAGCACGTTCAAGTAGTTTGGAGTATATTTCTTCTTCCTTTTCAAAACATGCTCTGAACTATGTCTCTCTGAATAATTCCTGAATATGATCTTCTGCTTTTGCACTATCCCTAAGAGTTAAGTGCTTGACAAATTTTAATGCCTCATCTACCGGAGGTTTAGTTGAGAAGTATTCAAACGTCTATATCATACATGCAATCAAATCTTACCAGTTCCTAGTTTCTTGATGTAGTTTTGCATATAAATACCAAGCGCCTGGGTATCCTCGTAGCGTAGAATACAATCGATGCACGTAAAGTGAAGGTGGTAATGCTTCCTGTCTCACTGTCTAGAGTCTCTCACACCAATGAATCTGATGCTAAACATGTTGATCACCATGATAAGTACAAACTTGCGTAGGTGCATTATTCCTTATAAACCTAGTAGACAAATATATTCCAATCTCTTCCTAATTTATAAGATTATATCTGTGGACTACCCACCAGCGCACTGTTGTCCCACACAATATATATGCTAACATATCTCTCCTTGTAACTGGATCTTCCCATCATGTTTCCATGGCCTTTAGAAAGGTAGGAAGATCTTGTCCCTGTATACTAAGGTACTGTGCTACCTACCCGTCGAATTGAACAGAATCTATTCTTGCATGCCACCATGCTTTTCACCTTATGCCCTACTAATTCATATATACCATGAGCCTAATTGTCACAAGAAATAATCGTAGTATCATTAATAGAATGAGAATCCTCCCACTGTAGGATGCCTTCTTTTGATGGCTCATTGACCTCTAGGTCCTGAGTAGTGAGTACATAGACTCTGTTTAAGTCCTCCTCACTTAAGGGCTCAACATAGGGTGTAGACTTCCCATCTGTCAAAGGTATCACAACCCTTTCCTCCTTGTTTTCAAAGTTGATATATCCCTTATTGAATCTTAAGCCAACATTATTTTCATAACACCAAGGGCATCTAAGCAAGGCTAGAAAATTGACTTCTTCTGCAAGTCCTAATACCTCAAAATCCCCAGTGAACTTGGCCCCTTATATAGTTATAGATGCATCTTTCAATACTCCTATGAGAGTGGCATTAGTTTAGTTTGCCATAAATAACACATTAGATAATCTCTTTGTCATAGTCAATGCTATCAAGGGCAAGATTTGCACATAGAATCTGTCATTTGGTCTCAAGACTTACACATGGAGTGTTCCCTTTTAACCAACCTCCAAACATTGGAATAATGTTCTTCTGGCGATGGCTACAATGGTTCTTTTACTCCTTTAGGTATTATATTTCACCCTCAATATTCCTTAGCACTTACATGGTATCCTAGTAAACTTATTTTTGATGAGCAGGATCTAGGTACCTCGCATGTAAAACCTCCTCCTTGGTGATCATAGGCTTCTGGTGCAATGCCTCTCTCACGCGTACTACTTTAGTGCGTGTAGTAATATTCACTATCAATGCCTTAGGTCCTTATGTTATCTTTGGCATCCATTGGTCTTCTACCACATGTTAGATTCTAACCATCCCAGCGCCTTTGTTTTCTTGTTTATGCTGCTTACTCAGATGCTCATATAAGTCTGGGCACTCTTTATAGCTATGGTTCTTTCCGCAGAAAGAACATGCAATATTCTGAGGAGATTCATGCCTATAGTGGTTAGGATATCCACACATATAACATGTTCCATGAGGGAACTCTTCTCTTCCTCCACCATGATATCCATGTCCCCTTCCATTACCTCCTTCAAAATGCTTCTCATTCCTATCATAGTGCATTTGATTATGATCCCAATCCTTGTGCTCATTCTTACCCTTAGAATTATCTGTTATACTTGTTTGTCGTATTCCAATGTCTATAGCATCTTAGATATGGCCAATCAACTGACAATCCTTAGTATCATGGGTCGTGGACCTGTAAATCTTACAAAATCAAGATACATTCTTCCTTATCGCATGCTATAACAAAGGATAGTGACTCACATCATGATTCAAATGGAAAATCTCACAATCTAACAATAATGAGTGTACGGATCTGCAAGGGAAAATATCCTTGGTGTGACCTTCCACTTCACAATCCGTACACCAAATTCCTAAGTGCATTTCATGGGCTGAATTTGCTAATAGCTTCTCTAACTTCTTTGCCATAGCTATATTCTGTGCCTCTAGAAATGGACTAATGTCGATGTTAATGCTCTCAGCTTTCTCAGTATGTAAAGTTGTTTCCAGTGCTTCACATGGATCTATGTATGTCTTATGTGACAATGCCCTTCTAAAAGTTGTAATCAATCCTCTAACGAACCATTATGCATGCTGGCTAGCATGAATATCATAAGACAACTTCAATAAAAGTGTCTTAAACCAAGCATCATACTCAAGTACACTCTCGGTAGTGCCTTGTTTTATAGCCTTGAGCGCACTTATACTCTTCTGCTTAAATTTAGGGATATGGAACTCTTTTAAGAAAGAATCTCTCAATGCTGTATAATCTACGCAAGTATGATCAGGGTCAAACTTCCTATACCAATTATGTGTGCACCCCTGTAATGTAGTGGCAAATTGAATTTCCTTTTTCTTAGAAGCTGTAATCTCCTTAGCGTGCCACAATATTTCACACATATGCACATGTTCAGTAGAAACCTCTATACCTCTATACTCTGGGAGATGAAGTGACATCTTCATATAAATATTTAGTGGTTGTTATAGACCTTGACCACCTGATCTTGAACCTCTTGTATTCCCTCTACCTCCTGAACCACCAGATCCACTAGAGGTAGAACCACCTACACCTCTTGATCTGCCACCTATAGTTGGATTAGGTCATGTATATGTACTACCATGTGCTCTGACAGTAGTACTATATAGAACCCCTATATTACGTGAAGTAGTTCCACTTCAAGAGGTGAATCCAGAATTTTGCGCGCTCACATTCTGTGTGGATGATACACCTTAAAATGCTCCTCCAAATGACATTGGAGCTATCTCTCCTGCCATTGATGCACTTTATCCCTGAATTACTCCTGCTTTCCTACTTCCCACATTAGTTTTCTAGTTACTTGTCATACTATATATTGAAAAACCAAGCTCAAAGAATAGGTCACCGGGTGGATTAATATGTGCGCCTGCGGCCCAAGTAGTCTCTGCTGATGCACTTCTGTGTGAGGCCGAGAAGGGATCTTTGTCATGATTTCCAAGATGGGGGATTTCTTGATGCTCTGGCTCCACGTCTTCTACATGACCTATAAATCCTTCACGAGCCATCTCTCTTCACCATGCCATACTCTCTGCAACAGAACATTGCTTCTCTATTTCCCTCTCACACACCTCATTATACTTAAGCTAGATTTCCTCTCTCTACTTCTTTACTGCTAGGTTTTCCATCTTAAACCAAACTTGCACTTGTCTCTAGGCATGGTGAAGTTTTGTTATCCATTGATTTACTCTCTAGGTTCAAATTTACAATTAAGATCTTGATAGCCAGTGGAATACCATGAAAATATGTTCCTCTTAGATACTACAAAAAATGGAATTCAGCTACCTTTGGGCAAGAGTACATCGAAATTGAATATTCCAAAATATAACTGTTTAGAACACCACAAAACCACGTATCCACCGAGTGAGTCCATATCAGATCACCATCATAAAGGGCTTAAAATTCTTCTTGTGTCCACACAAGTGTGTTATACCTCCAGTTCCACTAGATGCATAAGAAGTAAGCCACTCGTATAGTTCTACTGGAAAGATAGCAAAAAATCTTTCATATAAGTTGTCATACATGTTATGTTCTACCCAAGTGCGTGTGTTAAACTTAGATCCAATTCTGAACCATTGTGCATATTCTTCCTCCAGATCATGTATCCATTCCTCAATACTTTCTAGAGTTAACCAGTATGTCTTCATTGTGAACCATCCTGAAAATAACTAAAAAATAGGTCCCAGCAACAAAACTAATGATGTAACCTAGAATTTACAAGATAACACCCTAGTCACACTGGCACGTCACTCATCCTAGACTGAACACTCACCTGAAGCACACAAAGGTACCAGGTCCCTCTTTAGGGTTGTTATAACATGATGAAGGAAGAAACATATAGATTCATAACTAATCCCTCATTCTATAATGCATGGTAACCTAAGATCTATGAAAGAGTAGGCTTAAACAGTAATCATCATTGAATTAATAACATGCACTACTCAATTACACATAATGACACTTAGATTCAGCCAATATCTTCCATCTATTAATAAATATAGAAGCTCCTTACGGTACTATCAATTTATACCAGTGCACATATGGAACTGATACAGTAATTTAGTCATATGCATATTTTCATCGTTACACATACATACATCCAACTCTCTATCATTCACCACACTCTCTACTATGCAACTAACATCATATATATAGGGTGGGGACTTTCCCTTCACCACTTATCTATTCCAGAAATAGGTTTCATGCTATTGATAGCCACACACCATTTACAATCATAGCCACACATGCAAGTGCGCTATCTATAGTTATCTTGTAGTTAGTTTAAGTGTCAATTCTATTCTTAGCTTGTCTCCATGCATAAAAATTTTGAACCACTTCTCCAAACATATAAAATGCATGGCGTGCACATCTCTACATCATTGATGTGTTCCACATGCCATCTTCTAAAAATAGGTCTCTATGCTCAAAATCAGCTAAGTTCTAAAATTTGAACTTGCCTCCCGTACGCGGGTCCTTCTTGTTGTTCTACACCTTTGATATTTGCCTTCTATCCCACATGGACTCCTTGTGTGATCCTTGACAAGTATTCTTTGATTAACAAAAACCATTGCAAATGGCTATTTTATAATGCTCACAGAAATAAAGCCATTACATATGGTCTAAGGCCATAGTTTTAACTCTTTTATTCACCCATACACAATTACCTTCATCAATTATACCTTTCTTTCCAATATAAGTAAATCAACTTAAGCCAACCATATAGATGAGAGTAAATGTTCCTTTAAATGATCTAATGCAATAAGATATTTCCAACCATTGATAACACATTTAATGTGTAACGGAAAATCCATTTAAGCAGTCAGGTAAATAATCTAAGATCAATAGATTTACTAATGGATTACCTTATTATATAAGCATTTAAATTTTTACCTTGAAGACCACAAGGCTTTACCTAATCCATTGAAATACCATCTTAACACTTTATGGTCAATGACCATCACAATGCTAAAGGAATATTAGTATTATGCAATCTAACTTTGATTCCATACTGAGATGATGCTATTGCAACCATGTATATATCCTTAGTGAGAAGGACCATTTTAAAACTTCAGAGAATATAACAAACATATAAAACATGGTTAGTACCCATAAATCATCATAATCAATAGAAAACCATGTATCATTATCTCATATATAAATAGAATTTATCAAGACTATGTGTAACTTCAATCATACTTGCTCGTCATTACTTTCAAAAAGAAAGGTAACTAGTAAGATTAATGAAAGGTAGAGAAGACATGCAAGTGTTAGGAATTAGAGAACAAATATGTGGAAAAAATTCCTCAAACCACAATAGTAGGAAACTATATAGCAGAATTATACTTGTAGAAATAAAACAACATAAATAAATAATGCACAAAAGAAGAGAAGACAAGTTTTAACGTGGTTCACCCAATGTGGGCTACATCCACCAAGAACTTGATCAAATTTTATTATCAACAACATTAAAACAACTCTCATAGTATTCTCTCAGTTATGAACTAACAACAAAATTCCAAAGATGTTAAACCACATCTAAACCACATTTGACAGCCAATTTCATAACCTTGATAAATCTTGATCACCTCTTGATCATTAAGACTCAAGACCTCTTGAACACTCAAGATATCTTCAAGATACCCTAACACTTCTATTTATAGGATTGAAATCATCTTAAGAAGTCCTAAAGTTTACCCTAGAAGTTTGAAAGTCGCGATCTTTTAACTTCCCATGGCTAGAAAAATAGTCCTGACATTAACAACCAATTAACAACACGTTAATAACAACATCACAATAACGTCATAGAAAACAACTAAAGAATGCTCATGAAGTCTCCAAACTTAAACTTTTGAGCTCCAGCACTTCAACACTGATTCAAGAAGACCAAAAATAGGCTCCACACCCCAACAATCTCCCAATTGGAGACTGTTTCCATTGAGAAAAGTTCTTAACCCTTCATCATCAACCATGAAGGCCAATCAAAGTTGAACACAACTTCAAATTCTCCCTTGTGACCACCTTGGTCATCATATCTGTAGGATTCTGACTGGTATGAATCTTTTCCAGCTTCAACTTATCTTCTTCCAAAGTTGTCCTGATGAAATGATATCTCAGCTGAATGTGCTTTTTCCTAGAGTGGAAAACAAAGTTCTTCTCCAAATGAATATCACTTTGACTATCACTATGTATTCTCCCAGCTTCTTTCTTATGACCCAATTCATCAAACAACTGTTGTATCCAAATCATCTCCTTTCTTGCCTCTATGGCAGCAACATACTCAGCCTATGTGGTTTACAAAGCCACAACCTTTGTAACCGTGAAATCCAACTCATCGCTGTATCACCAACCATAAATACATAACCTGTCGTGCTCCTCCTGCTATCCAAATCTCCTGCCATGTCCAAATCTGCATATCCATGTAATGTAGTGTTTGATCCACCAAAAAACAATGCTTCTCCCATGGTCCCTCTCAAATACCAAAGGATCCACTTTACTACCTGTCAGTGCTCTCTACCTGGATCACTCATAAACCTACTCACTGCTTCCACTGCATGGAAAATGTTAGGCCTAGTGCATACCATAGCATACATCAAGCTACCAACTGGTGATGAGTATGGTACCCTGGACATCTGGATTCTATCCTCCTCATTCTTGGGACTCTTCTCCTTTGATAATTTAAAGTGACCTGCCAAAGGAGTACCAACCGGTTTAGCATTCTGCATACTAAACCTCTCCAAGATCTTCTTTATGTACTCTTCTTGAGATAATACCAGCTTCCTCTCCTTCCTTTTCTGAGTTATTCTCATACTAAGGATTTGTTTTTCTGCCCCCAAATCTTTCATAACAAAGGATTCACCTAGCTGCTTCATGAGTACCTTTATTTCCTGCATGTTCTTCCCTATAACAAGCATATCATCTACATACAGGAAAAAAATAATATAACTACCATTAAGAAACTTCTTGATGTACACGTAATGGTCTGAGTGACACCTGGAGTAACCCTAATCCTGCATAAAACTATCAAACTTCATGTACCACTACCGTGGAGCTTGTTTCAGGCCATACAAGCTCTTATTCAATTTGCACACTAACCTCTCCTTCCCTTTGACCTCATAACCCTATGGTTGCTGCATTTACAATTCCTCCTCCAACTCACCATGAAGGAATTTATTCTTCACATCCGACTATTCTAAGTGTAGGTCTTCTACTACAACTAAACCAAGAACAATCCTAATAGAGGTCATTTTAACAACTGGAGAAAAAAATTCATCAAAGTATATACCTTTCTTTTGTGTAAATCCTTTGACCACCGACCGGGCCTTGTATCGTTTCATGCCTCCATCTTCCTCTTTGATTCTATATACCCACTTGTTATGCAATGATCTCTTGCCCTTAGGTAGCTCCACTAGATCCCAAGCCTATTTTTCCATAAGAGATCTATGCTCTTCATCCATGGTCGGCTTCCACTTCTTCTTGGATCCACCTGCACTGCTTCTTCAAAGCACTCTAGATCTCCACTGTCAGTGAGAAATAAATAATTCAAATATGGAGTAAATCATTTAGGTTCCTTTCTTACCCTAGAAGACCTTCTCACCTTAGGAGGTTGGGGTTCCTGATGAGTAGGTACCTGAACTGGCTGTGTTGGAACATGTTGTACCTGAACCACCCCCTTAGACATCTTGTTGTCTACAATGTCCTCTAACAATTTGTATTCTTTATGTGATTCCTCTTTTTGTTCCTACAACTGATCTTTATACATGACTTTTTCATTAAAGACAATATCTCTAGACCAAAATATTTTCTTGTCTTTAAGACTCCAAACACAGAAACCAAAATCATTTTCACCATATCCAACAAAGGTGCATTTCTCAGACTTAGCATCTAACTTGGTCCTATCATCTTTATCAATGTGAACAAATACCTCACATCCAAATACTCTAAGGAATGAGTAATCAATTTTCTTACCAGACCAAGCCTCCTAAGGTATACCTCCATACAAGGCCATAGAGGGTCCTCTATTAATAAGATAAACAACTATGCTTACCACTTCTGCCCAAAACATGAGTGGCAGCCCTGTATGTAACCTCATGAACCTATCAAACTCCATAATTGTCCTAATCATTCTCTCTGGCACTCCATTTTCCTATGGAGTATTTGGAACCATTCTTTTCCTGTGGATCCCATTTACCGAACAGTAATCAAGAAATTCATTACTGCAATATTCCCCTCCATTATCCGACTTGAGACATTTTAGCTTGAGACCTGTTTCATTCTCAACCAAAGCTTTCCATCTTTTGAAAGTTTCAAACACATCATATTTATTTCTAATGCAATATACCCAAACTTTTCTAGTTGCATCATCAATAAAAGTGATGTAATAACATGAACGACTATTAGAGTTTACCTTAGCTATCCCCCATACATTTGTATACACTAACTCCAACTTACCCTCCTTCCTTGTAGGTCCAACCTTGAGGAATCTCACCCACTTCTGTTTCCCATAAACACACTCATCACAGAAGTCCAAATCTAACTCCTTTAATCTGGATAACCTGTCCTTTATAATCTGTATGCCCTTATGACTTATATGACCAAGTCTCTAGTGCCACAAAGTTGCATCTCCATTTGCAACAACTAAATTACAATAATTAGCACCACTGGTTAAATACAAAGTACCATTTTTCTTACCTCTTATAACCACAAGATCTTCCTTAGCAACCTTCCAAGAATCTACCATAAAACTAACCGTACAGCCATCACTACCTAGTTGTCCCAATGATATCAAATTCTACCTCAACTTAGGCACATGCCTGACATCCTTAAGCAACCATGTGTTCCCATTCTACATTTTCACCTGAACACAACCTTTCCCTACTATGATGCATGTTTCATCATCACCAAGATACATATGTCCAAAATCACCTTGAACAAAATTAGTAAAGTAATGTCTATGTGGGGTGGCATGGAAAGAAGCCCTTGCATCTAACACCCAAGATTCAACAATATTATCTAAAGAAAGAATTAAGGCATCTTGACAAAAATCACCTGCTGATAAATTTAACTCTTTAGTTTCCTCCTTGTTCTTCTTATCTCGAAGAGCCCAACAATATTTCTTAGCATGACTAACCTTCCCACAGTGCCAACATTCTAACTTACTCTTAGACTTTGACCATCAGTGATCATTTGACTTCCCACGGTTACCTTTCCCTCTGTTCTTTTGTCTCCCTCTATTGTCCACCATCAAAGTGTTTCCAGAAGTAGAAGAATCTTCGGTGCTCTTCCTTTGCATTTCCTCACTTAGGATCACACCTATTACATCCTCAAACTTCAACTTTGAGTTATTAGAGACTGAATTACTTATAGCCATAACCAAGATGTCCTAGCTATCTGGCAAGGAGCACAAAATCAACAAAGCCTTGACCTCATCATCAAAGTTAATTTTTACTGAGTTTAAAATAATACAACCATATTAAATTCATTCAAATGATCAGCAACAGAACCATTCTCAGACATATTCATATTAAATAAATTTTTCATCAAAAATATTTTATTAGAGGCAGATGGTTTTTCATATAACTTCCCCAACACACTTATGAGACCTTCTGTGGTCTTCTCTTGCGATATGTTGAAAGCAACCAAAGATGCAAGGCATAAATGAATTTCCCCAAGAACCTTTATATCCAGCAACTCCCAATCCTCATCTGACATGGTTGTAGGTTTCTTTGCTTTTCCAGCCAAAAGAACATGGAGGTCCTTCTGATATAAGTAATCCTCCATTTGCATCTTCCACAAACTAAATTTATTCCCATTGAACTTCTCAAACCTTTATCTGTCCTCATCTGCCGTAGCTCCCACTCAAGCTAAAATTTCCTTGTGATTTACAACTTCAGTAAAAAACCACCAAAGCTCTAATACCAATTGTTAGGAATTAGAGAAAAATATGCTGAAACAATTCCTCAAACCACAATAGTAGGAAACTATATAGCAGACTTATACTTGTAGAAATAAAACAAAATAAATAAATAATGTACAAAAGAAGACAAGACAAGATTTAACATGGTTCACCCAATGTGGGCTACATCCACCAAGAACTTGCTCAAATTTTATTATCAACAAGAGTAAAACAACTCTCACTATCTTCTCTCAGTTATGAACTCACAACAGAATTCTAAAGATGCTAAACCACGTCTAAACCACAATTGACACCCAATTTCTTAACCTTGATCACTCTTGATCATTAAGACTCAAGACCTCTTGAACACTCAAGATATCTTCAAGATACCCTAACACCTCTATTTATTGGATTAAAATCATCTTAAGAAGTTCTAAAGCTGACCCTAGAAGTTTGAAAGTCACAATATTTCAACTTCCCATGGCTGGAAAAATAGTCCCGACGTTAACAACCAATTAACAACATGTTAACAACAACATTACAACAACAACACAATGAATGCATAACAACATCACAACAAACAACTACAGAATGCTCCTGAAGTCTCCAAACTTAACCGTTCGAGCTCCATCACTTCAACACTGATTTAAGAAGACAAAAAACAAGCTCCACACCCCAACATCAAGTATCCTAGCTTTAAGAATCATAAAAAATAGAGTAATGCAAGGTAAGTAACCCGTAACTCACAGTATACCAAAGATGCACATCATTATTTATTATAGGTATAACAACCAACTAGGTATATCACTAATTTTATGGGTCATTGTCCACAAGAAATAACCAAAACATGAAGTCATCTCATTCAGAAAGGTAAGTAACTGAGAAAACCAAATAACATATCCAAACATGGAAATCACCAAACCCAACGAGATAAGAAAACTTAACTTCCCAATATATAAGATGAGGTAATTAACATAAGGTTTCCCATGAGTGCTTGGTGATGAGAACTATTATGTAGTTATCTTATCAACTATGCATAAGCATGTTTATCATTTTTAGTATAAACATGTGCATGCCTAGAAGTGACACTATCTAGGTAACACTTCTTACCTCTAAATCCTCGTGATCTACTTCATGTTAATGAATCTATCTTACGACATCTTGGAATGAAAATGTGGGATGTTACATTTTGTTTGCTCCAATTGATGCCTCTTTAACTGATAGTTCTACTACCTTCCATTTTCATAGTCATTCATTTATATTCTAGATTAGATAGCTATAGTAAAAACTAAACATTAATATAAATATGAACTTGAACACATATTTCCTCCTTTTTCTAATACTAAATAGATAAAGCTTGGATAGAAAAAAATGATAGAGTGAATCCAGAATAAAAACTTAGGGAATTGTTAAAACATGAGTGTAATACTAACTATACATATTGTGGAGGAAAACCTAGATACACCTCTAGAACACTCCGAATATTTTTATGCAATCAATGATATGGAATTCACCATTCCATATTATGAAACCATAGATTATGCAACAATTAATATATAAAAAGTAGAATAACAAAATACCAGTTTTCAGAGATTGAGAAAAATAAAATATATTAAATACCAAACATGCAAGAGACAAACACCAAATTTATGTGGTAAAACATTAAGTAAGTGCTTAGGGAAACATCATAGTGAAAGATATAATGCTTTATTAACTCAAGATGAATAGATTACATGTGAACTCATTATGAGAAAATTTAGATCTCCACAAAAATATATACACTTAGTTGGCAAAGTACAGTTAGGATTCCTCCTAAAAATAGAGTGGAAAAATGCCATTAGGATTTTCCTTTAAGAAGTGAGGTAAAAACCACACCACAAAGTGATCTAAATTTTAACTTTGTTGGCACATATCTATCATTCCATTAACACTCACATTACTCACACTAAATGTGTTTCTTTATAAAATTGGAGCACCCATGAAGTCATCCTCATGTTATCCATAGGAAATATTGTGGCCTCGTATTATTGAGAAAAGAACGTTCCAAGTGGGTATAGAAAACCAACTTTAGATTCCCTAGATGTTGTCATGGAGAAATGGATCAAAGACAAATATGAGAGAAAAAATTATTTTTCTCTTGGATTGTTTCCTTCACCTCAAAAAACCATGTTTTTAAACACTTCTCATCTTTAACATGCTCTCTCTCCTATGAAGGCTCCTCCAAACAAAAGGACATGTCACTCTCTACCCTAAAATTTTCACAAAGGATATCATTTTTACACACAAAGTAAACCACTCTCTGATACCAATGATGGGAGAGAAGATAATACTGAACTTGTTTTCTGATAATTATTCAATGTACCAAAAAGTGTATATATACATGTGGTGAGGGTATGGGAAACTCAAATGTCCTAGAGAATGTGGAAGATCAATATATTTCCCACGCAAGGAGGTAAAAAGACATGACAATGGAATATGCCAAAAAACTCAAGACAACACCATATGATGTCATTATTATTGTAAGTGGGCATCCTTTGATCATGAAATTTGTATGGGATTTAGTTTGTTTTTAAACTTGTACAATTTAAACATGATAATGACCAAAAGCTAGAATGGATAAAATTATGGGTATCCAGAGATTCCTTTATAGAAAACAATAATCATTAAAATTTCATAGTCCCTCATTATTATAAGAATATCTACAAATATTGGAAACAAACAAAACATAAAGGCCACGTGTAATTGTGAAAACCAAAAGAAAACATAATAAATTTTGAGAGTTGGTATTTCCTTACTTGCTCTATGTTTTCTGAGCCGAGCTTTACAAAACATTTTAATAAAGTAGAAAGTAACTCTACAATATCACCATACAAATTTTACTTGCAATATTAATAAATTAAATTGATTAATAAATTCTATTATTAAATTACTATCATATAACATATAGAGAGGATTGGTACTTGTATTATTATATTTACAATTAATAGTATTTCTATATTAAATAAAATATTGGTAATTTTATAAATGGACTTTACATTTAGAAAATAGTTAATCTCAAATTGTTTTACAAGTTTTAGAATAGAAAGTTGTTCAACACATTTTACCCTCATAAACATGTTTAATTTATAAAATTAATAAAAAAATTGAAAGGAAAGAAAAACACCTCTTACATTAAACATTTCATCTAATTTATAGATGAAGGAAGAAGAAAAAATCTTATAAAATACATTTTCAATATTAATATATACAATACACAATACATAACATAAACTAAAAATTATATACGATAAGAAATACATTCACTCAAATATTAATATCAATGAATCCTAGTAATATAAACATTAAAAAATAAATAAACCAAAATGATTTATTTCTGAACTAGGCATTTTTGAGAATTAAAACATTATAAAGGTAGCTTATGAAGAATAATTAAATTACATAAAAAAATATAAGAAATATTGTAGACAAAAAATCTATGCACTTGGGTACATTTCTAGGTCCTAAGAGCATGCTAGCATTTACATGATTCCTAAGAAATAAAAATAGTAATTGACAACTCTCTTTAGCCTTTTTCTTTGTCTTCTACATTTTAATTTGATTAATGTATCTTTCACTTTTGTCGTCATTTAATTGTTTGATATTTCTATGCCCTCAGACACTAGCTCCAAACACTGTTGTCCCTCTTTCCCTCCTTCTAACCCAAAGTAGTAGAAATTAATTTAGAAGCAGGGACATGAGTTTCTTGAGCTAGTGTCCTAATCTTCTTAATTAATTTCTACTGCTTTGGGTCAGCCTTTCAGTTGTCAATTACGAAATTCAAACAAAGTAATCATATAAATACACAGTTATGTTTTCAAAATAAAGGACCAAGCACTAAGGAATATTTTTCATCACCTAAACTTGCATTCAAAGGCACAACAGCATCAAAGGCATCCATCTTGCACTCATACAAGGGATAGGGGTTGCATCAATTCTACATACACAACATAGGAGAAGAAATATATTCTCTTCCATCCCACACATTCTATACATTTTCTATATTCTAGATCTAGACTGCTTTCACTGTGAAACTTGGAAAAGGGCATCCTAGAGAATCATTTCTACACACACACACACACACACACACACACACACACACACACACACACACAAGAGTTACATGAATTCTGAGATTTAGTGTAATGCTTGGTCATAAGTTTACTATTTGGGTGATTTCTGAGGTTGGTATTACTCCAAATTATACATATTCCTTTTTAGGTTTGATGTGGTTTGTGGGTAGGTGTAGTTGAACTTATATTTTGTAAGTTATAGGTACATTAGAAGATCAAACATTTAATTTAGAGAAACTAACAAGAAAGTATAAGGAACATCATCTGGATCTGAAATAACTAGATCCACAACATTTATCTGGACACTAATGCCTAGATCTAGACACTAGCACAAGGCACTCCATCATCTCCCAAGTACTCTCGTCCTATGTAGTTTCAGATTTCAAAACCTACAGTGAGCCTCTGTGACACTCTTCTCAGTATGTTTTAGTATTTCATCTTCCTAGATCATCTTTTGTTCACTCAAAAATCAACTAAGTCCCCTATCTCTCCTTCTTGCTTAGGGTTTTATGTTTCACATGCTTTGTTGCTTACATCTATATATTATCATAGGTACATCATGTATTACAATAGTTACTCTGTAATCAAATTTAATTCAATTATAATTAATTCATGTGGTGAACTTGACTCATGTTCAAACATTTGGATCCTTATTTTCCCCATTTTATCCACTCTTCTTTCATGTGTCCTAAAGTATCCTTGCATTAATTACTTCAAATGCACCCACATTGCGAAAATGTTCTCCAAAAATCCATAAACACTATGTACTTCCCTTGTAATACACCACCTACATAAGTATGTTCCATCTTTTATCATCTCTCTGATGACCCTATAGGTCTTGATACAAAAACCAATGACTCTATTTGCAAGTCAATTCAAGCTTTACATTATCTATTTCAAGATAAAATTCAAGCTATGGAAACCTTGATTACATCTCTCACAGCTGAAATCCAAACTGTCAATGATTTTTCTCATGCCCATGTTAGTTCTTATTATATACCTCATCCTAATCCTATGTATTTGACATGTTCTCATATAAGTGAGTCCCAAGTCTTACTACTTCCAGTGCCTCTCAACTTTGATTAAAATGCTAAGTAACATGATATTCTGATTGACCTCCTCAATCACTAGTTGATCAACTTACCAACTACTCATCACTACCTTCCTTATCAGCTCTCCAAATACATAGGACTCCCATTTTTTAATCATCACATAATTAATGGACATCATGAAAATTATTGATATCCTCTAAAATGAAGACTTACACACCTTAAGCATCAGGGTTTTATTTCATTTCATATGTAGCATTCTACTATATGCTCATCTCCAGTTGATAAATCCCAATGGGCTTCCAAATCTGATCCATCCATGTCTAATGAGTATCATTTCATAATTACTAATGTTCCTTCTTTGGTCAGTAAGAGCTGCCTATCCAACCCAATGTCATACCACCTTTAAAAAAATTACCCCATCACCTCCTCATATCAAGTCTTCTACATTGTTACCAATTGTAACTAAGCAGCCACCTCTCAAAATTCATACCCCATCACCCCATCCAATTAACTCTGTTATAACATTATTAATTCCAAATCAGTAAGAACTAATAACACAATACCAACCAATTCACCCTATAATAGATAACCTCTTTAAACTTCCACCTGTTAACCCAAAATCCAAACATGGTCCTTCTCTTGCTTCTACCCCTCGTCGTGACAGTAAAATAATTTTTTATGCTACATTTAAAAATCCATCACCATATAAATGTCCCTCTTACATTGTCACATAAATCTCTATCACTCGTACACTTGGGGGTGCATCACAATTTCTCCCCTATCCATAACTATTAGTTGTCTCTAATATCTACCATCACACTTCACACTCCGCGCTTCATGTCTAATCTTTCTCAGCACTCCTACACCTTTGGTACACAAAATATACCACCATTACCCAATGATGAACTATCATGCCATAGTTCATAATTGACTATTGAGGGAACACTAAATCAATGATCCTCACATTACATATTTCACGCTTTGTGTTTCATGACATATATTTTCTAGCACCTACTCGCATGTAACCAACCCATTTCCTAATCACCCACTCTTGTTTTAAGGTTAATTCTTGACTGACGAGAGGGAATTTATAAATGAACCTTATTTAATGCACACACACTATGGGGAAATGTAGATCCTTCCATTTTCACATCTTGCATACTTTATCATCACACCATCACAACATTTTCATAAGTAGATTGCAAGTACACTTGTTTTCCTATACTACTTACATGTTACACTTTGCTGACTACGCTAGCCAGGTTCTTAGTATAGCAATATATTTCTCTATATACACATATGTGTTCACTTGTTCTTTGAAAGTGAATGCATATCTATTATAGATCCTTACATGATGCACAATTCCTAAAAATAAATCCCTTTCTAGTCCTACTGAATCTCTTGGGGGTTTCTACTTTTTCTACTATCATACTTTCCTACATCACATGTTCTATTGTCACATTCTTTACTACTTTTCATATTATAGTCACTTTACTTTTCGCTATTATATAAACACTTTGACATAATATTTATATTTCTAACATGCTAATGGGTGCTTCATGTGTATCATTTACCTTGCAGGAAAAATGCAACCATGGTTATTTGATACATTTTTCTTGATCTTGTTTTCTATTGTATGTTATTATTTATGGGCTATGCCCTATTCATTGTATGTTTTTGGCCACTTTGGCCCTAATTTTCTCGTGACATTGTGAACAATGTCCTATATTTGAAACCTTATTTTTATGGTTCATCTTGTTTACACACTTTCTTGTTACATTTTTCTCTATTTCATGTTAGCTAATTTTACTACTAACATTTTTACTAGCCTTCTTTTTTTGCATGTGCCTTTTTTTTCTAACATGCACATCCCCTACTCCCTGTAATTCACACTAACATATGCACATAAATCTTTGGTTCTATCCTTTAGGTCACATTCTCCTCCAGTTTTCACATGAACCAAAAACAAGGGGGGTATACATTCGGTGAAAAAATCACTCCTACAGTAGCTCATAACTACAATTCAAATCAACACAATACAAAACAACAAAAGCATACAGTTATGAAACAATCTATAACTAGAATTGGAATTCACACACATTATGGACACTAGTTCCCAGACCTAGACATCAGTTCCTAGCACTTATGTCCTCCCCTAGAAGCTAATGTCCTGGGGGTCAGAAATAGGAAACTTATCAGAACAACACAGTTTTCAACATAGTTCTCCAATATCATTCACTTGCCTCTAATTACATAATGTATTATATCTCCTATAATCAGTCACAATATAGAACAATACAGAACAACATGGAACTAATTGGGACATATCATCTACAATGATTCTCAATTGGGAATTTTTTATTGAAGGAGAGTAAAACAAGACCTATCTCCCCAACAATCTTATCTTGGCGTGATATCTCCCAAAAAAATAGTTCTTGTTGTGAGATTTCCCAAAAAACTCTTTCTTGGTGTGAGATCTCCCAAAAAATTTGCTTTGGTGTGAGATCACCCAAAAAAATCACCATCAGCTAAAAATTCAGCAAATAAGTACAAATTCTCTATCTCTTACACTCGTATACATCATGTGTATAGTTTCATTTTGCATACTTACACATATTTACTTACTTATACACATGTTACTTTGATTCCTAATACACAAAACTTTGACTACTTTCTCACTCATCTTTTACAGGTCTATCCTTAATACGCAACAAGAAGTAACCTACATCAGCAAATACAAGCACAATAGGTACAATCTACGCATATGTTTCACCCCTAGGGTCCAATTCCCTTTTTCCTAGTCTCCACGCTTCACTTTACAATCACTTCATACTTCACTTGATCACTTAGAACATTATTTTCCACACACTGTAGAGGATCATAAGTTACATATCTTCTATCTACTTTATGTTATCGAGTATTCACTCAAAAAAATAAAGTGGGGGGAAAATGTAGACACAAAATCTATGTGCTTGGATACATTTCTAGGTCCTAAAAGCATACTAGCATTTACATGATTCCTAAGAAAGAAAGCTATTAATTGACAACTCCCTTTGGAATTTTTCTTTATTTTCTACACTTTTACTGGTATTTAACCGTTTTATATTTCTATTCCCTTGAACACTATCTCCCTATCAAGAAACTAGCATCAGGCGCTCCTATCCTCCTAGGCACTCATTTCCCTCTTTACCTCTTTCTTACCCTTTTAACCCTTTTTCTTCTTAATTACTTTTTACTAGTCTAGGTCAACCTTTTAGCTATCATTTACGAAATTCAAACAAGGGAATCAAATAAATACATAGTTATTTTTTAAAAATAAAGGACCAAGCACTAAGAATTATCTATCATCACCTAAGCTTGCATTCAAAGGAAAAAGAGCATCAAAGGCATCCTTCTATAACTCACAGAAGGGATAAGGGTTACATCACTTCTACATACACAACATAGGAGGGGAAGTCTATTCCATTCCATCCACACATTCTATACATTTTCTATATTCTAGCTATACCCCACTATCACTGTGCAACTTGCAAAAGGGAATCCTAACATCATTTATACACACACATAAGAACTACATGGATTCTGAGATGTAATGCAATGCTTAGTCATACATTTACCCTTGAAGTGACCACTGAGGTCAATATGACTCCCAATTATGCATTTTCTTTTTTAGGTTTGATGTCGTTTATGGGTATGTGCAAGTGAACTTATTTCTTGTATGTTACAGGTATATTCAAAAACCAGACAATGAATCTAGAGCAAAATACAAGAAAGTACAAAAAACATCATCCATCCTTGAAAGAATTAGATCCGCAACATTTTCCTAGACACCAACGCTCATATCTAGACACTAGCACCAGGGACTCCATCCTCTCCCAGGTGCTTTTGTCCTATGTAGTTTCAGAGTTTAGAACCTCCAGTGATCCTCTGCAACACTCTTCTTAGTCTGTTTTAGTATTTCATTTGCACAAATCACTTCCCATTCACTAAAAAATCAGCTAATTCCCTCTATCTCTCCTTCTTATTTATGTTTTTATATTGCACATTTATTTTTTTCTTACATCTTACTGTATATTATAATTTTTGCATTATTTATCATAGTATTTACTCTTCAATTATATTTAATTATATTTACATTAAATAAAATATATTTATCTAATGGGTGCTATATAATATTCTCCTCTCTAGAAATGGGATATCATATATTCTCTTCCCCTTAAAATCTTGTAAAAAAGTATGTAAAAATATATTCTATAATTGAATTATCTTAAATAATCAAAAGAATCAATGTCAACAATACATCTCATCAAACTATAATGAAATGATTATATTTATCAACACTTAAAAGTAAAAAATAGGTTAAAAGTACTTGTGTTATATATTTTCATCCTGAATGTGCAACTATGTATGTACATTTACAAGTGACACTGAATTATAAGACATATTAGTTATGAAACATGATTTCAAATTTTCAAAAACTTTTGAGTTGAGGTGTAAAGAAAAAAATAAGTTATCACAAATGACCAAAGTAATTGATGAAGTTATGATGAACTCATAGATTATCAGTTTGGTTGTTTTCTTAAAAGGTTAAATGGACATGGCACATGTTTTATAATCCCCATTATTCCATGCTCTGAACCCCTTTGTTCCATGAACCCATCCTAAAACCTACACTCAAATAGCATTTCCAAGATCATGACAAGGCCATAACAAAAACTCAAATATAAATTCTCAAATGAAATTATAATTCAAATTTTTATAAATTAGTAGTCTTAAACAACAAACAACAAAAAAAATTTAAAATAAATTGTAAGTGAAAAATTAGAAATCACTCCAAACATCATTGTTTTGCATAATTGGATAAATTATATTCTTATGTCAGAGATTTGGATATTTTCATATTGATCTATACATGTACACCACTTTTTCTACATTTGTATATGTCCACACAACAATTACAATTACTTGACACTATATAAAAAGACTTCTCCTAAAAATAACAAAAAAAAACTCTAAACAAAGCATCCTAAAATAGATTAGCAATCTTCTAAATCCAACGCATGATGTTATTGCTTACAAAACATAATTATTTTATTTTATTTCACTTATCTATTTTCCTAAAAAATAAAACAAAACTAGACTCAAATAAAAAACTATGACCTGTATGGAATTAGGTAAACTATTGTTTTCTAAACATAGATTGTATGTGTGGGAGAAATTATATGCATATTCCAACACTCCCCCTTAATTTCAACCTTCAAAATTTCACTATTCTAGAACTGAGTGTACATTTCAGGTCTGACATATTCGTGATAATAAACTTCTTAAATACTCAAAAAATCCCTTTCCCAAATCTTTTAACCATAATTTCATTAACATTTTGGACATATTTGAGTCTATATTAAAATTCAAAATAGGATATGTTGGTTCTATTTATGTCAAATATTGGAATTTGATTTTACTAATATTGGAATCCAAACAAGGGAATTTTATAATTATATATCATATTTGTTGGATTTCAATTTTTGGGATCTACAGGTTTTAGTGAGAATAAGAAATACTTATTGTGTTAAATTACATTCATTGATTTTTATTAATTTAAAATTATAACTTTGTAATGCATAATAAATAATCAATGTATTTTGCATATAAAATCAATGCATAACCTATCTCATCACATAACGACCTTTATTATTCCTCTATTATGAATCTATGAGATTGACTTTATTATTCCTCTTCCAAATTTATATTTAATGTTTGAGAACAGTAATATGTTTATTTTATACATGGCATAATATTCAAGCTTTTTCTATTAATTAAAATATATAATGATGAAGCCATTTGACCCAATAGTAACAAATTTGTGATAACATGAGACAAACTATAATTACATTGTTTACCTACCTCAAATCATATACTTGTGGGTAAATTTTCAATGTGATTTATTTTTATTGTGGAAGTCTTGTGAGATGGAATACCTTCTACAAACTATGGGGTTTTACGCATTTGCATGTGGTTTATTATTATTATGGAGAAATGTTGAGCCTTATACACAATCACTTATTAGAATGTGTTGTATATTTTGTATACTATATACCCAAGAGTATTGTACACCTCCTCCATGAGTGTTAGCAGGGGTTCAGGGGTATAGACATGCTATTTTTATCTATACGTATATATGGGTGGTGTCATAATCCATGAAGTATGGGGAGTCGTTATGGATGTTTATTAGCCCATGGTTTTGGTACCCATTGTATTGTAAAACCAATTTTACGGTTTCTTACTATTTTTCTTACAAATAGCTGGAGATGTAGTAGGGTAAAGAAGAACTTGGAAGTACATTATTGTATTGTAAACAGTTAAGTTAATGCAATAAGAGAGAGAATTTATTGTGTTGGGTTTTTTCCTGAAGGGGTTTCCCAGGTTATATCTTGTGTTTTTTCATTTATTTTTTTTATTATCTTAAATATTTTGTTCATAATAGCTTCTTGTTTATTAGTTTATTAGTTAAATTCTCTTCCTTTGGTATCAGAGCGAGGTCTTAGCTTTTATGTGAAGAGTTAAGGTTTCTAAAACCTGTGATAAAAAAATTTCAAATGGGAGCTCTTTGGGTGTATTTTTTAGGTAGAATAAAATGATGGGAAGCACAAGGATCGAGATCAAAAAATTTAATGGTCAAAATTTTGAGTTACGGAATCTCAAGATGGAATATATTCTTGTGGATAGAGATCAATGGATTGTTGTTTCTGGACTCATTCCTACGGGTATGAAGATAGAGTACTGGGAAAAGATCGATATGAAGGCAAGGAGTTCAATTAGATTGTTTCTGTCAAATTTAGTTTTGTTGAATGTGTCAAATGAGAAATCTGCTTAGGTGCTATGGGAGAATTTTTTGACTTTGTATCAGAAAAAGTCTCTGGTTAATAAACCTTTTCTCTGAAAGAAGCTATATTCATTAAGAATGAATAATGAAGAATTTTTTGTATAACATCTGAATGTATTTAATACTATGGTAAGTCAGTTAATTTTTGTTGATATTAAAATGGAAGAAGAGGGCAAGTGTAATACTCTTTTGTGTTCTTTACGGGACAATCTAGTTATGGCTATTACTAGTACTATGAGTAAATTATTAATTGAGGATGTAGTTGTGGCCTTACTATCAGAAGAAATGATATAGAAATCCATTGAGGATTATCAATCCAAGGATACCTTATATGTAACAGGTTATACCCAAGGGAAAAACAAGAAGAGGCAAGGACATTCAAAGTCTAGGCATAAATTAAAGACTACAGAAAAAGATAAGAGGAAATGTTGGAAATGTGGTAAAACAAGGCATTTCAAAAATGATTGTAGATCTAAAAAGGTAGAGAAGGGTAAGTCATCTAACAATGGTGGATCTTCAGATACAAAATCCTCTAATTAAGACTCAGGAGATTTGTTTTTGGTGGCTTCTAGATTGCATGCATGTGATAGTGCATGGTTGATTGACTTAGGTGCCTCTTTTCATATGACACCACACAAGGAGTGGTTCTATGAATATGAAAAGTGTAATGGAGATGATGTATATCTAGGAGATAACTCAACCTGTAAGATCATTGGTCATGGGATAATCAAGATGATGTTTAAATATGGAAGGATTAAAACCCTTCCAAGTGTTCTGCACATTCCAAGTTTGACCAGAAACCTAATATCTATAAGTAAGATGAATGATGCAGGTGTTCAGGTAGCATTTAGTAAAGATAGTTGCAAGATGGTTTGAGGTGAAATGGTTTTGGCAAGCAGTATCCATACTGGAACACTTTTCAATCTTAAGTCAAGCCTTGTTACTAATGAGTGCAATAGCTATGTGGTTTTAGAGGAGAAGAAAGTTTCATATCCAACTTCTACATGATCTGCTGCAATGAAGACAATGTTATGGCATCAAAGGATCGGACACATCAAAGAGAAAGGAATTTGTACTTTAAAAGTAAAAGGTATGGTTGAAGGAATTTCTTATTGTCCTTTAGATTTGGATTTTTGTGAGCATTGTGTGTTTGGAGATCAAACTAGAGTAAAGTTCTCTACTAATGCTACAAGATCAGAAGGAATTCTACATTTGATACGTAGTGATGTTTTTGGACCTGTAAAAGTTCCATCACTAGGAAAATCCATGTTCTATGTTATTTTTAGAGATGATTTCTCAAGAAAGACATGGGTATATTTTATTCAGAATAAGTTTGAGGTTTTTAATAAATTCAAAGAGTTTAAGGCTCTTATTGAAAATCATACATAAAGGAAGATAAAGGTTTTGAGAAGTGAAAATGGAAGGGAATATTGCTCTAATGCCTTTGAGTAATTCTATAAAGAGTGTGGAATAGAAAGGAAAAATATAACTCCATATACACCACAACAGAATGAAGTTACAAAAAGGATGAATAGAACGTTGATGGATAAGTGTAGAAGTATACTGAGTGGCACTGGTTCAGATAGAAAATTTTGGGCAGAAGTAGTGGCAACTACATGCTATTTGGTTAATAGATCACTGACATCTGCACTCAAAGGAAAAACTTCACAGGAAGCATGGAATGGTAAGATACCCTATGTTAGACACTTACGTGTATTTGGTTGTATTTCTTATATGTATATTCTGAAAGAGAAAAGAACCAAGTTAGATAATCAATATGTTAAGTGCATATTTATTAGATACTCTAATGGTGTAAAAGGATACAAACTTTGGAATATAGAAACATAGAAGGCTATTTTTAGCTGTAATGTAATTTTTAGAGAGCTTAAGGAAATTCCAGTTCATGAAACAAAATCAGAGGAAGATGAATATGTGTCTAAATTTTATGTGACTATAGGAGATGAACTACAAAGAGAGTTGTTACATGGGGAAGATTTAGATGAAGCAGATGAGGAACCATAAGATGTTGAACCAGAAAATACTATCTTAAGAAGATCAAATCAGCTGAGAAGGGCACCTGAGAGGTATAGTCCTCCTGATTTCCATTCTACTTCTATTTTTTTTAGTTTTTTCATTTACTGATGATGAACCCAAGACTATGAAGGAGGCTTTAGGATCTAATGAAAGAAATTTTTGGAAAAAGGATGTGGAGGAAGAAATGGAGTCCTTACATAAGAATAATACATGGGACTTGGTGAAATTACCTCCTGGAAGAAAATAGGTTGGCTGAAAATGAGTGTTTAAGAAGAAGTATAATGTAGATGGGAAAATAGAAAAGTATAAATCTTTCCTTGTGGAAAAGGGTTTCTCTCAAGTAGAGGGACTCAATTTTGGTGAGATATTTTCTCCTGTTGCTAAGTTACATTCTATTAGATTTCTTTTAGCTATTGTTGTTGCTTTCAATCTAGAAATAGAGCAAATGGATGTTAAGACAACGTTTTTGCATGGTGAGCTTAAGGAGGAAATCTACATGACACAACCAGAAAGATTTAAGATCAAAGGAAAAGAATATTTGGTGTGTATGCTGAAAAATTCATTATATGGCTTGAAGCAATCACCAAGAATGTGGAACTAGAAATTTGACAGGTATGTGTTGAGACTTGGGCTCGAAAGAAGTAAAGCTGACCCCTGTGTTTATTTTAAACATGAAGGTGAATATTATGTTATCATTATATTGTATGTTGATGACATGTTGTTAATTGGTAATAGTAAGAAATTGGTCAGTCATGTTAAATCTGAACTCTCATCTCATTTTGATATGAAGGATCTCGGTGTTGCAAAATTTATTTGGGCATGGAAATAAAAAGAGATCGTGTAAATAGGAAATTAGTGTTAAATCAAATAAAGTATCTTGAATTGATATTGCAAAGGTTTCAAATGCATGAAAGTAAACATGTTAGTATTCCTTTTCCTGTTGGTCAAAAATTTTCTTCTGAACAATGTCCTAAAACTGAAGAAGAAATTGAGGACATGTCTCAGGTACCATATGCTAGTAGAGTTGGTAGTTTGATATATGCAATGGTTTGTACTAGACTTGATATTGTACATGCAGTCAGAGTATTTAGAAAATTCATGTCAAATCATGGAAAGGAACATTGGAATGTGGTAAAGAAAATCTTCAGGTACATGTGTGGGACATCTAATTATGTAATTTATTATCAGGTAAAACTTGATGAAAGTAAAAAATTAGATCTACATGGTTTTTTGGATTTCGACTAGGGTGGAGACTTGGATATACACAGGTCTACCAGTGGTTATGTGTTCAACTTGTTTAGTGGAGTAGTAAGTTGGATGAGTAAACGTCAAGCAAGTGTTGCGATATCCACCATAGAGGCTAAGTACATGACATCTACTCATGTAAGTAAAGAAGCATTTTGGCTTTGGTGATTGATCTCTACTGTTGGGATCACTCAAAATGCTGTAAGGATCAATTGTGATTGTTAAAGTGAATTTTTTCTACTAAAGAACACTAAGTATCATTCAAGAACAAAACACATTGATGTTGAATACCATTTTGTAAGAGAAATGGTGGAGGATAAGAAGATACTATTGAGTAAGGTGGACATAAAGGATAATGTTGTTGACTCTTTAACTAAGGATGTGAGTGCTAAAAAAATTCTTGGTGCAAAAAATTGATGGGCTTGAATGCCCTGAGTTGCTAACTATATGGCAGTGTAGCCCCCTTTTGCAAAGTATACAAGTGGTAGAATGTTAGAATGTGTTGTATATTTTTTGTACTGTATACCTCTTCCACGAGAGTTAGCAGGGGTCCCTGTTTTATCCCTATTTTTTAGAAATCCCTATTTGTTTGGGGGTATGGATATGTTATTTTTATCTATACATATATATGGGTAGTTTCATAATCCATGAACTATGGCGTACCGTTATCAGTGTTTATTATCCCATGGTTTTTGTACCCATTGTATTATAAAACCGCTTTGACGGTTTCTTACTGTTTTGCTTACAAATAGCTAGATATGCAGTAGGGTAAAGCAGAACTTGGAAGTACATTATTGTATTGTAATAGTTAAGTTAATGCAATAAGAGAGAGAAGTTACAGTGTTGATTTTTTTCCCGAAAGGGTTTCCTAGGTTAAATCTTGTGTTTTTTCATACATACATACATACATACATACATACATACATACATACATATATATATATATATATATATAGTTGTGTGTAATTTTGTATGTAATTTATGATATCAATAAAAAATGACAAGAGTATAATTATAACATGGATTTTAAATAATGGAAATAATAGTAAAAAAATTGTGTTAACATCTGAGACAAACTATAATTACATTATTTACCTGCCTCGAATGATATAATTGTGGGTAAATTTTGAATGTGATTTATTTTTATCATGGAAGTCTTATGAGATGGAGGACCTTCTAAAAACTATATGTGTTTGCATGTGGTTTATTGTTATTGTGGACCAATGCTAAGCCTTTTTTCGCAATCACTCTTACCTATTTTGATAATATATATAGTTGTGTGTAATTTTTCATGTAATTTATGATATCAATAATAATTGACAATAGTAAAATTATAATGCATGGATTTTAAATGATGGAAAAAATAGATGTTATAATTTTATTTGCGTAAAATGAAGGTAGGAAATGTATTTTTATAAGATAGACTATAAAGTAAACTCAATACATACATACATACATACATACATACATACATACATACATACATACATACATACATACATACATACATACATACATACATACATACATACATACATACATACATACATACATACATACATACATACATACATACATACATACATACATACATATATATATATATATATATATATATAAATTAAATTCAATCAAACTCATTAATTGTTCTTTTATATGTTTCCAAAGAGTGACATAAATTTGGGTGTGGCCACACATGATTTAACCATGTATATAAGCACATGTGAATATTTTTCTATCAGAATGCATTGTGCCATCAAATTTCCAACTTGAGCGCTATCCAAATAAAAGTTCCTCATTTCTATCATGAATAAAACATGTTTTTTCACCTATGAACAATATGTTATTTTCTCCATATATTTGAATATACTTGTGAAGAACCATTTTCATGTTTTTTATGTAAACTGACATAATATTCCCCTTCTTTGATCTTAAAATTTTGTTGTTAATTTCACACTGTATTATGCACCAACAAAAAATGAATTCAATATTTCTTAGCTATTAAATTTTTTAAATGAAGTCATGTTATTATCTTGAATGCAAGTATGTAAAACTCAATCCAATATAAAAATGTTATTGTGATGTCCTTAATAATGTAGGGATAAATGTACGATTGAAGTATCGATAACATGCAAATGTAAAATCTAGTTGTATGGTCAGCGACCTAAGTTCAATAATCCCTAGAACTACAAGAAGAAATTATCCTATGCCCAAAAACAATAAATTCTTTCCATGTGGAACGAGATTTTAAAAACTAACTAATAACACAATTCCTTTTCAATAAATTATATCATAGTTTATAGTGTATGATTTTATTGATATACTTTTTTTGTTGAAGCCTATCAATGCTAGTTTTGAGAATTAAATAGTAATAACTACTAATAAAATTCTAAGAATTATATAATAATCAAACCATATGGAAAATGGTAATAAGAACTAAAAAATTGTAATAAACACAAATTTATATATTACTTTATTCAACTGTTGTCTAAAACATACAACATTTCTTTAATACTTCTCTTACATCATCTGCATCCCCTATTAAGACTGGTTCTATAATTTTTTTTGACATAAGCCATTTATTAATTTTAAATTATTTTTTAGAAGAAATATTTGGAGACACCAAAAAATTATCTTTAGGAAATCCTTTTTTGATTACATTAACTACAACTGTAGTTTCACATTTGTAAGGAATTTATGGTGTTTTCCTAATTATTTCCATATTTTAAATAAATATTTCTCCATTTTTTTGCAATGCTCCATACCAAAAAAAAAAGAATGAATGAACCTCCACTTTAATTGTGTGTAATAGTTTAATTTAAATTTTTTCTACATTGGCATCTGTATCCAATGTAGACCAAAATGTTATTTGAAATTGTCAAAATACAACTGTTAGAGATTGGGAAATATACATTCTTGGTTGCATGTGCTTGTTATTCAATTGAAATGTATTTAAAATTTTAGAAGTATGATTTTGAACTAACCATCCTTCTAATTCAAGAACAAGAAAATGTTTCGTTGGAGGCACTGCAAAAAAATAATATCAAAACTTCATTATTAACTTATATATGTTTAAAATACAATAAAAAGATTTCACAAAATATTTTTGCCTATTTCTTTATATATTTTTTTTGGTTGTAGGTTGTCTCTAGCTATACCTAGACATAAGAATTGTAATAAGGATATGTTTAATAAATTGATTCCAACCAATATTGAAAAGTAATAAAAAAATATTAATTCTTAACTAGCACTTGATACCTGTTTGTGAGCCAATTGTCATAATCAGTGGTGTAGGGTTTGATGTAGCTTCAATATTAATCACCATCAATACCATGTTCTATTGAGAAACATATCATTAGTTGGATGGTATCATACTATGGTCAAGAATAATATCTACCTCTAATTGATTAACCTCATGGCTTGAACTTTTTTCTCCACTCATATATGTTTGTAGTGGCTCAAAATTTTCTTCCAATGAACATAGATACTTAGAATGTAAATTAAAAAATGATAAAGAATGGAAAATTTTCCATTCTAAATTAAATAAATAATGTTTAAAAAATAATTGAAAATGTGCATGTTCCCATTACGATAATATTTAGAATGAGGAGAGTCTACTTCTATGATGAGTAAAAATGCAACCTCTATTTTTTCCATATTTTCTATAATATGAGAATGAGCATATATCTATTATAAACATTTTCCTCTTTTTTTTTTCGTATTTATTCGTATGAAAACGAACATATGCCCATTCTAAACAATGTCAATAGAAAGTATTGAGAATGTAGATTAGAGGTTTGAAAACATAAGAATGGGAATTTGCCTATTATTTTTAATTTGTTAATACTTCTAAACATTCTAAACATTTTTTAGTCTAAATATTTTGTTTATATTAACAAATCTATGTATGATATTTTGAACTTAGTGGTAGCTAAGATAATCCTCTACAACATATTTACTTAGTCTTTGCTAGGTATCATTTGTTAGACAACTACTATTGCACCAAGTGATTTAATTTAATTTGAATTAAATCTAAATATTATAGAGTCCCAATCCAAATGATGTATAAATGTTGAAATATAGAAATGACATAAGAAAACTAATATTTAAAATACAAAACCCTAAGTAAAGAAAAATGAGATACGACTTATCTGATTTCCTCGCAGTCTGTGACTGATATGAACTACGAAAAGTGCTAAAAAAATCTGTGGTAAAGTGTTGTTATTGCTCATTAATAAATTATGGAATTCAGGAATAAAGGTTGTACATGGGTTCCCACTATAGGATACGGGAACTTGAGCGCTGAAGACTACTTCTTAGCACATGTGATTGTGTAAATGATAAGAATCTTGTTTTTACTGTGTCACAAGATCATCATTATTACATCTTTTTTATCACCTGAGAGTCACTCCTTGAATGCCGAAGGTACCTGTAACCTAAAAAACATAAGTTAACATGTAAAATCCCACAAAAAAAATAAAATATAAAAAAAAATATGTAATATGGGGAGTCGTACTAACCCCGGAGGTCACCGCGAGAGTGAACTTAAGACTGATCGCTACACTCCATCTTAGACTCTATGTAGTTCTTGTCAATGTGTGTGGAAATTATGCCCTAGGATTCCCTTGTGAAAGTTACACTTGATAGCAAGTTGTACATAAATGTATAAATGTAGTAGAATGTGTGGATAAAATATAATGAACTTCTTCTTCCTATATAGTGTATGTAGAGTTGATGTAGCCCTTTTCCCATGAGTGGATGCTAGATGGATGCTTTAGAGTTCTTTAGGTGCGTTTTGTATACAATATTAGGTGATGGTAGTAATGCTTAGTGCTTATTCCCTTATTTTAAAAACATAACTATGTATTTATATGATTCCCTTGTTTGAATTTTGTAATTAAAAACTAAAATTCTGACCCATAAGTGAAAAAGATGCCAAAAATATAAAAGAGACCCAAAATGAGTAAGGTAAGAAAGGGTCAAGGGTGCCCATAAGGGATAAGAGAGTCTGGGCGTTGTTGTCCTAGATGGGTGATGGTGTTTAAAGCCATAAACTATAAATGAGTTAAGTTCAGAGTGGGTTGTAGGGTGTGTAAGACCAAATAGAAAATAAAAAACATACAAAAAAGGCCAAAGATAGTTGTCACTAGTTTTCTTGCTTAGGAGTCATTTAAATCATAGCATGCTTTTAGGACCTAGAAATTTACCCAAGTGTATGATTTTGTGTCTACAATTTCTCTCACTTTATGTTGTAAAAGTGAATACTTGATAACATAAAGTAGATAAGAGATGTGTACCTTATAATTCTGTAGAATGTAGGTGATAACATTCTGAGTGGACAAGTGAAGCGTTGAGTGACTGCAAAGTGAAGCATAAAGACTAGGAAAGGAAAGTGACCCTAGGGGTGAAGCGTGTGCATTGTATCATGTTGTTATAACTTTTGGTTTTTGCTTCTTATAAGGAATGACCTACCAAAGAAGAGCAATAATATAGTCAAAGTCTTGTATATGATAAATTAGAGAAAAAATGTGCATAAGTCTGTAAAAGTGTGTAAAGGAAATTGTGCACCTCATGTAAAAGAGTGTAAAAGGATAGAAAAGTGTCTTGAAATGATGTGTAGAGTGATTTTTTGGGAGTTATCATGTAAAGAGTGAGTTTTTTAGGTGATCTCACACTAAGTGTGAGTTTTTTCAGTGATCTCACAACAAGTGCGATTTTTTTTGGAGTTCTCACACTAAAGAGAAATTGCTAGGGAGAGAGGTATAGTGTTAGTCCCCATCCATGACTATGTCTGATAAGCACCAATGTAGATGGTACATCCCTGATTTGTTCATGTTGTCCCAATTATTCAGAATTAGTTCCAAGTTGTACCGATTGAAGGAGTTTGCATGCATTCTATAATTGGAGGATTGTGCTTATAACTGTGAAACTAATATAAAGACTTCTGTAGAGTTTATTGATCTAAGAAGATAATTTTTTGTGCCCCTAGAACATTATCACCCAGGGGAGAACACAAGTGACCAGGTGTTACTATCTCAGTCAAGGTGCTGGTGTTTGTACTATGTTGAGGACCCAAGTCATATTCTTGGACATTTTGTAACTATGTCCCTATGATTTTTTATACTATACAGATTCTGAACTGTATCTCTAAGATATTTAAGGGGTGATTTTTTCACTCAATGTATGCCTCCCCTTGTTTTGGGTGCATGCGATGACTATAGGAATCTGCGGCCAAAAAGAGAGGATATGATTTTTTGTTATAGTGTATTGATGTAAGGGGTAAGGGATCTACATGGTAGAATCCAAAGCACATGTAAAAAAATTAGATAAAATCATGTGTTAGTAGAAAAAGTAGCAAGCATGTCATAGAAAAATAATATAACACAAAAATGTGAATAGAATATAGATTACAAACAGTGGTTTTTAAACATGGGACATCACTCACAATGCCACAAGACAATCAAGGCTGAAATGACAAAAATCATACAAGACATAGGGAATATCCCACAAACAATAGCAAAAAATGTCAATAAAAATGTATCAGACAACCATGGTGGCATATAGTCCTATGTATTATGTGATAATAGTGAAATTAGATGCCCTCAGGAGCCTTGATGGTATTGGTAAAGGGTACAGTACCAGACATCATTACAACGTGTACTAACTTGTGATATATCTTCATTCACCACAAAATACCAAGTGAATGTGCATGTGTATATGATAAAGATAATGAAATACTAAGTATCTGACTAACATATTAATCAAAGTGTACATGTAAATATAAGAAAGCAAAATTAAGTGAAATTAAGATATGAAAATGTAGTGTATGAGTATGATGGAATGGTATGCAGTGTGTTAAGATGAATAGGATCAATTTTCCCCCAAGATAATGTGTACGATACGAGGTTTATTTATAAAATAACCCTCAACAATCAAGAATGAACCATAAAAAAAGAGTGCGTCATTGGGAAATGGTTTGAAAAATGTTTGCTAGAAAGATAGATCTTGAAACATAGAGCATTAAGAGTGGATGTGGTGAGGTTCATTTTAAATTCATACCCTTAGTAGTCAAGTATGAACCGTGGAACTAGAGTGTGTCAAGATGTGTAAGTATATTAAGAAATTTTAAGTGTTAATCTCGGAGCGTGGAGCATAAGTGTAGAGACTAGTAATAATTGATAAATATTGAAGGGGGAAGAAAGTATAATGTCCCCGAAATGTTTGATGTATATAATGATCAAGTAAACTCATCTATAATATTATCAATGTATGGGTCATAATCAATATGATCTAGAATAGAGACTTGGTAAACAATAATGTGAGGTTGATTATATAAATATCTTTCGCAGCAAAAATTTTACATGCCCATAGCATATTCTTCGTTAGTGAAAGGTGTTTGTGGAAAATTGTACGCATACCAGTGGATGATATTTTGTGAATATCCAAGGAATGGATAATTGTAAATAGATATGTGGACAAAAGGCATACGAAATGTGACATCGGTGTGATTAGGATTAAGGGTGCCACCAATATAATTAAGCCAATACTACCCAAGTGTGAGTGGAGAAGAACGAGGAGTGCATGTAAGGAATACTTTCAAATGGAAGACACGGAAGCCATAAGTAGTATTAATGAGTACATATTGGTGATAAAGGTGAGGAGAGGGAGGTAGAGGAAGGATATCATAAATTTTGAATCCTACCCAAACCAATCCATCATGCATGCAAATAGTCACAAAGAAAGTATGGTCGAATGGAATATGAGGCCAATAATAATTATGAATGAAGAGAGTTCATGTGAATGGATCTAGTTACATAACAGAATGAACTTATGGAGATGCATTAGGTGAGAGAATATATAATGTATGTATAGTCCCTTGAAAAGGTGTCATTGTATTAGTGGAAGGAGGAAGCTTCTTGAATTGGTATCCACTAAGGCTAATAGAAATGAAAGTATCCTCTAAGTAGGAAAAATTGATTTTGATATCCTATGAAAGGTAATATTGTGTAATGTTTCATCATTAAGTTCTACAAGATCAGCCTCATCATCAGAATCACCAGTGTTATCATTATCTTGGTGTATAGCATTATCTAGAATATTGTTAGGGATGGAACTAGATGTAGAATTGAGAGGATCCATGATAGGTGGAGAAGTATTAGCCATAGGGGTGGACATGGTGGGTGAAAGGATATCAACAGTATGAGTAAGGATGGATGGATTTCATGGAGAAGTAGACAAAGAAGTAGGAGAACTAGATTTCCCATCATCATATGTACCAATATTACAATATGGAATAAGTTGTGATAGAGGAATAGGCATGGCGGTGACATGATATATACGAAAAAAATAGAATGGAGAAAGGTCCAAAACAATAGTATGTTCATAACCATCACATAAAAATTTAATACATGGATGAATTGTAGATGGAACAACATGCATTACATTAATCTTGGGTGTACCAAGTAATCAATTGAACTAGAATCTAGCATCGATAACAAACAATACCATAGGAACAATTTTATGCCCAAATTGTAGAAGAAGGGTGATAGTGCCCATACATGTGTGAGTAGTGGAATAATATCCATGAATGACTTGAGAGGATTTACAAATTAAGTCATCAGTAATGCCAATTTTCCTGTAACATTCCCATTTTAAGACTTTATAAACAAGGGGATTTTTTTTTGGCATGAATAATGTTCTCTTTTCTAAATACATAATTTAGAACACACATTATTTAACAACCATTCTTATAACAGATAACCATATGCAGTTGTAATGACTTGGTGAGCTACCGATCTATTAATTTCATGACTCAGTGAACTACCAATCTACTCAAGTTTAACATTAAGTATTGAATACTTTTCCATAAACTACGTATACTTGGTTCTCTTTACCTGTTTTCGGTATTGAGTGATCTATCTAAGGAACCTATCTAAATATTTGTTACCAATATTCATCTGCATCATGAACCTTAGAATAGGTGACATAGGACAATAGAACCAGTAGCTTGCGATACTTTGGCCAAATATTTCTAACATATTGTTCATATTACTATTCCTTGACAACATACTCGTCAATCTGGAATACATCCATCACCCCACTCTATTGTTATCTAGAATGTCCTTTACTGACTCCGATCAGTCCACTTGCCCAAAGTTTAACCCTAGTTCAAGTTAACAACATATGTTACGATAGGAAGAGCCTCGTGAAGAGTTAGGGTAAGTTGGCATACTGGGTCAACCTAAGTCATCCCCATGTGCCAAGGTACCCTGAGTTTTAGAGGGCTACTCCTTATCTTAAACATGCTACTAACCATACCTAGAGAGAAACTAAGTTCAAGTCCAATGTGTGTAGATCTAGATGATCAATGCAGAAGGGTGTTGCCACATGTCAACTACATCACTGTATCCTTGAGAAGATCCTAATCTTCTCAAAGGTACAACCCTGTAGTTGGCATGTGCCAGCATCCTACAGAACAGCCTCATCGATATGTACATACCCCTAGGAGCTTATTATAATTTAATTAATTTGGATTATTAAAAACATATTTCAGCAACCTTGCCAAGCCCTAATCCATCACTCCTTAAGTTCTTTTCTATACCAGATTCAATCGATCATTAAAGAACTTCCTTGACTTAAGATTTCCTTTAATGTTCATTTAATGGGCTTAATAATCCATTAATCAAATTAGGACAACAACATCATAAGTTCCATTTAATGTGACTTAACTATTCAAGGAAGTGTAGCAACCACCTAGGTTGTAACTAAATAGAATTTATTAAAATGAAGTCTAATGATTAGGAATCATATCTTCCTTTTTGTTTGCATTCTTATGAGAGAGGAAAAGTCTTCCTTTACATGGTTAAGTGCTAGGGTTTAGCACCCCTTTACATCATTTACAAATTCTATAGTTTTTACTGAATGTTCATTCCACATCATATTACTATGTTGAATTGTTTAGATATGAGCATCAAATTCTGCAACTTAGCAAGCTGCATCTTATTTAGGGAGATTATTATAAATCCCATTATCAAGCTTATCTAAGAATACCCAATTAATTATATAAATAATATGGAGAATATCAACAAGATAGGATTCCATCTCTGTTATAAAAGTACAAGATAATTTACACATCCAATGCAAGTAAATTCTCAACTTTCAATTCATCTTTAAAGCTTATACATTTACAAAACTTATGTATTTTAGGCATACTACATAACAACAACCTTCATTCTAAAAATAATATAACTTTTCTTTTTCAATACAACTTAAGAACGAATCAGAATTCTCTACAAGGAATCAGACTTAAATCAGCCAATGCATCATATAATTTTTTTCCTTCTTTTATCACTTACAAAGTCCATCTACAAAAATTACTAGCATGGGTTAGTTCAATGAACTGAGCATGATAAGCACTAAGCCTTAAAATGAAGTGCACTCCACTAATTGTTCCATTAAAAACAACCTTGCTTTAATGAAACAATTAGTATATCATACTATAAGCATAAGCAATAACAATAAGAGGAGTACATTAATAAATCTGAATTCACTTCTAAGAGAGAAGAGTAGAATATATATAACATTTTCCTTACAAATTAAAGTTTAATTGATCCTAACAATTACCTTTATCAAACAACAGATCTTATAATCTCATTGTTCCCAATTCTACAATAATAGAATACAACACTTATCTTTACTATAAGACAAAAGAAGTGTTTACAACATGGTTCTTAGTAGGGTGATTCACCTAACTTTTAAGCAAAGGAAGAAGAGAAACCATTTCAACTATGCTCAAAACACATAACATCCACAAAGTAGAAATAGGTTCATGTCATGACTTAAACTGTTTCATTTAAAGGTCAACTACCTTAAAATTCAACATTTTAGATATTCATCATAACAAAATCACATATTAATCCAAGAGGAAATAAAGGATCAACAGTCAACCAACAAGTTTACATTTTCTATTCAACAAACCAATCATCAATCTATTTCTATGTTATTTCAGTCAAATGTTATGTACAAGAAGACTAAACAACATAATAATCTTATTTTCCTATAAGAATAATTAACAGGTGGTTCCAATCAAATGAACTTAACCCAACAGCCTTAGAAAAGGAAGCTTAACAAGATATGATTTAATCCTTAATTCATCTCATTATACTTAAAAACAATTCCATTTTTCTAATACAGACAAATAATTTCATAAATTTATTCCCAAAGGAGAGATCAAGATCAACTTTAGGATAAGAAGAAAACGTATTGAAACCTTCCCTAAAATCTTTACCATAAAAAGGCATGAGTTCCCTTTTTAGCCCGAATTAGTATAATAGTGAAGTTTAAAACAACACTACATCCCTAAGAAATCACAATTTCCTTTATCCTTAAAGACTCAAGCATTCATTTATTGGACCCGACAAGAAGTGTAAAACGTGAATAGGAAACTAACTCTGAAATTACCCATGTGCTCAGTCAAGATAGAAACTAACTTGCAATAAATTTCAACATCTTAATACAAGATCAAACTGATTGGGATTCTAAGAATAACGATTAACCAATAAGATATTCCAAACAAGATCTCAAAGAGGTTACCCAACAAAACATTTAAACCATGCCTCCAATTTTTCTCCTTGCGCATGTAGTTTGTTTCAAATTGAGTTATGAGTTTTTAAACCATTTAAATAGGTAATAAACCCAATTTCAAAGCTAAGACCCCATTGATCATATTTGTAATGTAACCAGTTTAGGACTCGTAATACAATTCCAAGCACAATGTTGAACATAAGCTCCCACAAAGGTTCGGTACCACTCAAGTGAATATACACAAATTCAGGATAACAACATATTCTCTTTTTAGTTTACATCTTAAACAAAGAAAACCCAAAATAATACCATAACAGAACCGACACCTTGCTCAGGTTACAATTTCCAAACACATTAGTAACAATTAAATTGTACAATGTCACATCATGAAATCTCATACATGAGTTCGAATATACACCAGTATCTTAAAACAAGGTAGTATACAAATACCTATTAACAGTTCAGAAAAGAAGAGAGCTTCCATTTCCTATTAACATCTCATCAAACCCTATTTTCCAATTCAAACGAAATATAAGTTTTTACTGGGGTTTAGACCTATACCAATAGAAAAATACGAGTGCCGTGTACTTAATGAAATTTTAATAACAGTTCAAATGGTCACTAGAAAATAAAACACAAGCTCTAAGCCATATACGGACTTCAACAAAAGTCCAAGTCATCACAAGAATCAAAACATGATTCCTTAGTATAAGAACCTCTATCAAATCTTCAAATCGAACACGAAACCAAAACAAGATCCAAACAGAAATACGAGATTGAATACAAGATACAAAAAAATGTGAGCTCTATACAAGCTCAAGATTAACAATCACGAATTCCCATAGTAACAGGTAAAATTCAAGGTTCCCAAATAACTTAGCACAATAATCATTAGCAACGAAGGTCATCAAAATAGAACCCTTCAATTACCAGATATAAAAATGACAAGCATAGTTACAAAATACTTTTTTGCATGCATGTATCATATTTTTAAACAAACACAACGTAAGTTTCCAAACAGAACTGTATTTACCATGAATTCATAATCAAGAACACAAGATTTATTAAACCCAGCAAGAAAATAACCAGATAAAATATGTAATCCACAAATCTTAATAGAGAAGATTTTTTTTTATGAAAACATTTAGAGAAAGCAAGAGATTTTAATGGTTAGATCCTATCATGCTTGATAGTGCTTCTGCCAAATCGAAGGGGACCTCCAGCCAAGTTCACAACTTCTCCTCTTCTCCATAAAAGATCAAACAAGCATATTCTTTTTCCATGATGCCTCTTATACATCCCACAAATCAAAAATAGGTCTATGACTTCAAAAATAGCCATTAAGTGTAGTTCAATCTGCTAGTTTGAAAAACCAGAGAGCATGTAGAGTAAAAATTGTGAAACATGCAAAGTGAAACAACCCTAGAAAAACCCGCCTGCATGCCTTCTAAGACAGTTTGTCCACAAAAAATGAAAACAATAAGTTTCATTAATTCCAATTTTCCTGTCTATCCTTCCTTGCCACCGCCTTCCAAGTCTAGCGAATGCCAAATCAAAATTAACATGAAATTCCATTTTAGTGACACTTCCACATAAGCCTCCACCAAGTCAACTAGCCCCTGCCAAAACTTATCAATAACATAAATGCCATAGGAACCATCGCCCTTAATGCATGTGACCACCTAATTCCCCTTTCATACCCATTAGTTTAGGATAGATCAAATTTCTTAGTTTAGACCTTAGGTAGTTTATAATATATACCTTAGGATATAACCCTAATAACAAATTTCCACCATAGGTCTTAACACTTAGCCTTAGGTAGTTTCCACATAGGTTAGATTAATTCACAACAAAATATTTTTAGGCATTAGGTAGATCATCATAAAACCTTATAGTATTAGATTTTAGGTTAATTTTGATAGCCTAGTAACCTTTCCATATCCTTCAACACAGAGCTTAGATTAGGATGCCAATCAACCAATAAAGTAGAATAGGAACCTTTAGGTTAGAATAAGAATTCTATTAAGTGACATAGCTTAGATAGAAAATATTCTTACCTAGCTTATGATTCTATAGGATAGTCCTTTTTAGGATCCCAAATCATTCCTATGTCATGAAAAACCTATATTTTCATGTTTGTCAGCAATGTCCTGCCATGATCGATCTCCAAGGACCCAAGTACAACATACAACTAAATAGAAATACGTTCACACAAAAATAAAAGAACTTGTAACAAAAAAGTTTAGTCAATATGTCTCTTAATTCATGGAATGTCAATTTACCATTCATTCAACAGAGCAGATTTAAAACATTCCTTGGATCACTAAAATTGATCCAAGGATGATTCAAATTAATGGATAAGTTAAACCAGCTTGCAACTCACCTATAAGAAGTGAAAAATGGATTCAAGGAATTCATTCCAATTCAGTTAAAGGATCTTAAGAACAAAAATGATTTGTCCATATCAAGCATGATCTCTAACAATCAAAATAACATATCTTTATAAGTAAAATCACATATCAACACTTGAAATGTAAAGGAGGAAAATAACAACTGTCAAGGGTGTTACATTTATAGCAGGTCCATTTTAAATGAGTATATAATTAATACAAATTGAACCAATAACAACGGTGATAAGAAAAGGTGCAAATGGATTGTCAAAAGAAGAAGGAGGAATATCCCCATCATTAAAAGATATAACATGTGGTACTTTTTTGGGAGATTAAATGAGGTGATTGAAGGCAACAAGTGAATTATTACTTTCAATGTGAATGGAATAGAGGATGACCTTTAATGTATGACAAAAATCAGGTGCACTATGCAATCAATCATAAATAGATATTTTTGTAGTGTATTCTTAAGTTTCTCTATGATTTCATAACCCTTGGAGGTAGTGGTAGGAACTATAGAATTTATAAGTGGTGGGATAGAGACGGATGGAGTTATAGGAGGATGAGTGCAGTGGGTGGTGATTATATTGATGGTCAGATCAAGTATGGAGTAATGAAGTGAGGAGGATGCTGAGTATGAACCTACATAAAATTAGTAGCATTATTATCCATGTCAGAAAACTTGGTGGGAGTAAAATAAGGATAAGAATATTGATCCATGAATTCAGAAGAAGAAGATAGATTTTGATACATTCTCAAAAGGTAGGGATTGAATGAGTGGGTTCACCAAATGATTTAATTTAATTTGAATTAAATATAAATATTTCAGATTCACTACAGATCCAAATGATGTATAAATTCTGAAATATATAAATGACACAAGAAAACTAAGATTTAAAATATAAAACCCTAAGTAGAGAAGAATGAGAGAGGACTTAGTTGATTTCCTTGTAGTCTGTGATTGATTTGAACTAGGAAAAGTGTTGCAAAATATGGGAAAAGTGTTGTTACTTCTCACAATAAATTCTAGATTGTAGGAATGATGCCATACATGGGCACCCCTGGTAGGATAGGGGTTCCTGGTCACTGAAGCCTACTTTTTGGCACATGTGACTATGTAAATGATCATAATATGGTTTTTAATGTGTCATAAGATCATCATTGTTTCTTCCTATTGATCACTTGAGAGTCACTCTAATTTACAAAATAGAATTTCACCTACATATGCCCACAAAATGCATCAAACCTAAAAATAAAGATGTAATATGGGGAGTCATACTAAACCGGTAGTCACCCTGAGAGTGAACTTACAACTAATCATTGCACTACATCTCATATTCCATGTAGTTCTATAAGTGTGTGTGAAAATTGAGCCCTATGATGCCCTTGTACAAGTTATACTTGATAGTGGGTTGTAGCTAAATGTAACAATGTAATAAAATGTGTGGATGCAATAGAATGAAATTCTCCTTCATATGTAGTGTATATAGAATTGATGCAGACCTTGTCCCTTGAGTGGATGCTAGAAGGATTCTTTAGAGTGATTTAAGTGCCTTTTGTATACAAGATTAGGTGATGGTAGTAATTCTTAGTGCTTGGTCCTTTATTTTTAACTCACAACTATGTATTTATATTATTTCCTTATTTGAATTTCATAATTGAAAACTAGAAGGTTGATCCATAAGTTAAAAACATGCCCAAAAGATAAAAAGAGATCCAAAAGGAGTAAGGTAAGAAAGGGTCAAGGGAACCTAGAGGGGACAAGAGTGCTTGGGTGATGTTGTCCTGGCTGGGAACTGGTGTTTGAAGACATAAAATATAAATGAGTTAAGTTCCGAATGGGTTGTAGGGTGTGTAAGCCATAATAGAAAACAAGATACAAGGAAAAGAGGCTAAATATAGTTGTCAATCACTAGTTTTATTTCTTAGGAATCATGTAAATGCTAGCATGATTTAATGACCTAGAAATGTACCCAAGAGCATTATTTTGTGTGTACATTGAGTATAGTGCTACAATACATGTTTTCTTAATTGGTAAAGCCTTACATAGGTCTGATTAGTTTATTTTCAAGATGTTTATAGCTCTCTTTAATTATTAATAATTGTATCATATTGGTTTGACTATCCCTAACAATCCAAGTGTTGCACTACATACTCTCGAGAGGGGTAACACTTTATGTAGTTATCATCATATGTATGTATGTATGTATGTATGTATGTACATATGTACGCAGGTACATATGTATGTATGCATGTATGTATGTATGTATATTTATATAATTGTATACATTTTTTGAATGGGTTGTTTCCCATTCTCATAGACTTTAGACAAGTATTCAAATGATTATGATCAATCTTGTAGTGAATGGGTGGATTTTTTTCTCATATATGAATCTTAGAAGAAGAAAATATGTTACATAAGAACAAAATCTGCCTATTCAAGATAAAAATGTTTTGTTTGTATGAGAGAATGGGAAATTGTCCATTCTAAAACAAAGTAATTTTTTTCTATGATGCATACATGAGAATGGGCATCTTCCCATTAAATTAAATATTAAAATGTGTATTTTCATAAGAATGGTAATATGCCCATTCTAAACATTCTAATATAATATATATTAAACTTAATCATTTTGATACCTCTATAAAGGTTGTGAGAATGGGAAACTTCCCATTCTATAAATTTAATTTTATCTATATTATTCTTCTATGATTGCTATATGAAGATGGGAATATGCCCATTGAATACAAGAAATATTGAACTTAATCTTGTTAATACCACTATTAATTTTCAGAGAATGGGAAACTTGCCATCCTGAAAAAAAATAATTTTGTCTATATTCTTCTTTTATGATTACTATATGAGAATGGACATATGCGCATTTAATAAAAACTAAAAACATTTTTTTGTATGAGAATAAGCATATGCCCAATAAATATTGAATATAATCATTTTAATACCTCTATAAAGTCTATGAGAATGGGAAACTTCCCATTCTAAAACAAAGTAAATTTTATCTCCATTCTTCTTCTGTAATTCCTATATGAGAATCAGCATCTAGAAATTCAATAAAAAAACTAAAATGTTTGTTTGTATGAGAATGGGAATATGCCCATTGTAAAAATTATAATAGAATAAATATTGAACTTAATCATTTTAATATCTTTAAACATTCTAATAATTTTGGAATGAGGTTATTCTACTAATATTCTATGAAGATTAAAAAAGTAACCTATATTTTTCCCCTATATTTTATATAATATGAGAATGAGCATATTTGTATTCTAAACATTATCCTCTATTATTTTCATATTTACTATATTAGAACAAACATATTCCCATTCTAAAAAAATTCAATAGAAAATATAGAGAATGAATATTAGACGTTTGAAAACATAAGAATGGGAATTTTCCTATTTATATCATTTTGAAAAAACAATTTTTAGGAGAAAAATATATGAAGGAAATACATCTTAATATCATAACAAAGTATTTTTTTTAAAGAACGGATAAATGTCTATTCTCAATTACATAAAAGAGACTAATATATAAACAACATAGAAATCATAAAGGCTATTCACTTGGAGGCATAGTTAGATATTTATAATATTGTTGAAGCATGATCTCCTACTTAGGATTCTCTACCACATAGATAAGTGAGGTCCTCTTTATATTATTTTCTACCTTGATTGTATTTTCCCCGCCATATAATATTAAAAAAGTGTATGAATCAAATTTACACCTCTCAATCACGTGCTCATAAACATGCACAGATCTCTCGTATTTGAAAGGACATGTTCAGGGATGAAAACTCCAATTTTATTTGGTTTGAATGATATCCAAGGGATTTAAATGTTTCCAATATAATTACACTACCACATATTTTTGATCCATATCAGTTGAATCATGAACACCATAAATGCAAAAAAACATTGACATCCCTTGAAACCCATGTTCTGCATTCATAATTTTGTAACATCGTTATGAAATTGTTACATTATTTTTTTGTTTCATCATGTACATTATTATAATAGTATGAAATAACTAATCTTGCATTATTGGAAGTATAAATATGAAAACATAATTCATTTTACTATACCCAATGATTGTTAGAAAATCTATGATATCTTTTTGTCAAATAGTACTAACAACATTACAAAAATTAGCAATTATAACTTCTAAACTAAGTGGAGAAAAATGGTATTCCAAAATTTTCAATGTTCTACTCAGAAAAAAAGGATAATAACATTGACATGTGAAGTCATATGTATCTTCTCCCTTGATTTATAATTTGTATTAACCAAAGATACATATAATTCAAGTAGTTCAATAACATTTTGTGAGTAATTTAACAAATTTCCTTGACTCCCTTTCCCTAATGGAGTATCTTTCGTTTCAATTTTTATCTTTTCATCTCTAATCTTTTGACATAGTTGATCAAAATGAGTCTCATGCATGTCAAATTTTCAACAAAATTTGATGCATTACATCCCATATGAGTAACTTGTTCTAGAAATATTGCCTACATATAAGATATAACTTTTTCTCTTTTGGCTCTATTCTCCTTTACTCTTTTGCAGTAATCATATGGAACTATTACATTAACACTAGGTTCTATTTTGAACCGAACTTCACCACTTATACATTTATCAGCAAGCACATCTAATTCTTCATTCATCATACCTTTTATGCCTCTGAAAAGTCATGTTGTAAGCAAGTCTAATAAATTAGGCTTAAAATATAGGTTAGTAGATTTTTTCGGGCAATAAGATAACCCACCATTGGTTTAAAAATCACATAGTAACACCCACTTATCCCAAATTACACGCGGAAGAAGAAGAAATGGAATCTTATCATTCAAAATATATAAATTTTTCTTCTAAAAAAAGTAAAATTTACCTTTCAAATGTTTGTATGTGAACATGAAAATAAAGTTTATTAGTTAACATGTTATAAGAAAAAAATTAAATTTTATATCTAGTTGTTTTCTATGTGCAATAAAATTTAGTACAAAATATAAATACCTTCCAACTTTTTATCTTTTCATAACCAAGACCAGGATGTTGTGGTATTTTTTCAAGGATTCAATTTGAATTGTCTTTGTATAATAGGTCGATAAATATTATGTGAACCCATGTTTTGTTTGTCATATTCTGGTGTTTGCAAATACTAATTATTTTTTCAGTTGAAGATAAAATACGAGCATACCTTTGTTTCATTATATCATGAATAGATACAAAATATAGACTTGCAAGGATTTATTTTTGAGCTTGAATTGTATGTTCCCCATCAATAATGTAAAATTGAGTTTCACTATCATGTATTTCATGCTCAAACTCCATGTTAAAAATATCTATAGTAGTATTTTTGAAGGGATGCAAAATTGCATCCTACTAAAGAGGCACATGGTTGCATAACATAGAGTGGACAATGATACTAACACTTGCTAAATCAAGTGATTGGTATTGGTATTTTGAAGGAGCTACATGGAAACAACCAATATCAATTTTGAAATACTTTTCATTAAATAAAAAATGTTTAATCTCCTCAAATAGTGTAGATTCAGTTTTTTTGAATTAAGTTTGTGCTATCTTTAATAAATATTTTTCTTTTCTAGATCCCTTCATCTCTTGAAAGTGTGATTATGAAATATATTTTTCCATCTTAGAAAATTTGTCTTCTAAGCATTGTAAAATTTTTGGAATGTAATATTATTTGGCTCAATTCCTCATCCATATGCAAGTGGTGGGCAATAGATAAAGTAAATGCATACTGGTTTTTTTTTGCATATACTTTTAATTCTGGCACAAATAAATTGATATTTTTATATACCATTCTTATCCCCTTCATTGTATGACTATATTTTCAAGACATAACTATATCATGAATATTTTTTATGTTTTTCAGACTGTTCCATGCCATATTTTCATATAGAGAAACCTGTAAATCTAGTTGAATTATTGAGCATGTTCTTGTTGTGTTGTCTATTTCTTCCACTTGAACAAATACAATAGTATCTGATATACACTTTATGCTCAAATGAATAACAATTGGTGTATGTTTTTCTGATAAATAATGAAACAAACACATATCATTGTAATAATTTTCAAGATTATGAGCGTTGAGAAAAAATCCTACTTCTTCAAATTGAATTAACAAAGCAAGAAAATAGGGATAAACTAACCTCAAAAAACGTGGGGTTTAGTGATTTTTGGGCCCCTAAAATATTGGCTAAGTACAAAAGGGAACGTAGGTGTGCAAGGCCTAGTTGAGAAAGGAACACGAGGAGAAGGCGTGCACAGAAGGGTTTAAGGAAACCCGTGGCACACGCGCGGACAAAGCCAAGGTTCCAAGACTTAGCCATATTGGGAATTTTAGGTAGGATATGAGAAAATCATGACCTGAATGCATATGCGGAGTTGATAAGGTTCCATCTTGGTGACAGGATGGCCCAGGAAGGAATATGCCCTCTGTTAGAAGCTTCCAGAATGACATCCTGGCATGGAGTGGTGAGCTCAGTCCTGGAGGAGTATTTGCTCCTGGAGGACCACATTTAAACACTTGGCGACAGATCTACAGCTGCAAAAGAATGAGTTAGTAGTTTAAAAATACTATATATACAAGTGCCTATAGAAGTAAAGAGAGACACAAAGATAGAGAGATAGAGAGAGGGCAGAGCTCTACAAAAATATACTGCAAGGAATCTATTAGCTTGGGAAAATAAGGGTAGAAAAGGATACATCAATGGTTTAGGGAGTTAAAAATTTTCTTTTGAGGGCCTACTTATATGAGTCCAGTTATAATGCATGACTATGGTCTGCCTTTCTGTGACATTCTATAATGGCCTAATGAATGTAATAAGGTTACTAGTTGATATAAATATGAGCATTTATGGTTCTGATGTATACATCCTTCTTCATAGTTATTTTTCATTTATGTCTATGAACTAAGTATGAATGTGTATATGACTTCCTTTCTATTTTGGTGTAAGTTCTATAGTCTGTTAAGCACTTTATGTTTGGAATGACTGTAAGGATCTAGAAGATGTTCTGAGCTCTATGGTGCTTATATGTCTTATTACCTTAAAAATCTCTTAAACTCAATCATAGATGATGTTTCCCACTAAACTCACATAAAAGAGAAACTTGGCACCCGCGTGTGCCTCAAGTGAATGCCCAGCACCCGTTGGGTGATAGGTCGGTGCGCATGGGATTTTTTTCCTCTGTGATGGGGTAAAAATGACTACATCTTGGTTCTGTTTCCGGGACCTCTTTTTGAAGTTGTAGTATGAAATGGAATACATCATGATCTAGGTAATGAGTAATGATAGAACCTTTAACTCTGGAAAGTGTTGAATAATGGTTCAAGAACATGGAGGATGAATTTTCTTAGAGATTCAGCACTGGACTTGAGTTTGATGCAGGTAGGTGGGTAGAAGAGAACATCTACCATGATTTATATGAAACATTTTTCTATTGCTTCCCAGTAGAACTATATGAATGGATCTCAACATATGTGTCTAGATCAATCTGGTATTATAGATCATGTGTGTGGACCCAAGAAGAATAAAAAAGACTACAGGATGTAAATATGACTTGGACTCGTGTTGTGGACCATTGGGGGAAAGGTGGGTTGACTAGCTACACTTTGGAGTACTCTATTTCAACATATTCTTGTCCAGAAGTTGCTGAGATTGAATTTGTGCAGGAGCCCAGAGGATCATTTATGTATGATATCCCTCTAGAAATGAAGATCTTGATTGCTACTTTGATTTTAGAAGAATTTCCAATGGTCGACTAAACCATTCTGAGTGTTGGGCGAGGAAGATAGGGTGGAGCAAGATGGCAGATATAAGGAAAAAGAAAGAAAGGGAGGAGGGATGACTCAAGTATAGTGAAGCATGTGAAAGGGAGATTTCTAGATGACATGAGGCTACAAGTGTGATGGATCTATGAATGTAGACATTGCAGGAATGAGTTCAATTTCATGCAGAGGATGTGGAACCTGAGTAGTCTATGCTACCCCATCTTGGCAAGTGCGTAAGGGAGACCCCTTAAACTTCTGATGAGAGTTCATCATGCAAAGAAATAAGAGTCATTGGAATGTATTTGAACCCACCCAGTGACCAAACCCTAGCACTTGGTTTTCTAGATCAAGGAAGGAGTATCATTGACCTAGTTGGTATTAGTGGAAGTGACAAATCTACGCCAAGGAGATACAATTTTTCAGCTCCCACTTTTTTGGCTATGCATATTCTAGTATTCATAGGATTATTTAGATAAGGAGCAAGTACACAAGCCTTCGGTCTCACATTTAGGAGTGGTGCAGGGTAAATTAGTGGTATTGGGACATTATCACCGACCGTTAGTGCATAGTTCAGTGGAACCTTGGGGACACTTGGCAAGACCATTACAGGACCTGGTGGTTTAGGTGGATCTGGTGGGTCAAGAGGAATAGGACCTTGTGGACCTAGTGGTTCTAGTGGATTTGGTGGCTCAGGAGGCACAGGACCTGGTGCACCTGGTGGATCCAACAATAGAGGAAACACTGGAGGGAACCAAGGCTTTGGCTCAAGAGGAAAAGGATCTTCACCACCTCCTCAAGTCTTCTTTGAGATGTATTTACATTTGCTTGATTACAAAGGTATTGAAGATGCTACAGGACATGTTCACAAGTGTGAGCTTCTATGGCATGCAAAGGGGATCACAACCTTGAAGTGTAAGGCTACTCAGTTTGCAATGATGTTGCAGGGGCACGTGCATAGATGGTATAGGAAATATTACCCTCATCAAATGGTGGTGGATTATAGTACTTTAAATAATGCCTTCTTGGTGAAATTCCACATCCCCGAGTTTGAACAGAAGAGCATCAATGTCCTGAAGGAGATTCAACAAGGAATGGTGGAGAGTGTGTGGGAGTATGATGCATGCTTTAAAAATATCTTGTCTAAACTATCATATGATATTCACCCTTCACAACATGCTCAATGGTTTTTTGGAGGGTTGATCACACCTTTTAGAAGGGACTTATCTCATAAAACTTTCATAGACCTATGCAAGGTGTTAGAAGATACTCTGCACGTCGAGGCTGCTGGAAGTGTTGATACTAATATTACTCATTTTTGGAGGCTCAGATTGTTGTTATGGCTAAACAGCTAGAAAAATTGTCTGCAAACTCAGCCCATGAGACTTGAAGCGGTTTATGGTGTATAGATTGTGAAGTAGAGGGTCATGTCAAGGATAGTTTTCCCCGAAGGACATTATGTGTTGTGACATTAGATTGTGAGATTTGTCATGGGGACCATGATGTAAGTAGACACCCCTTGTTACAATGTGCAATTTGGAAGAATGTGTCTTGCTACTGTAAGATCTGTACCTCTATAACCCATGATACTAAGGATTGTAGGCTTATTGAATAGATCTATGAGGCCATTGATCATGGGGTGTGCCAGACTAGCATTTCCAGTAGTTCTAAAGGTGATGATAATTTTTATGAGGAGCACACAGATGGAGGCACACACGGAAGGGGATTTCATGGAGGATTCTTTGCTCATGGTAACCATAGAGGAAGAAGTGATTTCCCATGTGGAACCTATTTGAATTGTTGGTCTACAGAGCATTACAAATGAGAGTTCCCAGACCTTTTGCAATGCTCATGGTGTGGGAAGAAACACAAGTATGAAGAGTTCCTTATGTTGTTTGAGCACATGAATCAACAGCAATAGGAAGAAAAGTTCTCTGCAATGGTAAGCATTAAGAAGATGGACACACAATGGATTCCACAGGTAACACATGATGCAGGCTTAGAGCCTGTTTTAGTAACAAAAAGAGCAGAGGCCACGTGTGTAAAGGAAATACCATGGTAGAGGACTCTGGTTTCAAGAGAAGAAGTGGTGCATGGAAAGTACCCAGATCCTGCTGATCTGAAGGAGGTATATCAAGACACCATGGATTTCATTTAGAGTTTATAAGGAGAAATCTAGCATCTAAAGAAGCAGTCCATGACGGAGGATCAAAGGAGGAAGGTCGAGGTGCTAAGAGATGACCTGGATGAGGTTAGGGAAGTATGTAAAATGCTAAGGCAAGAGAATGTTATTCCCTTGCTATAATCATGGTTGAGGAAGAAGGTACTAAGCACTAAAGAAGAGTGTGAGAGGTAGGTCCTACATGAAAACCTTCCCCCTCATATGCTTGACTATGATAGGGAGATCATTTTAAATGGAGTAGTGGATGGATGGCTCCTAAGTAATATTCTCATTGAAATAGGTGCGGAGGTCAATGTTCTCACATTAGATGCATGAAATCAAATGGGAAGGCATGCATTACAACCATATTTGAATGTCTTGTATATGGCAAAAAAAAATAAAGGCAATGCCCATTGGTGTCTTAAAGGATGCATCTATCACCATTCAGGGAGCCAAGTTTACTGGTGACTTTGAAGTCTTGGCACTCGCCGAGGTAGATAATTTTTTAGAACTACCTAGGCACCTATGGTGTTACAAGAACAATGCAGATATTTGGTTCAACAAAGGGTACATCATCTTTGAAAATGAGGAGGAATGAGTCATCATACCCCTAGCTAATGAGAAATCAACACCCTATACTAAACCTTTGGGGGAAGAGGTCCTGGATAGAATATATGTTTGCTCAATCAAGGATCCAGAGATATTCCATCCTACTTATAGAGTTATCCAATTTGAAGATGCTCAATCGGAAAGTGACACCACTAACTTCTAACATGTGATAATTGGGCACACAAGACCTACAAATTGATCGGATGACATTTAAGAGGATTGGTGGCAAAGGTGGCAAAGGCATACATAGTCAGGTGCCTAGGAGGAAAAGAGCTACCTAAGAACTCAAGAGGATCCTCCCTTGAGGTATTTTTACAAAAAAAGGAAGCTTAGTAGAAGGAGGAAAATGAAAGAAGGGGGATGTTAAGTTACGTCCTACTAGGAATTACTACACGCTAGTGGGCAACACATCGTGATAATCTATTGGAATGGCATGAAGTGAGAATTACCTTCTGTGTTCATTTCTCTAGAAGCAATGTGCCCACCACCATCAAGGACTACCATGGTAAAGATCCCACCTCTTTCCACGTCCAAACCTATGAAATAACCTAGAGGGAATGTGCAAAAGCTTTTCCACCATCCCTTTGGGTGCACAAACTATATTCTACCCTACAAGGTTATGCGTGCGCATGGTACATACATTATGAGACATGTTGCCAAATAAGGAATTGGCAAGAACTAATGGCTGACCTAGTTCAAGCATTCGAGTATCGATGTACCAAGCCATTAGTTCATAAGGCATTATAGGTTGTTAAGTGCCTTACCATGGGGGATAGTGTCATGGTAGAAGATAGGCTGTTGGACTTGCTTAGCAAACCAAGTTTGAGGGAGCACTTTGAAGAAGAGGAAATAGAGGAAGATCAGTTTGAGCACACATGTGTGAAATAGGAGAAAGGAAATATTGTATATGGGATTGATGAGGAGGAAGTAGAAATATTGGATGTTAACCATTCTATAGGGATGTGCAAGGTAGTGGATAGTATTAATACTTATGTGTGCGACTACCATGAACCTCTAAAAACTAAAAAGGTTAACATCATCTTAGTAGAAGAACCTAAGGAAGATATCATTGGAGATTACTGGTCGTAGAAGGAATTCTCTAAGATCATTGATCTTTTGCGTGAGTTTGAGGATTTATTTCCACACGGGTACCATGAGCTCAAAGGAATCCACCATTCCTTAGGGGAAATAAGGATAAAGTTAAAGGATGGTGCATACCTAATTAAGAAGAGACCCTACCAGATGAATCCCAATTTGCGTGTGAAGGTAAAGGAAGAGATAGACAAAATGATAGCATCTAGGATCATAAAAGTTGTTGAAGAATCGGAATGGATAAGTCTGATGATAATCAACATCAAGAAGGATGGGTGGATTTGGACATGCATGGATTATAGGGAGTTGAATGTAGTTTGTGCCATTGATCCTTTTCCAACCCCCTTCACTGAAGAAATGTTGGAGGGAGTCACTGGGCATGAAATCTATTCCTTTATGGATGGATTTTTGGGGTACCACCAAGTCTGGATTGCAAAGGAAGACTAGGAGAAGACAAATTTTTCCACTGAATGGGGAAGTTTTACATACATGGTCATGATCTTTGGGTTGAATAACACACCTTTTGTTTTCTCATGCATTGTGGTACAGGCGTTCCATGACTTCATCCATAAATTTCTTTAGGTCTATCTAGATGATTAGATGGTGTATGGGCTAGTAAAAGACCCTTGTGATAATTTGAGGATGATGTTTGAGAGGTGTCACCAGTTAAGGATATACCTCAACATTAATAAATGTGTATTTGTTACCCCATTTGGGATGTTATTGGGGCATATCATATGTAAGGATGGCTTTCTAGTAGATCCTGCCAAGGTTGTTGTGATTGTGGGATTAGGGGAGCCTACTATCTAAAGCATAGTGCATGGGTTTATTGGACATGTGTGTTACTATTATAAGTTCATCAAGAGGTATGCCAAGATCTTCGTGCCTTTAGAATAATTACTTGGACATAAAAGTGCCTTCCATTGGGGAAAGGAGCAGTAGAAGGAGTTTTAGACATTGAAGGATAGGCTTGTCACCATGCCTATATTACATTTTCCCTCTTGGGATAAGCCCTTCCATGTTCATGTAGATGCCTCTAGAATGACCATTGGGGTAGTGCTTACACAACCTAGTGAGTGGATTTTTGATCATCCCCTATGCTTTGCAAGAAGGAAGTTAACACCAGTAAAGTAGAATTATACTACGACCGAGTGCGAAGCATTGTCAATGATCTACGTACTTCACAAGTTCAGAAAGTATTTGATGGTAACTCCCTTTGTATTTTACACTGACCACATGGCGTTAAATTACTTGGTGAACAAACCCATTCTATAAGGGCACATATGTTGGCGAGTGTTGTTATTTCAAGAGTTTGAGTTCATGGTAGTTATGAATCCTGGGAAGAGTAACTGTGGACCTGATCATTTGTTAAGGATTGATTTAGGGGAGGACACACATAGCATTGAAGAGACAATGCTAGATGCACAAATGTTTAGGCTATAGCGTGCACTCTTATATTTGGAGGAGATTCCATTATTTCTAAAGGAAGGTGTGGCACCAGAAGGGATGAAGACATTAGAGAAGAAGCAACTAGCCATACGCGTTGTGCCCTACATGTTGATCAGTGGGGACTTATATAAATTAGGGTGTGATGAAGTTTTACACAGGTGTATACTAGAGCATGAGTGCCTCGCCATCATAGAGGAAACACATGGAGGAAGTGCAAGTGGAAATTATACAGGTGATGTCACCACACAAAATATTAATGGTTGGCTTGTGGTGGGAAACTCTGTATATGCAAGGACTATTATAAAGCATATGACCATTGTCATCACATTGGCAATCTACAAAGGAGAAATGAAATGCCTTTGTGCCCTATTCCTAGTGCTTAACATTTTGAGAAATGGGCAATAGACTTTTTAGGCCCTATTGCACCAAAAATGAATAGGACTAGATCACACTACATAATCACTTACATGGACTATCTGACAAGGTGGAAAAAGGAAGCCCCAACTAAATAATGCACACCAGCTACAATAGCAAGGTTTTTGTGGGAAAACATTATCACAAGGTATGGATGCCCTTTAAGATTAGCCAGCGACAGGGGTACACATTTCTTGAATGAGACTGTGAGGATCCTATTAGCATAGTTCATGGTGGCTCATCACAAGAATACATCTTATCATCCACAAGCAAATGGAACCACGAAAGCATTTAACAAAATATTGAGTCATACCCTAACAAAAATTTGTGATGTTGGAAGACAAGATTGGGATAAAAAGGTATCAGCCATATTATGGGCTTATAGGACAACTTATAAAATGTTGAACAAAGCCACACCGATTCAACTCGTGTTTGGCGTGGAAGATGTTCTACCTGTTGAGGTCATGATACCTTCTCTGTGAATACACACGTAAGAGGGATAACTAATGAGCAAGTGCTGGAAGAAAGAATTGATGAATTAATGAGTCTAAATGAAAAATGATCACTTGCTAGGTGGATCCAAACAACAAAAAAAGAAAAGTAAAAAGCATGGCATGATCGCCACATTAGGAACAAGAAATTTGATGTTGGGTAGATGGTCTTACTGTATGATTCTAAGTTTCCACGACATCTTAAGAAGTTGAAAGTCCATTGGTTAGGTCCCTACACAATCTCGTACATCCTTGATTTAGGCACATGCCAGTTACAATCGTTGGATGGAGAACAATTTCCTAGACACTTCAATGGGAGTCGGCTGAAGCCCTACTATAAAAAAGGCTTCTTGGTGTTTGTAAATAAGGTAGTTTTTCCAGATAATTTAGAATTTCCTTTATGCATTTCCTTTCTTGTATTTTCCTTTCGCGTTGTTGTTTTATTTTACACCTTAGGCACCGGTAACCTTGTTACTTTTTTAGGGTTTTGAATGCATAGAGGCTTGCACATCATTTAAGTGTGGGGTGGAGCGTTGTGAAGGAAATCATGGGTAAAGTGGCCAGGAGGATTCTATTAGAAATCCTAGTTGAATAGCCTTACTGAAAGAGGTGCATGAAAGAAAAGGTGGAAAAAGGATGGTTGGTTTCAAGATAAGGCTACGTTCAGATCCCACATACAAAGAAGGAAGAAGTGCATAAACAACACGAGGTAGGTGAGAGAAAAAATCATAATAGAAGAAGTGCCTTTGACATTGTTGATGCACACGCAAGAGTATCTTGTCAAGATGGATTGGTTACATGCCAAAAGGTTAGATATTATCCATGCAGGGTTAGGCGCAGAAGTCAAGATTTTTTGAAAAATTTGATTTAAACATTAAAAGTATGGTGGTAGGTGAAGTAGAATTGAATTCTTAAAAATGGGAAAAAATATAAATAAAGGTCCGGGCATTTCATTATTCACTTTGTGTATAAGGATAGAGAAGTGCTTGTGCATCTTTGCAAATTAGGGCTTCCAAAATCGATCTGTGTGAAGAAAAATTTGAAGATTTTGAGCATGAGTAACTAGTTTGGATTTGTAAATCAGAAGGAAGGTATTTCATGAGCGTAAGAGAAATTTTGAGAAGGTTTCATCTTGTGAAAGAAGAGAAATTATGAGAAGGTTTCATCTTGTGAAAGAACTATCCCAGTTAGGGTTTGAAGAACTAGGGCATGGGTTTAAAGGGTTTTCTTCACAAGTTCGAGATCTAAGATTGGAGGGAGTGGAAGAACAGAGAAACAAGAAGTGATTAAAGTGATAAGAGAACCTAGACAATGGAACCTAAGAAACTAGTTGGCACACCTAAGAAGGGCAAGGGAAAAAAACAAGAAACTATCGCGCATGCAAATGAAGAGTGGTATGTAAAAATGTAGTATCCAAATGGAGTGTTGCTGGGAAAGGAGTGGGAGTCCCACTTAAGGAATATGATAGTAAATGATTACAATCATCACTCAAGAATAATCGAGAAGAAGATAGCATTGGCGTTAGTGCACCCAATAGATAAAAGGACACCATAGGGTTTTCCCATCTATGACAATGATGTAAAAGTCAAGTTAGAGAAGTCAAGGTTATTGCAACTCTTTGACTTACCCTACTTCAGGATGCCTGAGCGCTTATATCAATGGTTGATGTTGCGCATGCATGAAGATTACTTCCACTTCACAGGGCGCAAGATGCACATTACCCCTCAACTTATTTCACATTTCATAGGCCTCATCTATGAAGTAGATAGTTTAGAGGATGACCTAAGCAACAAGGAGGTAATTAAGGAAACTACTACCGCCTATGCATAAAAAAAGTGCTCGAGGTACTTTGATATCATGGACATCAAGGACCTGGTGATGAAGATGGCCATGCACCTTGTGACAAAGATAAATGGTTAGGAGAGATAGACCCAGATTAACACAACATGGTTACATGTTTGCAGGAAAATTTCAGAGGGCACCATTTATAGCTTGTCTGCATTCATCACAGATGATATTGTTAGCAGCATGAAGGAAGGTGATAATATACTTTTTGGTAATGTCCTACTAACCATTGTATTTTTAGAGATTGGAGTGTTGGATGCATCAGATAAATTCATGTGGGAGTACCCTACTAAAGACCCTTCACCCACAAAGAGATTTGGGAAGTACATATGTGATAGTATGATGGTCATGCATAAGGCGCACTTGGATAAATGGTATATACACCTGAGGAATGCATTCGAGGAAGAATGGAGGATCCCTGAACAACTACTAGTGACCACCAAGGGAGAGGCTGAGTTTGCTGTGTATCAACATTTCTACCTTGGCAGATTTAAATTAACAAATGAGACATGGAGCCCATGGTGTAAGCTCCCTTTCTACCTTCACAACTCAACACTTCTAAGTGGGAGTGAATAGGCTCAAATAATCTAATAATTTGATGTTGGACCTTGGTAATCTGGACCGAGACCATAGGGAAATGTGAAAATGGTTGGTCTACCCCAATAATCACATGTACGTGGAGAGGTACATGTCACGTGAGGTCCAAATGGTGAGACCCATGACTTTTCCCATTACAGGAGGTTCTGTTGTGCATGTATACCTTCACATAAGACCCAAATATAAGAAGGGCACATATCTAGAGAATGAGATGTCCATACCTGAGGACCCAACTGACAAGAAAAGACCCAAGCTCAGATGGGAGGAAAAAGAACCAAAGAAGAAAGTACCAAGTGTAGTGGATACATAGGTAATAGGTTCCCCTAGGACAAGCACCAAAACTAGTATGTATTTGCACAAGAAGAAGTACATAATCAAAGAGAAGACTCTCGAACCAAAAAATCCATTAGAAAAGGAGTCATCAAAAGAAACGAAGTTAGAGTCACCTACACCAGAATCCTCAGTTAGGAAGAAGAAAAGGGTAGAAGAGGAGACTTCCTTAGAATAAAATAAGAGTTTGGAGAGGTACATAGGTGAAAGGGATGATGACGATGATGAAGATGACAATGAAGAAGATGATCTTGGAAGAGATCAAGAGCCACCTGTCTTCAACGTGCATGATTCAGAAGAAGAAGGCAAAGAATAAGAACATGGGTTCATTTTCATGTGGCACAAGGGTAGTCAGGAGGGGGAAGACACCCAGGATATAGGGAGAAGTGAGGAGGTTGGTGCGTAAAATAAGAAGGCTCTAAACCTTACATAGGAATAAAGAAACAAGGTGGAAAGAAGAGAGGCTGAGAAGGTCATTGAGACCTTGGTAGAACAGGGGTTGGAACATTGCGCTAAGCTGGTGTTGAATAAGGACAAGGAAGAGGGCACCGAAAAGGACCATGACAGCACTGGAGGCCCCATTTTAACTGTAGTTATTCCTAAGGGCACATGCACAAGAGGAAAGCACGTGGAGGAGGAAAGGCTAGGGATGGGTTATATTAATTACCCCAACAAAGTATTGCATGCATAGTTCCAAATCTTAATTCTAGAAGAGGAGCTTGTGGCTATGTCATCTTTTGATAAGGAGGTTGCATACCCATAGAAAAGGAAGATGCTCTCATGGGAATTTTTGTCCCATCTTGATGAGCCAAAATTTGAAGTAAGTCATGGGGCTATCATAACATTGCTAGAATCAAAAGGAGAAAACCCATTGGTGAATACTCAGTAGCTCTCAGTTGAAAAACTATGCAACATGCTCAACAAGGTCTCCATTGAGGTCGATGCTAGACTCTTTGAGTAGAATGATAGAATCAAAGATCTAGAGGATGAACTGAAGAAGAAAGAGGAAGAGCTAGCTGTAAGGACAAAGGAGCTAAGTTAAGAAAAGATGATTAGAGCCTAGTGGCAGTGAGAGTTAAGGGATGAGAAGGCTAGGGTATGAAAAGTATCAAAAAGGTGGAGTCCATTATAGATGTCATAGTGTTGAAGCATCCAGGCCTAGCACCTTCCACGTGGAAGTATGCATCTACCTTGGAATGCCTAGAGGACTTAACCAGAACCCTCACCATGGAGAGGCAACTACTAGCTTTGGAGTCTGTAGAAGAAGTGGCCATGCACTTAGAGAAGGAGGATAGGTTGAAAGTTGTGGCACTCATAGCATAATACAACAAGGTCCTTACTGATGTAAAGATTTCCTCCCGGAACGTTGAGGCCACGTACGACAACTGTGTGGACAGAGACAAAGTGGCAAGCATGCTAGTCACAAATGATGAAGTGGAACTTAAAGAGTTCTAGGGAAGAACAAGGGGAACAGAGCCAAGTGGGAAAATATCCTAGTCGATGTCAAAAAGAAATATTAGGCCATTAAAACCTTAAGGGGTTTAATCAAAAACCAGTTGAAGGAACTATACCCTTAGAAAACACGAAGGATGGATGCACTGCAAGATATTGGAAAGGAGTTAGAAAATATTATTGACACCATGATAGCATAAGGGGATGGGATGGGTTTTGATTAGGTGAGTGCCTTAGTGGGTGATCTTTTCCAGAGATCATAGAATGAAGTTGATGCTTGGAACAAGTTAGAGGCTGACTTACAAAAAACATTTCCTAGCTTATTGCAGTGATGCCATCACTGTCCCATTCTTTCTTCTTTCCCAAATTCTTCATCCCCTTATTCATTTTACAAGGCGTAAGCGTACTATGATTCCTTACCCATTTAATAATTGATCCCATGGACATAGAACATGTGTAGTGTGGGGTGATGTTTGGCCCTTGAAATATTAGCTAAGTGTAAAAGGGCACGTAGGCACGCAAGGCCTAGTTGAAGAAAAGTGCGTAAGGAGAAGGCACGTAGGGAAGGGTTTAAGGAAACCTGTGGTGTGTGCATGGACAAATCCAAGGTTCCATGAATTTTCCATATTGGGAGTTTTGGGTATGATACGAGAAAATCATGACCCGACTATGCATTTGGAGTGGATAAGGTGCCAACCTAGCGATAGGTTGGGCCAGGAAGGAATATTCCTTATATTAGAGGCTTCTAGAAGAACATCATGGCACAGAGTGGTGAGCTCAGGTCTAGAGTAGCATGCACTCCTAGAAGACCACATTAAAACACTTGGTGAAAAATCTGAGGCTGCAGAAGAATGAGTTGGTAGTTTAAAATGGCTATATATACAAGTGCATGCATAAGTAAAAGAGAGACACAGAGATAGAGAGATAGAGAGAGGGAGGATCTCTACAGAAATATACTGCATGGAATTCGTTAGCTTCAGGAAATAAGGGTAGAAAAGGATACATCAATGGTTTGGGGAGTTATAAATTTTGTTTTGAGTACCTAGTTATATGAGTCCAGTTATAATGCATAGCTATGGTATGCCTTTCTGTGACATTCTCTAATGGCCTAATGAATGTAATAAGGTTACTAGTTGATATGAATATGAGCATTTATGGTTTTGATGCATACATCCTTCTTCATAGTTCTTTTTCATTTATGTCTATGAACTAAGTATGAAAGCTTGTATGACTTCCTTTCTATTTTGGTGTAAGTTCTATAATTTTTCAATCACTTTATGTATAAAATGACTGCAAGGATCTACAAATTGTTTTGAGATCTATGGTGCTTGTATGTATTATTCCCTTTAAAATCTCTTAAAATTGGATCATAGATGATGTTTCCCAATAAACTCACATAAAAGAGAGACTCGGTGCCCTCACGTGCCTCGGGTGAATACCCAACACCCACTAGGTGATAGGCTGACACGCATGGGATTTCTTTCCTTTTTGATTGGGATAAAAATGACTACATCTTGGCTCTATTACCGGGACCTCTTTTCGAAGTTGTAGTGGGAAATGGCATACATCATGATCTAGGTAATGAGTAATGATAGAACCTTTAACTCTGGAAAGTGTTGAATCATGGTTCAAGAGCATGGAGGATGAATTCTCTCAGAGATTCAGCATTGGACTTGAGTTTGATGCACATAGGCGGGTAGAAGAGAACCTCTAACATTATTTATATGAAACATTTTTCTATTGCTTCCTAGTAGAACTGTATGAATGGCTATCAACATATGCATCTAGTTCAAGCTAGTATTATAGATCATACACATTGAACTAAGAAGAATACCAAAGGCTGCAGGATGCAGATCTGACATGGACTCGTGGTGTGGTTCATTGGTGGAAAGGTGTGTTGCCTAGCTACACTTTGGAGTACGTTATTTCTACATATTCTTGTCCAGAAGTTGTTGAGTTTGAATTTCTGCAGGAGCCCAGAGGATTATTTTTGCATGTTATCCCTCTAGTAATGAAGATATTGATTGTTACTTTGAGTTTAGAGGCATTTCCAATGGTCGGATAAACTATTCTGAGTGCTGGGTGAGGAAGCTAGGGTGGAAGAATATGGTAGATATTGTGATGGAGAAAGAAAGTGAGGAGAGAGCACTCAAGTATAGTGAAGCATGTGAAAGGGAGATTTTTTGATGACGTGAGGCTACAAGTGTGATGGATCTACGGAGGTAGACATTATGGGAACGAGTTGAGGTTCACGCGGAGGATGTGGAACCTGAGGACTCTTTGCTACCCCATCTTGACAAGTGCATACAAGAGACCCCTTCAGCTTCTGATGAGAGTTCATCACGTGGAGAAAGAAGATTTGTTGGCATGTATTTGAACCCACCTAGTGACCAAACCCTGATGCTTGGTTTTCTAAATCAAGGAAGGAGTATTTCTGACCTAGTTGGTATCAGTGGAAGTGACAGATCTACACCTAGGAGATACAATTTTTCAGTTCCCACTTCTATGGCTACGTATATTCCATTATTCAGAGGAATCTTTGGACAAGGAGTAAGTACACAAGCCTTCGTTCTCATGTCTAGGAGTGGCGTGAGGTACATTAGTGGTAGTGGGCCATTTTCACAAACCATTGGAATTAAGTTCAGTGGAACCTTGGGGAAACTTGACACTACCACGAAAGGACCTAGTGGTTTTGGTAGATCTGGTGGGTCAGGAGACTCAGGTGGCATAGGACCTGGTAGATCTGGTGGTAGAGGAAACACTAGAGGGAACCAAGGCTCTAGTTTAAGAGGACAAGGGCCCTAGCCACCCCATCAAGTCTTCTTTGAGATGTCTTTACATCTACAAGATTATAAAGGTATTGAATATGTTGTAGAACATGTTCATAAGTGTGAGTTGCTATAGTGAGAAAAGGGGATCACAACCTCGGATTGGAAGGCTAGTTAGTTTGTAATGATGTTATAAGGGTGTGCATATAGCTGGTATAGGAAATATGACCCTCATCAAATGGTGGTGGAGTATACTGCTATTAAGATAAGAAATGATAAGAAACTATGGTTTGAAATCAAAACCTAAATCAATATCTAAATTCTAAGATGAAGGAGAACTATCTTCTTCAGTGGACTTTGGGTCTTCTTATTAAGACAAATGTAAATTTTCATCTTTAATATACTCTTCCTTAAATAAATCTGAAATTTATTCCAGATATTATTCTTCCATATTGTATTGGTACTTAGAATCAAAATCTATGTGCTCGAAATCAATTATGTCTTCAGACTTAGTCTTATAACTCAAATCTTCTAATTCAGCTTCTTATTGATATTTGAACCAAACTAGATCAGTTTGGATGTGTAGGACCTCAAAAAAGGCCTCCCAGAATTCATCTGTAGCTTTGTGGATTCATTCAGTTGACTCAAAGATGGTTTTTAAATGATCCATAGGGGCAAAATGGATAACACATAACTTAAGGTCATGTAGAATGTTGTATTGTTCCCAATGCAACAGGAGACAAACAATAGGTAGAGAGTGGATACTAGTAATTCTGTGACTTGGACACTCTATTTCCATCTAATAGAATCCATTCTTGATAAAATGTTAGCAGAAAAAGAGATGTAATAGAAATTATGGGACAAAGTTGTATAAATCTGTAAGAAAACAAAATTGGTAGGAATCGTAGGTGATTCTAGTAATCGTTGATGATTACTGGTAAATGATAACATGCTAATAAAATGAAGGATTTAACTAATTCATTAAAAATTATGATCTTTTAAGGACTTAGCTAATAATGTTAGATAAATAAATGAACAGTTAAGAATACCTAAATGAAACTACAAGATAAAATTTGACCTTAATTGCAGATGGGTGATGAAAGGCTGATCTGCATGGGTCCAAAATGTCTCCCAAGATGTTTTGGCAATAAATATGGATGATAACATGATCATATTTATGGAGAATAACACTAGTGAATTCCAATAGAAAACTCCAGCTCAAAAATGTTAGTGGATGATCCCAAAAAGAGACTGCAAAATTGTATTAAGTAATCATTAACGATTGGCCAAAAAGATGACGATTTTTGTCTGTTTGGGTTTGTTTAACAAATTTTTGGAACAACTTGATAAGTTAATATTGTTTGTTTTGGATTTCAAGGGATGAGTTTGTGAATTTTTTGGAAATTTTTGGGTTGGCTAGTTATGTGTCAAATTTGTTTAGGGAAATGACAAGATAGGTTAGATATTATCTAATTTGGATAGGCATTAGGTGGATATTCAATGATTGATTAGGTATGCAAATATAATATTATATAAGATAATTGGTAAATAATAAGACAATGAGGTATTAATATATACTTAATTAGTCAAGGATATAGGGATTATGTAGCCTAGGTATGGAATACTAATGTATTAATTAGATAAAGAAGGTGTGTTATGTATGACTTAGGTATGTATTTAATTAATCAAATTAATTGATTAATTAAATAGAGATAAAGGGTGTTTTTTATGGGATTTCATGTGTTTAATTAATGATTCAAAAAAATCTGAGGGAGTGTAAATTTTTAGTTTTTACATTTTCCCCCTTTTTATAGTGGTTTTAATGTCAAAGTGCAAGACAAAATCAAAGAAAAGTTGGTTTGAATGGGTATTCAAATTGCAACACAATACAGGGAACACCAGTGTTTGTATATGATGTATTTCATAAAAGTTTCCCTAGTCTAGGGGATACTGAAACAAGATGTGCTACCAAGGAATCAAATGATAGGGGAAACAAGGGGTTCGACACCTAAAGATGTATGATTCACAAAGGCTAGATAAATAGATGGGGGAAGTCAAGTGATGGGGGCCAAAGGGCACACATCCCATAGATGAATGATGAATACCAATATTTCATTTGTTCAATTTAATGTTTCAAGGAATAGAGTCCATTGAAAGGGACACTTTTGTGAAAAAGAGTAATGATTGACATATTTAGGGCAAAGGAGGGAATAATGGCTAAAAAAGGGGCTAATTACTAGTGATTAATGAAATCACTGATGATTGACCCTAGGTAAAATTTGGGCTATAAATAGTTGATTGTGATTTCATTTCACCACATTATTACCATGGTGAATACGAATTGGCAGAGTGATTGGGGTGTAAAAATGTGTTTGTGGTTCAAAAAGAGGTGAGATTTGGATAAAATGGGTTCTTCGAAGAGGCAACGCAAGCCCACGATGGTTGAGGTAAGTAATTTTAACCTGTTTTGCTGATTTTTGTAGATTTTACGGTTTTTAACCATTTTTGGGGCATTTGGATGCCATAGATTTTGAATCATAAGAATCCCTAACGATTCATACAATCACCAATGATTGAAATGAATCACCAAAAATTCACTTTTAATATGGATAATTTCCATTTTTTATTGTTGACATGATTTTTAAGAGATTTTTTAAGATTTGTATGGTGTTTTTGGTTCCAATTCAGTCATTGGTGTTGAATGTATTGATGTAATTGATGTCTATATTGGTTATATTGTGTGATTATGTCAATGTTGATGTCTAGGTGATTTTTAATAGTTAATTTTTGTTCATGAATGGAGAATTCAGATTTTGGGAAACGATGTGCAATCGCAACTATTTGATGTTTTAGATTTTGTTGGTATTTTTTTGGGTGATGATGTTGATGTAAAAAGTTTTGATATGTTGTGGATGATGTTTTTGATATTTTTGGAGACAATACTAATATTTGTTTACATATTTTGTGTTTGTAGGTAGATGCTCAGTATACTATCCATGACCGTATACCACTGATCTTGGATGAGGTGAGGGATGACATGACAGAATATGACTAGGATCATATTAAAGAAATGAGTTTTTGTGTTATGAGATATTATCGGTGGATACACAAATGTCAGAGTTTGATGTTGGCTTTGTTAGAGTTGTGGAATACTTCCACCAATAATTTTTGGTTTCCTACTAAGGAGGAGCATCTCAAGATTGTCTATCTAAGAAGAGGGTGTATATATTATTACTGAGGTAGAGAGGGATAGTTTGATAAATAAATTGTATGCAGAGGATGTAGAAAATGTTACATATGAATATGGGGCTTTTACTTATGATAGATTATATTCATCTAAGAGAGAGGGTTGTACCCGGATGACCATGATGATGATGGACATTATTTTTTTAATGTATTTCTAGATTTTGTAGGTGTTTATTTTCTTTGGATGATGACAGTAGTAGTTGTTGAGATGATGGAGCACCACATAGTGTTTGAATGGGGTCTTACCTTACTTGGACATTCATTTAGAGAGTTGTGAGCCTGGAAGGACCAAAAGGGTTATGGTATTGATGTGTCCTTTATTCTACATGTTTGGGATTTTGAGCACATTGTCATTTCTCGTCTAGAGGGGTTTCCATGTAGGATTAATGATGGGAATCCTAGTTTCATGAGATAGAGATCAGATAGGGGTCATGTGGCGAAGAGGAGAAGGATAGGATACTATCAAGAGTTATTATCTAGATTTTAGGTTGGGGATGTAGTATGGAGGTCTTATCATGATTTTTTTTGGCCTAAGTACGCACATGAGTTGATAGATTTATAGCAGGCTAGGGGGTGTCAGGATCCTTGACTAGGTGAGCACGAGTTGCTCCATTTTGATTGTATCAGGAGACAATTTATATTGGTATAGGGAGTCCTCGAGGAGATTTTATAGTATAGGTGAGAGGATGGAGGTACTGAGACTCCGAGGGTAGTGGTGACGGATCCTGAGATGATGGTGGATCAATGAGTGGTTATCGGTCCCAATGATGATGGAGAGATAATACCTATTGATAATGTCAGGGTGACTCCAAAGTATACAACATGGTGGACCTGAGCATTAATGAGTTTTGACAAGACATGAGTAGCCTAGAGAGTAGTACAGAGGGTCAGACGGGTACGTGCTCAGGTGGAGGGAGTAGCACCAGCAATAGAGGTAGTGCAGGGTTTAGATGATGAAAATTAGGAGGATAATGATGATTTAGATACATCTATTGCAATGGTAATGGCCGAAAAGGCCATAGTAGAGGGGGAGAGAGATACAGTTAGGAGAGAGAGGGATGACATCCTAGGATTTTGGGATACATTTATTTCAAAGTGAGATAGATTAATTACTGAGCAAGATGAACTTAGAGTACAACTAGGTCAAGCCATTATAGATATGGACATATACCATGAGTAGAAAGAGGGCCTGAGGAAGGCCTTACAGATTACCAAGCCTTTTGTTTATGGTGTAGAGTTGGCGAACATGGCACAGACCAGTAGATAGAGAGCACATACTAGCAGAAAGGCTAGTGGACAAAGGCTAGAGGCTAGAGGCTAGTGGATAGAGACCATAGGCTAGTGGATTGAGAACACATGCTAGCAGAAAGGCTAGTGGACAAAGGCTAGAGGCTAGAGGCTAGTGGATAGAGACCATAGGCTAGTGGATTGAGAACACATGCTAGTGGATTGGGGAGATATAATTTAGTACCAAAAATGGTTTCTGTGGTAGATTATCAGTCATTACAAGCTGAGTTACAGTACTACACTGATATGGTAACTCATGATTTTCCAAATGCAGTATTGTATGTTGATCATTGGGTCGCTAAGGTGGTAGGATCTAGTACCAATGCAATGAGTGTGGGTCACCCACCTTAGATACCAAAGTGAGGAGGTGATAGCGTTAGAGGAGATATGCTCGATCCATTGGTGGTGCTGGTGATAAGAGAGGATAGGGAAGTACAACCCCTCCTAGATAGTCCCCCAAAGGTTATCATTTTAATAGTTTATGACACTTTTGATGTATTTTATATACAACTCATAGAAGCCCATTTTTGTATGTCATTAATATGATATACTTTGATGTATGGCTAATAGAAGTCAATTTTTGTATGACATTGATATGATTAATGTTGATGTTGACCATGATGTATACAGACTTAATTGGTATATATGATGATGATGATGATGATGAGGTTTTGACCTATGATGTTTGACTTATATGTGTTAATACATGTTTAATGTATGTTTTTATTTTGAACATATTAGTGTTAGATGGATTTTGATGGATGCATTAGTTGTGATGAAAATGTTGAACTATTTAATTAATCAAATGACTTTAAAATGTGATTTTATATGAACTGTATCAGAAATGTGACTAAGTAAAATGAAATGATTTCCTCATGATGGATTTATACATTGTTTATGGGTTTTGAAATATTGAACACACTTTCACTTGTAGCCTTAACACAAAGGTTAAACAATATTATCAATTGGTAGTTACTCATGAAACCAATGAAAATTTAGGATAAAATAAATGTACCTTCCTAGATCATAAAGGGGTTTTGCATGTATAGATCAGCATGGGAAAAAGGGTTCTCCTTTTCAGCAGGTTCATAGGGAAATGCCCCAGATTTTCATATTTGATTTTAAATAAAACTGATCAATGTGGGAAGTTTTCTATGAGGGGAAAGTTGATCAATGCGGGAAGCTTTCTTGTATACTATTTTCTGAAGGATGATCAATGTGGTAAGCCTTTTACATGGGTAACCATCCTTCTAGGGTATGGTCTACAAATTTAATTTTTGACATTTACAAAATAACCTTCCTATGAGGGATCATTCTAATTTTTATTTTCTTAACAATAGGATTTTTTATATTTTGAATAGCTTTCATTCAAGGGATCAGTCCATTGTATTTTTTATTTTTGAGAAATGCATTCAAATTATTTTCATACATATATTTCTTTAGGATGAGAGAAAAACCCAAATAGAATGTTTCAAGGAGGGGAGAAGATGCGTATATGATCTAGACATTTGTGCCCCATGTTTAGTTGGTACAAGGTATATGGGTGTAATTATTTAAAGGGTTCCTGCAAAGGAGGAACTTTTTCGTAGTGAAATATGTGATGAGAAGATCCATGGTGCTCACCTTTAAGGTATATTTAGGATAATTACGGATAAACACATGATTTCAAATCATTACTATGGAAAAATGGATGGCTTAATGAAGTGATAAGGTTTTAGATGTAACTATTGTTATGAAGATCAATCATTTAACAATAGAAAGGCTGCAAGTTTAAGGAATTCAAAGGTTCATTTTCAAGTTCACCATCAAAGTAAGTGACATGATACACTCTAAAGCCATACTTATGAGTGATGACGTATGGACCAACCCCATTAGGGGAAAACTTTCCATGTTTACTCCATTCTAATTGAGTGAAATTTTTATTTTCTTTAAGTACAAGAACACCAATTTTAAATTCGTGCTCTTTGAAATGTTTTTTATAGGCTTGTTTAATGCATTCTTGATAAACCTAATGATGTTCTAGGGTCATTAGACATTTTTCATCTAATAGTTTAAGTTGTGCTAGACGATCTTGTTAATATTCTTCATCAAGGATAAAGCCTTTAAGTGACACATGAAGTGATGGGATTTGATCTTACAGTGGTAGGATAGCTTCATATTCATAGACAAGTGAGATGGGTGTATCACATGTAGGGGTACATATACTAGTTTGATAGGCCCAGAGAGAAAAAATGATTTGGAGATACCAATTCCTTCCTACATTGTCTATTATTTTCATAAGGATTTTATTAAGTCTTTTATTTGAGGCTTCATCCTATCCATTTTCTTTGGGATAATATGGTGATGAAAATATGAGTTTAATGTTGAAGCTATCATAGAGATTTTTAAATTTTTTATTTTTAAAGGATTTTCCATTATCTGTGATAATTTTATATGGAATACCGAAGGGACATAAAATGTATTGATATATGACATTGATAATAGGTCCTGATTTAGTGGATGTAAAAGGGATACCTTTAACCCATTTAGTAAAGTATCCAGTATTTGTGATAATAGAGTGAGGTTGTAATGATGATTTAGGATTAATAGCACCAATAAGGTATAACCCCCATTGAGAGAAGGGACATAAGTCTTAAGCAGGTTGCAATTTCTAACTAGGGACATGAAGGAGGTCTGAATGAAGTTGACATTTAACACATTTCTTGACATATTCACAACAATATTTGGTGACAGAAATCCAATAGTACCCTAATTGTATGACATGTTTGGAAATGCAATTCTCACTGAAATGTCCTCCACAAACTCCATCATGGACTTCTCCAATTACTTTATTTGACTCATGTGATTTAAGGCACCTTAATAGGATACCATAAAAAAAAATGTAAAGGATACCACTGATAATGACAAAGTAAGTATAAAATTGAATAAATGATCATTTAGCATTACATTAGAATTTAGATCAAACTTTTTATTTGGCAAGATAATCATAAATTTGAGTATGCCACAAGTTAGTTGGATTATCATCAATGATATTAATAGGAGGGAGCTCATTTTACTAAGATGGATGATCCAAGCATTAGAAAACTACAGATACTTTAGTGTTATCTTTTGATTCTTTAGTTTTTAATGAGATGAGGGCTCAAAAAGAGGTCATTGTATCTAAAAACTTATTAGAAGATCATGGGATGGTTTGAATAGTATAGTGATCAAAAGCACTAAGGATAAAGTCAATGTTAGCTTTATATTTTTCTAATATTTAATTTCTACATTGATATTATCCTTTGAATTGACTGAAAACAAGTTATGAATCTCCATAGATATCTAAGATGTGAACACCTAGGAGAATAGTGGTTGTAAGGCCCATGATTAAAGCTTCATATTCTTCCATATTATTAGTGCATTCAAAGTTAAGTTTGAATGATAATGGAATAGGAATTCCCTAAGGAGGTATGATAACAACACCAGATCCTCCCCCTTGATGGAATTTAGATCCATAAAAGAAGAGATTTATATTCACGTGGACGAATTCATATTCATAGACATTACTAATGGATTCATTTGGAAAGTATTCACAAGGAATTTTATTGTCCGGAAAGGGAGTGTCAATGAGTTTGTCTATAATGGCCTATCCCTTGATATATTTTTGTGATATGAACTCAAGGTCAAATCCACTCATAACCATAAGCCATTGGGTGACACGATTGCTATGATATGGTTTAGAGTGTATATTTTTGAGTGGATTGAAGCTAATGAGAACATATTTTTTGTGATTAAGAAGATAATGATGCAAATTGGAAGTGGTGAAGTATAAATCACAACATATCTTCTCAATTTCAGTATAATGGGTTTCATATTCATGGAGTGTACAACTGATACAATATACAATTTATTCATGACCTTGATTATCTCTGTGAGTGAGCATGGATCCAAGAGCATGTTCTAAAGAATATATGTATAAATAAAATGGATCCCCTTTACGAGGTGGAGTAAGTACTCATGGTGATAGAAGATATTGTTTAATTTCATACAAGTATTTTTTACAGTAAAAATCCCAGTGATAATCAACATCTTTACGAAGAAGATGATGAAATGGATGACAACAATAAAAAAGCTATGATATAAAATTTTAGATAGACTATAAATTACCCTAAAGACTACACATTTATGTAAGATTGGATGGAAGAGGCATTTCAATGATGGCCTTAACCTTTACTGGGTCAACTTTAATACCTCAGATAGATATAATAAATACTAAATTTTTTCTAGTGAGGAAACTAAAAACATATTTTGTGGGATTTAAATGAAGACAACATTGAATGAGATGAGTGAATATGGATTCAAGGGTGTCAAGATGATCTTTGTGTCATTTAAATTTTCCTAAAAGTTCATCGACATAATATTCGACTGTTTTGTGAATGAGGTCATGAAAAATGTAGGTCATGACACGTTGATAAGTAGCTCTTGCATTTTTAAGGCCAAATGGCATGACACAGTAGTAGAAGGTTCCCCAAGGGGTAATGAAAGAGGTTTTATGTTGATCATCTATGGTGATAAGAATTTGATTATAACCAGAAAAACCATCCATAAGGGAGAGCATTTCATGGTTAGTTGTTAGGTCAATGAGATTATCTATGTTTGGAAGAGGGAAATCATCCTTAGGACATGCAAGATTGAGATCCCTAAAGTATGTGTAGATACGTAACTTGCCTGAGGCTTTGGTTATAGGGACAATGTTAAAAACCCATTGTTGATGATCAATGGGTATAATGAAAGTAGTGGATAAAATACGTTGTAACTCTTCTTTGAAAAGGAGAGCTATGCATGGATGCATCTTACAAAGTTCTTATTTAAAATGCTTAGCACTTGGATATGTGAAAATTTTATGTACAAAAATGTTAGGATCAATTCCAGGCATATCACTATATGACCAAGAAAAATATTGATAATATTTTCCTAAAAATAAGGTGAAGTCATCTATCTCCTATGGATTTAATGTTTGACTGACCTTAACTATGTGAGGATCCTGAGGGGTTCCTAAGTTTACGTAAATGGTGGATTCGTTAAGAAGATTTGATGTATCAGATGGTAGAGATTTTTAGAATAAGTGATCCTCAACTCCCATATGGGAAAGGATGTCATGATCATCATGATATTGAAGGATGTCTATGGTGGGAAAATCTTCTTCAACCATTTATAGCCAAATAAGAGGAAGTTGTTTAATGGTATGGTTGGAGTAATAAGTGAGTGGTCCTAAGGATATGGTATTGACTACAAAAAATTTTTATGCGGGATGGATACAAATTCATCTATGTCCATAGGATCTTCAGGAGCTATGGGTGATGATGGTTCTAATTCAGTAATGAGCATGGATGTAGCAGGTTTGGATATAGTGGCCTTGGGTGTTTTGGGGTCGAGTTTCTTATAGCCTAAACCATATTTTTCATAAGTTTTAAGGGAACATTGGATAACTAAATCATGTATTCCCTATTCATAATGGCCAAGGCCAAAACCTCTCCATGCGTAATGGTGAAGATACATACGAGAGAAATTTGGATTATCTAAATATTTGAAGTTTAATGTAAAAGGCATGGCATGGTGTTGATCAGTATTATGAGATGAAAGATGGTTGAGTCCCCTATAGAAAAGATTTGATTTGAGATAAGAGGGACCGTAAGAGATAACATATCCTACATTAGGGTTATATGTGGGTTGTTTTTAGGGTTGCCATAAGTATTTGGTGAAGGAATGTGATTAAGCATGAGAAAACGATATTCTTCTAATGTAAGGTGTTGTGCAACATTATTAAGGGAAGAATCATCAGGTAGTTTAGAGGAAGGGATGGACGTGCTAGTATATGATTCATTAGATGATTTGGATGTGGACTTGGGAACAAGTATGTCATTCAAATGATACATCATGTAACAATCAGCGAAAGGATTTGGATCTGTAGGAATGGTGAATGTCTGACCTTCATGTTCATATTTAAGACAAAGATGGAGAGTTGACGGAACAAAACACATGGTGTGTATCACTGGGAGTCCTAGTAACATATTATATTGAAACTCTCCTTCTATGATGTAGAAGAGTTATGGTAAGGTTTTAACACCGACTTTAAGTGGTAGAATGATGGTGCCTAATGTGGGTGTGATAGTGTCATTGAAGGATCATAGTAAGACTAGACTTTGAGTGATAACAGTGTTGGGTAGCTTAAGTTGATCAAAAGAAAGGGAGGATATAATGTTAATATCAGCACCACTATCAATCATTACCCTTTTGATATAGATGTCATTAATTTAAGCAGTGATGAAAAGTGGTAAGTCATTATCTTCTTATTTAAGAGAAGGTATTTCAGATGGTTTGAAGGATATGGTGGAAAATACTTTGATGTCTCCTACAAATTTTGTAAAGGATGAAGGGTCATCTGAAGGTACTGTTATTAATTAGAGGGCTTCTAGCTTGTTTATGGAGAGGTGATGTTTATATCAGTTTCGTATAATGACATTTTAATGGGATCTTGGTGTAATTTTTTAATGACAACCTTTTGCATTGCAGTGGATGGTGAAGGTGGTGTCGCAAGGATAAAAACCTTAGTTTTGGGTGTCATTGTTTGACTAGATGTCACAGGAGTTAAGGGATGGAATACTTTGGGTTTTCTGATGGAGTAGATATTTCTGGAGGTAGAGGTATGGCTATGAAATTTTTACCTTTGTTAGGCTCAGATGAGTTTTTGTTGTAATTCTGTGAATGAGTAGTGATATGTATGACATCAACCTGATGCGAAGGATTTTTAAACATGGGTTCATTGGATTTAGACAAAGATGATGATGATGTTGATGTTGATGTTGCATGTGATTGAATAGGAAGGGAAGCCAAATTTCCCAGCTTCTGTGTAATCATGTGGAAGGATTTACAATTCTCTATGGAATGACCTCATGTGTTCTATGATAATCACATGAGACGTTGAAATCATACAAAGCGGGTTTCTACCCTCATTGATCCGATAGTTTTGGTGGTGATAATATTATGAGTGATTTTTGGAGGAGGTCATCTAGAATGGTTGAATAATTCTCCTTAGGTTTTGACGTGGATTCTAATGAAGTTTTAGGTATCTTATCTTCTAGTGGAAATAAGACATTGATTTTAGGTTGTTGAGGTGTTTGTTGTTGATAATTCCTAGATAATATAGTAAATGGGGGACAAGGACCTAGTGGGGAAGTTTTATAAGTAGACCTTGGACAAGATGATTACCAGGGGTTGAAATGACCCTTCTAGGAGGAGGTGGGAGAATAGGCCGAGGACCAAAAATTGATATGATTTAGGGAAGGTATAAGAATGACTTTTGAAAACTTGGACAATACCTTGTTTGTGAGGCCCTTTCGTGGTTTTCAATGAGCTTGGTATGGATGTAGAGGCAATTATTGATGAAGGGAGGGGGGTTTGAATGATGTGATTGATGAGATCCAAATGAGTTGTGGATTTTTTAGTTTTGGGATTGGTTGATGTAGAGATAATTGATTTTGTAGATGGGGTACAAATACAATTTGTGGCTATGTTAGTTGGAGGTTTTTATGTCATAAATGTTTCAATAGCTATCATAGTTATATTTGCAAACACGTAGAATAGACATGGATATAGATTCAATAGTGATAGGTGAAAAATATGGGAGAATAGTTTCAAGTAATATTTTTGATAGATAGGGATTCAATAGATATAGTTTTAGGTTCAATGGGTATTGTTGTTTGTGGATCTGGATGTTGATTAGGTGAGTAAATAGTTCAATGGTTATGTATTCAATAGGTAGATGTTGGTTCAGTAGGTGTGTATATTGGTTCAGTAGGTGTGGATGTTGGTTCAAGAATGGATAATGTTTTAGTAATGGTGTTAATGGTGTGGTGAGTATGAAAAATTTTTTTTGGTTGATCAATGGATGGGGGATGATTTGGAAAGGGTTGTTTGAATATGTCAAGATTGTTATTTGGGGGTGCATTGGGATTATCCAAATGAAGTTCACCCTTGTCATATGTTATTTAAAAGTTACTTTAACAAGACCACATTGGGACAACGTATGACACCTCTTCAATGGGATGGGTTCCTTATTGAAAGTAAAATGCTTATATACAATAGTTATAAATCTCAATACCAAGAGGGACTAGATACTAGATGTCTTGAATTGGTTTGTTTGGGAGAGCTTATCAATATTTACGAATGGAATAACTTAGGAAAGACCAGACTATGAAGTCTTTAGGAATATAGATGGAGTGTAACCTTATACTAATAAGAAAAGGTGATATAGAAAGAATCATTTCATTCACAACATAAGATATCATTTCTTGGGACACAAAGTTCTAAAAATCATACTAATAGTTTCATTACAAAAGATAATTTGGATTTGTTAAGGGCAAGAAGAGATAATGATTAGAGAGATGGAAACTTAGTATTGATTGGATTTCATTTACACTTCAAAAGCTTCAGACTCAACCATATTCTACAATCTCGCCAAGCTCTTACATTTATGGGATAAAGTAAGAAAGCTTCATCGAAGAGTTTGGAAAGAAATCTGAATTTGTAATGTCAACCAAACCATAAATGCCCCTATCAAATGATTCCTAGAAATCTTCAAGTCTGGTTTCATGTCTTGTGTGTCGAAAAAGGATAGGATTGAAGCTTGTATCAAATCTGAGCGGTTGAAGCAAAATAAGATAATGGATTCATCATCAAATTGTTTTCCAAATTAGCCATAAAGGAAAATTAATAGTGAATTTACATGGATGTAGTTTATAGATAAATATCTCCTACAGATAAAATTATGCGAGTTGTGTGAGTCTTCCAGGAGAAAATTTAGTCATTGAAATTTGATATCGAATCCAGTACAAAAATGGTGACCTAATGCAATCTTTCCCAACAACGGATTGTGAGGCAAAAATGGAATTGTAACCTTAGTTCCAAATATGTACTCAGGTAAATACACCACATCTAACCTAAGCCCACTATTCAAATGATATAAGGACAATCTTTATGGGCAATACAGAGTCATAATAAACTCTACACTTTACTTTATTTGATCAATAATGGTTAACATTCCAAAATTCAACGATCCACGTCTCTCTTATCTACCCTTGATGTGGGCTCAACATTTTAATTTTTCTAATGGAAAGGTTGGAGCTTTAAAGATACACTTTATTCCATTTTATGATATTTTGAAAGATATAGATGGAATTCAGAGGAGGAAATTCCCCGTAGATCTTTTACTGAAAAATACCAAAACTTAGTAGAGGGCGTAGACATTTTGATAAACTTTATGATATGAAATAATAGCCAACGGTACTTTAAGATACAGGCCATGCCTTGATCAAACTGCAACAAGAAACTACAATTGCATGGACCAGATGGAATAATTACATGCACATTTCGCCCCATCAAACATAGTTCGATTAATTCATCAAAATAAACAACTCTAAGAATTGACAGATCATTTGAACAATCATGATTTGGATAGGGCCAATTTGGTATATTTTGAAAATAAAATTATGGTGTCCTCAGATCACTAAGTATGGGTCTGCCACAAATTACGCCATAAAGGATTAGAGGCTGAGGCATCCCACAAACCCATCTGGGTGAGTCAAGTGATATGAACTTTCCTTCACCAGATGTCTAAGGTTTTGGGGAGGTTGATGCCCTATTACCTGAAATCCCACAAATCTAGTGGGGTGAGATCGAGCGAGGTAATCCTCACCTATGGCTAGATGTCTAAGTTATGGTGGTCGATGCAATTACATATGATATTTTGGAAGAAAGTTTTCAAGCATCTAGACATGAAGATGGAAATTGTTTCTGAAAACTCCCATCTGTTATTTTAAAAATTAGGAGAGACAAAGTTTTAGTGGGGGGATTGATGTTGCCATAGGGTTCTTCATCAAATTTTGGATAAACCACAAGCACCTATGAGTAAATCCTGTCAAAGTATGGAGATAGATATGAAGAGATAGAGCCAACCGTGAAGGATAGAGGATATCCGCAATAAAGAACGGTTCCATGTATAAAAGGACAAAGCTACCAAACACTGAAAGATTTCCACGATACGGATACAGAAAACACCGTAGACAATAGAAGATGTTTTTCGAAGGCCGTAGAAGAAGCCACCAATAAAGAAAAAAAATGTGATACACTGGAAAAAGACATGAAAGATTAGAAAAGTTGGGTGTAACATACTTGTGAAAGAGATGTGAAAGTCAACATCAAGCCATGGAATGAAGACAGATCGAACCAGTATGAGACAGAAGTTGGCAGAGGCACACGTCAAAAGAAGTGTCTTTTGGAACTCAGTAGCCATTGTATTTTATATATTTATTGTAACTCGTCCCATGTATTATATTAGGGGGCATCACAAGATATGTATGACTTGAGTGCCATTTTGAGAGAGTGGATGTTTTTTACAAGAGTTAGAGTACTTTATAAGAGAGAATGAGAAGAATGTATTGATGGTAATCAGGGACGTTGATAAATAAATAAAACTGGAGTTTATCCTGAAATTTTTTATATAATTTTCTTTAATTTATGTTCTTAGATTAGATGTATGTATTATCCCAAAAATTTATCTTAAATAAGGTGTGAATTGTCCTAAGCCTCACAATCCTATCGAATGGTTTTAGGTCAACAAGTCCAAAGCAGGACCAACGAGGAACATGGGAAAATTCCTCAACATGTGGTCTTGAGCAAGGGATATTAGATAATAAGCATGGAAAAAATCATGAATATGTTGTTGAGGATCTTCCTTTCTATAGAATTTAATCAATTTTAGAAGTTCCCAATGAGGTGGATATCCTTTGTATGGGACAGAGGGGTGAATAGGTTCATTTCATATTTGATCATAAAAGAGAACATTTTTGGGTGCAGATGAAGCAACTTCTATACTTGATATACGACTCATGAGGGGTTGAAGGGGTCAATTTGTTTTGGTTATTGTGAGGATGGGCCAGGTTGAAATAAAAACTGGCTAGGTTGTGAGTACATTTGGTATTGTTGAGGGATGTTCTACTGGTAAGGAATGTTCTATTGAGGAACATTTTACTGATAAGGGACATTTTTTTACTGTATATTTTTCTGTGGGATATTATAAGTGAGTGGAATATTTTGTTGAAGATGAATATTTTGTTGAGGAATATACTATTGAGAAGGAATAATCTATTGTGGAATATTTTGCTGAAGGAATGTTTTAAGTATATTGTGTGGGATGTTTTGTTATGGAACATACTATTGAGAAGGAATTCTTTGTTGTGGGATATTTTTTTGAGGAATATTATGGATTATTTTGTTGTGGAATGGGTTTTTTTGTGGGATGTAATTGTTGAGATGCTAAAGGTCGCGAAGGTTATATATATTGGTAAGGGTATTGATAGATGTAGTAGTAAATGGTTGTGAATAAGGAGGTGGTTGTTGAAAGGGTATAACAGTGGCAGCAGAAGATGGTGCTTGTTTGTGGAATGCTTTGAGTAGGAGAAGATTGTGGTATGGAGATTAATGACTGGGATTGTTGTGGTATGTATTATGAAACATGGTTAGTGGTGGTGATAACACTAGTATTGATTAAAGGAATACATGTCGAAATGGACATAGTGATATTCTGAATGCTGCTAACTAGTTGAGATAAAATAGTAAAAGCAACAACAAAAATTATTGGAGGTGTCTAGGTAAATGAGGATACTAGAGGGGTAGATGATGAATCACTAGTATTGTTTTGTGGAGGTGTTAAAACAATAAAAAGGCTGGGGTGGGGATGTATGTTTTTGGGTGGTTGTGCCTTGAGAGGAAACCATATGAAGACTAAGAATAGGAATTGAGGATGAGACTTCTAAAATTTAAGGTTGACTTAGAGGTGGATATGAGTATATTTTTTGAACAACAACTTGATTTAAATCAATAAGACTTACAATACTAGATGAAGGTTCATATGGAGTTGGTGGTTTGGGTATATATTGTTGATTTAAATCAATAGGATGTGAAGATAAAATCAGGAATATTTGAAATGGTTTGGGTTCAAATTGTTGTGAATGTGAATAACTAGATAAAGGATCAGGAATATTTGAGGATGGTTCAGGTCTGAATGGTTAGAGTTAAACACCCCTAGCTGATAAGATAACCATTGAGAGAAATGGGATTTTAATCTAAAATTTATTCAAAAAAGGGGTCTCCTCTTTAAAATAAAGTGGGTTCAGAAGATTTTGATTGTGAGTCTGGGGGAGTATGGTTATTCAGTTTCTTCTTGTTCAGATGTATGGAAAATTTGACTACAAATCTGACATGAAGAATGTAAGAGACATTGTCTCATTTCTTGGTTATTTCTCCTCTATTTCATTCCAAGTTTGTTGAGCATCAGATAGAGGAGTAGACATAATTGGTTGATGGAATGGGTTTTGTTGTTGTAATGGCATGGTAAATAATGGTATTTATAGAAAAGTAGATAAAGGTGTAGACAACGGTGTAGAAAATGGAATAGATAGCGGGATTTTTTGTTGCAAAGGTGTGGATATTGGTTTAGACATGCTTTCATAGGTTTGGTTATGGGCTTTCTGTCTAGTTTGTACCATAATGAACAAACAAAAACTTACCTAAAAAATCAACTAAACAAGTCGTTTACAAGTAGCAATAAAAAAACAAGCAAAATAAATTTTTTTAGATTTTCTTGATTTAATTACAAAAAAGTGAAATATGTAAAATGGTTAACAAAGTTCCTAGGAAATTGCAAGCTATGGCTAGTTTCAGGTGTGTTTAAGGATGAATTTCTCGATATACCCAAAGGTATGTGAGGCCCAACTCTATCTTATTACCGATATGGGTGTGGTATTGGGGCCTACCCCCTCACTTACAATCCCATAGCGATAAGAATGCCGAGTGTTTAGCCAATATATACCGATGAACATGTGAATATACTCAGACAGAACACCGATTCAGATTCTCCTCTTGGTGATGAAATCAAAGTAGGTATCCACCTTGGGTAGGAATTTTTTAAATGCATTTTGATGTTTAAGTGGTTTGGTTGTGTTTGGGGGAAATAAAGTGAATGTAATTAATTAGCTTCCTAATTAAAACTACGTGAAACAAGAAGGATGAACGGTCGTTTTAAAACCTGAATTGAAATATTGTTTTCGATGAAGACAACTAGGAAAACAATGTGATACTGAAAGTAAAAATATGGATTTAGGACTCACCATGATAAATGCTTCCTATATGTGTATATTTTTTTATTTTTAACAATTTTTAAAGAAAGGAATCCAACAATCCAACAAGAAAAAGTAGTAACAACAACAGTAACCTAAAAAACTAGGTTAGCGGAAACAAATAGGATACAAGAAAAAAAAATTAGCAAGAAATTTATAAAGCAATAAAAAAGGGCATGAATCACTAGCAAATTGCTATCGATTTCTAAATAGTAAACTAGATAAGATGAAATTTGATTTTTTTCGGATGAATGATTTTAAAAAAAATTTTCAAAATAAACAATCAGAATCAGAAATATGAAATCCTTATCTAACAGAAAACAAAGAAATAAGCATAAAACAATAACTAAAAGGTAAACTGTAGAGTAAGCAAAATCATTCAGGGATCGTCCACAATTGGCTAAATCGCTGGTGATTAGCTTAACCAGTAGTGATTATTGGGAAGAGAACAAAAAAATGAAAAATAAATTAAAAATTGATAAAATTAACAATAAAAATGAGGGATAGGCTCCCACTGTGCGTGCCAAGATGTTGATAATAATTCTTACCTCTTTATCTTAAAATAATAAGAAAGAAAATAAGACTTACCTAAACTCATAATGATGGGGTTTAGAGATACCCGCAAATGTGGGTGAATGATACGTGATGGTTGTGCTCCGTATAAGAAACGATGTAAGCTTAATTCTTGCGAGAATATCTGTAAATCACATACTCTAAGAAAGATATGATTACTAAAATATGAGGCGGATTACCTAGAAAAGGCCAGTCCCGAAAATATAAGGACTTCCTAATAAGGGTGTCAATATATTTTTACAATCAAGTGGGCACAGAAACAATAAATGACATACGATAAATGTTTTGAAAATTGTTTCCTTATTACAAATATAAAGTCGATAAATGGTTAAAAATGATAGATAAGAACTATGGTTTAAAATCTAAATCTAAATCAAGATCCAAATTCTCAGAGGAAGGAGAACTTTCTTCTTCAGTGGACTCCGGGTCATTTTCTTCAGAGAAATCTAAATTCTCATTTTCAGCGTACTCTTCTTTAAAGAAGTCTGAAATGTATTCCAGATATTATTTTTCCGTGTTGTGGTGGTAATCAGAATCAGAGTCTAAGTGCTCAAAATTAGTTTGGTCTTCAGATTCAAACTTGGGGATTGAATCTTCTATGTCAGCTTTGTATTGATATTCAAACCAAGCTAGATCAGCTCGGATACACAAGATCTCAAAGTACGCTTCCTAGAATTCATCTACAGCTTCGTGGACTCATTGAGTAGATTTAAAGATGGTTTACAAACAATAGAAAGGGGTGGAATGGATGGAACATAGCTCGAGGTCATGTATAATGTCATACTACTCCTAGTGCAATGGATGGAAAAAAATAGACAAAGAATGGATATTGGTTATTTCATGACTTAGGCCCCCTATTGCCATCTAATAGAAACCATTCTTGATAAAATTTTAGCAACAAAAGAGATCTAATAGAATGAATATAAATTATTAGACGGAGTTTGATAAAACTTCAAGAGAAATAAAATAGGCAAGAATTACATGCTATTCTAGTAATCACTGGTGATTACTAGTAAATGATAATAGACTGATAAAAAAGGATTTAACTAATTTATTCAAAATTGTGGTCTTTCAAAGGCTAATATGAGATAACAAATGATCAAACAAAAAAATTGAATGCAAAAAAATAATTATAAAATGATATCTTACCATGATTGAGAGTGATGTAAGAAGTTGATGAAGTTTGCAGTTGGATGGTGCACAGGCTTCAAAATGAATCCCAAGATGTTTGATGATCATGAATAAGAGTGCTAGATGATAGTACATTAACGTTGATATAGAATAACATTGATGAACTCGAATAGAAATCTCAAACTCCAAAATGTAAGTGAATGATCCCGAAAAGAGACTGTAAAATTGGCTTAAGTAATCATTGATGATTGACCAAATCGCTGACTATTTCTGTCTGTTTGAGTTATTTTAGGAAATGGTTGAAACTGCTTGCTAATTCAAGGCTCTTGTTTTAAATTTCGAGGAGATTAATTGTCAAGTAGGTTGAAATGTGTCAGGTTGGTAGTGATAATGACAGAATAAACTAATTTTTGCTAGATTAGGTTATGACTTAGCCTAATCTATGTTTATAGATAATTTTAATAGATTTATAGATGAGATAAGTTTATGAGATAAGGATGTTTGGGAATAGGTTAAAAAAGGTTTTTAGGGAGTATTTGGATAGTTAGGAAACTTATTAGGTTAGGTTAGGAAAATGATGATTTTCATAGGTGGATATTCAGTGATTGATAAGGTGTGCGAAAATAAGATTATATAGGATAATTGGTAAATAATAGGATAATTAAGTATTGAATATATACTTAATTAATTAGGAATAAAAGGGTATTATATAACGTAAGTATGGAATACTAATGTATTAATTAGATAAAAGTGGTGTGTTAAGTAGGACTTAAGTATGTATTTAATTAATCAAATTAATTGATTAATTAAATAGAGATAAGGGTGTTTTTCTAGTTGGATGCCTATGTTTGATTATTGATTTGAAAAAGATGAGGGAGTGTAGATACCCATTATAACCATTTTTATAAAAGCAACATGTAGTTAGAATGAGGACTATAAATTTATGCAATTATTTGCATATAGTATCACCATTGACATATATTTCCTTGATATAGATTCATTTATCCATTCTTCATTATAATACAAGAAATACTAAATATAATCATTTCAATACCTCTATAAAGACTGGGATAATGGGGAACTTCCCATTCTAAAAAATATAAAACTATATTATTCTTTTATGATTGCATTTTCCCATTTAGTACAAGATAAATTGTTTTTTTGAATTGAATGGGTAGATACCCATTCTCATGTATAAATAAGAGAAGAAGAATAAAGTTAAAAAAATTTGGATGGATGAATTGACCAAGTATGAGCCGTGCGTGAAGGACTGGGGTGTACGCAAGGGAGGAACATAGGGATGCGCATGAGAAGATCAGAGTACCTCGTGGATATTCACACCCTAGTAGACAAAGTTGAGGACATCCATTTTTATGACCACGTGATAAAAATAGAAGAGTGGATTTGGAGTGTCGACTAAGTAATGATTCAGAACCAAAGAAATCCAAGGAGTCTTAGCAGTCAAATAAAGTCTTTTTTTGATAAAAGAACATGTGGATAGAATATTGAAGAACATGCATGGATTGAGATATGAATAGGAATAAAGGATAATATTTTATTAGGATATATATTATTAGTAGTTGATGTAAAAACACACAAGATTTAAGAGATGAATATTTTAGGAATGTAATGCATGTAATGTATGCATGGTTGTTTTGAGCATGCAACATATTTTTATGAAGTGTATGGGTGATGAAGGGAAAGTCCCCACCCCTATTTATGTCATGGATCTACTAAAGAGATATATCATGTGGAGGAAGGGTGTAGTCGATACTATGTTGTACGATTTTGTGCATGGATCTACAACCTAATGTAATAGCTATTTATGTATTCATTTTCTTTGTGATGTAATGGATTATGTTTTATGATGGATAATTGTGCATCGATTTTGATCATTGATATGTTTAAACATGGTAATCTAATAGTGAAAATAATCTTGATTATTGTTTAAGATTTTTTGTTTCCTTATTACACATGTTTCCAAAATGATTTGAATGGGTTGATTAAGTATGTAGGAATGAATTATTGCTTTATTATTATAATAATGATGCATGCTAACATCCTGACAAGAAAACACAAAGGATGGTCTTTGTAGATGTGCATGCTTTAGATGAGTATTCAAGTCTCTTTGAATGAGGTGTCAGTGTGCATAGCATTCAAGTGGAAATAGAAGGCTACCATTTTGTTCCATTTTTGGGATCTCTTTTAAAAAAAAATCCATGATGTTGCATACATATGGCATATCAAATATATTTGGATAGTATTAAAATTTGGGTGGAAGACAGATAAGATAATTTTTCTCAAAAGTATAGCACTGGACCTAGATTTAACACACACAATTTGGTAGAGGGAAATATCTATCATGATTTATATGAGACATTCTTCATATTTTTTTCAATAGAGTTATATTAGTGGTTGATGACATATGCATTGAATAAAGATTGGGTTCATAGGTTGAGGGTTTGGACACAAGAATATTATTAGACACTTTTTGATGTAGATGAAGACTTGAATAGAGCTATTGGGATGGTGTGCTACACAATTATACATTGGAGAACATAATTATGATGTATTATTGTCTAGAGGAAGTTGAGTTTAGGTTCTTCTGTTAGCCAAGAGGATCCTATTTATGTGTTATCCCTTTAACTATAAATATCTTGATGGTAGAGTTGGATTTGGGGAGGTTACCTATGGATAGATAAACCCAACCATACATAGGGGTAGGAGTAAGTGTGGGGAAGGATGGTGGCAGCCTAGGCAGAACATAGGAAAAAAAGATGAAAGACAACTCAGGTTTAATGAGGCATGAGATAGGGAAATTATAGCATCAATGGAGTTAAGGATAATGAGGGCTCACGAAGGTTTTGAATCTCTTATAAAAGGTTAGGAACTACATTATCATGTCCTCCCAACTTTAGGAAATCATAGTAGAGATTCCCTATCATCTTTAGATATGATCACATTAGAGGAGGGAATGAGAACTCTAAGTGTGCATCTAACTTAGCCTAGCTACCTTACCCTTTCGCTAGATGTTCCAAATATAAAGGTATTTGAAGGACATAATAGTTAAGGTCATCACAAAGATACAAGTAGATAACATTTTTTGTTGAAACAAGTGCACCAAAAAATTAATGCACCCATGGTAGCACAACAGGCACTAGTGTTTGGGATTACTCTTATAGGGTTGTTTTCAAGAGTGTTAAGAGGACAGAGTATTGGCACAAAGACCATTAGAAGAACTTATGTAGGGGTTTTGATAGAAAAGAAAGTGGGTGTATAGTTTCTTACTACAACTGGGACCCAAACACATTCATCAACTAGACCACAAGTTGTAGCAGGTGGTGTAGGAGGCTCAGGAAGATTGGGACTACCACCACACGGAGGGAATCCAAGAGGAGGTTATGGTTTCAGATCAGGTCCTACCTAAGGGAAATCTCCAAAACCACCACCTTCGGTTTATTTTGAGATGTCACTCCACTTTCTAGAGTATAACAATATAGAAGATGTAATAGATAATAAACATAAATTTCAATTACTATGGCATGTGAAGGGGATCATAACTTTAGATAGGAAGGAAAGTAAATTTACCATTATTCTGCAGGTGTGTGTGCATAGTTAGCATAGAAATTATGACCCACATCATATTGTGGTGGACTATAATGCTCTGCGCACTAAATTATTGGCTGAGTTCCACATCTTGGAGTTTGAACAACAGAGCATTAGCATGCTTAAGGATATCAAGAATGGTTTATTTTAAGTTGTAAGGGAATATGACATGATTTTTAAGAATCTATTATCCAAAGTTTCTTATAATATCCATCCAAGTCATTATGCACAGTGGTTTTTTGGAGGATTGTTGAATCCTTTTTGTAGAGCCTTATCTCATAGAACTGCGTACTTTTTTAATGATGGGTTATGTATTCAAATTTTATTATGCAATGAACTGTATTTAAAGATGGATAATTTTAGTTAGATACTAGTTGTGGACATGATTGAATATGGTGTTTTAATGATTTAGTTAATCTTGTTTGATATTTAGATTTTTCATATTCCTTATTATATGTGTTTCCAAAATGATATGAATGTAATAATTATTTGTGTAAGTGTATTTTAATGGTTATTAACATGATGAATATGCATGCTAAATTCATGTTATTCATAACAATAGAGGGACCCGGTGGGTACGTGTGCTTTGGGTGAGCACTTACATATGTTTGAATGAAGTGATAGCACACATAACATTTGTGTTAAAAAAAAATACTAGATTATGGAAAACCATTGTGGAAAACAATTCTCAAGTAAAGGAAACACAACCTTTTGAGGAATGTAACAATGGAGGTGGTGGATTCCAAAGAGGATACAAGACTGGAGGATGCGGATGGTATAAAAGGAATAGTTTCACATGTAAGACTTGTTACACTTGTGTATTCGTTGATCATTACCAGCATGTAAATGTCTCAAGAATATATTGTGTACGTATGGTGTGGTTAAACAACATAAGGTTAGAGGATTGTACTAGATATTTATGAGCACATGTGTAAGAATAATAATAAGGATAAGATGCACATGCGGATGATCAAGGTACAGTTATTAGATGAATGCTGATCATGGATGCCAAAAGAAGACGTACTTGATCTAGACTTACAATCTTTATTGCTACTAACTACTTGTGTGGAGGAAGAACACACTGAGCATGAACCTATTAAAGTCTAAGCCACTCATAAGGAGAGAAGATAGTCATACATGTCAAGATACCCATATATTACACATCATAAGGAAGTATATCAAGATAACATATGGGCTAGTTAGTAAAGAAGTTGCATGGTGAGTTATACATTGTTTGAAAGGAGTAAGGACATGAAAGAGAACGCATGCAGAATAACATCGAGCTCCCGCAGGAGGATGTGGATGATTTGAAAGAGATGTGTACAAGATGTTTGCAACAATAGAACTAGCACCCCTTTGTTAGGAGAATAGTTGTCGTGAGAATGTATTACATGCACAGGAGTCTGAGCACAAGATTGACATATACTACATGCAAAAAATTATGACCACAAAACCATGAGTATGATAAAGAAATCACATTGGATGTGGTAATTGATGGGTGGTTGGTAAGACAATATTATGATAAATACATGCACTGAGGTGAACATTTTGACTCTGAGATGCATGGAATCAAATGGGGAGACGAACATTGCACCCATATTCAAATGTGATGTATATGGATAATAAAAATAGCAATCTATGCCCATTGGATTATTGAAATATGCTTCAATTACCATATCAGGGTAGCCAAGTTTCACTGGAGACTTTGAGGTATTAGAGCTTGCTAAAGTAGATAATTTTCCACCATTACTTGGGTGACCATGATGTTATGCGAATAATGAAGAATTGTATTTCAATAAGGGATACATAAGTTTTGAGAATAATAATGAGCACGTAATTATACCACTGAATTTATAAAAAGATACACCATATGTTGATCCTTTAAGTGAAGAAGATATGAATAAGATTTATTCGTGCACAGTACATGGCCCTAAGACAATGGAACTATCCAAGGAAGGTGTGTTACATTGGGGAGGTGTGCAATCAGTTAACGACACCACAAGTGTTATTTGTGATGATTCATCCCATGACACGTATGAAATGGTAGGGTGCAAGATGAAAGGAAGAATAGAAAGGATGATTAGGCCACACATGGCTAGGTGTATGGAAAAATTTCAGTTACCATGATTCATTGGTGAAGAAATCCTAAGTATTTCTTGCGCACAATGGAGGAACACTAGAATAAAGAAATTGATTGAAGGAACATGTTGGTTTATAACCTGCATGGAACAACAATGCACTGGTAGGTGACACACAGAGATAAATTTTTGGGATGGTGAGAGGTGAGAATCACCTTTTCAACTAGGTTCACACAGAGCAATGTGCCTACACATATATGTTAATATCATGGGAAGAATTTGTCTTTATCACACATCCATTATTATGAGTGAATATGGGTGCAAGGCTAGGATGCCTTACCACCATCTTTGTGGGTACATAAGTTTTATTCCACACTGTGAGAATGTGCATGTGCATGGTATGTATATGCTAAAATCAAACAAGAAACTTCAAGATGGAGAGATATGATAGAATGTATGAAATATAAATTTTATTATTTGTCTAATAAACCTCTAGTGCATGAAGCATTGCAGATTATGAAGTGCATCACATTGGGGTATGGCATGAAAGTAGAAGATTTCATGTTGGAATTATTGGAAGAATCTAATTACAAGGCATGCCTGGATGTTGAAGAAACATACAAGTTAAAATTGCATCTCCCTTAGAAGGAGAAAGAAAAGGTTAAAATGGTTTACCTCATTGATGATGAAGAAGTTGAGAAAATTGAGGTTATTCATAAAGAAGTTGTGTACAATGTAATGTATACAACATATGAGAAGGCACATGCATACCATTTTCTTATGAGGAAAAGTAAGCTAAATATTGGCATTGAAGATGTGCCTAAGGAGGCCATTATTGGGGATTATTGGTCATAACAAGAGGTAGCAAAGATTATTGATATTTTGTATGACTTCCAGGATTTGTTTTCGTGAAGCTACCATGAATTGAAAGGATTACACCCCTCAATTGGAGAAATGAAAATTAAGCTGAAAGAATGTGCACGTCTAGTTAGGAAGAGGCTCTACAGGGTGAATCCAAACCTACACTTGAAAGTGAAGGAAGTAATAGATAAAATGCTTAAGTCTGAAATGATTAAACCAATTGAGTAATATTTGTAGCTTAGCCCTATAGTTATAAGCATCAAGAAGAATGGGTGGATCAGAATCTATGTAGACTATAGGGAGCTTAATGATACATGCATCATTAATCCTTTTCCCGCCTGAGTCACCAAGGAGATCATTGAGGGATTCATAGGGTGTGAGATATATTCTTTTATAGATGTATTTTCAGATTATCATTAGATACATATTGCACCAAAAGACTAGGAAAAGACCACTTTCAATACATAATGGGGAAGCTTTGCATATACAGTCATACCTTTTGGATTGAAGAATATGTCGACAGTATTCTCATGCATTTTTGTACAGGAATTTTAGGATTTTATTCACATGTTATTACATGTGTATTTAGATGATTGGACTATTTATGGCTTGGTTATGGACCAATGTGATAATCTGAGGGTTATGTTTGAAATATGTAGGTAATCGAGCATTTCTCTTATTGTCAAGAAGTGTATTTTTTCTAAACCTTGTGGAACTTTTCTTGGGAAAATAATTTTCAAGGAATTATTATTGATAGATACAACCAAGGTTACAATAATTTTAGACTTAGAAGATCTTAAAAATAAGAGTGAAGTGTGTGAATTTTTGGGTCACACTACCAATTATAGAAAATTTATTAAGGGATATGAAAATATTGTCATGCCCCTGTAAGAGTTGCTCAAGGTGAAAGGAAATTTTTATTTGGGTGATGCATAGTAGAAGGTGTTTGAGAAATTAAAGGAAAAACTTGCTAATTCCTCTATCTTGTGTTTTCCTTCTTGGAACAAACCCTTCCATGGTCATGAAAAATGCTTCTGGTATGGCAATTGGCATAGTTTTGGTGTAACCAGAGACAAAATTGTGGATCATCCCATATGTTTTTCACACAAGAAGTTGACACTAGTAGAATAAAATTTCACTACAACCTAGCACAACTATTATCTATGATCTACGTGCTTCACAAAAAAAATTAGTACCTATTGGCTACTTCGTTTATCTTTTATATAGATCATATGACCTTGAAATATTTGGTCAACTTGCCTATTTTTCAAGGGCACATCTGTAATTGGATACATATTTTCTAGGAGTTTGATTTCATAATTGTTGTAAAGTCAGATAAGATTAATTTTAGGCCTGCTCACTTATTAAATATCAATTCTGGTGAGGACCCGCAAAGTACTAAGAGCACAATTCCTGATGCACAATTATTTAGGTTGAACTACACACTTGTAGATTTGGATGATATAGCCATATTTTTGCACACTGGGTTGGTGCCCAAAGGAATTAATGCATTAGTGAAAAAAAAGCTTGCTATATGCACAACAACCTATCAGTCGATTAGAGGTGACTTATACAAGATGAGTAGAGATGAAGTTTTGTACCCGTGTGTACTTTAAAAATGAGCGTGAATCCATTATGGAAGAGGCACATGGTGGAATATTAGGCTGAAATTTTTCAAGTGATGTGACTACATGCAAGATATTAATGGATGGCCTTTAGTGGGATACTTTGTACAAAGATGTTAAGGTTTTTTTGAAAGCATGTGATCATTGTCAACACATTGGAAAGTCTGGGAATTGGGATGAGATGCCCCTAATAACTATAGAGATAAAAAAAACCTTGTGAGAAGTTGGTCATTGATTTTTTAGGGAATATTGAACCACTTATGTGTAGGACTAGAACACACTACATTATTACTTGCACAGAATATTTGACAAGGTGGGTAGAAGCTACACCTACTAGAGATTACACTACAGCCAGAGCAACAAGGTTCCTATGGGAAAACATCATTGGAAGGTATGGCTTCCCATTAATCTTAACAAGTGATATAGGAACTCATTTCTTGAATGAGACAATCAAAATTCTATTGGTGGAGTTTAGGGTGGTATGTCATAAAACCACCCCTTATCACCCTCAAGCTAATGGTACTACAGAAGCTTTCAACAAGATTTTGGGAAAAACATTAACAAAAGATTTTTGATGTTGGAAGAAAAGATTGGGATGATAAAGTGTCAGTTATACTTTGGGCTTAGAGGACCACTTATAAAATATTGAATAAGGCCACACCATTTCAGTTAGTGTTTAGTAGAGAAGCAATACTACCAGTTGAATTCATGTTACTATCCCTACGTATTACACTTGCATGAGGATTAAATGATGATAAAGTTTTAGAGGAATGTATTTAGAAGCTAATGAAACTAGATGAGTGGTGCCCTATTTCATGTTGGACCTAGAAGACTGATAAGGCACAACAAAAGGCCTGACATGATGGGTACATTAAGAGTAAGTCATTTTTAGTTGGCAATATGGTCCTCCTATTTGACTCTAAGTTTACATGCCACCAGGGTAAATTTAAGGTGCATTGGTTGGGACCTTTATTAGTAACCAAGATACTAGAATCAGGTGTATGTTAATTGTAGGTGCTAGATGGAACAATTATTCTTGGTTACTTCAATGGGAGTAGGCTAAAGCCCTACTATAAATAAAGCTTCTTGGTGTTTATAATAAGGCAATATAGCCACTTAGACTATATTTCTCTTTAATGTTTTTCTTTCCTATTGTTGTTTTTTTGTTTCTTTTTTTGTTGTAATAATCAAACTTACATGCAAGAAGATGATTAGTATTGAGTTCATGTAAAAAGGACTACACATACTTTTAGTGTGGGGGTGAACTTGGTGATAGTGAATGAAAAGGAGACTTTATTTGTGTTTTGGAGGTGAGTTGAAGTAGATGAAGATGTACATGATGGTACAATGACTGGGATGTTTTTTATAGAATGCACACTAAATTAAGGTAAAATGTATCAAAGGTGATGATAGTAAAATTTTCTCAGATTAAATACGATGTTAGAAGAAGGATCACATGGTGTAACACAAGGAAGGAAGCAACATGATGAACTACTAGTATATGGAGCAGAGGATTATGTACTGTGGCCCAAGGAGGTGTGCAAAAGGAGGTATGATGTCTATAAATAGTGAGTGTGCTATAAGGTTACAACCACATTGTGCAAAAGGAAGTCAAGTGATGAAGCAAAAAGTGAAAAATATGTTTTAAATTGGGAAAACACGTTAAAGCGTTTTAAGAGAAAAAAGTAAGTTGATAGAGTTTAAAGCATAAAAAAATTATAAAAGGGGGAAAATTGATTCATTTACTACCTTGCATCCAAGAATATTTGAGAGAATGAGAAACTAAGAGACTTAGTGTGACAATGTGAGTTAAGTAATGAGAAAACTAGAGTAACATTTCTAGGGTAATTTTATAGGCTCCTTCATGGAAAAGAAGAAGTTTAAGCTGAGGGTTGAGTGCAAAACTAGGGCATGGGTAGATAGGGTTTCCAGAGTTGGGATTTAAGAAGCTAGGATTCATAGGAATCATATATTATGTAGTAATTAAAGGTCGTGGAGCAAGATATGTAGGGAATAAGTTTGCAAGAAGACTGAAACCAAAGAGGGAAACTATGACATCTCAAAAAGGTACGGGTAAGCCCTACATGAAGAAGGTGGAGGTTGAGGACCTATTGGAGGAGATTTAATCAGAGATGTAGTACCCCCCAGGAGTAATTATGGAACATACATGTAAAATAATTAAGATCAATCACACATATTTGGGAAATGACTAAACTTTGAAGGAAGACATGTTACAAGATTTTTCATATAAAAATGAGGAAGGGAAGGTAAAATTTGATGACTGACAAAGAATAATTCTAGAAAAGGTAGGGGTCCTCTAGTTTTTTCATCTACCTTTCTTTTCTAAAACTACACATCTCTTCTAATGGCTCATGTCTAGGGTACATGAATACTTTTATTACTTCATGGGCAGAAGGCTAAGATGACAACTTGAATCATTGGATAGGTCATAGGGTTGCATGAGACATGTGAAGATATAAAGTTGGACCTATGTGATGACACACATATGGATGAGGTAGCCATTATGTTACAATCTGAGAAGGGTGGAAGGTCCATGAGTATAAAGAAACTTACAAACCCCACAACTAGGGTAGTGATGCAAACAAGAAGTTTCTTTATATCACACAAAATATGGATTATAAAACACTATACAAAATAGCACAATTTGTCACCAACGAGATCATTGAAGAGGCTAGGGAATAAAATGAGGAAGGGGTGAAAATTATATGGGGCTCAATACTCCTAATTATTATCTTCTGGGAGATTGGTGTCCCAGATGGGCTTGATGAGAACATGTGGGTGTACCCACTAGAAAATACATCCCCTGTAGTACATTTTACAAGATATACTTACGATGGCATGATAAATAATGCATAAAAGGCCAGACTAAACAAGTGGTATGAAAGGATGCATATGGAATTTGAGAATGAATGGCGCATTCTACTTGAGATTATTGAATAATTTGGAGGATAGGTAAAGTTTGTAGTGATGCAACACTAAATCATTTGACGTTTCAAGATGCAGGATGGTGAAATGGGGCCATGGTGTAAATTGTAATTTCTATTCACTTCCATATATTTCAAGTGCGCGGTGAACGTGATCAAGGACACATAGAAAATGGTCTTTGATGTTGATAAGGTGGATTCAGATTGGCACACTTTGTACACGACCTATATGTATGACTCGAGGACTACCTACTTAGAGACTTATAAGTCAGATACCTTGTACCTAAATCCTCAGTTGAATGTTATAATTAATGGGATGATATGTAGAGTTTTTTGGTTTTATTACCAATAACCCAAGATGGGGTAGATCTAGAGGTTATGGACACTTTCCTTCACAACCTAAGAAAAATATTGTGCCACCACTAAAGAGGATGCCTGAAGAATCTCCTGATATGGAAGAAGAAGAGGAACAAGGTGGGCTTGATCACACACGCCAAAAAAAAATGTATTAGAGAAGGATAAACTGTGATGATGTTGTAGGGACTTCTCATCCATCTAAAGAAATTCCAAGGAATAAAAATACTAAGTGTAGAGGGACACATGTAGTCTCTAGTAATGAGGCTTCTAGAGATAAGGATGGGTAATAAAAAATTTTAGAAGAGCTAGAGTGCGAGTGATCTAAGAAACACAAAAATAAAGTGGCACAAATGCAAGAAGAGTCTAGCGTGACGAAGGAAGAGCCAAGCAAGAGTTATAATAAGGAGGAATTACCGGTACATGAGGAGGTGCATGGAGAGGATAAGGAGGCTAGTGAATCCTATGTGATTAAATAAGATAAAGGTGTGACAAAAGAAACTAGCATAGACCCTTTTACACTGAAGAAGCCCCTAATAAAAGAAAAGGAAGTTAGGAAGAGATGGAATCATTGATCACCACACATGGACTTTTTGGATGATCCTAAAAAGGTGTTGACAGTGAGATTCCATAACATAGTCAATACAAAGAAATTATATGGATGGGGTCTAATGGATAAATAGGGAGGGGTTTCATGCACTGGGAAGATGTTATCCTGGAATATGTATACAAATGTGGAGGAACTTGAATTTGAATTAATAAGTACCTCATCGTGATAGAGTTGAAGAGAGAGCCTATAAATAAGTAAAAATAGGTAGACCCCATGTACCTATCAGATGAATATGCATGTAATGTCTTCAATAAAATAGCCATGGATGTTACATGTAGGAATCTAGACACACGAGATACCTTAAGGGTGATGGTATAAGATAAGAAGAATAAAAAATCATGAAATTGAGAGCCTAAAGAAGGATATCCAAGGGGAGAAGGAGCATACCAAAGAAGCCTATGATAGGGTTGATGAGCTAGTAAAGCATATTTTAAGAAAATGCCCAGCCTTAGTGAGCCAAGTGTAGACTAAATATAATAATGAAATGGAATATCTTGAAGACCTAGTACAGATGCTACTAGTGAAAATCAAGAAGCGTGGGACCATCAGCTGAGGAGTTTTCTGAGGAAAAGAGAAACAATAGAGAAGCTATGGATGTAAGAATAAATGAACTTCGATTTTTATTCACGCAGCTCAAGAAGGCTGGTAATAAAGTTGAATTATACTTTAATAGATGCAAAAAGTGTTACCATGTCCTCATTATAAGGGTAACTAGTAAAGAGGTAGGACTCAGGGCCATACAAGAAAATAAACCAACAAACAAGATTGATTGCACTAGGGTTATGGCAGAGTTGCTAACATAGAAAGAACTAATAAATATGAAGAAGGAGACTCTAGAGCTCATGATCAAATAACTTCAAAACATGGTGATGAAGTGCATGGACATGATAAAAGGGGTGATCACAAAGTTAATTATGGTCATCCAAGAGCTCAAAGGAAGGCTGGATGAACTCATGCCTAAATAAATACCAAGGATTATAAAGGCGGTGCTTGGGAAGGCCATAAAGAAAATTGTTAAATGGAAACTGTTAGAATTAGAGCTAGATGTCGAGTTTCAAGAGCTTGTCCAATAGCCTATGGCTTGATATGAATTCTATAAATGTGGTATAACATTTTTGGATATTATATTTTCTATGATTTTTATTTTATGCATACATTCTTTAGAGCAACAAGTTGGGCTCAACATTTCCATGGAAGGCAATAAAATTAGTGAGGAAGGATTAATTGATCATGTATGAACTGTGCGCAAAGGGTTGTAGTGCGTATGAGGGAGTTGTGTAGGGGCATGTGTAATAAGATCAGGTTAGTGCACATATATTTGCAACATAGTAGAAAAAATTGAGTACTTATACATTTTGATGACCACAAGATAAAAATAGAATAGTGGGGTTGGAGTGCCGACCAACTAATGATTCAGAAATAGAGAAAATAAAGGAGGCTTAACAGTCAAGGAAAGTCTATTTTTGGATAAAATCACATGTTTATTGAATATTGAAGAACATGCATGGATCAAGCTATTAATAGGAATAAAGCATAATATTTTTAGTATATCTATTATTATCAGCTGATGTAAAAGCAAGCAAGCTTTAACGAATGGATATTTTAAGATTGTAATGCATATAATGTACGCCTGGCTATTTTGAGCATGAAACCTATTTTTAACAAGTGTATATTTGGTGAAGGGTAATTCCCTAGCCCTATTTATATGTCATGGATATATTGAAGAGATATATAGTGTGGATCAAGGGTATATTTGATATTATGATGTAGGATTTTGTGCATGGATCTGCAAACTGATGTAACAATTGTTTATGTATTTGTATTCCTTTTGATGTAATTGATTTTATTTTATGATGGATAATTTTATATGGATTGTGATTTTTAATATGCCTAAACATGGTAATATAATAGTGTAAATAATATTTATTATTGTTTAAGATGTTATGTTTCCTTATTACATGTTTTTCTAATATGATCTGAATGATTTGATTAAGTGTGTGGGAATGAACACATGCTTGATTATTATAAAAATGATGCATACTAACATCCTCAAAAGCAAAAAAAAGGAGGGAAATGGTAGCTATGCATACTTTAGGTGAGCATTCAGGTATCTCTGAATGATGTGTCATCATGCATAACATTCAAGTAGAAATAAAAGACTACAAAATTTACTTTGTTTTAGAGTGGTAAATTCCCCATTCTCACATACTTTATGGAGGTATTAAAATGATTATGTTCAATATTGTATTGAATGGGCGGATGCCTATTCTCATATAGGAATAATATAATAAGATTATATGATACATAAGAACAAGCATATGTCCATTCAAGATAAAAATGTATGTGTTATATGAGAGAATGGGCTATTTCCCATTATAAACAAGTTAAATTTTAGTATTAATTTTATTCTATGATTCGTACAATGGAATAGGTATCTTCCCATTCAATTCAAGATAAAATGTTTTTGTACATGAGAATGAGCATATTTTCATTCTAAACATTCTAATACTAGCAATATTTAGCTTAATCATTTTAATACCTCTATAAAGGCTGTGAGAATGAGAAAATTCCCATTCTAAAATAAATTATTTTTTGTCTATGTTCTTCTTCTATTATTTCTATATGATAATGGACATATGGCTATTCAATACAAGATAAAATGTTTATTTGTATGAGTATGGGCATATCCCCATCCTAAACATTCTAAAACAAAGTAAATTTTAATTCTATGATTCATACATAAGAATGGAAATTTTCTCATTCTATTCAAGATAAACAAAATGTTTGTTTGCATAAGAATGGGTGTATTCCCATTCTAAACATTCTAATACAATCAATATTGAACTTAATCATATTAATACCTCTATAAATATTATGAGAATGGGAAACTTCCCATTCTAAAATAAATTTAATTTTTTCTATATTCTTCTTCTATGATTGTATATGATAATGGGCATATGCCCATTCAATACAAGATAAAAAAAATTAATTTATATGAGTATGGGCACATGACCATTCTAAACATTCTAAAACAAAGTATTTGATAATTTTATTCTTCTTTTGTTATTCATACACGAGAATGGGCATATTCCCATTCAATTTAAGATAAAAATGTTTGTTTACACGAGAATGGGCATATTCCCATTCTAAACATTTGAATACAAGCAATATTAAACTTAATCCTTTTAATACTTCTACAAAGGCTATGATAATGGGCAGCTTGCCATTTTAAAAAAAAAATATTTTTTTCTATATGCATACTTACATATCCAAATGACGTACTTACGTTTACAAAATGAATCTTATGTGTCTTAATCTAAACTAAATGTAATATTTAGATTTTTTTTTGCTAGGTATCATTCATTGTACAAATACTATTACATTGAGAAAAGTGTTGCAATACATGTTTTCTTAATTGGTCAAGCCTTACGTAGCTCTGATAAGTTTTCTTCCAAGATGTCTATAACTCTCTTTAATTATTTATAATTGTATTATATTGGCTGGACTATCTCTAGTGGAGCCAAATTCTACACTCCATACCCTTGAGAGGCATCAATTATTATGTAGTTATCATCATGTGTGTGTGTGTGTGTGTGTGTGTGTGTGTGTGTATTTATATAATTGTATAAATTTTTAGAATGGGAAGTTCCCCATTCTCACAGAATTTATAAATGTATTCAAATGATTATGTTTGATCTTGTATTGAATGGGCAGATATCTGTTCTCATATTGGAATCATGAAAGAATAATTTATGTTACATAAGAATATACATCTTCTCATTCAAGATAAAAATGTTTGTTTGCATGATAATGGGCATATGCCCATTCTAAACATTCTAATACAAGAAATATTCAACTTAATCATTATATTACCTCTATAAAGGATGTGAGAATGAGAAACTTCCCATTATGAAACAAATTAAATTTTGTCTATATTCTTCTACTATGATTTCTTTATGAGAATTGCCATATGCCAATTCAATACAAGATAAAAAAGTTTGTTTGTATGAATATGGACATATGCCCTTCTAAAAATTCTAAAACAAAGTAAATTTTAATTTTATTCTTCTACGTTTCATACATGAGAATGTGTATCTACCAATCTAATTCAAGATAAAAATGTTTGTTTTCATGAGAATGGACATATTATCATTCAATACAAGAAATATTGAACTTACTAATTTTAATACCTCTATAAAGACTTTGAGAATGGGAAACTTACCATTCTAATTTTTTATTTTTTTTCTATATTCTTATTTTATGATTGTTATATGAGAATGTTTAGATGCTCGTTCAATACAAAATAAAAAAAATGTTTGTTTGTATAAGAATGAGAATATGCCTAAGCAATATTTAACATAATCATTTTAATACCTCTATAAAGGTTGTGAGAATGGGAAACTTCCCATTCTAAAACAAAGTAAATTTAATATCTATTCTTCTTCTGTGATTCCTATATGAGAATGGGCATCTATCAATTCAATACAAGACAAAAATATTTTTTTGTATGAGAAAAGGCATATGCCTATTAATACAAGAAATATTGAACTTAATCATTTTAATACCTCTATAAAGTGAAAAATTGGTAAAAGATAATTTTTTATTAAATGGTATTGTTTTCATGCAAATGTGAAAAAGGAAATTAACAATTTCCAAGCATGACAACTATACCCATGTATTAATTTTTTCAAGTCCACAGTTCAAAACAATTAGACACTATCTAGAAAGTTTTCTAAGTTTATATGTATCATGTTACTCAATGGAGTATTTCCCTTATGATAGAGCACTCACATTATGGAATTCACTAGCAGAAAGAAGAGGAGTTAGTAACATTCTTCTTGACCTAGGGGATGGAGACACATCCAAAGATCATGCTACAGTTGATTTCCAAGACACCAATGGAAGTGTTTATCCAGGACTATTTCAATTCACATAGATTTCATTACAATTATTTAATGCAGCGAATTATAACTATTGATGTATTTCATACAGATATTGCAACTTTCGATAAATGCAATATTAAATATTTGTTTTTTATATTTGGTTTTTAAACTAAAATAAGAAAATATTTGTTTTTTATCTTTTAATTGATTTATTTTACATCTGCAAGAAATCAAAAACATAAATTATTTAAACAAACAAAATCAAGTAAATTTAAGCAACATTTACATAAATAAAGAGATAGAAACATCATAGTCAAAATTTCAATTACCAAAGTACTGTTGAAATTGTTCTCTCACGTGGCAGATTACTTTATAAAGAAAAGTAAAAATTCATAAAGCATTGTCAGCCAATACAATTACAAAAAGGGGGTTTTCAATACATTTTCAAAGCTTCCAGATAATTTATGTCATATAAGGACAAATTACGAGGTCAACCTCATTTCTACCTATGATTCTGAATCATAGTTGTCCTTATGTCTTCCTCATATAATAAAAAAAAAAATGGCTGGCCATTATCTTTTAATTCCTACACCAGTGTCGAAATTGTGATAACACACCTATCATATGATGACCATCTCTAGCATATTGTCAAAGCTTCTAGACAAGTTCTGTCATATAAGGACACATTACAAGGTCATCCTCTTTTCTACCTATGATTCTGAATCATAGTTGTCCTTATGTTTGTCTCACGGAATAAAAACAAAAAAACAATTATGGCCACTATCTTTTAATTTCTATGCCAGTGTCAGAACTGTGACAATACACCTATAACATGGTGAACTTCATTGTAACATATTGAATTTCTTATGTAGCAAGAGAAGCTTGATCTTTTTCTTGCGTTATAGGTGGAGGAATCTGTTGTGTCAGTAAAGAGCTATCTACTATAACTCCTTATGCCTGCAAATCCCATGCAGCGATATTGATATTTTCAAGAATATTCAGTTCCTCCCTTGCTACGTCTCCTGTTGCCAAAAGTGTTGTATATGAATTTGTATTTTCCTTCACTATTATTTATGGATCCATCTTATACTCCTTTATTATTCTTCTCGATGTACTATTTTGTTTATTTATTACTATCAGTGTTTCCTTCAACTATACGAATGAATTCAGGATTTGATGGGAATTCTTTAAATGTGCTTCAAAAATAGTTGCTTCTTTCTTTAAATTTTCATATTTTTCCTGCAAATTAGAAATAAAAATTTTTAGTTTATGAGATAAGTTAAACAAATATGTAACAATTCTTTTAATATTAGTATTTTACATGTAAAACACAAAGCCCACTCACCAAATTTTTTTCTTTTTCAGCATTTTATATTAAAACATGTGTCTTGTCGTTTTCCCATTTGTTGTAGTAAGCTTGTGCTTCAACATTCAGATTCTCCATCTTGTTTAAGATCATGTCTATAATTTCATTGTTGTAATTATTAGCATAGGAAATTTCCCCTGACTGATATTTATTTAGCAAAACATCCTCCATTTCCAGTTGGCTCTCTACAATAGTGAAAAATGAATACCTTTTAGCATGATTATGGTATCTTGTATTTATTTCTTTTATCAAAATTTTTGCTCTGCTCTCCCATGACCGCACCAAATCCACATCAGACATGAAAAACTCTTGAATTTTTTTCCCCATACTATTTGGAATCATATTTTCTAGTATAAAATGTATCTTTTCATCATCTGTTTGTGGAGCGTTTGATGGAGGAGGAGGAGAGTCACTATCCAGTACATCATGCACATTGTTTTGTTGTTGTGTTTGAGGCGGAGTAGATTGAATCATATCATGAGTGTCAAAATAGTTTTTGTTGTCAGCATCACCAGTATCAAACCCCAAATACTCCTCCTTAAGAGCAATAATGTTGAAAAGTTGTGAGGTCGTTACACTTAAAACACCTCCTAGCGAGAGTCTAGGAAATTTTTTTGTTACAGGATGAAATGTTCTAGCTGATTCTACAGGAAACCTAATATTATTTCCTACAGTTCTTCTGTTTGTTTATACTAATTGTGTTGGCAGTATTGGTGGCCTCCTTGCAAGTGGAATTTTCTCAAAATATATACTACCTGCAAGATGTAAGCAATAAATTTTTAGAATCCATTATACAGTTAGGCCTTGTAAGTTATAAAAAATTAGTAACGTAATAAAACATGTAAAATTAAATAGTACAATTTACCTTGTATGTTTGGAGACATAAGCGTAACATTTTTATATTATTTTTCATAATGAGTTTAATCATCATCAAACAGTTCAGTAGTTTCTGAATACAATACATGTAAAAAAAGTAGAAATATTAAAACACAATACTAATTACATAATCTATATTATTTGTTTGAATTAGTTAATTATATCAATAGAAAACTTCATACCTGTAGTTAAATTTGATGGTAGAAATGATGGTCATAGAAAACCTCTAGGTAACTTTTGACGAGGTGGTATTACTGGTGTTGATTGTGTTGAATCCATGCCAGAATCAGTAGAGACCTTTCCACAGGATTTTCCTTATGTTTCAACAATAATTCTTCTCCACAATAGAAAATCTTACAATTATTATTTTATTGAAAAAAATTGAATTTGAAATCATTATAACAAGAAAAATGTAAAAGTAATAATTACCTGTTGTTCTTCAAGAGTTAGACCAATATTTTTATCATTGATTGTAGTTGAAATTTTAGATTTCTAAAATTCGTAGAACGCTTCCTGATAGAAAGCATAATAAAAATGCAACAATAGAATATAGTCTTATATTTATCAAATTGATTGGCATTGTGGGCACGAGAGAGATCTATTTTTATTCAATTGAAAAAATATGTGCACCAATCGAATTATTGACTTGCTAGTGTCTACAATAAATATTGAACTACCCAATACGGAATGTCTATAGATATTCTCTGTAATACAATCCTATCTTGAAAAAGTGATGCAACTGCAAGATAGAATTGGTTTGTAATACCTTGAAGAAGTAGGCCTCGTGATGAACAATTAATAGGAGATGCAATAACAGAAAAATGTTATAGGGTTGGGTGGTGGAAAAATGTTAAGAGAAAAATAATTTGAAAATAATAAACTTACCATCAACCTACACACTATAATGAGACTCCAAATTTTTTTTGTCTTCGTATGTGAGGATAGCCTTTATAGTAATAGGTGGCTTATTTTCAAATTGTAAAACAGTTAACCGATGTACGTTTGTGGGTTCAATTGTGAATGAAATTTGACAACGTCTTATATGCACCAAGAGAACAAATTTTTTTCCATCATTCTCATTGTAAAAGGTGAGAAGGTAATCAATCACCGAAGTATTAGTATCGAATTGAGGCATCTCTACAAGCCCAATAAATTCTTATTTTTCAAACCAACCCTTTTATGTGTCTTTTACTTTCAGAAGGGCTACAATCTATGGGCACATGAGGTTTTTGTATTATAATTTTGGTGTAGGAGTAGATACGGTGCTTACCATTTTTGAAATTTGGAAGAACTTTGAAAATTGGAGAACTCAAAGCACTAGAAATTTATCATAGAAAAGTGAAGAAATGAACCTTGTAGGTGTATTTATAGGGTTTTGAATGGGTCAAAGGACATGTGGCTGAAAAGTATTGGCTAGCCAATGTAGCCACCTAACCCATAATTAATGAACTCGTCTAATACTTAGTTGTCTAACCATTAGCCGTCTAACCCCTTACCCTTCCAACCTACCCATCTAACCCACTCGTCTAACCCCTTACCCATCCAACCCACCTATCTAACCCTTCACCGTACAATCAACCTATCCTACCCATCCATCCAACCAATACATCTAACCCTTTTCCAACCCATTTGACAAACCTTAGCCATCTAGCCTTCCCGTCCAAGCCTTAGTCGCCCAACCCCTTAATTTCCAACCACCTAGCCTACCTGACTAAGCCACCTAACCAACCTTCCCTCCCAAGATCCAACATGTATGCTAATTTCTAAACTTCCCAGCAGAGTTTTTGAAACCAGGGAAAATTTCTCTCTATGAAATCACCTTTTCCATGAAACATATTTTTAGAAATTCGCCAACGATTTGAAAGTTGATTTTTGAGATTCACCAGCATTTCTAACTAATTTTTCAGAGGTACCTTATTAAATTAAAACCTATTTTAGGGAAAATAAAATTTTCCCAACCTTCTCTGTGTATGTTTTTTTAATATTTTTAAAAATCCTCAACTACCACATTCTTCCCGCTTCTAATATCTAACTCTCCTGTGCATAGTTCTTCCTCCAAACTCCTTTGCAACATCCCATCACCACTCCACCATTGTTTAACCTAGAACTAGGTTTATCATAGAATTATTTTACTCCACTCCATGAAATCATATAGGTCTTAGAAGGAAGTTTGTGAAAACAAGGAAGAAGAAGAAAAGAACAAAGAGAAGAAAACTGTGAAAATCTCCATTGTCGTGAAACAGAGACTCATAGAAATATTACAAACTAGTACATGAAGCAACAAACCATTTTTTTCTATTTATTCCTCTATCCAAGACCATCAAAAAAATACCTTAAAACACTCTTCTTGTGTAACAAATCATCCAAAATGAAGAAATATCCTTTCCGTCTCAACGAAGAAAAAGTTGAATTTCCCATGAAACCAGTTGTCAAATTGAAGCAAAATTTCATGTGAAGCATTAGAAGAAAAAACCCGTATCAAATTTATTTATTTTTTCATAAGAAAAGGATAAAACCAAACCTACAATTTTTGAGGTCCATTAATGGATACCATGTCTAGAAGCACTATCAGGGCCAAAAATTGAAAGTTTAAAATCTCCTAGACTATTGAGCAGGTAGTTCTAAAATTTCATAGGGGAAATATTAGGCAAAAAACAATATCGGAAAACTTCATTCCATGTCAATCCGACCTCCAAAATCCCACTTTCTAAAAATAGAAAGTCTTTCACATAGGGGACTGCTATTTTGGGAAAGTCAGCAATAGAAGAACTTGCGAAGGAGACAGAGACATTAGAGGTGCATTGTAGTTGAGAATTCATCAGAACGGGCATTTTGGAACTTAATAAAAATAGTAAGTGGTCCCATGAGAACAAGCTAAAAATAGAAATTTGATCTAGAAGGAGGGAGGAACATAGGGAGAAGGGGGAATCAGGGTTGCAACATCCAATTGAGGTTCGAGGGATTTGCTTTTTCATACTTACTAAAAATAGTATGTTGTTATTATAGGGAAGACATGAAGTAGAAGTGGACAGGACAGAAGCTAGCATAACCCTTCACCTATGAGTACGAGATATACGATAGTGATGTCTTCTACATGGACCTGAATGACCTTAGAAATTGCATGGAAGCCAAATATCGAATGAAGATTGAAGATTAGATATTCACAATTGACTTGTTTGCTACTATAGGGCATCTAGTGTTTGTATAAAGTCTTGAGTTGTTCCTTTCCTACTCTTGCCACTATGACCCCAAAACATGAACCATCTGAGCTAAAAATGGTACAATGATGGTTTTCATTAGCCCTAGAACCATTTCACTTTATCTACAGATACCGACATCACCCAACATGGTTTTCATCTCAAAATACAAGGCCTTACACAACTAGGAAATGATGGATGCATACGTGCAAGGGGTTGCACTTGGGTCATGGTTAAAAATAGAGGGAAAGCCCTCAAGGATGCCCAATAATATTCCAAGTTGTGAGTTCTGAGAAGGATATTTGGATGTCATTTCTCTCCTTAGTAGAATAATGGGTGAAGTAAGCATAATATACTTCTAAGACTGGATGGGCCTTTTCATCTTAACGTTGACACAAGGAAAATAAAGAATTGACTACGGGTGGATAATCAACAACAACCTCCATATACAACTACTCCAAGTACCCATGATGAAGAAGTTCCAAATACTTTTTCTACGTCCTCACTACCTCAAGATCATTTAAGGGATTGGTTCTCACACAAAACATTGCCACCAAGGTGCCTATGTTCGAGAAACTTCCACATGTGGTGATGTAGGAATGCCATAGGCATTTCACTCACATGAATGACATGTTCACAATGTATGTGTTCTGAAGCTTATAAGGGGATCTGGAAGCTAGGATGTCATCATAAGCAAAATCCTTGATTAAGAAATATGATTCTTATTTCATACAATTATTGACCTTCTCATACCTATGAGTTACTTGCTTTGACCAAGCCCCGCTAAGGCTGCCTAAGTACCTTATTTACCAAATTGTATTGCTTGAGATCTACAGACATATCATTCAAGTGAATAACAAGCTTAAAAGTAGGAGGAAGAATTTGATTCCATTTCCTATCTCTCTTAGGGTATTCACGTGCAAGATCTTGAATGAAGCATCTCATCTAGAGGTTTCTTTCACTCATATAACCTTGAAATCCTACATCACCAGGCCTAATTTTGAAATCTGAGAAGATCTTGATTCTTTCTATGTCTCGGAATCACAACACATGTCGTAAGTTGAGGACTACTATGCCAATTACATTGATGAATTTTAAGTGTGTGAAAAGGACCATATGAGGATGACAATCAATGAGATGAGGAAATTCAAGTTCTCCTAGTATGAAGATATTTTGCACGATGATGGGGCAGAGATGTATGATCCTGAGTATGTAGTAGTCAAGATGTCCCCTATACCTCCAATAAACTCGTATGTTGGTGAAGTAGGGGATATATTAGAGTGTACTAAGAAGATGGTGAGGAGAATGAGAAATTGGTTTTAAAAGAAGCACGTCATGATCATCCATTCATGAGGAATTCCTTCGATTCAGAAGCAAGCCTCACATTAGTCATCTTCAAAATTCATAGAGGTGACTTCTAGTTCTACACACTCTAGAGTGAGTTCAAAAAGGAATCTCCTATAATTGGAAGCTTCTCCTCACAAGAATATGCCAAAGAAACTCAAAGTAGAAGAAGGCTCATTTTCATCACTGTGAGAGGAATATTTGATCACAAGAATGCAGGAAGAACACCCCATGACAAAGGCACAAGTGGATGAAAAACACATGGTTCAAGATTCAGTATTCAAGCCACCATAGGAAGTTTCCCCTCTCGATGATGCCCTAACCTCTCTCATTTAGGATTTTCCTCCTTCAGAACAGGTTACCATCAGTGCACCTATCTTTGAACCTGAGTATAATGAGATGTTTCCTTGGATGCAAGAAACAATTGTCCCTGACACCCATACTATGAAGCCAATGGTAGCCCCTAATCTATTAGCAATAGTCTCATTGGCAAAATAAAAAAGATAAATAAATATCACACATACAACCTCACAGTTTTATAGTGGGGAAACAAGTAATCAATACATCAAAGTAGCTCGACCCAAGTTCATCAAGCCAGTAGAAGAAATGACACCAAATGATTATGAGATGAGCATGATCCATCTGGGACTAGAAACTCATGAATGGTATTTACACATGTATAAGAAATTTTAGACTCGTATGGTGGCAAGAAATAAAGAGTATAAGAAGAAGATTGATGAACTAAAAGAGAAGGTGTGAAATTTGTCATTCTATGTGCAACATCTAGTTGATCCTAATGCCATGAAAATTCCCAGTGAGGAAGTTGTTCCCATCAGTATCTTAAATCCAAAATCCATCAGGGAGACACACAAGTTCACCATAGAGGGGCGAGCGAATAATGAATGGATTAACTCAATTTTTGAAAAAGAGGAGTCAGTGCTCCAAGAAGCGGTCAAACTCTTCACTTATATGTGTGAGATGGTAAATAGGACATGAACACTCAAGGAGGAATTAGAGAAACAAAGGGGCTATTGGGAACCTTTGGGCCTAGGAGTAGATGAAATTAGAAACACTCATTGCCAGGATTTGATCAACAAGAATATTTTTTTAAATCCCTCAGAAGACTTATCACGTGTATGGGTGAGGACCTTGGCAATTATATTTGAGACAATCATTTGATCCCTCATAGAGTTGGAGGAGAAAGAGGAACAATCGTACAAATTGTAGGATAGTGTAAATCAAAAAAATCAGAAACTGGGAGTACTTGCAATGGGCGAGGATATAACTGTAGATGAGTTGATTTGTCCATTTGAATGATATGTCAGGAAAGATGTAGGTAACCCATCATCCTTCACTACGGATACCCTCAACTTCATTTCAGAGATTTGGGCCTCTATTGCACTTATCGCAGAGAAACATTCATCATGGTTTGGGAAGTACAAACACATCAATAGTTTGGTTGATGGATGGATAGATACCTTGAGCTATGTTCACATTCCTCATTCTGAAAAGGTGGAACCTGCAGCTTCTCATTTCAGTAAAGATCTTGGAGGACTAGAGGCCTTCTTAGGAGTGCGAAGCGGAAATCAGTCAGGGAGTGAGGTAAAATCCACTGCAGTGGCTCATCCTTTTGCATAATTCTCCTTCTTTATTCTTCCTCTTCGTTCTCTCTCTTCTCTTCTCACTCAATGCTCTCTCTCACCAATGATATATTTTTGCATTGAGGTTTGCAAATTTTAATATAACTTTAAGTGACTTTAGAAACATAATGTAAACTTTAAGTCACCTTGTTTTTATAAAAGGGACTTAAATACTTAAGTGGAATATGAACAATCTAAAGTCCCATTAAAGTATATTAAAAGTCACCAGGAAGATTAAGAGTTACCTCTTCTTCTATAAATTGTAATAATCTCCTCATTTGGTATTCTTCTTAGAAAAATTCTAAGACTTATTAGATATTGGAGATGTTTGTTGTGAATTCATGAGAGAGATATCCTTGTGAAGAGAGCAAAGAGATAGAAAATTTCTTCCACTTTCCCTACTCAAAAATGTCTTCTATTTCTATGTTATGTACAATTTCTTCTTGAGCTTCAATAAAGGAAGAAGGAATTTTAGCATTTTTTGACTGAGGAGTTTAGTGGTACTTTATGCTCATTAAACACTATTTTGTCTTGTTACTATTATGTAGATTTGTTTTCTTCTAACTTCAAGTACATGTAATGAAAATTATGGCTGGTGTATGCAAGTCTCTAGTTTTCTACTTATAACATTAGTTTTCTCTTTTCTAAAATTCTCACTCCCTTTCCAACTTTCCTAGCAAATTCCTCTCTTGCAGATATATGCAAGATTTTGTTGCAAGGTCAATGGAGTGCCCCTGTTGGATCCTTGACTAAAAGTCCACTAGGATAAAACTCATTTTTACTCATGCATACATGTACAATAGCTGCACTAGTTAAGTAGAGGGAATTATACTCCCATAGTGTTGACAAGATAACCACCAATTTTTCCCTAAGAAATTTTCTCGCCAACAGGTCTTAGACAATGGAAAGGCATTAACATTATGTTTAAAATTTATAATGGTCCTTGACCATGACATAGAGAATTGTGATTATTTATATATCAATTATTAGTCGCAGCTAGACCACCATTCAAACATATTTTTTTAAAACATAGCAAAACCACCATTTAATTATTTAGTAAAGGTAATTGTTTTAAAGCACCAATCTTCAACTGCTCATTGTAACTGCCATGCAAGTGGAGAGAAAATGAGAGTGAGCTTATCCACACCACTACATGGCACATTGGATATATTAATGATGGTTGATTTTTTTAAAGGTGGTGGAGTTATTGGGAATGGTAAGCTTCGCCATAAAGCTATTGCATGTGATCTATTTGTTTGAGTATTATTTATTCTTTTCAAATTTGGGATCCCTCACTTTTGTTTGACTATTGTGGCCTGTGAAGCAAAATATATCAAGGAAATTTATGAGAAACATCAATTCGATCACAGGCATGGATTTTTCTAACTCTTCTCTATTGATTTATTTTGAGATGAAGAATATCATCCGGTTTTCTTTCCCTTGCATGGTGGAGAATTTATCATTATAAAATAAAGTAAATTTTATATTTATTCTTATGCTATGATTCCTATGTGAGAATGGGCATACACAAATTTTAAACATTCTAAAAAAATTAAATTTAATCTCTATTCTTCTGCTATGATCCGTATATGAGAATGGACATAAAGAATGGGTATATGCCTATTAAATACAAGATTAAAAACTATTTTTTTGTATCAAAATGGTAATATACCCATTCTAAACATTCTAATATGAGAAATATTGAAATAAATAGTTATAATACCTCTATTAAGGTTGTGAGAATGGGGAACAACTCATTTTCAGATGAATAGTATTATTGGTGTTTCAAACATGCACCCGTCTTTTGAATATGGAAGAACCAATTTTTTTGAGTCAATAATGGTACAGTCACCAAGTGTGTGACCTTACACACTTAAGACATAACATAGAAGAAGGTCAATTCCTCTACCTATTTCTACTGCCACTACTACTCCTAATGCTGAGATGAAACTCTAAGCTAACAAAAAAGAAAAAAAAGGCACATCAAGTATTGTGTTGACCTTCAACCTAAGAAGTGTGTCTTCGTGGTGATCTTGAAAAATCTCCTTGGTTTCATCGCTTCTTTGTGTAGCATAGAATTTGATCCTACAAAAGTAAAGGCTATTCTCAAAATGCCTCCACCTACTAATCTCCATCAACTTCAAATATTGAAAGGCAAGTTGCAATCTATCAGTCGATTTATTTCAAAACTTTCTGACTAATTTCAACCATTTCATCATATCCTCAAAAAGGATGTCTCCTTCAAATGGGATGATGACTACCACAAAGACTTTGACACCTTAAAACAATACCTTCTTCAACCACCGATGCTCATTTCCCCTAAATATGATCAACCCTTTCACCTATACATTTCTTCTATTGACCATTCCTTAGGTGCTAAGCTCGCTCATCGTGATGAGCAACACAGGGAAAATTTGGTTTATTACATAAGTTGTACCCTTTTGGACTATGAAACAAGGTACACCCATGTGGAAAATTTTTCTTACCCCTAGTTTGTTTTGCCACTAAACTTCGTCATTACCTACTCAATCACAAAACCTTTGTCGTCACTAACATTGATCCCCTACATTACATGTATGCCAAACTGCACCAATATCAACGTGTTTGATGCTATCTCATGCTTCTTATAGACCTTGACCTAAAATTCATCCATTAAGAGTCTATCAAAGGATAAGTCATCACTGACTAGCTAGCAGACTCACCTTTTTCTAGAGATCAACACTCTAACTTTGATTTCCCAAATGAATCTATTGCTACCCTCTCTTTGGAAAATACCATTTACTAGATGAAATTATTCTTTTATGGTTCCAAATGTCAATGTGGAGGTGGTGCAGGTGTTATCCTCATTCCTCTTGATGATGAACCTATGCCTTTATCTTTCACACTAGATTTTGATTGCACTAACAACATCGCTGAATATGAAGCCCTCATATTAGGCCTTCAAAACTCCATCTCCCTAGATGTTAAATTAATTAATATCTTTGGTGATTACCAACTATTTTTAAACCAATTCAATGGTATATACCAGTGTCATAACAAAATAATCCAAAAGTACAAAGGTCATGTTGACATAACTTTGACTACCTTTGACGATTACGAACTTCAAACCACCCCACGTTCTACTAATAAATTTGTGTATACCTTGTCCTGCTTAGCTTCTCAGATACCCGCTTCACCTACCGAATCCAAAATATTTCTCACAATACAAATCTTACAATCAACCTCTTATTTATCTTGAGAGGTCAACTCCATTATGAACATTATACCTAACCCACGTGACCTTTGGTATAAGTAGTTTGTAGACTACATTTCCCTTTCCATTCTGCCTCCTGATCTTACTCACAATGAGCAACATGCCTTTCTTAAAAGTGTCTTTCAGTGTGTCATAATGGGTTTTCTTCTCTATAAATGTTACTTTGATGGTATTCTCTTACGATGCCTTACAAGTTCTGAAATTCCTTACACCATCAAGGAAGTTCAACATGGATTTTGTGGAGGTCACTTTAGTGGCTTAGCTGTCACTAAACACATTCTTTTCCTAGGCTATTATTGGTCAACCTTAAATCGTTACTGTGGTGACTATGTTAAACATTGTGTGAAATGCCAGCAACATGCTAATCTTCATCACACACATATTCATGCCTTACAAGTCACATGAGACCTTTTTACTTTCTCTCAATGGGGTTTGGATCTTGTCGGAGAGATCAATCCTCATTCTTCACAATGCCACCAATGGATTATAACTATTACTGAATACTACACTAAATTGGTAGAAGCCATTCCCCTCATTATTACAAAATCTGAGAAAATTTGTGAATTCGTCAACCATCACATCATTTATCACTTTGGTGTCCCCCACCAACTCATCACTGATAACGAAAAGTAATTCAAAAACCAAACCCTACGAAATATTTGTGACACTTTTGGCATTTAACTCAATTTATCGTCACCTTATTATCCACAAACAAATGGCTAAGAAGAATCAACCAATAAAACCTTAAACAAAATTATTATGAAAGTAGTTGACTATACTAGGAAGGATTAGCACGCGTATAGTCCTTTCTCCTTGTAGGCTTACCACACTATTATTCACTCTTTGACTACAACTTACACCTTTTTATCTAGTCTAGGGTACCAATGTTGTCTTTCCTCTTGAATTCCTGATTCCATCTCTTTTCATCTCACTACAAGACATTCTCAATGATGATGACTTTCTCCAGGACCATTTAGCACAACTTGCGTTGTTAGATGAACATCGTCTTAATTATCTTGATCATCTCCAAATCTACTTAAAACATATCAAATGTGCCTATGAAAAATTTGTCCATGAATAAACCTTCCAGGTCAGTGAAATTGTCCTAAAGGAAAATCAACGCGTAACCAAACAAGAGAAAAGTAAACGGGGAAAATTTTATCCTAATTGGCTTGGACCCTATATCGTTACTCATACCTATGGATTAGGTGCTTATCGTTTGTCTTTAATAGAAGGTAAACCTGAACCTAAGACCCCAAATTCCTTTCATATTAAACAATTTTATTCTTGAAATCAATTCCTATATCACATTTCTCTATTGACTGATTGTCTTTTGAGCACCATTCACCTTCCATCTTACCTTTTTTGAGGATCAATGACTAAACAAGAATCATGTGGTTACCCATCACCTTTCATCCATATCTTCAATATGAGTACCATGGATCCACTCACGGCATGCTTCTCATGGATGATATCCATATTTTTCAAAGATGGAATCCCATGATCGCTCATCACTTGAAACCATATCTTTCATAGTTAACCTCTGTGTGCTATGGTTTTGTCTTCTAAACAAGAACCTAATTTTCCTATATAGTATTGTCTATGACTTAAACATCTAAAAAAAATGGGATGAAACTTCTTCAGTCAAAATTCAAAAAAAATGATGACTCCCTAAAAAGGGACATCTCTTCTCTCTATCTAGTTGTTATAAATACATTTCTCCCTTGAAGGATAGCTATATAAAGTCATTACAAAAATACAATAAAATATTGATAAGCTTCCCGCATTGATCATCTTCACAAAGACCTCAAGGAGATAATATACTTATCCCATATAGAATTCCCACATCAATCATTATATTAAAGAAAAGGCACATCAATTATTTTGGCATCCAAACTAATGCCCTTGAATTTCACACTAGCCCTCAACCACTCCCACCTAGTCCATCGCCATCATCCATACTGTTACCTATGGATCCAACTCATTCTATCACCATTTCTACCGGTGAAAAGGAGTTCTTAAGACTCCTTGATCAAAATCTCATGGCCTTACAATACTATCTTGCCCACTTATCTACCTGAGACTCCTCAAGACAACTAGTATATGACATGCATGTATCTCTTCCTCCTACTCTCGCATCCACTTCTATGTAAACTACCAATAGCTCGGCACTTCTTTCATCCACATTACCCCCTATAGTATCTTAGTTAGATCCCACCTCTTCCATAACTGATGCCCCAATGATTTCTATTATACCCATGCTATCAACCGTTCCTTCACGAACCATGTTGAACACAGCCCCATCTTCCCCCTTTTCCTCATATGCACCCATTACATCACAACCCCCTCTAGTGTTGGAAACCCACACTCCATTCCAAAATATGGTTCTTTCCATCCCTTAGTCTCTACCACCCATTACCATGAGATTTGTTACAACCACCTCACCTATTTACATGCATCACCAGCAACCCCCAATCTCATCTATCACTTATTTGGGGTACATTCCACTTGTATCTATTCCCCCTTCATAGTTTTCATATTCGGAAGCTACATGTACTAGGATGTTATCTACATCATATACACATCATCAACCTCCCTTTACTGTAGGGGGCACTCATTCCTCACAACCAACCAATGACCCCTTAGGATGATGATGGAAAATATGTAGACATTAGAAGTATTAGTTTTTAGCTCTCGTAACTCCTTGACCTATGACGAAATCTGTAATGATCATATTCATCCATCCATTCCTATTTTCCCATACCCTGTGCATTGGGAAATTTTTAATTTCAACCATTTCAATAGTAAAGAGGACCCACAACAACATTTTTGTTCATTTAAATATGGGTGCTACCTAATTTCCCATGTAAATCTCTCTCTTATGAACATTTCATGTGTCCCTAACCAGACCTACCTTAGATTGGTATAGAAGTTTACCTAGACATTCCATCTACTCCTTCAACCAAGTAGCTCAAGAATTCCTAGACCACTTCTTGATCAATTTAGTAAAAAATATCACCATGAAAGACCTATATTTGACATGACAATATGGCAATGAATCTATCACAGATTTTATTGCTCATTGGCGAAGTCTTATCAACCAATTAACATTCTAGTTACCTCAAATAAAACTTATTGATTTGTTCACTAGAGCTTGTGCCGGACACATCTCACTAACTCTACAGGTACAAACCTTCCATACCTTTGATGAAGTATTCACCATGTCACAAAAGATAGAAATTTACGCCATTGTAGAAAATAAAATCCAATTACGAAACAAGAACACGTTGTTAAAATCAAATGATCCTTCTTCATCTTCAAAACCCCAAAATAATTATTCAAAAGCCAAAGGATCTTCCAACATGGTAGTTCTCAAAGTAGGTCCATCTCATCCTATAATCAAGCCCAACCTTCTTTCAATATTTCTCCTATCCAAACCTTTCAGTTCCAGTGGGAGTAGAGAAAGTACACTTCAATTGGAGATCCCTATTCTTCAGTCTTTGAAAATCTTTTTAAATTTGGAGCCATTACACTTCATCCCATAAAACCTTATACTAGTTTCAATCTCACTTTTCATGTGCCTGCATTGTATAAAGAACATGACTACTGTAATTATCATCGTGTCAAAGGCCATATTAATGGTAACTACATCAATTTTAAGAACATTTTCTAAGAGATGATAGATAATGGAGACCTCGTCATGGACAACCAAAATGAACCGACAAATCAAAATTTACACATCTTTAAGAAGTCATTCCCTAACCATAAACCATCGCTAACCAAAATAGGGACCCTTCATCCAACGACAACAATGTCTGTGAATTCCACGTGGTTTTTGATATCATACCATCCATTCCTCACATTTCACCTATTTCATGTATTGAGAAAATTATGGCATGGGCTCCTCTACCTAAAGAAGAGCATACCTCTTCTACTCCATCACCCACAGAGGAGTCTCCTTCATCTCCCCTTGTTCTCATGGAGGAACCCATGTTTTCTATTGATGTCATTTCACTGTCTAGCTCACAACCTATCAAATAGTCACCAATGTTAATTCTCCCATCCACAAGAGAATTGTCATTTCCTTCTCCTCCACCAAGGGAGAATTCTACCTCACCCCACCTACCATCTCTCCTACCCATGGGATATTCTTTGGACATGCCACTACCTATTGGGGGAAATTGTCCCTCATCATCCCAAGACCCCATTGACATGATCTTGGCTCTTTTACCCACATAGTCCGATGCTAGACAATTCCCTGTCTCACAGACATATTTTATAGGGATTGTCACCTAACCATTTGCATCTCCTTATACAACAGTCCCATTTTCACAGCTGGCTGATTACTTGGATTATGTTGATAATTTCATGCTTTGGGGATATCTTCAGCTCCCCCTTTTGACTCAAATGAAAATTTTTCCTAAGGATACTTCCATGATCTACCCAAAGCTATTTACAACAACTAGATCAACCCTAACCATGCCTATCAAAATAGATTCTTCATCACCTCTACTTATACTTGAACCTTTACCCATTACTAAAACCTTTCCAATACCTAAGAACCTACCCACATCTATATCTTCATTTGTATCTAGACCCATCACTACCTTGGGTATCATGCCGACATCAAGCCTTACACATCCACCTATCAAATTGGATTTAACCACATCTTCCTAGAACCGTACCAACATTATTCCTCCTCTTAAAAGGAAGACCCAAAATTCTAGGCCACATACACCAGTCTCACCCACCAAACCTTTGTCACCTTTTCCTCCTTCGTTCATCCTAGGGCCTCACCCATCAATCCTGGCCAAATAGTCTCCTACCCAAGGTCAGTCAAAAGCTAAGAAACCTACTTCTTTATCATGAGCCTTTATTACACCTCATTTACCTGCATGATAAACACCCACACCCTCACCCTCACATTTATTACCACCTTTACCTCCACCAATTACTATAACCCCAACTTTTCCTATACGACTTCAACCCATACCATCCACCCAGCCTCTACCAACCACTTCCATCATAACTCTATTGTCCCCATGGGTAACCCATCCTCTTCAACCATCTCCTTTCCCTTCTGCATCACATAATCCCATGTCACATTTACTCAAGAAGGCATAACCCAAATACAAGAACACACTACCCTCCAATAAGGTAGTTAAACCAAAAAAAAATTCTATCGTTAGCTCTTCTACCATACCTTTACCCAAGAAAATGCCATCAAAACCTAAGATAATACCAATTACCAAAATAGTGGTCCAACCCATTCCTCCTCCTATAACTCCTCTTCCCTCATGATCATCCATGCCTTTACCCAAACCCACACTCACTTCCTATTATGATCTGTTATTAGGGTCCTATGCCAACATTCTAACCAACCTCTTAGAGATTTCCGTCATGACATTACCTCCACTTCAACCTTAGAACCCTTTCAAACCCAAACCAAAAGGGTTTGATGAAACCAAGATTTGTGCCTATCATCATGAGCTAGGACATGATGTAGAAAATTATAAGGCTCTAAAAAATGTTCTTCTCCAACTTTTTCCTTCTGAATAAAATTTCAACGATGATGATCTTTTTAATGAGGACCATGTTCCACCTTCACCTATCACCACATATCATCATCCCTTGTTTCTTCAAGGACCTAGATCTCCACCCCCACAACCATTTTTTCCACCTCCAAAATTTGAGATCAACATGGTTTATATCATATAGTTGGCCAAACTACCACCTAAATTCCAGTGTGCCATACACACTTCATAAGGATTTTCCTCCCATTAGGTTTTTTCCCATCATGTCATTACACTACTCATCCTACACCTTATCCATTTACCACCTCCCCTCATATTAACATGGTCCAAGTTGTCACCCACTCCCAGAAGGACAAAGGAAAAGAAAAAGTAACTAGCCCATCAACCAACCCCATGCCCAACATACCATTTGTACCTACGCCAAAAATAACCATTTGAGGACCTACATACCCTATCTCTGACAGGGTCACCCATCATGTAATGATAAAATAACTACATCAATACCCTCTAAAGACATCTTTATATGATCTCATCCAAATTTATGAGTCTCACAGACAAGCCCTTATGGAGGTTTTGCAATCCATCAAAGTTTTACCCAGTGACCCCACACTAGTGTCCTCCATTATCACCCCTCATTATGTGGCCTCGCTTACCAAATCATCTCCTTATTCTACCCCCATGCCTAGTCATCAAGTCACCACCCTCAGTTTCTTTGATGAGGAGATTGTACCTCTCCAGTTAGATGACCATGATCCCCCCTTTTCATTTCTGTCTATATTGATAATATATGCGTACGACACATTATGATTGATGTTGGTCCTAGCATTAACATCATCTCCTCCCATGTGTATAGTAAAATGTACATCCCTTCCAATTATATGCATAATAACCCAGTTATGTTGCACTCGTTTAATGATGCCATTGCCTCCACCCTTAGCACCATTATTCTCCACATTCATGTGGGCCCTCACGATGTCCCAAAATTATTCTACATCTTAGAGAGAGAGAGTTCCAATATAACATATTACTCAATAAACCTTTCATTCATGTCAGGGGTTTTGTCCCTTCAACTTTACACCATTGTGTAAAATTTGAACATGAAGAGCATAACTATACCATCCCAAACCCGTCACCAATCAAAACTTGTAACATGTTGTATTGATCTAATGATATCCTTGTACCATTCAAGGCATCTGCCACTACCCCCACTTCTCCTTCACCCACAACCCCATCCACCAATGCCATGGCCACATCTCCCATACCTAACTCTTTTATTCCTACTATTTCTACAGCCTCTATGGCTGACCCATCTACTTCCCAACCAGCCAATACCCCTCCTTCCCAGTATTCTAGAGATTCATCTCTTATTTCTACATGCATATCTACCACCGATCCCTTAGAAGGTGTTTTTCAATGCCTCACTCTTGGGAGTACTGCCTCTACAATATTAACACATTCCTCACTCTGCAAGAGTATGGAAACCTATGTCAACACCCTTGTTATGAATATCACATAGGAGAGGTTTTTCGTTATGGTTATGCCCACCTTCACACTAACTTAACTTATAGGAGACTTGATACTTCCACGTATTAACCCGAGCCTCCATCCCAAACATGATCATTTTCATCTGACCTCTAATCTCTTACTAACTACCTCTTTTCCCACACTTTCCTTCACCATTGCGCATGGAAAGGCTTTGGTTCTGGTTTTTATGAACAAGGCCGTCATACTGTCATTCCATGTACTACCTGTAAACACAAAGATTGCAGTGGCATTGGATTTTCCACACAATCTTCCAAGAAGGCCCACATTGACCTCATTAAGGAAGATAAACCTTCTAAACCCCATTCACCAATGTCACCACCTTCACCCAGGGAGTCCATAGATCCCAAATCTATTCCTCCTAAAAAAATCATGAACATTATTTCCTTGGGGCATCTGACTTATCAACGTAATGATGAGGCTCCTTCTTTTCCCTTCCTGTATCCTAACATGATCGATGATAATACACCTTCTATTAACGTCATTCAATTTCAAGATAATGAGTCCATCCTTACCTACCTTAGTGAGGAAGATTCTTAAATTCAACAATTATTACCTTCTGAGACATGAACCATGTTGAATGAATCAACCATCGAAATCAACATTAACACTCAGGACGACCCCCACATTCTAAAGATAGGCCAATCTTTAGATGCTACTGAACATGAAGCATTTACTTCTTTCATCTGGGACCATAACAACATTTTTTCTTGGTCCTATGATGATATGCCTAGTATTGACTCAAACATTGTGGTCCACAATATCGTAACCATTCCAAATGCCAAACCCATAAAACAAAAGCTGCAGAAAATGCATCCTCACATTACCCTTCTTGTCAAAAAAAATTCAGTGCCTTCTCTCATTTTCCTTCATACTACCCATTGAATATACCCAATGGATTCATAACATCATTCCTATCACAAAAGTGGTAGGCAGACTCCACATTTGTATAGATTTCTATGACCTCAACCTAGCTTGCCCCAAAGATGACTTTCCTTTACCAGGCATTAACCAACTGGTTGATCTCACTGATGGCCATGATATGTTATCACTTATGGACATTTTCTGGGCTTATAATCAAATATTACTCTCTCTAGAAGATCAAAACGAAACTGGCTTCATCACTTCTTGAGGGACCTTCTGCTATCAAGTCATGCCTTTTGGCTTTAAAAACATTGTTGCTACATATCAAAAAGCCATGACTTATATCTTCTATTACATCATGAATCACATATTAGAAGATTACATGGCTAACCATCTTCCCAAATCCAAACATTGGGCTGAACATCAAACAACCCTTGAATTCATTTTTGACCGCCTCATCAAGTATTTTGTTCACCTTCAACCTAAGAAGTGTCTTCACGGTGATTTCAAACAAACTACTTGGTTTCATCATTTCTTTGCATGGCATAGAATTCAATCCTGTAAAAGTAAATACTATTCTTAGAATTCCTCTGCCTAATAATCTCTGTCAACTTCAAATTTTGTAAGGCAATTTGTAATATATCCATCGATTTATTTCACAACTTAATGAACATTGCCAACCTTTTCATCATCTCCTAAAAAAGGAAGTATTCTTCAAATGGGATGATGAATGCCATAAATCCTTTGACACCTTAAAACAATACCTTCTTCAACCACTGATGCTCATTCCTCCTAAAGATGACTAACCCTTTTATCTATACATTTTTTCTAATGACCATTCCTTAGGTGTCTTATTTGCTCATCACGACAAGAAGAAAAAATAACAAGTGGTTCATTACATAATCCATACCCTTTTGGACTAAAAAACTAGGTACACCCAAGCTGACAAACTTTTCTTAGCCTTAGTTTTTGTCACCACTAAAATTTTTCATTACCTACTCAACCAAAAAACCTTTGTCTTCACTAACAATGATCCCCTATATTACATGTATGCCAAACCCTACCAGTATCAATGTGTTGCATGTTGTCTAATGCTTCTTATAGAACTTGAACTTGAATTCATCCATCGAAATTCTATCAAAGGCCAAACCATTGCTAACCAGCTAGCAGACACACCAATTTATGGAGATCAACCTTCTAAATTTGATTTCCTAGACGAATCCATTGCTACCCTCTCTTTGGAAAATAAAACTTACCAGATGACCTTATTCTTGTATGGTTCTAAATGTTAGTGTGGAGGAAGTGTAGGTGCTATCCCCATTCCTCTTGATGGTGAAAATATTCCTTTATCTTTCCAACTAGATTTTGATAACACTAACAACATCACCGAATATGAAGCACTTGTATTAGGCCTTGAAACCGCCATCTCCATAGATGTTAAATCAATTAATATCTTTGGTTATTCCCAATTGGTTATGAACCAAGTCAATGATATATACCACTGTTGTAACGAAATACTTGAAAAGTAAAAATGTCATGTTGACATACTTTTGACTACCTTTTACCATTAGGAACTTCAAACCACCCCATGTTCTACTAATAAATTTGTGGATACCATGGCCTACCTGGCTTCTCAAATAACCGCTTCACCTACCAACTCCAAAATCATTTTTTACAATACAAAGGTTTCAATCACCCTTTTATTTATGTCGAGAGGTTAACTCTGTCACCTGATCCACGTGACTTTTGGTATAAGCACTTTATAGACTACCTTTCCCTTTCCATTCTACCTCCTAATCTTACTCATAATGGGAAACATGCCTTTCTTAAAAGTGTCTCTCACTATGTCATCATGGGTGGTCTTCTTTATAAACGTGGCTTTGATGGTATTGTCTTACAATTCCTTACAAGTAATGAAATTCCTTACAACATCATTGAAGTTCATGATGAAATTTGTGGAGGTCACTTTAGTGGCTTAGTTGTCACTAAATGCATTCTTTTCCTAGGCTATTATTGTCTAACCTTAAAGCATGACTGTTGTGACTGTGTAAAACATTGTGTGAAATTCTAGCAACATGCTAATCTTCATCACACACCTAGTCATGCCTTACAGGTCACATGAGATCTTTTCCATTTCTCTCAATGGGGTTTGTATCTTGTCAGGGAGATCAATCCTCATTCCTCATAATGCCGCCAATGGATTATAACTGCTACTGAATACTACACAAAAGGGGTAGAAGCTATTCCCCTCATTTCTATAAAAGCTGAGAAAATTTCTGAATTCTTCAAACATCACATCATTTGTCGCTTTGGTGTTCCTCACCACCTCATCACTGATAATGACAAGAAATTCAAAAAAAAAACCTATGAAAGCTTTGTGATGATTTTGGCATTCAACTCAATTTTTCTTCACCTTATTACCCACAAAAAAATGGCCAAGCAAAATCAACCAATAAAAACTTGAACAAAATTCTTATGAAAGTAGTTGACGATACTAGGAAGGATTGAAATACACACATTCCTTTCTCCTTTTGGGCTTACCACACTAGTATTCACACTTCAACTGCAACCACACCTTTCTCTTTGGTCTACGGTACCGAGGTTGTCTTGCCTCTTAAAGTCCAAATTCCATCTCTCCACATCTCAATACAAGGCATTGGCAATGATGATGACTTTTGCCAAGACTATTTGGCACAACTTGAGTTATTATATGAACATCGTCTCAATGCTCTTGATCATCTCCAAATCTACCAAAAGTGTATCAAATGTTCCTATGAAAAATGTGTCCACAAACAAACCTTCCATGTTGGTGACCTCGTCTTGAAGGAAAATCAACATGTAACCAAAGAAGAGAAAAGTAAACGGGGAAAATTTTCTCCTAATTGGCTTGGACCCTATATCGTTACTCATACCTATGGATCAAGTGTTTATCATTTGTCTTCACTTAAAGGTAAACCCAAACCTAATCCCTTCAATTCCTTACATCTTATACCATTTTATTATTGAAATCAATTCCTATATCATCTTCTGTCTATTGATCACTCGTCTTTTGAGCACCATTTACCTTCCATGTTACCTTTTTTGAGGATGAATGACTAAAAAAGAATCATGTGGTTAGTTGTCACCTTTCAACCTTATCTTCAATATGAGTACCATGGCTCTACTCATGGAATTATTCTCATGGACACTATTCTTCTTTTTGAAAGATGGAATCCCATGGTCATTCATCACTTGAAGCCATCTATTTCATAGTTAACTTCTATGTGCTATGGTTTTGTCTTCTAACCTAATTTTCCTCTACAGTCTTTTCCATGAATTAAAACAAAAAAATAAAATCAGATGCAACTACTTGAGTCAAAATTCCTACAAAAATATGACTCCCTCAAAAGGGACATCTCTTCTCTCTATTTTTATGCTATAAATAGATTGTTCCCTCAAAGGACAGCTATATAAAGTCATTGCAACAATAAAAGAAAATATTCAGAAGCTTCTTGCATTGATCAGCTTCACGAAGACCTCAAGGAGATAATATACTCATCCCATATAGACTTCCCACATCGATCATTCTATTAAAATAAAAAAGAATAAAATGATAGCTTTTTTTTCATGGACTTACCTATTTTTTATCATGGGTTTCTTTCCAGGTAAACATGTTGTCATACACTAAGTTATGTTAAACCACCCATTTTTACCTCATTGCCTTTTCACCCTAATTTTCTATCTACTCAAGGGACTTGCCATAGGTAAGTCGTTTCATGATCATGTGACTTTCTTCACCCTTAGAATAGTCACTTATGTAACACCTTTAGGAGTTCACGTCCATAAGCCAATCTTTGGTATGATAGACTTGTTAGGGTTCTTATCAATTAATCGACTCTTTTAACCACATCTTAGCATTCACCTTCTTCATTACTTATTGATTACCTTATACAGGACTAGACCATCAACACCTACATTTTAAAAGAATCAACCATGCCTAAAACCAAGACTCAAGCATGCCTAAAGTAACCTAACTTAACCATTCCTATGACCTAGACTCAATAATGCCTGAAACCTACCAAAGCATTCCTCTACCTTCTCATATTATTCCTTAGCTTATGGGATAACTACATCAACCTGAGGCCTCATTTCATTGGGGCTATGTAGGAAACACTCCTAGGGCATGGGGCCCTTGGAGGTTAGCTTGGCCACTCTTTACCCTAACATATTTTCCCACATTTTCCTATTCATATTCTATCTTAGTTTCCATTTTCTACAACACTTGGAAATTAATACAAACATATATATCTACCATGTTATCACATCATAAATACATCCAATTAATCATTTCACATTTCTATAATATCAAATATTTTAAAAATTTCCACCATAACATACATATACCTCATCATTTATTTCCCATGTTACTAATAACTTGGAAATTAATTCAAAATTAAAAACAAGACTCCATCATGCCTAAATGACATAACTCCATCATACATATACCTAACTCCACCATGTCTAACTCACCTGACTCCACTATGCCTAAATGACCTAACTCAAACATGCCTAAGTGACCTGACTCCACCATGCCTAATGTAACACCCTTGACTATTGTTATTTTCCTCCTTTGCATTCAAGTGTTGATATGTGATTTTTCCTATGAGGACATGTTCTCTTGATGATGGGAAATCATGCTTGATATGGTTAAGTCTTTTCTGCTCTTCAGATCTTTTGATTAAACTAGAATGTTTCCTAGATTCATTTTTCATTTCTTATAGATGTGTGTGTATTCTGATTTAAGGAAAAATTGTAAACTTATCTGTTTATATGACTCACCCTTGGATCAATTTCAATGATCCAAGGAATGTTTTAAATTTGTTCAGAATGAACAACTGATGAATTGGCATTCCATGAACTAAGATCATATGGATTGAACTTAGTAGACGTAAGCTCTTTAATTATATTTTTGTGTGAAAATATTTCCATTCAGGGGAAATTTTCATTGGATCTTTGGAAATCGGCCCTGGTAGGTCATTACCATCATAATTCAGATTTCAACCTATTCATGGCATTGGATAAAACTAGAACCTAAAATAGCTGAGATTATCTCCTACCTAAGCTATGATTACTTGATGTAATTTTGATTCTGACCTAAACTCGGTACTAAGGAGTTGGAAGGGGTTGCTATGTATTAAAACTGGAACCTAATACAACAAGGCTATATGATGATCTAACTTAGTGCTTTAACTATGGAATTTTTGTTACTTACCTATGTGGAATTATCTAACCTAATTGCTAGGACCTATGTGAGGGGTTAGTGGTTAGTGTTATATCCTAAGGTATAAACTTTAAGTTACCTAAGATCTAACCTAAGCCATTTATCTATCCTGAGTTATTGGCATGAAAGGGGAACTAAGGGTCGCAAGTGTTGGGTGACAGTTCCTAGGGCATTTAAGATGTTAATAAGGATGGAAGGACTGGTGGTACTACCAACTTTGGCAAGGGAAAATTAGGTTGGCAGAAGCCTACGTGGAAGTGTCACTAAAGTCTGAAATGCTTGTTGAATGCGACTTGGTAATAGCCATACTTTGCAGGTGTTGGCAGATAGGATTGAGTGGGAGATTTGGGATTAATGAAATTAATTATGTTTGTTTTTTCAGCTCGAACCGCTTTGGTAGGAATCCCAATGGATTTCGCAAGGGTTTTTTCATTGTGCATGGTCTCAAGTTTGTACTCTGAATGAACTCTGGTTTTTCGAACCAACATCTTAAACTGCACTTCACGACTATTTTTTAGGTTTCCAATCTATTTTAATTTCTTGGAATTTATAAAAGGAATTTTGGAAGAAGAATATAGTTGTTGGATCTTTCGTGGGGAAGAGGAGAAGAAACGAGTTCAGCTCATGGTCTTCCTCAATTTTACAGTGACACTATCAGGCATGATAGGCTCTGACTTTTAAAATATTTTGCTCACTTCTAAATGATTTCATTGAAAAAACTCTACTCTGTTATTTTAGAACATTGCATGTTGCCTGGTTATTTGTTATTGGGTTTATAAATATTTCTCTTCTTGGTTTGAAATATTTTACAAAGAATAATCTTGATTATACTTTTCATTATGTTAGTATTAGCACATGAAAATCTATGCAAAAAGGGAACTCTGTAAGTTTCTTAGCGTAATGTGACCTAGTACTCATTGGTACTTGTTTTCTTGTTTAAAACATACTGTTGTTTCTCACTAAGTTTTCTTGGAAGAATTGTGGGTTCCTCTACTCTATTTAAATGAATGATAAAACTAGATAAACCCATGTTTTTGTTTAAGGAACCTTACCTGCAACTGGAGTTTAGTTGATACTTATTGTCTTATGAGCTCTGTAGATTGGGTTTTGATATTCTATGACTTTGTGACTTGTTTCTTAGTTGTAATAATTGGGATGTGTTGTAGATGGGTTGTTCTTGTTTCCAACTTGTCAAAATTTTGTTTGCTATGTGTTATACATGAGAAAACTTAGGCCTATAGTGAACCCGTATTTGGTGGGAGTAAATGTTTTATGAGACCCTATAAGTTTTGAAGGGAGTTCTTAATGAAACAATTTGATAGTTATGGAGTATAGACTGGACTCTCTGTTATAATCTTTCAATTCTTCCTTGTTTTTAACTAAGGGTTGAAAGATGATTATGTAAACCTTTCTTTAACTAAGGAAGTGTTTTATGTTTTCTCACTACTCCATTCTTGTTCTTCGATGCGGAATTTTTTATTAGTTCAATGTGGGTATATATATTGAAAGGCTATTCAAAGAAATTGTTTCATATTGTTTGTAAAGATGACTGAGCATGGTGTCGGCCCAACTGGGAAATGATTTGGTTTTCTTTGTATAATTGTTAATTGTTAAGGTATTTAACTACCTACACTAGATGCATTCAGTTGAATGTTTGAATTGATGAGAACACGTGCTGAACAAGATGCTCGGGTTATAATTTGAGCCTAGAAAATGAAGGAATTGGTTAGAAATATTGTAATATCTTCATTGAATATAGCCTGTTTTGAATGAACTTCGGTAAACACTGAACCCAAAATGATATAGTTTCATGTTTGGAGAATTGCATGTGTGTTAAGGAATCTGGAAATGATAGTCTACAAATTGTTTGGTAAAATTTTTAATGTTGAACTTAGATTGTTTAGTAGTTATCATACTCCGTCGCATGCTAAAGGATTAATTGAATGTATTTGAGATGAAACTGGAAATGATAGTTTTGCCTAAATTTCCAGGTAACCGTGAAAGGTTTGACTTGAAATCATTTTGTAGTTTCTAATCATGTTAGGAATTTAATCTTTTACTTCAAGAGTGACAAGTTGAGAAGTAAGTATTTAATTCTATCTTGACTAATACCTGGGTAAACTCTGAATACGAAATATTACTCGGGTTACAATTCTTGATTGAGTTCATTGAATTAATATAGAGTTTATATGGAATTATTAGAACTCTTATGGCTATGTATAGCCTTCACTATTTTAATGAATGAATGAAAGAGAATACTTGTTTGATTGGGATATCTGGTTTTGAATAGGGTTGTAAGTTTCTCCTTTTTTCTTTAAAAGTGTTTGGAACTCTTCCTTGGAACCCTTTTATTCATCTGTAAAATTGTCTTTGGTTTGAAAAAGGAACTATTGTTAATAATAGAAAAATAGATGATTATTATGGTAGGTACATTGCTGCTTTGCTTCTTGTACAAATAGTTGGGTTGAATTAAACTGTAAAGACTTACAATGGAATGTTCTTAGGATAAATTTGAACATTTTTGGTTAGCCTTATTTTAATTACTCTGCATTGAAATAGAAAAGAAGGTGAATGATGACTAGCTGTTGAATGGGAAATACAAACTGGGGACTAGGTGATATTCTCTTTCTCCTTACTGGGTATTCTTATTTTATCCTGTTACGATGAACATCTTAATTAATGTTAGATGAATCATCCTAATTTATATCATGATGTTAGAAACGTTTTTATCCTAATATAAATAACTTAATATTCTATTCTATTCTGGTGAAGTTGGAATATAAGGTGATGGTATGATCTGTTGTATTTTAAGGAAATCAATGGAATAAATATCATGTTAAAATGTTAGGATTGATAATATTTAACATATTCCGCTCTTTCCCTTTTTAAGTGATTCAGGATGTTTTTTCTCTTCTTAACTAATTGTAATTACTTACGCCTACTTTATGAGATACTAACCAATCCTTAAAGAAGGGTTGTTTTATTGAAACAATTAGTTGAATGCATCTCATTTTAAGATTTAGTGCTTGTCATGCTCAGTTCATTGAATTGACTCGCTCTAGTAATTTTTGCATATGGACAACGTAAGTGATAAGAGAATGCATAAACTTATATGATGCATTGGTTGTTCTAAATCTGATTCTTTTAAAGAAATCTGATTGGCATAGATTGTACTGGAAAAGAAAAGTTATCTTCTTTTGAGGAAAGGCTATTGTTATGTTGTGTGTCTAAGATGCATAAATTTTGTAAATGTATAAGTTTTATTATGAATTGAAAGTTGAGAATTTTCTGGCATTGTCTGTATAAATTCTCTTGTACCTTTGTTGGTAGGATGGTATCTTTTCTTGAGGATATTCTACTTATTATCTATATGGTTGGATGTGAATTTGGTGAATAAATTGTAAAAGGGATTTAGAGGAATTCCCTAAGTAAGCTACAGTTAAATAAGAGGTAGAATGCAACATTCTTATTTAAGTATTTCATTACATCATGTGATGTGAAGTAAACTTTAATGAAAATTGTCGAGATTATAAAGGACATAAATGGGGTGTATTATACCCTAGCATTTTACTATGGGAGGAAGACTCTTCCTCTCTAACAAAGATATACTTAAAAGAGGAAGATATGATTGTAAAACATTAAGAAGTAATTGTAATAAGTCTGATAAGTTTCATCCTATTAGGCTGTTACAACTCCTTAAGTGGTCAAATCATTTTATAAGAAAGGAATTGGCATTGTTGCTGTCTTGTTTTTGGACAATGGGATATTATGCCAAAACTAACCAATTTGGAAGCAACATTTATTTTATTAAGTTCTTAGGATAAAATAAAATCTGGCTCTTAATAAGGATGTAAAGAGGGTTGGACTCAGAGTTAGTTAGACTGCCGAACATGACGTTTATTAACCCAGTTTAACTTAACATAAGTAAACTCTTGGAGGTATGTACATCCTAATGAGGTCATTCTACAGGATGCTGGCACACATCAACTATGGGGTTGTACCTTTGAGAAGATTAGGATCTTCTCGAGGATACAACAGTAAAGTTAACATGTGGCAACACCCTTATGCATTGATCGTCAGGACCTACACACCTTGTAACTTGAACAAGTTTTCCTTCTAGGTTTGGATAGTAACATAGTTAGGATATGAAGTATCCCTCTAGGATTCAGGGTACCTTGGAACATGGGGTTAACCCAGGTTGACCCAGTATACCATTTTATCCTAAGTCTTTGTGAGCCTCTTCATATCATGACCTATGTTGTTACCCTAAACTAGAGTAAACCTTGGGCAAGGGGACTGACAGAAGTTAGTATAAGACATTATAGATAACAATGGAGTGGGGTGAAGGAAATATTCTGGATTGATGAGTATGCCGTCAAGGAATAAGATATACTAACAGTATGTTAGAAATCTTTGGCCAAACTATCGCAAGATAGTGATTGCGTTTTCCTATGTCACCTAGGATAAGGATTGTGATGCCGATGAATATTGGTGACAAATATTTAGTTAGGTTCCTTAGACAAATCCCTAAATACCTAGAGTAGGGTAAGAAAACCAAGTATACAGAGTGTTCAGGAGAATGCTCAAAAACTCAATGTTACACATGAATAGATCGGTAGTTCACCAATTCATGAAATGAATAGATCATTTGCTCATCAATTCATTACAGCTCCGTATTTTTATTTGTTATAAGAATGGTTGTTATGGAGTGTGTGTTCTAAATTATTTATTTAGAATAGAGAACAAAAAAAAATTCCTTGTTTCTAAAATCTTAAAATGGGATTGTTACATCTTGGTATCAGAGCTGAAGGTTGCAGCTCTTGGACCTATTGTGTCCATAATCTGATAAAAACTTATATTTTCTTGTAACAGAAAATGGTTAGGACAAGAGGAAATGTTGCGAACAATGCTCCACCTAAGGAAGGAGTAGCAACAACCCAAAAACTTGATGAGATCCTTAGTTCCTTTTTAGACACAAGATATTGATTGACTGTGCTCGAGAAACAAGTGATGGGTAATGAGGAGGAAGAAGAAGCTAGTAATAACAATTGGCCACCTCCTGAAGACAACCCCAATATGGGTGTTGATAATAACAATGTTAATGTGCCTGACTAGCTAGAAAAAAAAAAGGCTAGGTTGGCTGTTGAACTCACTAATGATATAAAAAGGATAATTCCACCTAAGTTTGATGGCACCACATTAGGTGATGGAGCTGAGAATTGGCTCAGCGAGATGGAGAAGTAATTTGCAATAAGGAACTTCTTAGAAGAGACCAAATCTATTTGGGGAGCATATCAGCTTTCCCATGAAGCATCTTCATGGTGGGAGAGCTAGAAGGCTAAGCTAAACATTGATGAAACTAACATCACTTGGGATCAATTTAAAGGTTATTTTAGGTAGTGATGGCTACCACATTTTTATTATGATCAGAAAATGAATGAGTTTTAGAACTTAGCTCAAGGGAAGTTAACTGTAACTGAGTATTGGGAATGATTTACGAAACTTCTCAAGTATGTACCTCATTATAAAACTGACCTGAAGTTCAGGATATGAAAATTCATCATGGGATTAAAGTCCATTATTGGAGGAGAGGTTGATGTTCACAGTCCAACCACTATGGAAAGGGTTGTTGAAAAATCCATAAGACAGGAACAAAAATTAAAAGCTCTTTCTGCTCACAAGGAAGAGGTACGGAAGAAAGTTCCAAACTCTTCTTCAACTTCTCTTGCACCTAAGAAAGGGCCATGGAAAAATTTTGGTAACAAAAGTAAGTTTCCAATGGATATGAATAAGAAGACAACAATGAATAAGACTTTTAGTAATACATGGAAATTTTTTTCCAAGAATAATAATAATGGGCAGAAACCCTATGGAGGTCAGAATGATAACTACAAGGCTAGGAATAATTCTGAGCCCAAAAAGGGACCGGTAGGAGGCTTTTATAACTATGGAAAATATCATTACGCGAATCAATTTCCTTTGAAGAAGTATGATCGTAATCAGCAACACAAGATAAATGTTACAGTAGCTGACAAGCAAGCTGAAAAGCAAGTTACACCTATTGAAGTTCCTGGTAAGTTATTTGGAAAACCTGTAACTATTCTTTTTGATACAGGAGCTACTGAATGTTTTATTTCTAGTAAACTCACTTCAAAACTTAAAATAAAAGTTAGAATAATGGATAAATCATGGACTGTACATTATGGTAATAATTCTGTTCATACAGCTAGCATGTGTCTTTTTGGGGCAGTCCTTGACTTACCTAGCTTTTCCACTGAAGTTGATCTCTATGTAGCACCTTTGGGATCTTATGATATATTCATAGGCGTTAATTAGTTAGCTGATCATAAAGCAAAAGTGGACTATTTTGAAAAATATATTATTTGTGTGGAGGATCTGTAGAAAATAGTAGAGATTCAAGGTGTAAAACAAGGAATTTCTATTAGGAAATTGTTAGCTATGTAACTTAAAAAGGCAAAAAATAAGGATTATACCTTATATGCAGTAAATATTTATGAATATGTGGAAGAAAATAGTGATTTCATGGAACATTGTCTGCTATTAAGAAACTACAATGATGTGTTTCTGAAAGAATTACCAGGATTACCACCCAAAAGGGAGTTTGACTTCACGATAGAAATCAAACCAGGTACTGAACCTATTTCTAAAGCACCTTATTAAATGAATACCATAGAGTTAGTAGAGCTTAAGGCTCAGTTACGAGAACTATTGTCTAAGGGTTTGATTAGGCCAAGTGTTTCACCTTGGGGAGCACCAGTGATCTTTATGAAAAAGAAAGATGAAACACTCAGATTGAGCATTGATTACAGGATGTTGAACAAAGCAACAATCAAGAATAGATACCCACTTCCTAGAATCTATGATCTATTTGATCAGATGTGTGGGGCATTAGTATATTCTAAGATAGACCTTTGTTCTGGATATCATCAATTATGAATTAAGGAAAAGGACATTCATAAAACAAATTTTAGGACAAAGTATGGACATTATGAATTCGCGGTTTTACCCTTTTGATTAATGAATGCACCTGCAGCTTTTATGAACTTAATAAATAATATATTTCAAGAATACTTGGACAAGCTTGCGCTTGTATTCTTGGATGAAATTCTCACATATTCTAAAAGTATTGAGGAGCACCATGAACACTTGAAAATATTCTTGGAAATTCTAAGAAAGAGACGGTTATATGGTAATACATCCAAATATTATTTTTATGATGTTGAAGCTCACTATTTGGGGCATTTATAAGTAAATATAGGATTACAGTAGATCCTTCTAAAATTGTAGCTATAATCAAGTGGCCCGCACCCAAGAATATACATGAAGTTAGAAGCTTCATGGGCCTTGCAGGTTATTATAGAAAATTCGTTAAGGATTTTTCCAAGGTGGCAGCACTAATAACTTCATTACAGAAGAAGGATAAGAAATTGGTTTGGGATGATAAATGTGAATCTACCTTTAAAAATTTGAAAATTCAGTTGACTTCAGCACCTATTTTAGCTATATCGGAACCTAATGGAGACTTCACGGTTGTAACATATGCGTCTGGGGAAGGTCTTGGAGGTATTTTGTTACAAAATGACCATGCCATAGCTTATGAAAGTAGAAAAATTAAGTTACATGAGTTGAGTTATGCTCCCCATGATTTAGAGCTTACTGCCATAGTTCATGCACTTCAAGTTTGGAGGCATTATCTGTTTCGTAAACCATTTGAGTTGAAAACTGATCATCTTGTACTGAACTACATTTTCACTCAACTAAACCTGAATGCAAGACAACAAAGGTGGTTAGAATTTTTGTCTCAGTATGATTTTGACATAAGTTATATCAAAGGAAAAGAGAATAGAGTGGCTAACACTCTAAGTCATAGGAAGCACATGTATGCTCTTATAACACTAAGAACTTAGTTTAAGGATGAAGTAAGAAGTACTGTGGAATCTGATTCTTACTTTCAGCAAATAAAAATAGCGCTTGCTGTAGATCCAAAATATGAAAGGTATAAAGGTTTTCACTTTGATAATGAGGGAATCTTATAATATGCAAATAGAGTATACGTACCCTTACCTAATAATTTGAGAAAGAAATTGTTGATCGAGTTTCACAATTCACCTTTTTTTGGACACCCTGACATTACAAAAATGCTTGTTGACATAAAACAACAATACTTCTAGAAGGGAATGAAAAATGATGTTATAGATTTTGTGACTCATTTCCTAGAATGTCAACAGGTAAAAGTGGAACATATGCATCTATCTGGTTTATTATATCCTCATAGCATACCACAATACAAATGGTAGGTAATAAGCATGGATTTTGTACAAGGATTACCTACGTTAAGAAATAAACATGATTTTATTTTGATAGTAGTTGACAAACTAACAAAATTAGCTCATTTCATTTATGGAAATCTAAAGGATGATTCTCCTGTTTTGGCTAAAATATTTGTACACAAAATTTTCAGATTACATGGGATACTTGAATTAATCATATCTGATAGAGACCCTAGCATGATGTCAAGATTTTGGCAAATGCTTAATGCAGCTCTTAGCACTAAATTGAATTTCAGTTTTGCATACCATCCAAAAATGGATGGACAGACCAAAAGAGTAAATCAGGTTTTGGAGGATATGTTACGGATGTACTATATGGATCAGCAGTATAAGTGGGAGGAGTACCTTCCATTAGTTGAATTTGCATACAATAATACATATCATAATTCTCTTAAGATGGCACCTTTCGAGGTACTTTATGGAAAGAAATGCAGAACCCCTGTTAGTTGGGATAACATTGAGGATAGAGAAGTAATAGGACCTAAAATCCTAATGGAAATGGAACAAAAAATTAAAATGATTTGTGAACGCTTGGAAGAAGCAGCAGATAGCAAAAAGAGTTATGCTAATTTAAAACGGGTTGACAAGAAATTTGAGCTTGGTGAGAAGTTTTTTCTTCTTCTTAAACTGAAAAAGAGTTCTATAACTTTTGGCAAGGCTGCCAAGTTATCCCCTCATTATGTGGCACCTTTTGAAATAGTTGAAGTTATAAATCCTGTAGCTTATCGTTTAGCACTACCACCTGCTCTGTCACTAATGCATGATGTTTTCCATATTTCTTTGCTTAAGAAATACATTTTTGATTTATCACATGTGTTAAATTAGAATTCCTTACATGTCCAAGACCTAGGAATAATCATGGTTAAGCCAATTTGAGTGCTAGAAACTCACCAATTGCATTTAATAAATAGAGAAATAAGTCAATATAAGGTCCAATGGGACCATTTTAACAAGGAGAGTGTAACCTGGGAAAATCTAGAAGATATGAAAACTACTTTTCCATATATGTTTGAATAGAATTGAATCTATTGACTGATAAATTTTTATGAATTTATCCTTTATGGCATTAAGTAAGTCAGTTTTGGGAAGATATATACTTGATTTGAATAATAGTTATTTAATACTGATTTCTGGAACTATATGGTTTTGAAATAATTGACTAGGACAAGTGAAAAGAATGAATTGACTGTCCTTGATATAAATCATTAAAAGAGATAATCATTGGGATGATGATTCTTTTTAGGAGGGGAGCATGTAACACCCTTGACTATTGTTATTTTCCTCCTTTGCATTCAATTGTTGATATGTGATTTTTCCTATGACGATATGTTCTCTTCATTATGGGAAATCATGCTAGATATGGTTAAGTCTTTTCTGCTCTTCAGATCTTTTGATTGAACTAGAATGTTTCCTAGATTCATTTTTCACTTATTATAGATGTGTGTGCATTCTGATTTAAGGAAAAATTGTAAACTTATCTGTTTATATGACTCACCCTTGGATCAATTTCAGTGATCCAAGGAATGTTTTAAATCTATTTGGAATGAACAACTGATGAATTGGCATTCCATGAACTAAGAGCATATGGACTGAACTTAGTAGACGTAAGCTCTTTAATTCTCTTTTTGTGTGAAAATATTTCCATTCAGGGGAAAGTTTTGTTGGATCTTTGGAAATCGGCCCTAGTAGGTCATTACTAGCGTAATCCAGATTTCAACCTATTTATGACATAAGAGAAAACCAGAACCCTAAACTAGGTGAGAGTATCTCCTACCTAAGCTATGATTACTTGATGTTATTTTGATTCTGACCTAAACTCGGTACTAAAGAGTTAGAAGGGGTTGCTATGTATTAAAACTAGAACCTAATACAACAAGGCTATATGATGATCTAACTTAGTGCTTTAAGTATGGCATTTTTGTTACTTACCTATGTGGAATTATCTAACCTAATTGCTACGACCTATGTTAGGGGTTAATGGTTAGTGTTATATCCTAAGGTATAAACTTAAAGTTACCTAAGATCTAACCTAAGCCATTTATCTATCCTAAGTTATTGGCATGAAAGGGGAACTAAGGGTCACAAGTGTTGGGTGACGGTTCTTAGGGCATTTAAGATTTTGATAAGAATGGAAGGACTGGTGGTACTTCCAGCTTTGGCAGAAGCCTAGGTGGCAGTGTCATAAAGTTTGAAATGCTTGTTGAATGCGACTTGGCAATAGCCAACCTTTGCGGGCGGTGGCAGATAGGATTGAGTGGGAGATTTGGGATTAATGATATTAATTGTGTTTGGTTTTTTAGCCCAAACCACTTTAGTAGGCATGCCAGCAAATTTTGAAAGGGTTGTTTCATTATGCATGGTCTCCGATTTTTACTCTATATGAATTCTGGTTTTTCGAACCAGCAACTTAAACAACACTTCATGACTATTTTTGAGGTTTCCAATCTATTTTCATTTCTTCAAATTTATAAAAGGAATTGTGGAAGAAGAATATGGTTGTTAGATATTTCGTGGAGAAGAGGAGAAGAAACAAGTTCAAGTCGTGGTCTTCTTCTATTTTATAGTGACACTATCAGGCATGATAGGCTCTGACTTTTAAAATCTTTTGCTCACTTCTAAATGATTTCATTGAAACAACTCTGCTTTGTTATTTTAGAAAATTGCATGTTGCCTGGTTATTTGTTATTGGGTTTATAAATATTTATCTTCTTGGTTTGAAATCCTTTACAAAGAATAATCTTGATTAGAATTTTCATTATGTTAGTATTAGCACATGAAAATCTATGCAAAATGGGAACTCTATAAGTTGTTTAACGTAATGCGACCTGGTACTCATTGGTACTAGTTTTCTTATTCAAAAAATATTGTTGTTTCTCACTAAGTTTTTTTGGAAGAATTGTGGGTTCCTCTACTCTTTTTAAACAAATGATAAAACTAGATAGACCCATGTTTTTGTTTAAGGAACCTTACCTGCAACTAGAGTTTAGTTGATACTTATTGTCTTATGAGCTCTGTAGATTGGGTTTTGAGATTCTATGACTTTGTGACTTGTTTCTTAGTTGTAATGATTAGGATGTGTTGTAGATGGGTTGTTCTTGTTTCCAACTTGTCAAAATTTTGTTTTCTATGTGTTATACACGAGAAAAATTAGGCCTATAGTGAACCCGTATTTGGTGGGAGTAAATGTTTTATGAGACCCTATAAGTTTTGAATGGATTTCTTAATAAAAAAATTTGATAGTTATGGAGTATAGACTGGACTCTTTGTTATAATATTTCAATTTGTCCTTGTTGTTAACTAAGGTTTGAAAGATGATTATGTAAACCTTTCTTTAACTAAGGAATTTTTTTATGTTTTCTCACTAGTCCATTCTTGTTATTTGATGTGGAAGTTTTTATTAGTTCAATGTGGGTACATATATTGAAAGGCTATTCAAAGAAATTGTTTCATATTGTTTGTAAAGATGACTAGGCATGGTGTCGGCCCAGTTGGGAAACCGTCCAATTTTCTTTGTATAATTGCTAATTATTAAGAGATTTAACTACCTGCACTAGATGCATTCGGTTGAATGTTTGAATTGATGAGAACACATGCTAAACAAGATGCTCAAGTTATAATTTGAGCCTAGAACACGAAGGAATTGGTTAAAAATATTACAAGATCTCTGTTGAATATAGGCTGTTTTGAATGAACTTCGGTAAACAATGAACCCAAAATGATATAGTTGCATGTTTGGAGAATTGCATGTGTATTAAGGAAAATGGAAATGATAGTCTACAAATTGTTTGGTAAACTTTTAAATTTTGACCTTAGATTGTTTAGTAGTTATCATACTCTGTCACATGCTAAAGAATTAGTTGAATGTATTTGGGATGAAATTGGAAATGATAGTTTTGACTAAATTTCTAGGTAACCGTGAAAGGTTTGACTTGAAATCATTTTGTAGTTTCTAATCCTATTAGGAATTCAATCTTTTACTTCAAGAGTGACAAGTTGAGAAGTAATTATTTAATTTTGTCTTGACTAAAACCTAGGTAAACTCTAAATATGAGATCTTACTCGGGTTACAATTCGTGATTGAGTTCATTGAATTAATAAAGAGTTTATATGGAATTATTAGAACTCTTATGGATATGTATAGCCTTTAATGTTTTAATGGATGAATGAAAGGGAATACTTGTTCTGTTGGGAGATCTGTTTTCGAATAGGGTTATAAGTTTCTCCTTTTTCATTTAAAAGTGTTTGGAACTCTTCCTTAGAAACCTTTTATTCATTTGTAAAATTGTCTTTGGTTTGAAAAAGGAACTATTGTTAATGATAGCAAAATAGATGATTGATGTGGTAGGTACATTGCTGCTCTGCTTCTTTAACAAATAGTTGGATTGAATTCAACTCTAAAGACTTACGATGGAATGTTTTTAGGATAAATTTGAACATTGTTAGTTAGCCTTATTTTACGTACTCTGCATTGAAATAGAAAAGAAGGTGAATGATGACTAGCTGTTGAATGGGAAATACAAACTAGGGACTGGGTGATATTCTATTTCTCCTTATTGAGTATTCTTATTTTATCCTGTTGCGATGAACATCTTAATTAATGTTAGATGAATCATCCTAATTTATATCATGATGTTAGAAACCTTTTTATCCTAAGCTAAGTAACTTAGTATTCTATTCTATTGTGGTGAAGTTAGAATATAAGGTGATGGTATGATCTGTTGTATTTTAAGGAAATCAATGGAATAAATATCATGTTAAAATGTTAGGATTGATAATATTTAACATATTCCGCTCTTTCCCTATTTAAGTGATTCAGGATGTTATTGCTCTTCTTAACTGATTGTAATTACTTACGCCTACTGTATGAGATACTAACTGATCCTTAAAGCAGGGTTGTTTTATGGAAACAATTAGTTGAGTACATCTTGTTTTGAGGTTTAGTGCTTGTCATGCTCAATTCATTGAACTGACTCATGCTAGTAATTTTTTCAGATGGACAACGTAAGTGATAGGAGAAGGCACAAACTTATATGATGCATTGGTTGTTCTAAATATGATTCTTTTAAAGAAATCTAATTGGCATAGATTGTCCTGGAAAAGAAAAGTTATATTCTTTTGAGGAAAGGTTGTTGTTATGATGTGTTTCTAAGATGTATAAATTTTGTAAATGTATAAGTTTTATTATGAATTGAAAGTTGAGAATTTTCTGGCATTTTTTGTATAAATTCTCTTGTACCTTTGTTAGTAGGATGGTATTTTGTCTTGAGGATATTCTACTTATTATCTATATGGTTGGATGTGAATTTTGATAAATAAATTGTAAAAGGGATTTAGAGGAATTCCCTAAGTAAGCTACAGTTAAATAAGAGGTAGAATGCAACATTCTTATTTAAGTATTTCATTATATCATGTGATGTGAAGTAAAACTTTAATGAGAATTGTCGAGATTATAAAGGACATAAATGGGGTGTATTATACCCTAGCATTTTACTACAGGAGGAAGACTCTTCCTCTCTAACAAAGATATACTTATAAGAGGAAGATATGATTACAAAACATTAATTAGTTATTGTAATAAGTCTAATAAGTTTTAGCCTATTAGGCTGTTACAACTCCTTAAGTGGTCAAATCATTTTATAAGAAAGGAACTAGCATTGTTGCTATCCTATTTTTGGACAATGGTATATTATGCCAAAACTAACCAATCTAGAAGCAAACTTTAGTTAATTAAGTTCTTAGGATTAACTAAAATTTGACTCTTAATAAGGACGTAAAGAGGGTTGGACTCGGGGTTAGCTAGGCTGCTGAACATGACATCTATTAACCTAATTTAACTTAACATAAGTAAACTCTTGGAAGTATGTACATCCTAATGAGGCTGTTCTGTAGGATGTTGGCACATGTCAACTACAGGGTTGTACCTTCGAGAAGATTAGGATCTTTTCAAGGATACAACAGTACAGTTAACATGTGGCAACGCTCTTCTGCATTGATCGTCATGACCTACACACCTTTGAAATTGAACAAGTTTTCCTTCTAGGTTTGGATAGTAACATAGTTAGGATATGAAGTAGCCCTTTGGGATTTGGGGTACCTTGGCACATGGGGTTAACCCAGGTTGACCCAGTATGCCAATTTATCCTAAGTCTTTATGATCCTCTTCATATTATGACATATGTTGTTACCCTAAACTAGAGTAAACCTTGGGCAAGGGGATTGATAAAAATCAGTCTAAGACATTCTAGATAACAATGGAGTGGGGTGAAGGACATATTCCAGATTGACGAGTATGCCATCAAGGAATAAGATATATGAACAATATGTTAGAAATATTTGGCCAAAGTATCGCAAGTTGTTGATTGTGTTGTCCTATGTCACCTAGGCTAAGTATGGTGATGTCGATGAATATTTCTAACAAATATTCAGTTAGGTTTCTTAGAAAGATCAGTCAATACCCAGAGTAGGGTAAGAAAACAAAGTATATAGAGTATTCAGGAGAATGCTCAAAAACGCAATGTTACGCATGAATAGATCGGTAGATCACCGAGTCATGAAATGAATAGATCGGTTGCTCGTTAAGTCACTACAGCTACATATGGTTATCTATTATAAGAATGGTTGTTATGGAATGTGTGTTCTAAAAGAGAACAAAAAAAATTCCTTGTTTCTGAAATCTTAAAATGGGATTGTTACACCTAAGCCGACCTGACTCCACCATGCCTAATCCACCTAATCTCCACCCTTATACATATAATATTGGAAATTATACAACACAAGTGCTTCATCCATAACCATCGATCTAACCATCTATAAATAAAATTCTATGTATCCATCAAATATATAGTGACAAAAAATAATAAAAGTATCTCTCAGGTACAACCTCAAAATCTTTTACATGTAGGCCGGTATAATAATCAAAATCTCAAAAAATATCATATATAACCTCACTATCATCAGCACACAGGCTAGCTTATATCAAAAAATAAACAAAAAGGATGATGTGCAGAGACATGAATCATCGGTCTCATCAGTCTCCTCCTCCTCACCTCCAGACCGGCGCCCTGCCATCATCTCTCTACCCTTTATGGAACTAGCTCTCACCTCCACCTAGTCTGTAGCAAGGTCAAGCCTCCATGAACTAATGGCCTCACCTTGACCATGTCTCTGGGATTTCCAGCCCCCTGTACTCTCTACATGATGTGTGTGAGATCTCGTCCTCTCACATGAGGCCTTTTGTACCCTATACTTTGCATATGAGGGTACATCTATCCCAAATCTGTCAAGTGATCCTGATAATATCTTGCCTCATTCAGGGAATCCTTGAATCTCACCATTGGCATTATCTTTCGAGGTTCCATAGGTCTCGCAGCAACCTACGACATTTTTCGTGCTACTGATGGCCTCGACCCCTATACCTATGAACCCTTCCCTCCTCCCTGTCCCTGGGTTTGTGAGGGTGACTGTGTTATAACTTGGGCCTGTAAGGCCATAATATGAACTTTCACAATGGCTAACTGACCCTATAAACATGCTAGCTGCACATGTAAGGTTGTTAGATGTCCCTCATCACCATCCCCACCCTATGTGGGTACTTACCCCTGTGTTATCTAGGCTTGAAGGGATGATACCTATTCCTATAATGTGGCAACTTGTGCCTATAAACCTATCATCTAACCCTAAAATACTCCCAGCTGTATTAAAAGGGTAGCCACTTTTCCCTGTAATGTGTCCCTCTAAATTGTAATCATGGTTTGGTCATACTACCCTGGCCTCGGTGGTGTTTCCCATAGCTACGATGTCCCACCACTTCCTTTATCTATCCGTAGCTCCAACATCATCAATCCACCTATCCACCACCTAATACTCCTACCCTTTTAGCACTATCAGTTGCAGTAGAGTAATAAGCCTTTCCATGTAATCTTTCTCGTACTGTGGGAATGGTGGAGGCACATCCTAAGGCATACCAAACTTTCGTCTAACCCTATCAACAAGTATAATCTCGTGCTCGCTAGCATGGAGTCCTATTTTTTTGAGTATTTTTAGCTCATCTAACTCCACTGCCATCTTCCTATATAAAGGGAAGCCAACATATGAACTATAAATGATGCTAACTCCTGACAACCCATCTAGTACGTGCTTGTAGTATTCTACATCATGTGTAGCCCTAGAAACCTTGCACTCTCCACTAGTAGGAACCTAATGCTTGTAGACAACTTGAACCAAGGCTACATCAAAAGCATTAAGTTGGGTCATACCAACTGTATGCACACATACGGTGTGTGCGTATGCCCAGTAGTGAATAAGAAAGGTACAACACAAGCTAAACCTCTGTAGCCCCCCATAGGCCTATAGCTCTCTGTATAATTACACCAAGAATGTTGTTTCCCAAGAAAAATGGGTCATATCCTCCATCATTTCATGGATAACCCCCATCAATGCTCATGGGAATATCCCACCCTCCACATCTAGCAACGAAAAACAACACACTGCCTCCATGATCAAGACAACCATCCTCATCTCCTGAGGATATGCCAAGTACATGTCCCCATAGCTCAAGCTTGCACTATGGTACCTCATCTCTACCATCCCCTCTCCAAACAGCACCAACATAATATCCTCGGATGTCTCTGAGGAAATTAAATAAATCTTCTCTCCAACTACAAGTAGCCGCAAGATCCTATATACATGACTGTGATCTTAGCCATCGGTAAATGAAATGTGTTGGTTGTTGAATCCCATCTATTGATGAGTACGACCATCAAGATTGGCTCCCGAAATATGTTCCTATAGTGTCAGATCCTAATCAGGTTGATGTGTGTCACATGCCTCCACTTGTTTGCGGTCAAGCTCAACTATACCACTAGTAATAGAGGCAGTACTCTATGTCTCATCTGAAGTTAGTCCCTAGCCTACATCCAACAAACCACAACATTGTTAAACCTTGACCATACCCAACATATTTCTTAACGAACAAACCTATTGACAAGACCATTCCTACTTACTACCTTGTAACCACACCCTAACCCTATAGACTACCCGTGCTCCCCATATCCCAATTTCACATCCCCCAACTCGTACCTATTTATACCTATGACCCTACCCATTCTCCTTAAACCCACCTTTATATCTCGTTTCTTATCTTTCCTTCCCACCTTATCTCATTTAATAGAACTATTTTTCCACTGAGACAAATGAATTCACTCACTATTGATAGGCATCATTCCATCAAAACTGGAATTTAGTCACCTAATACCTGACTGATGTTGGCCAAGTCCAACTGACATCGGCCAACCCTTTACTATCATCGGTCATTGTCGCAGCATCAAAATCTGCAAATCCCTACCCTAATTTTCAAAAATTCACCAAAACTACCTACAAACCTACTCTAACCCACCCAAACCTAACTTAGCTTCATTACCAACCCTATTTAACCTACATTGGACTTTCCCACCCCTCATTTCCTTCATGTCTTACGCACAACTTAAAAAAATAACATTATACCCCACTTTTACACAAACCCAATTTCAATAACCTATTTCTAAAACAAATGAAGAATCAGATAAAATATTACCTCATCTCGGTGTTATTGGTGTGGTGGTATGTCTGGCTGCTACGCCAGTGGTCCACCCAAACCCTCTCCCACCTTTTCCATCACCAAATCAACACCTCACCACCAAATGAATGAAATCATGCAAACTGATCTCACGGATCTACCAATAAAATGCCAATCACCCACCACGTAGCTCACCACCTCAACTCTACACCTTGTCCTGTTGTTTTTTAACTTTTCTCTTGTCCTATGTCATTTTCCACAAATAGATACAAGACAAATGATTCTGTAAAAAAGTGGAATTTTCCTTTTTTATCCTCAATCGACATGACTGATGTTAGTCATATTTGTGCCCTAGCCAACCAATGTAGGTCACCACATATTCAGCATCGGTCACCCCTTATAGTTGTTTGTTAATGCTAGGCTTCTTTTTCCTACAAACATTATTACTCCAACACCTTTTATCCTTACGGACACCTATTGAACCTTACCTATAAGCTCAAACTACCCCTACATTTCCTTAGTTGCGTCTTGGGATATGTTATTTACCTATACCTTGGCCTTACTCATGCCATGACCTATTTTTCTAAACCTGGCCTACTTGGTGTGACCATTGACCTTCAGTACTCGTTATACCTTGTGATGTTGTTCCCTATGTTGTTTTATCCTAATAACCATATTTTTCCTATTATCATTTTGTTTATCCTGACCAAAACTTTGGTGTACCGGAACATACCTACACCTAACCTACATTGTGTTTCTAGACCATATCTTATACCTTGGATACCTAAATCACTTCACCCTTGTTTGGATAAACCTATCAACCTTAGACGATATAGAGTTTGCAAGCTCTTCAACCTAGTGCCATGTTGCAGTCTATACATGTTCATGTGTTTGATTTTCATTACCCATTACCTATTACCCAATTTGGCCATCAAATTTCCTATAATACTCATCCCTTCTCCACATACCTTCACTTCCAATAACTACACATTTATCAACCCACTCACCAATTTTATATTACACCTCATTAGTGCTTGGTTTGAGGAGTGTCACCTTCACCCACACATGGGGTGATCACTTCCTTTTTTTTAGCATTGCTTACCAATACAAGCTATGGAATAAAAATGTGAAAATTGTAGACACCAAATTTAGGTCACACTCCCCCTTCACCCCAAATGTATATTAATTTAATTACCTTCAATTCAACTAATGCCCATGATCACAATATTCATTAATAAATACCTTAATTAAATTAATTTCCACCTCACTTAGACACCTCACTCCACCACATCACCTAGACACCTCGTCATAGACCTATTCTTAGCATGTTGCTTTTAACTAAGACTCAATATCCACTTACCATAACTAACTGAGACTTAGTCCTACCTACTTTAATTAACTAATACTTAGTTCAACCCTAAAATCACATGCCTATTATTCCTCTAACCGCATGCTCACTTATCTAAGCACAACATTTCATTTTGATCTAGAAAATGGATAGAACTAGACAAAAAGATTGCCAAGATATGTCATTTTAGAAAACCTAGGAATTCCTACCTTAACCGATGTCGGTCAATGCTAAAATGACATCATTCATCTCTAACCTTCATCAGTTACTTCATAGTAATTTTGGGTAACCTTTTTCTAGAGGTTTGAAGAATTATTTGAGTTTTGGAGAAGAGATATATGCATGCAAGCACACACTAGAGCACTCTTGCACATCCAAACGTACTGAACCAACACTAAGCAATGATCTTAAAGGAAAGAATTCATGGTAATGTTCTAGGAAGCATGGTTGTGGCACTAACCACCAGTTCCATAGATCAACCATCACCTCCATCCAACCATATGGTATATAAGTAGAAGTAAGTACATTTAGATATGTATCTTTCCATACTTAGTTAGAGTAGTTTATTTATCTATGTTTGGGAGTACTAGTCTCCTTTGCATCTCATCACCTATCACCTTCCTACTAATACTTTCACCTAATCACCTCCAACCTCCCAACTCTCCATACCTGACTCCAAACATCTCTGAGTGTTACTAGCATTGTTATCAATCTCACCATCCTCAGTGTATTCTCTGTGCAATCTTGGAGAATCATCAAAACCAAATTTCATTGAGTTTCTTTTAGCCTAACCCTACTGACATTGGTTAACCTAAACCATTTTCAGTCTCTTCTCAATCGACATCAATCATACTAGACCGGCGTCAGTCTCTGTATCTAGTAAATCTTCCTATAAGAGAAACTTCATAACATTCACCCAAATACACCAAACCACCAGAAACTTGACCCTGACCTGTCCCAACCACCTAATTCACCTATCCAACTTCCAAATCTGATCACAACCTAACCTATTCGATTATATTTTCTTATTGTACTTGAATGAGACACCTAAATCATATCAACTATAGTATGATATTATTTTTTTACGTTATTTCTTGCATTAAGTTGTGTTAAAAAGTGGATTAAAAACTATCTAGGAAGTATCACACTTCCTGTATCTACCATATGCTAGGCATTCCATTAACATATATTGTTTAATATTCTTCTTTTGGTCTTGTTTTATATTCACAGGTAGTTCTCTGAGAAAAAAGGAATTTCTCACAATCAACACTAAATCAAGAAATCAAAATGCACACACTCTACCTTCCACCTTCATTCATAGTTATTCCTCCTCACCCTTACCCTATATATTTTTCTCTTACATACGCAACTTATTAGTGAAACACTAAAAAATCCAAGGGACCAAGGATAGAAGGATATGCAAAAAATGGAAATCCTATGCTAACATGAAGGTGATATCACCTGAAAGAAGGGGTCGATCTCTCTCCATGGGGGTGAAGGAAAGGGAGAAAACATGTGGAAGAGGGAGGATGGGCATGCCACAGATAAAAAAAATACTCTTCTCTCCAACATATGATAACATATGAACATGGGGAATGTAAGTGTGAAATACACATATCATAACATAAAACAAAAACAGAGAGGTGAGATGCAAGAAAATGAAATAAAGGCAAAAATAAGGGCAACAAAAAACTACTTTTATTGCTTAGCAGATGGAAAATCATTTACTTTCATGGAAGGAGGTGAGAATACATTGTAGAGAACAAGTCAAAGGAAAGAAACCCATGGTAAGTTATCCAAAAATTTTACATGGGGCCTTTACAAAAAAGAGTGATCTTTTGTACAATGTAGAACTATGCAATTTATAGAAGAAGAAGGAGAGAAGAGGAGGAGAAAGAGGATGGAAAATTGGATTCAAACTCCAACCACCAATTACAAGAAATAAATTCCTATGAACTTTCCTACAATTCTTTCATATGTGTCTCCCCATGTCTGTTTGGCACGTAGAAAAAATAAAGAGACCAAATCTGCATAAATCTATGTGATTGAATCGATTAGATGTGTGCATTGATGATTTGAGATATGTTTCCCTATTTTCTACCTACCAAATCCTGTCCAAATCTGATTTTGAAAATTTCAACATGGATTTCATGTTAGCAACTTTCAAATGAGCCTAGGCACACGGGAATCTAAGTAGTGTAGCACAAATTATGGTTGTTAGAAATCTATAGTATAAACTAAACATGCAAGAGACATGGTGAAATTTGATTGAATGGAGGAATCAACCAACTGTTCATCTTATTTGTCATTTATGCCACACATCACACAATGGTTTTTTGTTAAGATTTTATGCCTTGTTGGCATGTTTTGATAGAATGTGTGTGTCACACTCAAGGTTGACAGGTAATGACATGGCACGATAAATGGTGTGGAAGAAGGTGCAAGGCATGAAAGGAAGAGGTGTAAGACTACAGAAGGTGGGTGCGTGAAGGTGATGTGCGTGAAGGAAATGGAAGCATACATGTAGGAGAAAAGTATGTGAGTATTGTGTGAGCATTAAATTGAGAAAGGTACGAAAACTAGGAAAGGGAAGTGTGTGTGGGCCAAGCAAGGAAGGAAGCACCTAGCACACAAACATGAATACATACAAGGTATTTATCCAAATTGGAAAGAAAGCATAGGAAAAGAGTGCATGAAAGAATGGGATGAAAAGGGTGTGCAGAAGGAAGGAACAAAGAGGAAATAAAAGGAGATGGAAAAATGAAGGGGAAAGAAGTAGGGAAGGTGCTCGTAAAAGAATTGCAGCTAAGTGAAATGTGCTAAGGAAACAAACTTAAGTGTGTGTGTAAACTCAAATGTGAAACATCAAAGTCAAAATATAAATATAAGTTATCCAAATAACTTGGGGAGTTATTTCGGATAACAGTTTGGAAAATTTAGGGAGTCATCTGTCTATTAGATGAAGAGACTAGTAGCCTTAGAAGCATCCATTGGGCATGGACTCTGGCACTAAACTTGAAGGACTGATCTACAACTTGAAGAACATTCCTAGAGTCACTTAAAAGATTTTCTGAACTATGAACTGAACTGATGCTCTCATATGAAAATGTTTTGGCTTGAATTGTGAGAGTGGAAAGTTGTGTATGAACTGTTGGAAATTCCTCTATTTGAAAATTGAACTTCCATCCCAAGCAATAAAAGGGTGTGTAATGTGCAACAAGAAAGGAAATAATGTAAGAAGAAGCACACCAAAATAGAAAACACAAAAACTATATACAAAAACTAAAAATCATAAATTTTCCAAGGGGTACATGTAGAGTGTGCGTGAGCACTTGTTTTACTAAAAGAAAACCTAAACTAACCTACACTAACTAGAGGTAAAGGGAAATCAAGTAAAACATGTAAAAAGTAGGGAGAAGTAGCTTCCTTTCCTAAGAAATTATGACCATGTAACTTATTTTACATTGGACATGATCGGTGACAAGAGTGAAAAAATGACTTGTAGATGGTCTTTCACCCCCCTCAAAGTATCAACAAATAGAACACATACCTCTTTAAGTATATTTGTACTTAGTTTGGGAGGTAATGTTGTTGACCTTTGGTGTGCTAAAGCTGAACCTCATGCTCTAAAGTGAGCATAACTGAAGGCTAATCTTTCTTTGACTCTACACTAGCTAGGTATCTTATTGGGAGCAACCTGATTTTTATGATTTTCTTGTTACCTTGAAGCTTGATCCCAAATGTGGGATCCTTGCACAAAAATTCCTCCTAAACAGGAGTGCTTGCAAGTTGGCTCACACACGGTTCTTCCTCTACAAACAAGTCTATCTCCTTCATAAGTGTGCCCTATGGAACTAAATGACTTTTTTTTAAAACACATGCCCTAATGATCTCATCATCCCAATCAGAGTTACACCAATCTTCCATAGTTCTACAGTTTTCAAACATGATGATACTGGTTGCAAATGATGCATAGGTAGGGGGTTGTTCATTTATGTCACAACTACGTGGAGGGGTCTCGAAAGGAGATGGGAGAGTGGGTGTGGAAGGCATACATGTAGGAGTATGGGGAGTATGTAAAGAAGGAATAGAGGTGAGTGCGATAAGGATGGAAATGCGTGTGGAAGAAGTGATGGAATAGAATTGGAAGTGAGAGGATGTAGGAGGGGAATTCTCAATGGGGGTAGCGTGCAAAAATCTAGGAACATGGGTAGTGAGCTGAGATGGTGTAAGTTGGGGAGGAGGAGTAGTGAGAAAGATGGTAGTGTGAGGTTTCCCCATTGACAAGGTTTCTCATTACTATATTTTTGAGCCTCCATTTATTCTACCCATTGTGTAATCTAAGGTAACATCTTAGTAATAAAATACAACTTCTATTGGGTGCTAAAACATCTTGGTACACGAACTACCCATGGACAAGTGATCTTTTAGCTAACTCTAACTTCCTTTATAGAGCATTTAAGTCTGAGATGCATCATGTCCATCTCCATCTTTTGAACCTGCCTCTTAAAATCAACATCTGCCATAGATTCGCCACCATCATCTACGTAACCCTATTCTTCATAAACATTTTGGTAAGAAAAATAACCATATGAGTTAATAGGAGATGGGTTATATGTCTACTAAGATTGTAGGGCTCATAAAATTGATCTGGAGGAGGATGTTGAAACTATGGAGAGGGAGGAAAATACTTATGTTGTTGTAAGTGAGAGTTCTAGGAAGGGAAATAAGTAACGATTGAACGAATTCAAAAGAGGAAGGTGGAAAGATGGAAAACAAGGAAGTAAATGGAAGGAAGGAAGGGGGGACTGGTCTACAAATGAGATAATGGGTATGTTGAATTAGTGGAGTCACCAGATGTGTTAAAAATTTCCTCAAAAGGCTAGATCTCAACAAAACACGTCAAACTTATTAAGATGAAGATGTAAAGCTCTTCAATCTTGGTCCCAACAAGCATGCCAAAAACTATTTGTTGTTCAAACTCACACCCCTATCTCAGATCTATAAAAACCGAGTTTTTTGAGTCAACAATGGGACTGTCTCTAAGTGTGGAACCTTGCGCACTTGAGATAGACCTCTAGAGAATGTTTTTTCCTCTACCTATTTAGACTACTACTACTGAAATGGAAATCTAAGCTAAACAAGCCAAGGGACTATGGATATAAGGATATGTAGAAAGAGAAATCCTAGGCTAATAATAAGGCGATAGTGCTAGGAAGAAGGGGTCAATCTCTCTCCACGAGGGTGAAGGAAAGGGAGAAAATAGGTGGAAGAGGGAGGACAGGTGTGCCATTAATAAAAATGTAGGCTTAGTTCTCCAACATGTGAAAAACATGAACATGGGGACTACAAGAAATAAATATAGACAACATACCGAAAAATGCAAATAGAGAGGCAAGATGCAAGAAAACGAGACAAGGGCATACAAAAGTTCCCCAAAATGCGATTATATTGCTTAAGGGATGGACACTCATTTGCATTCATGGAAGGAGGTGAGAATACATTGAAAATACCAAGTCAAAGGTCTGAAACTCATGGGAAGTTGGACACCATTTTGACATGGTGTCGTTACAACAAAGAGGGAACTTTTTTACAATGCATAAATGTGCAATTTATAGAAGAAGGGGAGAAGAGGAAGATAAAGAGGAGAGAAACTCATATTCAAACTCTAACCACCAAAAAATAGCAATAAATTCCTAAAAATCCACCTGCAATGCTGTCAAATGCACCTCCCCATGTCTATTTGGCTTGTAGAAGAAGGAAGGAGACCAAATTTTCAAAACTCTAGGTGGTTGGATCAATTAGATGTGTGCATTGATTATCTGAGAGATTTTTCCCTATTTTCTTCCTACCAAATCCCATTCAAATATGATTTTGAAAATTCCAATGTGGAACTGATGTCAGAAAATTTCAAATGAGTTGAATAACATGAGAATATAAGAGCTATAGAAAAATTTATGGCTGTCAAAGATCTACAATGCAAACTAAACATGCAAGACACGTGGCGCACACTGATTGATTGAAGGGATCAATGAACTATTCATCTGATTTGTCATTTCTGCCACATGTCACACAATGGGTTATTGTTAGGATTCAGCACCATATTGGTGCATTTTGATAGGTTGCATGTATCACACTCAATTCTGACATGTGATGGCATTGTACAATAACTTGGCGTGGAAGAAGGCATAAGGTGTGAAAGGAAGAGATCTAAGACTGCAGAAGGCATGCACATGAAGATGAGGTGTGTGGAGGAAATGGAAGCATACCTATAGGAGACAATTATGTGATTGGGGTGTTATCATTCAAAAGAGGAAGGCATGGCATCTAGGAAAGGGAAGGGAGCGCGAGCCAAGAAAGCAAGCAAGGAAGTGCACGACACACAAGCATGAAGACATGCAAGGGACTTAGCCAAATTAGAAGGAAAGTCTGGGGATGCACATGCAAGGAGTGCATGAAATAATGGGATGAAAGAGGGTGTGTAAAAGGAATACGCAAAGGGGAAATGAAAGGAGACAGCCGAATGAATGGGAAAGGAGTAGGGAAGGAACACGAGGGAACGCAGAAGAACTATAGCCAAGTGAAATATGCCAAGGAAACAAACTTGAGTGCACATAACCTGAAATGTGAAACATCAAATTTAGAATACAAATATAAGTTATCCAATAACTTGGGGATTTATTGGGGATAACAAGTATCATATGGGTTTTTTCCTTTGCGTGGAATTTGAAAATATATGCATGTTATAGTAGAAAGAATTGATAGAAAAAATAATGGAATATCTAATGTTAATGCGTAAGAGGAATACATATTATTTAACTTGTATTATGATTTGGGTTTCAAGATAATGCCATATTTTTGATATGTTGTATTTGTTCTTTGCATAAAATTACCCTTAATGTCAAGAACTGACCTGGTCGAATAGAAAATGAGTTTTGTTCTCTTTTTCCTGATCTCACAAACCATCTATGATATGTCCATTCTCATACAAACAAACAATTTTATGTTGAATTGAATGGGTAGATTCCCATTATCATATACGAATCATAGAAGAATAAATTTTTATCTTGAATTGAATTGGCAGATGTCCATTCTCATGTATGAATCATAGAAGAAGAATAGAGTTAAAATTTACTTTGTTTTAGAATGGGTAATTTCTCATTATCTCATACAAACATACATTTTTATCTTGAATGGGAAGATGTTTATTCTCATATAGGAACCACATAAGCAAAATATATGTTACAATTTATTTTTTTTATAATGTGAAACTGTGCACTCTCATAGAATCATTATGGGTTTTAAATTATTAATCTCATTACTGTTTGTATTGCTTGTATGAGAATATTTCGAATTAAGTTCAATATTGCTTGTATTAAAAGGTTTAGAATGGGCATATGCCCATTTTCATATAAATAGATATTTTTATCTTGTATTGAATGGGAAGATGCTCATTCTCATATAGGAATCATTAAAGAAGAATAGAGATAAAAATTACTTTGTTTTAGAATGGATCGTGCCTTATTCTCGCAACCTCTATACAGGTATTAAAATAATAAAGTTCAATATTTCTTGTATTATAATGTTTAGAACGAGCATATACCCATTCTCATACCAAAAAAAAATTGTATCAAATTGAATGGGAATATGGCAATTCTCATATACGAATCATAAAACTAGACTAAATATAAATTTTACTTTGTTTTAGAATGGGAAGTTTCCCATTCTCTCATAACAACAAATATTTCTATCTTTTACAAAATGGGCATATTCCTATTTTCATACAGTTATTATAGAGGAAGAATAAATGTTGTATTTTTAGTTTGCATATAGGAAACCTCTATTTCTCCTTCATATTAACTATATAAAAATTGACAAATGCTCATTCCAACCATTCTTATAATAGAGTTTTGCTTGATCTTTTTCATATAGGAAACATCTTCTTCCTCCATATTTACTGTATGAGAAAGGACATATTCTCATTCTATACAAAATACAAATGTAACATCTATTCATCATCATAATATCATGTATAAGAATAGGCATAAAAATATTTAAATGATTAAGTTAAATATTGCTTGTATTAGAATGTTTAGAATTGGCATTACATATAGGAGAATGGTTGTATGCCCATTCTAATCATTATAATTAATAGAGTTTATGTTATTAGTTAATTAAATTTTTTATTATTTTTTAAGTTTTATTATATTATTTATTAATAATAATAGATATTAAGAATATTGTTCTAGTTAAAATATTATTTGAAATTTATTAGTAATATTATTTGATAGGATATTATTTCTTGTAATTAATTACTACTATAATTAATTAATAAATTTCTTTTATTGTTATGTTTTACTATATATTTGTATTAGTAAGTGATGTTATTACTTATATTTAAATATTATTAAGTATTACTAATATTAAATCTTAAATAGAAATCTTTTGATTTCTAATTTTATGAAGATTAAATTTGTAGTATATTTATAAGTCCATTCTAATCATTATAATTAATATATTTTACGTTATTAATTAATTATTTTTATGTTTTATTATATTATTTATTTATTTAATAATATTAGATACTATTAATCTTGTTGTAGTTAAAATATTATTTTAAATTTATTAGTAATATTATTTTGTAGAATATTATTTCATGTAATTAATTACTACTATTATTAATTAATGTTATTAATTAATTAATTTTTTTATTGTTAATGTTATTACTTGTATTTAAATATTATTAATTATTACTAATATCATATCTTATATATAAATCCTTGGAGAGGTACAGGGGCACCCATGGCTACCCTGGTCTAAGATATGGGCACGCTTTTCAACAAAAAAAGGCCTGAAACCCTCCCCTAAGGTGTCGCTGGATGTTTGTCTGTGTTCTCTTCTTTTCGCACTAGCTTTTTTAAACTGCATCAAATGTCATTGCAATGCTTACAATAAGGAATCACCTACAAAACCCCAAGCTGACCATCAAATCCCTAAAAAAAAATATTCATATAAAGGGTTTAGTCTATCATCGGTGACTATAATGGTGGAATTTCTAGCTGAGTGTTGTACTACATCTTAGAACTGATGCAGTTCTATGTGTTTATGTGTGATCATGCCCTAGGTGCTCTTTTTTAAGTCACACATTGTGAAAGTAGTAAGCAATAACTATGTGTAGAAATGTAATAAAATGGTGTATGGAATAAAATAAACTTCCCTCCTATACAATGTGATGCAGATGAACCAGCCTTGTGCCTTGTGATGGAGCTAGATGGACACAAATGAAGCCTTTGATGGATGCCACCTTAGGCGATGCTAGAAGTGCTTAGTACTTGGTCCCTCATTATGGTTTCATAACTTTATATTTATATGGTTCTCTTGATAAAAAATTGTAATAAACCCTGAAAATTATGACTACTAAAAACATGGAAAGCTCAAACAGCTAAAAAGTACCCAAAAAGTGGTGGGAAAGTGTAAAATGGATCATGGCACCCTAAATGGGACCAAGGCACATGGGGCACCCCAGCATGGGGATGGGCACCCAAATCAAAGATAAAATGATGTCAAATGGTAAAACTGACTGCGTGAGTATATGCAGGAGGTCGGCAGTGACGACAAAAAGCAAATTAAAATGGCTAAAGGACATGGGTTGATTATTACTTTCTTCACTAAAAATAATATGAATAGTAGTGTGGAACTGGGACTAAATAATGTATAACGTGCATGATTTTTTGAGTATATCTTCCCCCACTTTATGTCGATGAGTGGAAATATTGGTAGCATTAAGTAGATAGAGATGCGTACCTAATAATCCATGTAGAGTGATGTAGAAAGTGTTTTGATGGACTATGAAAAGCGTGGAATGATAAAATAGTGGAGTGTGGAAACTAAATATGTAAACGTGCAAAAAGTGGTGAAAGTGAACATATGGTAGAAATGCATGTGTAGTTTCCGATGTGTGTGATGTACCTACATGTTATTATGACTTGTTTAATTTCACAGAATTTTGGTATTGTTGTTGTTGATGCCTTTTTTGTAGTTTTTGTTGACTTCTTGATTCTCATATGGATGGAATTTCAAAGGAGAAGATGATCAAGTAGTCAAATACGCATGAATATGTAAAAACCACGTGTATATAGTTAAAATACTGCAAATGGAAGTATGAAAAATCTAAAAAGAACATGTGCACTTGATTCATGATGAGAGAAAATGGTGTAGAAGGATATCCTTTACCTACGAGTTTTTTGGGTGATCTCACGCCACCCTGGTTGAAGAAGTGTAGGGAGAAAGTTGCATTATTCTTCAACCTATAACTCCTTCCCTGATAATGTATGAAGAGATCTTTGTACTATCTAATTTTTTGGGTGATCCGATGAAACTAGATGAAGTAGTATAGAGAGGAAATACATGCTATTCTATAACCTGTAACTACTCCCCAGAATGTTAAGGACAACCATGTCCTGTAAAATTTTCTAATTACAGGGTTCATAGACTTATCTGAACCCACCCACTCATTGTATAACCCACAATGTCAAGGATGGAATATTAAACTAAATTGTACCAATATAGATAATTGTGTAATGTGTAAAACCCCAAATGATGCCCCCCTCTTTGGGGGCACATGCAACGTCACCGATAGGAGAATGCATCCCTAAAAGAGGATTGACTACATAAACCGTGCCCTACATGAGGAAGGTAATATTCTTGGTAGAAACAAAGGCGCACACAAACAAATAGATAGTAAACAAGTTTTAGTATGAACAAGCATGCATTGTGAAAGACAAGTGTATGCTACGCAAACAATGTATAGGCTAAAATTCAAGTAAATATTCAAGAAGACAACCATAAACTACCAAATAGGGTTGCAAACATGTGACATTACTCATGATGTCACAAGACACTAAAGGCTTCAATTGTCGCATATTAAAAACAAGTATGCATACCAAACAAAGAGTAAGGTCCACATATAATAACAATCAAAGAAAAATAATTACAAACAAAATATAGCCATAGAAGTAAATAATCCTACAAATAAATGCTATAAATGAAGCATTTGTTAGCATGTTAGAAAGATAACCCATATGTCACAATCGTGTATAATCAAGTGATGTAAAGTTCTAAGTAAAAAAAAAAACAATAACACCTATAAAAGATGAATGTGGATGCCCTCAGTGACCATTGTAGGAGTGGTAGGAGGGGAGCATCCATGTTGCATATGGTAGACCTTTATCTATGATCAAAACTTATAAAATGGTGTGAACACGCATGTGTGTATGGTAAAGATAATGATATAGAAGATATATAGCTAGCATGGGTAATAAGTGAACATGAAAAACTAAATGTAAGCAAGAGTAAAAGCAACCAAGATATGCAACATGTTGTGGATGGATGGAATGGAATGTGATATGGATGATAGGATCCACTTTCCCCTTGAGTGAATGGAAGTGTGTGCAGTGAGGTCCATTTAGTATGCCTCCTCAGTAGTTAATAATGAACCAAAAATGAGAGTGTTTCATCAAGAAATGGTCAAAGTGTGTGTTATATCTAACACATTGTGGTGAATGTGTATATGTAGTGATGATGATATGTGACCTAGATATGAATTTTGTGCGTGATCATATATCCAAATCGTATATCACAACAAAATGAATAGATGAGTGATGATTTATCCTAAAGTGTATATCACTACAAGATGAATGGAGGGAGTGGTGATGTATCCTAAAGCGTATACCACTACAAGATGAAGGAAGAGGTGACCATTTATTCTAAAGTGTATGTCACTTACCTGGTAATTTCACATGATGAAAGGTAGAGTGACGAACGTGTGTGTATGATAATGTTCACTTTATTTGTAAACCCTCGGCAGTCGAGCATAGACTGAGGAACTAGAGTATGTCATAAGGTAGTATGTGTAACATGTAGAAGAAGATGTAGGATGTGTGATGATTAAAGACAATGATGTGATGTATAGTATGTAATGTACGAATGTTATGTATTATGTACAATGAGGAGTATGTGATGTAATATTCTTAGATGATAGGAGTGTGACATATGTAAGATGTATAGAAGCATAAAGGGTGAAATAATGTAGACTAAACTTAGAGTGTATGATGTAAGATGTAATACATATGACGTAATATGTATGAATGGTTACAATGTGTTATATCTACTATGTAGTATGTGGGGTTCATGTGTAGTATGCCCTCAACAATCAAGTGTGAACCGAAGCACAAGAGTGTGTCATTAGGTAATGATGACGTGTAAATGATAATGTATGTAATATAGAGGACTATGTGAGTTCTAGAATGCAGATGCATGTAAATATAAGTATGGGACATGGTGATGTTAGAATGGGAGGATTTTTGAATTTTATGGCCCCCCAAGTGTGAAAGATGAAGAATCAATCATGTAATATCATCTAATAGATTTTTAGTTTCAGGGTCAAAGTCATATGGATAAGCATTAGAGACCTAATAAGCAATAGTGTCCAGTTGATCATGTAATGAGCCATTGGGGCATAAATTGTACATACCCATTATATATTCCTTATCATTTAATGGATGTAGTGGAAAACCATGCACATACCAATTAGTGATATTTTGCGAATAGCCAAGAAAGGAACTATTGTAAATTAAGACATGACCAAAGGGCATGGGAAATGATATATCTATATGGTCAAGATCTAGAGTTCCCCCAATGTAATCAAGCCATGATTTCCCTAATGTGAGTGGAGAAGAGTGAGGAATGCACAATAGATAGATTTTAAGATGGAATACATGCAAGCCATAAGAAACAGTAATAATGATGAATCCATAGTACAAATGAGTATGAGTAGGAGGATAAAGGTCCTCAAAAGTGAATCCAAGTCGAGCTAGACCATCATGTGAGAAAATGGTCTCATCACAAGTAGGATCAAATGGAATATGTTCCCAATATGAATCATTCATTAAAAGTGTTCAAGTAAATGGTGGGTGTGCTAGTGGAGGTTGTATATGTGAAGGTGTATGTGATAGGAATTTCAAATGCTATACATGACCTTGATAAATAATCATAGTAGTATTAGTAGTAGGTGATGTAAAAGAGACTCAATATATCACACAAATGGAACCTTCAAGTGGTGGAAAATAAGGTAGTTCATCCATTGGTTTAGGTTCATCTATAGTATTAGTGCATAGAATAAGAAGGGTAGTATTAGGATCTCAGTCACAATATTAGAATGCATCATGATTGTGAAGTATAATATGTTCAATACCTTCATGTATGAATTTGATACAATGATGTACGGTAGAACCATTGACTTGCATGGCATGGAGCCATGGTCTACCAAGTAAAAATTTATATGAGACTAGAAAATCAATGACAAAGAAAATGGTGTTGAGGGTTTTATCTCCTACAATAATAAGAAGAACAATGTGACCTTCACATCGGCAGACTGAACTGTCATGAGCATGGAGTGAGAGGGATGATGGAATAACATCACAAGTGGAAAGACCTAACTTTTTAAGGAATGACATAGGACATAGATTAAGTTCAAATCCATCATCAATTAAAGTACACTTAATACCCATATTGAGAATGTGAATCATAATATGCAAGGGTAGGTCATTATCAAAAGTGTTTAAATCAGCAGGAAGATTACATTTCAATGACAAGTGTTGAGAAAATGCATCTACAAAATTTTGATACACTGAGTCAAGATTCATATCAGCATGAATGTGGGTAGTAGATAGAAGATGTTGGACTTTATACTTTACATTAGGATGTGCAATAAAATAATCAGTCATTCTGATACTCACGATGACTAGACTCTAGGATGACAATAATAAGGATTCTAAAAGTGTGAAATCATCTAGGTTCACCAAAATTATTTACTAAGATGCGTAATTATTCTAGGTTAATCTAATATAAATAACATCAGTAAATAACATATAATTACATAAATAAAATGACCCAAGTAATCTAAGATATGAACATGTGAAACTTTAATGATAATAGAGGGTTATGAAGAGCTTATTTGATTTGATGAATATGTTGAAATGTGTCACAGTGTGAACAAGGAAAAATGGAGGAGTTAATGATTTTATATAATTCTGAGAAAGGACAAATTTGAGCTCTCTGGCTGGGTTGGGGCACCTAGAAAGGGACAGGGCACCCGTGGATGCCCTGGTCTAAGATATGGGTGCCCTTGTCTACACAAATGCCCTAAAACCATCCCCTGAGGTGTCACTGGATGTTCACCTGTGTTATCTTCTTGTCACTCTAACTTTTCTAAACTACATCAGATGTTGTTGCAATTCCTATAATAAGGAATCACCTACAAAAACTTAGGACAAACATAAAATCCATAAAAAGAAAGATGCATATGAGGGGGGTCAAACTATCCTCAGTGGCCAAAATGGTGGACTTACTAATTGAGCATTGCACTACATCACATATCTGATGTATTTCTATGTGTTTGTGTGCGATCATTCCTTAGGTGCTCTTATGATAGACACACTTTGTGAAAGTAGCGAGTAATAACTATGTGTATAAATGTAATTAAATAGTGGATTAAATAGAATAATCTTCCCTCCTATGCAGTGTGATTTAGATGAACCATCCTTGTGCCTTGTGATGGAGTTAGATGGATGAAAATGGAGCCTTTGATGGATGAAAACTTAGGTGATTATAGTATTTATTAGTTCTTGGTCCCTCATTATGGTCTCCTAACTTAATATTTATATTGTTCTCTTGATCTAATTTCGTAATTAACCCCAAAAAATTTGACCACTAAAAATATGGAAAGCTCAAATGACTAGAAAGTTCCCAAAAAGTGGCAAGAATGTGTAGAAAGTCTCGAGATGCCCCAAATGGTACCAAGACACCTGGGGCACCCCAGTAAAATATAAAATGATGTTAAATGGTAGAACTAACTGGGTGAGTAGATGTAGGAGGTTGGAAGTTACGATATAAAGAAAAGTAAAATGGCCAAAGGACATGGGTTAATTAGTAATTTCTTCACTCAAAAACCATATGAATAGTATTATGATACCGAGAAAAAATAATGTCTAAAGTGTCTTGTTTTGTGACTACTAAAATGGTGAAGAAGCTGAAAGAAAAGTTTCTTCCTGTAGATTATGCTCAAAAACTATTTCAAATTTTTCAAAACCTAAGATAGGAGGATCTCAACATTGAAGAGTATACCAATGAATTTTACAAGCTATCAATTTGGGTAGAACAAGGAGATTTTGAAGAAAAAAGGCTACAAGGTATGAAAATGGGTTGATTTATACCATACAAGATGAACTAAGTATGCTCTAGATCCATATCCTGGATGTTGTTTATCAACTCACATTAAAAGCTGAAGAAAATAACAAGAGGAATAATTTTAGAAGAGTTGTGAAGAGAGGTCCATCATCTCCAATGAGAGTTAGATGTAGATTTGATTCTATAAAAGGTGAATCCTTTAATGCTGAAGGGCATGAAGAATCTGGTCAAAGATGTGGTAACTACTAAAAAAGTAGGGGGTTTCAGAGGGAACAAGTTATAATGGAGGAAATGGTTAGAATATCCCCTAAATGTAGTATACATGTTACCGATGTGGTGAAGAAGGGCATAAATATTTTGAGTGTCTGTAATATCCTACACATGATAGATTGTAAGAAAAATAACAATGAGTAAACCTATTTGAAGTTGAAGAGAAAGAAGGAATGGAGGTTACTGATGACTTGGGTGAAACCCTCATGATAATGAGGACAATAATTGTCCTGATGAAGGAGAAATAATAAGATGGTGTTGCTTCTTATTATTAGCTACATACAAATATATTTTGAACATTATGGACATCTAGAGGAAAGGTATGTAAAATTAATATTGATGGTGGTAGTTGTGAAAATATGGTCTCAATTGTGATGGTTGATAAAATCAATCTAAAATGTGAGGAGCACCTGTATCCCTATCGTATATCATGGTTCAATAAAGTGAATGAGGTAACCATAGATAAAATATGCCTTACAAAGTTTTCAATTGGGAATACCTAAAAGAATGAGGTGTGGTGTGATGTCATCCTAATGTATGCATGTCATTTATTATTGGGGATGCCTTGACAATGTGATAGAAGGGTTACACATGATGGAGGGAAAAATACTTATAATTTTTGGAAGGATGGTGTAAAGGTGGTCTTGTTACCCTTTAAGGAAGAAAAGCAGAGTGAGGGATTATTGGATACAAAATAGTTTATTGCAGAAATGGAAGAAGTTGGTTTTTGTTATGCATTAATAACAAAGTAGGTGGAAATAGAGGCATTTGATATACTCATTGAGGAAATAAATGTACTAAAAGAATACAAAGATGTCATACTAGATGAGCTACCAAACGGGTTTCCTTTGAAGTGGTATATACAACATCATATTGATTTTATCTTAGGATCAGCCTTTCCAAGTCAGGAAACCTATAGGATGAGTCCAACATAGAGTGAGGAGTTAAATAGGAAAGTGACAAATCTAATATGGAAATGGTTAGTGAGAGAAAGCATGAGTTCATGTGCAACTCCTACACTATTAACTCCTAAAAAGGATGGAGAATGGAGAATTTGTGTGTACAATATGGCCATAAATAAAATCAAAATTAAGTATTGGTTCCCAATTCCAAGCTTGGAGGATATGATGGACATGCTAGTCAGAGCCTGATATTTTATTAAGATTGAACTATGGCATGGGTACTACCAGATCAGAATCCATAAAGGGAATGATTGGAAAATTTATTTTCAAAATAAAATATGGATTGTACGATTGGATGGTCATTCCATTTAGGCTATCGAATGCACCCCGTACATTGATGAGGTTGATGAATAGAGTACTGTGAGAATACAACGGTAAGTTTGTGGTTGTTTATATTAATGATATGTTTATATTCAATAAGAAAGTGGAATGAGACTTATTACATATGACATTGGTGTTAGAATTGTTACGAAAAGATATTTTGTATGTAAACTTAAAGAAGTGTATATTTATTCAGAAAAGTCTATTTTATTTTTTCATCTCAGAGGATGGATGAGGAAAAAGTGAAGGAAATTTTGGGATGGCATATTCAAAGGAATGTGATAGAGTTTTGTATTTTCCATGGATTGATAACGTTTTATAGAAAGTTAATCAGGAATTTTAGTAGCATTTCCGCACCCATAACCGTGTGTATGACAGAAAAGGATCTTGTATGGACCAAGGTAACAACAAATAGTTTTGAATTTTTGAAGAAGAAAGTATTAGAGGCACCTATTTTGGTATTGCCATATTTTATCAAGGTCTTTAAGGTTGATTTTGATGCCTCGCATGTTGAGATTGTACTTGTACTAAGTTAATAAGGATAGCATGTGACATTCTTTAGTGAAAAGCTAAATGAAGTTAGGATGAAATATTCTACTTGTGATGTGGAATTTTATGCTATTGTTTAGGCACTAAGCCATTGGAGACATTACTTAGTAGCTAAGGAATTTGTATTCTTTACTGACCATGAAACATTGAGGTATGTAAACATACAGAAGAAAATAAATAGCAGACATACGAAATGGGTTTCATTTTTGTAAGAATATACTTTTGTCTTAAAGAATAATTCGGGAAAGTATAATCAATTTGTTGATGCCTTAGGTAGGCATGTAGCACTTTCAATAACAATGGAAAATTAAGTAGTATGGTTTGAGACACTTAAGGAATTGTATGAAGGTGATCCATATTTTGGTGATGTTTTGAGACAATGTAAGGACCCTATAGTGCATAGTTTTTATTTTGATTATTTGATACATGATGGTTATTTATTAAGGGGAAAATAATTGAACATCCTTTTTTATTAAACGAGAGAAAATATTATAAGAGAGTTGCATAGTGGGGTGTTGACTTGACACTTTGGTATAAGTTAAACAAATTCTCTTGTGGTAGAAATGCATTATTGGCTGAAGGTAAAGAGGGACATAAGTAGGATTATCTCAAGATGTAGATTGTGCCAAATGGCTAAGGGACATGCACATAATACTGGGTTTTATTTACCATTTCCTATCCCTACAGGACCATGGGTTGATTTGAGTATGAATTTAGTTTTAGTAATTCCTAACACATAGTGATGGAATGATTATATCTTTGTTTTGGTTGATGTATTCTCTAATATGGAACATTGCATTACTTTTAAGACAACTAATGATGCTTCTAGAATTGCAAATTTATATTTTTCATAAGTGGTTATGTTGCATGGAGTTCCAAGAATGATCACTTCATATCAGGAATTTTTTGAAAGACTCTATAGAGGAAAATGGGGGCACAACTACAGTTAAGTAGTACATATCACCCCTAGATTTATGGATAGACAAAAGTAGTGAACATAAGCTTGGGAAATACCGTATGTTGCATAGTTGGATAAAATCCAAAATGATGGGATTTAGATTTACTACAAGCTTAGTTTTCTTATAATATCTCAGTAAATAGGTCAATAGGGAGGTATCCTTTCCATATTATCTATGGTATAAACCCCAAAGGAGTCCAATATCTGATTGTGCTACCTAGTGAAGATAAAACTAGTGTTGATGTATAATCATTTACACAACACGTGTTATAATTGCAGGAAGAAGTGAGGGAAAAGATGAATGTTTGTAATAAAAATATAAAGCAACTAAAAATTCTAGTAGGAGGGTAAATATATTTGAATATGGATATATGGTAATGGTTCATCTTATAAAGGAGAGGTTTCTAAAGGGGACATATAATAGATTAAAGTATAATAATATTGGGCCATGTAGGATTTTGAAGAAAATGAGTGATAATGCCTATAAGGTGGAGCTACTTGAAAATTTTACTATTTCACAAGTTTTTAATGTTTCTAGATTATACAATTTTCCAAGTCACGAGGAAAATTTCTTGGAGGATGAAGAAATAAACTAGGAGCAGTAGATGCCAAAGAAGAAGAAAGACAAGGTAATGTGTTTCTTGGACCAAAAGACAGTCACTACTAGACATGTGAGCTACAAAAAATATTTTATGCAGTGGGAAGATTTTCAGCATGAAGAAAATACTTGGATTCCTGAGTGAGAGCTGAAGAAGATTAACATTAAAAAATTGGATGAATTCCATTAACTGAATTCACAGGAGCGGAATTCTTTTCAACCAGGGGAGAATGATGTGGAGCATAATTTCTGAAGGCCATAACTTTGAATTTGACCATTGGATCATCTTGAAATTTTCTAAGGTGGTATATATTAATTAGTAATATATCGTGACAAATGTTTCCCAAAATATTGTTGCTATTATTTTCATATTTTTGGGGTCGGATTCCTTCATCTAGTGGTCCAAAATTGGCTCTGAACACAGTTTTGATTTTGTCTAGAACTTGGAGTTTTAATGATTTGTTCTATGCTTTATGTAATATGCTAAAAATTTGTGTGAGCCTTCAATTATGAAGGAATATTTTGTATGATAAATTTGGAGCCCATCCGAGGTGTTTTACTAGTATGTAATTTTTAGTATTTTAGGGGTTTTTAGAGTTAATGTGAAATAAAAGGAAGATTGTAATGATGTAAGGAATTAGTGTGGATTATGGAATAAGAAGAAAAATCTTTTCAAGATTCTCTTTTCTTTACAAATTGTTTGTGTGTGTTTTGGAGGAATTTCAACTTATTACAACTAGATCCAAATCAAATTGATTCAAATTTGAAATTTCCCACACTGTATTTTTGGGAGGCAATTGTTAATGGCCATTTATTATGGCAGGATTGATTCAAATTTTAATTTTTTGTATTCTATTTTTGGGAGGTAATTGTTAATGCTCATTTATTATGCCACCATTGATTCAAATTTTAAATTTTTTGCACTCTATTTTGTAGATTAAATTTTTAATGATCATGTACATTATAAAAATAATAATTTTGAATGACTCAGGTTTTTATTTTTTCTCTTTTATAGTTGATTTTTTTTCATTCAGAGATTTAGCAAGATAAAGATGAAGTTAACGAGATTTAGCAAGATAAAGATGAAGTTAACGAGATTTAGCAGGAGAAATATAAAAATACAAAGTTATAGCTGGAGAAATACAAAGATACAAAGATTTAGTAGGAGAAAGACGAAGATTTAGCTATTGAGAAGTATATTCCATAGATTTTATCTCTCTAAGGTCAATTTTTTTTCATTCAGATATTTAGCTGGGGAAAAATGAAGATATAGAGATTTAACAGGAGAAGTACAAAGATGCAGAGATTTAGTAGGAGATATCCAAGTTTTTTCCTATAATTCGTTTGTTTTTCTATTTACTTGTAAAGCTGAAAAATGTATAAACAAGATATTTTATTTCACACTAAAGTGAAAATAAATTGTTTTTGTCCATGTTTAAATTTAATAGCAAACAAACATAGCCCAAAAGTTTTATTGAAAACAATAATAACAAACATTTTTTTCCTTTTTCATGCTTAAACTTAACAACAAACAAATAAAAATATTAATATTTTTTCATTCTTAATGAAATAATTACTATAATAAGTACATGTGTATGGTGCTCAAAATATGCTTTGATAACCTTGGTACTAATTGTCACTTTTTGTATTTATCTTTATAATTGTTCTTGAAACTAAGTTTCGTGTTTATTTGTCTTTGCAAATGGTAATCACTGTAATAATTTATTAGTAACTGAATCTTTGAATTTCTTTTTTTTCTCCAAAAAGCTCCCTATTTAAAACAAAACTTACCTACTAAAATTTTTTTATGCTAAAATTTCAAATCACCCTAATCTCTGTATCCAATCAAGCCAAATTATTTCACATTCACTACAACAAATTTCTGTTCTTATAATATGTAAAATAGTTGATAAGGTCAATTTAGTAGAACTGAAAAATTATCATTGTTCCAAATTAGATATTAGACATACATGAAAATATAAATGCTTATGTTTATTCCGATTGTATATTTTAAATATCCCAAGCATTATGTTTTACTTATTTTAATTATAAAAGGGTACATGCTTTAATTCTTTAATATGTTTTATATCAATACAAAAGGTTGCCTTTAAATAAGCTTAAAAATTAATATAATATTAGAAATGGTATTGAAATGAAAAATAGATCTACCAATTAAGGTGTATTTTATTTGTAATGTTATCAACTTTACACAAAAAACATATTGATTTAGACCCATTTAAATGTTTTTAAGAGGTATTAGAATAATGAAAAATACTTATTAATATTTATGTATATACATTTTAAAGGGACATTACCCCACAAAAACTTAACTCATAGTATTGATTACATTATACCATTAGGAATAATCTCTATTAACATCTATTATTCCTCTATATTAGCCACACACAAACTAAAATCATAGTATTATTTAAATTTACTTTGTTTTAGAATAGGAAATTTATCATTCTCAAAACATTTATAGAGGTATTAAAATTAATAAGTTCAATATTTTTTGTATTAGAATGTTTAGAATGGGCGTATGTTTATTCTCGCATAAACAAACATTAGGATGGGGATGTTCCCATTATCATACAAACAAACATTTTTTGTCTTGTAATGAATTGGTAGATGTCCATTCTCATATAATAATCATAGAAGAATAATAGAGATAAAATTTAATTTGTTTTAGAATGGAAACTTTCCCATTCTCACAAGATTTATAGAGGTATTAAAATGATTAAGTTCAATTTTTATTTTTTTAGAATTTTCATACAAACAAACATTGTTTTTCTTGTATTGAATACAAATATGCACATTCTCATATAGGAATCACATTATGCCCATTTTCATACAAACAAATATTTTGTCTTGTATTGAATGGGCATATGCCCATTCTCATATAAGAATCATAGAAGAAGATTAGAGATTTAAAAAAAAAATAGAATGGGTAGTTTCTCATTCTAATCGCTTTTATAAACGTATTAAAATTATTAAGTTCAATATCACTTGTGTTAGAATGATTAGAATGGGTCATGAATAGGCATATGTCCATTCTCATACAAACAGTTTTATTTTTGTCTTGTATTGAATTGGAAGATGCCCATTCTCATAAATCATAAAATCATAGAGATAAAATTTACTTGTCTTTACAATCTGTAGTTTTCCATTCTTCCAGTATTTATAGAGGTATTAAAATGATTAAGCTCAATATTTTTTGTGTTATACTATTTAGAATAGGCACATTCCCATTCTCATACCAAAAAAATTTGTATTGAATGCACAAATACCCATTATCATATAGAATTCATATAAGAAGAATAGAGAAAAATTAATTTGTTTTATAATGGGAAGTTTCTCATTCTCGCAGCCTTTATACATGTATTAAAATGATTAAGTTCAATATTTATTTTATTAGAATGTTTAGAAATTTAATTTGTTTTAGAATGGGAATTTTACCATTCTCACAGCCTTTAGAGAGGTATTAAAATTATTAAGTTCATATTTCTTATGTTAGATTGTTTAAAATGGGTATATGTCCATTCTCATAAAAATGGGATATTTGTCATATCCAGAATCTTTCCGCGGCGTGCTATGTTTACTATTCTCCCGCACCCTTCTCTTACCATACTCAAATGGGAGGTTAGAAATTAGGCCCCACCACCAAGTATATAGAGTAGGAGTCGTCAATCACTATCTAAAAGCTCCAATGGATATGAATCTTTCGCATGGAAGAGTTCACATTTTCACTATAGGAGTTATCTTTTCCAACACAAGAAAGACATAGTTTACTTAAAAATTACCTTTGGGTTCTGAACTCCATATGGGGAAGGAGTGTTGGTTCTTTCAGGGTCTTTATTTTCTATATAGACCCACTTTTCATTCCATTTGTTGGAATTTTATGATCTATAAATTGAAACCAGGTTCACTCTTGTGATTACATATGAATGGACATGATGAATCATTTCATGTCATGATTGATATGTTTTCAAAACTGGATCACACATCATTTTATGTTATGAGATCATGGTTGGCCTATCCATATATATGGAATGATGGACATAATAGTCTCTAGGTGACTACTTTGTTTTAGAATGGTAAATTTCCTATTCTCATATCCTTTATAGAAGTATTAAAATGATTAAGTTCAATATTTCTTATATTAGAAGTTTTAGAAATTTACTTTGTTTTAGAATGGGTAGTTACCCATTCTCACAACCTTTGTAGAGGTATTAAAATGATTAATTTCAATATTTCTTATGTTAGAATGTTTATAATGGGTATGTGCCCATTCTCATACAAATGGGAGACTTGTAATATTCAGAATCTTTCCACAACATGCTCTGTTTACTATTCTCCTATACCCTTGTCCTACCATACTCAAATGGGTAGTTAGCGATTGGGCCCCACCACCAGATATATAGAGTAAGGGGTAAGTGCATAGAGTTGGGGGCCCAAAAAGTAGAAAAAATTCTTATTTAAAGAGAAATGCAAGTGTGTTATGAATGATCTGGATTGTTGATTACCAAGCCTAAAATGTGAGTTGTTATAATGCGCTTGTGTTATAACATGAGAACATTATAAAGTTCTCTCTTTGCTATTGCTATATGGTATATGTGCTTTTCAGAGGGATATATTTATTAAAATAAATTGTTTAATTTTTTCATTTATTAATTTTTACACATTATTATTTCTTATACTTTTTAAGTTTTTCATTTATTAATCTTCATACTTTATTGTTTCTTATACTTTAAATTTATTTTAGTAAATATAATAAATTAGGGCCACTCTGCACCTTATGGAACCAATCTCACAGCTTCATCAGTCACAGTTTAGAAGATAGTTTTTCATATTTTAATATGGTAAGTACGTAGGTATTTTTTAGTATTTCAACATTCAATCTAAAGCTTCTAGGGTTTAAGTTCTATAATGTATGTCTATTTTTGGAAAGAATATAGTCATTAGTTATGTTTTGGGACCATTTGGATTATTTACTAATATTTTTAGGAGTGTTAAATGTCTCAAAATTAGAATTTGCAAATCTCACAACTCTCAAAGGTAACAACAATTGCTCAAATATATAGACTCGTGCAATTCCCTATAACATATGTAATAAATCAAAATACATATATAAGTTTTTTATTGATTTAAATAATCAAGGGGATGGTCATCGTGAGTTTTGTGAAGGATGTGAAACATCATGAGGTCTATGAAATATCTCAAACATCAAGAGCTTCATTGAGATTCAAATCATCAAGGGAATGGTTATCAGGAGCATGATAATATAAGCTCACCATTATTGATGGTGGTAATCGTCTCAATCTCACAAACAACACATATTTTATGAGTGTGTTTCTATATACTTAATCAATGTTTGGTAGTGAAATCACATCTTGCAAGTCATGGAGGTATAATTTGCAATTTTTTAGTATAGTGTGGAGTTCAAGAACATGGAATTAGTTCTTGGACATTCCTCCAAGTTTCATTCAAGGATAAACCCTTCTATCTTGAGGAAAAAACCTATCTTCATAAGGATTAATTTAGAAATAGGGTGTTCAGTTATCATAAACATGCTTACACTCAGGTGACATCTTGGGAAAGGAGGTGAATTATGAGATTAAGAAGAGATCGTCGTGTTTAAAGGTGAAACTTGAGGCTCAAGGATTGAATTTATGATCATCATATCATGAATCTACCATTGTGTCAAAATATCTTTGAGAAAAAAAATCAAAATGAGCTAGTCAACCTACTAAGGCATCCAATACCATCATGTGTGAAGGATCAAGAAGTCACTTATTCTCATAAGAGGGATATGAAAATGAAGTGTATGATCATTCTAAATATGATTCCATTCAAGTAGGATTTTGAATCCTAGAAGGGTGAGATGATAATATTCATATGGATATGTTGTCATGTGAATTGACTAACCAAAAAATGCAAACCGTAAACGATGAAAACCAAACCACAATGTGAAATATTTCTATGAAATCTTCTTTAATCCCTCTCTAGGTCAACCCACCTCCTGTGTCATGATCACCTTTCCCTTAAAGGTATTCCTAATGCATTTGGTGAACATGTATAAGTTTTCAAAAATTCTTAACAAGGTTCATTATTTCATTCATTGAAGTGCAGTAAAAGACTAATTCTCTAGCAAGCCTAGAAAGGCCAATTTTGGCCATTTCAAAGCCTATGTGCATCCTCCATGAGGGATATTAACAATAATTAAGTATACAAACGTGGTATTTGAAAGCATTGAAGGTGTTGTAAGTAGTTAGTAATATTTAGGAAAGTTTTGATCATTAAGGGATAGTTTATTAAACAATAGGTTTTAAGGTGCAAGGAATGAGTAGTCAAATTGTGAACCTTGACTTATCCAAATTATTTTTGGAGCTTCATAAGGAGTTAGGAGGGAAAAAAGTAAGCACTGGAAATATTGAATAATAATTTACATTGTGGGAGCATACATTTTGATCCAAGGACACTGAAGGTGAGGCTACCAATCATACCAAACTCTCAAGAAATACACACCTCCCAAGAGTGTTTCTAAACACTTAATTAGTTTTTCGTAATGATCTCAATACATTTTGGAGGTTGGAAAAATGTGATTCACCTTCAATTTCTTCAATGTAGTTAGAATTCAATAAGATGGAGCTCACCTTGAATATTACTTCAAGTCTCATTTGGGGATCAATCCTTTCATATAGAGGAGTAAACCTATTTCCTAAGGAGAAATCAAGTGAAGATGTGTCTAGATACTATAAGAATGTTTCTACTTGTGTGACATATTTTTCAAGGAAGTGACATCATGTGGATTCCATGAATACTTGAACACCATTATAGATAAGAAGACAATCTGAAATAAGATATTTACACATGAAAATGCTTTACAAAATAGTCTCTAACCTCCAAATTGGATATCTCGGTCTAAGATGATCATTTCACTTAGCACCTAAGCCTATATGATACCTAGAGCTAGTTTGAATATTCAAATTATAAATTTGGAGGGAAACTCCCTATTCTTTCCAATGGAGTACAAATGGACTAGTAAAAGCTATGATCATCTCAAGTGGACCCAAGACACCTCTAGTCACCTAAGAAAGCCAAAATTGATTCTTAACAAGATGCTCATGCATCACCTTAGAAAGGATGCATAGTGAATGAAAATTTTTATTTTTAATTAAGGGATTAGTTTTCATGCTTCAAAAATTTAAATTTCCATGTTAGTTATTTTGGCCTATATGGAGCTAATAAAACACCCTCTAACTGATTTTAGGAAAGATATTAAGCATCCAAAGATGATGTCATGGAATCTTAGAGTTGTTGAAGGTAATTTCATAAGATTTAGGAAAGGTTTGATCATTCAAGAACTATCTGCTCAATAACGGGTTTTATAGGTGCAGAGAACAAACACTCTAATGGTGAAACCTCACTTCTCTTAAAGATTCTAGGAGCTTTATAAGGTGTTGGGAGGAAAAAAATAGGAATTAGAAAGCTACATGAATCCTCTACATGTTGGATACATCCATTTTTCACTAAGGCTTTAAGGTTTTATGAAAAATTTTAAAGCAGTGACACTGCCCCTTTTGGTTCCAAAAAAACACTTCATCAATGCAACACTTCATGACACCAAAATAGGACACTACTAATCAACCTTCATGCTTCTTGGTGATTGAAATCTCATGCATAATCTTATGCCACCTGGAAAACCTTTACCATAAATGACAACACTAATGAAATTATGTCCAACACATGTGTTTTTATTTGTGATGTATTATAATGCATTTCATGAGTGCATATATTTGAGAAACTATTGTTTACTTTGAGATTTGTGAGGTTTATAAATATTATTTTAACACATTTAACACTCCTAAAAATGTCAGTAAATAATCCAAAAGGCCCCAAAACCTAAACAATGACTATATTTTTTGTCCAAAATAGACATCGATTGTAGAATTTAAATGCTAAAAGCTTTAGGCTGAATGCTAAAATTCTGAAAATTACCTATGTACTAACTAGATTAAATTATAAAAAACTATCTCCTAAACCATGACTCATGGACTATGAGACTAGTTCCATAAGGTGCAGAGAGGCCCTAATTTCTTATATTTACTAATATAAATTTAAAGTATAAGCAAAAATTATACTTAAACATTTTTTTTTTGTCAATAAAAACTTTCCACAAACAAATATGATGTCTATACTCTAAGGAACGCACACATGTTATAAAATGAGCGTGCTCCCTTTATTTTTCCCCAAAACCAAGATTTTATAGGCTTGAAATTGCTTTGGTTTCCCAAACCTATGACTTGGACCTATAACAACACAAAAACATATGTGATTTTGAGAAAAAATGCAAAACTCACCTTCCAACATGTTAAATCCTACAAAAATGTTTTCTATCTTTCTTAAAAAAATCCTATAGCCTCATGAAAACTATCATCTTTCTAAATATATACTTTTTATAATTTTCTAACTATTTTAAGGATTCCATTTATATTTATTTCAAACTATGTCATTTATACCTCTATTTTTAATGATTGCAAATGCTTATCTTTTGTTATGCATCCTTTTTTTTACTTCTCCAAGTTGAAAAAAAAAGAGTCCCAAACTAGGCCTGATTCTATATGTATTAAAAAAAATTCTAATTTTTGATATTTTTTGAGGTACTTACGGGGGGCATGGTTGGCTATCTGTTATATTTTTATTTTCAAAATCTTTGTACTTGAAAAAAAATAATAATAATAATAATCATAAAAAAAATCTGTAAACAATTCTATCCCAAACAAGATGCTCCTATCTATCTTTCTGCCAAAGGGTTTTAAAAATAATAAATAGTGCTAAAAGATGGGGGGCAGGATTGACTGTTGACTATGTTTTTTTACCAAAGCAAGAGCATATATTGACATTTTAGATATTTAACCCACTTATACTTAACCATTTTTTTAAAAAAGTATTAGTTTAGAAACTAGACTCGAAATGCTACAATTCATGTTCGTATAACATCTTCAAGTTTTGAGCATAACTATCTCAAATAACTCATACAAGTTGAAGTTTTTTATTTTTAAGAAAAAATTGTCCACTTAAGACCCCCTTTTGTCCCCGAATTTCCATTCACTTACCTAGGGGTCGTTAACTACCTTAAAGCTCCAATAGATATGAATCTTTCACATGAAGGATTTCACATCTTTATTATAGGTGTTAACTTCTCCAACATAAGAAAGAAAAAATTTACTCAAAGATTGAATTTGGGATTTCAACTCGATATAGGGAAGACACGGTGTTGCTTGCGGGGTCTAGATTCTCTTAATGGACCCACTTTTCATTCCATTTGTTGGAATTTGATGATCTATAAACCGAAATTAGGTTCGCTCTTAGGATTACATATGAATGGACATGATGAATCACTTCATGTCATGATCGATATATTGCCAAAACTAAATCCCATATCATTTTATGCTATGATATCGTGGTGGCCTATCCATATATAGGGAATCACAGACATAAGAGTTTCTAGGTTAATACTTTATCTAAATATGGGAAATTTCCCATTCTCACAGCATTTATAGAGGAATTAAAATGATTAGCTTCAATATTTCTTGTATTAAAATGTTTATATATTTACTTTATTTTTAGAATGGGTAGTTTCCCATTCTCATAGCCTTTATAAAGGTATTAAAATTATTAATTTCAATATTTCTTGTGTTATAATGTTTAGAATGGGTATATGTCCATTCTCATATAAATGGGAGACTTGTCATATCCAAAATATTTCCGCGGTGTGCTATTTTTACTATTTGTAGACACCAATTTTTGGTATTGCTACCCTTGTTTCCCAAATTCTCTTCTTTCACCATGGTCCTATCTACACCCCCTTTAAATATAATCCTAATTCATACTTTAATTCTCACATTTCCTATCCATTAACCTATCAACTTTAATTTTTAATTACTCTTCATTTAATCATTTTCTAATGCTCATCTCATTAGCTAATTACCTCTAATTAGCTTTTATTTCTCCTTCCTAGGTTGTTTATTATCCCTAACTACCTAGTTTCATATCCCTATTCTTTTTCCAACATTTATTTAATCCATCTTTATCTCCCACTTACCCATATCACTTCCCTAGCAAACCCTAACCCGCCTATATGCTTTATTTAATCCATCTTTATCTCCCACTTACCCATATCACTTCCCTAGCAAACCCTAACCCACTTATATGCTTTAAAAAACTCATCCTAATCCATAAAATCCCCATCCATCAAATAAATCATATTTTTACCGCCAATAAAGATGATTCCCTATAGTTGTCGGTAACCCACCTGGGTCACTGTCGACCCTATAAGGAAACATTTATTTCTCCTCCAAAGAGGAGGCATAATTGGAATTCTCTTGCAACTTTGTGACCTGATCTTTGAGCTTGACACATCTTGTAGTTGTTTCAACATTCTTGGATTCCATTTGAGCTTGTCTTGCATCACTTGTAGAGACTTTGGAAAGTTCAACTGCCATCAAGGCTTCATCCTTAGCTTGTTCTTCCTAACATTTTTTTTTGCAGGTTCTCCATCCAACTCATCTACCTTCGACTTTATCTTGCACTTCCCAATTTGTCTTTGACCCAAACCTATGTTCTCATCCATTCTTTTTCCATATCCTCATCGGTGTTTGTTTCTACTCTGGTACTGCTTCTCGTCCTTAAATTTGTCACCCTATTTCTTTGTTAGTCTAAATCTATTTTATCTATCTCAAGTCTCCACCCACTCATCCTTGTCATCGTTGACCCGATCCCTATTTCCATCCATCCCATATAAATATATATTTTTTTGCATCCTTTCTATTTCTCTATCTCATATTTCCTTCTACAGGTTACTTTCAGTATTCACAAGACTCTGTGATCACCTTATTTGCATTCAGATTCTTTTATATCTGCATTTTTAGCCTACTATATAGATTCATTTGCTCAAGTCATCGTCATCCTACCCTGTATAGCCTCGGTCACTAGTAACCCCACTAGGTAAACTTTATTTTATGTAAATCTATATCAAATTTGTATGTGTCTTACATTTATGCATTTTCAGTTTCTATGTGGCTCAAATTTTACGTATTATATAATTTATTATCATCCTATTTTTCAAACATGGTGTTTGACATCCTCTAAGGAAATTAACACTTCTTGGAACCGATTTTTTTAGGTAGACCCCTCATCTACCATCTAATCCATTTTCATCTTAGTTACCTTTATGTTTCAGGATTAGGATTCGAATGGAGGAGGTCTACTTTGCGCCCATCCTCCTATCACTTTATTTTTTAGAGGTAGCTTGAACCCTTGCATCTTTGGAGTTGTTTAGTTTTCTTTAGTATCTACTTCACTAATTTGAACATGAAAGAGAAAATCTGACTCAACATTTTAGCACACCTGGTGGGATGACCCTTTTAGGTGTCTCATAAATTTTTTTGTTTCATTTCATTTTCCATATTTTTTCCATTTTCCACTAACATTGAAAGTAGAGGATTTGATTTTTCGTGTTCATGTTAGACTTAGATCTTCACTTGATTTATATTAAATATCAAATAAAAAGGAAAAGTGATTTCAAGTTATTCTTCTATTTGTCTTATTTTCTCCTTTTTGCATCACATTTTCCCTTCCTTATGTGTTTTTTCTCATTGAAATTTAACATTTGGTTTTGGGCATAAAAATAACCTCTTACATCCTTTCTTGTAAATATAGTATAAGTAGGGGTTTAATTAGTTGCATATCAAAATCTACCATACATAACCAAAATCACACACTAATCCACACATATATACATTCCCTACCAGGTGTAACTAATTGGGATCACCCAACAGGAAAACCACCGCAGTGTTATGGTTGCGTTAGAAATACTATACCGACTCAGGCCTCGTGTACTTTCAGGTATATCAAGGAATCCATAGCCAAAACTACCTAAAACTAGCCATAGATTGTCATTTCTTAGGTACCTTCATTATCCACTATTCTCTTTTTCACATCTTCTAATTAATCATAATGATATGAAACTTGTTTCTTGATTTGTTTGTTAACAAATTACATAAACAAATGTTCACCTATTTCATGCCTATTGTCACCCTTTTTAAAGCCAAGACAACACAACAATCCACTCCATCCAATGACATCCCTTCCTCTAATAATCTTTCCTAACCATAGTCTAAACTTGAGACCACACCTTTGGTTTCCCAATCCCTTCTCTCCATGGTCTCACTTCATGAGGACCATGTCATCGAAAAATATCCCCATCTTGAAACCAATCCTCACATCTCTCATCAATCCAACCTTTCTAGACCAATTTTACCCCCATCTCTTGCTCCTTTGGAGACTATTGGACCTCCTCCTATCCACTATTGTCATTGGTATGCCTATCCAACCATCTCAACCTCTTAACACTTACATTCCAACCGATCATATACCCCAACTATCTCAACCCATAAACACTCATATCCCCACTCATCATATACCTCAACAACCTACCCAATCTCAACAATCACATCATGTCCATATTTCTCAACATCTACCATTGCAATAACTTACCCAATCTCAACCCATCACCTATATTCATCTTCAAACACCCATTCATCCATAAGCCTATCAACCACCTTATCAAGATACTTCCCACATCACATAATCACAATCCCATACAACCACTTCAAATGACCCCATGCATGCATTGATGAATAGACTAGATAGCCTTGAGGTTGCTACCTTAAGGCCCAAGGTCACATTATCTTATGAAAAAATTTACAACAAACCTATCCATCCATTAGTCCATGTAAAACCTTATCCTCTTCATTGGGAACTTCAAAAATTCACCATATTTAATAGCAAGGATGATCCCCAACAAAACCTTTGAGTTTTTAGACACGCATGTTACCTTATCATGCATGATCAAGAACTCATGCTTCACACTTTTCCTATGTCCTTGGCTGGTCCTACATTGGATTGGTACAAAAACATCCCCTAACATTAATTTTTATATTTTATGAAACTTGCACAAATCTTATTAGAACATTTTTCAAACAAAAATGTGGGAAATATCACCATTAAAGAATTATACTCCATTCAAAAATTCAACGATGATTCTATTACAGATTTTATCATACAATGTCATGGTATTGTCAATCAATTATCAATTACCCTTCCACAGATAAATCTCATTCAATTACTCTCACGCTCTTTTGTAAAACATATCTCATCCACCCTACAAATCCAATTATTTTAGAAATTTGAAGAATCCTTCACTACGGCTCAAAAACTTAAAACTTGCACCCTTGATCAAGGCCAACTCAAGCTTCGATCAAAAAAGTCCAAGTCCAAGTTCTTCAAACCCACTACACATAGTGACAAGTCTAAAATTACCTCTAATACCATCGTAGTTAAATCTTCACCCACATCTATCTCTCACATAGATTCTTTGCAAAGATATTTTAGACCATATCCTAACTATACCCCCTTGGGGGAATCCTATGGTTTGGTATTTGACAAGTTGATGGCAGTCCACTTCATCCAACTTCATCCCATTCAACCCATGGATGACTTGCGACCCAAGCCCACTTGGCAACACGAGGGTCACTATTTTAAATATCATTGAGTCAGAGGTCACGACATTGAGAAGTTTCATTCCTTCAAATATCTCATCCAAAAAATTATAAATTAGTGGAATGTCCAAATAGACAGCTCTACCACATCACCTATCCAACCCCTTGACATGTTTAAGTAACCTTTTCCTAATCAACCACCAAAAAAACCAATCCAATCCTTCTACATTTCAACTATCAAATGCTCACACCATTAATGTTATCTCACCTACTAGGTAAGTTCAGGAAGTTGATGGACAAAAATGGGGTCATCTATGGACGTCATATTGCAAAAAACAACGAAATCTCAACTTGTATGGATTATTAGCAATACGCGCATTCAAAATTAGAAAAAAATATATACATATAAATCATAGCATCCGGAATAGTGTTTCTAAAATACTAAATTTTTAAAACAATGGACAAGTTTAGCTATATTAAACAATTAAAATTATATGACTTGGTTTTTTTTTTTTAAAAACCTTAAAAGATTTTAGTCCATTTTCCTGCGATTTGGATGACGAAATCTTGTTATTTTTTTTTCATTTGGTGAAAAGTTAGATGTAGTTGTATATCTTGGGATGGATTTTATTTTATATTTTTTCAAGCAATATTTTTTTTAATGATTTTTTCCGTGAAAGTGGTCTGAAAATATTTTAAAAATGGAGCGCTTTCCGTTTGCCCACCATAACTATATCAAAAAATATTGAAATAATTTTATTTTATTTTTTTAACATGCATAGAATTTGTCCACGCTTGGGATGGTATAATTTTTATCACATTTTGATAAGTGAAACAAAAATTACAGTCTTGAACATAGACATGAACATTCACGGGAAAATGTCTTAAAAACCTATTGTTAATAAAAAAATTATAAAATGATATTTATCTTATTCTATTCACTTTAAAATCAATATTTCTATGAAGCTAATAGTCTCCCTACATGATGGCACCATTTTTGTGAAATTTTTTTAGTTTTTTAGCATGGTTCAAGTCTTTGGAAGAGAAAATTTGAGGTTTTTTGACCTTTTACACTTCATAATGACCTTCCATAGCTTTGGTTGGGGAAAAAAAAGATTTCCCGAGGCTTAGGTTTGGCAGATAGATCCATGATCATGGTTTATAAAGCATGATCATGATTTTTTAACACAAACCACAAGTGCACTTTAGAAACCACGATTACGTTTTATAAAGTGCACTCGCAGTTCATAAATCATATTTACACACATCCCAATGTCTGAATTACCATGTGATTTTAACTCTCTGACCTTACTATACAAATTACTACAAAGTTATGTCTTTTTTTACACGTTTTTACTATCACCAGAAGAAAAACATCATGGGAGACAAGAAACTAAGTCAAAAAAGGAATTCATTAAGTAAAAAAACACCAAACAAATTAGAGGCCAACAAAATTCAAAATGCTGAGCAAATGCAGAATCTTCATGAATCAAGAAGAGGTTTATCTTCAACCCCAACTATTGTAAGCAATGAAGAACTAGGTAATGTTTCTACTATCAATGTTGAATTTGAATTAAATACTCGTGATGAATATGTTTTTACTGTCAATGTTGAAGAAGAATTAAATACTCATAATGTAGCAAATGTTGAAATTGAAGGAGACAATGAAAATGTGAATAAGGAAATTCATGTTGATACTGTAGACAAGCAAAATTTGACAAAAACACCTCCTACAATTTTACATAAGAAACCTAATTTTTTTATTCAAATTGATGAAAACATTTTGAAACCAATGTCTGATAAACTTTCTGAATGACAAATCAAAAGAAAAGCCACTGAAATTTGGGATAATCATTTTGAAATTTTAAATGATTCCCAAAGATGTCGGTTGTTGGTTAGTTTGATGAAATTGATTAAAATGAGACCTACATTAAACACCTTAGGATTGAAAACATCTAATATACATGGTCAAACCTCTACAATTGTTGAAAACATTCATGATGTATATCACAGTATTGGTGTCAAGAGACGCACTAGGGATAGTAATATTGTGTGTCATGTACTTGCTACTAGTGTTTTAAGTGAATCAATAAAAAACAACGTTTGATTACGCAAACAAGTTGAATGTTACAAGTTAATCAAAAAAATCTAATGAAAGCAATTGAAAGAAGTAATATCCTTCAATCACTCAATAATGACAACTTTTGGGCAATTTTTGCTAGAACACCATGTAAGAACAAAAATAATTCTGATGCTATAAGAGAAGTTGTTATTCAATTTTGGCATGATAACACTAGAGTTTCACCTAATACAAGAGATGTTATAAAACAAAGATTTGGTTCTACTAATCATAAACCACATCTAAAGCATTTCTTAGATATGACTCAAACTCAATTTTTTCGTAAGTTTGAATAGGAGAATCTGGAAATTAAAATTAGTCAACATTTTTTTGAAATGTTGAAACCATTCTATATGAAAATCAACCACGCTCGCACCACTTGTTGTTGTAGGCAACATGTTTAATTTGTGATGCATTATGCTAATTTTACGTATTCATTCTATTTTTCATTTTGAAACTATGTTATCAAAATGTGGTGTTCAAGTTCCACTAATATCTTCCAAGGATTTCATTCTTACTATATTTTGTGAAAAAGAAGTTGGACAATTTTTTTATACTCAGGATTGTTTAGATAGAAGTTGTAGTACATGCGGAGGATTACCTAAATTGGAAAGTTACATCCATGAGTAAATTGAAGGTACAATAGGACAAAATTTAGTTGAGTTTGATAAATATAAATCAGTTGCATACCAGTTGAAAGATGGAAAAGAGTCTAAACGGTGTGAGCTAGCTACAGAATAAATGCCTATTTTCCAATTTTTGATAAAATTGAAGGATGAAATTGTTTATGAGTATGCTAGGCATACACATAGAGTTCAATGGTTGGATGAACAATTCAAGATATGCAAGGACACATTTCCTATTGGTACTATTGTTTCAGTGGTTGATTTTGCAACGAATTACACATTGCAACCACAAATGGAGGTTCAATCGCGATATTACAACTCAGTACAAGTTGCCATTTTTGTGAATATAGCATTTCTACATTCTCCTGACAATACAGAGAATGGTAAAAAAAATTTAAGTGAGTACCACTTTTATATCAGTGATGATCATAGTCATTCTACTGAATTTATGCAAGGGTGTCTCTAGTTATTTTATGGAAACTTGTCTGATAGGGACATCTACTTCAAACAACATTATATATGGTTAGATAATTATATGTCTCATTCTAAGAATGTAAGAATGTTTTATTAGATGAGAAAAATGCACGTCAAGATGGATGTGCAACATATTTGGATTTTCACTGAGGCTGGACATGGAAAAGGAGAGCATGACAGTGCATGTGCATGTGTGAAAAGAGCTCTTGCAAGAGAAGAGTTGAAGTACAAATATGGTGCTAAATTAAAAGATGCAAAGAGCATAGTGGAATGGTGTATTGACAACATGCCCCAAAGTTCTCAAGAAAATTTCATAGTTTACAGATATTTTTGGTTGATAGAGGAACAAAAAATTGCTAACTACGAGGATTGTATGACACTCACTGGGTCCAGTGATATGCACTCATTATGTAGCTCAAACGCTACTTCATGGGCCATATGGACAAGAAATTTGACATTTTTTTGTGCATCTTGTATCCAATTTTTCACTACTGAGTGTGATTCACAAGAATGGGTGGATGGATGGATTTGTAGGCCTCTAACTCCACTTCCTAGTCATCAACCTCCATAAGCATTACAACTTGTTTCTACAGATGAAGTTGCAACATCCAAGGACTTTGACAAAATTTTGATTTTTGTGCAATAAGTTATTTATGGTTATTTATTTAATTTTTGTATTGAGTTATGTCCATTGAAATTTTAATATGTAATTTAAATTTGAGTTGTTTAACCTTTATTTTTTTGTAGGACATGTGTTTGTAGTTATTGCCACAGAAGATAATGAAGAAGGAACAAACTATTTTTTATGTCATTGCATCGAGGAAAGAAAAGTTGACTTCTCCTATTATAGATGGTGAAGATATTGAGTATCCTACAGGTTCAGTGGTAGTTACTGGAACTTGGCTTCGATGGTATCCATTAAAAAAATCCTCTATTTGGGTGTTTGAATACGTTGAGACACACATGAAAATACTCTTATATTCGCATCTAGTTCTAGCGACAAATATTCAGCTATATATATATCGAGGAAGGCCTAATAACAAGATTCTTTTGAAGGTTTGAGAGTCAGATCATGAAGCAATATTTTCCGCTATTCAAAGTAGATCCAATCTTGATGGTTCATTGGAATGAATTTACAATGCTCATATTTGGTATATATAATTTATTTGATATATATATATATATATATATATATATATATATATTTGTTAGTTAGATACGTATAAGTTCATATATTTTATTTTAAATTTGTGTATTTTGTATATATCTAGTATGGTTTTGATTTGAAACTTAAATTTCTTTTACTAACACTTTTATGTTTAGGTTAGTGGTGCCAAAAAAGGTTCCACCTTCACATGCTCAGCAATGTTAGTAGAGAATTTTAAGTTCTCGAAGCTAAGAGAAGCTTTCATTGTTTTACAAGAAAAGAGAAGCAACTAACAACGATTTATGTACCCGTGGAGGGGGTTCTTGGCTTCGGAGGAGGTAGCCCAGAAGCACCTAGTGCTTAGAAAACTAAAACAACTCCTCCCTAAGTGTTTAAAAGATCATACCTAGGCATGTGCACAGTCAGTTTGGTGCCATGACCCACTGTTTGCAAAATATAGCATTTAACAACCTTACATTGGCTCAAAATGCACTATTTCACGCATTTGCAAATAATAGGGCAGCGAGAGCACCAATATGGGAAGGAGAAAACTAAGAGAGGCTATTGTAGAGGGTCCCTACATTGAGGTGTCAAATTAGATGAGATGTCTCTAGGTGCCACGGAGTCTGAGTAGTCACCCGTCGAAGTTGAATGATATTTTGGTCTCAAGGCTCTTAAGGGACTACGCCTGAATGAAGTAGCCCGGAAGCAAAAACCTTGTCATGCACTGAAACACCACCTCCTCTTGCATTCACCTGGCCACCTGGATGTGTCAGTACATTCAGTTTAGTGCCATGACCCACCGTTTGTAAAATATAGCATTTGACAACCTTACACTGGCTCAAACTACACTATTTCGCGCGTTTGCAAACAATAGGGCAGTGAGAGCACCGATCTGAGAAGGATAAAAAAGAGAGAGGCTATTGTAAAGGGCCCCTATGCCAAGGTGTTGGATTAGACGAGACATCTCTAGGTGCCACGGAGTCCGAGTAGTCACCCGTCGAAGTTGAATGATATTTTGGTCTCAGGGCTCTTAAGGGACTACACCCGAATGAAGTAGCCCAGAAGCAACGACCTTGTCACGCACCAAAACACCACCTCCTCTAGAATTCACCTAGCCACCCAAATCTGTCCTCATAGTTTGGTGCCTTGATCCACCGTTTGTAAAATATAGCGTTTGACAACCTTACACTGGCTCAAACTACACTATTTTTGCATGTTTACAAACAATAGGGCAGCGAGAGAACCAATATGAGAAGGAAAAAACTGAGAGAGGATATTTTAGAGGGTCCCTACACTGAGGTGTTGGATTATATGAAACATCTCTAGGTGCCACAGAGTCCGAGCAGTCACTCATCGAAGTTGAACGATATTTTTGTCTCAGGGATCTTAAGGGACTACGCCTGAATGAAGTAGCCTGGAAGCAAAGAAATTTTCATGCACCAAAACACCACATGCTCTAGCATTCACTTGGCCACCTAGATGTGTCAATGTAGTTGGTTTGGTGCCATGACCCATTGTTTGCAAAATATAGCATTTGACAACCTTACACTAGCTAAAACTACACTATTTCGCGAGTTTACAAACAATAGGACAACGAGAGCACTGATCTGGGAAGGAAAAAACTTAGAGATGCTATTGTAAAGGGTCCCTATGCTGAGGTGTTGAATTAGATGAGACATATCTAGGTGCCATGGAGTCTGAGTAGTCACCTATTGAAGTTCAACAATATTTTGGTCTCAGGGCTCTTAAAGGACTATGCACGAATGAATTAGGCCAGAAGCAATGACCTTGTCACGCACCAAAAAACCCCCTCCTCTAACATTCACCTAGCCACCCAAACATTTTGGCACATTCATTTTTCTGCCACAACCCACCGTTTACAAAATATAGTGTTTGAAAACCTTACATTGGCTCAAACTGCACTATTTTACGCATTTACAAACAATAGGGAAGCGAGAGCACCAATCTGAGAAGGAAAAAACTAAGAGAGGCTATTGTATAGGGTCCCTATGCTGAGTTTTTGGATTATACAAGATGTCTCTAGGTGCCACGGAGTCTGAGTAGCCACCCATTGAAGTTGAACGATATTTTGGTCTCAGGGCTCTTAAGGGACTACGCCCGAACGAAGTATCCCGAAAGCAATGAACTTGTCACGTACCAAAACACCACCTCCTCTAGCATTCACCTAGCCACCCAAATGTCTTAGTGTAGTCATTTTAGTGCCATGACCCACTGTTTGTAAAATATAGCATTTGACAACCTTACACTGGCTCAAACTACACTATTTCACACGTTTGCAAATAATGGGGCAGCGAGAGTACAGATATGAGAAGGAAAAAACTGAGAGAGTCTATTGTAAAGGGTCCCCATGCTGAGGTGTTAGATTAGAAGAGATGTTTCTAGGTGCTACGGAGTCCGAGTAGTCACCCATCGAAGTTGAACAATATTTTCGTCTCAGGGCTCTTAAGGGACTACGCCCGAACAAAGTAGCCCGGAAGTAACAATCTTGTCATACACCAAAACACCACCTCATCTAGCATTCACCTAGCCACTCAGATGTGTCAGCACATTCGGTTTGGTACCATGACCCACCGTTTGTAAAATATAGCTTTTGACAACCTTACACTGGCTCAAACTACACTATTTCACGCATTTTCAAAAAATAGGGCAACGAGAGCACCAATCTGGGAAGGAAAAAATTGAGAGAAACTATTGTAGAGGGTCCCTACACTAAGGTTTTAGATTAAACAAAACATCTCTAGCTTCCACGAAGTCCGAGTCATCATCCGTCGAAGTTGAACGATATTTTGATCTCAGGGCTCTTAAGGGACTACGCCCGAACAAAGTAGCCCGGAAGCAATGAACTTGTCACGCACCAAAACAACACCTCCTCTAGCATTCACCTAGCCACTCAGATGTGTTAGAACATTTGGTTTGGTGCCATGACCCACCGTTTGTAAAAAATAGCATTTGACAACCTTACACTAGCTCAAACTACACTATTTTACGCGTTTGCAAACAATAGGGCAGCGAGAGCACTAACCTAGGAAGGAAAAAACCAAGAGAGGCTATTGTATAGGGTCCTTACGCTGATGTTTTAGATTAGACAAGACATCTCTAGGTGCCATAGATTCCAAGTAGTCACCTATCAAAGTTGAATGATATTTTGGTCTCACGGATGTTAAGGGACTACGCCTGAACGAAGTAGCCCAGAAGCAACGACCTTGTCCGCACCAAAACAACACCTCCTCTAGTGTTCACCTAGCCACCAGACATGTCGGCACATTCAGTTTGGTGCCACGACATCCTGAGGCATGACTTCTCACTCCTCATCTTCGTTCATTTCCTAGGACTCAAAACATTCAATGTCACTTGTTTACCTTTCATCTCTCTTGTTCTCTTTGGAGTTTCCTATATCCTCTTAGGTGCTTCATCAATGTCCTTGTTTTTCTCTCTTGAGCTATGTTGTTATGGTGATCTCTCTCCATCCTCTGTTGCCCCAGCTATGTGCTTACATGCTCATTATGTTTGCATTGTAATATGGTCATGCTCTTGGCTACCTTGAAATTGTTTGCATACTTTTCATCCCTTAATGGGTACCTAATACCATAATTATCATGCTTTGAAGATTCACAAGAATAAAGCATTCCCTTGTTATTCTAATAGTGGATTAAGTATTTGAATATAGGTCAAGAATACTAAATGAATTTGAAATTAAATGAGCCATAATTGCTAGTGAAGCAAGAAGTAGTGAAAAGTGGTGAGTAGAGGTAAGTCATGTTAAAGGAATGAAATGCATTTATTCATTGTTTCTAATAGTATGGTGAGAATGTGAACATATGAATAATATTATCAATAAAATTCTAAGGCAAGTAGCTTCAAGTTTGCATATTTGGATGGAATTTTAGAAGGAGAGTGAAGCGGCTAATCAAGTCACTTATGAAGCATGCTAAAAAAAGTGAAGAAAACAAATAAGTGAGAGCCTATGAAGGAATAAGAGGAAAATAGTTTCCGTGCATGAGAAACATGAAGAACAAAAAAGAATTCTCATAATGGAGAACATAGCACGAAAGAATAACAATGGAGGAGAAAGGAAATGCAAAATGATATGCTTAGAGAATAAATAGGTACTCATTCAATATGAAATGGGAAACAAGAGGAAAGTGGTGAGAAAAGGTCAAATTTCAATTTGAGGAAATCATGTAATGGATGTGATCAATAAATGAAGAAGTTGAAGGAGAGAGTGAATACTTGTTGTACATGAGGAAATACGTAGGCTTAAGGAGATATTTATGACAAGATATTCAAAGCAACAAGAGACAAGTCAAAAGAAAAAAGAGTGAAAAATGGTAAAATAAGAAGGAGAAAGAAAGAAGTCTTGAATACATACAAGCAAATAAAAGGAAAGAGAGGATGGTAAGTCCAAGATGAAAGAGAGAAGTGAATCTACTTTATACGATAATCAAATTGAATTTTTAACTTATTAGTTGATTGGCATATAGCACCAAATTATAAAAAGATAAGTTGTGTACATATATTGATTCCCTTCATTTCTCTAAAACAATGTAAAAGCTTCCCTTAATTTCTTAACAATTGTACCATGCAATGTTGCACCATAAGTAAAGTTATATTCATATAGTTCAAGATAAACACTACGTCACTTATTTCTATCAATGTTCACATTAGTTGATATGCAACAGATGAGTGTTAGCTTTAAAAGAAAAAAAATTAATTAAGTATTGCCCTTTTATAGTTCACCTAGCATGGTTTTGCTTAATGGAATAGGTTTGCTTTACAATTGTACCATGTAGCACTCCGGGACATGGTTTATTAGTTTTAAATCAAACATACATATCTATAACTAATAAATGGTTATGAAAACATACATAGAAGGATATCATACATGCAATGAAATCAAATCAAACATATAGAAGTAATATCGTTATGAAAACCAACACACGTGGATATATAAGAATCAAACAACGGGTGCTCCAAACGCACGTCTCTGAAAATATGTAAATTCATAACATGTGTACATCTCGAACTAAGTGTGTCATAATGTATATAGGACCACATGTGGTCACAAAAGGCTATATATATACAATGGAATATATGAAGAAACATGTTCGCTAGGACTAGATGGCCCATATATATATATATATATATATATATATATATATATATATATATATATATATATATATATATATATATATATATATGTACATCCAGGTGGACTATGAATCTACTCACGAAACATCTTCCCTATCTTTGCCCTGCTAGAAGTAGCATGCCCACGACCTGGAGATGTAGTGGAGGGAGATGCCACTATGGATTTCATCTATGTGGTCCTAGGCATCTCTAAGCATGTCTACAACCTAACTTGCACATTCATAAACAAAAAGTTTTTAACACCCAAAATAATAAAATACATTCAATATTGAGAAACTTGTACAATTTAGTTAAAATGCATGTGAAATCTTACTACAATGTCATGACCCCTATCAATTTTTCATTGACGCATCGCAGGGACAACAATAGACTCACGAGGGGTAAGCTACATACAAATATATAATTTTCAAATTAAATATTTCACATACATACAAAATTTGATATTATAGATTTAAGTAATAAGAAATAATGAACCTCTAAAATTTAACAAATTTTAAAATTTTTACCTCAGTTAGTGGATCTGCAGATGCTATGGCAATCTCTACAACAACCTCCATAGTTTGCATATACGGAGGAGTCTCTCTGGTAGTCATAAGCTATATAAAAAAATGTACAAATCAATATTAAAATCTACATGACTACACCACATAACAAAGGTCCAAAACATGTAATCCACATGAACTTCCATAATTAGAAACAAAGTGTAAAGAAAAAATAACATGCGTAAAACTCATGTGAGGCATGCTAGTAGCCTTAGTTCCCACAGTAGATGATGACCCATCAGGCTCCTGTGTATAAAAGAAAAACATATTAATATGTACAACATACACATGAAATATTATAATAATAATCTAGTGCAATCAAATGAAATTTAAAATGTAAGGTTGTACAAATTGAAACTTATGTTTGAAACACGCCCAGCTGCAGTAGCTAGCATGTCGACGCCAGATGTTTCCTTCACCGGCTCTTGCTATTTAAAATAAAATAAAATAAAATAAATAGTTTTTAACATGTATGTACATGACATACAATTAAATACATATATATTAAAATCTCAAACATGTGAATTAAACTATTGTATATATATATATATATATATATATATATATATATTATATTTATTTGGAATTTACCTATGAAAGACCAATATCAGTGGCACCAGTTCCAAAAACATCCCCCAGCATCTCATCTATAGAAAATAAATCATGTGAACCAGTAAATGATGTCTCACCCATAGTGCATATGGCATCATATGATCCATAGTGGTGTGGTGCACTATAACTGGTGCCTCCACCAACATCACCAGATGTAATCTGGTCACTATGTTGGGTTAGAGTGTCAGTGAGCTCCCTTAATGCATGTCGTGTGTCAATCTCCACAACCTCATTCACTGTAGGAGGGATAACTGAAGGTAGTGGGGGTTTTCGGGCATGGGGGATCCTTGGTTGACCTATGCGTGCACCAAGTCTACTATGTGTAGAGCCACCTCCTCGACCAAATAAGTTAGAAAATTCAAAATAATTTGGGACCTCATTAAGCACGAACTCGCAATATAATTTCTTCAAAAAATAAAGAACAACCTCATTGTTGTTGCATGGTGGATAATCAAAAACCATCCACCATCGGTCCCAAAAAAAATTGATTCGGTCATCATGGCACCAATGGATTAGGAACTGTTTGCAAGTAACTATGGGGGGGGAATTGTTTCTCGGGTCAGTAAATAATGCACAAATGATGTATTTTCCAATTTTTTTATCTTTTACAGCCACATGGGAAAGTTTATCCGCATACAACTGCCTAAAATCACCTCTAAAGGTATTCCATCTATGTATTTGGTTGGTTGCAAAGTCGACTTTGCTAATCAATGTTTGCAATGTGTTGGCTAAAATCATGCGCAATGGATTTGCGGCATGATTTTGTCTTATAGTATGAATAAGATTCTCAATGACAATTTTATTTTCTCATATTCTTCCAACGATATTATCTTGTGTTCTTGCTGGTTCAGTGGGGACAGAAGGAGCCACAAGAGGTGGATCTATGTTTTTCAGAGGGTTTTGAGGAATGTTCAAAGGGTTTTGAGGAATATTTTGATGGTTTTCATGATTTTTAGCTTGCCAACCAACTGAAAAAACAATAAAATTGTATACATAAACAAACATTTCAAAAAACCCATCAAAATGCAAAAAAATAACCTAAAATGCAAAAAAAACCTAAAATGTAAAAAAATTGATTAAAATCAGGGGCTTACCTCCTCGTCTAGGTGACATGGTTGAATCTATCATGATCCAGAAGTCTGATGAGAATTTTTGAGTTGGTATTCAAACCTCCAGTGAAAAATGTCTACGAGAAATCGCAGTTTGAAATGAAAAATTGGGAAAATGAGGACTCACAGGACTGTTTTTTTAATCTCAGACTTCCACGATAGTAGTTTATAACCACACTCATGGTTCTAAACCATGATCATGGTTTTAGGTTTGGTTATTGCCAAACCTAAAATTTAGGAACTGCGATCGTGGTATATAAACCACAATCGCAGTTCCTAAATTTTAGGTTTTTATGTCCACGGAATACTCCACCAACTTCGTGCACTTACCCTACTCTTACCTTAGACATTATTCCCACTCTTTATTCAACGCCTATTCCCATGTCTACGAAAATCATATCCACAAATATCACGCCTATATCAACTTATACTACTTGTCCTATATCTATATCTACTCCTACCCTTACCACATCCACATCAAATTTGACTATATCTCCTACTTCATCCACTTCTATGTCATACCTCAATCAATCACATCAGATTCATCCTTACCACCTATATCTACAACCATCTCAACCATACCTGCTATCACTACATCTCAATCTCTCATGTCTATTCCTTCACCCATATCTATATCAAATATACCTATTACCACATCTACATCACTCGCTTCCACATCAATCCTAACTACACTCATTTCTAAAACATACTTCTACAACCTCACTTACAACTATCCCAACACCTATCTCGATGCGCATATATATATATATTTACATATGGCTACATTATCTATTCCATCCTAATATTTTACACCCACTCCTTCTCCAACCTTTATTCCTATATATATACCCACTTTTACATCAACCACATCTTCTAGCCTAACCACACCTATGCCTATGCCTCGATTTGAAAATATAAATATTGTGCCTCTGGAAACATTTATGATGCAAAAAACATCCTCCTAAGGAAATCATGAACCATATTCATACTCCATCTACAAAACCAACTATCTCTACACAAACCAATCCAAAACCTATCCAATCCACATCTCACATAGACCTTATTAACTACATAATTCGAACTCCTCTCCCTTCATCAATATGCCCCACTACACCACCATATTTAGACCATCTAGTTGAAATCATTGTCATCCCCTCTAAGGGAAAATATTCACAATCAAAATCCAAGACTATTGGCATGCCTTCCCAAAAGTCTCTCATGCATCCTTGTAGAAAGGTTTATCTTACCCCTCCTAAGCAATCCAACACCACATCATCTCTCTCAGGAGAAATCCCATCTATCTTAGAGCCAGGCCCTTCACCTAATAAACTCAATACCAATCAATCTAAAAACACCAAGACATCTAACTTACCTCTCAAATCTACACCTCTAACACATACATCCATTCCTTCTACCAAATCCAAATCTAAATTTCCTATCAACCCTCACAAGATTTATCTTCCCTACAACACTTCTATTGGATCTTACATAGATATCCTTAGAAATTACATCCAAATATTTTTTTAGCACACTTCCTCCCATCAAGGCCTTTCATCCACATAGTAAAAAACCATCCTGGTTCAACTCTAATGTCATTTTAGCTTATCATCACACCCTGGGTCATGACACTGAGCATCATAAGGCCCTCCAAACCATCATCCATGGTCTTATTGAGGAAAATGAATCTCTTATCCAGGGGGATACTCCTTCTCCTTTCACCACATCCAATACGATTTGTATACCTACATCTCCATCCATAAAATTCTCTAAGTTCCCTCCTTCATCCACATCCTCCATTATCATCTCTCCCTCACACATAATTCCTCTTAAAGAGGTCCCTCCCTTGTTCATAAATATTGTTTTCCTTTCCAATGACCCCTATGATCCCCAACCATCCATCTAATCCATTTTCTTTGGTTATCATTGAAATTCCTTTTAACAATCTCATCCAATATCCTTTGACATCCACTAGCTCATCTACATCTAAGTTGCACAATGTACTCTCTTTCACTGGGGGAGCATCCTCCCTTTTTTATTGATCCTCTCAAATATTTTTCCTCATTCACACATCATATCTACATCAATTCATACCCCTATCCATCGAAACAACTCCCTTAATGCTAAGGGACTTCACTTTAGGATTGGTCTACTTATGGATTAATTCCTTTTCATCCTCAAAATTGCCTTATTTACCTCATCCAATATTATCAATCCCATCTCATCTAATTTATCGTCCCCTCTTAAACAACCAATTTAACTATCATCTCATCTCATCCTAAGTCCACATTTGTGGCCATATTTGTGCCTCTTTTGGGGCACCATATTTTCATCTTAAGTCCACCTTTTGTGGCCATATTTGTGCCTCTTTTGTGGTACCTTATTTTTCATCAAAGTCCACTTTTGTGGCCATATTTGTGCCTATTTTGGTGCACCATATTTTTCAGTCCACCTTCATGACCATATTTGTACCCTTCTTGGGGGCATCATATCCTCATCCTAAGCCCACTCCTGTTGCCATTTTCTCATCTCATAATACACATATCTATTGCTTCCTCATTTTTCAGGTGTTACATATTTTATCTCATTCAATCTTATCTAATCTATCTTATCTATCCCCCTTATCCAAATTCCACCTTCGTGGCCATATTATTGCTTCCCTTAGGGAACCATTTTTTCTCATCTGAATTCCACCTTTGTGGCCATGTTTTATCCTTTATCAGGTCACCATATTTACATCCTAATCCCACTTTTTTGGCCATCTATTTGTCTTGTTAGAGACACATATTTTATTTTCTTCCTCAAGGGTAGCACATATATTTTATCTTCGATCATCAATCCCATCGTATCCTATCTTTTGCAAGTTGTTAGGCTATCCTATCATGAATTTAATATTGGTGACCAAATCGTTAAAAGAAAACCATAATGTTACTACTCTCACAAAGTATGGGTCGGGAGCCTATCTTTTGGCCTCCCTTGATGGTAAACTGGAATTGGAACCACTTAACACATTGCACTTATGACCATTCTATTGTTAGCATACCTACCACTGAGAATTTATTCATATCCTGAGATCTTCCCTTCATCATTAGCCTCTTCTATCTATTATTGTAATGGTTTTTAACTATGTGGTATACCTTCACTTTCATAGATATGACCTTAAATATGGGCATCATAGCTCTTTCCATAACATTTTCCTTATGGACACAATCTCCCATCTTGGTGAGAACTCTATAATCAATACCTCCATCACGCTCTTGTTTAATTATTGGAATCACACTAAGGGTCCACAGATGTCTCTTGTACATTCATTTTCCCCTTCTAAGTGGTCTACCTAGCTATCTCCATCTCTTCCCCATGTAAAAATCATAACTCATGGATGCTCCTATAAAAATTCAAGTTAAAATAAACAAACTGCTCCCTTGAAGGACAATTATTCATTTAAAAAGAAGAATAAATCAAATGAAATAAATAGATCAATCCCTCAAAGGATGGCTATCATGTATATCATTCTTGTCATCAAATCAGATATGTATAAAGTAGATCATACCATCGAAGGATGGATACTCTTTTATATCATGGAATCAAAGGATTCCCACATTGATCAGCCTTTTATCTTATTAGCATGCTAAAAAAACTTCCTACATTGATCAACTTTCTCATAACAAAATTCCCACATTGATCAGTTTTCTCTTTTTCCCCTACCCAAAGTTGGGGCATAGAAGTAGGGAACACCACTTTTGGAGAACCCTCTTCCTTCGTATAAGTTACATCACAAACCCCTTTTTTATGTCAACATTATATTTATAAGTTCAATCCATATTTCTTCCATGATATTTCATATAACTAACTATTGTTGGTTATGTGTTGGTCGAATGTGCCTTGCGTTACTTATATCCCCTTCTTGTTTACCTCCAATGTAGCTTCAGGCATCATTTCCTCGCGTACTCCTTGATACAACATAGCATCTTTTCTACCCATTGGTCTCCCATCATCAAGTTTCTTTCTATTATGATATTTCCACATTTGTCCTTTATTCCCTTATAGTAATAACTACCCTATCTGAATCATCTATATGTTATTGTCCCATTTGATCAGGTATCCTATCATCTATGCATAACATCTTTCCTTTCATCTTATTTTTCATGTGCCACTCATAACACACTATTCCCTATTGTTTCCATTTTTTATCATCACCTCTTATGTTTTAATTTTTCAGCCATTGTTGTGCCCTTTTTTGGGCAACGTATTCTCATCGATATCTCATCTCAAGTCCATATTTGTGGCCATAATTTTGTTCCCTCTCGAGGCACCATACCTCATCCTTTTATATTTCACCTCCTTGGCCATTATTGTGTCCTTCATTAGGGTACCATTATTTCTCTCATCATCTATTTTTGTGCTCTTTTTGTAGTGAACCATCTCTTCATCACATCTTGTCTAAATTCCACCTTTGTGGCCATGTTTATTTCCCTTAAGGTAATTTTATATCATCCCTTCTTTTAATTTTTCCTTATCAGCCATTGTCGTCTCCTTTAATAGGACACCATTATTTACATCCTCATTCTCTGTGGACGCATACTTTTTATTCCTAACATTTGAAGGATTTCACATTATCATTGCATTAAGCTGGACATAATTTTGATGTGTGCCTATGACTGATTGGTCCCCAGGGCTTGCATCCATATTGAATGGTTTCCCATTAGATCTCCTCTATTTTGTAGTGGTTTTTTCCCACTCACATTCCCGTAGGACATTTTTTTTATCTCCATTGATACCATCCTTTGTTCCCTACCGAAGTGATATCAGAATCACCACCATAGTTTTTGTTGTTTCTTTAATCCTTCTTATTTAGGGAATCTTTCCTTGCCTCATCATTTTCCCATTCTCTTATTCCCACCTTCCTTTTTCATCTATCTATTTCAAACTTTTGATTGATTCCCCATTGTATCATATATCCCTCATTTGAGGGCAACCACGTCATCCATTATTTGTCACTCTTCATCTTACCCCTTTATCTCTCATCATTTTTTTCTCACATATTTCCAGGTGTAAACTGCTCAAAAAAAGGGGGAAAATGTAGACACCAAAATTTAGTATCACTACCCTTTTTTCCTGCATCCACTTCTTTCACCATGGTCCTATCTAGATCCCCTTTATTTTAATCCTAATTAATATTTTAATTCTCACCTTTCCTATCCATTAACCTATCAACTTTAATTTTTAATGAATCTTCATTTAATCATTTTCTAATCCTCATCTCATTAACTAATTACCTCTAATTAGATTTCATTTCTCCTCCCTAGGTTGTTATTTATCCCTAACTACCTAGTTTCATATCCCTATGTGTTTTCTAGCTTTTATTTAGTCTAGATTTATCTCCCACTTACCCATAACACTTCCTTAAAAAACCCTAACCCACCTATATGCTTTAAAACACTCATCCTAATCTGTAAAATCCTCATCGCTCGAATAAATCAACTTTATACCACCCAAATAGATGGTTCCCCACAATTGGCAGCAAACCACCTAGGTTGTCGTTGACCCTATAAGGAAACATTTACTTCTCCTCCCAAGAGGAGGCATAATCGGAATTCTCTTGTGTCTTTGTGACCCGATCTTCAAACTTCAGACATCGTGTAGCTTCTTCAACCTTCTTAGAGTCAATTTGAGCTTGTCTTGCATCATTTATGGAGACTTTGGGAGGTTTATCTACCATCATGCTTCATCTTCAACTTGTTCTTATAGTTATTCTATTTATAGGTTCTCCATCCAACTCATTTATCTTTGGCTTTATCTTACAATGCCTAAATCACCGTCACTCTAGCCAAGTGATCACCAACCCAACCTTGTGTTGTCCTCCATTACGTTTCAAAATTCTCATTGGTGTGTGTTTTTGCTCTGTTACTACTTCCATTCCTCATATTTTTCGCCCTATTTCATTTCTAGTCAAAATTTGTTATGTCTATCTCTAGTCATCACCAACTTAGCCCAGTCACTATCGACCCAAGCCCTGCTTCCATTAGATCCATCCAAATGTCTATTTTCTTGCATCCTTTTTGTTTCTCTATCTCAGATATCCCTCTACATGTTACTATCAGTGTTAATAGGCCTCTGTGATCATCTTATTTGTAATTAAATCCTTTCAAATTTGTATTTCCAGCTTGTTGTCCAGATTCATCTTCTCAGGTCATCGTCAACCTTCCATCTATAGCTTCGGTCACCATCGACTAAGCTAGGTAAACTTTTTTGTATGTCAATAATGCTTATTTCACTAAATTGGGACATATTCCATTGAATTGAGACTCCATTATGTCAAGTATTGGAAGAAATCCATCTCCTTTTTATGTATATTGGATTTAATCTAGTTCCAATTTCACTATTATTGGATTCCAATCTCACTATTATTGGATTTCAATATCATTATGTTTGGATTCCAATATCACTATTATTGGATTCTAATATCATTATTTTCATATTCCAATTTGGCTAATATTGGATTCCAATAGCGCTATTATTAGATTCCAATTTCACCACTATTGTAATCCAATTTATAAATGCTAAATTTATTATTTTAATTCCACTATTTTAGGATTTATATTGTGTTAGTATTTGAATCCCCCACATAAGCTAAGCATCCGCTATCTTACATAAGCCTCATGGCCACTATCTTCAATAATCCCAGTGGTTTCTAACTTACACAATGAAAGTGCATGTTAGGTGAAATTAGCCTAGCGGGTCAGAGTTACATAAGCTTTGCGGCCTCTAAGTTAGATAAAATGACGATAAGCCTAGCGGTCGCTATCTTACATAACTATATAGGTTATTAACTTACATAAGCCTATCAACCACTATCTTACATAATTTTATAGGTTATTAACTTGCATAAGCTTAGTGGTCACTAATTTAGACAAGAATAGAATCGTCTAGGTGAAATAATCCTAGTGGCTAGAAAGTTACACCAGCCTACCAATAGCAAGTTTCATAAGCCTAGCTTCTGCTAAGTTACATAAGCCTAGGTTCCATAAAGTTACATCATCCTAAGGGTTAAATTTTATGGCCACTTATGTCTGTCAAACAATTTTTAAATGACGGTAATTTTACAATATTTCCCTTTAACAAATACAAAATAGTAGTTATTGAAATACTTCAAATTTATATTTATTTAGTATTTTATGTATATTATATATTGATATAATTTTTACATAAATCTATATAAAAAAGACCTTGATATTGTAAATATGCAAGTTGCGTGTGATAAATTCAACTAAATTTATTCTTTTCCATTCTGTAAATCGTAAAGAACAACAAAGAGTTAAAAATTACATTAAAAAAGTGGTTTTGAGGAAATGGATTTGAACATGTATTTCCATAGGCAATCAATCCTTCCAAAATATTACATTGAAAATTACATAAGAATTGATCCCTCGCAATGGTATTAATTATTGTTCTTAATTTTTTGCAAGGTATTTTTGGATAGCTGCATGACCCCGATTTGGTATTTTAATTTGAACTCCTTTCCATGTTTTTCTTGGATTCCATTCCCAAATGATGTTATCTATATCAATATCTGATGTGTCCCTTGATTTTTTCCACTATTGCGTTTTCAACAAACATTCATTGTACTTTTATTTTTCTGTATATCCTTTTCCTGTGGGTTCCCACCAGTGTACCCTTATCTTTTGAGTGTTTGTGTGAACATCATGTATTAGTTTTTGTTTTACCTTGCCCATCCATATAGGTACATTGTCATTAGTTAGCCTTACTAATATTATCTACCCAACATTCACATCCACTATTGGGTTGAATTCCTCTTGAGGTCTATCACAAATAGGTCTAGCATATATATCCTTATTTGAAAGGACATTTTGTACATAGTAGCTATCCATGTCAAGACATGGTGCGCCCATTATATGATCATACATTTCATTATCCTGAATTGTTTTTGGCCAAAAATAATATCTTCTCATCATGTTACAATTGAAAAAGTGATTCTCTAGTGCACATAGAACATTTTTCTAATATGAAATATGTATAACAGTAGTATGCTTCTCGACCATTTGTTAAAATATTTTCCTAGTGTGTGATGTATGTCTAAATTCCCCTTTACATGTTTGTCATATCTTTGATTTCTTTGAAGGGTTTCAATGGAGGATCCCCTTTAGGCAAAAAATTTCTCCCATCCACTGTTTTCCAAATCTCAATTGAGTGTGACCAGACAGACTCCAAGATTGATGGTTTTAACTCCATGATGGGTTTGTTGTCTTTGGCATAGAATTTAAACATCTTTGGTTTGTTGATACTCATGATATTGTGGTTACCATTTAGTAGGTGTGGTTCCACAAAGTCCTTAAAGTCAAAGAATTCCTTGATAAGGTACGTGTTGGAATCCTCTTGGCATTTTTTGTAAGTTTCCATTATTTATGGCAAAGAGAATGTATCCACTTTGTAGAATGTTTTTGATAATTGGCCAAATGTCCCATCTATGTCTTCATGTATGTGACCCACTGGAAGGAAAATCACATACACTGTGTTGAAAACACTTATATCTGTTAGCATGGAGGCAAATGTAAACAATATATGATTTTTTTGTCATTTGTAGCATTATCTAGTTGTAAGCAAAGAGTTGGTAGTTGTTTTCTAAATGAACTTGAATAACTGGTTACATTATTAGTTGTATGAGAACCCTCATTTTCCTTCTTGTATTCCTTAATCTTTCCATATACATCATTTGGCAACAATGCATCATGTAATGGGTGTTTTGACGTCCCACTACTATATAAAAAATCACCATACTGATCTATAATTGGTTCTTCTAGCTTCCAAATACATAGTGTCAATGATGTTATTGTGAAGTTTGTTCCTTGCTCATTAAAAGGGAGACCAAAGTGCCTGAAACCCTTCATTTTTTTCCCATGTGTCAATATAACAGTCAAGGTGATGAGGAGATTAATAAAATTTCTTATTGATTTTAATTTTTTTCCCATCCTTGGTATTACATTTTTCATGTTGTCCATTTTTTCATGCACAATGCTCAAATAACTATTAGGATTTTGTTTTGATTTCACTCTAAGTGCATATTAAGCTACATGACAACTTTGAATATAATAATTGTGCCATTTCTGGTGTTGATATATTTGTGCTAATGTTTCTGGACATGAGGTCATTGCACATTTGTTCTTAAGCTCCGTGCATTCGTCACATTTGGCGAAGAAGTTGTTCTTGGTGATTGAAACATGGGAGAAATTTTCTTGCCATATTTTGCTGATATTTGACTATGACATTTAAGGAAGGACCAACAGTGAAAGGGCCTTGTTACACTTTTGAAGTATTAAAGAAAAACTATAACATGCAGGAAACAATCTCATTATTACTTTATTACCATCTTGTCCCACTGAATGAGGCATGTGTGGGTATTTATTGTAATTATTCTCCACCATTTTGGATATCAATGCAATAGTTTCAAAAGCTTTTAGAATTTTTTTGGTTTTCCTATATTTCAATTTATTTCCCTCCTCTCGCCATTAATCCAATATTATCTTGTTTGTATCTGTAATAGGTGCTTTTTCACCATTCCATGACATCTATACCATGCATTCTGACATACATCCCTTCCACATAACCTCAATTTATCTATACTATGTTTTAGAGTTTGTCCTTGATCACAAATGATAGCATTTGTGGTGAATTTATTAAGTATAAAGTTTTTTATGGTAGGTTCATTCATATCTAGAGTTAAATTCCAACTATAATTGAAAATGCTTAGAGATAGAATGGAAAGATATCCTTCCTTGCAGTAAGTTTTTTTCTCAACTTCAGAAAAAAAGTGTTCTCTTGATTTTTCAGCATTTTCCATTTCCTCTAATGTACTAGATGGAACAAAATTTACCTTTTGATGTTTACAGGTATTGTAAGGTCTTTTTATCAAGTATTTATTACTACTAGATATGGATGATTGATATTAATTTGGGTATACCAGTTGAGGCAATGGATCTTCAAATGCACTTAAAATTTCAACCGACAACTCTTCTACAATTTCTTTTAGCCTTACTTCCATAACAAAACCATCTTGTTGGGCCAACTAGCTAGTAAGCCATTGGATGAGAGATCCTTTTGATATGGAAAAACCCTTGTAAAAAGGTGTAATTAATTTATCAACATGCACCCCAAATGTATTTCCATCTTATTTTTTAAAGTGTGCCATGTCTCCTTCACATATATTTAGAATTTTTTCTTCTACAACAAATTTGTGTTCTTTTCAACAATAATGTATCAACTTGGCATCAACCCCCTAGAAATTTAAATTGAAGTCATTGTTTGATGTGGAGGTTTTTTCTTAGAGTTCAAAATTTCCATTCACATGAAGTACAGTTCTTGTTTCTAGATAAATTAAGTTTTTGATTAGCCATGAAACTTCGTTGTTGCATTTTAGATTTGGATAGCAATCATTACATGTAGTTATAATGTTCTCCACAAAAACACTAAAGTGTGTGGGTCCCAATACCACTCCCAAAATCACATGTTATTCATGTACCAGGGATATAAACCCTTCAGTTATGTCACCTCCTTTCTGAGGACACTTATGTTTTACCACCACGTAGGTTGTAGCAAATTCATCTCTGTCTTTAGGAATTGTGAAAAATGGCTATCATTGGTTGAATTCAAACCCTCATCCTCATTAAATGTATCTTCTAAGTCACTTCTCATGATGTTTTGAATTCCATCACCCCCACATGTGAAACATTTGAAATCACATGCTTAATCATTTACTTCCTTTCCCATGGGATAAAGTATCCCTTTTTTTCAATTTCTAGCAGGGTTTCACAATCATCAATTGTGTATGGTAGTCTCACTCTACCATTGAATACAATACTTATTGTGACAATGAATAAGCTAGACCCCACGTCTTTACAATGGACTGTATCTTTGGATGGATAAACTAGTCCCTTTACAACTTTCACACCTTTGGATAGTAAATTCGCATGTGCTCCTTCTTCAAAAATAGAGGTCATTTTCAACTGTATCCACAAATTAAAATAGAAAATTAGTATAGATAACACTTAAATATTTAACATTAGTATGGAGAAATGAAATCACAATGATAAAATAAAAATAGTCATCTTATATGAACATCTTTAAAACCTCATTTAATCCAAATCTTTAAACATATAACAAATTGTTTTACACCCTTTAGATCCTACTATTTTTTGTATAATTTTATTCGTAAACCACATAGTGTAGGGGAAAGATTAGGATTTTATAATGCACACATTTTTTTGTGCATTTAAATTTTGTTAAAAACGTGCTTCTAAGGGATTAAAAGTAGGTACTTTTTAGTACAAAGAAAATTAATATTCGCCCTTGCTTGTGAATGAAATCATTTTTTTAGGAAAGCTAATGTGTCACCTTTTTATTGGCTTATTTGTACATGTGACTTGATTTTACTCATCTTATTGGCTACCCTTTTTTCTAAATTCTTAGTATACAAGTTATCAATGTTGACTTTGATTTTTATAACTAGTGGTACTATACTACACATTACCACTCACAGTCATTGGCTTATGTATAGTTATTGTCTTTTTTCCCCTATGGCTTTCAATAGTTGTATAACCTAGTGGCTGCTGTGATGTAATTTTTTTTAAACACTAAATTTCAAATATTGACTAGAATGGGAGGCTAGAAGCTAGCGATCACACTTCAATGTGTGAATGAGTACAATTCCAAGTTCAAAAACTCACACTTGGATGTGACAGTGATTGTTGATCGTGAAGTAGAGAGATTCGTTGCCTCATACATCTACCAAGTTTTATTCCTCACATGATGAAGTACGATCCATTGCACCACAAAGTGTAGGGGAAAGATTAATATTTATATAATACAATAACAATTACACTTATTTATAAGGTGTAATGTTATATAATTAATATTACGCTTCCCCAAACATTAAATGGCCATTAAACTGTGTATTGTAAAATCCACCACTTGAGAATATGTTTTTTTTTTTCATTCTGCATTTAATATTAAGTGGTACAATATTAAATTTTAATCCACACAAACTCTGCTAACGTCTATATTTAATGCAATAAAATAGAAAACTATATACTCATTTCAAAGGCGACCACACCAAAACAAGGAGCACATAAACAAATGGGGGAAGAACATAGTTACATAAAATTAAATAAGTAAAGCATTTTTATTTTAGTTTAAAGAAGTTCAGTTCATACACCCATTTCACAGTGATTATAAATGTTGCATTTTTAGTAGGTAATTAACCAATTTTCAATGGTTATCCACATGTTTTGATTCTATGATTTTACAGAGTGTAGGACCCCTTGTATATTTATGTTTAGAAAATGGAAAATGAAATTAAGTTTAGATAAAATATGGAGTATGTAAATTGTTTCATTTGTGATTGTGTATAGTAACTAGAAAATTTGCAGGACATGGAGATATCGCCATTTTACTTGTTTTTACATTTCAAATCACAAGTTTTTAAATCAAAAAACTATGCAGACAATATGGTTTTTTCAACATAACTAAGCAACTTATGTGTAAAGGACTTATGTGTGCAAAACTTAGATGGAAATAGTGTCTCAAATTTGCAACAGAATATAAGTGGTGCAAAAAAATTGGGTCCTTGCATTCCACATTCACAAATCGATCTAAATTCTCCATATATTGTTGAAGATGTTGATAATACAAAATTAGATGAAAGTTTTTCAATAACCCATGCATATGGAAGAGATAGATATAAAGAGGAGTTGATGAAAGAATACAAAGAAGAGTTGTGGTCAACATCTGATGTGAAAACATTTATTTCAAAATATGAAGAGGTGTATGAACATTTAAACCATCGATATATTGGCAAGAAATGTTGGGATTATATAGAAAATTATTTGAGTGAAGTTTATGGAAAAACATTCATTGGGAAGCAATGAAAATACAAAATGAACAGGGTGAAGAAAACCTTAAAGAAGGAGAAACAATTGGAAAACACAATATTATCAACACAGTCAACATAGACTTTTTATGAAGATATAGATCACATTAGATTAAAAAAACACAAGGTTATTGGTTTTAATAAAAAAGAGAGGGTTAATACAACCACTTCCACTTATGAAAAAGACACGAGAGAGAAATCAGATATCCCTTCTATCAACATTGAAAATTTTGAAGGAGCAAAGATAGAAACCCCTTGGAATAAAAATGGAATTCAAAGAAAATATTTGAAGAGAAAAAAAACTCTTATGGATATTTGAAAGAGGTAATCAAAAATAGCATGCATATATTTAGTCAGAAATTGAAAGAAATTGAGCAGGGAAGGATTCAACTAGAGCATGAAAGAATGGAACAAGAGAGAAAGCTAATGGATAAAATATTGGTTGTACAAATTCAAACCACAAATCTTTTTACCCAGGTAAATTATAGTTTTTTAACCTAATTAATATAGTATTGCATCATTCATTCCATCTTAAAAGAAAAATGATCATGCATTAGAGTTAGCTAATACTTCTCTATTCATGCATATTTTTGTTGAGGACAATATGATAATTTAATATGTGAGATATCAATTGAACCACATATGAGTAGTAGTATAGTCAAAGTATGGAATACTTATATACTCTCTATGAAATTTATAAGCGATAATATTTCCAATGAATACGGTGCTCTTTCATTGATATTGTTGATATTATTTGTTTGTGGCATATATGGTTAATATTTGTGAGTGCCATTAAAATAAAAAATGTAAAGTTCATGCGATATTCGAAATATGATAATTCAATATGTGAGACATCAATTAAACCACATATCATTTGTAGTATAGTCAAAGTATGGAATATTTATATACTCACTATGTAATATAAATATGATAAAATATGCATTGAGCATGTTGTTATTTTAATGATATTGTTGTTGATATTGATCATTTTTGGGTGTGGGATATATGGTTAATATAGTGGTTCCCTTAAAATTAATTTCCCATTAACTAAACAAAGTGAATTTCGTGTGATATTATAAATATGTGTGTCATTTGATATCCATTAAATATAAATAAAATTAATTGCAGCCATGTGTCTTTTATAATTCGTGTGTCAAATAAAGTGGCGGTTGGAAGTGTCTGTCCAATATAATTATAGATTGTCATTCATTAGTATATTTCAAGGACACTTAATTTTTTGAAGCTTCATACGAGAACTTTGGCGTAAGGGAAAAACTCTATAAGCGTAATAATTCATTGGAAAATTAGATCATGGTTTGATTGCCAAAATTTTGAACATGGTTTGTTTTTGTGAAGGCGTCAAAAATTGGTATGCATTCTCACCTTTTCTCCTTCCAAAAATTTGAAATTCTATGTATGTAGAATATTATGTAGCCTTTTCAACAAAACAGTATTTTCTCTACTTCTAGTAGTCAAATCTTTCTATTATTTAACGCTCTTTTTGACAAACACTTCTCAATTGATAGGGTTTGACATTGTTTTGTCATTATTTTTGTTGATCCCTAAATGATTTGCTAAATATGTGTGTACCCCACTTATGAGTAATGTAAAACATGTTATGGGTATGTTTTTTGTAAGAGGACTTAGAAATTATTCATAAAATATCTGAGATGGAAATCAATGATTACTGGAAGTGAAAAAATGGGTGTTGTTGAAAAGGATGAGGAAAATATATGATTCTTAGTTAGGGTTGTTTATTGTTTAGGGATTTTGGACCATTCACGGGTAGTTTCTATATAAATTACATTTTAAATTAAAATGTGGTAATGAAATAATGATAGTAACTTCCAGTAAATGAAATAGTAATAGTAACATAAATAATTGTTTTCTTTTTTACAGTAATTGTTTGATTACATAAGGAAATTGTTGGAAATAAAGTTTTTAAACAACATATATGTAACTTCTAAAGAAAAAATGCAAAGAGTTTTGTCTGTGTAGCTTCCTCTTTGAGAACGAGTGAATTGGGGAATTATAAAACCTACTATTTGAGAATTTAGGATTACAAAAATTCTGAATAATGTTTCACTTAATTGATAGTTCTGGAAATAAATTTACAACATTTAGAGATTAAAAATATAGGCTCTGGTTCTTTTAGTTAAATTAGCTAATGGTATATCAACACTAAAAATTATAAGATGTCATGGCTTTTCTTTCTTAATGTGAAAATAAGCATATGGAAATAGGGAGATTTGATATCATGAAAAATTATGAGGTTTAATAACAAGGGAGATTATACATAGGGTTTGGAGTATGTATTTTCATACTAATGATACAAAGAGTGTGTTCATTATATTTATTAGAATTATACCATGGCCTTTGAGACTTCATTTACTAACTAATTATAGATCAACATATGTTTTGAGATTTCATTTATAATTAAAATGTGAAGTTTTTTATCTTATTTTCAATAACTTATAGTAAATAGTATGAGAACTAGTTAAGGCTTGATACCTCACGAGGGTATCTAGTGTAACACTTGGCTCAAAAAAAATTGTGGAAAAAACTATTGAGAGCTAATAAATGCATGACCCCTGAAGAAAACATGTAATGCAACTCTTTTCTCAGTTAAATAATAGATGTCTAGTGAATGATTCCTTGTGAGTACTAAGTTCAAAATATTTTTTCGATGCTAATCATAATGACTGCTAAGCTTGTAAATATTTTGTTGTACCTGACCTTAGAGACCACTAGGAACATAATTTTGTAGGTGTTGACTACTCATTATGATATTAAATGACCTGGGATATTATACACTTACAATTAATTAATGAGACGTCCATTGAATGGTGTTTTTCTAACACTAAGTTCAAAATATTTTATCCAGGCGGATGTTATTGACCACTAAGATTTATATAGTTTCTTGTTGATGCATTAGTATTTTTCCTATTAATGATGCCTAGTGACTACTAAGCTATAGGTATATCCTTTGAGCTGATCATAGTAACATGAAGGATAAGAAGAACGTATTTATTTTCTAATGATTCATATACATTGTGAAGCTCTAAAAAATATGTTGTGGCTGACCCTAGTGATCGCTAAGATAAAAATTACTTATTCATGTACCCCTCAGTAGCGATTAGATTGGCATTTTTTTCCTTGTAATAAATGTTGTGTTTTGAAATAAGACTAGATATGGAGAAGGTTTTAATAGGTCATTGTGGTTGAATTTAGCGAATGCTAAGATCAACACTACGTATATCTTGATCCCCTACCAATTCAAAGAATGTATAAATATTTCTCATTATAATAATAGTTATCCTATGAATAAAATCCTAGATAAGTCCAATCTCTAAATATTTTGAATTATTGATCAACTTAGCAACCGCTACGATCTAAACTACGTAAGAATTGAAGCCTCAATATTTCTTGTATTGAAAAAAATTATCATTACATTAATATTTTTTACCAGATTGACACCTATTGAATGCCATGGTTAAAAAAATGTATATCTTAACCCCTCAGTGGTGCTTATACAACAGTGCTTTGGTCATTCCATTAATAGTAAGTCTATGAATGATGTCTAGCAATGCCACGTATTAATGATCCTATAATGAACAAATCAGACATAAGTAAATGCTTATCCCTTACATATACATGTAATAAAACAATTTTCTTAAGTCAATGATAGATGTCCATTGAATGGTGTTTTTCTAACCCTAATATCTAATTATTTGTCAAGGTGGATTTTATTGACCATTAAGATTTATATATTTTCTTGTTAATGCATTAGTATTTTTCCTGTTAATGATGCCTAGTGACTGCTAAGTTATAGGTATATTGTTGCGGCTGATCATAGTAGCAACTACGATAAACCGTTAAACTTTAAAAAAATTGTTAATGATTATTATAAACCATTAAGCTCTAAAAAATATGTATCTATTCACCCTAGCAATCACTAGGATCATACATACTTGTGTTTTTACCCCTCACTAGTGTAAGGATTTATGTTCTATTACTCATCGCAATAATCTTAGGGCTTTGAAATAACCCTAGATACAGTAAATCTCTAAATAATTCGTTGTGGTTGAAAATAGCAACCGCTAAGATCAACACTGCGTATATCTTAACACCCCACCAGTTCAAACATTGAAGAAATTTTTCTCATTCTAATAATAGTTGTCTGGTGAATAATGCATAGATATGACCAATCTCTAAAAAAATAATTTATGGTTAAACGTAACCATCACTAGGATCTGAACTACGCAAGTCTTGAAGCCTCAAGATTTCTTATATTGACAAACTTAGATCAAAATTAGATCTACATAATGTGGATGGTTATCATACAATGAATAATCCTTCCAAAATATGTTGTGCGTGAATTGTCAAGAGTATTTTTTCATAGTTTCTTAACTTAGCGATCCACATATAAATAGATAGTGATTACAATGGAAAATGTTAATGATAGGATCCCAACGGATGCTAAGCTAGACTAGTAATGGATCTTAGTGGTCGCTAAGAATTTTATTTGATACGAAGAGAAAGTCTTGATCCCTCTCAATGGAAAGTAGTGCAACAATTGGCTCCACTAGGTAACATATGGCTAACTTGATACAATTATAGTCATTAATAATTACAATCATTCTAAAGTTATATAGCTAGAGATTCTTACGACAAGAGGTAATGAAAGTATCTCTCTTTTTAAATTAATAACTAGAAAATCCTAGGGGTCTTTAAGTCATTGCTTTCAATTAGTAATGGATTTTTTTGGCTGTGAAGAATTTTCTTTGATATGAATGGATGTGAATTACGACATACTCCAATCCTCAATTTCAAATAAAACTAGTTAGGTATTTGGGGGTCCTAAATTATTCTTTTCAAAATGTGTTATGGGATAGCTAAACATTTTTTCATTTCAAAAATTCTTCTCAGTAGCCACAGGACCCATTATTGTGTTTTGTTTCTCGCACACTCTTTTCAAAATTAAAAAAATTAAATCTCAATGACCTTTACGCTATTCCATTCAATTTGTGTTAATTACCAGCAAATAATGTTAAAAATGTCCATTTATATGGCTACTTAAATCCTCTCTCTCACTAACATCTATGTTTTCAAACGTTCCTTTCATGTTATCTACACAATGTGGATGGTTTTTCAAATACAGATAATCCTTCCAAAATATGTTACATGTTAATTGTCATGAACAATTTTGCATAGTTTCTAAACTTAGAGATCATTAGGATCTGAACTTCCTAAGTCTTGAAACCTCAAGAGTGCTTGTATTGACAGACTTAGATCTTTGCATTGATATTTTTACTACCATGACACCTAGCAAACACCATGGCTAAAATGATCTGTATATCTTGAACCCTCAATGGTGCATGTACAACTACACTTTTCTCATTGCATTAATATTAAGTCTATGAATAATGCCTAGCGACCTCTAAGATCTAAATATTTAGTAATTGCTAACTCTAGTGAATGCTAGGATCAATACTTCTTTCATTCATTTGGAAATTATTTTCTAATCTTACCTAATATTCATTATAAGGGACATATGAATGTTTCCGTAAACTCAATTACGTCATTTGTGTCAAAATTTATTTATGGTAATGATGTATGCAGCATTCGTGGCCCTTAAGTTTTTCAACATGGCGAGATAGAGGGTACCAAAGATGGTAAATACTTATTTATATTCCAACGAAGACAAAATAATAATAAGGGATACTGTGTTTGATCCAACATCCTTAGATGAAAAATTTCAGCATTACTCGGCTCTATGTTGTACAGTTTAGAATGAAAGTGTTGTTTTTGATGTCGTAGACATAATGGGTATACAAGACAAACAAGCACTACAGTTCCGAGATGTAAGGGTGATAAAAATATCTTGTCTCCATTTAATTACTACTAAACTAGAGGTTCTTACATTTCCAAATTTGTTCACTTCCTATCTATTTCATGCCAAGTACAAGGATTTTTCATTATTTTCTAAATTAGGGAAAAATAGAATAGGTTTTTTTTTGGGGAATGTATACAAAAGTTATTATAAACTTCTAGAGTCATATTTCTTGTACAACTCAAACACAGTCAAGTCTTGGATGGACAAAAGGAGAGTAATAGATATTTTGTAGAGTTGGGCATTTGACCCGATAGATAATATGGATGATTATCAGCTTTGAGAAATATCCTTATAAAAATGTTTATACTAGGAGTATGTATTGAACGACCCTCGTGAATAGGCTATATGGAAATTATTCTATCTTTAAGGTCGATGTTTTTTGGATCTCTTTACTTTATTGTATTATCGATGATAGAAAGATTCCATCCTTAGGTAAAGTACTCAGTTTCAATTTAATGAGACAAATAAATAATTTTTTCAAAAATTGAAAATCATTTAACATGGATTCCCATCTTATCCATGTTGTTTGTGGTTTTCTTAACTGTTCAGTACTTCTATGTCAAAGTCTGACTCTCCTTTAATGTCCTTTGAAGATAAATGAAACAATATTTAGAATTTTATGCCCATCGAATTCAAATCTCATATTCAATATATATGTAATTAATTTGTATCACCACTCTCTACCAACAATTACATGAAACGTTAACACCAAGAATATCCATTGACATCCTAACTTCAATAAGGAAAATGAGAGTTGTATTCTTCTTTCTAGAATGTACAACTATCATGATCGAAGGGATCCTTACACCTCCTTTTTATTTTCCATATTATGTTCTTGAAAAAGTGGTATAACAATAGGTAGCATATTATAATTGCAATGGTATTAATGGAAAGTGTAAAGAAAAGAAGCTTAAAACACATACCCTCATTCCTAGCCACTATGGGATGCAGGACAATGTTTAATAGATGGCCTTATTTGTATGTTGCTACCATGGTCCATAGACAATTCATTTCATCTCTCACTGAACACCCTCTAATGCAATATGATTTAATGAAAATGGTTTCTAAGAATCTTCATTCTCTTAGAGGAAAAATAAATATATCATATGCACACGTGCATGATGATCAATGATTGGGTACGGATTAAGAAAACAAAAGATAGCCATATGGTCAAGGATAATATGAAGGAGACTGCGGTGGTTCCACTCTCCAAGAGTAACTATTAAAAAGGAGGCTACAAAGAGAAAGAAAAATTTGTATTCAAAACATTAAGAACAATCCTCATGCTCTCTTATATCCATCAATTGAAACTCTTGATCTTGAGTTTCAAGAAGTCTTTTCCTGTACCAAATGAATCTCCAAATTTAGTGGCATATACTTTAACATCTTGAAATGAAGAAGAGAATATTGTGTAAAGTAAAATTTCAGTAAGAACAACCCCAATGCAACCCTCTCAATCTCTCCCTCACATGAAGCAAGACAAGATTGGGTTGAGAAATATGTAATTTCCCACAAAGAACATCCAAATTGGATAGGCATAAGAATATCCCTTAGTGAATCATTGAATTTAATCCTAGGACAAGGAACCTCGAAGAGGGTAACCTAAAATAAGATATGTCAACACAACAATCCATTGTTTGACATTAAAATTTAGAAGAATTCTTCACTCTTACGAAGAAATGGAAATGTAAGGGATCCCATGAGTGGTATGCAATATGAGGAAGATCATAGAATCCTTGGATAAGGGATATTCAACATAAGTAGTCCTTGGAACTAGTGAGAGGCGTACGTATGCTAGAAACAAAGATATTTAAACTCAATTAAAGGTTGACGGTTCCTTCCTGAAATAGTTTCTGATGTAGAAAAGGAATTACATGGCTTGTACAATAATATAAAGAAATGCATTGATGTACAATGAAGCGGGGTATAAGTGTACTTGGAAAAAGAATGAAAATATCATTACATTAATATGAACATGTTATAGAAAATATTTAATATATATGGTGTAGACCATTGAAGAAGGAAATTGTAAATAACCTATCAATTATGACCATAGACAATATTGCTATATGAAAAACTTATGCTAATTATATGAAGGAAATAATAACCGCATGGAATGAATCAAGTAAGAAAACTATCTTCTATAGTTTGATGATATTACTTTTGAGAGGATATCATATTTTCACAGAAGCCTCAGTCATGGAAGTAACTAACAGGAAACTATAAATTGGTTTTTGATGAAGAGTTTGTGACATCACTTAAGAAACTCATTGGTGAATTTTGAAAGGAGTATAACTAGAGGTGAAACAAAGGAGAAAATTCACATGCCATTGAAATTGTCTCCAAAACACATGGAAAAAATACAATAAATAGATACTTTGAAGGAAATTGCTAAAAAATAGAAATGTGTTATTCAAAAGGATTTTTGCTTGACAAGTCTAGTTGTGCTATATAGAAACCCATGATTATGGACATGAAGAAGATATGGATATACATTATAATATTTGTCAAATGAAGTTGTTAGGAGTGACACGATACATGATGATGATAAAAGAGGTACCATGTAACGAAAGTAACAAACCAAGGAAGCAATTATACTCGTGGGTTCAGTTCAATAGCAGCCCATAATTATGGAAGCAACTGTGATCATAGTCTCATATCAACAACACCTTGTAGTTAATCAAGAACCACATTGAATCATAAATTATAGTATGTGAGATAGGTGAGAAAGCACTGTGATACATATGACATGTTAATAGATGAATATTTGTAATTGATTGAATTTTCATGTATATATTCCAAATGTTAGACTTATCTAAACATGCATTTTGTGTTTGGATAAATGTTATGCATAAAAATGCTCCAGATTTTTTAGTGTGGCATGAAGTAGTGCACACTATGCTCAAATATGGTTGTAAATGACCTAGCGCATCAGCTAAGATTTGAAATATCTTTCTCTATTTATGGCATTACCTAACAGCCACTATGTTTCAACTATTATGATTTGGCATTATCTTAACAAAATAATAATTCATAGTATCCCAGTGACAACATAGCTTCAAATAATATGTTACAAAATAAGCTTGCAGACATTAAGCTAAAAATATCATTCTTTAACTTGTTAAATGTTCTAGTTACATATAATATATGAAATATTATGTTTTGGAAGCACCTAGATTGCATGTAGCTCAACACTCCAACCACATAGAATGTTAATTTCATTTTGTTAAAGCATACTACCGATAACCTCTAAATATTATGCATTAAGAATATCCTAATGAATTTTCTATGCTCTTAGAATTCTTACATTTGATGTGCAGTAAATAGAGACTGAAAACTGCATACTACCTTAGAATATTATTGGTTGAAATCCCGAGTGACCATGCTAAGCTCCAAATTATTATGATCTTTAGGTAAAGACTTAGCAACCATGTATCAGCTTCAAATTTATTTCCTTAAATTGTTCAGAATCACGTCAACAATAATTTCTCTAAATATGTTTTGGTAGACATAACGTAGTGGTTGCTAACCTTTCAATATTCTACCTAAATTTAATTTGTTGAAATACTAGTGACCACATATGCTCTCAAATAATATGTTGTAACAATAACCTAGCGGATACTAAGTCTTGAAATATATTAGCTCAAATTTTGTTAATTTAATTAGTTAAAGCATACCATTGACAATTTGCAAACTATTATTTTGTGGTAGTGCATAATATAGCGTCCTCAAAGCCTTCTAGAATATTATCAGTTAAATGACTAGACGATCCCTAAGCTTAGAATTATGTAAATATTCTGATAATAACCTAGTGGTCGCTAAGATCACAATCAATCTTACATTGTAAAATGGTAAATCCTAGTGGCAACTAATCTTCAAATAATATGTTGTTGTAGTACACAAAGCTTGCAGATGCTAAATTTCATACTATTTTAATTTGACTTGTTAAATGCTAGCAACATGCCAAGCTCGACATATTATATAGTTGCGAAGCAATACTAGATCCTGATGCTAGACATCTGAAACTATGTTTATTGCATTTGTTAAAAAACATAACGTCGACTAACCTCCAAATATTATGATTAAGAATAGCCTAGCGGTCTCTAGGATCCTACAACTTCATGATATCCATTAATGTGTTACCAATCTCTGACGACTCAGTATGCTAAAAATATTCGATGTGTTATAATCCTAATGAACTGATAAGATTGCAATATCTATTATGTTATTTTAAAGAATCCTAGAGGCTGTGATAGCTTCAAATTAATTTCCTTGCAACATAAGTTAAATGGATGTCAAGATAATTTCTCTAAATATTCATGTTTTGGCAGTCTTGTTAACGGAGGCTTGAATTTCATCCTACCTAAAAATATTCTATTTGTGAAATGCTGGTAGATCGCTAAGCTAGCATTATGGAAACTAGATAATTTGAGTTATGTTAAAGCATACCACTTGCAAATATACTTACATTATGATTTTGTTAAATCTCTAGCAGACGCTAGCCTCATGGTATCCAATGTATAATGTTGTGATAGTGTCTTGCAGAGGCCTCAAAGACCCAAATCTTATGTCATAAATGACTAACGATCACTAAGCCAACAAATATGTACATCATTGGCATAAGGCTAGTGGCCTGATAAGCTCATAATCAATCTTAATTTAAAATGTTAAATCCTATAGCAATAGCTTATATTCAAACAATATGTTATTGCAACATACAGCTAGTAGGACGCTAATATAAAAATACCATTCTAATTTAACTTGTTACAATGATTGTGACTATCTAAGTCTACAAATAATATGTATATAGTGGAAGCACCTAGATGGTGAGTAGCTAAACATCTAATATGTTAATCTTTATTTTGCTAAAATCCTACCGCTGACTAACCTCCAAATAATATATTGATTAAGCAGTATCCTAACGGTCACTAGGCTAACTTGGATCATTAATCCGTTCTATGTGTTGACCGATCTCTAATGACTTAGAATATGCTCCATATATTATGTGTTATAATCCTAATAAGTCAATAATCTTAGCAATCATCTATATATGTTGTAAATACTTAGCATCCATGAAGCTAAACATTTATTTCCTTTAAATTGCTGAAGTTTTGCTAAAATATTATGTTGTGGCAGTACATCAATGACCACTACATTTCCATACTTCACCTTAATTTAATTACTCGTGAAATCCTAGTGACTTCTTGTTGGGTATTAGAATGGAATATGGGTTGAAACCACATTCAAGGGGGACAACAAGTCCCTCCTCTTGTAATGGGAGAGGTTCCATTATTGAAATAATGGAAAAACAAATGTACAGATATACAACTCTTAATGTTTGGACCCTGATATTCTGGGATCATTTTCATACTTAAAATATTATCAATCAGAAGGAATGGAAGAATATAGAGATGGGGGAAGGAAGAAAACAACAATGCTTTTGGGAAATATAGATAGCATAGTATCACCCTACTCACATTGAACCAAGAAAATATAGAAAAGGATCAATTACTTCACCACCGATGAAAATCTGTAGACACAAAGTTTTGAGGATTACATAGACCAGAACACAAAGTTTCTATTGAATGAAAAACAAATGATCCATTGAAATTGAACTAGGAGATAGAGAGATATAACAGAGGAAAAATAAGAAAAGAAAGAACTTCTGTATTGAATTACTTCCAAATTTACAACGTTCCCAGAAAACTAGAATCACCTTTCCCATGGCCAAAACCATGTTCTTATAACAATTCGTTTACATCCATACTTTTTCCCCAAGAAAATAATATCCAAAAGGAATAATTTTTGTTGGAGATCCACTTTTGGAAAGTGACATGAAACAAATGCACTCATGAAAACTAGAGGTTCAAAAAGGTGAATATTTCAGGTCAGTTCGAGCATGATTACTTTAACAGGGGGAATCTCATGATTTTCTTCTTCATGTGGTCCTTCCATTTCCACCTTTTAACCACTTTCATAGCACTCAAGTGCTTACTGGTAAGTTTTATCCCTTTTTATTACGTATTCTCGATAAACTCCATTTTCTAATGATCAAACTTTACATCCCTTTAAACTTATCAACTTTTCTCCATAATAAACCAAAAATGCATCTCATGGAGAAACGATGAGAATACAGAGAAAAAGAATGAAGAATGATCCATTTTTGTGTTTTATAGAGCTTTGGTTCGTTAATGGTGTTAAAAACTAGATGAGTGCATTTGGCTATCTTTTCCCCCTTTTACCTTCAATTTTGGACCCTACACGTGGCAAGATCCAATTAATGACAGCCATGGGGGAGAAATCTACATTTCCTAACATTCAGGAGAAAAAACATAATTTCTTAATTTTCTCTACCCCTCGTAGCTCTGCCAAAAGCCAGACACGTGGTACCATCTAAGTGGCTGAGGAAATGTGGTTCAAATATGCCATTTAACTCTTTTTAACAAAAAGATCAAATTCTCTAAAACCTCCGCCGGTCCACTTTGAATTTTCAACGTGAATGCATGGCACACCATGATTAGAAAAGGGGTCATGGCTCAATTTGCAACATTTTAACCCTTTGGTGAAAAAGGCTCAAATTCTCAATTTCCCTCACAGGCCCACTATTTTGATTTCATTCTTCAACACATGACAGGTTATGGGAAAGAAATTTAGTTTTATACTTTATTCACTTTTCAAAAGTGGAAAAAATCTAACTTTTCCCCCAAAATTCCATGCCCCCGCCATTGAATTTTCAATGTAGGCCACGTGTCCCTTTCTAATTGACTACGGGCTTCAACTCGGAATTTATCCTTTTGCATGGGTGGGGCCGTGGACCATTTTAGAAATTTTTGCCCTTTCACCATAATGACTTAGAGAATAAAATGGATTCGTCACCCCGAACTTCCTTCAAAACTGCTCTAGCCAATCAGGGACTGACGGGGATGCAGGGAAAATCTGACATTTTTTCCAAAATCACCAAAAGTGATGAGTTCAAAAAGGAACCCGTCCAACTGCATCCAATGGGAAATAAATGCGTAGATTCACCTTTTTGAGCAATAATTTTACAGGGAAAAGAACATAGGAAGTTGCAGGAAATGGGAAAACACCATTTTTCTCCTGAAGAATAATTTCTCTCTCTGAAAAAGGTTTAAAAAGAAAGATACAAGGTCTCATGCATTCCAAATGCATAAAAGAAGAACTAAAATCATTTCCCATCCATTGAAAATAGGTAAAATGTTTTAACGGCAGCAGACTGAGGAAATTTTGATTAAAACATCGTGGGAAATGAAAACAAGCATCTGAGGAGTTTATAACATGAATTTATTCTATGACAGGGATCCAATTTTCATGAAATTAGATTCGAAATGGTGGGGAAAATTGAGAGGACAAATAGCTCAAAATATTCTATTGTGGAAGCAACTAGATGCCATGTAGCTCAAAAATTGTTAATTTGATTTGTTAAAACATACCATTGACAACTTGCAAACATTATAAGTACGCATATTCTAGTGGAAGCTATCCTCCGATAATCTTATGTTAATGTTTTGAATTCTTACGACCTTTATGACCCAAATCTTATGTGTTAAATCCTAACAAACGCAAAGCCAAAATTATTACATTGTTGTAGAGGCTTTAAGTTACTCAGCGCAAATCAATTTCATTTAAAATGGTAAATCCTATAGAAATATTTTTTAAATATTATGTTGTTGAAGTACGTTGAGACCGCTAATATCATACTAATTTAATTTAGTTTGTAAAATCCTAGTGAATTCTAAGTTATAAATAATATGTTCTGATAGTAACTAGTGGACACTTGACATCCAATATCTTTCTTTATTTTGAGAAATCCTAGTGGCCGCTAAGCTCCAAATAATATGTTTCTGCAATGTCTTAATGACATATAACTTCATGATATTCTTTCTTGAGTACCGATCTCTGAGCTCAAATTTTTTTTTGAGGTATAACCTAGCGACCGTTGAGCTTGAAATATTTGACATGATTTTACATAAATCCTATCAACATAATATCTTCAAATAATATGTTACAACATAAGATAGTAGACGTCAAGCTAAAAATTTTATACTTCATCTTATTAAAAGCTCAATACATCCAAGATCAAAATATTCTATTCTAGAAGCAACTAGATGCCATGTATCTCAAAACTTGTTAGTTTGATTTGTTAAAGCATACCACTGACAACTTACAAACAGTATGAGTATGTATATTCTAGAGGATGCTAGCCTCCTAGAATCTTGTGTTAATGTGTTGAATTCTTGTGACCTCTATGACCCAAATCTTATGTGTTAAATCCTAATGAATGCCAAGCCTAAATTATTAAATCATTGTAAAGGCTAGAAACTGCTAAGCTCAAATCAATTTCATTTAAAATGGAAAATCCTGTAGAAATATTTTTTTAAATATTATGTTGTTGTAATATACAAATGACGTTAATTTCATACTAATTTAAATTAATTCATAAAATCCTAGCAACTACGAAGGTACAAATAATATGTTGCGGCAATACCTAGCAAATGTTAAACATCCAATATCTTTCTTTATTTTGAGAAATACTAGTGGTCGCTAAACTCCAAAAATTGTGTTGCTATAGTGTATTAGTGGTGTTTAAATTCATGATATATGTTCTTGAGTACCGACCTCTAAGCTTAGAAAATGTTTTCGAGGCATAACCTAGCAGCCAATAAGCTTGCAATATGTGACATGTTTTTACTTGAATACTAAAGATAGAATATCTTCAAATAATATGTTGCAACATAATATAGTAGAGGTCGAGCTAAAAATTTCATACTTCATCTTGTTAAATGTTTGAGAGATCCAATCTTGAAATATTCTATTGTGGAAGAAACTAGATTTTGTGTAGCTCAAAACTTGTTAATTTTATTTGTTAAAACATACTGCTAACAACTTGCAAAAATTATGAGTACGCATATCCTAGAGGATGCTAGCCTCCTAGTATCTTATGTTAATGTGTTGAATTCTTGCAAGCTCTATGACCCAAATCTTATGTGTTAAATCCAAATGAATGCAAAGCCTAAATTATTACATTGTTGTAGAGGCTAGCGACCACTCAACTCAAATCAATTTCATTTAAAATTGTAAATATTGTAGAAAGAGTTTTCTTAATTTTATGTTGTTGTAGTATGCAGATGCTGCTAATTTCATACTACTTTAATTTAATTTGTGAAATCCGAGCGACCATTAAGGTACAAATAATATCTTGTAGCAATACCTAACGGATGTTAGACTTGCAATATCTTTCCTTACTTTGTGAAATTCTAATGGTAGCTAAGCTCCAAATAATATGTTGTGGCAGTGTCTTAGCAGCATATAACTTCATAATATCCATTCTTGAGTACTAATATCTAAGCTTAGAAAATATTTTCAAGGTATAACCCAGTGAACACTAAGCTTGTAATATCTAACATGTTTTTAATTGATTCCTAGTGATAGAATGTCTTAAAATAATATGTTGCAACATAAGATATCTGATGTCAAGCTAAAAATTCCATACTTCGTCTTGTTAAATGCTCAAGCCATTCAAGCTCAAAATATTCTATTCTGGAAGCAACTAGATGCCATGTAGCTCAAAACTTGTTGATTTGATTTGTTAAAGCGTACCGCCAACAACTCGTAAACATTATGAGTACGCATATTCTAGTGGACGCTAGCCTCTTGGAATATTATGTTAATGTGTTGAATTCTTGTGACCTCTATGACCCAAGTCTTATGTGTTATATCCTAATGAACGCAAAGCTTAAATTTTTAAAGCATTGTAAAGGCTAGCAGTCGCTCAACTCAAATCAATTTCATTTAAAATGGTAAATCCTATAGATTTTTTTCTAAATATTATTTTTTTGCAAGATGCAAAGGCTGCTAATTTCATACTACTTTAATTTTATTTTTGAAACCCTAGGAACCGCTAAGGTACAAATAATATGTTGTAGAAATACCTAGTGCACACTAGACTTTCAATATATTTATTTATTTTGTGAAATCCTAGCGTCCTCTAAGCTCTAAATAATATGTTTTGGAAATTTCTTAGCGACATATAACTTCATGTTATCTGTTCTTGAGTGCCGATCTCTAAGCTCAAAAAAAAAAATTGAGGAATAACGTAGTGACCGCTAAGCTTGCAACATCTTACATGTTTTTAGTTGAATCCTAGTGACAACATATCTTCAAATAATATGTTGCATCATAAGATAGTGTACGTTAAGCTAAAAATTCCATACTTCATCTTGTTAAATGCTCAGGACATCCAAAATTGAATTATTTCATTTCGGAAGCAACTAAATGCCATGTAGCTCAAAAAAAATTAATTTGATTTGTTAAAGCATTCCACTGACAACTTACAAAAATTATGAGTACGCATATTCTAGCGAACGCTAGCCTCCTAGAATTTTATGTTAATGTGTTAAATTCTTGCGACCTCTATGACACAAATCTTATGTGATAAATCCTAATGAACGTAAAATTTAAATTGTTACATCGGTTTAAAGGCTAACGGCTGCTAAGCTCAAATCAATTTCATTTAAAATAGTACATCCTATAGAAATATTTTTTTAAAATATTATGTTTTTCCAATACGTGGAGGCCGCTAATTTCATACTACCTTAATTTAATTTTTGAAATTATAGTGACCACTACGGTAAAAATAATATGTTATGGCAATACCTAACAGATGCTAGACTTCCAATATATTTCTTTATTTTGTGAAATACTTGCACCCACTAAGCTCTAAATAATATGTTGTGGAAGTGTCTTAGTGGCGTATAACTTCATGATATACATTCTAGATTACTAATCTATAAGCTTAGAAAATGTTTTCGAGGCATAACCTAGTGGCCATTAAGATTGCAATGTCTGACATGTTTTTAGTTGAATCCTAGCAACAAAATATATTCAAATAATTTGTTGCATCATAAGATAGCAGACGTCAAACTAAATATTTCATACTTCATCTTGTTAAATGTTTAAGACATCTAAGCTCAAAATATTCTATTGTGGAAGAAACTAGATGCCATGTAGCTCAAAATTTGTTAGTTTGATTTGTTAACGCATTCCACCGATAACTTGAAAACATTATGAGTACGCATATTCTATAGTATGCTAGCCTCTTGGAATCTTATGTTAATGTGTTAAATTATTGTGACCTCTATGACCCAAATCTTATGTGTTAAATCCTAACAAATGCAAAGCTTAAATTGTTACATCGTTGTAAAGGCTGACGACTGCTAAGCTCAAATCAATTTTATTTACAATGGTAAATCCTGTAGAATTTTTTTAAATATTATGTTGTTCCAATACATAGAGGCCACTAATTATATACTACCTTAATTTAATTTGTGAAATACTAGCGACCGCTAATGTATAAATAATATATTATGGTAATACCTAACGGACCTTAGACTTGCAATACCTTCTTTATTTTGATAAATCCTAGCGACTGCTATGTTCTAAATAATATGTTGCGGTAGTGTCTTAGTGATGTATAACTTTATGATATTCGATGTTGAGTATCAATCCCTAAGCTCAGAAAATGTTTCAAGGCATAACCAAATGGCAATACCTAGTGGACGCTAAACTTACAATGTATATTATTTTTTCTACAATAACTAGTGGACTATATATTTACAATATATTTCATTATTTTTTGAAACCCTAGTGACTGCTAAGCTCCAAATAATATGTTACGATAATACCTAGTGGACACTGGACTCGCAATATCTTTCCTTATATTTTAAACTCCTAGCGAAAACTATGTTCCAAATATTATGATGTGGCAATGTCTTAGCGGTGTATGACTTCATGATATGTGTTATTGAGTACCTATCGCTAAGCTACAAATATGGTAAATTGTGTTATACCCTAGCAACTGCTAAGCTTGCAATAGCTTTCTTATTTTTGTAAAATCATAGGGACAACTTATATCTAAATAATATTAGTTTGTGGCCTTCCACAACAACCCTAATGAATTAATATATATTCCAATACTCTATCTTCCACCAATAATATGTCGCCTACTGATAATATTTTTTTAAATGAATTATATCATCCAGATTAACATATATAGATACATAGTGATTGAAATATTTAATATATAAATTTAAATACATAGTGATTATAATATTTTATATATAAAATTTAGGTGTATATACAATATGTTTAACCTTCCATTGCACAAAAAATAATCTCACAATTGAAAACCTAATATTATTTTATAGTTTTAGACCATTTTGTTAACCTCGAATATCTTTCACAAAGTCAACAAGGTAACCATATAAACAATGTACAATGAGATATTTACCTCGGGTTGTTTCTATCATCATATTAAAAGGAAAAAAACAAACTTAACGAATACCAAAACAATATTTTGAGTCTCGTTAAACATTACATTTAAAAAAAAAACTAGTGCTTAGGTGACTGGCCATCATTATTAGGAAAAAAAATCTAGATGGGGACAAAGATCGGTGGAAACTTGAAAGCATTCAAATGAAATAAAAACAAGATATGAAAAGAGGTTGAATTTTCTTTGGTTGGGGTGAAACAGATTCCTTATTTTCTTTAAGAACAAGGCAGTGTGACAAAACAATCAGAAGGAACTGGTAAGCAGAGTTAGATTGTGAATCATGTTTTTCGTAGGGAAAAGAAAGGTTAGACTGACATGAAAAAGATAGGAACTAGTATTCATAAGGAGGTTTGACAAAATGACCAAAAGGAATCGGTAAGCAGAGCTGGGCCACGAAGTGCATTTTTATAGGGAAAAATAGGGATGGACTGAGCTTTAAAAGACATGATCTAGTTGAAGATAGAATGACTTTATAATCCTACAATAAAAAAAGGTGCACATTTAGTATAGTATACATTTTTATTAAATACCTTATTTAGATATGAGATTTTTTCATGCTTAGTTATGTCATTCAAACCACTAACTACTATAGCAAGCTAACTATCTATCTTATTTTTCCGCAAAAGCTTTTGCTTCCCCAGTGTGTGAGCACTCTTTTTCTTACTGCTTTATTGTTCCATTTTTGTTAATCCATGAATAAGATTATAATTACTATATGAATGTTCCCTGGACAAAAAGACCTAGATTCTTGCATTTTTCTATGCAACTTTATCTTGCTTGTATTATTCTATGATTTCACGAGCTACTGTTCTACAAGACTGAAAAAACAAAAACCCTAAAAAATGGTTTTCTAAGGTATTTAATATTTTTTTGGCACAATCCCCGTTATAATTTTGAAAATATTAAAATTTGGGGATGCAAAAAAATTTAAATTAGAGTGGGGGAAATTGTTTTAATATTGCAATTTCAAATTCTCAAAAATTCGGGGGAATTCGCAATTCAAATTTTGAATTTTTCACTCATTGAGAAAAGGTGTGGGATATTGACAAAATAAACAATATTGAAAACAATGCCTTTTATTATTGACTATAGCTTATAATATTTGAAACATAATAAAACTTATAATATTATAATAAAACAGTAGAAATACATTATATCAATTTATAGGAACTTTGTTTTATCAAAAATCACCCATATAATGTTAGATGTAGTGCGCTAATGAAATAGAATTCTCCAATTACTCTGTGTCATGTGTTAAGTTTGAACCTGATAGTTAGAAACTATTATAATTTACACATTTATTATGAAATTAAAATTTAAAGAAACTAGTATAATATGAAACCACAATATTATAATATAAATAGAACCAGTAAAACGACAACACATGGCTATAGCTTAAAATAGTTGAAACATAATAAAAATAAATGAAATAAAGTGTACAAATGTATAGGCACATTTTTAATCAAAATCAACCTATACAATGTTAGATGTAGTGCGCAAATGAAAAATAATTATCCAATTATACTTTTCCATGTGGCATGTTTGGAGCCTAATAGTTAGAAAACATTATAATTGACACATTTATTATGTATTTCAATTTAAAGAAATGAATATTAAAATATTTTTAAACTATATCAAATGAGATATTATAATATAAATAGCTACCATTAAAACAATGACACATGGCATGAAAATTCTGAAATCCCAAAAGGTTTGTTTACATTAAAACAATGAAAAGCACTAGCGCCTCAAAGTTGTAAAGATAGTGTTTACAATGACAAGAGGTATTTTATATAGCTAGCGGATGCTAGGCTATATCATGATTTTTTATTCTATCACTACTTCCAAATTAAGTAATTGTTGTGCAATGATTTATCTTATCAAAAATACAAAAAATATCGCTTACTCTCAGGGGTATATATGGATTCCAATTTAAAAAGATATATCTTCTAAGAGATAAATATGTAGTACAACAATTAGAGATGCCATGTAGATTCCTCCCAAAATGATACAATTACAATGATAAGAGCCTAGCGACCGCTAAGCTAGACCATTGTTTGTTATAATATAGCTATTCACAAATTAGAAACTGTTGAGCCTAGTGGCCGCTACGTTATTCCTTTCAACTAGTAATCAATCTTAGTGGTCGCTAAACCTTTTCTTTGATACATACCAAAAATTTTGATCCCTTTTGATGTAATTTAGTGCATAAATTGGATCCACCAGGTAACGTGCAATCGATTTGAAAAAAATATAATATTGAAAATTACAATCAATCTAAAGATGTAAAGATAGTTATTACTACGATAAGAGGTAATGAAAGGATGTTGGCAGCCTCTAAGATATATCATGAGTTGTTAATCAATAGCTACTTGGAAATTAAGAATTTTTTTATTAAATGTACAAGGTTTTGGAGGGACCTTACCCAGAAGTACAACCAAAGTCTCAAGATCCAAGATAAACAAAGTATAAAAATTTGGGTTTTTGATCTGTGGGGGCTACACCCCAACTAAAAGAAAAGAAACAAGAAAAATCTAAGTTAGGGGCCATCTACCGATAGAGACCAATAATGAACCAACAATAGCAATACAACAGCTAAAAAACAATAACAACACATATATACCAAGAACAAGGAGTCAAAAACACTGATTAAATAGAGTTGTTAAAAACTTTGAAAGAAACTCTGAGGGCCTGATGGAGTTTCAGTGCAATAGTAATAGTGGGGTCCCAGTTTGAAGCTTTAAAAAAAATTGTAATCTTGTCGTTCTTCCATACAAAGGCTGAAATGCTGCTGGAGTCACAAATTTGGCATATGTGGACTTGGATGAGATCGAGAATGACATTGTGCATGGCCATAAATGTTGTTTTTTTTATCCTTAAGGTATTTGAGCTTAGATTCCAAAGTGGCAATTTACTCTTTGAGATCAGGGTTAGGATCAGGAGCTTTTTCCTTAACAACAAACTTAAGTAAAAATTCCACATTTTCCTCAAGGGTTTTCATAGCCTCATCTTGCATGATAAATTTCTTCTCCAAAATAGAGGAGGTGTCTTTCCATGATAGGAAGAGCAACGGGGGGGTATCCTCCACACAAATGTTTTTTCCTTCTGGAAAATGTTGAGGATTTCCTTGTCTTTCCTACTACTACTAAGGATCCTTTAGGGACATGTCTCAAATGAAAATTCATGGTACATGGGGTTTTTAGAATGAGTGTGGGGATGTTGGGGAATAGGAGAGACCAAAGTGGGGTAGGGTTCATTGGCCACAACATCAAAAAAGTATTGACTAGTGAGGAAAATGACACCCTGGTGAAGAGGAACAATCCTCTTTCGACTCTAAACTTCCAAAATAGACTTTTCCATAAAGTTCATAATATAGTGGGATAAGCTCACCTTCACCTCATGCCTGAATTGATTTAGCATGACCAATTGATGCAGTGGAATGGTGGAGAATACACCCTCAATTGTGACATAAGGAACCATCATTTGGGTGGCCTGATCAAAAGGTTGCGGGATAGAGGAAACTAAAATGCATTCTTTCTTGATATTGATTTTTTTTTCTTCATCCAGAATGACCTTTTCCTCATCTTCCTTATCAAATTTATTCCTGAAGAATGTGTTTTAATCCATGCTTAAGCCAACGATAAATGAGATGAACTCCTCAGTGATAGGAAAATCCTTGTATTTGAAATTAATGGTTTGGTATTTCCAATTCTCCACAAATTGTAGAGAAATGTATTGGTCATTCCCTTTAATTCTTTGAATGAAATTTGTGAAACCCCCAATATTTAGGGTTTTCCATAGACCAATCTATTCCCACCACTGTGGGTCAAATATGGGTTCAACTCTATATGGGGATCCTTCCATTGAAATTCACTCTTGAGACAAAGGGTTGATATGAAAGTAACAACATTTAGTCCCTCCAACAACCCTTCAACAACCTATATTCTTGTGAGTTACAGAGATAAATCCCATTTCCTTCTCCCTCACTTGTTTAGTATGAAAAAACAATCAACTTTGGGACTAAGGGGAAAATAAATTTGATTGTACATAATTTTCCTTAGAGCTCCAGAGAATGGATTACGCATGTGCAGGATCTTTTGACTATGAAGTATTGATGAGTGTGTTTTCTTCATTTGTGATGTTGTGTCTAACTTCATAGGTTATGTCATGGATATCATGTCATTCATTGTAATCATTAATACACACCCAGAAATTAGCTAGTGAATCCGCTAAATTGTTCCCCTCCCTATAAAAATGTTGGAAAATGATGTTTGGACCATTGCATAATGTATGTGCTTCATTGATGAAATCTTGAATGGTCCAACTAGGTGTTAGGTACTTGGAAATATTATTGAAAATGTTCCTTGAATAACTTTTGATGATGATATGACCCATGTTGAGGTTCCTAGCAAATTTGATTCCCCAGAGAGCAACTAGGGCCTCAGAATAGTGATTAGTTTTCTTACCCATGGGACTAGCATACAATGTAATTAGATTACCATTGTGGTTTTTGAATAGACCACCACCACTAGTTGGACCAGGGTTACCTTTGGAGGCACTGTCGAATGTCAGCTTATACTAGCCTTTAGAAGGGGGAATTCATTACACAAGAGACCTGTCTATGCTTTGGATGGGGGTAGTAAACTACTATATATCAATATTCCAAGCCTTGAGATATCTAACCTCTTCTTAGGGATACACAACTTTTTTTGGAGGTTTAAATTTCATAATATTTTTCTTAGCAACCACAATTATTTCATTAAGGATACTTTTAACGTTCATGTTAATATCTATGAAGATGATTGAGTTACGAGCTTTCCATATTCTCCACGTGGTATGAGGGAAGATAATTTTCCAAATATTGTGAAGAATATCATGCTTTAAAGGTGGCTTTCATTGTAACCATGCATGTAAAACATCCTCTGGAAAATAGCAATTAACTTCAAACCTGTTGAGAATGTGCTTCCATAGAGAGCTAGCAACCAGATAATGCAGTAGAAGATGTTGTATAGTTTCATTATCCTTTTTTCAATGATAGCATTTATTTGGCATGGTAGACCCTATTTTAATGATATTTTAAATGGTGATTATGCCTTAATTTAGTACAAACCAATGGAATTGGTTTATTTTTGGAGTAATTTCTTTGAACCAGATCTTGTTCCAACGAAGATTATTGATGGGTTCATTGACATACAGTTCATACCCTGATCTCACTGAATAATTACCATCAAAATATGAAACCTAGTTGAATTCATCTTATTTCTAGATTTGACTAATGAGAATGTGACTTAAGGTAGTTTTGAGTTCCCCTAGAAGCTCTTTATGGTTGGGGATAGTAGTCGCAATATTTTTCCACTGCAATTTTCCTTCATTGTTTTCAACATAGTTGTAGACTCGCTCTCCCAAGGCTACAGTGAGGTTTTCTTTGAGCTACTCCCATTTGTCATAGTTTTTAAGAGTGTTGAAGTCATCCCAATTTTATTTCTATTAGTTAATATGTTCACTCGTGCCTAGAGTCCATTTGCAACTTGAAGCAAGCTATTTTATGATCTTGACTAGATTGTTCCAAAAGATTTATCCCAAGGGGTGACTACTATTTTTTAAGTAGTCCATATCACTACCTTGATTAAGGTATTTGGATTTTATGATATTGGCCCAAGGATGTTATTCTTTAACAAATATTCATCCCATTTTAGAAATAAGTGTTACATTCATGATGCAGATTTTTTTATGCCAACACTTCTTACTTTCTTGTTGTTACAAGCCTTATCCCATACCACTAAGTACATCCTATTATTTTCTTATGGAAATTGAGAAATTTTTAATCCTAGTGACTGCTAGGCCATTTCTTTGATACGAACAAATATGGATTATAATTTACAAAGATATATATTAGGAGAAATATATAATTCTTGAATCCTCTAAAAATTAAAATTATTAAGCCTAGCGGTTGTTACGTTATTCCTTTCAATGAGTAATGAAGGCTAGCAGTCGCTAAGCATGTTTTTTGATAAGAATAGAAAGTATTGATCCCTCTCAATGGAAAGAATTACAGGAATTGGCTTCACAAGGTAACACATGGATAATTTGTTAACATTTTAATCATTTACAATTACAATCGATCTAAAACTCTACAAATAGTGAATTTTATGACAAGAGATAATGATATGGTTGTAGTGGCCACTAAGCTATGCCATGATTTTTTATTCAATGGCTATTTTGAAATTAAGAAATTATTTAGCATAGTGGTTGATACCCTTTTGCTCTAATACTAACGAATATGGATTACAATTTTCAAAGATATATCCTAGGAGAAATAAATAAGCCTAGATGCCTCTTGACGGAATGTAATGCGGTAATTGGGTCCGCCATGTGAATTCTACCCAATATGTAACGCTTACAATCAATGAAAAGCACTAACCATCCAAATTTGAATAAATAGTGATTATAATGGAAAATGGTAATGATAGGAACGCCACTAAGCTTGACCGTTGTTTGTTATTATATATCTATTCTCAAATTTAGAAAAGAAAATTCCTAACAACTGCAACGTTATTCCTTTGATACAGAGATAAAATATTGATCCCTCGAGCAATGGAAAGTAATGCATAAATTGGTAGAAATTAGCTCCACCTGGTAACATATGGCTAATTTGATACAATTATAGTCATTGACAATAACAATCATTCTAAATTTGTACTTCTAGGGATTTCTACAACTAGAGGTAATGAATGTATTGTAGTGGCCGCTAAGCTAGACCATGATTTTTTTTTCAATAGTTATTTCTAAAGTAGAACCCTATATAATTTACAAAGATATATTTTAGGTGAAATACATAAGTCTTTATCCATCTTGTTGAAATTTAGTGATGTAATTGGGTCTAACATGCTAAGTCCATCCAATATGATATAATTACTATTATTTAAAAACAATATTGGTCCACAATTGAACATATAGTGCTTACAGTGAAAATTGGTAATCATAGGAGCTTAGTGGCCACTAATCTTGACCATTGTTTGTTATTATATATCTATTTTCAAATAACTACATTCTTGAGCCTAGCGGCCGCTATATTATTCTTTTCTACTAGTTATGGAGCTTAAATCTTAATGGCCTTTAAACTAGTCCATTCAATTGGTGTAAAATACCAACAAGTAATATTAAAAAATTTCCATTCATATTTCGACTTAAATCCTCTCTCCCGATAAAATTTATGTTTTAAAATTTTCCTTTCATGTAATCTACAAAAAGTGGATGGTTGTAAGACAATGGATAATCCTTCCAAAATATGTTGTGTTAATTGTCAAGAACAATTTGGCATAGTTTCTAGTATTAATGTTGTGATCCAAAAAATATAATTTACAGTAACCAGTTGAAGTTTAGATGTCATGTTCGGTCAAATCATAATAGTATATAATGTTTATATTGATTTCTCACTAATGATAAAAATTAATGTATTATAGAGATTGGTGATCGTAAATGCTAATACTTTCATTCATTAGCATATGGTGAGGAAAAAAATTAATCCATATGTGAAGTAATTTTTAATATATTCTACTCCAATTGTAGACACAATGTCTTCCATTGGCTTCAATCCATTCTTAGAAATTCCATTCATAAAAGGTGCTGAGAGCTAGAAGAAAAGAGATGACAACTAGTTTGTTGAAGTCCATGGCCCTGATAACTACTACAAGGACCTGTAGTAGTTTTTTAATAGATGATGGACATGAGGAAGTCATAATGGTTATATCCTTTGTATTCATTGATTTGGAAACACTGCGTGTTCATGTAAAATGTATTGACTATGAAAATAATAAGTGTCTTATTATGGATATATGGAGTTGGATGTTTCTTTATTTAGGAAACAGGAAATGAAAGCCTCAGAAGAAAAAACAAAAAATTTATGTTCAATACATGGATGGGATTTGGGGTTTTTAGTAGATGAAGATGAAATTGGTTATTTAAATGCAGAAGAAATTCACAATTTCATGCTTGTAGTACTTAGAAAATTGTATTGTGGTGATACAACATGTTTTGTTTGTCATTTTTTGAATATAAAAGGTTTGCTTTTACCACCAAAACATGCCAATTTATTTACTATGCTGATGAGAACATATTTTTATAAAGTAGAGCTTGATCCATCCATATCAAAGTTCCATGGGTTGAAAAATAATACAAAATCAAATGCATTACTGAAGAAAGTAACTACTATATTCATGAAAGCATAACCTTCAACTAAGCATCAGTTTGATTACTTTTTTAATCAATGGTGAAGTATTTTAAATTTATGTTTCTAGGTGCCACGTAGCACCTCCAGAGTATCAGTATCATCTTTTTGAAGATGAGAATGTTGACCTTCTTGTGTACTCCATATTGATAAATACTATTCCTACATAGTGGAATGCAATTCTTCTTCCCTTCTTGGATTCTACAAATAAGGTTGTGGTGTTGTAATATCTGAAAGACTTGGAAAGGGATGACATTAATTTTATTTACTTGAGGGTCAACATAACATATGTGCACAAAAAAATATTTTGGGCTCAGATACTTATAAGTCTTTACATTGGAGGCAATAGTTTTAAAGGGCTCGCACTCTTTCTACAAATGCAACTAACGAAGCCATTACTTATATTTAAAAACAACATAATGAAGTGAATAGAACTTGGATAGAAACCAAGTTTATTAATTTTCTATAAAAAGCTAGATCAGTTTGGAAATGGCTTGGATGTCCTCAACATCCCGGATTGGAAAAACACAAAATAAAGGAATAGAAGGTAATGTATTTTAAACTTATTACATTTGTTATTAACTTTTTCTTCCTTATATAAAAATATAAAACATTTAATTATCCTTTGAATGTAGAACTTTGAGATTCAATGCCTTCTTATTTTCAAAATGTACACAACCATCAAGCTATATGAGAAATGTACTTTTCTATTATTTCCAGATGATATATGGACTAAATGGACTATAACATTTGATTTGTTTAGATCTTGTGTCCTTGCTTTTTCTCCTTTTAAAGATCATCAGGATAACTTTCGGCATAATTCATTGAAAATATTCAAAACTAATTCATCCAAGACTGCTAGAGGAATGAACGATGAAGAAATTTTAACACTAACAAATGAAGCACAATTAGGGGATGTCTAGTTAATTGGTCTTGTTCATGTAGACATAATAGTAGAGTCATTTGATTCTTACTACCAAATAATAAACGGAGATAGAAAAATGATAGAAAAACTTCTACAATATTTTAAAGAAAAACATCCAGTTAATGATCTATTAACATCTTGTAGTGAATCCAATGTAATTAAAAAAGTTAAATTACATAAATCACACTACCATTAGTTGTCTGTACTATTAGGTGAAGAGAGGAAAGGAAAGAGAAAATTTGATTCCCACATAGGGGGAAAAAATCTAAACAAAAAAAGGACCAGGTGGCAGAAGAAAATATTCTTGTCAAGGCTCAAACAATATTACACAACTATGTGGTGTCAATGGAAGACAATATATTGAAAAGGATGGAGCACACAAAAGAATTTACTTTTCAATGTACATACTCATTCCATCTTTCATCAAGTCTATCAGCTATTCCTTCCACCAATCCTTTCAATGTAGAATGTGTTATCGTTTATTTTTGCAATTTGTCTATTGATATTTCTTCTGAAGAAATAATGGATCTTCTAACAGTTATTCAAAAATGTTCTCATACCAATTGAATAATCAATTTTTTTTAGAGAAACAATTAAAAAATACATGAAAAGGTTAAAGATAGTGAAGAATCAATTATGGATGGGTGCTATAGACTCTATGATAGTAGCGTGAAATTTAAAATTTTGTGTCTTATGTACATAATTATTAGAGTGCATAACTGTGACAAAAACAATGATGAAAGACAAGAACTCACTAGGGATTGGATGGAAAAACTTCCAAATCAATTGATAACTGCAAGTGAAATTGGAATAAAAGGAAACAAACATCCTTTTCCCTATGAGTGATCATATGACTTCTGGTCTGATATTTTCACTCGATGTTCTACCTAGCATTTTATAGTAATAGTGTTATATGGAGGCAATGTCACACTACATTCATTAGTTGAATCCAATCGATCTGTTGTTTTTATTCTTGAGACACATAGTCAAGAAATGTTTTTAAAACATAAATATTCTCATATGAAGAAAGGTTGGTACTAGAATATAACTTGAACTTGTGATTATGTTAAAATTATTTCAACCAAAAAAATCTACTTACACATTTCTTATTTACGAAGAGAACACAAGAACAATAGGAATCGATGAATAAATCTCTCAACTTGACGCTACAAAAATAACTCATCATGGTGATTGACATTCAATCACTTTATAAATATGTTTAATGAGCTCTATTTTTAATTGACATTATTCTCATTTTTTGACAATTCTCTATGCTCACTAGCTCTAACCATAGATAAGGAGAACTCATCCACATCATCCATGAATATGCAAGAAAATCCTAGTATGTTAGTAGTGTGCATTTATAAATAATAATCATTAACAAGCCCTAAAAATTTATTAAAAAGTAATGGTTTATGCAGACCACCAACACCCAGAGAAAGTAACAGTGGAGTGCGCGGTGGTAGCCAACACAAGTATGCAGAAAGAACCGGGTATTTTAGCCATGCGTATTTTAAAACATAACCATTTATAAGGATCACATAGCTATAGAAAAATATATCAGCTATTTCTATAAGTGGAACCATTTTCAAAGAAGGAATTACCAAATAACCTATTTCAAAATTTCATGGTTGCATCCAACACTACATAGTTTGTAGTTTCCAAGTTTTTTTGTCTGCATAAACCATTAGTATTGACATAATGATACAGACACTAGAATATGTACTTATTCCAACCAATTATGGCATATCTTAGTGGTTTTTAATCCACATAAATATCTCAAAGGTGTTTTCTTCCAATGGGTGGTTCAACAACTATAAATGAACCCTAGAGGATGCTAAAATTCATTTAGAAAACAAAACATTTTGATTTGTACTTACTGTATTACCAAAAATTCTAGTATGGTTTTCATTTATTCTTTCATTTGCAATAACATAAAATTTATTTTGAATTGATTATTGTTGTTTGTAATACATATTGCATCAAAAAAACCAGCAGCTAGTAAGGTCTATGCAAACCAATGAAAATATTTTGCGATAATCGAATTGGAAACGAGGCACCACAAAGTAGTTGCACTCCAATGGAATCGTGAAAGTTCCAGTGATAGCAAGGAAAAAAATGATCAGTAATGGAAGAACTTGCTCAACAGAAACAAAGCTTGCATAGAGGAAAGACAACAGAGTGTCATGACATACTCATAAATGAATAGAAAAGGGGTACATATAAGGTGTTGGGTAACCCTAGTGCATGACACATAAGAAACCCTAAACCTAACCCATGTGAGATGACCCTTCAACATGAGAGGAGGACACATAGGATAACTCACACTAACACCCCCCCCTTCATCAAAGTTGGGCTAGTGGTTGTGATGAGTCAAACGGAAGAGAAATACACTCCTAAACAACTAAGAAATATGTGCCAATGGGGCCCGGTAACTAAAGGCCTGATAAGGTGCCCATATACAAACACAATCTTCCTAGAAGAAGAAGAAGAAAAGAAGGACTAAATATCCCTAAGAAGATGGGCAGTACGTCGGAAAAGCAACAGGCGAGCGTGAGAATCAACAAGTGACTCTTCCACGTACCCGACCTCCCGAGGTCGTGCTGAGACAGCCGGTGGGGGTAGAATATGTAGACAAACTAGTTGGGGAGTCTAATGTCCTCGACACGCACTAATGTTATTTGCGAATCTAAGGCAAAGAAGGCCCTTCTAACTTGGACTGGTGTGATAGATCGATCAGCGAGGATGACTACTCGAAGGCTCCAATCAATATTGAGCTCTGGCGTGATTCGATCTATGGGTTGTGGGATGCGTGGAAAATGACCCGGGATGGTTTCGTGTATTTCTCCTGATAGGGTCATATGGCGAATATAGTCAACTCTATGGACGATTCTCTGGCCTAGTCCAAAATTCTCTAGCTTTGTTAGCTGTGGTGTCTAGTAGGGACAACTATTGAATGATGATAGGTGGAATCGGAGTAGACTGAAATACTAATGTGCGTAGGCCAGTGTCTATATCTAACTGACTTGTGGATTCGTTAGGCTGTGGGATTTGTGGATCACAATCGTAGACTCTTGGTTGTTGCGGTCCTGTTATGGTCATACGTGAGATCAAGTTCTAATCCCTAGTATCCAGTAGTCGTAGGCTTTCTCAACCTCTATGTTTAGAATCAGTAATTGTGTGATTTTCTCATAATACCTCACAGGTGTTCTAGCAACTTGAATTCTTAAACTGGTATCTATATCTACGAGGGTGTCTCCAACGTCTGGCTGTGGAACTAAAGGATCGCACCCAAATATTTGTTCTCTTTTAAATCCTTCTACAGTCATGCGGATGTTTTCTAGGATAACCTGTAGTTTGGTTGATTTGACCAAAATGTGTGTGCTTGGTCGTCTTCTACGTTTAACCCTCTCAACTGTGACCTGATCTGTTGGAAGTCTGTTGTTGTTTGGAAGACTTATATCCTGAGGTTTTGGTCAATGTCAGTTACTGCCACTATGATATTGGGTTGGGGCACAATTGGCTCGAAAATGTATTCCCTGGGCTCCCTAGGTCCCGTAATTGTCATGCAAAAGCAGTAATGAAAAAAACTATAATAAAGTAAAATCTAAGTACACTTCTAGCATATATAATTCCTTTTTTTTGTATTTTTTGGCAATTTATAAGAAAGCAGCTATCTAAAATATTTAGAAGTGACAACTAAACTAATAACGTAAAACAAACAAAATAGCCGAGTGTAGCTATTTGTCTGTGTAATTTTGTATATCTATTCTAAACAATGAAATAACTAATCTATTTGCAAGATTCTCGATCCTACCTTAGAAGTGAGGAATGAATCATAGTTTCTCAGAAACTATCAATCCCCACAACTTCCCTGGCAATATCGAGAATGGAAATAACCATAATAAAGCGATTAACTACTTTATTTGATAAGTTCTAACTAAAACTTTGAAAGATGAAACCTGGATTTCGCAGAACAGTGGCGAATCCGACAGTGTGTGTGTGTTCTTGTTCCCTCAGTATGATTTCCTCGTTCTTTGTGCTCACGTGAATCCAGAAAAGCGTGTAATGCTTGCATCAACAGGAATAGATATTTGGATCAATGGACAGCCTTCAGAATGCAGACAGAATAGAATGCAGATAGGAGAGGGATAGCGCAAGAGTACAGAGCTTGGCCTATGCAATTCCTAGCGGGGTCTACTGTGAATCATGCAACAAAATGCGTCCAGAACTTGAAACTCTAATGTATGAAGAGCAAAACCTATAACTTTAATGGCTGCCTAAACTATTCTACTCCAAAAACAATGATACTGTTTACACAAGTTGGATCTGTGGCTTACCAACAGCTGAGTAATGCAACCAAGCATGTAAAGGATTTAAACTATCAAACTTAAGCAAACTAGAAGACTGAACTACTGAAAATGGTGAGTTTGAAACAAGAATGAGGGGCCCAAATAATGTTTGTACTTGCACAAGTTGGATATGTGGCTTACCAGCTGCAACACAATACTAACCAAAGCACTCAATGAGAAAACTAAGAATTCTAAGCAAAGGAAAACTAAATCTGCTATAACAAGAAATTCAAAAGCAAACTTTGGAGAAAAACTCAGAGCTAAACTGAGAGCCCTTTGCTTGAGTGCAAGCAATCCATTTATAGGAATTCAAACACCCAAAGATCAAATCCAAACTGAACTCCTAAACAATAAACAAAGGAAAAACACTATTCCAGGGGACCAAAAAAATTAATGCATGCTCAAGTCGGTAAGAAAAGCTGGTGAAACGTGATATTTCATGCGGGTCGCGCCAAAAGAGTGTTCTGGAAAACACGCACAAGACCGCCGCCCTGCTCAGGGCGGTGGTTACAGGACCACCGCCCTGTTTAGGGCGGTGGTCACGAGACCGCCGCCCTTCAAGGTGGCGGTTTCGTTATTGAAGGTTCAGAGGCCGAGGAAAGAGGGAAAAAGGGGAAAACAAAGGACACGGGGGCTAAGCAGAGCATGCGGGATGTTAACGCATATCCGAAGAGCTCTTTCTGGATCCCGAACACCTTTCGAGGAGACCTGTATCATCATTGGGGCTTTTGTAACCAATTTCTGACTGTACAGTACATACAATTTTGGGTATGTACATATTGCCCCCTCGGAGAAGTGTTTTAGCCATGAAGAGGCATAAAACGTTGGGTCCGAGTATGGTGGTCCCAAAATTGGGAGTTAGAGACTATACCTGACATGCCCGTGTGTCAAAATGCCGCCAAATTTCACATGCTTTTAAGAATGTATGCAATGGATGACAAGTGATAACAAATGTTAAATAGAATGTTTTTACTTTATTTGCTTTTGCAATGCTGATATGTGATGATAAACATGTTGTAGTATTGAACTTTTGGCCTCTTTGGGCAATGTCTGTGATTTCTTCTTATGTTGGCAAAACGTGATGAATGTGTAGCGATAAAGAGATGAACTTGCCCCAATCCCAAATCCATGCAACTAGTAAGATGCAAGGGCTCAACACCAAGAATTGGGAAGGGCACAAGTTGTATGAGTTTGATTTGAGTGGAATGATGAGAGACATACAAAACAAGAACAAGAACCAAATTTCGACCTACACACCCACCCTACTCAGAGCTACTACCAAGCTTAGAAGGCCACTTACTTTTCAGTTTATCTAGACTTAGATTCATAAATGGCAACCTAGTTGACAAAATCTGGTTTTGAGGATTTGATCTCTTTGGAATTTAGATGTTTGGATATTTTCCTTCTTTTAACAGAATTTGACTTGTGTTTTTAGCATACTAAGATTTGTTAGTTTGTGTGACTGGACCCCTCACACCTTGCCTCACACCACTAGTAAGAAGCATGGGTTTGTCACCAAAGGCAAGATACAGGTGAGTAAGGGCACTTCTTTCCTTTCCCAACCTCACATCACCAGTAAGAGATGTGGGCTTATCACCGAAGGTTGATGAGGCAAAGAAGTGTGTAAAATAAAATATTTTGTTTGCTTGGTGCTTTTGATTGCATTTGATTTTGACATTTTTGATCTATGACTTTGGGATATCCTTTCATTCCAAGATATTTTAAGAGGGATAGATGTGACACCAAGAAGCTTCTAGAACAGACCGTAGGCAAGGACAACTTCACCTAGTAGAAAGAACAAGCAAATCCAAGTATGCAGGTCTTGGTATGGTTTCCGTCAATGTTTGACTGTCAAACTTGATGAGAAGATTTGAAAGCACTTGATGATGTTTGAAGAGATGTGATTTGAATAATTTTGCTAATATCTTTAGAAATTTGTAACAGATTACTTAAGAGTAAGTTCCTGGACTACAATATTTATGAAACGAGTGAACAAAATGAACCAACTAAATTACTAATGTAATGCAACTGCAACTATGTACATATGAAAATGCAGGTGGAACCATATGTCATGATGTCTAAGGTGAAGAAAGTTGACGAATATCGAATTCTTCACCCCTAGAAGTACATAGCGGAGAACCATTATCCTCAAATTTTTCATTTTCTTGACGAGGGCCTACCATTCTAGGTTTGAACTTACAACCCTTGCCCAGAGGTTTATATGTCCCATTATTAAAAACATTTTTCTGAAAGAGGCATTCGCGTACCTCTTTATCATGTTTTTGAGAGATGACATGTGGGTGAGCATGACTATGCTACTCGACCTTCTCTCTCATAGTGAGCATTGTGTTAATGATGAGGTCTTGCCCCATGGATAGGGAAAACTTAGCTTTAGACACGCATGGGTCGAAACTAGGCTTTAGAATAGGGTAGTGCCTAGAGATGGTTTTGATATTCATCGTTTCAGTTTTAAATTGCCTTTCTTCACTTGTTAATTCTATCATGTTTATATCTAGATTTAGGTCATCGAAGGGAAGAGATGCTATGCCGAGAAGACTACCCATTCCTTGAGGTTCGAATGGGAGAAAGATCGGTTTTTCATTCTCCAAGAGTTTCATAATTCCTGATGTGGCTTTAGTGGAGACTGTTTCCACAGAAATTGACTTATCTTTATTTGTCTTTGCCACCTCGTATATTAAATCATAGGATCTTACCGGTTTAGCATTTGTAGGAACTTCATCTCGTGTGGAGAAAATATCGGGTAGGGTTTGTGAAACATACTCCTTTTTCCGAGTTGTTGTATTAATTTCACACTCAACCTCTAGCTCGACTAATCCCAAGATTTGTGTAATACCATTTGAACCTAGGTTAGGAGCAATTTGAGAGTTGTCAAGAGTTGAGGCGTCTTGATTGTTATTTCTTATTATGATACCTTTGTTTTTCCCATTTGGATCTAACCTGTTATTGTTATAATGATTTGGGAGAGGATCATTGAAGATCTTGAGAGGTGCATTTTGAGGGGAAACTGCCCCTGCAAAAGTATTTGGTGCTGGTGACACAGGATCTGCCAAGAACATATCTATGAAAAGTTGTTTTTGTTCTTCTAGCAAGCGTTGCATGAATTTATTGTAGTCATGGCAAGTCTTAGTATCATGACCCCTAATTTTGTGGAAACCACAATATAGATTTGGATTATACTTCCGTGGTCGTCGGTTTGAATCCTGTTGTGGCCCAAAGTTCTGACTGGGTTACTGGTTGTTATAGTTGAAATTTCGAGGTTATGGCCTTTGGCTTTGGTTTTGATATCCAACTGGGCCCCAAGAAAGGACTTGTGCCTAGATTTTCTGTTGTGGAGGATGATTAGAATCCACCATATTGATCGTTGGAGTGAAGTTATTATTACGTTGATTGTTAGCAGGTGCCAGGGTGTTCACAATATTTGGTCCTTTGACTTGATCAGTGACTCCATCTATTGTAACCCCATGGTTTTCATTAAGGATCTTGGGTCCTTGATCGGTATTCCCGACATTAGGATAGGTCATAGTGTTTTGATTAGGAGTGATTACTTTCCCATTTGTTCCATATGTCTTACGGCCACTATCTATTGCTGCTTGATCAATTTGCAGAGCGCTCTCAAGTACCTCATCATAAGTCCTTAGTGGGAACTTCTGGACTTCTTCCTTCACTTCTCTACTGAGAGGATGAAGGAATAAATCACATAGTTCCATATGATCCATGTTTGGAGCACTTGCTGATGAATAAAGAACTGTACGCCACCTCTGGATGAAATGGGCAACAGATTCATTGTGTTCTTGTTTGATATGCAAGAATTCCCTGATTCCTATTCTTAATAGTTTGTTCATGTCGAAGGCTTTGATGAACTCAGACACGAGTTGTTTGAATGAATGTATGGAAGCTTCAGGTATTCTATAATACCAATCGAGAGTGATGCCTTCCAAGGTTTTGGGAAATATTTTAGCAACAACCCCATCCCAAGGGAGTAATTCTCGAATGGCTGTAGCGTAAGCTTTGATATGCGCATTCGGATCTCCTTCTCCTTTGTATTTGGGCAAATCGGGAAGAGGCCTTGGAAGCATAACGCTTCTTATGGTGAAATCTAGGGGCTCCTTTAAATATTCTGAATAAGTCCCTATTGCATACGTCTCAACCATTGATGGTGCCTGTTGAGGAGGTGGTGGCGGAACGGGTTGTTGATATGGCATAACATACGCATTGGCAGGGGCATAAGGCAATCCTTGCATTTGAGTAAACATGCCGGGGGATGAGTACATATCCCCTTGTGGCGATTTGGAATACATGTTTAAGTACGAAGGGGTACTATCCAGGAATGGATTGCTCTGTACCGGACCAGGAGGAACTGTGCTAGCGATAGTGGGTCTAGTTGGCACTTGTTGTGAATACTGAAGGAGTCATACCTAACATGCCTACTCCTGTGAGGAGATCTACTTGGCTAGGATGGTGCGGAGGATTGGAACTCCCTGTTTGTATGAATTTCAAATTTTGATTTGCTTGGGCAAGTTCTAATCCTCTAACCTTTTCTATTAGCGTTAAAATGGACTTCGTTTGGTGAAGTCACGATATCGTGCCTTGGTGGCGTTTTGTTGTATATCCTGGTGTTGTATAGGCATGTGATAGCCTGTCATGAACTGATTGCTATCTTGCCAAGTTTCTCTGAGAGTATTTTCTATACGTGATGGCATAGAGGTATTTTCTTGAGGAGAGAACTCGGGTTGTATTTGCAAAATTCCTACAGGTGGATACATGCCTTGAGAGCGTTGTTCATTCCTAGGATAACGTATTGAGTACTCGTCATCTAGAACTGAGTATGGATCTGATTGTCTGCTAATATGTGGTCTAAGTAGCACCTGAGGAGATGAAGCAGATTCTCTAGTCAATGTCATATTGTTTGAGCCTGAAGGCTCTGTTTGTGTTTGAGCGAGTTATTGCTCCAACCCCTCTGCTTGGAAGGACGAACTATATCTAATCCTTGGCGTTTGTGTTGACAACTGATTAGTTGAATAGTTGTCACCCCACATTGAGAGTGAGGGTGATGACTCCCTATTCTATTGGGCATAGTATGCCTCAAGACCCAGGAGGGGTCTGCCATAAGCATCGAATCCCGACATATTCAGGGGGTATATGAATACCCGCAGAATAATGGGGAAGGAGCGAAGGTGATTTGTGAAGGGAAACGTGATATTTATGACTCCGAACGAGAAGGTAGGAAGTTTTACGTCAGCTTTACTAATTTCATTTGTTTCACATCGGGTTCACCAATTTTGTACGTCGGAAAAGCAACAGGCGAGCGTGAGAATCAACAAGTGACTCTTCCACGTACCCGACCTCCCGAGGTCATGCCGAGATAGCCGGTGGGGGTAGAATATGCAGACAAACTAGTTGGGGAGTCTAATGTCTTCGACATGCACTAATGGTATTTGCGAATCTAAGGCAAAGAAGGCCCTTCTAACTTGGACTGGTGTGATAGATCGATCAGCGAGGATGACTCCTCGAAGGCTCCAATCAATATCGAGCTCTGGCGTGATTCGATCTATGGGTTGTGGGATGCGTGGAAAATGACCCGGGATGGTTTCGTGTATTTCTCCTGATAGGGTCATATGGCAAATATAGTCAACTCTATGGACGATTCTCTGACCTAGTCCAAAATTCTCTAGCTTTGTTAGCTGTTGTGTCTAGTAGGGATAATTGTTGAATGATGATAGGTGGAATCGGAGTAGACTGAAATACTAACTTACGTAGGCCAGTGTCTATGGTGATTCTCTTATGGATTTGTTAGGCTGTGGGATTTATGGATCACAACCATAGACTCTTGGTTGTTGTGGTCCTGTTATGGTCATACGCGAGATCAAGTTCTAATCCCTAGTATCCAGTAATCGTATGCTTTCTCGGCCTCTACGTTTAGAACCAGAAATTGTGTGATTTTCTCATAATACCTTACAGGTGTTCTAGCAACTTGAATTCTTAAGCTGGTATCTATATCTATGAGGGTATCTCCAGCGTCTGGCTGTGGAACTAAAGGATCGCACCCGAATATTTGTTCTCTTTCAAATCCTTCTACAGTCATGCGGATGTTTTCTAGGATAACCTATAGTTTGGCTGATTTGACCAAAATGTGTGTGCTTGGTCGTCTTCGATGTTTAACCCTCTCAACTGTGACCTGATTTGTTGGAAGTCTGTTGTTGTTTGGAAGACTTGTATCCTAAGGTTTTGGTCAATGTCAGTTATTGCCACTATGATATTGGGCTGGGGCACAATTGGTTCGAAAATGTATTCCCTGGGCTCCCTAGGTCCCGTAATTGTCATGCAAAAGTAGTAATGAAACAAACTATAATAAAGTAAAATCTAAGTACACTTCTAGCATATATAATTCTTTTTTTTTTGTATTTTCTGGCAATTTATAAGAAAGCAGCTATTTAAAATATTTAGAATTGACAACTAAACTAATAACTTAAAACAAACAAAATAGCCGAGTGTAGCTATTTGTCTGTGCAATTTTGTATATCTATTCTAAACAACGAAATAACTAATCTATTTGCAAGATTCTCGATCCTACCTCAGAAGTGAGGAATGAATCATAGTTTCTTAGAAACTATCAATCCCCACAACATCCCTGGCAATATCAAGAATGGAAATAATTGAAATAAAGCGATTAACTACTTTATTTGATAAGTTCTAACTAAAACTTTGAAAGATGGAACCTGGATTTCGCAGAACAGTGGCGAATCCGACAGTGTGTATGTTCTTGTCCCCTCAGTATGATCTCTTCATTCTTTGTGCTCACGTGAATCTAGAAAAGCGTGGAATGCTTGCATCAACAAGAATAGATATTTGGATCAATGGACAGCCTTCAGAATGCAGACAGAATAGAATGCGGATAGGAGAGGGATAGCGCAAGAGTACAGAGCTTGGCCTATGTAATTCCTAGCGGGGTCTACTACGAATCATGCAACAAAAGCGTCCAGAACCTGAAACTAGTCTGTATGAAGAGTAAAACCTGCAACTTTAATGGCTGCCTAAACTATTCTACTCCAAAAACAATGATACTGTTTGCACAAGTTGGATCTGTGGCTTACCAACAGCTGAGTAATGCAACCAAGCATGTAAAGGATTTAAACTATCAAACTTAAGCAAACTAGAAGACTGAACTACTGAAAATGGTGAGTTTGAAACAAGAATGAGGGGCCCAAATAATGTTTACACTTGCACAAGTTGGATATGTGGCTTACCAGCTGCAACACAATACTAACCAAAGCACTCAATGAGAAAACTAAGAATTCTAAGCAAAGGAAAACTAAATTTGCTGTAACAAGAAATTCAAAAGCAAACTTTGGAGCAAAACTCAGAGGCCAAAGTAATGTTTGCACTTGCACAAGTTGGATATGTGGCTTACCAGCTGCAACACAAAACTGAAACAAACCTGCAACAAACTATGCTACCAATCCTAAGCAAACTAAAAAGACCATAGCACTGACAAATAAGAAAGTTGGAATGAAAAATGGTGGCCATTTGCATGTGCACAAACCATGCATTTATAAGAATTCCAACACTCAAAAACCAAAATCAAATTGAACTCCTAAACAATAAACAAAGGAAAAACACTGTTCCAGGGGACCAAAAACATTAATGCATGCCCAAGTCGGCAAGAAAAGCTGGTGAGTCGCGATATTTCACGCGGGTCGCGTCAAAAGAGCGTTCTCGAAAACGCGCACAGGACCGCCGCTCTGAGCAGGGCGGCGGTTGCAGGACCACCGCCCTGAAGGGCGGCGGTTTCGTCACTGAAGGCCAAGAAGCCAAAGAAAGAGGAAAGAAAGGGAAAAACAAAGCACGCGGGGGCTAAGCAGGGCATGCGGGATGTTAACGCATATCCGAAGAGCTCTTTCTGGATCCGAACACCTTTCGAGGAGACCTGTATCATCATTGGGGTACTTGTTACACCATTCCGCAGTACAGTACCTTACAATTTTGGGTACATACATTGCCCCCAATAACTTCATCGCAAAAGAAAGATAAAAATCTTGTCTGCAGTGAAAAATGTGAGGCTGTATTTAACACATTGAAGGAACAAATAACTTTTTCCTCTATAGTGACTACTCTTGATCTAAACAGGAGTTTTACTGTGGTTACAGATTCTTTTGGGGAGGGATTAGGGGGTATCTTGTTGTAAAATGATCATGTAATAGCATACGAAAGCAAGAAGCTTAAATTTCATGAGTAGAATTATGCTCCCCATGATTTAGAGCTTGTTGCAATAGTACATGCACTACAAGTTTGGAGAAATTACCTCTTGGGGAATCCCTTTAAGTTGAAAATTGACAATCTTGGGCTGAAATATCTTCACTCATCCTAGTTTAAATTCAAGGCAACGGAGATGGTTGGAGTTTCTTGCTTCTTCTCAATATAGGACCCAAGGCAAGGGAGATTGCCAGAAGCAGATTTCCGATGATTAAGTCAGCCCAATACATTTTTAAAAGGCAATAGAAAATAGAGTGGCAGATTTGTTAAGTCATAGAAAATATATTTTTGCGCTTGTGACTTTGAGAACTCGGTTTAAGGATGAGTTCATAAATACCTTAATGTCTGATCTATACTTTCAACAGGTAAAACAACACTTTTTGCAAATCCAAAAGATGTGAGGTACAAAGTATTTCAGTTAGATGGAGAAGGAGTTCTAAGGTATGAGGATAGAGTTTATGTGCCACTGGGAAATGAGTTAATGAAGAAAGTGATGACTGAATTTCACAATTCACCTTACTCTAGACATCTCAGGGTGAAAAAAATGTTTGTTGATGTTAAACAATAATATTTTTGGAAAGGGATGAAGAGAGACATCTTGGATTATGTGTCTCATTACCTGGAATTCTAGCATGTAAAAGCTAAGCATATACACTAAGTTGATTTATTGTACCCTCATAACATACCATAGTTTAAATGGTAGGTTATAAGTATGGAATTTTTTCAAGGACTGCCTATGTCAAGAAATAATCATGATGTTATTTTGGTTGTTGTTGTTAAACTAACTAAAGTAGTACATTTTATTTCTAGAAATCTGAAAGATAAATCACCTATACTTGCAAAAAAAATTGTACAAGAATTTTTCATATTACATGGTGTCCCCAAGTTGATAATCTTCGATAGGGACCCATGAATGACTTCAAAATTTTGCCAAACTCTTAATGTAGCTTTGTGAACAAAGATAAACTTTAGCTCTATTTATCATCCAGAAATGGTTGGCTAAACTGAAAGAGTGAATCATGTTCTTGAAGATATGATTAGAATGTATTGCATGGACAAACAGTACAAATGGGAAGATTATCTCCCTTTGGTTTCATTTGCATATAATAATGCTTACCATTCTTCTCTAAAAATGGCACCTTTTGAAGCTTTGTGTGGGTGAAGGTGTAGGAATACCAGAAGCCTAGTTAGTTGGGATAACATTGAAAATAGAGAAGTAATTGGGCATGAGATGTTTTTTGAAATGGAACAACAGGTAAAGTTAATCCAGGAAATATTAAAAGAGGTTTTTGATAGACATAAAAGTTATGTAGACCTAAAAAAGTTCAAAAGGAAATTTGAACTTGGTGATAAAGTTTTTCTAAGAGTCAATCCTAAAAGGAGCTCAATTACCTTTAGCAAGTCAACCAAGTTGTCACCTCATTATATAGGCCCCTTTGAGATTGTTGAAATAGTCAATCATGTGGCCTACCAGCTTGCATTGCCTCCCTCATTAGCACAGATGCATGATGTTTTTCATATTTATTTACTTAAGAAATACATTTCAGATTTATCACATGTGTTAAACTAGAATGCTTTGTAGGTCCAAGACCTAGGGATAATCGTGGTAGAACCAGTTAGAGTGCTGGAAACCTACAAGTTGCATGTTCATGAAATTGGACAATAAGGTCCAATGGGATCTATTTCATCAGTTAGAGTGCTGGAAACCTACAAGTTGGAATTGGACAATGTAAGGTCCAATGGGATCTATTTAATGAAGAAAGTGCAACCTAGGAAAATTTGGAGGACATGAAATCTGATTTTCCTCACTTGTTTTAGCAAAGAAATTTCATTTCTCTTCCAAAAAATTGAATCACTTTGACTTGCAACTGATTTTGGAATTTTTTTTTGAGAAAAAAATCTTTATTGAGTATTATTACAACCTTTGGTGCTATTTTTTATAAGAGGTAAAAGAGGGTTGAGGGGACCCTACCTTGTACGTAGTAATAAAGATCTAGAAGAAAGGTCCAAGGGAGTATCCATTGAAGCCCCAACCAAAACCAAAAAATAGAATTACATACCTTGGAACAAAAAACCAAATTTAAATACCAAAAGTAACATAACTAATAACAAGAGCCAAGAAACTAATAGCAAAAACCAAAACAAGATATCTATTCTTTATCTGAATGAATAACACTATAAACGAAGTTGCACTTCTGGTTGAAAGAGGGATTCGCGAGAACCGATGTTGAAAAGTGATGCACTAAAACGAAGTTGCACTTCGATGGTAACGTCAAGCCAACGCAATACGCAAGATTTGAATCAATGGAAAGAAGATTGTAAGTAAGAAGAATGGGTCTGCTCATACTCATAGATCAAAATATAAGAAGTACAAATAGGGGTGCTGTGTAACCCCCATTCCTAAACATGGATAGAAACTCAATGATGCCAACTGACGCATATGTTGTTGAATGATACATATGACGCCACTAGAAGAGGAGTTAAAATTCCAAATAAGGAATGTAACTCCTATGACGCATTGACACAAATGACAATGTCAGATTCTATGACAAAATCTGACACTTTTCATTTGACTTCCTAAGACCTATGACTCTCACAAGGCTAGATGAATCACCTAGGTGATGTGGACGATGACTGGACAGTCACACACACCAACACCCCCTTTCATCGAAGCCAAGGAAGAGGTCAAGGTAAGCCAGAACATATTGGTAGATACCCCCTAGGAAAAAAATAATGTTCCCCCATCCATAACCCCTAGAAAACTAAGAAAGATGTGTCAATGGACCCATGGTAACTAAAGGCTTGATAAGGTGCCCATGTACAAACAACATCTTTCTGGAAAGAAGAAGAGGAGAAGAGGGAAAAAAAGGAATGCTATCCAGCTCCCCCAGAAGATGATTTCCGATGGACTCCTAATGAATCTGAAGGGACCAAAGGTCTATGATCAGAAGGAGGAGGAATATGGAGAGTGTTGGAAGGTGGCCCAATATGAGAAGGAGATAATATATCAAGCAAAGCAGTGAAAATCTTGTCAATGTCCATAAGGTGAGAGTCCGTAAATATAGATATATCATCAAGAGAGCCCTGAAGGGGCAAATGAACCTGTTGCGGTGGAGAGTCAGTGGAAGCTGGTGGGATGGCAACTCTGATCTCAGAAGAGGTAGTAGGTTGAAGAAGATGATGCACTATGATGTCGGTATCCTCGAGCATATCATCCAATTCTGAGTCAAGGAAATCAATGTCCTGTTGTAGAGGATTATAAGAACCCTTTGAAGAAGCAATCTCGAAGTCTCTGGAAGCAACAGGGGATGGCAGAATCTCCAGGCTAGAATCAACAGAATCTGTAGATGCTCATGATGGGGAAAACCTGAGATCTAAGGTAGCATGGTGTGGTGGTGAGAATTCAACTGAAGATTCCTATGGAGGAGAGTCACTAGAAACTATGATATGAGTAATACTAAGTTCTGAAGGAGCATGCATAGAAATATGTGTGGGTGGCCCTTCGTAAGAAAAAGTATCGGTGAACTCACTTTCCTCCATGGATGCAAGATCATCAAAAGATCCATAACCAGATGAAGGAGGATCAAAGTCTCCATGAAAATTCTGAATGAAGATCCAAGCTCTGTGTGCAGACTCGGTGAATTCTAATCAACGTTGAAGGTCCTCCAGTATAGTAAGACAAAGAAGCCCATATGCCATATCATTCTCATTCAACCAATTTTGGTGATGAATACGGTCAATAGGTTCAGGTGCTAACCCAAGAAGATGTGGTAACAAATTGTACATAATACAATGATCGAGTATCCCATTCTTCCATTGTAGGTAGTTTCCTGGTCCTAGTTGAACAACAGAGTGATGAAATTCAATGTCCATGATGAGAGGAGTCTCCAATGAACACAAGATTAACCCCCCCTTTTGTGGCACTTTATAGTTCAGTGTATTGATTACAACTAGATGCGACTATGTTCTAAGAACCATTTTTTCACTCACCTTACATATAGCATAATAACGCGTAATGGTGGAGACAACAATCAAGTTTCGTTGGGCACAACAAATCGGCACTGTAAGCAAGCACAAGAACGAGAGAAAACAAGAAGGGGAAGAGAAATCATTTGAGAAATAGTGTCTCACATCACATGAAAGAATCCCTTTGTCATAAGACTATGGTGGATGCAATCACAAGTCCACAAGAAAAAAGGGATAGAACAAAGCTCAAGAAAAAATGAGCTGAATTAAGCAATAAAAAGACACCCCCCGGCACTTTATAAAATTAGTGCATTTACAAAACTAATAATCCCATCATCTAGAGTGCAAAAAAACATGCAACTTTGACTAAAGAAGTGCTCAAAACCAAGCAACGAGTCAAAATTTATAGCAAAAACCAATTCCCGCAACTGCTGAGAAAAATCCAATAAGCCTGCAAACGGATTTAAAAAGTGCCCTAAATGCATGCAAAAGGTGTCATATGTATGCCCATTGGAAATGACATGGAATTTGAGATAGGGTTTGTTTGTATTGCGAGGGGGGGTTAGCCACCTGCCAATCTCGGACCTCACCCTTCGTCTTCGGCACTCGACGGAAGGTTAGAAATACAACAAGCCAAAAACCAAATTGTATAATGCCAAAGAAAATATAGTTTAAATAATGTGAAATTAAATAAAATTAGATATAATTTAATTAAATCTAATTATATCTAATCTAATGAATATTTAGATGAAGATTTTTTTGTTTAATATATATGGAAACTTTTTTTTAAAAAAACTTACCAAAATCTACAGGCTGCGCATGAAAAGAGTTTGCTTGATTTTTTGTTTTTTAAAAAAGCACATTTGACTTTGATCAGACCAAAAAACAAAAGAACATGATGTGATTTGTTTTAAATATTGAAAGGAATTAGAAGGAACCATGAGAAGAGTTTGTGAGAATTAAATCAGAAATGAGGCACCACGAAGTAGTTGCACTCCAACGGAATCGTGAAAGCTCCAGCCATAGCAAGGAAAAAATTGATCAGTAATGGAAGAACTTGCTCAACAGAAATAAAACTTGCATAGAGAAAAGACAGCAGAGTGTCTTGGCATACTCATAAATTAATAGAAAAGGGGTACATATAGGGTGTTGAGTAACCCTAGTGCATGACACATATGAAACCCTAAACCTAACCCCTGTGAAATGACCCTCCAACATGAGAGGAGGACACATAGGATAAATCACACTAACAGCCAAGCTGTAAGTTCAGTCGATAAGTGGTAGCTACCTAAAGTTTTAATATTTAATTTACCATTTTACCACATAGTTCAATATGTTTTTTTCAAATACGCTTTCATTTTCCATAGAAATAGATATATTTATAATATTAATATTGTTTGAAATAGACCTTTCATTAAAGGATCCATTTGTGGATAAATAAAACACAATCCTTCATGCAAGGACCACTGGTAAGTGGTATTCACAAGCTAAAATGTTGATTTTTTCCATTAGAAATAATATGAGACCAATTTAAAATATATATATTATCTTCCCTATAGTTAGCCATAAGAATTACTTGCTTATTTTAGATTTGGAGGGATTGCTGTATGAGAAAAACCAATTGCCCTCTAGGGACATCACATTCAAGTTACGCAGGGAGAGAATCAATGTGTGAGGTGGCATGAAATATTTTATAAATTCATTATCAAAAAAAATTGAAATGGGATTCTAGTCAAACAAACTCACTTCAGCTAATATTGAAAAGCTGACAAAGGCCTTCAATAAAAAATTATCGACTGACTTGAATCCATTAATCACCTAGGGAAAAGAACATTGCAAAATGGTTGAAGGAATTGCAATAAAATATCTAGAAAGGGTTTGGAGTATAAATGATGTCCCCTACAATTCTAACTTGACACAATGTGTATTATATTAGGTGCAAAGGGAAACCCTCCAGCAAATTTCATGGTTGGGATGAAAAGTAGAGGAGAATTTTTTTCAAAAGATATGTGGTTGATGACCAATTTTCAAAATACTTATCATTAATAGTGTCAAAGGGATTGAATGTGTCAGAGGAAATAAAATATTTGGATAAAGTAAAAGCTAAATAAAAAGTTAGCATTTCAAAATGTTATTTTGATGATACAACTTAACATTGTAAATAAAATACATTCATATGTTTTAGTGATGATTCTACATAACTATATAAATTACTATTATATGATTATAAGTTACGAGAATTTAAATATTCCTTGATTATAAGTTCAGAGTGTGAGTGTATAAGTTGCAAATGAAAATTAACAGAAAATCTTTAATGTAACAAATATTTGATTAGTTTTTATTAATGAAATATGTATTCCTAAATTAATTGCGAGCATGCTTAAATATTAGTTTTTCTATGATATTAGAAAACATATACCACTTTCCAATGCAATGAAATAACTACAATACCGTATGTAAATACTCATCGTGCGAAAACATTACATTCTATTCAAATAAATTCTTCACAAAAAAATATTCCTAGTATAAAAATAAGAAATGAGAAACCCCCTTAGATTTTACCTTTGTCACCACCTACGACCATTTGATTTTTGATATAACAATATCGAAAGGGACTTGTTTTTTATTTTTTAATTGATTCACTACCCTCAACCATTTAATTTTGTTTTTTTTTTTCATTTACTGATATGAGCGCATGTAACATGAAACTGATAATATTTGATATAAACTATGTTTTTTCACACACCCTCCACAAGGTATCTTTATCATTTAAACAGTTAAAAATGTTTAGCAACATCAATCTCTAAAAGAAAATTATTTTCTCAGACCTAATTTGAAAGAGTTCTTGCAATGGTGTAAACAAAATCAACATAGAAAAATGGACATCAATGATAAAGTCAAATGTTGATGACATGATGCCTCCATTCCTTCAAAACATCAGCTTATTTACACAGGAAGATTGTGTTGAGAGAAAACCTTCCAATTATGAAGGTTTTGGGAATCCCAAATTATATCTCAATAATCTTAAATTTATTTGGTCGTGGTTTAATGCATCGTATAATTGTAAAAATATAGTTCTTGTAGATGACTCTTAAGATAAAAACAAGTTCAATGATGTTGTGAACTACATAATTACTGAAACATTTAACATAGAATCTAAGTTAGAATACACATACTTGTTAGATGTGTTGTATCCTTTGTTGCAACCATTGAATGACGTTGAAGATGTTCGGGATTATATTAGATCACAAAAACAATTACAGGTAGACTTTTTATTGGAGATTTAATATGATTTTTATTTTTGATTTGGAAGCCCATCTTCGGGAATAGTGTTACATTATAAATTAAAAAAATTCGTCAAATTTTTTTCTATAATTTTACCTACCTTTAGTAAAGCAATTTCAATTTATTTCATATCTATATTTAAATACTAAAATATATATGGGATAGTTTTACAATTAATTTTAAATAAGTTCATATCCATATTTGAATATGAAAAATTTTATGTCATGTCTCTTACAGTTGATTTTATATCTATATTTAAATATGAAAATATATCTAGTATGGTTTTACAATTAATTACATTCTCCTACACTAGATTATCACCCTCTACTAAATTATTCATAACATCTTGAGAAATTCTCTGGTTGTGCTGAGGTTCAATCACACCATAATAAATGAAGTAAATTTGAGATCTAACTTTAAATATGAAAATATATCTGGAAAATTTTTATAGTTAATTAAGTTATCCTAAATTGAATCATCGCCCTCTTTAAGTTTATTCATAATATGTTCAGTAATTCTCTGGTTGCCTAAGGTTCAATCAAACCATAGTAATTGAATCTAAAAGTGTCTCACATCTCGTGAATGTCATTAGCCTAGCAGTCGTTTCCTCAATGGCATTTGAAATATTAATTTTTTTATAGTTTAATATTAAAAACATCTTAAAATTGATAAGATCATTATTCCAAAGCAATCATTAAGCCTAACAGCCACTAGCACTTATAAAACAGAACATGTATATGTTCTATATGGGCTAGCAGTCACTAGGCATTATTTCTCATATCGATGTTGGATTCCCTGACATCATTAAAAAAAATTCACATGTTCATAAATTTAAATGTAACCAGATATATTGGACTTCGAAAGGAGAATTAACGGAATCCAATATTTTCATTTTCAAAATCCAATAAATGTGATTTTAGAGTACAATTAATTCTAATATAGGTGATTTTGGATTCCAATAAATGTAATTTTGGATTCCAATATATGTGATTTTGGAATCCAATATGTGCTATTTTGGAGTGTAGATAATTCCAATATTTGACATTTTGGAATCCAAAAATAGTAAATTTGAATTCCAATATTGGCTCTGTTTTTAGCTACTAGGACTAGAATAAGTCCCAGTTTAGTAAAATAAGCGTTCAATCTAGATCATATTTGTATGTGTCTTACATTCCTACATTTTTAGTTTCTGTGTGCCTTAGATTCTACATATTATCATGTTTATTATCATCTTATTTTATCAAACACAGGGGTTAAAATATGCTAAGGAAGTTAACAATTCTTGGAACCAACTTCATCAGGTAACCCCCTCATCTACCATCTAATCTATTTTCCTCTTAGTTACCTTTTTTCAGGATTCAGATTCACAGCGAGGAGATATATTTTGTGCCTATCCTCCCATCACTATCTTTTCCCAAGGTAACTTAAACCCTTGCATGTTTGGAATTGTTTGGTTTTATTTAGTATCTACTTCAATAATCTGAATAGGAAATAGAATATTTGACTCAACACTATTCTCCCACACCCTTCTCCTACCATACTCGAATGGGTGGTTAATTATTGGGCCCCACCACCAACTATACAGAGTGGGGGTCATATATTGCTACTGAAAAGCTCCAATAGATATGAATATTTCACATGGACGAGTTCACATTTTCACTATAGGATTTATCTTTACCAGCACGAGAAAGACACAATTTACTCAACAATTTCCTTTGGGTTATGAAATCCATATGGGGAAAAAGCATTGTTTCTTGTGGGGTCTCGATTCTCTGCATGGACCCAATTTTCATTCCATTTGTTGGAGCCAAAATTGGGTTTGCTATCATGATTACATATTAATAGGCATGATTAATCACTTCATGTCATGATCAATATGTTTCCAAAACTATATCCCATATCATTTTATGTTATGAGATTGTGGTGGGCCTATCCATATATAAGGAATCAAGGAAATAATATTTGTTGGGTGATTAATTTGTTTTAGAATGGAAAATTATCCATTCTTGTAACCTTTATAGAGGAATTAAAATGATTAAGTTCAATATTTCTTGTAGTAGAATGTTTAGAAATTTACTTTGTTTTAGAATGAGAAGTTGCCCATTCTCACAACCTTTATAGAGGTATTAAAATGATTAAATTCATTATTGTTTTTGTTAGAATGTTTAAAATGGGTATATGTAGATTCTCATACAAACAAACATTTTTTTGTCTTGTTTTGAATGAGAAAATGACCATTGTCATATAGGATTCATAGAAGAATAATAGACATAAAATTTACTTCATTTTAGAATGGATAGTTTCACATTCACACAACCTTTATAGAGATATTAAAATGATTAAGTTCAATATTACTTGAATTAGAATGTTTAGAATGGGAATGTGCCCATTCTCATACAAACAAACATTTTTTTGTCTTCTTTTGAATGGGAAGATTTCCATTCTCATATAGGAATCATAGAAGAAGAATAGAGATAATGTTTACTTTGTTTCAGAATGGGTAGTTTCTTATTCTCACGGCCTTTATAGAGGTATAAAAATTATTAAGTTCAATAGTGCTTGTGTTAGAATGGGCATATGCCCATTCTCATACAAGCAAAAAAAAAATTCCTTGTATTTAATGGAAATATTCCCATTCTCATATAGGAATCATAGAATAAGAATAAATATAAAATTTAATTTTTCTTAGAATGAGAAGTTTTCCATTCTCGCGGGTTTTTATAGATGTATTAAAAGTTTGATTAAGTTCAATATTGCTTATATTAGAATGTTTAGAATGGGAACAAGACCATTCTCATACAAACAAACATTTTAATTTTGTATTAAATGGGTAGATTACCTTTCTCATATAGGAACTGTGGAAGAAGAATAGAGAAATTTTAATTTGTTTTAGAATGGGAAATTACCCATTCGCATTTTCTTTATAGAGGTATTAAAATGAATATGTTCAATATTGCTTTTATTAGAATGTTTTGAACAGGAATATGGCCATTATCATACAAACAAACATTTTTTTTCTTGTATTGAGTGGGGAGATGCCCATTCTCATATAGGAAGCATAGAAGAAGAATAAGAATAAAAAATTCTCATAGCCTTTGTAGAGGTATTAAAATGAGTATGTTCAATATTTGTTGGGCCTCGAAATATTGGCTAAGTACTAAAGGGTGCATGAGTTCACGGGACCAATAGGAAGAAGGGCGTGTAAGGAGAAGTGTGTAGGACTTAAGTTTAAAAAGGGTTTAGGAGAAACCAGGGCGCATGCGCAAGACAATACATATGGTTTAAGGACTTAGCCATATTTAGTATTCTAGAGGAACTTGAGGAAAAACGTGACTTGACTAGGCATGCCGAGTGGATAAGGTGTCAGAGGAAAGAATAATCCATGCATGGAACATTCCTAGGAAGACATCATTATAGAAAAGTGGAGAGCTTGGAGAAGAATAAGAATGCACCATTGGAGGACCACATTGACACTTGACATCCGATCTACTCCTAAAGAAAGGCATGGCAGTGGGTGTTGATCTTATAATAATAGATGCTCATGTAGAAGAACATACATGGAGACATGAAGGCATGAAGAAAGACACCAAGACATAGAGTGTGGGAAAAGAGAAGCTATACATAGAATACTAGGAGGCCCTAAGAGTTGGGGTTCTCATTAGAGGATTATATGAATGTTATCATGTCTAGGGGATGGGTCTAAAAAAAATTTGTAATAAATAAATCACAGCTAAGACATCTGATATATGGGTTTCATCCCTATCTTAATACATTTGGTTTTATACAACCCTTTTAAATGTAATGTGGTTGTTAAGACTATGATCAGTATAAATATATGGCTTTGTTCTGAATATCTAGTTTAGGGGTACAAACCCTAGTGTTATTTCTTTATATTTTATGATAGATATGTTCTTTATGTTTCATGCCATGATGTTTCTCTTGTTATTAAATGCTTGGGTATAAGGATATGATATCTCATTTTATACTTTTACATGAATATTCAATTCTCTGTAACTAATCCTTTAACAATGGCAATATCTTCTCACAATTCTCACATAAAGAAGGATCTCAGTGCCCACGCATGCCTCAGGTGAGCACCCAGCACCTGTTGGGTGATAGGTTGGCATGCATGGGGTTAGAATTTAGTAGATGGGTAAAAATGACTACATCTTGGTTCTATTTTGGGGACCTCTTTTAGAAGTTGTTCTAAGAATGATGTGTGATGATAGAGTGCTTTACTTTGGACAATGTCGAATCATGGTTTAAGATCATGGAGGATGGGTTTTCTCAGATATTTAGTACTGGACCTTATTTTTATGCACCCAAATGGGTAGAGAAACACACAGGGATAATTTTAGCGGCGAATATTCGTAATATGGCGAAAATTTCATTTTAGGAAAATTTGAAAAGGTGAATTATTCAGAGTGGGTCGGTGTCCTGTTCGCCTAAAATATAAAGTATATTTTTTTTGGGGGGTCGGCTTCGCCTTCATTTGAAAACATCTCCTATAAAAACCTATGTGATTCGCCAGGTAGTATACCTCAAAGTAGCTTACCAAATTACCAATACTGTGAAATTTGAACTCGCATACCCTTGAGCACCAAAGATTCATATTACTGTTATCCTGTGATTGTTGACGCGCGACAAATGTAGTGTTGACACGCGACAAGGGCAATATTGATGTGCGACAAGAGCTGTACTGACGCACAACAAGAGCTGTACTGACGCGTGACAAGATCTGTATTGACGCGCGACAAGAGGTATACTAACGCGCGACTTGGGCTAAGAAGTGACGCGCGACAGAGGAAGCGTTGACGCGCGACAGAGGAAGTGTTGACGTGCGACTTGGGCAGTGTTGACGCGTGACATCAGATAGTTCATGCGCGACAAGACCTCAAAGACTGGACAGAGTTGCTTATTGGTTCTTTTGCTGACGCAGGACTCTTTTCAGAATAATGGAAGGTGCCAGCTCAAAGAATACGAATAACCTAAAAGTAAGTAAGAAATCTCAGAAATCACTCTTCAAGTATTTTGGAAACTCTGCGGATACAGATAATGTAAATACTAATCATATAGATGCCACCAAAAAGAATCAGAATACTGACTGTGTGGAAGGTATTATTGAGGTGGACATGCATTCTACACAGTATCACAGTCAAACAAATGAAACCTACGATAATATGCCAGATCTTGAAGATATTGTTCCTATTGGGGTGCAACCAGAAGTGCAGCTAGATATCATAGATACAAACACTCAGCAAAATGGAAGACAGAAATCAATATCAAACTCTAGTCCAAGAAAGAGGAAACCAGGTGATTGCGATATTGCTCAAAATTCTACTCAAAAAAGTAAAGCATTGAAAATGAACAAGAATATGTGGACCATTGGCAGGACATACAAGTTTGATTGGGCAGCTAAATTTCCATTTATTGAACCTGTACAATCATCTAATTCTGAAGAAATCCCATGTGAATGTACATGTACAATATGTACGTGGAAATTGGGAAAGCAACAAAAAATGCAACTGAAGCTAGACACAATAGAAAAACATTGTGGAAAACAATATTTAACTGTAATAGGGGTGGATGGCCAGAAAATCAAAACACATAGGTGGAAAACTGAAAAGGAGTGCATGCATGTCAGATACACAGCGGAATATGAGGCAGAGAAGAAAAAACACAGACATCTGTTGGAAAAGGGAGGAACAATCACATCGCATATTGGTAAGATGAAAGAACCAAATCCACATGCAAAATTCATACAATTCTCTACTCTTTTTCAAATACTTAAAAAAGCAAGGGCGATGTCAGATTTCCTTGATTTCAAAGTTTTGTATCAATTTAACGGAATGCTGAATGTACCTCAATCTCATTGGTCTGAGAGTAGTGGATGGGAAATGGCAAAATACCTCTCGATGATAGAGAAGGGAAGATTTGAAAGAGAATGTAAAAAAATCAAACTTTATCTCTCTTTCAATTGATGAAGTGACAGCAGTCGACAACACCGCATGGGTATGTATCCACATATATACTTTAGAAAATCATATAAGGACTCCTCATCTGTTGGGTGTTATGAAAATGGTTGAAAACTGCAATGTTGAAAACCTATATAAAATAGTTGTTTCTCATTTGAAAGATGTTGCTGGTATGACTGATTATGAAATTGCTACGAAGTTGGTATGCATTGGAGCAGATGGTGCATCTGTCATGCAGGGTCACTGAACAGGGCTGTGTGTTAGATTACAAACAACAGTGGCCCCATATATGCTACCAATTCACTGTATGGCTCACAGAATGAATTTAGCGTATAAAATGGTAAGAAACCATGAAAATGTTGCTAAATTAGAATACCTCATAAGAGAACTTCATGCCTATATGTCAAGCAGCCCAAAGCGTTTTCTCGAGTTCCAAAAATTTGCAATTGGAATTATAGACAGCAAAAAACTTCTGAAGGATGTGGAGACTAGATGGATCTCTTTGTATGAACCAGCATGCAGAGTTCGTGAGGAGTATCCTTCATTGGTTGGTTTCATGCACAAATACCGTCATGAAGTTGATAGGGCAAGGGACCTGTTGTTTCGCTTAACTGATTTGGAGACTTTGCTTACATTGGTTGGTATTCTTCCAATGTTAAAGGAGATCAATACACTGATGAAGCATGCACAGGGCAGATTGATCTATATTGTGGATTTTATACGGATGAGGAAAATGGTATGTCAAAGTCTTGATATATTGTACTGTTCCCAGGATAGTTTTGATGCACCTGTTTTTGAAAATTGGAGATATTTATTAGATCTTAAAAATCCTAACACCTTTTTGAGATTTAATATCCACGATCACCTATGCATCTCTGTTAATGGGAGGGAAATACCAATGCACATTTTGCAAAGACGTCAAGATATTACAGGATCGGAACGAGAAGATGTTCCTGTGACACATAATTTGTTTGAGTCTGTGATAGTTGAAACAAGAATAAAGCTTAAAAAAATTTCAGAAACCTTGTCATCAGAAATTAGGGAACGTTTCTATAAAGATAAAATTCTGGAAGCCATGGGTGTGATGAATCCAAATTTTTGGAATACAGAAGGTGGCCATGCAGACTTTGTCAGTAAGCATTTCCATAAATCAATGGGTACAATAATGGAACAATTTACAAAGACATCAGAGCTCAAGGGTACGGAAATCAAAGGTATACTGAATGCCGATTTATTAAAGTTTCAGTCAACCAATTTTGCAACAACAATGAGGAACCAATATAAGAATTTAGATCAACCTTCTGAAAGTGGTGCTATTACAAGGCTGTGGCGAGTAATCTATCAAAGTTCTATCTTACAAGAAGATATCAGTGAGTATTTCAGACTATATGAGTTATGCCAGACAATGATTTTGGGGTCTGTGGAGGATGAAAGAGTTTTCAGTGCATTGTCATTTATAAAATCAAAACTGAGAAACAGGTTGGATAAAAATCTGGAAAGTTGCATGAGGTGTTACATTTCACGATACTCCCTCGAAACCTTTCCGTTTGAAAGAGCAATTGTGCACTGGAATTCCCTTTGCGAAAGAAGAGGTGTAAATAATACAGCTACAAGTACAAATATTCCCAACCTTGAGAGTGTAATTGGCTCTTCGTCACATTCTACAGAAGACAACATCGACTTTGATGAAGCTATTGATAATGGATTGTTTCAACTTTAAGTAGGTATCTTCTTTATCTATCTTTTATCTTTATATACTAAAAATGTCAGGCAATTCACCCATCTATCTACTAATCCATTTCTCGTGTTGGATTTTTTTAAAACAAAGATCTATCTCATTACCAGTGGCAGTGATGATTTCAACTTTAAGCAGGTATCTTTTTCCCCTTAATCTTATTGTTTGTTACTATTCATTTTTTCAGCTCTAGTTATAATTAAAGATGTTACAGGTGTATGTATTTACATTTAGTTAAATACAAAAATTTTATTTTTTGAAAACGTGGGTTGACATCCATCTGAGGAAGCTGTTACTTCTCGGGACTGACAATGTCAGGAAACTCACCCATCTATCTACTAATCAATTTTTTGTGTTGAATTTTTTAAGACAAAGATCTAGCACATTACCGGTGATGATTTCAATTTTAAATAGGTATCTTCTTCAACATAATCTTATTGTTTGTTACCTTACATTTTTTCAGCTCTTGTTATCATTAAAGACGTTACAAGTCTAATTCTTTATATTTACATTTATTTAAAGATATTGTTGGTCTATATATTTAAAGTTGTTGCTGGCACTTCTCAGGACTGACAATGTCAGGCAACTCACCCCTCCATCTACAATGTCATGTGAAACAAAGATCTAGCACGTTACCCTTGATGATTTCACAGTAATCTAATACGCAAGAGGTAATTCTTTCCCTTGATGATTTCTTAGAATTATATTTAATTTATTTTTAAATACAAGTCCACATAAAATTCACATAAAATTCGGGATAAACAATACATTATACGATTTTAAATATAAGTCGACATAAAATTCCTCATCATCCATATATATCATATCATCACCATATCATTATCATATCCTCATTATCATCATCTATCATTAATTATCAATTATCATCATTCATCATCTACGTCCACATACAATTCATGACAATGCAAATAAACAAGAAACATACATATAATTCATGAGAACTTTATGTTGAGCTATAAATTGTTTTTCAATATTTGAGACACTTGATTTTATAGATTGTACTTCAAGAAGATCATGATTAATCAATTCAAGGCATAGAAATGGGGGAGCTTCAAGAAAATTGTCTTCAAACATACACTTGAACATTGTATCTTCAGCAAAGGAAAACAAAACATGGTGGTAGCAGGAATCTACTAAAGGATATGTAAACAACCTTATTGAGCTATGATCATATGCACCACCTTAAAATTTTGAAAAAAAAGAGATATTTTAATTCAAAAAGAAACTTCATGATATATGCTAAGACTGAGTTTGAGATGAGGTACCAATAAGGCACTCTTGACAAAATTTACACAATCTTACCTCTTTAAGATGATCCAACCTTGCACAGAGAAATTTATGTTGAGCTGTAAAATTTTTTTCAATATTTGAGAAACTTGATTTTATCAATTGTACTTCAAGAAGATCATGATTAATCAATTCAAGGCATAGAAATGGGGGAGCTTCAAGAAAATTGTCTTCAAACATACACTTGAACATTGTATCTTCAGCAAAGGAAAACAAAACATGGTGGTAGCAGGAATCTACTAAAGGATATGTAAACAACCTTATTGAGCTATGATCATATGCACCACCTTAAAAATTTGAAAAAAAAGAGACCTTTTTTAATTCAACCACTCCAAGAAGCAATCCCGAAGAGAATCTCAAGATGTGAATCCTATACAACATATTTTGATACTGATCCATTTTCCCCAAAACATTTTACAATATCTCAAGATGGGAATCCTATATAAATTTAACTTCTATGATTTATCTGGAGAAGGCACTGTATTTTTTCTTTAAAATAGAATTTTCCTACACCATAATTCTATTAAGGAGAAATCCTAAATAGTAAAGATCTGTTTCAAATCTTAATTGCTATTTTTTCCCAAAGACATAATTTTCAAGATAATTAAAGTCCCACAAGATATTTAGGCACTAAATTTTATATTATACACATTAAATTGATCATCGTCTTTCATCATCATCTATCATTAATTATCAATTATCATCATTCATCATCTACGTCCACATACAATTCATGACAATGCAAGTAAACAAGAAACATACATATAATTCATGATAATCACCATCTAATGCAATTAAAATTAAAGACTGTATATAAATCCATATAATTAAATTCAAATACCATAGTACATACTCAATAGTAGAAGTTTTCAAATTCAATATTTAAAGTTTCCTCAATAATAAAAGTTTCTAATTTTCAAAACCCTCTTTTTCTTTAGAAAATTCTACTCTGTTGTCTTCCCCAACGGCTTCTTCCACTCTGGCTGCACCTCTTTCCCCAACAACAGAAATAACCCCTGAACTTATAAGATCTTCTACAGCACTGTCCAGATTTTTTATAATTCTTTCTTCTTGATTTGTTGCATCTCCATGCGACAAAAAATTTGGATCAGTAGTTGCTTTGGCTTTGAATAATATGTCAGGGTCGAGACCATGCTCTTTAATTATCTGCTTTAGTGTATTGTTTTGTTTGTTAACCAAAACAATATTTTGCTTCAAATTTTTTGCTGCGGATAAGTTGTTCTTTGTTGTTTCCAAGTGAACTTGCAAAACCTTCGCCTGACTCTTCAAATTTTCATATTTCAACTGCACAAAAAGAGTAATGTCAATTCAAAATATTAATGTAAATTCAAAATTTCAAATTAACAAAAATGATTTTTTAAATGTAATAGTACTTACAACCGCTCTATCTCTTTCGGCATTTGCGATTGATACCAAATCCTTGTCCTTGGACCATTTGTTAAAATATGCCTAGGCCTCGGCACTAATATTTTCCAATTTGTTTAGTGCCTTATCTAAAATGCCATCTTTATAGTTGTTGTTAAACGTGACAGTCCCACATCTTACTTGGGTAAGTAAGGAATCCATCTTCGCAGGTTGATTCTGGACTGCAGCGTATAAACTATCCCGTTGCCAATAATTTTCATAACGACTAATAATCTCATTGATAAGAACTTTAGCCCTTCTCTCCCATTCTATAAGCTGTTGATATGAGGAATAATAAACTCACTGACATGGGATTGACAATCATAACCAATTAAGTTCTCCAAAGGAAAAGGTGGCAACTGTTCACTATCTGAATCTGATGCAGACGATCTTGCTGGAGAAGTATGGGGGCTTTCACCAAGATCAACTGCTCCTTGTTTCTACCTTTGGGTGGGCTGATCCTGTTTTTGAAAAAATTAATCAAGATTTAGATAAATAAATTTAAATCAGAATGTAATTCAAAATTGTAAAGCATATTAAAATTGAAATTTGAAGTATACCTGCTGGCCTTGAATCATCTCGCGGGTATTGAAAAAACCAGTTGGGTCATTGCTATCAATGCCCAAATAATATTCATCTAAATTTATATTGTTCAAAACAGATATGCCCGTTGCACTGGGCAAGCCACCAAGTGAGAGAGTTGGAATTCGAAACGAGGAGGCAAGGTTTAGTGTCCCACTAGGGGCCGGAGCAAAAGGCATGCGTTTACCAATGTTCTTTTTCACTGTTCCTCTGGTTGGCATTTTAAAAATTAATGGTTGAGTGGGTGTCGGTGCCGTGGTTTGATCATGACTGACATGTGCTGAAAAGTACAAGAAAAAAATGAAAAATATTAAAACAATTCATAAAGTCAAAACTACGAAATTAAACGTACTATAGAAAAGTTGTACCTTGTTGTCGAGGGGTTGTTTTTCTCGGTGCTACGGGTGGCCTTGTAGGAGTTTTACTCAGTGGCTGTTCAGAAGATATGAATGCATGCAACTGTATGGAGTGAGTTGGGGAAGAAGGTTCCAAAGTCCCTGCAATTCATCAATATTAAATGTTGTCAATTCATTTTGTTAAAATTTAAATTGAAAAATAAATATGCAACTTTGGAATTTGTAAATAATATATGAGAATGTATTACTTCTCTGGCGTTTAACGAGTTCAAACTGTTGAGGGTTTGGAGAGGAGTGAGCTTCCATTTCAGATTGGGAGTCCCCCGAAGCCTCCGCGTGTTGTTGGCCTCTTCCTCTCGATAATGGTTTTTTTTCGGGGAAGGGCTTCAAGATATCTTCTCTGCAAAACATTAAAATTTAAGTTTTAATAACTGTGCACTGTAATGAAGAAAATTGAAATACAATTACAAACTAAATAGTTTATACCTGTTGTTCTGCAAATGGAATTGAGAATTTCTTCAAAACCTCATCAGAGCAAGTAGGAATTTCTTTATCTTTTAAATTTAAAAGTGCCTCATAGTAGAAGCCGAGGAGATAGTTTGTTGAATAAATGAAAGGTTTATCTGAGAGTTTCGAATTTGATATGTCAGTTCTTATTTTTTTGGATAGATATGTGCACCAATCGAATTTTCGTTTTGAGATAGTGGCACAAATGTATGCAATGGCCCAATTTGGTATATCTGTTTGGCGACCCTGCAAAACAATTCTGGCTTGAAAAAATGCAATAAGTGCAGCAAGAAAGTGGTGTGCAATTGATTGTGTATCTACACCACGCCTGGATTTATTGACATGGGCTGCAAATGCGAAACAGTGAAAATTACTATAAATTTATAACAACAAATTGTATCAGAATTAAAAATAGAATAAAAAATATGAATTAAAATGAATTATACTTACAATCAACATGGAAACCGTACGTTGATTCGAGAAATTTCTTGTCTTCTTCTACGAGTGTTGCCTTGGTTGTAACAATTGGTAAATTTCTGGTAGGAAGGCCCATAAACCGATGTATGTCATTTGCTTCAATAGTGAATTAGAACATTTGGCCATCGTTCAGAGTCACATAAAAAATACCGTCCTCTGAATTGTAGCATGACAGAAGGTAATTCAAAATATCCGGATCTGTTTCGAAATGGGGCATATTAACGAGCCCTGTAAATTCACACTCTTCCATCAAAGCTTGATATTCTGAAGACATCTTTAAAGCCGTATGGATGTGACGGCATAAGGGATTCCTGTAGGTTGATCTTGGAAATCGATTGACTTGGATTCTCTTGATTTTCTTGCTGAACTTGCAATTGGGAAGCATGTGAAGTCGACATTATAGCTGTAATTGCATCTTTGTCAACAGATTTAGACCTGCAAAAATTCAAGAACAGGAAAATGAAAATGAGAAAATGAGCGGCACAAGGGTATTTATAGGCATAAATAGGGCGTCACTGTCCCTTATTGACGTGCGTCATTTGCTTCAAATGACGCGCGTCAATAGGAAGCAGTGACGCGCGTCAATAGAAGGCTGTGTCGCACGTCATTAGTTTACAATGTGACGCGTCATTTGTTTACTAGTGACATGCGTCATTTGATTACAGTGTCACACGTCAATAGATGACTAGTGTCATGCGTCATTTGTAGGATACAGTGTTGTGCGTCAATAGAGGACAGTGACGCGCGTCAATAGAGGACAGTGTCGCACGTCAATAGAAGACAGTGTCACGCGTCAATAGAGGACAATGACGCACGATCAACAGAGGACAATGACACGCGTCAACAGAGGACAATGTCGCGCGTATTGATTTCGTGACAATGTGTCGCGCGTCAATTGGAATCAACTGTCAAATTTGCGTGTCAGTGAAGTAGCAAGTGACGTGCGTCAGTAGGAGCAAATATATGCGCGTCATTATGAACTGGTGTCGCTCCAGTGTCATGCGTCATACAGGAGCTATTGTCGCGCCAGTGACGTGTGTCATTACGGACTACTGACTGTCGCACGTCACTGATGGAGCCTTGAAAAACCAGGCGAAAATTTTGTTTTTGAATACTGTCAAATTCACCTTTGGCTAAAACTGGTTACGGGGATATTCGCCAGGTATTTTTCACCTTCAATTTTATAGGGGTGTCTTAAAATGAACCCTGGAAACACATGTATCATGAGTTTTATGAGACCTTATTTTGTTTTTTTCAAGTGGAGTTGTATGAATGCCTTTCAACATATGTATCTAGATCAAGTTGGTACAATAGATCTCACATTCGAACCCAAGAGGAATATCAGAGGCTATAGGATACTGATCTAACTTGGACATGTGTTGTTGATCATTGGTGGAAGAGAGTGTTGACCAGTTATACCCTAGAATACACTATTTCTACATATTCTTGTCCAAAGGTTATTGAGTTTTAGTTTCTAAAGGAACCAAGAGGATCATTTTTACGTGTTATCTTTTTAGCCATAAAGATCATGCTCATTACACTAATTTTGGAAGTGTTCCCTATGGCCGGCTAAGCTTATCTGAGTGTTGGGTGAGGAAGCTAGGGTGGAGGAATATGGTGGACCTTGCAGCTAAAAAGAAGAGAGAGGAGAAATGAATCAAGTATAGTGAGGCTTGTGAAATGGATTTGGATAGAAAATTTTAGGTTGAATGAGTGATGGATCTATGGATGCATACGTTATAGGAAGGAATTAAGGTTCACACAAATGACATGCAACCTGAGCAGTCTGTGTTATCCCATCTTGGTAGGCATATGAGAGAAACCCCTTCATATTCGGATGAGATTTCATCACTTCGAGAAAGGAGAGTTGTTAGCACACATATGAATCCACCTGGTGACCAACCCCAGGAGCTTAGTCTTCTAAATCAAGAGATAAGTGTTGTTAACATAGTTGGTATTGGTGGAAGTGACCGATCTACACCTAGGAGATATAATTTCTCATTTGGTACATTTATAGCTATATAATCATTTCGTGTGTTTTATTGTCTTGAATGATGTTTGGGAAAAGTGAGAGTACATAAAGTTTTGGTATTGCATCTGGAAATTGTGTGGGACACACATTTGGTAGCAGTGAAATATCACAAACCATTGGTGTGTAGTTTAGTGGGACACTAGGCACAACCACTTAAATCCCATTATTGACTACAGGAGGTGGATATGATGGTATAAGAGTTAGAGGACCTGCTGGACTTGGAAGATCTAGAGGATTTGGTGGGTTAGGAGGGATAGGACCTGGTGGATCTAGTGGTGGAGGTAACACTGGAGTAAATCAAGGTACTAGATTAGGTGGACAAGGACCTCAATCACCTCAGCAAGTATTTTTTGAGATGTCTTTGTACCTACCAGACTAGAAAGGTTTTGAGGATGCTATAAATCATGTACATAAGTGTGAATTGCTATGGAACACAAAGGGGATCAATACCCTAGAGAAGAAGGAAATTCAGTTTGAAAAAATGTTGTAAGGACACGTGCATATTTAGTACCAGAAGTATGACCCCCGTCAGAAAGTGGTAGATTACATTGTGCTGCTGAATGCTTTCTTGGTTGAATTTCATATCCCTAAGTTTGAACAAAAGAGAATTAGTGTACTGAAACACATCCAACAAGGAATGGTAAAGAGTTTGTGGGAATATGACATGCATTTTATGTAGAATATAAATAAATTTCATAGAAAAATTACCAGAAACATATTCTATTCAGCATTGATCATATTTTATATTCTCTATATTTCAATCATACAGGATGCTTTATTCATTTCCTAGTGAGATTCTTATACAAATACTTGATCCTATAAACTAGGATTCAAGTCTTATCTTCCTCATATATCTCAACCTTTATTTTCTCATACTCATCCCCAATATATCTCACCTAGAATAGCTCTAGTAAGTTATACTACAACTCATGTACAACTATACAATACAACTCAATATGAGTTTGTATTTTATTATTCACACACTTAATAATGCTATCAATAATATTTCCTAACATTTTAAAACTCTCTTATCAAAGCTATCCTATGATATTCACCCCTCTCAGCATGCTCAGTGGTTTTTTGGAGGATTGATAAAACCATTTAGGAGAGTTCTTTCACATAAGAATTTCACAGACCCGTGCAAGGCCTTGGACACTACCTGACACGTTGATGTTGTTAGAAGTGGATATCATTGTTAACCCCTTCCTTGAGGCTTAGATTTTAGTAATGGCGAAGTAGATAGAGAAGCTATCTACAAACTTGGAGCATGACAATGGTCTATGGTGCATAGATTGTGAGGTAGAGGGGCATACAAAGGATAGTTGTTCCTAGAGATCGGTGTGTACCATGACTGTGGATTGTGAAAGTTTCCATGAAGATCATGATGTAACTAGATGCCCACTACTGTAGTGCATGATCCATAAGAATGTGTCTTTCTATTGCAACATTTTCACCTCTACTACTCACAACACCAAGGATTATAGATGGATTGACCAGATACATGATGTCATTGATATTAGTCTGTGATAGACTAGCCTTGTGAACAATTCCAAGGATGATATTCATCACTATGAAGGGTGGGTGGATGGAGGGGCACATGGAAAATAATTTCAAGGAGAATTTTGTTGGCATGGAAATTGTGGAGGAGGAATAAGTGATTTCCCATGTGGAACCTATTACAATTGTGGATTTATAGAGCACAATAAGCATGAATTCCCTTATCTTATATAATGCTCTAGGTGTGGGAAGAAGCATAATTATGAGGAGTGCCTAGAGCTCTTTGAATATATGAGCCAACAACACTGAAATAAAAAAGGCATCAGGATGGTAAGTGTGAGGAAGGCTAATTAACAATGGATGCCAAGAGTGGCACGCAAGTCAGAACTAGATCTTGTACTAGTTACGACGTGAGCTGAGGTTGCATGCACCAAGGAAGTACCAAGGTAAATACCATTGATTATTAGAGAAGAGGTGGTACATGGAAATTATATGAACACTACTCATCAGAAATAAGTGTATCAAGAAACCATGGATGTGATTTAAAGCCTTCAAGGAGAGATTCAATGCCTATAAGAGCAGTCAAGACAGTTAGATCAAAGGAAGAATGGTAAGGCTCCACAGAAGGATCTGGATGAGGTTAGAGAAGTATGCAAGATGTTAAGGCAATATAATATCATCTCCTTACTAGGATATTGGTTATGGGATAAGGTACCGCACAGTGGAGGAAGGCATGAGAGGAAAGTTTTGCATGCCAACCTTCCTTCACACAACCTTGATTATGACAAGGATATTACCTTGAATGTTATTATAGATGGGTGGCTTCTAAGCAATATTTTGATTGACATGGGTGCGGAAGTCAATGTTATCACTCTAGATACATGGCATAAAATGGGAAGACCCCTATTACATCCATCTTTAAATGTGTTGTATATGGCTAACAAAATAAGGAAATGCCCATTAGTGTCTTAAAGGACTTTGTTATCACTATCCAAGGGGAAAAGTGCACTGGGGATTTTGATGTGTTGGCATTAGCCAAGGCAGATAACTTTCCATCATTACTTGGGTCCCTTGGTTTTATAAGAACAATGTTGACCTAAGGTTCAATAAGGGATACATAAGCTTTGAGAACAAGGTAGAGTGGGTCATCATCCCCTTAACCAATGGAATATTAGCACCCTATACTGAGCCCTTAGGAGAAGAATTTCTTGACACGATCTATGTGCGCTCTATCACGGACCCCTAGGTGATTCACCCTACAGAGGGAGTTATTTAGTTTGAATATTCTTATTCCATTAGTGATACAAATAGTGTAGTGTGTGAAAATTGGGTGCACAGAAATTATGAGTTAATTAGGTGACAGCTAAAAGGATTTGTGACCAGGGTAATGAATGAGTTCTCAGTCAAGCACCTAGGAGGGAAGAAGTTACCAAGTTATTCTGGAGGAGCCAATCCTGAGGATTTATTACACGAAATGGAGGCTCAGTGGAAAAATGAGGTCAAAAGAAGAGGGATGCTCAACTATAACTTTCTTGGGACCGTAGTGTGTTGGTGGGTGACACATCATGATAGCCTTCTAGAGTGGTGTGAGGTAAGAATCACAATCTCTTTTAGGTTTTTCCAGAGCATTACACCTGTTGTCATACAAGACTACCAATGGAAGGAGCTCACCTCGTCTGACATCCAAGCATGTGAGAAATCATGGATGGAAGGCACGAAGGCCTTGCCACCTTCTTTATGGTTACATAAGTTGTATCCCACCATACAAGGTTGTGCAAGTGCATGGTAAATTCTCTCCAAGATGCACCATCAAATAGGAAATTGGCAAGAATTGATAGCTGACCTCCTTCAATCTTTTGAGTATCAGAGTACTAACCCATTGGTGGATAGGTCGTTGCAAGTTGTTAAAAACCTAATGATGGGAGATAGTGATATATAAAAATATAGAATATTGGAGTTATTAGGTGAACATATCTTGAAACCACACTTTGATGAGGAAGAGTCAGAAGAGATGCAGCTTGAGTGCGTATACATGGAGAAAGAGAAAGGAAAGATGGTTTATGTGATATATGGCGAAGAGATGGATAGTTTGGATGTTAACCATTCTAAAGGTATGCACAAAGTTAGTTATAGTGTTGATAAACAAGAATGCACCTACCATGAACCCCTCAAAACAAATAAGGTTAACATTAGTTAAGAAATGGAACCTAAGGAGGCCACTATTAGATATTATTTGTCAGAGAAGGAGGTTTTGAAGATTATTGATCTATTGTGTGAGTTTCAGGACTTATTTTCATGTGGATACCATGATCTTAAAGGTGCCCACCACTCCTAGGGAGAAATTAAAATGAAGTTAAATTATGGTGCATGCTTGATTTGGAAGAGGCCTTATCAAATGAATCTAAATATTTACATCAAGGTTGAGGAGGAGATAGAAAAAATGATCACTTCAAGCATCATTGAAGTTATGGAGGAATCAGAATGTGTAAGCCCCATGGTCACTAGTATTAAAGAGGATGGAAGGATAAGAATCTATGTTGACTGCAGGGACCTGAATGTAGTATGTGTCATTGACCCTTTTCCAACCCCCTTCACTGAAGAAATCCTAGAAGAAGTAGCTAGGCGCAAGATCTATTCCTTCACAGATGGATTCTCAGGATATCATCAAGTTAGATTTTCTAAAGAAGACCAAGAAAATACAACTTTCACCACTGAGTGGGGAATTTTTTCCTATATGGCCATACCTTTTTGACTAAAGAATGTTCCTGTTGTGTTTTCATGCATTATTATACAGGAATTTCAAGACTTCATCCATAAGTTTCTTCAGGTCTACCTTGATGAATGGACGGTGTATGGACTAGTGAAAGACCATTGTGACAATTTTTGGTTTATGTTTGATAGTTGTCAGAAGTTGCGCATATCCCTCAACATCAAGAAATGTCTCTTAGCTACTCCATTTGGAACCCTGTTGGGGAACATCATATATAGGGAAGTCTTATTAGCGGACTCTGCCAAATTTTTCATTATTGTGGGATTGGGGGAGCCTACTATCTAGAGTGCAGTTCATGGATTCCTTAGTCATACAGGGTACTACTGGAATTTTATCAAGTGTTATGCCAAAATCATTATGTCATTGGAGGAGTTACTAAAACACAAGAGTGTCTTTCACTGGGGAGAGGCGTAGTAGACGACATTTGACACTTTGAAGGATAGAATTCTCACTACGCTCATACTATGATTTCTTTCTTGGGATAAACCTTTCCACATGCATGTTGATGCTTCAGGGATGGGAATTGGAGCAATCTTAGCACATCCTGGTGAGGGGATTTTTTATCACCCCCTTTTTGTGCAAGTAGGAAGTTAACATCATTAGAGAAAAACTATACCTCTATTAAGAATGAAGCACTATCAATGATCTACAAACTGTATGAGTTTAGGAAATATTTATTGGCAACACCTTTCATATTCTACACGGACCAAATAGAAATGAAGTTTTTGGTGAACAAGCCCATTTTTCAAGGGATCATATGTCAATGGGTCTTTTTGTTTTAGGAGTTTAAGTTTATAGTTGTTGTGAAATTAGGAAAGAGTAACTCAAGGCCTAACCATTTATCAAGGATTGGCACAGGAGAGGATGCACAAAGAATTGAGGATACAATGTTAGATGCACAATAGTTTAGACTTCGATGTGCATCCTATGGATTAGAAGATATTTTTATGTTTCTCAAAATAGGTGTCACATCAGAAGGAATGAAGACTTTGGAAAGAAAATAGCTAGCCATATGCATCACACCCTACATGTTAATTAGTGGAGACTTATACAAGTTAGGTTGTGATGAGGTTCTGCATGGATTCATGTTAGAACATGATCATGTTATAATCATGGAAGAATCACATAGTGGGATTGTAGGAGAGAATTATACAGAGAGTTCCACCATGAGGAATAATTTACTCGTAGGCATTTGGTGGGAAAGCATCTACTAGGATTGTAATGAGTTTTGTAAGGCCTATTACCATTTCTAGTGGCTTGGAAAGCCAATAAAACTAGATGAGATGCCCCTAAGACCTATAGCCAGCGCAGAACCATTTGAAAAGTGGGCCACTAATTTTGTAGGACCAATTTCACCTATCGCGTGAAGGATTGGTTCCCACTATATCATCACTTGCACTGATTACTTAACAAGGTGGATGGAGGTAGCACCTACAAGGGATTTGATATAGCTACAGATGCTAGATTCTTATGGGATAACATAATCAATATGTATGGATGTCCTTTTAGCTTGACTAGTTATAGGGATACACATTTTTTGAATGAAACAGTTAGAATTTTATTGGTAGAGTTCATGGTGGCCCATCATAAGACCATCCCTTATCACCCACAAGCTAATGGAACTATTAAGGTGTTTAACAAAATTCTGAGTCACACGTTAACTAAAATTTGTGATGTGGGAAGACAATATTGGGAAGAAAATATTGGGATGACAAGGTATCATCCATTCGATGGGCATACAAGATGACCTACAACACATTGAACAATGCCACTCCATTTCAATTGGTGTTTGGAACAGAGGTTGTTTTACTAGTTGAGTTCATGCTACCATCATTACATATTGCTCATGCAATAGGGTTAGCTAATGAACAATAAATTCAAGAGCATATGGAGAAGTTAATGCATTTGGACAAAAGGAAATCACTTGTTAGATGGAGTTAGAATACTAAAAGGGCATGACAAAAAGCATGGCATGATCACTATATTAAAAATAAACAATTTGAGGTTAAGCAGATGGTTTTTTAATATGATTCCAAGTTTATGTGCCATCCTGGGAAACTGAAATTCCATTGGTTAGGGCCATATATCGTCTCATACATTCTTGATTCAAGTTTTTTCTAGTTAAAAGTGCTTGATCAAACACACTTACCAGGCCATTTCAAGGGGAGTAGGTTGAATCCCTACTATAAATAAGTCTTTCTTATGTTTATAAATAAGGAATTATTTCCATTTAGCTTAGGATTTCCTTTTATGCATCTATTTTCCTTGTGTTTCCCTTTCTCTTTTTTTTTTCCTTTCTTTGTGTTGTTTTTTTAATGCCTTACATTGCTAGAAGACATAATTAGAAGGTTGGGATACATTTTTATTACCTTACATTTGTGATAAAAAGAGCTCTTAGGAACTAGGGCATCCGTGAAGAAGATTTGTGCAAAGGAAAAAGTGTGAGAAATTTGAGTGCATGCCTAGTGTGATTTATGAACCAAAGTGGATAAAGTACACAGGTGTAGGAAGGAACGTTTCAGAAGGGTATTCCATTTTATGGGAGGATTTTCCAGGTTAGGGTTCTGTAGCTAGGGAATAGGAGTAAAGGTATTTTTCATGAAGGAAAGCCAAAAATTTGAGTAGAGAGAGGAAGAGGAGCAAGGAAGAGATTTTTTTAGCAACCTGATAAGAATATGGCACCAAAGAAGGAAACCATCTCACCAAATAAGGGAAAGGTCAAGGGGAAACATACTACAGCCACCAGCTTTAACGAGGAGTGGTATGCAGAGATGCAATACCCATATGGCTTGTTTCTTGGAAAAGAATGGGTATCCCATGTAAGGAAGATGGCAATGATTGATTACAACCATCACACAAGCACCACAGAGAAAGAGATGGCATTATAACTAGTTCACATGATAGAAAAAAGGACACTAGAAGGAATGTCAATCTATGATGATGAAGTGAAGGTAAAATTGGAGAAGGTTGGATTGCTACAAATTTACGAGTTTCCCTACTTTCTCAAGCCTAGGTGATTGTACCAATAGTTTATGTTGTGTGTGCGCAAGGACCACTTCTACTTTTTAGGCTAAAGGATGTGAATAACCCCTTAACTAATCTCTAAGTTTATATGCCTTGTCTGTAAAGGGGAGCCACTAGATGATGACTTAGAGGATAAGGATGCCATTAAGGAGATCATGAAGACTTATGACTATAAGAAGGGGTCTCACTACTTCTACATCCCTGATATCTCTAACCGAGTGATGAGGATGGTCGTACACTTGGTATCCAAGTTGAATTGACAAGAAAGGCTAACATAGATTAAAAAAAAAGGCATTGTTAAATGCGTGCCTAAAAAATTCATAAGGAATTATCTATAACTTGTCTGCCTTCATTGCAGACAAGATAGTTAATTTCATCCATGAAGGAGAGAAGATCATGTTTGGTAATTTCCTCCTCACCATCATCTTATAATAAATTAGAGTGCCCGATGGGCCAGAGAATTTTGTATGGTAATATCCTGATGAATATTCTTCCCCCACAAAGAGATTTGTAAAGTACACTTATGACACCATGACGGCCACCCATAAGGCATGCCTGGAGAAATGGTACAAGAGGATGTGCGATGCATTCAGGGATGAATAGAGGATACCCAAACAATTACCGACTCTAGTACATAGAGAATCCAAGTTTGTTGTAAACTAGTATTTCTACATTGGCAGATTCATGTTGATAGATGGGACTAAGAGCCCATGGTGTAAACTACCTTTCTCTTTAACCATACAATATTTCCAAGCAAGGGTCAATCACTTCAAGGAGGCCAACATACTAAAGTTTGACCTCAACAAGGTAGACTAGGACCACCGCAAGCTGCACAAAAAGTTGGTATACCCAAAGAAGCATTCTTATGTGGAGAGGTATGTCTCCCATGAGGTGCGCATGATAAAACCTATGACGCTACCAATTTTTGGAAGGACCAAAATGAGGGTATACCTTTGGATCAAGCCAAAGTATGAGAAGGGTGCCTACTTAGAGAATGATCTCTCCATCCTACAAGACCCCACCAAGAGGAAGAAGGTCACACCATGTAAGAGGGAAAGAGAAGAGGTGCTAGAGAAGATTGCACCAAGTGTGAAAACAACATAATTTGTGGGCCCGTAGGATTCAAGTGCAAAGCTGAGCATATAAAGAAGTCCCCCTTTGAGGAAAAGGAAAAATCACCTGAGGAAGATGCGCCAGAGTAAGAAGAGCCTCCTACACAAGAAGAATCACTAAGGAATGACTTTCCTATTAAAGAGGAAGATAAGGAAGAGTCTCCTATACTAGAATCACCAGTTAGGAAGAGGAAGAAGGTAGCAGAGAAGGTGGACTTAGAAGGAATGGATATCCTAGAGGCCTGTAGATGAAAGAGAGACAATGACGAGCATCAAGAGGCTCAGGAGCATCCTGTGTACAATGTGCATGACTCTGAGGATGAGGTAAATGAAGAAAAGGATTAAGAAGAGGAAGGCACTCGAGGAAAAGGGAAGAGTGAGGAAGGGAATACAAAGGATCAAAAGACCCTAAGCCTCACCAAGGAACAGATAAAAGAGGCCATGGAAAGAGAATTAGCGGGAATAATAAAGTATTTGGTGGAGCAGGAGGTGGAGCACAGTGCTAACAAGGTGCTCAAGGAGATAGATGAGGAAAGCATAGGAAAAGAATATGGGAGCATGGGCAGAAATCCCAACTTAGCGGTAAGGTTTCCAAAGGAAACGTGCACATGATAAAATAGTGTGGTAATAGCGCAGGAGTAGATAATGAGTTATATAAACAATAAAAATAAGGTATTACGTGCATGCTTCCAACATACTGTGCTTACAGACCAACTCCTTCAATGGTATTCATTCAAAGAATAAGACGTGTACCTACAAACAAGGAAGATGTTATCTTGGGATTTTGAGTCCCATGTCAATGAGCCCAAGTTTGAGGTAAGAAAAGGCGTGCTAATGAAAATACCAAATACCAAGGGAGTGAACCCCCTGATACATGCTAAATATTTATTTGATGAGAAATTCTGTAACACCCTCAATAAGGTATCAGTTGAGGTTGACGCGTGACTCTTCGGAAGGAATGACGGAGTAAGGTTCCTAGAGGAAGAACTAGAGAAGAAAGAGGAGGAACTCATTAAGAAGAGCAAGGATCTAAAGCAAGAACAACTGATTAGTGCACACGTAATGTGTGAAGTAAGGGAGGAGAATGCAAAGGTGTGCAAGGTGTACAAGAAGATTGAAATTATCATGGATTCCATCACTTTGAAAAACCCATTCCTAGCACCACCTGAAAAAAAATACAAGTCAACCTTGTAATTCTTGGAAGGCTTAACCCACATCCTTACCATGGAGAGGAAGCCACTTTCTCTAGAATCAGCAGAAGAGGAATTGGCTCACTAGAAGGAGGAAGAGAATCAGAATATTGGGGAGACAGTGACATGATATTTTGAGCTCCTTGCCACTATACAGACAGTCATGTGGAGAGATAAGGTTGTGTATGATAAATGTGTTGATAGATACAGGATAGGAAACATTCTAGTTGCTACACATGAGGTGGTTCTAAAGGAATACGAAGATAAGAATAAAGCAAATAGAGTAGAGAGGGATAAGATCCTAGCCAAGGTAGAAAATAAGATGGAAGTGATCAAAGCCTTATAGGGATCGATTACAAATCAGCTTAAAGAACTGTATCCCTAGATCACCCATAAAATGAATGTGTTAGATGACCTTAGCAAGGAACTAGAAAGGATTATAAATACGTTGAATGCTAAGGGTGATGAACTAGGTTTTGAGGAGATAATCTCTCTATTGGGTGACCTACTTCAATAGGTGCAGGGTGAAATGGATGCTTGGGAAAAATCGAGATGAAAATAAGGAAGGAGTTCCCACTCTTTTTACAGCACTAGCAAGATCTTTGATTCTTTCATTTATTCTATTCTTCATTCTTCCATTATTTAATTCTTCATTTAATTTATTTGAGTTCCACCTTTCATTATTATTTAAAAGAGGAGTATGTTTCTGAGGATCATGAACAATATTAGTGTGGGATAATGTTGGGAATTGAAATATTGGCTAAGTACCCAAAGGGCACGTGAGCACACAGGGACAATAGGAAGAAGGGCAAGCAGGGATAAGCACGCTAGACAAGGGTTCAAGAAGGGTTTAGGAGAAACCAAGATGTGTACAAAAGACAATGATCAGGTAGAAGAATAGACATGGAGACATGAAGGTATGAAGAGAGACACCAAGACATATAACATGGGAATAGAGAAGCTCTGCACAGAATATTAGGAGGCCCTAGGAGTTGAGGTTCTCATTAGAGGATTCTAAAAATGTTATCATGTCTAAGGGATCGATCTGAAAAAAAAATTGTAATAAAGAAAGCATAGCTAGGACCTCTTATATATGGGTTAGATCCCTATCTTGTTACATTTGGTCTGATACAACCCTTTTGAATGTAATGTGGTTACTGAGACTATGATCAGTATAAATAGATGGCTCTGTTCTGAATATCTGGTTCAGGGGTATAAACCCTAGTGTTATTTCCTTATATTTTATGACAGATATGTTCTTTTTATTTCATGTCATGATGTTTCTCTTATTATTAAATGTTTGGGTATAAGGATATGATAGCTCATGTTGTCCTTTTACATGAATATTCAATTCTCTGTAACTAATCCTCTAACAATGGAAAGATATTTTCATAATGCTCACATAAAGGAGGGGCTTGGCACCCACCCATGCCTTGGGTGAGTGCTCAATGCCTTCTAGGTGATAGGCCAATGTGCATGGGGTTAGAAGTTAGTATATGGGTAAAAATGACTACAATATTGCTTGTATTAGAATGTTCAATAAGAGAATAAATATTGACTGAATTGATCCATGTGAAACTAATTAAAACTTTAGGTTAAGTGCACCAATTGGGGGGGCCAAAAGGGCATCTAAAGTGGACACTTTTTTATGAAAAATTAAAATCATCAACTTGTACGAGTTATTTAAAATAGTTACATTCAAAATTGGAAGATGTTGTAAGAACATGAATCGTAGAATTTTGAGTCTAGTTTTTAAGCAACTAATTTTTTTTAAATGGTTAAGTTTAAGTGGTTCAAATAACTAAAATACCAACAGGTGCTCTTGTTTTTGTTAAAAAGCATAGTAGATAGTCTTTCGTGCCCACCACAATTTTTTGAGCACTATCAATTATTTTTGAAAACCCTTTGGTAGAAAGATAGATAGAGCATCTAGTTTGGGGTAGGATTTTTTTTAGATTTTTTAGCGAGTATTATTTTAATGATTTTTCTAGTACATAAATTTTAAATTTTGAAAATAAAAGAGCTCTGACCGTTCCCCCTAACTACCTCAAAAAATATCGAAAATTAGTTTTTTTTTAATATGTATAGAATTAGTCCTAGTTTGGACCTAAAAAAATTATTTCAATTTTGATGAGTCAAAAAAAAAGATACATGAAAAAAGATAAGAATTTACAATCACTAAAAATAGAGGTATAAAAGACATAGTTTGAAATAAATATAAATGGAAACCTTAGAATAGTCAAAAAAATATAAAAAAATACATATTTAGAAAGAGGATAGTTTTCTTGACATTGTAGGTCAATTTTTAAGAAAGATAGAACACGTTTTTATAGGATTTAACATGGTGGAAGGTGATTTTTTTCATATTTTGTCAAAAACACTTAGGTTGTTTTTTTATTGCATGTCCAAGGCACAAATTTGGGAAACCAAAGCAATACCAAGCTTGTAAAATCTTGTTTTTGAGGCATAATAAAGGGAATGCATAAGATTTAAAATGTGTACGCAGTATAACACGTAAGCGTTCCGTGTAGTATAGGTGGTATTTTTATGGTATGCTTATATTTAGAAAATTTAATGTATAAGTTTTTCATTTATAATTATTTATATTATAATTATTTATATTTTATTATTTCTTAAATTTAAATTTATTTTAGTAAATATAAGAAATTAGGGTCACTTTACACCTTATGGAACTAGTCTCATAGCTCGACATGTCACGGTTTAGGAGATAGTTTTTTATAATCTAATTTGGTCAATACATAGGCAATTTTTAGGATTTTAGCATTTAGCCTAAATCTTTTAGATTTTAAATTCTACAATCATTGTCTATTTTGACAACAAATATAGTCATTGTTTAGGTATTGGGGCATTTTGGATTGTTTAATGATATTTCTAGGAGTGTTAGATGTGTCAAAATTATATTTTATGAACCTCAAAACTCACAAAGGAAATAACAGCTACTCAAATATATGCACACATGAAATTCCTCACAATACATAACAAATAAAAACACATATGTTGGACATAGTGTCATTGGTGTTATCATTGATGTCAAGTTTCATTGATAGAAAATGGTTTCTAGGTGGCATAGGATTCATCATGAGGTGTTAATCATCATAAATCATGAATTTTAATTGGTAGTGCCTTTTTTTGGTGTCATGAAGTGTTGCATTGGTGAAGTGTTAGTTTGGAAACAAAATGGGTAGCTTCAATGTTTTGAAATTATTTTTGACACCTTCAATCCTTAGAGAAAGTGGATGTCTCAAACATGTAGAGGAATTAATTATCTTTCCAATACCTATTTGGTTTCCTTCAAACTCATTGCAGAGCTCTTGGAATATTCCAGAGAAGTTATGTTTCAACATTACAGTGTTTGTTCCATACACCTAGAAAACCCGATGTTGAGAAGATAGTCCTTGAATGATCAAACCTTTATTAAATCTTCCTAAATTACCTTCAACTCTTTTAAGATTCCCTAAAATCATCTCCGGATGCTTAATATATTCCCTCACAGTGTCCAAGGAATGTAAAATAGATAGAAAGACTTACTCACACCATATTATACCTTGTTTTAGAATTTTAGTGGTATGTATCATGAACATAATGATTCAATGGAATCCTTGAGTCTAGTTTAGGGAATGGATCACAAGGACTTAGAGTTATAAAATTAAATAAAAGGTAATAATCCATCTAAAGGAGGATTCCTTAAATTAAATTTGAGTGAACACATTCCTAATTGTGTGTGCCTAGTCTTAGGGACCTAGAGTAGAGCATTCATTTGACAAGTTAATAAATATGCCTTGTAGATTCCTTTATAAGTGTGGAGGAAGGTTATAAAAATTCCAAGAGTTTCAAAATACCTAGTACATGTTGGAATAAGAATAAAAGAAAATGTATGCGCAAATATAGTCTAGTAATGTTAATGCCCAGTTTGAGGGCTAGGAAAGATGTACTTTTATAAAAATAGTCTTTATTCCATTTGTTTGAAGTTGGTGGAGCCTCTAAAAAGTTGGAGGAAGGCCTAAGGAAAATAAGGACTCATAAAATTAGGGCATAAGGATAGAGTATTGAGTGGTTAGTAGGTAAAGGGGGAAATGTACAATCATGCTTATTCCTTATGACTATCAAGACTAGCCTTCAGAAATAGTTGTCTTAGGAAATAAAATCATAAGGAAGTTGTTTCTATCATTGAGGGAGTGGTGTTAGAATGTTTTTAATCCTTGAGGAATGCGGTAAAATAATTTTACAAATTTAATCAATAAGACATATTAACTGTCGTGCACAGTTCCATAAAGAATCCTAGAGAGAGTAAGCGTTTGTATGAAAATCCTTAAGTGAGAGAGGAATATTTGAGTGATTTTAATTATTGATTAAGAGAGGTGTAAGCATAGTGATATTATTGAAAATAATATTGATTAAAATTAAATGTGAAGGTGAAAAACAAAGTTGAGAATATTTTTAGAGCTTGAGCAAACAAGGAGTCTTAAAAACCCAAAAGTTGAAAATCTAGCAAGATAATGGATAAATGAGTAATGGAGCATTGAGGTGTGCTTAAGTAAGGTGTATGGGTGTGTTGAAAGGTAGATGTAAGGATGAAATATGTGGTAATACATTAACCCCTTAATTTCTTTCAAACCCTAACTTGACCTACTTGAAACTAGGGAAAAGGATAAAGTTGAATTGGGGAAGTTGTATTTTGAGTTGAAGTTATGTAAAGAGAATTACAGGATACACTGTATCATCTGGCCATCATGTCATAAGTTCTATCTTTAACCCATATCAAATGAAATTCCTAATAATATCATGCAATGTGTTTCATTGTGTATGGAATATTGTCTTGAAGGTGATTGATCAACTCATTTAGTTTTGATGAGAGACTACTTCCTCCAACGGCCTAAAAAGGCCATTTTGGGCCATTTTGTAGCTAGTTAAACACCCTTAGGAAGTTTTTAGAGAAAATATAAAACATCTAAGAGTGATTTTAGAGAGAATTGAATATGTCTAAGTAAATTTAGGAAATTTTAGGGAATAAAATCTCATTCAGGAGAAATCTATTTAAAACCAAGTTTTCAAGTGCAGGGAATGAAAGGTAAAACGATAAAAGATGACTTCTTTGGATGATTCCAAGAATTCTGGAAAGAGATATGATGAAACAAAATATGATTTTAAATGGTATTATAATACTCTACAAAATGGAATAATAATAAAAAATTATTGGATAAGGTAAAAACAAGGATTGGCTCCCAAAGGCATTACAAAAGGAGGAATAAAAACCAACGAGCTAGAAAGAAATAGAAAATTCCACAAAAGGAGTTAAACATGCTTAACTCTTACAACGAAGATCAAGACTTTAAACCAAACAAAGTAAAATAGAAAAAAATAAAACCATCCCTAAACCATCAAAACTATAGAAGTTCGCCAAAAGTTTGCCAACAATCTAGAAAACCCAGCTAATTTTTAGGAGAGCCTTCACTTCTACCAGCATGACTTCCTTTGATCTCAGAACCCTCAACACCCTTGACATTTGTGTCTTCCTCCATATCGTACTCAGAACTACTGATGCACAAATTAAAAATTCCTCCTTTTAGTGCCTTCCTCCATCACTTCTAACCTATCACTCAGCTTGTTGACCTGATACTACAGCTCCAAAACCTTCTTTTTAGACTTCACCTGGGCAAAGACAATTTTCTTAGAAGCTTTAATGACATCCAACATGGTTTCCCTTTGACCAATATTGGTTTCCTCCATCACTTGAAGCACTCCCTCTAAATATTAAACCTTTCTACATTTATTCAAGGCTTAAATGTTTCTTTAGGTACTGCAAAAATTTGCAACTACCCGTCCCAGTTAAAAATGAAATAGGACTTAAATTTTGAGTTGCATGAAGAATTATATTTTTAGATTAGATTCATTAATCACAAAATGTGATTTTTAGTGTTTTAGTGAAGTATGGAGGTGAAGAACATGTAACTCATCTCTAAATTTCATTCAAGTATCCATCCCCTATATGGAGGAGGAAACCCATTTCCATGAGGAGCATCTTGAGAGAAAAGGTTTCCATGTACCATAAGCATGCTTACACCCAGGTATCATCTTGTTCAATAAATTTAATTGTGAAGGATTCATCATGTTTAAAGGTGAAATGTGGATCTCAAGGAGTGATTTAATGATCATCATATCCTAACTCTGTCATTGTACCCAAATATCTCAAAATAACAAGCTAAAATGATCTAGTCATGTCACCGAGGTATCAAGGATCATCATGTGTGAAGTATTAAGGAATATTCTATATCCATGAGATACATATGAGAAAAAAAAATATAATAATTGTGAATTTGAATCCAATAAAGGATGATTTTAGAGCTAGGAAAGGTGAGGGGATGATCTTTATATGGAGCACCTTGTTTTTAAGAATGAGAAATCATCTGAGTTCACTTGATGTAATTCACCTAGTACTATTCATAAAAAATCATTCAACACCTAGTAGTGATATCGCACCTTAAGGAGGAAGCACATTACAATCACCTCATTTTGGCCATAGGACAAGAATCTCATTCAGGGAGAAATCCTCTATCTACAAAATGAGGATCTCATTTTAATAAGAAGTAGACAAGCATCATAGAGTTGATTCATGGTCACTAAAGTGAATTACGGACCAAATTTAAAAATTGGTACCAATGCAAGTAGTGGTAGGGCCAAAATCCAATCCAGAAGGACAAAAAACCTATGAAATGACTATATTCTTTCCCAAAACAAAGACAGCCTATAATATATATTCCCTGAAAGTTTTAAGTCATTTGTTAAAATCATGAAAAAGAGTAAGTACCACCCATATTAGATTTTGAAAAACTATGTTCTATATTATAACTGTTGGAGCTACCAGACCACTTCCGTCAGGTGCAGAGTGACCCTAACTTCTTATATTTACTAAAATAAATTTAAAGTATAATATTTTCTTATACTTAAACATTTATTATTTTAACTATAAGCCCCCCAAAAACACATCTATAGTCCATACCACATTCACATTTTGAATAAACTAAAACACATACGCATTATAATGTGTACACATTTTAGGTTTGGGAAATACCAAACCAAGAAAAATAAAATGCGTACGCATTATTTAAAAACACTCCTCTATGTCCGAGGGAAAACAAGAGGGGCATACAGATCTCACTGTAATTATGGAAGACCTTCAAGATTTTATTTCCCTCAATAATCTTATGGATGTTGAGCTTAGAGGAAGTAGATTTACTTAGACTGACAGAAGGAAGGGTGACCACCTGATTCAGGTTAAACTTGACAGAGTGATGATCTCTTAGGGTTGGTTGAATAAAGAAGCAAGGATGTTTTCCCTTCCTCGCATAGGATCTGATCACAATCCTATCCTATTCTAGATCAAGGCTAAGGATAGGAGGAAAGTCCCTTTCAGATTTGAAAAGATGTGGCTTCTTGAAGAGGATATTACAAATATGGTGAAGGGTTGGTGGAATATAAAAATCAATGGTACGACTTTATTCAGAATTGTTAAAAAGCTTGCTCATATTTAAAGAAACTAAAAGAATGTAATAAAAAAAATTGGAAACATTTTCAAAAAGAAGCAATCCCTAGCTAAGGATATTTCTTCGCTCCATAAATATTTGGAGTTGCTGAAGGTTTGCAATTCTATTTTTACCCAAAATAATGAGAAGGATTTACTAGCTAAGTATCATAACATCCTTCGGAAGGAGGAAATTTTTTGGAAATAGAAATCTAGAGCCCTTTGGCTTAAATAGGGTGACAAGAACACAAATTTCTTTCATATCTCTACTCTTAAAAGGATGATCTCTAATAGAATTCCAAGCATAAAAAATAAACAGGGAGTTATGCTCAATGACTCTAAGAAAATTCAATAAGAGGCGTGTTCTTTCTTCAACAGGCTTTTGACCTCTTCTTGGGTTTCTAACAACACTAAGGAAGAGTAGTTTCTTGATTTGATCCCCTGTCTGATAAATGATGATGAAAACCTCATGCTTACTAGAATCCCTTCGATGGAATAAATTGAATTCATGGTCAAATCACTAAATTGTGATAAATCTCCAGGACCTGATGGTTTCCCGTCTTTCTTCTTTCAAACTTTTTGGGATATTGTGAGAGATGATATTTGTAGTGCTATCTAGGAATTTTTCAAGAACAAAAAGATGCTATGGGAGCTAAATAGCACTTTTCTAACTTTGGTTCCTAATAATCATGATCCTACGGAGTTTTAAAATTTTAGGCCCATAATTATTTGCAACTATGTTTATAAAATGTGCTCAAAAATTTTGTCCTTAAGAATCCAGGTTGTGCTACCTTCAATTATATCTGATTAGTAGGGAGGTTTTGTTATGGGTAGATAGATTCAAGATGGAATTATCACCATATAAGAGACCTTCCAGTCTGTGAAATAGAACAATAAACAAGCTATGTTCATAAGCTAGATATGGAAAAAACCTATGACAGAGTCTCTTAGTCTTTCCTTCTGATGATTCTCTCAAGATTTGGATTTGGTGAGGATTTTAAGGAGATGATTCTATCTTATATTTCCACTGCCAGGTTCTATGTCCTAGTTAATGGGAATCCTTGTGGTTATTTTAATAGCACGCTTGGTTTAAGATAAGGTGATCCTATCTCACCCTTTATCTTTAGTATTTTAGGTAAAACCCTAAGTAGAACTCTTAATAAGGATACCATGGAGGGAAGAATCAGAGGTATCTCCCCTATTGTAAACTATCAAAGGGTTTCTCATCAACATTTTGTGGATGATACCATGTTAACTAGTTTTTCTTCTATCCCTAAGGCCAGAGAATTCAAGTAGTTAATGATGGATTATGAGGAAGCTTCAGATCAATTGATAAACTATGGGAAAAGCTTTTTCTTCTTTATCAATACCCCTAAAAGAAGAAGCATCAAAAATTTTGGTATTCTTGGTTTCCCCTCAAAAAAATTCCCAACCAAATACCTTGGTATGCTTATTGGAATGGAAAAACCAAATAATTATAAATGGAATTTCTTAATTACTAGATCTCTAAAGAAACTTGAAGGGTGGAAAGGATCGCTTTTATCTCAAGCGGGAAAATTTGTCCTTCTTAAATGCTCTATACAGAATTTATCGGTTTATATGATGTTTATCTATAGATTACCCTCTTAGATTGCTTGTAAAGATGGAGAGCATACAAAAAAGATTTCTATAGAGTGGAACTAAATAAAAAGATAGAATTCCTCTATTTTCCTAGGATAAGGTTTGTTTCCCCAAAAATTTTGGTGGCCTTGGTATCAGAGATTGGACTAAAATGAATAAAGTTATGCTAGCCAAAATGAGTTGGAGACCGTTAAAGGAAGATAATGTCTGGACTACTATCATAAGATGTAAATATTGGCCTAACTTATCTACTAATGAATGGTGTTTTATACCCAGAAATCTAATGCTTCTTCTTTGCTTCTGGAAGTCCTTAAATTGGGATAAACATGTGTTATCTGAAGGATGTAAATTGCTTGTTGGAAATTTTCACACCATTAACTTCTGGGAGGAAAAATGGCTAGAGAATTTTCCTCTCAAGACTATCTTCCCTACAATCTACAAAGACTTTGTGTCCAAATATGGGACTAAGGTGAGAGATTATTTCAATTTGGATGATCCTTTGGGATATTGGAAAATCATATCTTTGGATCATTCTAACAGCTTAGAGATCTCTTCTATTAACAAAAAATTAAGAGTTATTATTAATAGAGAGAATCCTGTTGAAGATAGCTTATACTGGTCTAAGGAAGAAAATGGTATTTTCTCAGTCAAAAGTGCCTACCACTCTTTCTTTCATGAGGTGGAGATAGGTGATAATTTTAATTGGGGAAGCATATAGATCAACTAATTAATTCCCAAGATTAATTTGTTTTGGTGGTTGGTTATCCATGATAAGATTCTAACTATTGGCAATCTGAACAAGAGAAATTTCCACATGGTTAATATATGTGTTTTGTGTGAATATGATTGTGAAGGTGCCTCACACCTGTTCCTTAATTATCCCTTCCTTGTTTTGGTTAGGGAAACCATCCTTAACATCTTTGATGTCAATTGGGTCTTCCAAAAATCTCCATAAAATTGTTGTGGATCCAATGGACTAGTCCTTTTAAGAGCCAAGTTCTGAAGTTCTTATGGCATTTTCTCTATAATACATTTAGCTTGGTAAATATGGAAGGAAAGAAATAGAAGAATCTTTAAAGGTAAAAAATAATCCCATGTTAAAATTGGAGCCTGATGTGTGAGATTCATCCTTGCTAACTTTTCTATCATAAACTCCCAAAAGAAGTCTTTCTCTTAGCAGGAATCTTGTTTCTCCTTGTAGTGGGGTCTGATACCTTCTACCCTTAGGCTCCCTGGTCTAAACCCTAGACTAAATGGATGGATAAAACCTAGCAAGGACTTTTTAAAATTAAACTTTGATGATGCCTCCAAAGGAAATCCTGGGCGTGCTAGCTGTGGTGGGGTCTTTTGTGATTCTGGAGGAAGTTTTATTCTTATATACTTCTACAATTTGGGCACTCAAAATAATAATGTTGTTGAAGCTGTTGGGGTATTTTTGGTTATATCTATAGCTCTTCAACACAACTTTGTTAATCTAGAAGTGGAAGGTGACTCCTTGAACATAATTAACAACATAAATAAGAAAGGTCCCCATCTCTATTGCCAATTTTAACTCTATTAAGAGTATTAAGAAAATGGCCCATTCTTTTAATTTTATCTCCTTCAAACATGTGTATAGGGAAGCAAATTCTGTGGTGGATTTCTTTGCTAATATGGGGGTTAATGGGCATGATTTGACACTTTTGAGGAAGGTGGAATTTCTCGATCCCAAGCTACGGGCACACTTATTAAAAGAGACTAATGCTCACATATAAGGTCTCTTCATGGGTTGTCTATCCTATCATGATTTTTTGTTGTATGATGAATTTGCATTTATTTCTTAATTATGAGAAGATCAGGGTTGTGATTTTTAAGTATTTTTGGAGAACTCTATCTAGCAACTGCTACTGTAGAATCATTTTGTGGGTGTGAGTAACCTCTCATCTCTCTAGTTTCTGAGTCATTTTGTGAAGAGGACTTTGTTGTTTAGTGATATGGGTGGGGATCTGATCAGGACTAAACCTGCTGACCTTGTTGGGGTCACTCCCGATGCTATGTCCCTATTTGATAGCAAGGGTTTTACCCCCTTTCTGAAAATATTTGAAGGGTACTATGAGAATCTCAGCAAATAATTTGTTAGTACATGGAAAGTGACAAAAAAATATGTTGTTGTTGAGATGAAAGGGATCAGTATAGAGATCATAGTGGATTCAATGGCTAAATTTATTGGCATTCTAGTGGTGGGGAGGGAGGTCTACAAACTGAAGAAGTAAGCCTCTGAAGAACTGAATCTATTTCTTAAAGGTAATGAGAATCTCACTTCCCATTTTTCTCGCTACCTTAGAATGTCTTTACCAAAACCATTTGACAAGGTGGCTCTCACCTTAATTCAATTTTTTACCGTGGAAGTCTACCACAAATGTATCTACGCTTACCACCTACCAATGCTAAACCATTTTAGATAGGGGAAGGCTTTTAGTTTTCCCTATTTCTTTTATCATTCTATGTGTGCCTCTATTTCACAGTTTAAATCATGTAGGATATCTTTCCCTCTCCAACAGGGCTTTATCCTTGCCCTTGTAAAAAGTGTGGCCCTAGACATTGACAAAACTGGTGCTCTCAAGCTAGATTTGGAAGCTTATGTAGACGGTTCGGGATCTGATTCGGAGGAGGAGAATTTGAGTGATGATGAATATTCTTTGGATGGTGAAATGGAAGAGGATGAGGTGGAATTTTTTACGGCCCAAAACCTTAAGGATCTAAAATCTAAGCAGACCTCGAGCACTAAGCCGAACACTAAGGGTGGGTCTAGCAAACAGGGTGCCCTGACTCCTATAAACGCTCAATTAGAACAGCAGTATGAGGCTATGGATCATGTCAGCTTGATCAAAGGGAACAATCACTTGGCCAGGATGGTGGTTGATATCGATGAGCTCAAGGGGGACATGTGGCTCACTAAGAGCTTGGTCTAGTTTCTTTTTAATGATTGGCATAAGATGAAGGAGTAGGTGCAGGAAGTTGTTACCAATGGGAAGGGAGGCAAAATTGAGATCCTAAATTCCAACTTGGGTCCATAACCAGGGATATGGATTAGGTTAAAGCTATCCTCCATAGCTATATAGAATGGAGCATCATGACTATTAAGTCGACCCTGCTACACCTTCACACTCTGGGGCAGCTTATCAATTCTTATTCTATTGTGGCTAGTCAAGGAAGGAAATAGAAGGCAACCCCGGATGGTTTAGACATGGGCTATTTGGTTGTTAATATTGATGCTCTTGTAAAAGAATGGGCTAAGGTGCTGGAGGGGCTTGAAAAATCCTACAAATGAATTTGGTGCAGAGTGTTCTATTTTTTCACTATCTCTAACTATAGTTGTTAGTTCCTTCGATGTTATTAGTTTCCCTATGGTTTTTTGTTGTTGTTAGTATCACTATATGGGCTCCTAAGTGCCCTTATTACTATGAACTCTTATACTATGGTTTTTTGATGTTATTATAATTGGCTTCATCTACTCTCATGGAGATTTCTTGATGTACAGGGTAGGGTCCCTTAACCCTCTTTTTACCACTAATAAAAAAACACATATGTGCTTTGCCTATTTTTAGATTTTTGTCCAGTTTTTGGCCCCCCAAATTGGTGCACTTACCATTTATTCAATGTGATTTTTACTTCATCTATGGTTAATTACAACTCTAGACAAAATTTATCTATAAAACATGTAAGAGGAGTGTAATAAATATTCATGAAGTGAAACCACCCACTCACTTCTAATGCAAAAATATATATAAGAACATAAAGTGATTCAACCCCACCATATGAGGTGCTAGAGTGGTAAAGAGTAGAAAGACAAGTTGATTTTCTTTGAACAAGTGAAACTTGTCAAGGGTCTTGAAGAAACACCATTGTAATAACTTTACAATTTTAGTTGATTTTTGTAACAGTCCCAATAGTGGGAGTAGTATCTGTAGATGTTATCAAGGACTGTTAAATTGTTGAAATAAATGTATGTGCTTTGATTTCTTATGTTTTATAAGGCATTTAATGAGTCTGTATATTTGAGTAATTGTTTCTACCTTTGAGATTTATTAGGTTTATAAAATATAGATTTGACGCATATAAAACTCCTATAAATGTCAATAACTAATCAATCAGGACCCTAAACCTTAAAAATGACTATATTCTCTCCCAAAATAGATATCGATTATAGAATTTAAATCCTAAAAGTTGTAGGTTTAATGTTGAAATCCTAAAAAATATCTATGTACTCACTAGATTAGAATATGAAAAACTATGTTCTAAACCGTGACTTATGGAGTTGTGAGAGTAGTTCCATAAGGTTGAGAGTGACCCTAATGTCTTACATATTTATTTTTCTAAATATATACCTCCCAAATGCACATATACAACATTGCTTAAAAGAACACGATCGTGTTATAGCACGAGTGCATTATAACGCGTTCGCATTTTAGTTTTTATGGATTTGAAATTACCAATCCATAGGATTGGATTTTCCTAGGATGTCCAAACCTAAGGTTTGGACAGTGTAATCTGTGAATAAATCCATGTTTAACCAAAAAAAAAAACATAAAAATTTCAAGTGTACGCTTCAATTTCTCTTTTGTTATAAAACAATATTAATAAACAAGACTACAATGTCAAGCTCTAATTTAGGTTTGTGACAATATACTTCTTTCTAAACTTTGATTAGTTTAAGACTCTCACCCTTAATTTATTTTTCCAGTGTCTTCTTTTCTTTCCAAAATTTATGTGTACTTTTTTATACATATTTTTTTGATTTTTTTCATCCAAATTTTTTTTTAAAAATAGTTTGATCTAAAATCCATTCTACACACATAAGAAAATCAACTACTTTTCTCAAAATTAGGGGGGTGTACACACAAATATTCCATTTTCGATATGTTTTCACTTTGAAAATTAGTAAAAAAAATTATATTCATCGAAAAATATGAAAATTTAGTGGGACCTCATACATGGGCTTAGCTAAATTTTTACTGAAGGAATTTGTAAAACAGTTTATAGAACTCAAAAAATCGGGGGGGGGGGGGGGGGGGGGGGGGGGGGGGGGGGGGGGGGGGCGCGTGCACACACGACACTATGTTATCTTTTTGACACAAAAATTGGCACACTTTGTGTGCACAAAATATTTTACATTCTTAATCTCCACCATTTTCAAAAAACAATAGTAGTTTAGAAACTAGATTCTAAGCACTATGATTCTTATTCTTATCACAATGTAAAATTTTGACCATATGCATGCCCAATTTCCATGCACTTACGCATTTAGTGATTTGCCTATATGTTGAGATTGAATTTGAATTTTTTATATTTTTTTTTTTCAAAGTAAAGAAATCATTCAAATAATATTCCTTCTAAATTTCATATTTTCTAGAGCTATTTTGTGACAGTTATGTCAGTTTTAGGGTTAAAATACTAATTATCATGTTTCATCTATATCTTCTGAATTTTTGGAGAATTATTTCTTGAAATGTTTTGGGTTGAGGTGAATAAATTTCAAAATTATACCCTAAAATTTTCAGAAGTTTTGGATCTATTTTGAGTGAGTTATTGCATCTTAATGTTTTTCACAAATTTGTTACATAGGACAAAATATTAGGAAAATTTCAGATCTTTTTTACATTTTCATAAAACTCTCAAAAATATAATTGGGGTCTGTGTTTTGTATTTTCTAATTTGTGGCCAAACTCTAGCCAAAATAGGTAGGAAAACTTGTGAACAAAATGTCTATTCCTAAAACCCTAGTTTATGTGGATCACGGTAATGAGAATTGTTATTGGAGATGGTAAGATTTGATGAAAAAAAATGGTGGATCCAATTTTTAAAAAATAGTTTTTCACATCCAAGGTCATGGTTTCCTTTTCATCTTTGAAAGGGTGGTTTAGAAAAAACTTGGTGTTCTTAATTAAAACAAGGGAATTCAAATTGGTCATGGGAGGAAATGGAACATGTTTTCTTAGATTGATGGGAAAAATAGATTATGATAAAGAAGATGTCAATAATTAGGATGTTTCAAATAAGGAAGAAGAATAAGAGTGGGAGGAAGGAAAATACAAGTTTGATGATGGAGATGTTACACATGATTTATAAGGAACAACAATGCATCAAGATAAGAGTTTACATAGTTCATCTCCAAATAAGGAATCTTCAATATTTCAGTTTGAAGGATGCATTCAAATAAAAAGGTAATTGTTTCCATAAACCCTAGTAGAAATAATAACTTCATCAATATAGGTGTATCTCAATATCTACATGTTCAAGAATAGAATATCAAGGAAGCTCAAGTGGATGGTAAGAAAACTAAATCCTTTGAAGACTTAAAGCTCTCTATGGATAAATATGTTTTGAAATTAGAATTTATTGTGTTAGATATGGATGATATGGATTTTTTTTATATTTCCTTGGTTAGAGACCTTAGGAAAAATTAATATTAATGTGAAAAATAAATTCATGAAGATATGGTAGAAGAGAGATAAGGTTAACTTACAGGATATCATACTTAAAAAGGAACACAAATATGTTAATATGGAGCATGAGGATGAATTTGAAGATGAAGAAGAAGGGAATAAGGATTGTAGACATGCAAAATGTCAACATGGTCATTTAGAAAATAATATGTTCATCACACTATAAGAATCCTTTGTCATTATCAAACATATAATAATTAATTATTATATGTAATCATACTTCAATTATTCTCTCTCATCTATGAACCATAATCCCATTATATCCTTATAAATATTAATACAACATTAATATTTTATTTACTACATTAACCAATTCTCATTAACTATTTTCTAACAATTTAAAAATACTCACCCACCTACCACCTACCCTATGTCTACTATATGCCTAGCTTCTTCATCTAATCACTTCACTAAATATAATTATTCTCACCTAACTACAAGCTAAATGACCCTCTAAATCTAGAGGCTTCGATTTATAGAAGCTTCTTCATTCTTCCCTCCCAATTTAAAATATTCAAATAAATGTGCACTATTCCATTGAATTTTTAATTCAATGGAGAATTCTCCTAAAATATAGAATTTTCTAAATCTAGAAAGCTCTCCATTCTCATGGAATTTCAACCATTGATCTAATCCAACATGGAAAAATTAAACCATTGATTTTTTCTCCCTACATCTATAAATAGAGGTGTCACCCTCCATGAAAAGCACCTTAGAACTATTGCAAACTTATGCTGCTAAAATCCCTAAGCAAATAAGCAATCTTCATAGCATTCCATCGAGCCAAAATCATCATTTTATAAAGGGGAAGTGCTACCAAAAGTAGTCCAGAAAATATAAAACATTCTAAGATCATCCAAGGAGCAAATCAAAATCATCAAAGGAGGATTCTTCTTATAGGTAAGTATAGGTATATTGTCTTCTCCCTTTTTTTTATCAGTTCTCAATCTAAGGTAGTTGAATTATTGCGTTGTATTTTGTATTTGACTTGGTTTCATAGTAATTTCATGAGTGAATGCTAACACAATTTTTCCTCTACATTTTGGCACCCACTGTGGGGGCTACCCCCTTAGATTTTAGTATAATTTAGTGGAATTTAACACTATGAACAAGATGTCCAAATTTCGTTAAGACTGGACCTAGAAATTTTTAAATTTTTCATGTCTCAATTCCACTTCAACACTTTTAACTTGTAATAATGTGTTCATGACCTACAACAATGCATATACCATAAAACAGCGCTTCTATACACTCTTCTGACTCTATGTTTGCAACAATATATTTCAGCATGTTTGTTTCCTATAATGGTGTATTTGGTACTATTTCAGCATGTTTATTTCATGTAATAGCGTGTTTACCTACCAACATTTTGTTTATGTAGATTGAACCCTTTTGTTCACATTGCAGTGTGTATGTTACTGTTTTAGTGCATTTATCTCCTATATTAGTGCGTACATGATTACTAACCTTTTTGCTTGCAGGTTCAGTGCATACATCCATACTTCAGCATGTCTCTCCTAATACAACCCATTTGGTCCCTGAAATAGTGTGTTTACTCTATAACATCACCTTTATTTTATTAGTATTTTTTTCCTTGATATTAAAAAGTAATTCACATTTATTTATAACTGTGGTTTCTAGATTCTAACATTCTTTTTTTTGTAGAAATATTGCAAAGATGAGGAGAAACTCTTCTGGTTTTAGCATTTGATCAAAAACAATTGCCCAACATTTTTGGTTGTAGGGTTTTAATTAAAATAATACTGCTAACCTTCATTTTGTAGCAGGAATGGTTTAAGAGTATTGAGGTTTTAATAAAAAAACTACTAATCCTTTGTTTCACAAGTCCCCTTGTCAAAGATCCCCATCATATAAATTTTAATTTTCATTCTTTTGTGTATCTTTTTGTAAGTTCTTTTCTTGCTTATTTTAAATTGTGAAGACAGTGTCTTGTATGCTCTCCTCTCGCATCATAGGATGGTCTTAAGAATCAAAAGCGGTTAGTCTTCCCTCCCTGTTTTTTTCTTTTTTAGGGGGTAATGTGATGTGAAAGTGACATCCACACACTTGCCATAGTCATAGGGTTCTCGTGACTATGGGATTCACCTCCATGCATATAGACATACCCAGTGTTCTATCGGGGTATATAAATTTGAGGAAAACTCATTATTGGCTAAGAGCTTTCTTGTTTTAAGATCAGCATGAAGTAAGGGGCTTCCACATCCTAATACCAAGGCCTCATACAACATCCTTACAACACAAACTTAGGCCCCACTGTTGAGCATCAAAAATTAATAACTCCTCAAGAAAAAAAGTTAGCACGTGTTGGTCATCAAATAGGACTTTTAAGAAGAGCAACAGTCAGGGGACAAGAAGTCCCTCCTCTTTAATGGGAGAGGTTCCCTTATTCAGAAACAAACCTATTTACAAATGTACAGGACATGATTTATTGGTTAAACTTGGATACCACGAAAGTGTTTTCTATGAAGGTCATCAATTACAAAAGGACTGAGGAAATGAGAGCATGGAAAAGAGCAGAAAGGAAAACATGCAGAATTATAGATATCAGAGTAATTCTTTATGTATGCGAAGTCACCGTGAATTGAAAACAAGATCATTCGTATAGAACAAGTAAGATGGAATTTAAAGACACAAATTTCTGTAAATAACATCTGCCAGAACGTAAAGTTTCTTAACGTAACACAGATTCGTTATCAAGGAAACAAAGTTCCTTCTTGGTTATGCAAGATCACCGTGCTTGCAAAGTTGAAGAGTATGCAATCGATGAGACTAACGAATTTGAGATAAATGATCTTCACAAAGAAAACAAATGAAAGCTTAGAACAGACAGAGATCAGATAGACAAAGAAAGGAAAGTCCTTCTGTATTGATTTCTCTATAATCTATTTACACTTGCAGAAAATATGCCAAGTTCTCCTCCAAAATGGCGCAAAGAAGGCCATTATATAGCTTACAATTCAATTACTCTTCGTAACCGTTTCTTTTAACTAACAGATAGTCAAGGACCGCCAATCGCAATACCTTAACTAATTACAAGGAATACGAAAGGAATAGGAAGAAGAGAAAAGAATGAAGAAGGAGACAGGTGGACAGTCACTGAGAGGGACCCACCGTCTTCAGAAACCGCTGCTTAAATTTTCTTCCACGTATCAGCTATGTCCTTACCACGAGGGACACACCAGAATTTTCATCTTGAGGATGACAATGAATATCTTTGAAAACTGATGTAACCAGCGTCTTGAGAGCTTCGTCCTTCTGCCAGCTGTCCTTGAAATTTGATCTTTGGATTGATAGCATCAGAGCCGCAACTTAAATTCATATTTTAGCATATTCGGGTCGAGCGAGAAAAACTAAGTATGAATTGCATTAGGTTCACTTGGGACATGTGAGACGCGAATGCGTGAAACACGCGGCTCAGCCGATTCGGGTGAAACAGGGAGAAGACGCACAAATGCATTTTGGGACATTTGGGACGAAAACGCGTGAAGGACGCGGTTCGGGTGTTTCGGCCGAAATTGGAACAGTTTACATTTTTTTATTTGGGAAAAAAAGCTCTGAGGTACGCGACTTGGGAGTTTCAGCTGATCGGGGAACAGAGAGCAATTTGGAACTCGGGATAGTTGGGACAAAATTGTGCGAAGGACGCGGTTCGGGCGAATTGGCCGAAAATGGAACAGTTTGCCCGATTAACTTTGGGACATTTGGGACATGAAAGCGCGGTTCGGGCGAATCGGCCGAAAATGGAACAAAATGCCCGTTTGAACTTGGGACATTTGAGACAAAAAGTTCTGGAGTACGCGACTCGGCCGGTTCGGGTGAAAATGGAACAACTCACACTTTTTGATTTGGGACATTTGGAACAAGAAAGTGCGAAGTACGTGGTTCGGGTGATTCGGCCAAAATTGAAACAACTTGCACAATAATTTTTTGGGACACTTGGGACAAAAATTTCCGACGGGCCTGAAAATGGAACAACTTCGGGGATTTCGGCCGATCGGGGAATAGAATGCACTTTCGTACTTGGGACAGGCGGGACAAAAATGTCCGACAGGCCTGAAATACATACAAAATGACCCGAAACACAGATTTTCTCAATTTTCACGACTTAGGCACTTTAGAGGAAAACACTCATAACTCAAAATTTTGAAATTTTACTTTCATTAGGGCAGGGAATTTTGAGTGGACAACAGCACGCATAAGAGGCATTGTAAAAGAAAGGCGTGTAATGACGCATGTGTGAGGAGAACAAGTTTAGTTTACTGAAGTCAGTTAGGAATGTGCACAGGAGATAGACTGAATAATTACCTAGTTTTGGGATGTAAATCTAAATATAGACTTGGAGTGGTGACCAAGAAAGGTTGGATCATGAATACTTGTAGTTTAAGCAAGGTCTATTTTGGGATAAAGAAAAGATCAAGTGACATGCATATTTCTAAGCTAATAATAGGATCTAAACTATGACTTAACTAGGGTAGATCTATTCTTAGGAATGCTTTCATGCTTTTGTATTTATCATGTAGAAGTGCATGGCTTTCTTAGCTTGCAACCTATTTTGAGGATGTATGGGCGGTGAAGGGAAAGTCCCCACCCCTATATATATGTATGATCTTCATAGTTTAGGAGAACCACTTCTATAATACAGTTATGTTGTTGGATTATGTACACACATGACTCATGGTGACATTATTATGTATGTAAGAAGCTTATGTGTTTTATGGCAATTAATATAATGAATATTTTTGGCTAGATATTGATTATAGACACATATTTGACTAGTTCTTGCATGGTAAAGTTAATCTTGATTCTGGTATGAGTTAATCTTGCATATGGTTAAGATCTAGATCTAGATTATGTTATGCAATATACTTAATTATCTACTATGTATCTAAATATTTGTATGATCATGCTAACTCCTTGAATAAGCTAACATAAAATACGGACTTGGTACCCTAACACACTTTAGGTGAGCACTCATTTCTGGTTGAGTGATGTGTCAAACCACCTTGGGTTGTTATGAGTAAAAACAAGACTACATTTTGGATCCATTTCTGAGACCTCTTTTTTAGTTCTTTACCAGGAAGTTGCATGATGAAAACATACTAGTTGATTTTATCCAGTATTGAAGAGTGGTTAGACAATTTAGAGGAAGATTATGCTCACATATTTAGCATCGGACCTAATTTTGATGCACGTGTGTGGGTTAAAAAAGAATCTATATTACAATCTCTATGAGACATTTTTCACCTATTTTCCCATTGTGTTATATGAGGGGCTGGTAACCTACACATCAAAGAGAAATTGGACATTTAGAACACTTGTTTGAACACATGAATAATTCTAGGCTTTGCATGATGCCGATCTAACTTAGACGTGAGTTGTAGATCATAGGTGGAGTGGTGTCCTAAATAGCAATATTTTAAAATATATGATTTCTATTTATTCTTGTCCATAATTTGTTGAGTTCCAAATCTTGCACAAACCCAGAGGATCATATTTGTGTGGTATCCCTTTAGTGATTAATATCTTGATCGTGACTTTGGATTTGGAACAGTTTCCTATGGCTAGCTAAACCTCACCATGCACGGAGACAAGACCAAGAGTGGTGAAAGATGGTAGACCTGGTGGCAGAAAGGTAGAGAGAAGAAAGGCAACTTAAATTTATTGAGGCATGTGAGAGGGATTTAGATACATATCATGAAGTTGTGGAATGGATGGAGTTGTGGAGAGAGATGGCTCATGAAGGATTTTGAGCTCACGTAGAGGACATAGAACCAGAGCATCTAGAATTATCCCATTTGGGTAATCATGGCACATAAACCTCTTCAACCTCAGATTAGAACATGTTGGTGGAGACTATGAGGACCACAGGCACACATTTGATCCCTCTTGGAAACCTATCCCTTGTGCTTGTGTTTTCCAGTTTCTACGACAATCATCAATAAGCAAGCTAGTGTGGGCAGTAGAGTAGCGATAGAAATATTTAATTTACAAGAAAGTTCCAAAGTTAATCAAGTAGTTTATTCATCTATGGCAGCACAAATATCATCTATGTTATTTGGAGGTCCAATTGGAGGTATAATTTCTGGCGCGTCATGAACACAAAACATGGGTGCACACAATGTTGGGATAACATCTGAGAGTAGTACAATTTCATAGACTATAGGAGTTCATCTTATCACAACTTTTTTAACACAAGGTAGTGCATCCTCTAGTATGTTTCCCACTACAAGAGGAGGATCAATAGGATTAGATGGCTCAAGATCTAGTGGATCTAGTGGTTCTAGAGGTGGAGGAAACACAAGAGGTAATACAGGTTTTAGATCTGGTGGGAAAGGTCCGCTCCAACCAAAATGATTATATTTTGAGATGTCTCTTCATCTCATAGTTTACAGAGGAATTGAAAATGTATTTGAGCACATGCATATGTGTGAAATACTATGGTGCACGAAGGGGATTACAGCTCCAGATCATAAAGCAAGTTAATTTGCTACCACATTGCAAGGGCGCATGTATATTTGGTACAATAACTATAATCTAAACCAAACTTATGTAGATTATACCACATTGCGTGATGCTTTCCTGGAAGAGTTTCATATACCTGAGTTTGAGTAAAAGAGCATCAGCACGTTGAAGGACATCAAGCAAGGCATGGTTGAAAGTGTAAGGGATTATGATGTTTGCTTTAAAACTTTATTATCAAAGTTATCTTATGACATTCATCCAATTCAACATGCTCAATGATCAGAATCACAATGAAGGGTGCCCTGATGGAGGCTGAGGTAGAGGTTGGGGATACCATGGAGGATTCAAAGGCTGAGATTGCTACATTGGAAGAAATGAATTTTCATGAAGAACATGTGTACATGTGGATCCCCTGATCATTATAGATGCAAATGCCCTCAAAATATTATATTTTCTTTTTATGGAAAGAACCACAACTATGAAGAGTGTTTGGACTTGTATGAACATTTGAGAAATAATCAAAAGCATAATAAGGGCATGGGAATCATTAGAGTACATTACTATGTCGAAGATAAGTGGATGCCAAAGTTAGCGCTAGATCCTGATTTGGTACTTGTGTTAGTCACTAAGTGCATTGAGGTTGCGTGCAAGAGGGAAGTTCCAAAGTAGAATCCTATTATTTTAAAAAAAGAGGTATTACATGAAAATTATCCAGACACTTCTCATCAGAAGGAATTTTATTAAGAAACCATTTAAGTAATTAGAAACTTACATGGTGAGATATAATGATAGAAGGAGAAGTCATGGAAGCTAGTGCAGGCCAAAGCAGTTGAGCTTCCTCTGAAAGTTGTTAATTATTTAAAGGAGGTTTGTAATATGCTACAACAAGAGAACATCATTCCTTTACTAGTGAAATGGCTAAGAGGAAAGATGCCACGCAATGGAGTTGAGCGTGAAACACAAATTTTACACACTAACCTACGTTCTCATAGTTTAGACTATGATAAAGAGATCACTCTGAATGTTGTTATTGATGGATGGTTATTAAGTAACGTTTTAATTGATATAGGTGCATAAGTGAATGTACTCACCTTAGATGTGTGGAAGCATATGAGGAGGCCACCATTTCAACCATCTTCAAATGTGTTGTTTATGGAAAACAAGATTAAATCCATGCCCAAAGGAGTCTTGAAAGATCCTACCATTACTATACAAGGGGAAAATTTTACTTGGAACTTTGAGGTCTTGGCGCTAGCAGAGGTAGATAGCTTTCTAGAATTACTTGGTAACCCTTGGTGTTATGCAAATAATGTTGATCTACACTTCAATAAATGATATATCAGTTTTAAGAACAAGGAGGAACATGTCATCATTACTTTAACAAATGGAAAAACTACACCTTATGTATAACTTTTGAGTGAAGAATATATGAACAGAATTTATGCGTACCATTAGAGATCTTGAAGTACTTGAGTGATCAAAGTAAGGATTTATTTAGTGGGATTATGTACACTCTATGATTGATACTATAAGTGTTGCATGTGACAACTAGGCACATGACACTTATGAAATAATTGGTCATGAGATGACAAGTGTAATTACGCATGTGAGTCGGCCACGATGTGTTAGGAATTTGGGCAGTAACTAAGTACTAAGGTACACTGGTGATGAGAATCCTAAAGTTTTCATGCACACTATGGAAGTTTAGTGGATAGATCAAGTTCAAATAAGGAATATGCTTGTGTATGCCTTGTGTGGGACACCAGTGCACTGGGGGATGGTTCACAGAGATAATATTTTAAAGTGGAGATAAGTGAAAATTTCATTCTCTACAAGATTCCTTTGAAGTAATGCACCTACCAAGACATGTGAATTTCATGGGAAGGATGCTTAACACCATGTTCAGAAGTGTGAGAGACACTGGACAAAGGGACAGAAGCCCTTACCACCTTCACTATGGGTGCACAAGTTCTACTACATCTTTCGAGGTTACACATGTGCATGGTATGTTTATGTAGAATTGAATAGAGAAATAGGAAATTGGCCAAAACTAACTACAGGTATGATTCATACCTTTGACTATTTTCCCAATAAACTTCCATTGAATGAGGTGTTATAGGTTATGAAGCGCTTGATGTTGGGAGATAGTTCAAAGGCTAAGGAACTTATTCAAGAGTTACTAGGTGAGTTAGATATGGAGGCACGCTTTGAAGAAGAAGATACACATATAGAGAATATTGGGTGTGCCTTCCTAGAAAATAAAAAGGTAATATATGTTGGGGTTAGCACAAGGTTATACAAATAATATATCATTTCTAAACATACATGCAATGAAAGTAGATATTCTACTAGAAAATTTATAAAAAAATAAGAGATATAAATCAACACCATATTTAATGTAATTCACCCAGTGTGGGATACGTCTACCAAGAAACAAGACAATATATTATCCAAAGCTTTCACAAGATATACAATGAAGATTTACAATCTTCCACACCTCTCAAATGTAGAATAATTTCTCTCTCAAGCTTTTTCTTCTCCTCCAAGAATTCTCTCTCTCACGATTATTCTCACAATAATCATCAAATTTTGCAAGTTCTTCTTAATTCTTACTTCTAAACCCTAGTGTTCATGATTATATAGATGTATACAAACTTAGGGAGCTTATCCATGTAATTAAAATCAATATATCTTATTTAATACTAAAAATAGAGAGTTAATTAAAACACCCACACACAAGTAACCGACACCAGTTATCCCTAATCAATGTTGGTTCCTCCTTTCCTAACTGATGTTGGTCATAGGTAACTGATGCCAGTCCCTCCATAATTGATGTCGGTTATTGTATTTTCCAAAAAAAATCATATTACATGCTAATATAAAGTAATTGACCTCCACAACTCAACAATCTACCACTTGGAGATTAATTACTACAACATACCTATACATCATCATTCTTGGATCCTTCCTTAGCCTTGTTTCTTCCTCTTCAAGTATCAAAATCGAAGACCAATAGAAGTGGAGTGTAACTCCAAATTCTCATTTTTTAATGGCTTCATTAGCATATTCGTAGGTTCTCACTTGTATGAATATTTTCCAAATTCAACTACTCATCCTCCAATACCTATCATATGAAGTGATACCTAAACTAAATTTGTGTTGTTCTTGATTGAAACACTGAGTTCTTTACTAAATGAATTGCACTCTAACTGTCACTAAATAATTTGCAATCATCTTTCTCCTTTTCCAACTCTTTCATGAACCTACTTATCCATATCATCTCCTTGCTAACCTCAATAGCTACAACATACTCTACCTCTATACTAGACAAAGACACAACCTTTTGCAATCTTGAAATCCATATAACTGTCATCCCACCTACTATGAAAATATATCCAGCAGTGTTCCTTCTACCATCCAGATGTCCAGCCATATCCAAATCAACATAGCCACATAATGAAATATTTGAACCTCCATAACATAATTACATGCTAGATGTCCCTTTCAAATACTTGAGTATCCATTAGATTTATTTCCAATTCTCTTTACCTAGATTAGTCATATATCTAATCATAACTCCCACTACCTTTGTAATGTCTGGTCTGGAACAAACCAAATCAAACATGAGACTCCCAACTACTGAAGCATATGACACTCGTGTCATGTATTTGACCTCCTCATGTGATGAAGGACACTGATCTTTGCTCAATTTTAAGTGTCCAGCCATAGGTGTACTAATAGGTTTTGTATTATGCGTCTTGAACCTTTCCAACATCCTATAGATATAATCCTCCTTAGACTAATACAATTTCTTATTCATCTTGTCTCTTTGTATTTGCATGTCAAGGATTATTTTTGCAGCTCCTAAATCCTTCATAGAAAATGTGTGAGCTATTTTTCCCTTTAGCTCACCAATGTCTTACATATTAGATCCTGTAATAAGAATATCATCCACATACAGTAACAAAATAATATAGTTCCCACTTTCAAGCTTCTTGAAATAAACACAATGGTTAGATTCACATCTCAAGTAACCATGCTCATGCATAAAACTATCAAACCTCATGTACTATTGCCTTGGAGCTTTCTTGAGCCCATATAGGCTCTTTTTCAACCTACACACTAATTTATCCTTACCCTTGACTTCATACCCAAGCAATTGCTGCATATAAATCTCTTCATCCAAATCACCATGAAGAAAATTCATCTTCACATCTAGTTGCTCTAGATGCAAATCATGTACTACAACTAAACTCAATACAGTACGAATAGAAGTCATATTTACAACAGTAGAAAATATTTCACCAAAGTCAATACATTCTTTCTGTGTAAATCTCTTTACTACAAGCCTTGTCTTGTACCTTTTCTATCCACCCTCTTCTTCCTTGATCCTGTAAATCCACTTGTTCAGCAATGTCCTCTTACCTACCGGTAACTTAACCAAATCCCAAGTCAGGTTCTGTTCCAAGGATTCCATCTCCTCATCCATGTTATGCTCCCAACGGACATAGGTATCATCCTACATTGCTTATTCAAAACTCTCTGGTTCACCATTATTAGTCAATAATAAATAAAATAGAGAAGGTGTAAATCTTTCTAGAGGTTTACTTACCCTTTGTGACCTTCTCATAGGAGTTTGGGTTCCCAGAGGATCATTCTGGACCTCCTCAACATTTGTATCCAAATTTTTCAGTGACCGATACTGGTCACCTATAACTAACGTCAGTTCTACTAACTGATGTTGGTTTGGATCTTCTGTAACTGATATTGGTTCTGCTGACCAATTTCGATCAGGATTCAATCAAAACTAGTTACTATGTAACCCTTTTGATATTACTTTTAAATCCAAGAGTTCATTTTCATTCAAAAAATAATCAACCGGTTCATCCTTGGGTACCAAACTTTGATCCCTATACGTTCTCCTCTCATTCCATTCAATATCATGACTCCTAATAATTTTAGAATTCTCTAAATCCTAAAAATGGAATCCAAAATCACCATATCCATAACCAATGAAAGTGCATCTCTTGGAATTTGCATCCAACTCTTTCCTAATTTTCTTCTCAATATGCACAAAAGCTTCTGAACCAAAATTTTTAAGAAAATACAGATCTACCTCTTTTCTGGTCCAAGCTTCCTCTGGTATTCATCCATCTAGTGAACTTTAAGGCCCACGATTAATCAAATAAACCGTTGTATCAACTACTTCTACCCGAAACTCCAAAGGAAATGGGTAAGTGCACAAAGTTGGGGGGCCAAAAAGTGGACAAGAATCTAAAAAAAAGAAAAATGCACTCGCGTTTTAATTTTTTTGGCTCGGGAATCATTGAACCTATAACGCATATGCATTTCAAACAAGTCACTTTTATTATTTCTTATACTTTTATTATATTTTATACTTTAAATTTATTTTAGTAAATATAAGTAATTAGGGTCACTTTTTACCTTATGGAAGTGGTCTCATAGCTCCAACAATTATAATCTAGAAGATATTTTTTCAAAATCTAATCTTGTCAGTACTTACTCATTTTCAGAATTTCAGCAAATGACCTAAAACTTTCAGGGCATATATATTGTGGTCGATCTTTTTTTGGGGAAAGCATATAGTCATTTTTTAGGTTTTTTGACCTTCTAAAATGAATTTTGGCCCTACCATTACTTGAATTGGTACTAATTTTTAAATTTGGTCCATAATTCACTTTAGTAACCATGAATTAACTCTATGATGTTTGTAGATAGAGGATTGTTCCCTGAATGGGATTCCTATCCTATGGCCAGAATGAGGTGATTGTAATGTGCCTCCTCCTTAAGGTGTGATAACACTACTGGGTATCAAATGAGTTTTTATGAATAGTACCAAGTGAATTATATCAAGTGAACTCAGATGATTGCTCATTCTTAGAAACATGGTGCTCCATATAAAGATCATCCCCTCACCTTTCCTAGCTCTAAAAGCATCCTTTCATGGAATCAAATTCATGATTCTCATACATGCTTTTGCTCATATGCTCTTATGTATAAAAACGATGCCTTAATAGTTCACAAATAATGGTCCTTGATAACTCAGTGACATGACTATCCCATTTTAGGTTGTTCAGAAGGGCGTTCAATTATCTAAAAAATGTCCAAAAATGCCTTTTTAGGCCTTCAAAGGATGTAGTCTCTCATTAAAACTAAATGATTCGATCAATCACCTTAAACACTATTCCCTACACATTAAAAAACGTTGAATGATCTTTTTAGGACTTTCCTTTGGGTGAGGGTTTATGGTTTAGGGCTGGGGATTTAGGGTTTAGGGCTAAGGGTTTAGGACGCAAGGTTTAGAATTTAAGGTTTAAGGTTTAGTGTTTAAGGCTCACAATTCAGATTTTAAGGCTTAGGGTTTAGGGTTTAGGGCTTAGGGTTCATGGTTTAGGTTTTATGGTTTAGGGTTTTGAGTTTTGGGTTTATGGTTAAGGGTTTAGGGTTTAGGGCTCAAGGTTCAAGGTTTAGGGTTTAGGGCTCAAGGTTGAGGATTTAGGGTTTATGGATCAAGGTTCAGGGTTTAGGGTTTAGGGATCAGGGTTGAGTGATTAGGGTTTAGGGTTGGGATTTGAGGGTTCAATATTTAGTTTTTAGGGTTTAGGGTTGAGGATTTAGGGTTTACGATTTAGTGTTTAGGAGTTAGGGTTTAAAGTTTAGGGTTGAGGATTTATGGTTTATGGTTAAGGGTTTAGGAGTTAGGGTTTAAGGTTTAAAGGTCAGGGTTTAGGGTTTAGGGATCAGGGTTTAGGTTTTAGAGTTTAGGGCTTAGGGTTGAGAGTTGAGGGTTTAAGGTTTAGGGCTTAGGGTTTAGTGTTTAGGGTTTAGGGTTGAGTGTTTAGGGTTGAGGGTTGAGTTTTTAGTAGTTCTCAATCCTTAGATGTACAGGGAGACACTGTTACTTGGCTTCCATTTATAATGATAGAGATATTTGTAAATTCATGTTATGACCTCTAAATGTATATGAATTTCAAGTTGCTTGGAAATCACATCACACCCTTCACTAGGATTGATGACTAGCCCTATCTTTTTGTTTATGGGATTTTGAAAACATCCATAGGTTTATCATATAAGGAATTATCAATGAATGGAAGGTCACTAAGTCATAGGCCAGGTAACTCCCATTTAGAACTAAACAAGAAATATTGACTAGGTGATTGATAACCCCTTAGTGTTCTTAGCCACCCATGTTTCTATGCTTATTTTGACCACTTTAGGAAGTTCTATCAAATTTACTATCCATTCCAGTAAAACACTTGAACTTTATCTTTCTATGGAGGAGAGGATACTATACAAAATTCAATTATGATCCTACACCTCTACATTGATATATTCTCTATGTTTCTTTTGTTTCCTTTAAGATTAATTTTTTTGTTGTGATGGTTATTTTTTCCAAGATCCAATGGGTCATTTTGGATTGCATAATACCATACATGGAAATATGAGAAATGTGAAATTTGTTTCAAAGTGTGAAAAAATTTACATTCAAGAGTGCAAGTATATGTGGGGAGAAACAAGTTTGGAAGAGATGTGTAATATATGCATTACAAGGCATAAGGTAGATGTCATATCCATTTAGTTACTTGTCCCACCTCTCATAAACAAGATAGTTTTATAAGAAGACTCAATGATGGTTCTAGGCATGAGACTAGGAAATATTGATGAAATATGGTTTGGGGTTTAGGGTTTGGGGATTAGGGTTAAGGTTTAGGGCTCATGGTTCAGGGTTTAAGATTTAGGGTTCCAGGTTCAGGGCTCAAGGTTAAGGTTTATGGTTTAGGATTTAGGTTTTAGGTTTAGGGTTTAGGTTTAGTGTTAATGATTAGGGCTTATGGATTGAGGTTAAGGATTTAGGGTTTAAGGTTTAGGGTTTAGGGTTTCAGGTTAACGATTTAGTGTTTAGGGATAAGGGTTTATTGTTTATTGTTAAGGTTTTAGGGTTTATGGTTCAAGGTTTAGGGTTTAGGGTTTAGGATTTAATGTTTAGGGATTAAGGTTTAGGGTTTAGGGTTCAGGGTTTAGGGTTTAGGTTTTATGTTTTAGGGCTTAAGGCTTAGGGTATATGGTCTAGGGTTTAGGGTTTAGATTTTAGGGCTCAGGGATAAGGGTGTATGGTTCAAGGCTTAGGGTTTAGGGTTTAGGATTTAGTGTTTAAGGTTTAGGGTTTAAGGGCCAGGGTTTAGGATTTATGATTTAGTTTTTATGGTTCAAGGTTTAGGGTTTAGTATTTAGGGCTCATGGTTCATGGTTTAGGTTTTATGTTTTAGGGTTTAGGGATTATGGCTTAGGTTTTATGGCTTAAGGCTCAGTGTTTAGGGCTCACGGGTAACATCTGAATGTTTAAGGTTTAGGGTTTAGGGTTTAGGTTTTAGGGTCTAGGCATCATGATTAAAGGTTTAGGGTATAGGGTTTAGGGCTCAAGGTTTACAATTTAGTGTTTAGGTTTATGGCCTATGGTTTAGGGTTTCAATTGTAGAAGTTAAACGCTAAAAGATTTAGGTTGAATGTTGAAATCCTAAAAATTACCTATGTATTGACCAGGTTATACTTTAAAAAACTAGCTCCTAAACCATGACTCATGGAGCTGTGAGACTAATTCCATAAGGTGTAGAGTGACCCTAATTTCTTAAATTTACATAAATAAATTTAAGCATTTATTTATGTAAATAGAAGCATGTCAAAAACATTCATAATGTTTATACTACACAGAACGCGTACATGTTATGTAATGCATATGCGTTATGTAACATGTACACATTATAACACATACAGTTTTTGCATTTTCTCTTTTCCCAAGCCTTGCCTCAAGGCTTGGGATCTGGTTTGGATCCCCAAGCCTGAGGTATGAACCTGCACAAACATAGCAAACATTGTGTTTTTACAAGAAAATGTAAAAATGTCACTTCCTCTATGATAAATCAAAATGAAACAATCGATCCATTTTTAAAAAATTATACCACGACGTAGAGCAGACTCGCTTCTTTTTTAAAATATAATTTTTCAAATTTTATGACTAATATAAGGTTTCCATATTATTTATTTTCTAACTATGCCTTTTTATAGCTATTTGTTGAAGTGTAAATATGTCTATCTTTCATGGTGTATCTTTTTTTGGGTGATCAAAATTTTAAAAAAATTATACTAGCCCAAACTAGGGTTAATTCTATACCTTTTCAAAAAATAAAAAATCTGATTTTCGATTTTTTTGAGGTAGTTAGTGGGGGCACGGTCAGACCTCCGTTATTTTTCAAAACATAAAATTTATGTACTGGAAAAATCATAAATAAAACAATATTCGTTAAAAAAAATCTAAAAAAAAATGGAGCCCAAACTAGATGCTTCAAGCTATCTTTCTACCAAAGGGTTTTCAAAAATACTAAATGGTGCTCAAAAAATGGTGGGGGGCACAAAAGTTGCTCTATTATATTTTTTAACAAAAAGAGGAGTAAATGTTGGTATTTTAGTTGTTTGACCCACTTAAAATTATTTGTTTTCAATAAAATTTAGTAGCTTAGAAACTAAGCTCAAAATTCTACGATTCATACTTCTACAACATCTTCCAATTTTGAGTGTAACTATTTCGAACAACTCATACAAGTTAAAGATTTTTTTTACAAAAAAATACATCCACTTAAGACCCCCTTTTGTCCCCCCAACTTGGTGCACTTACCCAAATGCATAATGTATCCCCATACTTCTAGCACATTCTATGATTTTCATGTTCATTCTTTCTGCAATACATTTCTCCTCTAGTGTTCTTGGAACCGTTCTTTCTCTATGTATCCCATTCACTAAACAATAATCATTGAAATCCTTGTTACAATATTCACCACCATTGTCAAATCTAAGGCACTTTAACTTTGAATTTGACTCATTCTCAACAGGGGATTTCCATATTTTAAAAGTCTCAAAAACATCACATTTACATCTAATACAATAAACCCATACCTTCCTTGTAGCATCATCAATGAAAGTAACATAATATTGGGATCCTCCATTAGAAGCCACCTGAGCTAGTCCCCACACATCTGAGTGTACAAGCTCCAATTTATTATCCTTCTTAGTTGCCCCAACTTTTAGAAATATCACTCTTTTTCTTTCCAAAGACACAATGCTCATAGAAATCAAGATCTAAATCTTTCAAATCTAATAACTTACCCTTACCCTTTAAGATTTGCATTCCTTTTTTAATCATATGGCCCAACCAATTATGCCACAAGCATGCATTTGAATTTGAAGTAGATAATGTAGAAAAGGAATCAGTAATACAGGTATATAAATATAGTGTTCTTACCTTCTTACCTCTTTCCATAACAAAATTACCCTTGGTGACCTTCCAAAAGTCTACTATGAATGTAACCATGCAACCAGATTCACCTAGTTTCTCTGTAGAAATAAGATTCCTCTTGAGGCTTGGCACATGCCTCACATATTTCAATATCCATGTATTTCCATTTTGTAATTTTAGATGAACTTTCCCTTTATCAATAATACTGTAAGGTTCATCATCACCCAAATAAACATGTCCAAAATTTCCTTAGACATAGTTTTTTATATAACCCTTATTAGGGGTCGCAATGAAAGAAGCTCCTGAATCTAAAACCCATGATTCAATTCTATTATCTAAAAAAAGAATAAGAGCATATTGCATTACCTCTGCTGCCAGAAGATTTGTTTCTTAACCTTTTTTCTAGTTTTTGGTTCTCTTTATCCTTTGACCAACAATCTTTCTTTGCATGTCCTTTCTTTCCATATTTCCAACAGGTAATTCCCTTACCTTTGGATTTAGATCTGTTATCCCTTGAATTTGATTTCCCATTACTATTAATCTTGGATCTCTCCTTCTACCTACCCCTGCTTTCTACATTCAAAGCATTCCCAGATGATGATTCCTCTGTACTTTTCCTCCAAATTTCTTCATTCAAGATTATACTAACCACATCATCAAACTTTAAAATATTATTATCATATTTTGTATTACTAACAGCCATTACCAAGTTATCCCAACTATTAGGAAAAGAACATAAGAATAAAATTTCTTTCACTTCATCATCAAATGGTATATGAATAGATTTTAACTGATTTACGATAAATCTGAAATCATTCAAATGACTAGATACATATCCACCTTCATGCATCTTATAACTAAATAGTTTCTTCATCAAATAATCTTTGTTTTAAGAAATAGGTTTTTCATATAAATTAGCAATAGATTTCATTAACCCTACCGTAGAAGTCACTTATGTATTATTGGAAGCCACAAATGCTGTCAGGACAAATATTATAGATCCCAAAGACTTTCTATCAAGAATCTTCCATTCTTCATTAATCATCTTCATAGGTATAGAATTCTCATCTAATGGTAAATACAAATCTATTTGATACAGATAATCCTCAATCTGCATCTTCCATAATGTATAATTTCAGTCATCAAACTTCTCTACCTTGTATTTTTTTCTTCTTCCATTGTTATAGCTCCCACTCAATAGGAAAACCCTCTGTGAGTAAATATGTCAACACACAAAACCCTCAAACAAATATTTTATACTAGTTGTTGGGGTTAGTAAAAGTTTGTATAGATAATATATCATATTTAAACATACATGCAATGAAAGTAGATATTCTACCAGAAGAGTTATACAAAAAAGAGATAAATTAACACTATATTTAACATGGTTCACCCAGTGTGGGATACATCCACCAAGAAATAATCCAATATATTATCCAAAGATTTCACAAGATATACAATGAAGATTTACAATCTTCCACACCTCTCAGATGTACAGTACTTTCTTTCTCTCAAGATTTTGTTTCTTCTCCAAGAATTCTCTCTCTCATAATCATTCATACAATTTAATCATCAAAATTTTCAAGTTCTTCTTAATTCTTACTTCTAAACCCTAGCTTTCATGTTTATAGCGGCATTTACAAATGTAGGCCACTTAGCCATGCAATTACAATCAATATTTCTACTTTAATAATAAAAATAGATCTAATTCTGGTGAGTTAATTAAAACACCCACACATAGGTAACCAACGCTGGTTAACTCTAATCGATGTCTATTCCTCTTTTCCTAACCAATGTCTGTCATAGGTGACTGATGTTGGTCCCTCCATAACCCATGTTGGTTACTGTATTTTCATGCAAGTTTCATATTGCATGCTAATCCGAAGTAATTGAGATCCATAACTCAACAAGATGGTTTACATAATTGATGATGAAGAAGTGGAGAATTTGGATGTTGAGCATACTAAGAGTATGTGTGAGGTCTTAGACAATGTGGGTGAGAAGGCACATGCATATCACAATCATATGAAAACAAAGAAGGTCAACATTGGGACATGTGTTGAACCTAAGGAGGCCTATATTGGTGATTACTTGTCTGACTCTGAGGTTAATAAAATAATTGAGTTACTACCTGACTTCTAGGAATTTTTTTCCTAGAGGCTATCATGAATTAAAAGGGATACATCACTCATTGGGAGATATCAAGATCAAGCCAAAGGAAGGTGCACGCCTGGTTAAGAAGAGGCCTTATAGGATGAATCCTAATCTGTGTGTAAAGGTAAAGGAATAAATTGATAAGATGTTGCATTTTGGGATCATTGATCCCATTGAGGGGTAAGAATGGGTTATCCATATGGTGATAAGTATAAATAAATATGGAAGATTAAGGACTTGCATGGATTATAGGGAATTGAATGTTGCATGTGTAATAGATCCCTTTCCCACACCATTTACAAACAAGATTATGGAGTTCATTGCAGGGCACGTGATCTACTCCTTCACTGATGGATTTTCTAGATATCTTCAGGTAAGGATAGCTAAAGAGGATCAAGAGAAGACAACATTCACCAGTGAGTGGGGAAGTTTTGTGTACATTTTTATGCCCTTTGGATTAAAGAACATGCCTACAATCTTTTAACATATTGTTGTGTGAGCATTCCAATACTTTATTCATAACTTTTTACATGTTTACTTGAATGATTGGACAACATATGGGCTAGTGAAATATCATTGTGATAGTTTAAGGAAAAAAAATTAGAGGTGCAGGCAGTTAAGCATCTCCTTAAACATTAATAAGTACGTGTTTTCTACACCTTTTAGGACTTTTTTGGGGCATATTATTCGTAAAGAAGGCTTGTTAGTGGACCTTTCTAAGGTTGCTATTATTTTGGGCTTAGAGGAACCCACTAACCAAATAAAAGTGTGTGGATTCTTTGGGTACATTGGATGTTACCAGAAGTTTAACAAAGGTTATGCCAAGATCGTTGTGCCCTTGGAAGAGATATTAAAGAGTAAAGGAAAGTTCCATTGGGGTGAAGTGCAACAACACACATTTGAGACATTGAAGGAAATTCTTACTACAACACCTATTATGCTTTTTCCTACATGGACCAAACATTTTTATGTGCATGTGGACACCTCTGGCATGGCCATTGGCATAGTGTTATCCTATCTTGGAGAAGGTATTATTGATCATCCTATTTATTTTGCAAGTATAAAGTTTACCCCATCTTAATAGAATTATACAACTATAGAGTACAAAAGCTTATCCATGATCTATGCACTACATAATTTCAGATTATAATTTTTGGCTACCCCATTTATATTATATACAGATAACATGGCACTTAATTACTTGGTAAGCAATCCCATTTTGCAGGGGCGCATATACCATTGGATTATGTTGTTTTATGAGTTTGAGTTTTTCGTAGTAGTTAAGCCATGAAAGAGTAATTCTGGACCAGATCATTTATCACAAATTAATTCAGGTGAGTACATGCATAACATTGAGGATACAATTCTAGATTCCCAACTATTCAGATTAAACTGAGTACTCTCTTAATTAGAAGATATTGTTTTATTTTTGCATATTGGTGTGGCACCTGAGGGGATGAAGAATTTGGATAAAAAACAACTTTATATACACATCGTGCCCTATATGTTGATTGGTGAAGATTTATACAAACTATTCTGGGATGAATTTTTGTGTCGGTGTGTACTAGAGCATAAGTGCAAAGTGATTATGGAGGAGGCTCATGGTGGGATTGCAAGTGGACATTATGCAAGAGATGTTACCAAGTGCAATATTTTATTGGTTGGCCTATGGTGGGAAACACTGTGATCAGATTATAAAGAGTACTGTAAGGCCTATGACCATTGTCAGCTCTTTAGAAAGCCTGGGCATAGAGATGAAATGCCTTTATGAGCTATTGCGAGTGAATAATTTTTTGAAAAATGGGTAATTGATTTTGTGGGCCCTTTTTCCCCACCCACGGGCAGGACTGGATCGCACTGCATTATAATTTGTACATATTATCTTAAAAGGTGAGTAGAAGTAGTTCTTATAAAGGATTGCATGACAAATATGGTAGAAATTTTTCTATGAGAAAACATTATCAGTAGGTATGGATGCCCATTGAGTTTAAAAAGTTATAGGGGTACTCATTTTCTTAATGAGACCATCAGGATATTATTGGCATAATTTATGGTGGTATACCATAAAACCACACCCTATCACCTACAACAAAATGGAATTGCTAAGGATTTCAACAAGTTATTGAGCCACACATTTACTAAAATTTTTGATGTTGGAAGGAAATAATGGGACGATAAAGTCTCTGTTGTACTTTGGTCATACACGAAATTTTATAAAAGATTGAATAAGGACACCCTTTCATTTGTTGTTTCGCATGGATTTTTTCTTTCCTATGGAGTTCATATTACCTTCTCTGCATATTTTTCACGCATGAGGTTTGGCTGATGAGCAAGCATTGGAAGAGTTCATTGATAAAATGATATAGTTAGATGAAATGTGTGTTATAAGAGGATGGAGTTAGAAAACAAAAAAGGCCAGAAAGAAGACATGGCATGATAGACATACTAAAGATAAGAATATTGGAGTTGGATTGATGGTTCTTCTTAATGAATCCAAGTTTTTGTGTCACCCTACAAAGTTGAAAGTGCATTGGTTGGGACCGTATGTTCTGACTTACATACTTGATTCAGGTACCTGCTAGTTACAAGCATTGGATGAGACACGGTTTCCCAGTCACTTCAATGGGAATAGGTTGAAGCCCTACTATAAAAAATTCTTCTTGGTGCTTTTAATAAGGTAGTATTTCCATTAGATTAGGTTTCTCTTAATGCATTTCCTTTATATGTGTTTCCTTTCATCGTTGCTATATTTTTTTAATTTATTTTAGTGTTTTGTGTATTAAGCATGCTTGCATGCCAGAAGTTGATTACTCCCTTTTTGAGTTCATGCATAGAGGACCATGCATACCTTTAGTGTGGGGTGGATTGAAGGAATAGAAGGAAAATAAGGGTGCGCGATGGGAATCCTATGTACAAGGGGGTGCGTAAAGTGATGGTGATAATGGTTATCAGAATATGATAAGGTGTAATGAGGATGGTGATGATAAGGATGATGCAAAATGAAAAATACATGTATAGGAATGAATGCGTAGGGAAATGTGAGGTAGGCAGCGATAAGGAGAACTACCTAGAATATGACGTAGTGGTTAATGTACTCTGGTGTTGGGATCACGCGTAAGAAAGTCTGCAGTCAATGTATTGTTTCCTATCAGAAGGTTACAGATATTATGTGTGGTTGGATGCACGGAGATGCATTTGGGAAGGAAGGAAAATTTGAATTCATTACAAAATTACGATGGTAGGTGACATTTTAATTAATGCAGTAAAAATCAAAAAAATAATAATATGAAGTCGTGGTAGGTCATTTTTACCTTACAATAATTTTTGATAGAGCTCTTGCAAACTAGGGCATCCTCAAGAGTGTTAGCGAAAGATCAATTGTGAAAGTAAATATTGGTAAACTAGATTACAAAGAAGAAAATGGTCATGCATATAGAAATTTTGGAAAAGAATTTGTTTAGGTTTGGATGGTGTAGTGTGAAGAAACGAAGGTTTTCTGGATAGGGTTTTGAAAAATAGAGCACAAATTATAGATTTCACACAGGATAATTTTGGTTGAGGTTTTGAGGCATTAGGAAAACAAAATACAAGGTAGACTTAATAGGTACCTGACCAAGAATGGCACCAAAGAGATGAGAAATCATTTCACCCAAGAAAAAGGGCAAGGGAAAACTAGTCTTGGTGAAAAACATCAATGATGAATGGTATTCAAAGATACAATACCCATATGGGTTATAAATGGGGATGGAGTTGGTATACCATGTGAGGAGAATGGTTATAAGTGATTATAACCATCAAATAGATCAAACTAAGAAGGACATGAATCTAGAACTGGTTCGACCCACAGGTGAGAGGACGTTTGATGATAAACTAGTGTATGATGACTCGGTGCAGAAGAATTTGGAGAAGGTTGGACTTCTACAACTTTACGAACTACCCTTTTTTAGAAAGCCTAAGATATTGTACTAGTGGCTTATGTCATGCGTTCATGAATATTATTGTTTCTTCAGTGGAAGGAGAACGTGCATAACTCCATAGTTAATCTCTAAGTTCACTGGACTCATCTGCAATGGGGAATCATTTGATGATGACTTGGGTGACAATGAGGTTTCCAAATAAAAATCTAAGGAGTATGAGTACAAGAAAGTCGGGCACACATTTGATATTTCAAAGATTAATAACCCAGTGATGAAGATGGTCACATGTCTGCTTACAAAATTAAATGGATAGGAAAGGTGGACCCAAGTTAACAAAATATGGTTGAATGTATGCATAAAAATAGCAGAAGGGGCCATCTACAACATATCATCCTTCATTGCAGAAGATATTATTGATTTTGAGTGGGATGGAGAAAATATAATGTATGGTAATATCTATCTTTTTATTATTTTCTCTCAGATAGGAGTGCTTCATAGGCTAAACAGTAACTTATGGGAGTACCATGATGAAGAATCCTCCCCTACTAAGAGGTTTATAGCATATACTTGTGGTGCTATGACACCTACATTCAAGGTGTGCTTGAATAAATGGTACAAGAGGATGCACGATGCCTTTGGCAAAGAATGGAGGATCCCAGAAAAACTGTCAACCTTGGTGAAGGATGAGGCTAAATTTGTAGTCTACCAACAATTTTGCATTAGCAGCTTTAATCTGACTAATGGCACTAAAATTCCATAGTGCAAGTTGTCATTTTCCTTTACAACACAGTACTTCCAAAGTGCGGTGAAAAAATTTAAAGAGGTGAAGAAGTTAAGCTTCAATCTAAGTACTATGGATGAGGAGCATCCTGAGCTACACATAACACTTTTCTATCTATAGAAGCACACCTACATGGAAAGGTATGTCTCCCATGGCATATGTATGATTAAACTTATTATTATACCTATTGATGGAGCAACTGTTACAAGGATGTATATGTATCTATGACCAAATTTTGAGCATGGCACATATGTAGAGGATGATGTAAGTATTCATGAGGACCATGTAGGTAGAAATAAGGTGGAAACTAATAAGTTAGGTAGAGAAGAAACTCCTTCAACAAGTAGAGCGTGCATGAGGGATAGGAAACAGGGATAAAGGAGATAGGTACAGGTACAAGTACTTATACAAGAAGGAAGAAGGCTCTAATGAAGGAAAATTCCCCGGTACATAAGAAACCAAAGATAGTTCAGAGGACTGACTCTGGGGAAATAGAGAGCTTGAAGAATGAAGAAACATAGGGGGAGGAGGAAGAACGAGAGCCAGAGAAGGAACCTCCCCCCTTGTACGACATGCATGAGTCTGATGAGGAACTGAGCGCGCATTCATAGGAGGTTGGAGAAGTAGAAGTAGATGGAGAAGAAGAAGTTAGAGAAAATGTGCATGAGACTTCACACCTTTCTAAAAAATATTTGGAAACCACTATGGAAAAATAGGTAGTAGGTATCATACAGAACTTGATCAAACAAGAGGTAGAGCACAGCACAGAGGAGGAAGAAGAGAACAAGAAAGGTGGGAGTCATGGAGAAGAAACAAGTTTTGAGGTAGGTTTTCCAAAGGGTGTGCACATGGGTGACAGGTGCGTGCCCACCCAACAAAGGCCTATTATGTCTTATGATGCAAACCCCAACAAGTTATTGCACTCTCATTACCAGAGTACATTACTAATGAAATAACTCTTCTACTACTCATCCTTTGATCAGGAAAGTGCATTCCCACGTACGAGGAAGATGTTTTCCTAGGCATTTAAGGCCCATGTTGATGAGCTTGAGTTAAAAGTCAATACAGGATCATTACTAGATACACACGATTCACCGAGCTCTAAGGAGGTAAATCCAATATTGGATTCTCAATAGTTAACTAATGAACAAGCATGTAATGCACTGAATAAAGTATTGGTGGAAGTAGAGGACAAATTATTTCGGAGGAATAACAGAATTAAAGCACTGGAAAAGGAGTTAGAAGAAAAGAATAAAGAAATTATTGAGAGAAACAAGGAAATAAATGTAAAAGAGAAAATGGTTGCATAGTTAAAGGTTGAGTTGAGGGAGGAAAAGGGAAAATTACATGAAGTATATAAAAAATCAGATTTGATCGTAGATTTGATCATACTTGCATGCCCAGAACTAGCTTCTCCTTAAAAAAATTAGGAATCAACTCTCCACTATTTAAAGGATTTAATGCGAATGATCATGATGCAGAAGAAACCCCTAGCTCTAAATTCTTCCAAAGAATTTATGGCACAGCAGAAGCATCAGGAGAAGGAACAAATTGAGGAAACCATAACTCAATACATTGAGTTTCTTGCATTGGTAAAGACCACGGCGCATATGGCCGAAGTTGTCTATGACAACTATGTAGATAGGGATCGGGTGGCAAGAGTGATAGGGATATGGATTATGACGCAGAATTAAAGGATATTTGGGCCAAGAAAAAGGACAATCAATGGGAACAAGATAAGATACTTGCATAAGTTGAGAAGAAGAGTGACGTTGATGATATATTGAGGACCTCTATAAAGAATAAGATCAAATAATTATATCCCCAGGTAACATGCAGAATAGATGCGCTGATAGACATGGGTAAATAGTTATAAAATTAGGTTGATACATTCAAGGCCAAGGGTGAAGAGCTCACATTTGAAGAATTCAGTGCAATCATGGGGGATTTGTTCAAGCAAGTGCAGATTGAGGTGGAAGGATGGAATGCAATTGAATCATCCTTGAATAAGGATTTTCCCATTCTTCTTACACATTGACAAAAATTATTTTATTCTTAGCAACAACAAATATTCTTTTATTTCCTTGAGATTGTAAGATTCTTTATTTTTTATTCGTGGAGGGTAAGTCAAATTACCCATTGTCAAGGACAGAAATGAAACAAGTGTGGAATAATGTTGAGCATGGAAAATGACTAAGTCCCCAAGAAAAAAGGTTAGCGTGTGCAAGAGGCATTGCAAAAGAAAGACACAAGAAGACTTGCACATGAAGATGACAGGTTTAGCATGCTAAATTTGGTTAGGAATGTGCCCAAGAGACAGACTTAACACTTATCTAATTTTTGGATGCAGATCTAAATATATACTTGGAGTGGCAAGCAAGCAAGGTTTTGAAGATAAGGTTTGAACATGAAGACTTGCGGTTCAAGAAAGGTCTATTTTGGGATAAGGAAAAGACCAAGTGACATGCATAGTTCTAAGATAATATAAGATCTGAACTATGAGTTAACTAGGGTAGATCTATTATTAGGAAATCTTGCAAGGATTTATATTTAGCTTGTAGCAGTGCATGGTTATTCTTAGCTTGCAACCTATTTTGAGGATGCATGGGTGATGAAGGGAAAGTCCCCACCCCTATAGATATGTATGATCTTCATAGTTTAGGAGAACCACTTCTGTAATAGATTTATGTTGCTGGATTATGTGTGTGCATGACTCATAGTGAAATTATTATATATGTAAGAAGCTTCTATGTTTTATGGCAATCAATATAATGAACCTTTGTGGCTGGATATTGATTATAGACACATCTATGATTGGTTCTTGCATTGTAAAGTTAATCTTGACTCTGGTATGAGTTAATATTGCATATGGTTAAGTTCTAGATCTAGATTATGTTATGTAATATACTTGATTATCTACTATGGATCTGGAATATTTGTATGATCATGTTAACTCCTTAAACAAGCTAATATAAAAGAGGGACCTGGTACCCTTGCATGATTTTGGTGAGCACTTAGTTCTGGCTTAAGGATGTGCCAGCACACTTTGGGATGTTGTGTGTAAAATCAAGACTACACCCATGTACCGTAAGGTATATAAGGGACTCCCCTAGTGATCTCATTCTTCCTAGACTAGGAAACCCTTTTGCTTGCATATCAAATTATAGTGTAAGGAGGCCACACTTCCCAAGATCACTCACTAGCAAATCACACATTGGAACATAGGTGGAGAGCCAATTGTGGTACCACTATCGATGTGTGGTATTTAAAGCGAGCTATAATTCGGTTGCAATCCCACTTGACTGGCTAGGGTTTTGCTTGCATGGTTGTACTTGTTTGAGTGTTTTTCAAATCTAGTAAATAACCCTCACACTAATCCTGATAATTAAATCATACATCTACCAGTCAATAATTTTGACCATAACCCTTTAACCTCAATTTTCAGAATACACATCATTGACATTTGATCATATCTCCCTCATTACGTACTATTAATCACACCTACCGCAATAAATCTCCTTTTTCACCTAATACATTTTTTTATCACCATTCCTTGTCCCCTTGACATTATACACACACTTTGTAAGTAATAAATTAAAATTTTCCACCATAAACTTTAAACATACACTACCATCATGTAAATATTTTTATTTAAACTTTTCACATTAACACAAGGGTCCAAAAAATAAATAAATAGAAAATCGACATTCCCATCCTATTAAATAAAATTCATAATATCAATCCCACATTTTTTCATCCTTCCCTTACCAATAATAATCTTGTAAACACACTCTTCCATCTTCCAAACAAAAACATTATCCTTCATCTTAAACCACATAAGTCATACCATATTAATTATTTGGTGTTTCATATTGGCATCTTAACTAACTTAGGCCTATAAGACTCTAAAAACTCATATCAATCACATATTTCTTTCATCACAAGCCTCATCATAACCTTACATCTTCATATACATTTATACTCGATCCTAAACATCCTATTTATGATCCCTTTTTGATACGACTAACGTAATCTTATTAATCAACATCTTACTAATAGAAAAATACCCTTATCATCTATCTTGTTCTTCTAAGCCCTTATAACAAGGCACATCCTAAGCCCTCTACTAGCGAGGCAAATCCTTCTTCTATTCTCCCACCCAAATTTCTTCCATTCTATAAGAAACAGAAGATTATCGAGATTATATATGGATTGACCAAGGAATCATAACTCTTTTTCATCAAAAATCATTCATTTATTCTAAATATTTTCATCTCATCAATACATGTCATTAACATTAGAGTCTAATGGAACCTAGGAGAATAGTAACTCAATCCCAATTTGGAAATGATGAAGAAAAAATCACCACGACGTGGAATAAGATATATTCAACCATAATTATTATGACACCAATGCCGAAGAAAATCGACCTAAAGGAGAAGATGAGGAGACCATGGTCAACACTATAAGTGATGATGACTCAAGTACCTACTTTATATAGGGAAGAACAAGATAAATGTGTAACCTCTTTGTAGAAAAAAAAAAAGATGCCATCTTGCTTCAATTATATCACAGAGTGGAAAAATTTCCTTCTGATTAAACTCATGACCAACTCCAAATTCTCCTCTAAGATGAAAATGATAACATTGGCCACGAATACCATCCATACATCTTCATAATTTGAATCATTATCACATTGGATACAGATGGGATGGTAGAGAGAACAACCCCAACATATCCAAAGAAGCCATATTATCCAAACTACAAACAATGGGTAATCAAATTGCTTAGTTAGCCTCTCAAATTGGCTCACAACCATCCAATGATCATGAATCCCAAAACTCTCAACCCAACTTCAACCCACCACCTTCCAACCCTCCAAAACAAAACTTAGAGAAAGAAGTGAAATCTATGAAGGAAATTCTTCAAGGGTTGTAACTTGGCAAATAGGGATGGAAGTATAAATTCGAGGAGCTTTGTCCCTATTATTTTGACCGCGACATCTTATGGGTCCCTTTTTCCCCATATTTTGAACCACCTAAATTTGAAAAATATAAGGGAGAGGGTGATCCCCATGAACAAGTTAAGGATTTCTATATGTTGTGCCAAGAAGTAGCTTACGATGAGTCATATTTGCTAAGACTCTTTTCTATAAGTCTAGGAGGTCCCACTTTAGAATGGTTCCTCCTATTACCCAAAGGCTCTCTTAAAACATTCACCAACTTGTTAGAAAAATTTGTAAAATACTTCTCCTATAATGTATAACATGATGTCACAATGATTGACTTTTGCAATACTAAACAACTCAATGGTGAAATTTTCTCATGATTCCTACAACAATGGAAAACCCTTTCCAGTCGCATTCCATGGCCCATACCTAAAAAAACCATGTTACCATTTTTGTCTCTAACCTCAATAAGGAATTAGCCTTTCAACTACAAGTCCATTGCATAAACATATTTGATGACATAGTCGAGAAGGGAATGAGAATTGATAAGGCCCTTGTTTTTTTTTTGGAATAGGGTAAAAGTTTGAGGGTTTTGGGAGGACCCACATCTTGGTACAACAAACCCTCAATGCTAAATAGAGCATTTAAGCATAACAAAGAAGAGAACCCCAACATCAAAGGGGGAAAGAAGGAGAGAAGAAGAAGTCCAAGAGAAGAACACAACAAGCAGAAGTTCCCAAAGCCCAAGTTACAACTAGATTACTAAGAAGAGTCCCTTACATGGGATCTTAGATGCATAGAAAAGGGATTTTTTTATGTTTAATGACTGTCCATTCGTCACTCCTATTAGGATCTGTGTTTTCATCTGAGGGAGCTGGAGACTTGGAGGAATCCAAGACAACGTCAGTGGAATTATCAGTAGTGAAATTGGTTTGAGCCCATTCCGTATTTGTAGCTAGAATCAATGTCAGCTCATGATCCACCTTAACAACTCCAAAAACTGAAGGTTTAGCCGAAGGGATTAGACTAGAAATCTTGTCTTCACTGACCAGAGTATGAGCAGCTGACACAGTTTCCTCATCAACAAAAAGAAGATTTTGGTGGGCATCCTTCCACCAAGAGACCTTATCGATTTTGGATTTTTGCTTGATCATGTGACAAGTTGTAACCAGATGCCCAACATTTTCTACATATAAAAGGGCAGTCCTTCATAATCAAGCGGTTGAGACAAAACCCTATCTTGCACTTTGAGATCGATAGAAGCAAGAAGATCAATTGAAGTATCTAGATCCACCAATATCCTCATGTAGCTGGTATGAGAGAAGGTAGTGGTATTTGAATCAATGGATAAAAAATCACCCAAAGCAGCACCAATAGTAGCTAAACTGTCATTTCCCCAAAATTGTAAAGGATGATGGGGCAAACGGATCCAAACTGGCTTAACATTGAAAGAGGCAGAGAGAGGATTAAAAGTTGGGAACCAAGGTTTCATCAATAAATGATGATTCTTCAGTTCCTAGAGCTTAGAAAGAACAATATTTCTAACGTCGTTAGAGCTAAAAGCCACAATGAAAAAACCCCTTACACAGGGATAAATATCAATACTACCAGAGATGAGGGGGCGCTATATCGAAGAGATCCACAAATGAAGGAGTGGAAGACTAGGCCAGAGGCCATTAAATGGCATATTAGAGCATTGGAGGAAAAAAATTCCTCGACCTATAGCACAAAATCCCCAAGGGAAACTGAGGGTGCAGATTTAGCAGCAAAAAGGGGCCTAGAGAAAGAAGTAGAAGCAGAGGATTTTCCCACAGGATTTCCCTAACCACCAACAAGGAAAATGTCTGGTTGAAGAGGGCCACCACTAGCACTACCACCCACACCAAATCCAACGCTGCCCACAACATGAGAGCCACCCTTTTTGTTGCATTCAGAAGCCGCCGCATCATAAAAACTAGGTTTTGTAGTGAAAAACTGCGGGGGAGAAAAATGCGGAGAGCCCATAATCTAGTTAGGATCCCTGATCAATGGCTTATTAAATTATTGATAAGGCCCTTGTTACAAAAGGCCTTATTAAGATATATCCCCATGACAATCATAATCAATCCAATCAATCTTCTACATTAGAAAAACTTAAATACTTTAATAAGAATAAAAATGTTTTCGGTGAAAAAGTAACAGATACCAAAAATATCCAGCATGTCCGTACAAAAGCTACCATATCTGTCCCTAAAGGACAAACCCGGCCTACCCAGTACTCAAGGAAAAAAACATACACCCCCCTTGGAGATTCTATGGAGGTGATCCTTGATAAATTAATTGCTTCCAATATGATCATTTTTCCTCAAACTTAACCCATCGATGAGTCCCGACCCAAACCTTCATGGTTCAAGGAAAATGAATATTGCAAGTTCCATAAAATCAAGGGTCATGCCACACATTGATGTATGAAATTAAAAAATTATACAAAGGACCTCATTAATCAGGGTGAAATTGAAATAGAGGACAATACTTCCACTTATTCTCAATATCAAAAACTCAGTATCTATACAAATCCTCTTCCTAATCATGATCAGAACAATGCTTCTAACCAGGGTCAACAAAAGTCTAGAAATAAACCCAAATCATCCAATCATCATTCCAACCACATCAATTACCATTGTATACCCCCTCCTTACATGTCACTTGTTTTCCATATCCTCTATTCACCCTAACAGGTAGTCACCATCAAAATTTAAAAGGCCCCTCACAAAACCCTCAGTTTGTTATCACTACCTAAATGAGTTGTGTGGTGGTTCAAGGAGCCGCTTTGTCCTCTTCTAACCCAACACTACAAGACAATATAATATCATCAAACAACTTGAAAATAATCCTGCATAGATATCCATCATGAACCTTCTCAAGACTTCATCTTTCCATAAGGACATATTATACCATGCCCTCCAAGAGACACACATCTCCACTAGCATTGATCCTACATAATTTTAGGCCCTTTTTGCTCATCTTTATCCTTGTCCAATGATCCTACTCACCTTCACCCAACAATAATTTCCACCACACTGTCCTACCCATAATCTTCCTCTCTACATCAAAGTCCATATCGAAAATATTCACGTTAAAAGAGCACTAATAGAAAATGGATCAACTCTTAATCTTTAAACCCTAACTCTCATCCATCGGTTGGGATAAAATAACTTGGATCTTATTGTCCATTCAAAATTCCCCTGCTTTTGAGAAGTTGAAAATTGAAAATTTTCAAGTTAAACACCTTCCCTGTTGTCCTGGTAGTATGAAAAGTCAAAAAATTGAGAAAAATCTACGTTTTTGGGGTCTGTTTGTGTGATTTTTGGGCCCGCCGGACATTTTTGTCCCAAGTGTCCCAAGTTCATTCAGGCCCCGTGTTCGCCGATCGGTCGATTCGCCCGAAGTCTGTTTTTATTTCGGGCCCGTCATAACTTTTTGTCCCAAGTGTCCCAAATTCACCCGGGCTCATTGTTCCCTTTTCGCGTCCCTCATGTCCCAAATGAACCAAGTTCCATTCGTGCTAATTTTTCCCGCTCTACCCAAATATATTGCTTTTCAATTTGGTAGATGTGTATTTAATGCACATTTATTGTCTTTCTCTCTCCTAAACGGCTATATAATGAGTTGCCCCTTATGCGTTTTTGCACACTGCTTTCATGTTATCTATTTCTCGTACCCTTGCAACCAAAATTTCTGCGCGCGCATCCATTCCCCCTGCAATTCCATCCCAAGTTCAGCCTGCAGCCTTGCTGTCCAAGTTACTATCAACATGAAGATTAAATTCCAGGGGCAGGAACAAATTTCACAACTCGAGTCTGTCATTCCCGATATTGGGGACAATGAGGTTCGCCACCTTGACTTTGGAGATTTTTGGGCAAGAATGACAGATGTGAACCCTTCACCTATGGCACAGATGATTCATGACAGTGGTTTCCCTATCTTAGTGTAATGCGCAGATACAGTGCTCTCCTGCGGTGCTCATTTCAACCCTGACTCGAGTGAGTTGACAAATGTGCATGGGGAGCTCATCGCCAAACTTGACGTTGCCACCATTGGCACTGCACTAAGGATTCTAGAAACGGACAATGCTATAGTTATTTCTTAGAATCAGGCACAGGCCCTTTTCGATCAAGACTGAGAAATATAAGGCGCGGGTGCCGAAGTCATCTCATCTGTCCAAGGTTCTCTTCCATGTTGATTTCAATGAGGAATTGTCAAATTTTATAATCCTACTAGCTCGGGTCATGGGTTTACCCTCTACAAATGATTTCCATTTCTGGATGTGCCTGCTTATCAATATGGTGTGCGAAGGAACTCAGAATATCAATTGGGCAGAGATCATTAGTATGAACCTAGCAGAGCAGTTGTCCAATGTACAGCAGACCAAGAAATTCTATATGAATTCATACTTAATGTATACCCTAGCAGCATTGAGGAAATGGTTTGGGTTCTCATACATTGATGCTCATAAGGATGACCCTGTGTATGCCTACTTCCCTCAATTCACCTCGGAAACTAGCAATCACAATTTCAGGAGGGTGAATGATGCTTTCACCATGTACATTGTCAGGTTCCTAGAGAGCGACACGGTGAGGAGATTTTCTGATGAACCTATGAATATGATATCACATTACAGTGCCTACTTCATCCAATTTAGGAAATTTTCCTATATAAGGCTTGCAAGCTATGAGAGCACTCCTCTCAAGCTTCCTATGTTCTGCAATGAAAAAATGGCCTTAATAGAAGTATGCAGGTAGCTGGATAAGTTACACAGAACCTGCAGGGATAATAAAATCACTGGCCTACACTTCCCCATCATCTTGGGAAACTACACCTACAAGACAGCACTAGATGCTCAAAACATAGAAAGAGCCCTAGCTCCCATCACTGTCCATTTCTTCAAGCCAAGAACTTGTTTTGACTTGAAGAAGTTTATTGAGAAAAACATCAAGATCACTTATCATCATAGGGCAGACATAGAGGACTATTAGGTTGACTGTGCTGATGATTTTGAAGCAAGGAGAAGACATTATGGCAGGTTTTCCCTTCAATTAATCCAAGAGCTTAACATGTACCAAGTTCCTAAAGGGCTCCAGGATGATAATTCTGACCTGTACTCATATGAGTATGACAATGTGGTCAAACACACTCCCTTGGAGGATTTGGATTGGTTCAAAAAGGAGAAGGATGATTTGGTTGAAATCCTAGCTCCAGTCTTAGTCAGGACCGAGATCTGGTTTGATAAGAAAGTTCGTGAATTTAGAAGGTATTCAGGGGAATCCTCCTCCAAGGATGCTTCAACACCAAGGAAGGAAGCATTGACACCCAGATCAGAAGCACCTATGCAGACCCCTCCTGCCTCATCAACTCAAGGACCTACAGTCTCCACTCCTTCCTCGTCCACCCAGGTATATCAAAAGAAAGTCAGAGAAGTCAAGAAGGAGCCTGTGGAGGAAGATCCCCTAAGGAAGCATACTGATTTGTCCTCAAGCCTAGAGAACATCATTGTTCTTAGTGAAAGTGAAGAGAATGAAGTGCCTGTATCTACAAGCACTCCAGAAGCCCCTATGGATAAAGAAAAAGAGGTCCAAAGCACTGAGCTTCCTGGTGCCAGTGACCCCTCTGTATCAGAAGCCACAAGCGCCCCACTTATATCTCAATTAGAGGCAACAGCAGTGTAAACCTTGGGTGCCATGAGTTCTCTGTCTCTTGGCCCTCTTGCCCCACCTTCTTCTTCCTCCTCCTCTTTTTCATGGGTGCAGCCTCTTGTTGATAGTAGGAAGAGAAAGTCTTCCTCCCGAATCTCAGGGCCCAATTTTGATGTTGTGGCAGCCTTATTAGGCACTACTCCTCCTACTCATGCCAAAAAATCCAGAACTACCTCCAGGATAGTGTCTGATGCTCAAGGCCAACAATTCCTGGATATAGCCAAGCCTAAGGCAGACAAGCCAGAGCAATATTTGTAAGCATCTGATCTGGAGCTCTTGAGAATTCCCATAGGAGAGTCCACCCCTAAAGGTGAGATCCACAATCTTTAGGAAATTGTCACTAGAGTCATTGGGAGGGTAGAGAAAGGACAGCAAACTATAGAACAGTTGGAGGAACAAGCCCAAATTCTTACAAGTTTCATCAAATCCCTGTTGTCCAAGATAAAGTTTTGGATCCTACCCCATTGACTACTCTTCCACCACCTGTAATTCTGAGCCAGGATGAAGTGCAGAGTATCAAATACATGCACAAGTATTCCATCTATGGAAGGGCTATGGAGGCCATGGTGCATGATATGCTTGTTACAGGATTGAATTTCATTGACAAAGCCTTTAAACTCCACGGGAAGGTGATTAATTTGCAACAGAAGCTCTCCTCCACTATTGGGAGAATTGATAAAGAACTTAAACTTTGGAGTAGTTTCATAGTAGACCTTCATCTCATGGGACAAACAGATGAAAATATTTTGATGGCAAGCAAGGTCTTCGAAGATGCAAAGGATAATTTTTCAAAGTCCTGGGTCTATAGCATGGAATGGAAAATCAAGGTGCTAGAGGAGGCTTTAGGAGAGTTAAGAAATAGCTGGCAGAAGGGTGAGGCCTTCAAAACACTAGTTATATTTGCCTTCAAGGATATACATTGCCATCTTCATGATGAGACTTCTGGTGTGCCTCCCTCTTTACAAGAAATCAAAGCTCAATTCAGAGCTTTTGTCAAAGGTGATCTATTTAAGGAAAGTTCCATTTCCAAGGAAAAGATGAAGGAGATCTGCTCTCTTCAATCTACTATAGAGGAAGCAAATAAAGATTATCATACTCATGTCAAATTTGACAAAGAGATGGAGAAATGTCTCGGATTTTGGACTCAGTCCACCGCCAACACGTCAGTTCCACGTGGCAGATACATAGCAGAAGCATTGAAAATATTTAAACAACGGATCCTTAAATCAATGGGTCCCTCCCAATCTTGAACGCTTGTCTTCTTCTCCTGATTCTTCTCTCTTCTTCTCTTCTTCATCATGAATTTATTGTAATTAGTTGGGGTATTGCGATTAGCAGCCCTTTAACTAAGCATTAGTTAAAAGAAGTAGTTACCAAGAGTAACTAATTTTTAAACTCTATAATGGCCTCTCCTCACCATTTTTTGGGAGGAGGAACTTGGCTTATTTTTTGAAAGTGTAAATAAATCATAAAGAAATCAATACAGAAGGATTTTTCATTCTTTGTCTATCTGGTTTCCTTTATTCTCAAGCTATTCATTTAATCTTGTTAGGTCATTTGTCTATATTATGCTGAGAAGATTTGTATTCTTGCAGATGTTATTTATAGAACTTTGTGTCTTTTCAAATTTCATCTTATTAATGTGATACAAATGATCTTATTCCAATTCGTTGTACCCTCGCATGCATAAGGAATTACTCTGTCATCTATAATTCTAAATGGTTCCTTTCTTCTCATTCTCACATTTTTATTCCTCAATCCTTTTGTGATTAATGACCTTTTAGGAAACACTTTCATAATATCCAAGTTCCATAGTAAAACCATGCTTTGTATATGTGTAAATAGGTTCATTTCTGAATAAGGGAACCTCTCCCATTAAAGAGGAGGGACTTCTTGTCCCTTGGCTGTTGCTCTTCTTGAAGTTCCTTTTTGACGACCAACAGATCTTAAACAAGATATTATTACTATTAGATCATATGACAATAAGGAGCATAAATCAGTCGACACCATCTATTTTCCTATCAACTTCATGTCTGTCATGTTTCTCACCCTCGTCCACGTTATAGACATCTAATTTCTGTAGAATCTCTTGCTTGGTGGGCCCTAGATTCATGATATGCATGTCGTACCATCCACACTACATAAATTTCCCAAATTTGAATATGTTGGTATAGAATTCACTATCCATTGCGACCCCCAGCTCTTCCAATATTGTCAAGCATTGGAATCTGAAAGTTATCAGGAACCTACACAGTCATCACCACCACCATCACCCGCCACTTCATATATCTCACCAAATAGTCTTCTATCCTCATCTCACAACACCTCCTCATCATTCTCTCCTCTTCTACCTACTCCAACCGTATCCACTCCCCTTCTACCCACTTCACCACTCAAACTAAAATTGACAGGGTGTGGAGAATATCAATCCTTCATCATCGACCAACTATCACTGTCTCCCAAACATCTCAGGAGGCCTTACATCTATCCAAAGAAATGGAAAACATATGTGTTAGGCTCATCCACTTTTATTCCTTTCAGATGTCTTGATGATGAGTACATTGAACCATCTGATTCCACATGGCTTATTAACTATTCTTTACCCTCTTGTTTCTCTAATGATGAATATTTGATTCCCAAAAGGATGATAGCTTGTATGGGATACTCTAGACGAGGAATAGGTCACCAAGGAAAAGGAATCCCTCAACCCACCATTATTATACCTTACTGAGGTGGACCCTGAAAACCTTTTATACCCACCGCGATGACCTAAAATTTTCTGCAAGCCCATTATTCCTCCCTGGGTCTCCATTTTTCCTCCCATTCTTCCTACCTTCATCAAAATTCTCCCTCTATCACCCAAACATTAAAAAATCAAAAAATCAAAAAAATTGAAAAAATCAAAAAAATCAAAAAATCATTAAAATTTTAAAAAATCGTAAACATTCAAAAAAACAATTCAAACAAATCACAAAAAAATAAAATATTCAAAAAAAAATTAAAAAATCACAAAAAATTTAAATCATAAACAATTCAAATATTTACTAAATTTTTAAACAAATTTGTGCTTTTATTTGTTTGTTGCAGTTGCATTCTAGTCGATGATATGAGGCCATTTTTTTTCTTGTATACAATCTGATGATATGAGGACTATCTTTCTATATTAATCTGTCTAATGATCTGATGACATGGGCATTTGAAATTCCGTTACCATGGTCTTTATACCTTAGCATGTTTTGCTCTATGCCACATTAATCTTAAAAAGGATGATGATATTAGTGGACACTTTATGGTAGCACAACTCCATTATCATCACCACACCTAATTTTCATCATCATCTAAATACCTATCTAACCTCCTCATCCTCTTATCCAATCTATACTTTCATTAATTTCCACATCTAAATATCTCACCTCCAACATCTAACATCCTTAGCCCTTGGCTGGGGCATCTTTGATCCAAAACTCAATCCTCACTTTCACATATCTTCTCATCAATAGGTTCAATCAATCCTACTCTAATCTAACATCCTCAAATATAAATCCCAAATCTTCCCTCATACTGGGGCAGCCTATCATCCAAAGTCCTCCACACCTACTCCCTAGACTGGGGCATCATCAACTCTAATATCCTCAATATTCCCCCTAGTCACACATCGTTGACTACGACATCCAAAATCCTAATTCCACTACCCCTTAGTTTGCTAATTATCCTCATCTTCTCTCTTATTCTTCTAAATTTATATTTCTCCAATCTTCTCTCATATCTTCTAAACTTTCTAATATCCTCCCCTATCTCCTCCTCTTCTCTCCTCTTCTTCAAAATTTCTACTCCTCCAATCTTCTCTCACATCTTCTCAACTTTCTGATAATCTCCCCTACTCTTCTAATCCTCTAATCCTCGTCCTCTACCTCCTCTAATATTTTAATCTTCTAATCCTAATCCTCTGAATCCTCCAACGTTCTCATCATCCCTCATCCACTTGGATATCTCATCTTTTCGAGTGGTTACCCGACTTATTTCTTCCCACCTAACCCCTTGAGAGAGAATCACTTCACCATCTATCTTATCTTCTGTTCTTTTCTTTGAACTGTCATTACTCCGTAATCACACTTCAAAGAGGGGAAAGGTTCATTTTAAGACCCCCTCTCCAAAAAATTAGTTTCTGATGGGTGGCGAATCTCCAAAATCGACTTTGAAATCGATGGCGAATTTCTAAAAAAATATTTTGTGGCAAAGGAGATTTGGAAGGGCATAATTTTCTTGTGAGTTGGAAGGGTGTTAGACGACCCTCAGGAAAAAAATGTTGGATAGCCATCTCTTCCATAGAAATATGCAACATTTCTCTGATAATCAAAGAAAAAGAGATTTGATACATTTAAAAACAAAGCATAAAAACAAAATCATCTCCATAAAAACAATATATATTCAAAGTACCTACATGTCAGAATAGTGGTTTTCCATAAATATGCTGGTAATATAAGATCCCTTCACAAGAGAAGAACGTGCAACACGTAGAGAATGACCCTCAACATCTGTCATCCTTCCCTGGGTGGATGATCGTCCATTTTCTATCATCTAACCCGGGTTGGATGAAAAACAATGGATGATTGTCTTACCTAAGTTGGATGACCATTCATTATCTACCGTCCAACTTGGGTTGGATGACCATTCATTTTTTACCATCCAACTTGGGTTAGACAGCTATACAACCTTGGTTATACATTTGTTCATTGTCTATCGTCCAACTTAGGTTGGACGAAAGATAATGGATGGTCATCCAACCCAAGTTGGATGGTCAACCACTCTTTATTGAATGTTTGTATTAAATGGGTACCCCCCTTGTAACCCCCTAGGCTATGTATTATACCTCAGCAAATATTTGCACATTTTGATTAAAAACATTGGTTAAATACATGCATAAAATAATTTTTACATATATATAGTAGGCGAACTGACCCATACAAATAGCTTGTCGGTGGAAATTTTAGGTAAACTTGATGGCAGCCAACCACTAAAAATTCACCATTTCCAATTTCCAAAATCCCTAATATTCGCGAGTTTACAAAAATTTGCCACTAAAATTTTCCCTAAAGAGGGGGAAAATGTAGACATGCAAAATGTCAACATGTTCATTTAGTAAATAATATGTTCATCACACTATAATAATCCATTCCCGTTATCAAACATATAATAATTAATTATAAAATTAATTAATTATTATATGTAATCATACTTCAATTATTTTTCTCATCTATGAACCATAATCCCATTATATCCTTATAAATATTAATACATCATTAATATTTTATTTACTACATTAACTTATCCTCATTAATTATTTTCTAACAATTTAAAAATATTCACCCACCTACCACATACCCTATGTCTACTCTATGCATAGTTTCTCCATCTAAACACTTCACTAAATAAAATTAATCTCACCTAACTACAAGCTAAATGACCCTCTAAATCTAGAGGCTTCTATTTATGGAAGGCTCTCCATTCTTCCCTCCCATTTTCAAATATTCAAATAAATGTGCACTATTCCATTAAATGAATTCTCCTAAAATCTAAAAATTTCTAAATCTAGAAAGCTCTCCGTTCTCATGGAATTTCAACCATTGATCTAATCCAACATGGAAAAATATCAACCATTGATTTTTGATCCCTCCATTTATAAATAGAGGTTCCACCCTCCATGGAAAGCACCTTAGAACTATTACAAACTTATGCTACCAAAATCCCTAAGCAAACAAGAAATCTTCACAGAATTCCATTAAGCCAAAATCATCATTTTATCAAGGCCTCGAAGTGTTGTAAAAATTAGTCCACAAAATACGAAGCATTCTAAAATCATCCAAGGAGCAATTCAAAATCATCAAAGAAGGGGAATTCTACTTGTAGGTAAGTATAGGTAAATTGTCTTCTCCCTCTTTTTATCATTGCTCAATCTGAGGTAGTTGAATTATTGTGCTAGATTTTGTATTGATTTGGTTTCATAGTCATTTAATGAGTGCATGGTAACATTATTTTTCCTCTACGAGGATGTGTAGATCAAAAATTTTGCGCTTGTTACCTGTCCAAGTTAATGCACCAAACTAAACACAAAAACCATGAAAAACTCCAATGAAATTGATACCTGATGGATAAGATCCAAAGATGTAGACGGATGAGGAAGCCGATGTAGATAAGACGGGCGCACACGAGCAATTCTGCACAATAGATCCAAGTAACCTGCGAGACACCGATGCTTGACAGAAAAAGAGCACGTTAAAAGATATTTAGGTGGACTACCCGAGAAGCGGGTCCGGGAAGCGATAAGCTTCCTCAGCGGATGTCAGTCCACGTTTTTAATTAAGCAGAGAAGCATACATGATAAAAGATGTACGTAAGGACTAGATTTTCCGATCACAGTAATAAAACAGAATTTAGACAGCAGGCAGAAAGCAACAAAAAAAAGGAAACTATGAAATAAAGCTGGATTTGTGTTACCTGTGTCCTTTTACCTGTCTGCAGGATGATCGGCGTCGATTACGTAGAATCGGCGTTGACTGATGTGATCGGAGTCGATATTGTATGATCAGCGTCGACTGAATAAGATCGGCGTCGACTGAAAGTAGATCAGTCGATCGGGGATAGTGCGAGAAGATTTGGAAATCAGAAAGTGAAGGCCAGATCGTTAACGTCTGTTGGATGTGCCGAAGTCGGTGAGATACTGGAACAGAGTCACCAGAAGATCAATGGATACGTGCGATGTTGATGTGATAGGAGCAGAGTAACGGTGCTCCTCTCAGGGATTGATTCGGACAGGATCCGCTCTCATTTGATATACTTGATGCTAAAAGATCTCTCGTTCTCTTTCTTACAACCTGTGTCACTGTGTCGTGATCTGTCTCTTTCTCTCTCTCTCCGTTCGTGCGTGTGTTCTTCCTCCTCCAGAACTGAGTTCTGGGCTTCTATTTATAATCGGCGCCGCTCCTAAAAAATCGGTGCCGACCGTACCGGTCGGCGCCGATCGCGGAACAGACTCCCGAGATGGCCAAAGTGAACGATTTCCAGAAAGATAAGAGTTACCCCAAATACGGGAAATATCCCGCTTGGGGAAGAGGAAAAATAGGGGTGATACATAGATAGGATAAATGTGGGGTAGATAAGTGGTTAAGATACATGTGAAGAGGTGTAATTAAATATTTAATATTTAATTACTCACGGGTAAGATAAGATAGGGTGAATTAAACTTAGGATAGGTGTTTAAACCACAAATCGAATAATATCCCAAGGGGATAGTGGTGACATAAACGTGCCCCAGGTTACCAGAGAGAGCAAACACGCACAAGGGACACCAGATTGGATAATCAATTTTAGGTGTCTACATTTTGCCCCTTTTTGTCAAGTAACTTGCGATAAGCAAGGTTATGAGACAAAAACAAAGAGATGGAAGAAGGGAAGAAAAAGTGATGATGTGATCCCCCTCAAACTAGGGATGGGATGGGTGATAGAACAGACGATCCCAAGTTTGAAAGAGGTAGATGAAAACGCAGGATGCCCCAGTCGGATGTCTGGAGTAGATCTGATCATTGATGACGCATAAAAATAGATAAAGAGGCAGCAACCTAAGGAACTCACATTGGTAGGGCAAACTAGACGGTCTCCTCATGAGACGACGTTAGTACCTACAGACCCATGAGTGTAAGGAGGGCTGCAAAATGGTTAGCATCTAAAGAGAGACACATTGGTAGGGATAACTAGACGGTCTGCAAGGCAGACGACGTTAGTACCTACAGACCCCGTGAACCCTAAGCGGCCAAAAAAGGCGAGTGTCCCATGCAAAGGGAACAAACTCGAAATGGATTGTAATATCGATAAGATGTGCCGAAAGGCAATATTCAGCGCACAATAATGATCAGATGGATAAATAAGCCAAGCATCAACACTATGGCAAACAGATATGGAAAATCGGTGGCGATCACAGTAATCGGCGACGACCAAGTTAAACGGCGTCGATCAAAAAAATCGGCGCCGACCAATCGTAGCACATATAAATATGCGAACGGAAAACGTAAACGATTTATTTTCATCGTGACGATTGATTCAGAGAGAGTCAAAAATTTGATTTGAGCATCATGGAAGCTTCTGGAAGCGGTCAGAAGTGGAGGAGGACACGACCTGGGGTAAGTGGTTCTTCTTGAACCTGTTGTACTTAATTTTAATTTTTTTTTTTTTTTGGGAGGCCAGGGTTTTTTTTATGTTTGGACAGGCAATCAGCGTCGATTGTTATAATCGGATCGATTGTGGTCAATCGGCGTCGATTGTATTCAATCGGCGTCGATTTTTTTTAGAGCGGCGTCGATTGTATTAATCGACGTCGATTGTAGATAATCGACGTCGATTGTGTATAATCGACGCCGATTAGATGAAAGTTTTATATGATGATGATAGAATTTTGTTCTGGATGTTCTGATTTGGGTAAATATGAGACTAATATTGCTCTTGCTGTCGTGGGTGCAGGCACGAGAGGCTCTACACATGAGGGATGCTATTCCCGAGTTACTAGAGACTATTCTCCCTGATGTGACTGATGCAGATTGGCAGCATTTAGAGTTAGCCGGGCTCGGGGGCTTTAGGTACTACAGACGAGTGCCACGAGATGTAGAGCTGATGCGGGCACTAGTGCGACGGTGGGATAGCCATACGTGCACTTTTTGGTTCAGGACGGGTGAGATGACCATCACCCATGAGGATATATATAGGATTTTGAGACTGCCTATCACTGGGGACCCGATAGAGATTACACCGCGAGAGCAGCAGCAGAGGGCCCTAGTTCGATTGTATAGAGATAGGGCAGATGATTCAGAGATAGTGTCTGGGGCAGTGCGGATAGCCTCGCAGTATAGACAGGATAGCCCCCGGAGCAGACGGATAGTTTTGATTCAGATGGCGATATCCTATTTCGCTCTGCCAGATTCAGGAGGTGGGAGATTCCCACTATTATTATTAGACTGCGTTTGCGACATTCTGCAGTTCAGGCAGGTATTTGCCTTTGCTGATGCCTTGATAGCTCAGATATATTACGAGCTATGGATGTACACCACCGGCCGGAGGATAGGTATTGATGTCAGTTTTGTGCTCCATTGCTGGGCATATGAGCATATAGCGGTGATCAGGCCATCCGGGCTTCCTTGGATGCCAGCAGCAGTGGGTGCTATTGATTATGGATTCCGACGATGGTGGGCTGACATGGCCGCTGGGGATACGGGGAGATCGGCCGATTGGTATACTGAGCGTTTCAGGACACTAACACCGGATCAGGTCATCTGGAGGCCATATCGGGTATTTCTGACATGGGCTGGTCAGGATGCTCACTTGGTGGCATTGAGACGGAGCAGGGTGGTTAGGGGCCGCAGGCCTGATATGTGGGAGCGAGTCCCGTTTGTGCGGGTATTGAGACAGTTCGGCCTAGTGCAGACAGTGCCGACTACTTACACGCCTTATAGGCGAGATAGCAGGGAGACTGATCTGCCGATTTTGATCCCGGCAGATCCATTGAGAGAGGCCCCACCCTCCACAGACAGTGATGATGATGCAGGGGTGGATGATGGTTATGCAGCATGGTATGATACAGAGCTACCACGACATCTCCCGGCATCTATAGATGCCGACGAGGAGGACATAGCTACGATGCTGGATAGACTGGAGGGAGAGCATGCCACCTTGACACAGACACATCAGGTGGCTCTTGAGGAGATCAGAGCTCTGACAGAGGAGAGGGATGCCCTAATTTTGGAGAGAGACACCGCTCGCCAGGAGCGAGATACAGCGATCCAGCAGAGGGATCGCTATTATCGACATAGGGAGGCCCTCAGGGCCAAATATGGGGAGACAGGTACCATGTCAGAGTCTGGTACACAGGGTACGACCCTAGGAGGAGCACCACCAGTAGCGCAGCAGCCCCCAGCAAACAGCACCATTACGAGCACCGGGTACCGTGAGCTTGAGCACATATCAGTCTCTCCTTGCTGAGGTGAGATACTATGAGGATGCCTTAGTGCAGCATGCCCCAGATGTGCCTCGGTATGGGGCGAGGAGGAGATCAGCGACGGCCACAGCGAGCGGGGCCTCAGGTGGAGGGAGCACCGGGAGAGACCGAGGTGGGCAGAGACCTCCAGCAGCAGGTGCGTCTAGCTCGATAGGCGGCGGCCAGGAGAGACAGCCTGGTCCAGAGGAGGGTGGAGGAGATAGTGTCCTCCATGCATCAGATTTTACTATATAGGGATTGATATATTTTGTATCCGTGTAGTGATGTAGCCTCGATTGGAAGGCATTGTATAGATGGCTTGATTGAAAGCCACCCATTTTTGTTGTACAGACACACATGTATATATAGATTCATCATTTCATTTGTCATATAATTGTTCTCATGCGTTTGATTTTGATATACATGGATAGATGTAGCGTAATTGTGATGAATATAGATATAGACTGATAGATGATGAATAGATGTGATTGGATAGATATAGACTGATAGAGGATAGAAATAGATGTGATTTGATGTGATTGATATGTGGATATAATTTTGATGAAAAATAGAGATAGATAGATGTAATGTAACTTGGATGTACATATTTTTCGATATTTTGATGGGTAGATGGATAGATGTGATTGATGTATTCGGTATGTTTGAGATGTTAACTTAATTTTGATGAAAATAGATAGCCAGATTCACATGTGTTGATAATACATACTTTGATAGATAAGATGAAATTAGATAGAAGGTAAATTTTGATTGAATTAACATGTGAAATGTCAATTTGACTGGATGAAAAACAAAGAATAATGGGGAATACTCTTTGCAAGAGCCAAGGATGTAATGAAAACGACCTTGACTAGAAATAAAGAAAATATATCCAGATAAGAAAGAAAATGATAAGTTGGACTCCCAACCATCCATAGATAGAATCTGGATAGGAAATCAAAAGATCATGCATGTAAGGCCCTATATGAGGTTAAAATAAACCTGACACTAACTAGCCGCAAAACAGATTTAGGAGGGAAACGAAAGGAGCAGTAAGTAAATATCTTGTCGGAATGTACAAGGGACAGAATACATGTCCATAGTGGGAAAATAGGATTCTCCATATGATCGACAAAAGGTCCTAAATCTCAGCTTCATGATTTTGGCAGAAAAGCAAACTGATCAATGCGGGAAGTTTGCTTGATATGGAAAGACTGATCAATACGGGAAGTCTTTCAGTGATGCTAAAAAGTGTATAAACTGACTGAAAGGCTGATCAATTGCAAGAAGCCTTGAATATTTCTTTGAGAAACAGCCGTCCTTCAAGGGAGCGGTCTGTATTTTGAATTTTAATGATAGCCATCCTTCGAGGGTATGGTCTATATTTTTCGAATTTTGATGATAGCCATCCTTCAAGGGCATGGTCTATATTTTTTCTTTTTGATTCATTTGATAATGTATGGATAGTTGTCCTTCAAGGGATCAGTCTATCTTTTTGGATAGCATCTTTATCTTTTTTTTCTTTTTTTTTTTTTGGAAATCCTTTTTGGAAGAAGCTGAGTTTAGACCTAGATAGATCAGATGGAGGGGAAGAGAACATAAAAGAACATGCACTCATGCCCCGAGTAGATCCGATTAAGATAAGCACTTGGGACAGATGAAGTGGTGATTAAGGTATTCCTACCATGAGGAGGAACATATCCAAAAGAAACATGCAATGAGTAGAGCCGCGATACTCATATTTAAGGTAAAGGAGGCAATAGGCGGAGAACCACATAGTTTCGAATCACCATGAAAGTATATGACCGGTTGTTTAGACGGATGAAAGATCTGTCTTGCGACTAGATTTGCATAAGATAGATTTTAACAGTAGAAGGGCCGTAGATGCAAAGCATTAAGAGGTTCCACTTCAGGTATACCATCCATGGAAGATAAACGATAAGCCCCAGATCCATATTTATGAGTGATAATGTACGGGCCCATCCAGTTGGGAGCAAACTTACCACGTTGACTTCTTTCGAGTGTAGTGACATTTTGGTTTTCTTTAAGAACAAGATCACCAATTTTGAAGTCACGGTGCTGCAAGTGCTTGTTATAAGCACGTTTGACACGCTCAAGATAGACCTGATGATGTTCAAGAGCGTTGAGATGCCGCTCATCTAATAATTCAAGTTGTGCTAGACGATTTTGACGATAGTCCTCATCGGAGACAAATTCTCTAAGAGAAACACGGAGAGATGGGATTTGGACTTCCAAAGGAAGAACAGCCTCAGACCCATAGACGAGAGAGAAGGGAGTAGCACCAGTAGGAGTACGAATGCTAGTCCGATAGGCCCAGAGAGCAAAAGGGATATGTAAATGCCAATCCCTACCAGCTCGACTAGTTACCTTTGCGAGGATATTACGCAAAGTTTTATTGGAAGCTTCGGCCTGACCATTAGCTTGAGGATAGTATGGAGAAGAAAAACTGAGTTTGATATTGAAAGCGTCGCAGAGATTTTGCAAATCAACATTCTTGAAAGACTTACCGTTATCTGTGATGAGTTTGTGTGGGACACCAAAGCGACAAATGATGTGCTGATAGACAAAATCAACTATGGGTTTAGCTTTTGTTGAAGAAAGAGGGATAGCTTCCACCCACTTAGTAAAGTACTCAGTGGCAGTAATGATAGAATGATGACGCTGTGAAGAACGGGGATTGATGAGACCAATAAGATCAAGACCCCATTGCGAAAAAGGCCACAAATCCGCTGTAGGTTGTAAAGCTTGACTAGGGATATGTGTGAGATTGGAATGTTGTTGACACTTGACACATTTCTTAGTGTATTCACAACAATCTCGATTAAGAGAAGGCCAATAATATCCCAAACGTAAGATGCGTTTAGCTACAGCTAAGCCACTAAAATGTCCACCACAGATACCGTCATGGACCTCCTGGATAGCTTTAGATGATTCATGGGTTTTGAGGCACCGAAGCAAAATACCGTCAAAGCCGCGTTTGTAAAGAATCCCGCCTAGAATAGTATAGCGATTAGCGCGTTGGATAAAAGATCTTCTACCATTGGAAGTCAGATCTGGAGGAAGCACCGAATGAGATAAATAATCAACAATCTGTTGATACCACTCATCCTGAGTATGGGTTGTGACAGCATGGATTGAAGTTAGTTGCCCAAGATGAGATGGTTGATCTAATCATTGTACAGCCACATAAAGTCGCGAGTCTTCGGTAAAAGGTGGGATAAGTGAGGCTAACGAAGCCATTGTATCTGTGAATCGATTTGCAGTGCGAGGGATAGCTTGGATAGTGAATTTATCGAAAGATTGGAGTTGAACGAGAATGATATCACGATATTTTTGAAGGATATCATTCTTGCATTGATAGACACCCGTGACTTGATTAACGATGAGTTCAGAATCACCAAAGATGTCAATATGACGAGCGCCGAGATTAATGGCATTTTGAAGACCCAAGACAAGAGCTTCATATTCAGCCATATTATTGGTGCACTCAAAGTTCAATTTGTGTGCGACTGGGATAGGCGTACCCCAAGGAGGAATCATCACGAAACCCGCACCTCCCCCTTGCTGGCATTTGGATCCATCAAAGAAGAGCTTTACTTTAAATGGAGACAGACCAAAATCAATTTGTTGGATATATTCATCGGGGAATTGAGCAAGGGGGTCTTGAGTGTCCGGAAGAGGAGCATCAGCTAATTGATCTGCAATAACCTGACCCTTGATAGACTTTTGCGGGATAAACTCGAGGTCAAATTCTGTCATAAGCATGAGCCAACGAGTGATACGATCATTGTGATAAGGTTTTGCATGAATTGTCTTGAGTGGATTGACACTTGTGACAATGTAAGTTTTGTGATTAAGGAGGTAATGACGAAGCTTAGAAGTTGCGAAGAAGAGAGCACAACACAGCTTTTCAGCTTCGGAGTAACGTGTTTCATACTCATGGAGGGTGCGACTGATGTAATAGACAGCTTGTTCTTTACCGCAAGTGTCCCGATGCGAGATCATGGCTCCCAGAGCATGGTCAGTCACAGAGATATAAAGATAGAAAGGCTCCCCCTCGCGTGGAGGTATAAGCACAGGTGGAGAAAGAAGATAAGCTTTGAGATCATCAAAGGCCTTTTGGCAATGTTCATCCCATTCAAAATGAACATTCTTACGGAGGAGATGGTGAAAAGGTTGACAACGGTCTGACAATTGTGAGATAAAACGACGCACTGATTGAAGACGTCCTTGGAGACTGCGGAGTTGCTTTAAGTTAGAAGGGGGAGGCATCTCAAGGATAGCTTTTATTTTTGCGGGGTCTACTTCAATACCCCTGATGGAAATGATAAAACCTAAAAGTTTACCAGTGAGAACGCCAAACACGCACTTAGATGGATTTAGACGAAGACAAAAGCGGATAAGCCTCTCAAAGAGAGGTGCAAGGATGAAAAGATGATCCTGACGACGTTTGGATTTACCGAGGAGATCGTCAACGTAATCTTCCACAGTTTTGTGTAAGAGATCATGGAAGATGTAGGTCATTGCTCGCTGATAGGTTGCTCCTGCGTTCTTAAGACCGAAAGGCATGACGCGATAACAAAAGGTCCCCCAAGGAGTTATGAAAGAAGTCTTATGTTGGTCTTCTGGTGCGATGAGAATTTGATTATATCCAGAGAAACCATCCATAAGAGAAAGCATCTCATGACCCGCAGTTAAATCCACGAGTTGGTCGATATTAGGTAAAGGAAAATCATCTTTTGGACAAGCAAGATTAAGATCCCGGAAGTCGGTACAAATTCAAATTTTCCCAGTAGCTTTAGTTACTGGTACTACATTGGAAACCCATTGTGGATAATCGATGGGTTGGATGAAGTTAGCCGAGAGTAAGCGCTGCAATTCTTCTTTAACAAGAAGGGCTACTCTAGGGTGCATTTTACGTAATTTTTGTTTAACTGGTTTGATGTTGGGAAGAGTAACGATATTGTGGACCACAATATCGGGATCGAGTCCTGGCATATCCTCATATGACCAAGCAAAGGCTTGACGATGTTTGGAAAGAAAAGTGGTAAAATCTCCTAACTCCTGTGGATTAAGGGATTGGCCGACCTTAATGATGCGAGGGTCTTCAGAAGTCCCTATATTAAGGTCGATAGTGGCTTCGTTGAGAAGCGTAGACGTGTCAGAAGGAATAGTCTTGGGAAGATATGAATCCTCTGCCCCCAGATAGGTGAGGACAGAATCATCATCCGCACAGTGGATAGTGTTGATAGTAGGAGAGTCGTCTTCAACTATTTCGGGGAAGATTAACGGTATGGAAGTGGACCTGTTGTTAGTCTTATAGGCTAGCGGCCCTAAGGAAATGGTATTGATCAAAAAAAAAAGTTAGGCGGGATGGAAATGTCATCGTCCACATCGAGTGATGCTTCTGACTTAGCGGGAGAAGATGGTTCCTCAATAGGAAGAGGCTCATCGAGAATAGTGACGGTGGCTTTTGAAAGAGGTTTAAATCCTAAACCAAATTTTTGATGTGGCATGAGAGTAGGAATGGATGTGAGGTCATGCACACCTTGTTCATATTTTCCCAGGCCAAAACCCTTCCACGCGCATCGATATAAATAAGTTTTTGCAAACGTGGGATTCTGTAGATAATCGAACCCTGTTAAGTAAGGTTTGGTCCTAGGAGGAGAATCTGGGCGATAGTGAGGCGTATCAAGACCACCGTAGATGAAATTAGTCTGTTGATTGGGCAGACCAATGGTGACGATGCGACCGAGACCTGGTTGATATTCAGGTTGTTTGTCTGGTCTACCATACTCACTAGGTTTGAGATGGGCGTCAAAAGAAAAGAGAGGAAGCTCTCCCAGTGAGAAACGCTGCAATGTCTCTTCTAGATTTTGTAAATCCGGTAGTTTGGTTGCAGGTATGGAAGAAGATGAGGCCCCGTCAGGAGAACAGGCATTTTCCTTTAGAGGGGCAGACCTTGTGGTCATGTCGCATTGTGCGGAAGGAAAAGGATCTCCTGGATGAGTATATATTTTGCCCTCATATTGATATTTTAAGCATCGATGGAGGGTGGATGGGACACAATGCATTGCGCGAATCCAGGAGCGTCCGAGGATCATATTATAGTGGAATTTTCCTTCGACAATGTAGAAGAGTTCGTGAAGCAGCTTCTTACCTACTCGAATGGGTAAGACCACAGTTCCTAAAGTAACTGCTAGCTGATCGTTAAATGATCGAAGGGTGAAAGGCGGGGGTGACACTACGTTCTTTGGTAACTTAAGTTGCTCGAATGTGTGCGAGGAGATGACGTTGAGTGCAGCTCCACTGTCGATCATAACGCGTTTTAATGTAGTGTTGTCGATTTGGACTGTGATAAAGAGGGGAGCCTCCAAATCCTCTGAAGAAAGAGGAGGAATTTCCGAATCTTCAAAAGAAATGGCGGTTGATGGTCTATTCAAACCAACAACCAACTCGAAGGGTTGGGGCTCATCTGAATTCACCGCGATGCGACACAGATTATCAATCAGAGCCTGGCGATGTTGTGGAGAGGATTGAATGAGGTCAAAAAGAGACATTTTGACCGGAGCCTGGGTGAGTTGTTTCATAACACTCTCCTCAACTGACACGGGAATTTGAGCCCGAGGTGCAGCACGAATAGAGACCCGAGGTCGTGGGGCTAATGAGGAAGGAGGAACTCCTTCAGGGGCTGCAGAAATGACAACCCGTGGTCGAGATGCTGTAGATGAAGATGGATTATCATAGTGTTGGGTTCTAGTGGCGATATGGATTGTGTCAATTTGAGAAGGTGGAAGATCAATTGGAGTGGAATCACTAGAGGTCTGAGTGGATCGTTGGGGCTCAGATGGAGCTAAGATGACAGGAGATACTTGTTTCTCCTCCTCCAGCAAAAGATCACTTTCTTCCAAAAGGTTGTTGACGACAGATTGAAGAGCTTTACATCCCTCAGTATCATGACCCGGGGTACGATGGTAAGCACAAATCAGATCAGAGTTAAACCAGGTAGGTTTAACTCCTTTAGGGTTATAGGGTTTAATCGGAGGAAGAGATATGGATGAAGATTGGATAAGTTGGCGGAGGATTTCGGTGTAGAACCCGGTAGACGAAGATGAGGACAGAGATGATGAAGGCGCCTCTTTTACTTTAACAGACTGCCGAGGTAAAAGAACCTGCATGTTAGGTTTGACAGTCTTTTTAGGGATCATCTTATTTTTTTGGACATCTGGAGGAACAGTCTTGGGCACTTGAGATGGAAGTAAGTGAGACATGATTGATTTTGGTGGAGGGGGAGCCCCTAAAATAGATTTTGAAGATGATGGAGATGTGACAAGTGTTGTGGTCTTTAAAGATAAGGGAGGCTGCTTGGTCGAAACTAATAATGATTTAGATGATGTCGATTTAGATGAGGGAGAAGCTTCCAAAGTAGGTGTAATCGGAGGAACATAGGGCGCCTTGGTTTTTGGTAATGAAGATGATGATCCTGATAAAAGAGGTGACGTCCTTTTAGTAGGTAAGTCCACTTTTCGGGGTGTTGGTGAAGAATGTGTTGTAGAAGAAGATGATGGTTTCGATAAGTGTGTAGAAGAAGACGCCTTCTCAGCGGGCAAATCCAATCTTTTATGGGGCGTAGAGAGAGATTTTTGTGGGAAAGCACCAAGGGTCTTGATGGTTCGAAATATGGGCTTTCCTTTTTCAGGGATGGTGACAACTTCAACGGCATAAGGTGATTGTAACCTTTTCGGAGGAAGCAAATGGGGAGGTACTGATGGCGCAACGTTAGATTTTGGTTGTCTCGGTTTAAGTTCGGGAACCGAGTGTATAGGTGTCGGTGCTACTTCTTTTGATTTTCCTTTAATGGGGGAAGCAGTATTGGTGATGGAAGGAGTGAGTGATGAAGAAGCAGTTCCTTGCGAAGGGACTACTTCTGGTGCAGTAATTATGGGTGAAACTACTGTAGGAAAGGAGACAGGAAGAGTCAAAATCGAAGACGCTTCCGTCGAAGTCGGCACAATTATAGGTACGTTTACCAGGGGCATAGTTGCAGCGAGAATGGGAGCAACAGAAGTAGATGTATCTGCAGTGGAAACTCGAAGGGATGTAATTGCCTCGAGCATTGAAAGAATGTTTGACGATGAGACAGATGAGGATGACACTGTCTCGGGTATGGATGGAAGGTCAGACAAAGGAGCGGAGAGAGATGAATCCGTATCTAGCAATGTAGGAATATTCAAAGATGGGCTATCTGAAGATGGTGGAATTCCAGTGATTGACGAAGTGGAAGGAGATTCTGGTTCGGTCGATGTGTTCGCAGATGGCTTGGTTTCAGAAGAAGATTCTTCAGTAGAGATGAAGTTGATAGTATGAGTGTTTGGTTTTTGAGACTCTGAAGCATTATGGTTCGGGGAATGATTGGGAAAAGGTTGTTTAAAAACATCCAGTGCCTGATTTGGGGGAGCATTTGGGTTATCCAGAATGAGCTCGCCTTTATCAATGAATTTCTGGACAAGATTTTTGAAAGTCTGACATCGTTCGATGTCATGACCTTTGGTTCTATGATAATGACAGAAATCATTTTCCCTATACCAGAATGGACGTTCTTGGCTTTCATCAATATTCCTAATGGGGGGAAGTTCGATCATGCGAACTTCCAACATTTTCTCTAAGATAGAGGCATATGATTCTCCCAACGAAGTGAAAGATCGAGATGACGAGGACCCTTTTCGAGAAGATGAGGAGTCTCTCCGTGGTGTTTGATTAGAAGTATTATCGGCTCGTGATGTTTTTAATACGATAGCGTTGGTGGATCCCTGATTCTTGTCTTTAGAAGGGGAAGAATTTGGTTTGGTAAACCGAGAAAAATCTGGTTTAGATTTAGAGCGAAGTTTTAGCTTCCCTTGTTCAATGGCGCGAGATTCAAGTTTGCGTGCCATCGTAAAGGCTTCTTCAAAGGTGTGAAAAGTCTGGATCCTTAAAGTGGAAGAAATGTGATTAGCACAAGATCGAGTAAACAACTCGATTTGTTGGGATTGAGGAAGAGAGAAAGACAATTGGTTGATTATCCCTCTCCAACGAGCGACAAAGTCTGCAATAGACTCATCATCGAATTGACGAATGTTATAAAGATCTGTAATCGAGATCTTATGCGTGATATTTATTGAAAAGTTTTCAACAAACATCTGGGCCAATTGAGAGAAAGAAAACAAGGAATGTTGAGGAATGTTATTGTACCAGTCTAAAGCAGGACCTGCTAGCGACATAGGAAAAGTACGGAGCATAAGCTCCTGATCCTGGACTATGAGGTAGCAAGCATGTTTGAATGCTCGCAAATGTTGTTGAGGGTCCTCTCGACTATGAAATTTTGAAAATTTAGGAAGTTCCCATTGGGGAGGATAAGGCTTAAAAGCCACTGAGGGATGAATGGGTTCATTACACACTTCTTCAAAGGAGTATGAAGGACGAGCCCCTTTTGTGGAGGCTTCCAAGTCTGCGATTTTCTTGAAAAGAATTTGAACCACGTCAGATTGAGGAGGAGGCACACTGGCATGTCCTACATAAGAAGCAAATGGTGGATGTTGTTGAGGTGTCAACGGGGGATTCATCTGTTGATTGATAGGATGATAAGAGGAGTAACCAGGCGTTCTGGGTGACACCTGGTGGGGTATTTGCTGTGAAGGAGCTTGTGTATAGGCAGGCTGTGGGATAATAAGTGGTTGAGAAAATGAAGGTTGGATGACGGATGGAGCCTGTGATTGGTGGACTCCTATGCTTGTTGACTGAATCGGGACAGATTGAGGACCATGAGTACCGATTTGATTGGACACATTGGGGAACAAGACCTGAAAGAGGCTTTCTACTGCCGGATTAGGCATTAAGGGTGCCGATGCTAGAGGATGGGCGAAGGTCACTGTTGCTGGAACATTGGAAGAAAGACCCACTGGAGGACGAGAAGCAGGAGCCAACTGACTATTCGGAGGGGGTTGGCTCATAAGGGGGTACTGACCTTGGGACACGATGGAGGGCATAGATGAATTAACAGCAATATGCGGGTGCGCAGACGCACTCATTATAGCCAGGGCAGAGGACCTCTCAGAAGTAGGTTGTGGAATATTCGAGGTAACTGCGGTGTTAGGAATAGGTAAGACTATTTGAGAACTAGTCGATATGGTCGGTGGAAGAGAAAAAGGAGGCACAGGGGCCCCGCCCTTCTCCGTGACTCGAGGCGAGAGAGATGATGCAAATTGTTCTACAAAGGCCTGGGATGGTTCACGAGAATAATCGTACACTTGCTGGATTGGTGGTCCTTGATCAGATATTTGAATAGACTTGTGTACTAGGTAGTCCATGAGGGCTACCGGATTGCGATCAAGGAACGCCTGAAATTCAGGATCCCCGCGAGGAACATACTCTGAGTCAGAAGTAGATGATATTTCTGAAGGACTAGGGGAAGCTGGACGTGATGGGGTTGCTTTGGCTTGATAGAAAGGATTATATGACCAGGATGGGGAACCAACTAACAGCGGTCCCGAGGAAGATTTGGGGGGTGCCGAAACATCCACACTAGTGGTAATCTCGGAAGAAGAAGGGGCCAGTTGAGCCATTCTTCTAGATTGTAACCGAGTGATGACCGTCATAAACACGCAAAAAAGAAGATTGACCTAACTAATGCACAGACAATTCAAGCAGCGCAGGTGATTATCTCCTTTAAGTTTTGATGCTTTTAAGAAAGAAAATATTAGGGAAGGCTTTTTAGAACAGGAACTACTCAGATAGCCAAACTAAGGATGGTTTGGGGAATGTTTGGTGAGGAGTCCCGAAGGCACTTCAGTAAAAGACCGGTACGTGGCTTGATATAGGGGCCTACCCCCGCACTTCACACACCGCTGCGATAAGGGAGTCGGGTGCTTTGCCAATATATACCAGAACTTCCGTGAATTTATAGCGCGGCCCGAGTACCGCGTAGGCTCTTCCTCTTGGATGTCACTTCCAAGTAGGCGAGGCCAGGGAAGGAATTTTTGTTTAAATGCTTTATACCTAGTGATTTTGGCTTTGTGTGCAAGGGTGAAAAATAAAAATCAAATAGTGTCACTACCGATTTTGATCAATTTTCCAGCCTAATTAAAGCTAGATGAGAAACATACAGCAGCAATGACAAAGAAAAAGTTCTTTTTAAGCACTTAAAAATGAAGTGTTTGATTTCGATGAAGACAAGTCAAACAGATTCTTTCCCAAATGCGATTAAATTCTTTTTAAGCACCAAAAATTGAAATGTTCGAATGTGATAGACAACAAACAAAGAATTTTTTTATTTTTTTATTTTTTATTTTTTATTTTTTTTTAAAGGAGAAAACACCGTAAAAGAGAAATACCTGTAGACTTAGCTCTCCAAGGTGTGTGGACTTCAAAAAGCGCGTTGTTGAGCTCTTCCCCTCGAACAATCCCACGAACAAGCAAAGTGCTCCGCAAGAAGAGGTTAAGCAAACACCAAACAAAATCCAGAAAGATATATCCGGATAACGGTGAAATGGAAATTTCTATTTCAAGGAACTAGAAAAATTTCAAGGAAATAAAAATTTCACATAAAGAGCAAGATTAAAACGATGAAAGGAAATGCTCAAGCAGAACTGATAGAAATCAGTGAAGAAAAAGAACAAAGCTCAAAACTAGAAAAGAAATGAACTTGCCAATAAGGGACTTTGGTTGGGTCCCACCGGGCGTGCCAGAATGTAGATCAAGAATTTCGCGCTTGTTACCTGTCCAAGTTAATGCACCAAACTAAACACAAAAACCCTGAAAAACTCCAATGAAATTGATACCTGATGGATAAGATCCGAAGATGTAGACGGATGAGGAAGCCGATGTAGATAAGACGGGCGCACACGAGCAATTCTGCACAATAGATCCAAGTAACCTGCGAGACACCGATGCTTGACAGAAAAAGAGCACGTTAAAAGATATTTAGGTGGACTGCCCGAGAAGCGGGTCCGGGAAGCGATAAGCTTCCTCGGCGGATGTCAGTCCACGTTTTTAATTAAGCAGAGAAGCATACATGATAAAAGATGTACGTAAGGACTAGATTTTCTGATCACAGTAATAAAACAGAATTTAGACAGCAGGCAGAAAGCAACAGAAAACAGGAAACTATGAAATAAAGCTGGATTTGTGTTACCTGTGTCCTTTTACCTGTCTGCAGGATGATCGGCGTCGATTATGTAGAATCGGCGTCGACTGATGTGATCGGCGTCGATATTGTATGATCGGCGTCGACTGAATAAGATCGGCGTCGACTGAAAGTAGATCAGTCGATCGGGGATAGTGCGAGAAGATTTGGAAATCAGAAAGTGAAGGCCAGATCGTTAACGTCTGCTGGATGTGCCGAAGTCGGTGAGATACTGGAACAGAGTCACCAGAAGATCAATGGATACGTGCGATGTTGATGTGATAGGAGCAGAGTAACGGTGCTCCTCTCAGGGATTGATTCGGACAGGATCCGCTCTCATTTGATATACTTGATGCTAAAAGATCTCTCGTTCTCTTTCTTACAACCTGTGTCACTGTGTCGTGATCTGTCTCTTTCTCTCTCTCTCTCTGTTCGTGCGTGTGTTCTTCCTCCTCCAGAACTGAGTTCTGGGCTTCTATTTATAATCGGCGCCGCTCCTAAAAAATCGGCGCCGACCGTACCGGTCGGCGCCGATCGCGGAACAGACTCCCGAGATGGCCAAAGTGAACGATTTCCAGAAAGATAAGAGTTACCCCAAATACGGGAAATATCCCGCTTGGGGAAGAGGAAAAATAGGGGTGATACATAGATAGGATAAATGTGGGGTAGATAAGTGGTTAAGATACATGTGAAGAGGTGTAATTAAATATTTAATACTTAATTACTCACGGGTAAGATAAGATAGGGTGAATTAAACTTAGGATAGGTGTTTAAACCACAAATCGAATAATATCCCAAGGGGATAGTGGTGACATAAACGTGCCCCAGGTTACCAGAGAGAGCAAACGCGCACAAGGGACACCAGATTGGATAATCAATTTTAGGTGTCTACAGGATGATTCAGAAGGAGCACATAAATAATATGGTGAAAAAGGATAAAATAATTCATCTTTTCAAGAGAAAAAATAAATAGCAAACAATAAGGTGAAAGATGAAATGAAAGATAAGGAAAAGGTTGATAAGGTTGGGGTTACTAAAGTTGCTACATAAAGACACCCACATTCATCATAGGAAAAAAATCATGGAGGCATGTTAGGATGCATGAAGACAAATTTATATGGATATACATGGAATTGGAGGAGCAATCACTATGGCTATAAATGGAATTAATATGGATGTGCATGGATGTCGCGGAGGAACACATTTGGACATGGATGGAATCAGAGTAGTGCAACAAATTATGGAACTAGGTTTAGAGATGTACCACCCACTAAGATCGTATATGGGTGGTTGAATGAACAAGCATGAAGACAAGTGTGAAACAATTTGAAGCACACTCATTATATGGATTCTTCTCATGTTTTAGGGATGAAACATGTCAATGAGGGAGGGCATTTTATATACCTTGGGATGTGATATTATAATGTATATGGGTTGATGGAGATGTCAACATGTGGAGCACATCCCCCTTAGTTAGTTATATGTTTATAATATATGGGGTCATAAATGAATTAGTTATATTTGGTAATGAGTCAGCCTACGTTGGGATTAGGTGTTACACTTCCACTGAGAGTAATGTATGCCTATATAAAATAAGTATCATTATGTATTATGTGAGGTATGTGTGGAGTCTTCTACTTGGTAGACTTATATTGGAGGTGTCCCCCTTGAAATGGATTCTCATATTGGGAGATTGTGGAGTTACTCCTTAAGGAGCATTGTATGGTGTTGCCCTACCTTAAGGGTATTATTCTACGTATAATGAATACTTGGGAATTTGGTCCCACCAATATATCTTGTGTTGTGTTATCTTCTACATATTATTTAAATTATTCATTTATTATATGCAAGGATCATATCAATTTCATTGTCACTTACACCATCTAGCACTACAACACCGCATTATTGCACTTTCCCCATAACCTGTAGTCAAATTTTCATGTATCTCTTCATTCCTATCAAATCTATAATTTTGGATTCTCCTCATCCTTAGGCGAGCCAACAAGTCATGTTATTCTTGAACTAGTGACTCCTATGTTTAATACTTCCTCTAAAGGAGTTACTTTGCACCAATTTTCTTTACATTGTATACCCAACTCTTTTACATGAATGTGTTTGCAATTGTCTCTTGATACTAATTGATGATGGTTTGCTACACCTTCTATCAAATGCTTTCCAAAATATTTTTATAGATGCTTTTCACTCACACTAGCAAATATAAAAGCAATAGTACCCAATGAAGCTCCAATAAGAAAATATTTACTTAGAAAAAATAACTTTAATGCACCAAATAATGAATTCATGGTTATAGGGACCATTCAAGGGATATCTTATATCATGTATCCCCTAGAATCACATACCCAAATATGCATAAAAATTCACAACACAGAAATGGAACGACAACTCAAATCTTTATCAATTCAATAAAAAGTAGACACATAAAATTCGTAGATATCTTCTTGCTAACTCACATTATTTACAAGTTATCTCTTCTTACCAAAAAATAATTCAATTGATTAGTGAAAACTTTAGCAATAGCTCATTCAGATCTCGTGCAGTGGCATGTGTATATATAGATGAAATATTTTCCTTAAATTGTTACCTCAAAACAACAAGCAACTCATAAGGCATTAGATATGTCCTAAACCTTTATGCAATACTAGGGCCTAGCTGCCCAATTCTTCATAACAGTACTTGATGTAGCTCAATTGGTTCAACAATCACAGTACTGGGTTAGATGAATGAATTTATGTCAGTTCCTTCAAACAATGTTATATTTTTTAATGACAAAAGTTGCACCAAATCATGACCCTACACATAACACTACATAACTCCCTCTCATTTCAATTCTTGCAAAATATCTCAATTCAACGCCAATGACCTTGCAGTTTCAATGGTATATATGCATTGTTGAGATGAACTCATGATTGTACCATGAAAATTTGAAAATACTCCTTGTGATATTGCATTAAAAAAATTTGGTTCTCTACACACATACACACACTACCTTGTAGGAAGCATACTTCTACACTACGCTTTTGAAATACATGTTTGCAATATCTCTTGAATAATGTCATGTACTCTCGAAGATACCTTGAACCTTGTTAAGTTCATTTGTTATGTCAATATCATAAAACAACTATGAACCCTTACAAATATTTGTGCACATCATAGAATGCATGAGACAAATATACACCACATAGGAACATTAAAAACATAGACGTACAATAATACTACAAAACTTGCACACTCATAGGTTACAAAAATCACTTACATCCCTGACATTGATGCAAAATCAACCTTAAATTGGGTCTAGGAATCACTTGGTGTCTGCTCATTCTTGTTCTTCTTTGCCCCTGTATGGAGTAATTACAAACAAAAATATTATGCAGTGTTAGACATAACTTACTTTATAGACTATTATATTTTTGGGTGATGCAAGATTACAAGTAAACCTAAATGCTCCTACATCACTATATTTAGTCCCTCTCCCCTATATATATATATATATATAATTTTGTTATAACTTTCAAAATATAATATATTCTAATTCTTTAAATTTTACAATCATGTTTGCATCTTTATATATGTATATGTACACACACACATTTGTGTGTGTATGTGTGTATATGCATATGCATATGTGTATATGTATATGTGCATATAATGTATGTGCACGCGCATGCGTGCATACACACATATTTCATATTTAATTTTTGTTACAACTTTGTACTGAAAAAATGTGATGTAATATCCACTGTAAATTTGGTATTAAATTGGTATAAATATAACGGATTCTAAGTTGTCTAGTAGCATTAGTATGAATATCTCAAAAAATAGATTAAAAATTATTTTAATATATTAATTATTGACGCAAATGTGACCAAATATACTTTACATAAGCATAATAATAAAAATCTGGAGCTCATGTGTTACTAAAAGAAAGTGTAATTTTACATAATAATGCAACTAGAATAAAATTATAAAATAGGATGTTATAAAATAAACTTATGACTCCTAAAGTGTACGCATGGTACTAATTGAGCACAATCCTAAGGCTGGTGGGAAATAACTTATTGGGCGGGATACTATGTAATATTTAAATTCAAATAAATGGTGAGTCATACCGGATAGGCATTGACTGCGGCCAAAGTTTAAATTGCAATGTACAAGCTAGCTATTCGATAATTTGATAAAGATAATAAGCATGATTAATTTATATGTTTACAAATTTTAATGTTTTAAAGAGGTGATTGCATGTGGTTATTATCATAAGATGTGTTTCATTCAAAGAAAGCAATGCAATCATCACTTATTTATAGGTGTTCAATGTGTTTAGCAAACAACCAAACTCTAACCGCATCATTTGCTTCAATGCTTTACACCAACTTTAAATGTATAAAGTTTAATTATGTGTCAAGGCCTGAGTTTTTATTTTAGCAGCTATAAAATAATTGAGGTCATATTACATAATTGTTTAAGCTTTAAAATTTTCTATAAATTTAGTTAAATAATGGAAGATTTGGAAATAGACCATTTTCATCCGAAGTACAGGCAGGTTCCTATAAATATATATATACAATAGCTCGTCTCAATTGTTTATACGGTCTATTGACCAAAATAAGATTATTTTTATATTTAATCATATTAAAAAGCATTCAAGTTGTTTGGTTTTATAACTATGTGAATTGTGAATATAATATTATTCGTATATTCTTAGACACCATTTAATAGCGGGACACTATCACTAACAATATTAATACCAAGACATTGTTAGATGGTACAATCTTGCTTGTAGTGAGGACATTCCTAAGGAAAAATAATTGTTCCTACATTGTTTTTTCAATGTAAAAGACCTACCAAAACATCCATATTATATGCTAGTCAGAAATTAGTAGAAAGAAACATTGTTGTATTTTTTGTGTACATGGCAACATTATTGTTGTTGATTTCTCACCATCTTTTTTGGGAATTATGATGATTTTGTCTTTTAAAATAATATTCAAATTTTAGAGTGGTGAGTAGCGGAGATTATATCTTCCACTTTTTCTTAATATTGTTATTACTTGTGTTTGATTTTCTTTTAATTGTTATTTTAATCTTGTGTATGTTTTCTGCCCAACGACCTTTTTACTTAACTATTTTATATAAATTTTCTTTTATTAATATTATAATTTATTTTATTTTAAAAATTTATCTTAAAAGTCATATACTTTATTAAAAAGAAAAAAATTATATTAAATTTTATGAAATTAATAATCAATAAAATATTTTTAATTTAATTTTAAAAACCTATAAAATTGTTTTCTGATAAAAAAAATTAAATTAAATATTATTTTAAATTAAATATGTTTAATTCATCAATTAAATTGAGGTTTAATTATAATTATATTTTAGTTTAATTAAATTTATTTTTAATAATATTTTAGTGTCTCAAATGAAATATGTATAATTTGTGCGTTAAAATTTAGTATGGGACACCAATTTTTTTTTAGCAATATCATCATGTCTTTTAACTGTTATTTATCCCTATATATTTATTTTAATTAATTTTCTTCACAAACCATTAAAACAAGTGGGCCAAATGGAGTCACGGTTCGTGGAGTTAAGGGAGCAATAAACATAAAAGCTGTTCACATGAGTGACCACTGAATCATCCAAACATTATAAAAGCAGCTGAAAAGGATTCAGCTGGAATCATGTCACCATCTGGAGGAGCACATGGGAGTGGGACCTGCAGTCAACTCATCATTCCTACCTTTTGACTAGCCTGGATTTAAGACTTTGGACATTGTTTTAAACTTTAATAAAAACAACCACATTATATGTATGTATTTGAAAGTGAAAGTGAAAGTGAAAGTGAAGCAACAAAGAAATAGAGGGTGAATGGGAAACTCAAGGTTCAGGCTGTTTCATGTGATGCCCAACTTATGGTTCTACAAGCTCAGAGACTTCTCCAATGCAGGAGTGGAGGAATTCCCAGTTTGCGTCTCAGTCACAACCATAACTCTCACGAGCAACCCCAAATCATTAGTGGAGATCAGATGCGAAGCAAAAACACAGCAGCAGCGGTATGCAGCTGTACAACCACAATGGGCTCTTTATGCTGTTCAAGAGAAATGGATGACAATACCAGCAGTACTGAAAGCTCAGATGAAGAAGAAGAACAAGTGTCTCTAATCTTCTACTCCATACCCATCTTGGTAATCCAGCACCAGCCAGATAAGAGAAATTACAATACACAGAAATTTAATCATTCCCTACTTGGCCCTGAATTCATTGAATATAGTTACAATAGCGTTGCGGGCTTGCCTAGTCCTGTTCATGACGAAGATGTAGAGAGACAATCACAACCGGAGCAGACTGAGACAACTGTGAAAGAAATGTTTGATTTGTTTCATGCCCCATTTCCATTTCCATTTCCATGTTGTTCCGAGTCGGCAAAGAAGATCGGGAGAATCTTTGATAGCTTTGCAGAGGTGAAAACATCGTACGATCCGCACAAGGATTTCAGAGAATCAATGTTTGAGATGATTAGAGACAAGGATATACATTCCCTCAGAGATCTTGAAAATCTCGTTCAATGCTACCTGTCTTTGAACTCTCATGAATATCATCATATTATCTTGACGGTCTTTCACCAAGTCAGGTCAGAATTGGAAGTGGCGAGTTTATGAGTTTGTGGTATATGGTAAGCTTATAACTTTGTAAGAATGCCACGCTGCCTATGCTTTTGTTTTTACCTTATGCTGTTAGTTTGCCTTACAATTAGAGCCACATAAAAAATTTATCTTCTCGTGTTTGAGACATAAAGGATCTTGATAAGAAATCAAAGTTCATAATATTGGCTTGTGAATGGTTGAAATATACTGATGTGGGTCGAAGGTGTTATTTTGGTTAACGAAAAATACAATTCTTTAAGAGAGTCAATGATATTTATGGTTTTTAAATGCGTCCCCCACTAATGAAATTAATGCCATCACGTGGCCCGTGCACTTTTGTTAGAGTAATGTTAACCACCACGCGTGGATGAGTATGGATGGACTACTCCTTGTTGCATTATGTGACCACTAATTTTATTTTTTATCGAACCCGTATTTTTGCATGATGAGGTGCACAGAATTCTTAGAGCATGGTCCCATGCAAGGGGAAAGCTAAAAATTTTGAGCAGCTGAGGGAGAGAAAAATTATGATATTTTAGCATTAATAGGGCCCCATGATTTTTTATTTTTCTGTGTAGAGATAAAATAGGAAGCTTTAGCACTAACAACAATAGGGTCCCATGAATCCGAAATAAATTTTTCGATGGAAAATTGAGAGGGAAGCTTAAACTAAATGCCAAGTGTCAAAAAATCTCCCTAAAATTTTAAAGCAGCTGATTTATTTTTGTGCCCCCAACTGCTTTATGGGATTGGAAATCCTCTCCCTAAAGTATAGCTATTGAGAAATTTCAGGAACTTTGTTGGGTTTTAGCAGCAACAATAAAAAAATTTCCCTAATAAATAGGAGCAATAGCCCTCAACATAGGACCATGCTATAACTCCCATTGGCTTAGATGCGAAACAGGCAGATGGAAAAGGCCTAAAGAAAAATGGGAAGAGAGACTCTGTGTCTTTTGTTCAGACGGGGCAGTGGAATCAGAAAAAACACGTTATTATGGAATGCAATGCTTATAATGACATTCGTTTGAGATATGCAATCAATTTCATGACATTGTCATTACAGGGTATGTTCAATGAGGAGTTGATAGCTAAAATGGGAGACTTCATCATCAAGATTAATAGAAGAAGACCAGAAATGATGAAAATAAAAGAAACCGGTTTTGCTGTCTCATAGGCTCAATTTTAGCCTCGTGGACGTTAAAATGTTTTCATTTCATTTCATTGTATATGGGCATTAAATTTTCACAATAATTGACATTTCGAGTGTATTTTTTTTCTTAGCTGGCATATTCATCATTGCTTTGATCATAGTTTTTTATGCTTATTAAAAGGAGGAGAGCATCTCAATGAGGCTTTTTAACCTTTCTCGTTAAGTAATACCCGATAACTGTATTTATATTTTTCAACTAATTGCAGATATGTTAAAAGCAGAAGCGACAAGCAGATATTGCATGGTCTGCGGGATAATAGCACGATATTCCTTTGTGAACCTATAGCAAAATCGAATGGTGTACCAATAGTACCATGTGGCCTCATAGCTTGGAGCTTATTTAATGATACATACAGGTTTGCTCTCGAGGATGTTGAACTATTTGTCAACAAGACAAATATTGCTTGGAAAAGTGACCGTGAACATAAGTTTGGGAAAAATGTTTATCCTTTCAATTTTCAGACTGGACTTTCCATTGGTGGTGCTAAACTAGATACATCAATACCTGTAAGTAGAGAATTCTGTGGAGTATCTCACAAGATTGAATTTTGTTTCTCTTATAAAAAGCAGGCCTTCACTTATCTTGATGTTGCTTACAGTTTTTTTCTGTCTGTGATATGAAAGTTGAGTGATCAAGAAGATCTTATTGTGTGGATGAGCACAGCAGCACTGCCAACCTTCAGAAAGTTGTACGGAAGAATTGAGGTGGATCTTGAAGCTAATGACTACATTACAGTAGAGATTCAAAATAATTATAATACATATAGCTTTGGTGGCAAGAAAAGTCTGGTACTTTCCACAACAAGTTGGCTTGGTGGTAAAAATGATTTCCTTGGGAAAGCCTACCTTGTCATGGGGGTGTTGAGCATCTTGTTGGCGGTGATTTTCTTAATTTTGCACATTAGAAACCCAAGGTGAGCCTCTTCTGTATTATCCTGGCAAGGAATTTGTACATCTGCCTGGCATGAGAATTTTTTCTATATCTTTAGTTTTATTTTCTTCAATATGGTCATTCTACATTGTGTGTTTCGAGGGTATGCATCTCCGAGTTTTTCATTCGCAGTCATCCTGCTGATCCTAAATATTTATCATGGAACAGGAAAGATAATGTCGGTCAGTCAATTTAGCCAGCAACTTGAATCACAACTAAGATTTGTTGATGTTCCAATGGTTCCATGTTTACAATTTGTATCCATTAGAAGCTGTTGAGTGATTACCATGTAACTATTGAGTGCAATATAATGTGGGAGAATTGATGTTTGAAAAGCTTTCTTGCCAAGTATAATGTTTCACATTTAAGTTTCAGTATATGAGATATGCACAAACTATTTTAAAAGATTCATGTTTGGCATGCATTGCATTGTTGGCTGGTAATAATACATGATTTTCCTTCTGTATGGATTCTAGGGGATGGCATAATTTGGTTCCACCTAAATCGTGCTAAAGGGGCGATTCAAGGGACTCTCCAAGATTACAAGTGAGATTTCTAGAAATACTGTGCCTATCTAACCGTAAGTGCACTTAAGACTTGGGGGGCCAAATAAGAGTTCAAATATGCCCATTTACTTGGTCACACTTTCCATAACGTGCTTGCGTTATGCAAAGCTGCCAATTCATCCTAACTGCAAGAAGGTAAAATCGAGGTTGTGTTATAATGCGATCGCCTTATATTTAAGGATTTAAGCAAGTATTGAAATTGCCAAGGATCTTTATGCAACACACTCGCATTCCTAAGACTTTGTAATGTGGCATCATCTGCTTCTAGGACCCCCATTTTTACTCAAACAAATTCAGTTGAATTGTAACATTCTATTAAGCTTTATACGCAACAATGTCTTATACTTTAAGCCATAAAATTCATCTTTATTCTTAAAATACATTTAAGTACCATTGATAAGAAATTAGGGTCACTATGGACCTTATGAGAAAACTAGTCTCACATTTCCATCAGTTGCAGGGTTATTTTTTACTAAAGGATGAATATAAATAATCATTCTAATTTGGTTTCAGTACATAGGTGTTTTTTCTTAATTTTGGATTTTAGCCTAAAGTGGCTTGTGAATGGTTTAGTTTCTACAATCAATATTCACTTTGGGAACTCTATAATAGTCTTTGTTTAGGTAATTATGACATTTTGGAAAGGGAAGATAGACATGCTTGTATTAGTGTTTCGTTTGACTATAAACTAGATTTTATAAGCTTCTCACAACTCCCAATTTTTCTTCTGTTAGGAACAATTGTTCGAATATACGGACTCATGAAATTCATTATAATACATAATAAATCAAAACACATATGTAAGTTTTATCAATTTAAATAGTTAAGGGAATGGTCATCATGAGGTATTTGAAGGATCTGAAACATCATCAGGACAATGGGTGTAAGTAAGCAACATAATTGACCATGCTTTAACGTATAGTTTTTGTTCTCACGAAATCTATGTATTCCTTCATAGTAGCTATTACAAATCATTAAGGGAATTGTCATCATCTTCATAATGGTGTTGTGGTTTTTACCATTAGTGCTAGTTTAAGACACACTTCTGTATGATAAAAAAGTTAATTTGGTCCATAATTGAGTGACAATGTTTCTAAACTCTTGTTGACTGTTTGAAGGATGAAATCACCTCCTTTGCGCAGTCCCTAGAACACTCTTCATTTGATCTTTGTGTCCCTACTAGTGTCCATTGTCTAGACCACATTGTTCATGCTATCGTAAATTCTCTAGACCAAAGTGTACAATCTAGGGACCTAAATCCCCCGTGTTCTACTTATAACCCAAGAGAAACATTTATCTCCATGTGCATCCACACCAAGCAATTGAGAAAGAGGGTTTCCAGACATCATAAGCATGCTTCCACTCAAGTGACATCTTGGGCAGTGAGGTGAATTATGAGACTAAGAAGAGATCATCATGTTCAAAGGTGAAAAGTGAGGCTCAAGTGATTGTACTTCATTCAGATCACCATACACGTGCAAATTTAAGCATTGAGTCCTTATATGTTCAAGATACAAATCAAAATGAGCTAGTCAGGCTACTGAAGTCATTTCATTTACTGTCAATGTGTGATTGTTTTCAAGAAGTCATCTATTAATCTCATCTAGGGGCTATGAGATAGAACTAGTATGAGCATCCTAAATCTGATTCAACAGGGCTCAAGGATCCACTTTGTTTTCCTTGACACTCTAGGGTAAGAGGAAGAATCTAAATATTGAGATGTTGTACAAGTCACAACAATAGATCTGAGTGTAGGGAAGGGCAAACCCAGGGGAACTATGAAAACCTAGCCAAAATTATGTTTTAGATATTTATCTGAATTGTAAAGTTCAATCTAGAATCCCTATTTGAAACAAAGTGTCCTGATCTATGTCATGATTTTTGTCAACATGTCCTTGAATTATTCCTAATGCATTGGGTGAACATGTATAATTTTGTTAAAAATTTAACAAGGTCAATTATTCTATTCATTGAAGTGCCCTAAGAGTCTTTAATTCTATTGCAAGTGATTAAATTTTATTGATATATTGTGACATATATGGGGATGCTTAATTACGCATTATGCGGTAGAATAAAATCAAAATGTATTAATTACCTATACAAGAGAAATAGTGGTAAGCATCCTATTAAAGTGTTGGAATTTTAGTTTGATTACAGGTTCGTAAACATAATTGATCATGTAAGGGAAATGATCTGTTCAAGCATCTTCAGAGTTTTAAAGCAGTGTATTGAGTTAACAGTAAAATAATGAAGCTTATCACATTCTTTGACTATTTCGAAGAGCTCCGTAAGGAGTTAGGAGGAAAACAAGTAGAAAGCCAGATATGTTTAATAATTCTCTCTTTAAATATAGGTTGGAAGAGTTCACTTTCATCCAAGGCCACTGAAGGTGATCCTATAAATCATCTCATGGGTCTTAAGTAATACTTACCTATTGTTATGGGAGGGTACACATACCTGAGAAGTAGACTTGTGTAATAAATTCAACCACACATGGTTGAACCTAAATCTCCCCTACGGAAGATCTCTACATCTTGAAAATTCTCCATGGTCCCGAAGATCCAAAAATTTGGACTTTGGACTTCGGGGATTTTCCCTTTCTAAATTTAATTGCCTTGAATTTAGGCTAAATAAATAAATTTTTAAAGTTCCGAAGTCTGAAATTTGTGACTTTCGATGCCTTCAGGTTTCGAAACTCTAGGTCATTTTTTTTATAAAACTCTTTATAATCCGAAGTTCGAAATAATCGAAAGTCTGAAATTTTGGACTTTCAGCCTTCGGGTTTGAAACTCTAGGTCACACTTTTTGGAGAATTTCTTTCAGACTTCCAAAGTCTGAAAGTCTGAAATTTCATTACTTTCAGGTTTTCTAAGTATGTGCAAAACTCTCTCGATCATTTTCGAGTTAATTACTTTCAGACTTCCAAAGTCTAAAAGTCCAAAAGTCTGAAATTTTAGAATTTCAGGCTTTCGGGTTTCAAAACTCTTCCGTGCCATTCCATGATTTTCATCCTCTAATCTCCGAAGTCTAAAACCCTGAACTCTGAAAGTTCAAAATTTCGGGCTTTCGGGTTTCATACTTTCGGAACTCTCTGTGCATTTAATTCTTACCTACTTCCATACGGATTGAAATTTCACCGTTAATATCAAGTTGTTTCTATTTAAATCACATTTTCACCTATCATTTTCACCTGACACTTTTCTCTAACAACCTGATTTTTACTATATCTTGTAGTTTTTGACATCATTCTCAAGGTAATTTTATTTTTGGTCATTTTCTTTTTGGTTTAAGATCTAGTTTTGTTTCCTCCTTGTTTTTTTTCTTTGTTCCTCCTTTGCATACCTTGGGGAATGAAAAACTCATTTCTCACCATGTTTCCATGATTTGAGTTTCTACAAGAACTCAGAGTTTGCAAAGATCCTCTCAGTTCTCCAATTCACCCTCTCAGCACCTCTTGTTTTTCAGAGTTCAGAGATCGACTTTTTCGGAGAACTCTTTTTTCATAATTTGGAGCTTTTTTTGTTCAATGGTTCTCATTTTTTGGGAATTGTGCCATTCAAACTTCAGAGTTTTCCATTTCGGGATTTCGGAAGTCCCTACTTCGGAGTTCTCTTTTTCAGTATTTCAGACTTCTCCTTTTTGGAGGTTTTCACTTCAGGTTTTCGGAGGTTGTCACTTCAATTTTTCAAAGGTTTCCAATTCGGGTTTTCAAAACCCATCATTTTTTACTTCTCCAATTTGGGGTTTTGGAGGTTTCCACTTCGGGTTTTCGGACTTCTCCACTTCAAATTTATAATTTTTAGGTTTTCAGAGGTTGGATATTTTCAAGTTTTTGGACTTCTCTTCTTTGGCATTTCGAAACTCAGAATTTGATGTCTACTTCTACATCCAAGGGCAAGGAAAAGATGAAATATTCGTTCCTCGGGGTTTCCCCTCACTCTTACTTATCTTTCGACTTGGGGAACATAGGGGACACCGACCTCGGACAAAATGATTTCCCAGACTTCTGGGTAAGGGTGAAGGCTCCAAATAAGAAACCATGGATGCAATCCATATATGATAGTGGGATTGTTATTTCTTTTAGTTTTCCCACATCCATGCATTACCCAAAATTTGTTTTGGCTGCAGCAACCCACTATGATGAAGAATCTATGACAGTTAAAGATGCTGATGGATAAGTTGTGATCTTCTTGGAACTAGATTTCATTGAAGATTTTATCAAACTCCCTGACGTTGAATATTACGCAACAATTTCACCAAAGTCAATGGTGGAAAATTGGGACAGAGAAGCGGAATTGTGCACGAAGGTCATGGTGAAAATTTATTTGGCCAAGATTTTTTCCAAAGTGCATAAGACCATCTATCGGTTAGACTTCAATTAGGAGGTCAATGACATCATTGTGCTACTGAGCAGATTTTCAGGTCTTCCCTCTATGAAGGAATTCCAGGAGTATATGTTCTTATATATCGCTACCATAAAAAAGAATAAGGAATTTATCAAATGGGGGAGCATATCAGTAGCTCCATTTGATATCAGTTGAGTAGAGTGCATTCTTCAAAGAGTTTCTATATGACATCCTTCTTGGTTTATGCCGTAGCCACTATGGGAGATTTAACCAGGTTGAATACCAAGGTTATTCCAAGAACCTCTCAAATCTATGATTTTTATCCTCAACTCACACTGGACTAGGGAAGCAAGCTCTTCCGTAGGATCAACGATGCCTTCTTTGTTGTTATTCTCTACCGTTTCGATAAGGAGCTATATAATCAGAGTATTTTTTATGAATCCTTCAAGGAAGTGCGTGAGTGGGGAGATATCTACCTTAAGTTCCCCACATTTACTTACATTTGAATTCCTGGCTTTGTAGGTGCTCCCAACAAGCTGCCAAGATGTCCCACCGAGAAGTGGGTTCTACTAGAATTGGTTCAACAACTGTTGGACTACCATAAGATCCAGAACAAATGACACAAAGTGGGATTTCAATTGGTAGATACATTTTCCCAAATATTTACAAGGTTAAGAAAGTGGATGTAAAAATGGTAGAGGTAACCTTTCAGACTTTCCATCCATGGACTAATTTTGACTATTGGGGTAAATTCAACGAAACAGGTCGGTCCAGTTCCCATGTTCCCTAGTTGGAAAACATTTGGATTCATTGTCAAGATGAATTCATCATCTGGTAAAGAGACTATAAAAGGCTAAATTTGGATGAGGTTCAACAATTTGAAATAGTCGATGTCCCAAAAGACATGCAAGATGATGACAAGGTTTTGGATGTAGTATATAAAAATAATAATATTGCCAATCAACCATTTCCACGGATTGATTGGTATGTGGAATAATGTTGCAACACAAAGGAAAGGGTGGGGCCCATTATGCAGAGAACTTACATTTGGTTGGTTACCTTGGGAATCTCACCCAAGGAATTAGAGCAACCTACAAATATAGAAGCCCCATCAACCATGAGTGAATCAACACCCACAAAGGGGAAAAGGTTGAGCCAAAAGGCTCATAAAATTCCAAAAAAGATTTCATTTGTTGTTGGGAGCTCATCTCTCTCCAAGGCTCCTGCTCCAAAAGTCATGCCTCCTACAGCACCCCGTGACAAAAAAAGTTTAAGTCATTGATTCTCAAAGTATCCCACAAGATCCATTATTTCTTTTTTCTCCTCCATTGTCACTTCATACATCAATTCCTTCCACTTATATGATCATTTCTTCTTTCCCATCTGCTTCTATGGCCCAAGTATTCTCATCCCTTCCAGTTCTCTCAGCTTGAGAAACTATTGGGTCACCTATTTCTACTTCACTTCCCCTAACACTTCCATTTCCTTCGATCTCATCCCCTAGAATCAGTGTATCAACTCCTATGGAAGTCCTCACATCCACCCCATCCATTACTTCCACTACCATTCAAATACCAACTAATGTTGTTGGTACTCTTGTTGTGACTAATTTTTCAGGTGTTGAATCTACCATTCTATCTTCATCAGCATCAGCCATTCCAGAATGGTTGTTTCAGTAGACTCCAAAGCAAAAGAAGAAAGTGCCTCTGGGGGATGTAATAGATCTAAGAATATTGGAGGATACACCAAAGAGACAGACCAAGAGGCCAAAGATTGTTTAAATCCTGATAGTGAATCCATCTAGGGAATGAGTTGTAGAGGTTGTCACTCCCGTTAAGGGAAAAACTAATGGAACAATTACAGCTGCAGATATAAGATTTCTATATTCTCACTGGGAAAAGCTACTCATGAAGGATCAAAACAAGATGTACACACTGCTCTTGGAAATATGCTGGAAAAATATGATAAGGATAAAGCTTCTAAGGATGAGCTGAAAGCCAAGGTCGAGCAGCTCACTACATTGCTACACAAAGTAACAAAGCCAACTCAATTTATTGAAGTCTCAACTACTATGTCTATGACAGTTTCGTCTACCATTAATGACATTTCTTATCATGAAATCAAGAAGATAGGCCAAAAATAGAGATCGGTAGATGGATGGATGGAACATATACTATAGGAAGATAACCCTTTAATTAAATAATCTCTTGAGATATATAATGATTTGCAGGTTGGAAAAACTTCTATTTGTAAAATAGATAAAGCTTTCTCAGAGGATAATAACAACCTAAATTTGAATTTGGAAACATGGAGTGAAATCAGAGAAGAAGATTCAGGTCTACTCCTTCACGAGGATGTAATCGACGATGTTAAAAAGTTGTTTGATTATCAAAATGCCATGGAATTCTAGTGTCACGTGCTACAAGATTTAATTAAGAAGTTGGATGATAACATAGTGGAAATTATAGATGATTTGAATTACATATCAAAGAAAATTGATATTGTTAACTGTAAATTATTCAATGAAGAAATCGATGCCCTTCGAGAGGATCAGATCAAGACGAATTTTAGATATTTAGTGAAGCGTGACGATGAGGTTACCAAAACTATCGGTAGTGAATCTATTGACAGGTTGGTTTTATGCCAAAATTTCACAGGAAGATTGAAGAAAGTTTTGAGTAAACTTAAAATAGTTCCATCTAATATCACAAGGGAAATTGAGACATCAGACATAGTGAATCACTACACATGTGGGCCAGGGGATGAGGAAATTCAAGGAACCATTAAAGGCTTCATCAAATACAAACTTCAAATGGCTGCATGGGAGGAAACATAGAAAAATCTTGTAGAAGAAGAAGACGTTGCAGAACTAGGCCAAAGCTGAGCAACCATGAAAGGACAGATCCAATCTCTGGATCGGTCAAAGTTTTAGGGTTTATTGAGTCAAACCCTTGTAACAAATTATCTATTTTCATGGGATCATATTCCCTTGAATTAATGACATTTCTATTTTTAGTAAAATTTTAGTTGAAGGCACAACTGTAATGGCTCAGCCTAAAGAACTTATAAATAGTTAGACGTATGAAGTCATTTGAGATAGATCATTTTTTTGGTGGAGTTTCTCTTCAAGCTTGGAAGAGTGCTTCAAATATTTAAAACCTTTTAATTATATTTAGAGTGATATCTTGCCTTGAAGAACCTAATTTATTGTGCTAAATGGTTGATTGGTATATGCTTTGTGAATGTATGATTCCTTAGAATAGATGATTAGCTTTCCTTTATTTCAGATTATCTTGTTTCATGTTATGGAAAAGTGATATAGCCATATTTTATGTCAGTTGTGGAAAGAGTGTTTTCCTTCTTTTATTAAAGGTTATATTATCGTTATCCATAATAAGGGAAATGAATTTTTGACATGTGCATGTGTTTTATCCTTGTGATTAGTTAACTATGTGTTCAATCAAATTTGGTCTCTCTATTTTGTATGATTCAAGTTTTAACAAAGGAACATATACTTCTGGTTTGTGGGATTCTGTATCCTTTCTAAGTTACAATAGGTGAAGGTGATTAATGGTGCAAGCATCCTACTCACATTAACCCTTCATGAGATTAAAATATCCTTTTATTTGATGCATCGTCATCCCTAGTATAGTTTCCTTTTTGAAAAACTCTTTCCCTAAAACCGTGACAATGTTAACATAGGACAAGATATCCATTTTATGAAACTAGGAGTAGTACAACACTTAGTTTAGGAAAAGGAAGTTGGCCTTCTCTAGAGGTTCACCTCGAGTAAATTCCCACATCTTGAGAGGTGATCCCATGTGTCCCAACCACACCCAATGACCTGCTTATAGTTTTTCCACTAGGGGGGTGTAGTGATTTAGCGACAACATTTTTTGGCATGCCCGGTGGGATAGGGTTGGTACTTCTCTTCTCACTTGCATGAGTCAAATTACTTGACGAATGTATATCTCTAGATTTCACATCTCATTGCATTAACTTATGTGAAGAATTTAGACAAGATCTTCTTCAAAGCAAGGAAGTTATCAACATATCGAACTTTCCTTGTCTCCTCCAAAGAGAAGAAGCAAAGGTGTTTTAACTCCACCAGCTGCAACTTTATCTCATAGGGGTCATTTAACTCCTCCATACGGAAGATTTCCTCCACCCAATAACAATCAACCTTTTGCTGCTATGGTGCGGAACTAATTTTTTCCCCCTTTCAATGCAAACACTCCTCTTCAGTTGGCTCAAAGTGACCCTATACCGGTTCCAGCACTTAAAATTTTACCCTTTTTTCACAGGGGAAACTCAAGTTACTCCAGTAGAACACATTCTTGATGTAGCTAGCATTTACATAGTACATAACATCATAGAGGATAATGTTGTTGATAGACTTCTGGCCACTTCTTTCAAGGGAAAATCACTTCAATGGTTTTGAGGGTTACGTGTTGGCAGTATAACCACTTGGGACAAGTTAGGAGAGAAGCTCTATAAACAGTTTGAAGACAAGAGTGATCACCTATCACTCTTAGAACATATCACTACTATAAAGACATCTCCCCAAGATTACATGGGTGATTTCAATTTCTGATTTCACATAACTTGGAATAGGATTCTGGCACTCATTAAGCCTTCTCCAAATAATGCATTCTTGTACTATTTACGAGATTTGAATAGTGATGTATCAATTACGATCCAATCCATGGGAGGGGCTACATTACCTGATGCCTACCACATAGCCATAACTATATAAAATTCCTTGATTGAGGCTGGAAAGATAGCCCCTCGACCACCGATGCCATTTTCTCCGCATCTTACGAATAATCATCCTATCATTGCTCATATTCTAGCAACCTCTAATCAACCATCTCAATATGCCCTAACCTCTTCAAATGATCTATTTGAAGTCAAATCATTGTTGTAGACCTTCGGAAATGAGCTTGTAGTGATTAAAAGGCAACAGTCCCAATATGCTTGACTATTCTAATCCCAATATCCAACAAGTCGTCCTCCTTTTCAAGGAAACAATCAAGCTTAAAACCAATTCACCAACCAAGCTGCAAGCATAAAGCCTTTAAACTTTACAAACCCTTCTGTTTCCATTTCATCTAGAGCCATAGTACCAGTCCATAATAACCTCATTCAATATTATGAATGGTGCTATCATTATTCTCAGCCTCACAACCAGAAGCTTTTTTCAAATGGAGTTTTGAGTCAAGACCTTATGTTCCAAATCATATCTGCCCCATCTAAATCATCAGTCAAACAATCCACCTAAGAGAGACAAGACCAACCTTCTGATGAAACTACGCTACTAAATTGGAAAACAAACAATTTTTCTGGTTTGAATACTGACGTCTCTACTGTAGCATCAAACATGCATTCTAAGAAGAGAGCAATAGATCCTCAATCACCCAAAACTATTCGGGAATCCACTTCATAGCCTCAAGCATGAATAATAGCTGACAAGGGTACAAGAAATAAATCAACAGAAGTATCTGCAGACTAGTCTACAAGGAAAGGTGAAACTTTGAGTATCATAGTGCCCAATAGGCATTTCCCAAAAGAAGACTCTAGCATCTAAAAATGTATTAGCAAACTTGGGGTAATTTTGTTCAACATTGTGAAGCAAATGAAGAAGACCAATTTGAGTGTCACGATTTGGGATGACTTTCAATTCCTTCTCAAAGGAACTTGCTACGGGAGGCTTTGAACAATTTTGGTACTACCGATAGATCGTCAGGTCGTGAAGCAACAATAGCAACAAGCTTGTGTCAACCAGAAATGAAAGTTATTTCTAAGGCCAGCAAACCACCACCATTCTATATTTCTCTAATCATTGGAAATCATTTAGTGCACAATTGCATGATAGATTCTAGAGCCAGTAGTTCCATGATGCGAAAGAAAATTGCATATGTGTTGGGAATCCCATATACCCCAATCTCAAAGGGAGTTTTCCAATTAGATGGTACTACATTCCAAACTGTGGGAGTCATCAAGGGGCTTCAGCTTACTATCCATGCATGTCCTAGCCTTTCATTCACACAAGACATATCTATTATTGATCTCCCTCCCCTCTTCACCATTTGTTTGTCATGTGATTTCACTACCAAGATGGGTGGTTATTTGTCATCAAAATTGTCGCATATGATCCTTAGAAATTAGTACGAGACGAAGGTGACTATAAGAGAAGAACCTATTTGTCACAATCATGTGGAGCCTTACACTGCTAAACCCATAAAATGGGAATTATGCCATTTGTGACCTAAATGAGGAGGATGCAGATCACAAGCCAACTACTCTTACAGAGGAAGTTCCTGACACAGTGCTTGATGAGGTAAGTATCAATCACCAATATGATCCCTATGGTGATTTATTGGTAGATGAAGAATCTAGTTTGTTGTTTTTGGAAGAAACTAGATTAGGTAGGTACTGCTTACATGAAGGTGCAATCATACCTTAGTTGGTTAAAACATCCATCAAAAGTTATTATTTCTGAGGGACTATGGAAGCTATCATTTGATGGTTCGAGGAGTAAAAGTGGATCCAGTGCAAGAGTTATGTTGATTTCCCTGGAAGGAGATAAATATTTCTCATATTTTCAGTTGCAGTTTAGTTGTACTAATAATGTCACCGAATATGAGGCCCTCATACAAGGAATTCAACTGGCCCAAAAAAGAGGAAACCAAACCTTGACCATCTTTGGTGATAGGGAATTGGTTGTGCATTAAGTAACAACTTGTAGTGCATCAAAAATTGATCTATTGAGATTGTATAAAAATCAGGTTTAGGACCTGATAGAAGATTTCGAAGCTTTGTGAATTCATGCAAGTCCTAGAAAGAAAATTCAAGATGGTGACAGGCTTGCTACTATTGGCTCATAGTATGATATACCTGCAAACATTATGAAAGAAGGGAAGTAGATGGTCAAAATGGTGGTTTGTCTCGTAGTACCAAATAACGTAAGTAGCTGAAAAGTGTTTGATAGTGACCAACAAATTGTCCTCTTCCTATAGAAAGAAGAAAAATTCACTGCCAAACACCAGGATAAACTTCAAATCTCCTACGATGATCAAATTATACAGTTGAAAGGAAATAAACTACCAAAATGCCTTGTTACACTTGAATCCATCTTCAATTCAGATGATCAGGCCAAATGACAGAACATGAAGATGGTGGTCAAGGAAGAGGATTTTTAAGAAGTCGAGGTGGCTAGCGAAAAACTATTAAAAATTGGTAAGGTATGCACTGCTCAAGAGAAGAAAGCTTTCATTGAACTATGTCAAGAATATCATAATATTTTCGTGTGGAGATACAAAGATCTGCATGGTTTCAATCCTATCCTATCTCAACACACCAATGAGATGAATCCAAATTCTAAGCCAGTTCATCAAAAATAGAGGCCAATTAATCCTAAAATTGAGCCGCTAATGACAAAGGAGCTAACCAAGCTTATTGAGGCGTGCATAATTTTCCCCATCAAGCATTCCTCATGGGTAGCTAATTTGGTGCATGTAAGGAATAATAATGGAGAGATTCGGTTGTGCGTGGACTTCAGGGATTTGAACCACACCTCGTTGAAAGATCACTACACTCTTACATCAATGGAGAAAATCCTCCAAACAGTGACATGGGATCAAAGTTTTTCTTTGCTTGATGGATATTCAAGATATAATCATATTATGGTCTAAGAATCTGATCAATTCAAAATGGCTTTCACTACTAAGTGGGGCACGTATGCTTACAACAAAATTCCATTTGGGTTGTCCAATGCAGGGGCTACTTTCCAAAGAGCCATGGACATGACATTCAAAGAACTAATCAATGATATCATCTTGGTTTACCTTGATGATATAACTGTGTATTCCAAGCACGCTGAGGATCATATCACAATCTAAGAAGATTTTTTCAAAGATGTAGAGAATTTGGGGTCTCATTGAATCCTAAGAAGTGCATTTTTGCATTTCAAGAAGGAAAATTGTTGGGACATGTTTTTTCAGAGGAAGGACTGTCTATTGATCCAGCCAAGATTCATTCCATTATGTCCTTATCTCTTCCAAGTCACAAGAAAGGTCTCCAGAGTTTCCTAGGAACCATAAATTTCATGCAGAGATTCATTCCTCGATTTGCAACATTGGCTAAACCGCTCATAGCCATGCTGAAAAAGAACATTCCATTCTCATGGAAAAAATATGAGAGGGAGAGTTTCGAGGCTATCAAAATGGCCATTTCCCAAACTCCCACACTGGTAAACCCCATGTTCGACAAATATTTCATTATATATGCTTTTGTAGGTCAGGAAAGTATTTCAGGGATTCTCACCCAGCAAAATGAAAATCTGATGGAAAAACCAATTGCCTTCTTCAGTCAATCTCTCAAATAATACGAGCTCAAATATTCCTTCCTTGAGAAACAAGTCTTTGCAGTCATTCGAGCTCTAAAGAATTTTAGCAATATGTTGTCCAATAACAAAGTTCACTTGATGGTCTCTCATCCTAGCGTCAAAGGATTTTTTGTTGAACAAAGAAATGAACAAGAAGCGTGCAGGGTGGATCACAAAAGTAATGGAGTATGACGTACACATTAAAGTCACTAAACTTGACAGGGGAAAAGGATTATGTTAGCAATTGGCTACAGACATAGAGATCAAGGATGTGGAAGATGCCACACTCCTAAATGCCGACGAAAGTGACAGTCAAGTTGATTGTTAGAAAAAGATGAAAATTTTCCTTCTCTCAGGGGCATATCCTTCATATATGGATAAATCCCAAAGAAGTAATTTTATCCTTCAGTCCATTCCATATTTCTCAATCAACAATGTTATTTTCTGAAAAGACTTGAACGGTGTTCTTCTGTGCTGTATCAAACTAGAGCAAGTAAGTAAAATTCTAGAATAATTCCACAATGGTTTTTTCGGAGGGCATTACTATGCACGAACAACTGCTACCAAGAATATGCAAGTAGGTTACTATTGGCTAGATTTTTCAAATATTCCCATCTCTGGGTGAGGAAATGTAGAGAACATGCCTTGTTCGTAGGCAAACAAAAATGAACAGCTCTTCCCTTGCACCCCATTCAAGTAGATCAACCTTTCATTCAATGGGGGTTATATTTTATCGGGATGATCAACCCTCCTAGTGATGGACACAAATGGGTTCTTATTGTGATAGATTATTTCACTCGATGGATAGAGGTGGTGGCTTTAAAGGAAAGTAATGAAAAGGTGGTCCTTGATTTCCTGGAAAATATAATGACAAGGTTCGGAGTTCCGTTTACCGTTATCTCTGATAATGCAATGGCCTTCCTTGGGTTAAAGTTGAGTGAGTGGGTGGTTAAGAATGGGGTCTATCTCAAGACTTCATCTAATTACTATCAATAGGGAAATGGGTTGACTAAATCTAGTAACAAGAATCTCATAAGGATCATCAAACAGATGATGGAAGCTAACAAAAGGACCTGGCATACACAACTTAAGACTACCTTATGGGCAGATCAAATCACACCTAAAAAGGTCATTGAAGGTTCACCTTTTATGCTGGCATATGGGAGGGAGGAAAATCTTCCACTCTCCTTGGAATTACCTTATTTGAAGTTGGCTCATCAGCTTGAAGTTATGGAAAATGACTCCTTAACGGTGAGGTTTGCTAAACTCATGGAGCTGGAAGAAGTTCAAGACAAGGCTATGAAAAATTTAAGCCAACATCAGGCTCAAGTTAAGAAATCCTTCGACAAGAAAGCTTCTGATAGGAATTTTCAAGAAGGAGATTTGGTTCTCAAGTGGGACAAAGACAGAGCCAAACTAGAAAGGCATGCTAAGTTTGACTCTCTCTGGAGTGGACCATATATTATCTCAAATTGCAAACAGGTGAATTCATTTCTTCTATCCAAACTCAATGGAGAAGAACTTCCCATTCATGTGAATGGGATACATCTCAAATATTTCTTTTGAGATTGTTCCACCCTTGTACAGTGTTTGTTTTTTCTTTTCCTCCAAGTGCTTTGCACATTATTTTGTTTTGTTTTTCTTTATTTTTCATTTTTTTTGGGTGTCCTCTGAATGCCGTTTTCTTCCAAGACTCCTTTTGTCCAATGGTTTGTATAAGCATACTGATATAAAAGATTAGTAGGAAATCATTCCCTGGAGGTCGTAAAAAATGTTACCAATTTAATCTACCTTAAGAAGCATACTTTGAAATCGATCATACAAATTTTGATAAAAATATTCACACAAAAGATCTCTACATCCTGAAAATTCTCCAAGACCTGAAGATCTAAAAATTCAGACTTCAGACTTCAGGGATTTTCCCTTTCAGAATTTAATTGGATTTAATTTGAAATGGTGTTTTTCAAGTTCCGAAGTCCGAAACCCCGAAAGTCAGAAATTTCAGACTTTCAGGCCTTTAGATTTCAGAACTCTAAGTCACGATTTTTAGAAATTTCCCTATGGAGTTCTGAAGTCCAAAAGTCTGAAATTTCATACTTTTGGGCCTTCGGGTTTTTGAACTCTAGGTCGCACTTTTTAGAAAATTTCTTTCAAACTTCCAAAGTCTGAAAGTCTGAAATTTTGAACTTTCGGGTTATTGGGTTTCATAACTCTCCCGATCATTTTTGAGTTAATTACTTTTGGAATTTCAAAGTCTGAAATTTTGAAAGTCTAAAATTTTGGATTTTCAGGATTTCAAGTTTCAAAAATCTTCCTTTCCATTCCACGATTTTCATCCCCAAATCTCCAAAGTACGAAACCCTAAAATTCTAAAATTTTAGAATTTCAGGGTTTTGGGTTTTGGACTTTCGGAACTCTCTACACATTTAATTATTACCTACTTCTATACGGATTGTAATTTCACCATTAATATCAGGTTTTTTCTATTTTAATCACAATTTCACTTGAAACTTTTCTCTGATGACCTTATTTTTACTGTATCTTGTACTTTTTGACGTCATTCTCAAGGTATTTTTATTTTTGGTCATTTTATTTTTGGTTTAATATCTTTTGTTTTATTTCTTCCTTGTTCATTTTCTTTGTTCCTCTTCTGCATACCTTGGGAAATGAAAAACTCATTGCTCTCCATGTTTCCACGATTTGAGTTTCCACAGGAACTCAGAGTTTGTAAAGATCCTCACGAAGTTCTCTAATTCACCCTCTCAACACCTCTTGTTTTTTAGAGTTTGGAGATCGACGTTTTCATAGAACTCTCTTTTTGGAATTCGGAGCTTTGTTTGTTCGACACTTCTCATTTTATAGGAATTATGCCATTCAAACTTCAGATTTTTCCATTTTGGAATTTTGGAAGTCCCTACTTAGGAGTTCTCTTTTTTGGGATTTTCGACTTCTCGTTTTCGGAGGTTTTCACTTTGGGTTTTCGTAGGTTTCAAATTTAGGTTTTCAGAACCTGTCATTTCGGACTTCTCCAATTCAAGTTTTTGGAGGTTTCCACTTCAGGTTTTTGGAATTCTCCACTTCAGGTTTCTAATTTTTGAGTTCTCAGAGGTTGGATATTTTCAAGTTTTCAAACTTCTCTTCTTTGGAATTTCGGAACTCATAATTTGATGTCTACTTCTACATCCAAGGGAAAGGAAAAGATGAAATATTCATTCCTCGGGGTTTCCCCCCACTCTTTCTTATCTTCCTACCTGGAGAACATAGGGGACACCAACCTCAGACAAATTGATTTTCTAGACTTCTAGGCAAGGGTGAAGGCCCCAAAAAATTAACCTTGGATGCAAGCCATATATGACAGTGGGCTTGTTCTTGCTGCTGGTTTTCCCATGTCCATGCATTTCCCAGAATTTGTTTTGGCTTCGCCAACCCACTATGATGAAGAATCTATGACAGTTAATTATGCCTATGGAAATTTTTTGATCCACTTGGACCCATATTTCTTTGAAGATTTCCCAAAACTCCCCGACATTGAATATTACGCCAAAATTTCAAAAAATTCAGCGATGGAACATTGGGACAAATAAGTGGAATTACACACTAAGGTCATGTTGAAAATTTATCTGGCCAAGAGTTATTCCAAATTGTCAAAGACCATGTATCGATTAGACTTCATTCAGGAGGTCAATGACATCATTGTACTACTAAGCAGAGTCTCAGGTCTTCCCTCTGTGAAGGAACTCAAGGAGTGGATGTTCTTATATATCTACCATAAAAATAATAAGGAATTTACCAGATGGGGGGAGCATATTGTAGACACCAAAATTGGGTCAGACTCCCCTTGCTCCCTTGTGAAATAACCAACTCAATCATACTCATCTAACCATGGCCCCTTCCACCCCACATCACCTTTAATTAAATTAATATGTATCCTCACAATATTTAATATCTAATTACCTTAATTTCTACCCCACCACCTCACCTAGCCACCTCACCTAGACACCTCACCCTAGACCTATTCTTGGCATGTTTCTATAACCAACAATAACTAAGTCTTACTTGCCTTAATGAGATAAGATTTGGTCTAATCCTAAAATCAATCCCCAAAATCTCTCTAACAACATTCCCACTCATTAGAAGGGAATTTTCCATTCAAATCCATAGGAATAAAACTAATTAGGTCCAAGAAATTGGAAATATCTACACATTTTAGTAAACCTAGGGAATCCCACCTTAACCAATGTCAGTCACCCCTAAACTAACGCCGGTCAACCCAGAACCATTGTCAGCTACCATTTATTCACCCAAATAACCTTATTTTTAGGTTGGCACATTCTGATAGAAAGAAAAGGAGATCAGATCTGCATGTAAGTGAAATGAGCATCCTTTCATGTATTCAGACATCCATAGCCATCACTGCGACAAATTTTGGAAGCATTGCACTCACAGAATCATTCTGGGAGCCACTTCTATGATATCCAACACCATTCTTATAATCAACATCCAACTCCATTCAACCATAAAAATTAGCATCACAGTAAGTACATCTCTACCAGCATTGTCTATTTCAGCATAGTTAACCTTTTTCATTCATGTCATTAGTTTATACGTTGTATGTTCATTCCTCCATTGCTTAATAGCTTGTAATCCCACCATTTCCCTTACCCACATCACCAAATCACCATTCTGACCTAATATTTGTTTCTAAGTGTACTTGAGATCTCCAAAAAACTTCTCATCCACTCTCTCAACCTTATTTGACCTCAGATCAGCCCCTACCATTTAATCTATTTGAGTTTATTTTACCTCGACCATACTGACGCCTGTTATCCACAACCATCGTCGGTTCTACCTAAACCAACATTGGTCATACCTGAACGACATTGGTCTCTCTGTTTTACACCTTGACCAAGAACATACCCAACAATCACCCTACCAGTTGACCTAAATAACCTAGAATCAGACCCTGACCAGTCCCAATACCTTGACAGACACCTCATGTCTTAGATCCAACTATAGCCAAGCCTGTTGTGATTGGATTTGCTTATTGTACTTGAATGAAATACCTAAATCATATCAACTACAGTAGGACTTTACTTGTTTCTCACATTAATTTGTTTTAAATAGTGCATTGATAGCCATATAATGAGTATCACACTTCCGACAACTAGCATACGCTAGGCAATCCATTGTCATATATCATTTAACTGTCCTCTTGTGGTCTTATTTTCTATAACAAGTAGTTCCTCCTAGCCAAAATGAATCCCTCACATTCAATTGTGTATCAAGAAGTCAGAACACGTGTAGCAACCATCAATCGACCAACATTTAATAGGTATTCCTCCTTGGCCCTTTACCCTTATCTGTTTCGTCATTTCGAAAAAGATAAAGAAAATGGTGAAACATTTTGGCATGCCTGGTGGGACCCATCAAGGGTTCTTATGCATTTCATTCATTCCTAGGTGAAATTTGTGTTTTTTTTTCCCTTCAAAAAGCTTCCACATTAATCTTCTTCTTTGGAATCATTCTCCTTCTTTCTATTGTCTAAAACAATCACATTTTTGGTGTTTTAAAAAGAACACATTTTCCTTTCTTTTGCATTGGATTAGTGAAAGAGCATCCCTCTTCATGTTCATCACTTGCTACATCAAATATCACACTTCGATTTGGGTTTAAAACATTTGCATTGCATTATGATTTGTTGCATTATTAGCTCACATTAAAATTGAGGGAAACTTATATGCTAGAAGTCATGCCCAGCTGATGGTTGACACAAAGAATCATAGAAAGCACATTTTTCTCTCTCTTTGTATCTTACCAAAATTGCACAAACTCAAAATATACACATCTTTCTTAAACAACATCTTACCCAGGAACATCTTTCAATGATCACATGATCCTGTTGGTAGGTACTCCCCAGCTCGTTGCCTTTGTTGAGTCATCATCTCAGAGGACAGCCCGCCCCCACCATAACATACGTGAAACCTCTCCTTTTAGATATCCTTCTTCGTAGGATGCCTTCCCAACTAAAAAATTCTATTCTAAATACACACAGTCAATCCTAAATATCATTAGCTAAACAAACATAAAAAAATCATTGTTAGGATCATGTTTTTTCTTAGCGTTCTTCTTGGTTTGTGTTTTGAGTTGTGAGACTACGACTCTCCATTTTTCTTCTTCCTTGCACACTCCACCATTGTGGTTGGAGTGTTCTAACTTTTTCTAAGTGTGTCAAGGCTCCATATCCTCATTCTTAGGTTTTTGATTTTGATTCTTCACTTGATTTAACTCACAAAATCAATTTTCTTCAGTTCTTTCTAATTTCACAGGCACCGACGTCGGTCTAGTGATCATCGTCGGTTCACACCTGACCATTGTCGGTTAAACCCTAACCAGTGTCATCTTTTGGCTTTCTAGTTACTTTACCTAGAATAACCTTCATCACTATTTCTGTTATGTTTCTGGCCCTCAAGGCATCATCATATTTCTCCCCTATTGAATACCTATTGTCATACATAGTCTCCCCAGTACAAATCCAGCATTCCTACTTCATTCTTTGAGACTAGTTTTCTTCCACAGTGACTGGTATCGGTTTCAACAACCATCATCGGTTTCCCTCAAACGTCACCGGTCAACTTGGCTATCATTGGTTTGCCCTCAACCATCATTGGTTAACCTGACTGTCATCAGTTGCCTGTGTTTGATTTTCAAAATCTAGACATTGATCAGATTCACCTCCTGGACCCCATTATTCTTTGTTTCTACTATTTTCTATGTCATTTACAGAATACATTCTTACTAGGTCAACACTTATTCACATTGTGTTGACTCATAGCTAGACTAACGCCCTCATATTCCATATTATTCATCAACCACTCCCACCTAGTCCCTCACCGCCTTTTGTCTTGTCACCCATGGATCCAACCTTACCTACAACCATTGTTGTAGGTGACGAAGAGTTTTCATAACTCCTGGATTAGAATCCTACAATATTACAGTTCTACCTTTCCCACTCTTATACTTAAGACTCCTCAGGTCAGTTGATATATGGCATGCCTGTATCCATCTCTTCTGTCATTATTCCTGTTACTGTATCAGCCCCTAATAATGCAGTGTTACCCTTGCTTAACCCCTGGTAGTTTCATAGCTAGGCCCCATACCCGCCATGACCATTGCATCTACATTTTTGCTCGTGCCTGTCATATCTGTTGTCCCCTCATTGACTACCCAAACCATAGTATAGTACACACCCATTTTCTCATAAACACCCATTACAACACAACCACCCTTGGTGTCAGTGACCCCTACTCCATTCCAGAATCTCGTCCTCTCCATCTCACAAACACTTCCCCCAATCGCTACCAGATTCATGACAACCATCCCATCTACATACACCTACTATCAACAACCCCCTATCCCGTCTATCACCCATTCTGGATATGTGCCTTCTATATCGGTTCCTTATTCTCAACCTCCCTGTCAGGTTCAATATCTGCCCCCTTATTCCACAGGGGGTGTCCTTCCATCACAACCTATGAATGACCTCTTCAAGTTAATGATGGAAAATATGCAGACACTAAAAATAACAGTTTCCGGCTCATACAATTCCCTCACCTATGATGAAATTTGTAATGAGCCTATTCACCTGTCCATTCCTATTCGACCATACCCTGTACATTGGGAAATGCCAAAATTCAACCAATTCAATAGTAAAGAAGATCCGCAACAACATTTGCGGTCCTTTAAACATGGGTGTTACCTAATTTCCCATAATGACGCTTTACTTTTGAGGACTTTCCTAATGTCCCTAACTGGACCTACATTGGACTGGTATAGTGGATTACCAAGACACTCCATTTACTCGTTTAATCAAGTAGCCCAAGCCTTCCTAGATCACTTCTCCATCAATATTTTCAAGAAGGTTACCATGTCCAATCTTTATTCCACACGACCATATGATGATTAGTCTATCATTGACTTCATCACTCACTGGCGCAGCCTCCTTAACCAACTCACATTCCAATTAACTCAAACCGGGCTTATAGAACTATTTACTCGAGAATGGGATAGACACATCTCACCAACCTTGCAGGTGAAAACTTTTCGCACTTTTGACGAGGCATTCACTATGGCACAAAAATTGAAAATTCATGCTATCGAAGAAAAGAAGATTCAATTTCATAACAAGAACATCGTGTTCAAATCAAATGATACTTCTTCATCTTCGAAACCCCAAAACAACTATTCAAAGCCCAAAAGGTCTGCTAATGCCATAGTTCTCAAGGCCGGTCCCCCTCATCAATCAAACCCAGCCAAACCCCCTTCTAATCTCTCTCCTATCCAATCTTTCTAGTTCAAATGAGAACAATAGAAGTACACTTCCATAAGAGAATCTTATTCTTCCATTTTGGAAAAGCTTGTTAAAGTTGGTGCCACTAGCCTTCCACCTATAAAACCACATACTAGTTTTGATCCTGATCGAACCATGCCCACGTGGTATAAGGAACAATAATTTTGCAACTATCATTATTTCAAAGGTCACATCAACAATAACTGCATCACCTTCAAGAATATCGTCCAAGAAATGATAGACAATGGAGATCTAGTCTTGGATAGCCCGAATGCACCCGCTAACCAAAACCTACATATCTTTAAGAAGATATTCCCTAATCATGCCCCATCTTCCAACGAAGTGTGTGATACCTCAAATAATGATAGCAATTTCCGCGAGGTCCATGATATTTTCGATGACACGCCAATTGCTTCCCAATTGCCTCATGTTCCTTCCATAGATGAAATATTAGCCCATGCTCTCCTACCTGTACTAGAATCTATTTCATCTACTTCTCTACCCATAGAGGAACCCACTTCATCTTCCCCTTCACCCGTGGAAGAGCCTATAATCAGCATGCCATCTTTGACCCCTAAAAATTCTAAGCAATTGTCAGTGACACCTCTCCTACTCATAGAAGATGCAGGTATACGACCTACACCAATGCAAGGAGATCCCACTTTGGCTAGCCCATCCTCTCATCTACCCATGGAGTATACTATAGAAGTACCAATGCATGTAGATGACCACCATTCACCATCAGACCTTCAAGATCCCATTGATATGCTTTCGGCTCTCTTACCCATAGAGTCCGAGGCTAGCCATTTCCCTGTATCTCAAACATATTTTATGGGGATTGTCACTCGATCCACGTCAGCCCTGCTTACAACAATACCATTCTCATGCTTGGCCAATTTCCTAGACTATGTCGATAGAGCCTTACTTTGGGGGTGTCTTCTACTTCCTGTTTCAACACAAATGTAGCTGCCACTCACTGACACCTCCACTATCTATCCAAAAGTGTACCGAGAACCCAAACCAAACATAGCCAGAACTATTACAATACCTTCCACAGCACCACTAATGGACCAACTAAAACCTATTCCTATAGCCCAACATGAATCTATGCCCAAACCCATGCCTATATTATCTCCCTTACCTAAACCTATCACTACCTTAGGGGTCATACCAATAGCTATCCTTATTCACCCACCCATCAAATTAGATTTAGCTACATCTTCCAAAACTAACACCAAAATTAACTCGGACCCTAAAAAGAAGTTCCAATCTGCTAGATCTCATGCCCCAACCTCGCCAACCACACCCTTATTACCTTCACCCCGTCTGTCCATCCTAGGACCTCACCCCTCGACCCTGGCCAAGAAACCCCCATCCACCGGTAAACCAAAAATGCAACAACCCATTCCCCCATTGCAGACCTCTAATATACCCAAGCAACCCACACAACCTCCACCCTCACCTGTAACCCTCTTACCACCAATAACTCTAATACCGTTAATATCTTCTTCACTACCCATGACACTTCCTTCTCTTTCACTCACACCTCCTGCACAACCCACATCAACTATCTCCACAACACATCAGTTACCTCCATGGGTAACCCGCCCTCTTCCACCATCTTCTTTTCCCTCCACATCTTGTGCGCCTGTATCACCTTTACCTAAAAATATGCAACCTAAAGCTAAAAATCCACTACCCTCCAATAAGGTAGTTAAACAAACCAACCCTTCCATTTCCAGTTCATCTATCATGACCCTATCCAAGCAGATACGACCAACACCTAAGACCACACCACACACCAGACTAGTAGCCCAACCTACTCCCCCTCTTATAAAGACTCTTCCTCCATAGTCATTTGCACCTGTACCCAAACCCACATTCACCTCCCATTGGGATCCATTAGCAGGGTCCTATGCTAAAATCTTAATCAATCTCCTCGAAAATTTTGTCATCACATTACCACCTCTTAGACCTTATGACCCGCTCAAACCCAAACCAAAAGGGTTTAAAGAAACCAAAATTTACGCCTGCCATCATGTGCTAGGACACGACGTAGAGAACTATAAGGCTTTAAAAACCACTATTGTCCAATTGTGTCCTCCTGAAGAGAACTTTGACAATGATGATCTTCTTGATGAGGACCCCATTCCGCCTTCACCAATGTCCACAGATCTTCCCTCATTTCCTGCTTAGCAACCAAAATCTCCACCCCCACTCTGTGATCCATCCCTGAGATTCAAAATTAACATGGTTCACATAAGATAATTGGCCAAACCAGCACCAAAATCCCAATGTGCCCTACTCATCTCATAAGGCTCGTATCCACCACTAGGGTTTTTTCCCTCTTGCCACTATACCTTCCATGACACACCCTCTTCATTCACCTCCCCTCAGATTAACATGATCAACATTGCCACCTGTGCTCAGAAAAACAAAGGCAAGGAGAAAACAACTGGCCCATCAACCAACCCAGTACCCAACATATCAGCCGCACCCATACCCAAAGTCACCATTTGAGGTCTTACATATCCTATTTCCGATGGCGTCACACATTGCACAATGCTAAAATAACTAAACCAATCCCTCCTCAAAATGTCTTTATATGACCTCGTCTAAAACTTGGAGTCACATCGTAAAGCCCTAATGGAGGTCCTTCAATCTATTGAGGGTCTTACCAAATGACCCCACACCTGTGGCCTCCATCATTACCCCTCACCACACAGACCTCTCTCACTAGGTTTTTTCCTTCCTCTACACACCCACCCACTCGCCAAGTGGCCGCCCTCAGCTTTGTAGATGAAGAGATCACTCCCTTCTAGTCTGATGATCCCGACCCCACTCTTTTCATCTCCGTCTTTATCGATAATATACACATACGAAGCATTATGATTGATGGTGGTGCTAGCATTAACATCATCTCCTCCCATGTGTACAACCAAATGCAAATACCTGCCCATTACATGCATGGTAACCCCATTATGTTGCATTCCTTCAATGAAGCCATGACCTCTACACTAGGTACCATTGTTCTCCATGTCTGCGTAGGTCCCTGCACCATCCTAGAACTTTTCTATGTCCTAGAAGGGGAGTTCTAGTATAACTTGTTACTTGGCCGACCTTGGATCCATGCTATGGGTTGTGTCCCTTTGATGTTACATTGATGCCTCAAATTTGAACACGAGGGACATAATTACACCATCCTTGCTGACCCCTCACCTTTCAAGACCTGTAACATGTTATATCGACCCAATGATGTGCTTATACCGGTCAAGGTATCCACCACCACAACCACTTCACCTCCACCCACAAGCCCATCCACCAAAATTGCGACTACTTCTGTTGCGTCTAACCTTGCTATCCCTACTACAGCTATAACCTCTACCGATAGTGCCCCTGTCTCCCCTTCATCTAGCAAGCCATCTATACCCACTACCCACATACCAACTACTAATCCCTTAGAAGGTGTTTTTCAACGCCTCACTCTGGGGGAATACCACATATACATTATTGATACCTTCCTCACCCCACAAGAGTATGGGAATCTGCGTCAACACCCCAGTTATGACATTCACATCGGTGGCATTTTCCCTTATGGCCCTCCCCACATTCACACTAATCTAACGTATGGGGGACTTGATATGGCCACCTATAAACCTAAACCTCCATCCCAAACCCAACCATTTTCATCTGACCTACACTCCCTCACTAACCACCATTTCACTCACACTTTCCTCCACCGGTGCATGTGGAAAGGATTTGGCTTCAGTTTTTATGAATAAGGCCACCACACTGTCATCTCATGTACCTCTTGTAAACACAATGACCATAGTGGCATTGGTTTTGATGCTCCATCCTCTAAGAAGGTTCGTATTGACCTTATCCAGGATGAAAAATCTTCCCCCTCTCATTCATCCACATTACCGTCCTCACCCATGGAGTCCATAGATCCTGAATCTATACCTCCTAACTTTTTTTTTTTTTGTAAACACCATTTCCCTGGGACCACTGACCTATCAACGTGATGGCAAGGCTCCCTCTTCTCTCCCATTCCTGTATCCTGACATGATCGATGACAATACACCTTCAATTAATGTCTTTCAATTTCAGGATGATGAGTCCATCCTCACCTACCTTGGTGTAGAAGACTCTTATATTCACTGGTCGTTACCCTCTGAGACACAAACCATGTTGAACGAATCAACCATTGAAATCAACATTAATACTTAGGACAACCATACATTCTAAAGATCAGCCAATCCTTAGACACTACTGAACAAGAAGCCTTCACCTCTTTCCTTTGAGACCATAGCAAATGTTTTTTCCTGGTCCTATGCCGATATGCCCGATATTGACCCAAAAATTATGGTTCAAAATATCATAACCATTCCTGATGCCAAACCCATCAAACAAAAGCTGCAGAAAATGCATCCTCGCATTGCTCTTCTGGTCAAAGAAGAGCTTCAACACCTTCTCTCGATTTCCTTCATTCTACCCATTGATTATCCCCAATGGATTTCTAACATCGTTCTTGTCACAAAAGTGACAGGGGGACTCTACATTTGTATGGATTTCCGTGACCTCAACCTCACCTATCCCAAATATGATTTCCCACTACTAGGAATTAACAAATTAGTTGATCTCACTACTAGACATGAAATGTTATCACTCATGGATGGTTTATCAGGCTACAATAAAATATTACTAGCTCCTAAGGGTCAGCACAAGACTTCCTTCATCACCCCTTGGGGGACTTTCTGCTATCAAGTCATGCCCTTCAGCCTCAAAAATGCCAATGCTACATATCAGTGGAGCCATGACTTACATCTTTCATGACATCATGCATTGCATATTGGAGGATTACATAGATGATATTCTTTCCAAATCCAAGCATCGAACCGAAAACTTGATCGTTCTTAAAGTCATCTTTGACCGCCTCATCAAATATTGTGTTCACCTTCAACTGAAAACAGTGCGTCTTTGCGGGGTACTTTCTGGGAAACTCCTAGGTTTCATCATTTCTTTGCGTGGCATAGAATTTAATCCTGATAAAGTCAAGGCTATATTTGAAATTATACCACCCACTAATCTCTGTCAACTTCATAGCCTACAGGGAAAGTTACAATCAATTTTTTGTTTTATCTCCAAGCTTTCCGACCACTGTCAACCATTACATCATCTTCTCAAGAAAGACGTTTGATTCAAATGGGATGATGAATTCCATAAAGCCTTCAAAGCCTTGAAAACAATACCTCCTTTAACCACCAGTGCTTATTCCTCCTAAGGACGACCAACCCTTCTACCTATATATTTCTGCCTCTAACCATTATCTAGGTGCCATGCTCACTCATTGCGACGACCAACACCAAGAGCAACCGGTTTATTACATAAGCCATACCCTTCTTTACTACGAAACTAGATATACCCATGCATAATTTTTTTTGCCTATCCTTAGTTTTTATCGCCACCAAACTCTGCCATTACCTACTCACCCACAAAACCTTTGTCATTACTAATATTGACCCATTACACTACATGTATACCAAACCTTATCAAAATCAGCATGCCGCATGATGGCTTATGCTTCTGGCCAACCTTGAACTCAAATTCATCCATCAAAAATCCATCAAGGGCCAAAATATCTCCAACCAATTGGCCGGTGCACCTATTTTTGGAAATCAACCCTCTAACTTCAACTTTCTAGATGAGTCTATTGCTACCCTTTCCCTGGACAAACCCGCTTACCAAATGAAACTCTTCTTCGATGGCTCCAAGTGTCAGCGTGGGGGTGGGGCTAGTGTTATCCTCATTCCACTTGATGGTGAACCTATGCCTTTGTCTTTCAAACTTGATTTTGATTGTACAAACAATATTTTTGAATACAAAGCACTCGTATTGGGTCTTCAGGATGCTTATGCCTTAGATGTTAAGTCAATCAACATCTTTGGTGATTCTTAGTTGGTCATAAACCAAGTCAATGGTATATACCAGTGTCATAATGAGATACTTCAAAAGTATAAGCATCACGTGGACATACTTTTGACCACCTTTTACCGTTATGCACTTCAAACCACCCCATGTTCTACCAATAAATTTGTAGATACCATGGCCTTCTTGGCTTCTCAAGATACCCGCTTCACCTAGTTGACTCTAAAATATTTTTCACTATACAAAAACTACAAATACCCTGTTATTTACCTCGTGAAGTCTACTCTATTGGAAACCACTACCCTAACCCAAGTGACCTTTGGTATAAGCAATATATAGACTATCTTTCCCTTTCTATTTTACCCGTTGATCTCACTTGTAATAGACAACGTGCCTTTCTTAAAAGTGTCTCCCGTTATGTCATCATGGGTGGTCTTCTTTACAAATGCGGTTTCGACAGCATTCTCTTGCGATGCCTTACAAGTTCTGAAATTCCTTACACCATTAAGGAAGTCCATGATGGAATTTGTGGAGGCCACTTTAGTGGTCTCGCTGTCACAAAACACATTCTTCACCTAGGCTATTACTGGAAAACCCTAAACCGTGACTGTTGTGATTATGTCAAACACTGCATAAAATTCCAGCAACATGCTAATCTCCATCACACCCCTAGTCATGCCTTACAGGTCGCGTGAGACCTTTGGCCTTTTTCTCAATGGGGTTTGGATCTTGTCGGTGAGATCAACCCCCATTCTTCACAATGCCACCAATGGATCATAACCACTACTGAATATTACACTAAATGGGTAGAAGCCATTCCCCTCATTTCCACCAAAGCTGAGAAAATATGTGAATTCATCAACCATCACATCATCTATCGCTTTGGTGTCCCTCACCGCATTATCATGGATAATGGAAAACAATTCAAAAACAAAACCCTACGCAAACTATGTGATGCTTTTGGCATCCAACTTAGTTTCTCATCACCTTATTACCCGTAAACCAATGGTCAATCCGAATCAACCAATAAAACCTTGAACAAAATTCTTATGAAGGTGGTCAATGATACTGGGAAGGATTGGCATACACACATTCCTTTCACCTTGTGGGCTTATCGCACTAGTATTCACACTTCGATTACTGCCACCCCATTTTCTCTGGTCTATAGTACTGAGGCTGTCTTACCTCTCGAAGTATAGATTCCATCCCTTCACATCTCACTACAAGACATGCTCAACGATGATGACTTTCTCTAGGATCGTTTGGCGCAACTTGAATTATTAGATGAACATCGTCTCAATGCTCTTGACCATCTCCAAATCTACCAAAAACGTATCAAACGTGCCTATGACAAACATGTTCATGAACGAACCTTTCAGGTTGGTGACCTCGTCCTGAAGGAAAATCAACATGTAACCAAAGAGGAGAAAAGTAAACGGGGAAAATTTACTCCTAATTGGCTTGGACCCTATATCGTCACCCATGCCTATGGATCAGGTGCTTATCGTTTGTCTTCACTCGAAGGTAAACCCGAACCTGAGCCCCTTAATGCCTTGCATCTTTGACCATTTTATTGTTGATATCAAGTCCTATATCACTTTCTGTCAATTGATCACTCATCCCTTGAGCATTGTTCACCTTCCATAATTACCCATTTTGAGGATCCATGACTAAACAAGAATCATGTGATTACCCATCACCTTTTAGCCTTGTCTTCAATATGAGTACCACAGATCTGCTCATAGCATGATTCTCATGGATACTTTTCATCTTCTTCAAGATGGAATCCCATGGTCATTCATCACTCAAAACCACCTCTTTCATAGTTAATATTTGTGTACTACGATCTTGTCTTCTAAAACAAGAACCTAATCATCCTCTATAGTCTTTTCCATGACTTAAACATCTAAAAACAAAAAGGGATACAACTCCTTGAGTCAAAATTCCAGCAAAAGATGACTCCCTCAAAAGGGACATCTCTTCTTTATATTCTACCACTATCAATAGACTACTCCCTTGAAGGATAGCTATATATAGTCATTACAAAAATATAATAACTATTTAGAAGCTTCCCGCATCAATCAGCTTCACGAAGACCTCAAGGAGATAATATACCCATCCCATATAGACTTCCCACATCAATCAGTCTATTATTAAAAAAAAGGAAAAAGATGAAATTTTTGTCATGGACTTGCCTATTTTGGATTCTGGGTTTCTTGTTCCAAAATACACATCGTCGTACACTAAGTTACACTAAACCTCCCATTCTCACCTCCTTGCCTTTTTTGCCTAAATTCCTCGTTACTCAAGGGACTTGCCACAAACGTGACATTTCATGATCATGTGACTTTTCTTCACCCTTATAATAGTCCATTATGCAAGGCCTGTAGGGTCTTATGTTCATAAGCCCATCTGGGGTATGGTAAACTCATTAGGGTTCTTATCAATTAAGCAACTCTTTTACCACCTCTTACCATTCGCCTTCCTCATTACTTATTGATTATCCTATACAGGACCAGATATTAGGCACATGTATTTAAAAATCACTCAACCATTCCTATAACCTAAACTCAATCATGCCTATGACCTACATCACCCATGCCTAGCACCTATCAGACTATTCTGCTATTTCACCCTAATCTTACCTAGTTTATGGGAGAACTACATTGGCCTGAGGTCCATTTTCACCAGGAATATGTAGGCAAAACTCTGAGGGCATGGGGCCCTTGGAGGATAGCTCATTCACTCTCTACCCTAACCAATTCCCTCTACCCCTTTCCCAGTCACATTCTACCCTAGTTAGTTTCCTTTTTATATTAATAATTGGAAATTAAACCAAATAAACAATAATTTCTTAACAACTTTACCATCATCACTCAAACATTCATTTCATCTTATCTACCATTTCTTTACCATTATCATACATTTTCCTACAAAACATCTTAACATGATCCACATCATCATTAATTGCACAAATTAATGAATTGGAAACTCAACCATACCTAAACCAACCTAAACTCAACCATACCTAAACCAACCTAACTCAATCCATGCCTAAGTCAACCTGACTCAATCCATGCCTATGACCTAACTCCATCATGCCTGAACACGACCTTGACTCTATCATGCCTAAACTGACCTGACTCGACCCATGCCTACATAACCTTGAAATCATGCCTGATCCAATTGATTTCCACATATATATATATATATATATATATAATAATGAAAATTAAAACATGTATACCATTCATACTATAAACACCATCATCTATAAATCAGAAAGTTTGTATAAAAATACATGTGAACATATATCCCAATAATAATCACAATCATCTCAAATCGCTTAGATACATCCTCACCATATTCGGCACGCAGGACGATATATATATAAAAAATAAATAACTATACAAAAAAAGAGGTACATACGGCTATCAGATATCACACTGCTAGATATCCTCCATATTTGTATCACCTATCTACTCCTCCTCTGCTCTTGTACGACGTCTAGCTAACATCTCACCACCCATCATTGGTCCTATCCAGATCTCTACTAGTACCTCACCTAGGGTTGGCATTCGTGAACTAGTGGCCTCACCTTAACCCTATCTCAGGGCTCGATGGCCCCCTGTTCTCTCCAGACTATGGGTGTGTGACCTCGTCCTCTCACTCGAGGCCTGCTGCGCTCTATGCACCCCATAGGATAGAAAATCTATCCATGTGGCCATCAAAATATCCTGATAATACCAAACCTCACCTAAGGCATATCTCAACCAGCCTATCGGTACTGTCTGTGGTGGTTCCATCAGCCTTGGCCCCTGTACCTCTCTCTCAGGACCCTATCCCACTAGTACCTGTAAAGAGGGACCCTATCCCTGTGCCTGTGCCTTTCCAGAGGGACCTTGTCCAGCTCCTGCCTATATCTGGGCCTGAAGGGCCACAACTTGTGCCTGTGTAGTGGCCAGTTGGCCCTGCAAACATATAATATGTGCCTATAGAGTGGTCACCTGTACCTCATCTCCATCTCTACCCTGTGTGGGTACTTTCTCTGCACTACCTAGGCCTGTAGCGTGGCCACTTGTGCCTACAAAATAGGCACATGTGCCTCTAAGCATGTCAACTACCCCTACACTATACCCAACTGTGTAATCAGAGTTGCCACCTGCCCCTGTAGGGGGTCGCTTTAAATTGTAATGGTGGCTAACTCCGGATGCCCCGGTCTCGGCAGTACTACTCGTAAGTGTGTAGCCCACCACCACTGGTATCTATATGTTACCCCCAACATCATCAATCTATTGGTCTCTCACCTACTCCTCTTGCCATTTCGACACTGTCGGCTATGGTAGAGGTAGAGCCCTCTCCACGTCATCCCTCTTGTACTATGGGAAAGGTGGCGGTATAGGCTAAAGTAGTCCTGAACTGCTGTCTAACCCTGTCCACGGGTATCATCTCGCGCTCTCCTGCATGGCACCCCTCTATCCATCTAAGTAGCTGTAATCCATCTAACTCATTGGCCATCTGTCTGTATGAGATAAAACCCACATATGGTCTCCAAATGATGTCCATGCCGGAAAACCCCTCCAGTAAATGCCTATAGTAGATGACATTATGAGTCGCCCTAGATGCTCGACACTCTGCAATAATAGGCACTCATTACCCGTAACCAAACCTGAAACTAAACGTAGATCAAATGCATCAGCATGGGGCATACCAACTGGGCGCACACACACAATGTGCTCATATGCCCAACAATGAAGTAGGAAAGTGCAACATAAGCTAAACCTTTGTAGCCACCCATACACCCATAACTCCTTGTATAGCTACACCAAGAATGCTGGTGCCCATGCAAAACAGGTCCTGGTTCCACCACCATATCATGCAGGAACCCCTATTAATGATCATGGGAATCTCCCACCCTCTACATCTGGCAGTGCAAAACAAGTAGACTACCTCCATCAACAACACTACTAGCCTAGTCTCCTCTGGATGTACATCTCTCTGTAGCTCTCTGGCACTATGAAACCTCATCTCTGCCAACCCCTCACTGAAGATATTGTCTACATCAAGTCCTCAGACACCTATGAGGAGATTGAATATACCTGTATCCCCACTATTGGCAACCACAAGATCCTATACACATCCTCCAGGGTGACAGTGATCTCATCTGTTGGTAGATGGAATGTGTTGGTCACTGAATCCCATCTTTTGATGAGGGTGACCATCAAACTCGGCTGCTGAACTACATGTTGGTAGTGTCTGACCCTAATCAAGCCAGCCTCTACATCATGCCACCAATCATCAAATGTTGCACCTCCTTAAACCATCATGAGTAGGGGCGTCACCCTATCTCACATCTGTAGCTGATCTCTCGCTTGCATCCAACAAAACATCACATTAATACACCTTGATCATACCCACAATCATTCTTAACACCTCACCTACACCTATTACCCTCCCTCTTTTTCCCCTCACAACTTACCTTCTTATCACATATTCTATCTACCCACCCCAAGCCTCACCCACTATCGATCATACCATACCTATTTCAACCTCTTACCCATGCTATGTTTTTCATCAACAACATCTTCTTTGCCCACTATCTATCTCAGCCACCCACCCTAGGGCTCTTTTTTCCCCTTTTTCTTTACATCATGACCAGTACCAATTAATCCTAACTGACCAAGGTCTTTCCCAAACTGGCATCGGTCACCTTATCCATGACCGATATCGGCTCGACACCACCGACGTCGACCACCCCTTAACCGATGCCAGTCATTGTCACGCCAAAATCCACTACACCCAAACCTCTTTCTTCCTAACAATTCCCTTCTTCTACCTTTCTACCCACCCATTCCTACCTAAATATACCCTCAAATCCTCCCCACCCCTTGTTCACCTAATGACACCTCTCCCCATTCCTATTTTACCCAATTTTCCTTCCCAAATTCAAAATCACTTTTCTCCCCAAAACCCATTTTCCTTCCCTAACCTATATACCCAATCTACCTCACAAACAAATAAGGAAACGGATTAACTCTTACCTCATCATGCTACCATCTTTGTGGTGGCACGTCGGGCCGCTACACTGGTGGTCCACCCGATCCCTCTCCTACCTTTACCATGTCTAATCACCAAATCCAATCCTCCTGACCTCCACCCAATCACAATCGATCCCCCCGTGCTCGTGGACCCATCTACCTAGATCCTCTAACCAACTGGATATCTCCACCTCAGCAGGATATCATCCCTCATCCTTTCCTCCTGAAAAAGCACAACTTGTTCAGCACTCTATTATTTTCACAAAAGCCAAAACGTACAAATGAATCTGTATTATATGGATTTTTTCTTTTTATATACCCACGTCGACCTGACCGATGTCAGTTATACCTAAATCGACATCGGTCCTGTGCCCTAGAGCACCGTAGTCAGTTATACCCACACCGACATCATTCATCTTCCTTAATAAACCATGATCACATTACCTAGACCGTCATCAGTTACATATGACCACCATTGGTTACCCGTCATGCTCATGTCAACTACCCTTTCCCCATTTCTGACCCAATGTAACCAACCCAACCACCTTTTGGCCTTACCCACCCTTTTTGCAACCTTCCTGCAAGCCTACATTACCTATACCTATCTTTAATAGCGTTTAGGGACTTGTTATTTTACCCATACCTCGGCCCTACCCATGTCATGACCTAGCTACTTGGACCCGAAACATTGTTAGTGACCTGTGAACTCATGTGCTTGCTATACCTTATGACACTATTACCCGTGTTGTTTAACCTAATGACCTGACCTTGCATCTTGCCATGACCATTTATCTTGACCCAGCCTTTTGTGTACCGAAACATACCTAAACGTTCCTGAACCTGACCTGTGAAGTGCTTCCACACCATATCCTATACCTTGGATACCAGAATCACCTCAACCTTGTTTGGATAAACCTATCGACCTTAGACGATGTAGAGTTTGCATGCTCTTCAACCTGGTACCATGTCACAGTTTATATGTGTGCATGCATTTGACTGTTGCTACCTTTGACCTTGGCCCATTACCTGGATTACCCGATTAGACCTTTACCCCATTACCCCCATCGTCCACCTTCCTCTTCATCACATTCACCTTTTATCAAACCACTCACTGATTATGTCTTCTACTGCATCAGTTCCTAGTTTGAGGGGGATCACCTTCACCCACATATGGGGAAACCACATCTTATTTTTGTCAGCGTTGCTTACCAATACAAGCTACACACAAAAAGGGGCAAAATGTAGACACCAAAATTGGGTCACACTCCCCTTGGTCCCTTGTCAAATAACCAGCTCAAGCATACTCATCTAACCATGGCCCCTTCCACCCCACATCACCTTTAATTTAATTAAATTAATATATATCCTCACAATATTTAATATCTAATTACCTTAATTTCTACCCCACCACCTCACCTAGACACCTCATCTAGCCACCTCACCCTAGACCTATTCTTGGCATGTTTCCATAACCAGCAATAACTAAGTCTTACTTGCCTTAATGAGCTAAGATTTGGTCTAACCCTAAAATCAATCCCTAAAATCTCTCTAACCACATTCCCGCTCATTAGAAGGGAAGTTTCTGTTCTAATCCATGAGAATAAAACTAACTGGGCCCAAGAAATTAGAAAGATCTACCCATTTTAGTAAACCTAGGGAATCCTTCCTTCACCAACGCCGGTCACCCCTAAAATGACGCCGGTCAACCCAGAACCATCGTCGGTTACCATTTATTCACCCAAACAACCTTGTTTTTGGGTTGGCACATTTTGAGAGCAAGAAAAGGAGATCAGAGCTGCATGCAAGTGAAACCAACATCCTTTCACGTATCCAAACATCCAAAGCCATCACCAGGACATATATTGAAGCATTGCACTCACAGAATCATTCTGGGAACCACTTGCTGTGATATCCAACACTGCAATCTTCTGATCAACAACCACCTCCATTCAGCCATCAAAATTTACATCACAGTAAGTACATCTCTACCAGCATTGTCTATTTCAGCATAGTTAACTTTTTTCATTCCTGTCATTAGTTTATACTTTGCATGTTCATTCCTCCATTGCTTAATAGCTTGTAATCCCACCATTTCCCTTACCCACACCACCAAATCACCATTCTGACCTAATATCTATTTCTGAGTGTACTTGAGATCTCCATAGACCTTCTCATTCACTCTCCTAACCTTATCTGACCTTATATCAGCCCCTTCCATTTGATCTATTTGAGTTTCTTTTACCTCGACCATACTGACACCGGTTATTCACAACCTTCGTCGGTTATACCTAAACCAGCATCGGTCACACTCAACCGACATCGGTCTCTATGTTTTATACCTTGACCAAGAACAAACCTAACAATCATGCTACCAATTGACCCAAATAACCCAAAATCAGAACCTAACAAGTCTTAGTACCTTGACAGACACCTCATCTCTCAGATCCAACTATAGCCTAGCCTGTTGTAATTGGATTTGCTTATTGTAATTGAATGAAATACCTAAATCATATCAACTATAGTAGGAATTTACTTATTTCTTGCATTAATTTATTTTAAACAGTGGATTGACATCCATCTAGGGAGTATCACACTTCCTAGAACTAGCATACAGTAGGTAGTCCACTGTCATATCTCATTTAATTATCCTCTTGTGGTCTTGTTTTCTATTACAGGTAGTTCCTCCTTGCCAAAAGGAAGCTCTCACATTTAGCTGTGGATCAAGAAGTTAGAACACATGCAACAACCATCAATCGACCAACATTTAATAGGTATTCCTCCTTAGCCCATTACCCTTATCTATCTTGTCATTTCAAAAAAGGTAAAAAAATGGTGAAACACATATCAGTAACTCCATTTGCTATCAGTTGAGGAGAGTGCATTCTTCAAAGAGTTTCTATATGACATTCTTCTTGATTTATGCCACAGTCGCTATGGGAGATTTCACCGGATTGAATACCAAGGGTATTCGAAGAACATCTCAAATCTATGATTTATATCCTCAACTCACACTGGATGAGGGAAGAAAGCACTTCCGTAGGATCAACGATGCCTTCTTTTTTGTTATTCTCCACTGTTTTGATAAGGAAATATATAATCGGAGGATTTTTGACAAATCCTTCAAGGAAGTGTTTGAGTGGGGATCAATCTACCTTCAGTTCCCCACATTTAATTACATTTGAATTCCTAGTTTCGTAGGTGCTCCCAACAAGCTGCCAAGATGTCCCACCGAGAAATGGGTTCTACTAGAATTGGTTCGACAACTGTTGGACTGCCATAAGATCTAGAACAAACAACAAAAAGTGGGAATTCAATTCCCTATTTTAATTGGCAGATACACTTGCCCAGATATTTACAAGGTTAAGAATGTGGATACAAAAATGGCAGAGGTAACCTTTCAGAATTTCCATCCACGGACTAATTTTGACTATTGGGGTAAATTCAACGAAATAGGTCGGTCCAATTCCCATGTGCCCCAGTTGGAAAACATTTGGATTCATTTTCGAGATGAATTCATCATCCGGTAAAGAGACTATGAAAGGCTAAATTTGGATGAGGTTTGACAATTTGGAATATTCAATGTCCCAAAAGACATGTAAGATGATGATAAGGTTTTGGATGTAGTATATAAAAATAATAATATTTCCAATCAACCATTTCCATGGATTGATTGGTATGTGGAAGAATGTTGCAACACAAAGGAAAGGGCAGGGCCCATTCTGTAAAGAACTTACAGTTGGTTGGTTACCTTGGGAATCTCACCCAAGGGATTAGAGTAACCTAAAAATATAGAATCCCTATCAACCATGAGTCAATCAACACCCAAAAGGGGGAAAGGGTCAACCCAGAAGGATCCTACAGTTCCAAAAAAAAATTCATTTGTTGTTGGAAGATCATCTCTCTCCAAGGTTCTTGTTCCTAAAGTCATGCCTCCAACAGCACACGTGACAAAAATAGTTTAAGTCATTGATTCTCTAAGTATCCCACAAGATCCATTGTTTTATTTTTCTCCTCCATTATCACTTCATACATCAATTCCTTCCACTTCTACAATCATTTCTTCTTTCCCATCTCCTTGCATGGCCCAAGTATTCTCATCCCTTCTAATTATCTCAGCTCGAGAAAATATTGGGTCACCTATTTCTACTTCACTTCCCCTAACACTTCCATTTCCTTCGATCTCATCCCCTATAATCATTATATCAACTCCTATGACAGTCCTCACATACACCCCATCCATTACTTCTACTACCATTCAAATACCAACTAATATTGTTGGTACTCTTGTTATGACTAATTTTTCAGATGTTGAATCTACCATTCTATCCTCATCAACATCATTCATTCCAGAATGGTTGTTTCGGCAGACTCTAAATAAAAAAAAGAAAGTGCCTCTGGGGGATGTAATAGATCTAAGCATATTGGAGCATACACTAAAGAGACAGGCCAAGAGGCCAAATATTGTTTAAAGCCTAATAGTGAATCCATCTGGGGAACAAGTTATAAAGGTTTCCAATCTCGTTGAGGGAAAAATTAATGAAACAATTACAGCTGCAGATTATCATACTTCTAGATTCTCACTGGGAAAAGCTACTCATGAAGGAGTAAAACAAGATATACACATTGCTCTTGGAAATATGCTAGAAAAATTACGATAAGGATAAAGCTTCTAATGATGAGCTGAAAGCCAAGGTCAAGAAACTCACTACATTCCTATGCAAATTAACAAAGACAACTCCGTCTATTAAAGTCTCAACTACTATGGCTATGACAGTTTTGTCTACCATTGATGACATTTTTTATCACAAGATTGAGAAGATAGGCCAGAAAGGGAGATCAATAGATGGATGGATGGAACATATACTGCAAGAAGTTAACCCTTTAATTAAAGAAGTTGTTGAGATATATAATGATTTGTAGGTTAGAAAAACTATTATCTGTGAAATGGATAAAGCTTTCTCATAGGAGAATAACAACCTGCATTTGAATTTGGCAACATGGAGTGAAATCATAGAATAAAATTCAGATCTACTCCTTTAGGAGAATGAAATTGACGATGTTGAAAAGTTGTTCAAGTATTAAAAGGCCATGGAATTCTAGTGTCAGGTGCTACAAGATTTAATTAAGAAGTTGGATGATAACCAAGTGGAAATTGCAGATGCTTTGAATGAAATATCACAGGAATTTGATATTGTTAACTATAAATTCTTCAATGAAAAAATTGATTCTCTTCCAGAGGATCAGATCAAGAAGAATTTCAGATATTTGGTGAAGTGTGACGATGAGTTTACCAAAACTTTCGGTAGTGAATCTATTGACAGGTTGGTTTTATGCCAAAATTTCATAGGAAGATTGAAGAAAGTTTTGAGTAAACTTAGAAGAGTTCCAGCTAAGATCACGAGGGAAATTGAGATAGCAGATGTAGTGAATCACTACACATGTGGGCCAGGGGATGAGGAAATTCAAGGAATCATTAAAGGCTTCATCAAATATAAACACCGAATGGTTGTGTGGGAGGAAACAAAAAAATATCCTGTAGAAGAAGAAGATGTTGCAGAACCAGGCCAAAACTAAGTGGCCATGAAAGGACAGATCTAATCCCTTGATAGGTCAAAGTTTTAGGGTTGACTGAGTCAAACCCTTGCAACAAATTTTCTATTTTCATGGGATCATATTCCCTTGAATTAATGACATTTCTATTTTTAGTAAAATTTTAGTTGAAGGAACAGTTGTAATGTCTCAGCCTAAAGAACTTATAAATAGTTAGGTGTATGGAGTCATGTGAGATAGATCATTTTTTTGGTGAAGTTGCTCTTCAATCTTGGAAGAGTGCTTCAGATAGTTAAAACCTTTTAATTATATTTAGAGTGATATCTTTCCTTCAAGAACCTAATTTATTGTGTTAAAGGGTTGATTGGTGTATGCTTTGTGAATGTATGATTCCTTAGTATATATGATTAGCTTTCCTTTATTTCATATTATCTTGTTTCATGTTATGGAAAAGTGATATAGCCATATTTTATGTCAATTGTAAAAAGAGTGTTTTCCTTATTTTATTAAAGGTTATATTATCATTATCCATAATAAGTGAAATGGATGTTTGACATGTGCATGTGTTTTATCCTTGTGGTTAGTTAACTATGTGTTCAATCAAATTTGGTCTCTCTATTTTGTATAATGCATGCTTTAACAAAGGAACATATACTTCTAGTTTGTGGTATTCTGTATCCTTTCTAAGTTGTAATAGGTGAAGGTGATTAATGGTGCAAGAATCCTACTCACATTAACCCTTCCTAAGATTAAAACATCCCTTTATTTGGTGCATCACCATCCTTAGTATAGTTTCCTTTTTGTAAAACTCTTTCCCTAAAACCATGACAATGTTAACATAGGACTAGATAGCCATTTTATGAAACTAAGAGTAGTAAAGAACTTAGTTTAGGAAAAGTAATTTGGCATTCTCCAGAGGTTTTCCTTGAGCCAAGTCCCACCGCTTGAGATGTGATCCCACATGTCCCAATCAAACTGAATGACCTGCTTATATTTTTGCCATTTGGGGAGTGCATTGATTTCACGACAACAGTTTTTGGATTACCTGGTGGGACAGGGTTGGTACTTCTCTTCTCACTTACACAAGTCAAAGTACCTGGAAACTCTATGTCTCTTTATTTCACATCTCAGTGCATTAACTTATGCGAAGAATTCATACAAGAGTTTCTGCAAACCAAGGAAGTTATCAGCATATCAAACTTTCCTTGTCTCCTCCAAAGAGAATAAACAAAGGTGTTTTAACTCCACTAGCTGTAACTTTATCTCATAGGGGTCATTCAAATCCTCTATATGGAATATTTACTCCACCAAAGAAAAATCAACCTTTTCTTGCTATAGCATGGAACAAAGTTTTTTCCCCTTTCAATGCAATCAGTCCTCTTCAATTGGCTCAACATGACTCTATACCGGTTACAACACTTAAAATTTTAGCCTTTTTCACATGGGAAACTCATGTTACTCCAGTAGAACACATTCTTGATGTAGCCATCATTTTCACAGTACATAACATCACATAGGATAATGTTGTTGTTAGACTTCTTGCCACTTCTTTCAAGGGAAAATCACTTCAATGGTTTCTAGGGTTACGTTTTGGCAGCATAACCACTTGGGATGAGTTAGGAGAGAAGATCTGTAAACAGTTTGAAGACAAGAGTGATCACCTATCACTCTTAGAACAGCTCACTACTATAAAGAGAGCTCCCTAGGAGTACATGAGCAATTTCAACTTCTAATTTCACAGAACTTGGAATAGGATTTCGGAACTCACTAAGCCTTCTCCAAATAATGCATTCTTGTAATATTTGTGAGCTTTGAATAGCGATGTTGTAGTTATGATCCAATTCATGGGAGGGGATACATTACTTTATTCCTACGACATAGCCATAAGTGCAGAAATTTTTTTGATTCAGGATGGAAAGATAGCTCCTTGACTGCCAATGCCATTTTCTCTGCATCTTAAGAATAATCAGCCTATCATTTCTCCTATTTTAGAATCCTCTAATCAACCATCTCAATCTTTCCTGAACTCTTCAAATGATCTATTTGAAGTCAAATCGCTACTGTAGACCTTCATAAATGAGCTTATAGGGATTAAAAGGCAGCAGTCCCAATATGCTTGACCATTCCATTCTGAATATCCCACAAGTTGTCCTCCTTTTCAAGGAAACAATCAGGCCCAGAAATAGGTCACCAACCAAGCCGCAAGTTTAAATCCTTTAAAATTTTAGAACCCTTCTATTTCCAGTTCATCCAGAGCCATAGTACCAGTCTAGAATAACCTCATTCATGATTACGAATGGTGTTATCCTTGTTCTCAGCCTCACAACCATAATATTTTCCCAAATGGAGTTTTGAGTCAGGACCTTATGGTCTAAAGCATATCCACCCCACCTAAATAATCAGTTAGACCATCCACCTAAAAGAGACAAGACCAACCTTCTAATGAAACTATGCTACTAAATTGGCAAATATTTGATTTTTGAGGTTTTAATACTGACACCTCTACTGTAGCATCAAACACACATTCCAAGAAGAGGGAAATAGATCCTCAATCACCCAAAACTAATCAAGCATCCACTTCATAGCCTCAAGCACAAATAACAACTAGCAAGGGTACAGGAAAGAAATCACCTGAAGTATTTGCGGACCAGTCTACAAGGAAAGGTGAAACTTCAAGTATCATAGTGCCCAATAGGCATTTCCCAAAAGAAGACTCTAACACCCAAAAAGGTATTAACAAACTTGGGTTAATTATGTTTAGCATTGTGGAGCAAATGAAGAAGAATAATTTGAGCATCACAATGTGGGGTGTACTTTTAATTCCTTCTCAAAGGAACTTTCTACGGGAGGCTTTGAACAGTTTTGGTACTACCAATAGATCATCAGGTCGTGAAGCAACAATAACAACTAGCCTGTGTCAACTAGAAACAAAAGTGTTTTCTAAGGCCAACAAACCACCACCATTCTATATTTCTCTAATCATTGGTGATCATTTAGTGTATAATTGCATGATCGATTCTGGAGCTAGTAGTTCTATGATGCTAAAGAAAATTGTAGATTTGTTGGGAATCCCATATACCCCAGTATCAAAGTGATTTTTCCAGTTAGATGGTACTGTAGTCCAAACTATGGGAATCATCAAGGGGATTCATCTTACTATCCATACATGTCCTAGCTTTTCATTCACACAAGACATATCTATTATTGATCTCCCTCCCCTCTTCACCATTTTCTTGTCACGCAATTTCATTGCCAAGATGGGTGGTACATTAGGAGAATATGAAGGTACATTAGGATAATATGAAGGAGAATATTCTCCTAATGTACTATAGTAGGAGAATATGAAGGTACAGTAGGAGAATATGAAGGTATAGTAGGAGACTCCAAATCTATAGTATGAGACTCCAAAGATATATTTGAAGAATCCGAAGCTACAATAGGAGACTTCGAAGCTACAAATGTGACAACTCTTCCAACAATCTACTTTGTGTGCTAGTTTCATCACCATCCTTTGACATAAATGAAAATTATTCCAACATTCCCCCCCCTTTTCATTGATGGAAAATAACCACAAGAAATCACCTTGAATAATAATAACATGTGAATGTAGCTCGTTCCCCCATTTTACAAAACTCTCATTTTCTATAATTTATTTTTTACTGCTCCCCTTTCTTTAACTCTCACCCTTTGACATCAATGGAAAAGGAGTAATAACTCTCAAAACTCTCCTTCTTTAATGTCTTGTTGTACTAATCCCCTTTGATTAAACTCCCCCCTTTAAGTATGTATCTGATTAGTGACTTATCTTCACGATGGAGATGAATTGATTAGCTCCCCCAAGTTTATGCTTCCTCCATAGTACAATGATACTGCTGCAATTCGCTTTGCTTCTGCTATAGATAAAGAAATAGAAACTTTCCTCTTGTTTATCTAAGATACCAAATTGTTACCCAAAAATAATGCTACTTCTCTTGTACTCTTTCTATCGTAAACATCGTCAGCTCAAACTACTGTTTGCATAATAATACATGAATTCAAATGACTTAAAGCCATTTCTTTTCATGAGTAACCCATGTAACATATTTCAGAAATCTCAAGCATTTTTTCATGTGCCTCCTCTTCACAATTTATGAACTCAAAATATCTCATTAACTATTTGCATATCTTAAAGACACACTATCACTAGTACCACTATCCACGTACCTTGAATCTTGCAACCTGTTTAAAGATTTTTTTCCCATGACTTCTCTTGGCTGAACTTTTCTTTCCTAAATTCCTCATTTGATTTCCCTGAAACTTCAACTTTAAGTTTCTCCTAAAACTAAAATTCTACTAATGTATTTTCATTCTTTTCATCACACTTCTCAACCTGCTTTGATGGCTTCCTAAATTGGATCCTCATTATCATGCTTCATTCTTTTTACCATCATCATCAAAACTATCTACCCGTCAAGTATATTGATCCTCCATAATCATTTTCCATCTCCACAAGATGATAATTCTTTCTATAAAATCATATCAATTTTTTGATTCTCACCATCATCATTGCATGTGGAATTTGCTTCAAATTAATGGAAATTCTCATCCTAACCAACTTGCTCAAATTCATCTTTTTCATTCTTGTGAGAATCCTCTGTTTAAAAATCCAGTATCTGAGAATGCAAAAACTTCTCTTTTCCATTTCATTTTTTTCTTCCTTGACATCAGTATCAGTTATTTTCATCCCTTAAATAATTCACTCCGCTCCTTTGATTTCCTCATTAGAAATCCCCTATTTTTTATTCTTCTTCTGAAATTTTATGCATTCACCCTTGAATTTAGCACATTCATCCACTTTCTTGTTTTTATCTACAAGATTACTTCTACATTGTCTTGTCTTATGTCCATACTTGTCACAATTATAACATATAATGCCATCTGATAAAGGAGAAAAATAATTAAACCTTCTATGTAAGAAACCATATGTAACTATGTTTGTGTTCCATCCATACTAATTCTTATTTTTTCTGAGAGATTCCACACTTCATCAAAACCATGTTATATGCCCATAGTTGTGGCATTTATAATGTATAGTACCATCCTCTTTGTATTCTAATAATGGAGTAAATGAATTGTAGTTTCTATTTGAAACCCCATAAAAACTTGCATTTGCATTCTTCTTCTTATAAAAAATTCTTGCATGAGATCTACAATCTACTTCTCTATTTCCAAATTCACTACATGAAAAAAAAACATAGAAATAATTTTAAAACCTAGTCACATGATGTTTCTGTCAGGGAAAGGATCTTCTGTGTTTTTTCTTTGTTGTCTTTGTGAGGAATGCTTGTATTCTAAGTAACATTAATATTTTTCTTCTTGTTTTTTTTTCATTTGGAGTGCTTGTACTGTGAGGAACATGAGTCTCATACTCATTACTTCTTTCATATCTGATAAAAAATCTAAGTGCATCTTTATTTGTCTTAGAATTTTCTAAATTCTCCTTATATAGTGGTATGTTAGAATCTTCTTTAGTGGTCCTCTAATTGTATTTGTAACCAAGATTATTTTTGATAAATGGTGATCTCTAATTATTATATCATCCAACATCTTAGTTCTCTTACCAAACTTGAGGCATCTTCTCAAATTAGTATTTGTATTCTCCATTCCTCATTTATGACTGTAACCTATGATTATAGCTTAGAAAAGTTGACTTCTTTTGTCTTTTTTTGGGTTCTCACATCGACATTCATATTCTTCTTCTCTTCAAGCTGACTCTGTAGTTTGATGATAATTATTTGGGATTCTTCAAGGTCTTGTGATAAATTTATCTATAAAGCACTATACTCTTCTTTAAATTTATGAAATTTTTGTTTTTGTTTCATATTATTCTTATTAAGTATCTTGATCTCATCTAGGGAGCTAACATGAATTCTTATTCAAGATCCACTTTACCTTCAACTTCAACATCTTCTTCATATTCTAAAACCATCTTTCCTTTTCTTTCAATTGCCATGAATAATGATTATTCTTAATCAATGGAAGATTCACTTTCATCATGTTCCTCATATGAGCTTATTTCCTCCTTGGTATAGAGGTTTTTATTGTGCTTGTACAATTTCTTCCTTTTTTCAGACTTTCCTTGCTTATATCTCTTCTTAGATTGATTATAATTGTTGTTTTCCTTAAGTTTGTGATCATCTTCACTATCACTATTTTTGTTTCTTATGGACACATAGCCTCATAGTGTCCTACTTCACCACAATTAAAATATTTGAAGGGTAACATACCTTTATATTTTCCAGATCCCTTCTTCAGCTTCCTGAAATAAAAAATGAGATTCTTCCTGATCTGATTCAATGTTGGAGTAGTCATGTAGCTCAGGTTTTTTATTCTTCTTCTTCTTTAATTCTTTGAAGGTTGTCTCTCGCTTAGGTGAATTATATTTTTCAATTCTCATCTCATATGTAGTGAGAACCGCATGTAGCTCATCCATTATTAAGCTTCTTAACTCCTTCATTTATTCAACTAAAGACAGGTCTTGGCGTCAAACCTCAAAGGAAGATATCTTATCACTTTTTACACAATAACCTCATATTTAATTTATTCTCCAAGCCCTCAAATTATGTTGAAAATTTCATCTGTGCAAATAAGATACGCTGTAATGATTTCATCATCCTTCATCTTCAAACCCTCAAATTGAATTATGTGCATTTGGAGCTTTCCTTTCTTTACTTTTTCATCTCCTTCATATATGTGTTGGATATTTGCCAACAAAGTTAAATTTTGGATCCCTGTGCGGCGCAGTTTGTACCTCACTTATTAAAGTGGGGGTGTGGGGGGGCTTTCCCCCCACTCTTGTCATCGGCCCGAAGAAAAAATTAAGGATTTGATCCCTTGTTTCTAGAAAGACGAATTCAACCAAATTCTACCGAATTCTAATTTTAGGAAGGAAAATCCTAAAGGAATTTTTCCACTCTATTTTTAGGAGGAATCCAAAATGTACTTTTCTAATTATGTGTATATATTTTTTTGGAGATCTAAAGTTTCTTATAACGAGTTCACATGTAATTTTTTCATCTTGAGTTAATAAAGCTTGATATCTTACACCATGGATGTTTCCATAAGCACTCAACTGGGATTTTACCACATAAATCTAGTGTTCGTCTCTTGCATGTTTGGTATTTCGTATATTTTATTTTTCTCTATCTCTGTAAATTGTTAATTTTTTATTCTACTTTTTATGTATTCATTACTACATAATATGTGGTTTCCTAACAATATGTTCTTGATTTTACCCCATATTTCCTTAGTTGAAACAAATTGTATCACTTTAACAAATTCTAATTCATATAAACCACATAATATTGCATTAATAGCCTTTGCATTTCTCTCATTTTCCTTCTTACCAAGTTGATCTTTTGGAGGAGTTGTTGGAGTTTCATGACTATTTACAACTAATTTCCAAATTTCAAACCTGAGAGACATCAAGGGAGAGTGTTCGATTAGTTAGCTAATACAGTAATGTTATGTGTTGCTTTGAGATATCAGTATCCTATGCTAGTTGCTAGGATATTACTTATAAAACTAAAACCTTGGCTATTTGATAGCTTGCTTCTATGTAGGTGCTTGAGCTATCTTTGGATCATTGGCTGTTAGGGATAAATTAGCTTACTTTGTTGTAGGAATATCTTGGGCTATATAATAGCATTTTAAGAATGTAATATATATGGCTTGCACATCAATTTAATATTTCTATTGTAATTTTTGTATTGTTTGAAATCTAGTTTGTATTTTTCTTACATAATGAATGCACACAATTTGAAATTACTTTTAGAATCATCCGGTTCATGGATTGTTTCTTTTTCTCAGTAGTTTGCCATGGAAGTTAAATAACAAACATTTGAAAGCATTTATAATTATCATAGTGTTATAGAATTCAGCTTGGTGAAAACTTGTGCAAGCTGATATTTGATCTCAGATAGGGATAATGACCCCCTAATGGGTTCTTAAAATGCATTGAATCATGTTTCTTTTACATGTTTTTTGCAGACTTTCCCCTTGAGACTGCTGAAATTTACAAGTCTCAGCAGACATGTGTAGTCATAAAGCTAGTTTTAGGACTCATCCGAATCTGCGAGTCAAGGTTACAGTTTCATACCTGTTCCTCGTCCTCAAGGATCCATGAGTTCCCTTGCAGAGACTCACCAAGTCTCAAATTTTGCATTTTTGTTGCTAAAACACCAATACTCACTTAGTGCTCTTAGCATGTGCATATTTTTAACAAACAATACTATTACATCATGGAACAACTTCGAAACAATCTTGTGTGGTTTCTTCCCAAGAGGCACCATCATAATGCATCACAATTTCAATAGTTGGACTTTAGATGCGGATGACCATATAGAAAGGCTATTTGAGGGAATATTTATCTAAAAATAGACTCAATAAATGAGAAAGCATAAAAAATAATTCTTTAACAACTATGTATGATGACATATTCAAATGCTACACTATAACAATGAATCATATCTCCTTCCTTTCGAATTTTAGGTCATTTTCATTTCTTATCCAAACTTTAAGAAACCCTTTCCATTGAACCCTAGTCATTGGTGTTGTCATTGATGTCAAGTGGCATTGATGGAAAAGATGTGAATGGTGTAATGAAGCTCAATCAGATGTATGAAGGTTGTTGGTAGTGACTTCTCAGTGATAGTTGGATCTCACAAAGAGGTTGTAATTCTTGGTATGAATACAAAATGTGTCCAAAGTTGGTGTATTATTCCCTGTAGGTATGAGATGGTGTTCAAATCTTGTGAAGGATGTAGGAACCTTGTAAAGGATACCTAGTGTAAATGTAGAGTGATAACATGCCTAGTAATCATAAGAAAATGAGATGGGTCAAGGAGATGTACATGGATTCATGACAAAACAACAATGGGAGATGGTATAGGAGTGAAATTTCATGCATATAGGTGTTTATAAGTGATGTGTAGTGGTCTCGGGATATTTTCCCAAGATTTTAGGATGGTTCCATACTAGTTTTAGAGTGTTGCAACTTGAACTTTGAGGTTGACGTCCACTAAAGTTATGTAGAAGGATGATATTCTCGGATCAGATGCTTTATAGGTTTGAAATGATTATTCCAGCAAGTGTAAGAGATTTTGGAGGTTGTGGAGGTATAGGTATTTGAGACTCAAGGAGACATTTCTAACGAGACCAAATTTGTGTAATTTGGAGCTCTCTAGAGGAAGTTATGGTCATTCGAAGCTTTATAGGTCAGGATGAGAAGGATTTAATTACATTTTGGGTCCACATGGTCATCATAAGTCAACATGTTTCATGTATCCCCACTCTAAAAACCCTACAGATGCATAACATGGATTAAACAATGTTAGATAAAATTTCAGGTCCGCCTAGCAGTTACGAAGAAAAGAAGAAAGTTGCAACAAAAGAAAGCTCAGTTTGACATCATGAAAATGTGTAGATACATGAATCCTTCTTATTGGTTCACCTTTGAAGTTCTAATCTAGATATGGAAAATGTAAATAATTACTTTGAAAAATCTATGAAGATACGTGGAGCTTCCCTATTAGATCATGTGTCACATTGATCAGAGATAGGTTATTAAAAGGATGACACCAAAAAGGTGTGTGGAGTTGTCTGATTGATTTACATGCTTCACACTAAAAAAAGGATGACACAAAAAAGACATGGAGTTGTCTGATTGGTTTATGAATTTTCACTCATAAAATGTTGTCACCGAAAAGTTTTGTGGATTTTTCTAATTGGTTTAGGATTCACATTTTAACAAGGTCCATGTAAATTAAAGTGAATTGTGAAGTAAGCATGGAGGCTTCTCATTGGCTCACATTTCATGGCAATCAATAGAGGTTATAGGTGGTCTGATATTGTGAAAGGCATGGAGCTTCCTTTTTTCTTACTTCTCATGGTAGCTAGTGGAGGTTAAGAATAGTATGATAGTAAAAATTGTGTGGAGATTTCTTATTGGCTCGTTTGTGGCCATGTATTTGATTGTACAAGTTTGGTGTGAAAAATCAAGAAAATCATCGTAAATTAAAATTTAACCTATGAAAAAATCCAAAATTACAGGTAATGTCTATAAGGATGTCAAAAAGGTGTTGTAAAAGAAATCTTGTTGATTCATCTTGAAAAAAAGGGAGAAATTCATGACACAATTTTGTCTCTATCAGGAAATTCTGTGATGAAGTACATAACAGTGTTGACACAATCCATTTCTTTTGTAAACAACGTCATGTTGGTTGAGCTTCCAAACAAATTTTTATCTTCATGTGAATATGTAAGGTTTGGTTCAAAGTAAAGGAGCTCAAAAGTTAGTCTCATCGAGTAGCTAAAGAAGTGTCACTTGTCAACTTGCAAAAATCAAGTTTCTTTGAGAAATTTTGTATGTAGGAAGAATGGTCATGTGAAGATTCATTAAACATGAAATGTCTAGGATCATGTTTAAGAATCTTTCTTATTTATTTAAGCTCAATTTTACCATGTAAATGTTGTTATTGAATGCAGAGTTTTTTTTTTAAGAATACAGAGCTAGGGGGTTGCTTTTGAGAAAATAAGAAGAGTGTTAGTGTATTAACAATATGAAAAATTAAGAAGAGGAGAGAAGAAATAAGTGTGATTTAATCTAGTTGTCACTATTAGTTGTATGCGATAAAAAATTTAGTATGAAAAAATATGAAAAAGTCTAATTGCAGCTTAGAATGTGGGGAGTTGTCACTTCCCTTTCAGTTGAAGCTTAATAAATCTCAGTTGCTATTGTACCAAATCAGGGATTTGAAGCTTCCTTATAAGTAGTATCTTATGATAATATCAATTGTTTCTAGTTAAATTGTAGGGATTTGAAACTTCCTTGTAAGTAGTAGCTTATAGAAGATCAGTTGTTGTTGGTTAAATTTTTGGTAGTTAAAGATTACTAAAGGTCAAGTAACAACTTGACTAAATTTTGGAGTTACAGCTCCAAATTGAGTTGATTCTCAACATGAAATCATTGTATATTTATAGGACAATTTTCCAAGCTAGTTCTTTGGTTTCACTGGGATTTTTTCCCGAGATATATTTCCCACATTAAATTTTTTCTCCTCGTGTGTTCATGTGTGTTTACTTCTCTCTCTCTCTCATGGTTGAATGGTTATACTTCATCACAATTAAGATAATTTAATTTAAAAAAAATTAAAAAGTGCAAGTTGATTGTAAAATTTTTATAGACATGTATTCAACCCCCTCTCAGTGCCTGTAATTATTAACAATTGGTATCAAAGCCTAGTATTATTGAATCAAGTTAAGAAACTTAGTGTAGATCCTTCCTTAAACCATAAGAATGGTTATTGAGGCTATCCTTAGTAGTATCTTAAGAGATAGGTATGTCAGTGAGGATGAAGTCTCTGATAAAGAGGACTCCGAGGTAAATATTGAAGCACAAATGATAAGTTCTCTAGATGAATTGAAACATCAAAGTAAAAAGAATAAAAAATTGAAGATACTGGTGAAAGAATATGAAGAACAGATTAAACTCCTTGAGGAAAGGAAGAAGAAGAAAGATGAATATGAAATCAAAGAAGTTGAAGCCCAACTGGAGTTGATCTTAGACTCCATTAAATTCAAAGAAGAAGATCACCTAAAACTCAATATTGAGCTGAAATTACAAGTTGAAAAGATGAAAAAATCTTTGAATGCCAAAGAGGACAATTATATGAGACATGAAGATGAATTGATATCTCTAAAAACTGAATTAGAGGAAGAAAAAGAGAGATTGAAGATTTATAGAAAGAAGGAAAAGAGATCTGAAGCCTTGAGTGGAATGTTGGATAGACAAAAGGAAATAGGTGAAAAAACATGAATAGGATTCATTGAAGAACCCATGAAGAACTATGAATATAGAAACGTTGGCTCAATTAGACACTCAAACATGAAGACAACTGAGGGAACAAATTATATAATGCCTAAACAATTAGTCAACCTAATTCTTTTAGATATGAGATTAAATTTAATGGATATTGCTTTTCTTGTCACAATTTTGGACATAGACCTAAGGAATGCATGAAACATGTCATGAATGATCATCTATGGAGGAATAGAAGAGAAGAGAGAATGGAAAACTCAAGAGGTATGAATAATATATTTTTCCATAACTATAACATAATTGGACATATTGCTAAAAAAATTGTTATGAGAGTTCTAAGTATGATTAGAATCTGAGTCCATATCTATATAGAAGCAAGAATCAAGTTAGGTGCTTTAATTTTCATAAAATTGGACACTTTGCAAATTATTTTTGGAAAAATCAACCTCCTAGGTATAACAATAATACCCAACCAGTCAAAAGGAAGATTAAAAAATGTATATAAGGTAAAAATCAACATTGAGAAGGTGCAAGAAATAGTTATAGGAGAGACAAGCTCATGCAAAATATCAAAAGGTGCTAATAAGGTTGAGAAAAGGGAAAGCAAGCCAAGTGCTAGTCATGATGAACACCCACTCATGGTCAGGAGAAGAAAAGGGAATGAAACCCATCATACATGCTTGACAAGAATTGAATTCTTAAGAGATGAAGGTAGAACATCTAATAATACATCAAAGAATATGGAAAAGGCTTCAAGGGAAAGAAAAGAAAGGATTGAGTCATCATCTTTATTTGATGAATATCTCTTATTTTGAAGTGATCCCACAAGGTGGTGTGCCTTCTCTAGGATTATAGAAGGCATGAATCTTTTGAAGGAAGCATTGTGAGCTTTGGAAGTACATTATCATCTTGTAATTGTCAAAAAATTCCTCTATATGATGATTGTTAGTGCAAAATCACAGCACCCCTGGACGCACATCAGGCTTCTAGGTTGATGTTCAGGCATCCAGTGTGATTGCACAACATGGAAACCTCTCTCCAAGCGTGGGACTTGTAAAACCGAGAGAGGAATCTCCAGAGAAGGCTGGTTCCTGGTCCTAAACTACCTGCCACAAGCTATTCCAGTGCAGGCAAGCTAATCTAATCCTAATCTAACCATGCCAAGGAGACAGAGAGAGAGAGAGAAAGGAAAAAACAACAAAAGCCTACACTAAAACGGTGATACACCAGAGAAGGAGAATGTTGGACATCTATCAAAACTGTCATGGGACAAAGAGAGGTGAGCAATGGGAAGGATGGACAGATGCATCACAGGCCCAAGGATAGATTTCACACAGAAAATGTCCCAAAACTCCATGAACACAGCTCCAAACCTGCAATGAACATTCAAACATGCACAGATACCTGCAATGAAGAGAGGCAAGAAGAGGACAAGCAAAAACGAGGAAGGATGGACAGATGCATCACAAAACACGTTTTGTTGCTCCAGAAGTTTGCACAGAACATCATTCCATTAGTAAAAGGCAAAAACGCCATTATAGAGCAAGGGAGGAGGTTCCAACTCCATTTTCAACCCTAGAGAAGAAAAGAAGGGAGGGCAGAGTAGAAAGAATGAACAACTTTTTTTTTTAAATGAGCCAAATCTGGCTTTTACATTGTATGGGTCGAGCCCAGGGGACAAAAAAACGTGGGAAAACGTGCAAGCCCATTCCTCATGACTACAGGTGCATTAAATCAGCATGGAGGATCTTACAAACCCATACCCTGTCACTTTGAGTGATTTTGGAGGAGAATGCGACCCATTTGTATTAATTTGGCCGCTAAAATGTCACTTCTGGCCGTGCAGAAGAAGAATGCGACCCATTAGCATTAAAACGGGTTGTTGAAAGGTCGCTTCTAGCCATTACCACACGTCAGAGCCGTTTCTCAATTTTTCTCTCTTCAGACTGCACCAAAACTCGAGATTGATCCCAGAATCATGTAGAGCATCTCAACAGCTTTCCGTTGATATAAAGAACGTGGAAATCCGAGCTCTGGATCAAAAGATATGGCGATCTGAAGATTTAGGGCACGGAACAGATCAAAACGAATTTTAAAATGTTTTCCCGCTCTTCGCCATCTGGACGACACGTGGCACGTGCTGATTAGACGAGAAATTCTCTCTCCTCCATCTTTCGCGGGCTTTCTTTTCGAAATTGCTTGTGGGCCCCTTAATCTTGGACACGTGGCGCCATTTCATTGGTTCGGTTCAGCGCTCGATAACTCGCCCCTTTGATCTTTTGACTTTTTCTCTTGTGAGGACACGTGGCAGTTTCTGATTGGTCCTCGGCTCCTTTGCGTACTTCGCCTCCATTTGTCCCGGATGTCCCATTTGATTTTGGGCCCTTTGTGCTCATTTTGGCCGGTTCGGGCATTTCGCGTCCATTTGTCCCAGATGTCCCATTTGATTTTGGACCCTCTGGACTCATTTCGGTCGATTCGGCCGGTTCGCGCCTTTTTGGCCCGATTGTCCCATTTGATTTTGGACTGTCTGGCCGTTTTTCACCCGGTTCGGCCGGTTCGCGCCTTTTTGGCCCGATTGTCCCATTTGCGTCCCTCTCAGCAGTTAGCCAATTTTTTCTCGGTCGAACCGGCATTTCGCGCTCGCCACGTACTTTTGTCCCAGATGTCCCCGTTGCTTTGCGGGCTATTTGTGCTTACTTCGGCCGAGCCGGCCGGTTCGGGCCTTTTTGTCCCAAATGTCCCGACTGCCCCTAGGACTAGGACTTAGTCATTTTTATGATTTTTTCCTGGATCAACCTACTTGCCTTTTGTAACCTTTTTTCGCATTTTCTCAGAGCTTGCTCTTTTCCTCTCAGACAGGGAACTTAGAAAATATTTGAGGGGACTCTAGCAACATGATTTTTGGCCCCGAATCAATCAATTTTCCTGGGACTTGAATATTCTGATGCATGTTATCAAAATTACCCAGGGGGGGGTGAAATTTTGACAACAGTTTGGCGACTCAGCGGGGTCATCTGCCTGCTAGATGAATGATCAGTAGCCTGAAGCATCCATTGGGCATGGAGTCATGAGTTGCAACCTGCAACTGATCTGAACTTTGAAAACCTCCCTCTGAGCCACTTGGAAACCCATTGAACCTAGAGTGTCTTCACCAAGATGCCACTGAAATGAACCGTGCAAGAGCAAAACCAGCAACACCAAAAACTATGTACAAAACTGAAAATCATACATGCCCCAAATGGAACATGCAGAGTGTGCACAAGCACTTCTTCTGCTGAAAGCAAACCTAGCTACTCTACTCTAACTGGAAGCAAAGGCAAGCTAAACAAACCTTGCAACTGGTTGTGAGAAATAGCTTCCTTTCTTCAAAATTGGCAGCCATGCAATTGATTTGGCACTGATCATGGCTGTTTGGATGGATGGAAAATCAACAAGAAGCTGGTCTTCTATCCAAATCATCAAGGTATCAACTGAAAAATCCAATACCTCTTTTAGTTTCTCTGCATTTGGATTGGAGAGGTATGGCAGCTGATCCTTGGTACTTTGTAGCTCATCCTCATGCTCAGAAGCAAGCATGACTGGTTGTGGCTTCTCCTTTGGCTCCAATGAAGCCAAATACCTGATTGGGCAAGGTCTGATCAGTTTGATATGCCCATAGCTCTGATTTTCAACTCCAAGAATGGAGTTTTCTTGTAGACCCACCTGAATGGATGATGTGGAAGCAATGGTAGAACCCTTCTGCCCTTTCTCTTCCTCCGATGAAGAACATGGAAGATTAAAGTCTTCCAATTTTGATTCCAAAGGGCTGCTATAAGATGCAAGCTGCTGCAAATGAATGCTTTCCTCCATGACAGCAGGCTCTGGTGTTTGGAATGTGGATGATGAAAGAGAGAATGGTGAAAACTCAACCGGCTCTTCTCCATCAAAACAATCCTCCAAATCTGACAGGTAAACTGCCTCATTGCTATGTTACTGCTCATATTCAACTTCCTCCATGGTGTCCTCTTGATGTGCAACCTGACCACCATGGTTTGCTTCACTCTCCAATATTGAGTTTGAGAGATCAAACTCCTCTTCATTACTAGAACTTGAGAGAGGTGAAGTAGAAAGAAGAACTGAAGGTTCTCCTGTAGCCTACTTTGTGCTCAAAGCCCTTGGATCTGCACTTTTCTCCTCCACAGCTAGAATGTGCTCCTCTTCTTTTGGATTTGGAGCAGCTTCTCCTTCCTCTAATGTTTGAAGGCAATCTTGCTCTTGATTGAACTCCTTCTCCAGCATGAAGTTTGTCAAGTCAAACTCTTCAATTTGCTGCTCTAGAGGACAAGTTGGGAATGCAAGATCTTCTTCTTCTGCTGCAACCAAATCAGTCCTAACCACCATTTGTTCAACCTTAGCCTCTTCTGTAGGCTTAACCATCAAGGGGATCTTTGTCATCCCAAATTTGGTAGCCCAAACCTTCAAGTCATCTGTCATTTCTTTTCTGTTGGGCTCCTCTTCCTGTTGTCCTTGATGACTGATTTTTTCAATTCCTTCTTCCCCATATGAAATTGGGAATGCAAGAGGAATGGGCTGAAACTCAACTGATTTTACAATTTTTTGTGGTGGTGGAGGTAGTGAAACCTCTTGTTTCTTTGGAGGAGGGGGTATTTTTGTTAGCTCTTGTGGAGGGGATGACTGTTTGGAAGGGAAAAGGAAAGAAGAATCGAGATGAGGTGGAAGACTGGGGGGTGGAGAAATGGATTCAACACTTGGGACAGCATATGGAGGGTTTGAAACTTGACACTGCTGAAATGAAACAGATTGGGAAAGAGGAAAAGGAAAGGCATGAGATGGTGTGCTTACCCGTTGACAAGGTTGCTGAATACTTCTCTCATACACCTCTATTTCTTCAATCCACTTTGCAAGCAAAGGCAGCGTTGCAATCATGAAGTCAAGCTTCTCCTGAGGGATGTAATGCCTTGGAAAAGGTCCCACCCATGGACAGGGTGCTCCATAACCGATTCCAAAAGCTTTCATCTGTGCCTGAGCCCTGGACTGCACTATGTTTACCTCCATCTTTTGGATTTTCTCCAACAGACCAGCATCTTGGATCTGATGGTCTTCATTGTATGCATACTCTTGCTCTTGGGAAGCTTCATTGTGAAACTGACTTTGGCACTGCTGTTCATATGAGTATGCATGCTGATCTGGAGGATTTGTAAAACATCTTGGAAGTGGAAAATACTGCTGTTGTTGTAAATGTGAGTTCCATGATGGAAATGAAGTCATGGTTGCACAACTTCATGGAATGGAAAAGAATGAAAGGGATGGAAAGAAGGATGAATGAAAAATGGATGGAAATGAATGGAAAGGAAGGTCTGCAACTTCAGAGATGGTTGTTGACCAGATGGAGTCACCAGATGTGTTTGCAAGTGCCTCCAAAGGCTGAAATCTTCACAGGAACACATCAACCTGTAAAAGATGAAGTGAAAGACCTCTAAGCTCCCACCCGGCGTGCCAAAACTATTAGTGCAAAATCACAGCACCCCTGGACGCACATCAAGCTTCTAGGTTGATGTTCAGGCATCCAGTGTGATTACACAACATGGAAACCTCTCTCCAAGCGTGGGACTTGTAAAACCGAGAGAGGAATCTCCAGAGAAGGTTGGTTCCTGCTCCTAAACTACCTGCCACAAGCTATTCCAGTGCAGGCAAGCTAATCTAATCCTAATCTAACCATGCCAAGGAGACAGAGAGAGAGAGAGAGAAAGGAAAAAATAGCAAAAGCCTACACTAAAACGGTGATACACTAGAGAAGGAGAATGTTGGACATCTATCAAAACTGCCATGGGACAAAGAGAGGTGAGCAATGGGAAGGATGGACAGATGCATCACAGGCCCAAGGATAGATTTCACACAGAAAATGTCCCAAAACTCCATGAACACAGCTCCAAACCTGCAATGAACATTCAAACATGCACAGATACCTGCAATGAAGAGAGGCAAGAAGAGGACAAGCAAAAACAAGGAAGGATGGACAGATGCATCACAAAACACGTTTTTTTGCTCCAGAAGTTTGCACAGAACATCATTCCATTAGTAAAAGGCAAAAACGCCATTACAGAGCAAGAGAGGAGGTTCCAACTCCATTTTCAACCCTAGAGAAGAAAAGAAGGGAGGGAAGAGCAGAAAGAATGAACAACTTCTTTTTTTTTAAATGAGCCAAATCTGGCTTTTACATTGTATGGGTCGAGCCCAGGGGACAAAAAAACGTGGGGAAAACGTGCAAGCCCATTCCTCATTGATTGCAGATGCATTAAATCAGCATGGAGGATCTTACAAACCCATACCCTATCACTTTGAGCGATTTTGGAGGAGAATGCGACCCATTTGTATTAATTTGGCCGCTAAAATGTCACTTCTGGCCGTGCAGAAGAAGAATGCGACCCATTAGCATTAAAACGGGTTGTTGAAAGGTCGCTTCTAGCCATTACCAAACGTCAGAGCCGTTTCTCAATTTTTCTCTCTTCAGACTGCACCAAAACTCGAGATTGATCCCAGAATCATGTAGAGCATCTCAACAGCTTTCCGTTGATATAAAGAACGTGGAAATCCAAGCTCTGGATCAAAAGATATGGCGATCTGAAGATTTAGGGCACGGAACAGATCAAAACGAATTTTAAAATGTTTTCCCGCTCTTCGCCATCTGGACGACACGTGGCACGTGCTGATTAGACGAGCAATTCTCTCTCCTCCATCTTTCGCGGGCTTTCTTTTTGAAATTGCTTGTGGCCCCCTTAATCTTGGACACGTGGCGCCATTTCATTGGTTCGGTTCAGCGCTCGATAACTCGCCCCTTTGACCTTTTGAATTTTTCTCCTGTGAGGACACGTGGCAGTTTCTGATTGGTCCTCGGCTCCTTCACGTACTTCACCTCCATTTGTCCCGGATGTCCCATTTGATTTTGGGCCCTTTGTGCTCATTTCGGCCGGTTCGGGCATTTCACGTCCATTTGTCCCAGATGTCCCATTTGATTTTGGACCCTCTGGACTCATTTCGGTCGATTCGGCCGGTTCGCGCCTTTTTGGCCCGATTGTCCCATTTGATTTTGGACTGTCTGGCCCTTTTTCGCCCGGTTCGGCCGGTTCGCGCCTTTTTGGCCCGATTGTCCCATTTGCGTCCCTCTCAGCAGTTAGCCAATTTTTTCTCGGTCGAACCGGCATTTCGCGCCTGCCACGTACTTTTGTCCCAGATGTCCCCGTTGCTTTGCGGGCTATTTGTGCTTACTTCGGCCGAGCCGGCCGGTTCGGGCCTTTTTGTCCCAAATGTCCCGACTGCCCCTAGGACTAGGACTTAGTCATTTTTATGATTTTTTCCTGGATCAACCTACTTGCCTTCTGCAACCTTTTTTCGCATTTTCTCAGAGCTTGCTCTTTTCCTCTCAGACAGGGAACTTAGAAAATATTTGAGGGGACTCTAGCAACATGATTTTTGGCCCCGAATCAATCAATTTTCCTGGGACTTGAATATTCTGATGCATGTTATCAAAATTACCCAGGGGGGGTGAAATTTTGACAACAATGATGTTATCATTAGATGTTGATTGGTGTCTTCATCATGTTTTCAACGTATGTAAGAATCAAGGAATGTGTGTTTTATCCTATGTTGAAGTTCTAGTGCTCATTCAAGTTATTGAGTGTTCATGTCAAAAATGTGTAGTCAAGAAGTCTTAAAATCTAAGTTGTCCTTCTCCATGTTGTCAAGAATAAATCATTCGTGTGTCATACTCCTTAGGCTACATACATATAAATGAAGTCTTTAAGATAATCTAAATTGTTTCAAAGATGTATATTATCTTGGTCTAATGTGTTTGTACAAGTTGATCCAACCTAGTCCTCAAATTTTGTCACTGTCATTCATAATAGCCCTTAGTAGGTCTAATAAGTCTTGAGAAAATGTTCTTCATTGAAACAGAGTCGAAGTATGAGTCATGTGTTTTTAAGGAAGCATAAGTGTGTGAGTTCTTGTTCCTAATGTTGTTAAGGCTCTATTCTTATGCTTTGAGTCTTGAAAGAAGATATTTTCTATGTCAAAGTCTAACAATCAGAAAACAAAAAAATTGAAGTTGAGTAAGATGCAGGTATTGGTCTTGAAAATGTTCAAAAGTTGTAAGTGACTATGATGCATGATAATGAATTGAAACATAAGGATTTCAGAGGTTTATGAATCCTATGATAGTAAGTTAGTAATATGATGAAGAAATTACAAAATAAATTTCCATAATACAAAGTTGATCGGAGCTTAGATGCTCTACTTCATTGAGGTTCTTCTCATTAGATATGAAGTATGCAAAATTGAGGGTCTATTCTGAGTTGTACTCAGCAGTAAAAACTATAGATGCTCAAGTACAAGGTTTCTTGATGAAAAAATATTCCAAGGGTGGTGTGAAATCTAAAAATGAAGTTGTCATGCTTTATGAGTTTTTTGCATACTGTTATGGATAAAAATTATGACCTACAGGTCAGAAATATGTATTTAGGATCGGAGAAGCTGATTAAAGTATTCAACTATATCTTTAAGGCATCAAGTAATTCAATAGGACAAGTGGAAAATGAACTTGTGAAGGAAAATGATCAGTATAATAAAATAGCTTGTGGAGGATGTTAGTCTTCAAGGAAGAGTGGGGTAGCATGGACAAGGGCTGAATACATTAAAATAATTATTTAGGTTTTAAATAAAGAATATTGAGTCATTATTATGGTGTGAGTGCAAGGTAGGTGATTGATGTCATGTAGCCTCAGAAAAAGGAGGATAAATTGATCCCAGTGGGAGTTGTATGAGCTTGTTGTTGAGCATGGTAAAGGGAGATGAATGAATATGGTGAGATAGGTAAATTACCTTCAAAGGAAGATTGCTTGTGTCTAGTAGGAGCTTGAATTAGTCAAGTAGATATCATTCAAGGTTGGTATAGGTGAAAAATAGTGAGACAACAAGGTATGAAGGTAGATTATGCTGGTTTGACATGTTTTCTTGAAAGACACAAGTTTAGAACATGATGAATTGCCAAAATAAGGAAAAGTAAGAGGAGTATAGTCTTCGGGGGATCCTAAAATTGTTTTCACCAAATACATAGGCCTCATATGTTACTGATAAGAGCCAAGAAAAGATAAAACACAATCCTAGGGGGATCTTGTGGATAAGGAGAGCTAGTTGCTAGTCAAAGGAAAAAGGTGTGAAGATGGTTATAAAGCTGATTGTATCCTATCAATCAAAAGAGAAAAATCATCCAAGGGGGAGTTCCTTGAGGTAATTTTGTGATTTGTAAATGTTTATCTACATTTTGATCTTGTTGTTGAATAAATGGCTCTTTTTCATAGATGTCAAAGTGAGAGATAATACTATCAAAAACTAAGTATGAAGGTGTTTTCCATCAAAGTTTCAAAGTATGTTTCCATCAATGACAAAGGGGAAGATTGTTGAACCCTGGTCATTGGTGTTGTCATTGACATCAATTGTCATTGATGGAAAATGTGTGAATGGTGAAGTGAATCTCATTTAGAGGCATGAAGTTTGACTGGTAATGCCTTCTCAGTGATAGTTGGAGCTCATAAAGAGGTTGTAATGCTTTGTATAAATACAAAATGTTTCCAAAGTTGGTGTATGATTCCCTGTAGGTATGAGATGGTGTTCCAAGCTTGTGAAGGATGTAGGAACTTTGTAAAGGAGATCTAGTGTAAATGCAGAGTGAGAACATGCTTATTAATCACAAGAAAATGAGATGGGTCAAGTAGATGTAGAGGGATTCACGACAAACCAAAAATGGGGGATGGTAGAGGAGTGAAATTTCATGTAGATATGTGTTTGACAGTGATGTGTAGTGGTCTCAGCCTGGTTTGTTTAAGCTTTCAGGATGGTTCCAGACTAGTTTCAGAGTGTTACAACTTGAACTATGATGTTAACATCTACTGAAGGTATGGAAAAGGTTGGTATGCTTGGATCAGATTCTCTACAGTCTTGAAATTCTTATTGTAGCATGTGCAAGATAGTTTAGAGATGGTTGAGGCATGTATCTTTAAGAACTCAAGGAAACCCTTACAACTAGTCCAACTTTGTGCAATTTGTATCTCTCTGGAGGAAGTTATAGCCATTCAAAGTTTTGCAGGTTGGGATGAGTAGGATTTAGTTACATTTCGGGTCTGCGTGGCCATTATAATTCAACATTCTTCATGCATCCCCACTCCCAAAAATTGATAGACACGTGGCATGGATTAAATAGGGTTAGATAAAATTTTGGGTCTGCCTAGCAGTTGTGAAGAAAATAAGTAATTTATGAGAAAAGAAAGTTGGTATGACATTGTGAAATGTGTAGACACATAGATCCTTTTGATTGGCTCACATTTTATGCTCTCACATAGAGCTAGAAAATTTAAAGAATGCCATTACAAAATATTTAAATAAATGTGGAGCTTCCCTATTAGATCATGTGTTGTATTGTTCATAGATATGCTATCAAAAGGATAGCACCACAAGGTTTCGTGGAGTTGTCTGATTGGTTTGTGCTTTGCACTCGAAAAAGGATGACACCAAAAAGGCATGAAGCTATCTGATTGGTTTGTGCTTCAAACTCAGAAAATAATGACACCAAAAAGGTGTGTGGGGTTGTCTAATTGGTTTAGACTTTTCATTTTAACAAGGTCCTTGTAAATTAAAGAGAATTATGAAGTAAGCGTGGAGAATTCTCATTGGCTCACGTTTCACGTAAATCAGTTGAGATTATCAGTGGTATGATATTATGAAAAGCATGCATATTCTTTATTAGATTTCTTCTCGCGATAGTCATTAGAGGTTAAGAACAGTCTGACAATACGAAGTGCATGGATCTTTCTTATTGGATCATTTTCCGCCATGGTGGTGACTATGCAAGTTTGGTTCAACAAAGTTGGAAAATCATCAAAACTTAAATTTTAATAAATGAAAAATTCCAAAAAATACAGGTAATGCCTGTAAGGAGGTCAGAAAGGTGTTGCAAAATAAATCAAGTTGATTCATCTCAAAATAAAGGAGAAATTCATGACAAAATTTTGTCTTTTTTGGGAAATTATGTTATGAAGTTCATAACAATGTTTACACAGTCCAATTTTTTGTAAACAACGTGATGTTGGTTGAGCTTCCACACTATGTTTGATCTTCATGTGAAGCTATAAGGTCTAGTTTGAAGTAAACGAGCTCATGGAGTAGATGAAAATTCAGTCACATCGAGTAGCTAAAGAAGTGCCACTTGTCAAACTGCAAACACCAAATTTCTTTAAGAACTTATGTACGATGAAGCATGGTCATGTGAAGATTCATTAAACATGAAACATCAAGACTCATGTTTAGGAATCTTGCTTGTTTTTTTAAGCTCATTATTTTAGTATGTAAATGGTGTTTTCAAATGTAGAGTTGTTGTTGAAAGAGTGCAGAGCTGAGGTCATGTTCTGAGAAAATGAGAAGGGTGCTAGTGTATTAAAGCTATGAAAATTTAAGAAGAGGAAAGAAGAAAGAAGAGTGATTTAATCTAGTTGTCACTATCATTTGTATGAGACAACAATTTCAGTGTGAAAAAATTTGAAAAAATCTAAGTTGTAGCTTGGAATGTGGGGAGTTGTTGCTTCCCTATAAGTTGAAGCTTACTAAAGGTTAGTTGTTGTTGTACCAAATCAAGGAGTTGAAGCTTCCTTGTAAGTAGTAGCTTATAGAAGATCATTCGTTGCTGGTTAAATTATTGGGAGTTAAAGTTTCCATGCAAGTTGAAGCTTGTTAAAGGTCAAGTAACAACTTGACTAAATTTTGGAGTTGCAACTCCAAGTTGAGTTGATGCTCAACATGAAATCATTGTAACTTTATAGGACAATTTTCAAAGCTATTTCTCTAGCTTCAGTGGAGTTTTTTCCTTATATGGGTTTCCCACATTAAGTCTTGTCTCCTCATGTGTTCATGTGTGTTTACTTCTCTCTCTCTCATGGTTGAATGGTTATACTTCATCACAGTTAAGATAGTTTAATTGTAATGAGTTGAAGAAGTGTAAGTTGATTGTAAGAGTGTGATAAGATACTGATTCAACCCCCCTCTCAGTGCCTAGTATTCCTAACACTTTCATGGTATGAAAACATCATCTTCTTCAAACCCTTTAAAGTAGACTAGTTTGTTTTTATTTTGATATATTTATATGTGCATACACACATCATAATGGTAATTATGTTGAAGGTGTACTCCAAATTATACAAGGGGAGGGAAATCATTTTGATATGACATGTGTCGTATAGGGCATATCATCATAAAATATGATGGCTGAAGTAATTCAAATCGTAGGATTTGATGGCCATAACAGGCTTGAGCTTCGGCGTAATTACTTCCACATTCTACCTTTGTATGCATATGTATAGGTTGACCTACCAAACTGTAATTCCCCCTAAAATAAAGTTACGTATCCCTCCTCTCCCTATATATACATGCATTTATCTCTTTTAAATGAAAAATAAAAAATTGTTTATTTCTATGTTTGAGTTAATATGTATAATCTTATAAGTAGTTTTTTAAAACTTAAATATGTAGAATTGATCATCGAGCTATACCTATAAATATATTAATATATCTCAAGTATTTATAGATAAATATTGTCTTATATATTTTAATATTATTTAATCTAAATATTAAATTTTCATATTTGTCTGAATAAAGAAAATTAAAGTAATAGCTAGTTGTGTGGGTTAGCCAGTGGCAGAAGAATGAATATGAGGGAATTATGCCTTGTACCTATGAGAAGTCTTAGTAAATTATGGATGATTTTGTTTGTCTTTAGTATTTTCTGTTGGAATGACGGTCACAATGCTAATAGCTTCACTTTGTTAATAGACTTGCTAACTTTGCAAAGCTACAAGAAGACTCATAGATTGAGAGGTGGCTTCATTATTGAGAGCAACGGGAGGAAGACGAAGTGTTTAAATAGTGTTTCACAAGATTCCCATGACTTTTCTTTCTACCTTATTTCTCTGTAAACATGGATCATTTTGGAATTTGTACCTTGTAATTTTTATAACATAACTTAGAAAACATTCTTAATATTTCTATGTCTTTCTTACACTAAAATGTTTGATGACATTCTTAATATTTTTGAGCCTTGGTTTGGCATACATGTTAAATCGCTCTCTTAAGGTTTGTTAAATCGCAACCATTTCCTTCTATTTCTACTATTATATGCATTCACAATCCCAATCCTTCAGCGAATGCCATATTTACACAAGGGATGCTTCTTTGCCCATCAATAAAATCTTGCTCACTAAATTTGGCACTGTGCCATTAACAAGTCATCGCATCATGGGGAGGTGAAGAATAAGTGTGAAGCAAAAGATTCATTATCTTTTGTTTTTTTAATTTGATTTTAGTATTTTTTGTTCTCTATCTTTTTAGACTATATTTCCAGAAAGTAGGTGTTTATTGGAAATAAATAAAATCAAAATGCAATCAACATAAACCCAAAAAAATAGAAATATATTTTTGGATTTTTTTAATATTTTTTTTGTTCTCTGTTTTGTTGGACTATATTTCCAAATAGTAGGTGTTCATTGGAAATTTATAAAAACAAAATGTGATAAACATAAACCCAAAAAAATGTTGATAATTTATAGATTATTTTTAATTACTCCAAAGGTGGTTTGCCAAAGTATGCATAAGGGTCAACATGTTGTTATTTCTAGCACCACCCCTACAAGGCATATCAAAACAAAAAGAATGGTGTAAGTATTTTAGAGACCAAGATTTGACAATTTAAGCGTTTCATAGAGCAATGCGACAGGGATATCAACAACATATTTTGTTTGGTTGTTCATGTGTTGGTTTCATCGCAAACATCCATGTGCTTCATCCCCCTACATGAATATATGAATCTTTATGGTGACCTTGTGTTTTTGCATATGTTGCCACCCACTTAATGGTATTGTTTACTTAATTTAGATGCACATTTAATAGGTCATAAAATTCAATTCGGAAGGTCTAATTATGTGAAGATCAATGCGACAGAGATATCAATGACATAGCTTGTTTGGTCATTCACATGATGGTTTAATCGCAAACAACCATGTGCTCTGTCTCCTTACATGAATCTTTGAATCTTAATGGCGCACCTATCTTTTTTTATATGGCACCACCCACTTGAGAAATGTATATGTGACCATGTATATAATGAGGGTTTCAAGCCAATTCAAATCACTTATAATCTCACCCATCTGAGTTTCCACATTAGGTGGAAAATGAAAGAATTACGTGATATTACCATCCTTTTTTAGGGATTTGCCACTTGGTCTGGTATGGTCCCTAGTCAAATCAGGAGGCTAAGACCTTGAGCATAAATGAAAGCATTGTCTTCAACAACTGTAATAGAATTTTTCCACGACTTAGTCAGCAAAAACGTAGTAGATATCCCATTAGACGAAAAACTTGTAGTGAGATGCACCATAGGTTTGCTGAGGCCTTACCCAGGACATGGAACTACTATTGTGTGCATTGCCTTTTATGCTTTGTATTATTATTTCTCCATAGCAAGGTAGAACTGAAAATGGTGAATCTATTGAAACTAGAAGGCATTAAATGCACTGATAGATTCTTGTATTATGAATCTGGTCCAATAATTTTTTTTAAAAGGCCTTGGAAAAAACATTCAGAATTTTCTGTACGTTATACTCTTTATTTCTTTATAATGATAAAAATAACAAAATGCAATTAAAAAATATAGGACAAGTATTTCAAAATATAAATATTACATTTCTCGAAAAGTTTAGTTTTCATTTTTTAATAGAAAAAAGATTTTATTTGTGATGGAATTCTTTGTTTGACTTAGAATGCACATTTAATCTGATCATCAATTGGACAAGCTCAATTATAGTATTATTCATGCAACTCCTTCCCTGCAATCGATAGAAATTAAAAATGAAAATGGAGCTTATAAATTTCTATAAGAAGCAAGTGTTGTCGTAGGGTTTTCTACCTTTGTTATGATGCATTTTCCTCTTTTTTGGTCCCTTGAAGCACCAATTGCACACATGTATGTAATTCAAGCAAGATTGGAACATTAAAGTGGAACAAAAATAACATATAATATTTGGATATGAGTAATCTAAGCCATAGTGTGGAACATGCAGGTATTGTGTTCCCACCATTTTATTTCCAGAATTCCATTCACGTATTCACCTTATCTAACAACTTAAATACTGCCCAATTGAAACCATTGACCCTGATAATAAAATACAATAACCATTTTTATGGTAGTCACTATGTTGCTACCAACATAAATGCCTTGCAACATGCCATCATCTTTGTCCATCATATCATCTATAAATCTTAACCATCGTCTTCTTATGATGTGCTAGGAATGAACATATGGGTTTCAACTTTCCATTTATAGTTATTTTATGTTGTTCATTTTCTTTATAAAGTTGAATCCACAATAATTTACTTCCCCCATATTCATTCCAAACTTTCCATTCATGTCCTCATTAAGTATCTCAAAAAATTTAATGTCGTCAATAAAAAACCTTGATTTCTCATCCTCAGTCGAATAATATTTTCTACTTGTTGCTCATATCACTAGTCGATGTACAAGATCAATTCTTGATGAATTTTTGTACATCAACCGTTCCTTTCATTTGCTAGAGATCACAACTACAAATATAGGCTACATGGTGCTCCAAGAAATAAGTATCATGGTTGGGTTTTGAACGAACAAGCTTTTCAAATTACCCCATTTTTTATTTTGGAGCATTCAAGCTCACATAGTTACTCCAAGATATTTATCTCAACTATAACGCCGACCTCATACATAACACATTTCTTCAAGAGGAATAATCTCAGCTGGGAAAAAAGTGTGGGCCATAGATGTGGTTACTTTCCCTCGTCTAATCAAAATGCTCAATGTCCCACACATGTTCCTTTTTTTGTCATTAATTGTTGAATGTCGATGCCATCATGATTTTTGATGGGGAAAATTGCGCATGACATCACCACCTTCCTATGCTACTTCCACTCCACATCTTCCTATCTCTAAATGCAAGGGCTCAAGCGACAAACAAAAATTCACTTCAACAATATTCTTCTACTACTCCTTACGTTCACAAATATCTCTATAAGTTGTTTACAAATCGTTTTAAACAACACACTTGGTCTAATCTAAACGATTGACATAAATGTCTTTGGGTAGTTGGACGGTTGAGTTTAACATTGTTTTCCCTTTCCATTTTTGCCAGCCTCGCACTTCTCCACCCTCTAACTCTTTCTTCTTCACCCCTCTTCCTCTCCCATTGTTTCTCTACCTCCAATTTGACTCCTTTAAAAGATTCCCTTCGATATATCTATAGTACATTTCACGTATGATTGCTAATTAGGTCTCAATTATTAATTCTTAAAAGATTTTATAATACATTTGTGTTTCTAAACCACTTTCCGCACTAGCCTATTAGCTTTCCCTCACCATGCCCTAGCCTACCTACCTACCCACCCTCTCCCCCCGTCCCCCCTCGCATTTTTGAAGTGTGAAATCGAATATCTCATAACACGGAAGTACGGAAGGGAGAATCCGCGTCAAATATTGAATGGAGTTTTATCTACCACGCGGCCATACGATCTCCTCTCCTTCTGTCGTTAGCACGAGTGACAACCAGAAGAGTTCCGTGATAGAAAAGTCTACAATTGACCAACAACATTACGATTGCCGCCCAAGTGTTTTTACGCCCTTGCCCTGCACTCCAAGTAACTTCCACTTCCATGTGCACTCCAATAATTTCTCAAATCAATGTGTCAATCATGAGTCTGCTTTGAATCGTGATCCACCACTTTTATATGCGCACAATGCGTCTCTTTCTACGCCTCCTTTTTCAATGGGAAACTCAAAGTTCAGGTTGTTTCATGTAATGCCCAATGTCTGGTTCTACAAGCTCACAGACTTTAACAGATTCAGAGAGTCGCGGAGAAGAAGATTAGTTCAAAGCAGCTTCATTACTAGACAGGAGTCTGTCATTGGTTTTCCCACAAGCGGCCATCATTTTGGCAGGACTGAAACAGTTCATGAATTTCCCAAGTCTGCAAGAAAAACTGCGAAGGAGAGAGCCCAAATCGTTGGTGAGATCGGGCTCAGGAAAAACTCCAGCAAAGGGAAGAAAGGGAAAGGAGGATCCTCTACAGCTTATATAAATTCAGGGTGTGGCTCCCTATGGAAATCAAGAGACACGGAATGTTTTCCAAGCTCGGTTAAACAAGCTCAAAAATTGGATCGAACTCAAAATGGCCCTGAATTGGAGTCATATGTTGCAATAGGATTGTCCAGCTGTGTTCTTCACCAATCTGATGATTCTCATGTTGAATGTCTCGACTCAGCGGAGCGATTTGAAATGTGTGATAGCTTTGCAGTGGTGAAATCCTCGTGCGATCCGCAAAAGGATTTCAGAGAATCAATGGTTGAGATGATCATGGAGAGCGATATCCATTACTACTCAGACCTTCACCGTCTCCTGCATTCTTATCTCTTGTTGAACCCGGTTGAAAATCATAATATTATTGTCAAGGCTTTCGAGCATGTCACCTTAGATTTTACAGAAATGTAATAAAAGTAACGTTGCCCTCGGATTGTCGAAAGAAGGCTACACTTGTTTCTTTGAAGACTGTCCAAGGTGATAGATCTAGATATTGTTTATTTCTAGTGCAGCCTTTTGTTTTCTCTTTCCACTTAAATATTAATACAACTTCAGCACATTATATTAAGGGCAATTAGTTGTCTACTTCAGCAGATTAAGATCATGTATTGTAATGGTGTACCTTTTTTTTTTCTTTCTTGTAAGAGGGAAACCAAACAAATGCTATCACACCAGTATTCTCATAAAGTTTAGGATGGTCAGTCTTTTTCATTCATTTGTTACACATACTCTTCTTTATGTGATTAAGGGGGTCTTATCATAGGAAAACTGAGTAAAGTTGAAAGAGTAAGGTTTTTTCTCTTCTGAACTTTGTAGGTGTTGACGTCAACAAACTCCAAGTTCACATAGTTTTGTAATTGATACACCAAATGTTTTGAAAGGGGATATAGATATATGTGTATCACAAATGAGATATACAGAGCATGCCTTCAATACAAATGGCTAGAGATTTATCAACATCTTTTCTCAAAGCTTCAACATTGCCACAACTCCTATATTCACTTTCAAGATAGTCTCATCCAACCTCCAAGCTATAGCTAGATCAAATTATCTTGTATTTTGAGGATTCATTTAGTACAATTAGAGTTTACTTACATCATCTTCACATAGAGACAAAAGATTTAATCCCTTAGTTTCATTGTATTTGTCGGATTTATTATTTGGAGCCTAAAATCAAGGACCATTTTGTTTTTAGATTTTCTCCTTATTATAAGATCAAAGTGTTCAATTCTTTTTCCTTTTTTCTTCAAAACTTCATGGCTTATGATGACCACAGAAACTCAGCTCTTTTCTTTTTAATTATATTTGATCTTCACCAACATTTGACTTGAGACTTTATTTCTTCAATGATTGTTATCCAAAGAATTACTTTTTATATTCAATTTATCTTTTTTTTTTTTTTTTAAAACTGTGTGGAAACTAACCTCCTATTTGAATATCTAATGAAATCAATAAAACATGTTCGAAAGACATGACATATTTTCTTTAATATTTTTTCTTCAAATTTTTGTTTTGTTTAACATTTTGTGAATATTAATATTATTACCATATCAACAATTTTGATTGTAAAATAAATTTATGACGGTAAAATTGTTGCCCAAAGATGATATATTTTAAGTTAATTTTTTTTTTTGCATAAGCATTGATTTCAAAGTCATCCCAAAATCATTTTTTTCTAATGATGTAAAATGCAACTCTACAATGTTAAGGAGTTGTGTATTTTATTCAGTGTGAAACTTGTTGAAAAAGTAAGGTTTTTCTTTTCCTACGATTTTTAAATATGCAATTGATATACATGTAAATTTGATTGTGTTACAAGTGCTCACTTTTAGCATACTACCAATTTCACCAAAGTGTGCAATGGAAATGCCGATAGGTAGACATGATGAGAGATGTATGCATAACCAATGAGTGTTGTAGTGTCATGAAAACAACCACCAATAATTGAAGTAATTATTTTGACATTTTTTATGCACCACAGTTTCAAGATTAATGGAAATTGAAAATTTACCTTCGAATTTACCTAAAAGGGAGAGCACAAATTTAGCCCTCCTTCCATAAGTTTTTTGGCCTTTGAGTATTTGTGGATACAGATATTCAAAAAGAGCAATGGAAAACAGGGACTTCACTCACAATGCTCACAATTCGTAACTACCGATCTCTAGAGGGATGAATCCATGTAGCCTATATTCATGAAGAGCTTTGCAAGTCCAAAATAGCATTCATCACTAATGATTAAAATAGAATAATCAAGGAAATTATGAGTGTAAAAATAACTTTGAAAATCCCAAAGCAGAGCCAGGGATCAGACATACAATATGTGCAGCTTCTTCAATTTTGTAATGCTAGGAGTTATCGTTCCACCAAGGAGAAGATACAACAGGTTTTTGGTAACCCAATGGATGATAAACCCTATTAATACAAACAAAAAAGACAACTTTTTTCAAAAAAAAAAAAGGAAGATCTTATATCTAGTCGGTTCAGGTGAATTTGTTACAATAAAGACAACCCTCTTTTAGGGATTTTAGGACTGTAAATAATAAATGGCATTTGTAGAAAATAGGGTATTTGCACATACAAAGCAGTAACTCTCTTGCTGAAGCGGTTGCAAGTTACCCCTAACTATCCACATAGACTTCTATATGATTCATTCCAGTTTCACAAAACATTTTTTCTAACAGTCAATGAGTTTTGCCTTGAATTCTAGCAATGCTAAACCTGCCATCCCAATGAAAAATCACAGGCAACCCACAGAATATGGAAAAACAAGATAAAGGAATAGAAAAAATCCTAACTTCAATACAAAAACATCAAAGTAAACTACCATTATAACATCAATAACCCATGGAGTTACAAATCATCTTTATGTCATGGATGCCTTAAAATGGTGAATGTTAAAATGGAGCAAATCCATTGTGCACATGATGGTGTGAATTTTGTTCCAATTAGTTTAAAATGATTCTACACCATTTTGAACACCAAATATTTTCACCAATTCAAGCAATCCATTTGGAAATGGTTGTAACAGGGTACTATGTCAAAATTGGTATCCACATAAAAAGTAATACCCATATAGCTCTTGGATAGAATGTGAGTTGACTTCCATACTTCCTATCTATTTTGATCTATCTCGCATCATCCATCACTTGGTAGGTCTAGTATATTATATACGTGATACGATCTTTCCTCTCCATGCTCTCCTTTGCGTGAGGGAATTAATTTTGGAGTAGGCATCCTTGGAGGAGGAGTTCGTAGGTGCGTACCCAATCTATTTTTATCTGTTTCTTTTTGTGAGGCCACCTCTACCCCACTAGTTCATGGATTGGTTTCCATTTGGGTCAACGCATTAGTCCCTCCGGTCCTGTGGATTTTTCTACGTTTCCGGATTGACTCCCATCGTCTCTTTTATTCAACTCACTTTCCCTTGATGTTGTGAGTTGACTTCCATACCACTCTTAAGAATGAACCTGCATTTGCATTCATACCTTCTCAATGAATTTCTTTTCATATTATTCACTCCTTCAAAATGCTAATCAAACTGCAACAAAGAAGTTAGGGGATCCATTGTCAGATTTTGATGTTGGTTTCCTCTTGATCTTCTTTCATAGATTTACAAATTCAGAAATATACTTTAGTCTAGATTTCTGATTTAGTTGAGAACACACGAGTATCAACTATTTATTTCATCAGAATGACCGCATTACAACAGATTTCAGAAATTTTCCAACTTCAACCACTAGTTTCCTATATAACATCAGATATCCAACCACTTTGCAGATTTCATTCACAACGGTAAATCAGCAACGCCTTTGCCATTTTAAATAGTAGTATTACTCATGTCCTGATACACTCACCCTCATGTGACTCAACAATTACCTGTTTTGCTACAGGAACGAGAAAGTTTTGTCAATCGCTTGTAAAGAATTTAGGCTACTTTGCGGTGCTTGTGTTAACTGTATGTGGTCTCCTACCATAAATTCTTGAGATGTTCTTAAATTTTCATGCTGAAACTTCTCTTTTAGCACACATATTGTGATGCATGTCCTAAACTTGCTAGTAAATTGTACAAATCGCATGTATTAAGAACTCCATTTTATCATCCTCTATCATTGTTAAATTGACCATGCCAATAGATAGTCATGTTGTATGAATATGGGATCGCTTCATCCCAAGTTCTCTAACGATAATAATGGCCCACTCTCAATAGCTAAACTACCATCTTGTTTACTACCTCTGGTTTTAAGTTTTTAGGAGATGAAAAGTAGTGGATGTATCCACCATTTTATCAACTGCCGCAGGGTTTGCCTAAAAGCGACATTTTTTTTAAAAAGACTTCCAAACATAATAGCATAATAACTGTATTGGTTTCTCAGTAGTAGTGGACTTAGCACATTGCATGACGCTGGCCATTTTGGAAAAATCCTGTCTACCACCACGAAAAATGCATTATCATGATGTTTAATAACAAGAAAGAAAGTATAGGGGAGAGGACCCGGTTGTGGTGCACCCTATCTTTGCACAGTCACCGCGCCACGTCACTGCCACCTGGGCGAGTAAAAACACCACCAATGGATGCAGGACCAAATTCTTGACCTCCAGCATTGCATTGCCACCTCACTGCCACCTCAGCGCCACGTGGACGATCCGCGTTTGTGGAGATGTCAAAAAAGTTCATTTTTTTGCATGGGACCAAGTGTTGTCCACTCGCCGCGCCAGTTGTTGTCCGGGCTACCGCCATGCATTGAATGCTCACCCACCAGCCGTTAATGCCTGCGGGGCAGGTTTATGGACCCTGCCACCACCAAAACGCGCCATTGGATTTCATGGGAAATGGAGAGGGAGCTCGTTCAGTCTGGTTTTTTGCGGGTTCGGTTGCAGAGCTCGAGCGACCATTTCGTGGGATCTTGCAGACCGGTGGGTGCGTGCGTTTTCTCCACTCCTGACCGACTTCGTCCTCGGCATTGGCTCGGCCTGCTACAAAGATGAGAAGAAAAGGCAAAGGTGAGAGGGTTCTCACTCAGGCAATGATCCTTAGTGTTTTTAAACACTGTACTACTATGGAAAGTTTGTTGTTTGCCATTAAGCAAAAGAAATTTGTTTTTTCACCCGTCTTATTTTACAAATCCAAGCTTAAAATCGTTGGTGTATTTGTCTTGTTTATGAGCGCCAGTCTCGGGTTTATGGGTGCCATGCGAGCTCATGTTCAGTTGCTTATTACTGTTAATGGGATTACTGTAACTTTTAATGCGTTTATGCAATACTAGTTGCGTGGTGTTGGGGGACAGCGAAAAAGATACAATACTAGTTCTGGTACTGTGTGTTTAGTTCTGGTACTGTGTGTTGTGATATCTGGACAGTAAAGTGACAATTTTCAGTGTTTGCAGCAACAAATGTAATTTGTTTTCTATTTTGGGTAGCAAAAATTATATGTTTTAGGTGGCAAAAATTATATGTTTTGGGATCTGAATGCATGGGGGAGATTCAAAGGCTACGTGATTTGCATGCTTAAGTGGGGAAAGGAATTTGGGTGGCAATTTTTTTCATGTTTTGATCTTGCTACAGTGTTTTGTTATCGAATTGTGGTTGATGAAGTATTTGGAGGGGTCAATTAGGCTGATTGAAGTGAAATAACCAATTCTCTCTGGTTTTTCTTTTGTGGGTTGTGAATGGATAGTGTTGGGCATGGTATGGATGTCCAGGGTGCCTGATTTCTTCAGAAAGCTTGTAAAAAGGTATAGTCTTGAGGTCTGTGAGGGTTGGTTTCTTAACTATAGGTTTCAGTGTTATACGAGTCCTGTTATGGATTTTTGTTGGTGTTTATAGGATCAGAATTAAGAGTTGTTGTAGCCCCTTAGGCGTTCAGATTGGAAAAGTTTGGTCTTCCATTTGTTGTAGTCCTTTATACTAACTAATTATAGACTAGAACCGATTTAGATAATAGGAATAAATATTGCAAGTTGTTGAGGGTTGGCATAAAAGCTCACCACCAGAGATAATATCTCGGTTGCTGTAAAGATTCCTATAAATTGTTTTTATAAAATATTGAACAATAGTCATCCCAAATTGATTCATTTTTAATGTAACACAATATATTGGAATTATAACGATAATTTCTAATCTATTAATTTGTACTGCACACAAAAAATGGATCCTTCTATGTCACAAAATTTGGTTCATGCTCGTATAATTAACATGGGTTCTGTAGGACCTGTGACTCCTGAGAGATGTATCAGACCTCCTCAACTAAAAAAGGCAACATGCTCTCATTAGTGATTAACTACAAAAATCTTCTGAATACTCTGAATACCTCTACTGATTCTGCTTTCCATGTTTCCTATGTTTTTTTGGGTGAAATTTTAGTGTTTGATTTTATTGGACTTTACCAAGCCTTGGGCACATGTGCGGGAACATTTATTCAAGGTCTCTGTGCTTTAATCTCCTTCATAGGTTGAGTTCCTTGAGTTAAAACACAGCTCTTCTAACTTGCGGATTGGAAGGCCTTTGTCTATGCTAACACACAGTCTCTATGCCAATGGGCAGGCTTGTCATTTGCACTTGTGCCTAGCATGACGACTACTATCTTTCAATCAAAATTCATCCAACTCACTCGTTTGGAAAGTTTTCTTTTTTGAGTATCGCTAGTCCATTTGATTATACACCATTTCAAGTCTGTGCTAGCCTAGTCGTATATCATGTGTGAAAATTATTTGTTAGCACCAGGACCATTCATCCATTTTCAAGAGTTCTTGGAATCTGTAATTCTTCCTTGTTTTACCCCATCCGTTACTGCATTCAACATTCCCTTTGAGAGAGAGTCTATCCCCAGAGTACTTACAGCACAGTCATTTGGTGCACATTGAAGGGAGAATATCAGATGTGCTGTGATTTGTGATTTATCGTCAAGGTTTTGTTGTTTGAGTTCAGACTCTTCTGTTGTTCAAGTTCTCATGCTGTGATTTCTTGTAAATTATTGAGTATTGAAATCCTTTGATTGATTTATGAGTCATGGAGTGGTTGTTCTGATTTGTCTCGTTATGCAAGTTCAACTTCAGGATTTTAGATTCTCACGGTAGTGAGCTCGTGCTTGTGCAGGGAGATAAGTGTTGGTTTCATGTTTTGCATCTAGATTCTTGCACAATTTGAGTCTTTTGATGGTTTTGGGATTTACTTGATTGTCGAATTTAACACTAGTTTTCTATGGGTTTGTTGTAAGTTCATTGTTGCATGATTCATTCAATATCCATTAGTTGTCACCAATTGTTGCATTGTTGGGTTTGGAATGTCACGTTTGTGATTCTCATGATTTTGAAAGAGCAGATCCAATTGAATTTTATTTTATGTTTGGGGGGTGCGTGTGTATATTCATGTTCGTGATTCTCATGATTTTGAAAGAGAAGATTCAATTGAATTTTATTTTATGTTTGTAAGGTGAGTGTGTATATTCTGGTTTCATGTTATAGCATTGGTCATAGCTTTTTTTTTATGTTGTATATGATTGCATTTGCTGTAAGCTTGTCAATAAGCATATGGTATAGTCATTACCACTCTCTGTTACCACTCTCTGTTACTGTCAATAAGCATATGGTATAGTCATTACCCCTTTAAGCAATTTCTAGGTCTAATTATAGGCATTACCACTCTCTGTTACTGCCATTTACATTGTTTTCTGTTGTAATTGCTCGCTTCTGTATTAGCGTTCTCTCGATCTTGAGTCTAAATGTTTGAAGTGTCTTCCATGGTTCATATATACATGTTGCTCCCACGGGCTGCATTACTGTAACGCATTGCACCGGTTGTGGTGCACCCTATCTTTGCATAGTCACTGCACCACGTCACTGCCACCTGGTCGAGTAAAAACACCACGCCATTCGCCACGCCAGTTGTTGTCCGGGCTACCGCCATGCATTGAATGCTCACCCACCAGCCATTAATGTGCGTGGGGTAGGTTTATGGACCCTGCCACCGCCAAAACGCGCCATGGGATTTCATGGGAAATGGAGACGGAGCTCGTTCAGTCTGGTTTTTGGCGTGTTCGGTTGCAGAGCTCGAGCGACCATTTCGTGGGATCTTGCAGACCGGTGGGTGCGTGCGTTTTCTCCACTCCTGACCGACTTCGTCCTCGGCATTGGCTCGGCCTGCTACGAAGATGAGAAGAAAAGGCAGAGATGAGAGGGTTCTCACTCAGGCAATGATCCTTAATGTTTTTAAACACTGCACTATTAAAATAGTGAGCATAATCATACTGATATATTAACATAAGTTTAATTGTATACATAGAACGATGGAAAGTATTCTGATTACATACGCAAAATTAATATGAGTATTTTGATTACACCGCCAAATAGGGTGTAAAATATAGAGCATCATCATATTGATATATTAACATAAGTTCAATTGTATACATGGACGCCTGGAAAGTATTCTGATTACATACGCAAAATTAATATGAGTATTCTGATTACACCGCCAAATAGGGTGTAAAATATAGAGCATCATCATACTGATATATTAACATAAGTTTAATTGTATACATGGACGGCCAGAAAGTATTCTGATTACATACGCAAAATTTATATTGCACTATATAACTTTAGAGACTACATAGGAAGGCTTCGGTGAATACATCTAGCAAAATTGTATCACCAACAAAATTACTACCATCATCATATGGGGTAATAAGCATTGTTTACGGGCACATGTTCAATATCTTAGTTAGTATAAGTAATATTGCCCTCTTTCTATACTGCTTTTGGATTTTCTTTTCCTGCCGATACAGTGTTCGATTGGCCAACTGAAAAGGGATTTAGAATCCCTTTTGACAGAGCATTTGGTTGCCCAACTGATAAAGGATCTGGTCCCCCTGCTGAAAAAGGATTTGGTTGTCCGCTTGAAAAGGGATTTGCACCTGTTGTTGACAGAGGAGTTGGTTGCCCTGCTGAAGCTTGCATCCATGGTGGCATTGCAAATGAACTACTAGGACTGCTTGAACTTGTACAAAGTAAATGAGGTGATACATACCAAGATGGAACTGTACAAGAGTTATTCATAAGTGATGGAGGTGTTCCAATTTGAGCATAACCTGGAATTTGAATATTTAACATATCTTGAAAAATCCTTCGATTTTCATGATCAGTTGCAGAACTTACACGCATCCTCTTTTCGTATTCCCTTAATTGATTTGCAAGTTCCCTCTCCCTCTTCTCTTGCTCTTTCCTTTGTTGCTTCTGTGCCTTCTCAATCTCTTTCTGTTGCTCCTTAGCCTGCTTCTCCCTTTCTCTTTCAAGCTTCTCTTGCAATCTTTTTTCTTTTGCTGCAAGTCTAGCAACCTTTTTTTCTTGTGCCACTTCTTTTTTCCGTAACTTTAGTTTTGCTTGTTCCTCCTTTTTTCTTTCCGCATCAACCAATAGCTCCATGTACTCAGGTGCAGTCAAAATCTGTGAATGCCTACTCAGTCTAATAGAACCATCTGATTTGTTTATGATCTCCCTTGGAAGTCGTAGAAAATGGGAAAGTAACGTACCGCGTCCATCTTGGTTTTCAGTCTCTTCAGGGTGTTGAGGTTCATGTTGCATAACTTCTAAGTTAATTTCATTTTCTTGAGCATCCTCTTGAAATTCGACTTCGTCTTGTTCATCCTCATCTCCAACATCTGCATAGTAATGAATTATTGCTTCTTGTTCTAGTCCTTCAGGAAAGGAAGGCAGATTTAAGCTTTGATCTTCTGTGTTGGATGGTAGCTTGTAACCCAAGTTTTTCATGGCATCCTCTAACCATTGTGGCGGGTTAACTTGACTTGGCAAGGACAAATCATTGTTACTTACAAAATCTGAAGACCCCTCCTTATTGTTGATGATGTTACTTGGGTTTCCAAGAGCACCGTTTAGCTCCACTCCATGTGTTGCAGCTGCTTCCATATCATCTCTAGAGTCAACATTTTGCATGAATTGAGTTTCAGGTACCACCTCTTCACTGTCATTTAATTCAGGATTTATTCGTTGAGATAGGCTCAAAATGTTTGTGACAGCATCAACATCTTCCTCACCTTGCATGTCAAATGCCTGGCTGCATGCCATGTCATTTAGGAGAGCATCATAATTCAATGGCCAAATACCAGTTCTTTTGAAACCTGCAATTATGTTAGATGGTGTTTGTGCCTTTTTTAAGGCTCTACTTGCAAGCTCAGCAATGTCACTCCTTTTCACATCTGCACATTTGTTCTCTGCCATCCATTTGGACCTCTCAGCTCTAAAATATGTCTTGAAAGGGCTGAACACACTCACGTCAAGAGGTTGCAACTTATGACTAGTATGTGCTGGTAGTGTTATCAAATCAATGCCCAATTTGTTTGCCTCCTCCACAGTTTGTAATGCTACATGGCTGCCATGGCCATCAAATATCAATAGGTGTCTATTATTTGGAGAAACACCGCCTGGTACTGAACGTGCAAAATGACATAGCCAATTTAAAAACAATTCCTTTGTCATCCATGCATTTGGATGTGCAGCCATACATGCTCCAGGTTCACAATTTTTAATGTAATTCTTTATCATTCTCTTTCCCTTGAACAAATAAAATCCTGGGATTGACATACCTACTGCATTGACACAACACAATATAGTGATCCACTCCCTGCTCTTTGGTATTACCTTTGGGACATTACGACTGCCCCTCTTTGCAATTACACGAACTCCACAATTTCTTCCAGCCTGCAAACCAGTCTCATCACAATTCCAGATTTTATGAGCGCCGTATGAATAGGTTCCATAGCTTTTGGCCAAATTATCATAAAATTTGGTTACTATTGCAGGGCGCAAGTTTAAAGCTCTATCCCTGTCAAGTCCCTCAGCGGTTCGGATTGCAAGGTCTGGATGACGTTTTCTGAATCCAGCCCACCATGATTTACCAGGAAACCCATCTCTGAAGGGGTTTTGTCTTGTTTCACAAATCTGAGCAACATTTGCCTTTAGCTGCATTAACTCCAAGCCATGACCCATATCAGCCATTTCTTTGCACCATTCAACAATTTCCTCTTCTTCTTCTTCAGTTAGAACTGTTGGAGGACCCCTCCTCTTTGTGTGGGTGAGACCATTTAGCCAATAGTGTAATGATGTGGGTGGAATGGAATACTTCTTTGCTGCTGCTCTAACTGAGAACCCATTAAACTCAACATCATCTATCGCCTTTTCCATATCTTCTTTTGTCCAACCTCGGATGACACTAAGCTTCTTTGTTGCAGATGTTCTTTGAACTGAGACAGTGGGTGGGTTTCTACATTCTGGTTCATTACCAGTTGGTGCTGAATTATCCTCTTCATCACTTAAATTATGTGATAATTGTACACCTCTCACTTTTGGCCTCCTTGATCTTCTAGCAATAGCACCTTTTCTCATGGTGTAAATGAAATACCTGATTCACAACATGAAAGATGATTGTTGGAAAAGAAACTATAAATATACCAAAAATGAATGCTGGAATATGCTAGAATATGAATGATTTTGTTTCATTTTTAGGAATTAATTGACTTGTAGTTTTCATTATGACAATGAAACTTGTATGGAATATGTTGAATACAGAAAGTGCTTGGATAGACAGTGTATATTTGACTAAATGAGCACAATGCTGTATAGTTCAACAATGTTGTATATTGCATTTCAGAATTCACTATATTGTTCGTTAGAAATATGGAAGGGAAAATTTATAATGAAAACATTAACGGCTGGTGGGTGAGCATTCAATGCATGGCGGTAGCCCGGACAACAACTGGTGCGGCGAGTGGACAACACTTGGTCCCATGCAAAAAAACCAACTTTTTTGACATCTCCACAAACGCGGATCGTCCACGTGGCGCTGAGGTGGCAGTGAGGTGGCGGTGCAATGTTGGAGGTCAAGAATTTGGTGCTGCATCCATTGGTGGTGTTTTTACTCTATAAATTTTCCCTTCCATATTTCTAACGATTGGTAACAACTTAGCTTTAAACTCTATAAATTTTCCCTTCCATATTTCTAACGACAATTCAGCAAAGGATTGGTTTCATCAAGTCACATTACATTTTTTTGAAAAGGATTTGTCGAGAGGATTGGTAACAACTTCTACGACAATTTAGTAAAGGATTGGTTACATTTTTTTGAAAAGGATTTGTCGATAGGTTTGGTAACATAAAAAAAGTAGCCAGATAAACATGTAAATATGATGGTTTTTATGAAGATTTTATGGTAGATTTTTTTTTATCTAGTTGTTTAAATGGTTAGACAAAGAAGATAACAATTTTACCACTCTGTATGATGAATGCAACAGATATTATGGTACATACCTATATCTATAGAGTTTGACAATCCTTCTATTCATTTATTTACTCTTTTACCTATATCTATAGAGTACATACCTATATCTATAGTGTTTTTACTCGCCCAGGTGGCAGTGACGTGGCGCGGTGACTGTGCAAAGATAGGGTGCACCACAACCGGGTCCTCTCCCCTAGTTGTTAAAGCTAAGTTGTCGTTAGAAATATGGAAGGGAAAATTTATAATGAAAACATTAACGGCTGGTGGGTGAGCATTGCTAGGGGATAGGCACCGGTTGTGGTGCAGGGTCCAATAATGGAGATAGTGGGTGAAAGACATTGACTGTATTGTATTGTATTATTATTATGTAAACATGGAAGCATGAAATGTTGAATAAGACAGTTTTTAAATTGGTCAATATTATCTTATTCATTGATAGAACTAAAAATTTTCCTTCCATATTTCTAATGAAAACTTGACAAACTACTGTATTCGTCGGACTCTTCCTATGTAGTTTTTAAAGTTATGTTTTCAATATAAAATTTTCACATATGATCATAATACTTTCCAAATTTCTATGTATACAATAAAACTTATGCTAATATCACAGTGATGATTGGAAAAAATACTTTTCAACTGGAGAATGAGATATCTGGAAAAAATGAACAATACAGTGAATTCAGAAATGCAATATACAACACTGCTGGACTATAGAACGCTGTTGTGGTCATATTCCAACAGAGTTGTATATTCCAGTAGTGTTGTATTTAAAGTTATGTTTTCAATATAAATTTTGCACATGTAATTAGAATACTTTCCATCTTTTTATGTATACAATTAAACTTATGCCTATATAGCAGTGATGACTATACACTAGAGAAGAAGAATATATGTTCCCAAAGAAGTGTATTTGCTGTTTGCACGCACTGTCATGGCATATGATTTTGCAACGTACAGAAGATATGGGTATCCTGATTAGGCAGTCCCACTATTTTGCTGGGAACAACAAACTGGTCCCCAACCCGATTAGTTTACATTTGTCAATTTACATTTGACACCCTTACTTCAACAATAAAAGTATTCAAGACATTAAGAAAAATGAATACAATATGATTTTCCTAGACTGGCATTCTGTTAATGTGTTGAATACGTTTACTGTTTATGTAAGGGTAAAGGTAAATGTCATTTTTGTTTATTTCACAGTGCACAATGTCTAGGTACACAAGTGGTTTGAGTGCATAACGGACCTTCCTAGCACGGGGACACTTCTGCCGTGACTCCTCCAGTTTTGACCTCATGGCCTGATCTCATGTTTGTGTAATGATCGTTGTTTTCAGAAATAAGCCACCTAGATAATCTAACCTTATGTTTGTGTAGCCATGGTCTTTTTCACAAATAGGTCAACCAGATGGAGAAGATATATAAGTTAACTGAGTTTTCAATTACGCCTTGTATTGTAGGTATGCTCCACTTATGAGAGAATTCTGAATGGACAGAAATAAGCCAAGGGTTCAGGTTGGAGTTTCCTTAACTGTAGTTTCTTAAAATGACTGTAGGATATGCAGAAAATGCTTTTGTTGGAAACGTAGGTGCACTGTTTGATAGAATTCCTCAAGGAAACGTGGTCTCATAGAATGCCATGATGGCAGGATATGCAGAAATTAGATTAGTTGAAAAGACTTCAGAAACTTTAAAGCAAATGCAATTGGCATATACAACTCTGCTGCAATATGCAAACACTGAAAAAATAAATAGAGGGCTTGAATTATGAAATAGTTTGTAATTCATAAGTGTCTTACCTGAACTGCACTGCTCCTCACTTCTTCAACTTTGAGAGATGAAAACTGCATGAACAAATGGAATTGTAATCCATCCTTCAGCTTTTATTCTATCATCCTAAATTTTGATTGGTTGATGTTAGTTGACATGGATTCACTATGATAGTTCAATCAAATGGTTGAGATTTATTGGGATTTAATCCAATGGATAATATTTTAGTTGGTCATTTTTATTATTTTATGCAGCTGGTTACACAATTTATTGTTCATATGGTACTGAGTTTTTAAACACTGTGAAAGGTGAGCCTGACCATAATTTCATTTATTGTTATGCAGGTGTTTACTTGGGATTGAAGACTCTTACATCAAAAATAGTGCATTATATTTGAGATCTGGTTTGGAAAGTCTTGAGAAATGACTTGTTGAAGTGACTGTAATAGATATGATGTACATACAATGAATATATTACTTAATGAATAGTTGACTGTATAGACTTTGTTTTTGTACACTTGTATATAAATTAATATATATTTTTAGTTCTATCAATGAATAAGATAATATTGACCAATTTAAAAACTGTCTTATTCAACATTTCATGCTTCCATATTTAAATAATAATGATACAATACAATACAGTTGGGTAATATTAATTTCACATATCATTCAAAATATGTTATTAAAAAGGTGAATGTCTTTTCACCTACTATCTCCACTAATGGACCCTGCACCACAACCGGGTCCTCTCCCCTAGTGAGATTGATTCCCAAATTCTGATACAAACTGCATGAAAATTGCATAGTCATATACAATAAATGTAGAATGCAGAGCTCAACATCCAGGAATAACAAGCATATGAATTCAAAGTAAAATGTGGCTCAATAGCGGCAATAAGGATAATCTCATTATAAATAAACAAACGATTGAGCATATGTACTTAAAAGGCATCACTTCTAGATGTTCTATTTTAAGATAGTTGATATTGTAAAGACACCGATATTACTATTAGATTTTCTACCTTAGTTTTTGTCAATGTGATCTTACATAGAGTTTCATGGTAATTTCCTATTCAAACCGAAAGAAGCTATCAAGGGGACACATTGATTAACTAAAATGTGTGATATGGAGATAGTTAATCTAATCTAGAACGATATGTAAATGTAGTAAACAAATATAGAAATGAACCAAACAACTAAATTAATGAAAATATGAAACCCTAATTGAAAAGGAGAGTTAGAATGAACTCAGCTAATTAGAGGATCTCATTGGACTGTGTCCCAGAAGTGACCGGAGAAACAAAAAGCATGAATGACTTTGCAGAGGTCCTGAAAAGGATAGTTATAGATTATCTAGCTGGGTTGGAGTGCCTAGAGAGGGACTGGGGCGCCTACGGGCACTGTGGTCTGCAGAATGGGCGCCATGGTCTGTGCAACAAATCTGAAACTGAGTTTCACATGTTTGGAAGGTGATCTGAAACCCTTGTTGTTTGTCGCATCAGAAGATGCATAGAAGACCTACAAAAGACCAAAAGAAGTATCAAAACCCTAAAAATAGAAGAATGCAAATGAATGGGTCAAACCGACCTCAGTTGCCACAGTGGGCTTACTAAATGATCATTGTACTACATTTAAGACCCAAATGTAGTTCTGGTGAGTGTGTGCATAATGTGCCTTAGGTGCTATTTTCCAGTCACACTTTGTGAAGAAACGAGCAATAAATAAATGTAGAAAATGTAATAGAATGTGTGCATGGAATATAATAGAATCCCCCCTATGAAGTGTGATGCAAATGAACCAACCTTGTCCTTGTGATGGAGCTAATGGATGCAAATGATCTCCAAGTGGATGTAACTCTAGATGGATAATAGTAGTGACTAGTGCTTGGTCACTCATTATGGTCTCATAACTTTATATTTATAGGGTTCCCTTCATTTAATTTCATAATTAACCCCGAAACGGCTCACCACCAAAAAGATAAGAAGTTGAAATGGCTAGAAAGAGCCCAAAAAGTGGCAGGAAAGATAAAAAAGGATCGGGGCCCCCATGGTTGGACCAGGACACCCATGGGCATTCCAGTATTGGCTCGGGCGCTCCAGTCAAGGATAAAATAACGAAAAATGATTGAAACAGACTGGGCATGTGGGTGTAAAAGATTGGGAATGATGAAATAAAATAAAAGGAGATGGCCAAAAGAAGGGGGTTAATTAGTTCTTCACTTAAGAACCTTCTAAATAGTAGTATGACATCAGGATTAAATAATGTCTAAAGTGCATGATTTTGTGACTACACAGATCTACATTTAGTGCACCTCAGGGGCATTAAAGGTGTGGTTCCAAAAGTTTACAACTTACATGTATTCTCTAGTTATTTTTTAGAAATTTATCTAATATGTAAGTTATGGTGAAAGAAATTCTTCAATTTTTCTCCCCTATATGTTTTTGGAATCAAATTGGTTACTAACGAAAAGTTTCAAGTGATAGATGGATATGCAAGTTATTATCCTTTGCACTTGTTTATGAATCAATGCATCTATGATGCATATGTTCCTAGAATATCATCAAAGTCCTTAACACAAAATCTTCTCACACTTGGACAAAGCAAAAATGTCAGCTTAAAGACACCTTACACAGGGAAAACCAAAGCCTTCAATGTGTTACCAATATCCATATGAAAATAAAAGAAATAAGCACTTTGGTAGAACCAAAAATAATCCAAGAGCAACATAGGAAACATTTTCAAAACCAAACTATTCAACCAAAATACTTCAAATTATTCCTACAAACATATTTCATTGAAAGCTATCACAAAAACACTTATGGTGAAAGTATATTGTAAATCACTTCTTCTGTCTCATTCAATATACAGATTTATCTGAAGCATTATACAAAGCACCATTATACAGACAAATGAAAATCTATGAGATAAATGAGAATATTATAGCCATCATAAATCAACTTGCAAAATGAAGGAAAGACTACATTTCTTTGAAACATGCTATTCATAGGAAAATTCAATAAGAGTTAAGTAGACTTAATCAAACTCCCTGTAATATATCATCCATTATGTACACACAAGGAAATTGACTAACATGCTTAAAATTTTTTTCCCCGAAAGTTCATTCTCTATTTTAGTGCAAACAAACACCAACACAACCAAACTATAACCTAATCCAAACTCAGAAAAAGGGTCACAACAGAAATTTCCCCAAAACATATGAAATTTACTGTAAAAAAACCCTTTTCTAGTCCTACTAAGGACATGATTACCCAATAATGGCCTACAATATACCTGATGCACTCTAATTTAAAAAATATATGAAAAAGCATCTCCATTTCTTGGCGGTCAAGATACCATACCAGATTAGGTTAAAAGGAAGATTGAACAATAAACAAACTGATTAACAAAAATAAAAACCTAATATGGGGGTATTTAGGGTTCTAGTGTTAATATAAATAGGACGACTAAAACACTATGATAAAGACATTAAACAATAATAAATGACAACAAACTAATATGCTAAAGTGATGCAAAGTAATTGCATGATTTGATCTAATGGAAATAAAACCCTAGAATGCAAGAGGGGAGTAAAGGAAAGACTTAGCTGATAATATGAGACTGTCGCAGGTTGTCAAAGATTTAGAGGTGGAACTCAGAAGTGCAGACGAACACTCAAGGGCCTTGCGAAGGGCATATCTAGGATGTTTGAGTTGACACAGGCACCTCGGCATATCTAGGATGTTTGTAGTCTGGGAGCTTGGAACAGTATAAATGCTCAAAACCCTAATTTGACACAGTCGCTAAGTGTCTTTGAATACTCTTTGTTTGTCGCATTTAATTCGCTAGATGAACTGGATAAAGCTCTGCACAATAAGAAGATGAAGGGGTCAGACTGACCTCAGCTGCCAAATTGGTGGACTTATCGCTAAGCATTGCACTACATTACAGACCCTGATGTAGTTCTAGTGAGTGTGTGTATGTCGTGCCCTAGGTGCTCGTGTCATTTGCACTTTTTGAAATAACGAGCTATAGTAGCTATAGAAGATGTAGATAGTAGAATAGAATGTATAGAATCCCTCATCCTCTAAGAATGTGTATGATGCAGGATTCCTATCTTAAATGTATGGTGCTATGTGGATGCAAGTGATACAATAGATGCAACCCTAGATGGAGTGATAGTAGTGATAAGATGCAATGACCTAGGACCCTCATTATGGTCTTGTAAGCTTTATATGGTTAAAAACTATCTGCAAAGTTTAATATGATAACTAATCCTGGCAAGTCAGAATGAGAAGAAGATCAAGACCACCATCGACTTTTTCGTTGTGTTTCCTAGATCAGGAGTAAAAGAGGTTGTGCACATGAATTACGAGTCACCCTAAACTTGGAGCTATGGGCTTTGCCTTGGTTCACAACTAGTACTAACCTAGGGCACTATGATTCCAATGTCCTACATTACTCAGGGAAGTTATGCAAAATGGGTTGCACAAGTAGACGGGAAAAACATTGTGGTTCTAGTCCATCTAAAAGCCTTTTGGATGCCACATAATTTGAAGCCATTTTGTGTGATTATTTGAACAGTTTCCATCCTCACCTCCAAGACAACGTCCTCTAACATAATCCCATAAGCAACTGTGCTAACAGTATTGTCTAATGTGCAATATCTAAGGCATCTACACAATACTCCCCGGAGAAGATTTTCATGGAATTTTTTTCAAAATTGTTCTACCCTTCACCATTCGATTGTCCATCCATCAATAGCATTATAGAGGAGCAACTCTTTGTGCAATCATAATTGCAATGCTACTTTGTCTAATTAGCTTGTTCGCAGGGCTCCACAACATGTCATCGCAAGAGTTTCCCCTCTGAAGTCGGATCAGTCCAACTAGGGATTCCGCATATTACACTACAAATGGCAACTACATCAATCAATTTTGCTGAATAATAAAAAATTTCCTCCATTGAACGAAAGTTGAAATAGAACTGAAAAACTTCATTATGCTTTCCTCACCTGCTCAGCCTAAATTTGGAATCTGCCGAATGCTTTCAAATGATGGTTTTGAATTGGGTAGCGCAAGAGGACAAAATAATGGAATGACTTCGAAGCAGAAGCATGACTACTACCAGAAGCAGCTCCTATGAGTCAGTCTGAAGTCACAGCAAGTTCATGTTGGTCATGAGCTACCCAAAGGGTCTGTACCACTTATTAGCACAAATAAAGGGGCCTTCAGGAGATTGGCAGTGGGTCTCATCACTGTCTCCTTTGCAACTATCAATAAATCTTTATTTTTCCTTTGATTCTTAAAATTGAACCACACCGACTCAACATGCAGAGTGTCATAATGAACATGTTGCACTCCCCTTCCTTTAACCATTGTTTGGTGCAATTCACTCAAATATTGATATATTTAGCATCCATTGATTTGCAACAAATCAGGAAATCTTTTTGGCTGCCCGAGTTAAACAAATTTCAAATCGGCAAAAATCTGATTTAGACGTGCAATACGATCAAGGGGGCAAGGGGGTGTGTTGGCAGTAAACCTAATGATACCTTAGATGCAAATTCAAAAATAATATTCTTCTATTAGAGTCTTGCATCTAGATCTACCTTCGAAACAAAAGTAGAGCTGCAAATACTTTTCCCACTAGATTCTTCATGGTATGATGAGGAATTGGTAAGGCTGCCAAGAGAGCTATGAGGGGAAAGATGGAGGGAATGAAATAAATACAGAAAGACATTATACATGATGGTTGCTGAGTTCCAGATTTACAAGGATACAAGAAAACCTCAGTGTGGAATGAAGGGAGTGAAACAGGAATTAATTGACTCTCGGAGGAAACACAATTCCCATCAAGGATGCATGGCTTGGGAGTTGCTACAAGTGGAAGAAAGACACACGTAGAATAAGCAATATCACCTATGACAGTCTGGGTACGGGTAGCGGGTAACGGGTACGCCTACGCCGATACGGCAAATTTTTAAAAATCTTGGGTACGGTACAGGATTTGGGTACATTTTATAAATATATATATTATAAATTTAGGGAGAAGCATTATGCTTCGATACTTATTGAAATTTATTATTGTCTCTAGTCACAGATGGATAAATTATCTTAGTGACTGGTGATTAAGATTCAAGGAGTTTTGATTGTTCATGGTGACTCTTCAGTTGGATCAACACTCAAAGGGCACAATAGTATTGTCTGACATATGGCTTCCTGAAACATCATAACTAAGTTTTGGCAAAAATATGGATCTCAAGATTGGCATGGTGGGGCGATTAGTCTTCGAGCACGGGAGAATACTCGTCAAGTTTATGGAAAGCCTATCCACGATATTTTTAATTACTAATGGCATGTCTACTTGGCCTAGATCCAGAAGCTCATGATTCTTTCAGAACGTACAATTGTCAAGAGTGTTGTGGACTATGTTATCTGCAAAAAGAGTGCAAAAATGTAGACTGTTCGAGTTCGAAAATAAGAAAAATATTGCCATCATATGCGTAGAGCTCGAGAATCTGATCATACACCTCTCTTAGATTAAACTTGACACTAGCTGAAATCGGAGTCACAAAATGAAAGTTATGCCAACACTTGCCAAGTTTTTACTGCTACATCTTCCAAAACAAGGAAAAACCCTTTCCAATAAATGGCAAATCAGACAATTTTGTCCTTGTGATTGCCCTTGAACACCAATTTCAATCGGCAAAAATTGATTTAGAGTGCAATACAATCAAGGGGGCAAGGGGTTTTTTTTTTACGGGTACGCTAATGGATAACTTTAATCCACAAGGCTTTAGGTGCTTGCAAACGATCTAAGGCCCCCCCGAAAGGGAGCCTGCAAATACGTATCCCAGGTAATCCATGGTACGGGGTACGGTACGTTGTGGGTACGCTTGCCAAGACGTACCCACAGAGGGACAGTGGTACGGAATAAAATGGGTAAACGGACCTTGTCCCCTGTGGGTACGTTTGCAACCGTACCCAGACCGTACCCTGTCCCCTGTGAAGTACGTTTCCAAGCGTAGGTCACAACGTACCGTACTCTCCGAAACCAGCAATCCTGATACGTTTCCAGGCTGGTACGGGGGGGGCCTTAGGCGTTTCAGAAAACAGTCATAGAAAACAATATCACAGAAGCACGTTGGTTAGAATATATGAAGCTTTTATACGAGCGGTCTCTTCAACAGGATAGCTCTCCCATCCTCCAGACTTCAGTCAAGCTATTCTCAGAAGATGACATCAAATACGGCATTCAAAATCTAGCAAATGGAAAAGCACAAGATGTTGATGGGTTACAAGCTGAAATTTTTAAAGTGGGGGGTCGAGGTGCTTGCTCCACATATCAGAACAATCTTCAATAATGTAAATCAAGTAGGGTTTCCAATAGAATGGACGAACTAGTGTGGTTATTCCTCTATTCAAAAGTGGGGATGTCAATAACCCTTCTAACTACCGCACCATTATGATCAATCCTCTGTTTGGTAAGTTGTTTGGGGGCATGATAGAGCGCCGAATCAGCAATTGGGCAGAAAGAGAGGGTAAAAGAGCAAAAGGACAGGCAGGCTTCCGACCTAAACATTCAATCATTGATCATTGCATAACTATTAGGCATTTGATTGAAAAGGTTTGGGATTCACAAGGTGGGGAAGCTTTTTGCTGTTTTGTTGACTTTAAAAAAGCGTTTGACACGGTCCCTCGTGACAAACTTTGGAACAGGATGGAAGAACTTGGGATTCCAGGCGAGTTTAGAGCTGCAGTGCACAGGCTTTATGAGCAGGTCAGAGCTAAAATCAGAACTAGAGAAGGCATGTCGGAATGTTTTGGTAGTGACATTGGTGTCAAACAAGGCTGCCCTCTTTCTCCCACTTTGTTTGGTTTATACATTGACAAGCTTGAAGAATGGTTACACAATGACCGAGGGAGGGGGTGTCCAGTTGGCGGGAATATGTGGTTAAGTTGCTCTTATATGCTGATGACCTTATCTTAATATCAACAGCGGCTCAAGGTTTGAGAGAGCATGTAAAAGCTTTAGAACTCTTTTGCCAGGAAGTCGGGATGCAAGTGAACATCGACAAAACAAAAATCATGATTTTTTCTCTAAAAAGGAAAGGGACGCACACTAACTTTCTTTTTGAAGGGAGGCCATTGGAAATTGTTTCAGAATATAAATATCTGGGGATTGATTTTCACCACAAAATGAGCTGGGAAACTTGCAAAGCAAAAAGAATTCAAGGAGGTTGGAAAGCATCATACTTGCTCCAAAATAGATGTAGGAAAGCTGAGCTTTGGGACTGGAATACTAAGAAAACCCTCTTTGGTCTGTTGGTCACTCCCGGTGGCCCTTTATGGGTGTGAAGTCTGGGGAAGTAATATGTCAAAGCATGGATGGAGACAGGTAGAAAGAATCCAAAAACATTTAATCACAAGCACTCTCAAAGTTGAATCAACGGTTCCTTATGAGATTTTACTAGCTGAAGCGGGTGTCTTACCAATGGAAGCTTCGGCAATCACTCGGCTAATAAACTATTTGAAAAAAGTGGAAAGCATGGACAATCATCGTTGACCCAAAATGGTTATAGAGGATAACCTAGAGCGCAGAAAGAAAACTTGGATGAAGCAGAACACCAAATGGATGGAGAAGTGGGGCATCCACTTCCAGGAGTGCCCTAACAATAATAAGAAAATAAAAAATTATGTGGCGGAGAAGTTTAGGAAAATCATGTGGACAGAAAATATTGGTCGCAAGAAAGCGCACTATATCAATTATTTCAACCCCACTTGGGCTCACGATAGACAAAGCTTACTTAAGGGCGGATATCAAAGGTAAGGCTAGGATTATTTTGGCTCAATTGAGGACCGGGTCACATCATCTTTGTTGTGAAACTGGTAGATGGACTATTCCCAAAGAAGAGTGGGAAAGGAGAACTTGTCTTTTCTGTAGTAAGTGGGTGGTGGAGACAGAATGGAACTTCATCATGAAATGCTACAACTTATGATGATATTTGCTATCTAGTATGAAAGCATGACCTAAAATTGGACAACCTAAGCGAGTTATTTAAAGAAGGAAAGGCTTCAAAGGATAGCTATTAGTTTTCTAATCAAGATCTCATTGTAGGCGAGCGTTTGATATTGGCAAAGAACTTGGTCTAAAAAAATAGTGTATTTTCTGTGAATTTGGTCCCATAGACTATTTGGTCTTGTGGACGTCATTAAAATCTTTCATTTCAGTTCATTTCAAACAAAAACTTGGCCCAAATTCACGATTTCTGAGTGGTTAAAAATCCTTATCAATCGACTACATCTTTTATTAGGACAAGAGGGATTGTGCTCGTGTGGATCAATTTTCAACGGATAAAAATGCATTAGTCGGCCATAAATTAGAAAATTTGAGAATAAAGTTAACTCAACTCTTTTGTTATGGTACCGCAAAGCCGGAAGATTTCGTCCCAGATTAGCTCAAAGGCATGCTTTAAGTAGCACAGGGTACTTGATTTGATGAAACTCATGCAGGAAAAAATGTGACAGAATCTAAAGGCAAAAACTCCTAAATATTGCGCACAGTCCAACCCATTTGAATCTTGATAGAGCAGGAGCTTAAAGGAAACTTTAGCGAAAGATGATGACACTTGTTTGATAGGACAAAATCTTGTAAATGACTTTCTGCCAGGTTACAAGAGCCACATAATTGACCTTTTGTCTCAATGAAACATAATACATTTCTAAAGAAGCTTGTGCAAAAGGTCCTGACCACTCTTAAATGTTTTGACTTGGAAATGATTGGGAATTGAATGACTTTCAATGTGTTGGCTTAAAAAAATAATTATAGGCGATAAGTTTGACCTGTAGTTGCAAAATTACGCCTGTCTTATGTGAATAATTTAAATACATCCAACGGATTTGTATTAGCATCTGTAAGATCTAATTTTTAAAATGAGGCCTTATATAGGGGCATACACGCAATTATAGTTCATCAAGGAGACCTGCCCCACAATGGCTCGTTGACTTCCTTACTCCTAATGCACCTCATATATTTAGGATCCTCTAATTAGGATGATACACATAAAACCACCTAAACCTTCGAGTATGCACAGTGCGAGGACTTATAATTTTACAACTCTTTTATCGAAGGCTTTACATGTTAAGGCTTAGGATAGACCAAATGTTTGCTACAGTGTTATAACCCAATTTATTTATTTAGGAATTTTTTCTCAACAGATCAACTGGGCAGATCATTTTTATGGTCTACGCATACCTACCCACTATTGTGAATCCTGCTATTTGCACAGTGCATAGCTCCAGCCCTAATATTGGGAATGCCTATCAACGTGGAAGCATTAAATATTTGTCTTCCGTTAAATGTTGGCAATTAATCCATGGGACACTGTTGCTCTTATAAGTTCAGATTTGAAAGCATCGTCACATAGTCTTGTTAAAAAATGGTAAAATAAGATATTTTATCGATTATATTAATAATAATAGTTGGTCGGTTTGTCACAAATATTGTCACAACCTTTATCATACGATCATCTTATATTTTATAGTGATATTAATAATAGATTAGTGGTGATACACACAAATATTTCAGGAACTGTTGGTTCATACCTTCTTCGCTTCTCCAAACTGGTCATAATCTTTAACACTTCCCAAAAAATAAAATTTGTTTATTGATTGAGATTCATATATTTTTAGTTTGTCCCATTTTAATTATAGACATTGATTTTTATAAATAATGATTAAGAAAATATAGGATTTATAAGGATGTCCTAATTTTACACAATTGTAATGTAGCAGTAAAATGAATAAGAAATGAAACTAATAGAATATGAAACAAGAAAATAAGTTAATTAAGATTACAAAACTCTAAGTTGCAAATGAGAAGGAAGAAAGACTTAGTTGGTTCGCAATAAAATCTTGAATGTGTTGAAGTGATAAAATTATGAACAATGGAGGAAGAATTTTTCACATTGAAGCTCAGAAAAATGAAAAAAATTCAGAATATGTTGGACTAGGTCACCTATGGAGGGTCGGTGCCACCTAAGGTACCTTCCCTAGACCTATTCTAAGTACCTTTGATTCTCATGACCTCAGAAAACTAGTCTTGTTCGGTCACGTGATGTTTTTTTCCTTCACTTATTTTCGCTAGTTTGTCACACTAAGTATGTCGATGTTCACTGGAAATATGTAATAAAGAAGTGACCTATAAAACCCTCAAATGTGCATCAAATCCCAAAAATAAAACAATGCAAATGAGGGGTCATATTGTCCTCAACTTTCAAATGCAAGTGATCTTCTTACTAATCATTGCACTACATTTTAAACCCATTGTAGTATTATGTGTGTGTGAAGCAATTGTGCCCTAGGTGGCTCTTGTGTGTGTTGCACTTGATAGTGAGACAAGTAGCTAGATGTAGATCAATATAAATAGATGTGTGCATGGAAAGAATGAACTTCCCCTCCTATGAAGTGTATAGAGAATAATTTAGTCCCTTTTCCCTTGTGTGGATGCTAGATGGATGTTTGAATGCTCTTGAATAGCCTTTGGATGCAACCTTAGTGGTGATAGATAATGCTTAGTGTTTGGTCCTTTATTATAATCACATAACTTTATATTTATATGATTCCCTTTCTTGAAATTTCATAATTAACCCTAAAAGGTATGAATACCTAAAAAGATAAGATTCCCAAATGGCTAGAAAGGACCCAAAATATGTGAGAAAAGTACAAAGAGTTCAGGGGCACCCTAGGGGACATAGGGGCACCTGGCAGCTGGCATCCTAACTGGGCGTTGGTGTCCAGGTTGAAAAATTCTCAAAGTATGAAAAGATAGATGAAGCTAAAAAGAGTGTAAGACCAAAATTGGAAACAAAAAGAAATAAAATATGGCCAAAGACATGAGTTAATTAGTACTTTTCTTACTTAGGAATCATATGAATAGTAATATGTGATCAAGACTAGATAGATACCCAAAGTGCATGATTTTGTGTCTACATTTCCCCCCACTTTATGTTGTTGAGAAAATTCTCAATAACATAAAGTAGATAAGATATGCGTACTTGATAACCATGTAGATAAATGGAAAAAAATGTGTTAAGAGATAAGGAAAATCGTGGAGTGATAGAAATGTGAAGCGTGGAAAATGGAAAGGATAAAGTGCAAAAAGTGATGATGATGATGATGACCCTAGGGAGGAAATGCATGTGTAGATGTCACATTGTACTTGTTGTTGATGTCAATGTTTATGTGATTGATGTCACTTGATGTGATTGATGTAGGATATGTGTGATGATGTAGGATGATTGACTACTACTTCCCATAAGGACGGACCTACAAAAGAGAAGAACGAACAAGTAGTCAAATAATGTGTATATGATCAAAATGTGATAAAAGTATGTAAAAATTATGTAAAATGTAAAAATTTGAAAAAGGAACATGTGCACCTGATCTATGAAGAGGAAAAGAGTGTAGAAAGGATCATGTAGATGATGTAGAAGAACGGATTTTTTGGGCGATCTCATGCCAGTTGCATTGTGTGACTACAATTTTTTTGGGTGATCTCATGCCAAGAACTGGAAGAAGTGTAGGGAGAAAATTTTGGTGTCATCCTCCAACCTTTAACTACTTCCCAAAGTATGGAACACCACTACAGATGGTGTGTAAAAATATGATCTAGTTTGACCAATTCCAATCCAATGCGAAAGTAGAAAATGTTGTTTAGTGTATGTATGTTGAGTGTTAAGGATTGTATGCCCTGTAAAATCCATTGTGTGAAGTGTTGTAGACTGTGATGAACTGAAAGATGTTGTGTAACTACCCCCTAGTCATAGGCGTCCAGGAAGGGTCAAGGGCACCCAGGTGCTATTGTCTTGGTCTGGGCATCGGTGTCTGTGTTGTGTTAAGGACCCAAGTCAGATTCTGAGCCTTGTCTGAGACTGATGACTGTGTTGTACCGGTACTAAACTATGTTGTTTGATGACTGTAGACTATTATATGGGGTGACTGATTCACCCAAATGATTCCCCCTCATTTGGGGTGCATGTGACATCGTTGAGGAGTATGCGGCCTAAAGGAGGACCGACCGTTGTGGTGAAAATGTGCCTTGCATGGGGGAGGGAGTGTGCTTGGTAGAAACCAAGGCACATAAAAAAAATGGCTAGGAGACAAGTGTTAGTACAAGCAATAAAAACATGCATGTAGAAGACAAAATGTAAGCTAAACACGCAAGAAAACAATGTGTAAGCTAAGACACAAGAAGACAATACACAAGAAGACAATGTAGATCGTAAAAAGGTTTCAAACATGGGACATCACTCATGATGTCGTAAGACAATCAAGGCCAACTAGGCAAAAAGCAGACAAGTGTGCACACAAGATAAAAGGAAAATCCCATAAATAATGGCAAATAATGAGCAAGAACAAAGCAATGTAACAAACAACCATGGAAGAAAATAGACCTATAAAGAAAATTATGCACATGAAGCACCCATTAGCATGTTAGAAAGATAAAATGTATGTCAAAGTGTGTATAATACTGATATAGTAATGTGCTATGAAAAATGAAACAATAGCACCTATGATAGTGTACAAAAGTGGATGCCCCCAGGAGCCTTGTGGGACTAGTAATAGGTACTGCGCCAAACATCCATGTTACGTGTGTATTGATCTGTAGAATTCATGATCACAACTAGAAGATCAAGTGAATTTGCATGTGTATATGGAAAAAGATAATGACATACAAGATATCTATCTAACATGTGTAATAAAGTGTACATGTAATGATTAAATGTAAGCAAGAATAAATGACCAAGATATGTAAGTATGTGGATGAGATGGAATGGAATGCAGTGTGAATGTTATGGGAGTTGTGTGCCCCCTAAGTGCATGTGTATGAGTATGTATGTGATGAGGTTCATTTATATATGCCCCCTCAACAGTCAAGAATGAATCATAGCATGAGAGTGTGTCATCGAGAATGTGTTGAATAGGTGTGCTAGAAATGTGTGATCATCAAAGCGTAAAGAGTAGAGTGTAAACGTGTGAGTGGATGAGTGGGTGATTGAAGACACGAGTTGCATGAGGTTATTTGAGATGTAAACCCTCAGTAGTTGAGTATGGAAATGGAAGATAAAGTGTGTCATAGGGTAGTGTGTCATGTTGATTATGTGAGAGATATGTTGGATGTGCAATGTGTTGTGTTAATTTTATATGAGAGAAAAAGTTTCATGGTGTCATGTAAAGTTGTGTGTCTAGTGTATTGTATGTTGTGAATATTTCGAGTGTGTAGTATGTTGTGTTGAATGTCTATGAAAGAGATTGATCATGGATAGGTTTAGTGTGTAATGTTATGTGTTGAGAGAGATGTATTGTGAGCATGTTAGACTTGTGAAGGGTTGTGTCGTGTGTATATGAGAAGGATGTATTATGAAATTTTAGATTAGGTAGTGTGTTGTGAATATGTAGATTGTGTAAGATGTTTTTGTTGATTGCATGTAAGAGAGATATGTCATATAATGTGAGAGAGGTATGTTGTGTGATGTAGAAAAGATATGTTGTGATAGGACTAAGTGTGAAACATGTTGTAAATGTGTAGTGTCTGTGAGGTTCATGTGTATATGGATTCCCTCAACAGTGAAGTGTGACCCATAAACATGAGAGTGTGTCATCAGGTAATGATGATACAAAATGGTGTGTATCAAGATGTGTGTAGACCCTCAACAGTCACGTTTGAACCACAGAGATGAGAAGTCATTGGACGATACTAATGTATTAGATGTGCTATGTTATAATTCTTAGAGGGGTCACTAAGCACGAATAAGTATGAGAATTCCCCCTGAGTGTAATGGAAGAATGAAGCATGATGCCCCCCGAGTTATGCTGATGAAAGTGAAAGACGAGGGTCCTCCATCTGATGCCTATGGCGATAAAGGAATGTGACCATGCTCTAAGATCGGTGATGTATGAGACAAATGATGCATCGGTGAATGTGCATGAGACTTAGGAGGTGATGGAGGTGTTGAACTGATTTTTAGAGGAGGTTTCTTAGGTTAACTTGATAGCATTGTAGATGACTTGAGAGGAGGTAGAGTGAGACTAATTTTGAGAGGCGGTTTCTTAGTTTGAGTGGATTACATAGGTAGTGCTTGAGTGATGGAAGAAGAAACATTAGAAGTGATGACATGATGCTCATTAGACATAAGTGAATCAAATTTAGGAACCCATTGAGATGTAACAAGTGGAGAGGACCATGTAATAGAATGCTTTGCAGTGAATGAGATAAAACCTTGACGCTCAAGATGTTTGATTCTTCATTGTAAAGAATAACAATCATTGTCATTATGTCCATTGATTCAATGATAATTGCAATATGGAATACCTTGATATTTTGTAAGTTGATAAGGAGGATAACAATGAGTAGATGGAAATTTGATTAGTTAATGAGCTATGAACTGCAAAAGAATACCTTGTTTCTTAACATTGAGTGAAAACTTGAAAGGTGAGGGGAGAAGTAGGATTTAAGTTTCACTAATATGAGCACATGTCTAAGACATAGAATGAGGATATGAAAAAGAACTAGCGTGAGCTTGAGAAGCATCCTTAAGTTGTTAGATTTTATATTTAAGAGATATAATCGTGGATTCCATAGCCTGAAATTTGTCTTGAAATAAAAAATTAAAAGCTTGAATTGACTCCACCATGGGTTAATTAGATGGAGGATCACACAAACTAGGGTTGTCAGATAGACGATCAAAAATAGAATTCACTTGATGTGGTGGTGTATCTCTAGGGAGATACATGGTGTCTAAGGATTTTTTCAGAACAACTTGGCAATCAAGATGCATTTGAATTAAATCATACAAATAAACTTGAGGAACTTTAAAAGCTATGATAGAAAAGAAGATGTGATAAAGAAGGATCTAAAAGACCGATCATGAGTGGGGTTCACCAATTGATTAAGCAAATATACAATTTATATAGAATCCTAAATCTAATGCAATGTAATAGTAAATGATTAAGAAATGAAGTACAGAATAGACCCAAGAAAATAAGCAAATAAGATTGAAAACCCTAAGTGACAATGAAGAGATAGAAAGACTTAGTTGATTCACAAATAATCCTAGATTGTGTCAAATTAACGAACTGATGAACATAGAGGGAAAACTATCGCACTGAGCCTCAGAAAAATGCAAATGTGTCAGAATATGTTGTACTAGGGCACCTACAAAAAGGGTAAGGGGATGCATTGGGCACCCTAGACCTTTTATCTGGGCACCATGTGACTACAAAACCTCAGGAAACTAGTTTCTCCAGGTCGTGAGATGTTCGTTGTCCTTTGCTTCTTATCACTACTATGTCACACCAAGTCCACAGGTGTCATTGGTAACATGCAATTAAGAAATTCCCTACAAAACCCTCAAAATCACATCAAATACTAAAAAAAAAAATGAAAATGAGGGATAAGATTGTCCTCAACTGTCAAATGAGTGATCTTACGACTAAGTGTTGCACTACATTTCATACCTAGTGTATATCTATGTGTGTGTGTGTGCGGAATTGTGCCCTAGGTGGATCTTGTGCGTGTTGCACTTGATAGCGAACAATAGCTATATGTAGAAGATGTAAGTAGATGTGTGCATGGAATAGAATGAACTTCCACTCCCATGAAGTGTATGTAGAAGAATGCATCCCCTTGCCCTTGTGTGGATACTATAATGGATGTTTGAATGGTCAAATAGCATTTGGATGCAACCTTAGGTGGTGATAGCTAATGATTAGTGCTTGGTCCTTTATTATGATCACATAACTTTATATTTATATGATTCCCTTGCTTGAATTTCATAATTAACCCCGAAAAGATCAACTACCAAAAAGATAAGATGTTCAAACGGCTAGAAAGGACCCAAAAGATGTGAACAAAGTACAAAGAGGTTAGGGGCGCCCAGAGGGGACGAGGGTTCCTAGCTACATCTTGGCTGGGTGCTAACATCTGGCTGGGCATTGGCGGCTGGGTGTTGGTGTCCATGTCCAGGATGAAAAATGTCGAGGTGTGAAAAGACAAAATAGGTTAGAAAGAGTGTAAGACCAAAAGAGGCAATATAAAGAAAGAAAAGATGGCCAAAGACATGGGTTAATTAGTAATTTTCTTACTTAGGAATCATATGAATAGTAGTATGCAATCATGACTAGATAATTACCCAAAGTGCATGATTTTGTGTCTACACATAATAGTTTTCTTTCAACAAATCATAATAAAATTTTACTTTTTTATATTGTTCATAGCTTAATTTAAAGAAAACAATTTAATTATATTTTTTTGTATATGCAATTTATTTTATAAATGATTGATTATTATATTTTTCTTCTTAGTTAAAGTTAAACAATTTTAAAAACTTAAGATTTTATTAAATTTAATGTTCACAATTATTTTCCTTATAAATATCATTTTAAATTTTCATGTGCATCATGTGGGAACAAATCTTCTTGGTATGTTTCTTAGGGCTTTCACTTTACTAAGTCAAATGTAGATATTGATATCAAGAGACTCCTTTCACATTATTTTACAATTGATGTACTAGATGTATCCAAAAAAGAGATAAGTAGGGGATTTGATAAAAGATTTAGATATATGATTTATAAAGTCATAGAAGAAATTTCATAATGTGTGGAAGAGACATCATAATTGGGGTAACAAGGCATGTATTTAGAGGAAATTGTACATGAAATTATATGGGATTATGAAGCCACAGAGGAGGATATGGGAAGGTCAAGAAAGAAAACATAATCATCCTACAACTACTCAACCATTATGTTAGTAAGAGGGCCACCTTACATTTTGGAATCATCCCTCATTGTAAAAGGATTATGATATATTGGGATTTATATGTTATCAGAGACCATGCCAACCGGCCAATGTGGGATTAAGTATTTGATTGTATGAGAGTATTGAGTCTACCTTCAGTCCAAATGTATAGAACCTTGTCAGCCTCTTTCTTCAAAACTTCAATATTGCGACAATAGATATCTTCACTATCATGATAGGCTCATCCAACCTCCAAGATACATCCAACATTCAATACTAATATTTGAGGGCTACTTTTTCACTTGACTCAAATATTTTTCACATCACCTCTAGATAGAGATAACTCATCATACTCCTTGAGAGCATTGTATTTGTGAAGTTTTTCCCTAGAGCTTGAAACCAATGGTCTTTTGTATTTAGATGTTCTCCATACTATGAGATTAGGGGGATATTCTTGTACCTCTTTACAGACTTGTACAAGTATCTCTAGAACTTCGTTACTTACTAGAACTAGAGATGTTTGGATCTCTTCTTTTGAGTTTTGTTTCATCTTCACCATTGTTTGGCAAAGATAATTTACTTCTACAATGATTTTCAATCAGGAAGTTACTTCTTTTTATTTGTTTTGTTTCCTCTTCAAGATTGAGTGTGAAGATTCCTCTTAATAGTGTTGTATATACATAGTGAGATCTATGAGACATATGAGGATACAATTTGTTTCCACTTTTATTTTTGGTTGTTTTCTCTTTAGTTTTAGGATTTGATGGAGTTTCTTTTGCACTCCGTATTCCTTACTTTATATTGTACTTCTTATAGTCTTATAAGATAACTTTTACCTTTTGTGGACATTAATACTATGATCTTATGTATTATAAATTCCATAATTTCAAAAATATTAGCTGGAGTTCACCATTATTGAAATTTTATAATATGGGTTTAATATGAAAAAAACTAGCCCAAATTCAACCATTATTTCCCCTATATAATAGTAAAATTAAATATTTCGCACTCAGAAAATTACAGAGAAATACTTTTAGAAAAAAAATTTATTCATCTTATCAATTATTCTTAAAATTTTTTCTCTCTAAATACTATAATATAACACAAATGTTACTAAACCCAAATCTTAACAAATACAAATCAAAGAATTTTTATTTATTTTTGAATAAAAGTTTGCACTTAAATTTTGAATCAACCGTTATGATCAATTTATTACCACAATCAATCTCGATATTAATATAAAATTAATATACACATATATCACAAACAACAATATTATAATATTATAACAAGCTTTAGTTCTAATGACACATGAAATTTATTAGTTTTATTTTTTGTCATCAAGTTTTAATTGTTATCGCATGAAAAAAATATTATTTGTTTATGCCATGACAAGTACTCTTCCAATAATATAAACATTTTCATTGAATGCGAAATTTATTTTTCATGTTTATGAAAAAAATTTGATTCGACTTTTTTTTTGATTGAAAAGTGAACTTTTATAATAATAACAAAAATGTACAACACTAATCATACAAAAAGATTGGGTGGAAAGGGTCACACCCGAGAATGTGAAATGTCCAATCAAATCGAGCCAAAAAGGCCTCGAGAGAGGCCAAGTCACCTAAGGGTACCAACATTAAAAACTGCAAAGTACGAACTTCAATAAAAAAGAGCATAAACATCAAGCATCAGTTGCAACAATGGAGGTAGTGTTAGGAAATAAGGGATAAAATATGCAGAACAATCCCACACAAAAATTGCAATAGTAGAAACTAATATTTAGAAAGATATTGTAGATTTGAAATAAAAGTTCAGAAAATAAAATAACACAACATAGAGATAGTATTTAATGTGGTTCACCCAATTTGGGCTACGTCCACCAAGAATCACTTGCTCAGATTTAATTAAAAGCCACCTCTTTGTCTCAATACAATACCGAGATATATTTGGAGCTATTCTAAAAAAAATCTCCTGAATTCACCCTTGAACTCACACTCATATACAATGACATGTCTACCCTATAAAAAGCCCAAAAGCACATCAATAGGAAACTATTTAAGAAGTTTCACAATACCGTGGGTACCAAAAGCATGGGCCAAAACCACCCCATAAAAATATGGGTTAAAAATCCCACCCATATGAGAAGAGCACATTTCTCGAGATATCAGGCACATTTTCGACGCCATTTTTTTTTCTCGGGGGCTATGCCCTCGAACCCTTGCTACCAGGGGCTACCACCCCTGGAATCCACCTCGAGGGAATCCCGATGAGAAAGTTGTGGAGAGTGAATAATACTTTTAGTGTACATTCTTCAACACTTCCACACATGAAAACAAGCTCCACAACATAACAGGAAGGTGGCGAATTAGGAGGAAGAATATCGATCTTATCGCCCTAACGCGAACTTTTAATTATCATAGAATGAAAAAAATATTATTAATTTGTGCCAAGGGAATTACTCCTATGGTAATATAAACACTTGTAAGCAGCCTAAACTTTATTTTTTGGGGGAGGGTCTTGGGCACTCGATCGATATATTGGGGTCATTTATAAATTAATGTTAAGGGTTCACCCTATCTATCTATATGGGATTATTGGATAGGGAGGGGCCTCAACCATCACATTTTAATTGGATTCTATGAGGGTGATATGTACAATTTGATATATCCTTATCTTGGTCAACACATTCTTATTTTTCATGATAAAAAAGTTTTTAATTCATTATTTAATATTTAAAAAAACTTACAATAAAATTTAGTTCAATATTTTTAATATTAAAATAATATGTATTTTTAAATACCTACATGATCCACCATATAATAATCATTGATTTAATAACCATTTGGATAGAGCTCATGCCACTGCAAAAGGATTCAACTTGTTGAGGCTCATTACCCTTACAACGGATAAGTAGGAAGAGTTTTATTCCCTTCCCTCACAAATCTCTCCATATGGTAATTCATAACCCATATGTCATTTTTATATTACTCATGTGAGGCAATGCAGTTTGAGAAGCACCGAAGATGGAAAAAAAAAAAAAAATCTCCATCACCACCACCACCTACTTATGACCTTATATTATTCATCTCCATCCCATGAGGCTATAAATACCTCCATCATTCCCACCATGTACAACCTCCTAAAATCTCAAGTATTAATATCTTATTTTTTAATTTCAAATAAGTAGGGTATTTTAAAATAAATAAATAAAATGTTGATTTGTTTTTTGCATCATTTTTCATATCATAATGTTGATGCTATTTGATTCAAGATTTAATTTTAAAAAATAAAATCAAGTTATAATTTTTTACAAAATATGTATCATTGTATTAATATGTAATGTTATTAATTAATTATCGGTTACATATATATGCATTTAAATTGTTTTTTATTTATTTATAAGATTTTACCCACGCAATTTAATCATAAAAAAAGATTTTATCACTAATTAACACATTATAAATCAAATAATACAAAACAAAATAGTTATTTACAATACTTAAATAAAGTTGAAACTCATAATTGTACTCACTATAAAAATGTAATTAAATAGAAGTATTATTAAGGAGTACATCCCTCTTAGCTCACAAAAATAATATAATGTTAGTTGATCCTTTTCATCCTTATCCTCCTCATCCTCATCACTACCATTATCCTTATCATGTGAATTTCTTGTTGTCTAAGAAAAAAAATTATTCTATTGAGTATATCCACATATAACATACATGATGAAACATAATTTGTGAGATGCTTGGTATTTATTGCATAAGGTGTGTGTGTGTGTGTGTGTGTGTGTGTGTGTGTGTGTGTGTGTGTGTGTGTGTGTGTGTGTGTGTGTGTGTGTGTGTGTGTGTGTGTGTGTGTGTGTGTGTGTGTGTGTGTGTGTGTGTGTGTGTGTGTGTGTGTGTGTGTGTGTGTGTGTGTGTGCGCGCGCGCGCGTGTGCATGTGTGCGTGTGTGCGTGCGTGCGCATGCACGTGTATGTGTGCATACATGCATGTTAAAAAATAGTACCTTATAATTTCAAAATTTTAAACCCATAAAGTTTAAAACCACTACAACATAATATTAAAAATATAACTTAATAAGGAAATTTTTTTAGGGGAGCGACAAAATGGAGGGAAAGAATGCGAAGGTGGAGAGTAAGGGAATGGCCGTGGGGGGTCTTTAGGCAGGTGGAGGAGAGCATGAAAATGGTAGACGAGATAAGAAGGTGAAGGAGTAGAGCCCTAATCCTAGGGTTTCAAAATCCGCCGGGACTCTGCTGGGGTTTGGTGGTAAAAACAAGGATTGTAATAGGAACATTAGTAGCTATGCTACAGACCATCGTGGTCTAGATCATCTCCGGAAGACTACCTCTTTCAAAGATATACTGGAAAACAACAGTGGCTGCTCCTTGGGAAAAAAAAATGTAATCTGGCCTACCTGGTCGATTTGGCCGAGGATATTCCCTTTGTAACCATCGAGAACCCTGAGGTGGAGGAATATTTCAAAAAATTATCACGGGATGCAGTGATTGGCAGGTTTAACGAGTTTTGGCCTTCCTCCTCCACACTATACTAGTGGGTATTTGATACTTAGACCAATAAGTGTGAAATATCCCTCTGTCCCAAGGGTTTTTTCATTGTCCATTTTAGAGAAGATGAAGACTATTATCAATGTTTGATAGAGGGTCCGTGGTTCTGGGGATATGCGGGTTTATTTATAACTCCATGGTTTCCAAATTTTGATCCGAACATATACTCAGTTGCCAAAACACCTGTTTGGGTTAGGATCCCTAACTTCCCCTTGCATCTATGGTATGCCCTCGAGGATATTGGTAACAATTTGGGAAATTTTATCAAAGAAGACTTGGATAGAACCCATTCGGGTCTATGTTCATTTTCCTGTATATGCGTTGAAATTGATTTGAGCAAGGGACTACCAGATCAGATCAATTTTAAATTTGGTAATTTTCAACATATTCAGATCTTAGACTATGAGAATACTGCATTCTGGTGTAGATTATGCAGAAATACGGGTCATATACAAGCTTCTTGTCCCTCCAATAAAAATCAAAAATCTACAAAAAAGAATGGATTGAATTCTTCTAGTGGTTGGGGCTCTGTTAACCCAGATTTGGTATCCGCTTCGAATTTTAAGGATGTTTCGAATAACTTGACCCCCGCAAATAAAGTAGACACAAAGAAGGAGGACACTGAGATGGGAATTCAGGAAAACCACCTAGTGGTAGGCAGAATGAAAAGGGGGAATTCTTCGAAAAGTTCAGAATCAGATCGGGATTCAGTGTCTGATAAAAAATATCTTCGGTAATTCCTAGTGAGCTTGCTCTAGTTATCTTGACTGATCAAGGCAAGTGGCTCAAAGTAAAAAAGCAAAAAAAACAAAAAGGGTTGAATGGGCAACATTGAGGATTATTTTCCATCGCATGGTGGGAAGTAATTTTTTTTTAGGTTGTTTTGGTTATTCTAATGCCTTTGTAAGTCAGTGTTTAGATGTAGTCATTTTTTACCTTTGGATTTTAAAGCCTATTGTTATCTAGAGGATCTAGCCTCTACTTTATGAATAGGGAACGGGTCCCTTCAACCCGCCTTAACAATTAAAAAAAATATAACTTAATACCTAATAAAATTTGAAGATAAAATTATGTAATTCTTACTTGGATTCCTTTCAAGATGATGCTTCTCAAGTGCACTACCTTGCCTCCCTCCATATACACTTGAGTGCATCATCTGGTGGCATGACATGGAAGTTGGTTTACTAAGAAAAAAAAGGTAATCAGTACAATCATAGATATATAAGATACATAAAAATAAATAAAAAATAGCTAGAATTTAATAAAAATTGAATGGAAACAATTAATTAATTGCCAAGACATGATAAGTTATTGCTAAAGGATTCTCTTTTTAAGGTATTAAATATTTTATCCTTAGTTGGTCAATGTTTGAAAAACCTATCATGGAAAACCAAGAAAAATAAAACACACAACTTATTGAACAATACTTAACTCATAGTGAATTCAATTTAAATAATTCAAAATAAGGAGAAATGATATTAACTAATTTAAAAATTCAAAACCCACTCTTTTAACACATTTTCATCATGTGTGATGAGTAACAAGGTTTGTTTGAACCTTATTTTATGTAGCCCTTATATACTCACATTTGTTTCTTTATTTGTAACTTTCTTTTGATTTCCCTTTGTTTACACCCTAATTAATTTCCATGTATGCATTATGGACATGAAAAACAAATAATAAGTATGTACGGGGTTTGCAATAGGTGGACTATTACAATCTAATTAAATTATTACATTAATCATTCACAATCAAAATAATACATTCTTATATGTAACAACTGATAAATGATAAATACTTGCTCAAATACATGAGAGGAAAGAGAAACTTAGTTCTATAATGCATAATAGGGAGGATTTGTATGTGCATAATGATGGAATAGACATGTTAGAAATTTGAAGCACTTCAATAAAAGTTCTGGAGATAAAAAATCTACAAGGGGAGGACCGTAAAACTTCTATATGGTCGAGGATACAATTATATGGTCATTACCTAGATTGTATGGTATTGTACTATTTGAAAATCTAGATATAATTTTTTTTGTATTCTTGGATTGTTGAGAATTGGCCTTCACAATATGTTTCTATTGTAAACATGACTTAGGGATGACCTGTAATCACCCAAAAAAAAAAATAGAAACAAGTTATAACTTACAGAAACCAAGTCATTAGAGCATTAATAAACGAAAAGGAGAAAATATGTGTGTAGTTGAGGCTGGAATGACCTTAGTGGTTAAAATACCAATTATTGAACCAAAATAATTGTTGCACTACATGCCATTATTTTGAGATGAAACCTCATATAGTTATCTTAGGTGCTCGTCTATGTTTGAATAACTAACTAGCCACCTAAAGGATCCGTTGTGTCTCTTGACACTAAAAAAGATGGAAAATTGTATTATATAATGTGTACCCAATGTGGTCATAATATAATTTGGTGTGCCTAGTTTATGTGACCTAACCATTTTTCTCTTAAAACCCTTGAACAATGTTTGGAGTGATCTTGCTCTTGTTAAGCTTTGACTTTATGACATGTGCTTTAGACCTATAGTCGGGGATTCTCTAGACTTGGTTGAAGTAGACTCTTTGACTTCATTGAGTGCTTTAGACCTATAGTCGAGACTTCTCTAGATAATTTATATCTAATTTTTGAATATTTATGAACCCTTTGAATGATTTTGGATTGATATTTGCAATAAGATATTGTAAGAGTTCTATGTGAGTTAAAAAATGACACTGACTTACTTATATAGCCTTCCATTGGAAAAAAAATCTAATAAGGCCAACCCTAGGAAGATGAAATGACCCAAAGAAGGTATTAAGATTAAAATAGAGTTGGTGAACCTAGGTAGCCATGACGATATAAGTTGGTCATGACCGGACCCTACATATCAACCCAATTATATAGATTTTGATACATGAGAATAACACCAAAATAGAAATTTTGGACATGAAGAACATGTGTTGTTTACTAATTTAATTAGATCAGATTCTCAAAATTGATGACATAACAGAGTGTAATGATAAGAAAGTCATGGGATATCTAAAGAGATAACTAATTGAATTTTGAATGTGAGCATTGGTATTAGAAAGGGGTCATGATCAAACTCAACATTGCAAAAGGGAAAGCTACCAAATTTTATTGTTTACATTTCCCCCTTTAAGTGTGTAATTGAAAATTACACGCTTGAAAGATAAGTATATCTAAGTATGCACACACACTCAATTTTTTTTATCGATAGTGGTTTTATGATGTGTTTGTGTTGGCATGCTCCATAACGAGACCTACAACATAGAGTGTAGTTAATGTCTATCATAGACACTGAAAAATTAACTTAAAACATAGATAATGCATAAAACTATAATTTTTTCATAAAATCAAGTGAAGAGAAGTAAAACAGTGAAGGAACACCCCTATTCATTTTGTGGAGGGAGGATATCCAATTTATGTCATGCCTTGGATACTTGGAGTTTCTATATAAGTGTTAGATGATTGGGGTAATTAGTCCCCTATTTTGTGTCATAGGAGAGACTAGAGTGTTGGGTACATACCAACATTAAAGAGAGTGAAGATAGGATCCATATAAGTCCCCTTGTTGAGAATTGTATAAAGGAAGGATTTAGACTATGACGAAATTAAATACTTCGAACCCTTCCTCATTTGGGAATTTGGTGAGATAATAGGAAAGATCAATTTATGAATGAATTAGATGCTTTGATGTTTTCCAATAAAACCACATACCACACAATTACAGAAAGATCTAGGACCAATTTTGTTTTAACTTGAACAAACTCAAACCTTGCTAGGAATGCACATTGACCCCCCACAAGGTTTAATGGAACTTAAATTGACCGTGTAGATTGTGAAAAATCATAAGGGAGAAGGGAACCCATGTTACTAGACCTTATTCTTGAGATTGAATTTGAAGAATGAAGTGAAGAAGGAATGAAGATCATACACCCTATATCAAGATTTGTATTGTATCATATGTATTTGAACATTTTTGAAAATCTTGTTATAACTTATATGATTTCATGTAATTGAAAAATTCATAGAATTTCCCCCATGTACACACATTTCCATCATGGTCATGCACATACCATGGTCATGAATGTACTATATGGTTTTTAAATTTGTAAAATTCTTCCACATTATAGCATCTGTGGATTTTTTGAGGATTTAAAACTTGTAAAAATATGTTTATGTATTTTTTAATCTATATGTGGATGAAAAAAATCCTGATGAATGCCCTTTCTTTTAAGGTACGTGATAAATATTTTGAGCATGTGGCTCAAAATAATAGATACATAATCATGTGTAATAAGTTTTATAATTTACGGACTTGGATATACTATTACCGCTCTGCAAGTTTTTTGAAATGCTACTATGACTGGTGCCTATATCAATGGTGGATCTGATTGAGCCATCCCCTAACCCTCTTCCTGACTCTGCTGACGTCTCTTCCAGATCCTGGAAGGATGTTGTTGTTGGCTCTTCAAAATATTTGGTCCTTGGAAAACTCTACCCTCAGTGTTTTGATGTGAATTTTTCCTTAAAAATCCCTTCCTTGATAAACAAAGCTATGCAAGCCTCTAAGGACTTGTTACTGATCGGTAAACTTATGAGACCTAGACCTCCCTTAGAAGAGATTCTCAAATGAGTATGTATTAAATGGGATCCTTATGGTATGGTTGATATTGCTACCCTTTTTAATGGTTTCATCCTATTTACTTTTTCCCATAAAGAAGATTTTTCTCGTGCTTTGCTGGGTGGCCCATGGTTCTTTGGGAAGAGAGGCTTTTACCTCTGGTTTTGGATACCCGGGTTCAATGATAAGACTGAAACCATGTCCTAGGCTCTGATCTAGGTTCATCTTCCTGAGCTCCCCTTGGATTTTTGAAACTCTGTTGTCATTGAAGGCATTGCCTTCTCCATTGTTTCTCTGATAACAATTAATCAAGATACCAAGGCAGGTTCTAGATTTATTCATGCCAGATTCTGTGTCAATGTTAATGTTAGTTTTACTCTACCATCCTCCATTGACCTACACTATGAGCTGGGAACTTGGGTTTAGCCCATTGGATATTAATATATCCCTCAAGATTGCTCCACCTACAAAAGCATTGGACATCGTGCTCAATATTTCCCATCAAATCCAACTCCAAAGAATAAAGAGTAGGTAAGATCCCCAAAGAATAAAGGTAAGTTCATTCCCAAAGTTTCAAATATTGTTAGCACTTTAAATCCCTTTGATTTCCTTTTGAAGGAGAGTGTTCTCCCATCTATCTCTGTTCCACTTCCACCTGCTTCCTCCTCTCCTCTTGTGGTTCCCTTATTTCCTTCTGGTGTCTCTATTCCTCCATTATCCCCTCGGGATGTTCCTCCTCTCCCCTTTTCTTCTCTGCCTTCTCCTTCTACTTTGTCTCTGTCCTCCTCCACTTATTTGGACTTTCCTCTCACCGTCCCTCTCTTTGGTTCCTCTATGAATGTCTCCTCTCCTCTTTCTTCCTCTTCTCTTTGTGAGTTTTTGGAACCGGTCCTTCGTCATGTTCCCCTTGATCCATCCATTTCCCCTGTTGCTGCTACTACTACTGATCATTTCCCCCTTCAGGAAAACACCCTCATCTCTCCTTCTGCTTCAGTTTCAGCGGATAACAATCATGCTAAGAATACTAGAAACAAAACTAAGCTCAAAATTGATGTGGGCTATAAGAAATCCAAAGGGAGACACACAAATCAAGAAAAGATTCAGGAGGAAGAATTTATCAATATAGCTCAAGGAACATAGGGATTGCTTTCCATCCCAAGTGAAGGTAAGCTAAAATCTAAGAAATGAAGATTTTCTCTTGGAATGTTCGAGGATTAAATATGCCCCAAAAAAAAAACTCCTCAAGGATTTTAGACTCAAACATTATCTTGATATCTTGATGCTACAAGAAACCAAAATGAAAAAGGAGGATATGCTTCATAATTTCTCACCTAATTCCTTATGTTATTTCATAGGAGTATGTTTGTAATTCTGGTGGTATGTACATTTTCTAGAACCCAAAGGTTCTCTTTGGGGGAATGTATCATTAAAACCTCCCATTTTTATGAGATGTTTTCCCAAGAGATTGGTTCTGATTTGGGTTGGATTTTTGTAAATATTTATCCTCCTAACCTTGAAAACAAAAGAGATAAAATTTGGAAGTATTTTTTGGACTTTCTCTCTTCTTACAAACACCCTTCGTGGCTTATAGTTGGATATTTCAATACTCCACTGTAATTATCAGAGAAGTAAGGATGAACTAGTGTCAGCACTAATAGCTCAGAAACCCTAGTTGACTTTATCAGATTGGGTGAATTTTTTGACATTGATATTCATAGAACTTCCTTCACCTGGTCTAATAGAATAATTGGGATCAACCATATCCAAATCAAAGTAGATACATTTGTTGTCTCTATGGATTGGATCACTCACTATAATGTTTTATATATGTAGGCTCTACCTAAGATTTCTTCTAATCACCACCCCTTGTTATTCATGGATTCATAATCACAGTGCTCAAAACATGCCCCCTTTCACTTTGAGCTTGTTTGGTTACAAAATCATAATTTAGAAAATCTTATCAAGGATTGGTGGATGACTGATATTCAGGGCTTGGTTATAAACAAGTTTGCAAAAAATCTTTGTTTTGTTAAGAATAAGCTCAAGAATTGGAGAGTTCAATTTTTTAGGATATCCACAGAACGAAGGATTTGTTCACTCTAAAAACTACTTCTATCTCAGAGGAGATTAACTCAAAAGGAAGATCCCATAAACATAATCAGTAGGAAATTTCCCTTCTCATTGATTATCACAATACTCTTGGTGAGGAAGAAATCTATTTGTGTCAAAGATCCATAGCTATATGGCTACAGTAGTAAGATATAAATATGAAATTCTTCCATATGACTGCTACAAAACACAATAACTGCGAGAAAATCAAATATTTTTTCACTATGGAGGGATCTTATCTTATTAAAGATGATGCAATTGTTTCTGAATTAATCAACTATTATGTTATTCTCCTTCATGGGGGTCTTCCCCCATGTGAAGTGGATTGTCAGAAATGATCCAACATATAACCAATTCAATCACTAATGACATGAATACCAAACTCACCGAGCCCTTCTCGGTGGAAGAAATTAGGAAAAAAAATTTTGACATGAAAAGTGATAAATTTAATGGCTCTGATGGTTTCCCTACAATATTTTTTCAAACTTACTGGTATATTGTGGAATTTGATCTACATGCTTCTATTTTGGAGTTTGAGAAAAATGATATTTTGTTAAAGGAGTGGAATAATACCTTTGTTGCCTTGCACCTAAGTATATGGGATCTAAATTGATTTCTAACTATAGGCCCATTAGTATTTGTAATACCCCATACAAGATCATAACCAAAATGTTAGCATCCAGGGTTAAACCTTATATGACTAGATTAATTTCATAACAACAAAATGGGTTCATTGGGGGTAGATTGATCCAAGCTAGCATCATTAATGTTCCTAAATAAATGTACTCTACTTCCATAAAAAAATTGGCTAGTATTATTATCAATCTTGATATGTAAAAGGCATTTGATATAGTTAGATGGCCCTTCTTACTTCGAGTCCTAGAGAAATTTGGTCTTGGGGAGAAATGGAGATATTAGATTTACAAATGTATTTCAACTCCCAAATTCTCCATTCTCATAAATGGTATGCCAATAGGTTATTTTTCATCCAAATTTGGAATTAGGAAAGGGGTCCCCCTCTAACCCTTTTCGTTTATACTCACGGAAGATACTCTTAATAGAGATTTAGAAGCTGCTAAAAGAGTTCGTAGTATTAAAGGCATTACTACTACCTTTAAGGCTATTGTAGCTTCCAAAATTCAATTCGTTGATGACATGTTGATGCTTGGTATAGATTTATTTCTAGAAGCTAAAGTTATAAAACATATTTTATATTTTTATCAATCAGTTTCTTGTTAGAAGATACATTTTAATAAAGTATTATTGCTATTATTAATACCCATTCCAGTAGGAAGAAAAAGATTGCTGACATATTTTGTTGCATTATTATGGATATCCCCTCTTCTTATTTGGGTCTTCCACTGTTATTGGGAAGACAACTCAAGAGTCTTTGGAATCCAGTTATTGAAAGATTCAAAAATAAACTTGTGGGCTAGAAAGGTTCCCTCCTTAGTCAGGCTGTAAAGCTACAATTACTTAAGGCCACTTGTACAAAATCTGTCTATTTACTTTATGTCTTTACTTAAAAATCCTTCCTCTGTGGATTATACTATTGAAAAAATATTTTAAAAGTTCCTTTGGTTGGGTTTAGAAGAAAGAAAGATATTCCACTTAGATTCACGGAATGTGGTTTATAAACCAGCTGCTCTTGGTGGTTTGGGCTTGCATAGAATTTTTTATATGAACTTTTCCATACTCATAAAATTGGGTTGGGAAATCGATACTAATGGAAAGGCCTCCTGGAAATAGATGATAATCTCAAAATACCTTTCTTTGATGGATGATTTCTATGTTGAAGACATTCCAAATGGTTTGGCTATTTTGAAATCCATCAAAAGAACCAATTTTTTTATTTACGTAGAAACTAGATGGAAAATTGGTAACAATAAGAAGGTCACCTTTTAGACTGATAAATGGATTGGAAATGATGATTTGTCTATTGAACCTTCCTAGGATCCTATAAGATCAAGGCTTATCCAAAATTTTGGTCCTTATGTTTCTAACTACATTGATCAATCCTCCCTGTACCCATGTTCGTTCATTCCTTTTTGGGATGGAGCTAGTTGTCCCTAGATTCAACTACTTGAAAAACTAAAGATTTTATTTTCGTAAAACTTCTTTCCTATTTCTTCTATTGAGGATGATATAATTTGTCCTCTTTCTATTTCTTGTTCCTTTTCTATTAAGGTTTCGTATCTCTCTCTACCTCACTGCACAGAGGGCCCTGCTCTATATCAAGTATGGTTACCTCAGGTTATCCCTAGAGTGGGATTTTTCTCTTGGATTGCTTCTAGAGATGCCTTTATTTCTAGATATAATATCAAGTGACGAGCTTATTCATTCCCTAGCATGTGAGTTCTATGTTTTGACTCTCTTGAATCTTCCTCCCACTTACTTTTTCATTTCAATTTTTCATTTACTATCTGGAGCCTCCTTATTAATGTTTTTAGAGTGTCTTAGGTATTTCCTAAGTACATCTAAGAATATATCATTCAATGTGTGCCTCTCTTTTAGGATAAAATTTTTAATCTTTCCTGGGAAATTTTTCCTCCTCACATATTATGGAACATCTGGAAATAACATAACAAGAAATTTTTAAAGATCAACACAGTACCCCCCTAACACATCTTCACATTTCAAGTAGCCGGTCTTCAAGAAAATATAAATTGTTGTATTTGGATACAACATAAATGTTAAATTTCTCTTAGCATGGACAAACAGTGGTTGCAGTAACTTTAGATATCCCTTCATCCTCCCAATTTAGTAGTTTTAAAGGTTATTACTATCTGGACCCTTCCTCTTTTAGGATGCCTTAAATTCAACACTGATGGGGCTGTTAAATGTAACCCAGGCATATCTGGTGGAGGTGTTGTTATTACAGATGATATGGGTCAACCGATGGCTGATTTTTCTTCCTATTTTGGTATGGGTTCTAATCACAAAGCTGAATCCCTGACCATTTTAAAGGGTTTGAAACTTTCTTCTACTTATGGCAAGATAAACATGATTTTTGAAAGTGACTCCCTAAATATGATTAACCTTCTTAATAATAAGGGTATCACTATTTGGACCATTATCATTATCATTTATGATATCAGGCTCCTCTAATCTCATTGCAACAAAGTCCAATATCATCATGTTATTGTGGAAGGAAATAAAGTGGCTGATCTAGTAGCTAGTATTGGATTCTCTCAAGAGAAACAACAAACTTGTGTCAGGAATCTTCTAGAAATACTACTAAAAGCCTTTAAATATGACTATCCTAAAAAGTGCTAATTTAAGTAAGTATTGTTTGATTACTACTTTTAATGATTATTTAGACTTTAGATTTACTTGGTCTTATCCTTCCTCCACTATTGGTGATGATCTCATTTATGATGATTTGAAGGTTTATATTTTTTATTTTATATGTCACACGTGGGAAGCCGAGATCTCAAATTTTGAGTTATTAATGGGGAGTTTTAATCATAAATAGAAGCAACCCTTTTTCTGGTAGACACATGGTAGAGGGGGGTTCATGGCTTTTTATATGTGCAACTGATATTAATTTATTTCATATCATTTTTTTCTTAGTTATTCTACTCTGTAAAAAATGGGGGTGCTCTGATTCAATTGGATCTTGCTAATTACAAATATATTAAGAACGATAAAGTTATCTAGAAATTTCTTGGTGAAAAGGGGGTTATGAAATTTATCGAAATGCTTTCAGGGTATTTTGTCATGGTGTCAAACAACATTTTATCATCCTAGAAGTAGGGCCATGTGAAAGTGGGTGAAAATAAATTCAAAATCACTGTCGAGAGTATTATTGCAGCTACGGGAATTCCTAATGATGGTGATATCTATTTTAAGAGACTCTTACGATAAAAAATGGCATCCTTTTTAGATAAAAGGAAAGAAAAGGTTAACATTTACAAATTAGGATATGAATGAACTTCTTTGAAGGATCCTCGAGATTGAGTTTTCGAGTAGGTTATGTGTTAATTTACATTGAAGGGAAGGTACAAGCTTCTTTTTAGTCCCCAAATCCTCACTTTGGATCATTTCTACAATGGTGGTAAGGTGAAATTAGCCAATTTTATGTACCAATCTCTAGGTTTTTCCATTCAAAAGGCTAGCATTGGTGAAGGTAATTTTATTTCATCATGGTTTCATTTATCTTCTCTTTGAGCATGTTGTTGATGCTGCGCCCTAAACCATTTCCTAGTGTTGTTGGTTTGGCCTTTCTTCGTAATTGTGCTCCACCTCCTACATGTCCCACCCTTCGCCACCTTCATTACTACATAAAACCCCAACCTTCCTCCAACCTAGAAGTTGAAATCACAGGTCACCATGATGGTGCTTCATCTCCCTCTACTCTCTCTATACCATTTTCCCCGCACCTATATGTTTCTCCATTGAGGGTGGTTCCCACTCACACTCCAATCTCTCCCCCACTTGGTATTGTGGGTTCTATTCTTCTCATGCTCGATGCTTTAGGTTTTGTGAATGAAGGTATAATTCATGAGATTCTGCTCAAACTTACTAATGCCTACTTGGAATCTCTAGTAACTTCTAGAACAAGTGAAAAAATGGATTGCTATGATGAAGTTTAAGAGGATTATGTATTTTTTGTAGAGAATGTTGCTGCATATGTTGAAGAGTATGCTCAGGAGGACATTACTGAGGATGTTGTAAAGGATGCTATCGACCCTAAGGATGAATTTTTCCTCAGTGCTGATATGAACAATCATGTTAATTTTTTTGTCAAGATGATTCATGGAGTTTTCAGTAACATTAAGAATGCTTTGAATGTCATTAAGAAATGGAAATAATCTACTGATGAAACCTACATCCATCTCCAAAATGGTTGCAAGGAACTGTTAAGTGTTGCTGGAACTCTTGTTGAAAAATCTATGAATTCAGTTGTGATGGAAGTTCTTAATGAAATTAATAATATTATACCTATATAGCCTGAGGTGTGAGCCTTTTTTCTTTTTGGATTGTGGTTACTATTTTGGCATTAGTCTAGCTTCTCTTATGTTTTATCATGTCTATTTGGTTTGTAACAAGGATGTGGGTCCTAGAAAATTCATCACTTTTTACCATACTACAAAAAAATGGTTTTATAATTTACATAGGATCACATATAAGGTTAGAAGGTGACCACCATTGATAAGAAGTACCTCCAAATAAATGTTTTGTATGGTGGAGACCATGATGTAGAGATAAAGAAATATGCAACATACAACAAAAAACAATCCATGTGTAACACGATAAAAAAAGTGTCAATCATATCATATTCCAAAGTAGTACATCCAACGGGTAGTGGTGTAATGGTTCGTGGGTATCCTAGTAATTGGGAGGTCCAAGGTTCAAATTTTGGCTCCTGTTAAGGCAGCCTACTACTGACAATTTGGATACCCTGGTCATAGGGATCTATGATAATGTGGTTTAATCCATGGGCTAGCCGAGAGCTTAAACTTCCATCCTTAAATGGTTCCATGGCCAGTGTGGGATGGTGATGCCATAAAGGGCTAGGGACTTCTCCTTAGGTAACCTTGACATTTTTTTTCCCAAATTAGTACAAGAATAGATACAACATACTAGTATAAAAAATGTAATAATCCATATTAGTGTAATTTTAAACTAAGCATGTCATAAGAAATAATAGTACAATAGAAGAAATAATATTTATACAAAATAGTTTATAGAAACCTAGTCATATGTAGGCATAAAGCCATAAACATGGGACACCCATGGTGTCACAAGATAATCAAAATAAAATTCAAAATGTGACACAATCAATGAAACAAGTGCATATAGATAAAATAGACAAGGATCCAAAAACATAGAACACCTATAGTGTCACATGAAAATCAAGGCCTTTAGACCATATAAAGGAAATATTCATAACATTATAATCACACAATGAAATCAAATAAAATGTAATCAAGGAAATAATCAACATAAACAAGTAGTGAGAAAAGTTATGAAGCAAGTATAGACAACATATATGTAGATAAAAATATGAGTTAACACTTTGCAAGGTACATATTTTAGTCATGTTAGTTCAAATAATAAAAATAATCATTGTGTATTGAATCAAACATGATGAGGAAGGTGTAAATTAACATATAATGAAATAAAAACACATATATACTATGGGGGATGCCCCTTAAAGGTATACACTTATATGATATCTATATGTGTGAAGATCAAGAGGGTCCCCATTTTGATTTAATCATTTTAAAAAAGTGGGGGGAGTTATGATGTACAAAATGGTGGCTTAGTGGGGACAATACTACCATGTATTTAGAACTCAGATCTATGGATTCCGCAAATGTTAATTAAAGAATATGAATTCAAATATGAGCATCTAAAATGTAAGAATGCCTTTAAAAATGAATAACTTAATCATATTCAATATAATACTAAGCCATAATAATGAAGAAAGAGAGTTACATGTGTGTAATGGGTTCATTAATCATGTTCTTGATTGAAAATTTAGTCATTTTGGGATGAGAGACTCATTTGATAACTCAATGATTGGTTTTGATATGATTTTGTTTTTATTTGGGATGGTTCAAAGGGGAAAGTCCTTGGGAATTGTTCTGATACCATCTAGTTGTCCATAGCCCCAATAGAGATGACTTTGGTCCCTTTCATGGAATTTATCCACTGCCAATTAAACATCCACAGCCTTGATGTATGTTTCCATAATCACCTTTCAAATAATTCCTTTTATTTTTATTGATTAACATGTTTTCAATGCCTTCCTTTAGAGGTTTAAGAACCAAGCTAGATGGTTAAGTGATTTATTAAATGATATCATTTAGGTAATCCTATTTGAGAACAAACAAGATAAGTAATAATAACTTTCATTTTTATCTTTATTTCCTTTTGAAGATCACCCTTTTCAATGGTTAAAACCCTTATTAAACCCACTCAATACTTTGGGTAATTCAATTTTCTTAAGGATAGACTGATTCAAAGATACTAAGTTTCATTTTTAGATTCTTCTATCAACATTTCATGTTATTCATTTTTCCAACATTCTAAACATAATCATACCTTCCGACAAGTAAGTGCTCAATTTGAATTTACATAAATGTAAGGTAGTACAAACACACAAACCGAAATCAAACTGTACAAAATCAAGAATGAACTAAAAACATTAGTAAAACTAAGAAAATAGGGAATGTAACAAAGAAACTAATCTAGAAATCAAGAAATGCATGAAGGGAAATTAATCTATTTCATGTTATCCCAAAATCACCCCTAGGTGTTTTAGGAGGGAGTTCATCAAATTTTAGGCAAAACCATGTTCTTGGGTGTGTTTTCATGGATCAAACAAGTCAAAACTTGACATTTTGGGAAAAATAATGTTTTTGGGGAAATCTCATTGAAATGGGAAAAACCTTCATGTTCCAAAAAGAAATTCACCTCTTAAAAAGCCTTTCTGTCTAAGACTTAGCCAAAAATTGAGTAAAATTGTGCCATTTTGGCAAGCATTGACCAAATTGGGCATCTAAGGAACTGAGGGAATTGTTCCTTTGCTCTCTAAGTTCCCTTCCACCTTGCTCAAGCTATATACAAACACTTATAAAAAAATTTGGAGTTATACAGGACAATTGGAAATGTTCTCGTGTTACTTTACTTCACTACATTCCTGTAATAACTAAAGATGAGGTAAGACATGGTTAAGTTAGGTTCACAAGGAGCCTTGGGAATAATTTTTATGTTCCAAAAGTTCAATGAACCACTTAAATGGCCAAACAAAGGACATGGTATAAGGGGAGGTGTAATCTCTTAAGGAGGAAAAATTGGGCACCAATGGAACTAGTGGAACATTTCCTCTATTCTACGAGTTCCTCAAATATTTGTTAGGGATGATGGAGTGGAGGCAGGGGTGAGATGAGGTAGTGGAAAATTTGGTAGTTCAAGGCTTGGTAGGAATTGTTCAACGGTTCAAAAATTACCCTAATGATATGCATTCACCAACCCAAAGGAAAAAATAATTAAAGTGGTTATTTAAGGCACACATGTAAATTTCCCTAGTTCCTCAATTTCCCTTGAAAAATCTCTTGTGCTGACTTGGAGATGGTGTTTTGTCATAAATTTTAATCCAGAGATCCAAATTATAATAAATCAGTGGGTTTGGAACCATATTGTCAAGGGATACATTTTGGTGTCAAGAAAGGAAGAAAATAATCCTCTTTTGGGGTGAAAAAGGAAAAAATAGGGTTACAAGGTGAAAAATGCAGTTTGTGTATCTCAACCACCCAAATTTAACGAGGAATGATGCCCATACCTTCTCCTACAATAAAGTGACATAGGGGGATGGCGTTGTCATGGTGATCATGTCCATTTGCATATATTCATTTCCACGTGTCGGTGGTTGAATATAAAGTGACAAATTTCCCTATTTCCCCCCCCCCCCCTCTCTCTCTCTCTCTCTCCCTCCCTCCCATTTTCTATATAATTGTAAAATTATCTCATTTGTAATGTTGGACCCTCTCAATTTGTAAATGCATCATGTAAAAATGATGTCCAAGCAGATATGAGTTCCAGACCTCAGATTTGGACCTCTGTCATGTGTTCTTGTGCCTTCTACTTCAAATGTAATGGATTGTGAATACTTTCATGGAAATAAAGTATGTATTTTTGGTTATTTATCTACCCTAACTTGTTTTTAATTATGTTATTTCCTCTCTCAATTGTAGGTCCCATTTTTGGTGTGTTTATGTGTAAAATGGAAATTTCAATGTTGTTTTGGTTTGTGGCATAATTGTTTGCCCTCTCCTTCACCATTTCCCCCCATTTTCTCCTCATGGAGAGTGTACACTCCCTTTTCTTCATGCTACCAACTCTTTTGTCTTAGGTATTTCCCCCCCCCTTTCCACCCCCTCTCTCATTGGTCCCTATAAATAACTAGTTTAGGCTTCGTTTAGTTACACTTTGAAGTTGTAGGAGTAGTGTTAGCATTAGAATAGGTAGTTTGTCTCAAGATTGAAAGGTCTCACACTTGGAAAAAATCCCATGATATCCATAAGTATTGATCTTCCATGATTAAATCCTAGAGTGCTAATTTTGTGTGATAATAGTTATGGCTCGCACGATGGGACCACATTGAAGTTTTTAATGTCATTTCACTCAGTTTATGTTAACACAAAAAAATTTCCCTTAAAATGTTCACATATGAACATCCATAACTTTGGGTAACATGGTATGCTATCGAAAGTGCGGGACCTTACAATAAGATCAACCTTCAAAGAAGGTTGTCTTCTTGTGTCTTAGCCTGCCACAACTAACCTAAAACCTAATAATGTAAGTAAACTAAAATCAACTACATGCTCACATGATCCAACATTAAAATGGGGGGGTAAAGAAGATTGTAAACTTAAAATAAGGTTATGCACCAAACTAAAACATGGTTCAAACCTGGCTTGTATGAACATGGTTGAAACTATCACACATTGGAGTTAAAATTAAATTAGAGCTATGTGAAAGATGAATATGTATATTTTAAGAAAGAAAATAGGGTCTAAGATTCACATTCAATAAAAAATGTATGGAGGAAACCATAATCTCATTTCACTAAATTGTATTACTTGCATTTATAAGAGCAGAGGTTTGATAACCTTATATGGGATGTAGTTAAAAAGGGCCAAAAGCATGGAATTTAGAGAAAAATAATACAAACATGGAGTAGAGAAAAATTTACATGTAAGAGGGAACTTATATTTATATCATTTCATAAGATAAAGGAAAGAGGGAAGAGGGTATAGAAAGGACTGCTGAGCTAACACTAATTTCCTCTTAAAATTATATTAAATGAGTATGGGTGCCATGATTTGTCAATAGAGTTTACTTGTAGTTTAGGTATGGATGCCTTTGAATTTAGAAAACAACCACAATATGACCCTTGAGTCTATTGCATGCCATCACACCGTGTAGGAAAACACCATTCTTCTTTAAATTTTGGTGGTTGGGGTGGTTGATTCTATGGTTCGATGTCCAATGTGAATTTGTGTATTTCACCGTGTCTCATGGATTTCACCACAAAACTTCAATTTTTATTATTATGGGGACCTTTTATAACATTTATTCTTTGCACCTTGATGAGTGGAAAGACTTATCCAACCATGAGGGTCTAACTCTTTGATTCGTGGCCTTTGGACTTATGACTTATTTTCTTTGTTCAGTGGATTTGAGAAAACCTGTGGGACTGTACAATTTTTTAAAACCACAGAGCACTAAGATAGTGTTGTATGATTTTTTAATCATTCAAATTCTTCCATTCCTCTACTAATAGATATTTTAGTAGTACTCTGATTGAATTTGATTTATAAGGGACTTACCTCTTTACTCTCACAAAAGGGACGCACAATACTTAATTTCACGAATTCCCACCAAACTCCCCACATTTATATTTCCTTTATTCTGTGGGATAGAAGAGTCCACATAATACTAAGTTCCTACATTCCATGATAGTATGAACTAGTCTCCCATAAATTTTCTAGAGTAGGAAAATAGTTAAGTCATTTTGATAAGTTGTTCAAAATTCCATGGGGGTAATTTTGGAAAATAGTTTGGAAACTTTCAAAGGACATTTTACTACTAGATTATGAAGACCATATTCCTTGAAGCATCCATTGGGCATGGAGTCAAGATTAATCATTAAATAAAATTGAACTCATTCTTGGAAACCATCCTCTTGAATCTACATGAACCTAACAATGGATTGGAGCTAACCTATTGAAATTTAAAAGATGTACACTAAAATTCACTCTAATTATTAGATTTCTACCATGAAATTTATTTGAGATGATATGTGAATGATTTCTAGTGGCTCCCAAAACTTATGTACAAAATATAAATCATACATGCCTAAAGTGAAAAATGCAAAGAGATTAATACATTTATTACAAAACAAACTATTCTACTAACCGAATATGTGCTCGAAAGCACATGGAGGAATTGAAACCAATCTACTATGTACGAGGTGGGATTTTATATTTAAAAGTAATGCTTCAAATATACCTCATTGAATGGGATTGCAAGTTATTTTCCATCCAATTTTGACAATTGGACAAAATTTCTTGGATTTTAGTTGGAAATCACATAAGGGCCACTCCACATTGCATAAAAATTTGAATGTTTACCTAGCTTAGCTCTATCTTGATACCACTTAAGCACAAGATAACCTTATTAAAAGTTTTTGGATACCACTTTTCTATCAAAAAACTTCTTGATTTGAGTTTGATTTAGCTCCATAGCTTGCATAGTTTGGTTTCTCAATTATTTGAGCTCCACGAGTTCTACATATATGATTTTCATTACTCCAAAATCTGATATTTATAACTATTTGATAAGCTCTAATGTGGGTATCTCAATAGATATGGGTAGCCTTGTTTCCCTATCATAAACCAAATTGTATGGTAAAATTCCTGTTGACTTTTTAGGGTTGATTCTATCAGTTCATAGGGTAGATTTTAGTTTAGTGTGCCATGTCCTTTGATTTTCTTCCATGGTTCTTCTTATGATCCTTAACATGTTTTTGTTGGTTGACTCAGCATTTCCATTTCTGTGGGGATAATAATTTTATGAGCTATTCAGATGGTTATCATTCTTGATATCCTAATAATTTTTTTTTTGTACTGTGAAATGCTAAAGCATTATCTAAGATGATTGTAGAAGGGATGCAAAACCTAGTCACAATGCCTTTAAATAAATCTAGAATGTTGGTCTTGTTGGCTTCCTTCAAAGAAATCACCTCCGCCTACTTGGTGAAATAATATATGGCTGTAAAAATCCATTTGTGCCCTAAACTATAGTGTGGGTTGATTACTCCTATGAAATACACCCCTCACTGCATGAATGGATGATCTATTAAAATTGGGTAAAGTGGGAGAGATACAATTTTTTCTTTTCCTATGAAAAATTCACACTTCTTACGATTTATGATCAATGCATGGTATTCTTTGAAGAGATTTTGCCAATAAAATATTCCCTTCATGATTATGAGTGTTGTGGTCTTTGGAGTAAAATGAACTCCTGCTTCTCCATTATGAAATTCACACAAAATATTCTCAACTTGATTTGACTAAATACATCTCATGAGGACATCATTTACATCTCTTCTGAAAAAAATCCCATCAATAAGGACATAAGGGATGGATTGGAGTCTAAATTACCTTCTCTTAGTTTTAATTAGGCCTTGAGGACATTGACCTATTTGGATAAATTTTACTATATAACATGTCTAAAAAGAAGTACGCAAGGCGTCATCTAGTTTTTCTTGAACACATTGGAACACGAGGATAGCTTTTTATTTTATTTTATCAATTTACTGGTTCTAATCCAGATGCTCACATATCCCTCTGTCCCTAACTACCTTAGTTACCTTGATATCAATATCATACTCCATCACCCTGGTTATCCAACAAACTCTATTTTTATTTAAATCCTTTTTCAAAATAAATTATTTCACCCCATAATGAGATACCTAAGGCGAATTTTTTATTATACAACAAATGTATAAATTTCTTCATATTCTTTATAATAGCCATGGCATGTTTCTTAATGAAAGAATATATCACTTAATAGTCTTTAAGATTCTAATTGAATAACGCAATTGGTTTGTCTATTTTTTCTTCATTTTTCTACACCAACATGTAGGATATTGTTTATGTGCCTCCAAAGGCATATAAGGTGAAATCCTTTGAAGCATTAGGGTTGACGAGAGTTAGGGATTGTGCAATTGATTTTTTAATATCTTCAAAGCTATTTCTCCCTTTTTTAGTCCACTTGAATGCAAAATTATTTCTTAGCATGGATGTTAATGAATTAACATGATTTTCAAAATTTGGGATGAACCACCTGAAAAAAAAATCCTTCCTCGGAAACTTTACAATGTATTCTTATGACTTGGAAATGATGGAGACAAAATGGCACTTACCCTTTCCAGATCTATTGCAATCCCTTGTTCAGAGATAATGTGTCATAAGAACTTTGCTTCATGTGCTAAGAGGATACATTTATTAGGGTTAAGAGAGACTCCAAAAGGTATACACCTTTCAAATATTTTCCTGAGGTGAAGGAGATGGTCTTCTGTGTGTTTGGAGAATACTCTGATATCATCCATATATACAAGAACAATGTTATTAATTATTCCCTTGAATTCCATATCCATGGCTCTTTAAAATGTTTCCCCTGCATTGGATAGAGAAAAAGGAGTTTTATTGTAGGAACAGGTTCCCCATTTTATGGTAAAATATGTCTTGAATTGGTCTTCTTCCTTTACCATGATTTGATCAAATCCTGAATATCCATCTAGCAGGAGAAATATTTCTAAACATGCTACCATTTGGAGAATTTACTCCATAGAAGTAAACAGATAGTGAACCTTTAAAGATGCCTTGTTTAGATATATGAAATCAACACATAGTTTTATTTTCCCATTTCTTTTCCACATTGGGACAATTTTTTTCACCCATGTTGAATGCTTGATAAGGAAGATAATATTTTCTTCAATCATCTTTTTTAGTCCCCCCTTCATGAGTGGATCAATCCGTGTATTGACTAATATTTTTTTATTGTCCAATAGGATTAGCCATGGGATCCAATTCAATAGTTTGTTGTGCTAAATCAAGATAAAAAACCCAAATAAATTCATAGTTCAATGCAAGTATGTCAAAAAAATCTTGACAAAGTTCTAAAAAAGCATATTTTTATTTACGAATGCATACCTTTTAAATATTGAGTAGATTGTCCTTTCCAACTATAATGGGATCATAATCCTCATCCTTGACCATTATGTTTATCTTTTCTTTTGTCATCTGTTCATCTAGGATGAAGATGGATTCTAAAGTGACTAGGCCATTGGGCATATTATTTAACCCTAGCTAGACAATTTGGTCTCCATACTATTGCTTTAACTTGTTCTGGTTTCTTGAAGAGAACTCAATATCTTCATAGATAAAGTTGATCTATTGATAATTCTTGAAGAATTTCTAGTTGATGTTATTTTCTGGTACTGTGATCCTCACTACTACTTTGACATGTGGTTTCTCTTTTCCCTTTTGACTTCTTCTCCAACATCAAATATCACTCTTACCACGGGAAGTTTGTCCACATGTTTTTTTTCTTTCCTTGGTATGGCATGGATTGAAGGCTTCAAAATACTCTATGAGGTCCCATAAAATTTAATTCTAGGCTCTAATTTGATGACTATTAGTTGCATAAATTCATCTGACTTGATTCACAATTAGATCACTATCCCTAAAGGTCTACAATTGTTTAATTTTCTTCATTCTTTCCCATTGAAGACCTTGTATGAGAGATCCATACTCCATTGAGTTATTAGACCAACTAAATTGAAATTTAAAAGTAGAGTAATATCTCATACCAGTGGGAGATATAAGCATTACACCTCTTCTTGATCCCTATCTGCTCCTTGAACCATTAGCCACAATTTTCCATAGGTCAGTGTCTTGTTCATCTTCTGATTTCACAATGTCACGAATAGGAAATTTTTCCCCTACAAACAGTATATTCCAAGGACAACTTATTTAACTTATTTGTATGGGTCAAAACCATAACACTTATTTCCTCATTCTTCAAGTAATGAATCCGGAATACCTCTAGTTTGAGTATCTGATTCTTAAATGATTGGATTATCTTGATAAAAAATAATGCAATTTTCATTGATGGGGATAGGTTTGTAAGGTTCTATATGTTTTTTTATTATTGGCAAATAGTTTTTTTAAAGGGACTATACCCTTGAATACAAAAGAAGGCCTGAGAGCCAGAATAAGAGTGAGAAACAGAGAGAATGGATCAAGATCCAAGTGTTACAATGAAGCTTTAAGTAGCTCAGAAATAGCTACTCAAACGAGACAAAACAACAAAAAAACAGTAAACCGAAAAACAACTAAAAGCAGCAGAAGCATCCAGAACTACTTCTTGGCAGCTTTATCAATACTGATCTTGACTCTCTTCTAGGCATGAAACATACTCAAAGTAGTCATATGGGCAGCATCAGTCTTATCAAGCTCCTCAATGGTTCTTTTGCTTTCTTTTTCGTTGCCCCAAAGTGCAGCCGAGACACCGCTGAGGTTGGAAACACTTTTGGCATGACCCTCGATGAACTCCTCAATCGCCCTAAAGGCGGCAATGTTGTAATCATGTCTAGTCTTGGCCTTCCCTAAGCGGGAGTCTAAGGAGGTCAGCTTCTTGTATATGTCATCAATCTGACTGCTATCAATGTTCCCCTCCCCCTCCATGCTTTTCTTGCCTTTCTGTTTAGCTAGGTTCTTGACCTCATCCTTCAGCAATTTCATCTCAGCCTCTAAGGCCTCCAACCTTTTAGAAGAGCTATCCATCTGCACTTCTCGGGGACTGGCACTACTGATATTCAGCAGGTCATGTGCAATCTCAAGTTCAAAAGGCTCCTTCTCCATAACAAGAGTCTCAAGGTTGAGCCTCCTGGAAGCCCTGGTGACTGGTCTTTTAGAGGTAAGGTTCTATATGTTATGAAAGAATAGGTTTAGATATTATGGTGACCTTGGTACCATAACTAGTTAAAAAACACATATGCGAACAATCCAATGATAGATATCCTCCATTATTAGCAGTAAAATCCCGTGAGAGGAACAAATTAAAAATGGGGGTAAATCGATGATAAACACATAATGTGTAACTGAGAAGTTATGGCATGCATATAATGTAAAAATTAGATATCTTAAACCCCAATGGTCTCAACTGCGGACCCTTCCAATTGTATCAGTCCCTTGGAGAGTGACTCATATTCGAGGCCAAGCTGATCTGTTATTTATTTGGGCATCACTAAACTACTTTCCCTTGATTCTATCATGAAATTTTGCAGTACATGATTTCCTATAATAAGAGACACATAGAAGGGTGAAAACTTTATGAATTTACCTAATTGATCATCCATTTTTTGAAGTGAATTTTTGAGGACAACCTTTTCCTTGGGTGATTCATGTAGAGTGGGAAGATTGGCCATGAAGGCTTGCAAGAGATCTCTCTGTCCAAGAATGGCAAGATATTCCCACATTGATATGCTCACATTGGTCTTCTTCATTTAATCTAGGATGTTGAATGGAGATTTCATAATATTTTGTAAAAGAGGTGTAGTATATTCCCTTCTCATTCATTCAATCCATGGGTTTCCTTTGATTGGCGGATCCACAACATGCCACATCCTTTCCCCATCTTATGGATTCATAGTGTTCTGTAGGTCAATATTATACTGTGGATTTTCTGCATTATACAGTTCCTATTGAAATTTGTGTTTTCATAGATGTAAATAGGTTTCATTGATGTTAAAGTTTGGTGATGCAATTGGTGTTGTAATTAATGTCAAAAGAAAAAAGGAACATGAAATTTTATTAGTAGTTTCCTTCATTTTTTTCATGTCATGTTGAGTTGCTTGGTCTCATAGATGATGTAGCATTGTGTCTTGAGTAGGTGTTGGATTCTATGAGTGATGAAGAGGTTTGATAGTGTTTTGGTAATTTCATGATGTGTTTTTAAGGTCCTTAAAGGTGTATAAGTGTGGAAAATTCATGAGGAGGTCATTATTAATTGTGCAAGAATGGTCAAGATCCTTGGTTAGGATGTCTAATTAGTAGGTTGAAGTATATCATGATGGAATACATGTATTTAGTAGCTGGATATGCATGGTGAGATCATGGGGATCATGTGGATGAGGTGTAGAGACCCTCAAAAGTGTCTCAGATTGTGTGTATATATGGGTAATAATTCATTCTAGGTCTATATCTAGACCTTTTATTAAGCCCTAGGTGATCTAATGAGGTGAGTTGGAATTATTTCAGCATGTAGATGGAAAATTAATCCTTGTGGAAGGTGTAGCATGTTTTTATTGAGGTGTGTTCCAAGTTTTAGGTCTTGGTTTGTAAGTATGATCAAGATATTGTGTTTGTTCCTATACCAAGCTCAATATGGAATGTTTGATGCTCATTGACACATGTGAAGTATGAATGGGAGTATAATACCTTCAGTGTAATTGAGTAAGGTTCCTAAGGTGATGTTCCAAGGATTAGTTCAGAGTTTAAGGGGAAGAGCTTTATGAACAATTATTAAGAAGGTAAACAAGTTCTAAACCCTCCTTAAACCATATATAAGAAGTGATGGAGTATAAATTTATTATGCATGCCCAAAATGGATTGGTTTACTAAGTTTCATAAATTTACATTATATAAAATCCCTTCAAATTTCTCCATGTGGTATTTAGGTGTCTTGACAGTGTGTGTATCTCATATAAAAGTTCATGTTTATGAAGAAGTTACAATTACTCTAAACATTTGCATTGGATGTGTTGAATAAATTAATTTTTAAGGAATTTGGGAAGATATGCTACAAATTTTGAGTGGTTTTAGAATTTTTTTGATTCATTTGGAGGTATTTGTAAGTCATTCTTGCATGACCAGTTTTAGGAAAGTTGTGGACAATTCTGGTGGTCCTGGTTGCAGAGGTGTTTTGATAGTGTTTCACTTCGAGTGATGGTGTTATATGTAATTAGTGATTACCCTGAGGTAATGATATTTACATCCATGTGTCATAAATTCATGGTTGAGTTATTTTATGTGATGGTTTTTTTTCATTCTCTGAGGACTGGTTTTATAAGTAACAAACATAGTAAGGAGATTTATTCTTCTTGGTTATTTCATTACATTATTTGATGGTGAAGAGGTGTAAAAGCTTGTTAAATACTTCTATAAGCCTTATAAAACATGTGTAAGTGGATGTTGAGGTTTTTTTATGGTCTTTTTGGCCCAAGTAAACTCTATTTGGCGAGAGAAAAGTTTTAGTAAACTAGGCCTATTTAGTCTAATGGAGGATTTGAGTTTTTAGATGTTATTGATGACCTAAGTAGTCCTTTATACGATTTCATTATGATTTTTTTAAGTTTTAATTATGATATATTCCCCATGATTTCTGACCTAGATGAATTATATGCTTAGGTTAGGTATTTAAGCATGTTCTTAGTAACGTATTTTGTTGTTATGTGAGTATGAGAAAGTGTGAGTAAGAGGACAACTTATGGAGGTATATAAGGTCTTTGTGACCATCAAGATAAGTTAGAGGTCATTTTATGATGTTATAGAGTGTTTCTATTATAGAGTTATGTCATTAGACTTAATCATCTTGGAGGAGAAGTTCTTGCATGAAATAGCAATGAAGGTAAATTTGGAGAGGATATATGGAAAGAGAGATAAACAAGTGTCATCATCATTTTTTGGTGAAAATTTCCATAGGTTACAACCAAATCAAGTGTCTTATTTTGGTGTTAATTCATATAGGGGTTGGTGCCTCCTTTTAGGTTTGGTGTTTTACTAAATTTAAGGGTTGGTGCTCCTTATGGGGTTGGTACCTCACTAAACCTATGGGTTAGTGCTCCTTGTTTGGTTTATACTCAACTAAATATGAATCATTGCTATAATTAATCTTTTTTTTTAGTCATTTTTCATCCCTCTGAGGGTTTACAACTTATATATGGTGTTCATGTGTTCTTGTGTTCTCATTTTCTCATCTATGGTTATGTTTCTTAATGAATTCATGGTTAATGGTTAATGATTAAGTTGAATTGATTATTTATGAGTGCTAAAGTGAATGTAAAAGAAAGTGTTTAATTCCCACTGATTCACCCCCTGAAATGGTTCGTATTCTAATAATTGGTATCAAAGAAGGTCCTTTGAAGCAATCTTAACAAGATTGAGGTGATCCTTAGAAGTACATAAATGACTAGTCAATAAATTAGTTCCTCTACTAACAAAGATCCTATGTTTGATGGGATAAATTATGATTTTTAGAGCATCAGGATGAGAACTCATATTACGTCCTTGGGATGTGATATTTGATAGTCAAGTTTATATGGGTATTCTATTCCTCAAAATCCTCCAATTGATGCAGATGGTAAGAAGGCTAATAATGATAACTCTAAAGCCATGAATTTTATTTTGTGTGGTTTGGTAGAATCAGATTTTTTCACAATAATGAAATTTGATATATCTAAGGCTATGTGGGATAAGATATAAGTAATTTATGAAGGTGACACTAATGTGAAGTTTGCAAATATCCATACCCATAGGAATCAATTTGAAAGTTCTGAAGATGAAGGAAGAAGAAAACCATTGTTGTTTATCTTCTCAGAGTAGATCAAGTGGTCAATACCATTAGAGGATTATGAGAATAATTAAAAGAGATTTGGTGGTACATAAGGTGTTGATATATATCAGTCCTAAAGTTGATCCTAAATTATCAGCTATAGAAGAATCCACAGATCTAATTACTCTGGAGATGGATTAAATCCATGGTATCTTGACAACTCATGAGATAAGGACATGTGTTGATAAACCTCCCAAGAAGGAAGTTAAAAGGTAATAATATCTTGGATGATGATGTTTATTATATTGATGATGATGATGAATTTATTGCTATGTTTTCTAGGAATTTGAAGATAGGTTTAGGTAGTTATAAGGTTAAGTTTCCCTTCAATTTCTTCAAATGTGGTGAGATTGGACATTTTCTAAAAAAGTGTCCACATAAGCACACGGATGAAGAGAATGATAATGATAAGAGGTCCCATAGGTATGATAAGAGTAAGAATAATTTCATAAAGTCTGAAGACAAAGAATTCTAAGAGAATCCTTTATTCCAAGGAGGGTTGTAGATCATCTGAGGTGAGTAGTCAAACTAGTTATTATGATTATGATAATGATGAAGTTTGAATTGAAGACATGTTTATGGTGAAAGGATTTGGGAGCCATAAAAGAGAATCTTCCATATATGGAGGTTCATGTGTATTTTCATATGAGGATGAGTTAGGATATCACCTTGAAGTTGAGTTGATGTGTTTCCAATAATATTTTAAGCATGCAGAGAATAAGAAGAAGAAACTGAAGCAAAAAGTTAAGGACTATGAAGAAAAGATTCATGTTTTTTTAGAGATACATTGGATTTACATCTATTAGTTATAAAATTAAGTGGATACTATAAATTTAAACCTAAATTATAAGGAGGAAGATTGCATTATATTTGAGAGAGAAATTGAGACCCTAAAGGAATAAGTGACTAAAACATATAGGAAGGTAAGATCCTTTCAGAAGTTTGAGAAGAGTTCCAAGGATCTAAATGATCTATTATATATTAAAAATATTTAAGGTGATAGGATAGGTCTAGGGTTCAAGGAAGACCTAAAAGGTGAAGTGGTGACTCAAGAAGATGTTGGTCAAAGAAAGGAGGAATGTTAGCATGGTCAATAGAAGATCAAACCCTATCAAATAACCTAATGCAATGAGGTATGAAAAGTATTTCAATAGTTAATCTTATGCTTTTAATGAATTTGTTCATAGAGTAAGGGAATGTGGTAGAAGGTTCTCCCAAAATGAGGATTCATGGAACCATAGAAGAAATTTCAGATCACACCATCCAAGAGGTAAAATTGAAGTTGTTTTATATTATTGTCATCATGTTGGTAATTTTTCAAAAAAATATTTCATGTTCCCTCAAGGAAAAACAAGAAGTTTTAAAATCCTAGTGTATAGGAGATAAAGAAAGAAAACACATGGGAACCAAGAGTGAATTGGGGAAGTCCATCTAAGCATAAATCATATGTTATAGGAAGTTATGAATGCACACATATTACTAATTAGAAGAAGGTTGAAGAAGACAAGTCACATGTGCCAAGGAGGTCTTGGAATCTCCTTAATATTTTTTTTTTATATCCCCATGGTTTGTTATGTCTCTACTAAGCTTCTTAGAGGCATTCATCAATCAAAAGAAGCATGTAGTTAGGGGAGCTTGAATGGATGCAATGAAAATGTGGAGTTGTGTAACAAAATTGTAGTCATGGATTCATGTAGCTCATATTGGATTCTTGAAGGTCTATATAATGTCTTGATATAATTTAGGTAAAATAATGGTTCTATATGATTCAATAAGGTTGAAGAAATGTGGTTGCAACGTATGTTACAAGGCATTTTTGTTCGATGGTTGATATATTCAATCACATTGCATTATGAGTTATTATAGAAGGTGTATGAGGGCTTGAGAGAAGAGTCTAATAATTTTAAGAGTGATATGTGCATGGTTTGGCATTATAATGTGTTGTGTGACATTATTTAGGTTTGAGGACTCATGATGAGTTGAGAAGGAAAAATTTGTTGGTACAGTCTGAAAGAGTATGTGTTTTTGAAACCTATATTGGTATATGTTTTTGGAAGTCCTAAAAGAAGTATGAGGACCTAGTAGGTGGGTATTTGGAGGTAATTCTATGTTTAATAGTCAGGTTTGGGTGTGTAAGGATTGTTAAGATGTTACAAGAGTTAAATGTTATAGTTATAAGCTTAAGGATGATTTGAAAGATTGGGAAGCAGGTTTGAAAAGCCTATGGAGATATGAGACTTTTGTAAAGAGCCATTAAAGGAAGGATTGCATGAAAATAGGGTTCTATGAGTTTTAAGTCATGTTCAAATGTGTTGAGTAAAGATTCACAACTTGGTACAACTATGAGAAGTATAGATGATATGTTACAAGGTAGATATATGAAGACCTAGTAGGTTATATGATTCAATATTTTTTTTGGAAGATTGATATACCATTTGAAGGTTATAGTGTGGTCTATATCAGGGTAATTTTATCTCTTAGGATATTTTAGATATCAAGATAAGTGAGATTGGTTTCAGGGGGAGCTAGTTATGATTTGATAATTAGATAATCAAGGTATGTTAAAGTTTATCAGTACGGTTTGTAATAAAAAGTGAAGAAAGTATTGAACAATGATGATAGTACAATTGATAAAGAAAATTATATAAAGTCAAGGAGTCTCTATTTAGAGAAAGATATGTGATAGTTTTTGAAAACAAGTTTATATATAGGTTTGAGTTTGATATTAAAATATGAGTGAAACATAGTGAAATCAGTACAATAGAAACATCATGATAATACTTGAGGTTTGGTGGCCATAATTTGGTAATGATGACCTATAGAAGGTAGAGTAAAGTGAAAAAATGTTCCTTTTCTAGAAATGGTACTTGCTATGGTGTTGTTTGGATCATAAAGGATGTAGAATAAGACTGAAAGGTGCATGAGTTATATGATCTCAGGGGAATTTTTCTAGTTCATTATGAATGAACTAGAGGTTCAATGTTTTTGTCAGTAGGTTCAAGGGAAAGAAAAGTAAGGTTTCTATTATTGTTATCTATTTATAATATTATAGTCATTAAAGGTGTCAATAAGTTAGGGGGAATAGAGTAGGTGTCTCTTTCACCATGAGAAAGTATGTTTTGCGGCTTCTATAACTTAAATGAATATGGAAAAGGATTTATCTTCTAGATATGCATACAATTTCCTTGGATAGTAAGTTCAGGTTGTAGGATGCAGGTCAAGGAATCAAGGGGAGTTAATCATGTGTTCTCATCTCATTTAAAATCATGAGGTTCTTGATTAAGGTCAAATCCAGAGTTTTAGGGTATGCCTCTGCTAAGGGGGAGTTATGTTTATTTAAAATAGTGATTAAAGTTATTTTTGTGGAGCCTATTTTCATGTTAGAGTGTGGTACACCTTCTATGTGTTACACTCGGGCATTTTTATGGCAGTCCCACTCATCGGTGAGCGGGTCAGGGGGGTTCGGGGGTGAAGCCCCTGAAGCAAATTTTCATGGGTGGTTTATTAACCCATGGGTAATGGGTAACTGTTATGAGATTTTTTTGGGCCCATGGTTTTTCAGTACCCATTTTTTTGATACCCACAGTTTTTTACCCATGGTTTTGATACTCGTAGTTTTTTGCCCATGGTTTTAATACCCATGGTTTTGTATCAAACTGCTTAAGCAATTGTATATTTATATGGTCTTATGCATATGATACATAGACAAGAAAATGTATTGCAGATGTGTTTTGAATTCGGGTGTGAATTCTGTAGAGTTTGTTGAGCATATCTCCAAATGGATCTGGGTATTATATTGAGAGAGTGGAGGCTTTTAATAAAATATGAGCAAGTGATTCTTGGTGGACGTAGCCCAAATTGGGTAAAGCACATTAAATCTTGTCTCTCTGTGTTGTGTTATTTATTCTACACTTTTATTTGAGATCTGTAATATTTTTTGCATATTAGTTTCTACTGTTGCGATTCTGTAAGGGATTATTCCGCATATTTTATCTCTTATTTCCTAACAATTGGTATCAGAGCCTAGTTTGGTTTTTTGAAGTGTTGAATCACAGGGAAAGTTTTATCTTGAGTGGGAGCTATGGCAGATGATGGAAGATATAGGTTTGATAAATTCAACAGGTAGAATTTTAGTCTTTGGAAGATGCAGATGGAAGTTTACCTTTATCAGAAGGATATTTATACTCCGCTGTCTGAGAAGGTGAACAAACCCTTGAGTATGATAGATGTGGAATGGGATTTGTTAGATCAGAAGGAACTTGGAATGATCTGGATGTGTCTTGAATCTTCGGTATTATTTAATGTTTGAAAGGAAAAGACTACAAAAGAATTGATGGATGTATTAGGGAAGTTGTATGAAAAACCCTCTACCTCTAATAAGATATTTTTAATGATTTTTTTTTTTAATATGAAGATGTCTGAGAATATTTTAGTAGCATATCATTTAAATGATTTCAATAAGGTTGTGAATATGCTAGCTTCGGTTACAATAAAATTTGATGAAGAAGTTAGGGGTTTATTAATTCTGTGCTCTTTACCTGAAAGTTGGAATAGCCTGGTAATGGCGGTAAGCAACTCGGTTCTAGCTAACTAAAAGTTGAAGTTTGAGGATGTTGTAGGGGTGATTCTAAGTGAGGAAATGTGAAGAAAAATCTCTGGGGAATATTCTACTTCAGGGAATGCTTTGATGGTGGAAACTAGAGGGAGACAAAAGAATAGAGGAAACCGTGGAAAATTGAAAGATTGGGCAAGGTCAAAATCCAAGAGCAAGATTGTATGTTGGAACTGTGGAAAGTATGGGCATGCAAAGAGGGACTGTTGGGAGCTTTGGGACAAGAAGAAACAATAGGAAGAAAATAAGGAGGCAAATGTGGCATCAGGTAATGTATGTTAGGATGCTTTGATTCTTTCTTTGCATAATATTACTGAATCTTGGGTTTTAAATTCAGGAGCTTCTTTTCATGCTACTCCACATAGGCATTATTTTGTTGATTATGTTCAAGGGGATTTTGGGCATGTTTTTCTTTGTGACGATGAGCCTTACAGTATAGTTGGAAAAGGTTCTATTCAAATTAAGATGTAAAATGGGAATACATGGCTATTGAAGGATGTCAGACATGTGCCTACATTAAGGAGAAATTTGATATCAGTGGGGCAATTGGGAAGTGATGGTTGTATTGTGATATTTACAACTGAATCTTGGAAGGTTACCAAGGGTGCTCTTGTGGTGGCAAGAGGTAAGAAGGTTGGAACCTTGTATTTATCCACTAATAGTACTAATGATTGTAATCTTATGGATTCAGATGTAGATACAACATTATGGCACTATAGGCTTGGTCATATGAGCCATAAGGGCATGGAAATCATAAAGAAGAATTTTCCTGGATATATAGAAACAAGTTTGGATTTCTGTGAGAACTGCATATATGGGAAACAAAAGCGTTTAAGGTTTCTCAATGTTGGACCTACAAAGAAAGAGAGTAAGTTAGAGCTGGTGCATTCTGATGTGTGGGGGCCATCTCAGGTATCATCTCTTGGGGGTTCAAGTTATTATGTTACTTTTATTGATGATGCAACAAGGAAAGTTTGGGTTTATTCTATTAGAAACAAATCTGATGTATTTGATGCTTTTGTTAAATGGAAAGCCTTAGTAGAGAATGAAACAAGTCTTAATTTAAAATGTCTCAGGTTAGATAATGGAGGGGATTATTGCAGCAATGAATTTGATGATTATTGTTCTAAGAATAGAATCCATAGGAAAAAGATGGTTCCACGAACCCCGCAGTAGAAATGGGTATCAGAAAGGATGAGTAGAACAATAATGGAACATGCTAGGAGCATGAGGTTACATGCAAGACTGCCTCTTTCTTTTTGGGCAGAAGCACTGAGCACAACTGTGTACTTGTTAAATAGAGGACCCTCAAGTGCCTTGGATGGAGACATACCTGAGGAGGCTTGGTATGGTAAGAAAGTTGATTATTCATTTCTTAGAGTCTTTGGATGTGAGGTGTTTGTTCATATAGACAAGGATGATAGGACCAAGCTAGAGGCTAAATCTAAAAAATGTACTTTTATTGGTTATGGTGGTGATGACTCTGGATTTAAATGTTGGAGTATTAAGGACAAGAAAATCATTCAGTCTAGGGATGTGGTCTTTAATGAGAAAGTCGTGTATAAGCAACAGTTGCAGGAAAATAGGGAAGAATCCAAGAAAGAATATGCAGTGGTAGAGGATCTTCTGGATGGGATAGTGACCCATGAATTAGTTCAGGAACCTACTCAACATGAACCCCAAAATCCTACAGTGAGGAGGTCTTCTAGGGTAAGAAAAGAACCTGATTTTTTTTCTCCTTCTCTTTATTATTTATTACTCACTAATAGTGGAGAGCCAGAGAGCTTTGATGAAGCAATGCAGGTAGATTCCAGTAAGAAGTGGGAGCAAGCCATGGATGAGCAGCATAAGTCTCTCATGGAGAACCAGACTTGGGATTTGGTGAAGCTACCGGAAGGTAAAAGAGCATTGCAGAACAAGTGGGTGTACAAAGTTAAAGACGAAGAAGAAGGAAAGAAAAGATATAAGGCCTGGTTGGTGGTCAAGGGGTTTTCACAGAAACAAGGTATAGATTTTGATGAGATCTTTTCTCATGTAGTAAAAAAGACCTCTATTAGAACTATTCTTGGAATAGTGGCAACAGAAGACTTACACTTAGAACAGTTAGATGTAAAGACTACATTTCTCCATGGTGATTTGGAGGAGGAACTATATATGCAGCAACCAGAGGGCTATGAGGTCAAAGGTAAAGAGGAGATGGTGTGTAAATTGAAGAAGAGCTTGTATGGCTTGAAACAAGCTCCACGTCAATGGTATAAGAAGTTTGATAGCTTCATGATGGAGCAAGGTTATATTAGATGTCATTCTGACCATTACGTGTATACAAAGAAATTTGAGGATGGAAGTTATATTATCATGTCTTTGTATGTTGATGACATGTTGGTTGCAGGTAAAAACATGCAGGAAATAAAAGTACTCAAGAAAAAACTAAGTGAATCCTTTGATATGAAGGATTTGGGGGTTACCAGAAAAATCCTTGGTATGAGGATAACTCGGGATAGGAAGGAATGGAAGCTGACTTTATCTCAGGAAGAGTTCATTAAGAAGGTATTGGATAGGTTAAACATGTAGGATGCTAAACTGGTTGGGACTCCTTTGGCAGGCCATTTTAAGTTATCAAAGGAGCAGTGTCCCAAGACAGAGCAGGAAAGAAACCATATGTCTAAGGTACCTTACTCATCAGCGGTTGGTAGTTTGATGTATGATATGGTATGCACTAGGCCTGATATTGCCCATGCAGTGGGAGCTATGAGTAGATTTATGAGTGATCTAGGTAAAGAGCATTGACAAGCAGTAAAGTGGATCCTTCGGTATTTGAGAGGGACCATGGGGATAGTTTTATGCTACAGTGGATCAGACATCACTTTACGTGGTTATGTAGATTCAGACATGGCTGGAGATGTAGACAACAAGAGGAGCACGACAGGTTATATTTACAATGTAGGTGGGACAACAGTAAGCTAGATTTCATGACTACAGAAGTTGGTGGCTTTGTCAACCACGGAGGCTGAGTATGTTGCTGCCACTGAGGTAAGCAAAGAGATGATTTGGTTACAACAATTGCTTAAGGAGTTGGGGCATAAGCAGGAGAAATGTAAGCTACATAGTGATAATCAGAGTGCTATACACCTAGCTAAGAACTCTGCTTTCCACTCCAGGACAAAACATATACAGTTGAGATATCACTTCATCAGAACAGCTCTGGAGGAATATAAGTTGAAGTTGGAGAAGATTCATACCAGTCAGAATCTTACAGACATGATGACCAAGGTGGTCACAAGGGATAAACTAAAGCTATGTTCAGCTTTGGTTGGCCTTTGCAAATGAAAGTGAAGGGTTGAGAAGCTTTCTCAGTGGAAATTAGTCTCCAAGTGGGAGATTGTTATGTTTGTGGATCCTATTTTCATGTTAGAGTGTGGTACACCTTCTATGTGCTACACTCAGGTATTTTTATGGTGGTTCCGCTCGTTGGTGAGTGGGTCAGGGGGGTTCGGGGGCGAAGCCCCCGAAGCAAATTTTCATGGGTGGTTTATTAATCCATTGGCAATGGGTAACTGTTATGGGCTGTTTTTGGGCCCATGGTTTTTCGGTACCCATTTTTTTGATACCCACAATTTTTTGCCCATGGTTTTGATACCCACAGCTTTTTGCCCATGGTTTTGATACCCACGGTTTTGTATCAAACTGCTTAAGCAATTGTCTATTTATATGGTCTTATGCATATGATGCATAGACAAGAAAATGTATTGCAGATGTGTTTTGAATTTGGGTGTGTATTCTGTAGAGTTTTTTGAGCATATCTCCAAATGGATCTCGGTATTGTATTGAGAGAGTGGAGGCTTGTAAGAAAATATGAGCAAGTGATTCTTGGTGGACGTAGCCCAAATTGGGTGAACCACGTTAAATCTTGTCTCTCTATGTTGTGTTATTTATTCTGCACTTTTATTTGAGATCTGTAATATTTTCTGCATATTAGTTTCTACTGTTGAGATTTTGTAAGGGATTATTCCGCATATTTTATCTCTTATTTCCTAACAATGAAGAGGTCAAATGGACATTTCCTTGGTTTATGTTTCCAACTAAATGGTGAGACTTATATGATGTTAGAGTAAGAGGATTAAGCTATTACAATTATGAAACTTTTTCATTAATTTCAAAAGGGGAAGAATGAGCTAATGGCTTGAGAGAATGAGTTGCACATGTGTTTTCCATCAATGACAAAGGGGAATATTTTTGGAAAGTTATGTTTTCATTGATGTCAAAAGAAGTAAGTAACATGAAGGTTGATTCATAGATTCCTTCATTGTTGTCATGTCATGGCAAGTTTCTTGGTCTAGTTCTTATTGATGAGGATGCATGGTGCCTTGAGGTGTCTTGAGATGGTATAGTGACTTGTAGAACTGTTACAGAGGTAGATGGATGTTGTAGTGATGTATGTTTATGGTGATTTTTGGTAGTTTTTATTATGTTGAAATACCAAAACTTTAAACAAAGAAAGGTTTACTGTTACTTACGCTGAAAAATGAAATGTACCGATGTTTGGATACATAAAAAATGTGAGAGAATCCTCCTTTCACCCGAAGAGAAGATATTTACACAAGGGACAAACGAAAAAGAAAAATATAAGATAATGGTTTAAAGAGTTGCTCGGAAAAGGCCTATCCTGAGAATCCAAAGGGCTTCCTTGAAGTGTGTTAACTCATGTTTTACAATCTAGAGATATGATAATAAGATAAGATAATGATAATAAGATTAAAATTTAAGAGGGTTAGAAAGATCCCAATTTCCTTAATATGCAGCCCAAGACAGGGAAGTAGTGAGCTCAAAGTCCAAGAAATAGTCGAACCAAGATTGTTTTACTATGTCCTTCAGTTCATGTATTACTTCAAGTTGTTCATCGATGTATTCAATTTCAAGAGTTAAGGAAATCATGCACTGGCTAAGATCATGTGTGATATCAAACTGCTCCCACATGAAAGGATATTGAATGATCAAGATATTGTATATAATTATGATGGGGTTTGAAGCACCTAGAACAATCATCTACAGAGAATACATCTTATAAGACAACAAATTAGACCATAATATATTGATAGAGATATGATAATTGCTAAAAAATGAATAAATTGAAAAATACCGATGATGATCAAGAATCGATGGCAATTGGAGACAAAAAAGGCTTATTTTGATAAAATAGACTATATTTTATGCAAAATAAAGTTTAACAATGCTAAGATGGACTAGGGGACTCTATAAATAGATAGAATTCAGAAAAATAGAGATTACAATGTGTTTGACAAGCTAATGAGAGGAAAAGGTGATCATGACACTAATCGATGGTGATCGGGGATTGATGGTGACCATTGAAAAAATTGCAAATATTTTAAAAATTGATCAAGTGATTAAATGAAGGACTGAATGTAGAGTGGATATGGAGAATGGCGTAGACAAAGGTATATAGAATACAAGTAATGCAAAATATGACTGAAAAGGATAAATAAAAATATACTAACCTTATTTAATGCTTATAAGGATGACAAGACTCCAAACAAGATGATAAATTGTTCAAAAATATTTCCCCAATGAATGAAAACAAAGTGTTGATATCTCTTAGCATCACGACGTCATACGTAGGTGAAGAAACTTATTTCTAAATCAAATCTTTGAATAACCTATCTAAATGTGAAAATGGGAAGGAAGGTGATTTATATGGGATTAAAAGAGTCTATAATGATCACCGATGGTTGCGGATCGCTATCGATTTATCTGAAGATGTTAAAAACCAACTAAAGGAAATATGTAAAATGGGTAAAACCATTTTCCATATGAGGATTAAGGTTGTTTTATGAGTGGTGGGAGGTTAGCGGGTTAGGATGGGTAGGATAAATTAGGCTAGGTTGGTTTTAGGTTTTTAAGGGAGGTAAATAAGATTCTATTCTTGTAAACTAGGATTTACGATGGTGAATTCAATTATAAGGGTGATGGAATTAGGATAGTGATAATAATGCTAATAACGATAGTGTATTTAATATGTGCTGGGTCACCTAGGGGTTAAAAAATGGTGTCTACATTTTCCCCTTTTTGTTGAGCTATTTGTAGGCATAGGTTATGAGATAAAAACTAGTGTGAGGATGGCCTAATTTTGTGATAAGGATATTGTTCCTCCTCAAGACAATGGCAGAATAAGATGGTAATTGGATTGAAGAGAGTTAAATTTATTTTTTAGGTTTTATTAAAGATGATATAGGGATTAATTGTAGTTTGAAATTACCATACTAGAGGGGTTTGTAAGAATGGTAGTAATCTAGGAAACACTTGGCAGGGGACAATATATAGCCTTAGGAGGGCAATGCTAATGTGGACATCCTATAGATGTGTGTTTTAGGAAGACCACTACATGGAGAGGATCCAATGGGAGTGCAATGCTAATGTGGACATCCTATAGATGTGTGTTTTAGGAAGACCACTACATGGAGAGGATCCAATGGGAGTGCTGTCACAAGTATGTGTGAAGCCGTGGGATCAAAGGCTCAAAGGTAAACATCCATAATGTGTGTAAAACTTGATGTATGGTTAAAAAAAGAGTTTTTGCAAGGAATTAGGCATCAAAGCAAAGGTATTCATAGTGTGTTTTAAAGAGGTATAGGTGATTGAAATAGGTAAGGTGTGTAAAAGGGTCTTAGATCAATGGTGATCATAAAAAGGAAATTATCTAAGCCAAGTTGGGAATGAAAATGGCTCATTTATGATGTGTTTACTTGTAATTTGAAAGCTATGATTAGTTGATTTTGAGTGTTTTTGAGAGATGGAGGCGAGGGGAAGTGGAAATAAGGAGAGGGGTAAGTAGGTTTAAGTTTTGTATTTTGTTTTGATGTTGTGTTTTATTTTACTTTTTTTGTGTTTTTGATAAGATACTAGATGAAACTCCTAATCATCGGTGATCATATGATCAATGGAGATTTGGTGGATCATCATCGACATGGATAGATAAATATTCATTGATTTTAAATATGTGGTGATTGTTTTATTTTTTGATTAAAATGGTAAGTGATGTGATTTCTATTTGTTTTTGTTGGAGAGGGATACCATATACCTCGAGGATAGGATTCCGTAGATGTTTCAGAATGTTAGAGGAGATTTATATGATGCAGAGTGGGATCATATGACTGCCATTAGTTTGGGAGAATTATTTAATGACTAATGGATTCCTATAGATGTCGATTTGATGGTTACATTGTTGGACAAATGGGATCTGAGTATAGTGGAATTCTATCTTTGCACTGGTGAAATGACTATTAATTTGGAGGATGTATATAATATTTTGAGACTACTTATCCATGGAGAGAGAATAGTTCCAATCACATGAGAATCCCATATAGATACTATGAGGTGGTTGTATGGAGATGATTCCCTTGATATTAAATACACAACAGGGGGTTTCATATTGAGAGATACTATGTTGTAGATGTGCTGAGGAACTAATTGATGTTATTGGCCGTGTCAGAAATTTCATGTTACACACAGCCAGACTTAGGAGGTGGTATATTTCCATGGAAACTTGCAGGTGTAAAATATGAGATCATGAAGCACCACATAGTTTAGGCTTGGGGGTGTTTTTTTCTAGCTCAGGTGTATTATGATCTATGGATGTATGTGATTGGGTGAAGTTTTTGATTGGATGTGGAATTTCATTTACATTGTTGGGTATTTGAGCACATAGCTATTGTGAGGCCATTAGGCCTACCTTGGACAATGAGGGACCCATCAGAGTATGTGGTGGGTTTCATGAGATTGTGATATGAGTGGATGCGAGATGGTGGGGTGGAGAGGGATGAGGCATATTGTGCTGAGCCCCTGACATTAATCGATGGATGTTGTGGTGTGGATGCCATATGTTAGATTCCCTGCATGTCCTAGTATGGATGTGGAATTGGTGAGGTTAAGATGGGTGTGGTGGATTTGGGGTAGGAGATCAGAGATGATTGAGAATGTGCAGTTTCCTAGGGTATGGAGGAAGTTAAGACTCACACAACATATACTTGGGGATATGATTATGTATCAACAATATGATTCAGAGATAGAGATCTTCCAGAACAAGTGGTAGATGTGGAAAAGTAGGATGAGGAGGAGGGAGAGATAGATGTTATAGATTTTGATGATACTAGAGTTATAAAGGGATTTAATGACTAGTGGATACATCAGTGGGAAGCCCGAGGAGATAGAGTGAGGAAAAGACAGAGAGGTGGGGAGGTGGAGGAGGAAGGTGATGGATATGGAGAGTTGTCTATGTTATAGAAATATTTTGATACGCTGTAGCTAGAGAGAGATCGGTTGATAGTGGAGTGGGACACCACTCGTAAGGAGAGAGATACTCTGTCATAGGATTATGATCATGCATTCTTGGAGTGTGGTACTTTCTAGCAATAGAGGGATTGATATCAAAGGTAGCGGGAGGCACAACAAGTGAAGTATGAAGGCGTAGGAACAACTTCATAGGTCATAAGGAGTGTAGCACATGGAGCATGGATAAGCGTGAGGTAAAACGTAGTACCAGTAGGAGGAGACCTGATAGTTGGTGGAGGGAAGATGAAGCCTTCATGTTTTGTGATAGTAGAGTAGTATCACACTTTGGGGGATGAGATGTGATATTATGAGTGACTTGTGATAGATTTCCTCTTAGACGCACCTTGTTACGTGGATCATAAAGTGAGTGATCATATATTGTCTTGAAAGGATACCTCGAAAATCATTGGTAGTGTCATACAACATCAGAGAGATCTGGGACCTAATGGAGGAGTGGTAGGAGTTCAAGGCAGTGGTGGCGGATGAGTGTTTGATTTATAGTTTACCACATAATATATGGATTTTTGTATATGATTATGTATAGAGACCTTTTGAGGCATTTTGTATGAAGCTTATTGATGATATATATATATATATATATATATATGATTTTGGATTCATGTGCTGATTAATTTTAATGTGTGTTTTTATGGTGAATTTGTGATGATATTTTGAGATGTTTAGATAGATTAGATGTATGGATATGATGTTTGATTTTAATGTAATGTTATATACGAGTTTGTGATGAGATTTTAAGATATGTGAATAGATGGTTGGATAAATTAATTGTATTGATATGCTGTTAGATGTGTAGATGTTGATATGACTCAAATGTAGTGATCTTTGATGATTGTTTCAAAATGTATTATATAATGGCTAATAATAAATAATTTTTTTTTCTTTTAATTGGATTTGATATATGTGATCTAATGGTAAATTTAATGACAATGAAAATGAACTTAAGGCCTTATAATAAATGTTAACATATAACTAACAATAATTAGTCACATGAAGGATCATGGATATATGTGGAAATGATCTTATGTACATCTTTCAACATGTGAAGCTTTCATATGAAACTTGTACAAGGGGAGTAGGTTCTCCTTAGATGGCTTATAAGCTTGTGCCCCTAACTATATTTTTATTGTTGCAAATTGATCAATGCAAGAAATTTAATTTTGATGGGAAAGTTGATCACTGCAAGAATATTTCATATAATGCTTTTAGTTATTTTGAATTTGATATGAATAATGATTGATGTGGGAAGCCTTTTGTAATGATTATAATATTGGCTAGCCATCCTTCGAGGGAGTGGTCTACAATTTTTTAATTTTATTTTTAGATAGTTATACTTTGAGGGATCATTATATATTTTGATGTACTTTTGATTAATAGTTGTCCTCTGAGGGATCCATTTGTATTTATGATAATGTGCATCCATACATATATTTTTTACTTTCATTAAGTTGGGGAAAAACATAATAGACCATTTAGGAGGGGAAAATACATGTGTACAAAATGCCATGTGTACCCCTTGGTATATTTTCAGTTGGTAGATAAGGGGAAGACGTGAGTAATGATTGCGAGTTTCCTACTATGGAGGAACTTATTCATGTGGAAAATGTGATGAGAATATCTGTGGTACTCATCTTTAATGTTGTAAATATAGGATACTACCGGAAGACCACATAATTCCAAATCATTACAATAGTGTATGATAGGTTGGCGGTGGATTGAGATATTTGATGTGAATAATGTCATGAAAGTAGGTATGTTAACAAGAGAAGGTCAAAAAGTGCAAGGAATTAAGAGGTTCCTTTTTAGGTTTACCATCAAGGGAGGCTAAGTGATAGGCTCCCAACCCATACTTATAAGTGATGATATATGAACCAATCCAGTTTAGAGAAAAAATTCCCATTTGAATCCTTTCCAGAGTAGTGAAATTTTGATTTTCTTTAAGAAAAATATCACCAATGTTGAAGTCACATTATTTGACATGTTTTTTTCATGATATTTTGATGCATTCTTGATAAACATGATGATTTTTAAGGGTTGTTAAGTAGCATTTGTCTAACAATTAAATTTTTGCTAAGTGTTCTTGATGATAATCCTCATTAGAGATGAAGTCTCTGAGGGACACACAAAGGGATGGAATTTGGACTTCAAGGGGGAGGATAGCCTATGAACCATAAACTAAAATAAAGGGAGTGGCACCTATAGGAGTGTGGATGCTAGTCCAATAGGACAAGAGAGAAAATGGAATTTGGAGATGCCAATTCATGCCTGCTTGGTCAACAGTTTTCATAAGGATTTTGTTTATTTTTTTGTTAGAATATTATTCTTGATCATTTACTTATGGATAGTAAGGAGATGAAAAAATAATCTTGATGTTATAGGAATCAAAAATATTTTGAATTTTTTTTGAAATACTTTCCGTTATCTATGATAATTTTATGAGGAATGACAAAGTGGCAGATAATGTGATGGTGGATGAAGTTTACATTATTATTATCTTTAGTAGAGATGAGGGGAATAAATTCCACATATTTTGTAAAGTATTTGGTAGAAGTGATGGTGGAATGATGTCATTGTGAGGAATGCGGGTTGATGAGGCCAATGAGGTCAAGTCCCCATTATGAAAAAGGCCATAAATCATAAGCGAGTCGTAGGTCTTGACTCGACATGTGAGAATGGTTGGAGTGTTATTGAAATTTGATGCATTTCTTAATGTACACATAAAAATATTGATTAAAGGTAGGCCAATAATATCCCATCCGTAGGATACATTTAGCAATAACCAAACTGCTAAAGTCTCCACCACATATACCATCATGGACTTCTTGGATAGCTTTGTTGGATTCATGGGATTTGAGCATCTAAGTAGGAGGCCATCGAACTCGTGTTTGTAAAGGAAGCCACTTATGATGACATAATGGTTCACACGTTGTAGAAATAATGCTTATTTCAATAAATATGGACATATTCTAGTGAATCTAGACTCCAGTATTTCAAGTATTGGAAGAAATCCATCTCCATTTTTGTGTATATTGGGTTCCATTTTTTTTATACTAGATTCCATTATTACTATTATTGGAATTATTCTAAGTTCCAATTCCACTATAATTGGATTCTAATATTGCTATTATTGGATTCCAATATCGCTATTATTGGATACAAATTTGGCTATTATTGGATTCCAATTTTGTCATTTTTAGATTTTCAATGTTGAGATTATGTAAGAATAGAAACTGCTAACTATTATAAGGCATGTGCCTATTGGATTAATAAAAAGAAACAATTAACAATAACTTCCTATAAAAGCCAATTCAAAGTCATGAGCGGTTGTTAACTATTATTTGGTGAGCCCATTGTATTAAGGTGAATGGTTGCTAACTATTATAAGTCCTAAGCCTTGATGTAAGGTGAGCAGTCACTAACTATTATAAATCATGATCCTCGATCTAAGGTGAGAAGTCGCTAACTATTGTAAGTCATAAGCCTGTTGTATTAAATGAAAGTGAAAAATCCTTGATGTAAGGTTAGCTACCACTAACTATTATAAGTCATTATCCCATTGTATTAAATGAAAGTGTAAAAGCCTTGATGTAAAGTTAACGACCGTAAATATTATAAGTCATGATCCCATTGTATTAAATAAAAAATAAAAAATAACAATAAATCCCTACAATAACAAGTTTAAAGTGTAAACGGCTGACTTTCAAACGGAACAAATTACGAGACTGACACTTAGAAAGTGCGACGCACACATTTCAAAGTTATAAGCCTCACACTTAAAATTTATTTACAAGCCCCGCACTCTGAAAATTCTGAGCCCCACACTTTCAAAGCGATGTCCTAGTACTATGAATAATCTGAGCCTTGCACTTTGAAAGTGCGAGCCTCACACTTTCAAATCTTGAGATTTGCACTTTGAATGTGTGAAGTATCACAATCACACTTTCAGACTGTGAATCTCAAAATTTGAAAGTGTGAGGCACGCACTTTCAACACATATCCTTAAATTTGACACTGGCCTTAAATGCTAGTGGTGTTTTTTGACTTCTGGTGGAACTCACAATAAAATTACATTCTCACCCCAAATATACCTTGTAACAACTCAAGTATTGTTTTTTAGATTTTACAAGTTCACTAGTGTTTGTTATTGTAAACTATATCTCTGAGTAATAATTAAAAACAAACAATATAGTTGGGAGTTTATGTATATCAAAAATTATATTAATCTGAAAAATAGTAGAATTTATGCTTGTAAATTGTTCCATTCTCCATATAAACAATGAGTCACTTCCGTGAGAAATAAAATGAAATAATCCTCAACATAATGCAAGAAATATATTTATGAGAAACATTGTCTTATGCCCTTAGAGATACACTGAACCATTATTTTATAGTTTACATCAATCAAAACACTCATTGTGCCAGAATTGCATTATTTTTGAGTCAAGACATAACAAAACTGATATGTCATCATCTTTACATTGAAAGGTTCTATCTGTACATTTAAAATTTGTTACAAATTCATACATATTTAGTTGTAAATCTTATATGAGGAGTCATATCCTTTTGTGGAAAATTTAATTTTCACAAAACATGAATACATTTTCTGCCTCTAGAATGAGACTGATAGTTTGGATACAAGTAGTGTTGAGTAAAGTAGCAGTGGAGGTGCTATCAAAGTAGAGACTAGTATTTATGAGAAGGAAACAATATAAGAGTGTACTATTGTTAGTATCAGAAGTGGATTGATTTAGATATGATGAAAATAATCCTATTCGGCAATTGGGAAAGGAAAAAATTTACCAAAACCCAATTTTTCCCCTTCTAAAAGAAAATTTGGCACACTTTTATCTGTTTTAAGGGTTCATAGTGGTTTGAATTATTATGGAAAAAAATTGGACTGTAACAGCTAAAACTGGTCATTGTTTACTTTAAAATCAGCTCAGCCATTGAGAAAAGTAGACCCTAGGAAAGAGAGGACTCCACGGGATGCTTTTTTTTCCTATCATAATCCCGTTCAAGTCTTGTTCTAGTCAAAAAGTATTTTGTGAAATCACCTCACTAAATATCATAAAAAATGCCTCTCAGAAGTGCATCTTGTGCTCCTTGTAACATCACTATAATTACCATATGCATATCCATCCAAATACCTCCTGTAATTATAACTAGGTGTCAGTTGGTTCATTTGGATACTAGGAAATTACTTAGGATCAAGAACTGACATTGTCGAATTTAGAAATCTAGAAATGTCATGCATGGTGGGTCAAACAGATGGCTATTTATTGGTGCAAAGCAAGGCCAACTGTAAGTTCTTTTTTACAACCCCAAGACCCCTGTAGGTTTCTACAACTTTTGTATCAATAGTTTCCATGAGTGTGTTGTAGTGTACTTTTGATAGAATTTGGGTTCAATGGAAAATGTCAAAGACAATTCCATCCACATTTGATTGCTCCTAAAAATAAACCTTAAAAATACTAATTCAACGTATAGTGTAAGCTCGGAATGAAAATTAACAAATAGAAATATTGCCAACTTTGGCAGATTTGAGTTATTGGCTATAGCTTCCTTCCCATCAGCAACTCCATAAGAGCAATCCTATAACTGTATACATCAGATTTCTTATTCGGCCTTGATGTTATTGTATATTCTGGGTCAATGTAACAAATGGTACCCATAACATAGGTAGAGGTGTGATTTTTGGCCAAGGAAATACACTTGGCAATGCCAAAGTTCGAAAAATTTATGTCAAAATTATAATCCAAAAGAATGTTAGAATTCTTCACATCCCTGTAAAAAATGTGTGTGTTACAGTCATAATTAAGGTATGGTAATCCTTATTCAACACCATGAACAATCTTTAGCCAATTATTCTAGTCTAGCTTAATCTTCTTTGATGATCCTATAGGAAAATAAAAATTAATAAAACACTTGTTAGATTTTACAACAATCCATTTTAATATGAAGGTTAGAGGTTGATTGGACACTTATATTTCAAAAAATGAATCTATAATGTACAGTTCCATTTTTTTCATAACACAATCATTTTCATCACCATGTAAGATGTCCCAAAGAGTACCGTTTACCTTTTAATCATAAAACATCGTGTTTCCAAGTGGAGAAAGCTAACATCTATGTAGACTCTCAAGATTCTGATGCTTCCAAATTTTTCCACATCAGTTTCAAATGCAAGAAAGCTTAGTGGGTAGCGACTGTACATTCTCTTTATAGAAATTGGATTAGAATTATTTATATCACATTTATAAAGATTTCTTGTAGCACCATAGCCAATTATATATTTCTCTTTAATATTTTTTTTATTGTCATTATGTCATCATACATATAAATATCCATGTTCATGTGAAATATGACCAACCTTGGAGAACCTAAATGTAACAAATAGATGTGTCAATAAAGAAATTGTAATATGATATTGCTTTTTGATTTTTCGTCTGATAATATATATAATATGAAATCATGTCTTGCCATATTAGTTTTAAAAAATTTCTCCATGTTGTTTGCAGATCCTTTTGTAAATACTTTTGGATGATTTGAACAGTATAGAGCTATAATTATGCAATTTTTTTTGACAACATCATACATATCCAAGTTTGCCAACAATTTTATAACAATAGAATAATGTCTCTAGAACCCAAGCTATTTAAAAGACAACTACTATTTCTTGCATCAATTAATTTTCATAGCCAAGAACCATAAGAAACAAAATTGAATTGGTACGTAGAGAAAATTTGTGTTTATAACTATAACTGTATGGATGAAAACATGAAATTTTTTTAATTACAGGAATTTCCTGAGACATGTTTTTGTAGGAGAGGTTTTTGTAACAAAAATGGATCCATTTATACTATCTTCTATTATTAGGGAAAGAGAATCAAATTTATTCCTTTCTCAAATACCTCCATAGCTTTTGAAAGTGAAGACCTCCAAGTTTCCACAATGATGTAGTGTAACTCATTTTTTTAAAGTGATGGGAAGATAGCCATCAATCAACTATTAGATCCTCTATACTAAAGCTGTATAGATTGTTTTTTACATTAACGGAAATATATTCTATAATCTATTGATGCTAGCGGCTGATAGTATTCACTTCTAGCAACAAATTGACATCTTCAAACAAACCAAATTTAATAGCAATTAATTATTGAAATTGCTTAGTGTAACGCATAACAAAAACTTTTATTAATGATGTCTTGATTTTTATAACTAAAGGAGGGTTGAAAGGTACCTTTCCCTTTACATTATAGATACAATGAGAGGATTATTCTAAGAAACCTGAGTGATCCAATAATAATTTGGTGAAAAATGTTTAAGGTCCTATGCCAAAAACACAAGTGGTTGGGAATACAAAAGAAACCCTAGACCAGTAAGCTAGATAGGATGATTTGGAAATAATGGAACTGGAAAGGCTAGATTTGGAAATAATGGAACTCGAAAGGCTATATGATTATTGGGAGTGGGTTAATAAAACACCCACATGTGCTTTCTTTAAAACTAATCTTTTGTAAATCTTGTCGAACAATCAAGACAGTATGAAGTATATGGATAAGTTCAAGTGGAGTAATATAGAAAAGAAAGGCATGCATGCGGGAAACATTATGCTTTATACAATCTGGTTATATGACTCCATGGATCCCAGACACAATAATGATGTCAATGATGATAGGGAGTGGGTTAGCAAAAGGGCCGTAGTTCCCACAAGCGAGTTTCCACAGGTCTAGATCAGCAATCACGCGGCTATTCGTGGGAATTGCAACAGCTATTGTACTTAGTATTTTCATTACACGGATTGTAACAGTGGTAGGAGGACTGGCATTAGAGCTATCAAGGATTCTAATATTTTTTACAAGTAGTTAAGCACAGTGACGATGGGGGCCCCCTTGCCAGATTGAGCCCAGCGCGGATCTAGATTGGAAGGATAATGTGGAGCTTTGGAGTATACTCAGCCAGGGAGGCATTACCAACTTTATGGAGAAGGTTCAAGGCCACGATCAAAGCATTTCTATGTGTTTTTCAAAGGATTGGAAGGATCAAATAGTGGATTATGGGGGGCAGAAGATTTCGGTCAATGAGGAGTTAATTGCTGAGGCGGCTGACCTGGGCATGGAGGGATACCATTTTTTTAATAAAATGGTTGACAGAGAAGCTGAGGAGAGGAGATTCATGGAGGGATCAGAGAAGTTGGTCTTTGTCATGGCGAGCCTGCTGGTAAACTCGATTCCGTTACCTTATGATGAGGTAACCCAGATGATGGTGTGCTTCATTTCTTTGGAGGGAAGGTTCGTAACAGTTCCTGCTAAGCATCTTGTCTTCCTCAACCATTTTCGTAGGAATCACACGGTATGTTTTCCCCATTATTTTCTTAACTCTCTGGAGTGCTCCATTTTGGAGTTTCAAAAACATGACCGTGCGGTTCCTTTGCACCAGGGGCTTATCTTCTTACTGCATAAGCTTTGTCTCCTCCGGTCTCCCGGTCTTCCTTCCTTCCCTAGCTCTTTTCCCCCTTTGCCCGGTTCATCAGCCGCTAACCCCATTTCTCCACATCCTATCCCCGACACTACTACTGTTACCCCTCTTCCAATATTCCCGGCTCCATCTTCCATTCCCACCACCGCTGCTCCCGCCCCCTTCACTTCCACTTTGACCAGACCTATTACCAGGTCTTCTAGGAGACTGAACCTTGATACCCCTGCTGTGGAGAAGGGTCCTCAAGAGCTTGAAATTTCCCACAACCTCTTGCATATCAGTAGTGCTAGTTCTCAGGATGCACAGATGGAGAGCTCTGCAAAAAGGCTGGAAGCCTTAGAGGCTGACATGAAGCTGTTGAAGGAGGAGTTTAAAAACTTGGAAAAACAAAAAGGCAAGAGGAAGAAGGAGGAGGAGGGGGCTACGGATGATAGCCAGATGGAAGATATATACAAGAAACTGAACTCTTTAGACTCCCATTTAGGGAAGGCCAAAACTCGCCATGACTATAGTATGGCCATTTTTAGTGCAATTGCAGATTTCGTTGAACAACATGTCCGCAATGTTTACAATCTCAGCGGGGTTCCAGCATCGCTTTGGGGCACTGATAAGGAAAGCAAAAGGACCATTGAGAAATTGGATATAACTGACTCTGCCCACATGATGACTTTGGGGATGTTCAAATCTTGGTAGAATATCAAATCTAGCATTGAAAAAGCTTCCAAGAAGTAATTGTGGGTTCTTCTACTGCTTTTCTTTGTAAATATTGCTGTTTTTTACTGTCCTTTAGCTACTTTTTTGCTGTGTTTGTACTGGTTTTGTTTTGTTGGGGTAGCTGCTCTCTGGCTATGTTGGACTTCATTTTCATATTTGGATTTTGATCCTTTTTGTTATGGTTCTCATTGCTATTATGGCTTTTAGGCCCTCTTTTGTTCTCAAGGGTATAGTCCCTTTCAAAAAACTATTTGCCAATAATAAAAAAAACAAAAAAAAAAGTTACATCCTAATGGATTTTAGAAGCACTTATTTATTTGAATCAAATGAAACCTTTATAACCTCCACTTTAATGGGGATGAAAATGGTTTCTGTAGGTAGTTCTAGAAAAATATTCTCTTTTCCAGCAATAGCCTGACTTTTTAACCAATCGTATGCCTTGCAAATTTTCCAGAAAAGAAGATACCAACTTGTCAATTCCTATTGAAGCAAAGAAAACATATCATCCAGGTCAGGTAATGGGAGTGAAATATGTCCCGCCCTTAGTGTCTCACCCCATTTGGACACAAAAAACATGAATCACATTAGGACATCAAATTGTTTGTAAAAATCTGAAAAAATGGCCATGTCCACCAAAACTTCCTATTTATAACGATCCTTAGATAGTAAGGGCTATGACACACTCATGTTTTTTCCATTTTCTCTTCTATGCTAACCCTATACATTGGCTTGATCCAATGATGACACATCTCTAAAGCCCAATCCTTCGTCGGGTGTATGATAAGAAGATGACAAATGAATGTCAAAACAACTTCCACATTTACCCTTGGATGTCCCTATAGAGAAAGATAATAATTTCCAAGAACTCACTCAATAGTAACTAGGTCTTTCTCTGTTTCAATTTGAAAAATGGATTTTAAACGATGACACAAAATTTTGGTATAAGATTCCATTTCATGTACCGACATGGAAAATTGCATGAAAGGAAACATTGGAAAGGCCATGTAAGATGAAATGAAAGCCAATGAAATAAACTCGAAAGGTGTGAAAATAAGGAAGAGAGGATCGGTAATTATATGGAGTGACTATGCCATCACTTTCTTCTAATTAATACAAGCTTGATCAGGGCTTTAATATCAACCTTTATTGGAAAAGGTGATGAGTCTAGGTGATCAACATATTTATTTCCAATCTTATAAAAAACACTTTGACAGACCCACAATTTTCCATAAAATCTTCCTATTTAGTAGCCTCCTAATATATAAGATTTATGGTCTAATCCATAATTAATGAAAACATAAAAAAATAAATTTTAGTCACACAAGTGTTTCCATGGCAACATTAGCAAAAATATGAGAGTTGCCTCCAATAATTAATTCATTACTATTCAAATCATTAGCAATGGACCAACAATGTTCCAGCACTTTAATTTATTGATTTATACATTTATTAATTTATATTGGGTGGGAACAGGGTCCGTAATCTACAGTTGGGGACAACCTCAGTAATCAATATCATGATACTACAAAATTTAATTTTCAAATTATTAATAATCATTGAAAAATAAAAATTCAATATTTGGTCCTTTGAGTAATCTCATAAATTTTTACATATACTTTTTATTTACTAATTTGGGATTGATGGTGTGTTTTATTTATGAATAAGAACTTATATTATATTAACAAGTAAAATTATATAAGAATATTCACCAAAACATTGGGCAGTATAGAAGCATGCCCCAAAGCTACGAGTTCAAACTAGGAATATAAAAAACCTAGGAGTACACCTGATTACAAAACATTACAAGACGGAAAGCAAAAAATTTAAGCCACCACTATGAATTACTGACTAACATGGCACCAATCTTGATCATGCCATCAAGAGCTAGAAAAAGTCTCGAGGATAGATAATTCCCTTTTATTTTTTTCCTTTGAAATAACAAATATCGGTGTGGTCTTCAATAAAAAAACACATTACTTAAAATTTAATGAAAATAGTATAAAAACTCCATACTGCATCTTGTTTCATGATACAAATCATATAGCTGGGCACTACGAACCACTATATTGAAATTTTTTTGATCAATACAATATTGTATCGACAGGGTTGGTTATAGATAATTCCTTCTACACCAATTATACACAACATGCTTTCCACTAACATTATTTTCTCAATACCCTCTTCAACATTCTTTGTAATAACACCTTCTATATTTGCTAAACAAATTCTCACAGTTTACTACATATCTTCACAACCACACTTCTCTTACATCAATCAACATTATCAACTTCTATCAATCCAACAAGCACATTCCAACAAAAATTCTAGTCGTTAGTCATGTTATTAATTATGTGATTAGTATCTGGAAGAAGGTCACCCTTTTTTTTTACGGCTATCTTGTCAAACTTGCTTCGAGGATTGGATTGAGGCTGACATGCACACATAATAGTTAGACCCAAATTTTAATTTTTCTTGGGACAACAAAAGTTTGTTTATTTTATCAAACACACCATTGGGCATACTATATCTGAAAGATTTGATTAATGCATTCTGTTTTTTATCTTTATTTTCAAAATTAATAAACATTTTAGCCTTGAGGCTGCTAATATATTAATTTCTCAAAGACCTCCATAGCTTTCAATAGTAAAAAATATTTATATCTCACATATTTTGCATCTAAAAATTTCACGAAAAATGCCTAGTGCCAAAAAATATCTATTACTATGATCTTTTATTAGAGTGCTATGTTCAAAATAAGATATTTTTTAGCCTAGTTTCCACCAAATCATTCCTTCATGTAAGTATTTGAGCTTAGTGGTCACTAAGCATTTACTTTAATAAAAACTATTGTTTGATCTCTATATTTAAAATAAAAAATTAGTTGAGCCTACTGGATGCTAATCTACTCCTAACAAGTAGAGGAGCTTAGCGGTCGCTAATCATTTTCATTGATGCACACCAATGTGTAAAAAAAGAAAAGATGCAAAGGTGTGTGCCTAAAAATCCCTATGATGTTATATGAGCACCCTGGAAACATTTTTAGTAAACATCTTTCTTCTCGACTATGCAAATACCTCCATAGCTTTTGAAAATAAAAATTGTCCATATCTCACATATCTGTCATCAAAATTTATTATGGAAAATGCGTAGTGATCACTAATATCTATTAATATGTTTTTTTTCATAAAACATCTATGTTATCAAGAAATTGTTTAGCCTATTTTTCGCATAATCATTCATTTCGGTAATTATTTGAGCTTAGTGATCGCTGAGCATTTTCTTTCACAAAAACTATTTGATTGATCTTGTTCAAGTAATGGAGCTTAGCGGTCGCTAAGTATTTTACTTGATACAAATCGATATAAATTATGTGTTAGACATAACAAAAAACTTATGAGTAATATATAAGTTGAGATATATTTTAATGGTATGTAGTGCCACACTTGGTTGTGGAAGGAATGTATAGTCAATAAGATAAGATTATAGTTAATGAAAATACTAGTGATTGAAAACTGTAGAGATATTTATTTACATTTCTGGAAATGAAACCTAGGAGTTCTAGAGGCTAGTGACCAATAGGCTTCTGCTCAACAAATATATGGACAACATATGACATGCCAAGTTATTCATTAACATGTGCTGAAGACAATACCCCGATCCCCTATAAAATCTAAGTATTTATTATTTTGAATTTGGTGTTGCAAAAATATCATTCTAATAGAGCTTAGCCATCACTATTTTCTTTCCTATCCATAAGGTACTCTCAAATTCTGGTGAAACATAAAATTATGTTTTAGTTTTTATAGAGTAAAGAGTAAATAACTTCAAAATATAGATGATCACGACATATATTATAAATTTTATGCCACTTGTCAACATTTTAATGGATTACCGTTACAACTTAATAATGCGTATTTTTATAGGTAAAAAATATTTGTTAATTCTATCGCTAATTAAAAATTTCTTAATAAATGTGTCAATTATATAATTGTATAATTAACTGGTTCAAAATTGCAAGATGCAACATTTTATTGGATTTTTTTTAATTAACGCGGACGATAACTAAAAAATATCAAATTCCAACCTGATAAAAATTAATAATAAACGAGATGTATATCGTTCTCTTAAAATTTTAATTTTTTTTCCTAATGTTCACTTATATTTTCTAAATGGTTTTTTATTATGCTTAAATTAATATTTTTCATTTTCCCATGAGTTCAAAAAGAAAAGTTTGACGTTGTCCCACTAGTTTCTAAAGTAGGTAGTATTAATAAATTTATTTCCCCGTATCCCACGCTATCCCGCAAATTAACGTGAATTATATTTATAAAATATTGAATTTGTAGTAGATCAAAATTATTAACGAGGCATATATTGCTCTCTTAAAATTTAATTTTTTTGTTTCCTAATGTTCACTTCTATTTTCTAAATGGTTTTTTATTATGCTAAAATTAATAATTGTCATTTTCCCACGAGTCCACAAAGAAAATTTTGTCGCTGTCTCACTTGTTTCTAAAGTAAGTAATATTAATAAATTTCATTTCCTCGTATCCAATGCTATCCCCTAAATTAATGAGCATTATATTTAAAAAATATTGAAGTTGCACTGGATAAAAATTAATAATTAATGAGGCGTATATCGCTCTATTAAAATTTAATTTTTTTGTTTCCTAATGTTGACTTATATTTTCTAAATGGTTTTTTATAATGCTTAAATTAGTATTTGTCATTTTCCCGAGTGTTCACAAAGAAACTTTTGTCGTTGTCCCACTTGTTTCTAAAGTAGGTAAAATTAATTAATTTGATTTCCCCGTATCCCACGATATGCCCCAAATTAAATGCAAATATTAATGACGGGTGAATTCAAAGTACTATATGTGAAATACCCTGCAATAAATGCTAATATTTGAAATATCAAAATCCCACACTTTCGCTTTAAGAAGGGGAAATTCAAATTTTGAAATTTTCTATTCTCACTTTTTTTCATTTTTTGGAATTTATTTCGTTGAATGCATTTGGAAAAAACTAAATAAAATAGAGAAAAATATATATTAGGTTTTTTGTTTGATTTTTTAATCGCATAAAAGGAGCTCTTGAAATAAGAATACAACTTATGCAGGCACTAATTTACTAGTCCGAGTGCTTGATTCCTGGACCCTTTTTTGAATGGTAAGCTGAGGCGACGATCATAATCACATTTGGGGTCACACAAACAAGAAAAAAACCATGGAATTGGATAGATCACGGGTGCGAGTGCAAATCAGAAGGCCTAAAAAGGATAGAATCAAAAGAGAAGAAAAATATGTTGCAGATAGAATCTCGTTGATATTGTGTTTTAGAGAGAATACAAAGATTTAATAGACATTATCAAGCACGTCAAAATATCAGATACAACTAAAACATGTATTTATCAAAAGCATCTATGTTATTGTATGTGTATCGTAGTTGATGGAGGGTACTTGCAACCGCTCTATATTTTCCTAGTTCTTGTGTTTTGCACCGCAATCTGTCCCTTCCTTTCCCTTTGGCTCCTTTGCAGTTCCATTTCATCTTCTTGTCAAAATGTGTTGCTCTATCTAAAACCACATTTTTTTCCGCCCATGACTGAATTTTTTGTAATCCCTTTTAAAATATTTATTCCTTCTAAAAACCCATTTTTTATGTTCAGCCATAGCTCAAGTATTTGTTTGTTAAATGAGTTCCCTTTTTAACCCTTCTATCTATCTCTCTGGTTAATTTTTTGTTGATTTTTCATTCTTTTTCATCTGTTTATTTTTTCTCGTAAGCACTGACATCTATCTCTAGCAACAAAGCACGAGTTGCATATTTTTTTTAATAAATTGTAATGGTTTACTTTTGTATAGTTTAGGTAATCATTTTCACTTCCTTTAATGATTTTTTAATATGAAAGAAATAGTCGTGACTAATTATTCAATATTCGATTCTCACTTGATGTTCATGTTGATATATATCATTTTTATATTTTTTTTCCCACTTAGAAATAATTAAATGCAATGTCTTCACAATTTTTTTATGTTTAGTAAAAGGTAAGCACATTATATGTACTCGTAAATATTATTAAATATAAATGTTAATCATTCTATTTACAAACATATATTTCATTTACAGTTAGTAACGACTTACTTAATAAATGAGCCAATATAAAATAACAATTTTTAAATTCTAAAATAACATATTCCAAGACTAGAGGCTGCTAAGCTAGATGTTTACGAAATTTCCTAGCTATTACAAGACAACATGATACAACAAATATTCCAAGACAAGAAAAATATTAAAGAGTTTCCTGAATAATTTTTTCATACAAGAATGAAGACTAGCAACAACTCAGATTTGGGTTAAATCGCATATAATACAACTAGCACAACTCACCTAAAAATTGAGCCAAGCACCATTATTATATTTAGATTTCCATATTAATTTATTAGAATTGTACCATGATATTGGAAGCCTAGTGGCCACTAATGTCTAAGATTATTAAATAAAATTGGTGCAACATAACAAATACTTGAGATTAGCGGCCGCTAGGATATTTGTTTCCTTGCATACATGACAATTAGTAACGACCTGACTGAAAAACTAACTAAGCTTCTTTATTATATTTGGATGTTACAATACTACCTTCTAAGACTAGTGACCACTAGGGTGGATGTTTACTTTCTTTGTTTGATGTTCCAAGACAACAAATATTCCAAGGTGAGATTAATTTAAATGACTTTCCAGAATACACATATTCTAAAATGAAATTATTTGCATTGTAGCCACTGAGTTCAATATGTTATTCAAAGTCTATTAGATGATATTCAAAGCATAGCGGCCACTAAGGTTGTAGATTATTCCATTACATTGGTGTAACATAATAAAGACTTAAGATTAATGGTCACTAGGATAATTATTGTCTTGCATTCAAGATATTGATTAATGACCCAACTAAAAACTTAAAACTGAACTAAGCTCCAACACCAATTGTTTAGCTAGGATGCCTCTACGTACAACATGTTATTCAAATTTTATTACATGATATTTCTAGCATCCGCTACTGTCAAAGATAATAACATAGTGCTAGAGGAAAATAAAAAAGAATTGAGGTTAGCGACCACTAGGATATTTGTTGTCTTGCATTTAAGACAAGTTGTAATGACTCGACTGAAAATATAACTATGCTCCCCGCAATTATATTTAAATTTTAAAAGACTATTTTCAATGACTGGAGACCGCTAGGGTGGTTTCTCACTACATTTATTTCCTGAATACTCATGATTCCAAATGAAAATTTAAGCCTAGTGGTCACTGAGCTCAATAGGATATTTGAAGTCTATTGCATGAATTCCAAACAAAATTTTAAGCCTAGTGGTTCAATTTTAAGCCTACCGGCCTCTGGGTTCAATATGTTATTCAAATTAGCATTTTTGTAACATCATAGAGGCTTGAGGTTAGTGGCCGCTAGGATAGTTGTTGTCTTGCATACAAGAAAATTAGTAATGACTTGACCAAAAAATGCACTAAGCTCCATTATTATATTTAGAATTCAGAAAATGATGTTGAAAATATTAGTGACTGCTAGGGTGGATGTTTACGTCATTTCTTGGAGATTCAAATACATGAATAGAAAATGAATATTCAAATACAAGATATATATTAACGATTTTATAGAGTACACGTAGCCCCTAATATCGAAGCTTATTATACTCCTGTCGTGTGAAATAACAAATTTTAACAAATTTCGTGATTACACATATTCCAAAAATAAATTTTCGGCCTAGCAGCCACTGAGCTCAATATGTTATTTGAAGTCCACCACATGATATTATAAGGATAGCAGGTGCTAAGGTTGTAGATTATTTCATGGCATTGGTGTAACATAACAAAGTCTTGAGATTAGCGACTGCTAGGATAATTATTGTCTTGCATTCAAGCCCCTCTAACCTAAAGCTATAAAGATTGTTTTTTTACATTGACAGAAAGATATCCTAGAATATATAGATGCTAGCGATCACTAGTCTTCACTTATACCACCAAATTAACAACTTGAAACAAACTAAATTTAATAGAGATTAATTGTTTAAATTTCTTAGTGCAACATAGAACATAAAATTCTACTAATGATTTCTTGTATTTTATAATTAAAGGAGGGTTGAAGGGTCCCTTTCCCTTTACATTACAGATACAATGAGAGGATCATTCTAAAAACCCAAATGATCCAACAATACTTTGGTGAAAAATGCAAGGGAAAATGCCAAAAAACACAAGTGGTTGGGAATACAAAAAACCCCAGACTAGTAAGCCAGACAGTATGAATAGATAACAATTGAACTGACAATGCTATATAAGAACCAAAACAAATATACATCTTGATGGATTTTAGAGCCACTTATTTACCTCAATTAGATGACATATCCATAACTTCCACCTTAATGGGCATGAAAATAGTTTCCATTGGCGGTTCTGGAAAAAGATGCTCTTTTCTAGCAAGAGCCTGACTCTTTAACCAATCATATGCCTCACTAACTTTCTGAAGAAGAACATCAAAATTTCAATTCTTGTTGTTGTAGAGCAGACATAACATCCAAGTCAGGTAAGTGGAGTGACCTACCTCCCGTCGACGATGTCTCACCCAATTTGTCCACTTCATACAAGAAACAATTTAGGATGTGAAACCATTTATGCAACTTTGAAAAAACATCCACATCCACCAAACCTTCCTATTTATAGTGAGCATCAAAAAGCAAGGGCCATGATGCACTCAAGGTTGTTTCCATTTCCACTTCCATGCCAACCCTATATGTTGGCTTGATCCAGTGATGACCCATCTCCAAAGCCCAATCCTTTATTGGATGTATGATAAGAAGATGACAAATGAATGTCGAAGAAACTTCTGCATTTACCCTCAGACGTCCCTCTAGAGAAAGATAATCATCTCCAAGAACTCCCTCAATTGCAACCAGGTCTTTCTCTGATTCAATCCAAAAAATGGATTTCAAATGACGATGCAAAATTTTGGTATAAAATCCCATTTCACGCATAGCCGCAGAAATTTTATGAAAGGCAACATTGGTACGGCCATGAAAAAATAAATGAAATCTCTTGAAAGAAACCCGAAAAGGTGTGAAAATAAGGGGGGTGATTAGATAAATATATGGAGTGAATATGTCATCACATGCTTGAAATTAATACAAGCTTGCCAGCGGATTTAATATCAACCTTTATTGGAAAAGGTGATGTGTCTGACCAATCAACATATTTACTATAAATCTTATCACAAAACGTTTTGTGTGTCCCTTGATTTTTCACAAAATTTTCCTATTTAGTAGATATCTTAATAGATAAGATTTAAGGTCCAATATAGAGTTAATGAGAGCATATAAAGGGAATTTTAATCACACAAGATTTATTTTCCATGACAAGTTCTACTTTTTAATGATGATATTAGCAATAATATGGGAGTCACCTCTAATAATTAATTCATTACTATTCAAGTCATTAGCCAAGGATAAATAACGTTCCAACACTTAAACTTACTGATTTATACATTTAATACTTTACTAAATTTCTAGTCATTAGTCACCCATTATTTTTTTGTGGCTACCACACCATACAAGCTTCGAGGATACTTCTTCTACTATGATCTACTTGTGCTACTATGATCTAACCTTTCCTAACTATGTGTCTATCTTTATTACCAACCTTAACTAACGATGCTTACTAGTTGCAAAGAATTTTTGTTTATATGAAAATATATGGATTACGTTTTATGCACAAAATATCAAATGAGAACTACATAAGGTGTCAACCTTCTCGAAGGTATGTATTCAAGGACTTGGCTCTACAAGGGATAGTCCAACTAATATAAAATAATTACAAACAATGACAACAAAGATGTTGAGATTGTTTTTTGCATCGTTAAAATGGATTCCCCGACATTGTAGAGGCTAGCGGCCACTAGCCTTCTCATCAATGAATAATTGGTAAACATAAAACAAGCATTTCTCTTCACGGCCTCTGATCCTTTATTCCTGAGTAAGATTCATGTTCATCTTGACCCTTCATGTTTAGTAAAATTTTGAAGACTATTTTGTTTAATGGGTAATTTTTAACAATATGCAGGGCCAAGATGATTAGGATACATCTTCAGGTTTAAAATATGTACTTCTATTATTATTCTCTAACACTTATATTATTTGATAATGTAGACAGTGAATTTTTCATTGATGTAGCTTAGTGGATGCTAAAATTTTTCATTGATATGAACTAGTAATACATAATGCTTTATTCTAAGGGAAGTCAATATAGAAGAAACTACCTAAGGAAAGTTAGGAAGCTTAGTAGTCACCAAGAATTTTCCTTTCTTTGATGTTCCAAGACAAGAGAAGACAACAAATATTCAAAGACAAGAAAAATATTTACTACTTTCCTGAATACACGTAATTAAAAATATTTACCACTTTTTTGAATACATGTAATTAATACAAGAATATTCAAAGTCTATTACATGTTATTCCTAGCCTAACATACTATCTTGATGTTGGTGGCCGATAGGATATTTGTTGTCTTTTATACGGGACAAGTAGTAATGACTCCACTGAAAACTAACTAAGCTCCATTATTGTATTTAAATTTTACAAGACTAGTAACCATGAGGGAGGATACTTACTACATTTCTTTGATGTTCCAAGACAAGAGAAGACAACAAATACTCCAAGACAAGAAAAATATTTACGATTTTTCTGAATAGACGTAATTCAAAACATAATTTCAAGAAAATACAATACACGTAGTCAAACAAGTAATCTTAAGCCTAATTCCCAATAGGTAGATTAGCCACCGCCAAGATCCTAGCAGACGCTAGGGTTTTCCATGATTTTTTTTTCATTTGATCACTAATTTTAAAATAAGAAACTATTAAGGCTTGATACTAGGAAACCATTACTTTCAATTACTAATTGAACCTAGCGGCTGCTAGGCATTTCCTTTATACTAGCTGATTTCAATTATGTGATATACATGATATATCTTATGAGAACTATAAAAGGGACCTAATTACAACACCCAAACACATCACGACATGTAAGATTTTCTATTATTAAATATTCAATTCTCAACCATTATCACCCATGTTGGATTCCATATTTCCACAATGAAGTAGTGTAACTCAATTATGTTTTTTACAGTGATGAAAATATATAGATGCTAGCAGCTGCTAGTCTTCACTTCTAGAAAAAAATTCACTACTTGAAACAAACCAAATTTAATAATGATTAATTGTTTAAATTGCTTAGTGCAATGCATAACAAATTTTTTATTAATTATTTCTTGTTTTTTATAACTAAAGAAGGGTTTGAAGTATGCTTGGCGACCACTATGCTATAAATATTTATTCCTATTGAATTTTACTCTATGAAAATAATGACATCAATATAAAACATCTCTTTGCTATTGCATTATTGAGAAATAATATTTGTCCTTTCCAATTACTTATGAAATATTAATTTGTTTAATTCCTTTTTTCAGGTAATATGTATTCCATTGGTCGCACTTCGATCATACAAATTACTTTGATTGAAGGAGTAGAGGATATGAAATAGATAGACGATGACGTTTGTAGAAATGAATTCCCCAGAAAATTACCACGGTGATCTGTGGTTATTTTTTGTTGATGAGGACGTTGTCAGTGAAGTTGGTATGGTACTAACTTCAAAAGATATTGATGATGAAACATTGCATATTCAGGTTGAACGCACTGACTTCATAATGAATAAGTGCCTTATTCTTGATATGTAGTTGGATGTTTCATTGTTTAAGAAACTGGAAATGAAGGCTTCTAGAGAAAACAATGTGTGTTCTTTTCTTAAATATGGTTGCAATTTGGGGAAGTTCATACAGTCAGACAAAACAGGCTATGAAAATTCCCTTAAATTTCACAATAACATGAATTTGGTATTAAAAAATTGTATAGAAGCAAGGATACCTCTTCTATTTGTCATTATTTGAATAGAAATTTTTTTCTTTCTCCACCGAAACATGCAAAGCTATTTACAACGCTGAGGAGATCTTATTTGTCTAAATTAGAGATAGATCCATCTAAGTCAAAGTTGCAAGGGCTTAAAAAGAATAAAAATCGGTTGTGTTGTTGAAGAAAGTGACCAGTATATTTGAACAAACAAAATCTTTAAAGGATGAACAATTAAAATTATTTTTATTCAATGGTGATGTTTTTCCAGTTGAAGTTTCTAGGTACCATTTGGCACCTCAAAAATTTCAATTTCATCATGTGTCATGAAGAGAATGTTGACCTTATTTGTCTATTCAATGTTGACTAATGTTATTCCTACATTGAGGGATGCACTTCTTCTTCCCTTTTTACCTTCTACAAAGGAACTTGTGCAACTCGAGGATCCAGATGACCTGAAAAGGGATGAAGTGCAGTTCTACATTCTTGACGGCCAACATACCATTTGTGCCCAAATTTTTTTTTGGCTGAAAGCAAATACAAGTCATTACATACTAAGATGCAGTTTAGAAAGGCTCACATTATGTCTTCACATGTGCCTGGAAAAGTCATTGTTAATATTTGTAGGTAACAAAACGATGTAAACAAAAATTGGATTGATACCAATTTTATTGATGTACTCTACAAGGCTCGAATGATTTGGAGATAGGATTTCCTCGGAGGCTCGAAGAAGGAAACTCAAAGTCAAATGATTTGAAGGTAACGAAACTTAATTTTAATGCATTTGTTCTTAAAATTTAATTTTGTAATATACAGAAAGTAAATATACTATTTCCTCTTTCAATGCAGTGTTTTGAGAAGCAATGTCTTGCTATTTTCAAAGTGGCTAAGGATGAGAGCCTTTCTGAAAAAAATTGTCATTTCTATTTTTACCTGAGGACATATGGACAAAATTGACAAAAACCATTGAGTTATTTAAATCAGGTGGGTTGGCTTGTTCTCCTTTTAAGGATAACCAACCTAACTTTCAACCAAATTCATTGGCAAGGTTCATGACGAATTCCTTTAGGCCTACAAGAGGTTTTTTTGATGAGGAGATATCAATTCTACTAGATAAAGTGGAAGAAGGGAAAGTATGGCTAATTCACTCTATTGAAGAAGGCATAATAATAGAGACTTTAGATTATTACTGACAAAGAGTAAAATATGATAGAAGGATGATTTTTTTTCTAAAATATATGAAAAGTAAATATCTAGGTAATATTGTATTGGCAGAATGCACTGAAAAAAATATTGTTGAAAAATTTGGTCTGCATGATTCTCACTACTGCCAGTTGTGTGTACTCTTGGGAGAAGAGAATAAAGGAAAAAGAAAAGATGATTCTGGAGGAAGTGAAAATTCAGCAAAAAGAAAAATTGATGCTGAAGTGGCAGAGGTTCTCCCAGTGGCAGCTCAAACAATTATAGACAACTACATGATTTCAATGGAAGAAAATATTCCAGCAAGGATGGAAGACACCGAAGACTTTACCTGTCAATGTGCATATCCCTTCCAGCTCCAGTCAACAATATCTTCTATTATGTCAACTAATCCATTCAATGCAGAATGTGTGATCATAGATTTTTGCAATTTGTCTAGTGTACTCACTTCGATGCAATTATGGACGTACTTACATTTTTCGGATCTAGTCTACTAAATTGTGTAATTAATATTCTATTACTTATTAATTCTTCAAAAATGTTAAGAGAGACAATAAAAAAATACATGAAAAAATTCAAAGACAAGGGGGAATCAGTTGTGGAAGGTTGTTACAGATTTTATGACAACAGTGGAAAATTTAAGAGCTTGTGTCTTATGTACACAATAACTGATGTGCACAATTGTGATGTTGATGATGGGGATATAACAAAAATCACCATGGATTGGATGGATCAACTTCTGTAAAAAAATGTGACTACAAGTGAAATTTACCTACGAGGAAAGACACGTCCTTTTCTTTATAAGAGATCTTATGGGTTTTGGTCTCATATGTTCACTTGACTCACTTCTGATAATTCTCCAGTTATAGTGTTGTATGGCAGTAGTGTTGCAGTGCATGCTTTGGTTGACTTAGGTCTATCTGTGATTTTTATTATCGAATCACATGATCAAGAAATGTTTTTACAACATTACTATTGTCATTTGAAAAAAGGTACGTTGATTAAGATCACTTTAAACAATTCTATTAGTTTAATGCATTTGAACTGATACATACAATATTTATGCAGAAAACCAAATAATAGAGGAAGACACCATCTCTTCCTCTCCACATTTAAACAAAAGATATGATGTCATTTTTAGTATGTCACAACCAATTCAAATTGTTGCCCTAGATGTCCTTGACCATCCATCCAATGAATCTATAAAAGGTGAGTGGGAAATACTCGATTTATAAATTTATCACTACAAGAAGTTTTCGATTGTCATTGTTTACATATTTTTAATAAAACTTCAATTTTTTTCAGATTTGATGCCAAATGGGGAGGTTGTTGGCATGTCACACATGAACTCATAGACGGAAAATGGTATGATAGTCATATACAATTATAAAGAAAACCATTTATAAGCCCCTCATAATTGAAGGAACCTATAATGAAGTAGTTTATTTGTTATATGTATTACCCTAGCGGCCAGTAACATACATCTTTTAATTAGATTTATTTTGAATTGAGTAAATTTTTAGTTTATTGGTTAATATTAAATTGTGGACAATTGAAAAAAAGGTACTTCTTTACATTTGGCTATTTGTGGTCGCTAAGCTAATTAAAGAATGCCATACCAACTATAGTCTAGGCAATAATGGATTATCTTAGCGGTCCATAAAAGGTTTTTTCATTGAATAGAAGCAAGTTATATCATGAATTTAATTATGTCACCACAATATTTACTTTCAATTGATTAATTTTTTTCTACTTGGTTAACAATAAGTTGTCGACAATTGACAAAAAATACATTTTTTGCAGTTGGCCATCAACGGTCGCTAAGCCCATCATATATTTTCAACCCAAAGATGGTCTAAGAATTAATGTCTTACACCTAGTGGTCACTAATATACAAATACATCTATGCAATATTGTATAAAAGAAAGTTGTATCACGTATTTTTGTACATCAACTTAAAATTTATTTTGAATTGATTACTATTTTTTAAAAATAACGAGCATCACAAGAACTTACAGAGGGGGAGTGCGAGGGAATCCAAGACGTAGTCTCAATCAGTAAGTGTTAATGCACTGAAATTTTGATTATTTGAATTGGTTAATATCAAATTGCAGGAAATTGAGAAAAAATTACTTCTGTGCAGTTGGCCAAAAGGATTATTTAATTATTTTATATTTGGATGGTTTTCTCTATGAGAAAAACCAATCCAATAAAGAGTTTGACAATCAAGTTCAGTAAGGAGACTCTCAACTTGCGAGGTGGGCTCAAGGAATTTTTAAAGATACTAGCAGAAAAATGTGAAGTGGGATTTTGGTCTAGCTATCTCTCTTGTGCCGAAGTTGAAAAGATGATTAAGGATTTGAAAAAAAAAATAGCATTTGAATTCAAACCAGTTATTTTTTTGGGTAAAGAACATTGTTGTGTAGAAGATGAAATTGCAGTAAAATATCTCCAAAATATTTGGAGTAGAGATGGTATTGTTTTTGGTCTTAGAGACACATTGTGTATTACAATAGGTCTAAAGGGAAACCCTCCAAAAATTTTATGGTGGGGAGGAAATCCAATGAAGAAAATTGTTATAAAGATAAGTGGTTGATGACCAATTTTTACTCAAACATATCACAAATACTATGTCAGGGGTTGAGTGTTGCAAAGGCAATCCAAAAATTACAACAAACGTAAAATATACAACTATTAATTATTTCAAAATGTTTTTACAATGATATTTATTTGTATGTTCATATGATCACTCTTTATTTTATATGTTGAGATTACAAATTTAAAAGTTGCCAGTATTTATATCTTCACTGTGATTGAGTTGATATTATAGTTTTATAAGTTTTTTAATAAGTTTATTTTGAGTTGTGATTAAATACTTTGATGCCTTGTTTTTAATCACTTTTGGAATCTTACATTAATTCTGAGTTTTTTTATAGATCCTATTGGGAAGCCTCAGAAATTACTAGTTTTGGGAGTTGAAGGTTTTTTGTTTGGAATTTTTGGTATTGGTGACAAAATACCTCGTAATATGGTTACATATTTTAGATTCAGGAATACTGAATACTTAGAATGATATTTTAGTGTTGACTTGATAAGTATGTATCAAAATATTTTGACACTACCTTATGGTATTCATTTATGGATTCAACAATGATGAAGTACATGTTCATCAAAAAATTTAGTTGGTTACGAGAAACCCACTTCAGGTTCATTTGGGGATGCCAACAATGTAAGTTCAAAACAAATACAAGCCAACAGATAGTAGACATTTATGGTAATGTCTATGGTGAAAACAATATACTTTTGATCGATGACGTGAGATTCTTGTCGCATGAGGTCAAAGAAGAAATTACTCTCAAAACCCCCAAAATTTTGAAGATTTGATGGAAATTATAAGACTGATTTAGAAATTTACACTGAATTATGTACATGGTTGAAACATGCAGGAGAACACAAGAACATGTGTAGATCATTGAAAATGTTCAAACGCACCATTGGCATTTGAATTATATACTTTGCTTCCAAATCCAACAATGTATTGTGCATTTTTATGGAATAAAATAACTACCTTAAGGTTCTTAAAGATTCACAAGTGCGCAATCATTTTTTTGATTATTTTTTGGGAAAGAAAAACATTTTTTTCTAACTTGTGTGAAGAGACAATCATGGATCATGGACCAATAAAAGAATGATTTTTCCCAGATCTACATAGTTTAAACTTAAAAAAATTGGTAAGACCATTATTCCCAATAAAAAATTAAGCCTAGCGGTAGCTAGAACGTAAAAATGGAAACATATAATGTTTATCATATCGCACATTGATGTTCTCTTCTATGAAATAAAAAACATTTTTTCCCCAGTTATGCATGGTTTAATCTTAAAGAAATTTTGAAATTGATAGGAACCTTATTCGCAAGCAAAAAATAATCCTAGTGGCCGCTAGACTGTTTAAAATAGAAACATGTTATGCTTATTGATTTGTTGATCTATGGAGGTTTCCCTGAAATCATAAAATGATTTTTTACCAGATCTTCATATGTTAATCTTAATGACATTTTGAAAATGATAAAACCTTGTTCCAAATAAAAAATAAATCCTAGCAGCCACAAGCACGTATAGAACTGAAACATTTTCTGTTTATTGTTTTGCAGATCGTTATTTTAAAGATTTTCTGTTTATTGTTGTGTGGAAGATTGCATCATGATCATATAGAAAGATTGCATCATGACCAAATGAACCATTTATCGATGATACATGAATCAAAATAGATTTCTTAAAAATATTAGCAAGGTTTATAGAAAGTGTAATGCATATAAAAATTGTAAAAGTGCACCTATTGTAGGATGAATTGTGGCGTATAATTTGTATTACAATTCTACTTGATAGATGAATTGTGGCCTATATTACAAATATTGAAGGATGTGGAAGATGATGTGGAGATGTCCACGATGTTATTAAATCAATAACCCAATTAAAATTATGTAATTTGTCCCTAAATTTAATTGATAACACCTTTTTGTATAATGTGTGTGACTATCTTTAGTAATGTTATTTTCTATAATGTGTGTTTATCAATCAACGGAAGCCTTTATTCATAATCTATTCAATGCATGGGAAAATATTGATGATGTCATCCATTTTTTATTCCTCCAACCACCCTCACACGAGTCGAGGGAATAATTAATTGGGTTGTTCTTTCTCTTGCCCTCACTCTTTTTCCCACGTTTCTCTCTCATATTTTCCCCTTCCCTCTCATAGCAACTACCTATATTCCTTTCATCCTCTTGCACAGCAAGAACCCAGAAATGGATTTCCTCTCTCCTATGTCTTCCACTTTTCTTTTGAATTTCTTTTCCACATAGGCTCCACACCTATTCTGAATGTGATTGAGAAATTCATGGGCGTCAATTATATCTAGACCACCAGGAGATCTCGCGTGAACTCCAATATTACAGGTGTCTTCATGTTCAATCATCTAGTACTGTGTGCAGATAAGGAAGTGGTCATGGTAGTCACATCCCATTTCATTTACCAACATCATCATGTTTGTTTGGAAAAAATTATGGTAGAAGTATGCCTTCTTATCCTTTTTTCGAATCTGATTCTTATCTGTCTCCTTTCTGGGTTAACAACAAGATTTATGATTCCCTAGAATTGAAAATTTAGGCCCTCCTTCAATTTAACATTTTCTGTTAAAATCATCCGTCAATTTGATGCAGATCATCTATTCTCCAGAGTACCATCCCTAGTACCTCATGTGTGGACTCAGATTAAATCTTGACCAAACCATCCCTTCCTAGATCAGATGGTGTAGTTGAAGACTATTATTGGTTCATCCTTTTCCTTTCTCAAGAATGCATTGCAACACTTGTAAAACTCGGTGGACCAATTAGAGGTGGAACCCTAGGGTTTCTCTAATATTCATGTTAAATTTTGGTCTCATTATTTACAATCTTTCCTACTAGTTTTTGGTTTTTTTATGTAGTGCTTCATCGATCAAATATTTTGATACTTGTAGGGTGGGGACCCATCAACCCTCCGGTTCATAGCTTCGATTAAAAGCATTTAACCATCTAAAACAAAAAATTATATAATTTTTCCCTAGCTTTATTTGAGAACAAGTTTATGTATAATGTGTGTGACTATCTTAATAATGTTAATATGTATGAAATGTGTGTTTATCAATCAACGAAAGTCTTATAATATAAATAATCTATTCCAATGAATTGGGAAATTATCTTGATGACGCCATCCATTTTTTATTCCACAAACGTACCCTCACACGAGTTGAGGGAATACTTAATGTGCAGACAAGTTGTGCCAATTTCAGTCTTCCCTCACTTATGATTTCTCATGTTTGGTCTCTATTGTTTTCCACTTACCCTCTCATGGCATCTACCTGATGAAATCCTTAAGGATAGAAGGCGCTAGGATAAATGATGTAGACAAGAATCGGGGGAAAGTAACTTATCCTGGTACTCCCGATAGCTCTTCCACTCATCATTCGTAATGTCTTCCACCTTTGATAAGGTTCCACAACCTGTTGGTTGTGGAATGATTGATCTAGGATGACAAGTCCTGGCAACGTCGATAGATGGGTCTAGATAGCATTCGAGTGAGAGCTCACTAGTCAGAACATGGAGGAGAGTTACCAGGCATCTTCATGGTTCAATTACTTGGTGTTGTGTGCAGATAAGGAAGTAGTCATGGTAGTCACATCCCATGGTCATTTACCCATCATCTGTCAATGTGCACTTTGGTCAAAGCTCTTGCAGAAGTAGGGTGCCTTCCGATTACTGTTTCGCAGGAGTCTAGGTATCCTTGTCCCTCAGAGTCCAATATTGCTAGGGTGATTGATATGAACATGGAAGGGTTTTTGATTATACTTGAATTAGAAAATATTGAGGCCTCAAGATCCATCAATTTTCTGAATCTGTTCAAGGAGCATTTTACTGTCGATCATAGATGGGGCATCTATCTCCAACATGTGCATCCCTAGACCTAGTCATGCTCGCAATACATGCCCCGCTCCTGCCTGATCACCAGGTGTAGTTGAAGATATGTTACGCTGGCTCATCCTTTACCTTTCTCAAGAAGATTGCATATGCTTGGCATCACATGGACCAATCCTCAGAGGTGGAACCATCACAAGTTTCTGGATAGTCATTCCATGTTACATTTATGGCCTCATCTATTTACAATATTTCGCTGATTGGCTTTTTAGTTTTTGTATGCTAAGCTGCCCCTTCATCGAGGGCCAAATATCTTCGATACTATTTGAGGGTGGGGGCCCATCAACCGGTTCTAGATTCATAGCTCTGGTCAAAAGCGGTCTTGGACTATCTAAAACAAAAAATTGATGTATATTACTCTTCCCTAGTGTCTTATTAAAAAGAAAGCAGGTTTCTGTATAATGTGTGTGATTATCTTAGATAATTTTAATATGAAATAAAATGGGGGTGGTTTGGGGAAGCTAGTGCTTTGAGGAAGACTGAATGTTTATAATACAATAAAGTATTTGAAGAATGGATAATAAATATGTTGTATTTATAAGGGTTACTAAAGGGCATGGAGTACATAACATCTTTAGGGGCAAAGTGAATCCTTATTATGATTACATGTTAATTTAACTAGATATGCTACACTAACATTATCTAGCGGAGTAGGTCCAAATTTTAACTCTCTTACTTGTATTTTTTAGAAGTCATGGATTATCCTCTCAACTTCAAACTTTCTTCTACACAGATTGTTCACATCGGATTTAAGGTGAAATATAAGGAATTGAAGGAGATTTCTCAGCCACTTCAACAATCAGTGTGTTCATAGGAGGAGTCAGGTGATGGATAATTCTTAATTTTCTATGATGGATATTGCTATGAATTTGGGATTCCAGCGTAACGAATAGTTTTAAAATGTTACGAAGGTTCAAATAATTCTCTAAAATGCGTGTGGACTATAATGGCATACCTTTGGAAAAGACAAAAGTTGATTTTTGGTCTTTATTGTCACATCTATAGGGTTTAGATCCTACAATGTAAGAGTATAATCCTGTTTAACTGACATTTAGGGGACCCCTAAGGATAGTTTTTAATTTTCATGTTAAATTGTCAGGTATGCATTCCTCTCTTTTGTTCTGGCACTTGTGATTTCATGATCCCTATTTCTTTCCTAATCTAATACACAAGGATGGCAGAAGGTGATAATAGATATGGTAATATACGGTGACATGTACATTGCATCGTCTTATACACTACTTACAATAGGATGTCTAATGATTTCCATGTAATGGCACAGGTTTATTCCTCTCTTGCTAATCTGGAACCCTACTAGAGTGACCCCACCCACCAGGGGATGCTAATGCTGACGATACTTATTCCTATATCAGAATCCAAGTTTTAACTCATGCCCTTACAAGTGCAGTCTCGAGCGTCGCAAGTGGTGCACGTTTTGCATCATTTTCAACAAGGAACCCTACTGGAGCGACCCTACCCACCAAGATACAAGGATCTCGCCCCTGTCCGTGCCACATAAACCTTAACAAGGGATAAGGTCATCGAGGGCCTCACATCCAGTGGAAGCATTATTGGCAGGACTGTCACTACCTCCACTACTGGGCACCTCCCAGTCTCAGGGGTGGCGTGGACCACTCCAATGACAACATGCGTTGTAGAAATAATGAAAATTCTGTTCAAGTTACCAGTCTGTTTGAGGACCATGAGGATGTCAATCTGCATGATATTTTCAAATCTCTTGGACACATCCCAAGTGTCTACGTGGCCATGGATCAGAAGAAAAATTAGAAGGGGATTTGGTTTTGTTACTTTCGTCAATAGGGAGGACGCTAAGAGAGCTATCAACTAGCAGTTGCTTCTAACGATGCAAGTGTACACTGTGAACAAATATATTACACAGAAAAAGTGAAAAAGAGGAGGAATCAACACTTGTGAGAGATAACACCTAACTCCCAGATAGCCCACAAAATTTACACCGATATCCATACAAGTTCAACGAGCAGGGCCAGAAGCTTGTTCGCACCACTACCATGCGCATCAAAAGATGAATTATATTTTATTATATTCTCATAGTTTGGATCGTCACCCTCTGATATTTTCTTCATAATATATTTAGTAATTCTATAGTTACACAGAGGTTCAATCACATCATAGTAAGTGAACTTGGAAGTGTCTCACATCTCTTGAAATTCATTAGCCTAACAGCCACTAACCCTTATAAAACATAAACATTTTATGTTTATTGTATTACAGATCAATGTTAGATTCCCTTAAATCATTAAACAATCTTTCCAATGATTACATAGATTAATCTTAAGGACATTTTAAATTTGATAAGAAAATTATTCCCAAATAAAAATTAACCCATAGAAAGTCGCTAAGGATCCCCTATGAAAAAATATCCAGAAAATATTTGGTGAATTTGTCAAAATTATCTTTTGCACGAATGGAAAATATCTAGACATCATTACATCACTATTAAATGCTACCAGATGGTATCATTTTTATATACTACCGATATGTAGCATATTTTTATGCTACCAGCCGATGGTGAAAACATATTGTATGTTGTCGACCGGTAGCATAAAAATTCTACTAGCTGAAAACATTTTTATGCTATCAGCCAACAACATATAGTTATGTTGTCATCCGGTAGCATAAAAATGTTATCAGTTGGTAGTATTTTTAATGTTACCAGCTAAAAGCATACTATATGTTATTGGCTGGTAGCATAAAAATATGCTACCGACTGACTATATTAAGGAAAATTTTACGAATTTATATTTCGCAGGAATGGTGATTTGACCCCTAAAATTAACTTGTACCCATAAAATTTTGGTGAACTAGTCGTAACTTGTACCCTTCAAATTCACCAATTTAAAATTTCAAAAAGCAAAATATTCATGAATTAACCAATATTCGCCACTAAAAGTTTCCCTAAATTAAGCATAAACGGCTGCTAGCTTGTATAAAAAATAAACATATTATATTTGTGGTTTTGTAGATCAACGCGGGATTCCCTGAAATCATTAAACGATATTCTAATAACTCCATAGTTTAATATTAAATAAATTTTAAAACTTTTAAAAACCTTATTCCAAAGAAACAAATAAATTTTAGCAGCCATTAGCCAGTATAAAAAAGAAATAGTCATGGCATCTGGCAGAGTGAGATGGGGGATTTTAAAGAGGAGGATAACAAAGACCTAGATTTTCTTTTGCCACCACCGAATATCATTGGTCCAGACGAAAAATGGTTTGAAGAAGCTCGTGGAATAAATTTTTGACAAGCAAGGCCAGAAGGTGGTTCACACCACTACCACGTGCATCCGCAAAGTGGCCAAAGTGTGCCTTAACAAGCATGCTCTCAAGCACCATGAGTGGCACAATTTTGGTGATGCTACCAACCAAGAACCCTTAGTGAACTTTACAGGCATCTCCTTATAAGAAATCTTGCTGGAGCAACCCCGCCTGCCGCGATGCAGGGCCAATGATTCAAAATATGATGGAGATGCATTGTCTACCCTAACTGGCTCTAATGATGGTGTGGTGCTTATGGTTTTATACATCTATGGTAATAAGGGTGATCATTGGACATCAAAATACACTTACAAGGATCTGGCCCCCGTCGGGGCCACATATACCTTAACATTGGATAAGGTTGTCGAGGGCCTCACCACAGGTGGAAGCAATGCTGGTGGTACTGCCACTTCTTCCGCTGCTAGGTGATCAACCTACATCCCTCCCAATCTCAAGGTTGGCGTGGACCACTCTGGTGACACCATGCACCGCAAAAATGATGAAAATTTTGATCGAGTTACCAATCTGTCTAAGGACACGAGTGATGTTGATCTACATGATCTTTTCAAGTTGTTTAGACACATCACACATGTCCAAGTGGCCATGGATCAGAATATAGGGGTTAACAGGGGGTTTGGTTTTGTTAATTTCATGAACAAAGAGCTATTAATAAGCTCAATGGTTATGGTTATGATGATCTTATTCTCATATTCGAATGGGCCACTCCAAGGTAAAATTGAAATCAGGTATCTTTCCTTATTTTTATGGAGTCTTTTACTTATTCCAGCTTCAGGGTTTTTAGTGCTGATAGGATCAGTTATGTTTCACTTGAATGTTGTTATTATCTTATTATTTGACCTTCCTCATTTAATATAATTCTTAGATTGTTTTTCCCAAAAAAAAATCTATCAAATATTAATTTTTAAAATCATTTTTTTTGTTGAACCTATGTTTAGGTAGGTAATATCATGCCTACATGGGTGAGGTGCACAAAATTATTAGGTTTAGATTCCAAGGTCTGAGGGGTATCCATTCTATAAAATTATCCAAGGGCACAATCCTGACCTCATCCATTATTACAGTAACTTCGGGCCTTTTCCTCAGCAAGAATTGAACCCTAGTGGGCTCTTTGTGAGCCAAGTAACTTCACCAATGGGACACTGGCTGTTCAATTAAAAAAAAATCATTTTGACATTGTTCTTATGGTATATTTTGGAAAATCCAGGGTTAAAATTTTCATTTTACCTTTTATTGTTGAGAAATCATTTTTGTACTTATAAAAAATCTTTCTTTGAACTTATTCTTCTCATATTTGAATACTTGTAGGTGATATCACTTTTTTTTTTCAGAGTTTTCTTGTTAAGGTAAGTGGGTCATTTTATTTACTTGATTAATTTTCTATCTAAGAAGCTAATTTAACTATTGTGGTATTTTTCTAGATGATTTCTACTCTACTTTTTTTACCCCTTAGGAAAATGCAAGATGTTGAAGTTTTGTACTATTTGATGTCTTCCACCAAATTTAATGTAAATGATGATACAAAGGATTTGAGTTGGTTTCTTTGTTCTTCTAAGAAACATGTTCTCATAAGAGAGTGTCTTGTGTTATCTAGTGTTATTATATGTTTCTCGGTACTTGATGATTTGACAGATCTGTGGGGATTAAACCAAATTAAAGAACATTTATTTGAATGAAACTCTTCAAATATACATGATCACTAGGAGGTTATTTAAATTTTACATGATATACACACACACCACAAACACAAGTTAGATTATTACTAAGGATAATGAGAAAAGCATTACATATTGTAATCTTTATAGGAACGGGTTATAAATTTTCATGCACACACATTATTTTAAACCAACCTTCTAAAATTAAGAGGTCTTGGTTCCAAGAAAAAAAAATTCAACAACATGATAACAAAAATAGGTAGCTAATGAACAATCATGCGCTATGAATTCCATCAGTGCAATAGCAATGATTATATATTTACGTAATTCTATGAATAGTCCATTTAGAAAAGTAGGATAAATGTTTGTACCATATTTTTCTAGTAGGTGCAAAACCATTGTAAATCTGGTGGAGATGCATTGTCCACCCTTGACAAGAATTTTTCATTAGCATTTTTATTCCAATTTTTTTTTTTAGGGTTTTAGTGTGATAACAAGCAATTTGAGTGTCTGCAAACCAACAATAACTTTGTTATCGATGTGTGAAAATTTCACTTCTTTCCCCTTTTCTAGAGATAGGGATGACAGTGATGGCATCTAATAGAGTGAGATGGGGAGCTTGAATAGGAGGATAATGAAGATCTAGAATTTCTTCTACCACCACTGAATATCATCGGGATGGGTAAAGAAGATTGTCAAAGATATTCCTATGGAGTATTTTACTTATTTCCGGTTAAGGTTTTGTAGGGTTTTTACTGTTGATAGGATAATTTGTGTTTCTCTTGAACACAATGATTCTCCTTTTCTTTTGACTTTCCTCCTTAAGTATAATTATTTATTTATTTTCTCTAAAGAAAACCTATCAAATCTTAATATTTTAAATTAATTTTGACATTTTTTTCTCATGGAAACATTTGCTTATTTTTATTTGTAGGGAAATTTTAATGTCTGCAAATCCTAAAGATTTACTCTAGATGCATGAGGATTTTCTGACTTTTCCTGTTACTTGAGTTAGGGATGACATTAATGGAATATGATAGAGTGAGATGCAGGGAGCTTGAGTAGGAGAATAATGAAGATCTAGAATTTGTTTTTCCCCCACCAAATATCATCGACCTAGATGAAGAATATTATTGAGTACAAGTTTAATTAGCAGGGATAGAAGGTGGTTTACACCACTACCATGTGCATTGGTAAAGTGGCCAAAGTGTTCCTTAACAAGTGCACTCTCAAGTGTCGTGAGTGGCATAAGTTCTGTCTCACTACCAAAAAGGAACCCTACTTAAGTGACCGCTCTTGCAAGGATCCAAGGATGATAATTCTAAGTCCAGTGAAGATGTTTTTTCCGACCACTTTACTCTAAGGGTAGTGTGGTGCTCATAGTTATTCATATCCATAGTGAGAAGGGAGATCATTGCACATCAAAATACCCTTACAAATATCTTTCCCTCTCTCATTTCATGGACACCTTACCAAGGGATAAGGATGTCGAGGGCCACACCTCCAGTGCAAACATCACTGGCGGGACTGATGCTACCTCCGCTGCTGGGAAACTCCCATTGTCAGGGACAACATGGAACACTCTGGCAATAACATGCACCATTAAAATTATGAAACCTCTGTTTGAGTTACTAATTTGTTCAAGGACCATGAGGGATGTCAATTTGCATGAGCTATTCAAGTCGTTTAGACACATCATGCATGTCTACGTAGCCATGGATTAGAAGAAAAAATTATAAGGGGACTTGGTATTGTTAATTTTGTCAACAGAGAGGACGCTCAGAGAGATATCACTAAAATCAATGCCTATGTTTATGATAATTTTATTCTCAGAGTCGAATGGGCAACTCCAAGGAAGTTTTTTTTTTTAAAATTAAATCAAGATAGACTTAAAAGAAGGAATCTTTCCTTCTTTCCATGGAGTCATTTACTTATTTACGCTTTAGGTTTTGTAGGTTTTTCAGTGTTGATACTTGAAAACAAAGGTTCTCCTTTTATTTTGACTTGACTCATTTAGTATAATGATTTATTTGTTTTCACTAAAGAAAACCTATCAAATATTATTTTTTAAAATTCATTATGACATTTTTTCTCATGGTGATGTTTGTTTATTTTTATTTATAGGGAAATTTGAGTGTTTACAAACCCTTAAGAGTTTCTCTGGATGCATGAGGATTTGCTGAATTTTCCCATTTCTTTATGTGTCTCACATCTCTTGAAAGTCATTAGCCTAATGACCGCTAACCCATATAAAAAAGAAACATGACCGGTTTATTGTTTTGCAGAGAAATGTTGTTTTCCATGAATTCATTCAAATATTTTTCCACGATCTGCATAGATTCCTTAAAATAATTAAACGATTTTCCAACAACTACATAGTTTAATCTTAAATAAATTGTAAAAATGATAATAAGTTTTATTCCAAAGGAAGAATTTAAGCCCTGTGGCCACTAACCCATTCAAAACAGAGACATGTTCTATTTATTATTTTGTAGATCAATGTTGAATTCCAATATTTTGAATTTTGGATTCCAGTAAATGGGACATTGGAGTGTAGTAAATTCAAATATATGCGATTATGGTTTCCAATTTATGTGATTTTGGATTCCAATATATGTGATTCTATATTTCAATATATGCGATATTGGAATACAATATGTGTGATTTTAGAGTTTAGATAATTCCAATATTTAACATTTTGGAATCCAAAACTAGTAATTTTGGATTCCAATATTGGAGGTTTTTTTATAGCTCGAACTAGAATAAGTCTCGATTTAGTGAAATAAGGGTTAAAGTATATTTTAGCATTTTCATATAGGTCAAAAAGGATTCTAGACTGAGAAATATAGTCATAGGTTTGAGTTTACTAGATATCTATTTTATTATTTTGATAAGATCAAAAGAAGGGAGTTCGTTGGTATGAGATGGTTGATCAAGTCTAGGAATAAAAAATGAACAACTTGGAATATTCGGTTTATAAGGGGATAAGTGATGTAAGAGAAGCCATAATTTATGCACTTTTTTAGATGAATGGGGAACTGTTTGGATTATGTATTGATTGAAGGATTCTAAGAGGAATTTGACAACATTTTTTATATTTTTGTAAAATTTCATTCTTACATTGATAAGTTCTTTTGATTTGATTGATAATAAATAGAGATTCTTAGTAAATGTCATAGATTTGAACACCAATCATGAATGTGGTTTGGAGAACTATGATGAGGGATTCATACTTTGCCATGTTATTAGTGCATTCAACATTTAGTTTAAAGGATAGAGGGATAAGAGTCCCCCAAGGAGGTATAATGATGATAATGAAACCTCCCCCTATGGACACATAGAACTGTTGAATAAGAGCATCATTATGAGGGGAACATATTATTGATTGATGGTTTTGATGGATTTTTAAGATAAATGTTCATGAGGTTGTTGATCAAAAGGGAGGGGAGATTCCATGAGTTGATTAGTGATGAATTTCCCCTTGATAGATTTATGTGGCATGAATTCTAGGTAAAACTCAGTCATAATCATGATCTATCAAGTGATGCAATCACTGTGCTATGGTTTGGAATGCGTATCTTTGAGAGGATTGAAACTGGTGACAACATAAATCTTATGATTAAAGATATAGTGGTGAATCTTATAATTTCATGAGGTACAAGGTGAAACATAACTTTTCTTCTCCGGTGTAGTGAGTTTAATAGTCATGAAAATTGTGGATTATGTAATAGGTAACCTATTCTCTACCTTTTTAATATTGATGTGCCAACATATCGCCTAGGACATAGTTGATGGAAAATATATATAGGTAAAATGGATCCCTCTTATGTGGAGGTGTGAGCATGGGTGTTGATAAGAGATATTTCTTGAGGTATTGAAATTCATTTTGACAATTTTCATCCCACTTGAAATAGATATCCTTTTAGAGGAGATGATGAAAAGGTTGAATATGATCTAAAATATGAGAAATAAAATGGTAGACTGATTGGATTCTACCTTGAAAACTATAAAGTTACTTGAGATTGGAAGGAGGGTGCTTCTCACTGATGGATTTAATTTGGGTGGGGTCTAATTCAATGCCCTTGATAGATAAGATAAACCCTAAAAGATTCATGTTGAGAATTTCATATACACATTTAGCCACGTTAAGGTGGAGGAAGTATTGAATAAGGTTGGTGAAGATGATTTCAAGGATGATAAGATGGTACCTTCATTGTTTGTATTTTTCTAAGAGATCATCAACATAATATTCTACAGTTTTATGGATGAGGTCATGGAAGATATAAGTCATAGCATTTTGATAAGTGGCCCTTGCATTTTTAGTCTAAAGGGTTTGACTCGGTAGCGAAAGGTCCCCTAAGGGGTGATGAAAGATGTCTTATGTTGCTTTTTTTGTATGATGAAAATATGACTATACCTAGATAAACCATACATAAGAGATATCATTTCATGATTTATGAAGAGGTAAGTCATCTTTAGGACATGCGATATTGAGATCTAGAAAGTCTGTGTAGATACGTAACTTCCCAATGGATTAGGTTATGGGTATGATGTTAGATACCCACTGTGGATGTAAACGGGTAGTATAAAATTAATGGAGAGGATATGTTTTCATTATCTTTTTATGAGTAGGGATACACAAGTGTGTATCCTACATTTATTTTTCTTAACATGCTTAGTGTTAGGGATTGTGAAAATGTTTTAGATGACAATGTTGGGGTTGATAGCTAGGATATCACTATATGAAAATGCAAAGGCATGTCTGTTCTCGAAAATAAAGACGGTGAATTCCTTTAACTATTTCAAATCTAAATATTGACCAAATTTGACTATGTGAGGTTCTTGAGAAGTCCCTATGTTGATATTAATAGTGGATTTATTAAGGAGAATATATGTGTTAGGTGGAAGAGCCTTTTGTATATAATGGTCCTTTCCCCCCATATAGGATAGAATGGATTGATGTCATGGTATTGAAGATATTTTATGGTAGGGGAGTCCTCCTCTATAATTTTGAGTAATACAAGTGGAAGGGCATTCATGCCATCATTAGTTTGATAATAGTGATCCTAATGTGATCATATTGGTTAATGTTTTTTTAGGTGGGATGGATATAGTGTCATCTATGTTCATGGAGATATCAGGATGAGATGAATAGGATGGACCTATGTCTCTTATGGATTTGGGTGTGGTGGTTATAAATGTGTCTAAGGAAGTTTTGTTAAATCTTAATCCAAATCTCTCATGAGGATTCTAAGACTGGTCAAATATCAAGTCATGTATTCCTTGTACGTAATACCCTAAGGAAAAAACTTTCCAGGAGCAATGATGAAGATACATTTTATAAGAATGAATGGTTGCATAAAAATAGATGTTGGATATGAAGGGTTTTGCATGGTGTTGATTGTCACAGTGTGAGGAAGGATGATTAATTTCTCCATAAACAAGGTTGGTTTTAGGATGGGGAGGACCAAAGGAGATAATATATCTCACGTTTGTTTCATACATCAGCTTCATATTGGGTCTCCCATTTTTTTAGGTGTGGGGAGAAGTTTTTAAGATAGAAAGAAGTATTCCCCAATGAGATATGCTACATAACATCTTCAAAGGATCTATCATCAGGTGGTTTAGTTGAGGGGATGTAAGAACTGGTAGAATCCTTGTTAGAAGAGCCTGATTTTTTCTTAGGAATGAGAAAATCATTAGGTCAATAGGTCATGTTACATGATTTGAAAGGATTTGGGTTAGCGGGAATAGTAAAGGTTTTTCCTTCATGTTCATATTTTAGAAAATGGTGTAATGTTAATGAGATATAGTGCATAATATGTATCCAAGGTTGTCCTAACACCATGTTATACTAAAACTCTCCTTTGATGAGATAGAAGAGTTCATGAAGGATTTTAAAACCAAATTGATTGGGTAATATCACAATTCCTAAATTAGGGGTGATAGTGTCATTGAAGATGCATAATATGGTAGGTGAGTGGGTGAAGATGATATCTGGTAACGGAAGTTGTTTGAAGGTGTCAGAATATATGATGTTGATGCTAGCTCTATTTTCAATCATAACTCTCTTGATGAGAGTATTGTTGATCTGTGCGGTGACGAAGAGTGGGAGTTCATGGTCTTTAGGATGTAAGGATGGAATATCAGAATCATTAAGGGCAATAGTGAAAGTATTTTTAAGATTTCTGAAAAGGTAGGAAAATGGTTGAGGATCGTCGAATGGTACTAAGATGTATTAGAGAGTTGTTGGACCCTAGTCATTGGTGTTTTGATTGATGTCATGTGGCATTGATGGAAAAAAGAGTGAGTGGTGAAGTAAGACTCTGTAAGAGGCCTGAAGGTTGATTGTTAGTGCTTTCTCAGTGATAGTTGGAACTTAAAGTTATAGATGCATGGTCAAGAAAGCAAGGCATGTGATGATTCCTCTCAAGGTGGTGTGAAAACTTTCCAAGGTCAGAGAAGGTCAATCATGTGTTAATATGGGGTCAATCATGTGTGAATCAAGTGTTAACAACAAACTAATGGAATTTCAGGAAGCTCTAGACCTAATCCAAGATCTAGTTCAAGAAGGAAAGTGAGATGGTTAAACTAGGGAATTTATGGTGACATTGATGGATTATAGGTGTTTTAGAGGTCTACAATGGTCTCATGTTGGTTCATTGAGCATTCAAAATGCATTCAAGATAAATTCAGGGTATTGCAAGCTTAGTAAGTGAGATACGGGCCCACTTATAAAAATTAAAAGATGGGTACACTTGGATTAGTTGATATACATGTTTAATAGTATTTTTCAAAATTTTCTAACTACTCACAAGGTTTTGTTGGAGGAAGAAAAAATTCCAAAACTTAGTTTTTTTTTGAAAAAATGTAAGTATATTGAGTTTTTAGTGTATTGTGGACATTTGGGGTGTGGATAGAACATGTTCCTGTTATCCAAAATGAGCCCCCTGCTCATTTTTTTTGGCTAACTCCCTTCATTTAATTCCTCCCCTGTGCCTTAGTCAGAATTTTTACTTTTCAGGAACTCAAAACCTTGTGGAAGTGGTGCCATCAGATAGAGCTCTTTCTCAACTTTCCAGAAAGGTAAAGTTTTCTTCCTAACTCCATGTATTTTTGAAGTTGTGGCTCGATGGAGTTTTTGTGGGAAATTTTCCCTTAACAGGCCCGCTAGCCAATCAGAAGTTGCCACATCAGCAAAAAGTGGCGGGGGGCGGGGGAAAACTTGGAATTTTCACAAAGTGTTTGGCGGGGTTCAAAAGAAGAAATTTGGCCTCAAGGGCTTGCCGACGAATAATATGTTGCCACGTGTCCTTAGGCCGAAGGAATGTCAGAGCAGTGGAGAAAATAGGAAAAAATTTCCAGAGTGTTTGGTGGGGGTGCTAAGGAGAAATTTTGGCCTGCAGGCCTGCGAGCCAATGGGATCATGCCACGTGTCTCAGGGGGTGTCGGAGCTTCGACTGCCGGGGAGAAGTTGGGAATTTTTCCCAAAGGTTAGCGCAAAGAGGAGTTTTGGCGACAAGGCCCGCAACAAATAGAAACCTGCCACGTGCCTTCAACCAGTGGAAGCGGGGGGAAAATTGGGAAATTCTCCCAAAGAAAAATCAAAGGAAATTTTCAAAGGAAAGTCCCACCTCCCAAGGCTCGAGTCAATGGAATTATGCCACGTGTCCACGTGTCGGAAAAAAATGCAAGACAGGCCCATAGGAAAAATGAAGAAGACAAGCCCACATCTAATGGGGTTCTACCATGTGTCTATCTCATGGAAGATGGTCAACAACAACAGAAAAGACAGAGCAGATGCTCGTGGTGAATCACATCATGCCACGCGTCCTCGGGTCATCCAGTCGGTGGAGAATTTTTGGAAAATTTTCCAAAGGCCGAAACGGTGGAAAAAGAAGTAGGAAAGGCCTACAACCAATTAGAACGTGACACGTGGCACCAGAGTGATGGGGCACGGATATTTTTGGGGAAATTTTTCCAAATGTAAAAATTTCAAATTTTCAGCCCGCCGACCCATTTTGGCCCTATTTTGCCCTAAATTTTTAAATGAGCATAACTTTTGATCCCAAGCTAGGTTTTTTGCATTCTTTATATAAAATAAAAGCTGGTGAAATTATCTACATGATTCCAGGGTCAATTTTTTGTTTTGGTGGAGTTTGGAGAAAGAAAAATGGAAAATTCCTCTAGCACGTGGAAATCAACAGAAATGACATTTCAACCACTATTTTTAATACAGTATGGCTTGCATTCTCTCCTAGCATGGTCAAAAAATGTTGGGAGGTGGATTTGTAAGGGAACCCATGCTATTTATTATGAATTTGGTTGGTGGTTGGAAGCTTTCTCAGAAGTGGCTCATTTTTTTAAAAAAGTTAGACATTCTTTTAGCTATGCAACTTCCCTTCTCTTCCTAATCAGGTAGATTTGTGGAGTTTTTTAGCTTTCCATGCAAATATGCACTTCTTTTTGCCTCTTGGTCACTGTAATGCACTGTATTGGACCTAGAGTGATGATATATGCTTTGTGATTAAATCTTCTCAATCCTTTCATATGTTCATCATTGTTTCCTGATCTTTCATTACATTTTGAAAATTTGTGCATGTTTTATGCTGTATTTTCTTGTGGATTGTGTATGTTTTGTAACAGCAGGTGTCTAATACTCCTTTGGTGCATCACCTTATTTAGAGTAGGTTTTTTTTTGCATTTTGTCAACCCTGTCTCCTTGGAAAAATTTGATTAAGTCATAGGTAAACCCTCTGTAGAATGTTATGCACACTTGAACAGAGGAGTTGAGGAACCAACCTCTAATCTGGAGATTATTTTCCCATTTTTACAAGTCCCACACTTGGGGAAAATATTCAATGTTGTGCAATCACACTGGATGCTGAGATGTCAAACTAGAAATATGATATAACATCCAGAGGGTGCTGTTGATTTGCACTAATAGTTTTGACACGCCTGGTGGGACCTTAGAGGTATTCATCTTCATTTCAACAAAATTGATGTGCATTTGTTGCAATTTTCTTGTTGAAAGAGCCCTGAATTGCACATATGGTGACTCCAAGGAAGAAGAATTAGCTAGTTTTAGCAGTACAGACTTGAAAACTCATGAGAAGAATCACCACAAGTTCAAGAGTTGGAGAAGAAGAAGTATTGTTTGATTATCTACAATTATCTCCAAGAAGAAGACAAAGAGGGAGGAGAATTCAAAGGTCTCCATCTCCACCAAAAAAAACTCTATCAACCCCTCCACCTGGTAGACCTTTCATCTAATCAATAAGGGTTCTAAGGCCAATTAGAATGGCACAACACAACCCATATGTCAATTTCAATGGTAGCAGCCCACTTTCTCTCAATGCATAAAATCCAATCCTAGTTGCAGCACTGAAGAACATTCCATACTTTAATGGAGAGAATCAGACCACTCCTAGTGATCATGTCAAGGATATTGCTAATATTTGTGTAATCCATGAGATTAATGAGATGCAAGTTGCTGTCAAACTGCTGACATCTTCATTAAAAGGGAAGGATTTGCAATGGTTTAGAAGCCTTTCTTCAGGTTCTATCCAAAATTAGAACCAGCTATGTACAGCCCTCCATGAGTAGTTTGGAGAAAAGGGAGATAACTTGTCCCTTTTGGAACAATTGACAACTATCAAGAGAGCTCCAAATGAGCAGCTGACTAACTTCAAATTCAGATTTCAAAGGACTTGGGAGATAATTCCAATGGTAGTAAGGCCAAAAGCAGAAGGTGCTTTTCTATATTACCTCAAAGCTTTAAATTCTGATATTTCTATGTTAATTCAATCCATGGGAGGCACAACTATCCCTGCTGCCTATAACATTTCCATTAGAGCTGAAAATTGTCTGATTCAAGTTGGTAAGCTAGCTCCTAGGCCTCCAATGGCATTGTATCCAAATTTAGAGATTCCAAGTACTAATCAAGCACCTATTTTAGCTCCTATTCCCACTCCTAGAAATCAAAATTCAAGTGAAGCTTCTACATCATCTTCTAGTGCCTCAAATGAACTTCAAGAAGTCATGAAGCAATTACAAAGTTTAGGTAATGAGCTGGTTACACTCAAGAGGTAGAAAACTCAAAGTTTCAGGCCTTCATATTAGCCTCAAGCTCAGCCTAATAGGTAGCCATAGCAGCCTCAAAGACCACCCAATCCAGCTACAAATCAAATCAAGTAAGGCCTCCTGCTAACAGACCATTTTAGCCCTATAATCCCAATGCTACATCTGCTTCCAAAGCACTAGCACTAGTAAGAAACAACATAGCTCAAGAGTATGATTGGTGTTTCCCATGTAATGAACCTCACAACCAGTCTATGTGATTTAATGGTGCTCTAAATCAAGCCTTGATGGTAACAAAAACTGGTGTGGAGGGTGAAGGGATTCAAGGAAATAGTCAACAATAAGAAACATCCAAGCAACAATCAACTCCAAATGATAGCACACTTGTAAACTGACAGGCAGAAGATTTTTGTGGTATGAATCAAACAATCTCTCAAAGTGCTGTAGCCAACACAATGTAAAAAAGGAGAAATTTTGGTGAAGGACAACCATTGGCTCCAAGTAATCCACAACCTTCTACCACTCCACAAACTGTTGGAAAAAAAAATGCAGTTCCAAACATGTAAGGACCACCAAAACCAGCTCCTAAACCAACTCAGATGCCAGCTGCTACTGCCCATGTGCAAGGAATGAATCGGTAGGCTAGAGGATAGCAGAGGGATGCTTCATCCCCATTCAACATCATTGATCAGATGAAGAAGACAAATGTAAACATATCAATGTGGGAATCACTATCCATCCCAGGACAAAGAGATTTGCTAGAAGCTGCCATGAAATATGGGTCAACTTCAAATCAACAGGTCCAAATGCAAGAGAAGGTACTCACAAATGCTACCTAGCCTAAGGGGAATCATGGAGGACAACAAGGTAAAATTTTGAAGCCCCCTCCATTCTATGTTTCATTGATCATCAGAAACCAATTAGTACACAACTACATGATTGATTCTGGAGCAAGTAGTTCAATAATGCCCAAGAAAATAGCTGATCAGTTGGGGCTCCAATATGAAGTCATATCCAAAAGGGTAGTGTAATTAGATGGGACAGTGGCGACAACAGTGGGAGTGATCAAAAACTTGAGCGTTACCTTGCATGCATGCCCCAATGTTGTTGTTTTGCAAGATGTCTCAGTGATAGATCTTCCACCACTCTTTGCCCTATGTTTGTCAAGGGATTTCACAGCTAAGATTGGAGGTTACTTATCTGCTGATTGGTCACACATGTTGTTCAGAACAAGATATGGAACTAAAGCCACAATCAGATCTGAGCCTATTGCAACCTTTCACATTGAACCTCACACTCCAAGCCAAATCAATACCAACTGTTCAACATTTGATCAAGAGGATTATCCAAGCACTGATGAAGCTGACACCAAGGTTGGAAGCATCCTAGATTTGACTCTTGATGAATGGGAAAGCAAGGTGCATGCTTTTGATCCTTATCAAGAAATAGAAGAATCTGAGCTAGGAGTCTATTGCATACATGAAGAAAATCAGCCTATTCCTAGCATCACCAAGCCAAACCACAAGGACAATAACGAGGTATGGCAGTTGTTCTTTGAAGGATCAAGAAGTAGAAAAGGTGCAAGAGGGAGAGCTATGCTTTTTTCACCTCAAAGAGTTAAGTATTATTTATCTTTTAGATTTCAGTTTGCATGTTCTAATAACACTGCTGAATATGAAGCTTTGATACAAGGATTGCATTGGTCAATCAAGAGAGGAATAAAGAACTTGCAAGTTTTTGGTGACGGTGAGATGATTGTCAACCAAGTTAAGGGGCAGCATGCTGCCAAGAATGATCTACTCAAGTACTACAAAAATATGGTGTGGGACCTCATTGAAGATTTTGAGGGCTTTATCATCAATTCCATCCCTAGGAAAGAGAACCAAGCTGCTGACCGGCTTGCTGCAGTTGGAGCAGCCTTTGATGTTGTTGAAAGCATCAAGAAAGACAAAGTATAGCCAATAATTCATGTGATTGTAAGGCCTTTAGTTCCAGACAAAAATGTAAGTTGGCAAGTGTTTGAAAATGATTAACAAATCATCCATTTCTTGCAAGAAGAGGCTAAGTTCTTAGTTAAAAATTAGGAAAAATTAGAACAACAATATGGAGATCAAGTGGTACAACTGAAAACCAATAAACTACCAAAGGGACTTGTCACTTTGGATTCCATTTTAAATCCTAATGATCAATTTAGGAAGGAGAAAGAAAACATCCAAGTCAAGGGAGAAGATTCAGTGCCCATCTTGGTGGGAGAAGGTAGATCACTCCAAATTGGTAAAATGACAATTGAGCAAGAAAGGTATGAGTTCATACAACTTTTTCAAGAATTCCTTGATTTTATTGGAGCTATGAATATTTGAAAGGTTTCAATCCCAAGTTAGCTCAACACACTATTGAATTGGACCCAAGTGCTAAAGCCATCAGGAAAAAACAAAGGCTAGTCAATCCACACATGGCGCCTCTCATGAGAAAAGAATTGAATAAGTTGATAGAGTCAAGTATCATATTCCCTATCAAGCATTCTAGTTGGGTGGCCAACTTGGTTCTAGTTAGAAAGAAGAGCAGAGAAATCAAATTGTGTGTTGACTTCAGAGATTTGAATAGAGCATCTCTCAATGATCATTACCCACTTCCTTCCATGGAGAAGATCTTGCAAGTTGTTGCTGGCTCTGAAAGGTTTTTATTTCTTGATGGCTATTTAGGGTACAATCAGATTATGGTGAAGGAAGAGGATCAGTTTAAGACATCCTTCACAACCAAATGGGGGGCTTATGCATACAGGAAAATGCCATTTGGACTGTCCAATGCTGAGGCTACATTCCAAAGGGCAATGGACATGTCATTCAAGGATTTGATTAACAATATGGTGCTGATATATCTTGATGATATCACTATTTTTTTCAAAAAATGTAGCAGACCATCTCTTTCATTTAAGACAAGTATTCCAAAGGTGTAGAATATTTGGGGTATCATTGAATCCCAAAAAGTATATTTTTCTAGCTCATGAAGGGAAGCTCCTTGGCCACATTGTCTCCAAAGAAGGATTAACAATTGATCTGGAAAGAGTTGAAGCCATAAGAGAACTACCATTGCCAAGTCATAAGAAAGCCCTTTAAAGTTTCTTGTGAAGGATAAATTTTGTTCGGAGGTTTGTCCCAAATTTTGCAGCCCTAGTCAAGCCTATCACCAAGATGTTAAAGAAAAGCATAGATTTCAAATGGATAGTAGAAGGAAAGGCAAGTTTTGAAGCAATCAAAGAGGCAATCTCACAAGCTCCAAATCTCATTAACATAGATTTATCCAAGGATTTCATCCTCTATGCATTTGGAGGTGATGATACTATTTCTACAATTTTGGTACAGCAAAACTAAGACAATGATGAGCAGCTAATTGATTTCTTCATCCAAAGCCTAGAGGACTATGAGGTGAGATATTCTTTCATTGAGAAGCATGTTATTGTAGTAATTAGGAGCTTGAAGAAATTTAAGCATCTAGTTTCAAACAACAAGGTTCAACTACTGGTTTCTCATGTGGGACTTAAAGACTTCCTCCTCAGTAAAGACCTAAATGAAAAGAGAGCAGGGTGGATTACTCATGCCATGATGTATGACATTGAAATCAATATCACCAAGTTGGTCAGATGAAAAGGATTGTGTGAGCAACTGGTCTTGAACAACCAAAAGGAAGCATGCAATGAGAAAGAGGTTGTTTTGGAATTACAAGACATCCATGAGCAAGGAAGCACTCAAGAAGAAAATGATAATTTCCTCACTTCTTTCTAGACCCAAAACATAATGCACTTCATACACATAGGCCTATGCCCTCTAGATATGAATAAAACCAAAAGGAGACACTTCAGATTGCAGGCTGTCCCATATGCTCTTGTTGGTGGTGTTTTATTCAAAAGGGATGTGAATGGAGTGCTGCTGAGATGCATTAGTAAAAACCAGATTCAAAGAGTGTTAGAAGAGTTCCATGGTGGATCAGCTGGTGGTCATTTTGCACCAAGAGTGATAGCTCTCAAGATCATGAGGGCTGGCTATTATTGGCCCAATATTTTCAGTTATTATTATGCATGGATCAAGAGGTTCAAGAATTGTGCATTCTTCACAGGTAAGGAGAGACTAGCTTCCCTTCCATTGCATCCAATTTCAGTTGACCAACCATTCATGCAATGGGGTTTGGAATTCATTGGAGTCATTAACCCAAATTCAAGCCAAGGACATAAATGGATTCTAACAGCAACAGATTACTTCACCAAGTGGACTAAAGCAGTAGCACTCAAGGAAGCAAATGAATCTAGCATCCTAGACTTCTATGAAGGGATAGTAACCAGATTTGGCATACCTGCTACAATAATATCAGGTAATGCATTGGCATTCATTGGGTCCAAGGTAATTGAGTGGGCTGTTAAGAATGGGATCTACCTAAGAACTTCATTAAATTATTATCCTCAGGGTAATGGCCAAGCTGAATCTACAAACAAGAACTTGTTAAGGATCATCAAGAGGACTCTTGATGAAAATCAGAGGTCTTGGCATACTAAATTGAAATCAGCCTCGTGGGCTGATAGGATAACCCCCAAGAGATCTATAGGTAATTCTCCATTCAAGCTGGTTTATGGAAGAGAGGTAATTTTGCCCATGTCACTTGTGTTTCCAACATTAGAACTCATGAAGTAGTTGGAGTTGTTGGAGTTTGGACCCATGGAGGTTAGGTATGCAGAATTGATGGAGCTCTAAGAAATCAGAAATTAGGCATCCCAAGCAATGGAGAAAGATCAAGCCTTGATCAAGAAGACCTTTGATAGAAAGGCCAAGGATAGATCTTTCCAAGTTGGAGATCTAGTGTTAAAATGGGATGCAGACAGAGAAAAACCGAGAAGGCATTCAAAATTTGATGCCATTTGGAGTGGCCCCTACATGGTCACAAAGTGTAAGGACAACATTGCCTTCCAATTGTCCACATTGGATGGTGAAGAATTACAAATTCCAGTCAATGGAATCCATTTGAAGCATCTAATGAAGGAAATCCTCCACCTTGTACATATTAGCTTAGGTTTTCATTCCTCCAAGTGCATATGCACATTGTTTTGTTGTAGATTAGCTTGGCTTTCCCTAAGTGCTTTAGCACAAGCTTGCTATTCCAGGAAATGTGTTTTGTAGGTTTTACTCCAATCAGATGGTGTTCTGCCCTCCATCTTCCACCTTTCATTGTTCTAATCAGTTGGGGTACCAAGCAGAGATTTGATGACTCCATGCCCAATGGATTGCTTCAGGCAACTAGTAACTTCATCTAGCAGGCAGATGACCCCTATGAGTCACCAAAATTGTTATCCAAAATGATCCCCTTGCTCATTTTTTTGGCTAACTCCCTTCATTTAATTCCTCCCTTGTGCCTCAGTCAGAATTTTTACTTTTTAGGAACTTAAAACCTTCTGGAAGTGGCACCATCAGATAGAGCTCTTTCTCAACATTCTAAAAAGGTAAAGTTTTCTTCCTAACTCCATGTATTTTTGAAGTTATGGCTCGGCGGAGTTTTTGTGGGAAATTTTCCCTTGACAGGCCCGCTGGCCAATCAGAAGCTGCCACGTCAGCAAAAAGTGGCGGGGGACGGGGGAAAACTGTTTGGCGGGGTTCAAAAGAAGAAATTTGGCCTTGAGGGCTTGCCGACGAATAAGATGTTGCCACGTGTCCTTAGGCCAAAGGAATGTCAGAGCGGCAGAGGAAATAGGAAAAAATTGCCAGAGCATTTGGTGGGGGTGCTAAGGAGAAATTTTTTCCCGCAGGCCCACGAGCCAATGGGATCATGCCATGTGTCTCAGGGGGCATCGGAGCTTCGACCGCTAAGGAGAAGTTGGGAATTTTTCCCAAAGGTTAGCGTAAAGAGGAGTTTTAGCCCCAAGGCCTACAACGAATTGAAACTTGCCATGTGTCTTCAACCAGTGGAAGCGGGGGGAAAATTGGGAAATTATCCCAAAGTAAAATCAAAGGAAATTTTAAAAGGAAAGTCCCGCCTCCCAAGGCCTGAGCCAATGGAATTATGCCACGTGTCCACGTGGCGGCAAAAAATGCAAGACAGGCCCATAGGAAAAATGAAGAAGATAGGCCCACATCCAATGGGGTTCTACCATGTGTCTAGCTCAGGGAAGATGGTCAACAGTGATGGAAAAGATAGAGTAGATGCCCATGGTGAATCACACCATGCCACGTGTCCTCGGGTCATCCAGCCGGCGAAGAATTTTTGGAAAATTTTCCAAAGGCCGAAATGGTGGAAAAAGAAGCAGGAAAGGCCCACAACCAATCAAAATGTGCCACATGGCACCAGAGCAGTGGGGCTTGAAGATTTTTGGGGAAATTTTCCCAAATGCAAAAAGTGGGAAAATTTCAAATTTTCAGCCCGCCAACCCATTTTGGCCTTGTTTTTCCCTAAATTTTCAAATGAGCATAAATTTCGATCTAGTTCTTAGTTTTTTGCATTCTTTATATCATTGGAAAGCTGGTTAAATTATCTACATGATTTGAGGGTCAATTTTTTATTTTGGTGGAGTTTGGAGAGATAAAATTTGAAAACTCCTCTGGCATGTGGAAATCAACAGAAATGACATTTCAACCACTATTTTTAATACAGTATGGCTCGCATTCTCTCCCAGCATGGTCAAAAAATGTTGGGAGGTGGATTTTTAAGGGAACCCATGCTATTTATTATGAATTTGGTTGGTGGTTGGAATCTTTCTCATGTTTTCCCGCATTCTCTCTCTTGAGCTTGAATGGGCATTAAAAAAAGTTAGAAGGGGCTCATTTTTTTTAAAAAGTTAGACATTCTTTTAGCTTTGTAATTTCCCTTTTCTTTCTAATCAGGCAGATTTGTGGAGTTTTTTACCTTTCCATGCAAATACTACACTTCTTTTTGCCTCTTGGTCATTGTAATGCCATGTATTAGACCTGGAATGATGATATATGCTCTGTGATTAAATCTTCTCAATCCTTTCATATGTTCATCATTGTTTCCTGATCTTTCATTACATTTTGGAAATTTGTGCATGTTTTATTCTGTATTTTCTTGTGGATTGTGTATGTTTTGTAGTAGCAGGTATCTAATACTCCTTTGGTGCATCACCTTATTTAGACTAGGTTTATTTTTACATTTTGTCAACCCTGTCTCCTTGGAAAAAATTGATTAAGTCATAGGTAAACCCTCTGCAGAATGTTATGCACACTTGAACAAAGGAGTTGAGGAACCAACCTCTAATCTTGAGATTCTATTCCCATTTTTACAAGTCCCACACTTGGGGAAAATATTCAATGGTGTGCAATCACACTGGATGCTGAGATGTCAAACTAGAAATCTGATAGAACATCCAGAGGGTACTGCTGCTCTGTACTAATAGTTCCCTAGGGAAATAAGTTCTCCGCATAGTGGTTGAGGTTACAAGACAAATGAATCTATGTTTTGTGGATAAAGTGGGTAAATTAGGCCCAGAATACCCAAATGGTAAAAATTCCTCATGGGTTAGTGTTCTCCACAAAGTAAGTCGATTAGAAACATGAAGGAGTTAGTTCATTATGGATTAGATGAGTGTTGTGGGAATATGAGGCTTAGAAATAATATTTCCTTGTGGAAATTAGTTCCCCACAAGTCAAATTAACCCATAATTCAAAGAAAATAGTTAATTGTGGGATTTTGAGGCATTGGAAGAACAGGATGTGGGTGGAACATGTTCTATGAAACTTGAGTTCTCCACATGATATCGAGACCCCCCCAAAAAATAATATGGAATATAGTGCAGATAAATGAGGGTGCGGAAGAACTAGAATGAGGAGACCCAAGTTTATAAGGACTTTCTATTCCCCAAAAACCTGATTCATCTGATTACTAACGGAAAAATGAGCAGAGTGCGGGAGATAATGGATGTGGAAGAACTAAGCCAAGGTGATCTGAGTTCCTTAATACCTCTAGTTCCCCAAATATCTTAAATATCCAATTAATAAAGGGATAATGATTTATACTTTTTTAAAGGACTATTAAAGTGAAAAATATAGTTTGGGCTGTCAATGTTGTGCTCCACGAACCCCCTATACCCACATTGAAATATCTCACATCTGAGGTGTCCAAATTTAGTGATTTTAGAATTTTTTGAATGACACTTCATCTTATTTTCAATGGAATAAAAAAATCCAAGATTATAAGAATAAATAAATGATAGTTAACTATAATTTAATCTAATATCAGGAAGATGTTAAAATTGAAAAATCAAGAGTAAAAAATTTAGTTCTCCCTATCTATTTAAGCTAAAAAATAGAGATCATAAGTGATTGTTGAAGAGATAGATCAAGGAGGTAGTTGAGATCAAGGGATTGCAGAGAGATAGAGAAGCTATGGTTTTAAAACGAAGATCTTTTGACCAAAAGAGAGGAAAAATATGTGTTGGAGGAAACTGTGCTACCAAATGAACACTTGCTGATTGAAAGACAGATCAATGATAGAGCTGTAGAGATAATCAGAAAACCAATACCATTGAATTTTTTCAAGGGAACCCAAAAATAGGTAAAAAGAGTGATGAATATATGAGTTTTAAGAGTGAGTAATGATAGTAGAAAAGTGATCATAATCTATTATATAAGAAATATAGAACCTATATGATCAAATTCTTTGTAATATCCGTCTAAGTAGATGCTTAGATAACAATGGGGTGTATCCTCCTTTTAAGTAGTGGCTTAAGATCTATGGTGGTTGATTAAATCTTAGGGGGTTGAATCCTCCTTATAATTAGTAGGTTACTAAAGGTCAGTGGATGATGTACTAAATTTGGGAGTTTTGGATTCTAGACAAGTTGTAGCTTTTCAAAGATTGGGTGGTTACCTAGTTAAATTATTGGAGTTGTAGCTCAATATTGAAATAATTGTAACTTTGAAGGACAATTTTCCAAGTTAGTTCATTGGTTTCAATGAGTTTTTGTTTCGAGAAGGGTTTCCCACATTAATCCTTGTCTTCTCATGTGTGTGTTTATATTTCTCTCTCTATCTCTCGTGATTAATAATGCATGATTATGACAATCAATATAGTTTAGCAATAACAAATTAAGGAAGTGGAAATTGATAGAATTTTTTTTATCAAAACTAATTCACCCCCCTCTCAGTGCTTGAAATTCCTAAAAAGATCCCCAATCATTGCTTATCGGTGTTGTGAATAAGTTTGAACAAGATTATAGAGAGACATCTTTACATGGGATTGGTGGAGTTATTTAATGACAAATTTTTACATAGTTTTGGTAGGTTGGGTGTGTGGAGAAGAAAGGATGGATACCTTATCCTTAGAAGATGATGGGTTAGGTTATTTATAAGGAGAAAGGGAGATAGATACTTTGGGCACATTTTTATTTGAGGCCTTTGAGTCTTATACATGAGCTCTTTTATTTATATGGATAACATTAATATGAGTGAGTATGGTTTTATTGGTGGAAGTCTCACTTTTGTAAGATGTGAATGTGTTTTTTGATGATTATTCAAAATGAGTAGTTTTAATGGTATAATGAGTTAATTAAATTTTATATGTATGTTTTGGATTCATGGGGAGAAGTACTTTACTAGTAAGGATTTAAATCATAGCATGGAGGGATTTGCATTCCTCAATGGAGTGTCTTAATGTCTGATGGTATGCATAGAATTCTTAAAAATTATTCCAATAGGGATTCCACCCTCAGAAGTGATATGACTTAATAAGGGGGTAATGTTATGATAGATGATTGGATGATGTTTTCAATTATTCTAGTATAGTACCCTGTCATAGTTATCTAGGATTATGGTAAAGGAGAAGGGGTACGTATATTGTTTGGTGTTCTTAAGGTTTAGGATGATGGGGTCATGTTCTATGTGGCATGTTTAGGTGCCAGCTGAGGAACAACCCTAGATTCTATAATGGTAATCACCAATTTATAAGATGGATGAGGTCCTAAGATGGAAGGAAATGGCTGTCTATTTTGATGATTGTGTAGTACAATTTCAATTTTTATAGATGGATGATTTTTGTGTTTTGTTATCGGTTTGTTAAAATTATTGATGTGATATTGAGTGACATGATCTTCGAAATATATTTCTGATATTTATATGACATGTTTATTTTATGGAGATTTTGATGAGGGAATAAGTGAATCTACAAAGGATGTGCTAGATGTGGGAGGACTCATGATCTTGGTAGTGAAAATAATAGAAGATTATAATGACTTGGCTAATGTTTATATCATAAAAACATTAGGTGTTGAGGGTGTGGGTGAGATATATTTGACTGTGTTGATATTATGATAAGAATTGATTTTTTTAGATTGGGGTTGACTGGTAGGTGGGGGATGATTAGGAAAATGTTTTTTAAGAACATCCAAGCTTTGATTAGGAGGCACATTTAGATTTTTGAGTTACAATTCACCTCGGCCAATGATATCTTGAAGGATGTTTCTAAATGAACAAAACCTTTCAATGTTTTGGCCTCAAACTTTATGGTATTTACAATTATCATTATCTCAATACAATTAGGGTTTAGACATAGATGTGTCAATAGGTTAGATGGGAGGGAGTTTTATCATGCATGTAGTTAGAAGTTTTTCAAAAACCCCTATATAAGAATCCCCAATAGGTATATAGTTATGTTGAGGTCGGGTTCATTTGGAGTCCGAATGACCTTTAGATGCGTATTTTACAAAAACCATGTTTATTGAGCCTTTGGATTTATCGTTGATAGAAGAAGGTTTAAATGAAGACTCGGGTTTGGGTTTCTTTGATATGATTTTAAATTTACCATCTTCAAGGGTGTGAAGTTCTAGTTTTCAGGTCATGGTAAAGGATTCATCAAATTTTTGAAAGGATTGAATTTGTAGTATTGACGATATCTACTTAGCGCAAGATCGAGAAAATAACTCGATCAACTTGGTTTATAGAAGTGAAAAGGATATTTTATTGATGATCCAGAAACATAGGGTGATAAAATATGCTACATAGTTGTCTTTAAACTATTTAATAGCATAGAGATCAGTGATAGAGATTTTATAGGTGATATTGATGGAAAAATGATCTAAGAAAAACTACGTGAGTTGTGTACAAGAAAAGAGTGAATATTGTGGAATGATGTTATACTATTCAAGGGGTGGTCCTACCAAGGGCATGTGAAATGTCCTAAACATAAGGTCTTGGTCATGGGAGATGAGATAACATGCATGATGAAAATCCCTAATGTGTTGTTGCGGGTCCTCCTTACTATATAATTTAATGAACTTCAAGAGTTCCCAATGTGGGGGATAAGATTTAAAAGGTACTAATGGGTGGATGGGTACATTGTAGATTTGTTTATATGATAAGGTGATTTTAGCTCATGGTGGTAGATTCAATAATTTAAATCCTATTAGTTAAATCTTGTAAAGGATCATTTTGAGATGGTTGTTGAAGGTTTGAATATGATGAGCTAGGTTGATTATAGATATGTGGATTTGATTACTGGTATAGATGATACAATAATGATACACTATGATGAAGAGGGGTATTTTTGGGAATATCGTTGGGAGAATGAGAGAATAAAGGTTATGAGGATTGAATATATTGATAAGGAATAGGAATGACAACATTGATAAGAGGTTGGAATGACTGTAAGATGCATTAAGAAGGGGTGGTGATATACTATAAGACATGGGTAATATATGCCTCCTGTGAGAAGGGGTGAGTACTAGTGATGGAACTTGTATTGAAAGGGGGTATTGATATGGTGATAGACATGAATAGATTTGAAATTGATAATGTAGGTTGTTGTGATGGGATGATTTGAGATGCAATAGGATGGGTCGTAGTAAGATGAACACCAAATGAGCTCATAGAAGGTGGAAGAAGAGAACTGTAGGATGTGGGAATTGATGTGGAAGGGAAAATCATAATGTTGGTTTATGAAGATGATGAGATCAATGCATGAGATGATGACATAGATGGTTGTTTTTTAGGTGTGACTTTTGAAGAGATAGTATTAAGATCAAAAGTAGCGATAAGATCTGATGAAGCAAGGATTGATTTTCTCAATTCACCCACAATGGAGTAGGGATGAATTTTTTAGATAGCAGGTTCATGATTGAGGTTAATGAGTTGGGAATGGTAAAAGGTGATAGTAGTAATGGTAGGGCATTCTTTTTTCTCTAGTTGTCAGAGAAAGACACCTCGAGAAGTAATGTAAGATCTAAGGGATATTGGTTTAGAATCTAGAATTTATGTAGAGACTGGATCACCATTGTCAAAAAATTATGGCCTAGGTGGACTTAAAATTTTCAATGTAGCTAATTGGGTATTAGGAGAATATGGAGGTTATATACCAGTTTTTGAAGGTCATTAATATTGATCTATTACACCTGTAATATTTTGAATATGGTACTCAAGAGTATCTATGGATTGGTGAAGAGGGTCTACCATATTGTCGGTGTTTTGAAGACGGGATTGTTGTTTGGTTAACACCATGAAATAATCAAACAATCAATTAAGAATAAATAAAAATGGTTGTTTAAAACAATTGATGACAAGTCACACAAATATTTTAATTATCTCAATTAATTTAATAAAAAGTGAGAAATGAAAAATGACTAGAATTGTACTAAGAAAAGGTTGGCTAGGGTTGGTTTCAGGTGATTTTAAGGTAGGATTCCTTGATATACTCAAAGGTATGTGACGCCCGGATCTATGTTGGTGTCATGACGAGGAGTGATATTGGGGCCCACACCTTCACTTCACAATCCCAAAATGATAAGGGTGTTGGGTGCTTAGCTGATATACCACCCACCAGATTGTTTATACTTGGCCAAAATACTGAGTCGAGTTATCCTCTTAGTGATGAAATCCATATAGGTCCACCTTTGAAGGGTTGTTTAAATGAGAATTTAATGTGATATGTGTTTTGGTTGTATGTAAAGGGAATTTTGTGAATGTAACTCTTTTAACTCCTAATTAAGCTATGCGAGAAAGAAAATGTGAATGTTCGTTCAAAGAACCAAAAGGAATGTTTACTTAGATGAAAATAAATCACACAAAATTTAATTCCCAGAGAAAAAAAGGAATGGACATGCCTGCGATCTCTATTCCTTTTTAATTTTAAGTGCTTTTTGAAACAACAATAACGTGTCACTCTAATCTTAAAGGTTAGATGATATTGAAAATAAAAGAAACAAAAAAATATTAAATATGATAAAACACGGAGTAAAATTCCTACTAGGCATGATAGAATGTGTATGGCGATTTTACGTTAGTTGATATTATACTAAAATAATGAAAATATAAATAAATTAGGGTTTACTGATACCTACGTCAACAAATTCAATGTCAGGATGTGTGTATATACAAAAAATGCAAGATAATCCTCCTTTCACCTAGAAAGAAGACTTGTACACAAGAGACAACTAGAAAATAAAAATATTAGATAAAGGTTTAATGAATTACTCAAAAAATACCAATCCCAGGAATCCAAAGCTATTCCTTGAAGGGTGTCAACTCGTAATGTACAATCAAGAGATATGATAATAATATAAGATAATGATAACAATATTATAATTAAAGACAGATAAAAATATATTTCTTTACTTGATATGGATCCTGGGCCATACCAGTGGTGAGATTGAATTCCAAGAAATAGTCTAACCAAGATTTTTATGTTGCATCTTGTATTTCACATATTACTTCAAGTTGTGCATTGATGTCTTATTTAAGGAGTCAAGGAAATGAAACAAAAGGTAAGGTTGTTTGTGATATCAAACTAATTCCACATGAAAGGGTGTTAGATGATCAGGAGATTGTATATACTTGTGATGGGATGTGAAGCACATGGAATAGTCATCTATAGATAATACATCTTGTAAGGCAACATATTAGGATAAAACAAATTGATAGAGATATGATAATTGTTAAAAATGATTAAATTGATAGAGATTGATGGTGATTATGAATCGTGGATGATTGGAAACATTTTTTTTATTTTAATAGAATCTTGATAAAATAGAATGTATTTGGTGAAAATTGAAGCTTGACAATGCTAAGATGGACTAGGGGGCTTTAAAAATTGATAGAATTAAAAAAATAGAGATTGAAATGTGTTTGAAGGGATAATGAGAGAAAAATATGATCAGGACATTGATCGACAACGATCAAGAATCAATGATGATAACTAAAAAAGTTACAAATATTCTAAATTTTGATCATGTGATTAAATGAAGGACTGAATGTAGAGTGGCTATGGAGAATGGTGTAAAAAATGGTTTGTATACTACAAGTAATGAAAAATATGACTAAAAATGATTAAAAAAATGTACTAACCTTATTGAATTCTTTTGAGGATGAAAAGGATCCAAAAAGGATGATAGATTGTTTGAAAATATTTCCGCAAGGAATTACAAGAGTGTTGATATCTCATAATGTCATGACATCGTATGGAGGTACAACAATTCATTTCCAAATCCAATCTCTGACCAACCTATCTAAATATGAAAATGGGAAGGAAAGTAGTGTATATAGGATTGAATACATCTGAAATGATCTTTGATGATTGTGAATCATCATTGATTTATCTGGAGATGTTAAAAACCAAATAAGGGAAAGATGGAAAATGGTTAAAACTAGTTGCCATATGAGGATTAAGGTTGTTGGTGAGTACTGGGAGGTTAGGAATATTTATAGGAAGAGGTTAGGGGGTTATGATGGGTAGGATAAATTAGGATAGGTTGGTTTTATGTGGTTAAGGGAGGGTAAATAATATTCTATGTGGGTAAACTAGGATTTACGAATGTAAATTCAATTATAAGGATGATGGACTTAGGATAGTGATAATAATGTGAATAATGATAGTATATTTAATATGTTTTGGGTCACCTAGGGGTAAAAATATATTATCTACAATGTCATGAAGTGTGTTGAAGTCTATTGTAGGTGAGACAACATGATGAAGTCATGAGATGGTCAAAATTCATGGTGCGAGCATGGTCAAGATGCTTGGTTAAGAGCCCTAGTCAACAGGTTGAGGTATGTCATGATGGATTACACACATGTTGTAGTTGGTTATGCATTTTTAAAGAAAAAGAATCATGAGGATGAGGTTTATATACAATCACAAGTGTATCAGTTTGTGTATACAGGTCTAAGTCATGTTTTCTAGGTCTACATTAGAGCTCTTCTCAATCCCTACGTGTCCTAATGAGATGACAAGAGTAGGTTTCAACATGGAGATGTATAGGTGATCATTGGAAATGGTGTAGAAGATTTTTCTTGAGGCGTGGTGCAAATTTTTAGGTGTTGGTTTGCAATGTTAAGCAAGAAAAGTGATTTTTTTCTCTACCGAGTTCTTAGAAGTGAGAAACAGAGCTCAAGTTGGCCAGTTTGTTACTCATTGGCACATGTGAATTATTCATAGGATGTTAATCTCATCATGGTATTTGGTTAAGGTTCCTAACTCAATGTTGAGGAATTAGTTTGTGGATTAAGGGGCATAACTTTATGAATAATCGTTAAGAAGCTAAGGAGGCCTAAGATCCTTCTTAAACCCTAGTTAAGTAACAATGGAGAAGAATTTATTCAAACATGCATAGAATGGATTATATTAGCTAGTATGATGATTTGAGGTTGTAGAAGACTCCTCCATATTTCTCCAGGTGTCATTTGTGTGTCATGACATTGTGTGGACCCCATAATATTTTACATGTTTGTAAAGAAGTTGATATTGATATCATATTTCATATTGGACCTATTGAATAATTATTTTTGAGGAATTATGAAATATATGATATATTTATATGGCGGTTTTAGATCATGTTTGATCCCTTAGGAGGTATGTGGAAGTCATTTTTACATGACTTGTTTTAGGGCAATGTTTTGGACATTTTTGGTGGTCCTAGTTATAGAGGTATTTTTGGGCTTCTACAGTCCAAGTGGTGGTATCTCATGCATTTATTTATTACCTTGAGGTCATGATATTTCCATCTATGTGTCATAATTGCATGGTTGATGTTATTTGATGAGTGTTTCAACTTCATCTTTGAGGACTGATTTTATAGGTCATAGACCCAATGAGGAGAGTTTCTCCTAACGGTGGTGTCATTGCATGAGATAGTGGTGAAAAGTGGTATAAGCTTGTTGGAGGTTTCTAGAAGAATTATAAAACATGTCTAAGTGGTCCTTGAAGTTTTTTAATATCCATGTATGCCTAAGTGGTCTTGGTTTTGGAGAGAAGGTGTTTGAGTGAAATTAGGCCTCTATGAGTCCTAATGGAGGATTTTTGTTTTCACATGTTGTTGCATACATTAGCAGGTGTATGAATGATGTTATTATAATATATTTATGATTTTGTAAGTGTAATTTTCCTATGATGGCTGACCTAGAGGAACTAGATTCATGATTCATGTGTATAAGCATGTGTTAGTGATCTATTTTATGGTTGAGAGAGTATGATAAAGTGGGAGTAAGAGGGAATTTGTAGAGGTGAATAAGGTCTTTGTGACCATTAAGAGATGGTAGAGAGTGTGTCATGATGCTCTAGAGGATTTTTTTCTATTGGAAAGGTGGGTAATTATACCTAATCAGCTTGGAGGAGATGTTCTTGAGCGAGTTAGCAATGAAGGTAGATTTGGAGAGGATAGAAGAAAATAGATCTTAATAGGTGTCATCATCAGTTGTTGTGGCAACATTATAGGGGTGAAAATAATATATGCGGCTGAATTTTTTTTGAGTCATTTAGGGGCTAGTGCCTACATGTAGGGTTGGTGCTTTACTAAATCTAGGAGTTGGTGCTCCTTATGGGGTTGGTGTCTTGCTAAACCTAAGGTTTGGTGCTCCTTGTTGAGTTGACACTCAAATAAATTTATTAATTTCTGTAATAAATAGTATTTTTATTGGGTTTTCTTGCCCTTAAGGTTTGCCCACTTATATACGGTGTTCATGTGCTCTTGTGATATAATTTTCTCATCTAATGGTTATGATTGTTAAGAATGCATGATTAATGATTAAGTTGAAATTGAATGGTTAATGGATATAAAATTTTAAGTGAATGAAAGTTTTATTTCCCATTGATTTACCCCCCTTAATGATTTTTCTTACAAAAAATCCACTATTGAAACTTGAATTTCATATGAGTCCACAAGTTTCCTAGCTTGAGGATGAAAAATTAGAGGGGTAAAGGGTGGAATGTTTACTTCCACGTGTCTTATTTTGGACCTGGTTTCTATGGCCATTCTTGATGAAGGCTTTATCACTTTCTTGTAGTTGATTGATTTCATATAAATCTTCCATTTTCTAGTTTACAAGTTATGTATCACTTGATGACATTTCCTACATGATTTCCTACCGTGGATTTATTTTTGTGGATGCATCTTGATGAAAATATGTGTTTTGAACCATTTAGGATTGTTTTAAAATGTCATTGGGGCATTTTGTTTGGTTGTGTAGTATATTACAAGGAAAAAACATTCAAAATCTTGCATTAGATTATTTTGAACTAGAACCAAAGTCTTGGATGAACTAGCGACATTTGGATTATAGGATTGTAATGGTTTTGTAGGAATAATTTGATTCTATGGAGCCAGTTGGAATGGTGGTCCTGATGGAAAATAAAGAGTTTTTTTCGGGTTGGTGTGGGAACTGATAATTCCTAAGGTTTCGGGATTTTTGTGTTTAAAGTAATACCAACTCATTTCAAAAAAATTGCAATTGTTTCGTGACCTCCTATAATTAAGTTAAAGATCTTGTAGAAGTGGATGTTTGATTTGGAATTTTGATTCTTGGGGTTAGAATGGGTGCTAATTATGGAATTTTGTGGGGCATGGATGTCCCTATCTCTAGAAATATAGGCATTAGAGGTCTAGGGGATAGCTTCCCACCCTAAATGATACTATTCTCATTCATTATAGAAACATCATAAGTATATGCTAATGTTCTACCCCCATGGAATGAATTATGACAAACATGTCACTATTTAAGATAATAAATAAATGTGTATTAAGGTGTAGGCATTACCACTTGAGGAATATGGTCCCAAGTCCTATGAAATATGATGTTGAAATCAGAAATTGTCTCATTATGTGTTCTTTTTTTTTATTGTCAGTTGTTCCACCAATGATAGGTGATCTAATTTAACTTCAAAATGATTGCAAAAAGTTCCCCTAACTTGTTCTAAGTGGTGATAGCATTTATTATTAAGCCGCTGTATTATTGTAGGGATTTCCCTTTAAAATAAGCCACCAATAACTTGATTGCTACAATTTATTTCGTCACATGATATAATGAGTAGAAGTTAACAACATCCTTAATTTGCTCTATAGGAGTTCCACTTTGTAGTGTTTTCTCTAGTGAAAAAAGGAACATTCTTCAAGGGTGGATCTAGAATGTCATCATATTTGGGTAGAAGTAAAGGACTCACCCCATTGAATGTGAAAAAATATTGATTAATTTTTTGGGCCATGAATGTAATTGGTCTCAAAACCCTTGAAGAAAATAATAAGTGCCTACCAGGAGGACGAGTAGAGAGGAATCAATCTTGAGGTGATGGAAATATCTAAACTAATTTTCCTCTTCTCCTTCTTCTTTGTGATAGGTGAAAATAGTCAAATGGATCTTATCTTACTGTACTTGAGAAAATGGGAACTTGGCTACTTGATCAGAGGATTTAAACTTGAGAGTCACCTGATGTTTTGAAGAACTACCTTAAAAAGATAAAATCACTAAGTTACACTCTATAAATTAGTGAAAGAATAATTTGTGTCCCACTAAGTGTGCCAAAAATGTTAACACCAAAATTTGTGCCAGTTGAATGTTAAAAAATGAACATACAAAACTTCAAGTAATATGGGATGATCTTGAAAGTTTTGGACCTTGTAGTGAGATCAACCTTTGGAGAAGGTTGACTTCCTATGTATTAGCTCGCCAAACTAACCTACAACCTAATAATGCAACTAAAATAAACTAAACTACATTCTCACATGATCCATAGTTAAAAATGGGAGGGAAAGAGGATTGCAAACTTAAAAGAAGGTGATGTAAGAAAATAAAATAGGGTTCTAACCTGGCTTATATGGACACATTTGAAACTATCACGCATTATAGTTAAAACAAACTCATAGCTTTGTGAAAAGTGAATACATAGATTTAAATAAATACAATAGGGTCAAATATTCACAGTTAATACAAAATATATGGAGGAAAACCACAATCACATATCACTAAATGGTATTATGTGCATTTACAAATGAAAAGGTTTGATAGCTGTACGTACCCAAAATTGTAGGGTACTACACCACTGAAATGATGTTACACATGCCCCAATGATGATACAGGTCTCCTTGCAAGGTGTTCAAAATCCAAAAAGGCTCGCCAAGTATACGTTTGTATCCCACATGCCCCGCTCAGACTCCGCATGCTTTATTTTGCTTCATGCCCCCCTTCTTCTTACATTTTAGGCTTCAGTGAAAAAACCACCACCCTGCCTATGCGGCAGTCCTGTGAGCACCACTGAGGTCAGGGAGGCAGTCCTGTAACCACTTCCCTACACAGGGTGGTGGTCCTGTACGCATTTTTTAGATCCTTTCGACTATAGCGTCAAAAGTAAATCTTCGATTTTACACACTTTCTTCAACCACTTTGGCTTGCATTAATGTTTCTGGTCCCTTGGTAGTAGTGTTTTTCCTTTGTTTATAGTAAAAGAGTTCAAATGGGAGTTAACCTCTAGTAAATGCATTGATTATAAATAGCCAGCTTGTTTTTAAGCAAATGGCCACTCATCTTCTCAATTCTCTCATTTAGTCTCTAAATTTCTTGCTTAGAATTCTTCTAGCTTCATGTTTTGCATCAGTTATTAGTTTTCCTTTGTTGTTTATAAGTCAGTCAATCTTCTTGTTTCAGTCTTGTTCCATTACTGCTCCATATAATCAGTTTAACATAGAATAGCTTCATTTCTAGACTAGAATCCATTAAAGTTATAGGTATTGTTTTTTTCACAAGGATAGATTCTAAAACTCTCGGTACACTTGTGTTGTTTTCTCATAATAAATCCCACTAGGAATTACATAGTCAAGCTCTGTTCACTTGTACTATCCATCTCCTACTCACATTGCATTCAGTCTATATCCAAAGCTACAATTGTTCGAATACCATCTTCTATTGATACTATCATATACACACTTTTCTAGATTCATGAGGACATGAAGGAACGAGGAGATCACACTGAGGGGATGAAATCACACACAACTAGATTTACCACTATTCTGTAAATGCCAGGTTTGAGCTATCAAAGTTCTAGTTACAACATATCAAATAGAGTAGTGAATTACTGTATTTCAGTTCAAAGTTCACTCTTGATATCACCGAGGAAGCTATGGGGATTAATAGTTTCTAAGAAACTGTGACTCACTCCTCAGTTCTGAGGTAGGTTTGACAACCTTTTGATTTAATATAATTAGTTGCTTAGATATTTAGGATAAAATCAAAACTACACAGGCAAATAGCCACACTAGGTTACTTTGTTTGTTTTAAATTTTGTTGCTAGATTATTTGTTCATTTTTCTAAATATACTAGAATAACTGCTCTTTAATTTCATTAAAATACGTCATTGAAAATACAAAAATAGAAGAATTCTCATATAGTGTAAATACTTCTTTTGTAATCAGTTCATTAATGTTAGTTAAAAGCTGAATCATTTTTTATGACAATCATAGGACCTAGAGAGCCTCAAGAATATATATTTGAACTCATAGTGCCCCAGCCAGATCTACCCACAACATTAGCTGATATAGTTCAAGACCTTAGGATGCAGGTCTTTCGAGAAACAACAAACTTACAAGCAATTACTGAAAAACTGAGAGGATTAAATATTGAAGACAAAAAATCTTACACATTTTGGTCAAACCAGCCAAACTATAGACTGCCTTGATAAAACATCTAAATGACTGTGAAAGGATTCAAAAAAGAGAAAAAATTTGGTTGCGATCCTTTGGTTCCACAACCTAATGCAGGAGACCTCCTCATTGACATAAATACTAGCTTACACATTCAAGTTGTCAAAACACCTGTTAGGTACTCTGAGAAAATTATACATCTTCTAGTTCTAAATATAGAGACTGAAAAGGCATATGATTATTGGATAGTTGGAAGAAGGGATTTATTCTTCACATGGCCATAACAGGTCCACAACAACCACGAACTCACAGTTGTGATCCCCAAGTCCCAAAACCCAACGGGCCTAAAAATCAGTTAAGTATTGATACTGGCTTACAAACACAGGTATTTAGATCCTCACCACTCCCACCAGATATTATAGTATAGTTCTCTGTATTAAACATAAAAGCCAACCAATTTAATAATTTTTAGGCTAGACCAGAATATCACCCATAGTTAACTACAAATCCACTAAACTGCCTATCACCATTTTCATGACCTTGTCTGGAGATATATACGAAGCTCCAATAGGTCACTTCCCACGTATCCAATAACTAAGAAATAGGATCTTGGCAGAGCTCGACATTGATTGGAGCCTTAGAACAACTATTATATCTAAATGAACTATTACACCAATTCAGGTTAGGAGGGCCTTCTTCACCTTAGATTTGTAGATTCCATTATTACGTATTAAGGATATAAGATTACTTGATTAGCTTGTCTGTATCCATTCATATTCAACATTCATCGACTGTCTCGACACGACCTCAAGAGGTCGGGTACAAGGAAGAGGTACTTATAGATTTCCATTCTCGCATGTCACTTTTCCATCATACAAAATTAGTTAACCCAACGTGAAACAAACTAATATTCCTCTTTCTATTTTTATTTCTTCCATCCACCTTCGCTCTTTCCCATTATTCTGCAGGTATTCATATACCCCCTGAATATGTTGGGATACGATGCATATGGCAGACCTCTCTCAGGTCTCAAGGTAAACTATAGTCAAACAAATAGACAACCATCACCCTCTCTTTCTAGATGGGTTGATAACTATTCAAGTAATTACTTTTCATCTTAAATTCCCCCTCAAAGAAATATCTCAAATTATTCGTTCCGAATTGAGGAGTTTGATCAGCTTACACAAAAATAGCATCTAGAGCCCTCAAGCTCTAACAATATGAAGTTTATTGGGGAATCCACTTCATCTCCTCGGGTCTTGTTCAGAACATAGATAAGTAGACAATCAGACCCACTCCCCTTTTTGGATGAGGAGTACTTAGCATGCTTCGCTAAAAGTGAACAATGGTTCCAAAATATGTATCCACCTATAGGGAGTTTACAGATACAGTTTGGTACCCTATTCCAGGAAAATACCCCTATTCCTCCACCTATGGGAAATACCATCGGTGAAGCTTGGCAGGGAAATGATCAATTCATAGCGGGGTATCATACCCCTTTACAACCTCAAGCTATACAACAAATTCCCTTAAGGAAAAGCACTACGTCTTTGCTAATGGAGGTCATTTCAGCCTTAGCTGAAAAGGTTAGAGGGCTGGAACTTGCTCAAGAAAACCAAAATTCATATTTTGGGCAAGTAGGAATCCCCAATCCTCCACATCATCCCAGTTAGGTCAACCTCCTTACAGGAATAGGCATGTTAGGCATGCCTCTGAATAACCCCTATAGTTACCCATAACAAACACCCACTAGGACCACGTTTTCAAACACCGCTCCAATAGAAAACATGACATCTCTTGACTTGGCACCAAATAACCCATACTAGAACAATGCTCCTCCTTACCTAAAAATTTATTCAAAGTCACCACAAGGAGACATGTTCTCTTCTCCCGAGATGTTTGTTCAACCACAGGGATTCCCTTATGTCCCTACAAATGCATATGCTACACCATATCAACAACCCTTTCCACCTCCACCCCCTCAACAAATGCCATCGATGGTCAAGGCCTATGCGGTAGGGAATTATTCAGAATATTTAAAAGAACCCCTAGAATTCACCATATGAAGTGTTATGCTTCTAAGACCTCTCCTCGATTTACCCAAATACAAAGGGGAAGGGGACCCAAACACACACATTAAGGCCTATGCCACAGCCATACGAGAGTTACTCCCTTGGGACAGGGTTGTTGCTAAAATATTCCCTAAGACCTTGGAAGGTATTGCCCTTGATTGGTATTATAGAATACCTAAAGCTTTGATACACTCATTTAAACAACTCGTGTCAGAGTTCATCAAATCTTTTGACATGAACAAATTATTAAGAACAGGAATCCGGGAATTCCTACATATTACACAAGAACATAATGAATCCGCTGCTCATTTTATCCAAAGATGGTGTATGGTTATCTACTCATCAGTGAGTGATCCAAACATGGATCAAATGGAACTATGCGATTTATTCCTTAATTCTCTCAATAGAGAGATAAAGGAATAAGTCTAGAAGTTCCCACTAAGAACTTACGATGATGTACTTAAGAGTGCTCTCTGAATCAACCAAGCAGCGATAGATAGTGGTTGTAAGACATATGGGAAAAATGGGAAATTAACCACTCCCAATCAAAACACCGCAGCCTATTCTAATATAGGAAACGCTAATCAAGGACCTAAGATCCTTAACAAGAACCACAGAGTTACAACAGATGGAGTAACTGATCAAGTTAAAAGGGAAAACATTGTAAAAATTTCGCCACCTGTTAATAATTAGTGAAATAACAATTTTACTCTAACAATCAACGTGGTGGATTTTAATCGTCCACCACGGCAACAAAAACAACAACAACAACAATGAAAAATTCAAACACAAAGTCCAAATTGAAACCCAGTTGGATATTAGAGTCAAAACCAAAGGCAACAACCTCAAAATTTTAACTCTAACAACCAGAAACCTTATTAGAATTTTGGGCCACAATAGGTTATAAATCAACAACCTCAAAATTATAATCCCAGTTGATATTGTGACTTCCACAAGATTCAAGGCCATGATACTAGGACTTGTCGTGAATACAATAAATTCATGCAGCATTTTCCAAAAGATCAAAAACAACTCTTTATAGATATGTTTTTAGCAAATTCTTTAGTAACCACGCCAAACACTTATGTAGGGGAAATTTCCCCTCAAAATGCACCCCTCAAGATCTTTAATGATTCACTCCCAAACCATTATAACAATAATAGGCTAGATCCTAACAGAACAAACAAAGGTTTCATAACAAGAAATAATGATCACGAGGCTTCAACTTCATTAAATCCACCAGTCGCACCCCAACTAGGAACTCGACCCCAAACCAAGATAGTTGGTTTGGTAGAGTTAGAAACCGAGCTACTCATGGAAACCATAACAAGAACACGGGATTTTTCTTCTCAACCTACTCCAAGTTATCCATTGGAACCAGAGAACAGTCAACAAACGTTGGTAAAACCCATAGGTGCCTATGATTTAATTAACGATTTAAATAAAAAATTCTCTCATATCTCCTTTTTGGATTTGTTAAAGAACTCTCCCACCCACAGAGCTGCTCTCTTATAAGCATTAGGCCTTGGTCATTTAATCAACATCACTCCTCCTCTAGAAATGCAAGTAAACCATGTAGATTTTGATGTTTATCCTCTGGGTCAGCCAGATAGGGATACTGAGTTCATATTTGATATAAGCAAAATGCCAACAGACGCTGAAATTACATGAAGAGGAGACCCAACTTTACATTTGTAAGTATGGATTTACAATAAATATGTTAAACGTGTAATGGTTGACAATGGGGCAGCAGTTAACATAGTCCCCTTTTCTTTTCTTCAAAAGTTAGGATATGGAGAGACAAACTATTCCACAACGCAAAATACACTAAGAGGATATGATAGCCTCAAGGCCACTTCGATTGGAACCATAGTTTTACCAGTCACTTTAGGACCCAAGACGGTCCTCATCGAGTTTTATATTATAGATCAGGAAACTAACTATAATATGATCCTCGGTCGGCCATGGATACACTGTATGAAGGCAATCCCTTCCATGCTATTCCAAGAAATAAGCTTTCTACACTTAGGGAAAATATTTGTGGCACAAGGTAACCCAAAACCCTTCGATATACACCTAGCTGATTTGAAGAAAAGACTAGGCGTTCACTCCAAGTTTGAACTCCCAACAAATCAACTCATCAAACCAATTAATTCAAAACCAAAAGAAGAGTTGATACCCACCATAGAGTTGGAAATTACAAATCCAACCGAGGACATTCCAGTACTCAAAAGTGAGACCAATGTTATAAAAATAGTGTCACTAGGGACTACCACAAAAATTGTCGAGTTGCTAGAGAAATACTTACCTATTCTCCTACCATTTGATTCTATGGGTATGGGACACACCCTGGGAATTGCTTCTCTTCCATCAGATGAAATTTTTATGGTAGAAGTAACCGAAGCAAAAGAAATAGATATGACAGATATCCCAACATCCATTTTTCCAAGAAAGTATTAGACTCTCCACTTCGATGGAGCTAGATGTCACTTTGGAGCTAGGGCAGGAGTGATCTTTACTTCACATGAGGGAAAGATCCTACCTTTCACCTTTAAATTAAACTTTGAATGTACAAACAACAGGGCTGAATACGAAGCTCTCCTCCTTGGCCTCATCCTAGCCAAAAGAATGGGTGTCGATAACATTAGAGTGCTAGGAGACTCGCAACTAGTTGCAAACCAAGTCTCTGAGGTATATGAAACTAGGGCTGAACATTTACAACTCTATAAAATAGCAGTATTAGATATAAGCATGGGATTTAACTTCATATCAATTGAAGCAATCCCACTAGAGTAGAACCTTCTCATAGACTCAATAGCAACCTTAGCTTCCTGTTTCACCCCAAACAATGAGTTGGAGGATACAAATTTCATGGTATTACTTCGTACCGAACCATTAGTGCGTAAAATATCAACAAACTCACTCCTGACTCATGGAGAAGCTGAGCATGATTTTTCTATCATGGATCACTTTGACGATGATAGAGTCACTCTCGAATATCTAAACACCTATGCAGAGCTACACCTTGCTCACAGTATAGTTGATCTTTCCTTAATACCACATTCCTCTTCCTATTTTGGAAATCCCATGGTAGAGTCTCCTCCACAGAAGGATCTCGATATCTATGAGATAGAAGATAGAAAATTTGGAACTACCTCCAGCCCCACCTAAATTTGAAGAAGGTAACGCTTCTTTAATAGAAGAAACCATTGACATAAACATTGGAACGGAGGAAGAACCAAAAATTTTGAAGTTGGGATCCTCGTTAACTCTGGAGGAGATAGAAATACATACCCAAATCCTCAAATAACATCAAAAGTATTTCACATTTAACTATAAAGAAATGACGGGCATTGCACCACATGTCACGGTACATAATCTTGTCACTAAACTAGATGCAAAACCAATTAAATAGAAGTCAAGACCAATGAAGCCAAAAGTGGCTCTCATGGTAAAAGAGGAAGTAATAAAACTTCTCCAAGTGGGATTCATCAAGCCCATTGACTATTCACAATGGGTATCTAATATCGTCCCTATTCTAAAAAAGAATGGGAAGATACGCATTTGCATAGATTTTTGGGATATTAACAAAGCTTGTCCCAAGGATGACTTCCCATTACCATCCATTGACGTTATCATTGATGCAACAGCTGGATTTGAACTGTTGTCCCTCATGGATGGGTTCTCAGGGTATAATCAGATTAAAATATCTAAACAGGATCAAGCCAAAACTACATTCATAACTCCCTGGGGAACTTATTGCTATGTTGTCATGCCATTTGGTCTTAAGAACGTCGACACTACGTATCATGGGCAATGAAATATATATTCCACGATCTTATCCATAAAATTGTGGAATCCTATTTGGATTACTTGTTGGCCAAGGCCAAGAAAGATTGTGATCATCCGGAAGTGCTCCGTATCATCCTCTCACGACTAATCGAATATGGCATCACATTAAACCCAGAGAAGTGCGTATTTGGTGTGACAGGAGGCAAACTTCTGGGCTACATTATATCTTCACGAGGGATTGATGTTGATCCAGCCAAAATACAGGTTGTTCTCGAAATGATCCCACCATCAGACAAGTCTGGAATCAGGTCATTTCTTGGGAAACTCGGTGCAATCCGAAGGTTCATCCTAGATTTAAGTTTTTCCATTCATCCAATCAACAATCTATTAAAGAAAGATTATAACATTGATTGGACTGAAGAATGCAACAAGGCCTTTGAAGCAGTTAAACACTTCTTGTTGTCTCCACCCACGCTAATGCCTCCCAAACCAGACCACCCTTTGATCTTATACTCACGAGCCACTCATGTCTTGCTAGCCTGCATGCTGGCTCAAGAAGACAATGATAAATGAGAACGTGTGGTCTATTTCATTAGCCAAACGTTTCTCGATTATGAAACATGTTACACACAGGTAGAGAGAATTCCTTGCCATAGTCTTTGCAACAAAATGTTTAAGACATTACATGTTAAACCAAGAAACAAGGGTCATTGTAAAGATAGATCATTTACAAACATTCCTCACACAAGGATCTTTATCTAAAAAGGTTGGACGTTTCATAACCTTAATGGGTGAATTTGAGTTGACATTCATAAACCAAAAATCTGTTAAGGGACAAATCATTGTAGATTGGTTAGCTGAAAATCCACTAGATGGAGGCAATCTGGTAAATCTGGACTTTCCTGATGAGTGTGTATACTTCGTCGAAACTAGGCCCCCCATCTCTACATGTCCCTGGTACACTGATATCATCAATTTTATCATAGACCACACATACCCAGAAGGTGCCACATCACAACAAAGAAGGCGGTTATGCATTATTACCACTAAATATGTTGTTTTAGAATAGGTACTCTATCGTAAAGCCTTCGACGGCATGCTTCTAAGATGCGTCGATATAGAAGAATCCAAGAAGATTCTTCATGAATCCCACAGTGGGATATGTGGAGGCCACTTCGGTGGTCATGCCACTGCTCACAAAATACATCGAATGGGCTATTTTTGGCCCACTCTCGAGCATGACGTAGTGGAATTTGTACGTAAGTGCCACAAATGCCAAGAATTCTCTCACGAGATTCACATGCCAGCACAATCCCTGCAGCCAATAGTGACCCGTGGCCCTTCTCCACGTGTGGTCTAGACTTGATAAGGAATTTCTCCCCCTCATCAACCAATGGCCATAACTTTATTATTACAACCATGGAATATTTTACCAAATGGGTGGAGGCCATGCCTCTCACCACCGTACTGGGTTCGGTAATTTATAAATTCATTCTAAACCAAATCATCTATAGGTATGGTGTCCCAAAAGTCATTATCTCAGATAATGGCACATCCTTTAAAAATGACAAGGTCCATGAGTTATACAAAAAATTCTAGATAAACCATCACACGGCCTCTCTTTACTACCCTCAAGCCAGCGGGCAAGCTGAAGCAAAAAACAAAACATTAAAGGCTATTCTCCTTAAAATAGTCAAGGAGAACAAGCGAGATTGGCATTTAAAACTATATCCGGCCTTGTGGGCCCATCAAACCTCAATAAGAACACCAACAGGAGAAACTCCATTTCTCACTGGTATTTAGGGTAGAAGTAGTTCTCCCGCTTGAGGTTGAAATACCCAGTCTCTGCATCTCATTACAAGGGATTATAGATGAAGAAGCTTATAGGGAGGCACGCCTCTCTCAACTGGAAAGCCTTGACGAGGTCAGGCTAAATGCCGAACAAAGGCACATAGCCTATGCGAACCAGATGTGCTGGCTAGTACAACAAAAAAGTCTATGAGCGAGAAATATATGAGGGAGATCTAGTTCTAAGACTAGACAGCCAAATCGATAAGAAAACTGGTGAAGGAAGGAAGTTCCGGCCCAAGTGGTTGGGCCCATACCGACTCATGAAAGACTACGGAACTAGTGCGTATCTATTGTGCACACTAGAAGGTGAGGAATTCAGTGAAACTGTCAATTCCTTGCATCTTAACATTTTTACGCATAAAACATCAAAATCACCACTTGTACATTATAGCTACCTACATTGCATTAGTCATTTAGTTGTTTCATTCTGTCCACTCATTTCATAAAAATGGTAGTCCAAGAGCTTACTCTTAAGCAATCTGTTACAAATTTTTGAAAGTATTGGCAAAAGCATTCAAATCACATCTCTTCAAACATCATCAACTATTTTCAAATCTTCTCATCAAGTTCGATAGACAAGTATTGACAAAAACCATACCAAGGCCTGCATACTTGGCTTTGCTCTTTCTTTCTACTAGGTGAAGTTGTCCTTGCCTACGGTCTGTTCTAGAAGCTTCTTGGTGTCACATCTATCCCTCTTAAATCTCTTTGAACGAAAGGATATCCCAAAGTCATAGATCAAAAATGTCAAAATCAAATGAAATCAAAAGCACCAAGCAAACAAAATATTTTATTTTACACACTTCTTTGCCCCATCAACCTTCGGTGATAAGCCCACATCTCTTACTGGTGGTGTGAGGTTGGGAAAGGAAAGAAGTGCCCTTACTCACCTATATCTTTCCTTTGGTGACAAACCCATGCTTCTTACTAGTGGCATGAGGCAGGGTGTGGGGGGTCCAGTCACACAAATTAACAAATCTTGGTATGCTAAAAGCACAAATCAAATTCTATTAAGAGAAAACAAATATCCAAATATCCAAATTCCAAAGAGATCAAATCCTCAAAACCAGATTTTGTCAACCAGGTTGCCATTTATGAATCTAAGTCTAGATAAACTTGAAAGTAAGTGGCCTTCTAAGCTTGGTGGTAGTTCTGAGTAGGGTAGGTGTGTAGGTCTAAACTTGGTTTCTGTTACTGGTTTTTTCTGTCTCTCATCATTCCATTCAGTCAAACTCATACAATTTGTGCCCTTCTCTAACTCTTGGTGTAGAGCCCTTGCATCTTACTGGTTGCGTGGAGTTGGGAATGGGGCAAGTTCATCTCTTTATCACTATACATTCATCACGTTTTGCCAATATAAGAAGAAATTACAAACGTTGCCCAAAGAGTTCAAAAGTTTAGTACTACCATATGTTAGTATCATCTCATATCAGCATTACAAAAAACGTACAAAGTAAAACATTATTTTTACTATCATTTGTTATCCATCGCATACATTCTAAAAACATCTAAGTACACAAGTGGAAATAAGTCACAAAATTCTAGGCACCAAGAGTCTGGATCTAAAAAATAGATATATATATATATATATATATATAAAATCAAGTTTCATATACAATGCCATCATGTACTAGGCATGGTCAAAATGCTCAATGAGCCCAAAAAGTACAAACAAAAACACTCATATAGATATCTGACAAAATGCTACAAAAACAGTCTCTCAATCCCTATGGGATCCCTCAGAGGGTGCACGACCATGCCTAGGAATCTGGCTATGCCGGTGCTTCGAATGCACTGAGGGCTCGCAGTCATGACCAGTAGTTACCGTCTCGCTATGAGAATGACTCCTCCTCATCAAGCGCTCGGCCGTCCTATATCCAGCTACCTCAGTGTGGAGAGAAGTCACTGATCTTCACCGCATGTTAGACAGAGGAAAAAACATCAGTATGCCTACCAACTACTAAAGGTTCCCCCATGTCCATGGAAAGCTCAGCACGAGTCTTCTTTGAGGGGAGACGCAAGGTATTGGTGGATACTCGGTGAATCAACTCATCAGTAGTTGCTGCAAGTAAAGGAGAGAAACAACTTAGAAAACGATAAAAGATAAAACCAAGAGTAAACAAAACAAAAAGAAATAAGGACTAAGACAATTCAAACTAAAACAAATGTCAAGAGAAGAGTGATAACTCACTCAGATCTCCGGGCCTCCAAGAAGGATCTCTAGGATCCGTACCTGCCGCTGATGCCACCATTGACTAGTGTCCCTCTCCCACATCTGGGGCAATGTGATGGCCTGCAATGGACTTGACATCTCCACTTAATTTCTAAGAGATAAAATCCTTGGAGACCAGAGTCACTCTTTCTATGCTTCGCTCTACCCTCTCGGCCCATAGGATATCCTAAGTGTCATGCCACTCGGGATCACTATCATCTCCCCACCCATCTCACTAATCTCCATCTCCTTTGTCTCCTCCCTATCTTCTGCATACACCCAGACTCGGAGTCCACGTCAAAAGGCTCATCAGTATGGGTTAGTATCCTAAAATGCCAATTGAAGGGTATCTCAAGAGACTACTACTGGGAAAAACATCTGCTCCATCTAATATACTCCTCCTTTTGCATACAACCAAAAACACAAAAAGGAGCAAGTTAGTACTAAAATACAGTTGGAAAAACTATTAAAAACATGTGAAAGTGCAATAATGCAAAAATAAATAAGATAAGGCATTGTTTTGACTTTTTTTCATGGGCTGCTGCCTTGTGCAGAGCGGTGGTTCTGTAACCGCCGCCTTCTAAGGTGGTGGTCCCGTAACTTCCACCCTACGCAGGGCAGTGGTCCTATCCCACAAATACAAACGGGTCGTATACCCTAAAAAATGCCTAAAAACAAACAAATACACCATTTTAACAAAAAAAAACCTACCCTATGGGCGCCCCCCTAGAGACACGTTTAAAACTAATATTTTCAAAAATGACCCCCCCTAAGACAAAGATTTCATCATTTCCACATTTTAGGTTTAAAAACAATAAATTGAGAAGAACTAACCTAAGACTTCATGGGTCAATGTTCCACTCTCAGAGGCATGATCACTATCTCACCACGAACGTTTTGACTATACTCTCGTCGAAAACCGTCACCGTGGGTCCCAGAGCTCAAAAACTATCAAATCAATCTACGTAAATGAATAGTAAAATGACTTTGTTATATATATATATATAGCTTTTTAAAATTGATTTTGAATGTCTTTCGCAGGGTTGGAGCATCGATGGAGGTAAGTTATAAACCCTGCATAAGTGGTAAGTCCTCTTTTCATATCAATTTAGCCTTATTTCTTAACTTATTTTATCTATCTACACTTGAGTCCCTTTTTTTCATTTTGCAGGTAGTGGGATCTTGGATGGTGACTTTCTAGCACAGGCGTGTTAGGTATAACTTCTAAATCCCCATTTCGGGACCGCCATACTCGGATCCACTGTTTTGTGCCTCTTCATGGCTAAGACGCTTCTCTGTGGGGGCAATATGTATGTACCCTAAATTATAGGGTACTACACCACCGGAACGATGTTACACATGCCCCAATGATGATACAGGTCTCCTTGCAAGGTGTTCAGAATCCAGAAAGGCTCGCCAAGTATACGTTTGTATCCCACATGCCCTGCTAAGCCTCTACATGCTTTGTTTTTCCCTTTCCCCCCTGTTTTCCTACATTTTAGTCTTCAGTGACGAAACCACCGCCCTACCTAGGTGGTGGTCCCGTGACCGCCCCCCAGGACAGGGCAGCAGTCCCATAACCACTGCCCTACATAGGGCAGTGGTTCTATATGCATTTTCAAGATCCTTTTGATGATCACGTGAAAAGTAACTCTTCAATTTTACATGTTTCTTCAACCACTTTGGCTTGCATTAATGTTTTTTGTTCCCTGGTAATAGTGTTTTTCCTTTGTTTATAGTAAAAGAGTTCAATTGGGAGTTACCCTCTGGTAAATGCATTGGTTATAAATAGCCAGCTTGTTTTCAAGTAAATGGCCCCTCATCTTCTCAATTCTCTTATTCAGTCTTTGAATTTCCTGCTTAGAATTCTGCTATCAATTTCATGTTTTGCCTCCATTAGTTGGTCTTTTAGAGGTCATTCAATCTTCTTGTTTCAGTCTTGTTCCATTGCTGCTCCATACAATCAGTTTAGCATAGAATAGCTTCATTTCTAGACTAGAATCCATTAAAGTTGCAGGTTTTGTTTTGTCACAAGGATAGATTCTAAAACTCTCGGTACACTTGTGTTGTATTCCCACAATAAATCCCACTAGGAATTGCATAGTCAAGCTCTGTTCACTTGTGCTATCCCTCTCCTACTCGCATTGTATTCGGTCTATATCCAAAGCTGCCATTATTCAAATACCATCTTCTGTTGATACTATAATATACATGCTTTTCTAGATTCACGAGGACACAAAGGAACGAGGAGATCACACTGAGGGGACGAAATCACACACAACTGGATTTACCACTGTTCTGTAAATGCCAGGTTTGAGCTATCAAATTTCTAGTTACAACATATCAAATAGAGTAGTGAATTATTTTGTTTCAGTCAAAAATTTTCTCTTGATATCACCGAGGAGGCTGTGGGGATTGATAGTTTCTGAGAAACTGTGATTCATTCCTCACTTCTGAGGTAGTTCAAGAGCCTTTCAATTCAAAATAATTAGTTGCTTAGATATTTAGGATAAAATCACAACTACACAGGAAAATAGCCATACCAGGCTACTTTGCTTGTTTTTATTCTGTTACTAGATTAGTTGTCCATTTTATAAATATACTAGAGTAGCTGCTCTTTAATTTTGTTGAAATACGTCATTGAAAATACAAAAATAGAAGAATGCTTGCATAGTGTAAATACTTCTTTTGTAATCAGTTTATTAATTTTAGTTAAAAGTTGAATCATTTTGTATGACAATCACATGACCTAGAGAGCCTAGAGAATATATATTTGAACCCATAATGCCTCAGCCAAATCTACCCACAACCTTAGCTGATATAGATCAAGACCTTAGGATACAGGTCTTTCGAGCAACAACAAACCTATAAGAAATTAGTGAACAACTGAGAGGATTAAATATCAAAGACGACAAAGCTTACACATTTTGGTCAAACCATCCTAACTATAGACTGCCTTGATAAAATATCTGAATGACTATACAAGGATTCAAAAGAGAGCAAGTATTTGGTTACAATCCTTTAGTTCCACAACCTGACGCAGGAGACCTCCTCGTTGACATAGATACTAGCTTACGCATTCAAGTTGCCAGAACACCTGTTAGGTATTCTAAGAAAATCATACAACTTCTAGTTCTAAACATAGAGGCTGAAAAGGCATATGATTAATGGATAGTTCGGAGAAGGGATTGATTCTTCACATGACCATAACAGGTCCACAACAACCATGAACTCATGGTTGTGATCCCCAAGTCCCACAACCCAACGGGCCTACAAGTCAATTAAGTATTGACACCAACTTACAAATGTTGGTATTTAGATCCTCACCACTCCCACCAGATATCATCACGTAATTTTCTGTATTAAATATAGAAGCTAATCAATCTAATACTTTCTAGGCTAGACTAGAAAACCACCCATAGTTCACTACAAATCCACTAAACCTCCTATCACCATTTTCATGACCTTGTCTGGAGATATATACGAAGCTCCCACAGGTCACTTCCCACGTATCCAACAACCAAGAAATAGGATCTCGGTAGAGCTCGACATTGATTGGAGCCTCCAAATAGCTATTATATTTGAACGAACCATTACACCAATTCAGGTTAGGAGGGCCTTCTTCACCTTAGATTCACAGATTCCATTATTGCGTATTGAGGATATAAGATTACCCGATTAGCTTCTCTGTATCCATTCATATTCAACATTCACCAGCTGTCTCAACACGACCTTGGGAGGTTGGGTACAAGGAAGAGGTACTTGTAGATTCCCATGCTTGCATGTCACTTTTCCATCGTACAATAGCCTTCCATGGGATATAGTTACATAGGTTCAAAAGTATGGAATTTAGAGGAAAATCCTACAACTCTACAGTAGAGAACCATTTTCATGTGTGAGAGAACTTATATTTATATGATTTCATGGAATGGAGGAAAGAGGGAATAGGGGAGAGAAAGGACCACCAAGATAAAACCGACTTCTTATGAAAATTACATTAAATGAGTATGGGTGTCATGATTTATCATCAGATTTTACTTGTTGTAAAGGTAAGGATGCCTCCAACATTATAAAATATATACAAAAATACCCTTGAGTTTATCCCATGACATTAGACCACGCAGGATGATGCCATTTTTCATTAAATTTTAGTGGTTGGGGTGGTTGATACTATGGTTCAAGGCTCAGACGACTTTATGGATTTCACAGTGTCTCATGGATTTCACCATAACGCTTCAATTTTTCTTGTTCTGAGGACATTTTATAACATTTCTTCCATGTTCCTTGATGAGTAGATACACTTCACTCTACCCACGAGTGTATAATTCTTTGATCTGTGGCCTTTGTACTTACGACTATTTTTCTTCATTTCCTAGATTTGAGAAAACCTGTAGAACATTATAATTTGGTAAACCCACAGAAAAATAAGATAGTTTTCTATGGATTTTGAACTCAACTGACTTATTCCATTCCTATACAGATAGATATTTCTGCGGGACTCTGATTGAATTTTATTTACAAGGGACTTATCTCTTAAGTGTCATTAAATTCCTGCATAATACTTAATTTTACCAATTCCTACCTAAGTCCCCGAGTTTCTCTTTCTTTTGTTCTACGAGATAGAAGAATCTCATAAATATTAAGTTCTTACATTCCGTGGTAGACTGAACTAGTCTCCCACAACTTTTATAGAGTAGGAAAATGGTTAAGTCCTTATGATAACTTGTTCAAAATTATATGGGGGCAATTTTAGACAATATTTTGTGAAAGGAAAAATATGGATATTGTTCAAGCCACAAAAAATCTCATATGATAATAGAAAATCAAATTTAATAAGATGAAAGGAATTTATCAAAATAACCTTATAAAAGGAATTACAAACAAGGAGATGTAATATCATATATGGAAATCCATCATTATGTCATAGATCACATGAATTAGTTAAATAAACAAGCTATATATATATAGGAGGAGGGAAATGCAACTACTACTTAGATCAGTGGTGAAGAACTACCACTAACTGATATTGTAATTTAAGCTAATTCTACAAGACTAAAAAGCTAACTCCACATAGCTAGTAAGCTAACTCCAAACAGCTAGTACACATAAGAAAGCTAACTCAATAAGTGTAGGGATAAACTAAGTAAAAGAATTATGATAATGCAAAATAAAAGGATAAATAATAACCTACAATAACATTATAATGCGTGTTTGCTGATATCACACCTTTAGATGCTTCAAATCAGCACATCTGGTGATTTCGCTACTCCAAACACCCATATTCTCAACCAATAGACCACTTTTCCATCTTTTTATCCCTATTTTCCATGAGGTTGTATAATCAAAACTTCAATTCCTCACTAGAATCCTCATTTTTAGTAGAAGTATCAGTCCCCCCCACATTCATTTTCCCCAAATCTATCTCTAGGTTATCAAAACACACCTCGAAATCAATTTTATGGGAAAAATCAGATTTAGTAAGCATGTTCCTATGAGTCAAATGAAAATACAAATACATATGGTTATTAAACTAACCATGGTGATGTCCAAGAGGAAGGATATGCAAATTTTGGATGGAATTTCACAACTAAAGATTATTTTGAATGGAAAATCCATCAAATGGAGAAGATCATGCAAGATATTAAAGAGCATATCCAAATCATAATATCTAAATAAATTGGTATCAAGAAAACCTATCTATGGGGAGGTCCTCTAGATGGTTGGTTAGGTTCTCAATAGAGGCTATAGGTTATGGTTAAATCCTTTGATCATATGGTTAAGTTTATTACATCATTACAAACATTAGAGGCTAGCAAACCTAAGGTTGAAGATCCCTGTCAATGGTATGTTCCTCCACTACCACCTTGTGGGACTATGATGATTCCTTATCATCCTAAACCATCTCAGCCCCAAATCTAAGTTCCTATCTTTGTCAAAGCTTCTCCTTCCATTTATTCTCCTTCAAAAGAAGGCATTGCACCTCCACCATCCTCTCAATCATTAAGAAATTAACTAGAATCTCAATCTCCCCCTCTTGTCACAATCTCAAACCCATTTTGGGATTAAAAAAATTAAAAAATAAGAGTTTTAGGGGGGAAGGCAACTGAAGATCCAACTAGGGAAGTTATTATGCAAAATTTAAAAGAATGAAGCTCAAATTTTGAGGCCAAACAAATCCTAAAGCTGGTTAAGCCTGAAATAGAACATGATATTAAAGAGCACAAGATAAATTTTGAAGTTAGAGAGGAGTAGGAGGAAGATAAATATAAATAATCCACATGCTCCAAGTGTAATGTCCATGTTTTTCCTGAAATATTATAATTTGTTAATCTATCTTAAGAAAAATAATAAATGGAGGAGGATAAATTAGATTTAGAGGCCCTGAATACAGATGAAATCATAGATATTTTCATTATATCTTTATGTTGTGAGATTATAGACCTTTCCTTACCTCCATCCTTGGGAAGATCAGATGTCTCAAATGTTGTAGAAAAAGAAATTAGACCTAATGTCCAAATTATTTCAAATAGGTAGAAAAATAATGAGTTTTCCATTCTCAACTTTGTGCCTGAAGATAAGGATAATGACGGATATTTAATTGCTAAACCAAATTTGGTGTAAGAGGCTAAGGTGTTTGTGCAAAAAAAAGAATTGTTAAAGAATGCATATTTTTCGTTGCCCTTTTCTAGTAAACTAGATTTGGAGGAGAATTGTGAAGAAGGGTATGCAAAAGAAAAAGTAGACATGTTATTCAAATCATTTTTCATGAGGACTAATAGGATAAGTTTGAACTGTCAAACCTTTTGCAACAAAATGAGGATTTGATTGCCAAATCAAAATTGTGAAAGGTGGATGAATTGTTAGAGGAAGAAATATAGAGTTTAGATCAACCCAAAGTATACAAGATAATGAAAAATAGGATATTTCTCCTACCAACTCCATTCTTGGAGATTCATGCAAGGAAGATGGGTAAACTTCAAGGATCATCCAATCAAGGATTGCAAAGAATATATTCCCAACCATATATTTGGCTAGTTTAAAGTCACAAATGGAGTTAAAACTAGTCATTCTCACTCTAGTGAATGTAGAAGAGCTATTAAGTGCTAAGGATAATCTCAAACACCTCTTGAACCCTAGATAAGGTCAGAAAAAAGGTATTTTTATTTTTTCCAATTGTTTCCAAGAAGAAAATTAGTTGTAAGAAAAGTTTCTAATCTCATTAAAGACCATGTTTGTTTCCAAATTGATCAAATTGTCTCATTTTTAAGGAAGAGAAACTATTTGTCCTAACAATTGCTTGTTTCATTTAGCTACCTTTGTTTTTGGTTAGAGGAGTAGATTAAGTTTGTTTATTGAAAAAAAGTACTTGTGTACACTCTGCATATTTCCACTTCGAATGTGTATGATGTTACATGTCGTACAAAGTTTTATGCCCTTTTTTGTTGTTGCAAGACCCATTCATAACAGAGTTCACAGTGGGAAAAAGGTTTTTTGGGGTAGCTCCAAGGTGAACTCATTCAATCACTAAGATCAGTTGTAAATCAAAGTTCTCAATTCTCCTCCCTTAGCCAAAAAATATATTTTTGGGATTGTTTGCAAGGCATATCAATGAACTCCTATAAATAATCTTTTAGAACACTCCAAGAGTTCCACATCATCTCATATTCCATGCAATGCTTCATACAGGCTCAAGGGTAAGAATTTCAAGTTTTTGGGTTAGTTCTCAAGTTTTCAGGATGATTGCATGCCCAATGGATGTTTAAATGGACACTACTATTTTATCTAGTAGGCATATAACCCTGTTGAGTTAGAAAATTTTTATCCCAAAATCATCGTAGGATATTTTGGGTGTTTTAGGAAGGAGTTGGTCAAATTTTGGGTAAAATAATGTTATTGGGAAGTGTTTTCATGGATCAAACAAGTAAAAACTTGGAATTTTTAGGCACCAATCATGTTTTTGGGGAAAATATCAGTGAAATAAGAAAAACCATCATGTTCTAAGAAAAAGCTTCCCCACTTGCAAATCCATTTTGTCTAAGAATTAGCCAAAAATTGAGCAAAATTTGGTTAGTTGGGAAAGTTCCATGCCACCCCGCCCAAGCTGCATGCAAAGAGTTATCAGAAAAATTGGAGTTATAAGACATAATTGAAAATGTTCTTGTGTTCCTTCAATTCATCGCATTCCCATAATAATTTACAAGGGGGTAATATAAGGTTAAGTCGAGGAAGTCGAGTTCACACTACACCTTAGGGATAGTTCTGTTGTTCCAAAATTTTTCTGAACTAGAAAAATGGCCAACCAAAGGACATGGTATAAGTGGCGGTGTAATCACTTAAGGTGAAAAAATCAGGTATCAATGAACCTAATAGAATATTTCCTCTATTCCACGAGTTCCTTGAATATTTGTGAGGGATGATGGAGTACAGGTAGGGAAGAGATGAGGCAACAAAGGAGCTAGTAGTTAAAGGCATGGTGGGAACTTTTTAGTGGTTTAAGAAGTACCCCAAAAATATGAGTTCACTAACCCAAAGGAAAAAATGATTAAATTGGTGATTGAAGGCACAAATGGAAATTTCCCTAGTTCCTTGAGCTCCCTAAAAACCCACATGTGCTAACCTAGATATGAATTTTTGGCATAAATTTCAATACACAACTCTAAATTACTCAAAATCAGCGGTGTTGGAATTATATCATCATGGAATACCTTTTGGTGTCAAGAAACGAAGAAAATGATGATATTTTGGGGGTATAAAAGTAAAAAATGGGATTGTAAGGTGAAAAATATAGTTTAGGCAGCTCAACCACCCAAATTTAAGGAGGTATGGTGCCCATACATCTTACTACAAGCTAAGTGACATGGGTGGATGGATTTTTCATAGTGCACATGTCCATTTGTCGACATTTGTTGCCCCTTATTGGTGGTTAAATAGATAGTGGCGGGTTTCCCTCTCTTTCAAACTTTTCTATTTCTCTCTCTCCCATTTTCTATATAATTTTAGAATACTCTCATTTATAATATTGGACCCTCTCAATTTGCAAAGAAATCATGCCAAAATGTTGTCCAAGTAGATATGATTTACATATCTCAAATTTTTACCTTTTTCATGTGTTCTTGTGCCTTCTACTTCAAATGTAATGCATTGTTCATACTTTCATGGCAATAAAATATGGGTTTATTGTTATTTCTCTACCCTAACATGTTTTTTATTGCATTATTACATATTTACTACAGTTGTGGTGTGTTTTACATATATTTATCACTTTTAGGTCCCATTTTTGTTGTGTTTTGTGTGTAAAATGGAAGGTTCAATGTTGTTTTATTTTATAGCACAGTTTTATTCCCTCTCCTTCACCATTTTCCCCCATTTCCCTCATGGAGAGTGTTCACCCCCTTTTTTGGTGGTACCACCTCTTTTAGATTAGTTTATTTATGATTTTTAAATTTCACTCTCTCTCCATGGTCCCTTTGAATGACTATTTTAGGATTAGTTTAGTGACACTTTGAATTTGTAGGTGTAGTGTTAGCATTAGAATAGGTAGAGAAACTATCCTTCTATGGAGGTTTTTCTCAAGATTGCAAGGTACCACACTTAGAGACATTCCAATGTTATCCAAAATTATTGATTTTTTATGATCAAATCCTAGGGTTCTACTTTTGTGTGATAACACTTCCCTAATTTGATCATTCCATTGGGACTTTTGATTGGGCAACGAAGAAGTAATCTTTAGGGATTGACCATTGAATGGTAGCATTAATTCTTTCCCTTATAAGTATCTCAAATTGAAAGTTGTTTTCCCTAAAATCTCAACTATTTGATAAGTCCCAATCTAAAATGGTGATAATTTTCTATGTTTTATCCAAAATAACCCCCAAGATATTTTGGCAACCTACAAATTTAAATTTGAACTTTGGAATTTTTTTTCTTAAGAAGTCATAGAACATTGCTTCTTCGTGTTCCATGGGTTTTCCTAGCCCACAGAACAAAGGAATCAAGGTCCTAGGATTTAGATGTATTTGAGATAAGGATAAAGGTTGCAATGTATATGGGAGAAGTTGGATAAAGCCACACAATGAAAGAAGGAAGTTCATATGGAGAAAAATTTCAATGCCGTAGAATAAATATTCAGTTTTCTATAGGATTATGAGGAAACAATGTTCGTAGACTCTCTAATTTGTAAAACAAGGGAGAAAAATATGAGTTGTATAGGTGGAAAGTGAAACGTGGCTTATAAAATTTGAAAAAAATGTTCTGGAGACTCTCTAAGTCAATAGAATGAAGAAACTTATTTGCGGGATTCTCAAAGAGTCAATGTTCCAAAGACTTAAAAAATTTACAAAATAAGGAAATTAGGCCATGGGGTTAGTAAAACACCCAAATAAATAAAATAGTATTTTGTGGAGAAAAGTATGTTCAATTGCCATGTAATAAAGGAAATTTCCCATGAAACAAGGGAAATAAGAAAGAAGCTTCTGAATGACCAAACACGCAAAAAAATTTGAAACAAAGACAAATCATGACCAAATCCAAGTGAAAGATTTTTTTCATGAGAATTCGGGATTGGTTTTTGATGAGATATTTTCGTTTGGAGCTCCATTTCACTGCAAATTTGATCCATTATCAACATCTTAGAGAGGCCTTTCAAAAGAAGGAAACCTTACAAAGAATTATCAAGTATTTTGGGAAATCAAAGTTGAGGAGTTTGTGAGGTTTGGTGTATATTTCAAAAGTAAAAAAATGTGATTTTTGGTTAAGATAGGTTCATTTGATCCTCCCTTACCTTGGGAACCTTCAAATGCTTCCAAAAGAGTATATTCTCCCATGCCCAATTGATATGATGAGGAATGGTGATTTGTGTATCAAATTTAGATATTTGGCAATGTTACCAACCATCTATGTTTTAGATTTCATGGGCATCCATTGATCTGCATGATGTGCTCGTCCACAAGGAAATATCTAGAATTTTATTGCATGCAAAGGAAACTCCAAAAGTATGAGCCATCATTAGGCATGGAGGCTACCTAGTGGAGGAATTTAATAAGGTTTTGGAAAGCTTTAGCTGGTTAAATATCCTTCAACATATTTTGATACCTTCTCCTCTCCTCCCTTTAATAAACTATATTTTTTTCTTCATTAAAGTATCCTCTCTCTCTCTTGGTAATGTTATAATACCAAAATATTGATAGAGCTAAGGAGATGAAGACCTGGGCATTGTTTTATTTTTAATGAACCTTACCCTCCATTGATTTTAGTAGTCTATTTATACTTATAATAATAATATGATGTCAATTATGGCTTGAATCCACCCCTTTTGTCTTCTTTCCTTCCTCTCTTTTATTTATGATTGTGTATTCATTATTTGTTTTACATATTTTCATGTCATTTGTGTCAAAATAAATAGGGTTGTGAGATAATTTAGTTGTAGAGGAGGAAAGTGGAAAGTATTTTCCTCTCTAACATTGCATTGGATCTTTTTTATTCTCTAAGATTTAAAGAGAGAGTGATCAATAATTTTCTTGGTGTTATCACCTCTTTTTTAGATTAGTTGGTTTATTCTTTCCCTTCCCCCTCTCCCTTTTTCTGGTCACTTGGATTTTTTAAGTTTAGGTTATCTTAGAAGTAGTGTTAGTGATAACATTGGAAATAGGTAGAGGAACCAATATTATCTTAAGGTTGATCACACTCATGAAAGTCCCACATTGTTGAGATCATCCAAAGTTGTCCAGAATTCTTGATCTTCTATGATCAAATGCAATGGTGTATTTCTGAGCCACAAACATTTTGGTCTGTCAGGTGGGAAAAGAATTATGAGATTTATATAATTTCACTAGTATTGGTGTGTATATTGGTGATAAAAAACCTTTAGAGGCTTCATAATAACACATATTGAAACTCCCATCAACATATCTACTGGTTTCAGTAGTCAAGTTTCTTAGTTTCATGAGAAGGATACAAATAAGGAAAAACAAAGAATGAGCTAAGGATTTTTAATACCTAAATTTTTTACCAAGGGGAAGAGTAAAACCAAATAAGAGGTCTCTATTCCCATCACATATAGTCCATTCAACTCATTATTTTTCAAGGCCTTCCTCTCCTACTTATAAGAATATAAAATCCACCTCTTCTATGGCCCTTCAAAGGAGTTAACCTTTTATTACTTTTAATTGTGCTAGCCCCCTAATTTTGAATTCACATAACAATATCTCAATATCTTCTCTTAAGATTATCCCATTATTTACAAGAGATAATTTGACCACTACCATTGAACACATTTTAGATGTTGCAAAAGTCTTCTCTTTCCATCTTATCAATGAAGATGATGTATAATTTATGTTATTAGCTTCATCTTTTAAGAGGAGGGAATTATAATGGTATAGAATTCTACAACCAAATTCTATTCATACATGGGATGAGCTTGGAGAGAAACTCTAGAATCATTTTGAAGACAAAGTGACCATCTATCCCTCATTGATCAACTTACTACCTTATTGAGAGCCCCTCATGTAGTTATGAAAACTTTTAATATCATGTTTACAAAGACCTTGGATAATATTCCCCATCTATTTAATCCCTCTCTAAATAGTGCATTTCTATATTTATTAAGATCCTTGAATAGTGATGTGGCTATTATGATTCAATCCATGGGAGGAATATCTTACCAAATTATTATAAAATAGCTATTAGAGATGAAAATGTTTTAGTGCAAGCTAGGAAGATATCCCTTAGGACACCAATGCCTCTATTTATAGAAACCCTCTTAATATAAATTTCTTTATAAACCATTCCTATAGAAATAAGTCATCCAATTCCTCCCACTTTTCCCTCAAATAAGTTACATAGAGTTATAACTATGTTGCATGATATTTGGAATGAAATGGTGATCATAAAGAGGAAATTAGTCCAACAAGGAAAAACTTAATAGCCTCTCAATCAGGCATATCAGCCCAATAATAAGCCCTATGAAGGTATTTACCAAGTAAAAGTTCAAATAGGTTACCCTAGACCTTTCAACCCTCAATACCTGATTGTTGCATGTTATTCTAAGGCCATTGTTCTATTTTAGAACAACCTAGTACATGATTATGAGTCATGTTTTTCATGTAATCAACCCCATGATAAAAATTCTTTTCAAGATTAGAGTTCTCAACCAATATTTGATGGTCCAATGTGCATCTACACCCCAACAAAAACATGAAGATTCAACTATAAGAGGAGAAGAATCTAAGGGATAAGTATCAAATGAATCTGCCCTTGTTAATTATCAATAGGGTGAGTATTGTGGAGTGAATCAATAAGTTGAAAGGAGGGGAACCAATCCTATTGCATTCAACAAAAGGTATAAGAAGAGAGCTATAGAAGGTGAAATATGATCAATATGTAGTCAAACATCTACCTTCCCCCCAAAAAAAGGTACAATTGCTAAACCCTCTGAATTACAAGAGAATCAAATTGTTAAAAGGGATAATACAAATAGAAATAAGACTCAAACCAATAAGCAAATAAAAGATGATGATTCTACAACAAATGTTTATTAAATTTTTAGCCATATCCATCTAAATGTGGTAGAACAAATGAATAAAACTAACATGAACGTGACTATGTGAGAAGCACTCTCCATTACAACACAAAGAATATTGTTGCAAGAAGTGTTGAAGCATCTTGGTGACATAATTGAACCAAAAAAAGATGCATCAGGTGTTTCTACAAGTTTGTGTTAGCCAAAAGAAGGAAAAACAAAAAAATACCATCAAACAACCTCCTTTATACATCTTTGGAATCATTGGTAAGTACCTTATACACAATTTCATGATAGATTCTAGAGCTATCAACTCTTGCTATGTACCTTGGGATATGATAATATGATATATATGGGTTGATGGAGATGCTGGCATGTGGCAAAAATCCCATTAGTTATATGTATGGGTTCACATTGGATATGATAATATAATGTATATGGGTTGATAGAGATGCCGACATGTGGCACACATCCCCTTAGTTATATGTATGGGTTCACATGGGATATGATAATATAATGTATATGGGTTGATGGAGATGCCGACATGTGGCACACATCCCCTTAGTTAGTTATATGGGCTCACATAGGAATTAATTATATTGGGTAATGGGTCGGCCTACATTGGGATTAGGTGTTACCCATCCTATTTAAAGGATGTGAGTATCATTATGAGGAGGTGATGTATGTATGAGTTGATTCTTCTACTTGGTAGAGGTATATTGGAGGTGTCCCCCTCAAAGTGGATTCCCATCTTGGGAGATTGTGGAGTTACTCCTTCCTTAAGGAGCATTGTATGGTGTTGCCCTACCTTAAGGGTATTATTCTGCATATTTGGGCATCTTGGCCCCCCATATATCTGGCGTTGTGTTTTATTATACAATTTATAGATTTATTGTATGCAAAGTTATTATCAACTCTCTTATGCGCAAGAAAATTATTGATTCATTACGAATAATATATACACCAAACAATAAGGGGATTTTCCAACTAGATGGAACTTTTTTTAACATAGTTGGGATCATAAAGTATGTGAATCTTACTTTGTATGCTAGTGTAAGTCTCTCAATATTGTAGGATATTTCAGTCATTGACCTCCCTCCCTTCTTCTCGATACGAATTTATAAAGATTTTACTCTGAAAGTAGGGCAATACTTGTTTGGAGATTGGTCACACATGCTTCTTAGAAATTGATATGGAACTAGATTAACCATAAGATATGAGCCTATATCTCTGACATTTGGATAAGTTTAAAATAAGAAAACAATTGAATTCACATAAGATAAAACCCTAAATTCATAAATTCAGCTGAGATATTATTCATATGCACTGATTAAAAATATATAAGAATAGAACTCCTATAAATAAGGAATGCATCTTATCAACATTCTCCACATATCACTCAATTTCTATCCTATATATCTCTCATAATATCCCATAATATCTCTACTAGCTCCCTAGAATCTCTAGTGAGTTGTACTAAAACTCATGTACAACAATAAAATACAACTCAATATGAGATTGTATTAATTTATTCTAAACTACTATATTATTATTAAATGAGTTATTTTATGTTAACTCATTTTAATAATAATTTTAAACAATATAATGCTGAAAAATGTGATCACTAAAACAAATATTCCTAACATTCCCCCCTTAGTACGAACACGGGGAAAACATTATCTTGTACTGCTACCCAACTCTAATGATGATTTTACACTCGGCTAACCACCAACCTACAAATACCCATGATGGTTTTACACTCGATTTACCAACAACCTACAAACAAACAAGATGGTTTTACACTTGGTTTACCAAAAACCTACAAACAAATGATGGTTTTACATGTGGTTAACAAACAACCATAACAAATGATGGTTTTATAAGGTCAACAAACAACCTAGATATAACAATACTCTTTTAGCTCTCATCACCTCCTTACATCCATGGGAAAATAAAAGAAATTTCTCACACATTAGAATTTTGAATAGGTATGATCCATCTATTCTTATTTTCACCTAGCAAAAATCAAACACACAACTAAAAAAATTCCACAACTTTATTGTGTGGCCTCGTCACTTACATCTAGCGAGAGGTCATTGATTGACCTCCTTCCTCCATTGCCTCCATCCTCCATTAGGAAGTTATTCACTTAGTATAGAAAATTCTCATAAATATAACCACTATCATCATTTTTTGGTTCTTCCTTGTTGGATGGTTATTTTTCGTTAGCTACATTTGCTTCATTTGTTTTGAGTTTTCCTTTGAGGATATCATTAGCTCAAACCTTACAAAACCAAGACGTGTGCCCCTTTTTTTTGCAATAAAAAAATTCAACTTCATCCTTGTTTTTGTAAATTTTTTTATGATTTTTCTTTGAGTACATTGCACTTTCTTCTTTTGCATCTTCTGATATTGCTCTTTTTCCTTTTTCTAGGAGAGTTGAGATCGCGTCTTCCAAGGAATGAGATGACATTTGACCAAGAGTGACAATAAAATTGTTATATTTTTAAGACAAACTATTCAATAAAATAGCTTTAGCATCTTCGTCATCAACTGGTACTTTAAATTTTGCTAGCTGCCTCATGAGAGATCTAAGATCATTTATATGACTAGACATAGTAGTTCCTTCACTCATTTTTAATTTGAATAAGCGTAATTTTAAGGAAAATTTTGCATTAACTACTTTATCACCAAACAACTTATTCAAATTTTCCCAAATCTCAGTGGATGACTTTTCCAAATCTACATAGTCTAGTTCAGAATCCGAAAGTGCAAGGATAGTGATGGCTTTGGCCTTATCATCTCTAATTTTCCATTCAAGTAATTTACTTTCTTCTGTAGGATGTGTTTCGTTACCACTGACTATTCCCCATAAGTTTTTGTTCATTAGTTGCATTTGAATTTTAACTTTCCATGTGTGAAAGTTAAAACAAGTAAATTTTTCTAATGGGATATCCATCTCAACAGTATAAGATGTCGGTTACCCTGAAAATATGTCCTTTATAAATTGACTATAGATAATAATTTTTTTTTTTCAAAAAACAATACAATAAAACTTTTTACAATACAACGATGAGACACTAAAAACATAAGACCTCACTATTATTATCAAGCTTACGAATGACTCAAAGACTTAAAATTTAATAAAATTGAAACAACACAAAAAATAGAGACTTACTTTTTTTTTTTTTACTTTGAGAATTTGATGGGACATTCAATGTATTTAGCAATTGCATAATCTAATAAACACATCAAAAACGATTGCTTTCTCATGAGCTTCAACGTAGTTGTTACTCTAATATTGATTTCTTCATTTCTCTGTAACGAAAAATTGGGTTTTTCCAATTTTTTGAAAATCATGCCCAGAATCTGAGTAAACAAACCCTCAAAATTTCATAGAAATTAGATTCTGGGTTTTGGAGAAAAATTCAATTTACTAGACATATTTTAAAAAATCAAAATCATTTGAATGTAAAAATCCATAGAGCCCAGCCAAGAGCCACCAGCTCTGATACCAAATCTTACATTTGGATCAGTATAAAATAAGAAAAAAATTGAATTCACATAAAATAAAACACTATATTCATCAATTCAGTCGAGATATTATTCATATGCACTGATTAAAAATATATAAGAATACAACTCCTATAAATAGAGAATGCATCTTATCAACATGCTCCACCTATCACTCGATATCTATCCCATATATCTCTCATAATATCCCATAGTATCTCTACTAGTTCCCTATAATCTCTAGTGAGTTGTACTACAAGTCATGTACAACAATAAAATACAACTCAATATGAGATTGTATTAATTTATTCTAAACTACTATATTATTATTAAATGAGTTATTTTATGTTAAATCATTTTAATAATAATTTTACACAATATAATGCTAACAAATGTGAGCACTAAAACAAATATTCATAACAATATCCAATAACCATATTGAGACCTATTCACCTAGTCACATGAACATGAATTGTATTATGCATGATCAAGAAGATAATGATGATCTTCATGAGGTTTCCACATCCTTACAGGAGGCTCTTGATATTTTACTTGACAATTGGGAAAATGAACATTTTGAGTTTGATCATTATGATCACATGGAAGAAAAATGGCTAGGAACTTATTGTATACATAAGGAGAATCCCATTATACCTAATGTTGTGAAGTTATAGTAAGAATGACATCGACACTAGGGTTATGTTCATATCTCCTAGTAAGAAGAAAATTTTATTTGCATTTAGATTTCAGTTCATCTAACCAATAATGTGGAGTATGAGGTGTTGATCCAAGGTCTGCAATTGTTGCAAAACTATGGAATAAAGTTGTTACAAGTATTTGGGGATAGTTAACTATCCATACATCAGGTTAGAGCTCAATGTGTATCCAAAAAATCCTACTAAAAGCCTATAAACATAGAGTATGGGACATGATTGAAGTTTTTGACTCTTTCAACATCTAAGTGATAAAAAAATTACAAAACATATATGATTATAGTATGACAGTAGTTAGATCCTAATATGACATTCCTCAAGGCATCGAGAAATGTTTGGACCATTATGTCAAGCTCGTGTTCAGACCCACCATACTAGATAATGCAACTTGTTAGCAAGTATTTAATAGTGATAAAAAAATTTAAATATTTCTTTACAAGATGAGGAAGAGTTCTATGCTAGGAATCAGTCAAGATTGTAGGAGTCATATGAGGATTAGATCATTCAACTCAAGACCAATAAGCTTCATAAGTGATTAATCACCTTAGAAATTTTCTTTAACCCTGATGATAAATTCAAAGGAGATAAAATGAACATAATTGTCATGGAGGAATGCTATGAGCATGTGGCAATTTCAAGAGATAAGTCTTTAAGGTTTGGAAAGGTAAGTAACAGTTCTGAAAAGAAATATCTTATTGAACTTTGTATAGAATATAATGATGTTTTTTCTTGGATTTATGAGGATATTTAAGGTTTCTACCCAAGTCTTGCAAAACATACCATTGAGTTAGATCCCAACACAAAACCTATCAGAAAAAAATAGAGGCCTTTAAATCCAAAATCGGTTCCCTTAATGAGATAGGAATTGGATAATCTCATAGAGGGAAAAATCATTTTCCCAATCAAACATTATTCTTGGGTGTCAAATATGGTTCTAGTAGAAAAAAGAGTGGGGAGATTAGATTGTGTGTAGACTTTAGGTAATTGAACAGAGAATCTCTAAAGGACCATTATACTCTTCCATCCATGGAGAAGATTATTCAAACAATTCTTAGGGTAGAGAGGCTCTCTCTCTTTGATGGTTATTGTGGGTATAATCAATTCCTTATGTAATAATATGACCAATTCAAAATATCCTTCACCAACAATTGGGGTACCTATTCTTACAAGAAGATACCTTTTGGGTTAACAAATGCTTGTGCAACCTTCCAAAGGGAAATGGATACGACCCTTAAGGGGCTGGTTAGTGATATGATGTTTGTGTTTTTGGATTGGTTTGTGTTTTTCCTTGAATCCTAAGAATTGTGTGTTTTTTTTCATGAAGGAATGTTATCAGGATATGTTGTATCAAAATATGGTCTTACCAAGAATCTATATAGAGTGAGTGAAACTCTCTCTCTCTCTTTCTCTTTCTCGGCACAAGAAAATTTTGCAAATCTTCCTAGGAACAACAAATTTTGTAATAAGGTTTAAACCCAACTTTACTTCCTTAGCTAAACCTATTACCTCTATAATCAAGAAAAATGTTGTATTTAACTTATCAAATGAAGGAAAAAATAGTTTTTAAAATACCAAGAAATAAATTTCTAAGGCCCTCACTCTTATAAACCCTGATTATGTTAATAATTTCATTCTTTATGCATTTGGAGGAAGTGGCAAGATTTTTACCATCTTGGTTCTGTAGAACAATGATTTCTTTGAACAACCTATAGCCTTTTTTAATCAAGAACTCAAATATTATGATCTTAAGTAGAATTTTTTGAGAAGAAAGTATTTGATGTCATCCATGCACTTAAGAAATTTAGAAACATGCTCTCAAATAATAAGATTCAACTGATAATATCTCATCCAAGCTTGAAATAATTTCTCTTGAATAGAGTTGAGAATGAGAGAAGAGATGGATGGATCACCAAGTTCATGGAGTATGATGTTCATATCAAGGTCACCAAGCTTGTAAGTGGAAATATATTAATAAATTGAAAAAATAAGAACTAATTAGGAGGTATGCATGTTACAAGAAGATCATGTTAATAACTGGTATGAACATATGATAACATTCTTACAAATGGGTGGCTACCCTTAGGGTTTGAACAAATAAAAATGGAGATAATTAAAATTGTAATCTATTGAGTATGTGCCAATAGATGGTATATTGTTTCTTAAAGACATAAATAGTATTATTATAATGTGTGTTGATGTCAATCATATAGAAAAGGTTTTATAGGAGTTCCATAATGGGCCCACAGGAGGAAATTTTAGCCCAAGGGCCACAACCCTCAAGACCATAAAGGGTGGTTACTATTGACCTAACATCTTCAAGGATATCCATGCATGGATAAAAAAATGTAGGAAGTGTTGCTTATTTGTAGGAAATGAAAAACTTGCATCCCTTCCCCTCCACCCTGTTGTCCACTCAAAATTCCCCGCTCTGATAAGAGTAAAAATTTCAAAATTTTGAGTTTAAGTGTTTTTCTCTGAAGTGCCTAAGTCGTGAAATTGAAAAAATCTGTGTTTTGGGTCATTTTGTGTGATTTTCGGGCCTGTCGGAACTTTTTGTCCCAACTGTCCCAAGTACGAAAGTGCACTCTGTTCCCCGATCGGCTGAAATCCCCGAAGCTGTCCCATTTTCGGGCCCGTTGGAAAGTTTTGTCCCAAGTGTCCCGAAACTTATTGTGCGAGTTGTTCCAATTTCGGTCGAAACACCCGAACTGCGTACTTCGCACTTCCATGTCTCAAATGTCCCAAAGTTAAAAAGTGTGAGCTTTCCAATTTTCGGCCGAAACTCCCGTGTCGCGTACTTCAGAGCTCCTTGTCCCAAATCGAAAAATGCAAGCTGTTTCAATTTCGCCCGAACCGGCCAAACCACGTACTCTAGAACTTATTGTCCCGAATGTCCCAAGTCCAAACGGGCCCACTGTTCCAATTTCAGCCGAATCACCCGAACCGCGTACTCCACGCATTTTCATCCTAATCATTCCAAAAAAGCATTTGTGCATCCTCTCCCTGTTTCACCCAAATCGGTCGAGCCGCGTGTTTCGCGCATTCGCGTCTCACATGTCCCAAGCGTACCAAGTGTCATTCACACTTAGTTTTTCCTACTCACTCCGAGTATGATGCTATTCAAATTGGTGGTTGTGTATTCAATGCGCATTAAATTCATTCCTCTCTCCAAACGGCTATATAACGAGCATTTCCCCTTTGCATTTTTCGCATTGCTTCCATGCTATCTTTGCTCGAACCCTTGCAATTTGAAAACCTACGCAAATATCCCCTCCCTTTGCAAATTCCTTCCCGAGTCTAGGTTGCAGCTCCGAGACTATCAATATGAAGATCAAGTTTCAGGGACAGGAGCAAATTTCTCCGCTTGAGTCTGCTGTTAGCAATATTGGGGACAGCGAAGCTCGTCATCTCGACTTCGGTGATTTTTGGGCAAGAATGGCAGATGCAAACCCTACACCAATAGCACAAATGATTCATGATAGCGGTTTGGCTTTTGCCAGTGGTTTCCCAATCTCAGTACAGTGTGCTGATACTGTGCTTTCATGCGGAGCTCACTTCGACCCCGCTTCGAGTGAATTGACAAATGTACATGGGGAACTCATTGCCAAGCTGGACGCTGCCACCATTGGCGCTGCTCTGAGGATTCCGGAGTTGGACAATGCTATAGTCGTCTCCCGGGATCAAGCACAGACCCTATTCGATCAAGACAGTGACAAATATAAGGCGCGAGTGGCGAAGTCTTGGTTGAAGAACCCTAAGAAAGGTGCTTCTCGCCTAACCAAAACCCTCTTCCGAGCAGATTTCAATGAGGAATTGTCAGACTTCATAATCCTGCTGGCTCGGGTTATGGGTTTGCCCTCCACCAATGAGTTTCATTTCTGGATGTGCCCGCTCATCAGCATGGTGTGCGAGGGAACACAAAACATCAACTGGGCAGAGATCATCAGTATGAATTTGGCGGAGCAGCTATCCAACGTTCAGCAAACAAAGAAGTTCTATATGACTTCATACCTGATGTATACCCTAGCAGCATCAAGGCAGTGGTTTGGTTTCTCCTATATAGATGCACACAAAGATGATCCAGTGTATGCCTATTGCCCACAGTTCACTCTGGAGACCAGCAATCAGAATTTCAGAAGGGTCAATGATGCTTTCACCATGTACGTGGTCAGATTGCTCGAAGGTGATACTGCTAGAAGGTTTTCAGATGAAGCCATGAACCTGATATCGCAGTATGGAGCCTATTTCATCCAATTCAGGAAATTTTCCTATATCAGGCTTGCTGGCTATGAAAGCACTCCTCTACGGCTTCCCATGTTCTGCAATGATAAAATGGCCTTGATAGAAATATGTAGGCAACTAGACAAGTTGCACAGAACTTGCAGAGACAAGAAGATTTCTGGCTTGCACTTTCCCATCTCTCTGGGAAACTACACATGCAAAACAGCTCTGGATGCTCAGAACATAGAAAGAGCCCTGGTCCCTATCACTGTTCATTTCTTCAAGCCAAGAACCTGCTTTGACTTGAAGAAGTTTATTGAACAGAACATCAAGATAATCTACCATCATAGGGTAGATACAGAAGACTACTGGGCTGACTGTGCAGATGATTTTGAAGCCAGGAGAAGGCATTGTGGCAGGTTCTCCCTGCAATTGATTCAAGAACTCGGTCTGTACCAAGTTCCTGAAGGTCTCCAGGATGACAATTCTGACCTATACTCGTATGAGTATGAAAATGTGATTAAGCACACCCCTCTGGAGGACCTGGATTGGAACAGGAAAGAGAGGGATGATCTGGCTGAGATTCTTGCTCCAGTCTTAGTCAGGACTAAGGTCTGGTTCAGTAAGAAGATCCGAGAATTCAAGAGGCACTCAGGAGAATCCTCCTCCAAGGATGATTCGACACCAATAAGAGAGGCATCAGTTCCAAGGTCTGAAACACCAATGCAAACCCCTCCTGCCTCATCAACACAAGGACCTACTGAATCTACTCCCTCTTCATCTACCCAGGTATATAAGAAGAAACTCAAAGAGGTAAAGAAGGAGCCTGCAGAGAATGACCCTCCAAGAAAACAGGCAGAGTTGCCTATAGGGCTAGAGAACATCATTGTTCTCAGTGAAAGTGAAGAAAGTGAGATGCCAACTCCTGCAAATGTTCCTGAAGATCCAGCAGATAAGGACAAGGAGGTCCAGAGCACTGAACTTCCAGGTGCTACTGATTCTTCTACCGCTATTGCCTCCAGTGCTCTACTCACATCTCAGCTTGAGTCAACAGCTGCGCAGACCCTGAGTGTCATGAGCTCCCTGTCTCTTGGTCCCCTTGCTTCTCCTGCAGATTCTTCTTCCTCTTTTGCTTGGGTGCAACCTTTGGTTGACAAAAGGAAGAGAAAATCCTCCTCTCAAAGCTTGGGACCAAATTTCGATGCTGTTGCAGCCTTGTTGGGCACCACTCCTTCTCGTGCCAAGAAAGCCAGAACCACTTCCAGAATAGTGTCTGATGCCCAAGGTCAGCAATTCTTGGAGATTGCTAAGCCTACAGTAGACAAATCAGAATCAGACTTGCTGGCATCTGACTTGGAGCTTTCAAGAATCCCTATGGGAGAGTCTACTCCTGAAGGTGAAATTCACAACCTCCAGGAAACAGTCACAAGAGTCATTGGAAGGGTAGAGAAAGGGCAGCAAACTATTGAACAGTTGGAAGAACAAGCCTAGATTCTCACAGGTTTCATCAAGTCTCTTTTATCTAAGGATAAAGTCTTGGACCCTACCCCATTGACTACTCTTCCACCTCCTGTAATTCTAAGCCAAGATGAAGTGCAAAGTATCAAAGATATGCACAAGTATTCTGTCTATGGCAGAGCTATTGAAGCCATGGTGGATGACATGCTTATTGCTGGATTAAACTTCATCGATGAAGCTTTCAAACTCCACGAAAAGGTGAGTAATGTGCAACTGAAGCTCTCCTCCACTATCAATACCATGGATAAAGAACTAAAAATCTGGAGCAGTTGTATAGTAGACCTTCGCCTTATGGGACAGACAGATGAGAACATCTTACTGGTGAATAAGATTTTCGATGATGCTAAGGACAATCTATCAAAATCCTGGGTCTACAGCGTGGAGTGGAAGATCAGAGTTTTGGAGGAAGCTTTGGGAGAAATGAAGAATAGCTGGCAGAAGGGAGAAGCTTTCAAGACACTGGCTGTTGCTGCTTTCAAGGATATACATTGTCATCTTCAGGATGAAAACTCTGGTGTTTCCCTGTCCTTGCAAGAAATCAAAGCTCAGTTCAGAGCTTTTGTCAAAGATAATCTATTCAAGGAAAGCTCCATCTCTAAGGAAAAGATGAAGGAAATTTTTTCTCTTCAATCTGCCATTGAAGAAGCAAATAAAGATTATCATACTCACGTCGAGTTTGATAAAGAGATGGAGAAGTGTCTGGGATTTTGGACTCAGTCTGCAGCCAACACATCAGTTCCACGTGGCAGAGACATAGCTGAGGCATTGAAGAAATTTAGGCAGCGGATTCTGAAGACAGTGGGTCCCTCCCAGTAGCTGGCCACCTGTCTCCTTCTCCTTTCTTTTCTCTTCTTCCCATTCTTTTCGTATTCTTTGTAATTAGTTAAGGTATTGCAATTGGCGATCCTTAACTATTCTTTAGTTAAAAGAAACGGTTACGAAGAGTAACTGACTTGTAAGCTATATAATGGCCTTTCCATGCCATTTTGCAGGGAGGAAGAACTTGGATATTTGCTGAAAGTGTAAATAGATCTTAAAGAAATCAATACAAAAGGGCTTTCCATTCTTTGTCTATCTAATTCTTGTTATCTCTGTGTTTTCCTTTAATATTGTGAAGATCATTTTGTTCCTGATTCGTTAGTCTCTCTGATTGCATACTGTTCAGTTTTGCAAATACAGTGATCTTGTATAACCAAGAAGGAACTTTGTGTCCTTGATGAATGAATCTGAAGAAGGTTATTTATGGAACTTTGTGTCTTTAAATTTAATCTCATTCAGCCAATGCAAATGATCTTGTCTTAAATTCTTTGAAGCTTCGCATACATGAAGAATTATTCTGCTATCTATAATTCATGAATGTTGCTATTCTGCTCATCTTCTTATTCCCTTTCCTCAGTCCTTGTGTAATTGATGATCCTTGTGGAAAACACTTTCGTAATATCCAAGTTTGACCATAAAACAATGTTCTGTACATTTGTAAATAAGTTCGTTTCTGAATAAGGGAACCTCTCCCATTAAAGAGGAGGGACTTCTTGTCCCCTGACTGTTGCTCTTCTAAAAAGTCCTATTTGACGACCAACAGTTTTTGGCGACTCCGCTGGGGAAAATCACATTCCAGTACTGCAATTTTTCGATCATCCTTTGATCTGGCGACTCCGCGTTTCACTCGAGGGAGAAGGGCCCTTGGTATCGAAGATTCTCAGTTTCAACTTTTGGAGCAACAGGGTTTTCCTTTCCCTTCAAATAGAAGAACTCGTTCGATGAGCACTCCACCTGTTCAAGATAGAAGTCCTACGGGTGGTATTCCTTCAGAACCTGCTAGTCCCAATCTACGAGCTTTGATCCTAGCTGGTGTTACAGTTCCCCTCCAAGCCGTATTTCCAAGAATGGCGGCACAATTGCCATGGGGTCAACGTGTCGGGCCCCTGGCCCTTACTCAGCCTTTGCATGAGTTACCTAGAGGTAACTGGAAGAACTTCCCCAAATTTAAAGGAGATGGCAAAGTACACCCTGATGAACACATTGCAACCTTCATAGTTGCATGTGGAGTCTTGGGAGTTGAACATGAAGACGTCTCAGTAAGGCTGTTCGTTGAGATGTTACAAGATAATGCTGCTGACTGGTTCTATCACCTTCCGGCTGGTGCCATCACCGACTGGAATACAATGAGAACTCAGTTCGAAAGCCGTTTCAAGCCGGCAGAAGATGTGCATGCCCTGCTTGCCCAAATTTCTCAGATAAAGAAAGATCCATCAGAACCCATGAGAGAATTTGTGGCTCGATTCAACAGACTGATCAACAAAATTCCTGTAAATACTCGACCGGTTGATCAAATTCAAAAATGTTTCTTTCTAAATGCTCAAATGCCAAAAGTCAGTTATGCTCTAAGAAGGGCTAATCTCGGAACATTAGTTCTGGATCAAGAACTGGCTGTTAGTGTCGAGGATGACTTGATCATGTCAGGGAAGTTGAGAAGAGATCCTCCCAAATCTAAATCTGCTGCTTCTTCCTCTTCCACCTCTGGACCCAATACTGATCCATTAGTCTAGAAACTTGCAAATGATCTAGTAGCTATAAAGAAACAATTGGCTCAGCATGCCCCGTATGCAGATGTTCCAAGAAGAAATTTTTAGCCCAGAAATCATTTGCCTGCTCCTCACACAAGACTAGCACTTGAAGGACCTCCTGTTAAAGTTCCTGTGAATACAACCTGTGAAGTTGAAGAGCCAGATGATGATGTAGACGATGAAGCTCGTGAGGAGTTCCTGGAGGAATTTGATGATGAGGCGGAAGAACTTGAGGGATCTTGGGTTAATTTCTTTACCACCGAAGGCACTAATGATGGAGATGACTATGATGAAGTGGTAGCAGATATGAACAGTGAATCATTTGCTGTCATGACTTGAGAACAGACAAGGCAGAAGGGGAAAGTAACACAGCCCATGAAGAAATCTAAGGAGCAGCCAGAAACTATTCCTGTAATTGCCAAAAGAGGATCTCCTATCCCTACCTCATCTGCACCAAAGGTAAGTCCTGTCAATCCTACTAGCAAAGTTCCTTCTTTTTCTCCTAAAGTTGATAAGCCTAGAATTCCAAATGATGATGGTGCATCCACCTCTGGATCCTTTGATATTGTTGATCACCTAAAAAGGACCAAGGTTCAAATTTCAGAAGCTGAATACTATCAAACCCATCCTAAAGCTTTTGCCAAGATGATCCAATTTGTTAATTCCCATTCCAAGACCACCTCTAAAGGCCTTTTACCCACTCCTCCTTCTACACCACAGCCTAGTCTGGTAGCTGCTGTCACCTCGCCTGGTGACAAAATCAAGCCTTTTTATGTAACACTTCTTATAGCTGGCCATAGGCTCAATAACTGTGTCATAGATTCCGGAGCCTCAGATAACGTGATGCCTGCTAAAGTAGCTCATTCTTTAGGCTTGACCCTCACTCGTCCTTATGGATCTTGCTACTCCATGGAAAGTAAGGAAGTGCCTTTGGTTGGAAGGATTAAAGATGCACAAGTGGCTTTTGCTGCTTTACCTGAAAAGAAATTCTTGGCTACCATCCTAGTAGCAGACATTCCTCCTTCTTATGGAATGTTGCTAAGTAGGAACTTCTATAAAGATGTGGGTGGAGAGATTCAAATGGATTGGTCACATGCACTCATACCTGTCAATGGACACATGAAGAAGTTACTGCCTGAGAAAAAATCTGAGTATATTGTGTAGAAAACGGATGATCCTAAGGCACAAATACTCTATGAGGACATGGGTCATGGTAATTACATGATTATATCCCCTGATGAAATCCAACCCCTCCAAATTATCACCTAAAGATCCCATTGGCGTTTGGGGTTTTACAATTTGATGGAAGTTCTTCCTCAGCTGGTTCTGGAGCTGGTGTCCTGCTAGTGTCACCTGAAGGCTTCCTACACCCTTTTTCATTTAAGTTGCAGTTCGAAAACACTAACAATACAGCAGAGTATGAGGCTCTCATTCTTGGACTGCAAGTGGCCAAAGAACGAGGTGTAAAAAATCTTCTGGCTCGTGGTGATGCAGAGCTGATTGTGAAGCAAGTCAGAAACCTTTTTTAGGTAAAAAATGGGAGGATGAAGCATTACCGGAATCAGGTTTGGGATTCAATTGAATTCCTTGATGCTTTCTCCATTGAAGCAATACCTAGAGAAAAGAACAGCAGGGCTGATTCACTGGCTTGTCTCAGGATCACTACTGATTCCCCATCCGGAATTCTCTCAGGATAAGTTCACTATTGAAATGGTCCACCGGCCTAGTGTACCTGACAATACCAATAACTGGCAAGTTTTCAACGATGACCAGCATTTGCTTTCCTTCCTGGAACTCAAGGGTAATTTCGAACAACTGTATTTTGAGGGAAGTGACAACCTGCCTCGTGAGAGTGTGTCCATTGACCATCCTGTCACCCAAGGAGAAGAAACAGATCAGGAAGGGTGCATTAAACTCAAAGGAAACAAGATTCCCAAATGTTTGGTGAGTTTGGAGGAGTTGTTTGATAAACATGACAGATATGTGAAATCTAAAGCTTCTACTGGACCTCAGCAATCAGCTGAGTATGATAAGATTGATATAGGGAGTTCTACTAACCCCAAGCTAGTAAATATTGGAAAATGTTGCACAACCAACGAGAGGAGAAAAGCAATTGATCTTCTAAGGAGGTATAAGGATGTTCTTGCTTATTCTTATGAAGATCTAAAAGCCTTCAAGCCAAAAGATATGCAGCATTCTATTCCCCTCAAACCAGGAATTAAGCCTTTCAAGCAGAAGTAGAGGCAGTATAATCCAAAAATAGCTGACACCATCTTTCAGGAGATCCAGAAGTTGTTGAAGGCTAAAATTATTTTTCCCATTCACCATTCGACATGGATCGCAAATATAGTGCCTGTTAGGAAGAAAAATGGTGAGATCCGCATCTGTGTTGATTTCAGGAACCTGAATCAGGCTTCTCTGAAAGATAACTACCCTTTGCCTATGATGGATCAAATATTGCAAGCAGTTATAGGATCAGAAATGTTATCTATGCTTGATGGATTCTCGGGATACAATCAGGTAGAGGTTGATACTGCAGATCAACACAAGACAGCCTTCACCACTCCTTGGGGTACCTTTGCCTACAAGAGAATGCCTTTTGGGCTGATTAATGTTGGTGCCACTTTCCAGAGAGCTATGGATTTGGCTTTTGGAAGCTTGAAAGGGAAATGTATTGTCATATACCTTGATGACCTGATAGTGTTTTCAAAGACAAGAGCGGATCACTTCGACCACCTGGAAACGGTTCTGCTGAGATGCCGAGAGCATGTGATTTCTTTAAATCCTAAAAAATATGTCTTCTATGTTACAGAAGGAAAACTATTAGGGCACATTGTCTCCAAGGATGGTATTAAGATTGATCCTGAACGAGTTCAAGCCATCCAGCAAATTCCTCTCCCAACCAGTAAAAAGGGCGTGCATTCCTTCTTTGGTAAGATCAATTTTTTAAGAAGGTTCATCCCTGATTTTACAGAGTTGACCTTGAACATTTCTCAGATAATGAAAGGGAAGCAAACATTTGGTTGGTCTTCTGAAGGAAAGGAATCCTTTGAGGGTATCAAGAAAGCTATTGCTAAAACTCCAGTTTTGGCCTATCCTGATTTCGGCAAAGATTTCATCATCTATTGCTATGCTACAGATAATACCCTGGCTGCTATCTTAACCCAAGAAGACTCTGATAAACATGAGCTACCAATTGCCTTCATGAGCTATATCCTAAAGAATCATGAGCTAAAATACACCATGATGGAGAAGCATGCTTTTGCAGTAGTCAAAGCTGTCAAGCAGTTCCGTTTCTATATCCTCAACTCTCACTCTATGGTGCTGGTTCCAGATACAACTGTTAAGTCAATTCTTACACAGCAAGAATTTGGGTCCAAGAGAGGAAACTGGGTGGCTAAAGTCCAGGAGTATGACATTTATATCAAACTGACCAAGCTGGTTCGTGGAAAAGGTCTTTGTGAGCTCATTGCTGAAGGAGCCAAACATGAGTTGCTGGAGGAGAAAGCTGACATTCCTACTGTTCTATTCCTTAGTTCAGTCGATGAATGGTATTCTGATGTTGCCCATTTTCTCACCTATGGGGAATGCCCCTCTCATTTAACTACCAAGGAAAAGAGGACTGTTAAATTGAGATCAGCGCAATATGTACTGTGGGAAAATGCCTTGTTCAAGCATGGTTTAGATGGGAGATTTCTGAAGTGTGTGGACAAGGAACAACAGAGAAAGTTGCTCTCAACTTTTCATGATCAGACATGTGGAGGGCACTATTCATCAACAGTCACAGCTCACAAGATACTCCGGGGAGGATATTACTGGCCTTCCTTGTTTAGAGATGCAACCAAGTGGGTGGATAAATGTGAGGCTTGTCAGACCTTTGTGGGAAGACCTAAATTGGCCTCTTTGCCTCTCAAGCCAGTTGTGATTGAGGAACCATTTCAACAGTGGGGTCTGGAATTCATTGGTGCACTCAACCCTATTTCTAGTGCTGGTCACACTTATGTGCGAACTGCCACTGACTACTTCACCAAATGGGTGGAAGCTATTCCAGTCAAGAGCACTACTTCTGAAGTGGTATGCAACTTCATCAAAGAGAACATCTTGGTAAGGTATGGTGTACCTAACAAGATTGTAACAGATAATGCTTCGAACTTCTCCTCAACTGAGATAATGGATTTCTACTACGGGTATGGCATCTCTCTAGCTCATTCTTCAGATTATTATCCCCAGGGAAATGGACAAGCAGAATCCACCAACAAAAATCTAGTGACTATCATAAGGAAGTTGGTCAATGAGTCTCAACGAAACTGGCATAAGAAGTTTTATGATGCTCTTTGGGCAGACAGGATCACACCTAAAAGAGCCATTGGAATGTCTCCTTTTCAAGTGGTGTATGGAGTAGAAGCTCAATTACCAGTGACAGTGGAACTGCCAGCCTTGCACCTGATGAAGGCCATTGAAGATACTAGTTTCAGTGATGCTCTGGATAAAAGAATCATGTACCTGCACAAACTGAACGAGGACAGATTGGAGGTTGCTGATAGGATATCTGCTCACCAGCAGAAGGTAAAGGTTTTGTTTGACAAGAAAGCTAGGTTCAGAGAGTTCCAAGTTGGAGATACCGTGCTGTTATGGGACAAAAGACATGAACCTCGTGGCAGCCATGGAAAATTTGATTTCTTGTGGCTTAGACCTTTCAAGATAAGACACTTTGCTGGTAAGAACTCTTTCTATCTTGATTACATGGATGGTTCTCCCCTCCCACTTCCTTATAGTGGGCAGTATTTGAAGTTGTTCAAGTCATAGGTGACTAGGGAGTCCCTTTGTATATTCTGTACAGTGTTTTTGCTTTTCTGCTTTTGGTGTGTTTTCCTTCTGTTGTTATGTGTGTTGCCCTCTGTATTGGTTTGTTTTTGACTCCTTTGCCCAATGGATAAGGCACTGGTCTGCTTCACCGAGTTTGTCTAAGTTCTTGCCTTGTCTCATTCCAAGAATTTATACCAAGTCATCCCCAGAAGGAGCCAACTGTTGTCCACTCAAAATTCCCCGCTCTGATAAGAGTAAAAATTTCAAAATTTTGAGTTTAAGTGTTTTTCTCTGAAGTGCCTAAGTCGTGAAATTGAAAAAATCTATGTTTTGGGTGATTTTGTGTGATTTTCGGGCCTATCGGAACTTTTTGTCCCAACTATCCCAAGTACGAAAGTGCACTCTGTTCCCCGATCGGCCGAAATCCCCGAAGCTGTCCCATTTTCGGGCCCGTCGAAAAGTTTTGTCCCAAATGTCCCAAAAATTATTGTGCGAGTTGTTCCAATTTCGGCCGAAACACCCGAACCGCGTACTACGCACTTTCATGTCTCAAACGTCCCAAAGTTAAAAAGTGCGAGCTTTCCAATTTTTGGCCGAAACTCCCATGTCGCGTACTTCAGAGCTCCTTGTCCCAAATTGAAAAATGCAAGCTGTTTCAATTTCACCCGAACCAGCCAAACCGCGTACTCCGGAACTTTTTGTCCCGAATGTCCCAAGTCCAAATGGGCCCACTGTTCCAATTTCGGCCGAATCACCCGAACCGCGTCTTCCACGCATTTTCGTCCCAATCGTTCCAAAAAAGCATTTGTGCATCCTCTCCCTGTTTCACCCGAATCGGCCGAGCTGCATGTTTCGCGCATTAGCGTCTCACATGTCCCAAGCATACCAAGTGTCATTCACACTTAGTTTTTCCCGCTCACTCCGAGTATGATGCTATTCAAATTGGTGGTTATGTATTCAATGCGCATTAAATTCATTCCTCTCTCCAAACGGCTATATAACGAGCATTTCCCCTTTGCATTTTTCGCATTGCTTCCATGCTATCTTTGCTCGAACCCTTGTAATTTGAAAACCTGTGCAAATATCCCCTCCCTTTGTAAATTCCTTCCCGAGTCTAGGTTGCAGCTCCGAGACTATCAATATGAAGATCAAGTTTCAGGGACAGGAGCAAATTTCTCCGCTTGAGTCTGCTGTTAGCAATATTGGGGACAACGAAGCTCGTCATCTCGACTTCGGAAATTTTTGGGCAAGAATGGCAGATGCAAACCCTACACCAATAGCACAAACGATTCATGATAGCGGTTTGGATTTTGCCGGTGGTTTCCCAATCTCAGTACAGTGTGCTGATACTGTGCTTTCATGCGGAGCTCACTTCGACCCCGCTTCAAGCGAATTGACAAATGTACATGGGGAACTCATTGCCAAGCTGGACGCTGCTGCCATTGGCGCTGCTCTGAGGATTTCAGAGTTGGACAATGCTATAGTCGTCTCCCGGGATCAAGCACAGACCCTATTCGATCAAGACAGTGACAAATATAAGGCGCGAGTGGCGAAGTCTTGGTTGAAGAACCCTAAGAAAGGTGCTTCTCGCCTAACCAAAACCCTCTTCCGAGCAGATTTCAATGAGGAATTGTCAGACTTCATAATCCTACTGGCTCGGGTTATGGGTTTGCCCTCCACCAATGAGTTTCATTTCTGGATGTGCCCGCTCATCAGCATGGTGTGCGAGGGAACACAAAACATCAACTGGGTAGAGATCATCAGTATGAATTTGGCGGAGTAGCTATCCAACGTTTAGCAAACAAAGAAGTTCTATATGACTTCATACCTGATGTATACCCTAGCAGCATCAAGGCAGTGGTTTGGTTTCTCCTATATAGATGCACACAAAGATGATCCAGTGTATGCCTATTGCCCGTAGTTCACCCTGGAGACCAGCAATCGGAATTTTAGAAGGGTCAATGATGCTTTCACCATGTACGTGGTCAGATTGCTCGAATGTGATACTGCTAGAATGTTTTCAGATGAAGCCATGAACCTGATATCGCAGTATGGAGCCTATTTCATCCAATTCAGGAAATTTTCCTATATCAAGCTTGCTGGCTATGAAAGCACTCCTCTACGGCTTCCCATGTTCTACAATGATAAAATGGCCTTGATATAAATATGTAGGCAACTAGACAAGTTGCACAGAACTTTCAGAGACAAGAAGATTTCTTGCTTGCACTTTCCCATCTCTCTGGGAAACTACACATGCAAAACAGCTCTGGATGCTCAGAACATAGAAAGAGCCCTCGTCCCTATCACTGTTCATTTCTTCAAGCTAAGGACCTGCTTTGACTTGAAGAAGTTTATTGAACAGAACATCAAGATAATCTACCATCATAGGGCAGATACAGAAGACTACTGGGCTGACTGTGCAGATGATTTTGAAGCCAGGAGAAGGCATTGTGGTAGGTTCTCCCTGCAATTGATTCAAGAACTCGGTCTGTACCAAGTTCCTGAAGGTCTCCAGGATGACAATTCTGACCTATACTCGTATGAGTATGAAAATGTGATTAAGCACACCCCTCTGGAGGACCTAGATTGGAACAGGAAAGAGAGGGCTGATCTGGTTGAGATTCTTGCTCTAGTCTTAGTCAGGACTAAGGTCTGGTTCAGTAAGAAGATCCAAGAATTCAAGAGGCACTCAGGAGAATCCTCCTCCAAGGATGATTCGACACCAATAAGAGAGGCATCAGTTCCAAGGTCTGAAACACCAATGCAAACCCCTCCTGCCTCATCAACACAAGGACCTACTGAATCTACTCCCTCTTCATCTACCTAGGTATATAAGAAGAAACTCAAAGAGGTAAAGAAGGAGCTTACAGAGAATGACCCTCCAAGAAAATAGGCAGAGTTGCCTATAGGGCCAGAGAACATCATTGTTCTTAGTGAAAGTGAAGAAAGTGAGATGCCAACTCCTGCAAATGTTCCTGAAGATCCAGCAGATAAGGACAAGGAAGTCCAGAGCACTGAACTTCCAGGTGCTACTGATTCTTCTACCGCTATTGCCTCCAGTGCTCTACTCACATCTCAGCTTGAGTCAACAGCTGCGTAGACCCTGAGTGTCATGAGCTCCCTGTCTCTTGGTCCCCTTGCTTCTCCTGCAGATTCTTCTTCCTCTTTTTCTTGGGTGCAACCTTTGGTTGACAAAAGGAAGAGAAAATCCTCCTCTCAAATCTTGGGACCAAATTTTGATGCTGTTGCAGCCTTGTTGGGCACCACTCCTTCTCGTGCCAAGAAAGCCAGAACCACTTCCAGAATAGTGTCTGATGACCAAGGTCAACAATTCTTGGAGATTGCTAATCCTACAGTAGACAAATAAGAATCAGACTTGCTGGCATCTGACTTGGAGCTTTCAAGAATCCCTATGGGAGAGTCTACTCCTGAAGGTGAAATTCACAACCTCCAGGAAACAGTCACAAGAGTCATTGGAAGGGTAGAGAAAGGGCAGCAAACTATTGAACAGTTGGAAGAACAAGCCCAGATTCTCACAGGTTTCATCAAGTCTCTTTTATCTAAGGATAAAGTCTTGGACCCTACCCCATTGACTACTCTTCCACCTCCTGTAATTCTAAGCCAAGATGAAGTGCAAAGTATCAAAGATATGCACAAGTATTCTGTCTATGGCAGAGCTATTGAAGCCATGGTGGATGACATGCTTATTGCTGGATTAAAATTCATCGATGAAGCTTTCAAACTCCACGAAAAGGTGAGTAATGTGAAACTGAAGCTCTCCTCCACTATCAATACCATGGATAAAGAATTAAAAATCTGGAGCAGTTGTATAGTAGACCTTCGCCTTATGGGACAGATGAGAACATCTTACTGGCGAATAAGATTTTCGATGATGCTAAGGACAATCTATCAAAATCCTAGGTCTACAACGTGGAGTGGAAGATCAGAGTTTTGGAGGAAGCTTTGAAAGAAATGAAGAACAGCTGGCAGAAGGGAGAAGCTTTCAAGACACTAGCTGTTGCTGCTTTCAAGGATATACATTGTCATCTTCAGGATGAAAACTCTGGTGTTTCCCTGTCCTTGCAAGAAATCAAAGCTCAGTTCAGAGCTTTTGTCAAAGATAATCTATTCAAGGAAAGCTCCATCTCTAAGGAAAAGATGAAGGAAATTTTTTCTCTTCAATCTGCCATTGAAGAAGCAAATAAAGATTATCATACTCACGTCGAGTTTGATAAAGAGATGGAGAAGTGTCTGGGATTTTGGACTCAGTCTGCAGCCAACACGTCAGTTCCACGTGGCAGAGACATAGCTGAGGCATTGAAGAAATTCAGTCAGCGGATTCTGAAGACAGTGGGTCCCTCCCAGTAGCTGGCCACCTGTCTCCTTCTCCTTTCTTTTCTCTTCTTCCCATTCTTTTCGTATTCTTTGTAATTAGTTAAGGTATTGCAATTGGCGATCCTTAACTATTCTTTAGTTAAAAGAAACGGTTACGAAGAGTAACTGAATTGTAAGCTATATAATGGCCTTTCCACGCCATTTTGCAGGGAGGAAGAACTTGGATATTTGCTGAAAGTGTAAATAGATCTTAAAGAAATCAATACAAAAGGGCTTTCCATTCTTTTTCTATCTAATTCTTGTTATCTCTGTGTTTTCCTTTAATATTGTGAAGATCATTTTGTTCCTGATTCGTTAGTCTCTCTAATTACATACTGTTCAGTTTTGCAAATACAGTGATCTTGTATAACCAAGAAGGAACTTTGTGTCCTTGATGAATGAATCTGAAGAAGGTTATTTATGGAACTTTGTGTCTTTAAATTTAATCTCATTCAGCCAATGCAAATGATCTTGTCTTAAATTCTTTGAAGCTTCGCATACATGAAGAATTATTCTGCTATCTATAATTCATAATGTTGCTATTCTGCTCATCTTCTTATTCCCTTTCCTCAGTCCTTGTGTAATTGATGATCCTTGTGGAAAACACTTTCGTAATATCCAAGTTTGACCATAAAACAATGTTCTGTACATTTGTAAATAAGTTCGTTTCTGAATAAGGTAACCTCTCCCATTAAAGAGGAGGGACTTCTTGTCCCCTGACTGTTGCTCTTCTAAAAAGTCCTATTTGACGACCAACACACCCCATTTCTGTTGAGAAACCATTTATGCAATGGGGGTTGGATTTTATAGGAGTAATTAACTCAAATTATATCTTGGGGTAAAAAAGGATATTGACTACGGCTGACTATTTTACCAAATAGAATGAATCTATTGATTTGAAGAAAGCAAATGAAGCCAATATCCTAGAATTCTATGAGGGAGTTGTAACTAGATTTGGGGCCCCTTCCACAATTATATTAGAGAATGTCTTCGCATTCTTAGGAACTAAAATAATTGGATGGGCTATGAAAAATGGAATTAATTTAAGAAAACATTCAAACTATTACCCCCAAGGAAATGATATTTATAAATAAATAAACAAGAATCTTCTAAGGATTATTAAGAGGAACTTGGAAGAGAATCAAAGAACATTGAACAAAAAAATGAAATCAACATTATGGACTGATATGATTACTTCTAAGAAGTCAACTAGTAACTCACCTTTCAAAAAAATTATGGGAAAGAGGTAAGATTTGCAATCTCTCTTGAGCTTCCATCCTTATAACTCATAAAAAATCTTGATATTTTTGAGGAGGAAGTAATGGAGGTCAGAAATTCAAAGCTAATGGAGATAAAAGGATTGAGAGACAAGTCCATGCATGTAAAAGAAAGATAGTAAGCCTAAGTGAAAAGATGCTTTGACAAGAAAGAAAAGAATTTTATTAAAAGGAAGGAGACCTTGTGCTCAAATGGGATAAGGAAATAGATCAAATAGGAAGGAAAAAAAAAATTGAAACCATACGGAGTGGCCCTTATATGATCTCCAATCATAAATCAAATAACGATTTTCAATTATCAAGGATGAATGGAGATGAACTTCCTATCCTAGTTAATGGGATGTACCTCAAGATATGTTATTAAGGTAAGGGGTCACCTTATATATAGTTTTTGTTCTTAAAAAAAAGTGATTTTGTACACTCTGCATGTTGCCATTTGGAGCATGTATGATTTTCATACTTTTTACATAGTTTTTGTGGGACTTTATTGTTGTTACATAGTCTAGTTTAGTCAAGATTCAAGGTAGAAAATCAAAGTTTTGAATTAGTCTCCAAGCATATTATTTCAAGTTTTGTTGGGCCCCAAAATATAAGCTAAGTATAAAAAGGTGTGTGGGCATGCGGGACCTAGTCAAATAAGGGCACGTGGGTTGAAGGCACACAAGGAAAAATGGGTTTTGTACTTAGTCGCATTTGGCATCCTAGGAAGCACACGAGAAAAGCATGTCCCTTATGGATAAGGTGCTAGCATGATGAATATGGGTCAAAAATGGAATATTCCAGGCATGTGATGGAAGTTTCTAGAAGAAATCATTACAAGGAATGGCGAGTTCAGTTTTGGAAAGGCATGCTCCCATGGAGGACCACTTTGACTCTTGGTGACCGATTTAAAATTTCTAGAAGGCATGGCAGTGGGTGCCAAGGCTATATATATATATATATATATATATATATATATAAGTGCTCAGTAGAAGAAAATAATATATAGTGAATAGATTTGAACAAAGGAAAATCTATGCAGAAAATAGACTGGAGGGTGTTATGGCTAGGGATTAGGGGAGCTCTATGAGTGATAGCGTATAGAAGGGGATGGGTTCTCATTTTTCTTTGTAATATGATGAGCATGACGTAGATTTGATGCATGATTTGGCTCTGCATAATATGAGGATCTGTTATGACCTCAAGGGATGTAATGTGGGTTATTAACTTTAAAAGTATGAATACAATGCTTCATTATGAATCATCTGTGTTTAATACTCATGCTTTTCTTTTCTATATAAATCATCTCCATGTTTTGGTTTCTATTTCTCTCACCTGCATATAATGAGATGAAAACTTTTCCTAAGTTCATAAGAATGTGGTTTAGTTATTTTATGTCTTGCATTTGATTGTCTTTTCTAAAATGATGCATTCTCACAAAACTCACATAAAGGAGAGACTCAACACCCACGCTTGCCTTGGCTGAGTGCCCAACACCCATTGGGTGATAGGCCAATGTGCATGGGATTTTCATTTTCTATGAAGGGTACAAAAATGAATACATCTTGGTTCTGATGCCGGGACCTCCTTTCAAAGTTATTGTGAGAAATGACATGCATATTTTCCCCATGATGTGTAATGATAGAGTGACTGACCTTAGAAAGTGTTGAAACATGGTTCAATAGCACAAAGGATGAGTTTGCTCAAAGATTAAACATTGGAATTGAGTTTAATGCATGTAGGTGGGTAGATGAAAACCTATACCATGAGTTGTATGAGACTTTCTTTTTTTGTTTCTCAGTAGATCTATATGAATAGCTTTCAACATACATATCTAGATAAAGCTGGTACTATAGATCACACATGTGGACCCAAGATTACTATCAGAGGCTATAAGATGTAGATCTAACTTGAATGCATGCTATTGATCACTTTTGGAAGAGGGTACTGACCAAATATACTTTAGAATATGCCATTTCGATGTAATCTTGCCCAGAAGTTGCTAAGTTTAAGTGTCTGAGGGAGCCTAGAGGGTCAGTTTTTGAGTGCTATTCCTCTGGATATGAAGATCTTAGTCATTACTTTGAGTTTATAAGCATTTCCCATGGGTGGCTAAAGTTTCTTTGAGTGTTGGGAGACGAAGCTAGAGTGGAGGAAGATGGCAGACATTGCGGCTGAAAAGGAAAGGGAGGAGAGACGAATCAAGTATAGTGAAGCTCGTGAAAGGGAGATGACTAGACAACACGAGGTTACAAGTGTGATGGATCTATGGAGGTAGACATTGCAAGAAGGAGTTGAGTTTCACGTGGAGGACATGGAGCCTGAGAAGTCTGTGCTACCCGATCTTGGCAAGCATGGGAGAGAGGTCCCTTCAAATTCTGATGAGAGTTTGTTACATGGAGAAAGAAGAGTTGTCGACACGCATCTAAACCCACTTGGTGACCAAATCCTGACACTTGGTTTTCCAAATCAAGGGAGAAGTATTGTTAACATAGTTGGTATGAGTGGGAGTGACCGATCGACACCCAGGAGATATAATGTTTTGTTTGGAACATCCATGGTTGTGTAAGCCATTCATATATTTGGAGGAATATTTAGACAAGGTGCATGTACGCAAGCTTTTAGTATTGCATCTGGGAGTGGTAAGGGACATACAATTGGTAGTGGGACAATATCACAAACCCTCAGTGCACATGTCAATGGGACACTGGGAACACTTGGTGTTACCACTTCTGGCCATTTTCTGACTACAGGAGGTGGATCTGGTGGTTTAGGAGTAGGACTTGGTGGATCTATGGGATTTGGTGGGTCAAGAGGAAACATCGGTGGGAACCAAGGCTATGGATTAGGAAGAAAACAACCCCACCCACCTTTCCAAGTGTTTTTCTAGATGTCTTTGCACTTATAGGACTATATGGGTATTGAAGATGTTACAGAGGATGTGAAAAAATGTGAGTTACTATGGCGTGTGAAGGGGATCACTACCCAGAAGTGGAAGGCAAGTCATTTTGCAACAAAGTTACAAGGTCATGTGCATATTTGGTATAGGAAGTACGACCCCCATCAGACGATGGTAGACTACACCACGCTGAAAAATACCTTCCTAGTAGAGTTCCATATTTCAAAGTTTGAGAAAAAGAGCATAAGTGTTCTGAAGGAGATCCAATAGGGAATGGAAGAGAGTGTGCGATAGTATGACAAGCATTTTAAGACTCTCTTGTCAAATATCTCCTATAAAATTCATCCTTATCAACATGCTCAATGGTTTTTCAGAGGATTGATATCACCATTTAGAAGGGATTTGTCACACAGGACTTTTACAGACCCACGCGAGTCATTAGAAGATCCATATGCACCGAAGCTGTTAGGAGCATTGAACTATCTGCAAACTTAGCACATGGGGTTCGTAGTGGTCTTTATTGTATAGACTATGAAGTGGAGGGGCATGCAAAGGATATTTTCCTTCAGAATTTTGTGTGCGCGATGGTGGTAGACTGTGAGATCTACCATAGGGATAATGATGCAAGTAGATGCCCTCTACTCTAGCGTGTAATCCACAAGAATATTTCTTACTACTTTAAGATATGCACCTCTACAACCCATGATACCAAGGATTGTAGAATGATTGATCAAATCCATGATGTTATTGATTTGGGTGTGTGCCAGACTATCCTTACAAGCATTTCTAAGGATGATGATCATCGTTATGAAGGGTGCGTAGATGGAGGGGAGCATGGAAGAGGTTTTTACAGAGGATTTTGTGGTTATGGTAACCATAGCGGAGGACAGAGTGAGTTCCCATGAGGAACATGTTATACTTGTGGATCTACAGAACATTATAAATGTGAGTGTCTTGATCTGTTACAATGCTCATGGTGCAGAAAGAAACATAAGTACGAAGAGTGTCTAGAATATTATGAGCATATGAACCAAAAAAACTGAAAATATAAGGGCATTGCTATGGTAGGCATCAAGAAAGATGATTCATAGTGGGTTCCACGAGTGGCATGTGAATTAGGGCTAGAACCTATGCTATTAATGACGTGGGTAGAGGTCATGCATGCCAGGGATATGCCAAGACCAAGGACACTAGTTTAAAGAGATGAAGTCGTAAATGGAAAGTATTTGGACCCTGATCATCAGAAAGAGGTGTACCAGGAGACCATGGATGTCATTTGAAGTTTACAAGTGGAGATCTAATGTCTAAAGGAGAAGTCCAAGCAGAAGGAATAAACAAGGAATGTTGATGCACCGTAGAGGGAAATGGATAAAGTCAAAGAAGTGTGAAAAATGTTAAGGCAAGATAATATAATTCCCTTGCTAGGAGAATGGCTAAGAGAGAGGGTACCATGCACCGGGGTAGAGCATGAAAGGATGGTGTTACATATAAACCTTCCCCATCAAAGCCTTTAATATGACAAGGATATTACATTGAATGTATTTGTTGATGGGTGGATTCTGAGTAATATTCTCATCGACACATGAGCACCTTTTCCTTAAGCATATTTACTTCTTCACTCTCCCCTTTTCCTTGAGTGCCTTCCTCTCCTTCACCCTTTTCTTCACTTCTTTCTTCCTCTAAGTCATGTACATCATACATGGGATGATCCTAAAATTCTTCATCCTCATCATTTTCTCTTTCACTCTGTAGGCCTCCAAGATTGCTGTCTATTTTGATTCTACCTTCCTCACTACCTTCTACTAATTCTTAACTAGGGATACTTCTTCTTCTTTTTCTCTAGTAGGTGATTCCTTTCTTGGTGAATCTTTTTTCTCTAGTACCTCTTCCTCACATGTCTTCTCCTTCTCCTTGATGGGATACTTCTTCCTATACACATATGTGCTCGACTTGGCACCTGCCTCCAACGCACCCACATATTATGTTGTCTACACACTTAGTGCTTTCTTCTCTGGAACCTCTTCCCTCTCCCTTTTACTTGGCACAGCCTTCTTCCTACCAGTGGGATCCTCTAGGAGGGAGAAATCATTCTCTAAGTAAGTTCCCTTTTCATACTTGGGTCTAATGCACAAGTATACTCTTGTTGCGGTTCTTCCATCAATTGGCAATGTCTTGGGTTTTTTCATGCACATGTCATGGGAGACATACTTCTCCACATAAGTGTGATTTTTTGGGTATACGAGATTTATCCCTAAGTCAAAGAGTGGTGGTCCTGGTCCACCTCACTAAGGTCTAACCTTAGTCTTTTAATTTCCTTGAAGTGGTTGAAACCTGCTTGGAAATACTGTGCAGTGAAAGAGAAGGGTAATTTACACCATGGGATCTTAGTTCCAACTGACAGAGTGAACCCGCCAATGAAAACATGATAATAGAAAGTTAACTCAGCTTCTCCATCTACTAGTATTGGCAACTATTTGGGTATCCTCCACTCATCCCTGAATGTGTCACACATTCTATTATACCATTTCTCTAGGTGCGCCTTCTGGGAAGTCTTCATGGTGTCGCATGTACTTTTTTTAAACCTTTTCATGGGGGAGGAGTTTTCATAGGGATTTTACCTTATGAAATTCTATGGCCCATCGGGTACTCCATTTTATGAGACAATGATGGTGAGAAGAACATTTCCAAGCATAATCTTTTCTCCTTCTTACACTGCACTAATGATCTCTTCTGAAATGTAGGCGGACAAGTTATAGATGGTTCCTTTTGAAATTTTCTGACACATGTTCAACCATGCCTTGTTTACTTGTGTCCACCTCTCTTGAACATTCATCTTTGTTAGTACGCGTGCAAACATACTCATCATGGGGTCAGAGATACCAGGGATGCTAAAGTAGTAAGACCCCTTCTTATAGTCATACTCTTCCATGGTCTTCTTAATAGCCTATTTATTCTCTAGGTCATCATCTAACAAATCTCCTTCACAGATCAGGCTGGTAAACTTAGAGATGAGTTGGGGAGTTATGCACATTATACGGCTCAAAAATTTGAAGTGGTCCTCATGCACACGCAATATCAACCATTGGTATAGCCACTCAGGCTTGCCAAAATAGGACAACTTGTAAATATCCAGTAACCCGACCTTCTCCAATTTTACCTTCACCTCATCGCTATAGATTGGCATCCCTTCTAGTTTCCTCTTATATGTTAGATGAACCAACTCTAATGCCATATCCTTCTCTGTGGTATGTGTGTGATGGTTACAATCTCTCATGACCATCTTCCTCACATGGGATACCCATTATTTCCCAAGTAACAATCCATCTAGGCATTTCATCTCTGCATACCAATCCTCATTGAAACTAGTGGTGGCAGTTGTTTTCCTTTGGCCTTTCCCCTCTTAGGTGAAACGTTTTCCTTCTTTGGTGTCATCTTCTTGTTAGGTTAAAAACAACTCTTACTTGTTCCTCTTCCTCACTATGCTCAAACCTATGGCTCAAATCCATGAAAAATCCTTCTATTCCCATGCCCTAGCTACAGAATTATAACTTGGAAAACCCTTCCAAAAAATGGCATATTTTACCGAAACCTTCTTCCCTACACTTGTGCACTCCTTCCACTCTGGTTCATAGATCACCCTAGTCATGCACTTCATATTTTCACTCTTCTTCCTTCACACAAATATTTCTTCACGGATGGCCTAGTTTGAAAGAGCTCTTCAATATCATAATAGAAAGGTAAATAATGATGTGTGCGACCCTTTACTTATAGTTTTTTGTCTATCCCTCACAATAAATGATATGCCACCTACTAATGTACCTAGCATTAAATGTGGTTTTTTTGAACTAAATATGATCTTAAGTGTTCTTACCCATGCGCCCAATCCTAAGTGAAAATCCTTACAACCTTATGGTATGCAAAAATACTTAATGAATGAAGAATCTTAGGCACATGTTTGCAGCACCGAAGGCATTTATTCTATCCTTGACCTGATTTTTTCCATCTCCTATCTTCGTAAAGTCTTATCTTGACACCAATTGTTTTTTTTTGACATCTTTCCATGTGTAATATCCTACCTTACGCCCTTTTAAGCTTTTAACCGAAGCCATTAAAACACTACTTTCACTTCCATCCTCTATTTCACTTCTCTCTAATCCACCCCACACTAAAACAGACATGTGGCCCTCTGCACATACACAACCCTTGAAAGTAATAAGCATTTACCAGTGCACAAGGTACACAAAACAACACAACATAAAGGAATAAGCAATGAGAAAGGGAAACACAAGGGAAAGAAAAATATATTAAGGGAAATCCTAGGTTAATGGCAATATTACCTTATTTATAAACATAAGAACTATGTATAGTAGAGCTTCAGCCTACTGACATTGAAATGTCCTGGTAGTCTCATCCCATCCAGTGCTTGTAACTGGAAAGTGCCTAAATAAAGGATGTACGAGATGATTTATAGTCCTAACCAATGAACTTTCAACTTCCTAGGATGGTGTAAAAATTTAGAGTCATATAATAAAACCATCTGCCTAACCTCAAATTGTTTATTTTTGATATGACGATCATGCCATGATTTTTGTCTTTCATTCTTTGTATTTTGAATCCATATAGCAAGTGATCACCTTTTTTATAGATGCATTAATTTATAAATCCTTTTTTCAAGAGCTTGTTCATCATCCAATCCTCCTGTGTGTGCTATATGCAATGATGGTAACATAAACTAAACTGGTAAAATAGCCTCCGCGCTGAAGACCAATTGAAACTGTGTGGCCTTTTTCAATCTCTTATAGGTTCTTCTACATGCTCATAGAATGGATGATATCTTGTCATCCCAATCTTTTCTTCCAACGTCAAATATTTTTCTTGATGTGTGACTTAGTATTTTGTTAAATGCCTCAACAGTTGTATTCGCTTCACAATGTTAATGGGTGGTCTTGTGATGGGCCACCATAAATTATGCCAATAGAATCATGATCGGTTCATTCAGAAAATGTGTACCCCTGTCACTAGTAAGGATTAAAGGACATCCATACATAATGATTATGTTCTCCCATAAGAATCTAGCTACTGTTGTTGTAGTGTAATCCTTTGTAGGTACTGCCTCTACCCATCTTATCAAGTTGCTAATGCAAGTGATGATGTAACACGAGCTAGTCCTTCGCGTGGTAGGTGAAATAGGTCCTATAAAGTCAAATGCCAATTTTTCAAATGGTATTTCATTAGCTATTGGTCTTGGGGGTATATCATCCCTCCTTCTAGGTTTTCCGAGGTGCTAGAAATGGTCACAGGCCTTGTAAAACTCAATATAATCCTTGTAGATACTCTACAACCAAAGTCATGCAAGTAGAATCTTTTGCACAGTTGTATTTCCTACATAGTGTCCTCTTACAATCCCGCCATGTGCTTCTTCCATAATTTTAACATGCTCATGTTCTATTACACATCAGCTCAAAACCTCATCTCATCATAACTTGTACAAATCTCCATTAATCAACATGTAGGGCATGGTGCGTATAGCCAACTATTTTCTCTCTAAAGCCTTCATTCCTTCTGATGCCACACCCGTTTTTAGAAACACTTTAATATCCTATAAGTCATAGGGTGTGTGCGACAACCTAAATAGTTACGTGTCTGACATGGTATCCTCAATGCTCTGTGTATCCTCCTCTGAGTCAAATCTTGATAAATGATCAGGTCCTGAATTACTCTTTCCTAGATTTACCACAACTAAAAACTCAAATTCTTGAAATAATAGGACCCAACATCATATGTGCCCTTGCAAAATGGGCTTATTCACCAATTACTTCAAGGCCATTTTTCCTGTTTAAAATATGAAGGGTGTTGCCAGTAAATACTGTCTGAACTTATGTAATGCATATATCATTAAAAGTGCTTCGTGCTTAGTAGTGGTGTAGTTTTGTTCTTTTGGTGTCAACTTACTATTTTCAAAACAAAGGGGCTGATCAACAATCCCCTGACTAGGTTTTGATAACACTACTCCAATGGTTGTCCCTGAGGCATCAAAATGCATGTGGAAAGGTTTATCCCAAGAGGGAAAACATAATATGGGTCTAGTGAAAAGTATATCCTTCAAAGTGTCAATTTCCAATTGCTGCACCTTTCCCCAGTAAAAGGCACTTTTGTGTTTTAGCAATTTTTCTAATGACATGGTGATCTTGGCATATCCCTTAATAAATTTCTTGTAGTATCCCATATATCCAAGGAATCCACGCACTGCACTTTAACTGGTAGGCTCCTGTAATCCCACAATAATAGTAACTTTGGTGGGATCCACAAGAAAACCTTCCATACATATAATATAGCCCAACAAGGTTCCAAATGGAGTAAAAAAAACACTTTTCTTAATATTGAGGGATATCCTCAACTACTGACATCTCTCAAACATCAACCTCAAACTGTCACAATGATATTTTACTAGTCCATACATAGTCAAGTCATCTAGGTCAACTTGTAAAAATTTATGAATGAAGTCCTAAAATGCTTATACCACAATGTGCAAGAACATGGCAAGCCATTCTTTAATCCAAAAGGCATGACCATGTAGGAAAAGCTTCCACATTCAGTGGTGAAAGTCATCTTATTATGGTCTTCCTTTGCAATCCTAACTTTGTGATACCCTGAGAACCCATATGTGAAGGAATAGACCTCATGCCCTGCTACTCCCTCTAGGATCTCTTTAGTTTAGAGGGTTGGAAAAGGGTCAATGACACATACATCATTTAGATCTATGTATCAACATAGATCCTTATCCTTCCATCCTTCTTAATGCTTATGACTATTGGACTTACACATTCTGATTCCTCCACAACTTCAATGATGCATGAAGCAATCATCTTATTTATCTCTTCTTTGACCCGTACGCATAAATTAGGATTTATCCAATACAACCTATTTTGGATCAGGTGCGCACCTTCTTTCAAATTGATCCTCATTTCCCCTAAGTACTGGTGAATGCCTTTAATTTCATGGTACCCGCGTGGGAAAAATTCTTGAAATTCGTGTAAAATGTCAATGATCTTAGAAATATCTTTCTCCAACCAATAATCCCCAATGATAGCTTTCTTAGGTTCTTCCTCTGAACCAATGTTAACCTTATTTATTTTCAAGGGCTCATGGTAAGCGTGTACTCACTCATCAGCACTATCCATGACTTCATGCATACCTTTAGTATCGTTAACATCTAACCTCTCCATCTCTTCAACATCTATTATGTAGATCATCTTTCCTTTTTCTTTTTCCCTACACGCACACTTAAGCTATATCTCCTCTGATTCTTCCTCATTAAGGTGCATTTCTAGACCAGGTTCACCAAATAACTATGATAACCTATCTTATGTCAGGAACTATCTCCCATCATTAGGTGTTTAAAAACCTACAAATCTCTATCCACTGATGTTTTAGTGCTTTGATACTCAAAATCTTGAAGAAGGTCAGTTGTTAGCTCCTTCCAATTTCCTTTCTGGTCGCGCATCTCGGAGTGTATATACCATGCATGCGTAGATCCTTGCAAGGTGGAATACAACTTATGCACCCATAAAGAAGGTGGCAAAAATTTCGTGCCTTCCATCAAGGACTTCTCACATTCTTGGACGTGAAATGAGGCAAGTTATTTGCTATGGTAGTCTTGTATGATAGTGGGTGTGTTGCTTCTGGAGAACCTAACAGATAACATGAATCTCACCTCATGCCACTCTAGAAGGATATCACAATGTGTTTCCCACTAATGTGTTTCAGTTTCAAGTAGGCTATGACTAAGTATCCCTCTTATTTCATCCTCATTTCTCCACTGAGCCTTGATCTCCCACAAGAAATCATCAGGGTTGGTTCCTCCAGAGTAACTTGGAAAATTCTTCCCTCCCAGGCCTAAGTGCTTGAATGAGTGTGTATTTGTTACCCTTGTCACATAGCCTCTTAATTTTTGCCCAATTAAATCATAAGTCCCGTGTGCCTAATTGTCACATGTTATGTTGGTTGTATCACTCATAGACTAAATGTCTTCAAACTGAATAACCCCTTTCATAGGATGAATTACTTCAGGTTCCCTAATAGAGCACACATATATTCTATCAAGGACTTCCTCTCCCAAGGGATCAGTATAGGGTGCTAACTTTCCATCCACTTAAGGGATGATAACCAATTTTACCTTATTCTTGAAACTTATATACCCCTTGTTAAACCATAAGTCAACATTATTTTTATAACACTAGGGGCACCCAAGCAATGCTAGAAATTTATCTTCCTCGGTTGATGCCAAGACTTCGAAGTCTCCAGTGAACATGGCCCCATTCAATAGTGATAACCACATCCTTCAATACACCAATGCACCTTTCCTTTGTCTTGTTCACCATATATAGCACATTTGAAGATGGCTATAATGGGGTTCTTCCCATTTGATGCCATGCGTCCAAGGTGAGAACATTGACTTCTACACCCATATCGATTATAATATTTCTTAGAAGCAATCCATCTACAACAACATTCAAAGTTATCTCTTTGTCATAGTCAAGACTCTATGGAGGAAGGTTAGCATGAAGAACCTACCTTTCACGCTCTCCTCCAGTGCGTGGAACCTTGTCCTGTAACCATTATCCTAATAGGGGGATGATATTCTCTTGCCTTAGCATCTTGCATACTTCCCTAACCTCATCCAGATTATTCTATGGAGCCTCAACATTATTCCCTCACTCTAATTGCCTTGAATGTTCCTTCAGACACTAGATCTCTCATTGTAAAATCTGAATCACATCCATGGCTTCTTGATACACCTCCTTTTGATGAGAAGGATCCAGATAATTTCCATGTACCACTTCTTCCCTTGTAAGTAGTGTTCTTTATCTCAGTATCTCCCTAATGTGTGTGGCCTCAGCTCATGTTGTCACCAATACAAGTTCTAGTCTTGACTCACATGCCACTCTTGGGATCCACTGTGATTCAGCCTTCTTTATGCTTACCATCCCAACACCTTTGTCTTTCTAGTGTTGCTAGCTCATTTGCTCAAATAGCTTAGGGCAGTCCTTGTACTTATGTTTCTTTCTACACCATGATTATTGTAGCATATCAGGACACTCACACTTATAATTCTCTATAGACCCACAGTTATAACACATCCCATAAGGGAACTCACTTATATCTCCTTCACGGTTACCATGGCCATGAAATCCTCATCATAATCCCATCCCACATGCTCCTCCATCCATGTGTCCTTCATAACAGTGATCATCATCCTTGGAACTGCTTACAAGGCTTGTCTAGCATACACAAAGATCAATGAAATCATGTATCTGGTCAACAAACCTACAATACATTGTGCCATGGGTCATAGAGGTACAAATCTTGCAATAACAAGACACATCATTATAGATGCAGTAGTGAGAATATACTTACATCATGATCCCCGTGGAAAATATCATAGTCCACCATCATGGTACACACCGACATTCGAGTACAACTATCCTTTGTGTTGTCCTCTATCTCACAATCCGTGCACCATAGACTACTGTGAGTCTCATGCGTCAAGTTCACAGATAGCTTCTCTAGCTACTTCACCATTGTAGAAATTTGAGCCTCAATGAAGGGGCTAACACTGGTATCTATGCTTACAACACCCTCAGTGTGCAGGGCATCCTCCAAAGCCTCGTGTGGGTCCGTGAATGTATTGTGTGAGATTGCTCTCCTAAAATGTGTTCTCAATCCTCCAACATACCACTGAGCATGCTGAGAAGGATGAATATCATTGGATATTTTTGAGAAGAGAGTCTTAAAACGTGCATTATATTCCCACACACTCTCTGACATTCCCTGTTGGATCTCTTTCAAAGCATTAATTCTCTTCTTCTCAAAATTAGGGATATGGAACTCAGCTATAAAGGCATTCCACAACATAGTGTAATATACCACCTTCTGATGGGGGTTATACTTCCAGTACCAGCTATGTGCATGCCCCTATAACGTCATTACAAACTGACTTACCTTTCACTTTGGTGTGGTGATCCCCTTCACACACTATATTAGCTCACATTTGTGCACAAGTTCTGTAGCATCCTCAATACCCTTGTAATCTAGTATACGTAAGGACATTTCAAGAAATAATTACGGAGGTGGCTGAGGTCCCTATCCTCAACCTTTATTCCCTCTAGTGTTTCCTCCACCACCAAATCCACTAGATCCACCAGGTCCTATCCCTCCTAATCCTCTAGATCCACCAGGTCCTCTAGCTCCTACTCCACTAGATTCTCCTCCTATAGCTAGTAATGGGCATGAATTGGATGCACCTAGTGTTCCCAACATTCCACTAAATTGCATGCCAACAGTTTTTGGTATTTATCTGCTACTAGATGTGTATCATTTGCCACTCCTAGATGTGATACTGAAACTTTGTGTACTTTTACTCTTCTCAAAAATCCCTCCAAACATAGGAATGGTTTTGAGGCCATAAATTTCCCAAACGAGAAGTTATACCTCTTAGGTGCAGATTGGTCATGTCCACTAATATAAATTAGGTTATAAATATTTACTTCTTTATTTGGAAAACTAAGCGCCAGGGGTTGGTCACTAGGTGGGTTTAGATGCGCGTCGATGGCTCTCATTTCTCCATGCAATGAACTGTCATTAGAAGCTGAATGGGTTTCTCTCCCACACTTGCCAAGATGGGGTAGCATAGACTGCTCATATTCCATATCCTCTGCCTCTAAACTTAGCATAATGATCAAGATCTTCATGGCCAATGGGATAGCTCAAAAAAATGATCTTCTAGGTTCCTTAAATAACTCAAACTTAGAAACCTTTGGACAATAATATGTATAAATGGCATATTCTAGGGTATAACTACTCAACACTCTTCTCCACTAGTGATAAAAAACATGTGTCCAAGTTAGATCTACATCGTACAAACTTTGGTAATCGTCTTGGGTCCACATGTGTGATCTATAGTACCAACTTGACTTGGATGTATATGTTGAGATCTATTCATATAATTCTACTGGAAAAAACAAAAAAAAGGTCTCATATAACTCATGATATAGGTGTTCTTCTACCCATTTACATGCATCAAACTCAGGTCTAGTACTAAATATTTGAGAAAACTCATCCTCTATGCTTTTAAACCATGCTTCAACACTTTCCAAGGTCAAGCACTCTATCATCACGCATCATTCTCACAATATATTTGAAAAGAGGTCCCAAAAGTTGAACCAAGGTGTAGTCATTTTTATGTGCCCTTAGAACAACACTCTAATCCCATGCGTGCTTGCCTATCACCCAACAGGTGTTGAGTGTTCACCCGAGGCACACGTGGGCACTGAGCCCCTCTTTTATATGAACATCATGAGAAGATGAATCCATTGATAACAAATTAAATGCAAACAAGTAAATGATCATGCATACATTCTGAAGGCATAGGATGAGTTATTATACCAATATATCCATTCATATAACAAGAGAAACATCATACAAAGAGTAGATCTATAACATAAAGAAGAGATACTTTTTTTTTCACCCATGAACAAAATATCCAAAATAGAGATATATATTTCTATTGATCATAATTCCAGTAACCACGTTACATTCAAAAGGGTCATAATAGACAAAATGTATCAAGATAGACTTGACTCATGTATCAGAGACCCTAGCTATGCTTCCCATATTACATAAATTTTCATAGATCCATCCCTCTAGATACAATATCATTCCTACAACCCTCTAATGGTAACCCCAGCCCTTAGAATCTTCTACTCTTTTCTAAAGTAGTTCACCTTTCATCCCCTCTATTATGATCCTAAAGCTTCCCTTCATTGACCTCTCTCCATTTAGGTGTGTCTTCCTCGCTCTAAAGCATCTCTTTAAATAGGTTTAGCAGTCACCGCCATGCCTTCTTCTAGGAGAAGATTGCTTTCCAAGTGTCCATGTGGTCCTTTAATAGAGCATGCTTCTTATGATCTGAGCTCTCCACTTTCTTTAATGATTTATTTTAGGAATTTTCTATGCATGGGATATTCTTTCCTTGACCACCAAGATACCAGGCTGGAACCTTATCCACTCATCATGCCTAGGTAGGTCACGTTTTTCCTCAAGTGCTTCTTGGAGAGATGAATATAGCTAAGTTTTGAGATCCTCTGTGCTTCCTTGTGCATGTGCCATGGTTTCTACTAAACCCTTTTAAAACCCCTATCATGTGTGCTTTAACCCACACATCATTCTTATTTACTTGTCCCACATGCGCGTGCATCATTTTTTACTAAGCCAATATTTTGAGGCCTAACATATAGCTTCCTTTATTTCATCAAAAGAAAACTTTCCTTTGGCACTCCATAAAAATGAGAATTTTCATTTCATGATGTCCACAATGTGTCGGGTCTTATTAGTGAAGTCTGGAATAAATCATCTCATGAAATTAATGTAGTCAATTTTTATACCCCTTAAAAAATAAGGACAATCCCATGTGCACTGACCTATCACCCAATGGGCACTAGGATTTCACTTGAGGCACGCGTGAGCGCTAAGCCACTCTTTTATGTGAGTTGTGTAAGAATGTAGCATAGATGTGTAATAAAAAGACAAAAGAATATCCTTATTGAAATGAGAACTTCAAGTAAATGCTACACTAATATATTCATTCAGATAAGAAGCATATTGATAAAAGATAGATCTGAACCATGAGGGGAAAAATGATTCATAATGATTATACTCATTCATATGAAACACATTGAACATAAAAAAAAGATATATGTATGAGCTGCAAACCACATATATTCATATTTGAACATGTCCAGTAATCACATTTCATCTATCAGGGTCATTATAGACCAAAATGATAGAGCAGATTAGAACCATGTAGCAAGACTAGACTTACGTCCCTTACAATGCAAAATAAAAATATGTACCCATCCCTTGATACATAATTCTTCCTACAGATCTCCTATCCCAACCCATAAATCTCTCCATGTATTTCTGTAGATCTTTGTCTCTCATCTGCTCTCTCTCATCCCCTCCTTTTCCTTTACTGGGCGCTTGTATTTATATCATTTCTCAACACCTTCAAACCTTCACGGGAGTTGCACATCTGTTTCCAAGTGTCCAAGGTGGTCCTCCATGGGAGCATGCTTCTTTAGACTTGAGCTCTCCACTCTTTGCAATGACGGCCTTCTAGAATATTACATCGCAAGGTATATTCCTTCCAGGGAACCCTATTGACAGGCTGACACCTTATCCACTCCGCATGTGTATTCAGGTCACTCTTTTCTCAATTTTTTGTCTGATATGCCAAATATGGATAAGTCCCAAAACCTTTTCTCTGTCATGCATGTGCCCCACTTGTTCTACTAAACCCTCCTAGAACCCTGTCCTACACGCTTTCTCCTTACGTGCACATGCGCTTCTTTGTACTTAGCCAATAAATTAGGGGCCCAACATCACACCACACTATGCCTGTTTTCCACCCATGGGAACATTTTCCCAAAGAATAAATAATTACTTTCCTTGAATAGTTTGGAGAAATAATAAAGGAATGAAGAATTTTGGGGAAGAATGAAAGAATGGGGAAGTATGAATATTTTTGCAAGAGAAGAGGGAAACATTTTCTCAAGTCTTCCTCCAACTTATTGTAGGTATCGACTTCACACTATTCCTAGTGACAAAGGTCCACCGACTAGGGTGCTCACCTCTTCAAATCTTAGCCATTCTCCCTTGTCAATCATGATTTCCACCACTTCTTCCAATTACTTGCCCATATCCTCAAGTGCGTCCATCCTATGAGTGATCTAGGGATATAATTCTTTACGTTGGTTTTTAATTGAGCCCCACAATGTCTCAATAGCATTTGATTTCTTCTCAACCTCGGCTATAATTTTTTCACTTCCACCCTATTCCCCTTGTTCTTCTCCTAGAACTCCTTAAGCTCTACTTCATGGGTGGCGACCAGAATGCTCACCACTCTATCTCTATCGGGGCAGTTGTCATAGGAAGCCTCAACAACTTGGGTGGAGGATTTCAAATCTATGAGGGCTTTCATGTACTAGGCCACAATGGCCACAAACTTCCTCTTGTCCTTATTTTCTCTGTGCGCCGATTCCTCCTCTGCAGACTCTAAGGCCAGTAGTTTTCTTTCCATTGTGAGAACGTGAGTTAAGTCTTCTAGGAATTGCAGGCTTGATTCATATCTTTGTGTGTGTGGTGTCAAGTATAGATGCCTCAAGATAATGGTGCTTGTGATCATCTACACCTTCTTGGATACTTTGAGTACCCTTGCCTTCTCTTCCTTTAATTCATGCCTTAGCTGAGCGTTGACTAGTTCCTCATGTTTTAACTCCTTGTTCTTTTCTCTATCTCCTCCTCCTTCCTCTCCAGATCTACCTCTAGAAACTTCACTCTGTCATTCCTCCTAAAGATTTTGGCCTCTACTTCCACCGAAAATTTATTTAGTTCATTGCAGATTTGTTCGTCTGATAGTCACTGAGTGTTTACTAAGGGGTTGTCACCTTTTGATGTTAGTACCCTCATTATTGCCCCTTGGCTCACTTTGAATTTTTGGTTCATTGATGTAGGACTCAAATGCCCAAGAAAGTATTTTCCTTGTTTTAGGGTATGCGCCTTCCTCATCAAATGAAGCCATAGCTAAGAGTTGCTCCATTGGTATGGTGCTTTGAAAGCGTGCGTGCAACGCCTTGTTTAGGTCATCAATATAGCTCATCATATAAACTTGTGGTGCCTCTATGATTTTTCTTCCTATACGCATGGCCTTAGGAAAGCTCATAGCCAAACTGGGATCCCCTCCCATGCTACCATATTCCTTTTCTACACTTTCCTCCTCTGCTTCCTTCATCACTAGGTCCGCGTTGCATTCCAACTCTTTTTCTATAAAGGTTTCAATTATCTTTTCCACTTCCTTTTCTACGGCCTCATTTATCTACTCCTTTGTGAGGTTTGGGGTCCTCTGATTCCTTGTACTTACTTCATCATTCCCTCCTTTTTCCTAAGTGCCTTACTCCTCCTGGCTACCCTTCCTCCAAAAAATAGGTAGTCATTATTATATTCCTCTCCCTATTCCTATGAATCATGCAACTTGAAAACTATTGGGACTTGAGATCCCTCAAGTTTATCATCTTCACCATCATCCCTTTCACCTTTGTAGGCCTCCAAGCTCTTTGTATCCTCCGAATCAGCTTTCTTTATCACCTTCTATTTCTTCCTAACTGGGGACTCCAGTATGGGAGATGCTGCTCTCTCTTCTCCCTTGTCTAGTGAATTCTTGTTTGTGATATTTTTTTCTTGTTTTGGTGTCTTTTATCTGACAGGATACTTCTTCCTACGTGTGTAAGTGCTAGGCTTACCACTTATCTCTGGAGCTCCCACTGTTGGTACACTTTGGACACTTGGTGCCTTTTTCCCTTACACCTCTTCTCTTTCTCTCTTTATCGGTGTGGGATTAATTCTTCCCATAGGGTATTCAACAATGAATACATCACATTTTAGGTATGCATCCTTTTCAAACTTCATCCTTTTGCATAGATACACCCTCATTGCAGTCCTTCTTGTAATTGGTAAAGTCAGGGACTTTATAATTTGGAACTCATGAGATACATACTTCTCCACGTATGTGCACTTCTTGGGGTAGACGAGCCACATTTGTAGCTCTATATGGTCTTGATCTACTTTAATAAGGTCAAACCTTAGTCTCTTGGCCTCTGTAAACCTATTTACTCCTGCTTGAAAATATTGCGTGGTGAAGAAGGGGAGTTTATACCAGGGGCTAATAGTTTCATCTACCAATTTGAATCTGCCATTGCAGAAGTGTTGGTATACTGTAAACTTTGATTCTTCATCCAAGAGCATTGGTAGTTGCTCTGGGATTCTCCACTCCACCCCAAATGCATCCCATATGAGCTTGTACCAATTCTCTAGACGTGCCTTGTGAATGGTTGTCATGCTGTCACAAGTATATTTTGTGAACCTTTTAGTGGGCAATGAGTCTTCCCTGGATATTCCCAAATAAACTTATCTGGTCCTTCAGGCACTCTGATTTTTGAGAAGACAATAGTGAGGAGGATATTGCCAAATAATATTTTTTTCTGTCCTATGCGCTGTTTATGATTTCATCCGTAATGAAAGCAGAAAAATTATAGATGGTCTCCTCAGCTATTTTATGGAAAACATTAAGCCATGCCTTGTTCACCTCTGTCCATCTCTCCTGATCATTAAGCTTCGTAACCAGGTCCTCATTCATCCTCATCACGGGGTTTGGGATCTCAGTGATGTTAAAGTATCATGACCCTTTCTTCTAGGTGTACACAACTACTGTCTCCCTGATGGCCTCTTTTTTGCTCAAGTCATTATCTAGACTCTCTCCCTCACAGGTAAGGCCTGTGAACTTTGAAATTAACTGGGGAGTTATGTGCATATTGCATCATGTGAAATATAAATGATCCTCATGCATGTGCTAAATTAGCCACTGGTAGAGGTGCTCAGGCTTTCCAAAGTATGGCAGTTCATAAAGTTGCAACAACCCTTCCTTCTCCATCTTAACCTTTACCTCGTCACTATAAATGAGAATTCATTCTAGTGTTCTCTTGTTGGTTGGGCACACCAATTCCAAGGCCATCTCCTTCTCTGTTGTAGTTTTGCAATGGTTATAATCACTCATAGTCATCTTCTTTAGGTGTGATTCCTATTCTTTTTCCAGCAACACCCCGTCTAGGTATTTCATCTCTGCATACCATTCTTCATTTGTTGTCTCGATGGTTGTTGTTTTTTTTTTGTTGCCCTTTTGTTTTTGCTTCTTTGGTGAGATGGTTAGTTTTTTGGGTTTCATCTTTTTGAATAATTTTAGTACTTAGAACTTCTCCCTATTCCTCTACTTTACAACTATATCTAGCCCTAAGCTTGATCTTCACGGAAAAATCCTTCTAACTTTGTGCCCTAGTTGCCAAACCCTAACTAAAAAAATCCTTCCATAAGAAGACACTTGCTTACTTAACTTCTCCACGCCACTATACTACTTTCCTATTGGTTTGTGAATTTATCCTAGCTATGTACTTCATATCTCACAAATTCTTCCTTCATCACAAATATCTTGCTTTGGATGCCCTGGTTCGTAAGATCTTTCTTCCCTTCTTAATTGCAATGAAAATAATGAAGTGCTCAACCTCTTATTTATAGTTTTTTTCCTTTTTCTAGCATTAAATATTCTCTCACCTGCCACTATACTTTGACCTTAAATGCATATTTTTCAACTAATCCAGTCTTAAGCACCTTTACCCAAGCACCAAATCTTACGCGAAAACCCCTTTACAACCTTCTAGCGTGCAAAAATCTAACCCGACTGAAGACTCTTATGTGCATGTTCATAGATCTAAAGGCACTTCTTCATCCTTTTCCCTATTTTATCCCTCACCTAACTGATGTTGTTCCTGCACTCTTCCTTTTTCCTGTATGTAGTTTCTTTAAGGATTTCTTGACACCAACCATTCACATCCATCTCTTCTCTACATGCCCATTAACCTTACGTGCCTTTAGTCCTTTAACCAGGCCATTCACCATAACTTCTACTGCCAACACACACACTTATATTATAGGCCTATACTTCCCTTCACTCCATCCCACACTAAACCAATGTGTGGTCCTCTACGTATACATAACCTCCCAAATGTAATGTGGTTACCATTGTACATAGCGTAAAACAAAACAACATAAATGAATGAACAATGAGAAAGGGAAACATAAGAAACTAAAATGCACTAAAGGAAAGTCTATTCTAACTAGCAACATTGCCTTATTTACAAACACCAAGAAGACTTATTTATAGTAGGCCTTCATCCTACTCACATTGAAGTGTCCTAGTAATCTCATCCCATCTAGTGCTTCTAACTGGCATGCGCCTAAATCAAGGATGTACAAGATGATGTAAGGTCCTAACCAATGGATGTTTAACTTCCCAGGATAGTGCAGAAACTTGGAATCATATAGGAAAACCATCTGTCAAACCTCAAACTTGTTTTTCTTGATGTGATGATCATGCCATGCCTTTTGTTTTGCTTGTTTAGTCTTCTAGCTCCACTTGGTGAGTGATCGTCTTTCCTCCAACTACATTAATTTTTTAATCCTTTCTTCCAATGCTTGCTCATCAGCTAATCCTCTTACACACACTATACGTAGCGAAGGTAACATGAATTCTACTGGTAGGACAACCTTCGTGCCAAACACCAATTGAAATGGTGTGGCCTTATTTAAGCTCTTGTAGGTTTTCCTGTATGCTCAAAGAACAGCTGATACTTTTTCATCCCAATCTTGTCTACCAACATCAAAGATCTTAGTCAACGTGTGACTCATTATTTTGTAAAATGCCTCAGTAGTTCCATTTTCTTGAGGGTGATAGGGGTAGTCTTGTAATGGGCCACCATAAATTCTGATAACATAATCATGACCATCTCATTGAGAAAGTACGTACCTCTATCACTTGTCAAACTTAATAGGCATCCATACCTGCTAATACTATTTTCCCATAAAAATATAGCAGTTGTAGCCACTCTAAAATCCTTTGTAGGTGTTTCCTCTACCCACCATGTCAAATAGTCAGTGGAAGTGATGATATACCACAAACGAGTCCTTCACATCACTAACGAGACTAGTCCTACAAAGTTGATAGCCCATTTCTCAAATGGTTCCGCACTGGCTATTTATCATAAGGTAATTTCATCCCTCTTTCCAGGTTTTCCAAGGTGCTAACAATGGTCATAGGCCTTGCAAAACTCAATATGATCTTATTCAATGGTTTCCCACCAAATCCCTATGTGAAGAATCTTCCATGCCATTGCATTTCCCACATAGTGTCCTCCTACGATCCCACCATGCACTTCTTCCATAATTGTAATGCGCTTATTTTCTAGCATGCATCGGCACAGAACCTCATCATGGATCAATTTGTATAGATCTCCACTAATCAACATGTAATTCATAGTGCGTATGGCCAATTGTTTCCTCTCCAAGGCCTTCATTCTTTCTGGCACCACACCTATCTTAAGAAATACTGCAATGTCCTCCAAATCTTAGGGTGTGCGCCGTAACCTAAATAGTTGTGCATATGGAATAGTCTCCTCAATGCTTAGTGCATCCTCCCTTCAAGCATTACTGAGTCAATCCTAGATGCTCAGATGATCGGGTCTAGAATTACTCTTTCCTAACTTCACAACCATGGTAAACTTGAATTCTTGAAATAGAAGCACCCACCGACATATGTGCCCTTGAAGAACATGCTTATTGACTAATTAATATAATGCCACGTGGTCTGTGTAGAATATAAAGGGTGTTGCCAACAAATACTGCATAAACTTATGTAGCACATAGATCATGGATAATGCTTCACACTCATTTTGCTTTGCTGGTGTTAACTTTCTGTTGGCCAAACAAAAGGGATGATCAATAATCCTATCACTAGGTTATGCCAGTACTGCTCCAATGGTTGTTCCTAAGGCATCAACATGAACATGGAAAGGCTTATCCCAAGAAGGGAATTGTAGTATGGGCACAATGACAAGCCTATCCTTTAAAGTATTAAATGCCTTTTGTTGCGCCTCTCCCCAAAGGAAGGCACTCTTGTGTTTAAGAAAATATTATAATGGTGTAACTATCCTATCATATCCCTTGATGAACTTCCTGTAATACCATGTATGCCCAAGGAATCCATGCACTATGCTTTGGATAGTAGGCTCCCCTAACCCTACAAGGACAAAATTTTTTGTGGGATCTACTAGTAAGCCCTCCCTACATATGATGTGCCCCACTAATGTTCCAAATGGGGTAGCAAAGACACATTTCTTAATGTTGAGGGATATCCTCAATTGTTGACATCTCTCAAACAATAATCTTAAGTTATCATAGTGGTCCTTCACTAACCCATACACTATCCAATCATCAAGATAGAATTGAAGAAATTTGTGGATAAAGTCATGAAATTCTTGTACCATAATGCACGAGAACACTATAGTTGCATTCTTCAACCTAAAGGGCATGACCATATAGGAAAAAATTCCCCACTTAGTGGTGAAAGGTGTCTTCTCCTGGTCCTCCTTTACAATCCGAACTTGGTGCTACCATGAAAATCCATCCGTAAAGGAATAGACTTTGCATCTAGCCACTCCTTCCAAAATTTCTTCGGTGAAAGGGGTTGGAAAAGGATCAATGACACAAACTACATACAAATCCCTATAGTCTACACAGATCCTTATCCTTCCATCCTTTTTATACCAATGACCATTGTACTTACCCACTCTGACTCTTCAATAGCTTCAATGATACCCGACACTATCATCGTATCTATTTCTTCCTTCACCTTCACATGCATGTTAGGATTTATTCGGTATGGTCTATTTTGAACCAGGCGCACACCCTCCTTCAACTTGATCCTCATTTCCCCCAAGGAATGGTGAACTCCTTTGATTTCATGATACCCATGAGGGAATAAATCTTGGAACTCACGTAACAAATCAATGATATTAGATACCTCCTTCTCTAACCAATAATCCTCGATGATGGCCTCTTTAGGTTCGTCTTCTATACCAATGTTAACCTTTTTTTTCTTTAACAGTTCATGATAGTCACATGCCTATTCATCATCACTATCTATGACTTCACGCATCCCTACATAATGGTTAACATCCAAGATTTTTACTTCCTCCCCATCAATTACATACACCATCTTCCCTTTTTATTTTTCCATGCATGCGCACTCAATTTTTATCTCTTCTGATTCTTCTTCCTCAAAGCACGCCTCCAATTCAGGTTCTCCTGGAAATTATTGTATTCTATCCTCCGCTATAGCACTATCCCCTATTGTAAGGTGCTTGACAACCTCTAATGCCTTATCCACTGATGGCTTTGTACTCCAATACTCAAATGCTTGAATGAGATCAGCCATCAATTCTTTCCAATTAATAGTTTGAAGATGTATCTCTGAGTGTATATACCATGCACATGTATAGCCTTGTAGGGTGCAATATAACTTGTGAACCCATAATGAAGGTGGTTATGCTTTTGTTCTTCCCATCCAAGACGTCTCACATGTTTGGATATGGAATGAAGAGGTCCCTTCACCATGGTAGTCTTTTATATCTGTTTGCATGTTACTCCTGATAAACCCTACAAAAAAGACAATTCTCACCTCCCGTTATTTCAAGAGGCTCTCTTGATGTGTAGCCCACTAGTACGCTGTAGTCCTGAGTAGGTTGTAACTAAGCATCTCTCTTCTTTGGTTCTCATTTTTCCACTAAGCTTCTATGTCCCATAAGAAATTTTTAGGTTATGCCCCTCCAAAGTAACTTGGTAATTTCTTCCCTCCTAGGTGCTTGAGTGAGTGTGCCTTAGTTACCCTGGTTACCAGCCCTCTTAATTTTTGTCCAATTAACTCATAGGTCCCATGTGCCCAATTGTCACATGTTATACTAGTGGTGTCACTCGCAGAATGAACATCCTCAAACTAGATAACTCCTCCCATGGGATGAATTATCTTAGGATCCCTAATTGAGCGCACATATATTCTATCAAGGGCTTCTTTTCCCAAGGGTTTAGTAGAGGGTGTTGAATTTCCATTAGCCAAGGGTATAATGACCCACTCCTTATTCTAAAAATGTATGTATCCATTGTTGAACCAAAGGTCAACATTGTTTTTATATCACCATGGGCACCTGAGTAATGCTATAAAATTTTCTGCCTCGACGAGCGTCAAGAATTTAAAGTCTCCAGTAACCTTGGCCCCCTGAATCGTGATAGATGCATCCTTCAGGACGTCAATGGGCATTGCCTTGGTTTTTTTTGCCATATATAGCACATTTGAAGATGGTTGTAATGCAAGCCTTCCTATTTGATGTCATTCATTCAATGTGAGAATATTGAACTCCGCTCCTGTGTCAATGAGGATATTACTAAGGAGCCACCCATCGATGATTGTATTCAAGGTGATTTCCTTATCATAGTCAAGGATGTGAGGGGGAAGGTTTGCATGCAAAACCTACCTATCACCCTCTACTTCAACGTGTTGCACCTTCTCCTACAACCATTCTTCCAGAAAGTTAATAATATTCTCATGCCTTAGCATCTTACATACCTCCTTGACTTCATCCAAGTCATCCTTTGGGGCATCAACATTCCTTTTTTGCTCCCACTACCTAGACTGCTCCTTTAGACATTAGATTTCTCCCTATAAACTCCAAATGACATCCATATTCTCTTGATATACTTCCTTCTGATGAGAAGGGTCTAGGTATTTCCCATGTACCACTTCTTCCATTAAAACTAGGGTCCTCTACCTTGGTATTTCCTTGGTGCGTGCTACTTCTATTCATGTTGTCACCAAAACAGGTTCCAATCCTAACTCACGTGTTACCCGTGTCATCCACTATGTGCTAGCCTTTTTTAAGCTCACCATCATGGCACCCTTTTCTTTCTGGTGTTGGTGGCTCATGTGCTCAAACAAATCAGGTCAATCATCATACTTGTGCTTCTTTATACACCACGAGCACTATAATAACTCTAGGTACTCATGCTTGTAGTGCTCTATAGATCTGCAATTGAAACAAGTTACTCGTGGGAACTCACTTCTTCCTCCTCCACAATTACCATGACCCGAAATCCTCTGTAAAAACCCTTTCCATGCACTCTTCCATCTGTGCACCAATCATAGTGGCATTCATCATCCTTTCAACTACTTGCAAGGCTAATCTGGCATACACCAATATCAATAGTGTCATGAATGTGATCAATCAGCCTGCAGTCTTTGGTTTCATGTGATGTAGATGTACAGATCTTGCAATAGCAAGATACATTCTTACGGATTGCACGTTGCAGTAGAGGGAACCTACTTGCATCATGGTCCCCATGAAAAATTTCACATTCCATCGCTATAGCGGGTACTAAATTTTGAGGGAAGCTATCTTCTACATGCCCCTCCACTTCATAGTTTGTACACCACATTCTATTGCGAGTCTCATGGGCTGAGTTCGTAAATAATTTTTTCAGTTGCTTAGCCATAGTAGTGATTTGAGCTTCTATAAATGGACTAACATTGGTATTAATGCTCCCAAGAACTTCAACATGTAAATCAACTTCCAACACCTCACGTGGATCTGTGAAAGTCTTATGTGATAATGCCCTTCTAAATGGTGTTATCAAACCTCCAACAAATCATTGAGCATGTTGTGAGGGGTGAATGTCATTAGAAAACTTTGAGAGGATATTTTTAAACCATGCATCATACTCCCGCACACTCTCTACCATTCCCTTTTGAATCTCCTTTAGAGCATTGATGCTCTTCTGCTCAAACTCAAGGATGTGGAATTCTGCTATGAAGGATTTTTTCAGTGTTTTGTAATCTACCATTGTCTAATGGGGTTCATACTTCCTATACCATTTATGGACGTGCCCTTGCAATTTTGTTACAAATTGACTGGTCTTCAATTTTGGTGTTATGATCCCCTTTATGTGCCATAGCAAATCACAGTTGTGCACATGTTCTGCAACACCCTCTATACTTTGATAATCTAGTAACTGTAAAGACATTTCAAAGATTACCTGAGGCGGTGGCTAAGGCTCCCATCCTCCTGATCCAGATCCTTGGTTTCCTCTGGTGTTTCCTTTTGTGTTCCCTCCACCATATCCACTGGATTAGGTCCTAAGCCTCCTGATCCACTAGTTCCACCTCCAGATCCTCTTATAGCCAGTAGAGGGCCTGAAGTGGTTGTGCCTAGTGTCCCCAACATCCCACTGAAGTTCACTTAAATGTTTTGAGAGATCATTCCATTGTCATATGTGTGTCCCGTACCACTCCCCAATGCATTGCCCAAACCTTCTGTATTTTCCCCTTGACCAAAAATTCCTCCGAACACTGGAATGGTATGTGAAGCCATAAAAGTCCCAAACAAGAATTTATATCTCCTAGGTGTAGATCAGTCACTTCCACTGATACAAACTGGGTTAACAATACTTCTCTCTTGATCTATAAAACCAAGCGCCAAGGTTCGATCACTAGGTGGGTTCATATGCACGCCAATGATGCTTCCTTCTCCATGCGATGAACTCTCATCAGAAGCCAAAGGGGTCTCTCTCCCATGCTTGCCAAGATGGGGTAGCATAGACTTCTCAGGTTCCACATTCTCTGTGTGAACCTCAACTCCTTCCCGCAACATCTGCCTCTATAGATCCATCACACTTGCAACCTGGCGTTTTCTAGCAATATCCATTTCATACACTTAAATATACTTGAGTTGTCTCTCCTCCCTTTCTTTCTCAGTCGTAATCTCTACCATCCTCCTCCACCCTAGATTCCTTTCCCAGTGCTCAGAAGGGTTTAACTGACCATTGGAAATACCTCTAAACTCAAGGTAATGATCAAGATATTCATCACCAAAGGGATAACATGTAGAAATGATCCCCTGGGCTCCCTCAAAAACTCAAACTCAGCAACTTCCAGACAAGAGTACATAAAAATGATATATTCCATAGTGTCGATAGCTAGCAATCCCTTCAACCAACAATCCACAACATAATTTCACATCAAATCTACATCTTGCAGCCTCTGGTAATCAGCTTGGTTCCATCTGCGTGTGCTATAGTACCATATTAATCTAAACGCATATGTTGAGAGAAATTCGTATAGCTCTACTGGAAAGCAATGAAAGAAAGTTTCATATAAATCATGGTAGAGGTTTCTTCCACCCATATTCATGCATCAAAATCAGGTCCAATGTTGAATCTCTGAGTAAATTCATTCTCTGTGCTCTTGAACCATGTTTCAAAACTTTCCAAGGTTAAACACTCTGTAATTACATAGTATAAATACAAAGATGAAAACCATTTCTTATAACTTCAAAACGAGGTCCCAGAAATGGAACCAAGATGTAGTCAATTTTTTTACCCCTTAACAAATAAGGATAATCCCATGCATGCTAGCCTATCACCCAGCAGGCGCTGGGCACTCACCTAAGGCATGCGTGCATGCCGAGCCCCTCTTTTATCTGATTTGTGTAAGAATATAGCATAAATGCGTAATATAAAGACAGAATAATATCCTTATTCAATTGAGAACTTCAAGTAAATGCTACACTAATATATTCATTCAGACAAGAAGTATATTGACAAAAGATAGATCTGAACCATGAGGCGAAAAATGATGCATAATTATTATACTCATTCATATGAAACACACTGAACATAAAACAAAGAGATATGTATGAATTGTGAACCACATATATTCATATTTGAACATGTCCAGTAATCACATTACATCTATCAGGGTCATTACAGACCAAAATGATAGTGCAGATTAGAACCATCTAACAAGAGTGGACTTACATCCCTTACAATGCAAAAGAAAAACATGTACCCATCCTTTGATACATCATTCTTCCTTGAAGTCTCCTAGCCCAACCCATAAAGCTCTCAATTTATTTCTACAAAGCTTCACCTCTCATCTGCTCTCTCTCATCCCCTCCTTTTCCTTTACCTGGCGCTTGTATTTAAAGCCTCTCTCAACACCTTCAATCCTTCACAGGAGTTGCACATCCATTGCCAAGTGTCCAAGGTGTTCCTCCATGGGAGAATTATTCTTCAGACTCAAGCTCTCCACTCTTTCCAATCATGGCCTTCTATAATCTTCCATTGCAAGGTATATTCCTTCCTAGGCCACCTTGTTGCGAGGCTAGCACCTTATCCACTCTGCATGTGCAGTTGGGTCACGATTTTCCTGTGTTCTTTCTGATATGCCAAATATGGCTAAGTCTAAAAACCTTTTCTCTTCCTTGCACGTGTGTCACTTGTTCTACTAAACCCTCTTAGAACCCTGTCCCACATGATTTATCCTTATGTGCCCTTATTTAATTAGGTCCTTTGTGCCCATGCACTTCTCTATACTTAGCCAATAAATTAGGGGCCCAACAATTAACTTTCCCAAAGAAGGAATGTACACATTTCTTACTTATATGCAAGGTGAGACTTTGTATTTCCTTAACCCACTCAGGATCAATTTTAGTTCCTTCTTTTGTTTCAATATGTCCCTTTAATTTTCCTTATGTTACACAAAACATATAATTCTTAGGATTTAAGGAAATCCGATGTTGCTGACACCTCATCAAAACTTGCTCCAAGTGATCATAGTGTTCATGTCTATTTTTTAAAAATACCATAAGGTCATCTAGGTATAGTACCATTATTTTTCCCACTAAATCCCTAAATGCTAAGTCCATAGCCCTTTGAAAATTAGCTTTGGTGTTAATCAACCCAAATGGAATCCTACAATAATCAAACGTTTCGCATAGAGTAGTGAATGATATCTTATGTTGATCTTCCTCAGCCACCTCAACTTGATTATATCTTGAGAATCCATCCATCATATATATCATCTCAGATCTCATGACTGTTTGTAATACTTTATCCATGATAGGAAGGGGTTAATTGTCTTTTAATGATGATTGATTGAGATTTCAAAAATCAACACAGATGCGGATCTCCCCATTCTTATTACGTATGGGGATGATGTTAGTCACCAATGTGGAATGGTGAATGGGGAAACTTATCCATGAATCCAATATCTTCTGAATTTTGGAAAGAATAGTTCCTGAAATTTTGGGATTGTAATGTCATTGTTTTTACCTTTATGGTTGAGAATTTGATTTCAGAGGGATACTATGTTGCACATCATTGGGCTTGAAGGATTTCAAATCTACATAGGACCATGATAATACGTCCATATATTTCTTCAAGAGTGCTATAAGCTTCCTTTTCTCTTCAAGACAACAACACTTACCAATATTCACAATTGGTGGTTGTTTATGAGAGCCTATATTAACTTGTTCAACTTCACTAGATGAATTTCCTTTAGACTATTTCTTTTTTTAATTGAAACAATCATGTTTATCAAATAATTATTTAGGTGACAAAAATACTTTAGTAATATTGTTTCCCTTTAGGTGAAGAAACTCACCACTCATCTCTTGTTGAGAATCAAAAATAGATTCACAAAAATCCAATTCTGAACCCTCAAATTAAAGCTTGCTAAAATTGTGAGATTTCTCTAGAAAATCCAATACTTGTTTATCATCATTGAAGACTTTCCAATGTGAATAATTATTTGGAACACTTGGTTGATAAACTATCTCAATAGTATATTTATCTTCTTTGAATTTTGGATGAGGAACAACTAGTGAAACAGATACTGCAAGAGAGTTTTCCTTGTCATTACGATATCTTGGCACTTCCTTGATTGAAAAGGCATCAAAATCTTCAATACAATCTCAAAAAATTTCATGTAATGTTTAAATGATCATTATTTTATTGATAAACATTCCTGACTTGATAATTATCTCTGCATCCCCTTGTACTTTCAAATTCTTGATCCCTTTTTTCTTTTCCACTATTAATACTAATAAAAATTATTTGTATTCGGTTGTATTATTAGTGTTATCAAACTACAATTTAAATGAAAAAAGGGAAAATTTCAAAATCAGGAGAAATGAGTACTACTCCTATGTCATATCCCGAAGTAGAGAAACTACCATTGAACTCTAAAGTCCAAATAACGTTAACTTTCATGATTACCATAGAAGACAAGTCTTGATTTGAGGTCATGAAATATTTTCCCAAACAAGCATCTTCAAAAATAATATGAGATTTGGGATCATTAGACTTAGTGACAAGATATTTTTCTTGAGATTTGGGTTCAAGAATGTGCATGGTTCCATTGATCAGGATCTTATCTTTTGTCTAGTCCATATACAACTCTCCACCTACATCCCTACAAAAACCTCTCCCAAGAAAAATACCATAAGATGTCGGGATATCTACTACTAAAATAGTCATCTTGACTCTTGTTTTAGTGAATGCGACAGAAGTGAACTTTGCATCCTTGATTTGACTGATCAGAGGAACTTGTTTGGTTTCTATAGAGTAGCAGGGTCCAAATGAATTCGTAAGAGTGATTCCCATAGTATGGACTACCTTTGTAGGCATAACATTATCTAAAGCCCCATAATCAATTATACAATTATTGAGTTTGAATCCATTTATGAGAAATGATAAATAGAATGACTTGATATTCCCTGAGGGATAATTATTCACCATGTTATTTTGGGATAGAGGATGATAATGATTGGGTAGGAGCCCTTTAGAGGCTGTGGCATTAGGTGGAATGAAATTTATGCTTCTAATAAATTTGGCAATATTTTCAAACTATTCTGGGTTAGACTAAAAATACTCATCTCCATACATTTGAATCTTGGTTCTCTTAACATGATCAATAATGTCAAAATCAATATAGGAAGGAAAAATTACAAGCCCATATCTCTCAACATCTACCTGTGGACTTGGGAACAATAGAAGAAGGAGGATTAGATGAAGTAGTAAATTTCTTGGCAAATGATCCTCCTTTGGCTTCATAGGACGAGGAGTCCCTCTTTTTGCAGTAGATATTAGAATCTCTTTATCTATAGGTTTCTCGATCTATTTCCTTGGATTTTGAGACAGATTAAAAATAGCGAAAGATTAGCCACTAGTTTCGTAATCATATTATTTGTATCAAAATACCCAATATTGGATTCGTCAGATGAATCATCACATGACTCATCAACATAACCAAAAGCTTCAAAAGTATCATTATCCTCTTCATTTTCCTCTTCTTCATTACCCTCAACTATTGTGATAATGGCATTAAAAGAGGTGCCTCGATAGAGAATCTTTGTTGTACAGGATGTAATCAATTCCTCTCTCACATAGGAGTGTTTTTGTTACTATTGAATTTTATCCTAGGGATATCCCTGTAAGGGGAATTTGATGCATGCTGAGACATCTAATTATTCATATTTATTAGATCATTAGGCATTCTATGAATCATAGGATTAGTGGTACCCTGAGAAGAACTTTGATTTTTAGATTTAGAAGATTCTCATCTAATCTTTCTTGCTAAGATACGATCATATTCAATTTTTGTGGTTGTATCTTGTGTAATAGCTAAGAAAGGAATACCAAACCTTCTCAACATAAAACTTACTTCATGAAGTTAGGAATTGATGAAGAAGAACTTCTGATTTTCTATAGTTGCAACTGAGGGTTCTGGAATTTTTTGGATTAGTTTATTAAACTTAGCCATGAAATCATGCATATGATCATGTGATTCCTTCTTCAAATGAGTGAGTTGAGCCAAAAATGCATGTTAATCTTCTGTGGGTTTGAATCTTGCCTCAAAATGTGTTCTCATAGTCACCTAGTTTGTAATGCATGTATTTGAAAGATGATAAAACCATTATGCAGTGGTTCTTTGAAGTGTTTCAATAAAAAAATGAGTAGACACATATTCATGAGATACCCTAAGGACCCCACAAGATAAAATTAACATAGCTAGGTGCTCATCCAGGTGGTACTTTCCATCACCATTGAATTTTGGAATATTCTTATGATACCCATGTGATAAATCATGCAATGGTGGGACTAATGAAAGAGGACCAATAGGAGAACCCCAAGGTACTGGATATTGAGGTGGTTGTTTTCCAGTCATTCTTCCAAAATTGGTATGTGTAGGAATATGAGTATCAACCAAGAACAACGATCTACAAGTTTGTAAGGTATCTTGATCTTGGATATCATGATTCATACGCACAGGTGATGAACTATTTGTGTGTCCCGAGGATCGTATTTTAGGTGCAAGATTGTAACTTTGTTTTTGTAATAAATAAAAAAATTCAATTTCACCCCTCACTTGACATGCATGATTATACAGCCTTCTTTCCAGTTTGAACCTAGTAAAACAACATAAAACAAAAGGAAAATACAAAGTTTCCAATAGTAAGATAGGATTAGTCTTTCATATTCGTGTTCTTTAGTAGAGTCACAAAAATTATTGGTTGGATATTTTGTCAAAGAAAAAATATTATGTTCAATCACCGTACACGAGACTATGTCCCTCCTTAGATAAAGGGGAGGTACCCTGTTTATTACTAATATAAAATACACTAGAAGATATATACAATATTCATAGTATTCTAATTATCATGGTTGGAATCTCATCCCAATAGTCGTATTGTTATTATAAAGAAATAGAAATGAGGAGAAAGAAAATAGAAATAAAGCAGTGATTTATCATAATGTGGAAAGAATAGGACAAGTAGGAACGTGCTTTTTCTTAAGAAAACACAAATCAAAAGATAATCACATGTTATTTAAATTGTAATAACTTGTGAAAAATCTAATAAAGTAGATATTTAAAGAAAATAATTATTTAAAGAATTTGAAGATAAGAACAATACCTCAAACCACAAAGATATTCTCCATAACACAAAGTTTGTAATAGATTATCTTTTATATTCTTCAATGATTAAAATAAAATACACAGTCTTTCTCTTCATCAAATAAAAACCCTATATCATAAAAAAAACTTCCAACCCTTTGGAATGCCAAAAAATCTCATATATATAGAGAAGGAAAGGAGATAAAATAGGAAACAATTAGAACAACATACCAAAAATAGTAACTATGAGTAACGAGTTCACTTGAGTGATTCTCACACAGAGACCTAGTCAATCTAGCATGTTTATAGGATTTCAAAGTAATATTGAAAAAAATATGTCAAATAAAAATTATGGCATGATGAGACCATCATTTTGACTTTTCTTCTTCCTCTACCGGTTCAGCTTGTTTAGTATGGAATTCCTTTAAATTTTGAATCATCTCTTGAGATTCCGTCTTGTCTGGTCCACAGGAGTACCAGTTCAGAACCTCAAAAGTTTCATAAGTGTTGCTAACAATCCTTGGAAGCTTATTGTAATTCTTGATAAACTTGGCCAAATTTATCAAAATAGTTTCGTAGAGAATCATTTTGTCAATAGTTGTTATACTAAAATTTTCCCCTACTATAGATTCCTTGTTAACTAACTGTTGATATTCCTTATATAGATCATCCATAGGTAGAACATTTAGGCCATCATCTAGGAAATTTTTGAAAATATTTTAAAATTCTTCATTAATATAATTGATAGCATCCACCACTTCATCTCTTGATTTCCCTATTTTGCAGCAAGCTTCATTAAGGATTTTGACCCAAAATTCAATCACCTTACAGAACTCAAAGTGCTTTTCTACAGCTATAAATATTACTTCATTAATTAGGACATCTAAATGAACATTTTTAATCCCATTGAGAGATTACAAAGATAGATCTATATTCCTAATTTCTTCAAGGATTTCTTCATTTAGCTTATCAACATCTTTCCTTGTCTATCCCAGAGAATTGAAGGAATCCACCATGTCATTAATAACCCTTTTCCCTTGAACAATAAGATTATAAATCCATTCATCAATGGCCCTACCCTTCTTGTTAAATTTTTCCATCCTAGGCATTGATGAGAAATCAAAATGAATGGGAGTAGGTGTAGGAGATTCTATTTTAATCTAAAAAGGTTTGGAAAGCTTGAGTAGTACATCCATCAATTATTCGACTTTCTCCTTCAATTCATTGCTTGAGACTTTAGTTTACTTAATATTATTGCAAAGAATATACATGGAAATATTTGCATCCTATTAAGTACCTTTATCAGTATCCTTCCCCAGATCAACCCTTGTAATTTTATAATCCACAGTGTTAATGTCTTCCTTAGTTTTATCTGTTGCAGGCATAGTAATCTCTACAAAATTCTGACCAGATGGATCAAATGAGATATGTGAAACATTTTTGGGTTTTTTGATAGTCTAAGAAGGTGTTGGATTTAATGAAATTAAATAGAAGGATTCAAGTGGAACAACCACTTTCCTCTTCTTTGGAATCTGGCCAACTAACCACGAGGGATTTGAAGCAGAAGGCACCTCTAGGAGAGAACCTGAGATCGTTCTGGAGGAAGTTAGAAGAGTGGGAAAAGTGGCGATGATGGATGGAGGAGTAGAGAGAATAGTAGTAACAATTGTGGATGGCATTGGAGGAGAAAGGGGAATGGAGAATGGAATCCTAGAAGACACTAGTAACTCAAAATTCAATCCTACTCCACTTGAAAGAGGGGATAAGGATGAGAAACAATTTTCCATGGTGGATGCAAGTGTTGATGCTAAAAATGGAGGAGAATGAGGAGGAGAGGAAATAAAAAGAGAAGGAGAAGAAATGGAATGAAACATTGGAGATACATGAGTGGATACAGGGATAGAAAGAATGCTAAGAGTATAAGAAGTTACAAGAAAATCAGCCATAATGCTTACTAGAACTTCCTCTGAAATTAATGGAGGGGGAGAATCAAGAACCACAACTGATGTAGAAGGTGTTGTAGATGGAAAAGGCTAATAATTTCCTCCACTTCGAAATAACTTAAATTTTAAATTTTTATGTGGGCTTGCACCTTTATATTTTTATACATGTGAGGGGCCCACCTTTGATGATGATGTGATAGGTAGCTCTGGGAAATTGTATTCCTTGAGATGTATACACCATGAATATAACCATGCCTTTGTATGAACAAGGGTTTAGGAATATCTCTCATGTATAGATAATTTTTCCTTGACCAACTTGTCAATTTCTGAGAACTTGGCATTTTCACCATCTATTTATTTGTACATAGTTTATACAATGCTCTCAGTGTTAATTGCATCTTCGAGAACCTCAGCAAGATTCAACATCCTTATCTCATCCAAATTCAACCTACTATTATCATATTTTCTTATTACTGTGACCTTATATTTGAGATCAATCCAAATGTCCTTGAGGTCCAGAATGTGAATTTGTAATGTCCCATGAGCCTTGACCACACCCCAAAAATCAAATCCTAGCCTTGACTTCATAGTCTTCTTAAGTTTATCTTGCAACTCATAGACCACACTTTTGGATTTGATTACTGAGGATCACATATATATCCCAATTGTATAGGAAATAAAATGAAATATTTATACTTACTCTATTGAAACTTGTGAAAATCCAAGAGTTGTCAAACCAATTCCATGAGAATTAATTTATCACTTGGATATCTGGGAAGACACATTGGTGCTTCTAAAAATATGGCAACCTGAAAATATGTAAAATTTTTGAATTGCAAAAAGATGCAACCCCACTTTGATACCTCATTACATGCATCATCTGATACTCTTTGCTTTATAAGATCCAGATCCAATCTGAAAATTTTATCGTAGAAGAAGGCATCATTAACCCTTATATACTAATCCTCATTTTCCTTCGAAGACAACTGAGAATAGAACTTGTAGATGTGATCAGTAGACCTGTTACCTTTTGAATTCAACCCAAGATAATTTCTCATTCCAGTGGCAGCGTAGGTGACATAGGACATCATATAAAAATTTACTATGGAGAGGACTTCCTTCATCTAAGTATCAATGTTATCACTAATGAATGCTCCCCAATCAAGATACCGCTCATTCTTTTTAATAATGGTGATGAAATGATACATCTATCCGTGAAACTCTTTAGATTCTGGGATCCTAAATATTCTACTAAGGAGTGTGATAATGCCACTGATTTCCAAACTCAAATCACTCCTAGGGGCCGTCTTCAGAAACCTTGATACAACGGGCTTAGGTTTGATCAGGAACTTTTTATTTACATGTCTAACACAATTTTAAAATTACTATCCTAGGCATGTTGTGCCACTTGAAATTTTTTGCCAACATACTCCTCAAAATTGGGAAGCTTTAGGAGTTCATCGAAATAATCAGTGTCTACCTAACCACTACCTCCCCTGCTTGGTTCCGTACTGATTGTGAGTTTGAATCATATTGGCTGGCACATATAAGGATAAATTCAAGAAATTGAGCAGAAACGGGGAAAGCAACTGCTAAAGGTAATCCACTGGTATAAATAGATCACATCCATGAAGTTTGTGAGGAAATTTTAAATCTTCCCGAAAACTCTTCCATATCTACATGGCCCAAATCTATGTCCCTAATATCAAAATTTGAATCAATGTTTGAGGGAATCATAACACCCTAATACTTGTACTTCATTTCTTTTGTTCCTTCCTTCTTATCCTTTCCCTTTCCTAAATTAGACATGGGAAACTTGCCACAAAGTTGTCTGGAAGCCTTGGAAGAGAATTTGGTTTTGAAGCGTGATGAACATTTGTGAAAGTATGAAAAAATGAGTCGGGAAAATAGCATTGTCGAACACCTAAGAAAACCTAAAACACTGGTTGGGGTTTGGATGTTACTTTGACAGATCGAGGAAACCTGACACACTACAGGAATTTTAGCCTTGTTTCACAAAGGTGAGAATGTCTGATACATTGCGGAGGTTTGGGGCCTGTTGAGCAGCTACAAAATTATGAATTCGTTGATCAGGAAAAAAAAAACTATTTAGGCATGTACAAAACCCAATTATACACTTTAGGCACAAAACCTTGATCTTTGTTTCCAACTTTTCAAAATTTGAAGTCCATGAAAGTGGAAAATAATTCACCCTTCTGATTAATATTCAAAAATAATTGACTAGGGTGAAAACATGAAGAGGAAAACAGGAGATAGGACCTATTCCACCCAAATGCAACCAAGGGCATGACCTAAAAAGATACCAATAGATGAACCAGATGAAAATTTACTTACTTTAAGGTAGAAAACACTTAAATCCTTCTGAGGAATAATTGAAAACGTACAATAAAAATATTGGTTCAGGTTTTGGAGGCATGCGTAAGCAGGTGAAAATATCATAAATAGCGCTTGAAATGTAAGGTAAAAATGACATGGAAATATCCCCTATTTATTTAAAATCCCTATCATTAAATACACATAAGCCAAGACATGTGCTCACCTAATCGGTAAAAATTAGACATTAAATGTCATTGATTTCATAATCGGACAATCAGATCACATATTTCATTATGAAATTGTGTCCTAAAATCCTCGATATGAAGGAGGCTTTGTAATGTAGGGTTTCAGGTTCAGAGAATCAATGGAGCATTCTGCACTGTGTTTGGGAGGTGATATGTTCTGATGCAATTGGATCCCGAAACCTGATTGCATGTTATTGAATTCAGACTTTGGAACCAGAATATAGTGACAAACATTTTTCATGTGCTTTAGTGGGAAGATGTTCCGATGCAATCAGATCCCGAAACCAAACAACATATAGATCTAAAATCGGACTTTAGGTTTGGGAATCATGGAACACTTTCAGGTGCATTTTGAATTTCCCATGTTATGTGTAATTGAGATCCTAAAACCTGATAATACAGTGTAATTCGGAAATCAAATTCTCGAAGACAATGAATAAGATGCATGTTAAATATTAAGGTGATCCCTGAAATTTGATACAAAGGATTTTTGAGACATTTTCAAAGACAATTTTTTTTGGATCAAAAGACTGAAAATGAATACATCGAGATTTTTTTTTTATTGGTTATCTCCAATTTCTTGATAAGTTAAAAATTGGGATAATACACATCAATGCTAAAAGTAAAACAAAATTTATAACTGAAAATGGATTATTTCCAAATGGTATTACTTAAGAAAAGGTTACAAATTCATAAAGTAATTGTCTCCATAATTACATCATGTTATGATCATAAAGAAATGGATGTGTATTTAACATTGTCATCTCTTTTGTGAGGGCGTACATGCTCAAGAATTGTGTGTTAATTCCTTCCTGACCCTATAACTAGAAACTAGATACCAAAGGAGTCAAATCTTGATTGATATGCATAAAGTAATACATCAAAAAATAAATTTCAGATTCTTCTCCCTTGTAATTTTGGATATAGCCTTCACTTAGGATTACAATTAGGTGTATAATTCACTAGTGTACTAATCTGAAAAATTGTTCAATCAAATGAAGTTATACCTGTCATTTATGGGACATGATGTGAGAAGAAGTAGATTTCAACTAGGTGTGTCATTAGAAAAACAAGTTCAGCGATCATGCATGAAAGATATTTAGAGATTCAAGCTAACCTTTATACATAGGGGAAATTCCTTAGGAATCAACGTGGTTCAACTAAGTGATCACTCTAACATAACCCTTGATCTAATGGTTTAGTTTTTCGTACGAGTTCAACCTCATACGTTGGGTATTATCCATTGGTCCTTGTAATCAATAACCAGGTCAAAGGTTGAGATATAACTCAATTTTCCACTGTCCTGATGGAACTGCTTGGTCCTATGTAGTGTGGGATAGCATTGAGTTGTCATTACTTCCATGTTTACAAAATGTGCCTCATAAAACACCAAATTTTTTCTTTGAATTATTTTTGTATGGACCTTGTGAAAGGTGTTTTTGTAGTTATACTCTTCTCCCTAGAAAGTTCCTAGTTGGACTGCGTGTGGAATCTTGTCTTTGTAGATGAAACATTGGATCAGGACATATAGTCATCCAAACAATTTATTGGGATATGTAACTTATAAAGTCACACATCACATCATAAAATGAGAATATCTAGAGCTAACTGTATGTTGAGGGTCATTATGCCACAAATTTATGGTTCTAATAATGGTCTTCAACTTTTGTGTGTCCAAGAAATTGAAGTGGGCATGGCTACAATGATCTTGTGAAATAGGTGGTGAGCATAAAATTATGGATTCTATCATCAGAGTGGATCCTAGAATACAACTCATGACACCCTTTAGCTTAAACTATGTGAGATGGTTTCCTCATTCAAGGTCATTCTTCTAGCTTCTCTACGGGTATAACTACATTCTAAGTCCTAAAAAAAATGAAATGTATAAATAAGTAAACTGTAAACCGTCTTATGATAATGGATTCATAACCACCATTTAAGCGTTATTATATATTTTCTTACAGTGATGCGTCTTTTAATAACAAAAAAAATCCACTTGTAAATTTCTTGTACTTTTTGAAAGTGGTAAAATTAAACATGGGTGCATTATAGGTAGCCATAGGAACCTTGCCTAGGTTTTCCTAGCACTACCCACATTCATCTACTATAGGGAATGTATGCATGTTGCACCCTACGTAGTGTTACAAGTATGTTAACATAAAAATGCATTTCACATTCCTCAACAAGAATGGGTAAACAAATGTATGCACCATTTTAGTCTAGATATTCTAATAACTTGAACTCCATGTACCCTGATCCTTTCTTTGAATTTTTTGTGGGCAATCAAACCTCATTTGAAAAATATACATTAGATTTCATCATATGGAGGAAGAACCACTTAGATCTAGTGTTGAAAATATAAATGGAAATCATTCACTATAAAGTGAATTTTTTCTCAACAAACAACTCATTACTATAAAGTTTGTTAAACCATCAATTAACAATGTCTATTTTCAATCTATTGTATAAAATTTATCGTCTTTCCATTTGGAATTTTGGATAAGATACAGAACATAATGTTTTCACCTAAAAATGTTTGAACAAACATATAGAATAAAGAACCAATATCTGTAATATGGAAAGGCAGGGTTGTGTAGATTTAATCTCACATTATATATTCTGGAAATCAGGTGTGCTAATTTATATATTAAGTAAAGTTAATTTCCTAAATAATTTTAAATCTTCATGGATCATGAATAACACAATAGAATATAGAAAACTACATTTAGGATTAGATGAAACAAAATATGTAGACAAAAGGTGTATATAATAAAAACTTCAGATTGTGTGTCAGTAATTGGAACATTTCAAGTGCTACCTTAAGATTAATACTAAAATTTTCTTGACATAATTTCATTCTCTAGATAGATTATGAGTCGCTTAGATAATACCAGTTACCAAACGTTTATTTAGGAGGTTATGGAAACCTTATCCTTTTCATCATTTAAATGTTATTACTTGTTTATTTTGGCATCCAATGTGCAACATCATATTATCTATATGTTGTCCTTCCACATATGTTAACATTTCCATGTGACTAGAAGATGGTGTCCTAGGATCACCTGAATTCTTATTACTTTAAGATCATAACCTTAAGTCCTTGTATCTGCAAAAAGGGGTTAGAAACAATTTTCTTCTGGCTGTGATTAGCCATGACCTTGTTGATAGTTCAACAAAGTTTCTAGATGACATATACACTTCCTACAGACATTTTTTGGTGTTTAATTCCTCCTTATACTACCTCCTCTTCTTGTCCATCTTGATGTACTGTCTACTTCATGAATGATGTGTCCTGTGTGTGTGTGTGTCAATTCCTGTGTGTGTGTGTCCATGTGTGTGTTTTTGTGTGTGTGTGAGTGTGTGTGCTCATGAACTGTAGAAAACAGTAGCCCTATGATTCTGTCTCCACACTGTAGAAACACAAACTTGTACTTCATATGGCTATCTCAACATCTTTATCTAGTGAGCATCAGGTATGGATGAATTCACGTTGGAATGTAGATTATTGTTCTCTGAATGATGATGCCTAGCACAAGTCACCTAGATCATGGCATGGAAAAAAATTAACCTAGGATAAATTCGAGCTAATTAGATTAAACAATGGAAACAAAAGATATAAATAGTGCATAATTCTATGGTAGTGTAATATCAGCTACATACCATAAACAATGAATGGAAGATATAGGCAAGAGATGGAAATATATCTTTAATAGGAATAGACCATCAAATATTAGGGGTTGAATCAAGTGGAATGTGTAGCCTTTGGCATATGTGTAAAGGACGTTTCAGTGATACTCCTTCTTTTCCCATGTTTCCCAACAAATTTTCATACTATTTACCCTTACAAATTCATCCCATGTATACAAGGTGGATGATCCCTATTGAGTTACCAGGGTAACTTTTTCTTCACTAGGGTTCCTTAAAAAAAGAGTGCTGATAGTCGCATTCTCTACTCCTTTGATCTTATAGAGCATTACATATTCTATAAGCATTTGTCTTTTATGCACTAGGAACATTACACTTGATGAATGTTCTAATAAAAAAAAGTATTCAAGTCATCTTTTAAACCCTTATATTGTGTTCAAACTTGAATATCTGTCCTGTCTCATGTTGAGATACCAAATATGCTTCAATGATCTTGGAGGTTATTTGCCTATAAGGGTTTCCTGAGGTCTTTCTAGATGTTACCTTGCATTGCATAATGAGATGAATTTATCGTAATTTTGCAAAAAAACATCATTCTTTTTTATCTCTGGGTTGCAACTATCTGGAAATTCCATTTCATTTTTTCAATGGTAAGACCAGTAACCTCTACAATAAACCATCCTTTCATGTTTTCAATCTATACTGAAAATATCCCATAGACAATCCTTGCAGGTTTTCATTCTACATGGACCCGCTTATATAAATCTAACAAAATTTGTGCAATAAAACCTCAAAAAAAATCCTAAAAGTACTGGACAATATTAAGATGATTCTGGAGTTGCAAATGCACTAAGTTCTCTTGTATGATCAAGTCACCTACCATGGTGGATACGTAGCTTCTCCTAGGTGGAATACACAACAAAACAATTTTATCTTAAAATAACTTTGTACAAATGAATTTTATTAATGGATTTTCATTATTTTGAAGTTTATCACCAAATGGAAAAGCAATACATTTACGGGTGATCAATCATTAATGGATGTGACAAAATTGAGCATATGAAGTAAAGTGATGTGAAAAAATTGGCTTATGTGGAGCACTAAAGTGGACACATCATATTGTGAAAGGAAATGGTATTTTAATGTGGCACATTCATGATGCCATGGCATAACTCCTAATTAAATATAATTAATTGAGTCATACTTTATTAGAGTGGTTGATATATGTAATTATCTTGTTTTTTTTGCAATGATGGATGTTCGTGCTTTATTAAATAGAATATTGGATGCATGCAAGTTCCTTACGATGCTGCAGATGTGGTTTAACTTGTATTGGATTCTCCTTAATAAAAATGGATGATTCCTAGAGAGGGGAATCCAATCGGTTGGGGTGAAATTAATTCTTTGGATATCTTCCATGTGTGCATGCTTCGTTGATTTTTGTTATGCAACGATGAGTTCTACCAGACACTACAAAAAAAAGGGGATTATTTCATTTTGTTACAAATGGAACTTTTAGTTATTTCATTATCTCCTTATGATGGAGATCATTCCCTTCTGTAATCACTTATCATTAGACCCTACCAAAAAAATTACATAAAATAAATGGGTTAGAAGAGTGTTGATGATCACCCAGAAAGGTAGATCACGACACTTTTATTTGGACTTGAAATATTATGCAAGATGAATACTCTAAGGATACTAAAATCTCATCAATCCTCTGTAATCTCAAAAGGTGAGCCAATAGGCTCAACCTCTGAGGTTGATTATGATTTTTCTTTCTCCATTATTCTCTAATATTCTCTGAATAGTTCCATAAACGAGCCTTTACCAAATGGATTTTTGTACAATATTAATCTATGGCCATTCACCAACAACTTGAATCTCACATGATCAATGGTAGTAAGCTTCACAACTCCATTAGGGAATATATTCTCAATTTCACAAGGTGCTAGACACCTTTTTATGAGTTTTCGTATACGATCCTTGTATTTTGAGTCAAACAGAAGTGCCCAGTCACCTTCCCGGAACTATCTTTTCTTGATATACCTATCATGCCATTTGATTCTTTTTTTTTGCACTACCTCTATGTTATGAACTACTTACTTCCACATTTCATCCAACTCATTAAGTTAGAGAATTATCTGTCTTTGAGATTTTGATAAATCTATTCCTATCTCAAGTGTAGTTCTCAACGTTTTATGCTCAAATTATATTGGAGAAACAATGGTATTCCATATAAGAGTTCAAATAGTGTGAATCTAGTTGTGGTATTCCATGTTGTGTTGAATTCCCATACTTCTTATGGAATCCTTTATGCCCAGTATTTCTTGTGGAGTGTTATGGTCTTTGTCAATATGGCCTCTATCTCTCTATTTTTAACATCTGCTTAGCCATTAGACTGGGGATTGTATGGTGTAGAATTTTTATGGATGATTTCATATTATCTAACAAAATAAAAAATTACATTGACAATAAAATGCGTACCTTGGTATATTATAATCTCCCTTGGGAATCCATATCCAGTAAATAATTTCTAATACAAGAATTTAGCTACCTTATCACTTTTCTGGTTTGGCAATGCTTTCACCTTCATCCACTTAATTAGGTAATATGTACATACTAGGATATACTCCTTTTTATGAGATGGAGGTTCTATAGGGCCAATAAAATCTAATCCCCATTTATCAAAAGGTTATAAAACCAATTCAGGTTGTAATGACATCTCGTCATATTTAGTGGGTTTTCCCAATCTCTGGCATTTATCACATCTCTTAGTGTATAGTGTTGCATACTTGTGTAATGTTAGCCAATAGTATCCAGTAGTTAACACCTTCTGTAGTATTCTCTTTGTAGAAAAATTCCCTCCACAAAGGTTCATTTTGGCAGGCTCTGAGGACATCAAATATCTCCTCATCATCTATAAACCTTCTCATTACTTGATCTTGAACGGTATGAAAGTGAAATCAAGATATCCAAGAAAAAGGTAAACACTTTTCAACTAAATAATTTTTCTCATAGGATGAAAATGTGGAGGTGTTTTACTTGAGACTGAGTAGTTGGTTATGTATACATACCACGGTTAAGTGTATAAATAGAAATTAGGTGATCACATAGAAATGAATTGTAAACTAATTTCTCCTCACTGTTGGTCTCCATCCTTGAGAGGAAATATACCATCACATTATCTTTGTTAGACATCATATTCTTGTAATAGGAGAATTCATCTTATGATTTTGCTGCTTACTACTAGTTTTTTTACTAGATACTTGATTACAACATGGTCAATGTGAATAAACATTGGATATCATGTGATAGAATGTTTGAATTTGTTTCTATAATATAAAACTACCAAGAATTATTTTTCTGTAAATATATAGTTCAATTCTGAATGTTGTGAATTATTACTAACATAGTATATTGCATAGCTCATACTTTCATCTTTTTATCCTAGGAAAAATCCAACAATATGATCTAATGCATATGTTTGGATGTGAAAAAGGTAGGTTCCATTCAGGTCATTTTCACACAGGAGAAGTAGCTAGCATCTTCTTTTAAGTTTGAAAAGAACTTTTACATCTTTCAGTCCAGACAAAATCAACATCCTTTTCTATCAATACAAAAAGTGGCACCACAGTTTTGTTAAAGTCTTGTATAAACCTTATGTAATATCCAACACGACCTAAAAATATTCTAACATATTTTTTTTCTTAGTGTGGGAAGAGTATGAAAAACATTTTGGTTGGATCTACTTGAATTCCTTCTTAGGAAAGGTAGTTCCCCAACACTATTCCCTATGACATCATCATATAGCACTTCTCATTGAATAGGGAAAAATTATGATCCTTGTATCTTCTTAAGACCTTATCTATATTTTACATAGCCTCCTCAAAAGTACTGCTAGGTACAGTGAAGTCATCCATATAGACTTCCATGCAGTAATTTTTCAAATTAGAGAAGATACTCAGGACTTCCATCTGAAATGTAGCGAGTGCATTACACAGGCCAAATGGGATAGTTGAATAGGAAAATTTCCCCCATGGACATGTGAATGTATTATTATCTTGGTCCTTTCTTACAATCTGGATCTGATTGTAACCACTATATCCATTAAGAGAGGAAAAGTAATTTTTACCAATTAGGGTATCAAGCACTTGATTAATGAAGGATGATGGGAAGTGGTATTTCTTTGTGGTTGAATTTAGTTCCCCGTAATCCACACAGATTATCCATTTCCCATTTTTCTTTGTTACAATTACAAGAGGTGATACCCATTAAATGTCTGATATGGGGCATATGAATCCAACATCTAATAACTTCTGAAGTTCAACCTTCACAATTTCTATCATTGTTGGGTTCATCTGCCATTTTGGCTGCCTGATTAGTTTACAATCTGATTTAATATAAATTCTATGATTACAAAGCCTAGGATGAATCCTATGCATAACACTATATTCCCAAGAAAATTTGTTTCATGTTTTTGAAAAAGAGAAATCAACAATTTCTCTTGTTGTCTATTCAGCATCTTTCTTACATTTAGTGGGCTCCCTGGTGTTATCTCTACTTTCTTGGAGAGGTCCATCATTCAACACTTGTTACTACTATTATAATTTAATATGCAGTCATGAGGAAGAAGCTAGTGAAAAATACAATTCTTACCTAGAATATTCATGGTGCTTTGTTGCAATAGAAATTGGTTCAAGGGATAGCTCAAGCACCTTAATCTATCATCAACCTCTTAATTTCTTCCATATCTGTTCTACAGAATATTAAAAAGCACAACATCTTCCTCCTGATCTTGAATAGTGCAATATTTTTCCAACATCATCAGTTGTTGGATAAAACATTGACCAGTTTCTAGTTCTTCAACCCAATTTGTTTGATCCTCATCATTCAACAGTTGGAGAGGAGATTAAATTATATGTTTCTTGGTCCTATTTCCATTTGATATGATCATGTTTCCAGACCTCCACCCTATAAATTCATTAGCACTGGCCATCCATGGCTTTCCTAGTATAATAGGATAACCTCCTAGACTTACCTTGGGTTTTAGAACATTACAATCAATAGGTTATTCCTAAGAGTCTACCACCATAACAATGTCCTCAAAGATTCCTTCAGACCTTACTGTTGATCTATCTGCTAGTTGCAAGAATTTAGCTTTTGGCCTTAGTCCCTCCAACTTCAGGTCATCCATGACTTGCTTCATCATGACATTGATTTTTTCCCCTAAGTCAATCAAAGTATTTTTAATTATAGTTTCATTAATAGTAACATTCACCAAAGGACTGCCTCGATCTATGTATTTAGGTAGCACATAGTTTCCAAGGATGATGTCAGCCATTTTTCCAAAGAATTTTACAGTGGATGGATCTTTCATTTTCCTGCATGGCTTCTTTATACATAGATCCTTGACCAACTTGTTGTAAATAGGAACATACTTGATGGCTTGAATGAATGGAATATTTACACAAATTTCCTTCAATTGATTGAAAAAATTAGATACATAATCTGATTTATGGTTAAACTTTCTCTCTTATAATCTTTCTAGAAATGGGGTTCCATTGACTTACACTTTACTTTTGCTAAATTTATATTCATTTTCTTGTTGATTAGTTTGCAACATCTTTTGGATTTGTTATGGATCATCTAGTAGAAATTTTATTTCATTTGGTATCTTTGTGATTGTGGGTTTACTTGGTGGCTCAAGTGATCTTCCTGAGCGGAGATGGATATTGCTAATATCAACTAAATAAGCAAAGTATTGGGTAGATTCAGTGCTATAGGTTGGTTGAGTATCTTTATTATTGGGGTTATGTATATGTTGAGTTAGCAGTTGAGTAGCTTTTGGTTAAGAGCTAGATTGGGGGTTTGGCATCAAATCTTGTTATTATGGGTAGGGAGGTTGATGGTAGGGTTTTTGGTATTTAGGAGGTTGCTTACCTATTTTTCCCCCTCCTCTCCAAGGTTACTACAATGAATAAAGGGGGTGTTTCCACTATTGGCCTAAGAACTAAGGTTTCTATGGCTGTTTATATTGGCTAGGGTGAGGAGCCCGACCTTGCTGAGTATTAGCCCAAGGTGGGGGTTTCATATTTGCACTACTAGCCCAATTTTGAGAATATGGAATAGGATCTTGTGACATAATTCCTTGTATTGGCATCCATGGATTCCTTTGGGAAAAGTAGAAACGTTTCCCATCCTCAATTTCTATCATTTTTAACTCTGGTGTATCCTCCTTTCCTTTTGTAATGTTGGCTAGTCCCCTACATGTGTAATCAGTTGTTTGAAGGTGGGTTTTCTACAACCTAACATGTTCTAAGAAATTCATAAATACAAAACCTCTCAAACTCCTATAACTTGGCAATATCCTCGGAAACAACACCAAAAATGGTGGTGCAAATAAACTTGCAGAAATTAATATGTTGTTCATTGAATTGCATTCATTTAATTATCAAACTAGGGAGCGTAGACTTGAAGTATTGCCAGTATTATATGCACAGTTATAGTAGATCTAGGAGGTTGGAAATGAAATAACTATCACAATAATGTTGAAAGTAAAACAAAACTAAGAATTGAAAATGGATGATTTCTAAATACTATTACTTAAGACAAAGTTACAGATTCATAAAGTAAATTGCTCCTAGGTAAAAATGCATGAAATAAAGCAATGGAGGGGACTTAGTAGACTTCAAGTGGGCCCTGACTTGGGTATCAATCCCTTCCTAACTCTGTAACTAGAAACTAGATAACATAACTCGGATCTTTATTGATTTGCATAAAAAATACATCAAGGAACAAAAGAGTAATCTACAAATCTGACTCTTACTCAATTACAAATCTTATCTATGACTATTTTACTCCTTTGAAATAAGGCACAAGACCTTTCCTTTATACCTTCATTTACAACACGAAGTGAGAAGGAGAAGAGTATAAAAAGGAGTTTCCAACAAAACAAGTGAGATATCTTCAACAGAACAATGATATATTCAACACATGTTATGGAACTCATAAAAAGTGTTCAATCAATAAACACAAAGCAAATGTTCAACTAATCAGCCGGTTCTTCATAACAAATGTTCAACTTAATCAATCAGTTCACTAATTTTTAATAAATAACCAAATCAAAGATTGATTTGTTTCCCAATTTTTCACGTTCCTAATATAAATTCTTCTCCAATGGTGTGTATAGACTTGAGTACCATTGCTTCATGTTTCCAAAAGACCTTCATAAACATGGACTCTTTGGTGTGAATGATTTTATCATGTTGTAGACGGGTTGTTGTGGACAATTTATTTGGCTGCAGACAAGTTGCAGTAGACGGTTCCTTTGCTACATATGGAAAATGGATTACAACCAAGATTGGCATCAACACATAGTCATTCAAAAAAATTATTGGGATAACAAGAATAAATGTAGACATAATATCATAAAATAAAGACAACTAGATATAACTATATTAACTAATCATTATTCCACAAGTTCATGGTTGTAATAATAATGTTCAGTAGTACACTTAGAAAATTCATGCTCGTGGCTACAATGTTCTTATCAAAATACAAAAGATGAATTGTTATAAAATAAATTAATATAACTCATCAATTCTGATGAATGTTGAAAGGAAAACATCCCATGTATTAATTTTTTATTTAAAATTTGATAATGGTGTCTCTCGGAGGGAATATCTAAGGGATTGGTTTATCATGCTCAGATAATAATTATCACTTCTTAAGGTTGAAAAAATCCATTTAATTATTAGCAATAAAGTATGTAGATTCAGAGGGCACATGTATAATGTCTATTTTTGGAAATTTGCATTTCAGTATATGTTGTTTATTTTCATTTTACAAATCTGGGCACCATTTTGGTATTGTAACTAATATACAATCTTATTGTGTCTACACATGGTATTTTCACATGCATGAAGACCCTTATTTTTGTTCATTTATTTGTAACTACCATTTGTGGTTACAATTAGTATATGCATTTATTACACTAACAAACTAGTTTACAAATTTTTCCCTGGTGATCTTTTGTAGTGGATAAAATTTTCACCATTGTGGGTATGTAGACAGTTGGATTCTATCCTTTTTACAGTTCAGAATATTGGGATAGACAATTATTTGGCAGATTCACATGATTTAGTTTTGACTATAGATATTTTTGGAATGTGTGGTCTAAACATTCTGGATCGTGATATTTGTAGTAATTGGTAATTTCATAGGGATAGTGAACAATAGACATTTTTGACATGTAGTTGTCTTTTTACACTGATTTATTTTGGTGGAGTTGATTTTACAGTGATTATCCTTATCATAGAGTGTCAAATGAACACTTGCCTCTTTAGGAAAATAGGTTTCTATTTTTTATCTCATCGATTATTTTTATGGCAGTTACAGATACTAGGATTTGAAATTTCACAGCTATTTGCAGAGGTTGAAAAAATCACAGAGTATCAGGGGACAATTTCCTATTTTGGTGAATAATTGTTTAATTTTCTTTACTGGTTGATTTTTTGTGATTATTTGATCAAAAAATTGTAGTGATTTAAACCATAATGCTATTTCTAGATCCTTTATGTGTTTGTGAGATGCATCAATATTAGCAACATTTATGGGTGAAAATAGATTTTTGTGGACAAAAAGCCTTCCCAGTGGGGAGGAGTTATCCAGAGGAAAATTTAGAGATTTAGAATTTTCAAAAATCTCCCAAAACCATGACAGTATGAAAGATCATTCCAATAGCTTTCAGATGTTATAAAGAACACTGAAAATGTAGATTGTATGCGCAAGTTACCATTGGTCAAAGTTTGGTCAAAATTGGGATGAAACAGGGTCAACTAGCCAATCAGGTCGTGACACGTGGCAAAAGTGAAGTTTAAACAAACGTGTAAAAATTTGATTTTGTGACTCCATTATTTGACACTTGTTTTTGGATGGGTGGGCCCTGTTATATACTAGTTGGGGGTCCTCAACAAGGGTTGACACACTTTTGTATCAGAGGATTGTTTTTCCCCGATTTATTCATTATAGGATTGCAACAATTATATATATACCATAGAGTTTTCTTGCAGGATAAATGTGAGATATTACAAGACACTGTGATAGAGTAGACCGATCTCAAGGTGATCTCCCAGGGCCATCTCAATGAGATGCCACTGTGTTTAAACAAACCTCACCCACTTACCTCTATAATTAGCTCCACTGACATTGTATTTACCTCAATCGTCAATGCTAAATAGAGATCGGCCCATCCATGAGGCCTTATCAACCTCCTTGTCAGCCACATACATGGCATAAAAACATATCACAACCACCTCATCACATGGTCGTTCCAACAAACTCACTGCCACAACGTGGCATGAAAACATTTCTTAGCACCAAACTTGGCAGATAAACATAGCCCACCACCTACGTGGCATAAAAAATGATGCAAGCATGGCCACAACCACGAAACAACATGGTGGGAAACCCTAATAAAAAACCTCCAACCATCAAATCTGTAGTAAATACTGGATTATATCCTAAAGCAAAAAAACCAAACTTATGGTCTAAGATAAAGGGATCGAACCCTTCACCAACCCCGTGCTAAAATATATCATTGTTGTTGATTCATAAGGGCGTGACGAGTTGTAATATGAGATCATTTCTATTTGAACAAGCTTTTGGTAGGGACTGTATATGGAGGCAAAACTGACAGTTTTTAAAAAACTACGTTTTTGAGGAATTTAGAGGCCGAACCTGACTTTAGAGAAAACTAAGAAGTTGTGTGAAATTCAAAGACAATTTTGGTGATATATATATTTTTGTCTATTTTAGAGTTTGTAGGCCAAATTTGTAAATCGTTTTGTGTAGATTTTGTCGGTGACTGAAGGAAAATCAATTGCAAAGCCAAGAACAAACATATAGAGAGAATTCTGATCATTATTGGAGCTCACTAGTTCTCAAGGACTTTTGGAAGGTTTATAAAGATTAATTATTTGATTTGTAACAATTTAATTGTATTTGTAAGTTTTAAAAATAATAGATTGGTTCTAAACAAACCCAGGGATGTAGGAATGCCGAACCCTGTAAACAATCCATGTGTCATGTGTTTTTGATATTTGTTTCAGATTTGAGTATATTTTTAGTTATTTAACTCACAATCAGTTTTGGAAACAAATTAATTAGTTTTTGACAATTTCAGGAAAATCAGTTAAATTGGGTAAACTTGAATTTGAATGGCTTTGATCAAATAGTGAATTAAGGGAACTTAAAATCAGTTTTGGATCAGTCATTATTCAGCTTTTAAAAATTAGATTCTGATCAATTTTGGATTAATTAAAGTCCTAAAAGTTAATGAATTTATAAGGTCCTCACAAACAATTGAAAAAATAATGTCTTTACTTGTATTTATAGATCATTTTATCATGAATTAAATCACACTTACGTCCATCTAATTAAGATTTAATGTTTTTAATTTTATCTAAAAACTTAACCACTTTTTTGTCTCCCTTCATAGGAGATGTCATTAAGTCAATAATCAATTTTATAATCTTCAAAAGGCATGTAACTTTGTGGATTGATTCTAATAGTTTCCAAACTTGACTCAGACTCTCCTGGTTTCCAATATCTAGAAGAAGTCATCATGCATGCTTCATAATGTAATTGACATTGCTTCCAATAATTTCTATTGAAATGCAGAAATGTTGTCTTTTGTCACTTTTCTACTGATCAACACCTTCTCCTTACCATTCACAACAATCCAAAGCTTACATTCCATGAATTCCACTTTAAGTCAATTTTTTTAGATGTTGTAATTAGTATTGTTCAACATATGTGTCTTTTCAATACTAAAGTGCTTAAAACTCATTTTGAACGAAGATTTCAAACTCAAATGAAGAGAGAAAACAATATTATAATGAAACAAATGTATATTCAGATCCTTATTGTTTATTTTTGATAAAATTAGGGTTATATAAGGTAAAAACTGTAAAAAATAGTAAAATCTCCTAGTCGTTCCGAATTTGAGAGTTTTCTTCCTTTTCATACAATTAATCACGTCACTTGTTTCTTACAAAACAAGAATGAAAACTTGTCGATAATTTCAGAAATTTTTATTTTTATTTTTGAATAATTACAATAAATATTAAATTTAAACAGAATTAATAAAAAATATATATCCATTTAAATTATTTTATAATTATTTAACCATTTACTAAAAAAACCTTAATTAATTGAGTTAGCATACCTTATAAGGCTATAATTAAATTTAATTTGTAAATTTCTAAACAAAATTTACTTGTTAAAAAAATCTACATTTAGAAAATTAAATGGATTTTGAACCCTTGACCCCTTTAGCTAAAGTTTCTTATAAAAACATTATAGACCATTTGACCTAAGAAACACTACACTTATATATGTAACACAATATTATTTTAAAGTTTTTAAAAAAAAATTTAAAATTAAAAAAAATATTAGAACAATAACTAGAACATATTACAATGCCCATATTACAAAAATGCATAATAAGCAGCCAAATGCCACGGAAATCAAATTCAATGCGTAAAAATTCCAAGTTTATGCATAGTGCATGGGCACATGGCATTCCCTCCATGCAGGGCACATACCCCTTGCATATCCTAAGTGGTTTACTGACAAGTTATTTAATACATTCAATGTAAAAATAGGCGATGGAGTTTGGGTTTATTTTTTAAGTGCTAAGGTAAAGTAAATGCCATGTAGAAAGGATAAGTAATCAAGGGTTGGAGATTTTAAAACAAAAAACTATAAAAAAAGTTCCCTCTCACTTTGACATTATTACTTGCTACCTTACCACAATATAATGTGGCAAACAAAATTGAATGGTAGACTGTCAAACTACCAACCTATGCACATCATATAAGGTAAGGGATTTAAGTTTTTTAAAAACTTTTGCTATTAAATGAAAAGTAGACCAACATGTTATAGTTTTAATGTGGAGTTTTCCTACTCATCATTAAATGCCAAGCCAATAATACATTATACCTAACAATGCTAAGTTAAGCACATGGCATATGGTGCAGTTAGGAAATAGGTGGGAAGGATTCAATTAATTGTTTACAAATAAGGTGGAGACACCAATTAATGTCAGCACCTAGTAAAGCCAAGTCACATTTAGGAAATAGAGACAAGTTTTAGGTTAAAATTAAATGCTAAGAGGTAAATTAAAAAAAAGGCATATTAATAGTTTTAATTAATATATATGCTAAGAGAATAATATAACCAAATATATGCAAAATGGTCCTAAACCAACAATTGTGTTCAACGAAGCAATAAGAAAATTTAAGAGCCTATAAACCACGAAGTTGTAGCCTAGTTGGGAATAATCTAATAAACATGACATCAATTTTAGGCATTTTATTTGATGAAGATTCATCTCGATTATTGTTATTCTTGTTAAATGGCCTATTATTATACCTTTGATAGTTGTAATTTATTTGTGGGTTAACGTTATTTGCATTGCCTACTTGTCTTGGGATATTTATGAAGTCTTGACAAAAATTTCTCACCATTCTTTGGATTGAATCCAATTCACCCTGGGCTAGAGAAATGGTATTATTGATGGAGACTAGGGCTTTATTATCATTTTATTATGGGTAAATGGAAGGCATATGATTAAAGAGATCTTGTTGTTTATTTTGTGCCATTTAATTTAGGGAAAAGTATTTAAAATTGGAGTTCGTATTGGATTTGGTAGATTTTGGTTAGCCTAAGGGAATTGATTAAGATGTGGGTTTTGCAAGGAAGTGACAACATATCCTTTGGGGTGCATTTTTTCATCAATTTAGATAACTTCAACATATTTAGTCATCAAGGTAGTGATGTTTTGGGACCTTTTCAGGAAGATTGAGATCATAGGATATAAGGAATTTTTGTAAATTTCTAGTGTTAAGTCATCTATGGGTTTGTACGGTTGGGTAGTCTGGCTATAAATCCTCTGGAATCTAACATTAAAAGATCCGATGGGTTGTTTGACATTCCTATATAGGATGGTGAACCCATGATATAGGCATGTTGAACTAGTGATTCTTCCAAAATGGGCTACAAATATATCATGGAAAATTTACCAACTGGTGTGTCTTTTAGTAAATTCAAGAACCAGTCATATGCTACATTTTTGAGAGAAAATGGGAAGAGTATACAAGCCACATCCTCATGTGCTACATTTAGGAGTCTTAGAGATGATTTTAATGTTTTAATATGCTCCTCATCTAAGACATTGCTGGTCGAGTCAAAGACAAGGAGGTATTTCTCTAGATTTCTTAGTAAATCATGGAAATATTTAGGGATATTGATGGGAGATCCTACTAACCAAGCCATTGTAGGAGATAATGAAGAAGAGGGTTTTGTTGTATTGGGTGGTATAGGTATTTTAGAATATTTAAGAGTACCTAAATGGGCCTTTAGGATCTTCAATTTTCCCTTGTTAGAACATGTTTTCCTCCTTGCAATCAAAGAAACATGAGATAAACCTTTGTTAGAACTACATCTGGTCACAATTTTAGGTAAATCTAATCTATACATTCAAATTAGATGGCTAAATTCAAGGAAGTTTCAAAGAAAATAGTATGTAAGATGTGATTTCAAAAATTAAAATGTGTTATTTGTGTGATTTATTCAGAAAATATGTTTGGGCCCTCCTTCTAGTGCCATCTTTTCCCTCATCCCTGTTTATGCACATAGAATACACACCAAAGGAGGAGAATGATAGGCTATTATGTCCTACTCGTTTTAGGACCACAAATTGTGATTCACTACACAAGTTATAGGGTATTGGTCAATTAAACCAATAACGAGGTGTTTTTGGAACAAATGTATTCTTTTAGTGCCACTCCCTACATATTCTTCACCTGATTTAACTTTGAAAACCTCCTAAACTAATCTAATGTAAGGGTGTTTTTGAAAGGAATAAAAAATGAAAGAAAGAGTAGAGAGAAAGGATAAAACTCCTAAAATAGATGCTTTTTAAGCACTTGATGCCCGATTGTTAGAAATAACATTATTTCCTTATTAACCAAGAGCACCAAATATAAATTGGAATCAAATTTGAATGTTATTGATACAAATATTCAAAGGAGATTTAAAACTTAGCCAAAATGAAAGTCAAATTTACTAATTAAATTACTAGATTCTACATCTATCTTATTAATCTGATCTACAATATGCTATGGTGATTACTTTGAAATTTACACATCACAATCTAACGAACATCTAGGAAAGCAATGAAAGATATATCAAACATCAAGAACGTTGAACACATTAATTTACAATAGAAGAGGGGAATGATACCATGACAATATCAACTTGCATGAGTTAATGTTATAATTGTCTTTCGTCTATTGATCTCTGTGTCATCCCCATATTTTTCTACAAGTGAGGTACACATATTTATTAAAATTATAATTAGATTTCACTGCCTTTATCATGTAATGATCAATATTCTTATCCTAATCATCTAGATATGCAGAACAAATATACCAAACCAACTGAAAATGAGAAATACCTTGTGAAAATGATATTTTTTCACTAGTGTGAAAGATTCCAAAGTTTTAGCTCAATTTATTTGTTACATTTTTTAAAACTGGAGGGAAGATGTGCCCCAACTAAAAATATTCTTTTTTGATGATCCATGATGATGAAAATACTAGGAGAATGGATAAAACTCATTTATGGGCTAACAAACTATTTTGTCTCTTCTACAACCATCATTATTCCATTTTTAGATTTTGTAAATGGTTGATTATGCACACTCAAATCATTTAACAATGTGTAGAGGATAATAAGTTGATATGTAGAGTGATAAATACAAATAAATCCACTTTTTCTTCCCTTAAATGTGTGTCTTGTGTTTTTCTTTATTCCGCAGGCTAGGTGAACCCACAAAACACTACCATTTTGAAAAGTCCATAAAGCGCTAGTTTTCTTTATTTTGCATCTTTCTAACTTACATGTACTTAGTCCTATATTGTTCCCAAACTTATATATTTATTTATTTTATGCCACGAAGGTCATCTTACTTTGTTAAAGCCATGATCATGTTTCATTTTTTCCCCGAGATAGCTGAACCAGTAGAATACTAAGTCTCTGAAAACCCGCAGAGCACCAAGATCTTTGTTTCATGGCTTCTAAACTTAGTTTCATCCAACTAATTTTGTATTACCTCATGGCGCCTCACGGGGCCTCGCAAGGCCTCACAGTACATTTTTCTTGCATCGCGTATTCCATTTAGTGAAATTCATTATTTACTTCACGGAATTGAGCATCTCCATATAATTCCATTTTCTCTAGGTCTGTGTAATAATCTTTTTGGATTTTCCTATGTGCTTTGCAGATTTTCCATTATTTTTCCATAGAAGACTAGAATTCTAGAATCTTTTAAAGACTAAGTTTTTAATTTTATGTATGTTCATGCTGTGAATTTTTAACTGCAATAAGAAGATAAAAATTTAAATTAGTTATGAAACCTTAAATTTGGACTAAATATATATATTTAATCTGAGTTTAATAGAAATTCCAATCATTTCAACAAAACAAGATGGATAATGAAATTCAAATCTATTTAAAATAAGACACTTAGATGCTATCAATCTATATGAATATCAGGAGGGTCCCCATTTGAATTTAATCATTTAAAACAAGTGGGGGGTTATGAAATAATAGTTTCCACTAAGGATGATGCCATTTCCCAAGGGAGATGGTGTCTATTTATATTTCAATATCCAACACCATTGACCATGGGCATCAGTGTTAGGTATATATATACTATTATTATTTATTCTTATTTTTATAACTTACAACCAAATTACAAGCACTTACATACAATACCTGCATATTTTTTTATTTCTCACACTATTTCACACTTATTATCTGACTTTGGAGTCTTAAAGCTTACCTATTTTACATTTGGATCACCATACTAATTTAAGATTCGAGATTTTATTGTTGATCTTTCCCCTTCTCCACCTGTATAGATTCTCTCTAAGTTATTTTGTCTATGGGGAGGATAATACATCAACAGTCACACACATGCTATATGTAAGTACTAACCCTATTTAGTATCTCCTTTTTATGTTCTTATTATATGTTTGTAATTTATTACTATAGAATACACCATTTGTAGGTTTGGTTTGATACATTACATTGTATTATTTTATTATTCCCTTTGGCTTTATCCACCCTCTTCACTACACTTTTTTATTAATGGTAAAGGAGGGTTAATGGGACCTTACCCCATACAATACCAGAAGAACCCCCTCAAGAGGAAAGGAAAGACATAAAAAATAAACCAATAAGACCAAAAACCACAAGGATAAAAAACCACAACATCCAAACAAACAACATAGCCAAGTGAAGCCAACAACAATCTAGCAGCAACCAAACTAACAACATTGCAAATTAAAACCAAAAGCAAGAGAAATAAGTAATGAAAAAGTCTTAACTACCATAGTCACTTCCTTTTTTATCCAAATATTTGAGTAAGATAGCCCATTCTTTAGCAATATTATCAATAGTGGCTCCAAGCATATTAAAGTCCATCTCATTCTCACCTCTTTTCCTTTTCTTGGAATACTCCATATTCCTACCATGTTTCTATATTTTTATAAGTTATGCCATCATGTGAAGATGTTAAATTGTGGATTTAATATGAAGGAGGAAACATTTACTAATTTGACTCAAGGTTTCCTTATTTCTTAGCTACACTTATTTTTGAATCCTAGTATTATATCTATCTTTATCTTGGTTGTAGGCCTTAAAAACCTATAACTATCTTGGGGTTACATTTACTATCCTCTAGATTTATGAAACTAGTTCTCCTTGAGTGCCTTTATATCTACATGGTGTGGAAGGTATTTTATTGTATCCCAATATTTGAGAACCAAACTAGAATCCTCTGTTTTACCCATGAAACAGTTTGTATGACCATATAAAAAAGAAGCATTTTAAGCACCAATTTCATGTCCCCACCCTCATATACTCTTGATTACACTAATTCATCTTCTAACCATAATATGGTATTTTTTCAATCACACACCTAACTAATAGGTAATTTTTGTCATACTATATGACATGGTAGGCCTTTGCTCAATCATACACTTATTAGGGGAATCCTTAAAATACTAACCTAATTATTATAATAACATATAGAGATTCTATAAAAATGTTATACTCTAATTCCTAGGTCATATAATGGGATACATACTGTAAATATTTGGCTAGTATAATATCATAACTTGTCAAATGACATTATTTATGTCTTATATGTTTATTAGGTTTTCCTATGTGAATTACATAACATAAGTAGGGTATGCATAGGAGGTAGTAACTAATAGTTGAACATCATATTAAACATTTGAGTCTTATTATAAGGTGTGGGCTTTCCCCCTTAAAGTGGATAAGACATTTATACTTGCACATTATAATATTATCTCACTATTTGGTGTTTTATTGATGTTACTATTTTGGTATATATATAAATATTAATTTCTTTACAAGTGGTATTAGAGATTTGATTTGGGAAAAACTAGTTTAAAATCTTATTTCTTAGGATTCAGTTATATCTTGTACACTAGTGTAAATTATTTGAAAATATATTTACCAAAGTTTCTAAATTATTAGAGGAAGTTAACCTACAAATTTTAGTTTATTATGATCTATTTTGTGGAAGTTATTGAAATTTAAGGTTTTTTACAAATTCAATCCATAGGCCATAATTTTCAAACTTTTTCTGAGGTTTTTATATTTTCAGAAAGAACACAAAGAAATAAAAGGGAACTAAAAATTATCTATATTATCTAATTTAAGGTTAAAATATTTATGAGATTAGATGGTTAAATCTTGGTCAAAAGAGCATATTATTAATAAACTAATTTTTGTGCATCATGGGGATGCAATATTTTTATGGAAATAGAGAGAATAATGATAGAGAATTTGTATGACCCTAATTCATTTTAATTAGTTTTATGAATGATACTACAATAAATAAGCTTATAAATACACTTATATTTATGTTATATACCAGATAAAATAAATATAAATTACAAAATCCACAACATCTAACATATACATGTAATTAGAAGTGTAAACATGATATAAAGAAGTACTTAGATGGTTTATAATATTGACAGAGTGTGTCAATGGATGATCTAGAACATGAAATATTATATAAACTAGTCAAATCAGTCACTGCGGATTTAGAACTTTCCACACATGATTGTATCAAAAGGGCAATACCTAATGGTACTATACTGGCCAAAATGTATGGTTTTTCACCTATAAAAAACTAAAATAAGAAACTTGTAGTGATTGATGTGTGTCACTATTTTTCACTCTTTGGTATATTAAATTTTTCATAAAACCTTGAATGTAACACATGAACATGCAAAACAAACCTTGGTTATCCTTCAATACACTAAAGAAATCATTACATCTAAAAAATAATGATGAAAGATGCTTAATTCAGATTAACCTCAGAGGTCACCTTGTTTTAGAGTCATCAAGCGATGTAATACATTTTAGACTCAATGTATTTATCCTAGTTATTTTTATTAATGTGCATGAAACTATGTTCAATGAAAACTTACAAAAGCTATGGAAATGGGTTAAGAACACTTAAGAAACCGTAAAATCTTTAAGAAAACTAGTCAATGGACCATCAGATAAGAAATAAGAAAGGATTCATTACTTTGCATGCATTAAACTTGAAACAAACAAGAAACCTAACATATCTAGTAATCCTCTATTCTTGAAATATTTTACAAATGAACCTAGTAAGGATTATAAGAAATTAGTTCATGATTATGAGAATCAGAGCTCACCATTAATGGTTTTAAGGCCAATGGTTCTTCCCATTTACTCAATTCTTATGTGTGTAGTGTAATGGAAAAAGTAATATCTTAATAAAATAAATGAAATAAGCTCTAAACCCTAAGAAAAATGCTATAGTTTATGTTAGAGAGGAGGAGAGTTATTAGAAATGGTCTAGGGGTAATGTGTTATTTATAGTTTTCCAATTTTAGTAATGGGAGACTTTTGGTGCATGTAGGACTAAAAAGGAGTAAAAAAGTTGATTAGTGAGTCAAAGTAAGATTTGACTAGGTTTAGAAGAGGTTAATCATGGTTTAGGACTAGTTAAACTAGGTTAGTCTAGTTAATCCCCTTTAGAGAGGAATTATGGTTTTAAGAGGTCTAATCAATCCAATGAAATGGATTGATAAAATAGGAAGTTAGTAAAAGTGGTATGGAAGAGGATGAGAAGATGGTTTAGCTAATAAGGGACTATATTAACCCCATTAGTTGGTTTACAGGAGAAATACGACCAAAAGAATGTCATAAATGATGATTTAGAGGAGTCTAATTGATGAGGTATCATCAATTTGTGAGAAGGAGAATAAGTAGTGTAATATTAGGAATAATAGTGCTTTGATCAAACTACAGGTGTCTACATTTTCCCCTCTTTGGGGTGACGTAATCTACGTCACTTTAAATAAAGTAGAAAAACATAAGAAAATGAATTTTTCTGAAGCCCGGTAGAAAAAAAATCAATAGGACAAAGGATGCCCCCTTGAGTGTCGATGGGGTGATGGAGGAACTCGATTGACGATCTAAAAAGAGAACATAAGAAAGAAATGAGTGAAGAGAAGATGAGAAAACAACAAGAAAAAGGGATATTGAGCTATCCATAAACCAGTGCTTACAGAAACAATTTGTAACCATCATTTCTCTTGGAATCCTCATCATCGATCCTTATTAAAATGTAAGAATATGCCAACAGTGTAAAATGACATGAAAATAAAAGATAAAAACAACCGTACATTGCTAAAACAATAACTCCATGCAACATACAAACATGAAATGCAATAGGAGAAGTAAACAAACTCACCTAATAGGGAAATAAGTACAATCACACACATTCAAACCAACAACATTCAAGATAGTTACACAAATAATTTGTTATCGAGATGCAATACCATATGTTTTGATAAAAAAAATGGTTTAAAATGATTCCCCAAGTAATTTCTATATGCAAGGGAAAGGATGGAGGACACTTGGGTCCAATGGAAAAACAATGTGCATGACAAAAATAGTACCAGGCAACTGATAGTGCACCGAGTACAGATGAAGTAAGCAGCATATCTTTTGTAAATACTTATATAGTTGGGTGATTTGCGAGTTATTTCAAAATATTTGGAAATTTCAAGATACAAGTTGAGTTCCATATGAGAGACATAGATTTCAACTGCAAATGAGTTGATTACCAATTTTAGTCCATTTATAAAAAAATGATTTTTTTGGATTTTTGGATGATTTTATAATATTTTTTAAAAAATATTTTGATTTCTCAGAAGAATTTAGGAAATGGAAGAGCTCTGAAAAGCACACAAAAATGATCCAAAGTGATGAGAATGGGTGTCGAGTAACAATAACATGCCCCGATGAGAAGATAAATGGCCCAATAATAATTATTCAAAAATAATCATGACGATAGATAAAAATAGAAGACAAGAAGCACCTGGAAACATTTAAAATTTCCCCAGGGTGAAGAGATAAGTGCTAGGTGGAAAATGGTGCCTGAGGATGGTTTGTATGATATCATATGTTTTGTACATGAGATATTTTGGTAGATGCTAGCATTTTGGATGATATTATATGATATTAGTGTGGGGGGGATAGATTTGTGATCATGAAAAACCCCTTTTTCCCCCATTGATGATATGGTATGTGACGATTAGCTTACTATACATGCATGATTTAAAAATTAGCATTTTTGTATATATGATGTATTAGATGATACTATATGTGATGAATGATAAATGATAGATGTGATAACAACAGATGTGCAGTAATAAAAAATGCAAGCAAAAGTTAACAAAACTAAATAAATATACACATACAAAATAACACAACAATATGTGACTAACAATGAATTCATGCAAATCCAAAAAATAGATTAAATTGGCATTCAAAAAATGAGTCCTAAAAGATGCACACAACAAATGATGAAAACCACAAGAATATCTTATAAGTATGAAAGTTTAAAAATGAATTCAATGCAACACACAACTAAATAAAAAAAGATTCAATCTAAGGTAAGTAAATGAACCTTGTTTTTCTGGGACAATATTGATATATTTCTAGTGTTTAGATTTTTGGGTATCTGTTTTTCTGAATGTTTTTGTATTTTCCAAGGTCATGTTTTGAAAGCCATGTATAGGGACAAAGAAGCGTGGATTTCCCCAACGTGATGTGGGAATATACAAAAGGTAGAATTCCACATGTATATGTATGAGAAAGTGGAATTTGAAGGTGCCCCCAACATTAATGGAAATATAAAAAGGCACATTCTTCATGCAGTTACAAGAATAAATAAGCTAGATCACGACTTTGCTAGATAGATTTGGTAGGATTTTTTAGACCTAGCAAAGGAAACTAATCCTAGATAATGGTGAGAGTTACCCATCTAGATGCAAGATTATTTTGTGATCGATGAATCATCCTTAAGTGCCATAAATTGGTTTTCACCCAGAGACCTTTCCACTGCGCCACAATTGTGTGGTTTTCACATGTGGATGACCTATTTTTTCTTTACTGTTTTCTTGATTTTTTCATATTTTACTAGTTTTTTCTTTGTTTTTCTACTTTTTAGATATTTTTTGATATATGCACCATGGTTAAGCATAAAAATACTTAAGATGCATGGAATTCATGGGTTTTGGAATCTCTTCACCATTTGAGTATGCCAGTTTATGAGCTCCTGATCCATATTTAGTAACCACCACATAATGCCGTAACTAGTTAGCCTAAAATTTACCTTTCTTTTCTCTATCCTTGATAGTGTTCTTTTGATTTTATTTTATAACAATATCACCTACATCAAATTCATAATGGATGATCTGTTTTTTGTATCCTCTTGATACTCTATTTTGGTAAACCTTTAGGTTATTAAGCGCTCTCATATGCTTCTCATCCAATAGCTCTATCTCTGCTAGCCGAGAAACTCCATAGTCTTCGTCCTTATCAAGATAGTCCCAGAGAGATATTCTCAGGGAGTTAAGTTCCACTTATAAGGGTATAATGGATTTAGTTCCATATACTAGTGAATATGGGGTCACACCAGTAGGAGTACGGATGGAGGTTTGATACACCCATAGGGTGGGATGTATTTGTAAGTGTCGATTATGACCAGTTTTGCTTACCATTTTCTCCATGATCCATACAATATTTTTATTGGTGGCCTCTACTTTTCCATTACCTTGGGGGTAATAGGGTGTAGACCACTTGAGTTGAATATGGAAGCGTTAACATAATGTCTTAACCATTTTATTCTTGAAGGATTTACCATTATCTATGACAATGGCGAAGAATTTTGAAATTTGCACACTAGTGACATAAGTAAGAGCCAAAGCCTTTACCCATTTAGTAAAATATTTGATGACAGTGATAATGTGGGTGTGGCCATCTGAAGAAGAAGGATGGAGCTTCCCTATGAGATCCATGCCCCATTTAGAAAATGGCCAAGGTGTTGTGATAGGCTACAAAGCCTGTGCTAGTGCATGTATTAAGTTGCCATACTTTTGGCATAGCTCACATTTCTTTACAAAATTACAACATTCTAATTCCATGGTGAGCCAATAATAACCCACTCTTAAGAGATTCTTAGCCAAGACCATGCCGTTGGTATGCACTCCACAAATACCACCATGTAATTCCTTAATAGCGTGGACTGAGTCACTAACATCCAAAAAATGAAGTATATTCTCGTCATAGCCACGACGATAAAGGGTACCTCCTAGGAGGGTATAATGGGCTATACGAAGGATAAGGGATTTCTTATCAAAATGGATAATGTTTGGGGAAAATGTGCCATCTTGTAGGTATCTAAATATAGGATCATAACAAGGGGAGGATGAACCAACAATTTCACATGCCAAACAAGATTTTGGCATGTCGTATTTGGGCAATCATAAATGCTCTATAAAGAATGGCATTTTTCTTTCTTGAGGTGGAATGTATAAGAGAGATCTAATTGTAGCCATAGTATCTATTGATCTATTGTGTGACCTTGGTTTTTTCTCAAAGACAATTTATGTAAAATATTATTTCAAGGTTTCGACCAATTTTTGTATGGAAAAAACTTCTCATTTTTAACCTTATACTCATCATTAACTTACTTAATAATGATTTGGGACTCCCTAATGATGTGTAGCTATCTATTATTCTAAGTGATAGCCAATTTGAGGCTTGTAATGAGTGCCTCATACTTTGTAATGTTATTAGTGCATGGGAATCCCAAATGGAATGCCCTTTGGATAACCTCACATGTGGGAGTGATAAGCACCACTCTAGCTCCTGATCCATATACGGTAAATGATTCATCACAATGGATGTTCCATTCTATAGACTCTTCAACATACATCATGGACACATCTGTCAAATCTAGGCACAAAGTTTCCATCCCTGGTAGAGGAGATTTTTCCAACTGATTAACCAACACCTGTCCATTCAATGACTTCGGGTTTACAAAATCAATATCAAATTCACGTAGGTGAATTATCCAATTAGCCATTCATCCTATGAGGGTGGGTTTGGATAAGAGGTATTTGAGGGGATCAAATTTGGATATTAGTTTTGTATTAATATTAAGGAGATAATGGAGAATTTTTTGAAAGGTAAAGATGACTGCTAGGTAGGAATTTTCAATCTGTGGGTAATTTAGTTCCTAGGTAATCAAGGTGTGACTAAGGTAATAAAATTACATTTCTCTATGGCCTAGGTCATATCAGGCAAGTAGTGCACCAATAGAAAACTGGGAAGCTGAAAAGTATAATAAGAGAGGTTTTCCTGGGGTAGGTGGCATGAGTACGGGTGGGTTGATAAGGTATTGTTTAAGTAGTGCAAATGAATTTTGACAGTCTAGTCCCTAGTTGAACGTAACATCCTTCTTGAGGAGATGGGGAAATGGGTGGCACTTATCCATAAGATTTGAAATAAAACAATGGATTTCCTATATTTTTTCTTGTAAACTTCTGAGTTGTTTAAGATTTATAGGTGGAGGCATTTCTGTGATAGTTGTAACCTCTACAGGATCTACCTCTATGCCTCTCTATGAAATGATGAAACCTAGGAGATTCCCAGATAAAATTCTAAATATGCATTTCATAGGATTCAAACGTACTTTGTAATCTCAAAGACATTGAAAAATACGTCTTATCACTTCAAGGTACTCTCCTCTACCTTTATATTTTTCCAAAACATCATCAACGTAATCCTCCATGATGTCATTCATCATGTCATGGAAGATGACTGTCATTGGACGTTGATAGGTGGCCCTAACATTCTTGAGTCTAAAAGGCATGACCTTGCAACAAACTGTCCCCCAAGGGATGATAAAATTTGTTTTATGCTGATCTTCCTCCACAATTTGGATATGGTTATAACTTGAAAAACCATCCATTAAGGATAACATTTCATAACTGCGGGTAGAATAAAAAAACATATCAATATTAGGCAAGGGGAATTCATCTTTGGGACATGCCTTATTATGTTGCGGAATTCATTGTAGATTCTTATGCTAATAGGCTTCTTTAGAACTGGGACTATGTTAGATATCCAATCTGAATAGTCAATGGGTTTAACAAAATTAGTAGCTAATAACTTTTCAAGATCTTATTTGAAAAGTAATGAAATTTTAGGGTGTAATTTTCTCAACTTCTTCTTAATGGGTTTGGTGTCTGGGTGAACAAAAAGGTTTTACACAAATAAATATGGGTCCAAACCTGACATATCTACATATGACCATAAAAATATATCTCCATATTCTCTTAATATCACCACAAAAACCTTTTGTTCTTGAGTTGAGAGTGAAGCTCCCAACTTTATCATTATAGGTTCCTCTTCTGAGCCAATGTTGACACTGATCATTTCTTCAACCAAAATTTTACAAACATCCTCCATCTATGTAGGATCAGGGGGAGGAGTAACATCAACCTCCTTAGGTGGCTCATAATCATCCTTGAATGGATAGGTCTTTTTGTCGATAGGTTCTTTGTTCTGTTTATCTACGAGTACTTCAAAAATTATGTCATTATGTGACTTGTGTTTACTCCTTCCACAACACTTCTAGGGGGTGTTATTACTCTTGTTTATGACCTTTTTATTCAAGAATCCACACATCTCTTCTTCTTCTCCAAAGCATGCATAGGTGTCTAGTTGAACTACAAATCCTTTCTTGTGATCCCCATTCGGAATAAAATCCCCGACTCCCATGAATTCTACGAATGCCTCATCATTATCAAAGAAATCAATTGGAAAGTGAGATTGTTTATCCCAATCTACAAGTTCAGGATATACAAGGGTTACTTGGCAATTGGTTTGAGGATTAGATTCAGATAAGGCACAGAAAATTGAATTAGGGAATAAGTTACTGGAATCAAGATCCTTGTAGAGGCTACATTGGGAATCTACATCGCTATGTGAATGAGATGTTTCATCCTCACATTTGGAAGAGGTGGCATAAATCTTAAAGGGTGAATCATCATGAGGTCTTATTCCAAGACCATGTCTGTTAGATTTGAAAGGAGGGATAGGAATGAGTTCTAATCGTCCTTGCATACTGATACCACATCCAAACCCATTGTAACCCATGACGTACATCATGTTATGGACCTTGATATATTGTGGGGCCTGATGACATGAAGCTATTGTACCCTCTGGTACTTGGATAGTGGGATCTTCGAACTTATTTTCCTCGGTTAGGATACTACTAGAGGAATGAACTTATTTAGTGGTTCAGGGAATTTATCCTGAGTGATCTTGAACTGAAAGTATGGTTTACCATGTGTCCTAGATGACACTAATAGATCTGACATTAATAAGGAATTTTAAAGAGTGAATTGTTCACCTGGGCCATACTTTACAGACGTTGATTCCCATGATGTAAAAGGGTTGAACAACGAAGGAAATTTTTGATTACAAGGAGTGAGTGAATCTAGATCCACTTGTTCCTTAATATCTTCCATTTGTAAAAGAAATACAATATATATAGAAGGGCATTCATAAAATGCACGAGAAAAACTGTGCAATGACCTCTAATATGTGAATGGTTCTGGGTTACCCTGAATGGTGACTATCTATCCTTCATATCACATCTTGATAAACTAATGGAATGTGTAATGGATCCACGGGCATCCTAAGAGCATGTTTTATGGAAGATATAATTCAAGAAAATGGAACGTCGTATCATGAAAAGTCTTCCCTACCTCTATCAGAACTACTATAGTTCCTTCTGACTCTCGCTCCTCATTATCATAGGTCGTAATGGTTTTGGCCCCTAGATCCATTTCTGAGTTGTCTAGCTTCTTAACCAGCTTCAAAGTACAAATATTTAGACCAGACCCACCATCCACAAGTACCCTCTTGATCTAACGAAGGGTAACAACCACTTCTAAGTATAGGGGTAAGTTGTGCTCTGGGTCACTACAAAGGATTTCAGTGCAATCAAAAGTGATATGATCATTGGAATCAAGGTGTGGAACCATGGCTTGAAGGTGCGTGGGATCTACATCTGTGGAGACTCCTGAACTCTACAACATTTTATACAATATGTTTTTATGGGTAGTAAATATTTTGAGGAGATCTAAGATTAATATCCTAGCGGGTGTCTTCTCTAACTGTTTTATTAAATTGTACTCACCTTCTTGAGGGAAAGGTATGGGATATGGTATGATCAATTGAGTGTGGCGCGTCCTTAGTAATTTTTTTTTTCTAAGATCCCAATAGAATTGACATGTTCATCAGATGAATGAATACATCCTATGAGGGAGTCAAAGGGGCTATCATTTGTTGGATAAACATAGGTAGTAGTCCTATGGCCATTAGAAGTTTGTCTGTGGTCTGGCTTCCTATTCATCTTATCTATATGGTTAGGAAAGGAATCTTTAAAGATACCCATTTTTTCATTTGGACCTTGTTACGAGTTAGGGGGAGAATCTATGATGATTTTTCCCTCTTCAAGGAGATCTTGTATGTAATGACATAGTCTCAAGCACCTGTTTGTTTTGTGTCCTTTAACATGGTGAAAATTACAACACTCATGCTCTTTGAACCAACCAAGTTTTGGAGCATCCTCTGGTTATGGTACTATCATGGTTGGGTATTCCACCATGTTTATGACATCTAGTTGTTTAAGTATAGCTGACAGTGATTCAATTAGCTGTGTGAATGTACGTTTGGTGGGTGCTTTAGGTGATGTCCTTGTGAGAGATTTAAGAGTGGATCGGTTTGCACAGTTTGGACTCTTTTGGAGTATGTAATGCCATCGCCGATGACATGTCTGTTTTTGTTAAAGAATATTGGTTTTTCTAAGGATTTTTCTTCACGTTTGTCTTTAAAAACAGGTTTGAGTGTAAATTTTGTGATAAGATCCTTTTTTATTTGACTACCCTTCTCTATAAATTCTTCGAAGTTAGAGCCACAGTGAATTTGTAAATGGAAGGTTGTTTTTGGGTTTAGATTAGGAACAAATATGCTAACTAGTTTTTTTTCTGGTAAGTCATGGGAAACAACTTGCCAACCCACGCCATCATTGTGAAAAGCTTGTAAAGGTCTCATTGGGCTTCTGCTTTACATTGCGGAAATCATTCATTGTGATATCATTTTGCATGTTGAAGGAATAATGTCATACAAATTTTTCCATTAGCATGGGCCACGTTGTAATGGAACCCTTGGGTATGCTAAAGAACCATTCTAATGCCAGTGTACTTAGGCTTCGAGGGAAGAGTCGTATTAAGAAATTATCATTGTAAGCAACCTCTTGGAAAGCCATATAAAATTCCTTGATGTGATCACGAGGATCACCTTTACTTCTATATTTATTGAATTTAGGAAGGGAAAAATGCTTTGGGAAGGGTTGCCACAAAATTTCCTTATTAAAGGGATAAGGCCATAGTTCTTTATAAAGGTACTTCCTACTATGTTCTATGTTTCCTTCTTCTAGCGTAGTAAGCATGTCTTTCATGGATTGTAATTCCCATTGAATGAGTTGTTCTTTGGTAGGTGAAATTGTTATTTATGCCTTATCCAGTTTAAAAGTTGTGTCATTATATGGATCAAAGTGGAAATTTCTAAATTTTGTTTTGAGTTTTCCTTTGTATACGTTTCTACTTGAAGAGCCTATGTTTGCCAATTTTTGGCTTAGTTTTAAGATATTTTTGAAGGATATCATCTTCAACTAAAGGATCCTCTTCTTCATCAAAATTTAGAGGTGGTGAGGCTTTGCACTTATATTCAATATTCACTTTATGTGAAGCCTTGTAATAAGGTTGTCATGGATCGCCAATTGGTTTGGATGGGTCTCCTTCAACAGTGTTGTGATGTTTCTCAGAAGTAGAAAAGTACCATACATCAAAGGGGTGATCCATGTCTAATAAATATTTTTGTTCTTCTATTTTATGATTAATGACCTTAGCCTCCATTTCACATTCTTGTGGAAGCTTAGCCCCTAATTCTAAGAATATTATGAGTACTTGATCTCTGTTATAATAAAGGATCTTGTCAAACTGACCAAGGTCTAATTGATGTTTTTCTTCAGAAGAATCAAATTATTCCATGTTATGATCAATCAATAGCTCTGTGTCTTTAACCTATGAAAAGAGAGGTGCTAAGTTGCCACTGTTCGATGGGAAGGATTCAAAAGGATTTTCTCCTAAGTTGCACTCATTTGGTTTGGATGTCATTTTCCTAATTTTAGGCATAACTAGTTGAAGTGATACTATGCTTTTATCTAAATTACGTCAAAGTTGTATGAAATATAGGCATATGTTGTGTAAGTCTTTTGATGAAATGCCAAAATATCCCAGTATGTTCTAGATTTAATGGTATGCAGTCATTTTATTATTCAAAGAACACTCATATGAATAATCATTCACACCGTCGTCTTAACAAGACTATACCCTAAACTATGATTATAATGAAGGGTTTAAAGTAGATAGTGACAATAACCTATTAATATGTATTTCGAGTTAGAATACCAATAAGGCCTAAATATCAAAGTGATATTGACGTGATCTCTCCACGAGATATACTAAGACTAGTTTAAATGCCGATGAAACCTAAGTTGTTTGAAAAATGGAAGTTGTGAATGTGTATAGTGTAACAACACTATTCTGATACATTAACCAAGAAATAAAGGTGTCAGTATCAAGATGATGTTATCATGGTATATATAAGGTGATATCGACACTCTCAAAAGGACTCAGATAACATTGGAACTGAAACTAACTATGAGTATAAAAATAAGTTCTAAGTTGTGTAGCAGAATAACCGTACAATAAAAGGACTTATAAAAAGTTCTCACAAAATTGAAAACATGATATAAGTACCAAAATTGTATTACTATAATGTGAGAAAAAATAAAAAATTAAGGAGAAATAATGATGAAAAAAAATCGAAGCGATGAAGATGATCTTGAAATCAAGATTGAAGGACTATCAAAGACACAAAAATGTACCTACGTACTTTACACGTTTAACAACCCAGCCATAAACATGGATGGACATAAATGGAAAAAAGTGGCAAATATTGTCTTTGATAAGAATTGTGCAGTTTTCTTCCTTCTCACCCCAAATGGGTAGTGAGAACACAAGGGTATAGATAAAAAATTTCAAATTAAATAAGCACCACTTTGGTAGAGTTTCACCTCGTCCGAAGGTGAGAATGAAACTAAGCTAAGTGAGAAGTCATTTAATTCTATGATGAAAGAAACTTAGATCTAACTCAAGTGGTTTATTTTCCTTGTTCGAAAAACAAGGTTCAAACTCCAAGTAAGTCGTCACTTCGTGATGGCTTGATGTGAAATAAAATAGCAAAGTGGGCTTTAAGACAGAATGGATTTCCTAATAAGATCACTCAACTAGGTGTCACAAGTTGTCTAAATGTGATCTCGATTTACCCAAAGAGTTGCATTGACTAATTTTGGAGTATCTCAGCTTTACTTTACCCCCTTTGAATACGATGAGCAACTAGTGTGTTCACATGTATTCTCATTGGGGTTGTTATACATAAAAATTTGACTCTAACTTGCAATGTAAAATCTAGTCAAGTGGGTAAGTGGAGTGCTTCTTGTTTCATCCACGAGGTTACTCAATGGTGGATTTCCTTATGGTTCCTAGAACCATGCCCATTGTTATAGCTTAAGCTATTATGCCAAAGGGGTTATGTTCTAGTTGAGAGGATAGGGATGTACCCTTTTCTTAAACCAAAAATATAGTGTGATGAGGAGTGGTGTGTTTTTTATATTGCTTAGCTTAATGTGGTTTAAGTAGCACACCGTTTGGCAACCTACATGAAAACATGTATTAGAAGGTTTTTTTTTTACAAATCCTTTCTTTCACAAGCATTAGACCCTATAAGTAAGGAGTTAGTAATTTTCTGCCACAAATAATGATATCGAGAAAAATAGTTTGCGTGTTTTTTATTCCTAAGATCACTAAGAGGTACGAAGGAAGATCATACACAACGTGAAAAAACCACTAAAAAAAGCTTATGAAAAGTACTTTAAGCGTGTTTACAAAAAGATAGAGTTCATGTTTCACCTGATTCTAGAGCATTTCTTCGAATGTTGACGAAATAGATAAGGGTAAAGGGCTAGGAGGAATACTTGTTAAGATGTTGGTTGTAGTTTGTTATGCGCGTATAAATTCTAAATCCACAGCTAATCGTGAGAGCTTCCTTTTTTATTGGAGGAACTACCAAATAATAGTTAAACAATATATGCAGTGGACTACCTAGAGTGTGCTAGATTCGAGAAGTGTGATACTTTGTAGATGGCTGTTAACCCACTGTTTAAAACAACTTAATGCTACTAATAAAGGAAATCCTACTATAGTTAAAATGATTTAGGTATCTCATTCATCTACAATAAGAAAATTCATTCACAACAGGCTAAGCTATGACCGAATCTAAAGGTCAAGGTCTTGGTCAGGGTACTGGTATGGGCCAGAGTGAGGTTCTCGGCTGTTTTAGGTATTTGGTGGAGGTTTTAAGCTCTGTTCTTGGTTTATGGTCAAAAACTCAAAGACCAACGTCAATCTGGTATGACTGATGTTGGTTTAGGTTAACTGGTGATGGTTGTGGGTAACTGGCATCGGTATGGTCGAGGTACAGGAAACTCAGTAAAAATTTGGTGGGGTGACAGATATGAGGCTAGATGGAAATGGGATAGCAATGGAAAAGCTCGTGTGGGTCTCAGGTATGCACATGAATGATTAAAATATGGATATGGGATGTTCAAGGGTGTGGGTAAAAGGATTATCAAGTTTACATGGAGGTAAAATGGTGGTGGAATGAAATGGGAGTAGAAACTAATGAAACAAGTAAAAGAATCTACCAAATGATAAATGGAGAAGTGCTCGTTAACAAAGCACTTACTATTTTTATGAGCTTGATGTTTTGTTGGAAATGATGGGTGATCAAATGGTAGGGACTTAGTGTGGTGCTGGCACTTCCTTAGATGCTCTCATGAAGCTAAATGGCTCAGTGGTTGCTTCAGGTGCTAGCTATGGATGCTCTGATGCATGTACTAATGTTGGTTCTACTTGCATGCAACTTTGGTTTCGTCACTTGTTCTTAGAAGATGTCTCTAACCTCTCAGAAATGTACCAACCTCGAAATAAGGTTATTTGGGGGTTAAATGGTAACCGACGGAAGTTTCAGGTTGACCGGTGGTGGTTTATGGTGACCAACGTCGGTTAGGGTGGGATTTCTTAGGTTTTCTAAAATGGGCAGATCCTTTTGATTTTATGGGATCTCGTTTGTTCTTGTTCCGTGGATTAGAATGGAAGCTTCCTTTCAATGGATGGGAATGTGGTTAGAGGGAATATAGGCTTTGGTTATGGAAACATACTAAGAATAGGTCTTAGGGTGAGGTGGCTAAGTGAGGTGGATAGGTGAGGCAGATGTGTGGATGTTATCCAATTAGGATATTTAAATAAGAAATATTAGGAGGATAATGAATTTATTTAATTAAATTATTTAAATTAATATTAGAGTGGGGTGAAGGGGGCCATGGTTAGGTGAATGTGTTTAAGGTGTTTATTTGATGAGGGACTAAGGAGAGTGTGACCCAATTTTGGTGTTTACATTTTTCCCCTTTTTGTTATGTAGCTTGTATTGGTAAGTGACACTAACAAAAATAAGATGTGGTTGCGCCATGTGTGGGTGGAGGTGATCCCCCTCAAATCGGGAACTAATGAGGTAGAAAGAAGAATCGGTGGGTGGTCTGATAAAAGGTGAATGTGATGAAGAGGAAGGTGGGAAATGGGGGTAAAAAAGGGAAAAAGGTCCATTCAGGTAATCTAGGTAATGGGGCAGGGTCAAAGGTAGTAACAGTAAAATACACGCACACATATAAACCGCAACACAACACTAGGTTGAAGAGCAAGAAAAATCTACATTTTCTAAGGTCGATAGGTTTATCCAAAAAAGGTTGAGGTGATTCTGGTATCCAAGGTATAGGATATGATCAAGAAACACGACGTAGGTCAGGTGCAAGAACATTTAGGTGTGTTCCGGTACACCAAATGTTGGGTCAGGATAAACAGTCATGACAAAAGGTAAGGTAAGTTCATTAGATCAACAACAAGGTATATCGGGCACATGAGGTCACAGGTCACTAGAAATGTTCCAGGTCCAAGTTTCTAGGTCACAACATGGGTAGGGCTGAGGGATTGGAAAAATAATGAGTCCCCGACTGAGGACAGGGTGAGGGATATGGGTACAAAGATAAGGAGAAGTGTCTAAGTGAAGTGGGCATGAGGTAAGAAAGGATGTAGGTAAAAAATTGGAGATAGGGGAGTAGGAAAAAATGAAGAAGGTAAACCAATGACGGTTGGAAGCTACCGATGCCGGTCTCAATTAACCAATGATGGTAAGCTAGGGAACAGGAATGATGCCGATTAGATTAAACTGAAAGTAGTTAGGTCGGGGTTGTTATAAAAAGAGAGAAATCCACATTTTTTCAATTCATTTATCTTTTGTAAAAGAGGAGAAAAGAACAAAGGAGAGAAAAAAGGGTGGAAAGTGATCGAGTGAGATGGAGATTGAGGTTGGCAAGCTACGTGGTTGGTGATAGGTGGTCGATTGGTGGATTCACGTGCTGAGTTAGATCGATTGGAGTGGATTGAGTGGCTAGAGAGTGAGAGGTCATTTAGGGATAGCAGAGGTAGGAGAGGGATTGGGGGGACCACCGGTTCAGCATCTTGAGGTACCATCGCGTAGGTGGCAGTGTGATGAGGTAAGATTCAATCTCTCCATGCTTTTTTTAAAGAAATTGATAGAAAGGTGGGTTGGGGGAAAGATGGGTTTGGGGGGAAATCAAATTTGAATGTGAGGGGAAAAAATTTGGTAAAAGAGGGACAAGGGAGGGTAGGAATAGGTAGTATGCTAGGTGGGAAGGATTGTAGGTTAGAATGGGGGGTGGGGAGGTGAGGAATGCATAAAAAAATGGGAAAGCTAGGGTACACTACCACGGGGTGCCGCCGCGATATTGACCGACATCAGTTGAATGTTGATCAGTGTCGATGGTGTATAACTAGGATCAGTCATGGATGAGGTGACTGATGCTGGTTATGGGTTAAACTATGGTCAGTCTGGGAGGACCAACCACAGTCAGGGGGGATGAAATACTTGCCTAAAAAATGTAGAATAGGGAAGGGCTGGGTTGTTGGGTCCAAGTGTCAAGACTTATGGGAAAATAGGTAAGGTTGGGGAGTGTAAAAAGAGGGAGGGTGATGTTGGGTTGGGTAGGTTGTGGGTAAGTAGGATGATGAGGAGGTTCGGTTTGGGTTAGGTAGGTAGGTGGGTTAGGGTTGGGTAGGTAGGTAGGGGAGGGTTGGGTAAGTAGGTTAGGTTGAGGTAGGATATGCAAAGTAGTGATGTAAAAATGGGTAGGGGAGTGGGTACGGGTATGGGTGATGGTAAAAATAGTTGGGTCATGAATAATGTGATCGTTTTTGTTGGATGTAGGAGAGAGATCAGCTAAGGATATAGGACAGGGTGCACCTCTACTCATGAAAGTTTGAGGCACAATGACAGCCGAAGAGTTGCAACATGTTGAGGAGGTGGGTGTGAGTGGGGTCTGACACTACTGACATGTAATCTGGTAGCTGAGTTTAATGGTCACCCTCATCGATAGATGGGATTTGGTGATCAACATGTTCCACTTGCCGACAGCTGAGATGATAGTCACCCTGGAGGATGTGTTCAGGATCCTGTGGCTACCTATATTAGGTATGGAGGTATATTTGATCTCCTCAGAGGCATCATAGGAGTTGATGCTGATTGTATTTGGTGAGGGGATGGTGGATCTTACATTTCATAGTGTGAACATGAGCTATGGAGAGTGTACCTAGCCCGTTTAGAGGGGACAAGGCTAGTAGTGCTACTGATGGAGGCAGTTTGCTGCTTTGCACTGCCAGATGTAGAGGGTGGGAGATTCTCGTAATCTTTGATGGGAGTATTACATGACATTATTATGGAGAGGACCCAATTTTCCTACGTGCTAACATTCCTGGTGCAGTTATATAGAGAGCTATGGGCTTATGGGTGATTACGGAAATTTAACCTATGTTACACATTCATTCTTCACTGTTGGGCCTATGAGCACATTGTCTTTGTGCATCTAGTAGGTATGCCTCGAGTAGATGCCTTTTAGCCAGGTTTTGTACGGGTGGGATATAGGTGATGGGTGCCTGTGATGGGAGAGCAGCGATCAGACAGAGCTATACATGATGTAGCATATTACTAGAGGCTACTGGAAGGATTGTCTAGGGTAGATATTATATAGAGGTCGTATGTAGGTTATCCCTCCTACAAACAGATGAATGATGAGCTAGCTGGCCTTTATCTACTCATATGGATAGAGGGGCATATTTTAGGAGAGCACAAGATGATCCCCGTAGATAGGTTTCGACGACAGTTTGGACTACTACAAGATATACCACCACCCTTCTCACAGTACTGGAGGGATGATGTGGAGAGACCACTGCCACTTCCACAACCAATAGTAGTTATCAGGTAGGAGGAGAAGGTTATAGATCGGAGGATTGATGATGTTGGAGTACCAAATAGGTATATATAGTGGTGGGTGGCCCAGCTATAAGTAGTACCTCCTAGGCTTGGGAAGCCAGCTTTAGCCACCATCACGATGTAGAGAGATGGCCTACAAGGGTAGGTGGTGACATTGATTACCCAGTTGGGGATGGTATACGGGTAGTTAGCAGCATTAGAGGTAGAGGTGGCCATATTACATGCACAGGTGGCCAGTCTACAGGTCCAGATGGCCCAGGGTGGAGACAGGGATGGTGATGATGGTAAGGTGGCTGCCCTACATGTGCAAGTTAAAGGGTTATAGGGGTAGCTAGCCACTGCACATGCATAGGTTACTAGGTTGCAGGGCTACTTAGCCACTGCACAGGTGCAGATCTAGACCTTACAGGCCTAGATACAAGAATAGGGATAGAGGCCAATAGCACCTCCAAAGGTACTAGGATAGGGTCCTAGTTCACAGGAAGGGGTGTAATAGGGTCCCACAGGATAGGTACAGGGGATGAGGCCGATTGGGCCACCATAGACAGTACCTCTATCTAGGTTTCGGGATGCATTAGGTGAGGCCAAATACTATTAGGATCAGTTGATAGTGGCCGGGATAGATTTTCTATCCTATGGAGAGTACAGGGCACAACACGCCTCTAGTGTGAGGACAAGATCTCATACTCATGGTGTGGAGAGCATAGGGGGCCATCGAGCCCCAAGATATGATTAGGGTGAGGCCACCAACTCAATGAGGCCAGCTTCAGGTGATGTAATAGTAGGGGGCCGACCACGACCTATGACGGGTGGTGAGATGATATCAGGCCGTCGGACAGAAGCCGAGGAGGAGACCAAAGAGACTAACATGGAGGATGTCCAGTAGGATGAGGATCGATGCCCATCCCTGTGTTTTTATGTATTTTAGTCATTTTTTGATATATATTGGCATGTGTGCCAAATACGTTGAGGATGTATGAGAGTTTTGTATATTTTTAAGCATATACCAGCCTATGCGCCGAAGATGATGAGGCTGTATATGAGAGTTTTGAGAGACTAGATTATATACACCAGACTGTGTGCCGAAGACATTTGATAGTTATGTACATGGATACACATGTTTGGATATGGTATTTATAGAGATGATGATGATGATCATCATTATGTGTGTGTGTGTTGATACAATTTTATTATTATGCATAGATGGATTTAGGATAGGTGTGTTAGGCGTAGATGGAGTCAGGTTATAGGCATGTATCGAGTTAATTTGTAGGCATGGTTGAGTCAAGTTGTGGTCTAGGCATGGATTGAGTTAGGTTGTAGGCATGGTTGAGTCAGGTTGTGGTCTAGGCATGGATTAAGTTAGGTTGTAGGCATAGTTGAGTCAGGTTGTGGTCTAGGCATGGATTGAGTCAGGTTTTAGGCATGGTGGAGTTAGGTTTTGTTTTACGCATGGATGAAGTTAGGTTTTAGGCATGGTGGAGTTTAAATTGGTTGAGGTTGTTGTGTGCATAGGAAAGTTACAAAAGCTATGGAATGAGGCTAAAGAACCTCAAAGCTTTGCTAACTCATCCATGCACCATAGGATTAGAGCTAAAAAAGAGAAACTAACATGTAAGAATTATAAATTTGACAAAAACATCAAAAACTAACATGTATACTACTCTCTACTCTATGAAAGCTTAATGAAAGTGAACCTAGTTAGATTCTAAGCAATCAAATTGTGTGTTGTTTACTCCATGAGGGTGAATGAATCTCACTAAATGGCTACATGGTCAAGTTTAGCTATTTCATTACTAACCTAACATGGGTGCAAGATGAAGCTATTTTAATCGTGGATGACCCAAGATCAAATGCCTTATTAGCTTGGCTAATGCAAATGAGTTCTTAAGATTTCTTAGGATTGTTTTGGTTTTAGCTTATGTAAAGTTGTGGTGTAAAGTGGTAAGTTGAATAGGTAGGCTTGGCCTTGCATTTATAGTTTTCCAAATGGAAGAGTTTGAACTTTGGGTGCATGTGGGACTAAACCTCAAATATCAATTTTAGGATTAGATTATGATAAGCATGCTTTAGGCTTAGTTAAGCTAGGATTAGGATATTTAAACTTGATTAGCAAGTGATTAGAGACTCATTGAGAGTTAGGAGGGGTCTGGATAACCAATTCTGACTGATAGATAGCCTACAAAGCCAATAAAATTGGTCTAGAGAGAACTAGGGAGGTTCTGAATGGTCAAAAGGAGGAATGTTTAGCTAATAAGAGAGATATTAGCTAGATAAGATGATTACAGGAGGAATATGACAAAGAAGGTGTCGTAAATGGGCATCCGAGAGTGGAGTGAAGTATGAGGATTTAACGAAGTGTCGTTAATTGATTGGATTGGATGAAATGCTAAGTGTAAGCATATTTTAGGTGTCTACATTTTCCCCTCTTTGGGGTGATGTAAGCGAAATCACTTCAAAGAAAGTAGGCAAGCACAAACAAGTAGAAATTTTTTAAGGGATAGAAGAAAAATGAGAATAATGAAGGATTCCCCCTTGATTAGAGATGGGGTGATAGAAGAACTCGATCGACTATTGAAAAGATGACAGAAAGATAATACAAGAAATGATATTGTGAAGAAGAAGAAAAGAAAGGGGATATAGAAGAAAAGGAGTATGAGAAAGGAGGAATGAGCTAACATCCATCCAGTGCCTTTTAAACAAATTTATTTTTCATCATATTGCTAAAGATCTTCATCATCAATCCTTATTAAAAATAATGAACAAAAGTGTAGTATGACATGAAAAGCCATATACGAACAAATGTCCATTGCTAAAAAAAGCAACTCCATGCAACATACAAAATGCAATGCAATACGAGAAAGTAAAATATGCGTAACTCCGTGCAACATACATAATGTAATGTAATACAAGAAAGTAAACAAGCTAAACCAAACAAAGAAACAAGTACCATGTTTTTGTTATCAAGCTTCAATTCCAACCTGTTCAAATTAATGACAAGGGTTAATGATGGTGCCCCAAGCAAGGATACATGCAAAGGGAAAACGGAGGACACTTTGATTCGATGAAAAAACAATGTGCACTACGAAACAGTACCAGGAAACTTGTTGTATTCTAAAGTACAAACGAAGTAAGCAACCTAACTTTTGTTGATGGAGGTAGATCAAGATGATCCATGAGTCACATGCATGAACAAGTGAGAACTAAAGAGTGATTTTTTGTAGGCTGATTTCTATTGTTTAGAATTTTTCATAAACATATTTGAATTTTTTGATTTTTCTAACATATTTGAATGTTTTTGTGATTTTTCTAACATATTTGAATGTTTTTGTGATTTTTCTAACATATTTGAATATTTTTTATGATTTTTATAACATATTTGAATTGATTTTGAAAGTGTTATGAAACTATGTATAGGAAGACAAGGAAGCTTGGATGCCCCTAGCAATAGATGGGATGTACAAGGGCATAAGGCCACATGCGTATGAGAAAGGTGAAGATGAAAAAATTCCCCAGCAATTAGGTGGGAGTATTCAAAGGAAAACTCTTCATAGGTAGAAGCGGGACCCAAGGCCATTATGGATAGGTTCAACATGATGGTGAACGTAAACCAATAAAGTGTTGGGAAGAAGCAATAATTCCCCCAACATAAGTTAGCCTAAAAGCACATGATAGAAAGGAAGGAGAAGATTATTTTTTGTGGAAGGGGAAAAATCTGTCCACAAACATCGAAAACAAGTAATCTTATACACATGGATGTTCTAAACGAAGTAGAAGAATGATGTGAATGATATGAATGTAGCTTAGAAGCCTCGTGAGGAAGAATTGATTAGCCAAAGGCACAAATTGTGAGACGAGACATGGACTAGAGTAAGAGTTTGAACAAGGTCCAAAATGAGACACTTGGTAACATACTAATCCTACCTACTCATAGAGATCTATTGTGTGCACGTGGAGTTTAATTACCTCTTGAAGGGAATATTTAATAGACAACAAGTGAAGACACCCTAGCCAAAGTGTAGGGATGACTGATTTTGAAAGGTGATTTTGTGAATGAAGGGTGGAAGGATAGCCATACATTGCTCCATTGCCAGCCAGGCATCCATAGTCCCGTTAGAGATGTATTTGATTCTAATCAAAACATTTCTCTACTACCAGTCAGGTTTCCATAGCCCTAATAGAGATTATTAGAAATACCCCAAGAGAGAGTTATATATCAATTTGCTTTTGCTTTATAGCTTTTAGCTTTTGATTTTTGATCGATTTTGATTCTTTTGCTTTCTAAAAACTTATTTCAGATCTCTTGTTTGACAAGGGGTTTAAGAACCACTGATGGCTTGATCAAAAGAGGTGGAAGTGATTGTGATGATGACATTGGCTAGTGTCGATAAATATGTCTAAAACTTCTTTGCAACAAGTTTATTAGATGGTGAATGTGATAGGATCTCTAAGAGGTCAGTTGTTCTTTAATTTACCAAGGTGATAAAATACCAGGGTCAAATGGATACCATAGAGATAAATTTCATGAAATACGTGTGAATAAGCTAACCAAAACATCATCAAAGGGACAAAGATGGTAGGGAGACTTGTAGAAAAATAGAAAGGAAGGTAGGGAGATTGCAATGTTTGATCTTTGTACCTTTGATTTTTGTTGTGTTTTCTCAATATTTGTTGTATTTTTGAATTGTTTTTTTATTTTTTTAAGATTTTTGATAGTTTTAAGAGGTTGAGACTAAAAAATTCACTCTATGTGGTAAGATCCAACAATAATGTTTGCGACTTCCTTAATAAGGGAGACTAGGCATGTTTGTTTATTGAGAGTGATATTATCCCTAATATTGATGATTGAGGTGAGTTCACACTCAATAAATGACTGTGATTTGTTTTGAAACATGGATTTTATATGCGAGAGCTTGAGTTCCCTATACAGAGGTTTATGGACTTTACGCCATACTTGATGGTTACGCTGATGTGCGTTCTTGAATCGTGCTTGATTTAGAATATTGAGATTGTTTGATTTGTTGGGAACTATAGAACTCTTTACAATTTTGATCTAAGCTTGATTAAGAAACTGTTTGGGTTTCTTATAAGCTAATGTGTGACTTGTCTGATCCTAAAAAGGAGAAGAAATTAAACGTGGACATTTATAACTGATGTGAGAAATGATCATGGGCTTGCCACAACCATTGATAGAAGAACTATGTGATGGATGAAATGGATATGGTCCAAGAATTCAATAGGAGGGGATACCGGGAGATGAGCTACTGATAGAAGATGATGAAGGGCTTCCAGGATGTGGCCCAAGAATAGAAGAAGAAGGGCTACTAGGACATGACCCATAGGTAGAAGATGAAGGGCTACTAGGATGTGGCCCAAGAATAGAAGAAGAAGGGCTACTAGAACATGGCCCATAGATGTAAGATAATGGGGTACTAGGATGTGGCCCAAGAATAGAAGATGATGGACTACCCAGGGGTGATCCATACCTAGAAGACAAGGGGCTAGTTGGACATGCCCCAAGAATAGAAGATAGTGGGCTACTCAAAAATGTCCCACAAATATCAGAGGAAGGGCTACTAGAAGGTGACACACACCTAGATGAAGATTAAGGGCTACTTAGCATTGACCCCATAAGAGATTGTGATTGAGGACTTATGATAGATAAGGAGTGATTGGGTGATGAGAAGATAGGCCATGGATCAATGTAAGACCTAGGAGTTTCCTCACTTAATGAAGAATGTGAAGATGGAAGAATAAGAGGAGGATCAAGTTGCATGATTTGAAGCTCTTCCTCTATTTCTTGATAAAAGGAATCAACATTTTTCTTAGAATATGCAGGCACATCGAAGTCTAAAGAGAATCCTTTCTCGTAATCTTCTAAAGGAATATCTTCATGTGCCCCTATAAATGCCCTGATTGTTTCTTCATTATGAAAGAGGTCAATCAGTATGATTTGTTGATCGACCACCAGGGGTTGATTGGAAGAAAGAGGTTCACTTGGTGTTGAAGACTTAGAAGACGTTTGATGATGATTGATAGAAGAAGATGAGATGAGAGACGAAGAATATGTGTAGCTAGATGTCTCAGGAATAGAAGAAGGTGGTGTGGACCTATCTATATGATGGTATATCACCTATAAACTAGTAGGATTAATTCCAAAGTCTATAGATTACGAGACATGGGTCGATTCAGAAATTTGGCTCAAAGGACTTTGAGTCACACGAATCTTCAAAGAAGGAAGATTTATTTTGGGTGATTGATGAAGAAGGTCCTACAAAGAAGGGGAGAACCATGATTCAAGAATCACATTGGATGAATAATAACAAGGGTCCTCCAAAGAAAGAGAGGAATACGATTCAAGAATAGTATTATATGTTTGATTAGAGGGATTTGGAGTCGCACGTATCTTCAAAGGAAGAAGACGTTGTTGAGGCAACTGATAAAAGGGGTCCTACAAAGAAAGGGAGGAATGTGATGTAGGAGTCATATTAGATGACTTTGGAGTTGAATTAGATGAATCTGAATAGTAGTTTAGATCCGAATAGTAGTTTGGAGCTGAATCATCAGAAGAGTCAGAGGAAATATTTGGATTGGAATCTTCAGAGGAAGAGGAAATGTTTGGATTATAATTAGAAGAAGAGTGGGGGGAACTCAAATAATAATTTAGATCAAAAGAATCCAAATCATACCACCGACTATGAGATGAAGGTGGGGAACAAGTTACCTGAATGGGACTTCTAGCGCGAAGAACCAAATGAGGTTTAGTCATGATGGACATCCTTTGACGTGAACACCAAAAATTTAATTCCTTATTGTCTTAAGAATGAGGAACTCTGTGATAATCAGTCATTGTTGGCATCATTTTAATCACAAATATCTAGGCCTAGATAGTGTGATAAAACTTCTTCAAAGTGAAGAAGGTGCTATGTCCATCTGAGAAGCATAAAAACAACCAACTAGACATTTCGTAAGTATGGAGATGCGTGTGTGATTTTCCAAAGGGGGTATAAGGAAAATAAACATCGTGATGATGAAATCTCAATGATATCAAAAGTGATTTCCATAGAAAATGATTTATCTAGATGAATAATCATAAGGAAAAATCATGCAAGTTTGAAACACAAATCCAATCAATAAGGAACTACTTCCTATGTAAAATGTGCATGCAAAATGATAATTCGATGTAAAGATGATCAACACAATGTGAATATTTACGTCAATATTGAAATGAACAAGGTGTAAATATTAACAAAGGGTAGATATGACTCCCAATCAAAGGATACCATGACAAATTAAAGAACCAACAAGACCTAAATGTTAAAGGGTGGGGTTTACAAATGTAAGCTAGGTAACCACACCAATCGGACATGTCTATCAAGCTTCGCGGAGAAGTGAGATATTAGTGTCAAAGTGGTATCGAAACAATGAAAACAAAGTAAGCAACACCTTTCAAGATTTAGGACAATGTTTGAAATCAAATTAAGTCAAAGTATACTAAGGATATGTTAAAACATGGGCAGCGTAATGCCACAATTCAAAAACTTAGATCATGTTTACGAGAAACATGACATAAGTATCTTAATTATGTTGATATAATGCAAACGAGGTGACATGTCAAAGGGAGATAAAATTATTAATCAATCCTAACTATGATGACGATCCTAACATGGGTATCATAAAGGCTATCAATGATATAAATATGCCTCCGCACACTATAGATGTTTAACTTACCCAGCCGCAAACATGGATGGGCATAAACAGAAAAAAAAGTGGCAGAAGCGATCGATTGGTAACACAAAGGTAGTCACCCTTCCCTTCATCAACAAACTGTTAAAAGAAGGTGAAGGAGGCAGATCAAAATGGGGGTGAAAAAATGTTGGCTTTACTTTGGCAGAGTTTCACCTTACCTTAAGGTAAGTGAAGAACTAGGCCAAAGTAACGCATCACACGTTTCGTGATGAAAATGGTGGCTCACAAATCAACACATTTTTTAGAATGGTAAAAGTGGGCTCCTAGCCAAAGTATATTTTCCTAGGTGGTTCTCTCATCTTAGGTGCTAAAAATATTATCCACGAGAAGGACGATTTACCCAAAAAGTCACACTGAATACTCAAATTTTCCCCCTTCAAGTACAGTGATCATCAGATTCATCCAATTGTGTACTTAAAAGGGTCACGTAGGGACAACTTGTAACTCTATCTCATAAAGGAATTACTAGTCAGATAGGTAGTGCAGAGCACTTCCCATTTCATCCAAAAGGTTCCCTCTTGCGTGGAATACTTTGGGGTTCTTGGAACCACCCTCATTGTTGTAGGTTAAGGTGTTATGCCAAAGGGGTTATGTTCCAGTTGAGTGGAGAGGGACATACCCTTTTTCGAAACCTGCAATATAGTGTTTTGAATATGTTATTCATTTTATCATTTTTAATTAGATGTGGTTTGCTCGAATGTCGTTTGGCAACCTGTATAACAACTATATTAGTAGTAATATGAATTTTGTTTTGATTCCTCTGTTCTTTGGCAAGCAATGGCCTTTTGGTCCTGTATGACGATTTTTAGTAGTTTTCCATCAAAAGAGAAGGCATCATTTCTGATTCTCCAGCTCGTCCAAGGATGCAAGAGAAGAGCATATGTGATTGTCTTCAAAAATCCAAAAAGATATCAAAATGGAAAAATACTTTTAATTCGACTATGCCAAGTTTAGCCAATTTCCACTCAAATATTCCTAACAACCTCAAAGCATCAAAAGGAATTAAGAATAATTTTTGATTCCCAAGATCACCTAAAAGGTGTGAGAGAAGAGCATACATGACTTTAATCTCATGATTAAACATGCAATTTTTATTAACCTTTTAAACAAGTAAAATCACCATCAAACATGTAAAAACACCCTACAAAACAGAAGTTAGATTCAAAATAAAATTTGCAAGGTGTTAGAACATTAAAGACCAAATTTTCCAAAGCATTTAGACATGTTAGAAATGAGTAGTTTAATAAAAATTAAAACCTTATTTTTTGTAACTTAAAAACCCCAAATTTATGTTTCCATTTTTTATATCACTTTAATACCTTTCCAACGCAAGAAAAATGGAGTCATTTCAAGTTTGGGAGAAAATGTTATGGCCTACGAAAGATTGCTAATGATGCATGCGCCACTGTTAGTGTACCTATGCCCCTTTTTTGGTGTTTGCGTGCCTCTGTGTAAAAAAAACACAGTGAGAGCTGTGCTTGCACACACAGAATGGCATGTGCGCCCCCTTTCCTATAGGTGGCTAAAAAACACATGATTTTTCAAAAATATCAAAATTTTATCGATTTGGTTCAATTTTTGGCAGCACTTCACCTCCTTTGATCCTTCAAAGAGAAAAAAAAACAAGACAAACCTAGCTCAACTAGTTAAGAAACATGATATTTTTCCATTTAGAACAAAAATATTAGTGAAACTAAAAACTTGAACTAATCTATAAAGCTTTTAAACTAGTCTATAAATCTTTGAAACTAATATAGAAAGCTTTGAAACTATCCTAGAAAGATTAAAACTAAGAAATAGTTATAAACTAAAACAAAAAGCTTCAAAGTGACTCCATTAATGGAGGATGGACATAAGGGTCCCACCGGGTGTGCCAAATGTGTGTAATGGAAAGTTGAAAAAGCTATGGAATGAGGGTAAAGAACCTCAAAGCTTTGCTAACTCGTCCATGCACCATCAGATTAGAGATAAATAAGAGAAACTAACATGAAAGCATTATAAATTTGACAAAAACTAACATGTATACTACTCTCTACTCTATGAAAGCTTAATGAAAGTGAACCTAGTTAGATTCTAAGCAATCAAATTGTGTTTTGTTTACTCCATTTGGGTGAATGCATCTCACTAAATGGCTACATGGTCAAGTTTATCTATTTTATTACTAACTTAACATGGGTGCAAGATGAAGCTATTTTAATGGTGGATGACCCAAGATCAAATGCCTTATTAGCTTGGCTAATGCAAATGAGCTCTTAAGCTTTCTTAGGCTTTTTTTGGCTTTAGCTTATGTAAAGTTGTGGTGTAAAGTGGTAAGTTGAATAGGTAGGCTTGACCTTGCATTTATAGTTTTCCAAATGGAAGAGTTTAAACTTTGGGTGCATGTGGGACTAAACCTCAAAAATCACTTTTAGGATTAGATTAGGATAAACATGATTTAGGCTTAGTTAAGCTAGTATTAGGCTATTTAAACTTGATTAGCAAGTGATTAAAGACTCATCGAGAGTTGGGAGGGGTTTGGATAACGAATTTTGATTGATAGATAGCTTACGAAGCCAATAGAAGTCATCTAGAGAGAACCAGGGAGGTTCTGAATGGTTGAAAGGAGGAATGTTTAGCTAATAAGAGATATATTAGCCATATAAGATGATTAGAGGAGGAATGTGACCAAGAAGGTGTCGTAAATGGGCATCCGAGAGTGGAGCGAAGTATGGGGATTTAATGAAGTGTCATTAATTGATTGGATTGGATGAAATGCTAATGATTAATTGGATTGGATTGATCAGATTCTCTCTCTCTTTTTGAAAGAACTTGACATAGCTATCCTTTGAGGGAGCAGTCTATTTATGGTAGTGATTATAGAGATAAAGACATCATTTTGAGGGAGTCATCTCTTTATTGGAAGTTTGACTCAAGGAGTTGGATCCCATGTGAGGGATTTTAAGTCATGGAAAAGAATAAGGTGAAGAATAGGATTCTTTTGCAAAAAGTAAGGTGAAACGACCATGGGATCTCATCTAAAGGTAGACAAAAAGTATCCATGAGAATCATGCTATGTACAACGCCATGGTACACATAATTAAGAGAATGTAAAAAGTGACGGTTATGCACATGATTCTCATTTAATCATTGGTGATGGAATAGGAAGTGGATAGCACTTAAGGGAAGAGCATGGAAAGAGGAAGAAGGTGAGGTAGGACTAAAACTCAATAATAGAATGGTTGAAGATGTAAGGTGTTAAGGGATTTAGGTTGAGGTTTACTATCAAGTGAAGATAAATGATAAGCACCTGATCCATAAGTATGATTCACGATGTATGTTCCAAGCTAATTAGGAGAAAATTTTCCCCGTTTACTTTTTTTTATTTTGGTTACATGTTGATTTTCTTTCAGAACAAGGTCACCAACATGGAAGGTTTGTCATAGGCATGTTTGATACGTTTTTGATAAAATTGCAAATGGTCAAGAGCATTAAGATGGCATTCATCTAGTAACTCAAGTTGTGCTAAACGGTCCTGACGAAAGTCATCATCAGGGAGCATGTCATGGAGAGAAATGTGGAGTGAGGGAATATAGACTTCGAGAGGTAGAACAACCTATGTACTGTAGACCAGAGAAAAGGGTGTGGTAGGAGTGCAAGTATGGATACTAGTGTCGTATGCCCATAGGGCGAAAGGAATGTGCATATGCTAGTCCTTCCTAGTAAGGTTAACCACTTTCATGAGAGTTTTGTTCATGGTTTTTTTCGTGGATTCATCTTGGCCGTTAGTCTGTGGATAATAAGGTGATGAGAAACATAGCTAAATGTTGAAGGCGTTGCAAATTTTTTGCAAGGTTTTATTTTTGAATTGTTTTCCGTTATCAGTGACGAGCTGATGTGGGACACCAAAGTGACAGATGATGTGATGATTGATGAACTCACATATTTTCTTGACTTTTGTGGAAATGAGAGGTATGGCTTCCACCCATTTTGTGTAGTATTCGGTATCGGTGATGATTTATTGATGTCGTTGGGAAGAATGTGGATTGATCTCTCCAACAAGATCAAAACCCCATTGAGAGAAGGGACAAAGGTCACGTGCAACCTGCGGGCATGACTGGGTGTATGATGAAGGTTGGCATGTAGTTGTCATTTTACACAATGTTTGACGTAGTCACAAATATCATGGTTGAGGGTCAGCCAGTAATATCCTAGGTGAATAATATGCTTAGCAACAATGAGGCCACTAAAGTGACCTCCACATATGCCATCATGAAATTCCTTAATGGTATAAGGAATTTCAGAAATCGTATGGCACCATAAAAGAATTCCATCGAAGCTACATTTGTAGAGGAGGCCACCCATGATGACGTAATGAGAGACCTTTTTGACAAAGGCCCGTTGTCCATTACGAGTGAGGTTGGGAGGCAAGATGGAATGGGAAAGGTAGTCTGAGTTTTTTTAATACCAAAGGTCACTCGGGTCAGGGGCAGCGGCTCCAATGGAGAAAACTTCATAAGGTGAATAAGAGGGTGATTGGATTCTTTGTACAGTGACAAATATTTTAGAATCGGCAGGTGAAGCAGTGATTTGAGAAGCCAAGTAGGCCATGGTATCTGTAATTTTTTTGGTTGAACTTGGGATGGTTTGAAGGGCGTAGCGGTCGAAGGTGGTCAAAAGTATGTCTACGTGATGTTTATACTTTTGAAGTGTCTCATTACAAAATTGGTATATACCATTGAGTTGGTTTACGACCAATTGTGAATCACCAAATATGTTGATTGATTTGACATCCAAGGCATAGGTAGCTTAGAGACCTAATACGAGCACTTTGTATTCAGAAATATTGTTTGTACAATCAAAATCTAGTTTGAAATACAAAGGAAAGGTTCACCTTCAAGTGGAATGAGGATAATTCCTACCCCACCCCCATGCTGATACTTGGAACTGTCAAATAAGAGTGTCATTTGGTAAGCGGGTTCGTCTAGGGAAAGGGTGGCAATTGACTCATTTGTAAAGTCAAAATTAGAGGGTTGATCCCTGGAAATAGGTGCGTTGGTCAATTGGTTGGTGATATCTTGTCCCTTAATGGATTTTTTATGGATGAATTCAAGGTGGAGGTCATCCAGAATCATAAGCCAACATGCAACATGTTGATTTTGGTAAGGTTTGGCATACATGAAGTGTAGGGGGTCGGTGTTGGTCACAACATAAGTTTTTTGATTAAGTAGGTAATGGCGGAGTTTCATGGCAACGAGAAATAAGGCTAAGCAAAGTGTTTTGGCATGGGTGTATCAGGTTTCATAGTCTAAAAGAGTACGACTTATGTAACAAACCATCTGCTCCATCTGTTGTTCATCACGATGTAAAAGCATGGCCCCTAGGGAGTGATCGGTAGCTGAGATGTATAGGTAGAAGGGTTGATCATCTTTAGGTGGAATGATTACGGGTGGTTGGAGAAGGTATTGTTTTAAGGCCTTAAAATATTTGTTGTAGTCATTGTCCCATTTAAAGGTTGACACCGATCAGACAATTCTGAGATGAAACGACAAATAGACTGCAACTTACCTTACAGGCTATGAAGTTTCCTAAGAGTAGTTGGCAAAGGAATTTCGAGAATGGCCTTGAATTTAGCAGGGTAAAATTCTATTCCATGTAAGGAAACAATAAATCCCAGGAGATTTCCTGAGAAAACCATGAAAAACACACTTCTTGAGTAGAAGGCAAACACAATATTTAATAAGGTGGTCAAAGATGGTTTTTAGGACGGTGAGGTGCTCAGAGCAGCATTTAGATTTGGCTAGGAGATCATCCATGTAATCTTCCAATATACGATGCATGATGTCATGGAAGATATAAGTCATAACCCATTGATATGTGGCACTAGCATTTTTAAGGCCAAAAGGTATGAATTAATAGTAGAAGGTCCCCTAAGAGGTGATGAATGTAGTTTTGTGATGATCTTTTGGTAAAACAAAGATTTGGTTATAACCCAAGAAACCATCCATGAGTGATAACATCTCATGACCAATGGTAAGGTCAACCAGTTGGTCAATACTGGGTAGAGGGAAGTCATATTTTGGGTAGGCTAGGTTGAGGTCATGGAAATCCATGAAAATAAGAAGTACCCTTATTGCCTTAGTGACAGGGACAATGTTAGAAATCCAATAAGGATAATCAATTGGTAAGATGAAGGAAACAAAAAGAACGTGTTGAAGCTCTTCCTTAATGATAAGGGTAATGTGAGGGTGCATTTTCCTCATCTTTTTTTATGGGCTTAGCATTAGGAATGGTTACAATATTGTGGACCACTATGGTGGGGTCAATACCGGGCATATCTGCATAAGACCAAGTGAAAACGTGGTTATGGTTTCTAAGAAGAGAAGTGATGGCTTCCTATTCAGCAACATACAAAGATTGACCGATCTTTAGAATGTGAGGGTTATCTTGAGTATGAATGTTGATTTTGATAGTCGATTCATTCAACATGGTTTGCGTCTCAAATGGTAACCAACAATGAATATATGAGTTTGTTGCACCAAGGTAGGTGAGTATAGATTCATCATCTTGGCATTGAATGACGTTAATCGAAGGTGTATCGTCATCGATCATTTTAGGGTACAGGAAGGGAATAGAAGAGGGAGCCTCACCCTCACGTTGATAAGTCAGAGGCCCTAAGAAAATGGTGTTTATGAAAAAAAATTTAGAAGGAATGGATTCTGGATCCTTTGACTCTATTGGTGAAGGTGGTGATGGTGGTGAAGAAGGTGGAGAAGGTTTGATGTCTTCAATGAGTTCAATGCGTGCCTTCTTGGTAGGTGGTTCAGTAAAGCTGATACCACTTGAGTCATTATGCTTGTGAGTAGTACATGGAATAATAGTATGGCAGCCTTGCTCATAAAAGAAAAAACCAAAACCCTTCTATGCACATTAGTATAGGAAGGTGTGGGAAAAATGGTGATTGGTGAGTGACCAGAGGTCGGTGTAAAATGTGCAGGTGTGTGACGGTGGTTAAGGTGTGTAAGTTGTAGTATCAAGTCCCCCATAGGTGAGATTGGTACGAAGGTGGGGAGGACCATAAAGGAGGTGCTATCCTATATGGTGATCATAACGAGGGTGCTGGTGAAGAATTCCATACTCTTGCGGGGTAAGGAATGTGTTGACACTATATAGGTGATACTCCCCCAGAGTGAGGCAGTGAAAAATGCCCTCCAAGGGATAGATGGTTGGTATGTGCATAGATGGAATAGACAATGTGTCAGAGGTTAGATTAGAGGTGGAGCTAATGAAATGGGAGGCCGATGGTTCAGCTATGGAGGTTATGGCAGTGGTAGGAATGGAGGATGTAGGTGTGGTTAAGGTAGTGGCTGCACTGGTGAGAGGATGTGTAGGTGACGCGGAAGTGGTTGTGGAGGTAGATGATTTGATGGGTATAAGCACGTCATTGGGTTGGTAAAGCATGTTACAAGTTTTGAAAGGTGATGGATCAGTTGGAATGGTATAGGTGTGTCCTTCATGCTCAAACTTCACACAATGATGCAAAGTGGAAGGAACACAACCCATGACACATATCCAAGGTCTACCAAGCAACAGGTTATATTGAGATTTCCCCTCCAATACGTAAAATAACTCTGGAATAGTATGGGGGCCCACATGAACATGGAGGATGATGATGCCAAGTGTAGAGGTGATAGCATCATTGAACTAATGCAACATGATGGGATGCTTATACATTCAATTTTCAGGTATGCGCATTAGAGAGAATACATGGGAGGAGATGATATTAATTCTAGTACCCCCATCAATCATAACACGTTGTACACGTATGTCATCGATGTGGACATAGATGAAAAGGGTTAGATCAGGGTCATCAGTTTGGTACAGTGTGATCTCTTCATCTGAGAAGCTAAGGGAGGTTGCTTGATGAGTAGTTGGAGGTGTAGATGATGGGGGTAATTTGGTGAGAGAGGCTACATGATGGGGTGTGCTAATAGAGGCCACGAGTGTAGGATCACTGGGTAAAAATTCAAAATATCGAAAAACCTCCATGAGAGCTTGATGATGGGATTTTGAGGTTTGGATGAGGTCATACAAGGACATTTTGAGGGGGGATTGGTGTATTTATTTGAGCATTGCACATTGTGTGACTCCATTAGAAATAGTATATGTGGGGCCGCAGATAGTGATTTTAGGTGTGGGTGTAGATGGTATGTTAGGTGTAGGATTGGTTGGTGAGTCAGTTGAATTTTCCTTGCCTTTGTCCTTCTGAGCATGGGTAGCGATGTGGATCATGTTTATTTGAGGTGGGGAAGTAGGTGAGGTCTGTGAGCCATGAAAAGCATAGCGACAAGAGGGGAAAAATCCAAGTGGTGGGAAGAAACCTTGTGAAATGAGTTGGGCACACTAACATTTGGGTGGAGGTTTAACGAGGTTGTTGATGCGAACCATGTTAATTTCAAACCTTAGGGGTGGCTATAGGAGTTAGGGAGGTCTTGGTCACTTAGTGGGCAATGAGGGAAAAACTGTGGGAATGGGTGTTGGTGAAATGGGGTCTTCATCAAAAAGGTCATCATCATCAAAGTTTTCTTCGGGAGGACACAACTAGATACGAATGGTTTTCAAGGCTTATAGTTCTCTACATCATGTCTTGGAACACAATGGTAGGCAAAAATTTTGGTGTCATCAAACCCCTTTGGTTTGGGTTTGAGAGGTGGTAATGTGATGATAGAAGTTTCAAAGAGGTTGGTTAAAATTTTGGTGTAGGATCCTGCTAGTGGATCATAATGGGAAGTGAAAGTGGGTTTGGGTGTAGGCGCAGTTGATTGTAGAGGAATGGTCCTTGCATGAGGTAAAGTGGATCAAACCAGTGTTGTAGGTGCTGGTGTGATCTTGGGTGTTGGTCATGTTTGCTTAGGTAGGGGTATGGTAGATGAACTGGCAAGATAGTATGTGGTTGGTTTGACTACCTTATCAGAGGGTAGAGGATCTTTGACCTTAGGTTGTACCTTCTTGAGTAAAGGTGATACGGGCACACGAGATCTAGAGGGAAAGGCGAATGGTGGAAGAGGGTGCATTACCCATGGGGATAACAGAGGTGCTATGAAAGTAGATGGTGCAGGTCATGCCGAAGGTGTGAGGGAAAGAGACTTAAGTGTCATGGGTAGTGAAGGAGTGATTGATGGTATTAGAGGTATGGGTGGTAAATATGTTGTAGATGTGGGTGGAAGTTGTGGCAAGCGCTTGGGTATGTTTGAGTTTTGCGATGGAGGAATGGGCTATTTTTTTTAGTTTACCGATGGGTGGAGGTTTCTTAACTGTGTTGGAAGGGAGAGGTCCTAAGATGGACAAAAAGGGTGAAGGTGATGAAGGTGTTATTGGTGAGGTTGGAGTATGAGATTTATGGGATTGGTTCTTTTGTTTGGGTTTCAGAGTAGGATTGGTATTCACCTTAGAGGATGTAGCTAAATCTAATTTGATGGATGGATGAGTAAGGCTGAGGGTTGGGATGACCCCTAAGGTAGTGTTGGGTTTAGGCGAGGAAGATAATGTAGGTGTGGGCTTGGGTGTAGATGCGTGTTGGGTTATAGGTAGGGGTGTGGTTTGAGCCAATAGTGGTATCATGGTGGAATTTTTGATAGTTGTAGTTGTATTTGGTTCGATTGGCTGAAATATTTTTGGGTAGATAGTGGAAGTGTTAGCAAGTGACATATGCATTTGTGTTGAGATAGGAAGTAAACGATGCCCCCAAAGTAAGGATCTATCCACATAATCTAGGTGATCGGCTAGGCATGAAAATGCCACTGTTGTAGGTGAGGTTGATGAGGATTCAACTGTAAAATGTGTCTTAGAGACGGGAAATTTGCTAGCTTTGATTTCCATGAGTAAGAGATGCGAAAGTAAGTCTGTAGGATCTTGGGTAGCTGATGGAGAATGGTCACCTAGAGGTAAATGTATCTCTACTGGATCCTTGATAGGTGGAGGAGATAATGGGTGCTCCTCTATGGGTGGAGGAGATAATGGGTGCTCCTTGGTGGGTGGAGGAGATGACGGGTGTTCCTCTGTGGGTGGAGAAGATGAACAAGTATCTTCCATGGAATGAAGAAGTACTATGGGTGATGGCTCTCTAGGTGGAGAAGTCAAAGGTGAAATAGTTTTGATGTGAACATGAGTCTCGTTCATGGGTGAGAGAGGAGACGAAGGGTTTCCTATGTGGGTGGAGGAGTAGGTGAAGTGGGTTCAAGTGTAGGTGGAGGACTTTGGGATAGGATTTCCTCGATGCAAGGAATATGAGGTAATTAGGAAGCACCGGGTGCATCACTGAAAATAGCATGGACCTCATGGGTATGGCTATCATGAGTTGATGACTCTCTAGTTTGATTAGAAGAAGGGGCATAATTAGGAAAGGGTTTCTTGAAGATGTGTAGGTTTTTTATTAGTAGGTGCATTAGGACTATCCAAGGTTAACTCACCTTTCTCGAGCATTTATTGGATAATGTTTTTGAAAGTGATGTAATTTCCATCACTATGACCCTTTACTTGATGATAGTTACAGAAGTTGTGCTCTTTATACCATGTGTGTGTGGGGTGAGAAGGATCAAAAATAATGTGTGGTTTTATGGGAGGAAGGGTGATGACCCCAGATTTAATGAGATTTTCTAAGAAAGAAGAATATGGTTCCCCAATTGTGGTGTATTTCCGTTGTTCCCATTTGAATTGAAAAGTTTGGACAGGAGAAAGATTAGATGAGAGACTAGCCTTATTTGATGGATGATCTGGGCCGACATTGAGTACCACTGCGTTAGTGGTTCCCTTGGATTTTGAATAATTGTTTTGTGGTTTCGAAGCAAAAGAGGCATCATTTGATTTGAATTCTGAGTTCTTATTGCATAGTTGGATTTTCTTCTCTTCGATGGCCCAAATATCTAGATTTTGTGCTATGGTGAATTCCTCATCGAAGGTTTAGATTGTCTGGACCTGTAGGGTTAGAAAAATATGTCTAGCACAAGCCCGCGTGAAGAGATCTATGAGTTTGGTTTGTGGTAGTTGGAATGTGAGTTGATTGATCAGGCTACGCCAATGAGCAACAAAATATGCAATAGATTCATCGTCATACTGACGTGTAGAGTAGAGGTCAGTTATGGTAACTTTCTTAACGACATTGATGGAGAAGTGATCCAAGAAGGCTTGGGTTGCCTGATTAAATGAGAAGATAGTGTCTAGGTAACCCACTATACCAATCTAATGCAGGCCCAGTCAAAGACATGGGAAAGGTCCTCAGAAGAAAAGCGTCATCATGGGCGGTCAAATAACACTCATGTTTAAAAGACTACAAATGTTGTTGCGGGTCTTCTTTGCTATTGAAGTGGTTAAATTTAGGCATTTCCCAATGTATGGGATATGGGTGGATAGGAATGGATGGGTGGATTGGCTTATTACAAATCTCATCATAGGTGAAAGTGTTGCAGGAGTGAAAAATTTATGCTTCCAATGTCTACATCTTGTCCATCATTAACTTGATTAGGTCATTGGTAGGTTGTGATGGTTGGGTGACTCTTGTAGTGTAAGAGGGTTGGTGTTGGGCATATGACGAGGGTGGCATTCCAGTATATGGCGTTGCCATATAGGTAGATTGGGAAGGAGGGAATGAAATAGGGGGTACGTACCTAGAGTGAATGATAGATGAAATGGGAGGATGCTGATAATACATATATGGAGGTGGAAGGGTTGTGGTGACCCTGGTGGTAATTATAGACACTAAAATTAGGTTACACTCCCCTTTGGTCCCTCGAAAAATAAGCACCCTTCATCACATTCACCTAGCCATGGCCCCCTTAACCTCACTAATATTAATTTAATTAAGCTAATTAAATTAATTCATTATCATCACCATATTTATTATTTAAATATCTTAATTTAGATAATATCCACACACACACCTCACCTAGACACCTCATCAGGCCAACTCACCCTAAGACCTATTCTTAGAAAGTTGCCATAACTAACTAAGACTTACAAAAACCCTAAAAATTAATGCCTACATTCTCTCTAATCACATTCTTGGATGCTTACAAGAATATTCCAGTCTAATCCACTGGTTAACAACATGAGATCTGAGAAAATTAGGAGGATCTCCCTAGTTTTGTCAACCTAGGAAATACCACCTTGACCGATGCCGGTTAGCCATAACCGTCACCGGTTAAACCGAAACTGCAGTCGGTTACTTTTTGAACCCCCAAAAAAACCTTATTGTAAAGATTGGAAAAAGATTAGAAAAGGTTGGAAAACATTAGAAAATCCTTGAGAGATATCACATCTTCTGAGAGAAAATTTCAGTGAGAACATTCATGCAAGGAGGAGATCAAGCATTTTTCTCTTACACAACCATCTATCACTCACCCCAGTAATGATTTGATCTAATAAAGTAAAAGGAATGCCCATGCAGCCCATTCAGAAGCTCTCCTATGATTGGTGATCACCTGTAACCTTCAACTTCTTACCAGCACCTCCATTCATCACTCACAGGTGTCCAAGACCAGAATCCAAGTAAGTGAAATGTTATACTTCTCTGGTTCATTTTATTTCGTTATTATACTATCACCTATTGTTTACCTAGCCACCCATTGACCTCCTTCAACACCCCCCTTCATATACCCATTAAAACCTTTCTAAATCCCACCCAAGCTACCAAATACCTCATTCTAACCAACCAAAATCCTTTGTGTAATCATAAAGGTGAGCCAAAACCTATTATGTGGAATTCCTAGTTTTCCACAGTAACCAACACCGGTTACACCCAACCGTCATTGGTCACCCTTAACTGGCATTAGTTTCTGTATTTTCCCATACAACCTATAATAGTGACCTATCCACCTAATTCTACATAACTCTCATTCACCTATGATCTACCCAAGACCTCTGCTAGACCCGTAGAGACCTAGTGTAGTGCCCGTTTAAACAACCACTTGAGACTAAAGAAACAACCCAAGATTAGCTAGAAAAATTATGCGATAACTTTCTTTTATTAGAAGTATCTACAACCAGGTTACAAGACATCAGTTTTCCATTGGTAGGTTCTAGAAAAAAACCTATTTACCAAAAAACAAATTTCATTTATTTACTTATATCAAGTTTATAAGGTTCAAATTTTAGGGTTACATGTTCTAGTTAGTTTTAGGGAGAAATCTACCCCTATACCCACTGTCTAATAGGCTCAGAGTTTCAACTTATTTTTTCTCATAATTAATAGTTCAAAAATTTCCCTAAACCACTCCCAATGGATATGAAATTTTCTCACCTTTCCGGTGATATAAATAAGTCCTCCTAACTCCTTTGGGAACTCAAGATATGGTCTGGCGGAGTTTTGGGATGAAATTTTCCTCAATGGGGACACATGTCAAGAGGAGGGGAAAACCCCTTTGGTGGGTTGGTGGGTCACGGAGCATTTTTGGAATTTTTCCCCATGCAGTGAAAAATTAAAATTTCTCCCGAACCTCCGCCGCCACCCCCCAAGGTGCCACGTGGCACTCTTTGATTGGCCACGGGCCGGCGGGGCGAAATGGAAATTTTTTCCAAAATTTTCAAAAATCTCAAAGGGCAAAAAGTTTCCACACCTCCCCTGCTACCTCATGAGGACACATGGAAACCTATGATTGGCTGTGGGTTGGCAGAGTGAAATGGAAAATTTTTGTTGGGCCTAATTTTTGAAAATTTTCCTAAGGGCAATTCGACGAGAAATTTTTGGGTTACGGGCCCGTTAGGGAAAATTTTCCCAAATTTTCCTGCCAAGGCACAAAAACTTCAAAGCGCTATAACTTGAGCTAGAAAGCTCAGTTTTGGGAAAACGAGGACTTTTCGGAAATCTCTCAATGCCCTATTTGTATTAAAAAATATAAAATTTAAATTTTGATAATTTTTAAGGGTCAATTATGTGAAAAGGATTTGAAGGCTTACATTTGTAAACTATAATTTTTCCAACTTCTTGATTTGATTAAATTTTAAGTCCTCCTTCACTTCACATGTCAAACAGACATGGAGGATTAGTCTAGAGAGGGTTTAGAGTGTTTTAGTGAAGTCAATTTGTCCAATTATTCAAGTTTGCATTTTTCTGTCAATGGACGGGAAAACGATTGTGCAAGCTCCGATTTGAAACTCATTGAGTTTTAGAGGTTCATTCTTTACTGTTTTAGTGAATTTGAGTTTCTTAAGTCTTCCTATATGTGAATTTAAAAGTTTCATAACTTATTATTAAGTGTAAGATCGAACTGATCATTTTTAATAAAACATAAATTACTAGTAATGAGTTTAATACAGTGGACTATTTTTTTGAATTTTTTTTTTATTTCTTTGTGTTTTGGATGTGCATATGATTCCTAATTTATTCAAATACAATTTCTTATCAAATAACCATTAATTTCTACATTAAATTCAGTTCAGAATTCAATTCAAATATCCATTTTTCAAAAGAGAACAATATTGTCTTTCCTTCCCACGCATTCTTTCTTTCTTTTCTTCTTCAAAAAACAATTAAATTTCAATAATAATTCAAATCAAATGTGCAATACACTTTGAGAAAGAAATGAATTCTTTCATTTTTCATCAAATACAACATTAAAAATTTTCTTTTTCATTTGTTTTCAAATACAATACATACAATAACAACATTGTTTCTTATTCCTTTTCCAAATAGAGATATCATTCTTGGACAACAAAACAATTCTAGTATACAATCCAATTTTGAAACGAATTCAATCTTTTATTCATAATTCAATGACACTTTTACAACTTAGCGCTCTTCCAATTTGATTACAAAATACAAGTTACAATGCTTATAATATCCTTTACATTTCTTTCCAAAAACATAAAACAAGTGTAATTCTTCTTTACATTCCTCAATGTAACTACAAATTTCATTAACAATGTAATTCTTCACATTACAACATTTATACATTCATCCACTTGAAGTGGGAGAAGTTATATTGAATTACTCAAAGGGAAATGACTATCAAACTATGAAATTTCTTCTTTCTCCAAATAGTAGCATGCTTGTTTCTTCTTATTTACAACTTTGATCACAACAAGGAAGGGGGAAAGGCAATGCTCTCTACCCAACCAAGACATCTAATGAAAAATGAGAATCCATCCTTCCCCATTGGCCCCCGAGCCCCTACCATATTGAAATGGAGCATGAATATCAACACATGGCAACAAATGCTTCTATCACATACAAGCAACATTCACATTGCATATAATCAATAAAATGCAGAGTTCAAAATAATATAGCAGTTCCAAACTACATTTGAAACAATTCATACAACACATAGGCTTTATCAAGCAAGCCAACAAGAGTAAGAACTATGGGGAGCTCTTTGTGCCTCCCAATTTGGAATTGGGCATCCAATTAAAATCATACCACCATAAACATATCAAATCCCATAAACTTATATCTCCCAAACCCTCTTTATGCCCCCCAAATTTTATCCCTTATGCCCCCCCAAAGTAAGAAATGTAAGCAGTTTCTTTTCCAAGGTGGATCCCAAACCAAAACTTCGTCCACAATAAAGCAGTGTCATTGGCAATCCCTTATGCTCCCCATATGAAATCCCCATAGCCTTCTCCTACACCATGCCCTAAGCAATCTACCCAACCAACCAAGAACACATACACAAACACCATTTAAACATGCATGCAAGAGAAGTAAAACATTTAAAACATAGCTCAAGATGCCTACCTCTCCATAATGGAGTTTGTTCCAAGCACACAAGTTTTCCACAATGTCAAAGTGTAGTCTAAAACCAGCAAGTATAAGCATGAAAAAGACTCCAAGCTTCCTCCTAAATAGAAACAAAAAAATTCACCCCCAAGAGGAAAATAACAAATTTTCAACAACCATAAAAGAGCAAGAAGCTTCACTTTTATAGGAGAGGGAAGGAGCGAGGATGATGTGGATCCATGTGGGATGCCACATCATTCTTCCTCATTCCCAAGAGGAAATCAACATCAACCCCCAAATCACAATAAACAAAAATGAAAAAAATGACTTACATACTCCAAAATGCCCATACTCCAAAAGGACCAAATTTAAAACATGTAAGGGAAGTGCAATTATAAATTAGAAATTGTCACTTCAAAATGCATTAAAATTGCCTAAACTTAACCTCTAAACCATAGGCATGGTTGGTGGATCATTTTAAGAGGTGTGGGACAAGTTTAACTTGTCCCACAAGCCTCCAAATTTGGCCTCTAAGGACAATTTCGAATTCCTAACGAGATGAAGTGTTTAATATTCCAAAAATTTACTTACATGCTCTTACAAATTTCTTACACAGTCTTACATATTAACTTACACAATCTTCCAACATTATCATTCAAATTCAACAAATTTATTAATTACATCCCATGTCCCAATTAAATTTAATAAAAGTTTAACTATAGAATTTCACACATTAATCTTCCACATTAAAATTAAATAAAAGAAGGAACACATTACTAATAAAATACAAACAACAATAATTAAAAAGGAACACATAAATAAAACACATATATCCCATGGTCACAATAATGGAAATCCTCCCATGGGAAATCCTAACATAACACAACACACACTCTCATAACATAGTTTTCATGGTGACCTTGTTGAATTCAGCTGGAATTTCAGTATGGTTAGTCTCTAGTCCCCCAACATTTTTGTGATTTTTAACCTACAAAAATGCAAATAACTCCTTCGGCCTTGTGGTCGTATCAAAACATCCAAAATGATATAAACAACATTTCAAAATCATCTAATCATATGAATCACGAAAATATCAAGAATGCAACATTATCATTTTTAATTAATGAAATCAATTATATCATCATCAATGATCTATCATACTAGGTCTACCCAAAATATCCAATGTCATAATTCCAAATCAACATCCAGATTATTTCCATGTCAAACAGTATATCATCAACCTCATATAAAAATGTCTCTAGTAACCATCATGCATAATAACTAAATCTAGATCAATAATAATCCATGATCTAACATCTAACCATCATACCAAAAAAAACATAATAGTTTCCATAATACAATCAATAATATTAAAATAAGTATCTAAAAGTGTCAAAGGGAAGTGTGCACTACACCTAGAACTAGTTACCTGACCTTTGGATCCTACTCTAACCTAGCCTGTTAGATTAGATCTTTCTTATTATGTTTTAAGTGAGATACCTAAATAATTTCGAATTACAATAGGATTTACTTCATTTCTCGCATTAAATTGTTTAAAACAGTGGACTGACAGCCATCTAGGAAGTATCACACTTCTTGGATCTAGCACACGCTAGGCAGTTCACTACACACATTGTTTAACTTTTTCTAGTGGTCTTGATTTTCATTACAAGTAGTTCCTCCTAGCCAAAAGGAAGCTCCCACAATCAGTTGTGGATTCAGAAGTCATACGCACGCGACAAACAACCAACCTACATTTCAACAGGTATTCCTCCTACACCCATTACCCTATCTATTTCATCAATAATTCAAAGAAACTTCTAAGAATTAGGTGAAACATTTTGGCATGCCCATTCCTTCCTCACAAACCTCTAATGCACCTAGGCACCTGACACAACTTACACCCACACCCAAAACATCTTTACCACCCATACCTCTAATACCTTTAGCAATTCCTTCACTACCCACTACACTTCAGTCTTTATCCCTTACACCTCCTACACGACCTGCATCCTCTACCTTTATAGCACCTCCGCTATCCCCGTGGATAACTCGTCCTCTTCCCACATCTGCCTTTCCTTCTATACCTCATACACCCATATCACCTTTACCCAAGAAGGTGCAACCCAATGAAAAATCTCCAATACCCCACAATAGGGTAGTAAGAACAACCACACACCCTCCTACCCATTCATCCAACATACCCCTACCCAAAAAAATACGACCAATGCTCAAGACCACGCCAACACTCAAAGTCATGACTTAACCTACTCTCCCTCCTACAAAGACCGTTCCTCAAAAATCAACCACACCTACACCCAAACCCACATTCAGTTCCCATTGCAATCCACTACTGCGGTCCTATGCCAAAATTTTAACCAACCTCCTTGAGACTTCTATAGTCACATTACCACCACTTAGACCTTACAACTCCCTCAAACCCAAGCCAAAATGGGTTGATGACACCAAACTTTACACATACCATCGTGTGCTAGGGCATGATGTGGAGAACTGCAAGACTTTGAAAGCCATCCTTATCCAGTTGTGTCCTCCTGAATCCAACTTTGACGATGATGACCTTCTCGATGAGGAACCTTCTTTGCCAACACCCATTCCCACACTGCCCACTCAACAACCATGACCTCCACCATCACAACTATTATATCCACCCCCATTATTTTAAATTAACATGGTTCACATAAGATAAATTTCCATGCTACCACCTAAATGTCATTGTGCCCATCTCACCTCACAGGATTTTTCTCCTCCGGTAGGTTTTTTCCCATTGTGTTGTTATACAACTCACCATACACCTTCTCCATTTTCCAACTCCCCTCAGATCAACATGATGCATGTCACTACACATGCTTAGAAGGATAAGGGCAAAGAAAAGGCAATTGATCACCCAACTAATCCCATACCCAACATACCATTTACACCCATGCCTAAAATCACTATCTGCAGCCCTACATGTCCTATTTCCAATGGGGTCACACATCGTACTATGATCAAACAAATACACCAATCCCCCTCAAAATGTCCTTATATGACCTCACCCAGACCTTAGAATCCCATCTTCAAGCTCTCATGGAGGTTCTTCAATCTATTGAGGTTTTACCCAATGACCCTACACCCGTAGCCTCCATTATCACTCCCCATCATGTAGGCTCTCTCACTAAATTACCACCTTCATATTTGCCCCACCCTATTCACCAAGTAGCCTCCCTTAGCTTCTCAGAGGAAGAGATCATGCCACACCAACACGATGACCCAGAACCAGCTCTCTTCATCTCTGTCCACATCGATGAAATACAAGTACTTCGTGTAATGATTGATGGGGGCACTAACATTAACATCATTTCATCCCATGCATTCGCTCAAATGTGTATACCTGAAAATTACATGCATAAACATCCTGTCATGTTACATTCATTCAATGATGCTATCACCTCTACACTAGGCACCATCATCCTCCACATTAACATGGGCCCCCACACTATTCCAAAACTATTCTATGTCTTGGATGGGGAATTCCAATATAACATGTTGCTTAGCAGACCCTAGATTCGTGTCATGGGTTGTGTTCCTTCCACTTTGCATTGTTATGTAAATTTTGAGCATGAAGGACACACCTATACCATTCCAGTTGACCCATCACCTTTTAAAACATTCAACATGCTTTACTAACCCAATGATGTGCTCATACCTATTAAGTTGTCTACCTCCACAACTACTACTTCTTCACCTACACCTCCACTTATCAGCATAGTCGTTGCTTCAACTACACATACCTCCTCCATTCCAACCACTGCCACAACCTCTATGGATGACCCATCATCTTCCCAATCAGTTAGATTTACCTCCGTATCAACCTCTAACACTTCATCCATTATAGATACCTACATACCAACCACCGATCCCTTGGAAGGTATTTTTCAACGCCTCACTTTGGGGGAATACTGCCTATATAGTGTCAACACATTCCTTACTCCACAAGAGTATGGAAGCCTTCACCAACACCCATGTTATGATCACCGTATAGGATAATGTCTCCTGTATGGTCCTCCTCACCTTCGTACTAGTCTTACCTATGGGGGACTTGATACTACCACTTACACACCCAAACCACCATCACAAACCCGTCCATTTTCTGTTGACTTCCAATCACTTACCAATCACCATTTTTCCCACACCTTCCTACACTGATGTGTGTGGAAGGGTTTTGGTTTTGGATTTTATGAGAAAGTCCGCCATACTACCATTCCATCTACCACCCACAAACATAACGACCATAGTGGTATCAGCTTTCCTGAACCACCTACCAAACTGGCCCGCATTGAACTCATCAAGGACACTAGCCCTTATCCACCTTCTTAACCCGTTCCACCTTTATCACCACCCTCATTGAAAGAGTCGATGGATACTGAATCTATCCCTCCTAACTTGTTTTTTCATAAACACCATTTTCTTACGGCCTCTAACTTATCAACGTGAGGGTGAGACCCCTTCCACTCTTCCATTCCAGTATCTTGAAATGATCAATGATGATACACCTTCAATTAACTTCGTTCAATGTCAGGATGATGAATCTCTACTCACCTACCTTGGTGTAGAAGAATCATCTATTCATCGGTTGTTACCTTCTAAAACATAAACCATGTTGAATGAATTTACTATCGAGATCAACATTCATACTTAGGATGACCCGCACATCCTAAAGATTAGTCAATATTTAGATATTACTGAATAGGAAGCCATAACTTCTTTTCTCAGAGATCATAACCATGCTTTTTCTTGGTCTTACGCATACATGCTAGATATTGACCCCACCACAGTGGTCCACAATATTGTAGCTATTCCTAATGCCAATCCCATCAAACAAAAGTTGAGGAAAATGCACCCTCGCATTTCCCTTCTTGTCAAAGAAGAGCTTCAGTTCCTTCTTTCCATTTCTTTCATCTTACCCATTGATTATCCTCATTGGATTTTTAACATTATCCCTATCACTAAGGCAATAGGGGGACTCCATATTTCCACAGACTTCCGTGACCTCAACCTAGCATGTCTGAAAGATGACTTTCCCTTACCTCGTATTGACTAGCTAGTTGACCTTACAGCGAGCCATGAGATGCTATCACTCATTGATGGCTTCTCAGGTTACAACCAAATCTTGCTTTCCCAAGAGAATCAACAAAAAACATCATTCATCACCCCTTGGGGGACCTTCTGCTATCGAATCATGCCTTTTAGCCTTAAAAACATTAGTGTCACATATTAGTGGGCTATGAATTACATCTTCCATGACATCATGCATCGCATATTGGAAGATTACATGGATGATATCTTGGCCAAATATAAACATCGATTCGAGCACCTTACCATCCTCAAAACCATCTTTGACTGTCTCATTAAATATTACATTCAACTTCAGCCAAAGAAGTGTGTCTTTACGGTTCTCTCAGGAAAGCTCCTGGGCTTTATCATTTCCCTACGTGGTATAGAAGTTGACCCAGCTAAAGTCAAGGCCATTTTGGAAATGCCTCCGTCCACTAACCTTAGACAACTCCATAGCCTGCAAGGTAAGTTACAGTCTATTCACCGTTTTATTTCAAAATTATTTGATCGGTGTCAACCATTTCATCATTTACTCAAGAAGGATGTCTCTTTTAAATGGGATGATGACTGCCATAAATCTTTTGAGGCCTTAAAATAATACCTTCTCCAACCACCCGTACTCATTCCACCTGAAGATGATCAACCTTTCTACCTATACATCTCAGCTACTAATCATTCCCTGGGAGCCATGCTAACTCATCGCGATGAATAACACAGAGAGCAAGTAGTTTATTACATAAGCTGTACTCTTTTGGACTATGAAACCTGATACACCCACCCCAAATTTTTTTTCTTACCCTTAGTTTTCATTGCCACAAAACTCTGTCATTACCTACTCAACCACAAAACCTATATTATGACCAACACCGACCCCTTACACTTCATGTATGCCAAACCTTATCAAAATCAGAGTGCCTCATGATGGCTTATGCTTTTAGCTGATGTTGACCTTGAATTCATTCATCAAAAGTCCATCAATGGCCAAGCTATCGCAAAACCAATTGTCTGACACACCTATTTCTAGGAATAAACCCTCTAATTTTGACTTTCCAGATGAGTCGATTGCTACCCTTTCCTTGGACAAACCCCCTTACCAAATGACACTCTTCTTCGATGGTTCAAAGTGTCAGCATGGGGGTGGGGATGGTATTATCCTCATTCTGCTTGATGGTGAGCCCATGCCTTTGTCTTTAAAACTCTATTTTAAATGCACAAACAATGTCACTAAATACGAAGCACTCGTACTAGGTCTCTAAGCCGCCTACGCCCTAGATATAAAATCCATCAACATCTTTGGTGATTCTCAATTGGTCATAAACCAAGTCAATGGTATATATCAATGTTGTAACGAGATACTTCAAAAGTATAAACATCATGTAGATATAATTTTGACCACCTTTGACTGTTATACCCTTCAAACCATCCCACGTTCAACTAACAAATTTGTAGATAACATGGCCTGATTGGCTCCCAAATACCTTTTTTTCCTGCCGATTCTAAAATATTTGACACCATATAATGACTTCAATCACCTTCTTATTTACCATGCAAGGTTTACTATATCGAAACCACTACCCTAGATCCAAGTGACCTTTGGTACAAACAATACTCTGACTACCTTTCTCTCTCCATCTTCCCTCCTGATCTCACCCATAATAGATAACGAACCTTCCTTAAAAATGTCTCTCATTATGTCATCCTGAGGGGACTCCTCTATAAGTGCGGATTTGATAGTATTCTCTTAAGATGCCTCACAATTTCTATAATTCCTTATACCATTAAGGAAGTTCATGACGACATATGTGAAGGTCACTTTAGTGGCCTTACTGTTACTAAGTGTATCCTTTGGTTGGGCTATTACTGGCCGACCCTTGACCATGATTTTTGTGACTACGTCAAACATTGTGCAAAATGCCAACAACATTCCAATTTTCATCATACACCCAATCATGCCTTATAGGTTGCCCCTGACCTTTGGCCCTTCTCTCAACGGGGTTTGGATCTTGTCGGAGAGATCAACCCCCATTCTTCCCAATGCCATCAATGGATCATCACTGCTACCAAATACTATACAAAATGGGTGGAAGCCATACCACTCATCTCCATGAAAGCTAAGAAAATATGCGAGTTTATTAACCACCTCATAATTTTTTGCTTCGGTGTTCCTCATCGCCTCATCACTGACAATGAAAAACAATTCAAAAACAAAACATTGCAAAAACTTTGCAACACCTTTGGCATTCAACTTAATTTCTCATCACATTATTACCCACAAACCAATGGCTAGGTTGAATCCACCAACAAAACCCTAAACAAAATTCTTTTGAAATTGGTTAATGATACTAGGAAGGATTGGCATACGCACATTCCTTTTTCCCTGTGGGCATACCGCACTAGTATTTGCACTTCCACTGTGGCCACAACCTTTTTTATGGTCTATGGTACAGAGGTTGTTCTACCTCTCAAAGTCTAGATTCCCTCATTCTGCATTTCTCTCCATGACATGCTCAATGATGATGACTTTTTTCAAGACCGTTTAGCATAGCTAGAGTTATTAGATGAACTTCATCTTAATGCTCTTAATCACCTTCAAGTTTACTAAAAATGTATCATATATGCTTATGAAAAATGTGTCCATGCACGGACCTTCCAAGTTAGTGACCTTGTCCTGAAAGAAAATCAACATGTAACTAAAGCAGAAAAATAAAACGGGGAAAATTTGTTCCTAATTGGCTTGGACCATACATCGTGACTCACACTTATGGATCAGGTGCTTATCGTTTATCTTCACTCGATGGTAAACCTGAACCTGAGCCTATTAACGCCTTGTATCTTTGACCAATCTATTGTTGACTTGTAGTCCTACCTCACATTTTTTCTCTTTCCATGCTTGTCCCTTAAGTGTTATCCACTTCATACACCTCACTAATGATTAAACAAGAATCATGTGAGTACCTATCACTTGTTATCTTCTCTTGAATATGTGTACCACGGTGCTACACATAGCATGATTCTCATGGATACTTTTCATCTACCTTTAGATGAGATCTTATGGTTGTTTCACCTTGCCTTTTGCATGAGATTCCTATCCTCACCTTGGTATTTTCCATGACTTCAAATACCTCACATGGGATATAACTCCTTAAGTCAAACTTCTAACAAAAAGATGACTCCCTCAAAAGGACATATTCCTCTCAGAAATTACTGATATAAATAGACTACTCCCTCGAAGGACAACTATGTAAAGCTAAAAAAAAAATCAAATCAAAAGCAACTGAAGCTTCCCGCATCGATCAGCTTCACGAATACCTCAAGGAGTTAAATTTTCTTCCTTCCATATAGACTTCCCGCATCAATCATTCTATCTCAACTACAAGTCAAAATAATGAACTTTTTATTCATGGACTTACCCATTGTGACCTATGATCTCTTTCCCGAAGAGCACGCTACCTATGCCATATAAAACTTTACCTACCTTTCACCCTTCTTACCATTCCCACTCCCATTTCCTAATACCTCAAGGGACTTCTTAGAACTTAGACATTTGGTGATCATGTGACTACTTTTCACCGTAGAACAATCACTCATGCAATGTCTTTAGGGTCTTACAATCATCACCTCTTCCAAGGTATGATCTACTCGATATAATCCTAACCAATCAGGTGGCTTTATTGACCCCTCTTCTCTTTTAACCATCTTTATTATGTTTTTATTACCTTACACAGGACTTAGTCCTCGACGCTTACCTTTGGGGTCCTATTCTTCTTTCACCACAATTGACATTACCTATATCACTTTACCTTTAACCTACCCACACGTAACAGACCTAAACCCACACCAAGCCTAAAACCTACTAACTCATTTTCATACCTCCTCATTATCTTCCCTAGCTCATGGGATAACTACATCGGCCTTAGGTTCCTTTTCACTGGGACTATGTAGGTAGCACTCCAAGGGCATGGGGCCCTTGGAGGTTAGCTCAGCCATTCTCTACCCTAAACAATTCATCTTCCATGTTCCTCACATTACATCACACCTCACTTCGTTTCCCTTTTTATACCCAAAATTAGAAATTAAACCACATACATAACAAGTTGCTTCATATTTTAATCCTTATCATAATATACATTTATTACACCTACCATTTCTTTATCATCACTATGCATAGATTATACCACATCTCACATATGACCCATATTAACATTCATTTCACAAAATAATGAATCACAACTTCACCAAATTTGAACTCAATCATGCCTAACAAACCTAACTCAACCATGCCTATGACTTGACTCAATCCATGCCTAAGAAACCTGACTCGATCCATGCCTAAACCAACCTGACTCTATCCATACCTAACAAACCAGACTCGATCCATGCCTATACCAACCTGACTTGATCCATGCCTAAACCAACCTAACTCGATCCATGCCTAACAAAATTGAATCGATCCATGCCTAAACCAACCTGACTTGATCCATACCTAATATACCTGACTCGATCCATGCCTATACCAACCTGGCTCCATCGTACCCAACTGGCCTAATTTCCATCCATATCTAAACAATAAATCAAAATCTCATCGACACATCAACAAATCTAGAAATATCATGTATCTCATCATATAAATACATGTGTATCTCAATACAATATACATGGTTATCTCCTCATGTCCATCATCTCAAAATTGTTGGCACGCAGGCTGATACACAATATAAAATGTCATCAACATGTAGGACGGTCTCATATATACAATAAAATAATGAATCAATACAACATCTCTTCAGCACGCAGGCCGGTATATGCTCAAAATATACAAAAATATCTCATACATCCTCACTTTATTTGGCACGCGGGCCCGTATAAATCACAAAAAGACTATCATACATAAAAAACTAGGTAACCACATATCAGACATCTCGGCGAATGTTCTCCATCTCTATATCACGTATACCCTCAGCCTCCTGGGTCCCTACTAACACCTCAACTAGATCTGGTCTATGTGCGTTGGTAGCCTCTACCTGATCTGGCCTCAAAGCTTACTGACTCCATGTGTTCTCCACACTATGAGTACGGGATCTCATCCTCTCATTAGACGCCTGTTGTGCCCTGTACTCGGCATAAGATATAAGGTCTATCCTAGCTACCATCAGTTGGTCCTGGTAATATCTAGCCTCACCTAGGGCATCTCATAACCTGGATACAGGCACAGTCTGTGGTGGTCCCATAGGTCTCGGCCCCTGTACATGTCCTGCGGGACCCTGCTCCGCTCCTGCCTATGAATTAGGACCCATTCCTGGTGCCTATGGTGGTGCCCCTTGCCCCTTTTCCTATATCTGGGCCTATAAAACCCCAATCTATGCTTGGGCTGTGGCCAACTGGCCCTGTAAACATACCACCTAGGCCTATAAGACTGCCACCTGATTATCACACTCCTCTCCATCTCCATCTCATCCATCAGCCATCTAGGCCTGCAGACTGGCCACATGTACACGTAGCTCTACTACCTTTGCCTCGAAGGTCTCTAGATGTGTCTACAATATACCCAAATAGGTAATGAGAGTAGCCACTTTCCCCTATAGGGTGTCGCTCTGCACCATGATGGTGGCTAAATCCTGCTACCCCGATCTGGGTGGTATGGTTCATAAGTGAGCCACCCACCACTTTCTGTACCTTTATGTGCACCTGACATCATCTATCCATCATTCCACTACCTCTTCCTCCTGCGCTGTGGGCACTTTTGACTGTGGTAGATGTAAGGGTCTCTCCACGTCGTCTCTTAGGTACTATGGGAAGGGTGGAGGTATGTCCTGTACTATCTCGAACTGTTGTCAGAATCTATCCACAGGATCATCTCATACTCCTCGGCATGGTGAATTTGTATCCATCTCTCTAGCTGGAGCTTAACTAGCTCCTTGTGCATATGCCTATATGAGGGGAATCCCACATATGGCCTTCAAATAATGTCCAATCGGAAAAACCCTCCAGTAACTACCAGAAATAGGCCACATCATGTGTGGGCCTATCAGATATCCACTCTCTAATAGCTGACACCCATCTCCTATACCCCACCCGTACAAATCTCATTTGGAATGCATCTGCTCAAGGCATCCCTATAGGCCGCACATAAACTATGTGCTCATTCACCCAGCAGTGCAGTAAAAATGTACAACACATGCTGAACCTGCACATCCGCCCATATGCCCACAACTCCTTGTATGAATGCACCAAAAATGTTGGTGCCCAAGAAAAATGGGTCTCCTCTATCATCATATCATGGAGTACCCCCATCAGTGATCAGGGAAAACATCCACCCTCTGTATCTAGTAGTACAAAGTAGCACACTGCCTCCATCAATAGAACCACTAGCCTTGTCTCCTCCAGATGGGTTAGGTACATATCTCCATAACTCAAGCTGGCACTATGAAATGTCATCTCAGCCATCCCCTCTGTAAACAAAATCACAATCAGCTCCTTTGATGCCTCGGAGGAGACAGAGTAGACCTATGCACCCAATATGGGTAACCATAGTATCTTGAACATGTCCTCCAGGGTGATAGTAATCTCACCCATTGGTACGTGGAATGTTTTGGTCATGGAATACCATCTATCAATGAGTGTGACCATCAAACTAGGCTTCCAGACTACAAGTTAATAGCAACGAACCCCACTCAAGCTAACTACCTCCACATGTTGCAGCTCCTCTGGGGTCATTATGCCGTTTACTATCACCAGTAGAGGTATACCCCTGTCCCACATATGTAGCTACGCTCTTCCCTACATCCAATACAAATAAAACATTCATCTACATTTACCATACCCATACTCACCTATTATGATTTTCCCACACCCTATTTTCACCCTACCCATCTCAACCACCTAGCCCACATCACTTTTGGACCCTTGTTTCCAATAACCTAACTGGTACCGGTTCATCTTTATCGACTGCAGTCACCCCTTAACTAACATCGGTCACCTGTTTGGTGACCGATACTAGTTCACCCTTACCAATTCCAGCCAAACTTGATCGACACCAGTCACTATCGTGGTAAAACCCGTGATTTCTCAAAACCCCTCTTTTCTTAAAAACCTTCCCCTTACCCCTTTTACCCACCTCCAATGACCAAAAATACCCTTGGACCTCCACCCATCCCCCCTATCCCATTTATTACCCTATCGAATCATATTTTTACCCACTATTCCCCCCATTCCCAAATTTAATCCATCCCCATCCACAAAAACAAAACAAAACAAAACAAACCTCCACTACAATAAACAATTTCCTAATCCCCTACTCTATCTAATCAAATACACCTAGAGTAGGGCACTTACCTTGTCGTGCTGCCATCATCTCAGTGGCACTTCTATCCATTGCACCGGTGGCTCACCTGATCCCTCTCCAGCCTCTACCATCACCAAATTGCTACCCGCAACCTCTAACCAATCAAATCCCTCGCACTGATCCTGTAGACCCGCTTCTCACCAATCGATCAACCATTATTCACACTACCAACTCAATGCTCTATTCCATTTGAGAAATTTTCTCTCTTTCTCTCTCTCTTTTTATTTTCTCGATTAGCTAAAAGACAAATGAATAAAAAAAATGGATTTTTTGTTTTTATAACAAACCTGACCTAACCGACAATGGTTACCCTTGACCTGCATCAGCCGTGTTCCCTACCTTACCATAGTTAATTGACCTATACGGACGTCGGTTATCCTTGACCGGCATCGATCACCATCACCTACACATTGCCCTAAATTTTAGCCTTTTACCCTATCCCTACCTCTTTTTTTGCCTCACCCAACCTTCACCATATGCATTTACCCCACCCCACCTTTACCCAAACCATTTACCTCACCTTCTTGACCTCATCATTTACTACCTCCCTTTATCCTCCTTTGGGGACTCATTATTTTACCCCTACCTTGGCCTTACTCATGCCATGACCTAGATATTTGGACCTTGACCATCACTAGTGACCTTTGACCTCATGTGTTCGCTATACCTTGTGGCAATGTTACCTGTGTTGTTGACCTAATGACCTTACCTAGCCTATTTCTGTGACCATTTATCCTGACCCTACCTTTGGTGTATCGGAACATACCTAAACGTTCCTACACCTAACCTATGTTGTGCTTCTTGACCATATCCTATACCTTGGATACCAGAATCACTTCAACATCGTTTAGATAAACCTATCGACCTTAGACAATGTAGAGTTTGAATGCTCTTTAACCGAGTAGCGTGCTATAGTTTATACGTGTGCGTAGGTTTGACTGTTACTACCTTTGACCCTGACCCATAACCTAGATTACCCGAGTAGACATTTAACCCGTTTTCCCTCATTCCCCACCTTCCCCTTTATCACATTTATCTTTTATCAAACCACTCACCGATTCTACCTTTTACCTCGTCAGTTCCTGGTTTGAGTGGGATCACCTTCACCCACACATGGGGTAACCACATCTTATTTTTGTTATCATCCCTTACTAATACAAGCTATGCAAAAAAAAGGGGAAAAATTTAGACACTAAAATTAGGTTACACTCCCCTTTGGTCCCTCAACAAATAATCACCCTTCATCACATTCACCTAGCCATGACCCCCTTCACCTCACTAATATTAATTTAATTAATATAATTAAATTAATTCATTATCCTTACCATATTTATTATTTAAATATCTTAATTTAGATAATATCCACACATACACCTCACCTAGACACTTCATCAGGCCAACTCACCCTAAGACCTATTCTTAGTAAGTTGTCATAACTAACTAAGACTTACCAAAACCCTAAAAATCAATGCCTACATTCTCTCTAACCAAATTCCCACATGCTTACAAGAAGCTTCCACCCTAATCCTTGAATTAATGACATGAGATCTGAGAAAATCAGGAGGATCTCCCTAGTTTAGTAAACCTAGGAAATCCTACCTTGACCGATGCCTGTTAGCCCTAACTGTCACTGGTTAAGCTGGAACCGCCGTCAGTTACCCTTTGAACCCCCAAAACAACCTTATTCTAAAAGTTGCCAAAAGATTGGAAAAGTTTGGCAAACATTAGCAAATCCTTGAGAGATATCACATCTTCTGAGAGTGAATTTCAGTGAGAAAACACATGCAAGGAGGAGATCAAGAATTTTTCTCTTACACAACCATCCAACGCTCACCCCAGTAATGATCTGATCTAACCAAGAAAAAGGAATTCCCATGCAACCCATGCAGAATCTCTCCTATGATTGGTGATCAGTTGTAGCCTTCAACTAATCACCAACACCTCCATTCATCACTCACAGGTGTCAAGGACTAGAATTTAAGTAAGTAAAATGTTATACTTCTCTAGTTCATTTCATTTTGTTATTATAATATCACCTATTGTTTACCTAGCCACCCATTGACCTCCTTCAACACTCCCCCTCCATATACCCATTAAAACCTCACTAAATCCCACCCAAGCTACCAAATACCTCATTCCAAGAAACCAAAATCCTTTGTGCAATCATAAAGGTGACCCAAAATCCATTCTATGGCATTCCTAGTTTTTCATAGTAACTGGCACCGGTTACACCCAACCACCATTGGTCACCCTTAACTGGCATCGGTTTCTGTATTTTCCCATACAACCCAAAACAATGACCTATCCACCTAATTCTACATCACTCTCATTCACCTGTGATCTTCCCGAGACCTCTGTCAGACCTGTAGAGACCTAGAAGTAGTTACCTGACCTTCGGATCTTAATCTAACCGAGCCTGTTAGATTAGATCTTTCTTATTGTGTTTTAAGTGAGATACCTAAATCATTTTGAATTACAATAGGATTTACTTCATTTCTCATGTTAAATTGTTTAAAATAGTGAACTGACAACCATCTAGGAAGTATCAAACTTCTCGAATCTAGCACACACTAGGCAGCTCACTGCACATATTGTTTAACTTTTCTAGTGGTCTTGCTTTTCATTACAGGTAGTTCTTCCTAGCCAAAAGGAAGCTCCCACAATCAGTTGTGGATTCAGAAGTCATATGCGTGCAACAAAAAACTAACTAGAATTTCAATAGGTATTCCTCTTATGCCTGTTACCCTATCTATTTCATCAATTCCTCAAAGAAATGTCTAAGAATCAGGTGAAACAATAATGGGGACTAAGGAATGTGGGATAGAAAGGACAACATTTTGGAAAGGGGTAGTGGTCAACGACATTGGAGGTGGTTGTGTAGTTATGGGTATATATGAGATAATAGGTGCATATGAAGTTATGTTCTGGGTGGTTGACAAAGGTATAGTGGATGTAGCGGGTGCAATAGATGTGGCAGATGCAGTGGTCATAGCAGGTATGGAGCCCAACTACAAAATGACTGGGGGCAAGGAAGATATAGGTAGCACAGAGCTAGTAGAGGCTGGGGCAGAAGTTGGAACAAGTGTCAGAGGGATAGATACGGGCATGACGTATGTCAACTAACCTAAGGCATCTTGAGTGCAGGGATAATTTTAGTGGTGAATATTCATAATATGGTGAATATTCCATTTTTGAAAAATTGGAAAAGGTGAATTTTCTAGCGCGGGTCAGTGACCTGTTCGCCTAAAAATTATAGTTTAATTTTTTTAGGGGTCAGCTTCACCTACCCATTTAAAGTATCCCCTATATAATCCTAGATTATTCGCCAGGTAGAACACTACTAGATCACTCATACCACCTGGTGTATATGTGTTATCAAGTATAGTAAACATGTGAAAGGAGGGAAAAGGCTACAGGCACAAGGCAAAGAGGTATTGCAAACATGTGACAAGGAGGTATTGCAAACACGTGACAAGGAGGTATTACAGATGTGTGATAAGGGGTTAAGCAGTTGATGCATGACAAGGGGTTAAGTAGTTGATGTGTGGCAAGGGGTTAAGCAGTTGATGTGCAATAAGGGGTTAAGCAGTTGACATGTGATAAGGGGTTAAATAGTTGACATGTGACAAAGGGTTAAGAAGTTGATGCATGAAAAAGGCTAAAGTAGTTGATGTGTGACAAAGGGTTAAGCAGTTGACGAGCGTCAACAAGTTGTGTTGACGTGTGTTAAAAAATCACATTGACGTGCGTCATCAAGTCTGATTGACATGCGTCAACAATTCTTATTGACGTGTGTCAACAAGTCTTGTTGACGCGTGTCAAAAAGTCTTATTGACGTGCGTTAACAAGTCTTATTGATGCACATCAACAAGTCTTGTTAACGCATGTCAAGAAGACTTGTTGATGCACATCAATAAGAGTCATTGACGCATGGATAGTGACTATGTAATTTAAGCATCTTGCTAGGTTTTTTTAATAATAATTTGTAATTAATCTTGATATGGAAATAGTTGGATTTTCTTGAGGTGGGACTTCAATGGAGGGGTTAGGTACTGGAATGCAACATGCTTCCCTCCCCATTTCACAATTGAATGATAAAGAGATTTTTTTCAATGGCCAACGATACATCCTAATTGAAATGGCAAGGGACAAAGATAAAATGAAAATTGGCTAGAAGGAGGTGAGTTGCAGGTTGATTATGGGTGCAGATTATAGCACTTTGGCTTCTTTTGAAAAAAGAGATGGGTTACTTTGTGAACCTGCATGGATGGTAGTGACATTATCCTTCCTCATAACACTGTTTGGAGTGGTGGCACCACATAAGATGACACAATTCCTATTTGGTTTCACAGTAATTTTGACTGGATTGAGTTACATGGCATTTGTTGCCATTAAATTTGCTTACAAGTAATTAATACTCATCGAGTATGCTAAATAAAGTATCTTGATAGGGTTATGCGTGTTCATAACTTCATAGCCTTAAGTACTAGGAATACATGAAATGGAACGGAACGACACTCCCCTGATATCCAAATTAATTGTGGGGTAATGCGAGTTGATTGGAATGCATGTTTCTGTATTTATGTTTTTGATAGTTGTATGTTTGCTAATAGTTATATTCATGAATTTGCACCGCAATTTATCATTTTTGTTTTACGTTATAAATTTGTTAAAATAAATTGTTGTGTATGAGTACATGGTTTTCGAAAAGGATTTTTTATGCATGTCAATAAGCCATCAGTGTTTACAAATATGCAGTCTCTCTAGCTCAAAAAAATGGGTGAAAATTCAGTTATGAAAAATTGGTAAATTTGCCTTTCACTAAAACCGGTTCCGGGTATATTTGCCAGGTATTTTCCACCTCCAACTTTCTATGGGTGTCTTAAAATGAACCTTGCTCGAGTGGATGAGTGGGAAAGATAAAATTTCAAGGCGGCAGGGTTCTGGTTAAGGAGTCATGCAAACTCCTCATCTCCTGTGGTGATAGTGATAGGTTGGATAGGATCCATGGGTGATAAAATAAAAGGTGGTGAAGGACTAGGTGGGAGTGGTTGACGACTGACATGGAATATGAGGGCATTTTCTTGGCTTCAGGTTAGCACCATGTGAACAAGCACTTATGTGGTAGGACTACTTTTTGTAAATGATGCAAAAATACATTAGAGACAAGATAAATAGGAGGTGGTAGGTGAATTAGGGTTAAAATGTCAGTTGGAAAATTACACAGGCTAACCGATGCCGGTTAGGTTAAACTGATGTTGGTCTCAGGTAACAACATTTGGTCACTATGGAAAGTGGATAGTTAGTCAAAACAAGGTAAAAGGCCAATATTTTTCCAAGTATGCAAGATGCTGATGGAATTACCAGGTCAGTGAATATGATAAGATTGACAGAGACTCTGAATAGTTAAAGAAGGTGTTGATCAAGAATTTCACACTTGTTACCTGTCCAAGTTAATGTACCAAACTAAACACAAAAACCTTGAAAAACTCAAATGAAATTGATACCTGATGGACAAGATCCGAAGATGTAGACGGATAAGGAAGCAGATGTAGATAAGACGGGCGCACACGAGAAATTCTACACAATAGATCCAAGTAACCTGCGAGACACCAATGCTTGACAGAAAAAAACCACGTTAAAAGATATTTAGGTGGACTGCCCGAGAAGTGGGTCCGGGAAGCGATAAGCTCCCTCAGTGTATGTCAGTCCACATTTTCAATTAATTAAAGAAGCATACATGATAAAAGATGTGCGTACATGACTAGATTTTCTGATCAAAGTAATAAACAGAATCTAAACAGTAGAGAAAAAGCAATAGAAAACAGGGAACTATGAAAACAAATCTGGATTTGTGTTACCTGTGTCTTTTTACCTGTCTGCAGGATGATCGGCGTCGATTATGTAGAAACGACGTCGATTGGTTCAGATTGGCATCGACTGATATAGATCGGTGTCGACTGGTATAGATCAGTGTCGACTGATATAGATCAGCGTCGATCTGAGGCAAAGTGCGAGAAGATTTGGGAATCAGAAAACGAAGGCAAGATCGTCAATGTCTGCTGGATCTACAGAAGCCAGAGAGATACTGGTAAGGCTCCACCTGTGCTGGATGCAGGAATAGAGTCACCAAAAAATCAATGGAGACGTGTGATGTTGATGTGATAAGAGTAAAGTACCGGTTCTCCTCTCAGGGATTGATTTGGACAAGATTCACTCTCATTCGATAGATAATGTTCACACTCGATGCTCAAAAATCTCTCATTCTCTCTCTTACAATTTGTCCCTCCAGAACTGAGTTCTGGGCCTTTATTTGTAATCGGCGCTGCTCCGAAAAATCGGCGTCGACCGAGTACCGGTCGGCGCCAATCACGGAACAGACTCCCGGGATGGCCAAAAGGAGTGATTTCTGGAAAGATAAGAGTGATCCCTCCACCTCAAATATGGGAAATATCCCGCTTTGGGAGGAGGAGAAATAGGGGGGATATATGGATAGAATAGATATGGGGTAGATAAGTGGTTAGGATACATGCAAAAAGGTGTAATTAAATAGTTAATATTTAATTACTCATGGGTAAAACATAATGGGGTGAATTAAACTTAGGATAGGTGTTTAAATCATAAATTGAATAATACCCCAAGGGGATAGTGGTGATATAAATGTGCCCCAGGTTACCTGAGAGAGAAAACGCGCACAAGGGACACTAAATTGGATAACCAATTTTAGGTGTCTACATTTTGCCCCTTTTTGTCAAGTAACTTACGATAAGCAAAGTTATGAGACAAAAACAAGGAGGTGGAAGAAAGGAAGAAAAAGTGATGATGTGATCCCCCTCAAACTAGGGATGGGATGGGTGATAGAACAAACGATCCCAAGTTTGAAAAAGGTAGATGAAAATGTAGGATGCCCTAGCTGGATGTCTGGAGTAGATCTGATCATTAATGATGCACAAACATAAATAAAGAGGCAGCCACCTAAGGAACTCACATTAGTAGGGTAGACTAGACGGTCTCCTCATGAGACGACGTTAGTACCTATAGACCCATGAGTGTAAGGAGAGCTGCAAAATAATCAGCCTCTAAAGAGAGACACATTGGTAGGGACAACTAGACGGTCTGCAAAGCATACGACGTTAGTGCCTACAAACTCGTTAACTCTACGCTGCCAAAAAGTACAAGTGCCACACTCAAAGGGAACAAACTCGAAATGGACGGTGATATCGAAAATATGTGCCAAAAGGCAACATTCAGTACACAATAATGACCAGATAAATAAGCCAAGCATCAACACTAAGGCAAAGAGATATGGAAAATTGGTGGTGATCACACTAATTGGCGCCAACCAAACAAATCGGCGTTGACCGTTCACAGCACATATAAATATGCGAACGGAAAACGTGAACGATTTATTTACACCGTGATGATTGATTCAGAGAGAGTCAAAAATTGGATTTGAGCACCATGGAAGCCTCTTGAAGCGGTCAGAAGCGGAGGAGGACATGACTTGGGGTAAGTGGTTCCTACTAACTCGTTATTATCTTATTTATTCTTCATTTTTATTATTTTATTTTTTTTAGTTTTGGTGGGAGGCCAGAGTGTGTTTTACATCTAGCCTGAAAATCGGCGTCGATTGGTAGAATCGAAGCCAATGTAATGTAAGCGGTGTCGATTAATATGAATCGGAGTCGACCACGAATAAACGACGCCGATTGGACAGAACATGTGTATGAGAATGATAAAATTTGTTTTGGATGTTCGGATTTGGGTAAGTATGAAGCTAATATTGCTCTTGATGTCGTGGATGTAGGCAAGAGAGGTATTACACATGAGGGATGTGATTCCCGAGCTACTAGAGACCATTCTCCCTGACGTCAATGACGCAGATTGGCGCCACTTAGAGTTAGCCAGGCTCGGGGGCTTTCGGTACTACAGATGAGTGCCGCGAGATGTAGAGTTGATGCGAGCACTAGTGCGACGATGGGATAGCCAGACTTGCACTTTTTGGTTCAGAATGGGTGAGATGACCATCACCCATGAGGACATATACAGGATTTTGAGGCTACTGATCACTGTGGACCCGATAGAGATTATGCCACGAGAGCAGCAGCAGAGGGCCCTAGGTCGATTGTATGGAGACAGGGTAGATGATTCAGAGATAGTGTCTGGGGCAGTGAGGATAGCCTCGCAATATAGACAGGATGTTCCCAGGAGCAGACGTATAGCATTGATTCAGATGGTGATCTCCTATTTTTCTCTACCAGGTTCAGGAGGTGGGAGATTCCCACTGTTATTACTAGATTACGTTTGTGACATCCTACAGTTCAGATAGGTGTTCGCCTTTGCTGATGCCTTGATAGCTCAGATATATTATGAGTTATGGATGTATACCACTGTCTAGAGGACAAGTATTGATGTCAGTTTTGTGCTCCATTGCTGGGCATATGAGCACATAGTAGTGATCAGGCCATCCGGGATTTCTTGGATGCCAGCAGCAATGGGAGCTATTGATTACGGATTTCGGCGATGACAGGCCGATATGGCCTCTGGAGATACAGGGAGATCCGTAGATTGGTATACTAATCGTTTCAGGATGCTGACACCAGAGTAGGTCATCTGGAGACCATATCGGGTATTTCTGACATGGGCCGGTCAAGATGCTCACCTGGTGGGATTGAGATGGAGCAGGGTGGTTAGGGGCCGCAGGCCTGATATGTTGGAGCACGTCCCGTTTATACGGGTATTGAGATAGTTTGGCCTATTACAGACAGTGCCGACTACCTACAGGCCCTACAGGCGAGACAATAGAGAGACTGATCTACCGATTTTGATCCCGGCAGATCCATTAAGAGAGGCCCCACCCTCCACAGATAGTGATGATGATGTTGGAGTGGATGATGGTTATGTGGCATGGTATGCGACAGAGCTACCACGACACCTTCCGGCATCTATAGATGCCGATGAGGAGGATATGGCTACAACACTAGAGAGACTGGAGGGAGAGCATGCCACCCTGATGCATACACACCAGGCGGCTCTTGAGGAGATCAGAGCTCTGACAGTGCAGAGGGATGCCCTGATTTTGGAGAGAGACACCACTCGCTAGGAGTGAGATAGAGCGATCTAGCAGAGGGATCACTACCATCAACATAGGGAGGCCCTCAGGGCCAAATATGGTGATACAGGTACCATGTCAGAGTCTGGGACATAGGGCACGACCATAGGAGGGGCACCACCAGCAGCACCAGCAACACCACTATGAGCACCTGGTACCGTGAGCCTGAGTACATATCAGTCTCTCCTCGCTGAGGTGAGATACTACGAGGATGCCCTAGCGCAACATGCCCTAGATGTGCCTCGGTACGGGGCAAGGAGGAGATCAGCGACAGCCACAGCGAGCGGGGCATCAGAGGGAGGGAGCACCGGGAGAGACCGAGGTGGGCAGAGGCCTCCAGCAGCAATTGCCTCTAGCTCGATAGGCGGTGGCCAGGAGAGACAGCATGGTCTAGAGGAGGGTGGAGGAGATAGTGTCTTCCACACATCAGATTTCACGATATAGAGATTGATGTATTTTGTATCAATGTAGTGATGTAGCCTCAATTGGAAGGCATTTTATAGATGGCTTGATTGAGAGCCACCCATTTTTGGTTGTATAGACACACATGTATATATATAGATTCATCATTTCCTTTGTCATATGATTGTTCTCCTGCTTTTAATTTTGATATACATGGATAGATGTATCATAATTGTGATGGATATAGACATAGACTGATAGATGATTGGATAGACATAGATGTAGAGGACATAAATAGATGTGATTTGATGTGATTGATATGTGGATTTAACTTGATTGAGAAAATAGATAAAGATAGATGTAATGTTAGTTGGATAGACAAGTGATTAGATGATGTGATAGATAGGTAGGAGTTAATAGTTGGAATGGATTTGATATTTTTGATATTTTTAGTTAAATTTTGATGAAAATAGATAGATAGACCCAGATGTGTTTATAATAGAGGCGATGAGATGTGTTTTGGACAAAGTAGATCAGATGAAATTAGATAAATGATAGAGTTTAATTAATGAACATGTTAAATGTTAATTTAACTGGATGAAATTATTGGAAATACTCTCTGTGAGAGTCAAGGACATAATGAAAATGAACTTGATTAGAAATAAAGGAAATACACCTAGATAAGAAGAAAAATGATAAGTTGGACTCCCAACCGACCATAAATAGAATCTAGATAGGAAACCAAAAGATCATGCATACAAGGCCCTATATGAGGTTAAAATAAACCTGACACTAACTAGCCGCAAACCAGATTTAGGAGGGAAACGGAAGGAGCAGTAAGTAGGTATCTCGTCGAAATTTACAAGGGACAGAATACATGTTCATACTGGGAAAATAGGATTCTCCATATGATCGACAAAAGGTCTTATATCTCAGCTTCATGATTTCTGGTAGAAAAGCAAACTGATCAATGCAGGAAGTTTGCTAGATATGGAAAGACTGATCAATATGGGAAGTCTTTCAGTGATGCTAAAAAGTGTATAAACTGACTGAAAGGCTGATCAATGCAAGAAGCCTTGAGTATTCCTTTGAGAAACAACCGTCCTTCAAGGGAGCGGTCTGGTTTTTTGAATTTTAATGATAGCCAACCTTCGAGGGCATGGTCTATATCTTTTGATTCATTTGATTGTATGGATAGTTGTCCTTCAAGGGATCAGTTTATCTTGTTTTTTTGGATAACATCTTTTTTTTTTTAAAATATTTTTGAAAGAAGCTGAGTTTAGACCTAGATAGATCAGATAGAGGGGAAGAAAACGTATAAAGAGCACGCACTCATGCCCCAAGGAGATCCGATTAAGATAAGCACTTGGGACAAATGAAGCGGTGATTAAGGTATTCCTACCATGAGGAGAAACATATCCAGCAGAAAATGCTATGAGTAGAGCCGTGATACTCATATTTAAGGTAAAAAATACAATAGGTGGAGAACCACATAGTTTCGAATCACCATGACAGTATATGACTGGTTGTTAGAGGGATGAAAGATTTGTCTTGTGACTAGATTTGTGTAAGATAGATTTTAACAGTAGAAGGGCCGTAGATGCAAGGCATTAAGAGGTTCCACTTCAGGTATACCATCCATGGAAGATAGACGATAAGCCCCCGACCCATATTTATGAGTGATGATGTACGGCCCCAACCAGTTGGGAGAAAACTTACCAGGCTGACTCCTTTCGAGTGTAGTGAAATTTTGGTTTTCTTTAAGAACAAGATCACCAATTTTGAAGTCACGGTGCTGCAAGTGCTTGTTATAAGCACGTTTGACATGCTCAAGATAGACTTGATGATGTTCAAGAGCTTTGAGACGCCGCTCATCTAATAATTCAAGTTGTGCTAGACGATTTTGACGATAGCCCTCATCAGAGACAAATTCTCTAAGAGAAACACGGAGAGATGGCATTTGGACTTCCAAAGGAAGAACAACCTCAAAACCATAGACGAGAGAGAAGGGAGTAGCACCAGTAGGAGTACGAATGCTAGTCTGATAAGCCCAGAGAGTAAAAGGGATATGTAAATGCCAATCCTTACCAGCTCGACTAGTTACCTTTGCGAGGATATTACGTAAAGTTTTATTGGAAGCTTCGGCCTGGCCATTAGCTTGAGGATAGTATGGAGAAGAAAAGCTGAGTTTGATATTGAAAGCATCGCAGAGGTTCTGCAAATCAATGTTCTTGAAAGACTTACCGTTATCTGTGATGAGTTTGTGTGGAACACCAAAGCAAAAAATGATGTGCTGATAGAAAAAATCAACTATGGGTTTAGCTTTTGTTGAAGAAAGAGGGATAGCTTCCACCCACTTAGTAAAGTATTCAGTGGCAGTAATGATAGAATGATGACGCTGTGAAGAATGGGGATTGATGAGACCAATGAGATCAAGACCCCATTGCGAAAAAGGCCACAAATCCGCTGTAGGTTGTAAAGCTTGACTAGGGATATGTGTGAGATTGGAATGTTGTTGACACTTGACACATTTCTTAGTGTATTCAAAACAATCTCGATTAAGAGAAGGCCAATAATATTCCAAATGTAAGATGCATTTAGCTATGGCCAAGCCACTAAAATGTCCACCACAGATACCGTCATGGACCTCTTGGATAGCTTTAGATGATTCAAGGGTTTTGAGGCACCGAAGCAAAATGCCATCAAAGCCACATTTGTAGAGGATCCTGCCTAGAATAGTATAGCGATTAGCGCGTAGGATAAAACATCTTCTACCATTGGAAGTTAGATCTAGAGGAAGCACTGAATGAGATAGATAATCAATGATCTGTTGATACCACTCAGCCTGAGTATGGGTTGTGACAGCATGGATTGAAGTTAGTTGCCTAAGATGAGATGGTTGATCTAATCGTTGCACAGCCACATAAAGTCGCGAGTCCTCGGTGAAAGCCGGGATAAGTGAGGCTAACGAAGCCATTGTATCTGTGAATCGATTCGTAGTGCAAGGAATAGCTTGGATAGTGAATTTATCAAAATATTGGAGTTGAACGAGAATGATATCACGATATTTTTGAAGGATATCATTCTTGCATTGATAGACACCCGTGACTTGATTAACGATGAGTTCAGAATCACCAAAGATGTCAATATGACGAGTACCAAGATTAATGGCATTTTGAAGACCCAAGACAAGAGATTCATATTCAGCCATATTATTGGTGCACTTGAAGTTTAGTTTGTGTGTGATTGGGATAGGCGTACCCCAAGGAGGAATCATCACGAAACCTGCACCTCCCCCTTGTTGGCATTTAGATCCATCAAAGAAGAGCTTTACTTTAAATGGAGACAGACCAAAATCATTTTGTTGGATATATTCATCGGGGAATTGAGCAAGGGGGACTTGAGTGTCCAGGAGAGGAGCATCAGCTAATTGATCTGCAATGACCTGACCCTTGATAGACTTTTGCGGGATAAACTCAAGATCAAATTCTGTCATAAGCATGAGCCAACGAGTGATACGATCATTGTGATAAGGCTTCGCATGAATTGTCTTGAGTGGATTGACACTTGTGACAATGTAAGTTTTGTGATTAAGGAGGTAATGACGAAGCTTAGAAGTTACGAAGAAGAGAGCACAACACAGCTTTTCAGCTTCGGAATAACGTGTTTCATACTCATGGAGGGTGCGACTGATGTAATAGATGGCTTTTTCTTTACCACAAGCATCCCAATGTGAGATCATGGCTCCTAGAGCATGGTCAATCACAGAGATATAAAGATAGAAAGGCTCCCCCTCGCGTGGAGGTGTAAGCATAGGTGGAGAAAGAAGATAAGCTTTGAGATCATCGAAGGCCTTTTGGCAATGCTCATCCCATTCAAAATGAACATTCTTAAGGAGGAGATGATGAAAAGGTTGACAACGGTCCAACAATTGTGAGATAAAACGACGCACTGATTGAAGACGTCCTTGGAGACTGCGGAGTTGCTTTAAGTTAGAAGGGGGAGGAATCTCAAGGATAGCTTTTATTTTTGCAGGGTCTACTTCAATACCCCTAATGGAAATGATAAAACCTAAAAGTTTACCAGTGAGAACACCAAACACGCACTTAGATGGATTTAGACGAAGACAAAAGTGAATAAGCCTCTCAAAGAGAGGTGCAAGAATGAAAAGATGATCCTGACGACATTTGGATTTACCGAGGAGATCATCGATGTAATCTTCCATAGTTTTGTGTAAGAGATCATGGAAGATGTAGGTCATTGCTCGCTGATAGGTTGCTCCTGCGTTCTTAAGACCGAAAGGCATGACACGATAACGAAGGGTCCCCCAAGGAGTTATGAAAGAAGTCTTATGTTGGTCTTCTGGTGTGATGAGAATTTGATTATACCCAGAGAAACCATCCATAAGAGAAAGCATCTCATCACCTGCAGTTAAATCCACAAGTTGGTCGATATTAGGTAGAGGAAAATCATCTTTTGGATAAGTAAGATTAAGATCCCGGAAGTCGGTACAAATTCAAATTTTCCCAGTAGCTTTAGTTACTAGTACTACATTGGAAACCCATTGTGGATAATCAATGGGTTGGATGAATTTAGCCGAGAGCAAGCGCTGCAATTCTTCTTTAACAAGAAGGGCTACTCTAGGGTGCATTTTACGCAATTTTTGTTTAACCAGTTTGATGTCGGGAAGAGTAACGATATTGTGGACCATGATATCGGGATCGAGTCCTGGCATATCCTCATCTACCTAAGCAAAGGCTTGACAATGGTTGGAAAGAAAAGTGGTAAAGTATCCTAACTCCTATGGATTAAGGGATTGGCCGACCTTAATGATGTAAGGGTATTTAGTAGTCCCTATATTAAGGTCGATAGTGGCTTCGTTGAGAAGTGTAGACATGTCGGAAGGGATGGTTTTAGGAAGATAGGAATCCTATGCCCCCAGATAGGTGAGGATAGAATCATCATCTGCACAGTGGATAGTGTTGATAGTAGGAGAGTCGTCTCCAAATATTTCAAGGAAAATTAACGGTATGGAAGTGGACCTGTCATTAGTCTTATAGGCTAGTGGCCCTAAGGAAATGGTATTGACTAAAAAAAAAGTTAGACGAGATGGAAATGGCGTCGTCCACATCGAGTGATGCTTTTGGCTTAGCGGGAGAAGATGGTTCCTCAATATGAAGAGGCTCATCGAGAATAGTGATGGTGGCTTTTGAAAGAGGTTTAAATCCTAAACCAAATTTTTGATGTGGCTTGAGAATTGGAATGGACGTGAGGTCATGCACACCTTTTTCATATTTACCCAATCCAAAGCCCTTCCACGCGCATCGATATAAATAAGTTTTTGCAAACGTGGGATTCTGTACACAATCAAACCCTGTTAAATAAGGTTTGGTCCTAGGAGGAGAATCCGGGCGATAGTGAGGCGTATCAAGACCACCGTAAATGAAATTAGTCTGTTGATTGGGTAGGCTAATGGTGATGATGCGACCAAGACCTGACTGATATTCAGGTTGTTTTTCTGGTCTACCATACTCACTAGGTTTGAGATGGGTGTCAAAAGAAAGGAGAGGAAGCTCTTCCAGTGAGAAACGCTGCAATGTCTCTTCTAGATTTTGTAAATCCGGTAGTTTGGTTGCAGGTATGGAAGAAGATGAGGCCTCGTCAGGAGAACAAGCATTTTCCTTTAGAGGGGCAGGCCCTCTGGTCATGTCGCATTGCGCGGAAGGAAAAGGATCTCCTGGATGAGTATAGATTTTGCCCTCATATTGATATTTTAAGCATCGATGGAGGGTGGATGGGACACAATGCATTGCACGAATCCAAGAGCGTCCGATGATCATATTATAATGGAATTTCCCTTCAACAATGTAAAAGAGTTTGTGAAGCATCTTCTTACCTACTCGAATGGGTAGGACCATAGTTCCTAAAGTAACTGCTAGCTGATCGTTAAATGATTAAAGAGCGAAAGGTGGGGGTGACACTATGTTCTTCAGTAACTTAAGTTGCTCGAATGTGTGCGAGGAGATGACGTTGAGTGCAGCACCACTGTCGATCATAATGAGTTTTAATGTAGTGTTGTCGATTTGGACTGTGATAAAGAGGGGAGCCTCCAAATCCTCGGAAGAAAGGGAAGGAATTTCTGAATCTTCAAAAGAAATGGTGGTTAATGGTCTATTCAATCCAATAACCATCTTGAAAGGCTGGGGCTCATCTGAATTCACTGCGATGTGACGTAGATTATCAATCAGAGCCTGGCAATGTTACGGAGAGGATTGAATGAGGTCAAAAAGAGACATTTTGACCGGAGCCTGGGTGAATTGTTTCATAACAATCTCCTCAACTGACACGAGAATTTGAGCCCGAGGTGCAGCACGAATAGAGACCCGAGGTCTCGGGGCTAATGAGGAAGGAGGAACTCCTTCGGGGGCTGCAGAAATGACAACCCGTGGTCAAGATGCTGTAGATGAGGATGGATTATCATAGTATTGGGTTCTAGTGGCAATATGAATTGTGTCGATTTGAGAAGGTGGAAGATCATTTGGAGTGGAATCACTAGAAGTAGAGATCTGAGTAGATCGTTGGGGCTCAGATGGAGCTAAGATGATAGGAGATACTTGTTCCTCCTCCTCCAGCAAAAGATCACTTTCTTCCAAAAGGTTGTTGACAACAGATTGAAGTGATTTTCATCCCTCGGTATCATGACCCAAGGTACGGTGGTAAGCACAAATCAAATCAGAGTTAAACCAGGTAGGTTTAACTCCTTTAGGGTTATAGGGTTTAATCGGAGGAAGAGATATGGATGAAGATTGGATAAGTTGGTGAAGGATTTCAGTATAGAACCCGATAGACAAAGATGAGGACAGAGATGATGAAGGTGCCTCTTTTACTTTAACAGACTGCCGAGGTAAAAGAACCTGCATGTTAGGTTTGAAAGTCTTTTTAGGGATCATATTATTTTTTTGGGCATCTGGAGGAGCAGCCTTGGGCACTTGAGATGGAAGTAAGTGAGACATGATTGATTTCGACAAAGGAGGAGCCCCTAAAATAGATTTTGAAGATGATGGAGATGTGACAAGTGTTGTGGTCTTCAGAGATAAGGGAGGCTACTTGCTTGAAACTAATGATGATTTAGATAATGTTGATTTAGATGAGGGAGAAGCTTCTAAGGTAGGTATAATCAGAGGAACAGAGGGTGCCCTGGTTTTTTGTAATGAAGATGATGATTCTGATGAAAGAGGTGATGTATTTTTAGTAGGTAAGTCCACTTTTCGAGGTGCTGGTGAAGAATGTGCTGTACAAGAAGACGACGGTTTTGATAAATTTGTAGAAGAAGACACCTTCTCAGCGGAAAAATCCAATCTTTTATGAGGCGCAGAGAGAGATTTTTGTGGGAAAGCACCAAGAGTCTTGATGGTTCGAAATATGGGCTTTCCTTTTTCAGGGATGGTGACAATTTCAACCACATAAGGTGATTGTAACCTTTTCAGGGGAAGCAAATGGGGAGGTACTGATGACGCAACGTTAGATTTTGATTGTCTCGGTCTAAGTTCAGGAACCGAGTGTATAGGTGTCGGTGCTACTTCTTTAGATTTCCCCTTAATAGGAAAAGTAGCATTAGTGATAGAAGAAGTGAGTGATGAAGAAGCAGTTCCTTGCAAGGGAACTACTTCTAGTACAGTAATTATGGGTGAAACTACTATAGGAAAGGAAACAGGAAGAGTCAAAATCCAAGACGCTTCTGTCAAAGTCAGCACAACTATAGGTACATTCACCAATGGCATAGTCGCAGCAAAAATGGGAGAAACAGAAGTAGATGTATCCGCGGTGGAAACTTGAAGGGATGTAATTGCCTCGAGCATTGAAAGAATGTCTGATGATGAGACAGATGAGGATGACACTACCTCGGGTATGGATGGAAGATCAGACAAAGAAGCAGAGAGAGGTGAATCCGTATCTAATAATGTTGGAATATTCAAAGATGGGTGATCTGAAGATGGTGGAATCCCAGTGATTAATGAAGCGGAAGGAGGTTCTGATTCGGTCAATGTGTTCACAAATGGCTTAGTTTTAGAAGTAGATTCTTCCATAGAGATGAAGCTGATAGTATGAGTGTTTGGTTTTTGAGACTCTAAAGCATCATGGTTTGGGGAATGATTGGGAAAAGGTTGTTTAAAGACATCCAGCACTTGATTTGGGGGAGTATTTGGGTTATCCAAAATGAGCTCGCCTTTATCAATGAATTTCTGGACAAGATTTTTGAAGGTCTGACATCGTTCAATGTCATGACCTTTGGTTCTATGATAATGGCAGAAGTTATTTTCCCTATACCAGAATGGACGTTCTTGGCTTTCATCAATATTCCTAATGGGGGGAAGTTCGATCATGTGGACTTCCAACATTTTTTCCAAGATAGAAGCATATGATTCCCCCAAGGAAGTGAAAGATCAAGATGCCTTTTCGAGAAGATGAGGAGTCTCTTCGTGGTGTTTATTGGCTCGTGATGTTTTTTAATATGATAGCATTGGTGGATCCCTGATTCTTGTCTTTAGAAGTGGAAGGATTTGATTTGGTAAACTGAGAAAAATCTGGTTTAGATTTAGAGTGAAGTTTTAACTTCCCTTGTTCAATGGCGCGAGATTCAAGTTTGCGTGCCATCGTAAAGGCTTCTTCAAATGTATGAAAGGTCTGGATCCTTAAAGTGGAAGAAATATGATTAGCACAAGATCGAGTAAACAACTCAATCTGTTGGGATTGAGGAAGGGAGAAAGACAATTGGTTTATTATCCCTCTCTAATGAGTGACAAAGTCTGCAATAGACTCATCATCGAATTGAAGAATGTTATAAAGATCTGTAATCGAGATCTTATGCGCGATATTTATTGAAAAGTTTTCAACAAACATCTGAGCCAATTGAGAGAAAGAAAACAAGGAATGTTGAGGAATGTTATTGTACCAGTCTAAAGCAGGACCTGTTAGAGACATAGGAAAAGTACGGAGCATAAGCTCCTGATCCTGGACTATGAGGTAGCAAGCATGTTTGAATGCTCGCAAATGCTGCTGAGGATCCTCCTGACTATGAAATTTTGAAAATTTAGGAAGTTCCCATTGGGGAGGATAAGGCTTTAAAGCCACTGATGGGTGAATGGGTTCATTACACACTTCTTCAAAAGAGTATGAAGGACGAGCCCCTTTGGTGGAGGCTTCCAAGTCTGTGATTTTCTTGAAAATAATTTGAACCATGTCAGATTGAGGAGGAGGCACACTGGCATGTCCTACATAAGAAGCAAATGGTGGATGTTGTTGAGGTGTCAATGGGGGATTCATCTGTTGATTGATAGGATGATAAGAGGAGTAACCAGGTGTTCTGGGTGACGCCTAGCGGGGTATTTGCTGTGAAGGATCTTGTGTATAGGCAGGCTGTGGGATAATAAGTGGTTGAGAAAATGAAGTTTGGATGATGGACGAAGCCTGTGATTGGTGGACTCCTATGCTTGTTGACTGAATCGGAACAGATTGAGGAACATGGGTGCCGATTTGATTGGACATATTGGGGAACAAGACCTGAAATAGGATTTTTACTACCGGATTAGTTATTAAGGGCGCCGATGCTAGAGGATGGGTGAAGGTCACTGTTGCTGGAACATTGGAAGAAAAACCCACTGGAGGACGAGAAGCAGGAACCAACTGACTAGTCAAAGGGGGTTGACTCATAAAGGGGTACTGACCCTAGGACACAATGGATGGAAAAGATGAATTAACAGCAATATGCAGGTGCACAAATGCACTCATTATAGCCAGAGAAGAGGACCTCTCAGAAGTAGGTTGTGGAATAGTCGAGGTAACTGCGACGTTAGGAATAGGTAAGACTATTTGAGAACTAGTCGATATGGTCGGTGGAAGAGAAAAAGGAGGCACAGGTGCGCCACCCTCCTCCGTGGCTCGAGGTGAGAAAAATGATGCTAATTGTTCTACAAAATCCTGGGATGGTTCACGAGAATAATTGTACACTTTCTGGATTGGTGGTCCCTGATCAGATATTTGAATAGACTTGTGTACTAGGTAGTCCATGAGGGCTACCGGATTGTGATCAAGGAGCGCCTGAAATTCAGGATCCCCGTGAGGAACATACTCTGAGTCAGAAGCAGATGATATTTCTGAAGGACTAGGGGAAGCTGGATGTGATGGGGTTGCTTCAGCCTGATAGAAAGGATTATATGACCAGGATGGGGAACCAACTAACAGCGGTCCTGAGGAAGACCTGGGGGGTGCCGAAATATCCACACTAGTGGTGATCTCGGAGGAAGAAGGGGCTAATTGAGCCATTCTTCTAGATTGTAACCGAGTGATGACCATCATAAACAAGCAGAAAAGAAGATTGACCTAACTAATGCACATATGATTCAAGCAGTGTAGGTGATTTTCTTTTTTTAAGTTTTTATGCTTTTAAGAAAGAGAATATTAGGGAAGGCCATTTAGAACAGGAACTACTCAGATAGCCAAACTAAGGATGGTTTGGGGGATGTTTTGGTGAGGAGTCCCGAAGGCACTTCAGTAAAAGACCGGTACGTGGCTTGATACAGGGGCCTACCCCCGCACTTCACACACCGTTGCGATAAGGGAGTCGGGTGCTTTGCCAATATATACCAGAACTTATGTGAATTTATAGCGCGGCCCGAGTACCACGTAGGCTCTTCCTCTTGGATGTCACTTCCAAGTAGGCGAGGCTAGGGAAAGAATTTTTGTTTAAATGCTTTATACCTAGTGATTTTGGCTTTGTGTGCAAGGGTGAAAAATAAAAATCAAATAGTGTCACTACCGATTTTGATCAATTTTCCAGCCTAATTAAAACTAGATGAAAAACATACAACAGAAATGACAAAGAGAGATTTCTTTTTTTTAAGCACTTCAAAACGAAGTGTTTGATTTCGATGAAGACAAGTCAAACAGATTCTTTCCCAAATGCGATTAAATTCTTTTTAAGCACCAAAAATTGAAATGTTCGAATGTGATAGACCACAAACAAAGAAAGTTTTTTTTTTTTTAGTTCCTAAAAAGGATAAAACACCGTAAAAGAGAAATACCTGTAGATTTAGCTCTCCAAGGTGTGTGGACTTCAAAAAGTGTGTTGTTGAGCTCTTCCCCTCAAACAATCCCATGAACAAGCAAAGTGCTCCACAAGAAAAGGTTAAGCAAACACCAAACAAAATCCAGAAAGATATATCTAGATAATGGTGAAACGAAAATTTCTATTTTAAGGAACTAGAAAAATTTCAAGGAAATAACAATTTTGCATAAAGAGCAAGATTGAAACAATGAAAGGAAATGCTCAAGCAGAACTGATAAAAATCAGTGAAGAAAAAGAACAAAGCTCAAAACTATAAAAAAAAAGATGAACTTACCAAAAAGGGACTTTGGTTGGGTCCCACCGGGCGTGCTAGAATGTTGATCAAGAATTTCACGCTTGTTACCTGTTCAAGTTAATGTACCAAACTAAACACAAAAACCTTGAAAAACTTAAATGAAATTAATACCTGATAGACAAGATCCGAAGATGTAGACGAATAAGGAAGCTGATGTAGATAAGACGGGTGCACACGAGTAATTCTGCATAGTAGATCCAAGTAACCTGCGAGACACCGATGCTTGATAGAAAAAGACCACATTAAAATATATTTAGGTGGACTACCTAAGAAGCGGGTCCGGGAAGCGATAAGCTCCCTCGGTGGATGTCAGTCCACATTTTCAATTAAGTAAAGAAGCATACATGATAAAAGATGTGTGTACAGGACTAGATTTTCTGATCAAAGTAATAAACAGAATCTAAACAACAAACAGAAAGCAACAAAAAATAGGGAACTGTGAAAACAAAGATGGATTTGTGTTACCTGTGTCCTTTTACCTATTTGAAGGATGGTCGGCGTCGATTATGTAGAATTAGTGTCGACTGATATAGATCGGCATCGACTGGTACAGATCAATGTCGACTGATATAGATCGACGTCGATCCGAGGCAAAGTGCGAGAAGATTTGGGAATCGGAAAACGAAGGAAAGATCGTCAACATCTGCTGGATCTGCAGAAGCCAGAGAGATACTGGTAAGGCTCCACCTGTGCTGGATGCAGGAACAGAGTCACCAAAAAATCAATGGAGACGTGTGATGTTGATGTGATAAGAGTAAAGTACCGGTTCTCCTCTCAGGGATTGATTTGGACAAGATTCACTCTCATTCGATATATAATGTTCACACTCGATGCTCAAAACTCTCTCGTTCTCTCTCTTACAATTTGTCCCTCCAGAACTGAGTTCTGGGCCTTTATTTGTAATCAGCGCTACTCCAAAAAATTGGCGTCGACCAAGTACTGGTCAGCGCCAATCACGGAACAGACTCCCGGGATGGCCAAAAGGAGTGATTTCTGGAAAGATAAGAGTGATCCCTCGACCTCAAATATGGGAAATATCCCACTTTGGGAGGAGGAGAAATAGGGGGGATATATGGATAGAATAGATATGGGGTAGATAAGTGGTTAGGATACATGCAAAAAGGTGTAATTAAATAGTTAATATTTAATTACTCACGGGTAAAACATAATGGGGTGAATTAAACTTAGGATAGGTGTTTAAATCATAAATTGAATAATACCCCAAGGGGATAGTGGTGATATAAATGTGCCCCAGGTTACCTGAGAGAGAAAATGCGCACAAGGGACACTAAATTGGATAACCAATTTTAGGTGTCTACAGAAGGTGAATAGGTGTCCTTTTGGGTAGGTTAACCAAAAGAACAGTGAATCAAAACTGATTGAGTGAAACCGATTTCAATCAAAAGGTAATCGATGATGGTCATTGGATTGACACCGGTCACTTTGAAATTGAAACTACAATGAAGAAAATGTTGTTATGAGTTAAAATTAAATGTGGAATCAAACCCAAAATTATGAGAATGATGAGAATATGGTCTAGGCACACTCAGATGAAGCTGGAATACACCAACTAGGATGAGGAGCGTGCAAGGAGAAATAAGAAAAATGAAGAGCATGACCTCTCACCTCAAAACGTAAGCCAAGCAGAAACACTAAGAAAAATATGATACTAAGAGTGATTGTTTCTATTATGTTTGTTTAGCTTATGTTATTTAAGGACTGACTCATGAACTGTAGAACAGAATTTTTTTGTTGAGGAAGGCTTCCTACAAAGAAGGAGATCTAAAAGGTGAGGTTTTAGGTTTTTTATGGTGGGGGCAGGGCTTCTCTCTGAATGGGGTATGACTCGACAGAGATAGCAAGCTAGGTGCCCACTATACCGTGATCATGTGATCACCTACAACTTCTTCCAGGAAATATGTTGTTTAAGAATGTGGGTATTTTTAAATTTTATGATGTTTGGATAAGACTTAGAGAGAGAGAAAGAGAAAGAAAGTGCTTTTCTATGATTTGTTTGTCAACGATTAGCTAGGAATGACTTCCAGCATATAGGTTGCCCTGAATTAATGTGAGCTAATACAGAAAAGCATAATGAAATGCAATGATTTTTAAGCCCAAATTGAAATGTTGAATTCAATGCCACAACTAGATGAACAAGATAAGGGATGCTCTTTCACTAATGTGATACTAATGAAAGGGAAGATGTGTTCGTTTTAAAGCACCAAAGTACGATTACTTTTAGACAAATAGAAAGAAGAGATGATTCCAGGGGAGAAAATTTAAATGTAAGAACCTTTTAGAAAAGGAAACAAACCTGCAACCTTTTCACCTAGAAAACGAATGAATGCAAGGAACCTCTGAATGGGTCCCACCGAGCGTGCCAAAATGTTTCACCTGATTCTAGAGTCGTTTATTAGAGATGTTGACGAAACAGATAAGGGTAATGGGCTATGAGGAATACCTATTGAAGATGTTGGTTGATAGGTTGTTGCATGGGTATGACTTTTGAATCCACATAGCTGATCAGTGAGAGCTTCCTTTTTGCTTGGAGGAACTACTTGAAATGGAACATAAGACCACCAAATAAAAGTTAAACAGTATATGTGCAGTGGACTGCCTAGCATGTGCTAGATCCAGAGAAGTGTGATACTTCCTGGATGACTATCAATCCATTATTGAAAACAACTTAATGCTAACTAATAAAGTAAATCCTACTATATTTAAAATGATTTAGGTATCTCATTCATCAACAATAAGAAAATTCATGCACAACATGTTAGGCTATGATTGAATTTGAAGGTCAGGGTCAGTATGGTCAAGATACTGTTGTTCGGGTCAAGGTCAGATTCTGGGATAGTTTAGGGTATTGGGTGGAGGTTTTAGGCTATGATCTGGGTTTTCTGGTCAAAAACACATAGACCGATGTCGGTCTAGTATGGCTAATGTCGTTTTAGGTTAACTGGCAATGGTTATGGGTGACTGGCAGTTGGTATGGTCGGGGTACAGGAAACTCAATAAAAACTTTGCTGGTGTGATAGATCCAGGGTTAGATGGAAAGGTGGAAGGGAAATGGCAAGGTTCGTATGGATCCTCAGATATGCATAGGAATGATGAAAATCCAGGTATCAATGGGCCATTCAAGGGTAGTATGGATAAATAGGATGGTTAAGTTTACATGGAGATAAAATGGTGGTGGAATGAAAATAAAAGCAGAAACTAATAACATAATGTAAAAGGATCTTCCCAAACGATAAATGGAACCAGGTACGTTAGTTAACAAAGCACTTACTGTTTTTATGAGCTTGGTGCCTGGTTGGTAATGGTTGGGGATTAAACAGAAGGGACTTGGTGTAGTGTTGACGCTTCCCTCAGATGCTCCCGTGAAGGTAGGTGGCTCAGTGTCATTGCTTCAGGTATTAGCTATGGGTGTTCTGATGCTTGTACGGATGTTGGTTCTACTTACATGCAACTCTGAGTTTCATCACTTGTTCTTAAGAAGATGTCTCTAAGTCTCTCAAAAATGTTCCAACCTTGAAATAAGGTTGTGTTTTGGAGTTAAATCATAACTGATGGTGGTTTCGGCTTAACCAGTGGTTGTAAAGGGTGATCCGACATCGGTTAGGAAGCGAGATTTCCTAGGTTTACTAAACTGGGCAGATCCCCTTGATTTTCTGGGATCTCATGTCATTCCTTTACTCCTTGGATCAGCATGGAAGCTTCCTTATAACGAGAAAGGAATGTGGCTATAGGGAATGTAGGAATTGATTTTTTAGGGTTTGGGTAGGTCTTAGTTAGTTATGACAACTTACTAAGAATACATCTTATGATGAGGTGGCTAGAGTTAGGTGGTCTTGGTGAGGTGGATATGTGGGCATTATCTCAATTAGGATATTTAAATAACAGTAATATTGGTGAGGATAATGAATTAATTTAATTAAATGAATTAAATTAATATTATAGTGGGGGTGAAGGGGGCCATGGCTAGGTGGATGTGTTCAAGGTAATTATTTGACGAGGGACCAAAGGGGAGTGTGACCTAATTTTGGTGTCTACAGTTAATAGTAAGCACATGATTTCATGTTTAAATTTTCCCCCACTTTATATCGGAAGCAAATGAATAAGTGTTGGTAGCATCAAGTGACGAGGAGGTTTTAAGAGTGTTACCTTGATTCCCAAGAGCACAAAGGAGGTTGCGAGCCAATAGTGTTCACAAATCAAAAATCTCTTGATAACGTTCCGAAAGTGGGAATACTGTATACTGTATGTAGTCAAATGGAATCTAAGATAAACATGAGAACCACTAGGGGTAGACCTTGTGCACATAGGTAGAAATGATGCATGTATTTGAAAATTCCTTGAAATCTATTTTCAGTAGTTTTCTAACAGTTTTTAATATTCTACATTGATATTGCTCATTCGAGGCAATTTGTGCGTTACCTTTGTTGAGATAAGGACATACGTGCACCAAAGTAAGATAACTGTAGTCGAATGTCCCTCATGATATATGAAATTGAACTTTAACTTTGAGAAATCAACATATTCAAGTATGTATGAAAATAGGTGATTCAACGGTTTAGGAGACATGACTTGAATTTTATGAGCACGAAAGATACAACTATGTCCTATGTGTTTTTTTCAAACTTAGAGACTGGATGGAAGATTACAAAGGTATATGCGCAACTATTTTGTCATGTGCATACTAAGGTTTCATTGTTCCTAAACTCCTTTATGTAAACCATACTACAGGATTTATAGCATGCTTGTTACAAAGGGAAGAGTATTGGGAGAGCTAGTAGTAATTTTCCCTACGCTAAAGAATAGTTGACTACGATAGGGAAGAATAATCCAAATCACAAAACCCTATGATTTTTCACAAGCATGTGTGCTTGAGGCTCACAGTGTACATTGGATAACATGGTGTACTGAATCTCCAATTGGTTGTGGGACTGTGCTACTCGAGATAGACCTATAGACAGAAAGTTGAGTTCTTACTCCTAAGGTGCCTACCGGCAAAAATCTACTAAAAATGACAGGTAAAACTAGGTCTATGCACTGGAATCTAACTTTCCATAGGTACCAAGGAGAAATAGGTGTGCATGAAAACAAAGCCTACACTTTTATACACCGATGCATGGATTTGGGTGCCTACATGCCTCTAATAAAAATTTTAGTTAGCAGGTGCCTACGTTGGCAGAAAAGTGTATGCATGTCTGCTTGAAAAACCACTAAAAAACATGGAAAATGAAATTCTAAAATTATCAACATGTTAGAATTTAGCCATTAGATGCAATTTCTAACATAAACGTAACAAAGAGGCATGAAAATTAAGGTTAACTACATAAAACCTAGCTAAAAATCCCAAGGCAAAATATTTAACCCAACAAAAATATGTAAAAGTTAGAAACTGAAATAAAAGCTTCAAAATGACTCCATTAATGGAGGATGGACTAAGTGTTCCACCGGGCATGCCAAATGTGTTCAATAAAAAGTTACAAAATCTATGGAAATGGGGTAAGAAAACTTAAGAAACTCCAAAATATTTAAGCAAACTAGTCAATGGACAATCAAACAAGAAATAAGAAAGGATTCATCACTTTGTATGTATTAAACTTGAAACAAACAAGCAACCTAACATATCTAGTGATCCTTTATTCTTGAAATCTTTTACAAATGAACCTAGTAAGGCTCCTAAGCAATGAGTTCATTATTATGAGAATGGGAGATCACCATTAATGGCTTAAATGCTAATGGTTCTTCCCATTTACTCAATGCTTGTGTGTGTAGTGCAATGGCAAAAGCAATAACTCAATAAAAGAAATAAAATGAGCTCTAAACCATAAGAAATATGTTATAGTTTATGTTATAGATGAGGAGAGTTCTTAGAAATGGTCTAGGTGGTGGGATATTTATAGTTTTCCAATTTCATAAATGGGAGAATTTTGGTACATGTGGAACTAAAAAGGAGTCAAAAATTTGATGAGTGAGTCAAAGTAAGATTTGACTAGGCCTAGAAGAGGTTAATCATGGTTTAGGACTAGTTAAACTAGGTTAGGCCAGTTAATCCCGTTTAGAGAGGAATCAGGTTTTCAAAAGGGTTTTGAGAGGTCTAATGAATCCAATGAAATGGATTGATAGACTAGGAAGTTAGTAAAAGTGGTATAGAAGAGGATGAGAAGATGGTTTAGCTAGTAAGGGACTATATTAATCCCATTAATTGGTTTATAGAAGAAATACAACCAAAAGAATGTCGTAAATGATGAGTTAGAGGAGTCTAATTGATGAGGTATCATCAATTTGTGAGAATTAGAATAGTTAGTGCAATATTAGGAATAATAGTTCTTTGATCAAACTAAAGGTGTCTATAGAAACTATCCATTAACCTAGTTTTCCCCTTGTGCCTCAACATTGATAGTAGGCTATGTTATTTCATTCCAATACAAACTATCATGTGCAAATGAAAAATTCAAATTTATTCCCTCTTATGTTGTGTATGTAGTACATGCATATGTGTCTCTTTCTTCCTTAGGTTACTAGATGGTAGACAGATAGGTGCTTACTAGATAATACATACTTACATTAGAATTATATATATATAAGTTCTTAAATAAAATGTAAACTTCATTGGTTGGAAATGATTCCCTAGAACATAAGAAAGGTACCATAAAATAGTAATGAAACAGATCAAAACATAAATATCATAGAGAAATAAAGGGGCCTGGGATCGTATAGTTAGGGGCATGACCATATGTATGGTCTTGACCTTGTTGTGCATTATTAAACTGACATAGTGTCAGACAGAACTAAAGAAGGACATGACCAAGATCAATGTAATGTGACAAAAAATCATAATAGAAGAGTAACACATTGACACCATACCGATCAAACCAAACAACAACAAATGAAAGATGAAGGGGTTATGCCACTGAGAACTAGCTTCAAGGTTCAGAAATCTTATATATTCATGTCTAATAAAAGAATGATGTAATAATTAATGAATGGAATTTATGAGTTTAAAGGAGAAGAGAATTCATACCCGAGAAAGTGTTAAAGTAGAAATAATTGTAAGCATGTTGAGAGAAAATCACCATTCATGGTAAACAACAAGAGTCATGTGGTAACTAGACCATTTGGAAAACACTATGATTGAAAACCTATAATCATAGATGTTTTTAACCCATAGATAAAAACTATCTTAGGTGGTACACTCTATTCCTGTCTATGAATAGGAACATATGGAATTTCTTTGTTTTTGGCCCAATTCTGATTCTAAATAATTTTATTAGATCTTTTTTGGTCATAATTTACTATGTACCATTATGTGTCTTGATGTTATGAAAAATGTAGGAATTGGGTGTCTGACACCAAGGGAAGATTTTGGCAGGTATTTCTAGTCACTTTCTATAACACTTCCAAATAATGGGACCACACCACCATAGATGGAATAGTTATCATATATATAGAAATCTCATTAAGGTAAAAGGGGAAAGATGTCTCATTTCCTCCACAATGTGTTTATATGGGTGTAATGTTATAAATTTTAGTGTTGGCACTTTTATGAGTTTAGAATACTTGATTTTTTCCCATGTATTTGTATCAAATACAATGACATTCCATTTTCATTACCATGTGCACCCAATGTGTAGTGCAGTTTTGTGTTCAAGAGTGACTTCTATGTGATATAATTTGATTGAACTATATGAAAATGACAAAGAAAAGTGGCCTTACATGACCAAACTTTCTTGATCCATTTGTAATATATGCAAAGGTGTATGGTCTCATATGACCAATGTGTTAGATTTTGATTGTTTAGTTTAGAGAATATGAGTAGACGACCATGTATTGTTGGTATATAGGGTTAAAGATTTCAATAAAAATGGAAAGTGTGAAATAGTGTCACATAAGGTGAAAGTGAGAGGATGAAACTATGTCAGAGATTGTCTCACTCAGAATAGAGAGATCTATGTAGTTTTATTTGAGATATTAAACAGACTGATCAAAAGAAGACAATGAAGTAGTATGCGAGTAAGATAGGAAAATTCAAAATTATTTGAGAAAACTTGTGCACAACCATAAAGGGTATACCACATAGTATAGTGATGTATTGATGCAAAATTTGTAAGAAACATGATCATGATGCCATAAATGACAAGTAAATCCAGTGAGTAGGGCACAAGATATGGACTAGGAAGCCATGAGGATATGATTACATCCTTACTGTAGGTACTAAGTTTGGTTATTTAATATCTTGGGTAATGATTTCTATAAATAATAAAGTGGAAAAGTAAAAATTAATTTTCATTATTTTATTGTGATCAAGTGCGATAAGAGATATGAGATTGATAAGATGTTGTGAGTGAGAGATACCATACAATCATGTTTTGAGAGGGTTGGAGATGCCATTTAGGCATATATTACCCACGAGTTGGTAAGTGTAATTAATCAGAATTTGGTTATAAATATATTTCCATACACGTGAATTTCATGGAGGGAGACATATGAGAACATTGTTTTCATTGGGCTTGAAAGATGTAGGCTGAGAAATTTTGGATAGTGAAAGATTACTGCATGTGGATATATTAGTGGTATTTCCCCCAAACATTAATTTTATCAGGAAATTGTGTGAGGATGGAGTTCAGAAACCTACATATTTTGGCTTATGATAAGAGAAATGACAATGATATTAGAAGATGTATATCATATTTTGTGGTTACTGATTATAGGTGAGAGGGTACAGGTGTTTCCCTTAGACATGTGTACCATATGAGATAGGCACATAAATTTTGGGTTGGGTGTCGAGGAATTAGAGATCCCATGATTAGGTTGAGTGTGATGGTGAATTCTATTGTTCCAAAATTGTCGAAGTATATTTGTATCGTATTGGCCTCTTTTGTAGTAGTGGATGTGGGGGGTATCAATATCATATAATATATGGTATATTTTTTAGGTGATAGAGTAGTGTGGGAACCAATATGCATGACATCATTATGTGTTAGCTCATTTTTATAGGGACATCTATAGGTTCACATTAGAGAACCATGGTGGTGGTGTATCAATGGTTAATTTGTTATATGAGTGAGACTATGATCACATTGTTTTTGTGTAGTTGATAGGTGGGAGATGCCTAAATTATGCCCACAAAAATATTGTGGTAGTGATATTGGTGATGCCAAGGTGGAGAGTGAAAGAGGGTGAGGAAACCTGAAATGTGAGGATCATGAGGGATGTTGTGAAAATCCACAGATGTGCGAATGACAATGTGAAGACATCTCAGGAGGATAAAACATCAACTGAAAGTGCATGTAAATATTTGACAAACAGGAAGAACCTCATTAATAAACAAAAATCTCTCTCTATATCATATATCCAATGGGGTGTACATATAGAAGGTGCTGAGTAACCCCAGTGTTGCAATAATTCCAACTCGAGTGGAGAGGGGGAGTTACATTCCTAGAATGTAAAAGTAACTTCCAATGATACATATGATGCACTGACACATAAGATAATCCCATGATGACCCCTAAATGAAATAAAGACCTACGATATCATGTAAGTGAGATGAATTTCCTGATGATGTGGAATGGTGACTCACACTAACACCCCCTTCATCGTAACTTAGGATGAGGTGAAAAGTCAGAAAAAAGAAATGGATCCCGACACAAAATCCTAATGAGGCACCCAAAATAAAAAATATTACCAAGTATTGAAGGAAACCCAAGTGAGAAAAAAATCCACCACAAGATAAAAAAAACTCTCTAATCTAAGAAATATGCCAAATATGGGTCCTAGCCATATACGAGCCTCAAAAGGTACTTATACATAAGTGGTCAATCTCTTGAAAAGAAGAAGAAGAGAGAAGAAAAGGGAGACAAGAGGAATGCAAAATATGCCATGGACAAATCTGAACTCTCTAACTCTAGGAAGTCTCCCTGAAGAGTGTCAATGACGTGGTCCTCTACTTCTGGACTGAAGAAGAGCCACCTGCACCAAACTATGTTCCTAACCTTAGGAAGGAAAGAAATGACCTATTGGAAGTCCACCCACTCCACGAAGGAAACCGAATGGAGCATCACAAAGAACTCTGAGTCTTGTCCAAAGAAGTGTGACATAGGTCTAGAAAAGGAGTACCAAGGAACTGAATGTGATCCCACATGCACAGAACTGTCAAAGTGTGAAGAGGGAACATCCACATAAAGGATGTCCAAGTGATGTGAAGGAAAAAAAACAACCCCCATAATAGAAAATGGATCCTCAAGAGAGGGCGGATTAATGAAGAACTCTAAAAAAGTGGAAGTGATAAGATTCCCAAAAGGGGCACTCCCAAAAATGGAGATGATGAAAGCATTCAAAAAACCTATAGAAGTATGAGGAACCTATAGTTCATCACAAGTGGACTCTGTGAAAAGAAGACCAAGGACGGGCATATAATCGTCCTAATGAGGGGGCTCAACATACAACAGAGTGATGTTAGATAGGTATAAGTCATCCAATCAAGATAGAGGAGTGAAAGGGGCCCCACACACTGGAATTGGAAAGGAGGTGGGTGTAATGGAAGTATGAGGCTGAGAAGGAGACTACTCGATATTTGATGAGATGTGAGGGGTGGAAACACTCTCCAGAATAGTGAGAGAAGGAGGAGAGAAGTTCTCTGTAGTACTCTCAACATCAGAGCTAGGTGCAAAATCCTTGTCATCATAAGAAGAACCAAACATGTCTATGTTAGAGGAACTACCATCACATGAAAAAAATAGGAGACAACTAGATCAACATCAGCAACAATGGAAACAATATCTGAAGGGTTTTCGAAGAGTGATTGAAAAATTCTCTAGATGCGGTGAGGAGGATCTAAGTATGCCACAAGAAAGTGGAGAGGTCTAGAAATGTACATCATCAAGTGACCAAAAACATGGTGACAAGTTTCGTGAAAGTCCTCAAGACGATGATAATCAATGGGTACAGGAACTAGCTTAATTAAGAAGTGTGAAAGACCATCATTGGTGAAATAGCATTCTATAAAAGCATGCTAAGATGAATAAGTTATCTCTCCCAATAAGAACTTACGGAGGTTGTAAGGTAATCATGTAATGCTTAAGTCTAGAAAGAAAATCCTCTATGATGCAGAAGAAAGAAGGTTACAATAATGTAAGATGTCAGACTTAGCCGATAATGCATCTATAAGCAATACAACACCCAATAAAAGCAGTGATAACCCCCTATTTTCGGCACTGGATAGTGCGTTATTACAATAGGGTGCATTCATCCAACATTGGATAGTTGACCACTCACCTCGCAGTAGGTGATAAGTTGCACAATAGTGGAGGCCACAATGAGGTCCTAATTCGGAAGAAGAGGAACACACACAATCAAGCACAAAATCACGTAAGCGACAATAGGGTATAAAATTCTCAAAGTGAGAAAAAAGGCATCTCAGAATGTAGAAATGAAGGCTCTCTTACCACAAGGAAATGGCGGATGCATCTAGTAGCCGCATGTGAAGAAGAGTGCTATAAGCACGGGCCAGAAAAAGTGGCACAGAAAGCCTAGTAACCCTACATGGAGAACCCAAAAAATACTCCCCCCTATATAGGCACCCTGAAAAAAAGGTACCCCCCTTAGTACAAGTGAATTTTTTTAATTTTATAATATCCCCCCTTTACAATCTTTGCACAATGTCAAAAAAAGGGAAAAAAAAAACAAAGGGGGTTCGAAGGGGTGTGTAGGGATCTAAGGGGATGAAGAGGGGAGAAATCTTGGTGCAACTCAGTGAGTTATAGGGAGGACCAAGCTGGGATGTGCAGTCAAGGAAAATTTTACCATGTAGAGGAAAAACTAGAGTCCGAGTTGGAAGGGCATTGTTGCTAGAGTTGAAACAATTAGTGGAGGTGAAGAATGCTGAGCTAGCAGTGAGGTATCAGTAGGAGCCTGGAGGGAATGCCACGTGGGCCAAGGATTGAGTTCAATAATGAGTTGACCGTGTAACGGTAGGGGCATCGAGATGAATAGAGAAGGTGGGAGTAAACTATGGAGGGTGAGCAGGTGGGAAGATCCTAGATGGTTTAGAGCTAAACATGGATGGAACAATGGAATTAAGTCCGTAACGAAAATGAATAGGCAACACCAAAACCCAGGGATGTGAAGCTAGTTGGAGCACGAACCAGATGATGAATGCTTGAACATTTTTAATAGAGTGCAAACTAGAATGGTGAGTAGAGAGCTGGAAGGGATGTCGAACAAGCCAAGGCCAAAACTCAGTGATGCAAGGTCAAAACCTAATACAAGACGAGTAGAAATGCTAGCTGTGAGCTGCGAACCAAAATGAGAGCTAAGCACGAGTTGTTGCAGAGTGCCAAGTAGATGAGTACATCCACGTGTCAAAATTTAGGGTGAACAGTTGAAACAACATCGAATAACCAAGGAAAATAACTTTGGCTTGGTCACACTGTAGAAAACACAGTGATTAGATGTAACGACATCAGAGAGTCCCAGAATGGTTCGAAGCACGAATAATTTTCAATGGTGAACCAACACACAACCAATGAAGAAGATGACCAAAAAATGGTAAAAAATGCACAATGAACAAGAGCGTGGAGTGATCTAGAGGAAAAATCACAACCCGCTAGATGAGCAATGCCAACCAACCAACATAAGGACCAAAAGCCAATGTAAAAAAGTTTTATTCAAATACTCTAAGTAGAAGCCAGAGTCAACAATGGTTGCAGAAGGAGGTACGACTGGTCCAAGGCTCTATAAAATGATATAGATAATAAAACACAGACTGAGTTGCGCGAAGAGCATGTGGGGAAATTAAACAATGCACAAGTTAGAGAGATGAGCCAAGGGGTGAGCTATAGCCATCTTGGTTACCATCTCAGAGAGATGGGGCTGAGCTAGGCCCAAATAAAAAACTTGAATCTCAAAAAAAACCTCTGAAGCCAACACTTTCAAATAATAATGCAAATTGGAAAACTCCAATACACCTCCAGAACATGCATGCAATCATAGAGAATTGAGCGGTTGAAGACACTAAAACTGAAAATCACTAGAAACTTGAACAACAAATCAGAACCCACAAACAACCTGAATAGAGGTATAAATGCCTAAAATCAGCCCAAGAAAACCATGATTGGAATATCCATTAGGACACATGCATGAGAATCTGTTTATCATTATTATAAGTTGGAAAATGCATGAAAAACACCAAGGACTGCACAGATCCACAATATCCACTCTGATACAATGAAAGAGGTTGTGGAAACCTGAAATAGGAGGATCACAAGGGATGACATGAACATCCACAGATGTGCAAATGATAACATGAAGAGATCTTGAAAGGAGCGAGCATTAACCGAAAGTACATGCAAATATTTGATAAACTGAAAGAACCTCATTAATAAACAAAACTATCTCTCTATATATATCATAGATCTAATCAAGTGTACATTTAGGATGTGTTGAGTAACCCCCAATGTTGCAATCTTGAAAACTTGAGTGGTGAGGGGGAGTTACATTCCTAGAATATAAAAATAACTCCTAATGAATCATATGATGCACTAACGCACTAATGTGTAAGATAATCCCATGATAACCCCTAAATGACACACAGACCTACAATCTCACCTAAGTGAGATGACTTTCCCGATGATGTGGAATGGTGACTCACACCAACATAGAGGATTTGATAAAATCATAAATAGATCTATGCTAGATATGATGACACCAAAATATATCATTTGGAGGCCATTCGTGTATATGAAAGGGTATACAAAGGATGTCATGGAAATGTAGTGTATGAGATTCTCCATATAGTTAGTAGATTGATTTCCCCACCAAGGGGAATTATTTTAGTATGACAGAGTAAAGCAATAGTTTAGGATTATGTAGAAGGTGCCTCCTGCTCAATGCCCATGAGGAAGTATACTAAAAAATATTATAGAGAGGAGGTGTGTCTAGGGATAATTCTAACCAAGCTATTACCCCTATCAACAAAGGAAGTGAATCTAGTGGTTGTGGTGAGTGATCAAGATGGTGCGGGTTATACTGTGGTGTATATAGAGTGGTGGGAAAATACTTAGAGGGTGTTATTATTTCCTTTCATGGTTTTGGATCTAGGAGATGATGTAGTATGGAGGATTCAGAGGTGTAGGGATGCCTCCACCCACATTTATAGTATCTAATAGAATTATAGATACCTTTGATGGAAATGTTGTGGAAACAATATTTGCATGATGTAAGTCTCATGTGACATTTTACATTTGATTAATTGATAGATAGCAATGAAATTGATTCCTTGTTAGGTCTTGATATATTTGTGTTAGTAATTGTAGGTGATACTTATTGGACCACCATTTTTGATGCATTTTTGTGGACATTTCTCTAGAACATTTGAAGGGATGTAGTAACTGGAGGTATTCTTGGGTGAGTGGATGATAAAGCAGGTGAGAATGCATACTTGTTTGATCCATTCATAGTGGAGGTATGCACATATGTAGTATTGTAGTGTAAATGGAATAAGATCTGAGAAGAGTGTGTATAGTAGTTGGTTGCCTATCTTGGGATTGAGTTGGTGTAGGAGTTTTTGACTAGATTGGTTGAGTTCCAAGGTCAATATTCATAGGTTTTCATAGAGAAACCCAGATTATTTGAGCAAGTAGACCACTATTAAGAGAATTCATGGTCAATAGGTCTTGGCGACACATGAGCAACCTAAATATTTCAAACTCCTATGATTGTTGAGAGAAATGATGAGAATGAGTGAATGCACAAAGGGAAATTCCTTTAACATATTACATGGATTTTTTTTTGTGTATAAACCCACACACCGGTTTTGGACTAACAACAAAATTGTGTTCGGCATAATAGTTATATACTTTTTCACATAGTTGATGAAATGAATAGATGCATGTGATGATTGTTATATGTGTTTGAATTACTTTTTATGTGGTTATTTATTAGTGTTGGAAGCACAATGATTTAGGTAGGGTGAATCATTCATACAATTTTTTAACTTAATTTACCAAACCGTGCATTCATCATTTAATTTTTCCATTCATCATACATAACCATGAGATATTATTAAAATGTGCAACATTCAATCATAAGAGTGTGCAACAACATACACAACACATGAACAACATATATAATTGGGAAACCTTCAAGAGGAATAAAATACACTAAAACAAAAATTTATTTATCCACGTTTCAAATTTAGTGAGACACCAAACCCACAAGTACCACCGACCCCTATTTTAGTAGAGCACCAACCCTACAAGGAGCACCAACTCCAAAAGGAGGATACAATCCCTTAAGATGACCAAACAAAAAATTAACCACCTTTTGATGAAGATATCTGAATTATTTATGTTTCCAAAACTGATGGAGATCACAATTTCAGCTCACGCACCTTCAAAATCTCTTCAAACCCTCTTTCCTTCAACTCGTTCTTTCTTCTTCTTTCATTAACTTATTTGGATTCAAACCATTTCACACATCCTCTCTAACCTTATTTATATTTTTTCACACATCCTCATCTCTCTCTTTATGCCCTTGAAAAAATTTCACTTCTTCATCTAGGTCACATTTTCCCCTCCATGATCAAGTAGTTCAAAAATGAGCCAAAACACTGGCTTTATGTGAGTTCCAACTCAAAAAAAAAAGTTTGGTCCTCACCCAAGATATCAACCAACACAACTAAAAAAAAAAACAAAATACTCATATACATTCATAAAATGGATCCATATAGATCTTTCATGCACTAAGACATCCAAACAACTCTAAAATGGCTTTACACCCCAACACCTAACTCATCAAAGGCCTCCAAAATCATCACAATAATTTTTCAAGACCCAAAAGGCCTCACACACATAAAATATGAAATAAAAACATCAAACATGATCACACATTAACTTACACCAATAAATTTATTCATAACTCTATCTAGAAGGCTCATATCCTTTTCAAAACAGTTGTTTCCAGGAACCTGTCTTCATATATGGCCCTCAAGATCACACCAAAAAACATCAACTATGGCATGTAACCACTCATTGGAAATACACTGATTCTTATATAAAATACATGCTTGTTAGATCTCTTGAAACATGCATCCATGTGTTAGTGCCCATTTTGAGCACTCCCTAGTTGAGTTTTCCATAGAGTACCTTGTACTATTTAAAGACCAAAATTTGCATATGTCACCTTATCACTAATAGATTTTTGAATCTCCATGATCATCCCATCTCCTAAAATTAAAAAAATTAAAGGATGGACATAACTATTCAACTCTAAGGAAGCCATAATGCATTAAATTGGTATTCCATGGAATGGAGAATTCAATGTCTCGCAGGTTGCAACATAAGATAAAATCAAGAAGGGATGTTGCAGATGACTATTCACAAGAGATAAGGAAGGGAGGTAGTAAAAAAAATCCAAAAAACACTGGAGTAGTTCTCGATAGGTTTAAAAAAGTAATTCAATACTTCGTAGGTTCCAAAAAATCTGTGGGACACACAAAAATATGCCAAAGGGTCATAAAACATCATAAAGTTATTGAAAGCCCATGAATGAAGAATAATTATAAGTAAAAGCCACATGACAATTTTATAACAAAGGTTAGTACTCCATGGGTTCCAAAATAGTTGCGGGGAACTAAAAAAGAGAAACATCTTTACCACAGATATTCAAATCATATAATATGAATTTAGAGATTATTGTTGTGCTATATAAGGATAAATTCAAGATTATGAATAGTAATTTTTGAACTAAACAATGCAATAAAAAGAATAATATCTATGTAATATGAACAAAATGGGGATTCTATAGGGGTCACATCCCTTGAAATTCACATAACCTATTGTATGCATATACAAAAAGGAGAGGGTTTTAAAAAAGAGATATAATATCAGTTGATGGTTACACATTCCTCTATAAAACAAGAAATCTGATTCAACAACTTCTTCCTAAACTCAAATTATTTGAGGTTCTTAAGCCATGTAAATGTATTAGATGTCCCCTGTAAGGTCACGAGACATGCTTAGTTCCATGAGATTTGAAATATTCATTTTGGTATCCTCTAAGATTTTTATTAAATGCGATTTCCTCCCATAGGAGGAGACCCATTCAATCAGGATAGATGCACCTTTGAGGTAGGCCTTGGTACCTCTTCAAGTTGTATATTTTGAAGATGAGGAATTCCCAAGAATATCAATTGGTGTTGTGGGGGAAAATTTAGGTTCATCCATTGAAATGGGATGAATTGCACAAGTTGGATTAGGTGCGCCCCTTCTACATCTCCTCATTTAAGGTGGTAGAACTTTAGGGGATTTCCTAGAATAATATTTCATAGGTTCTTTCTCAAGATGATTTTTTTTTTTGTTCCATCACTGTTATTTTGTAGGAAATTAAAGATATATCTTCTATAGGATCATCAACAAATACTTTATAGGAAGTATCAGGAATTTCTTTCTCCATATATTCTTCATTGAAGAATAAAGGATATATATTAATGATGTTTTTTTAATGATAGGATAGTAGTGGAGATAAAAAAAATTCTACAATTCAAGATATTTCTGGTCCTCTGCATGAAACAAATGACAATACACGACCTGAAAGATAGAAAAGAAAGGAGTCATCTTGATGATCCTTGTTATCAGTGTTACCCAAACCACAAGAGGTGTTAATGGTCCATCGGTCCCCACCTGATCCTCAACCTCAAAGAGCATTCTCACAAAATCCTCACCTGGGATAGAAAGGTCGAAGATTGAGCACAAAGCCTCTGAAAAAATTTCTTTCAAGCTAATTCCTAGCTCTATATCTACCATTGATTGAGAATAATGGAAACAAATTATATTTTAACTCAAAATGTTTGAAGCGAGATATGATATTATGAGAAAAAAATGGGATTTTATAAAAGGATGAAATTTGGGAGTAATTATGTGAGGTATCATTTCAGAATTGAATGTGAAATCAATTCTTACAACTTGCATGGGTCTGGAGCAGATTGATATCTTCCAAAAGGTAGTTTTTGGTTTGAAGTGGAAATTTTGCATGAATCAAGCATAAAAAATGAGGGATTATAAGTGATTATCCATTTCCCAAAACATATTACCAAAAAGGGTAGGTGTAAAATCAGTTAAAAATAACGGCATGAGGGAATAGATGGCTTTTGATGGGGCGCATAAATGATGGTGACACCATGAATATGAAAAAAAAGGATTAAATAATAAAAGTAAAAAATCCCTCATATATCCATGTTAGTATCTAGAAAAAGAATCATATTAAGAAATAAAAAGTTATCTTCACTGTTATAAGATTTTTTCCAGAAATTGAGCTCATTTTCCATGTCTTTCTAGAATGGTGCATTGATGTTTTTGGGGGGAAAATTGGGTTTCAAGAAGACATTAGATTTTATAAGTATGAGGATTTTCCCCATAATTAGAATAGTTAATTTTTGGTATTCAGATCAAAGGGGATTAGTCTCTCAAATTATGAAAAGGTTAGAGATGCAATTGTGAACACTGTATGTTTCCATCGTGAAATGCATATTGATCTTAGTTTCCTAAATTTTTTTGTCAAGTTGGTTACAAGTATATATCCATTGATATGCTTTGAGAGCAGTAATTTAATGTTCCCTTGTTAATAAATTCAAGAACAAAATAAAGTATGTTTTGTTTGAGTTTTAAATTTTTTCTTTTGGGTTTTATGTTTTAGAATTTTTCATTAATGAGTAATATTCTTCGGCTGCAATCTTGTGTTTGTTTTTTCTCTTTTCCATGCACTAAATCTGTCCTTGATGTTTATGTTTTGGTTATTAAGTTTGATATTGTTTTGTGATATTTCCCTCTACAATATTGGACTGGATTGTAAAATCCTTGTCACAAACATTTTGTGCTACCATGTTTTTATAAGCCTTTGAGTGTATTTTAGGAATGTAAGGGGTGAAACGGTAAACACTTAACTAAAATACTTGCATAGGCTCTTGTGCTAAGTATTTTAGAGATTGTATTGAATACCTTGCTTATGTTGAGCTTTAATAAATGCAAATATTTCTTAGTTGAAATTATCCTTGATTGATACAATTTTTTGTATTTTCCATTATTACATGATACTTATAGTATTAAATAATGTGTCATAATGAACTCCTCTACCTAAGATTCCCCCTTTGTGAATTCATAATTTCCATAATTGACCCCATCTCCTATTTTAAAGCATCCATGTGTTCCATTTTAATACCTAATTTCTCTAAACATCATTGAAGGTGTGTTTTAGTCTTAATTCCATTACTAAGAGAATGTAATTGCAATTGAACTTAAATGTGTTTAATAACCTACTTCTAGTGTGATAAACATACACAATACTTTGTGTGACAACTTGTGAGAGTTAAAAACTATTTCCTTGGCCATTCTTGTCCCAGAGCAATCTACCATTTAAAAATAAACTGGAGGGAATAAAGGTCACATCTCCCCCTTTGCATTTTAGGTTACACTGCGGGTCCTCTCATCCTAGTTTGAGGTAGGAAAAAAAGTAGCAAGAAAAAACCATCTCCTTTGTATGTGCCCATCAATTATCCCTAGGTTTGATCCCAAAGGAAGTGATGGATCCATCCCTAGATAAAAAATGACATGTGACCCAGTCTATCACTATTCCTAAGCAATTTCCCCCCTCCCTTAGAGAGAACTGTTATTAGCCCAATAGGGGGAGTAGATTTGAGGACCAACACATCTCTGAAACTGTTACTAGGGACTATTTCCTAGATTTGATAAATATATAAGCCTTTGGCGACACTACTGATTGTTATGTTTATAACCTAGTCTGAGAATTCTTCCTTTATCAAATATTTTCCAAAATATAGTCCATCCCAAATGTGTATTTCCCAATAATATCTCAGTGTAAGAAGGATTTCCATTAAATCTGACTCCACTAGCAAAGGCATGGGGAAATTCATAAAGATCTATAAATATTTTTCTACTTGTTTTTACAACTATATTTCTATAGAATTATTTGAGTTAATCTACATATTTATGGTACAAGACCTTAGTAGTAGCTCCATATTTTTTCAACAAAATTTGGCATGTACCAGTGTAATTTATTTACTCCTTGTTGATTAAATTTTCAATTTTGTAAAGATGTAAAGAAGAATATCCTTTTTCAAGTCTTATTCCACCAGAAGGTTGATGTTCGAGCTAGAAAAAACCAAATTAAGAAAGAAGTGGATCTAGAAACCAATTGATGGTCAAATGTCAGAAGAAAAAATTGTTCAAACTCCTAAATGTGATCAGCCCTTAGTGGAGGACTATTCTAGCACATCTGATAGCTCTTAATCAAATAACCCTCTGGCTAATTGGTACACTTTTCTTCAAGAAGGTTTGAACCCTATAATAAAAAAAGGTATTCTTCATCTTCCTTCTTTGTTGATTCCTAAGAATAGAGTGTTTTGAGAAACTGGATCCTTAAAGGATTCATATTTTATCGATCATACCCTTGTGCCTCAAAGAGCTTTGGTTCCCCATCCTTTCAATCCTTATTGTGAAACACCTCCACTAAATAATATGGCACAACCTCCACAAAGGGATATTTTGTGGTTAATACCTATAGACAAATAAGATTCCAAGGGATGGTGGGTTATCCAAATGAATTACCCCATGAAATTAGAAATAGATTGTCTAGATTTCAAGGGAATAATTATATAAGTGGATGTCGGCATCTTATATTTTTCTAGAATGTTATGGATGAATTTGAAGTATAAAATGAAGATATGTATGTCAAGTTATTCATACATAATTTAGAGGAATATGTTAGGGAATGGTATAATTTTCTTCAATAAAATTCTAGAAGAGGGACGAAAGCCTCATAAGTTTATTGATATGAAATCAAATAAGGTACAATAGAGATGGTTGCAATATTTATAGTTATTTTACAGCTGAGTACAAACAAATGAGAAGTTACAAAGGTGCAACCAAAAACCATACGAAAATAATACAGAAAAATAAGATGTTGCAACTATACAATAATAAACCTACAACAACCTCATATATGCATTAAAATAATATAAATGGATATATAAACATAACCATATAACAATAGCGTAAAACTACCTAGTTACCTAAGTAACCAACAGGTTACCACTAGTAACAATGTAAATACAATGCATAATTATAAAGTAAACTATGTTTACCTAACATTCCCCCCATTAATTTTTCATTACCTCAAGGGATGAGGATAGGAACTCTATGGAAATATTGAACTTGTCACGTGCAAGTGACTTTATGAAGATATCTGCTTGTTGTTCAACTGTTGGGAAAAACTAAAGTTGTATGTTGTGTTTTAAGACATGCTCACATATGAAATGAACTTGTACTTCCATGTGCTTTATTCTCTCATGAAATACTAGATTGTGAAAAAGTTTGAGAAATTTTTCATTTTCTATATACATGGTGGTAGTTTTTTCATGTGGTACTCCAACTCCTTTCAGTATGCGACATAGCCATATCTCTTCGTAGATAGCTCCTTTGTAACATGATATTTAGATTTTGTAGAAGAGCACAAAACAAATTTTTGTTTCTTGATTCCCTGTGATATTGGTCCATATTCCAAAAATAATACAAATCCAGAAGTGGATTTCCTTTCATTAATGTTACCCGCATTATCTGAATTCGAATATCCAGTCAAGAAGAAGTTACCATTCTTCTTGTACTCTAGAACAAGATCCACTATACCTTTGAGATATCTCAAGATCCACCTTGCTGCTTTCCAATGACAAACTTTGGGTTCCTACATGAACCTTGAAAGATAGATTACTACAAAGCTGATATTTGGTCTAGTATATGTTAGGTAAATGAGACTCCCAATCGACTATCAATAGAGAGTTATATTTACCACAGGAGATGGATTTAAACAAGATAACTATAGTCTCATCTCCATGGGTGTAGTAATAGGTGTGTAATCCATCATCCTAAATTTCTCAAGTGTTGTCTTTGTATACTTAAACTAAGAAACAAATATGTGATTCCCTTTTTGTCATACTTCCAATCCAAGATAGTAGTGCATGAGACCGAGATCTATCATGTCAAATGATCAATTAAGATATTTCTTCGTAACATCAATCATCTTCACTATGCTACCAGTAATGACTATATTGTAGACATAAAAAACAACCATCACAATCTCTCCTCCTTTCCTTTTGAGGTAGAGATTAGCATCATATGGATTTCTGATGAATCTATGTTTAACAAGATGCTCATCAATTTTGACGTACCAAGCCTGGGGTGCCTGTTTAAGGCCATACAAAGATTTCCTAAGTTTGCATACCTTTGTTTCTTCACCAGGTATGAAAAATCCCATAGGTTGAGTCATGTATACTTCTTCCTATAGATCTTTGTTTAGAAATGCACTTTTTACATCCCTCTAATGGACTTTCCAACAAAACTTCGTGATCATTTTTATCTTAGTTGTGGGAGTAAATATCTCCTCATAATCTATGCATACCTTTTGTGTAAACCCCTTTCCTACCAGTCTTTATTTATACTTTTCTATGGTCCCATATGCTTTGTACTTTGTTTTGGATATCCATATGCAACCAATGGTTTTCTTACCTGGTGCAAGATTGATAAGCTATCAAGTGTTGTTTTTCATCACTGACTGATATTCAACATCCATGGCATCTTTCCAAGATTTCAACTGTAGGGCTTCCTGGATAACAGAGGGCTCAACAGATTCAAAAAATCTAATAATCAAACAAAATTTTACCTTTTCTTGTGCTTTACTATGATTATATGGTCAAGTGGTGGATGTATCTGGTGGAGCATCCAATTTTACATCTCGAATCATATTAGTATACCACTTGTACATACAAAGTACTATTCCTATGGGTCGTGGTCCTGTGTGATAATCACCACCATCCCCATCATCATTGTCATCATCAGTGGGAACATCAGATTATATTTTCACAACAGGTGACATATCTACATCATGCGAGTTTGGAGAGGGAGTCTCATATTTCTTCTTCTCAAATAAATCAACATCTCTTTTGGTGTAGAATTTTTTGATCTTCGATTCCATCGATTTTTACCCAAGATCCTCTTCCTTGTAGCTAATGAAGATGAGTTTATGTGACTTCATATCCAAATTATTTCTATTGTTCTTAGGTATGTGAATGCTAGATTTACACCCTAATACTCTGAGGTGTGCAACAGATGGCTTCCGCTTCAACCATGCTTCATGTGGTGTTACTCCATCAAGAGCAACTGTGGGAACTCTGTTTAGAAAATATACTACTGTCACTTCTACTTCTTCAAATAATTTCCTCGCTAGTCAAAAATCATCAATCATGTAATGCACTATATCCATGATAGTATATTTTCTTCTCTCAACAACACCATTATGCTACAGTGTGTGTGGAGGAGGCATTTTTTGATGAATCACATGAGCTTGAAGGTAGGATTTAAAATCATTACTGGTGAATTCCCCCTCAATCTGAGAGGAGAGATATGATATGATGACCAATATCATTCTCTATAGCCACTTTTAACTCTTTGAAGTTATCAAAACCATCAATTTTCTTACGAAGACAAAATATCCACATCTTTCTTGAATAATCATCAAAACATAACATGAAATACTAACATCGAGAATGACTAGGTTGCATTGGACCAAAAGAATCGATATGAAACAAATCAAGTTTACTAGCATCTCAATAATTAATCTTTTGGAATGAAGTTCTGTGTTTTTACCTGCTAGGCAGTGAAGACACTTATCTATATCCTTTTGGAGATATGGCAAGCCTCTCACCATGTTGTACCAGTGAAGTGTTTTGAGATATTTAAAACTAATGTGATCAAGTCTCTAATGCCAAAAATATGATGAGGAAGAATTATTATCCACTAGTGCTTGATCATCCCTATAGACAAAGTCAAGTTGGAACATACGTCCCACATTGGATGCTTTTACAACAATGTTCAAGCCTCTTGATTTGTCTCGAATCAAACATACTTTCTTACTAGAATAACTATAAAAATCAATCTTCAGATTATGATCTAGAAGTTGACTTAGTGATAACATATTATTTATTAAGCCAAGATCTATAATACATATGATAATCTACAATTTCATGAACCAATAGGTTGAGAAATGTTCCCAATTCCTTGTACAGTGTAGGAAGAATCATCACCTAAGAAAACATGGATTTTTGAAGGTTTTTCCCCAATGGTGATAAACTAGTCTCTGTGCCTGATCATGTGTCGAGTGGCTCCTAAATAAATGTACCAAACAACACTAGATGACGTGGATGGTTTAATGAAATAAGCAATGTACAAGAATTCCTCATTTTTTTAATGATCTTTTTGTTCAGCTATATTACCTTGTTGATGGGGTTTTCTTCACCAATTCCCCTTATTCTTCCCTTGATTGTAGTGTGAGTGTCCCTTATGAGACTACTTATTTTGAGTTCTAGAATTACTTGATGAAACTTTCTCATATTTATTATACCAACAATATTTCACATCATGTCCTCTTTTGTAAATAGGACATTTCTTCTTTTTATTTTCCCCTTGTTGATGCTTTTTTGGGACTTTTGAAAGGATTTTGGTTTTTCATTTTTCTTTCTGATGAGAATATAGTGATTTCTCCTCTTCTTCATATTTTTTATAAATTGCTTCTTATTGTTACAATAGATTCACTAACTTTTCAAAAGTAACTATTTGATCTGACAAGTTTAGCATCGTCACAAAAATGCGGTAAGGAGGAGGGAGCACTCTAAGAACAATGGGAACAAGATTTGTATTAGTGACCTCCTCTCCCAGGGCTAGAAGTGAAGTTCTTAATTTTGTAACTCTCCTCAAGAAATCTTCCACTTTCTCATTCTGTTTGAATTTTAGTGTATGTAACTAACTCTGTAAATTCAGAATTGTGTTTTTTTGGCCTCATATACGGTGCTCAACTTATCCCAGACTTATTTAATTGTTTTGGAATCTTGAATGTGGGGTTTCACTTCATCAGATACTAATTTTTTTTTATGAATTTGGCCTTCGTATTGGCCTTGTCAAACTGTCTCTATTGTATTGCATCATCTGGTGATCTGGTTGCGGAACCATTCACAACAAGCCATATCTCTTCAAAATCAAGTTGTGTTTTGATCTTAGTCTTGCATGAAACATAATTATCTCCTTTTAGGAGCTATGATTATGGAAGAAAAAACTTAGGGGAATTGGAACCTATTTTCTGAATCAACTAAAAAAGGTAAGGATCTTATCACTCCAAGTATAAGGTCTCCCAATTTATATACTATCAGTCCTATATACCAAACCTTTTTATATACGTGCCCTTCTTATATACCCATCAGTATGTGGAATAATATTTCCTTTTCAATATACTTTGTGGTATGTGAAAGAGATGTTAACATACGTGAAATAATTCAATACGTGGTACTAAGACAATACTGAAAGGGGTTTGTGTAATTATTGACATCGATTCAAAAAAATATCCTCATACATGCACGTAAATTTTCTATATAATCAGATATATTCAATGTCTAGATTTATGTCACAAAGTTGTTCATAGATGGATGGGAGGGCTCAAAGTGTGTGTATTATGTCCTTATTTCTGCTCATCGATTTATAGGGACAATGCCCAAATCACATTGTTGTAGCTATATTAGGTGTTAAGTGTAGTATTAGTCATGACGACTTTACTCGTAAGTGCTTCCTAGAGGAAATGTATATACTGAATGCTCTGAAATAAATTTTAAGATATCGTGAGTGTTACAAAACCAAAATTTCACTATTTTTTATTTTCAAAAATCTACCATTTTTTATCAGTTACAATGTTTGCAGTTGAATATGGAAACCTAGAAATTAGTACAATCCACTAAAATATACATCAAAAATATAATATGACATCCAATATGTAGAAAAATTGAATGGTAGGCACAAAAAAAATTTTTTAAGGCCCTGGTGGCTTTCAGAGCTCTAAATGACACATTGTGTGAAAAAATTTAAAAAATAACTAAACAATGCAGTTTAAGATGCCCCTCCCTTTACCAAGGTTTCTTGGAATGAATGTTTAAGAAAAATGGGAGAATTTTTTTTCCACAAATTTAGGGTTTTCTCTGCTAATTTTAGATGTGGGTTTAGTGATGACTATTTATTTAGTAGGGTTTTTAACATCTAGACCTTGGTGGTTGCTACTAAAGGTTTTGATGAAATAAAAACTTTTTAAAAAGCATTTAGGGGGTCTAACTAGCAACCTACCTCTGCCAAATGCATCACATTATCCACTTAAGCTCTTAATGTGCTTAATATGTAAATTTAAGCATTTAATATTTAAATAAAATTTAAAAGGCCTAATCTTTTGATAGGTTGACATGTTAAGAGGAGGTGGCTCCATGTGGTCACGCAAGAAAGGGGTTGCAGATTTAGGTTTATCTAAGAAACCAGATCTCACTTTTCATTTTACCTCCGCTTTGATATTATAAATTTCTTTTCTTTGTGGCCACCTCTATTTATTGTCACCACCACTTTGTTTGTTGTAATTTACACCATTTTTCAAGTTTAGAGGGCTCACCTTTAATGTTAGATGGGCTTGTCAATTCATAGAAATACAGGTCTCACCAATGTAACCTTGAAATCTCAACGTGGAGGAGCTCATTGATTGGCTCAGTTCAGCCTCCAATCATAACTTACCTCATTGATTTAATCAAGCCAATGTTTGCTCGCCGATCAATGCAAAGGTATGGTGTGGATGATACTTGGTCTTGATGTATGGGGCTTGACCAATTTTTAAATGGGCATGAATCAAAGAGTTTGATAAATGAATGACTTTCCTGGTAACATGAGACTTGTTAGAATTTGTAAATGGCTCGAAATTACACACCTGTTAACCACTACATCAAGAAACTTGACTCAAATGTTTCACCCCAGCTCACCAAAAAACATAAAACAACCCAGATAGGATCTTGATGTATAACTCGATGGTCCAATGAAAATTTCCTGCTAAAATAACACAGACTCCTCTAGTTGTAGTAGAAATGCTATCTTTAGCAGTGATTAAGATGGATAACTAGATTTAGCTGAGAAACCATTATTAAGGAAAAAATAATTTTTTAATATGATTTTATTTTTTTTAATCAGAATTACTTCCAACAAGAAAATTTTCCTAGTGCAGGAGGCACTAGTGTAAAAAAAAATTCTTTCCAAACACCTAGAAGTGAACAGGAGGTTGTGGTGATGTAGGGATGGGGTTGAGAAGTTACAAGAGGCTACACAAGATCTCTTATTGCTGAAAATGCTTCTCTAAGCTCCTTTATCTCTTCTGAACTCTCTCTACATGTCTTCTCTACTCATAGAGGCTCCAACTTTCTCTGATACCAAATCTAGAAGAGGAATGAAATCCTTACAATTTTATTGATATGCAATCAAATCAAGTACAATAGAGATGAAGGGAATATTTATAGATATTGTATAGTCAAGTACAAATAAATGAGAAGTTTCACAGGTGCAACCAAAAACCATACGTAAATAATACAGAAAAATAAGATGTTGCAACTATGTAACAATAAACCTACAACAACCTCATGTATGCATAAAAACAATATAAATGGTTATATAAAATTAACCATATAACAATAACATAAAAATTCCTAGTTACCTAAGTAACCAATAGGTTACCAATAGTAACAATGTAAATACAATGCATAATTATAAAGTAAACTATGTTTACCTAAAAAAAATTCAATAGACTCCTAGAAAGAAATAAAAAAATGCTTTCAAATTACAATATGGTGATAATACTGATCTCAGGTTTCTCTTGACTAAGTTTTAAAATATAAATAAAAATCCAAATGAATGTGTGAAATACTTTAAAACTAGGTTTAATAAAACCTTAACTAGATTGCATATTAATCTAAGGATTAGTGATGACTCCTGATTGATCAAATACTCATATGCTTTTGATAAAAAACAACATATTACCTAAGGGATAAAAACCCTAGGACCTTGAGGTAGGCCTTCTCTATGGCTATCTAAATTGATAGTAATATCAAAGCTGTGGGAAAACCTCCAAAGAGGGAAGGTGTTAACTTGATTAATCCTAAGAAGCTGTAACCTAGTAAAACAATGAATTTAGATGAAGTAGTTAAGATCTTGGCTGTATCAGTTAAAGAAATTTCCTAAAAATTAGCTAGAGTAGAGAAATAATTGGCTTCAAGTTCTCATGTTCAATATTAGGCCCAAGGAAAAAATAGGTTTGGGAGCTATCCCAAAGGATAACATTGGGCTGATGATAGAGGAGAAAGACCCCTTCCTTTAAGAAATAAGTAGTAGACTTATAAAGAGATTAAAACAATCCCTGATCCATTGACAACAAGAGTTGTATTGGTGTTGAAAGGGTAGAGGAAATTGGCAAGGTTCCCATTCCTACATCTAATAAGGGGATTTAGTATTTCTTTTGGAAAATAAAATTTGTAAGGAGATCAATATCCAAATTTGCTGAGATTACCATCCCTATCACATATATGCTAAAGAAGGATCAAATTATAAAATGGGAGGAAGGGGTTGTTCAAGAATTCAAGGGAATAAAAGAGGCACTCAGAACTTCCCCATTCTTAGCAAGTCCTAATTATAAGAAATAATTTCAAATTTTTTAATTTTCCTCAAAAAATACCATTGCTTATTTGTTATTGTATAATAATGAATAAGAGCATGAAAATCCCATTGCATTCTTTAGCAAAGGCTTGTCGGGAGCTGAACTAAAATATTCCATCATGGAGAAGCAAAATTTTACTTTAGTGAAAGCCACTAAGATTTTTCTTTAGTGAAAGATAATAATATTTTCAGACCCTATATTCTAAGCTCAAAAGTTATAGCTTATGTTCCCCATACTATAGTAAAGATTTTTTTTTTTCGAGAAATGGAGATGTCAAGTAAAAGATGCCATTGGGTTGATAAATTACAGGAATACGAAATGGAGATCCAGAAAACCAATTTGGTTTGAGGGTTGAGCCTATCAAGATTGATGGCAGAAATTAATCTTGAAGTGGTAGAAATATACAATGTTGAAGAAGATAGGACACATCCTTATAAAAATGTGAGAACTTCATTTTGGTACAAGGATATAATATATTATTTGATAAAATTGAATTGTATTGTTCACTCAGAAAAGAACCAAAGAAGGAAACTTAAGCTGGTTTCTCAGAAGTATATATTGACTAGTTATGGATTAGCTTGGAAGAATCCAGAAGGGGTACTACTTAGATGTATCACTAAAGAGTAGGCCCCCAAAATAATTACATAATTTCATGGGGGAGTGTACGTAGGCCATTTTGTTGGAAGAGTAACTGCTCACAAGATTCTAAGGGAAAGATATTGGTGGCATTCATTATTTAAAGATGCAATTTTTTTGGCTAGAAGATGGGAAATTTTTCAATGATTTTCTAGAAGACAAAAATCCTCTAGAGCCATACCTTTGCAGCCTATGTCAATTGAATATCCATTAAAATAATGGGTCTTGGAATTTATTGGTGAAATATTGGATCCTTCAAGTGCTATTCATAGGTGGATATTGGTATCCAATGACTACTTTTCCAATTACGTTGAAGCCATTCCCACAAGACGTGAAACCCATCAGACAATCATGGATTTTATCTCGAATAACATAATCTACAAATTTGGTGTGTCTACCAAGATATTTGTTGACAATACCATGAGATTCAAAACTAAACCATTGATAAATATGTGTAAAGAATATGGTATATGTTTTTTCTACTCCTCAAATTATAACCCTTAGGGAAATCTCAAAATAGAATCAAGTAAAAAAAATCTACTTAAAATCCTCAAAAAGACATTGCAAGTTAACAATAAAAAATGGGGTGAGCAACTCAAGTTTACATTATAGGAAGACATAGTTTCCACTAAGCGGTCTATAGGAAAAATCCCTTTTGAGCTGGTTTATGGAGTTCAAGCCCTTCTACCCTACACGTGCAACTTTCATCATATCAGCTTATGAAAAAAATTGAAGATGGAAGAGATGTGAGTCCATATAAGGAAAGGATAATTTAAATCATGGAATTAGATGAAGTCAGAAGAAAGTCCCACTAAAAACATCCTAATTTTAGAGAAAAACTGAAGAAAATATTTGACAAGAAGGTCACCTAAGAAATTTTAGTGTTGGAGACTTATTATTGCTATGGGACGGTAGACACGAAGATAAAGGAACACATAGGAAGTTAGATGCTCTCTGGATGGGGCCATATTTTATTGATATTAGAATTGGTGAACACACTTTTTTTTTGAAGGATTTGGAAGGAAACTTATTAGATTTTCCTGTTAATGGAAGGAACCTCAAACATTTCTTAGATTGAGCTAAGGTGTCAGGTATAAACATTATACAGTGTGAAATTTCCTTGTGTTATTTTTGTTTGTGTTGTTGTTTCGATTTTTTGGGTTTTGGTCTATAATGAGTAGGTTTCAAAACATGACAGTGTTCTAGTTTGGATATAATGTCTCTTTTTAGAAATGTCCTATGTATTTGGTCTCATTGACTCCTTTCCCAATAGATTAGGCATTTGGACTAGTCTATGTTCTTGTGGCACCCGCAGGGGTTCCCCATCCCTGAGATGGAGCTGATATTGGTGCCAATTTTGTGCCCTCCCTAGTTGAGTTTTCCACAAAGTACCTTATACTATTTACAGACCCAAATTTTCATGTCACCTTATCACTAATATAGTTTTGAATCTCCATGATAATCCCATCCCTTGAAATTTAACAAATTGAAGGATGGACATAACTATTCAACTCTAAGGAATCCACAATGCATTAACTTGGTATTCCATAGAATGGATATTTCAATGTTTCGTGGGTTGCAACATAAGATGATATAAATAAGGGATTCCATGAATCACTATTCACAAGGGATAAGGAAGTGTGGTCGTATAAAAAAATCCATGACACACTGGAGTAGTGATTGGTGGGTTTAACAAAGGAAGTCAATACTTCATGAGTTCCAAATAAGATGTGGGACAATCAAAACTCTGCCAAAGGGTCTTAGAACATCATATTGTATTTTAAATTCCATGGATGAAGGAGAAGTATAAGTAAAATATACCTGATGGTTTTATCACAAAGTTTAGTACTCCATGGGTTCCAAAATAGCAATGGGGCACTGTACGTTGGAAAAGTGATAGGCGAGTGTGAGAATCAACAAGTAACTCTTCCGCATACCCGACCTCCCGAGGTCATGCCGAGACAGCCGGTGGGGATGGAATATGCAGACAAACTAGTTAGGTAGTCTAATGTCTTCGACACACACTAGTGTAATTTGCAAATCTAGGGCACAGAAGGCCCTTCTAACTTGAACTGGTGTCATAGATCGATCAGCGAAGATGACTGCTTGAAGGCTCCAATCAATATCGAGCTCTGGGGTGATTCGATCTATGGGTTGCGGAATATGTGGAAAATGACCTGGGATTGTTTTGTGTATATCTCCTGATAAGGTCATATAGTGGATAATGAATACAATTGATTCTATGGATAATTTTCTGGCCTAGTCCAGAATTCCCTAGCTTCGTTAGCCGCTATATCTAGTAAGGACAGTTGTTCGATGATGATAGGTGGAAGTGGAGTGGACCTGAATACCAAAGTACGTAGGCTAGCGTTTATATCGGATTGACTTGTGGACTCGTTGGGCTGTGGGGTCTGTGGATCACAACCATAGACTCTCGGTTGTTGTGGTCATACATGAAATCAAGTTCTATTCCCTAGTATCCAGTAATCGTATGCTTTCTCAGCTTCTATGTTTAGAACCAACAGTTGTGCAATCTTCTCAGAATACCTTACAGACGTTCTCGCAACCTAGATTCTTAAGCTGGTATCTATATCTACGAGGGTTTCTCCAGCGTCTGGCTGTGGAACTAGAGGATCACACCCAAATTTTTGTTTTCTTTCGAGTCCTTCTACAGTCATGTGGATGTTTTCTAGGGTAATCTGTAGTTTGGCTGACTTGACCAAAACGTATGTGCTTGGTCGTCTTCTATGTTTAGTCCTCTTAACTGTGAACTGATCAGTTGTAAATCTGTGGTTGTTTGGAATACTTGTATCCTGAGATTTTGGTCTATGTCAACTATCACTGTGACGAGGTTTGGTTGAGGCACGATTGGCTCAAATATATATTCCCTGGGCTCTTGAGGTCCCGTGATTGTCATACGAAACAAAATGCAATCTAATCATGGTGAAACAAATTCTAAGTAAGTGAAATAAATCTAACTACATATAACTTTTATTTTTCTATGAAATATTCTAACAATTTTAAGGAAAGCAAACTATTTTAAGCGTATCTAGAAATAATAGCTAAGCAATAATTTAAAATAGACAAGATAACCGAGTGTGGTTATTTACCTGTGCGATTTATAGAATTATTCTAAATAAAATAGTTTGTCTAATCTACCGGCAAGATTCTCGATCCTACCTCAGAAGTGAGGAGTGAATCATAGTTTCTCAGAAACTATCAATCCCCACAGCTTCCTTGGCAATGTCGAGAATAGAATGAAATGAAATAAAGCGATTAACTACTCTATTTGATATGAATCTGACTAGAACTTTGAAATGTAAAACCTGGATTCCGTAGAACAGTGGCGAATCCGATGGTGTGTGTATGATCTCGTCCCCTCAGTATGATCTTCTCGTTCTTTCATGTTCACTTGGATCCAGAAAAGCGTGTAATACTAGCACCGATAGGAGTAGATTTTGGGACAAGGATAGCTCAGAATACAGACTGAGAATGCGAGTAGGAGAGGGATAGCGCAAGAGTACAGAGCTTGGCTTATGCGATTCCTAGCGGGATTTTACTGCGATTCATGCAACATGGAGTGACCAGAACCTGCAACTATCCTATATGAAGAGCAAAACCTACAACTTTAATGGCTTCCCAAGCTATTCTATTCCAAAATAAAGACACTGCTTGCACAAGTTGGATATGTGGCTTACCAACAGCTGAATAAAGCTAACCAGGTATATAATGAATTGAACTAAGAACTCCAAGACACAGTAAAAATAAATCTACATGTAGATCAAGAATTTCATGCTTGTTACCTGTCCAAGTTAATGCACCAAACTAAACACAAAAAACCTGAAAAACTCCAATAAAATCGATACCTGATGGCTAAGATCCGAAGATGTAGATGGATGAAGAAGCCGATGTAGATAAGACGGGCGCACACGAGCAATTCGCACAATAGATCCGTGTATCCTGCAAAACACCGATGCTTGACAGAAAAAGACCACGTTAAAAGATATTTAGGTGGAATGCCCGAGAAGTGGGTCCGGAAAGAGATAAGCTTCCTCGGCAGATGTCAGTCCACATTTTCAATTAAGAAAAGAAGCATACATGATAAGAGATGTAAGTGAAAAGCTAGATTTTCTGATTGCAGTAATAAGACAGAATCTAAATAGCAGACAGAAAGTACAGAAAACAGGGAACTAGGAAATAATGCTGAATTTGTGTTACCTGTGTCCTTTTACCTGTTTACAAGGAAATCAGCGTCGAATGGGTAGAATCAGCGTCGATTGAGACTAATCGGCGTCGACTGGGTGAGATTGGCGTCGACTAAAAACATATCGATCAATCAGGGACTGTGCGATAAGATTCAGGAATTAGAAGATGAATGTGGTCTGCTGGATGTGCCAAAGTTGGCGAGACACTAGAACAGAGTCACCAGATGATAGATGGTGGTGTGCGATGCTGATGTGACAGGGACAGAGTAACGGTGCTCCTCTCAGGGATTGATTCAGACAGGATCTGCCCTAATTTGATACGATTGATGCTAAAAGATCTCTCTTTCTCACAACCTGTATCTCTCTCGTTCTCTGATCATGCGTAAGTGCTTCCTTTTTTCTCCTGTTCGCTCTTTCACTCGTTCGTGATCTCTTTTTCAGTCCCTAGAACTGAATTCTGGACTCGCTTTTATAATCGGTGCCGCTCCTAGAAAATCGGCACCGACCATATGGGTCGGCGCCGATCGCGGAATAGACTCCCGAGATGGCCAAAATGAGCGATTTCAAGAAAGATAAGATTTATCCCGAATAAGGGAAATATCCTGCTTAGGGAAGAGGAAAAATAGATGTGATACATAGATAGAATAAATTTGGGGTAGATAAGTGATTAAGATGCATGGGAAGAAGCGTAATCAAATATTTAATATTTAATCACTCATGGGTAAGATGTGATGGGGTGAATTAAATTTGGAATAAGTGATTAAATCACAAATTGGATAATATCCCAAGGGGATAGTTGGTGACGTAAAACGTGCCCCAGGTTACCTAAGCAAGTAAAAGGATGAGAGGGACACTAAATTGAGTAACCAATTTTAAGTGTCTACATTTTGCCCCTTTTTGTCAAGTAACTTGCGATAAGCAAGGTTATGAGACAAAAACAAAGGGATGGAAGAAGGGAAGAAAGAGTGATGATGTGATCCCCCTCAAACTAGGGATGGGATGGATGATAGAACAGATGATCCCAAGTTTGAAAAAGGTAGATGAAAAATGCAAGGTGCCCCAGTCGGATGCCTGGAGTAGATCTGATCATTGATGACGCATAAAAATAAATAAAAGGCAGCAACCTAAGGAACTCACATTGGTAGGGCAAACTAGCCGGTCTCCTCATGAGACGACGTTAGTGCCTACAGACCCATGAGGGTAAGGAGAACTACAAAATAGTCAGCATCTAAAGAGAGACACATTGGTAGGGACAACTAGACGGTCTGCAAAGCAGACGACGTTAGTGCCTACAGACCCGTTTAACTCTAAGCTGCCAGAAAGTACGAGTGTCCCACGCAAAGGGAACAAACCCGTAATAGACAAGGATATCTAAAAAAAAATGTGCCAAAAGGAAAAATTTAGCACACAACAATGATCAGATAGATAAGTAAGCCAAGCATCAATACTATGGCAAACAGATATAGATCAACACTCAGGAGGTGGGAGATTCCCATTGTTACTATTAGACTGTGTGTGCGACATCTTGCAGTACAGACAGGTTTTTTCCTTTGCCGATGCCCTGATAGCTCAGATTTACCATGAGCTATGGATGTACACCACTGGCCGGAGGACAGGGATTGACGTCAGTTTTGTGCTCCATTGCTGGGCATATGAGCACATAGCGGTGATCAGGCCATCCGGGCTTCCTTGGATGCCAGCAGGAGTGGGAGGGATTGACTATGGATTTTGGAGATGGCGGACTGACATGGCCGTAGGAGATACAGGTAGACTAGCCGGGTGGTACTCTGAGCGTTTCAGGATGCTTACACCAGATCAGGTCATCTGGAGACCATATCGGGCATTCCCGACATGGGCCGGTTAGGATGCGCACTTGGTAGCATTGAGACGGAGCCAGGTGGTTAGGGGCCGGAGGCCAGATATGTGGGAGCGGGTCCCATTCATGCGGATACTGAGACAGTTCGGCCTAGTACAAACAGTGCCGACCATCTACACGCCATATAGGCGGGATAGCAGAGAGACGGATTTGCCGATTTTGATCCCGGCAGACCCACTGAGAGAGGCCCCACCCTCCACAGACAGCGATGATGACGCGGGGGTGGATGATGGCTACGCAGCATGGTACGACACAGAGCTTCCATGACATCTCCTGCCCTCTATAGATGCTGATGAGGAGGACATAGCGGATACGCTGGACAGATTAGAGGGAGAGCATGCCACCCTCACACAGACACATCAGGTAGCTCTGGAGGAGATCAGGGCTTTGACGGAGGAGAGGGATGCCCTGATTGTGGAGAGAGACACCGCTTGCCAGGAGCAAGATACAGCGATCCAGCAGAGGGACCGCTACTTTCGGCACAGGGAGGCCCTCAGGGCCAAGTATGGGGAGACAGGTGCCACATCAGAGTCTAGTACACAGGGTACGACCCTAGGAGGGGCACCACTAGCAGCGCCAGTAGCCCCAGCAGCACCAGCAGCATCGTTACGAGCATCAGGTACTATGAGCCTGAGCATGTACCAGTCTCTCCTTGCTGATGTGAGATACTACGAGGATGCCCTAGCGCAGCATGCCCCAGATGTGCCTCGATACGGGGTGAGGAGGAGAGCAGCGACGGCTACGACGAGCGGAGCCTCAGGTGGAGGGAGCACTGGGAGAGATCGAGGTGGGCCGAGACCTCCAGCAGCAGGTGCATCGAGCTCGATAGGCGGCGGTCAGGAGAGACAACCAGGTGCAGAGGAGGGTGGATGTGATAGTGTCCTCCACGCTTCAGATTTTACTATATAGAGATTTGATAGATTTTGTATCTGTATAGTGATGTAGCCTCGATTGGAAGGCATTGTTTAGATGGCTTGATTGAAAGCCACCCATTTTTGTACAGACACACATGTATATATAGATTCATTATTTGTCATATAATTGTACTCATGCTTTTAATTTTGGATATACATGGATAGATGGATATAGATATAGACTGATAGAGGATAAAATAGATGTGATTGGATAGGTATAGACTGATAGATGATAGAAATAGATGTGATTAGATAGATTGATATGTGGATAAATAGATGTGATTGGATAGATATAGACTGATAGATGATAGAAATATATGTGATGTGGATATAACTTTGATAGATGGATGTGATGTAACTTGGATGTACATGTGTTTGATGTTTGGATTAGATATGGATAGATATAATGTACCTTGGATGTACATTTTGGTGGATAGATTGATGGATGTGATTGATGTATAGATTAGATATAATGTACCTTAGATGTACATATTTTAAATATTTTGATGGATAGATAGATAGATGTGTTTGATGTATAGATAGATGTAATTTTAATGAGAAATGAATAAAGATAGATGTTTTGATAGATAAGAGGAATTTTGATAGAAGATAAATTGTGATTGAATTAACATGTGAAATGTCAATTTAATAGGATGCAAGAGCCAAAGATGTAAATGGAAACAACCGTGACTTAGAAGAGAAGACACTCGGAAAAGAAGGGAAATGATAAGTCGGACTTCCAACCGACCATAGATAAAATCCAGATAAGAAACCGAAAGACCAAGCATACAAGGCCCTATATAAGATTAAAATAAACCTGACACTAACTAGTCGCAAACCAGATCTAGGATAGAAATGGAAAGAAAAGTAAGTAAGTATCTTGTCGGAATTTACAAGGGACAGAATACATGTCCATAGTAGGAAAACAGGGTTCTCCATATGATTGACAAAAGGTCCTAAATCTCAGCTTCATGATTTTGGCAGAAAAGAAAACTGATCAATGCGGGAAGTTTTCTTGATATGGAAAGACTGATCGATGCGGGAAGTCTTTCAGTGATGCTAAAAAGTGTATAAACTGACTGGAAGGCTGATTGATTACAAGAAGCCTTGAATACTTCTTTGAGAAACAGCCGTCCTTCAAGGGAACGGTCTGTATTTTGAATTTTAATGATAGCTATCCTTTGAGGGTATGGTCTATATTTTTAGAATTTTTGTTAATAGCCATCCTTCAAGGGCATGGTCTATTTTCTTTTTGATTCACTTGATAATGTATGGATAGCTGTCCTTCAAGGGATTAGTCTATCTTTTGGATAGCATCTTTTTTTTTTTTTTTTTTGAAAGAAGCTGAGTTTAGACCTAGATAGATCAGACGGAGGGGAAGAGAACAAAGAAGAGCATGCACTCATGCCCCGAGTAGATCCGATTAAGATAAGTACTTGGGACAGATGAAGTGGTGATTAAGGTATTCCTACCATGAGGAGGAACATATCCAAAAGAAACGTGCAATGAGTAGAGCCGCAATACTCATATTTAAGGTAAACGAGGTAATAGGCGGAGAACCACACAATTTCGAATCACCACGAAAGTAGATGACTGGTTATTAGGACAGATGGAAGATCTGAGTTGCGACTAGATTTGTGTAAGATAGATTTTAACAATAGAAGGGCCGTAGATGCAAGGCATTGAGAGGTTCCGCCTTAGGTACACCATCCATGGAAGATAAACAATAAGCCCCAGACCCATATTTATGAGTGATAATGTAGGGGCCCATCCAGTTGGGAGCAAACTTACCACGTTGACTTCTTTCGAGTGTAGTGACATTTTGATTTTCCTTAAGAACAAGGTCACCAATTTTGAAGTCACGATGTTGCAAGTGCTTGTTGTAAGCACGTTTGACACACTCAAGATAGACCTGATGATGCTCAAGAGCGTTAAGACACCGCTCATCTAATAATTCAAGTTGTGCTAGACGATTTTGATGATAATCCTCATCGGAGAAAAATTCTCTGAGAGAAACACGGAGAGATGGGATTTGGACTTCCAAAGGAAGGACAGCCTCAGCCCCATAGACGAGAGAGAAAGGAGTAGCACCAGTAGGAGTACGAATGCTAGTCCGATAAGCCCAGAGAGCAAAAGGGATATGTAAATGCCAATCCCTACCAGCTCAACTAGTTACCTTTGCGAGGATACTATGCAAAGTTTTATTGGACGCTTCAGCCTGACCATTAGCTTGAGGATAGTATGGAGAAGAAAAATTGAGTTTGATATTAAAAGCGTTGCAGAGATTCTGCAAATCAGCGTTCTTGAAAGACTTACCATTATCTGTGATTAGCTTATGTGGAACGCCAAAGTGACAAATGATGTGTTGATAGACGAAATCAACTATGGGTTTAGCCTTTGTTGAAGAAAGAGGGATAGCTTCTACCCACTTAGTAAAGTACTCAGTGGCAGTAATGATAGAATGATGATGCTGTGAAGAACGGGGATTGATGAGACCAATAAGATCAAGACCCCACTGCGGAAAAGGCCACAAATCCGCCACAGGTTGCAAAGCTTAACTAGGGATGTGTGTGAGATTGGAATATTGCTGACACTTGACGCATTTCTTAGTATATTCACAACAATCTTGATTAAGAGAAGGCTAATAATATCCCAAACGTAAAATGCGCTTGGCTACAGCTAAGCCACTAAAATGTCCACCACAGATACTGTCGTGGACCTCCTGAATAGCTTTAGAGGATTCATGGGTTTTGAGGCATCGAAGCAAAATACCATCAAAGCCACATTTGTAAAGAAGGCCACCTAGAATAGTATAGCGATTGGCGCGTTGGACAAAATACCTTCTACCATTGGAAGTCAGATCTGGAGGAAGCACCGAATAAGATAGATAATCAACAATCTGTTGATACCACTCATCTTGGGTATGGGTTGTGACAGCATTGATTGAAGTTAGTTGCCCAAGATAAGATGGTTGATCTAATCGTTGCACAGCCACATAAAGATGCGAGTCTTCGGTAAAAGGTGGGATAAGTGAGGCTAATGAGGCCATGGTATCCGCGAATCGATTTGCAGTGTGAGGAATGGCTTGGATGGTGAACTTATCAAAAGATTGGAGTTGAGCAAGAACGATGTCACGATATTTTTGAAGGATATCATTCTTGCATTGATAGACACCCGTGACCTGATTAACGATGAGTTCAGAATCACCGAAGATGTCAATATGACGAGCGCCGAGATTAATGGCATTTTGAATACCTAAGACAAGAGCTTCATACTCAGCCACATTATTGGTGCACTCAAAGTTTAATTTGTGTGCAACTGGGATAGGTGTACCCCAAGGAGGAATCATCACAAAACCCGCACCTCCCCCTTGCTGGCATTTGGATCCATGAAAGAAGAGCTTTACTTTAAATGGAGATAGACCAAAATCAATTGGTTGGATATATTCATCGGGGAATTGAGCAAGGGGGTCTTGAGTGTCCGGAAGAGGAGCATCAGCTAATTGATCTGCGATAACCTGACCCTTGATAGCCTTTTGCAGGATAAACTCGAGGTCAAATTCTGTCATGAGCATAAGCCAACGAGTGATACGATCATTATGATAAGGCTTTGCATGAATTGTCTTGAGAGGATTGACACTTGTGACAATGTAAGTTTTGTGATTAAGGAGATAATGACGAAGCTTATAAGTTGCAAAGAAGAGAGCGCAACATAGTTTTTCAGCTTCAGAGTAACGTGTCTCATACTCATGGAGGGTGCGACTGATGTAATAGACAACTTGTTCTTTACCACAAGTGTCCCGATGCGAGATCATGGCTCCCAGAGCATGGTCAGTCACAGAGATGTAAATATAGAAAGGCTCCCCCTCACGTGGAGGTGTAAGCACGGGTGGAGAAAGAAGATAAGCTTTGAGATCATTAAAGGCCTTTTGGCAATGCTCATCCCATTCAAAATGAACATTCTTACGAAGGAGATGGTGAAAAGGTTGACAACGGTCTGACAATTGGGAGATGAAACGATGCACTGATTGAAGACATCCTTGCAGACTGCGGAGTTGCTTCAAGTTAGACGAGGGAGGCATCTCAAGGATGGCTTTTATTTTTGCGGGGTCGACTTCAATACCCCTGATGGAAATGATAAAACCTAAAAGTTTACGAGTGAGAACGCCAAACACGCACTTAGCTGGATTTAGACGAAGACAAAAGCGGATAAGCCTCTCAAAGAGAGGTGTAAGGATGAAAAGATGATCCTGACGACGCTTGGACTTGCCGAGGAGATCGTCAACATAATCTTCCACAGTTTTGTGCAAGAGATCATGGAAGATGTAGGTCATTGCTCGTTGATAGGTTGCTCTTGCGTTCTTAAGACCAAAAGGCATGACACGATAACAAAAAGTCCCCCAAGGAGTTATGAAGGAAGTCTTATGTTGGTCTTCTGGTGCGATGAGAATTTGATTATATCCAGAGAAACCATCCATAAGAGAAAGCATTTCATGACCCGCAGTTAAATCTATGAGTTGGTCGATATTAGGTAGAGGAAAATCATCTTTTGGACAGGAAAGATTAAGATCCCAGAACTCGGTACAAATTTGAATTTTCCCAGTAGCCTTAGTTACTGGTACTACATTGGACACCCATTGTGGATAATCGATGGGTTGGATGAAGTTAGCCGAGAGCAAGCGCTGTAATTCTTCTTTAACAAGAAGGGCTACTCGAGGGTGCATTTTACGTAATTTTTGCTTAACTGGTTTGATACTGGGAAGGGTAACGATATTGTGGACCACAATATCGGGATCGATTCCTGGCATATCCTCATATGACCAAGCAAAGGCTTGACGATGTTTGGAAAGAAAAGTGGTAAAATCCCCTAATTCCTGTGGATTAAGGGATTGGCCGACCTTAATGATGTGAGGATCTTTAGAAGTCCCTATATTAAGGTCGATAGTGGCCTCGTTGAGAAGGGTAGACATATCAGAAGGAATAGTTTTGGGGAGATATGAATCCTCTGCCCCCAGATAGGTGAGGACAGAATCATCATCCGCACAGTGGATAGTGTTGATAGTGGGAGAATCGTCTCCAACTATTTCAGGGAAGATTAATGGTATAGAAGCGGACCGATTGTTAGTCTCATAGACTAACGGCCCTAAGGAAATGGTATTGATAAAAAAAAAAAGTTAGGTGGGATGGAAATGTCATCGTCCACATCAAGTGATGCTTCTGATTTAGTGGGGGAAGATGGTTCTTCCATAGGAAGAGGCTCATCAAGAATAGTAACGGTGGCTTTTGAAAGGGGTTTAAACCCTAAACCAAATTTCTGATGTGGCATGAGAGTAGGAATGGATTTGAGGTCATGTATACCTTGTTCATATTTTCCCAGGCCAAAACCTTTCCACGCGCATCGATATAGATAAGTTTTTGCAAACGTGGGATTCTGTAGATAATCAAACCCTGTTGAGTAAGGTTTGGTCCTAGGAGGAAAATCTGGGCAATAGTGAGGCGTATCAAGACCACCGTAGATGAAATTAGTCTGTTGATTAGGCAGACCAATGGTGACGATGCGATTGAGACCTGGTTGATATTCAGGTTGTTTGTCTGGTCTACCATACTCATTAAGTTTGAGATGGGAATCAAAAGAAAAGAGAGGAAGCTCTCCTAGTGAGAAACGCTGCAATGTCTCTTCTAGATTTTGTAAATCCGGTAGTTTGGTTGCAGGTATGGAAGAAGATGAGGCCCCGTCAGGAGAACACGCATTTTCTTTTAAAGGGGCAGATCTTGTGGTCATGTCGCATTGTGCGGAAGGAAAAGGATCTCCTGGATGAGTATATATTTTACCCTCATATTGATATTTTAGGCATCGATGGAGGGTGGATGGGACAAAATGCATTGCGCGAATCCAGGAGCGTCCGAGGATCATATTATAGTGGAATTTTCCTTCGACGATGTAGAAGAGTTCATGAAGCAGTTTCTTACCTACTCGAATGGGTAAGACCACAGTTCCTAAAGTAACTGCTAGCTGATCGTTAAATGATCGAAGGGCGAAAGGCGGGGGTGACACTACATTCTTTGGTAACTTAAGTTGCTCAAACGTGTGCGAGGAGATGACGTTGAGTGCAGCTCCACTATTGATCATAACACGTTTTAAGGTAGTGTTATTGATTTGGACTGTGATAAAGAGGGGGGCCTCCAAATCCTTGGAAGAAAGAGAAGGAATTTCTGAATCTTCAAAAGAAATGGTGGTTGATAGTCTATTCAATCCAACAACCAACTCGTAGGGCTGGGGTTCATCTGAATTCACTACGATGCGACGCAGATTATCGATTAGAGCCTGGCGATGTTGTGGAGAGGATTAGATGAGGTCAAAAAGAGACATTTTGACCGGAGCCTGGGTGAGTTGTTTCATAACACTCTCCTTAACAGACACGGGAACTTGAGCCCGAGGTGCAGCATGAATAGAGACCCTGGGTCGTGGGGCTGATGAGGAAGGAGAAACGCCTTCAGGGGCTGTAGAAATGACAACCCGTGGTTGAGATGCTGAAGATGAAGATGGGTTATCATAGTGTTGGGTTCTAGTGGCGATATGGATTGTGTCAATTTGGGAAGGTGGAAGATCAAGTGGAGTGGGACCACCAGAGGTCTGAGTGGATTGTTGGGGCTCAGATGAGGCTAAGGTGACAGGAGGTACTTGTTCCTCCTCCTCCAGCAAAAGGTCACTTTCTTCCAGAAGGTTCTTGACAACGGCTTGAAGAGCTTTACATCCCTCAGTATCATGACTCGAGGTACGGTGGTAAGCACAAATCAGATCAGAGTTAAACCAGGTAGGTTTAACTCCTTTAGGGTTATAAGGTTTAATCGGAGGAAGGGTTATGGATGAAGATTGGATAAGTTGATGAAGGATTTCGGTATAGAATCCGGTAGACGAAGAGGAGGATAGAGATGATGAAGGTGGTTCTTTTACATTAACCGACTGCCGAGGTAAAAGAACTTGCATGTTAGGTTTAATAGTCTTTTTAGGAATCCTCTTATTTTTTTGGACATTTGGAGGAGCAGTCTTGTGCACTTGAGATGGGAGTAAGTGAGACATGATTGACTTTGGTGGAGGAGGAGCCCCTAAAATATATTTTGAAGATGATGGAGATGTGACAAATTTTGCGGTCTTTGGAGACAAAGGGGGTTGCTTGGTCGAATTTACTGATGATTTAGATAATGTCGGTTTAGAAGAGGAAGAAGCTGCCAAAGTAGGTGTAATCGGAGGGACATAGGGTGCCTTGGTTTTTGGTAATGAAGATGATGATCCTGATTGAAGAGGTAACGTCTTTTTAGTAGGTAAGTCTATTTTTCGGGGTATTGGTGAAGAATGTGTTGTAGAAGAAGACGATGGCTTTGATAAGTGTGTAGAAGAAGATGCCTTCTCAGTGGGCAAATCCAATCATTTATGAGGCGTAGAGAGAGATTTTTTTGGAAGAGCACCAAGAGTCTTGATGGTCTGAAATATGGGCTTTCCTTTTTCAGGGATGGTGACAACTTTAACGGCATAAGGTGATTGTAATCTTTTCGGAGGAAGCAGGTGGGGAGGTACTGATGGTGTAACGTTAGATTTTGGTTGTCTCGGTTTAGGTTCAGGAAACGAGTGTATAGGTGTTGGTGCTACTTCTTTTGATTTTTCTTTAATAGGCAAAGTAACATTAGGGATGGAAGAAGGGGGTGATGAAGAAGCAGTTCCTTGCGAAGGGACTACTTCTGATGCAGTAATCATGGGTGAAACTACTGTAGGAAAAGAGATAGGAAGGGTCAAAACCGAAGATGCTTCTGTCGAAGTCGGCACAATTATAGGTACGTTTACCAAGGACATAGTTGCAGCGGGAATGGGAGCAACAGAAGTGGATGTGCCTGTAGTGGAAACTCGAAGGGATGTAATTGCCTCGAGTATTGAAAGAATGTCTGAAGATGAGACAGATGAGGATGACACTGTCTCGGGTATGGATGGAAGGTCAGACAAAGGAGCGGAGAGAGATGACTCCGTGCTTAGTAATATAGGAATATTCAAAGACGGAATATCTGAAGATGGTGAAATTCCAGTGATTGATGAAGTGGAAGGAGGTTCTGATTCGATTGATGTGTTTGTAGATGGATTGGTTTCAGAAGAAGATTCTTCAGTAGAGATGAAGTTGATAGTGTGGGTGTTTGGTTTTTGAGACTTTGAAACGTTATGGTTCGGGGCATGATTGGGAAAAGGTTGTTTAAAAACATCGAGTGCCTGATTTGGGGGAGCATTTGGGTTATCCAGAATGAGCTCGCCTTTATCAATGAATTTTTGGACAAGATTTTTGAAAGTCTGACATCGTTCGATGTCATGACCTTTGGTTCTATGATAAGGACAGAAATCATTTTACCTATACCAGAATGGGCGTTCTCGGCTTTCATCAACATCCCTAATGGGGGGAAGTTCGATCATGCGAACTTCCAACATTTTTTCTAAGATAGAGGCATATGATTCCCCCAATGGAGCGAAGGATCGAGATGATGAAGTCCCCTTTTGAGAAGATGAGGGGTCTCTTCGTGGTGTTTGATTAGAAGCATTGTCGGCTCGTGATGCTTTTAATACGATAGCGTTGGTGGATCCTTGATTTTTGTCTTTAGAAGGGGAAGAATTTGGTTTGGTAAACCGAGAAAAATATGGTTTAGATTTAGAGCGAATTTTTAGCTTCCCTTGCTCAATGGCGCGAGATTCAAGTTTGCGTGCCATCGTGAAGGCTTCTTCAAAGGTATGAAAAGTTTGGATCCTTAAAGTAGAAGAAATGTGATTAGCACAAGATCGAGTAAACAAATTGATTTGTTGGGATTGAGGAAGGGAGAAAGACAATTGGTTGATTATCCCTCTCCAACGAGCGACAAAGTCTGCAATAGACTCATCATCGAATTGGCGAATGTTATAAAGATCTGTGATCGAGATCTTATGCGCGATATTTATTGAAAAGTTTTCAACAAACATTTGGGCCAATTGAGAGAAAGAAAACAGGGGTTGTTGAGGAATGTTATTGTACCAGTCTAAAGCAGGTCCGGCTAGAGACATAGGAAAGGTACGGAGCATAAGCTCCTGATCCTGCACTATGAGGTAGCAAGCATGTTTGAATGCTCGCAAATGTTGTTGAGGGTCTTCCCGACTATGAAATTTTGAAAATTTAGGAAGTTCCCATTGGGGAGGATAAGGCTTGAAAGCTACTGAGGGGTGAATGGGTTCATTACACACTTCTTCAAAGGAGTATGAAGGACGAGTCCCTTTTGTGGAGGCTTCCAAGTCTGCGATTTTCTTGAAGAGAATTTGAACCACGTCAGATTGAGGAGGAGGTACATTGGTATGTCCTACATAGGAAGTAAGTGGTGGATGTTGTTGAGGTGTTAATGGAGGATTCATCTGTTGATGGATAGGATGATAAGAGGAATAACCAGGTGTTCTGGGTGACACTGGGTGGGGTATTTGCTATGAGGTGGCTTGCGTATAGGTAGGCTGTGAGATAATAAGTGATTGAGAAAATGAAGGTTGGATGATGGGTGGAGCCTGTGATTGGTGGACTCCTATGTTTGTTGATTGGATCGGGACAGATTGAGGAACATGGGTGTTGGTTGGATTGGACATGTTGGGGAACAAGACCTGAAAGGGGCCTTCTACTGCCGGATTAGGTATTAAGGGTGCCGATGTTAACGGATGGGCGAAGGTCACAGTTGCTGGAATATTGGAAGAAAGACCCCCTAGAGGATGAGAAGTAGGAGCCAACTGACTATTCGGAGGGGGTTGGCTCATGAAGAGGTATTGACCTTGGGACACGATGGAGGGCATAGATGAATTAACAGCAATATGCGGGTGTGCAGACGCATTCATTATAGCCAGGGCAGAATACTTCTCAGAAGTAGGTTGTGGAATACTCGAGGTAATTGCGGTGTTAGGAATAGGTAAGACTATTTGAGAACTAGTCGATATTGTAGGTGGAAGAGAAAAGGGAGGCATAGGGGCCTCGCTCTTCTCTGTGACTCGAGGCAAGAGCGACGATGCAAACTGCTCTACAAAGGCTTGGGATGATCCACGAGGGTAATCGTACACTTGTTGGATTGGTGGTCCTTGATCAGATATTTGAATAGATTTGTGTACTAGGTAGTCCATGAGGGCTATCGGATTGCGGTCGAGGAATGCCTAGAATTCAGGATCCCTGCGGGGAACATACTCCGAGCCAGATGATATTTCTGAAGGACTAGGGGAAGCTAGACGTGATGGGATTGCCTTGGCTTGATAGAAAGGATTATATGACCACGATGGGGAACCAACTAACACCTGTCCTGAGGAAGATTGGGGGGGTGCCGAAACCTCCACACTAGTGGTGATCTCGGAGGAAGAAGGAACCAGTTGAGCCATTCTTCTAGATTGTGACCGAGTGATAACCGTCATAAACACGTAGAAAAGAAGATTGACCTAACTAATGCACAGACAATTCAAGCAGCGCAAGTGATTATCTCCTTTAAATTTTGATGCTTTTAAGAAAAGAAAATGTTAGGGAAGGATTTTTAGAACAGGAACTACTCAGATAGCCAAACTAAGGATGGTTTGGGTAATGTTTGGTGAGGAGTCCCGAAGGCACTTTAGTAAAAGACTGGTACGTGGCTTGATATAGGGGCCTACCCCCGCACTTCACACACTGCTGCGATAAGGGAGTCGGGTGCTTTGCCAATATATACCAAAATCTTTCGTGAATTTATAGCACGGCCTGAGTACCACGTAGGCTCTTCCTCTTGGATATCACTTCCAAGTAGGCGAGGCCAGGGAAGGAATTTTGTTTAAATGCTTTATACCTAGTGATTTTGGCTTTGTGTGCAAGGGTGAAAAATAAAAATCAAATAGTGTCACTACCGATTTTGATCAATTTTCCAGCCTAATTAAAACTAGATGAAAAACATGCACCAATGACAAAGAAAAAGTTCTTTTTAAGCACTTTAAAAACGAAGTGTTTGATTTCGATGAAGACAAGTCAAACAGATTCTTTCCCAAATGCGATTAAGTTCTTTTTAAGCACCAAAAATTGAAGTGTTTGGATGTGATAGGCAACCGACAAAGAAATCCTAAAAAGGAGAAAACACCGTAAAAGAGGAATACCTGTAGATTTAGCTCTCCAAGGTGTGTGGACTTCAAAAAGCGCGTTGTTGAGCTCTTCCCCTCGAACAATCCCACGAACAAGCAAAGTGCTCTGCAAGAAGAGGTTAAGCAAACACCAAAGAAAACCCAGAAAGATATATACAGATAACGGTGAAACTGAAATCTCTATTTTTAAGGAACTAGAAAAATTTCGAAGATAACGATTTGGCCTAAAAAAAAGGAAGATTGAAATGATGAAAAGAAATGCTCAAATAGGACTGATAAAAATCAGTGAAGAAAAGGAACAAAGTTCAAAACTAGGAAAGAAATGAACTTACCAATAAGGGACTTTGGTTAGGTCCCACCGGGCGTGCCAGAATGTAGATCAAGAATTTCGCGCTTGTTACCTGTCCAAGTTAATGCATCGAACTAAACACAAAAAACCTAAAAAACTCCAATAAAATCGATACCTGATGGCTAAGATCCGAAGATGTAGATGGATGAAGAAGCCGATGTAGATAAGACGGCGCACATGAGCAATTCGCACAATAGATCCATGTATCCTGCAAAACACCGATGCTTGACAGAAAAAGACCACGTTAAAAGATATTTAGGTGGACTGCCCGAGAAGCGGGTCCGGGAAGCGATAAGCTTCGTCGGCGGATGTCAGTCCACATTTTCAATTAAGAAAAGAAGCATACATGATAAGAGATGTAAGTGAAAAGCTAGATTTTCTGATTGCAGTAATAAGACAGAATCTAAACAGCAGACAGAAAGTACAGAAAACAGGGAACTAGGAAATAATGCTGAATTTGTGTTACCTGTGTCCTTTTACCTGTCTGAAGGGAAATCGGCATCGACTAGGTAGAATCGGTGTCGACTGATGTGGTCAGCGTCGATTGAGACTAATCAGCGTTGACTGGGTGAGATCGGCATCAACTAAAAACAGATCGATCAATCAGGGACTGTGCGATAAGATTCGGGAATTAGAAGATGAATGTGGTCTGCTGGATGTGCCAAAGTTGGCGAGACACTAGAACAGAGTCACCAGATGATAGATGGTGGTGTGCGATGCTGATGTGACAGGGACAGAGTAACGGTGCTCCTCTCAGGGATTGATTCGGACAGGATCTGCCCTAATTTGATACAATTGATGCTAAAAGATCTCTCTTTCTCACAACCTGTATCTCTCTCGCTCTCTGATCGTGCGTAAGTGCTTCCTTTTTTCACCTGTTCGCTCTTTCGCTCGTTCGTGATCTCTTTTTCGGTCCCTAGAACTGAATTCTGGACTCTCTTTTATAATCGGTGCCGCTCCTAGAAAATAGGCACCGACCATATGGGTCGGCGCCGATCGCGGAATAGACTCTCGAGATGGCCAAAATGAGCGATTTCAAGAAAGATAAGATTTATCCCGAATAAGGGAAATATCCCGCTTAGGGAAGAGGAAAAATAGATGTGATACATAAATAGAATAAATTTGGGGTAGATAAGTGATTAAGATGCATGGGAAGAAGCGTAATCAAATATTTAATATTTAATCACTCATGGGTAAGATGTGATGGGGTGAATTAAATTTGGAATAAGTGATTAAATCACAAATTGGATAATATCCCAAGGGGATAGTTGGTGACGTAAAACGTGCCCCAGGTTACCTAAGCAAGTAAAAGGATGAGAGGGACACTAAATTGAGTAACCAATTTTAAGTGTCTACACTACAGCAAAGAGGAATTCAGGGGCAAGCTTCTAACTGGACTGGATGAAACAACAGCACTGCCTGCACAAGATGGGTCTGTGGCTTACCAACAGCTGAACAATACTAACCAAGTATGAAATGAACTATGCTACCAATCCTAAGCAAGCTAACCAAAACATTAAAAACAGAAGATTCTAACAAGGAAAAATGGTGACCAAAAACTCCAGCTCAAATTCTTCACCAAATTCTTCACCAAAATCAGCCCATTTGCATGTACACAAACCATGCATTTATAGGAATTCCAACTCTCAAAAACCAAAACCAAATTGAACTCCTAAACAATAAACAAAGGAAAAACACTGTTCCAGGGGACCAAAAACATTAATGCATGCTCAAGTCGGCAAAGAAAAGCTGGTGAAACGTGATATTTCATGCGGGTCACGTAAAAGAGCGTTCTAGAAAACTCGCACAGGACCGCCGCTCTGAGCAGGGCGGCGGTTACAGGACCGCCGCCCTGTTCAGGGCGGCGGTCACAGGACCGCCGCCCTGCAGGGTGGCGGTTTCGTCACTGAAGGTCAAGAGGCTAAGGAAAGAGGAAAACAAAGGGAAAACAAAGGGCGCGGGGGCTAAGCGGGGCATACGGGATGTTAACGCATACTCCGAAGGCTTTTTCGGATCCCGAACACCTTGCGAGGAGACCTGTATCATCATTGGGGCACTTGTTACACCGTTCCACAGTACAGTACCTTACAATTTTGGGTACGCACATATTGCCCCCTCGGAGAAGCATTTTAGCCATGAAGAGGCGTAAAACGGTGGGTCCGAGTATGGCCGTCCCAAAATGGGGAGTTAGAAGTTATACCTTACACGTCCGTGTGTTGAAATGATGCCATTCCAAAACTCCCGCTACCTGCAAAATGAAAAGAGAACTCAAGTGCAGATAGATACAATAATTTGGAAAACAAACACTAAAATAACAGGGAAAGAGAACGTACCATTTGTGCGGGGATAGAAACTTACCTCTAACAGCGCTCCGAACCTGCGAAAAAGCCATTTTAAAATGAAACAGAATGATATATATATGAAAGTGGGCCCATTTTCCTATTCATTTGCGCGAGTTGATTCAATTGATTTTGAGCTCTGGGACCCACGGTGACGGTTTCTTGCGTGAATAGAGTCAAAACGTCCGGAGCAAGATAGCGATCATGCCCCCACGTGTGGAACGCCACCCCGCGAGATCACAGGTCAGTTTTCTTTAATTTTGCATTTTTCCCCCTTCAAATTTGATGTAACACCCTGAACTGTTGTTACTTTCTCCTAAGCATTCAAGTGTTGATATGTGATTTCTAGTAAATGGATTGTGTACCTCGATTCGGAAATCATGCTTGATATGTATTAAATTTCTTGCAGATTGCAGATCTTGACTGAGTCAAAATATTAATAGACTCTTTTATTTATTTCATCTTGTGACTGAATATTAATCTGATCACGGAATGAAATTATACAGGTATTCATCAATAATATCTAGACTTGGACCAGAGGAATTGATCCAAGTAATGCTTTAATTTTGTGAAGTGATAAAATTATATCCCGAACCTTGAACAGGTTGCAAGGTATGGAAGCATTTGGTAAGCTGGTCAGGAGTATGACTCAGGCTGATCTTGAGAAATGAAACGGTTCCCGATATCTGGTATATCTGGAAGGTCTCAATTAAAGACCAGGTAATAATTCATTGACATACAATTCTGTAATAAGAACAGGAGTGGCTCTGTTCTAGAAAGTATGATGCAGGTCTCTCCGAGTTTTCAGGAGAAGGACCAAACTGAATTACTAAGGGTTAGTAACCTAAAACAATAACCTAACCTAGGGGTTAGATTATTGTTAGTCTAACCTAGACCTAGGCTATGTGTTATGATCCTAAAATAATAACTAAGTGCAAAATGGTTAGCATGGTTCTTACCCTAAAACTCTAACCTAAGATACTAACCTAGCTAACTAAGAGTTTATGGGAAGGGGCCTTTGAAGGGTGGCGAACCATGGGCGCTATTCTCTATGGCAATAAATGGGAAGGATAAGGATGAGGGACAGGCAGATGGCGGAGGCTTAGGCGGCGGCTAACCTTGGCAGACTTGGCAATTACTAAGTTTTGAAATGAACTTGAGATTTTGATGGACTGTCGCCAATTTTGGCGGTCGGTGGGAGTAGAGATTAGGCGGGAAAATTGGTTTAATGGCATTTAATGTTTAGGGAGTCGAGCCCGGAGCTCGCGAAACGGCATGCAAACGAGAAGTTGGAAGGTTTGTTTGGTGTATCGCGATTTTCGGTCTACTCTCTCTCTCTCTGCTAGTTTACTGGTTCTTCGCACCAGTTCTCTTTGAGTTGCATGGCGAGAATGAATTTCTCTGGCTCTTTTCTCTGCCATGGAGGATATATTGTAAATGGGACAGCGAAATTTTGTTGGTCGCTGTATTTGGGAAAAAGAAAAGGAAGTTTGAGCTCTTCCTGTTGTCTTCTTCGGAAATTCGATCAAAATACAGGCATGTTAGGCCCTATCCTTTAAATATTTTGCTGTCTTTCAAATGTCTTCATTAAAACAACTCTGTTCATTTGTTTGTGAAGATTAGATAAATTTTCTATGAAGATTTAGTTGATTTTGGCTCTGTATCTCTTCTGGTTCGATTTTTGGCAATTTCCGCTTGTTGGGTGTTTGTTGAAATCGAACTTCAACTCTGTTTGTTGTGTATTCCTTCTGGTTTAAATATGAGAGATTTATATTTATAAAGGTTTGAATGCTCGGCCTGTTTGGCGAGAGCCCGTCGAATATACTTGTGAAGGGTATAGATCACTGTTTTGCTGTCGACTTTTGATCGTCAATGCTGTTGTGAGACAGTAGGGAATGATACTGGTGTATCATTTGATTGTTCTGTGCTTTTGAAGATTTTCGAAGCTCTGTCATGGTTTTGTTAACAGCGACTAATGATACTTTGTGGGTTTCATTGTTTTCTAATTTCTGGCTTGGAATAGGCAACTGTTGAGTTACCGTAGTCTTTAACGACTCAGTGGATTTCATGATTGAATCATTTACAGTAATCTACTGTTGTGAATGTAGATTCATCTTGAGTTTTGTTATTATATTGTCGTGGAAGCCTTGTGGAAAAGACAGGTTTTGTGGCTACTGTTATTGTAGTAAATACTGAGTATTGACTTTTTGTGGATGTATTGCCTTTCCTTGCGAAAATTGTTCGAAGGTTTCGAAGCAGCTCAGTTTATTTCATTGTTTTGGAATGAGTATATTGATTTGCTTATACTTGTTTCATTCGGAATGTTTGTCTTGAATGGCATGGAAGGATTTATCAATTAATTCTATTTTTATACTGTTGTTGGGTTTGTGATTATGGGCGCAAATCCGTTATCAGTATGTAGTGTGAATTAGTGGATTTATTAGGATTGAATTCCGAACGACTGTGAGGAGACGTTTCAATGTTCTATTTCTATTTTGGTCACTGTTCAAGTTAAAATGTGTATATACAGTTGTTAAGTGTTGATCCAGTGACTTGAAGGGAAAATCTGTACTGAAGACCTCTGTATTTTCTTGGAGAGTACTTTGTGTTGCATGTTGCTTTGGTGGTACAGATTCCTTAGGTGATCAACTACATATTCAACCTGTTCTATTTGTGCTAAATTATTGGCAGAGTACAGTCGGGTTTCTTGGTTGAAATAAGAGCTTGATTGTTTGTCTGATTTTTATATGCGTCATTGATGACTGTTTTCGTGTTCTGGCCCTGTTTGGGTGAGTTGCACTAGGGATTTGCATGCACCAAGGTAGGGATCGATTGATGGCGTTCCTTTCCGTTTGTTCAGCCCGATAGACTGAGAAAGTATAAGTATGCTAAGTTGCTTTCTGTTTGTTCAGTTCGATTGACTGAACATGAATTGGAATCAATGTGTGGTCATCATAGCATAGTTTCTCGGAAACCTTAAAAGGCTTAATGTTATAGAGTTGTTGATTACAGCAATACGCTTGAAGCTCTTGCTTTCGAACTTGGTTCGAAAGCCTTACTGTGTTTAGGAGAAACTAGTTTTGGACATCAGACTGATTTATGGATAGTTGATGTGTTAGTTGCTGTACAAGAGATTTGCTGAGTTTCTATTTTCGTGATTTAGAACAGTGATCTTGATTTCGGCCTGTCTAACTTGTTCATTTATATACTGGTTGACTGTTCTCATAAGTGAAGGTAGTACAGTGATGAACTTATGTAAAAAGGGAAGTATGAATGGATTGATTCTTTCTCTTCCTTTATTTAATATTATTGATAATGAACTATCAGTAGGAAATTAATTTGGTAACGTTTTGGTAGGATTCCAAATTGTTATGTTATTTCCTTTTTTTTGAAAGAATGCAACAATCTGACCAGTGTCGTGATTTGGATTCAATGATTGTTTATATGCCTTCGTTCTTGTTTCTTTAATATTTGATGAAAAATTAGAAAGTGTTTAAGACTATTCTGTAACAATGATAGAGTTACATGTTTGTAATCATTTAGTATTACAAGGACATAGCCTGAATATGTTTTCTTATTTGGATATTTGATCTCATTTAAACAGGGTGTTTAATGGAAACAATTGATGGATTGCAATTGTTTTAAAAGTTAGTGCTTATCATGCTCAGTTCATTGAACTGACTCATGTTGACTATTTTTGCAGATGGTTGCCGTAAGAGGTAAATACAATGCAGATCTGGCAGTCCGATCAGATAGTTTATTTGATTTATTATGAATTACAGCTTGATTTTATGGATGTACTATATGAGAAAAGATGTTTCTTTTCCGTTAGCATTATATCAAGTATGCTGTTGCATAAATGTAATTGTATGAGTTCTGAAAGGAATGAAAATAAGTGTTTGATACTTATGTGTTGTATTCTATTATGAATGATGAACTTCTTCGGTTTACGTAACGAAGAGGCATAGTTATCTTTGTATAATATGGATGCTTTTGTGATTGACAATGAAAGCTTGTAAGTAATTAGACTAAATTCTTATGAGTATTTAGTAGTTCTAATTTGATCTGGATAATGCAATATTGTAACTTAAATATTGTCTCTCTAGAAGATAGGTTAAAAATTGAGCCTAAAAGATAACGCTAAACAAGTTGGATTGAATTACTAATCCCTAGTCCTAAGTATAACAGGACAATAGTAGATTGGATTCTTAATCATTCATAGCTTTAAAATGAAAGGTATGATATGAATTCAGTTAAGAGAACTGATAGGCAATCAATGGAGTTTCAGGTGGCAATCTCAAGCATAGGTTATGAGATATTGTCTGAATCTGTTGCTTAGAATCAAATGTATTCTAATGACTCCTTGATAGAAACTAGACCATAATACCTCTACCAAGTAATGGAATAATAGAGGAGGGTCGTCTTAAGAAAATGAATCCAGGGATTTGGAAAGGCTAACCTTAGGGAAAAGTCTTAAGAAGTAATTTAAACTCTAGTGCGTAACGCTTGTTTTGGGTAGATCTTCTCGAGGCGGATCTAAAGGTTGACGGCATAAAGTCGACTGCAGGGCTGTACCTCCGAGAAGATTAGGATCTTCTCGAAGTTACAACAATGCAGGTGACTTATGGCGACACCCCTTGCATTGATCGTTGAGATTTACACTTGATTTCGCACGAGTTACCCAGGGACCGATTAAGAACGTGGTCATGTTATATGACTGCCTCGAAGATTTGGGGTGTCATGACACACTGGTTGAACTGCAAGGTTGAACCAGTATGTCATCATATCCCTAATCCTCGTAGGCATCCATATAACATTATCACCTTGTTAATCTGCCTCCGAGTGATTCAGCTGTGAAAGAAAGGACTGACAGTAATCAGTATAAGACATTCTATATAACATATGAATGGGGTGAAGGACGTATTCCAGATTGACGAGTATGCCGTTAAGGAATACGAGACATGAACAGTATGTTTCAAATCTTTGGCCAAAGTATCGCAAGCTGCTGATTGCGTTGTCCTGATTCACCTAGTCTAAGGGATGAGATGCCGATGAATAATGGTAACAGTTATTCAGTTAGATTCCTTGGACAGAGCATTCTGAATTCCCAGATTAGGGAAGAGAACCGCAAGAGTGATGTGTTAAATAAAAACACCGACTCTTATTACTCATGAATAGATCGGTAGATTACCGAGTCATGGAATGAATAGATCGGAAGTACTCCGAGTCATTACAGCTGCATATGGTTGCTTGTTATATGAATGGTTATTTGAATTGTGAGTTCTAAATTATGTATTTAGAACCAGTATGCAATTATCAAAAAAAAAAAATTCACTTGTTCTAAAGTTAAAAATGAGGATGTTACATTTGAAATGGAAAATTCTTTGTAATGGGGGGGTTATTTTTGAAAATGTTAGGTTCAAAAGGTCCACCTAGGGGGGGCGCCTACTGGGTAGGCTTTGTTTTTAGTTTAAATGGTCTATTTTTTCTCATTTTGGGCTTTTTAGGTTTAAAAACCCGCGCGGGTTTTCGGACCGCGACCGCCGCCCTGGCCAGGGTGGCGGTTACATGACCGCCGCCCTGACCAGGGCGGCTGTTACGTGACTATCGCCTTAAAGGTGGCGGTTACAAAACCGCCTCCCTACTCAGGGCGGCGGTTTTGCACAGAAAGCAAAAGGAGCTTGCTTTAGACATTGCACTTGTATTTTTATCATTTCTATATGTTTTTATGACTCTCTCGGCATTGATTAGATACTAACTTGCTCTGTTTTGTGTGTTTTTGGGTGTATGCAGGTGAGAGAGGAGTACATCAGATGGAGTCGAGAGAGGGAGTGTGATTGGTTTCCCGAGGTATTGGATGCCCTCTCACCAGATGAGGAGGACACATTGCAGAGGGCCGGCATACTGCGTATATCGCGCGTGCCTCATGTCGCACCATCTAGTCACATCCTTTGTGACTTGTTTTCTTATTGGGATGCAGATCGGAACACTTTCCGACTGTCAGGGGTCCGCGGTGAGTGGACAATTACTTTGGAGGATGTTTACCGTATCCTGGGGGTCCCGATCATCGGGAGGAGACTCACACTGGAGACAGCAGGGTCCCGAGCACAGATTGCACAGTGGGCAGGTTACATGGGGGATGCAGCTATCTCCATGGGGCCAAAGAAGGGAGTGAGAGTTAGATCCATTCCTTCTTTGCCCATCCCCGTATTTTGACAGGCTATCATGGGGATCCTTGCCTTGAGGCTGATTGGGGACAAGGGAGGGGATACTTTACTATACTGCTGGGCCCCCATCATTGCACAGATAGAGGGGCATGGCCGAATATACGCCTGGGGCACAGATATTCTGGGGACCACCTACCATGACTTATACAGGGTGGTCCGTTTGCAGGGACAGTCATTGAGCCACCCGACTCTAGTCATGAGTTGGGTGTACAAGCATTTTATTCCCTATGGCAGAGGCGTGGAGGTGGCAGATCCTGGGGATGTGAGGGCGGCCAGATGGTCAGATATGTCGGTGCTTAGAGCACCTCACCAGCCAGTTGCCTCCCTTACCATAGCAGATATGGAGGCGACGCCGTACCGGCTTATGGCCGGCATATGGGGCGAGGAGACCCTTACATTGATCTCTTGCTCCACCATAGGGCAGCTTATCGACCGCGTGGGACGGGTGGAGGTACACCCTTTTGGTAGAGTTCCTCAGCAGTTCGGCCTTCCATATGCGGGCATGCTTCCTCCAATGGCACCGGTTTATAGATCAGTCCGCGAGGCTAGAGGGGGCCTAGAGGCCGTGGTTGGACAGTGGTCACTCCTGGTATTCCTATTGTAGCCAGGGGGATTGTTCGGGCCAGAGGGAGAGCTGGTGCGCCTCGGGCACCTTTGCTTCAGATTTCCGCGGGTCCTGCTCATAGCAGCGATGACCCTATAGATATCGACTCCGATTCTGAGGAGCTTACAGAGGGAGGGTCAGAGGAGCAGACGGATGATAGCGATCCTGAGTGGCATGACACTCAGGATATTTTGTAGGCAGAGAGGGCCGAGCAGAGTGCAGAGAGAGAGACTCTAGTTTCTGAGGAGCCACTCTCTCAGGGCCGTGGTGGAGAGGACGAGTCCATTGTGGGACGTCATGTTGCCCCTACTACAGGAGCAGCCCCTCAGTCGGCAGCGGCATCTGCAGCGGGTACTAGCCCTAGTGACCCATCTTGGAGGCCTAGTGACCCGAGTAAGTTATCCTCTCATCTTTTCAATGTTTGTTTAATTTAGGATTTTTAATTGCTATCTCTCCTTACGTTTTGATATTGTATCTTTTAGTCTCTTGCCTAGCTTCTAATTCGTTTTTCTTCTTTGTTTTGCAGAGACTGTTGACGAGTGGCGGGATCTAATCCGTAGGGTATGCACTGATTCTCTGATGATCCCTATGGATAAGACCCATGCGGAGCTATCTGTAGATGCCGGGGAGCCTTCAGCAACCGGTAGGCATACTGACGTCTTCACTTCTGTTTGGCATGTGTCCAGGATGGTGTCGACTCTCCGTACAGAGTTGGCAGGCTATAAGATAGCCGAGCGTCTTATGAGGAGTCATTCTCATGGTGAGACCGCGGCTGCTCCTCGAGACCCTGAGCCCTCCATGCATTCAGAGCCTATACTGCCGGAACATTCGGTCAGCATAAGTTCTATGCCGTTGTTCAGCATCTAACGGAGGGGTCATCGTAGGGGTTCTAGATTGGGAAAGACTTGGCCCTGTGTGTAAGCGTACTTCATCCAGAATCCCTTGTTGTGATATCACGGAGCTCTTTGAGCATTTTGACCATGCCTAGTGGCATGAACTGGCATTGTACCCCAAATACTAGTGAGACATTGAGTTACTCCCGTTGGTGCCCTTATTGCAGGTTCGGTGGGCCCACAAGGCTGGATCAAAACTTCAAATGTCAATCTTGCTTGTTTTCCCTTTCACCATTTCCAGTTGCTTTGTGTATTTCAGCGATGTATGTTTTATATGCTTTCTAGACCTGCCCATTGGCAATGGGGATAATACAGATGATGCCAAATGCTTGCTTATCTTTAAATTGTGTTTCATGAGTGCTGATACATGATCATTGTAGAAAGAAGTTCCATGATCTTAAATCTTAGTTTCTGTGAGCAATTTGGATACCTGCAAATGATTTGATTTAAAATGGCAACTTAGTGATGAAAATAACCAGGTATGAGTAGAACAGATTAACTTGCCTCCACTCCTAACTGGTACACAACTAGTCAGGATGCGCCATGCTCATCACCAACTGTGGCCATCTGTGGGATGAGGGCGAGAATTTCCCTATGAAATATAGGCCCCATGTAGAACGATAGTGCCATGAAAGTAGCGATTGGACGCAGAGCTTGTGCTAGCATGTGGAACTCAAGTTGAGAATTCTTGGCAAGCTTATGACACCTACCTGCAACACTCTATCGCGTCATGTTCTTGAGTGTGCCAGAACTTGCCCTTTGCGGTTTATCCAGACTCGAGACCCGTGAGATGGCCACCGATAGTAGCCTCCACAAATACTGGTTTTTAGGATTCATTTAGACTCCTCTTGGAATCTTCTGAACATCTGACTCAGCCTTAAGATTTTTGACATCGAAAGCTTTTCAATATAGCACCTGCTCTATAATGACCTATTTGGCTACAATTATGTGTAATTGCCTTCTTTTTAGAGGACCCCCTACATCCCTGTACCCATGGTACCATGATATAGATTAGCATGGGTATTAGTCGTACCGTGGGCACTCAGGCATAGAAGGTCGAGTTTCGATGTAGTATACGCATTCATCTGGAAAATCCAAATCTACTAGATCACCTCCGTCTAATGGGTTGTCAGCTAACCAATCCGCGATGATTTGTCCTTTAACTGACTTCTGATTTACAAATGTTAATTCGAACTCTCCCATTAAGGTTATAAAACGTCCAGCCTTTTTGGATAAGGAACCTTGTGTGAGAAAATTCCGTAAATGGTTCGTCTTTACCATGACCTTTGTTTCTTGATTCAGCATGTAATGTCTTAGACGTTTAGTAGCAAAGACTATGGCAAGACATTCTTTCTCTGCTTGTGCATAACGTGTTTCATAGTCAAGTAATGTTCAGCTAATGAAATAAATCACACGTTCTCTCTTGTCATCGTCTTCTTGGGCCAACATATAGGCCAGTGAGACATTGGTAGCTCGCGAATATAGGATTAACGGGCGATCCAGCTTAGGTGGCATTAGCGTAGGTGGTGACAACAAGTAACATTTAATTGCGTTGAAAGCTTCGTTGCAGTCTTCGGTCCAATCAATGCTACAGTCTTTCTTGAGTAAATTGTTGATTGGATGAATAGCGAAGCTTAAGTCCGGGAAAAATCTCCAGATTGCACCGAGCTTTCCGAGAAATGATCTGATTCCAGATTCACTCAAAGGTGGGACCATTTTGAGGACAGCCCAAATCTTGGTTGGATCAACATCAATCCCTCGTGATGATATGATGTAACCTAGGAGCTTTCCTCCTGTTACACCAAAGATGCATTTCTCTAGATTTAGCGTGACTCCGTATTCTATTAAACGTGAAAGAATGACGCGGAGTACTTCGGGATGGTCACAACGCTTCTTGGCCTTAGCCAACAAGTCATCTACGTAGGATTCCATGATTTTATGAATTAAATCGTGAAATATATAAGTCATAGCCCGCTGGTATGTAGCACCAGCGTTTTTAAGACCGAATGGCATAACAACGTAGCAATAGGTTCCCCAAGGAGTTATAAACGTGGTTTTAGCTTGATCTTGCTCGGATATTCTGATTTGATTGTATCCTGAGAATCCATCCATGAGAGACAAAATTTCAAAACCAGCTGTTGCATCAACAATAACGTCTATGGATGGTAATGGGAAATCGTCTTTAGGACACGCTTTGTTGATGTCTCGAAAATCTATGCAAATGCATATCTTTCCGTTCTTCTTGAGAACGGGAATGATATTAGATACCCATTGGGAGTAGTCAACGGGCTTGATAAATCCTACCTGAAGGAGTTTTATTATTTCCTCTTTTACCATGAGAGCTACTTTGGGTTTCATGGGTCTTGATTTTTGTTTAATTGGCTTTGCATCCGATCTAGTGATGAGGTTGTGTACCGCAATGTGGGGTGCGACTCTCGTCATCTCCTTGTAATTAAATGCAAACGCCTTCTGATGTTCTTTGAGAACCTGAGTATGTATTTCCACTTCTTCTGGTGTCCACGAAGAACCTAGTTTCAATATTCTTGGTTCATCTTCTATCCCAATGTTGACATCGATTGTTTCTTCGATTAAAGAGGTGTTACCCTCTTCGAACTCAGGTGGTGCTGGAGGTAAATCTAAATCATCCCCATTTTCTATTGTGTATATGTTAGGTTCCCTTTGTGACGGAAGATCCGTTACGGGATTTCCGAAGTAGGAGGACGAATGTGGGATCAGGGATAAATCTAGCATGTGATAGGAGAGATGTAATGCTGCATAGGCATTTAAATAATCCAAAGTAGCCACATCATTTCCAACATGGTCTAGGATGATAGATTCGCTTCCGCTTAAAAGAGGATTTGTCATTGTTTTTATTAATGGTTCGTCACGAATGGATACTGTGAAGTGATTATCTTCTAGCTCATTGCTTGGAGTAAAACGTGATGCTGAGGTTGCTATTGAATCGGCGAGAAGATTTTTCTCTCGCGGGATCGCTTCAATGGATATGAAGTTAAATGCCTTGCTTAAATCTAATACAACGTTTTTGTAGAGTTGTAAATGTTTGGCTTTAGTTTCATATACTTCAGCAACTTGGTTTGTTACTAATTGCGAGTCTCCCAAGACTCTGATGTTATCAATACCAATCCTTCTGGCTAAGGTGAGGCCAAGAAGGAGGGCTTCGTACTCAGCGCCATTGTTTGTGCATTCAAAGTTTAACTTAAATGAGAATGGGAGGACCTTCTCCTCAGGTGAAGTAAGAATTATACCTGCCCCCGCTCCATAATGACATTTAGCTCCATCGAAATGGAGAGTCCAATACTTAGCCGGGAGTGTAGATGTTTGGGCATCTACCGTGTTTGCACACTCTACTTCTATCATACAGAGATCCTCTGCCGGTAAGGAACCAACACCTAGGGAAAATCCTATATCTACTGAATCGAATGGTAAGAACATTGGTGAATCTTGTTCTATCAATTCAATGATTTTCGCAGTAGTCCCTAATGATACTGTTTCTTTAGTTTTACCTTTAGGGGTTGGAGTTGTTTTGGCTATGCTGGTAGTTTCAAGATCCGTTGTAGGTATCAACTTTTCCTCTGGCTTTGGGTTAGAGGGTTTATTAAGTTGGTTTGTTGGCAGTTCAAATTCTGAGTGCACCCCTGGTCTTTTCTTTAAATCAGGTAGGTGCAAATCGAAAGGTTTTGGATCACCTTTAGCTACAAACACCTTTCCCAGATGCAAGAATCTTACTTCTTGAAATAGCGTAGAAGGGATTGCCTTCATTCGATGTATCCAAGGTCGGCCGAGGATCATATTATAGTTAGTTTCCCGATCTATAATATAAAACTCGGTCAAGATGGTTTTGGGCCTTAAGGTGACCGGCAGTATTATAGTTCCTATCGAAGTGGCTTTAAGGCTATCATAGCCTCTCAAGGTATTTCGTGTAGTGGAACAGTTTGTTTCTCCATATCCAAGTTTTTGGAGGAAAGAGAAAGGGACTATGTTAACTGCAGCCCTATCGTCAACCATTGCACGTTTTACATAGTTATTATAAACCCATACTTGTAAGTGCAAGGCTGGGTCACCTCAGCGTGTGATCTCAGCATCTGTGGGCATTTTACTTATTTCGAAAATGAATTCGATATCCTTGTTCGGCTGCCCCGGAGGGTGGATATCAAAATCTACGTGATTTACTTGTGTTTCAAGAGGTGGAGTGATGTTAATTAGATCACCTAGACCTAATGCTTCTAAAAGAGCAGCTCTGTGAGGGGGAGATTTCTTTAGTAAGTCCAAAAATGAAATGTGTGAGAAGGTCTTTGTTAGGTCACTAATTAAATCATAGGCACCGATGGGTTTTTCAACTATTTGCTGACTCTTATCTGTCTCCGGCAGATGACTTGGGCTCGGTTGAGAGAAATACTCTCGTGTTCTTGTTATAGCTTCGATAGGTAGTTCAGCGTCTAATTCTACCAAACTAACTATCTTAGGTCTTGGTTGAGCTCCCAATTATGGAGCAACTGATGGATTTAATGAAGTCAAAGCTTCATGATCATTGTTTCCCGTTATTGCACCCTTGCTTTTTCCAGTTGGATTCAGCCTATTGCTGTCATGATTTGGGAGTGGATCATTAAAGATCTTAAGGGGAACATTCTGGGGGGAAACTGCCCCTGCGAGCGTATTTGGTTGTGGTGAGACGGGATCTGCCAAAAACAAGTCTGTGAAGAACTTTCTTTGTTCTTCTGGCAAGCGTTGCATAAATTTATTGTAGTCACGACATGTTCTAGTTTCGTGACCATGAATTTTATGGAAACCACAATAAGAATTGGGATTATAGTTCCCGTTTTGTTGGTTTGGTGTGTATTGTGGCCTAAAATTCCGATCAAACTGTTGCCTATTAGGACCAAAGTTTTGGAATTATTGTTTTTGGTTTTGACTTTGGTTTTGGTAACCAAATGAGTTTTGGCTTGGCCCTTGTATGGGATTTCACCATTGTTGTTGTTGTTGTTGTTGTTGTTGTGGATGGTTAAAATCCACTTTATTGACCGTCGGGGTAAAGTTGTTGTTTCGTTGGTTGTTTGTTTGTGACGGAGTATTAACGACATTTAACCTCTTGGGCTGGTCGGTTACCCCATCCGTTGTTACCCCACGATTTTTGTTAAGGATTTTGGGTCCTTGATTGACATTTGTGGTACTTGTATTTTGAGTGGAGGTGATTAACCTCCCGTTTGCTCCATACGTCTTACGACCACTATCTATCGCTGCTTGATCAATTCGCAGAGCGCTCTCGAGTACTTCATCATAAGTCCTTAGTAGGAACTTCTGGACTTCTTCCTTCACTTCTCTACTGAGAGAATGAAGGAATAAATCACATAGTTCCATCTGATCCATGTTTGGAGCACTTGCTGATGAATAAAGAATTGTACGCCACCTCTGGATGAAATGAGCGACAGATTCATTGTGTTCTTGTTTGATATGCAAGAATTCCTTGATTCCTGTTCTTAATAGTTTGTTCATGTCGAAGGCCTTGATGAACTCAGACACAAGTTGTTTGAATGAATGTATGGAAGCTTCAGGTATTCTATAATACCAATCGAGAGCGATGCCCTCCAGTGTTTTGGGGAATATTTTAGCAACAACCCCATCCCAAGGGAGTAATTCTCGTATGGCTGTAGCATAAGCTTTGATATGTGCATTTGGATCTCCCTCACCCTTGAACTTAGGAAAATCAGGGAGAGGTCTTGGAAGCATGACGCTTCGTATGGTGAAATCTAAGGGTTCCTTTAGGTATTCTAAATAAGTCCCTATCGCATAGCTTTCGACCATTGATGGTGTTTGCTGAGGGAGTGGTGGTGGGATAGGTTGTTGATACGGTGCAGCGTACGTGTTGGTAGGGGCATAGGGAGGTCCCTGCGTTTGAGCAAACATGCCAGGAGAGGAGAACATATCTCCTTGTGGTGATTTAGAGTATATGTTTAAGTAGGACGGGGTATTATCGAGGAACAGACTGTTTGACACTAGACCGGGAGGAATAGTGTTAGAGATGATAGGCCTCGTTGGCGTTTGCTGTGGATATTGAGGAGGCATGCCTAACATGCCTACTCCCGTAAGGAGATATACCTGACCAGAGTGGTATGGAGGATTGGAACTTCTTGTTTGTATGAACGGAGAATTTTGACTTGCTTGAGCCAGTTCTAACCCTCTCACTCTTTCTACTAACGTTGAAATGACTTCATTTGGTGAAGTCACGGTACTTTTCCTGAGCAGCGTTTGTTGTATATCTTGGTGTTGTAAAGGTACGTGATATCCTGTCATAAACTGATCGCTATCTTGCCAAGTTTCTCCCAGAATATTTCCTGTATGCAGTGGCATAGAGTTATTTTCTTAAAAAGAGATTTCGGGTTGTATTTGTAATCTTCCTATAGATGGGTACATTCCCCGAGAGCATTGTTCACTCCTAGGATAACGTGTTGACTGTCCATCATCTAAGACCAGGTATGGATCTGATTGCCTACTAATTTGTGGTCTGAGTAACATTTGAGGAGATGAACCAGATTCTCCTGTAAACGTCATATTGTTTGAACTTGAAGGCTCTGTTTGTTGGGTTCGAAGGGTTTGATCTAACTCTTCAGTTTGAAAAGATGAACTATATCTGATTCTTGGGGTTTGTGTTGACAACTGATTAGTTGAATAGTTTTCACCCCATACTAAGAGCGAGGGTGATGATTCCCTATTCTGTTGGGTGTAGTATGCCTCAAAACCCAAGAGGGGTCTGCCATATGCATCGAATCCCGACATATTCGGGGGGTATATGAATACCCGCAGAATAATGGGAAGGAGTGAAGGTGGATCAGAGAAGATTTGAAAACTTCTGAAAGAGAAGGTGAAACAATTTTTTGTTTCACGTCGGGTTCACCAATTTTGTTGGTTAAACTGATGTGATGAGGTATAGCAGGTGAAACAGTTGTTTGTTTCACATTGGGTTCACCAATTTTGTACGTCAGAAAAGCGACAGGCGAGCGTGAGAATCAACAAGTAACTCTTCCGCATACCCGACCTCCTGAGGTCGTGCCGAGACAGCCAGTGGGGATGGAATATGCAGACAAACTAGTTAGGAAGTCTAATGTCTTCGACACGCACTAGTGGAATTTACGAATCTAGGGCATAGAAGGCCCTTCAAACTTGGACTGGTGTGATAGATCGATCAGCGAGGATGACTGCTCGAAGGCTCCAATCAATATCGATCTCTAGCATGATTCGATCTATGGGTTGCGGAATACGTGGAAAATGACCTGGGATTGTTTCGTGTATATCTCCTGATAAGGTCATATAGTGGATAATGAATACAATTGATTCTATGGATGATTTTCTGGCCTAGTCCAGAATTCCCTAGCTTCGTTAGCCGCTATATCTAGTAAGGACAGTTGTTCGATGATGATAGGTGGAAGTGGAGTGGACTTGAATACCAAAGTACGTAGGTTAGCGTCTATATCGGATTGACCTGTGGACTCGTTGGGCTGTGGGGTCTGTGGATCACAACTGTAGACTCTCAGTTGTTGCAGTCCTGTTATGGTCATACGCGAAATCAAGTTCTATTCCCTAGTATCCAGTAATCGTATGCTTTCTTAGCTTCTATGTTTAGAACCAACAGTTGTGCAATCTTCTCAGAATACCTTACAGACGTTCTCACAACCTGGATTCTTAAGCTGGTATCTATATCTACGAGGGTGTCTCTAGCGTCTGGCTATGGAACTAGAGGATCACACCCGAATGTTTGTTATCTTTCAAGCCCCTCTACAGTCATGTGGATGTTTTCTAGGGTAATCTGTAGTTTGGTTGAATTGACCAAAACGTATGTGCTTGGTCGTCTTCTATGTTTAGTCCTCTTAACTGTGAACTGATCAGTTGTAAATCTATGGTTGTTTGGAATACTTGTATCCTGAGATTTTGGTCTATGTCAACTATCGCTGTGACGAGGTTTGGTTGAGGCATGATTGGCTCAAATATATATTCCCTGGGCTCTTGAGGTCCCGTGATTGTCATACGAAACAAAATGCAATCTAACCGTGATGAAACAAATTCTAACTAAGTGAAATAAATCTAACTACATATAACTTTTATTTTTCTATGAAATATTCTAACAATTTTAAGGAAAGCAAACTATTTTAAGCGTATCTAGAAATAATAGCTAAGCAATAATTTAAAACAGACAAGATAACCGAGTGTGGTTATTTGCCTGTGTGATTTATAGAATTGTTCTAAATAAAATAGTTTGTCTAATCTACCAGCAAGATTCTTGATCCTACCTCAGAAGTGAGGAGTGAATCATAGTTTCTCAGAAACTATCAATCCCCACAGCTTCCTTGGCAATGTCGAGAATAGAATGAAATGAAATAAAGCGATTAACTACTCTATTTAATATGAATCTAACTAGAACTTTGAAATGTAAAACCTGGATTCCGCAGAACAGTGGCGAATCCGATGGTGTGTGTATGATCTCATCCCCTCAGTATGATCTTCTCGTTCTTTCGTGTCACTTGGATCCAGAAAAGCGTGTAATGCTAGCACCGATAGGAGTAGATTTTGGGACAAGGACAACTCAGAATACAAACCGAGAATGCGAGTAGGAGAGGGATAGCACAAGAGTACAGAGCTTGGCTTATGCGATTCCTAGCGGGATTTTACTGCGAGTCATGCAACATGGAGTGACCAAAACCTGCAACTATCCTACACGAAGAGCAAAACCTGTAACTTTAATGGCTTCCAAGCTATTCTATTCCAAAATAAAGACACTGCTTGCACAAGTTGGATATGTGGCTTACCAACAGCTGAATAAAGCTAACCAAGTATATAATGAATTGAACTAAGAACTCCAAGACACAGTAAAAATTAATCTACAGCAAAGAGGAATTCAGGGGCAAGCTTCTAACTGGACTGGATGAAACAACAGCACTACCTACACAAGATGGGTTTGTGGCTTACCAACAGCTAAGCAATACTAACCAAGTATGAAATGAACTATGCTACCAATCCTAAGCAAGCTAACCGAAACATTAAAAACAGAAGATTCTAACAAGGAAAAATGGTGGCCAAAAGCTCCAGCTCAAATTCTTCACCAAATTCTTCACCAAAATCAGCCCATTTGCATGTACACAAACCATGCACTTATAGGAATTCAAACACCCAAGAACCAAAACCAAATTGAACTCCTAAACAATAAACAAAGGAAAAACACTGTTCCAGGGGACCAAAAACATTAATGCATGCTCAAGTCGGCAAATAAAAGCTGGTGAAACGTGATATTTCACGCGGGTCGCGTCAAAAGAGCGTTCTGGAAAACGCGCACAAGACCGCCGCTCTGAGCAGGGTGGTGGTTACAGGACCGCCGCCCTGCAGGGCGGCGGTTTCGTCACTGAAGGTCAAGAGGCTAAGGAAAGAGGAAAAAAAGGGAAAACAAAGGGCGCGGGGGCTAAGCGGGGCATGCGGGATGTTAACACATACTCCGAAGGCTTTTCCGGATCCTGAACACCTTGCGAGGAAACCTGTATCATCATTGGGGCACTTGTTACACCGTTCCGCAGTACAGTACCTTACATATTTGGGTACGTACAGGCACTCATAAAAAGAAACATCTGTAGCATGAATGTTCAAATCATATAATATGAATTTAGAGATGATTGTTGTGCTATACAAGGATAAATTAAAGATTATGAAAAGTAATTTTTGAGCTAAAAAATGTAATAAAAAGAATCATATCTATAGAATACGAAGAAAATGGGGATTTTATAGGGGGGCCATCCCTTGAAATTCACATAGCTTATGGTATGCATATATAAAAAGGAGAGGATCTTACAAAAGAGCTACAATATTAATTGATGGTTACACATTCCTTTGCATAAGGAGGAATCTAATTCAGAATCTTCTTCTTCCTAAAATTAAATTATTTATAGTTTTGATCCCTATAAACATTTTAGATGTCTCTTGCAATGTCATGAGACATGCCTAGTTCCATGATCTTTGAAATATTTTTTAGGGACCCTGTAAATTTTTTAATAAATCTCATTTCCTCCCATAGGAGGAGACCCAATCAATGAGGTTAGACTTTTCTTTGAGGTAGGCCTTGGTACCCCACTGAGTTGTAGCTTTTGAAGATGTGGAAGACCCAAGAATATTAGTTTTTGCCATGAGGGAAGATTTAGTTCCATCCACGTAAATGGGCTGACTTGCACCAATTGGATTAGGTATTCCCTATCTATGTCTCCTCATGTAAGGAGGAGGCACTTCAAGGGATTTCTTAGAAGAATATTTCACATGTGATTTCTCAACAAGAGTAATTATTTTCTCCATCGAAGCTATTTTGGAGGAAATCGAAGATGTATCTTCCACAGGATCATCAACAAAAACTTCATAGGTAGCAAAAGGAATTAATTTCTCTAAAAATTATTCATTAAAGAATAAAGAAGATATATCAATGATGTGTTTGTTAATGGAAGAATGGAAATGGAGCTAAAATCTCTTCATCAATTCAGGATCTTTCTGGTCCTCTACAAGAAAAAAATGATAATACACAACCTAAAAGACAAAAAGAAAGGATTCATCTTAATGAGCCTTCTTATCAGTGCTACTTAAACTGCACGAAGTGTTAATGGTCCATAAGTCTCCACCTCATCCTCAATCTCAAAGAGCATTCTCAAAAAATCCTCTTCCAGGCTAGAAAGGTCGAAGATTGAGCCCAAAGTTTCCAAATAAAATTGTTTCAAGATAGTTCCTAGCTCTACATCCGCCATTGCTTGAGAATAACGGATGCAAATTAATTTTTCACTCAAAATTTTTGAAGGGAGATATGATCTTATAAGATAAAAATGGGAGTTTATACAAGGATGAAATTTGGGAGTAGTTATGTGAGGTATCATTTCAGAATTAAATGTGAAATCAATTTTGAAAAATTGCACGGGTCTAGAGCAGATTGATATATTCCAAAAGGTGGTTTTTCAGTTTGAAACACCAATTTGCACAAAGAAAGCATCAACCACGAGGGAATATAAACTATTATCCATTTCCCAAATCATATTCCTGAAAAGTGCAGGTGTCAAATCAGTTAAAAAATAAATGCATGAGGGAATAAACGGTTTGTGATAGGGCACATGAATGATGGTGATAACATGAATAAGAAAAAACGGATTAAATAATAAAACCATATATATCCAAGTTAGCATCTAAAAGAAAAATCAGATTAAGAAATAAAAAGGTATCTTCACTATTAGAAGATATTTTCTATAAATGGAGCTTGTTTTCAGCATCATTTTGGAATGGTCCATTGAAGTTTTTTTTGGGGGGGATTGGGTTGTAAGAAGACATAAAAGTTTATAAGTATGAGGCTTGTCCTCATAATTGGAATAGTTAATTTTTGGTATTTAGATCAAAGGGGCTGTCTTTTAAATTTTGAAAAGGTTAGACATGTAATTATGAACAACGTATGTTTCCATCGTGAAATACATACTGATCTTAGTTTCAAAATTTTTTGTGTCAAGTTAGTTACAAGTGTAAAACCATTGATAGGATTTGATAGAATTCATTTAATGTTCCCTTGTTATAAATTTAAGAACTGAATAAAGTATGTCCACTTTGATTTTAAAATTATGTCTTCTAGATTCTATGTTTTAGAATTGTCTATTAATGAGTGATATTCTTTGGTTGCGGTCTTGTGTTTATTGTTTCTCTTTTTCATGCGCTAAATCCATCCTTTATGTTTATGCTTTGGGTATTAAGTTTTATATTATGTTGTGAGATTTACCTCTATAATATTTAATTGGATTGTGAAATCCTTGTTATAAAAATTTTGTGCTAATAGATTTTTGTAATCCTTTGAGTGTATCTTAGGTGTATGAGGGGTGAAACAGTAAAAAAAATTACTAAAATTCTTACATATGCTCTTGTGTTAAGTATTTTAGAGATTGTATTAAATCCCTTGAATCTATTGAGCTTCAATGAATGTAAATAGTTCTTAGTTTAAATTATCACTGATCAATCTAGTTTTCTGCATTTTCCATGATTTCAAGATACTTATAGTGTTAAATGTTGTGTCGTAATGAAATTCTCTACCTATGATTCCCCCTCTATGAACACATAATTTCCATAATTGACCCCATCCCCCCATTTCACAACATCCATTTGTTGAATTTTACTACCTAATTAATCTAAACATCACTGAAGGTGTATTTTAGCCTTAATTTAATTAGTAAGAGAATGCAAGAGAAATTGATGTTAACTATCTTTAGTAACCTACTTCTGGTGTTATAAGCATAAAAAATACTTTGTGTGACAACTTGTGAGAGTGAACTATTGTTTCGTTGGTGATGCTTGTCCCAGATCAATCCACCATTTAAAAAGAAATTGGAGGGAATAAATGCCCCATCTCCACCTCTGCATTTCAAGTTACACTGCAGGTCCTCTCACCCTAGTTTGAGGGGGAGCTAAAAGTAGCAAGAAAATTCCATATCCTTTTTATGTTCCCCTCAATCGTCCCCATGGTTGATCCTAAAGGAAGTGATAAATATACCTCTAGCTAAAAAATGACACACCACCTAGTATATCACCATTCTTAAGTAATTTCACCCTCCATTAGAGAGAATTTATATAAACCCAACATGGGGTGCAAATTTGAGGACCAACACTATGTAAACCACACTTATGTTCCTCTTAACCGAGCTCACCGACCCAGAAATCCGTTTTATAAACAAAATTGGTTTTTACCCTTTCTACCACTTTCATGATCTTGGAATTCATTTTAATAGGGAAAAAATTCATCCCTCTTCACTCTCTAATATATAAATAGTATCAACCAATCCAAAATAAGAGACTTCTACCTCTATCTTCTAGCCAGAACAATCTTGTCTTCAAAACAACCACCTTTGTCTTCACAAACTTAGCTAGTTAACTTATAAAATAACCTCATCATGAGAAAAAAATATACCATTGGAAATATATATGACTGTAATTTTCATAACATCTTACATTTCTTTCCAACTACAAGTGGAATGCCTTCAATCAGGTCAATATATGCAATTTCTCATTTAGGCTTCTACAAATCAAGAATAAGTCTCGAGACCAACTTGCTCCATCACCTCCAAAATCATTTCCAAGCTTAACCAAAGAATGTAAAACACTTATAAGTTTTATCTAAGAAATCAAAAACCTCCAAAAATCATGAATAAACTCAAAACAATCACCAACCTTATAAAGTTTCTCAAGACCATGTTTAATAGGGCATATTCTAAATTTGACCTTCAAAGAACTAATCATAACTTTCTCATCCCCTACAAAAAAACTCAAGTTTTATATGTCATTGTAAATCTCTTAGAACCATGATCATGAAAAAACTTGAACCAAGTCAAAAATCCACATGTAGCTCTTTAAAATCCATTTTTACCACAAATTGCTCTAGGATTGCCCCAAAAACCAATCCTCATAAACAAGGCACAATTTTCCCTTTAGGACCTCAACCATGATCTAAAAATATTATGGACATCTATTATAACTCCCAGGATAAAAAAAAATTCAATTTATTTTATACTTTCTTTGGACAACTTTTCCACAAATTGAACTTCTTCATAAACTTACCTATTTGAGTGGGGCCTACATACAATCATATAATCTACCATACCTTTCTAGAAATCTTGAGGAGTCCTATAAAACATAAAATACTCATGTTTTCAAAATTAATCAAAACGGACTTTGTATGATCAATTTCCTCTAAGTCACTTTGAGCTAGGGTTTAGCTAGGTTTTTAAATCAACCTATCTTCTTAATGATCGTTCATAAAAATGTGATGATAAAACCACCTCATTATTTTTTCTAAACCTTCTTATTTATAAGGAATAATATCTACCAAAAAATTTTGGTCCCATGCAAAGAACACAATTCACAATGATCATCAGAAGGAAACCTTTTAGCACCAAAACACACTCTAGAAAACCCAGTTTTTATAAAAATAATAAAATAATGTATCTTGAAAAATTATTTTCACTTTAAACTGAAACTTATCAAGAATTATCATGAAAATATACTCCAACTTTCCATACTCTCCATCTATCTCAAATATACATCAAAATCTCTAACCATAGTGACTTAGCTATGTCATCTTGTCTTGTTTTCACCTTCTTGTTTCCCAAGGACCATGAAACACTATCTAATCACAAATAACTAACGTAAAACTCATCATAAATGCCATATAAATTAGCATCATGCTATAAAACTACTAATAAGCTCCAAAACTCATACATCCATACCATTTTACATGCTTTAAGACTAGGAATAGGCCAAAAATGACCTGACTCGGCCCATACAACTCATGAGCTGACCATAATGACTCATTACAAAATCATTAACACCTATATCAAATCACTAAGAACATGTGTGACATCATGTAAAAATTCAACCAAATCTAGAGAGTTCATATAGTGACTATGCAACTTAAACCATGCATAAGGGCCTCATAAAACATCACCAAATGTGACACTACCTATCAACCTTCATGTTTGACCTTTGACTAACACCACATAGAGACTGATATGAAACCATGAAACCATTTTCCATCAATGGACTTGAAACCAATGACAACACTAAGAAATAATGGCCAACAATCTCCCCCTTTTTTTATTGAGGGCAACCACCTTCAGAATCATTGATGGAAACCATAAGACAAAACACACCGACATGACCTCATTTCCATGTTTTGAAGGCTATAATGACAACTGGACATGGAAAATAAAAACACATAACATGAAATAAAGGAAACAATGTAGTAGACATACTTTCTCAAATGGCTCCCCCTTGGAATGTGCTCTCTCTTTCTTGTCTTCATCAACAATAATAAATTATCCAATGGACCTATGATGACCATGAAAATTGACCCCCATGAATGTATAATCTCCACACTTTTTCTTTATTCATGTTCTATAAATTCTTCTATGAGTTTCTCATGCTCAAGAGCCCAACTCTAACTCTAATATTTTCATATATACCTTTAGGTCCTCAATCTCTAAACCAAATTTTCAGACCAATTTTGAAAATTTTCGCAATCCAATAATATCAATCATAGCTGATAAATACTGACTGAAATCTCTCCATGTGATCATACCATCCTAAACTAGTTGTCTATGCAAACTTTTAAGCTCATACCTTTACAAATTACAATAGAAGAGGATAAAAAAATATCTCAAACCGAAAGCAGTGTTTCAGTGTTTACTACATTTTTTTATGAATTCTCATCTTGATATAGTTATCAAAACTTTTATTAAACTTCAAAACTTTTTAATGATGAGATTTACTGTGAGTTCTCTGTGTCTTTATCATATTCATGTCAACAAATTTAACTCTAATTTTGACAACTTTCATGCACTTAGATTAATAAATAGATACAAACATAATCATATATATTTAAATCATTACAACTTAGGTATTAAGTACATTATATCATTATCAAATACCCCTTTGGAGAACATTTCTTTCTCACCCTGTGTGAGAAGCATGTTTATTCCTTCTTTCATTAGGTCTCCATGTACTTATAAATGTGACTCATGCTTCAGATCTTGACCCATACATAACTTATCTTTCTCAGAACTAAAGATGACCTCACAAATTTTACCCTTTTTATGTGAACCCATAGCTAGATGCAATAATAGATACCTTAATATCCTTCTAGAACATCCTTTCTCATATCATAATCATTTATTATTCAATGCTCTTTTTTATTACTCTTAATTTTATCCTTAAGATGAACCACTCACCATAAAATAGGTTTCCATAATGTAGATGCACATACCTTCTTGGTTTATACCCTAACTCTTGATGGAGTGACAACATATCATGAATTGTCCCTTCAAGAAACACCAAACACATATCATCTTGAGACTTCAACCTTGTCAAGGGATACCTCCAAACTATTTATATACCTTAATCATACTGACTCCATAGAAATTACCTACTTAATTTTCCTTGTAAACTCCTTCCTCATACCTCTGTGATGCTTCTTCAAAATTCAGAAGACATACCCCTTACTTGCAAGCTTGGTTTCATGGTTCTCTGCAAACTTGAACCTCTTTAACATACACTTTACCTAGATTTAGGTATCAAAATAGTCATCTAACCACCATTATCTGTTTTGAAAGATTCCTTCATTAACACATAGATCCCCCTCAGAGTATACATCCTTATTAACCTTGAAAACTAGCTTAACACTCTTCAAACCTATTTGATATCATACCTCAAACTCTAAGACACCATAAACACATTTACAATATTATTATGAACTCATATGAACATACCTAGTCACTTGAATACATTTCCACAGTCCTTTAACTATTATTGATTCTCCATTTTGGAAAAATATATCCTATTACCTATTCAAAATAATGATAAAGATGTTCAAATATATGTAGAGGACCTTTTTATTTCATGGATATAATTGCAATCTCTATCAAACTTGTAAATTTTTAACCCAATTGAGAATCATATCATCTGGTTCTTCAAGTCAAATTATCACCCAATTCCTCTATTTTAGAAAATTACTATAGTTTTCAAGTAATCACATATCATACAATTTGACCTTTCTATAACAAAATATTCATGTGGAGTATGATGACACATTTATACCTCAACAAATAAACATCCTACATACTCACAAAACCATGAAAATAATTCTTATTAGGACCTTTATGTAACATTCTGACCTCATATCATAATGCATAACCATTATTTATAGACTTGTGACACAAATATGAGCACTGTAACATACCTTATCATGCCTCACATGAATATAGATTATTTATACCTTCAATTAGGATCCTCTATACTCTCAAGATGAAAACATTGATTTAGGGAATTAGACATCACTCAAGTCTATGAACACCACCATTCATATTTTTTATTTCAACTTCATTTTCTCTACATAAATGTAATAAACCTTGGATACATGTTTAAATAACATTTTTCATCATACACTATCTTCATGATATCCCATGCACTTGTAGATACTTATTACACTTTTTGATGTCTTCATGATTCCTTTTGATGACCAAGGAGCACTTAAAAATTGAAATCACAATTCTCAAGTACTGTACCTACTCCCCCTTAACTAATTATCTAATAATTTATCTTGACCTTGTCACTTTACAATCTCAAAGATGTAAAAACACAAACATTTAGGTCTTTCTTCATAAATTTGATTCTGTCACATGCTTAGGATTATTTCAATGAAACTTCTTCCTCAAAATATTTCAATAAAATACCTATGCAATATCTCAAATGTACTCAACCAAATTTACATACCTTCTTGAGGCATTGCACAACTTGAAAATATGAATTACTTAAACAACATGAGACCGATGGAAGCTTGACTAAAAAAACTCATTCTATTGACACTCTCAGACCTCTATCAAATCCTTTACATGAAATTATTGACATTTTAATGATATTAAAGACATATACCATTAATTTTTATACATGTTTGACCATCGACACAAATTTTCAATTTTTCTTACATAGAATTATTCAAGGACATGACCACACAAGCCAGAACATGGACTAGATGTGAACCTTAAATCAAATCTTAAAACACCTTTTAAGATGTATTTAGACTTTTTAGTTGTTCAAGATACTCAAACACAAGCTTTGATTGATGATAAAATAAGAACATGACCTTAAATACCTTTCAAACATCTACACTCCTTTTGGTGACTATAAATATTTCCATAGATCTTAACACTTTTCAAACAAATTCTAATTGATCACAAAAATTTTAATGATGAAGCATTAAACTCAGGGGTTCAACATGACTATGCAAGCTTATAGGATGACCATAGATCCTAAGACTCCTTCATGAATGAGTACACACCTTGATTGAGAAATCTCCTTAAGCATGACACACGATGAGTCAGTATTGACATAATTTGATGAATCAAAAACTCAAGGATCTCCATGCAACATTGAGTAAAATATTGTGGATTAGTATCATCTCATTCTCATGACATTAGAAACCTCTTCAATACTTCAAGAAATTATATCTTCTTGGCTCCTTCCTCTAATTTTCTATTAACCTATGAACCCTTTTCTTGAATAAGAATGAGTATTCAAAGAAAGAGCATGTATACATTGCTTGAAATAATGACAAACCTCCATCTTGGTGCACTATTGAGATAACCATTCCATTATTAGCTTGAAATATGTAACATTAGATCTCAAACCATACATGGATAATTTCTTTCATGGTGTCAACAATATTTGACACATTGACTATATTGATATGTTCCTCATGGATTATCTTCTCTACATCAAGACACACTTGAATCTCCTCATAAATTATTTCCATGATTAGGGTTTCATAACTCATAACATTCTCAAACATTGCTTCTAATGCACCATCATCATCTTATTATTGTTTGGGACCACAAAAATCATGAACACCTTAAAGATAAACACCTAGGTCATCTTCATTCTCATTTGTAGGGAATCCTTCTTCACATTCAAAACAAGAACCTTGTTTGATACCTTCATCAATCTTCTTATCAACTATACATGCTGGAGAGGGAGTGTAAACCTCATAGATGGAAATTCATATGTCAAACACTAACGGTTTCAAAAAATCTTTCATTCTGACTAATGGATTCTCTTCAAGATTAGATCGATTATCTGCCACACCTATGCTTCAAGAGGATATCCTTTAAGTTATAAAATTTCTTCACAAGGACCTTCTCTAATACTAATTGTATCAAGCACAGTGACTGAGAAGGGGGGTAAATCACTCATACAATTTTTTAAAATTTATTTATCAAACCATGCATTCATAATTTAATTTATCCATTCATCATAAATAACTATGAGAGCTTATTAAGATGTGAAACATTCAATCATAAGAGTATGCAACAAGATAGAAAAAACATGAACACTGTATATAAGTGAAAAATCCTCAAGGGGAAGAAACCCCACTAAATTTTTTTTATTTAGACATGTTTAAAATTTAGTGAGGCACCAACCCCATAAGGAGAACGAACCCCTAGTTTAGTAGAGTGCCAACCCTACAATGAGAACCAACCCCTGATTTAGTGAGGCACTAACCACACAAGGAGCACTAAACCCTAGTTTAGTAGAGCACCAACCCTACAAGCAACACCAATCCCTAATTCAAAGAAGCACCAACTCCACAAGGAGGATACAATCTCTAAATAATAGCAATAACCAACTCAACCACCTATGGATGAAGATATACGAAGTATTCTTTTTGCCACAAATGATAGAGATCACAATTTCATCTCACACGCATTTAAACTCTCTTCAAACCCTCTTTACTTTGATTCACTCATTATTTTTATTTCATAGAATGATTTGGATTAAAAACCTTCCACACATACTCACTAAATTTCTTAATATTATTGCACACATCCTCATCTCTCTCTTGATTCCATTGATGAAATTTCACTTCTTCACCTAGGTTGTATTATTCCATCCATGCTCAACTAGTTCAAAAATAAACCAAAACTCTTGCTTTATATGAGTTCCAACTCAAAGACACATCATAGGTCAGTCATCACACAATATATAGACCAAAAAAAAATAAAAATAACAACATATTAATATAAATTCATAAAATGAATCCATATAGGTCGGGCATGCACCAAGACATCCAAACAAGAAAAAAATGGCTCAAAACCCCATCACCTAACTCATCAAAGACCTCTAAGATCATCACCATAATTTTTAAAGCCCAAAAATTTATCACACATGCGAAATATGACATAAAAACACCAACCATGGTTGCACATTAACTTTTACCAATAAAATTATTCATAACTCTATCTAGAAGGCTCATATCCTTTTCAAAACATTTGTTTCTAGATATAGGTATTCACCTATGGCCATCAAGATCACACACAAAAATATTGACTATGTAATGTAACCACTAATTTAAAATAAATTTATCTATAGATCACATCCATGCTTTCTATATCTCTTGAAACATCCATCCATGCAAACCACACTTACTTTTCTCTTCACCAAACTGAGCTTCCTAGAAACTGGTTTTTTCCCTTGCTTCCAAGACAACTATTTTTCACCCTTGCTTCCAATTTCATGGTCTGTGAATTCCTTTAATGGTGAGAAAATTATCCTAGTTCATTTCTGTAGTAAACTAAGTTAAATTTTTTTACTCCACCTATCTTACCTTAGAACAACTTCAACTATGTCTTTGAATCACTGAAAATCATTCAATTTCACAACTGTAAGTCTCTCATAAGTAAATATTTCACCTTATGCTCTCTTTGCTTCAAGTGATATTACTTAGAAAATTTAAGGAATGTTATATTATCAACTTAAAACAATCATAAACAATGTCTAAACAAGTATTCTTACTTTAGTGAAAACTGCCCTACATTGGCATTGGGAGATAGGGCTCAATCAAGCATAACTTGTCTCTAACTTACATTTTCTCTCAATAATACTATTATAACCTGATTCATGTCCTTCCCTGATATTTTTCCACTTTCTCCATGCTCCATGACTTTCTAAGAATCCCTATTGCTCTTTTTTTACCCCAACTTTATCTGATAATGGTTCAAATTAACTCATTTCTTCTTAAGGAAGAGTCACTCTACCAAGTAGAACCTTTGATAATTGAACTTAGATAACTCCTACCACCATCTTCTCATGTTTCTGATCCTTTAACTAATATATCTCTTCCATTTTATTAACCTCAAACAACCGAAAGTATCACATCATACCTTCTTATACTAAGACTGTCCTTACTCTACTCAAGAACATTACACTTGCTCAGTTCATGATTGGTTTTCTTTAGATGCCCTTTATACAAAATGGAATCACCCACACATATTCACTAAAAAATAAATGAGGTGTGTCAACCCTAGAGACCTCATTCCCCTCTTTAGTTCCTTTTCCAAAAAATTATCTCTACGTCTTTTTGTCTTCTTCACTAGCATGTATATGCACTTTTCCACCTAGTGACCTTGGTTTTACTTACTTATCTAAAAAGGTAGACTTCTTTATTGATATTCATGTAAGGTTTTTAGCTTGGTTCAAGATTTTAGGGTCTCTTATATCATAATATTACTTCTAAAATCATGGAGGAATACTTCACTCGGTTCTTAAATAGATTGTACACCTTGCAAATCCTAATTGTCAAAGTTGGAGAAAAACTTAGAAAATGTGAAACATTAACAACATTTAGAATGTTTCCAAATAATTATATGGAGAATTTTTTCCAAGTTTAACTCTTACTTACTTTTATTATACCCTCATCTCTTTTTAAATCATCACCCAACAGAACTCTATTCAATTTTCCAGGGAAACTATCATCGATATCTTGGAGGAGAAAGGAGGATTCAGTCTAATTATTTCTGCAACATTTTAAAGACCCCTTCATAGAGATATATTCAAAATTTCATGAAATTTTGGTGATTAAGTTGTGAGAAAAGTGAATTTTTCCTCCTAGACCATAATTAAAGGGATTCCCCGTATTTTCCAAGTTTCTCATTCTTAATGTAAATGAATGCACTAGCTACTAAAGAAACTAGTAAACTCAGAAGGATGGAGGGTTTATGTTACCTCAGATACTTGATGTTTTATACATGCACTGAATGATGGATTGTTTCTACAACAAGATCTACAAAACTGAAATGGAATTGATTAATAGATATATGTGGGGGGTTCCCAGACAATGTTGGACTCAGGAAGTGGTTAGCTTCCTTGGTAAATGTTAGCCCTTGTGTTTAGAAAGATGGAAATAGATCAAAAAATTTAAATAACATGAAGACATAGAGAATTACTAAATCTAGAAGGATTGACATTTATTTAAGATTGATTTAACTAATCAAACTAGAAAACCCAGCTTACTTGGTTAGGTTTGGTGATGACCCAGACTATACAGAGATAGGTCAATGACAACCTATAGAATTGGACCAGGAAAATGAGAGAAATATACAGACTACATAGGATCAGAGTGTAATCTAGAAGCTGTAGAAGTTTACAAGTGTCAGGGTTAATCTGTAGAGAAAATTTGAAGGAATAGAAACCAGGAAGATAAAGGGAAACATGGGTTTAAGGCTGGGGATTGAAACTAGGACCCTGGTCATTGGGAACAAGGGTGTAAACATGTTGATTTTCTGTAATAAAGAGTTTGGGATGAGAGCTTAACAATCTGGGATAGAGAGTAAGCACATGTAGAGGACAAGAATGACTCTGGAACAAAAAATAAAAAGGCTATAGAGGCTGAGTCGATGGTGATCTATTAGGGTCCATGACGACTGTGATAGTGATTGATGAAGATGAGGGAAGGAAAAATGAATAATCAACCTGTAAGAATAGATTTGTAGAAATAAGTTGATGACAAATTTGTGAGCTATGTTGTTGACGATGTAGACCTACAAAAGGTTAGATGTGAAAATCACAAGATAATATGATAGAACTGATTGAAGTTATGTAAAATAGTGACAATCTCACAAAAATGATCTTGATTGATGCATGCACACTACAAGGGGGTTTGTAGGTCCATAATGGATTTTTGAGTACTCATCCATGGAAGATTGTCTGCAAATTATGAGAAAATACACATGCACTTGACTTTATGATGTTGAATGGGAAGCAAAATATTAGTTTCATAGGGTCGGCGGCGATCAGGCTAGGTCACCGCGGATTTTGGGGAAAATTTCCACAATAGGAAGATTTTTCTATTGTTTAAGCATGATTTTTGTTTTTTTTAAGGGTTAGACAAATGATTTAAAGCATTAGGTGGGAATGGGTTGTTTGGGGATGAGCTGTAGGTGAGTTGGAGATAACGATAGGTTAGAAACATCATGGGGATACATAAGACATATATTTGGAATGAAATCATTAATTGGGGCATGTGGATGTGGGTACCCATTAATTAATAAATAAAAGGGAATTAATTAATTAATGTGAATTAATAAAGATCATATGATAATTTAATTAATTAATAGGACTTAATTAATTAATGTTAGTCGATGAGGGTTGGATAATGATAGGATAAATGGGCATGTAAAATATTAAATGATTAATATATTAATGTAGCTTATTTAATTAATTAGGATTGGATGTGCATTTAATTGAACAAGGGGGATAATTGAATTAAAACATATGCACACGGGCGAATGAGGGCATAGATGCTGATTTTAGGTGTCTACATTTTCCTCTTTTTGTTTAGTAGTGTATCATCTTTGACAAACTGTTACTTTGATTTCATTTCATCTTGACATTGCAAACATTTACATGTGATTTGTCTTAGGAAGGTGTACTCTTATGAATTTTCGAAATCATGTTTGCAATGGATAAATTATTGCTGTGAAGAGATTCAATTTCTTGTGATTCTACTTACTAGAAAACAAGGCCATTCATCTTTTTGTAAAACTTTAATTAATTTAAAGAAAAAGGATTTAGATCTTGTTTTGTTGTTGTCTTAACTCATTTTATGTTGACAACAAGACCTTGGATCAATTCCATTGATCCAAGGTATGATTCAGTTCTCCTTACCTGACTCGTCTGACTGACTTGGCATTCTGAAATGGAAGGCAAAGAGGGACTGAGTTGTGTTTTGTTTATAAATTTAAAGGACCTAGCTTTGGGTGTCCCTACTTTGCATCATGTTGTAATTGGCCAGCCCTAGCCTTCTTGTTAAATATTTATAACGTTGAATAGCGTAATAAGAATAAAGACCTATTATTAAACTATTAAGGTTAACACCTTAGCCTAAGTTATAATTTTCTATACTATTGGATTTCAACTTAAGGTGGCTAAGACCTACCTAGGACTTATTACTAAACTACAAAGGTGACACCCTAACCTAAGTTGGTATGGTTATGGTTGATGAGTTTGGAAAAATCCTATGGCAAATAATATTTTCCTAAAGACTAAGATCGAATATTAACCTAAGGATAATCTAACCTAAACTAATACTAAGCTAAAAGGTACCTAAGGGCTACTTGACAAGTGGTGAGTCAGTGTCATTGGTTTCTAAGGTATTTATGTGAATTGATTTCTGTATTTACATCTTTAAACTGCTATTTTTGGAAGAGGCATGGGGAGTTAGGGGGATGTCTAGATGGCATCGTCGCTAAATGGATTCAGATGCATATTTTGAATTTAAAAGACTCACCAAATTTGGATGGAAGTGGTGTGAAGAAATAAGTGGGAAATTGATAGTCCTTATATTAAATGACCTCGGTCATGGTGAAGAAACCACCTAGGAGAAGATGAAAGTGGATTTAGGAAGGGTTGTTTGGTCATGTGTTCTTTGTGATTTTTACTCTTCCTCAAGTTTTGGTTCTTTGAACCAGAAGTTCTATTTTTTTGATCCAATGATATTTTTGGCATCTTTGAGCTATTTTTGGATTTTGTGGAAGAATAAGAAGGGTAGAAAGTTGGAGTTGTGGAGGTTGTTTTGGAAAAGGAGAGACTGTGTAGGCTCAGATGGATATCTTTTCAAAATCGATAGAATCTCTATCAGGCATAATTGGCTCTACCCATTAAGTTGTTATGATTTCTCCTAAATGTATTCATTAAAAGAACTCTACTCTTGGAAACAAATGATTTTTTATGTAATGTTATCTTGCATTCTTGCTTGTATTTTTCACTATATTTCCCTGCTTGAATTTTTTGTTTGATGAGGACTCGATCTGGGTTTTCTCCCTTGTTGGAAAGATGAATGAATCAGGACTTAAACTTTGTATGAGCTAAATGTTTTCAATTCTTGTATACTTCTATTGATTGTGTAAAATAGTTTAGGTCAAAAAATTGTTTGATAAAAATACACAAGCTGGGTTTTTTTCCTTATTAGGTGAAGGTATGAAAGGGATTTTCTTTCTATTAAGCTTGCGATGGTTTCAAATCCTTTCTTCCTCTACTCGAAATATGCTTAAGTAGATAGTCTGATTCAATTTTTGGAGTCATTTTTGGTTGGACAACACATGTAACATGTTTTACTTCTGTTGAACTCGAGACATTATTGAATCTTGCTATGTCTGGTTGAATTGTTGTGAAATGGATAAGTAGGATTCAGTGTTTTGAGTCATCCTTGTTGGAAAGAAATAGTAATCATGATTAACCCTATTGCATAGAAACATTTTGAGTCGTAGAAATTTGTGAGACTGTTATGGAAGAAGTATGTTTTGGTTTTGTTCTTCCTTGCTTGAGACTCAATAAAACATGTTTAGATCTGCTTGAAGTTATATGAATTCATTTTTATTTCTCACACCTATACATTATGGGATGATTAATAATGAATTATATGGTATTGGGATCTGAACGAGTCCCCTTAATACAATTTGTTTGATGGTAGGGTTGAAATTTACCCTGCTGTCGTGATTTGAAAAGCTTTATCGAATTTGTTTATGCATATTTTCTAAGTGAGATTTCGATCTTCATGAGTTACCTTATTAGTTCATCTTGTTATATTTTAGGTTTCCTTGCATTCATGTTTGATGTTTTATGATACTATAGAGATGGGATATCTAAATTGAACTATGGAATAGTTTAGTCTTGTCTATCTTAATAAAATGGGTTGGAGCATTACAATTTTTCTCTTCTCTTCTGAGTTCGTCTTCGGATGCCCCATTGAAGTCATGTCATATTTTTTTTTTCCCTCATGGAAAAATATGGGTTGGGGTTTGACCTTCTTGAATATGTATCATGTTCCATTGACTCCTAGGAAATAGGTAATCTAGGGTGACTTGAAGAGAAGTTGAGACAATCAAACTTGTATTTGTGTATCTTTGTTTATGTGTATTGTCCTTAGAAAAGAAATCAAGACCATTGAATGAAGATTTACTTCATCACTTCTCTATCTCTCTCTCTTGAATGGGAAAATTAGGGAAATATATATAGACCAAATTTATTAACGAAGGATGAATTAGAATGTTCAGTTTTTGTTTGCGCTTATGTACTGTTGCTAACTTCATTCATTTGTATAACTCCTGTTGGTCATAGTTTTCACACTATTGTGGCAATTCTTGTTCGAATATTGAGAAAGATTTATCTCCAGTCTATGACTTGCATATTACTTAGGATAGAGTTGGCTTTGAATTTGGATGTTTTATTTTAAATAGGAAACTCTTATTTTAGGATGTTGATGGATCTTACTAAATTTTGTCATAGAGATTGAATGAGCTTGACCTTATTTATTCTTTGATGAATTATGTTAATTATGAGTATTGTGGATCACTTCTTATTTAAAATAAATCTATTTTTGTGAATTATTGGAGTTAGTATTATTATTTGATTTAGATTGATAGAGTCAAGAAATGAACTATAGATATCTATAGTAGGAATGTGATAAGTAATTTGGATGGATTATTACTTATCTAATTTAATTCCTTATGAAATCACTGACTAAAGGTTATTTTGATTATATCATGATATTTACTTAATGTTAATGTGATTTATAACTTTGTTATCCCTTTCATATCTGTTATTTCTTTATGATGTATCTTTTTGATATTCTTTAACTATTTCATAACAGAAAAGTTCTTTATATGAAATAGTTAGTTGAAAGCACATCATTTTAATGCTTAGTGCTTATCATGCTCAGTTCAATGAACTGACCCGTGATAGCAATTGTTGTAGATGGACTTTGTAAGTGATAAAAGAAGACAAGTTCTTTGATAAAGTTCCTTTTGTTTACCTAAGACTAGATCTCTTATGAGGAAATAGGATTCATTATTAAAAGTGAACTTGATCTTAGATAAACTCTAGGTCAGGTTAGAAGTGTGTTTTAGTATAGGGGGTAACTTGTGATGACTTAGGATAAAGAGACACACGCAATCGACTTAGGTCATTTGATTATGTCTATGTACCCTTAGTCACTACAAGTGGTTCTCTATACCAAACTATGTTGCTAACCTAGGTTAGGGTTAAACCATGAACAAGTGGACTAACAGGAGTTAGTGAAGACCATTCTAGATAACAGATGAAGTGGGGTGAAGGATGAATTTCATTTGACGAGTATGTCATCTAGGAATATAAACATGAATAGTATGTTAAAATCTTTGGCCAAAGTATCACAAGCTTTTGGTTGCGTTGTCCTATGTCACCTAGTTTAAGAAGCAAGATTTTAGATGAATATTGGTTACAAATATTCAGATAGGCCTCTTAAACATAACACTTCAATACCTGGATAAGGATAAAAGAACCAAGTATACTTAGTATACAATACATTGAGTTAACATGAGAGATCGGTTGTTCACCGAGTCATTTACAGCTGCCTAAGGTTATCTGTTATGAGATTTATTGGCATGGAATTTGTGTTCTAAATTATGATTATTTAGAATAGAGAACATTATTATAAAAAAAATTCCTTGTTCTAAAGTCTTAAAATGTGAACGTTACATCTTGGTATCAGATCTGAAGGTTGCAACTCTTAGACCTATTATGTCCATAATATGATAAAAATTAAATTTTCTCATTAACAGAAAATGGTTAGAACAAGAGGAAATGCTACAAACAAGCCACCACATGGTGGAGAAGCAACTACTACCCAAATAACTGATGAGATCCTTGCTACCCTACTAGACACAAGAGATTGTTTAGTTGTACTTGAACAACAAGTAATGGGCAATGTGGAGGAGGAAGAAGATGTTGGTAATAACAATCAGCCACCTCCCGTGGACAATGCTAATATTGGAAATTTAGGTGTTGATAACAATAATGCAGCTAATGCCAATGCACCTGATCAACCTAAAAATAAAAAGGTAAGGCTAGTAGTTGAACTCACTAATGATATAAAAAGGATAAGTCCACTCAAGTTTAATGGCACTACATTAGGAGATGGAGTTGAGAATTGGCTCAGTGAAATGGAGAAGTACTTTGTAATAAGGAACTTCTCAGAGGAAACTAAGGCAATATGGGGAGCTTATCAACTTTCCCATGAAGCATCATCATGGTGGGACATCCACAAGGCTGAGATAAACATTAATAAATCAAATATTACTTGGGATCAATTTAAAAGTTATTTTAGGCAATGATGGCTGCCACAACTTTATTATGATCAGAAAATGACTGAATTTCAAAACTTATCTCAAGGAAAATTCACTGTAATAGAGTACTGGGAGCAGTTTACTAAACTCCTTAAGTATATACCTCAGTATCAAACTGATGAGAAGTTTAAGATATGAAAATTTATCATGGGGTTAAATCCCATTATAGGTGGTGAGGTGGATGTTCACAGCCCAACCACTATGGAAGGGGTTGTTGAAAAATCCATAAGGTAGGAACATAAATTGAAAGCAATCTCTGCCCATAAGGAGGAAATTAGAAAGAAAATTCCAAACTCTTCATCATCTCTTGCACCTAAAAAGGGGCCATGGAAGAAGTTTGGTATGAAAAATAAATTTATAACTGGAAACAACAAGAAAGCAACAAAAAATAAACCTACTGCTAATGTGTGAAATAACTTTGTCAAGAACAATAATAATGGACAAAAGTCCTATGGAGGTCAGAATGATAACTTTAGCTGGAAATAAATTTGAGCCTAAAAAGGGACATGTAGGAGGATGTTATAATTATGGAAAGGATCATTACACAAATCAATTTCCTTTGAAGAAGGATGACCATAATCAGCAGCACAAGATACATGCTGCAGTTGCTGACAAACATGCTGAAAAGCAAGTCACACCCATAGTGGTTCGAGGTAAGTTATTTGGCATACCTGTAACTATTCTTTTTGATAATGGAGCTACTGAATGGTTTATTTCTACTAAATTAACATCAAAATTAAAAATAAAAGATGGAAAAATGCATAAATCATGGGACATACATTATGGAAATAATGTTGTTCACACAATTAGTATGTGTCTTTTTGGAGCAGTCCTTGACTTACCTAGTTTTTCCACTGAGGTTGACCTTTATGTTGCTCCTTTGGGGTCTTATGATGTAATCATAGGTGTTAATTGGCTAGCTGAGCATAAGGAAAAGGTTGAATGTTTTGAAAAAAATATTAGTTGTTTGGATGATCTGTAAAAAACAATAGACATTCAGGGTGTAAAACGAGAGATTTCGGTTAGGAAATTGTCAGCTATGCCACTTAAAAAGGCCAAAAACAAAGGTTGCACCTTGTATGCTGTAAAAATTTCTAAAACAACATAAGAAAGTAGTGACTTCTTGGAAAGCTATCCGCTGTTATGAAATTTTAGTGATGTATTTCCGGAAGAGTTACCTAGTCTTCCACCCAAACGGGATTTTGACTTCACAATTGAGATCAAATCGGGAACTGAACCTATTTTCAAGGAAACTTATAAAATGACTACCATTGAGTTGATAGAGCTTAAGCCATAGTTACAAGAAATTTTATCTAAAGTTTTTATTAGACCGAGTGTCTCACCTTGGGGAGCACCGGTAATCTCTGTGAAAAAGAAAGATGGAACACGTAGATTGTGTACTGATTATAGAATGTTAAAAAAAGTAACAATTAAGAACAAATATCCTCTTCCTAGAATTGATGATCTGTTTGATCAGATGTAAGGTGCATCAGTGTATTCTAAAATAGATCTTCAATTTGGATATCATTAGTTAAGAATAAAGGATGAGGATATTCATGAAACAAATTTTAGAAAAAGGTATGGACATTATGAATTCACAGTTTTACCTTTTGGATTAACAAATGCACCTACCACTTTTATGAATTTGATGAATAATATTTTTCAAGAATACTTGGACAAATTTGTGCTTGTATTCTTGGATGATATTCTCATATACTCTAAAAGCATTGAAGAACATCATGAACATTTGAAAATAGTTTTGGAAATATTGAGAAAGAGAAGGTTTTTTGGTAAGTTGTCCAAATGTTCTTTCTATGACACAGAAGTGCACTATTTGGGTCATGTCATAAGAAAAGATGGAATAGCGGTAGATCCCTCTAAAATTGTTGCAATAACTGAGTGGCCTACACCAAAGAATGTACATGAAGTTAGAAGCTTCATGGGTCTTGTTGGTTACTAGAGGAAGTTTGTTAAAGACTTCTCTAAAGTTTTTGCACCAATAAATTCACTACAAAAAAAGGATAAGAAATTTGTATGGAATGAAAAATGTGAATATGCATTTAAGAATATGAAGGATCAGTTAACATCAACACCTATTTTGGCTGTACCTGATCCTAATGAAGACTTCACTACTGTAATGGATACATCCGAGGAGGGTCTCAGATGTATTCTGTTACAAAAGGATCATGTCATAGCTTCTGAAAGTAGAAAAATCAAGTTACATGATATGAATTATGTTCCACATGATCTAGAGCCTACTGCCATTGTACATGCACTTCAAGTATGGAGGCATTATCTTCTTGGTAGACCTTTTGAACTAAAAATTGATCATCTTGGGTTGAAGTATATTTTTACTCAGCCAAATCTGAATGCAAGACAGTGAATATGGTTAGAATTTTATCTCAGTATGATTTTGACATAAGTTATATTAAAGGAAAATAAAATAGAGTAGCAGATGCTCTAAGTCGTAGGAAGCACATTTATGCTCTTATAACATTGAAAACTTAGTTTAAAGATGAGGTAAAGAGTGTCATGGAATCTTATTCTTATTTTTAGCAAGTAAAGACAACACTTTCTGCAGATCCAAATGATGTGAGATATAAAGGTTTTCACTTTGACAATGAAGGAATCTTGTGGTTTGAAAACATGGTATACATACCTTTGTTAAATGATTTAAGAAAAAAATTATTAGCTGAATTTCACAATTCACCTTTTTTTGGACACCCTGACATTACGAAAATGCTTGCTAATATAAAACAACAATATTTCTAGAAAGGGATGAAAAAGGATGTGATTGATTTTGTGATACATTGCTTAGAATGTCAATTTGTTAAAGCTGAGCATATGCATCCACCTAGTTTATTGTATCCTCACATCATACCACAATATAAATGGTAGGTGATAAGCATGGATTTTTTTCAAGGGTTTTCTATGTCAATAAATAACCATGATGTTATTCTAGTGGTTTTTGATAAACTAACAAAGGCATCTCATTTTATTATTGGTAACCTTAAGGATGATTCACCAATTTTAGTAAAAATATTCATGCATGAAATTTTCAGATTACATGGAGTACCTGAGTTTATCATAGCGGATAGAGATCCAAGAATGACATCTATATTTCAGCAAAAAACTTAATGTAGCCCTAGGGACAAATCTGAATTTAAGTTCTGCTTACCACCTAAAAATGGATGGATAGACTGAAAGAGTTAATCAAGTTTTAGAATACATGCTACAAATGTTGTGCATGGATCAACAGTATAAATGGGAAAAGTACCTCCCATTAGTTGAGTTTGCTTATAATAACACATATCATAACTCTCTGAAAATGGCACGTTTCAAAGCATTATATGGAAGGAAATTCAGAACTTTTATTAGCTAGGACAACATTAAGGATAGATAGGTAATTGGACATGAAATCCTTATGGAAATGGAACAACAAGTTAAAATGATTCATGAACGCTTGAAAGAAGCTGCTGATAGGAAAAAGAGTTATGCAGACTTAAAGTGGGTTGATAAGAAATTTGAACTTGGTGAGAAGGTCTTTCTACGGGTTAAACTGAAAAAGAGTTCTATAACTTTTGGAAAGGCGGCCAAGTTATCACCTCGTTATGTGGGACCCTTTGAAATTGTTGAAATAATTAACCCTGTAACTTAACGTTTAGCTTTACTACCTGATTTATCATGAATGCATGATGTTTTCCATATTTCTTTGCTTAAGAAATACATTTTAGATTTATCACATGTGTTAAATTGGAACTCCTTATAGGCCCAAGACCCATGAATAATTGTGATTAAAACCATTCGAGTGCTGGAAAATCACCAGTTGCAATTAAGAAATCATGAAATAAGCCAATGTAAGGTCGAATGGGACCAATTCAACGAAGAAAGTCCAACCTCGGAAAATATTGAAGATAAATGATTCTATTGAATGGTATAATTTTAAGTATTGTATTCATGCTATGTCAATAAATCTGTCAATCTTAGGTAGATATTACACTATTTAAAAATGGAAAGCTACTTTAATGTTGATCGTGGAATTTGAAAAATCCAGTTTTGTTTTGAACAAATGAATGGAAGTATAATAAATTGATTTGTCCTTGATGCAAATTGTTTGACTAAGCTAATCATCGGGATGAGGATTTTTTTTAGGAGGGAAGTATGTAACATCTTTGACAAACTGTTACTTTGATTTCATTTCCTCTTGATATTGTAAACATTGACATGTGATTTTTCTTAGGAAGGTGTACTCTTATGACTTTTGGAAATCATGTTTGCAATGGATAAATTATTGTTGTGAAGATATTCACTTTGTTGTGATTATGCTTACTAGAAAACAAGGCCATTCATATTTTTGTACAACTTTAATTCATTTAATGAAAAAGGATTTAGAGCTTGTGTTGTTGCTTTCTTAACTCATTTTATGTTGACAACAAGACCTTGGATCAATTCCATTGATCCAAGGTATGCTTAAGTTATCCTTACCTGAATCGTGTTATTGACTTGGCATTCTAAAATGGAAGGTGAAGAGGGAATGAGTTGTGTTTTGTTTATAAATTTAAAGGACCTTGATTCGGGTGTCCTTGCTTTGCATCATGTTGTAATTGGCCAGCATGATTCTTCTTGTTAAATATTTATAACGCTGAATAACGTACTAGGACTAAATACATATTACTAAGCTATTAAGGTTAACACCTTGTCCTAAGTTATAATGTTCCATATTATTGGATTTCAACTTAAGGTGGCTAAGACCTACCTAGGACTTATTACTAAACTACAAAGGTGACACCCTAACCTAAGTTGTTATGGTTATAGTTTAGGAGTTTGGAAAAATCCTATGGAAAATAATATTTTCCTAAAGACTAAGGTCGAATCCTTACCTATGGATAATCTAACCTAAACTGATACTAAGCTAAAAGGTACCTCAGGGCTACTTGGCAAGTGGTGAATTGGTGACATCAATTTCTAAGAAATTTATGGGAATTGATTTCTGTATTTACATCTTTGAACTGCAAGTTTTGGCGGAGGCATGGGGAGTTATGTGGATGTCTAGCTGGCATCATCACTAAATGGATTCACATGCATATTTTGAATTTAAAAGACTCACCAAATTTGGATGGTGGTGGCATGGAGAAATAAGTTGGAAACTGACAGTCCTTACATTAAATGACCTTGGTCATGGGGAAGAAACCACCTAGGAGAAGATGTAAGAAGATTTAGGAAGGGTTGTTTGGTCATTTGTTCTTTGCGATTTTTACTCTACATGAAGTTTTTGTTCTTAAAACTAGAAGTTCTATTTTTTTATCCAATGATATTTTTGGCATCTCTAAGCTATTTATGGATCTGGTTGAAGAATAAGAAGGGTAGAAATTGTGATTTGTGGAGTTCGTTTGGAAAAGGAGAGACTGTGGAGGCTCGGATGGAAATCTTTTGCAAATTGATAGAAGATCTATCAGGCATGATAGTCTCTACCCATTAAGTTGTTCTGATTTTTCCTAAATGTCTTCATTAAAACAACTCTTCTCTTGGAAACAAATTAGTTTTTATGTGATGTTATCTTACATTATTGGTTGTATTTTGCACTATATTTCCCTGCTTGAATTTTCTGTTTGATGAGGATTCGATCTGGGTTTTTTCCCTTGTTGGAAAGATGAATGAATCAGGATTTAACCTTTGTATGAGTTGAATGTTTTCGATTCATGGATACTTCTATTGACTGTGAAAAATAGTTTAGAGGAAAATAATTTTTGATAAAAATACATGAGTTGGGTTGTTTTCCTTGTTGGGTGAAGGTATGAAATGCATTTTATTTCTATTAAGCTTGAGATGATTTCAAATCCTTTCTTCCTCTGCTTGAACTATGCTTAAGTAGATAGTATGATTCAATGTTGGGAGTCATTTTTGGTTGGAAAACAAATGTAACATGTTTTACTTCTGTTAAGCTCGAGATATTATTGAATATTGATATGTCTTGTTGAACTATGCTGGAATGGATAAATAGGATTCAGTGTTTTGATTCGTGCTTGTTGGAAAGTAACAGTAATCATGATTAACCCTATTGAGCAGAAAATTTTTGAGTCTTATAACTTTGGCAGACTACTATGGAAGAAGTATGTTTCGTTTTTGTTCTTCCTTCCTTGACACTTGATAAAACACGTTTAGCTCTGCTTGAAGTTATATGACTTCATTTTTTTTTCTCACACCTGTACATTATGGGATGATTACTAATGACTTATATGATTTTGGGATCTGAACGAATCCCCTTGATATAATCTGTTTGATGGTAGGGTTGAAAGTTACCCTACTCTCATGATTTGAAAAGGTTTATAAAATTTGTTTATGCATATTTTCTAAATGAGATTTCGAGCTTTGGGAGTTACCATATTGGTTCATCTTGTTAAACTTACTAGTTCCTTGCATTCAAGTTTGATTTTTTTATGATACTGTAGAGATGGGATATCTAATTTGAACTATGGAATAGTTCAGTCTTTTTTATCTTAAGAAAATGGGTTGGAGTGTTACAGTTTTTCTCCTCTTCTGAGCTCATCTTCGGATGCCTGATTGAAGTCATGTCACCCTTGTTTTTTTCCCTCATGGAAGAATTTGGGTTGGGGTTTGACCTTCTTGAATCTGTATCCTATTCCATTGAATCTTGTGAAATAGGGAATCTGGGGTGACTTGAAGAGAAGTTGAGATAGTCAAAAATGTATTCATGTATCTTTGTTTATGTGTATTGTCCTTTGAAAATAAATCAGGACTACTGAGTAAGATTTACTTCATCGCTACTCTGTCTCTCTCTTGAATTGAAAAATTAGGGAAATCTATATAGACTGAAGTTATTAATGAGGGATGAATTAGAATGTTCAGTTTCCATTTGTGCTTATGTACTATTGCTAACTTCATTCATTTGTATAACTTCTATTGGTCATAGTTTTCACACTATTGTGGCAATTCTTGTTCAGATATTGAGAAATCTTTATCTTCAATCTCTGACTTTCATGTTACAGTTGCATACCTTGATTCCTTACCAATGTTTGTTGGAGATGGAATATCTGTTAATCAGATATGCCTCAGTCTTTTATTTTGATATGAATTTATTTTCTTAGAAAAAGAGTAATGAGATCCTATCTCCTCCTTGTTGATGACACCATTTCTCTCTTTTCTAAGCAGGGTATTCAATACTATTTTCTTTGATATCTAAAGGAAGTTATTAGTTTTTGTCTCCCCTCTCATTCATTCTTTCATTATGTTACTCCTGTGTTAGGAATAGTACAGTTTGGTTGTATCAGTCTGAATGAAAAGAGAAGAGTGGATAGTTGGAGGATATATCTTTATTTTATTCTTCTTCCCAAATTCTTGATAAGGATTTAATGATTTTGATGTGTGCATACTTTCAGGTGTCAGTAAATGGAGTTTATACTTTACCAAACACATTGAAGCTAAGCATAAAACTTAGGCTAGATTTGGCTTTGAATTTGGATGTTTTAATTTAAATAGGAAACTGTTATTTTAGGATGTTGATGGATCTTCATAAATTTTTTCATAGAGATTGAATGAGCTTGACCTTAGTTATTCTTTGTTGAACTATGTTAATGATGAGTATTGTGGATCATTGATTCTTTAAAATAACTCCATTTTTGTGAATTATTGGAGTTAGTATCATTCTTTGATTTAGATTGAAAGAGTCAAGAAATGAACTATAGATATCTATAGTAGGTGATAAGTAATTTGGATAGATTATTACTTATCTGATTTAATTGTTTATGAAATCACTAAATGAAGGTTATTTTGATTACATCACGATATTTACTTAATGTTAATGTGATTTATCACTTTGTTCTCCCTTTTATAACTGTTATTTCTTTATGATGTATCTTTTTGAGATGCTGTAACTATTTCATAAAAGCAAAGTTCTTTTTATGAAACAGCTAGTTGAAAGCACATAATTTTAATGCTTATTGCTTATCATGCTTAGTTCAATGAACTGACCTGTGCTAGAAATTTTTGTAGATGGACTTCGTAAGTCATAAAATAATACAAGTTATTTTATGAAGTTACTTTTGTTTACCTAAGACTGGATCTCTTATGAGGAAATATGGTTCATTTTTGAAATGTATTTGTAAGTGGAAAAGTTGTATTTCTTATTGAATTTATTGTTGTTGTTTGACATGAAAGATGTCTGAAATGTTGGTCTTTCTAGTATGTATTTCACTTTGATTAATGGAAAAGATTGAGAGTTTACTTGTACTTGATGTGTTACTCCCTTTGTGAATTATGTAAAGGCAATTGTAAACTTATCTTATTATTTCTTAATCATATCTATTTTGAACATTTTCAGTTTGACTTAAAATGAAATAAGTGAAAAGGCAATTTGATACACTATCCCTTTATTAAAATCAAATCATCAAGTTGGCATTCATAGCTGGTCATTTAACTAAGTCACTATGGTTTATTAAATGATGTTAATGGAATTACAAATTCATAATGATATCTTGTTTAATAAAAAAGGTTACAATGAACCCTAATTATTAACAAGGAAGAGGAAGATGAACTACCTCTTGATCAATACCTTCATTGATATAAGATAAGTGAAAGGTAAACATGAACATTTAATAAGTATATTTCATCTAAATGAATTCTAACATAAAGGAATCTGATTTGGAACTCAATCAAACTAGAAATGGCTGAGTAAAATGAGTAAACCTTATTGTTTGTTTACTATTTTTGTTTTAATAAATTGAACCCTAAAGTAAGACGTTGATGATTAAAAGGAAATCTTGATGTTTCTGCAAAACATTAACAACTCATTTATGGCTGGCAACCTTAGGGGTTAATTAAACTAGAATTCAGTAGTGTTATTGTATTTATACCTTAATTATAGAAAATAATCAATTAATTAACTTCTTGCTTGGGTGTGTACATCTAGATTGGGTGATTTAGTTGGATGTTGGCACATCTAATTGCAGTATTGTACCTTTATTAAGACTTGGGTCTTCATGAGGAAAAAGTGTTGTGGTTGACATGTTGCAACACCCTTCAGAATTGGATGATCTAGATCTACATAAACTTGAACTTGATCTTAGTTAAACTCTAGGTGAGGTTTGAAGTATGATTTAGTATAGGGGTAACTCGCGATGACTTAGGATAAATAGATACACACAATCAACTTAGGTCAATTGAGTATGTTTATGTACCCTTATTCACCATGAGTGGTTCTCTACACAAAACTATGTTGCTAACCTGGGTTAGGGTTAAACCATGAACAAGTGGACTGGAAGGAGTCAGTGAAGACCATTATAGATAATAGATGAAGTTTGGTAAAGGATGAATTTTGTTCGACGAGTATGTCATCTAGGAATATAAAAATGAATAGTATGTGAAAATCTTTGGCCAAAGTATCACAAGCTATTGTTTGCATTGTCCTATGTCACCTAGTTTAAGAAGCAGGATTTCGGATGAATATTGGTAAAAAATCTTTAGATAGGCATTTTAAACAGATTACTTCAATACTCGGATAAGGGTAAAAGAATAAAATATACTTAGTATACAATACATTGAGTTAACATGAGAGATCGGTAGTTCACCAAGTCTTTTACAATTGCATATGGTTATCTATTATGATATTTATTGGCATGGAATGTGTGTTCTAAATTATGATTATTTATAATAGAGAACATTATTATTAAAAAAAAATCCTTGTTCTAAATTCTTAAAATGGGAATGTTACAAGTGGTCTACGATAGCAAGCCACGAGACAAAAATAAAAAAGGTTGGATTAGGATAAAGGATTGATGATAAGTTCCCCCTCAAATGGGGAATTGATGATGCCAAGGGAAATAAATTGTGTGTTTCAAAAAGGTAGAAGATGAAGGACTGGTGGGTGATGAAATATGGGTGAAAGTATGACCAAGGCAAGATGTCCAAGGAAAAAAGGATCACAATGATGATGAAAACTATGGTGGTGAATCTAATATAACATCGGTAGGGGATAATTATAGTCTCAATGGAGACAGACAACAACATTCTATAGACCAATGAGTGGGTGAAGATCACAGCAGTATGGATGTAGTCCGGGATGACCAATGGGTCATGGGAAATTCATCATAATATGCACAACTATATGCAAAAAGTATGTGAAATCCTTTGTACATGAGGAATCAAGTGAATAGGCTATGTGTTCACAAGGGTTAAGGATAAAAAATTATGGTGCCCAATGGGACACGAATAGGATAAGAAGGAAGGGTTTGAAAAATATGGATGAAAAGAAAATATTCCCTAAGTGGGAAAATTATGGCCACGAAGGTAAAAAGAAACCCAAGTGGGGAAAAAGTATGGACACCAAGTAGATTCTGTGCATAAATTAGATTATGATATTCTTAGGTAAAATACCCAAAGGAAGAGTAAATATAGCCACTGAAGTGGACTTGGATATTGAAAAGAAAATGCCCTAAAGGGGAAAATGGCCACAAAAATGGACTTGGAGATGAGATGGAGAGGATTGAGAATATGAAAATAGAATTCCCTAAGGGGAGAATACAAAATATGACCATGATTGTGGACTTTAGAAAAATAATGTATGCCCTAAAAAGGGATATAAGTATGTCCCAATGGGACTTTTATCGATAGAGAAAGAATAAAAGTAGATAAGGTGCAACTATAAGAATAGCAACCTAAAGGTAAAAACAAGACTACATTGTGTTAAGGATCATGTGAGAGAAATCATGCCTCCAACCGCATTGGAGGAAAACAATAAAGGATCCTAGGTAACGCAAGAAACTTGTGACCAAAGAAAATGCTAGAAAATAACCAATGATAGTTATTCATTTGACAATTCATAAGGAAATTATGGATGAGATGATCTCATAGACCTAATGTTGACATGAGATAAGAGGTTTGAGATGAAATTGCACAAAGGAAAGAGGGTTTTCCAAAATTGGTGTTCCTTAAACTATACCCAACCTCTAAGAAGGGGAAAGAGAAAGCGTATCAATGCGGGAAGCTTTCTTAGGATGATGATAAAATGGTAGGTTGATCAATGCAAGAAGCCCTAAAACACCATAAGGAGTAGCCATCCTTTGAGGGTATGGTCTACTTTACAATATTTAGATGAAAAGAATAAATGACAATCATCCTTTAAGGTATCGGTCTATTTATTTGATTTTTTTATTTCGATTTCATACTTTTTTTTTGTTCTTTTTTTCATGAACAAATGTCCTTCAAGGGATCAGTCTATTTTTGATAATTTGAATTTTGATTTGAGCATCCATGATTTTTGATTTTGCATGGGGGAGAGATGGTACCAGCTAAGTAGACCACTTATGAGGGGATAATGAGTTTACAAGAGACACCTTTGGATCCATTGCATTATTCCAATAGGTGAATAAGAGGAAGATGGATGTGATGATCACAAATCTCCCACTAAATGAGAGAAAATATCCATAAGGAATACACTATGGGTAGAGCCATGGTGGCTGTATTTAAGGTCACATATAGGAAATGACGGAAGACCACATAGTTCCAAATCATCACAATGAGAAATGAAGAGGGGATGAGATGGAGGAATTATCTGAAGACATGTCTTAGGGCAAATTGGTCAATGTGCTAGCAATAGAATGGTTGCAAGTGTAATGGGTTAAGAGATTACACTTCCAGTTTACCATCAAGAGAGGCTAGATGATAGGCTCTTGATTCATACTTATGCATGATAATGTATGGTCTGATCTAGTTAGGGGAAAATTTTCCATGTTGGCTCCTTTCTAGAGTAGTGATGTTCTAATTTTATTTGAGGAAAAGGTCACCAAAATTAAATTCACATTCCTTAAGGTGCTTATTGTAAGCATGTTTGATGTGCTCCTTATAAACATGATGGCATTCAAGAGCGAGAAGGTGACCTTCATCTAGTATCTCGAGTTGTGCTAGATGATCTTGGCGATATTATTCATTAGAGATGAAGTCATGAAGGGACATGAGAAAATATGGGATTTTAACTTCAAGAGGGAGAATGGTCTCAAAGCCATAAACAAGAGAAAAGGGCATAGCCCCAGTGGAGGTACAAATGCTAGTGCGATAGGCCTAAAGGGTGAAAGGAAGCTGGAGATGCCAACTATGCTCTGTTAGATCAATGGTTTTGTCAAGAATTGTTATAAGGGTTTTATTAGTGTCTTCATTTTAGTCATTAGCTTGGGGATAGTATGGAGAATAAAAACCAAGTTGGATGTTGAACGTGTCACAAATTTTCTTGAGATATTTACTTTTAAAAGAATTTTCGTTATCCGCAACAAGCTTATGGGGAACACTGAAGCAGTAGATGATGTGTTGATAGATAAAATTTAAGATGGGACTAGATTTGGTTGAATTAAGTGGGATTACTTCTAACCACTTGGTGAAATATTCAATGGCCATGATGATTGAATGATGTTGCTGTGAAGAATGGGGATTTATATGACCAATAAGATCAAGGCCCCATTGCAGAAAGAGCCAAAGGTCTTGAGCCGGAAACAAATCTTGACTAGGAATATGAATGAGATTGGAATGCTACTTCCATTTTTCACATTTCTTAATGTAATTGCAGCAGTCATGATTAAGGGAAGGCCAATAATAGCTAAGATGAAGAACACACTTAGCAATGACTAAGCCTCTAAAGTGTCTACTAAAAATGTCACCATGGAATTCTTGGATGGACTGAGAGACTTCATGGAATTTAAGACATCAGAGAAGGACACAATAAACTCCACATTTATAAATAATTCTGCCAAGGATCACATAGCAGTGAGCGTGTTGAAGGAAGGACCTCTTATCATTTTTGGATAGATCAAGAGGAAGGATGGATTTGGATAGATAGTCAAATATTTGAGAGTACCAAAGGTCTAGTGAATTATATTCAATAAGATTAACCTGAGGTAACTCATGAAAAGGCTGGTCATGGTGATGAATGACAACAAGAATCTTGGACTCATCTATTTTCCATGGGATAAGATCCGCAAGGGATGCCATCATATCAGAAAAATGATTTGTTCGATCAAGGAACTAACTTGGATGGTGTAAGAGTCAAAAATATTCAAGAAGAAGATGAAAAATGGCACGATATTTTTGAAGAGTATCACTTTTACATTTATACTCGCATGTGACTTGTTTGATTATGAGCTTGGAATCTCCGTAGATGTCAATAATTTGAACACCTAAAAGTATGGTGGTTTCAATACCCAAGATGAGAGCCTCATATTCCACCATGCATTTTGTGAATTCAAAATTGAGTTTAAATATGAAGGGAATAGGATTTTCCCATAGAGGAATGAGAACGATGCCAATTCCTCCCCCTTGCTAACATTTTGTGCTTTCGAAGAAGAGAGTGAATTTGAGAGGATTATATTTGTCATGAAACTGATTAATTGATTCATCTATAATTTGATCATGAGGTAAATGTGTACTAGGAAGAGACACTTATACCAATTGATTATCAATAACCTATCCCTTAATGTATTTCCAAGTGATGAATTCAAGTTCAAACTCTATCATGAGCATGATCCATCGAGTAACATGATTTTTGTGATAAGGTTTGGATTACAATGTCTTAAGAAGATGAAATTTAGTCACGACATAAGTATTGTGGTTATGAAGATAATGCTAAAGATTAGATTTCATGAAGAATAAGGTGAAAGCAATATTTTATCTTAAGTGTAGTAGGTATCACAGTCATGTAGAGCATGACTAATGTAATAAATAGCCTACTCATGACCTTGGCCATCACAATGTTATAGCATCACCCCTAGAGCATGATTAGTGGTAGAGATATACAAATAAAATGGATTTCGATTGTGTGGAGGTGTGAGCACTATTGGAGATAGGAGATATTGTTTCAAATCATAAAAATATTTTTGAAAATTGTGATCCCAATCAAATTCAATATCCTTCCAAAGGAGGTGATGAAAAGGTTGAAAGTGATCAAAAAGTTACAAAATGAAACAGCAAATAGATTGAAGGTGGCCTTGAATATTGTGGAGTTGCTTAAGATTGGAAGGAGGGGGAATTTCAATGATTTCCTTAATTTTTGTGGGGTTGACTTTGTTTCCCCTAATAGAAATGATAAAGCCAAGGAGCTTGCTATTTAAGACTCTAAATACACATTTTGATAGATTAAGACAAAGGAAAAATTTAATGAGGCACACGAAAAGGAATTTGATAATGAAAATAAGGTCATTTCATTACTTAGATTTTCCTAAAATATCATGAAAATAGTATTTAATGGTTTTTTTGGATGAGATCATGAAATATATAAGTCATGGCCCACTGATAAGTAGCACCAACATTATTTAAAACCAAAAGGCATGACACGATAGAAAAAGGTACCCCAAGGGGTGATAAAAGAGGTTTTGTGTTGATCCTATGGTGCAATGAGGATTTGTAACTACTGAGAGAAACCTTCCATGAGAGAAATCATCTCATGACCTATGGTAAGGTCCACAAGTTGATCAATGTTTGGGAGAGGGAAATAATCCTTAGGGAAAGAAAGATTGAGATCCCGAAAGTCTATGCATATGCGTAGTTTTTCTGATGCTTTAGTAATGGGGAAAATGTTGGAAAAACATTGGGGATAGTAAATGAGAATGATGAAATTTTATGTTAAAACGAGTTGTAAATATTCTTTAACAAGGAGAGCAACATGAGGATGCATGTGGTGAATTTTTTGCTTTACTGGTTTAGTATTAGGATAAGTGATAATATTGTGGATGACCATAGATGGGTCAAGACCCAAAATGTATGATTATGACCATGAAAATTCTTGGCCATGAAGGGAGAGGAATGAGGTGAAATATTCTATCTCATGTGGATCAAGTGATTGGCCCACCTTAAGAATGTGAGGATCTTGCGGAGTCCCAATATTGACATCAATGGTGGCTTTATTAAGAAGAGTAGGTGAATTGGATGGTAAGGTCTTCTGAAGGTAAGAATATTCTTCCCCCATGTGTAAAAGTATGACATCATCATCAACACATTGAAGAACATAACTTTTAGATGTGGATTCTTCTATAATCTTCAGATGATAAAGTAGAAGGGACCTAGTTTGATTGTCACACTGATAGGTGAGCAGTCCCAAAGTTATGGTGGAGACTAAAAAAAATTCAGAGGCAATGGAGATGGTGTCATCTAGTTCTATGTCCTCAAGAGTCAAGAAAGGTGGGGATGTCATGTTCATGTCCTTGGGAGTAATATGAGATGGAGAAAGTAAATAAATTATGTCCATGTCCTTGAGCATGATGAGATCCTCGAGGGTTGGAAAAGATGGAGGAGGTAGAGAAGAAATGCCCTCATCTTCAAAAGTCAGAATAGAAAAAGGAGGTGGAGGAGAAATTTCCATCAGTATCTTTGACGGTGGTATGGGATTAGAGGACCTCTCCTTAAAACCTAACCAAAAATATTTGTAATGTTTTTCACATTGATCAGGAATAAGACCATGTGGGCCATGTTTGTAACGGTCCAAACCGAATCCATTCCATGCAAAATGATGGACTTAGTTATAGGAAAAATATAGGTTGTTGAGAAAACTAAATCCACCAGTATAAAACATGGTGTGTGGGATTTCATCGATCTGGGAGGAAGGGATATCAATGCCACTATAAATAAGATTGGTGTAATGATGTAGTGGAAAAAATGGGATAACATCCCTGACGTCTGGTTGGTACATAGGAACTTTATCAGGTCTACTGATACAGTTGGGATTAGGAAGGGTATTAATCATGAGAAGGCAATACTCTCCCATGATAAGTGTTTTCACCACGTCATCTATAGAGTCTTTATTAGGGAGTTTGGATGAACTGGTGGATGGTGTAGAGGGATCATCCATAGGGATGCATATGTCATTTTGTCTTTAAGTCATGTTATAACCTTAGAAGGGAGGATCATCTAAAGGAAGTGTTAATATTTTTCCCTCATGCTTATATTTAAGGGAGCAATGAAGTTTTGATGGGATATAACACATGGTGTCGATCCATGGGAATCTGATGAGGAAATTGTATTCAAACTCTCCTTCAATGGTATAAAAGGTCTGGTGGATAAGCTTCTCACCAAAAGAAATGGGAGAGTAACCATTCCCAAGGAGGGAGCGATGACATTGTTAAAGGCTTGAAGGATCGCATGTATCTAAGTGACAATTTCCTTTGGAATGTTAAGTTGGTCAAAAGTATGCGAAGGCATGATATTAATTATTTCCCCAATGTCAATCCTGGACCTTCGAATCATTGTATCATTGATCCTAACTATAATGAAGATGGGAAGGCCATTTTCTTCCATTGGGATGTCTAGAATTTTAGTTTCATTAAATGATATACCCGTAGAAGTAGTAAGCGATGCTACAAGAGATACAAAGGGATGAGTTTCATCATCAGGTGTGGGAATGTGTTTTAAGGATTTAATAAGAGCCTTCCTATGATCTGGTGAGCTTTGGATGAGCTCGTAGAGAGACATTTTGATTGGGGATTGATGAAGTTGTCTAATAATGCTTTTTTCAATAGGCTTAGGGGATGCTAAAACAAAAATATTTAGTTTTGATGATGTGGCCAACTCCTTAGGGGGATGAATGAAAATGCAGGTCTTGTCCTTTGGTTCAGAGGCCATTTTTTGCTCGCGCAGGCCAGATCAAGTAGTTACTTGAACTACATTAATGAAAAAATGAGGGTCATCGCTAGGTGAGTCCTCTCTATAAGGAAAAATAACAGATGTTGAACTAGATGTGGTAGGAAGGGACCAGATTAACCCAAGAGCAAGTCTCCCTTCTTTGACGAGATAGTGAATAAGTTCCTAGAGTGCTCTATAATGCTCAGTATTGTGTCCAAGGGTGCGATGAAAGGTGCACACAAGGTTGGGATTGAACCATAGAGGATTCTTTCCATTGGGGTTGAAGGCCTTGATAGGAGGAATTGTAATTTCAAAGGTTTATAGTAGGTGGTGGAATATTTCTATGTTTGATCTAACTAGAGTGCTAGAAGACATATTATGGGACACTTTGGATGTTTGGGGTAAAAACTGAGTGTCTTGATTCTTTGATGATTTTGATTTAATTTTACTATTGATTGGTGTTTTGGTATAGGATGATATTAGGTTAGCAAGTTGAAACATTCATGGTTCCAGGGAAGATGATCTTGGACTAGGTGGTTTACCTCTAGGAAGGACCATGGGTTTTTTATGTGAGAAAAAACTATCAGGAGTGCCATCTGCAATCTCAACTAGGGATTCAAATGGAAACACTGAAATTGGTTCAGTCATAGGAAGCAATATTTTTCTGAGACAATCTACAAAGGATGGGAATTGATGGGATTGTGTTGATGAGGCAGAAGGGAGATCCAAGGTCATGACAAGGTAAAGTGATTTTAAGAAATCTTCAAATGAAAAAGTTTGGGTGAAAGAAGAAGATGGTGGGGATGTAACAACAATAGTTGACATGAGTAAAGGAGTGGGATGAAGAACCGATATAGGTTCCATATATGGTATGACAGGAAAGGGCATAACCAAAATGGGAAAGGTGGTCAAGCTCACTAGAATGCATGAAGTACATAATGGGTTTGATGAAGGACCAACGCCAAATGTAGAGATAAGCTGAAATGGTTTCTTCAAGAATGTCTCTAAGGGTACAATTGATATATTTTCTAATGGGGTTCTATTAGTTTTAGATGTATGAGTAGATTCCAAAACAAATGTAGATGTAACAGATGTGGGGAGGATGTCAAAGGGAATAGAGGTGGTCGATGAAGAAGTTACAGATGGAGCGGTATCCTGATCATTAATATTCAAGGTGTCTATAGTATGAGCATTAGGTTCTTGATTTATGGTGGAGGTGGTGGCTTGACTTATTGACATATGATTTGGGAATGGTTTTTGAAAATGTCAAGGGGTTGACTGGGTGAAGCATTCAGATTTTCAACTTGAAGATCACCCTCGTTGATGAGTATTCAGAAAAAGTCCTTAAAAGTACGACATCTTTCTATGTCAGGACCTTGGACTTGGTGTTACTTACAGTAGTGGTCTTCATGATACCACATAGGTTTTGGCCTTGACTCATCAACTGGTCAGATAGGAGCAAGTGTGAAAAGGTTGGCTATCATTAACTTGTTGAATATTGCATTGTATGACTCCCTGAGTCGAGTGAAATTAGGTGTGGGTTGAGTGACTCGTTGTTGAGTCCATGTACTAGCTGCAGATGAAGGAGATGATTTAACAAACACGACATTAGCTGTCACCTTTGATTTGTCATTTGGTGTGGAAAATTTAGTAAATTCTTATTTGGGTTTATTTGATTTGATTTTTAAATGGCCATGCTCAAGGGCACGTGTTTCCAGTTTTTGGGCCATGGTGAAGGCCTCACCAAATTTTTGGAATGATTAGATTTGTAAAGTCGAAGAGATATGCTTTGCACATGAATGTGAGAAGAGATCGATGTGGTCAGCTTGTGGAAGAGGAAAGGATAAGTAGCTTATAGTGAGATCCCATTATGAGACAAAGTCTTTGATGGATTTGTCTTAAAATTATTAGATGGCATATAGGTCATTAATGGCTATTTTTTACACAATGTTAATTGAAAAATGTTCTAAAAATAACTACGCAAGTTGGGAGAAAGATAATATTGAATTTTGGGGAATTTTGTTGTACACGTCCAAGGCGAGACCAACCAAGGAAATGGGAAAAGTGTGGAGCATCAAGTCCTGATGCGTAATAAGATAACATGCATGTTTAAATGCATGAATATGTGGTTGTGAATCTTCTTTGTTGTTGAACATAGTGAATTTATGTAATTCCCAATGTAAAGGATATGGTTTAATCGGTATGGATGGGTGAATGGTCTCATTGCAATTTTTTTCATATGATAATGAGACCTTAGTCCCTAAAGTTACAACTTTAAGGTTGGATAACCTATTTAGAAGGGCATGCATGGGATCATTTGAAAGAGTCTATTGAGGGATAAGAGGTGGGGGCTACATTTAAGAAGTATTTAGAGGGGTTTGTTGATAAGCTTATAGATGTGTTGGTGTTGAGGAATTTGTTGGGAGTAAGCCATGGGTTGTGACAAAGGATGGTTGTTGAAATAATTGTTGTTGGGAGATGGGAAGATGATAGGATAGTTGGGATTGGACAGGATGTTGCGATAGGTGTTGAGCATGGATGTTGGTATGAAAAAGTTGATGTTATTTTGTTTTAAAAGGGTTAAACGTTGCATAATGTAAAGAAATCGTGAAAGGGGGAAGAGAAGAATTGTTTGGCATGATGATGTAAGAAGATCATACTATGCAGACATGGAATATGATGTTTCAAATTGTTGAGTAGGGACACTAATGGGGATAGTGACCAAAGAAGCTACATAAAGAGTAATATTAATGGTCATTTTGATCAATGGAAGATTGCAAGGGATCAGGGTGACTATCTAGGTAGTTTGATGAGTTGAAGGATTAGTAGAGGAGGAATCAAGATGGGCTATAGAAAGCTCAATAGCTATGGGTTGGGTGGCCTGAGGATCAATTTTATACAGATACAGTTGTTGGAGAGGTGGTCCACCTGGGGGAATTTGGGTTAATCTCCTAAGAATATAATCTTGAAGTGTAACTAGATTTACATCCAGAAGCTCTTGAATCATGGTATCATTGAGAGGGAACTTAGGTGGTGCAGTAGGTTTGGATTGGAAAAATAGTGGGGTGGATGGCCTGAATGGGATAAATTTTTGGTAAAAGAATGGATTGGTATCTCCTAAAGTTTTAGTGTGACCAAAATAATTTGGTTGAGAGACGTCGATGAGTGGTTGAGTTATCAATGGTAAAAATGAATAAGATGTTGTAGATAACATTTTTTGAGACAAGGAATTGTTTGAGGAAAAATTCTATTCCATTCTCCTAGCTTCCAAATGAGTGACTATGGGCATGAAAAAAAAATTTACCCAAGGAAGTAAAGTGAACATTTTTAATGTTTTATTATTAAGAATGCATGGAAAAGAAAAGGGGATGGTTAACTAGGTTCCTAGGACAAGGAAACCTATTTTTGGTTTGGGTTTTTTATGGTTGGGAAGTGTTTGAGGTGGTTTTCTATCGGGTGATGGAATCCCAATCAGAAAACTAAGAAGATGGACGTTTTGATGTGTTAATCAATTTGTGAGGTTTAAGGCTGTGTGTGATAAGATGTGTGAGATGCAGATTATTAAACCCCTATTTAAGCTATGCGAGAAAACATGATGTAAAATAGTATTCTTTTTAAGCCCAAAATGAAATGTGGCATTGGATGAGGACACAAACAAGGATAGGAAAGTACAATGCAAAAAGGAGTAAATAGGGAAAAAATGGAATACCTGGAAAATGCTTTTCCTATTTATCTTCACTTCTTGAGTGATGAGAGATCCAAGCCACAAAGTGAGAAAGAAATAAATCAAAATCTTGTGCTTGAAGTGTTAGTGTGAAAAATTAGGATATAGAAAAGAAAGAAACCACCTAAAGAGTGGTCCCACCAGGCGTGTCACGAATGTTCTCCAATTTTTTCATTCTTAATGTAAATGAATGTAGTAGCTACTAAAGAAACTAGCCAAAATGAAAAGATAGAGGGTTTATGTTACCTCAGATGTTTAATGCTCGATATAGGAACTGAATGATGGATTGTTTTTGCAACAAGATCTACAAAACTAAAACTGATTAGATTAAATAGATGTATGCGGGGGCTACCCAGATAATGATAGATCCGAGAAGTGGTTAGCTTCCTTGGTGGATGTCAACCCCCATGTTTAGAAAGATGGAAATATATAAAAAAAATTAAATAACATGTAGTTCCAGAGAATTAATGAATTTGGAAGGATTGAGATTGATTTTAGACTAATTTAATTGATCAAACTGGAAAACCTAGCTTACCTATTTTGGGTCGACGAAAACCCAAACTATGCAAAGAAAAGTTCACGATGACTTGGGGGACTGGATCAGGAAAATGAGAGAAATATGTAGAAAATGTAGGATCAAAGTGAAATGTGGAAGCTATATAAGTCTACAAGTGCCGAGGTTAACCTGTAGAGAAAATACGAATGAATAGAAACTAGGGAGACAATGGGAAACATGGATTTAAGGATGGGGATTGAAACTAAGACCCTGGTAAATGGTGAATAAGGTGTAAATAGGTTAATTTTATATAAAAAATAGCCTAAGATGAGATCTTAACAATATCGGTTAGAGGGTAAGCACATGTCAAGGCCTAGAATGGATCTAGAATAAAAAGGTAACGGATATAGGGGCTGAGTTGACGACGATCCATAAGGGTCGGTGACGACTGTGACATGGATTGATGAAGCCAAGGGAAGGAAAACTGAATGATCAACCTATAAGAATGGATTTTTAGAAAGAATTTGATGATGAATATGGGAGCTTTGTTGTCGATGATCTAGATCTGTAAACGGTTATATGCATAAAACACAAGATAATATGATAGAACTGGTTGAAGTTACGTAAAATAGTTACAATTTCACAAAAAACAATCTTGATTGATGCATGTATGCTGAAAGGATGTCTGAAGGTCTGTAATGGCTTTTGGATTGCTTAGGCATGAAATATTATTTGCAAGTTATGATAAAATCCACTTGCACTCAATTTTCTGATGTTGAATGGGAAGGAAGAAATCAGTTTTATAGGGTCAACGGAAACCAGGCTAGGTCACCACTGATTTCAAGGAAATTTTGTACAATAGGAATATTTTTCTATTTTTTACCATGATTTTGGTTTGTTTTAATGCTTGGACAAATTCTTTAGAGCATTGGGCAGCAATGGGTTGTTTAGCGATGATGTGTAGGTGAGTTGGAGATAAGGATAGGTTAGAAAAAACATGTGGATGCATAAGACATATATTTGGAATGAAAGAATTCCAAAATAGAAGCTAGTTAGGGCATGTGGATGTGGGTACCCATTTATTAATTAATAAAAGTATTTAATTAATTAATGTGAATTAATAAAATTAGATGATTAATTATAATGTTAGTCAATGAGGGCTAGATAATGATAGGATAAATGTGCATGTAAAATATTAAATGATTAATTATTTAATGTAGATTAACTAATTAATAAGGATTGGATGGTAATTTGATTGAAAAATGGGTATAATTGAATTAAAATATGCACATGCATGCGAATGAGAGCATAGATACCGATTTTAGGTGTCTACACCCCCTCTGTGTGTGTCTGAGAAGGAAAAATTAGTTTATTCTTCATGATATTCTCAATTAAAACACTTCTTCAAGCTTTACAAATATTTTTGCAACAATAATAACCCTTTCAAAGTCCAAATTAACTCATGAAAAAAATTACTACTCCCTAATTCTCCATATACAATAGTAAACTAGAATTGTGAACCTTTGTTTCATACTTAGTAGATGATTATAACATTTTTTGTCAATTTCAACAACTTATACCAAGGTCTAAAATCTCAATCATTCCTCTCCTTAATTCTAAGATGGTCTTTTTCCTTTGAACATCAAAACAAGTAGTAAAATTCTATGATCTACCTTCAAGAAAAGGGTTTTCATTAACACTTCACTATGGCCAACAACAAATCATGATCAATTCTTAGCTGCATAACTTATAAGAACATTTTAAGGTCCATTCCAATCATACAAACTTATGTCTTTCACATTTATCACCTTATAGGCCAGGCTCTCATACACAATCACACAAAAAATTACAAATACCTCCATAGTCTGCTAAGGACAGAAATTATATTGAAGTATTTGTATCACAAATCCCAATAAAGGAATCAACCTACTAATTATAAACACATATAAGAAATATTTCTTACCATACACATTTTTTCCTTTCAATGAAATGCATACATCTTCACCTTCATTCACCATGTATAAGTTTTTCTTGTAAAAGTGTCATAAAAGTCCATTTATACAACAAAGAATTTCTTTGAAGCTTCCTTGATTCACACTTGAGTGGGATAGTTAAAAATAAGTTACAAAATTATATTTATATCCTTACAGGTAGTTACCACATGAGTTTGGACCTTTCACCTTCATTTTTAATCACCTAGGTACTTCACCATGCTTCAACTTTACAAAAATAACAACTAGCTTTGAGCATAAGGCTCCAACCATTTATTGACTCTTTTAGACAACTAATAAAAACATAAAGAGGTGTCTTATCACCACACACAACACTAGAACATGCCTGATTATTCAACCAACCCAAAATAGTTTTTTAAGACTCTACTTACACTCTTTGAGGGAAATGAAATATTTGAATGTTTGAAAGGCCTAGACATTAATTGACCTACCTAAATAACACAAAAATGACCTCTAGACTACACTATAATACCTTCAATATAAAATTTGGATGTTTCCATCCTTACATATGCCCTAGAGTTGATGCTCTTTCATCATACTCCAGGGGTAGATAAGTTTGATCCTATTATTTGCTTTCTTCTTCTTTTTGTATTTTTTTTGTGCCTTCTTCCTTGCTCTGATTTGATATTTATCTTCAATTTTCTCTTCCTGTATTAATTTTATCATGTGCCTTGCCTAGTCCTCATGGCTTAAATTTTCCTCATAAATGAGGTATGGTTCTTCATAAGTTTCTCCCTCTTCATCTTTCTTTACTCCAACTATCCTATCTTCCTATTGTATCTGCTGCTACTTTTCATTTCTGTCATCTTCATCATATGTCTCTTACTCTATTGATACACATTTGTCTCTTGTATCTTGCTTCTCTATCTCTTCATCATCTTCTTCTAGATTCTTTCTGTGAGTCTTTGGCTGCCACTCTTTCTTTATTTTGGAGCTGATGTCCATCTCATTTGCACATGGTTCCACTGTGTTTATAATATGCTCCAAGGCTGTTATCTCTTCCTGTAAGTGCTCCCAACTCTTATAGACAAATACACTCTCTGGTTCATTCATACTTCCTTGTTCTGAGCTCATATCATTATTGATTTCATCTTTCACTTTAATCTCTATATTTGTACATGAAAACACACATTTATAAACATTATTAAATTTGAAAACTTGAGGCCTTGCTTCCCCTAGAAGCCCATCCATGCTTTCCATTACTTTACTTTTATTTCTCTATAATTTTGCTTCCTTTATTTCTGTCTACTAAATTTCCCCATAATGCTCATCTCTCTCAAGAGAATCCAAAAATACTTCTATTATTTCTTCTTCTTCACTCTTGTCCTCTATCAATACCATCTCTTTAATCACCTTTGTTCCTTTCTTACTCATAATGTTCTCCATCTGTTTCAATCTTATTTCTTCTTATCTAATACTTGTCTTGAGTTGCCTTCTTTGGCTATTTTCCATAAGAAATTTAACTAGCCATATAATTATGTTTTTCATCACCATCCATGTTTATTTTTATTGTTCTTGTCTCCTCCTTTGTATGAGATCCATTAAATGTGTTACCACTTGCCTCAATTCTGTGACCTTGTGTTGGAACCAAATTTATCTTTTCTTCCTTCGTTATTCTTTCCTTTTCTTCTCTCTTTCCTCTTGTTATTTCTTCTTATACTTCATTATCTCTATCAAACCCTGAATCACTTATACTACTGGTTCTTATTTCTCTTCACCATATGTCCTTTAGAGAGAGTTGATGCTTTAGAGAATGTTTTCCAAGTTTCAACTCTTAATTCCTTTGATTAGACCTTCATCTCTTTTAAAATCATCACCCAATAGAACTCTATTCAATTTGGCCATGAAAATATCATCGATATCTCAGAGGAGAAAGGAAGGATTGGACTAATTCTTTCTAAAACATTTTAGAGACCCCTTCAAAAAAATATATTCAAATTTTCACGAATTTTTCTGACTAAACCCTAGTTTAAGGGATTCACCCTCTGTGTGATCCTGAAAAGGAAAAATTAGTTGATTCTTCATTATATCATCAATTAAAACACTCCTTCAAGCTTTATAAATACTGTTGTAATAAGAACGAACCTTTAAAAATCCAAATTAACTCATGAAAAAACTTAATACTCCCTAATTCTCTATATTCAATAGTAAACTAGAATTGTGAACCTTTGTTTCACACTTAGGAGATGATTATAATTTTTTTTGTCAATTTTGACAATTTATACCAAGGTCTAAACTCTCAATAATTTCTCTCATAGATTCCAAGATGGAGTTAGTCCTTTGAACATAAATTTTTTTAGTAAAAGTCTATTATCTACCCTTAAGACAAGGGTTTTACTTAACTCTTCACCATGGCCAAAAAAAAATCATGATCAATGCTTAGCTGCATAAATTTCTAAGAACATTTTAAACTCTATTCCAATGATAAAAAATTCTCTCTTTCACATGTATCACCTTATAGGTCGGGCTCTCATACAAAATCACACACAAAGTTACAAATACCTCCAATGTCTGCTAAGGATAGAGAAATTTTATTTAATTCTATGTATCACAAATCCTAGTAAAGGAATCAACCTACTAATTATAAACACATCTAAGAAATATTTATTACCATACATAGTTTTTCCTTTCAGTGACATGCATACAATTTTCTCTACATTCACCATGCATAAGTTTTTCTTGTAAAATTGTCACAAAAGTCCATATATACAAAAAATCACACAAATAATCTTTCCTTTGAAGCTTCATTAATTCACACTCGAGTGGAATAGCTCAAAATAAGTTACAAAATGATATTTATATCCTTGCAAATAGTTACCACCCAATTTGTGACCTTTCACCTTCATGGTTAATCACTTAGGTATTTCAGCATGCTTCAAATTTATAAAAGTAACATATGGCTTTGAGCTTAAGGATCCAACCACTTATTAACTCTTTTAGAATACTAATACAAACATAAAGAGGTGTCTTAGCACCACACACAACACTAGAATAAGCCTAATTATTTAACCAACCCAAAATAGGTCTTTAAGACTCCACTTGCACTCTTGGAGGTAAATGAGAAATTTGAATTTTTGAAAGGCCTAGAACCCAATTGACATGCATAAACAACACAAAAAATGACCTCTATACTACACTAGCATACATTTAATCAAAAAAATTCATGTTTCCATCCATATATATTCCCTAGAGTTGATGCTCCTACATCATTCACTCTCCAATGAATAGTAAGCAAAGACCACTCCTAAATAAGAGACTTCTACCTCCATCTTCTATCTAGAGAGATCCTTTCCTAAAAACAAGAAACCTTGGTCTTCAGAAACTACGATGATTGACCTATCAAATAACCTCATCATGAGACAAACCATATACCATTTGAAGTAAATCTTAATATAATTTTCATAACATCTTACATTTCCTTCCAACTCTAAGTTGAATGCCTTCAACCAGATCAATCTTTATAACTAGTCATTTAGGATTTTAGGACTCAAGAATCAATCATGCGACCAACTTGCTCCATTGCCATCAAAATAACTTCCAAGATTAAAAAATAATGGAACACCCTTATACATATCTAATCACTCATTATTCTCCAATAATCATGAAGAAACTCAGAACAATCAGGTCAACCTCATAAAGCTACTCAAGACCATGCTTAACTTGCCATCTTCCATATTTTACCTTCAAAGAATAGATGATACATTTTTCATACCTTAGAAAAAATAAAGTTTGATATGTCATTAGAAATATCTTGGAAACATTATCATGAAAAAACTTTAACCAAGTCAAAAATCCGCATGTAGTTCCTGCATATCCACTTTCACCATAAATTGTTCCGAACTACCCAAAAAACCATTCCTCATAAATAGGGTGCACTTTTACATTTAGTACCTCAACCATGATATAAAACTATCAAGGACATCTATTATAACTCCCAGGATTAAAAAAATGTCAATTTATTTCATACCTTATTTGGACAACTTTGCCTCAAACTGAACTTCTTTAGACATTTACATATTTGAGTGGGGTCCACATACACTCACATGATCTACCATACCTTTCTGGAAATATGAAGGATTCATATACAAAAAAATAAACCACTTTTTCAAAAGGAATAAAAGTACAATTTGTATGATCAATTTCCTCCAAGTCACTTTGAGTTAGGGTTTTGCTAGGGTTTCAAATAACTTATCTTCTTAACAATTGTTAATAAAAATGTGAAAATAAAAAAAAACCTCTTTATTTTTTCTAAAACTTTTTATTTCCATGGAAAAATATCCCCCAAAACCTCTAGGTCCCATTTAAATCACATAATGCACAACAATCATTAGAAGGACAACTCTTAGCACCAAAACAAACTCTAGATAACCTGGTTTTTACTAAAAATGATGTATCTTGCAAAAGATTCTTCAATTTGAGATGAAACATGTAATGAAACATCTTCAAAACATCCTACAAGTTTACATACTCATTATATAGCTCAAATATGCATTAAAATCTCTATCCATAGTGACTTACCTATGTCATCTTCCCTTGTGTTCACCTTCTTACTTCCCAAAGACCACGAAACACTATGCAATGAAATGATATCAAAATAATAATACATGCCATATAAACCACCAATATGCTACCACCATGCTCCAAAAATATTTATTGGCTCTAAAAATCATACCTCCATACCATTCTGTATGCTCTAGGACTAAGAATTGGCCTAGAATGACCTGACTCAACCCATAAAACTTATGAACTGACCATGATGAATCATGACAGACTCATTTACACCTATAACACACCTCTAATACCATGTGAGACCTCATAAAAATATTCAAAAAACTCTGTAGATATCATATAGTGACTATGCAAGATGAATAATGGACCAAGAACTCATATAACATCACCAAACATGACACTACCGATCAAACTTCATGTTTGAGCTTCAACTAACACCACATGGAGACATATATGACACCATGAAACCCTTTTCCATCAATGGAATTTACATCAATGACAACACTAAGCTACAATGGCCAAATATTAGTTGACATTATGATGTACATGTGGTTAGATTGTAGATGATGTAGATTGATTGTTGAATTTAGTAAATAACTCATGTAATGTCTGAGAAATCTAATGTAGGTGTCGATATAATATATGTGGCATAATGGAGATGAATTTAGAAATTAATTGGCTATAGGAGCATCGATGACTGTTAGGAAAATAATAATAGTGCTCACATTAATTAGTGAGAAAATTTATTTGTTAATGTATTAAGTTGATATTGTAAGTTGTTACATATAATAGGTGATTGGTTTGTGGTTGAGTTGGTTGAAGAACTCGTATAAGAATAGGTGTGAGTGGTTTTGGTATATTTTTAATGATTCTTTAATTATATGATATCATCTCCCTGTAAATATGTATTTCGTGGATGAATGAATACAAATATTGTTATTATCATTTTTCTATGTAAATCTGTTGTTGCACCTTCATCTAGTATCATATTAGGCATTCTTTGAGAATTTATGTATAAAATGAAAATTTGAATTGTCCAAGGGGAAGTTCCATTTTTTCATCACCCCGTTATGAGAGATAAATTATTTCACAAAGAATTTAAATTAGTTTTGTAGAAGTTTTGATATATTTTTTGTTTAGAGTTGTGTGCTGGAAAAACGTGAAGGAGAGAGGATTTGGGTTCTTTTCCAGTCATGATTTATCTAGGCGTATTAGTGAAAGCACCATCCTTGCATGTAGGAATCAACATCATACTTTTTATATTTTACCTTGTCATTATTGTGGAGGAGAACATGTTGTGGATGGCGTAGATGATACTGTGCAGACCATACTATGCATTGTCCATGTTGATTGGCCTAAGTTCACCAATAACAAAGGATCTACGGATTTGTCTCTATGTGAATACATTTGGTGTTATTATCAAACCTTCCCATGTGCTTCACACTCATCAATAAAAAATAATCTCTAGGACCATCAATAATTATGGAAATATCATATGTGTGAATGAGTATATTGGTGGTTTAATATTTTGCATCACTATTGAGATTCAAATTGCTACATTGTAGACTATTGGCATTAGACTGGCATCAATTTGAACCTTCCATTCTCCATCAAATTGTTTGCCCACTGTTTTGACACATGGCTCATGGGTATGGAGAATTTTTTTATTTTTATAGAGTCGATTTTCCATGAGATATGCCTGTTTTAGTTTGGTTTAGCTCAAAATTCCAAATGTCATGAGGACTATGTTTATAGGTTATAACTTTAGTGGTAGTTCCATTATGATTAACGATTGTGTGGTATTTAGTAAAGTCTCATCAATTTTTTAATATATGATAGGTTTATTTTGTTTCATTTATAAAAAATGGTTAAAATTTATGTAAAGTGGACAAGATTATATGTTATTTAGTGAATACAAAGACTCTCAACATCATAGTTATTTAATCCATTATCATTTTGTAGTTGTCATTCCAATGTTTATGAAATAGTTGTGTTGTCAAGAGTCATATATGTATTTTTTTTATTGAGTCTTCTATCCAAAATTATTTTATCATCAATTGTAAAAGGTTGTCAATATTGTAGTTGTCTAGTCAAAATAGTAAAAAAAAAAGGTCATTGTAAAAGTAGAAAAATAATATAAAATTTTTCCTTACAGAAACATTTTTAGTGGAATCCAACGTCTGAGTGAGATATATAAATTTGAGAAACATGATTAAATTATACTGAGGTAATAACATCATTTATTGTAGGTTGGAGGTAATGGAGGATGGAGGGTGATCAACACCACTCGTCATTCACCAATGATGGGGTCGCGTACAACACTGGTGACACCATTATATATATTATTTCAGTTTGATTTGATTTATTTTTCAATGCTCTTGGTTGTGTGAATAAATTGAAATATCACATTGTGGGGGGGAACATAACACCAATATTCTATTTCTATTATGTTCCTAAAATGAATAAAGTCAAGGGTATCTTCTAGTGGAAATAGAAAATTCCTATGTTGTTTGAGATCAAGTGGTAGCAATCGACAAAAATGGCTACAATTAAGAACATTACGATTTTTATAGAATGTGATGTGAAATATTTTCCATATTTCTGTTGTTTTCTTCGAGTGGTGTGTGGTTTCATTCCCTTGCTATGATTGAAACATGAAGGATGTGCATTTTGCATTCTAAGAACAGTTCAATAGGAAGGCAGATGGATTGGAGTGATCCTTTGAATGCAGATATTCATCGACTATAGTACTTTTAACATCGATCGGCTGGTGAAATCTAGCGTTCACTTGAATTTAAAGTGGGAACTGTTGAGTTTTTGTATATAGGTGAATTGGTAGAAGTGTGATCATCTGGTATGGGATTCCCTATTGTGAAGTGAATTGGTCATGTGTAGCAAGATCCAATCCAATAGTATGCAAACCTAAAATTATGTGGAGGAATACGATTTTTTTTCTAGTTCTTGATATGTGCTTTCTTCTGATGTTCACACTAAGGAGGGAAATGTTAGGAAAATAATAATAGTGCTCACATTAATTATTGATCAAATTTATTGGTTAATGTATTAAGTTAATATTGTAAGTTGTTACGTATAATAGTGTTGGTGAGAAAATTTGTCGGGTGGACAAACTTGTGGATTTCTCACCAACGCTCTAGCAATCAAAGTCCCTCTACTTAACCTATGTAGTTGTTGTATATGCATGCAGAAGAAAAGGTGGATTTCTGTGGTGGAATTTCAACCAGGGATCGAACAAGGACACTCCACTGACCTTGAGACAAATCTTACAGATACCTGGAAGAGAGGAATTTATCTATAGAGAGGGAAAGGGGAGTGAGAAATGACATAGGGGAACTAATGTTATAGGTAGAAATCAGATTCTTGCATACATCAATTAGAATTTTTATCAAATGCATTAAAATTAGGAGAAAACAACTCTACACATAACAACAAGACTAAATGGAATTTATGATTACAAAGTATCAATAAACCCCTTAGTCAAAAAAGGCTTGAAACTCCTTGTATTGATTGCTTAAACCAAGTTGTATATAGTATGAGAATGGAGGAAAAATAGAGAGTGGGGGAAAGGAATAATTTGGCTATCTCTTTTTTTCTCTCAAGGTAGAATGCACTCTTGAGCTTATAAAATTAATGACCAACTCTTTGATATGGGAATGGTTTTACAATTTATAGAATAGACTCGACTCCTCATCTTCCTCATGACCCTCCATATGCCTTATTTCTAACTTTAGAATATTCATATTCCTACAAAATATTTAATCCCCTTTTATAAAATCAATGTGAATTAATTTACATTATGTTTCTAAAGTCACTTTTGGGTGACTTAAAGGCATATCAAAAAGTACAAACCCCAACAAAAAATTAGAATATTGGAAAGTGAGAGAAAGTTGGGGGGAAGAGGAGAGAAGAAGAGGGGATGTCATTCCAGATAAATCCCATTGATCCTCATTGATGGAAAGCTCCAAATGTAGTGAAACTATGAATCTTCAAACTCCTTGCACACTATGAAAATCCTTCAAATTACCTCACGAACGCTCTCCAAGTTGAGTCAATTGTTCCGCTTATGACTGCAACTCTCAGCCTACGTATGATATACCTATGACCTAAACTATGTAGTGAGTGTTGAAAATAATTTTCTAGTTCCCTAAGATGATCATCCCTCTATACCTCATTGTGCCAAACTTTCCCTTTGAGAACAACCTCCTATTAATAGTAAGTTTCTAGATGGAAGGCTTACTATTTAGTGAGAGGTGATTTTTTCCTCTTCTCGACCATCATGATGTGATGAACTCCATAATTTGATCATGTGCACCCTACCCTTGCCTCACATACTTCTTGGGTTGACCTACTATTTTTAGTAAGAACCCATATAGGGAACTTATTATTTTTAGAAAGTGGTTATTTTAACCATTTTCATCTTTGGTCAATCATTCTAGCTTCCCGGTGAACTTGGGTATGCACTGTTTTCGCCACAACTAATTTTTATGATGACTTTCCAAGCATAAAAAGTTTATATAGGAAAAGTTACTATTTCTAGAAAGTGTGTTTCCCATGCTCGATTTGTGACGAAACATATTTTTTTAAACTCGTCTCATCATCACAACCACATCCTTCAAATTTCACATAATTTTACCCACTAGAATGCCAGGAAATAAAATTTAAAAATTTCACCTGGAAGTGGCTTCGAGCACAAAGCTGCCATGGTGGCCATTAATGGAGCCTGAATTTTTTTGGTCTTTTTTTTGTCTCTATTTATGATGAAAACAAATCCATTGTGATAGGTTTTTCATTTGGAGCTCGTGCGCAAGTTTTTATCTTGTTTCCATTTTTAGAATGATGGGAAATCTGACGAATGTGAGTCGGTGCACGAAGTGAGGATTTTGTTGGAAAAATTAATTCTTGGAACTATTTTAACTCTTTTTTATTACATCGTGATCATCTTGAAAAATGTGGAAGTGTGTATAAGATGACACCTTGATCCGACTTGTATCTTGTAAGATATGAAGATTTCTCGATCAGGTGAATTCACAGTTATTTGGCAAAATCCTTCATTTTCTTCCCATTCTTCATTTCTTTAGAACTTTTCTATGATATTGCTATGTTTTCATGAAGTGGAGAGTTTGGTGACCATGAAGAATCTTGTTTGGATCAGTAATGGTAGACTGGGTGTCTGGACAAGCAAGAACAAGGTCATGACTTGGTGAGAAGGTGTGAAGGAGAAATGAGGGGGAATACATGACTAAGTACTGGATTTGAATATTCAAAAAATGCTCATGCAAGGGTGGGGTGAATTTTTTCATGTCTGATGCACCTGACCTCAGGGATTTGAGGGACATCAAATTCCACGGTGAGTAAGAGGATGATGCGTGTCATCAATCTGACGGCAGGGGACTTGTTTTAAAAAGCACTAGAAGCACTAGGAGATGAAAGTCGGTCACGTGGATGACTAAAGGACTCCCCATCGGGGCTGGGAAAACTTTTCCTTGTCTTCTATCCCTAACCTCAGGGACATGAGGGACATAAAAATTACATGGTGATCCTATAGTTGACACATGTACTTGATCTAATGGTAGGGGATTTAAGCTCCAAAAATACACCTAGGGGTTGAAAGCCGGTCACATGGATGACCAAAGAACTCCCCATAGGGGCTAGGCACATTTTTCCATGTATTCTATCTTTGAACTTAGGGACGTTAGAGACATCAAATTCTATGGTGAGCAAGAGGATGCCATGTGCCCTTGATCCAACGACAGATAATTTGAGCTCCAAAAATGCACTTGAGGGCTAAACTGTCAAATATGAAGGTTACACGAGGGTCCCAGAGGTCACATGGGAGATGGAAATATTTTTCCAAGGTTGATCTACCTAATCTCAGGGATTTTGGGGACATAAAATCATGCCAGGATCCTAGTGCTGACACGTGTCCTCTCGAAAATTGACTAATTCCTAAACTGTCTCCAAGAGGGTAACTTGGAACAATGATAACTTAAGCTCCTGGTGGAATTTCTTAGTGAAATTTTATATGAACCTACCTATAAATGGCCTTTTGAATCAAATTGTTAGGGTCTCATTTCTTTATTCATCTACTTTATTCCTAAAAAATCATAATTTTGATTTGGTACTCCACTTGTGCCTGAGAAAAACTTCCTACATAACTAATGCGCCAAAGTTTTGTGAAAAATATAATTCACCATCATGTAGGTCTTGGAATCATCTTTTTGTTTATGTTTTTTTTACTCCTAACTCCATCCAGAGCTCCTGAAATCTTCTTCTGAAGCTCAATGGTTGTTTTGGCCTGTGCACTAACTAGTCTTGTGAACCCTAATTTTGGCGAAACCATCCCAACTTCTATGAGCCCTTCCAGAATCATCCTAAATAATCTCCATGATTTTCCAGGACCTTCGAATCACCTCCACATTCACTTAGGATATTTTTTTATCTACATGGGTTCACTCCAGCCTTAGGAATGCCAGTGATAGACCTTCCCACAATTACATGTAGCTTGCAAATGAACTCCTAAAATCACCTAGGGGGATGAGATAACATTAATTGGGAGGTAAATTGGACTAACTAGATAGACTCAAGGTGTCTTGGAATGATAGGACTTAAAAAATTTAACATAGGGGTATCATTTTCGTGCTTGGAAATTTTCAATTTCCCTATTGCACATTTGCATGACAACATCTGGCTCTAGCTTGGGGAAATGACATGGAATGAGCACAATGAAGACATGGCATGATAAATCCTAGAATATTAACTTACAACATATTATTCATCGATCAATGCCTTATCCATTGGACCCTGTGGGGACATGTACAACTTATAACAAGAGAGAGAAGAAGGAAACACACACGCACACAAAAAGGAAATGACACACACATCACGAAGTGAGTCTCACACAACAGAAAGGGAAACACACTTAGTAATCACCTATGGTACAAAGAGGGGGACAAATTGCTTTCACTGAATCACTTTTCATTTCTTAAGAGTTACCCCTGAACGGTTAACACCAAATGATGATGTTCTACAAAGCCATTGACAGGTTCTAGAAAGTAGCCTCCTCTCCTCAGTTGTTTATGAAATATAGTTTCTTTCACAATTGTATGTGTACTTGGTAGGAGTGAGTCTACATGACATTTGTGATGTTCAAGCCTTCACTTAGAAATTCCATTGCATCTATCCTCTTTGAATTCAGTCTCATAGCTCCTGTTTCCTTCTGCATTTATCCACATAGTTAATTCTTCATCGAGCATGCTATTTCTACCCCATGGCTTCTTTTCGTTCAAACTACTTGAACATTATAAATTGTTTTCTTTCCTAGGTATATTTTCATTGACCTCTTCTCCATGAGAAACATTTGATTCATTCTTTATCTCTACTCCACTTTGAGGCATTTGAGTACTGACGGAAGAATTGGATGCGACCTCATAATTGTCTTGTACGGCCATGACATGAGTTAAGAGATCAAGAATCAACTCGGGTTCTTCCGTAATTTCTAATGCATCAAATATTTCTTGCACAAAGTTATGATTTTTCATTTCCTACAGCTCCTCTTTGTATGTCTTTGAATAATATTTATTTTGCAACTCAATGCAACTATCTGGAGGGATTACTTCATTATCTTGGGATTTAATGCATTCTATTTATCCTTCACCAAGAGAAGCATAAACTTCAAAGGCCTCACATCTCCTTGTTTTAATTTCTTCATCATGAAAAGAATCTTCTTCTTTAAATGGGAAATAAAATATCTCCATTTCATCATTGCATCCATTAATCATTGGCTCAGGGTCTTTTGTTTCTTCTGCGGCTCTTGATAGTTCTTGTATAGAAATTTCTTTCAAGCCTTTCACGGGCTCATGACAAGCTGATTTTGTATCTCCATAGATGGCCTAGCTGAGTTCATATTCATCCCCACATGGGAATGATAATACCTCCTCAACACGGATAAGCACATAAGCTTATTTTTCTTCTTAAAAATAATCAAACACAATTTCCTCTTCTTCATGGTTTGCATCATATGGCAATTCGGGGCTTCCCTCTGGTAGCTCAAATATCTTTAATGCTTCTTCAAAGTGCATGCCTCTTTAGGAAGGAAATTTTATCCATATCAATAAAGGAATGTCCTCTTCCTCCTTAGTTATCACAAAGTGATTCTTCCTCCTACTACCCTGGTACAAAATGTTAGTTTTTTGGGCTTCTGGAATTTCGTACTGTGTACCTCATCTTATTTTCATGAAGTAATTTCTCCATGTATCCTTTCACTGGTATGGTTTTAGAAGACCAATTAATATAAATTTTACCTCCCATGTCTTGGAAGAAACTTCCACTCAGCAACATTACAAATGAGGCTAGGGTGTCTACTACCAAAATCATCACTAAAATGTTTTTGTCTAGAAATATAGTGAGAGCCACCTGTGCTTCTTTGAACTTCCCTACAAGTGAGAACTCTTTTGACACCAAAGAGTAATAAGAGCCTCTGCGTGGAGTCATGGTAAGTTTGAGATCCTTGGCAACCTTCAAAGGAATCACATTGTTTGAGGCACCAGAATATATTATGCAATTGTTTAGTACATATTCTCCAACAAGAAGAGATAAATATAAAGGTTCAACTTTATCAGTCTTTGATGCACTCAGAGAAATAATGTTTTATGAGAGAGTTGTAGGTGGGTTTGGTAGTATTCCTTTAGAACAAGGAGATGCATCATTGGGTGTTAAGCTACCACTCTTGATGTATTGAACAAACCTCTAAAATTATTCAGGGTGAGTCTACAAACATTTATTTTCCATAATTTGCACTTTGGATTTGTTCACATATTTGATGAATTCAAAGGGACTAGATGCAGATAAGGGGGGTGAAGGGATTTCTTTTGGATTTAGGATAGGTTTGGAAGAAGGAGAATATTTTTGGGGAATAGAGGGTATTTTGAAAGGTATACTAGGAGCTTTCAAAGTACTAGATTTTACAGGATCAGATTTAGATTTAGACTTGAAAGAGACATCACAAGACTTACTTGGGATTGTGGGAGCCTTCTTACTTACTACGTGATCAAGCTACAACAATACATACTTCATGGAAGATGTAAGTGGGGATCCTTGACTGATTTGTTTTGTAGAGTCACCATAGGAGGATCACCAACCATTTTTTCTTTGCATTAGTGGAGAAAGATACTCATTTCTCGGACTAAGAATGAGTGAATACTACACATGAGAAACCAGGTGCATCCTATTAATCTTCTTCATCACCTCTGAAATACTCACAAAATTTGATTTTTCTATCATTCTCAAGTTCATTGATCTCTAGGAAGTTACCACCTTAACTTTCTTATTCAAGCTCTTCTCCACTTTCTTGAAATATGCAATTTACGTTCACAGGTGGGTCCTCCAAGGAAAACCTTCGGGGTGCTCCTACAATCTTATTTACATTACTTCTTTGGGAATAAACTCATTCAAATAATTCCCTCTTAAAAGATGCCATCTCATTCACCAACTTTTGCAGCGATGGATTCGTTCTCTCATCTCCATGATATTGGGCCTTGCCCTTTGATGGATTATTGATCTTTCCAGAGAGGATGAGATCATTGTCAAGTTCAATGGCCATATTTTGTGATTCTATAATGTTCCTTGATTGGGCTCTTCACAGAAAAAATCCTGCTTCAAATGATTGAGCATTAATGAATAATCTATTGACATTGTTCTGAGATGACGTATCTTCTTCTGGTATCCTTTAAAGCAACCGTTCAAAATGAGCCACAAATTCTCTCATAGTTTCTCTTTCTCCTTTCTTCATTTGATCCAACTGCACTAAGAGGTCCTGAAAGTCTTTAGTTGATTTAAATATTTCCTCAAAGGAAGTCTTAGTATCATTCCAACCAGTGATGGATCGGGCATGAAAGAGGTATAACCATTCTCCTTCTTTTTCTTGGAGGGACTCCATGAACAGTCTTACAGCAACATCTTCATGTGTGAAACCAAGAATTCCACATGATGTCGTGAAGGAAACTATGTGTTCTTCAAGATGTTGTGTTTTTTTCACCTTTGAACTTTAGAAAGTTCTTATGGGAACCCATTGGTAGATCGTGAAGAGGGGGTTCAAGAGAAAGAGAGCCTATATTTCTTACCCATGGAATAATGGGTTGGGGTATTTCTACTTTTTCTTCTATTTTTTTTTTGCTTCTGATTCAGCTCTTGTTTCTAAAAATTCTTCTTCAAATTATTCTTTTTTTGGGAACTCAATGCTCAAGGGTGATTGAAAAATGAGAGAATTTGAAGGGAGATTATCTACATGAGTCTGGATAGGATTGCACGGTGAACTTCTTGAAGAGCAAGATGAAGAGGAGGCTTGAGAGAAAATGTATGGATTATCTCTAATTCGTTCTTGCTAATTTTGTAAAGCCTTGAAATTGGAATTAGAAACACCTCTCGACCTGGTGCATTTTTCCTTTAGCTAGCTTTTGGAAAATATTGAAGTGGGAATATGAAAAGAAACTATGGAATTGCAAAGGTCAAATGCAGGAATCGACAGTGTATCTTTCAGCAATGGCTTTTGATGAACTCTTTTTTTTCAATTTTTTTTTTTATATTTTTGGGACCTTGGGTATAGATGCTCACAAGTCTGCCCCACAATGGGTGCCAAAAAAATTTGGCAAGAAAATTTTTTGGGTGGAAAAACTTGTGGATTTCTTTCCAATTCTCTAGGAATCTAAGTCCCTTTACTTAACCGGTGCAACTTCCGTATATGCATGAACATTAAAAGGTGGATTTATATGTTGGTATTTTTACTGAGGATATAACATGGAAACTCCACTGACCTTGTGAAAAAGCATGTAGATACCTGCAAGAGTGGAATTTATCTGTAGAGAGGGAAATGGGAGTGAGAGAAGAGGTAGGTGAGCTAATGTTGCAGGTATAAAATAATATTCTTGCATACATCAATTATAAGTTTTATCACATGCATTAAAATTAAGAGGAAACAACTTTATGCATAGCAACAAGACCAAATAGAATTTATGATTACAAATTATCAATAAACACCTTAGTTAAAAAGGCTTGAAACTCCTTGTTATTATATCGATTTCTTAAACCAAGTTGTACATAGTATGAGAATGGAGGAAAAATATAGAGTGGGGGAAAGGAAGAATTTAGCTATCTCTTTTGTTATCTCAAGGTAGAATGCACTCTTGATCTTACAAAATTAATGACCAGCCCTTTGAGATGGGAATGGTTTTACAATTTATAGAATATACTCAAATCCTCATCTTCCTCATGACCCTCCATATGCCTTATTTCTAGCTTTAGACTATTCATATTCCTACAAAATATTTAAGTCCCTTTTATAAAATCAAGGTGATTTAATTTGCATTATGTTTCTAAAGTCACTTTTGGGTGACTTAAAGACATATCAAAAAGTGCAAACCCCAACGCGAAAATAGAATATTGGAAAGTGAGAGAAATTTGGGGGGAAGAGGAGAGATAAAGAGAGAGAGAAGAAGAAGAGGGGATGTCATTCCTGATGAAGTCCATTGATACTCGTTGATGGAAAGCTCTAAATGTAGTGAAACTATGAATCTTCTAACTCCTTGCACACTATGAACCTCCTTCAAAGTATCTCACAAATGGTCACCAAGTTGAGTGAATGATTTTGTTGATAACCACAACTCCCAACCTATGTATGATATACTTGTGACCCAAAATATGTATTGAGTTTCGAAAAACATTGTCCAATTCCCTGAGATGATCATACCTCTATGCCTCATTGGGCCAAACTTTCCCTTTAAGAACAACCTGATATTAATAGTCAGTGTCCAGATGGAAGGCTTATTATTTAGTAAGAAGTGAATTTTTCCTCTTCTCAACCATCTTAATTTGATGAACTCCCTCATTTGATCATGTGCACACTACCCTTGTCTCACTTGCTTCTTGGGTTGGACTATTACTTTTAGTAAGCACCCATATAGGGAAATTACTATTTTAGTAAGTGGTTATATTAACTATTTTCTGTTCCGGTCATTTATTCTGGCTTCTCGATTACCTTGGGTAATTAGTGCTTTCCCCACAACTGCTTTTGATGATGACTTTCCAAACATGTCAAGTCTGTATAGAAAAACTTACTATTTTTAGAAAGTGTGTTTCAAATGCTTGGTTTGTGAAAAAACATATTTTTCTGGACTTGTCTCTTCGTCATGACCACATCCTCCAAATTGCACATAAATTTTCCCACTAGAATGTCGCGAAATAAAATTTAAAATTTTCACCTAGTAGTGGGTTTGAGCACAGAGCTTCCATGAAGGCCAATAATGGAGCTCGAAATTTGCAGGTGTTGTTTTATTTGGAGCTTGTGTGTAAGTTTTTAGCTCATTTCCATTATCGAAATGATAAAAAATCTGATGAATGTGAGCTGGTGCACGAAGTGAGGCTTTTTTTGGAAAAAATAATTCTGGGCAATATTTGGCCTCTGGTTTATTACATCATGATCATCTTGAAAAATGTGGATTTATGCAAAAGAGAACACCTTGATTTGACTTGTATCTTGTAAGATATGAAGATTTCTCGATCGAGTGACTTCACAATTATCTCGCAAAAACCTTTAATTTCTTCTCATTCTTCATTTCTTCAGAAATTTTCTTTGATATTATGTGTTTTCATGAAGTGGAGAGTTTGGTGACCATGAAGGAGCTGGTTTGGATTAGTAATGGCAGAATGGGTGTCTAGACAAGCAAGAACAAGGCTATGGCATGGTGAGAACTTGTGAAGGAGAAATGAGGGGGAAGAAATGACTAAGTTCCAAATTTGAATATTAAAAAAATGTGCATGCAAGGGTGGGGCACATTTCTTCATGTATGATGTCCCTAACCTCAGGGATGTGAGGGAAATTAAATTCTACGGTGAGCAATAGGACGACATGTGTCCTCGATCCGATGATAAGGGATTTTCTTGAAAATGCACTAGAAGCACCGGGGGCTGAAAGTCGGTCATGTGGATGAACAAAGGACTTACCATAGGGGTTGGGTGCATTTTTCCATGTCTGTTGTCCCTAACATCAGGGATGTGAGGGAAATCAAATTCCACGGTGGTTCTGGAGCTGATACGTGTCCTCGATCTGATGACAGGGGATTTGAGCTCCAAAAATTCATATGGCAGCTGAAAGTTGGTCACATTGTAGACACCTATAATTTAGCCTGAAAAATTTAAATACTTAAATTGTGCTGATTATCCCCTTTCCCGAAAATTGACGACATATCATCAATAATTCTCATCTTCTCTTCTATCATCATTAATTAATTACAATAAGTAATTAATTAAGTCTTTTATTCAACAAATACCCTAATTAATGACCTTACGTTAATTAATCCTTCCTCCTATCTAAACTAATTAATTATTATTAATTAATTAGCTTCCCCTTTCATTAAACCAATAAATCATTATTTAGTTGATTTAATCCCCTTCGATAGTATAAATCATGCTAATATTCCTCAAAAAAAATTTAAATAAGCTTGCAAACCTATTAAATTAATCACTTTGGTTAATTAATAAACTCCATTTATCCACATGAGTCACTAAGGGAAAAATTAAACTCTCCTAAAGTTAACTCAACCCTTTCTAAACCCCCCTTATCCACAACTAACTCAATATCTCTATTATCCCATATACAAAGGGATGTAGAGATTCTTCTATCCATTGGGCTATATAAAGAGCCCTCCTCCTACCTTTACACTTACACCTAATTCTTGAGAAATAAAAGAAAGCATATAATACATACACTATAAGCCTTTTGTCATCCTTAAGCATTTCACCACTGGAAGATCTAAGCCTCATTCTTGTATTTCATCCATTTAATATTTTGGGTCATATGGAAATAATCAAAGTGGTCTTGTAGCCATGCTTTGATGAGCTTCCATTCCTAATCCCTTAAAGATCAAACAATTAACTTTGATTTCCATGAATCTACCTAGGGTCAATTTAGTTGTTTTGGTGATCTAAAGAGTAGAGGTTTTAATAATTAACATGTTAGTTTGATTTCCATTTCAAAGTTATGATACAATGATGTTTTTATTTAATCTTTCTTAGCTCTTAATGTGATGGTATTTAGATTTTGATTTAACTTTGTTATTAGGAATACTAGATTTTAGTTCTAATTTTCTTAAATTAGTTAAACATAACCATACACACATTTGGCATGCCTGGTGGGAGGGATCCTTAGTCCCTTAACATTTTAGCTTGAATTATATTGTTTTTGGCTAACCATTGATATACAGATATGGAAAAAAATGTTTAATTTCTTAGGATTTTACTAGTATTATATGTGTAGGTTCTCATTTAGAGCTATGTTATTGTCAATTTTGAGCTAACTTACTAAAATTGGAAGTGTCGTGAGATTTTTGGTGTCTTTGGATGTACTTTGACAGCAGGAGGGGCGTAGGCGCACTAACCATGATGTATGACATTAAACCTGGTGCAGACACACTAACCCTGGCATAGGAACCTTTTGGGTGGCACAAGAACACTGTCAGAGTTTTGTATCTTTGTTTGGCTATGTTGGCGCACATACCCTAACCCTGGCGTAGACACACTAACCATGGCATAGGCACATCAAATCAGGTGCAGAAACTCTATTCGCACTATACCTTCACTACAACGGGAAAACTTACTAGGCTAGCACACATGACCTAACCCTTGTGCAGGCACCTCTCACATGGCACAAGAATTATGTTAGAATTTTTTACCTCTTTTATCTCCCCTAGCACACATACCATTATACTGGTGCAGATACCTCTCGGGTGGTGTAGGGGCACTATGAGCTTGAATAACACAGAGGATCTCACCCACCCTAACCCGCTTACACATGACTAAACCAGCGCGTAGGTGCTTCATTTCAAATTGGCCTACACATTTCATTTTTTTTCAAATAGCGTGTGTTAAAGTGCTAACTTATTTGCAGGTTTTATCTAATTAATGTGTATTTTTGCAAGGTATGTTTGCATGTTGTTACTAGACTAGATATACTTTTCATGCTTTCTTATAAGAGTAAGGTTGTGTATGCTCTTCCCTCGTGTCCTTTGGGGTGATATTGGTAATCATAAATGATTCTTCGGTCTTTTTACACTTTGAAAATGTTGAGAATGTCCTAGTTGAGTAGAAATGAGTTAAATTGGTGTCTTTGAATTAATTGTTTTCCATTTGGTTAAATTCTTGGATTCTATAAACTGTCACATACGGTCTTCTCTTGTGTCCTTGGATGATCTTGAGAATCAGAAATGATGTTTGGTCTTTTAATGGAAAATCACTAACCCATTGTGTAGCACCAAAAAACACACTTGTTAAAGAAAGTTGGAGTCGAAACAAAAATCAAACTACTAATACAGTTTCTGTGCAGGTTACCAAAAGGTGTTCAAGAAAACCACATCAAAATTAAACAAGATAAAAATAACACCACATTCAAAACACTGTATTTATAGGTTTGGATAAGGGTACGTCCCATTATCTTAAAAATAGGACATAAACCCTTTGACATAAGCCTTAAGCTACAATAATGAGGGTGGTCCTAGGAACCCCAAAGTATTCCACGTAAGAGGGAACCTTGTGGATGAAATAGGAAGTGCTCTGCACAACCTACTTGACTAGTTGTTCCTTGTGAGTTAGCATTACTGGTTGTCCGTATAGAAACCCCCGTGATAGTACACATAGATGAACTAGTTGTCTACTGTGCTTGAAGGGGGTAAAATAAAGACGAGATACTCCCAAATTATTCATTGTGACTTTTTGGGTAAATCGAGCTTGCTTAAGACAACTTTGTAACACCTAGGAAGAGAGAACCACCTAGGAAGATATTCTTTGGCCAGGATCCCACTTTGACCATTTCAAAATAGTGTTGAGTTATGATCCATTATTTATCATGAAACATGGAAAGTGTTATTTTTGCTTAGTTCTTCACTTGTCGTAAGGTGAGGAAAAAATCTGCCAAGGTAAAGCCAAAAATTTTCACCCCCATTTTGATCTACATCCCTCACTTTATTTTGACACTTTGTTGATCAAAAGAAGAGTGAATACCTTTGCATTATCAATTGATTTATTATGCCACTTTTTTCCATTTACGCCCATCCATGTTTGTGATTGGGTAAGTTAAACTTCTAAAGTGTGTGGAAACGTATTCATATCACCGGTGGCATTTGTGATCTTGATACCCACATCAAGATCATCATCACAGTTAGGCTTGGTTTATCATCTTGAACTTCCTCAGAAAGGTTACCTTGTTTATATCCTATCACTACAATTTTGGTATTTATGTCTTGTTTCTTATAAACTTGACCTAAATATCTACATTTTAAGGTTATGCTGTACACATTTTAACAATTCTTAGTTATACTATAATCTTTTAATTTGATTCCATTACTACCTCGATTTTAAAAAGTGATTCGTGCTATCACTTGTGTGTGTTATATCAATATCATCTCTATATCAATAACTTACTTTCTCACAAATTTTAGTTAGCATATCTTGGTGACATTGTTGTGTCATTCAAAAATTGTAACAAGCAATTTTTGGGATATAGGTATTAATTGAATTTGAGCTTGCTTCTAGTATACTTTGTTAGGAGGTCACATTAACTTCTTGTTATTACTTACGTCTTGTTCATTTATTTGAACTCGACATAAGTAGGGACATCTTGCTAATTATCTTACAACACTGAATACCATTTTGAAACAAACCTAGGAAGTAATTCATTCACTTGATAGGCTGGGTACCGAACATTATGTCACTATGGCCTTATCTTTATCACATTGGTACTTTAACATTTATACTCATTCTTATTCTTGACATTCTTTTTACATTTCACTTAGGTGTGATCACAAATTTTTGAACACATTCACAAGGTACCTTGGTGAAACTGTTGCACATCAAGGCTCCTAAAACACTATTAGGGCTCAAAAAGTAAACATTAGAAGTGAAACAAGCACAAACTTGGGAAGCCTCAAACAAACAAGGGTCAAACCCTTTTATTAGTCATGATCTTGGGCCTTTATTTTCTGTGGAAAAAGAAATAGAAGACATCATAGATCATAGTGGCGATGAATTTGAATCCCCACATGTGGATTTTTGAATTCGATCCCACATTATTAGATGAATTCCTTTTTAGAAACAAGAATAGGGTGCTGGCACGAGTTGTAGAATTGGGAGCCAAAATGCCCGATGAATATGAAACAATCCCACCTACAAATAATGCTAATGACAAGGAGTGACCTATTATCAACATGGATGATATTTTAACACATGGACATGCTTCTACCTCCAATGTGGGAAACATAAATGTTGTGGGACATAGAATACCCTTCACTAAAGTGCCATGTAAAATCAGGTTAGGACACGAGAATGTTGAAAAACCTCCACAGTATGAAGAAGAAGAGGATCCTTTGGAAGAAGAAGTCACTATTCAGAAACAAATTTGTAACCTTAGTCAAAAAATAGCCTTGTTAACCTCACATGTACAAAATGAAACAAGAAATAATGTCAAAAAGACAAAACCTAAGGTCAAAAATAGTGAACTTCATAAAGAAAACCAAGGAGGGGACAATACGCAGTACAGTCGAGTGTACATACCTACTTCCCCCACTAAAGAACAATTACTCACACAAGAAGTACAATTTATGAAGTGACACTCAAAAACCTTCAAGAGACCAATGTGGGGAACATCAAAAAATATCAATATGAAGAACTATGTCCCCATCTATTTGATAAAGCTATAACACTTCAACCCTTCCCTAAAAAAATTGACATAATGAAATTTGAAAAATATAGAGGAAAGGGAGACCCATGAGATCATGTAAAGGATTTATATATGGCATGTCAAGAGGTGTCTTATACTGATAATTATCTCATACAAATCTTTCCTAAGAGTCTAGGAGGCCAAACCTTGGAGTGGTTTACTTGTTTACCTCGGGGGTTTATTTTTACATGGCCAAAACTAGAAGAGAGGTTTGTGTGACACTTATCATATAATATAGAAAGTGATATCACATTGGTAGACTTGTGTGACACCAAAATACATCCTAATGAGACATTCACCAGCTTCCTACAATGGTGAAGAGGGATAGCCAGTCACTTCCCTTGTGCATTCCCTGAAAAATAGTTGGTAAGTATCTTTGTGCCCAATCTAAATCCAGATATCACTCTCCACCTTCAAATGCATTGTTTCTACACTTTTGAGGAGTCCATTGAAAAGGGCATTCAAATAGAAAAATCCCTTATTGCCAAAGGAAATCTTAAGTCACAATCTAAGGATAACCAAAGTGTTAAAACTATGGAGAATCTAAAAATATTCAACAATAACAAGAACGTGGTGGGAGACAGGATCAAAGATTCCAAACACATAAAAATGGTTCAAACTGGTCAACCTTTTAAACTGACCAAAGGACCTATTCAACCACCACATAAATGGAGAATTTTCACTCCTCTCAATGATAATTTTTTGGTCATATTAAAACAATTGGATATAGCTCACATGGTGACTTATCCCACGACACAACCCTTTGATGACAATGCTCAAAAACTATCATGGTACAAAAAGCATGTCTATTGTGAATTACATCGTATCAAGGGACATAAAACAGACAAATTTCTACGAATTTGTCACTACATCCAAGACCTCATCGACAATGGCGATATAGAAGTGGAAAGCCTAGAAAAAACTCAGATGCCCAATGAAAATGTGGAGATATACAAAGAACCATTCCCTAAACATGGTAAGTCAGAGGAGCCAAATCTAGATTGAGGAGATTCATCCAAGAGTTATAAAGAAAAAAATTACAGGTATATACCAAGAAAGATAATAATCATTATGATTCACTCATTGGATGTATTCACCCTCCTAGTGACCATGTAAACACCATTTGAATCAAGGGAAAAGATTACGCTATGGTAATAAGGCGTACCTACCTCATGACTCCTGAACCCTCTCTGTCAACGTCACAAAATTGTAGGTATAACCTCTTAGAACAACTTGAGAAGAAACCTGCAAAGATTTTGATCTTGGATCTTCTTAAGATATTGAATGTACATAAATACATTTTCTACCAAACTCTTTAGGGGTCAAGAGTGCCACTAGAAGTAGATCCTACACATATTAGGGCTGTGGTAGTAAACATTATACCAACTGAGCACATTTCCATTAATCATAGGGAAATACCTACTAAAAATCCAATGCATAATCTCCCCTGGTATATTGAGGTATTCATTACCTACCAAAAGATAAAATGGGTGCTTGTGGACAACAGATCAAGATTGAATATATGCACATTGAAATTAGTTAAGCAACTGGGACATACCGAAGAAGATCTCAAGTCAAATATCATCACCATAACTACTTATAACAACGTGGAAAGAGAGTCAGCTAGAAAAATCGCATTACCCATACAAGTCTAACCCACTTGTCATCACACAAATTTTCATGTCGTGGACTTGGAACTCTCATACAATATGCTTCTAGGCTAACCATGGATGCATGCCATGCAGGATGTGCCATCAACATTCCATCAATGCATCAAACTAAAGCACAAGAGACACATTGTCATGATACAAGGAGATCCAAAGCCCTTCGCTCATTGTAAAACTCTCAATAGATTTGTGCGTAAGGGTACCTATACATGTCCCTCTGCTGATATAGTTTTTCCTCTTCAATTTGAAGCCATGGAGTCCTAAGTAGATTCAGATTCCCTCAGTTCTTGCACTCGTGGTTCCTCTACATCAAATTATCCTTTTGATTCATGGGAGATGAAGGTTATAGAATATGGTTGTGGAGATTATAATGTGCAACAATCCCTTTTAGTTTCAGACCTCTCATTGTCACCTAAAACTAGAGGTCGACCCAATTATCATTTCAGACAGCCTAGAGATGAACAAACTAGTGGGTCATTCTTAGCTAGAGGATTTCTAGATGAAGAGAAATTGTTGGATCCACCTATGACTTAGGTCCCAGAAAATACTCAACCAAATTTATACCAAACCCGTGAGTATGAGAAATCTAGCTGAATGATGTATTCCATGGGATACAGAGGTCTAGGATGTGGAAGGAATGAGAAAGGATAGCGAGAACTAGTTTTTCTCCCACATTTTAAGATAGAAAGGTATGAAATCAGAATTCAACCCTATGGGGTGATGACCTTTTAAATCTAATGGTTGGGGTCTCATTTCTTTATTCATCCATTTGATTCCTAAAAAAGTGGAATTGTTATTTGATACTCCACTTGTTCCTGAGATAAAGTTTCTGCATACCTGATGTGCCAAAGTGTTGCGAAAAATATAATTTCACCATCATGTAGGAATTTGAATCCTCTTTTTGTTGATGTTTTGGTTTACTCCTAACTCCATCTGGAGCTCTGGAATCTTGTTCTAAACCTTAGTAGATTTTTAGGCCTATACACTGACTAGTCTTGTGAACCCTAATTTTGGTGAAATTTCCCCAACTTCTTTGATCCCTTCTAGAATCTTCCTAAATAATCTCCATGATTTCCTAGGACCTTCAAATCACCTCCACATCCACTTAGGATTTTTTTTGTCTCTCCATGGGGTCGCTCCAACCTTAGGAAGGTCAGAGATAGCCCTTCCCAAAACTCCCTGTAGCTTGCAAATCTAAAATCACCTAGCAGGAATGAATGGAATTTCCTAAATCACTTAGGGGGATGAGATAACATTAATTTAGAGGTCACTTGGACTGAATGGACAGACCTGAGGTGTCTTAGAATGATAGGACTTGAAAAATTTAACACAGGGGTATTTTTCGTGCTTGGAAATTGGTAATTTCCCTGTGGCACATTTGCATGACAAAAAATAGGTGATTTGGTTGAACAAATCATATAAGAATAGGTGTGAGTGGTTTTGGGATATTATTAAGGAATCCTTAACAACAGGATATCATCTCCCTTAAAATATGTATTTTCTGGATGAAAGAATGCAAAGAGTTTTACTATAATTTTTATGTGTATATTTTTTGTTGCACCTTCAGTGTAACCTTAACATTAAATCGCATGAGTATATAAGAAAAGGAAACCTATTATTTAAACATAAGGAAGTTTTATCCTCATATATACCATGGGGCACTTAGTAAAATTATAGCCATGATATGAGAGAGAACAAGTGAGTGTAATATATAGGGGACTGAAAAAAACTTGGAACTAGAGTCGTATGACACTTGAGAAACTAAATATGGTTTTTGCAAAATCATACATGAAGCTTAAGGTTAATTATAATTTCTTCCAATGGTTATATATATTTTTTATTAGTCACATTGTTATATTGTTATTTTTATTAGTACAACCTTTTTTCCTTAGAAAACCATTTGGATGCAGGTTTTTGTGGCTCTTATGTAGGTTGTGGTGGATAAAGAACATGTATGTAAATCTCGGTAGATGAATCAAAATATCATAAAGTAATTTTTCCTTTAGAGGCCATATGAGACCTCCATAAAATATACCTCACATTATAATTCAATGGATTAGTATAATAATGAGTGTATGTTATATTTTAAATGTAAGATGTAGTTAGATACACATTATTTATTACCTTTATGTAAGGAGGGTAAGCACTCATAAGTACTCTTAAGGACTCTATTCTAACTAAAGTGGGCTAAAAACATCTTCAAGTTTTATAAAGGTATTTAGAGACCCACTAGGAAGGTGTCTAAACCAATACATAGCATCTCATGTGCTAATTTTAGAAAAATATTTAAGAATAAATATATCATTATTATGTGAAGTCATAAGTGCCATATAATGCTTAATATGTAGATAAAGATCCAAGGTACCATCAAACAATTGGAATGAAGGCATGAAAAAATTCCTAAGTAACTACCATTTGAATATTTTATGCCATATCAAATTGTCATAAATGGTATTTTTTGGAGCTCAAATGTTCACCCACATTCAGATTGTAGAAAACCTAAAATTTGAGTCAACATGGGACTATCTTCAAGTTTTGGGATTCAAATTGAGACAAACATCTGGAGAATTTTGACTTCCTCAATTTACTCCTACTACTAAAACTACTCCTAGAAATTGAAATACAACTATCTAATCCTACTTTAAACTCCCAAGAGACCAAGGTGAGAAAGAGATGCATAAACATAAATCCTAATCTATAGAGGTGACAATACCAAAAATTAAGGGGATGAATACATTTAGAAAAGGTGAAAGGGAAAGCAATGATAATGAAGAGGACTAGATATGAGACACATATAAAAATCACTCCCAGAAAACACTTTCACAATACACAACAGGATAAAGATTCAAAAAATGAAACATACAACACACATGTGAATGAAATACAGGTAAGGAGTGCAATAAAATAAGAACAAGGCCATGAATGAGCCATAAGATTAAATTTTATTGCCTGAAATTACGCACAAACTATTACAATTGTGAGATGAAGATGTGAGCATTCACTGAATCAAGATCCAATGCATGATGACCCTTAGGACATACATGCAACACAAGAGATAAATCCTTATATTGCAATATGCCCAAATTCTAAGAGTATCTAGCATGTAAGAATGTGCATTTCTCTACAATATATTAGAAAAATCGTGAAAGGGAGAAAGAGAATAAATTAGAGGGAAACTCGAAGTTCCTCAACCAATCCCAACCACCTTCAGTTAATTTCTATTAGGGAACATGAGTGTTGCTCTATTTCTCCACTGTTACACGCCTTCTTCAAATGAGTGCCCATACTACATTTAATGTTGGTGGATGTGCCACTTGAAACTACTACTTTTGCGTGTTGGAGAAGTTTCCTTGACTCTTTCCCATTTGCCTCTGATTTGACTCATGAAATCAGATTTGATCACATAGAGAACAACAAATTATTATTGAATTTGAAAACATGTTTGATAACTGAATTGAAGACAGATCGATTTCTAATTACCACAAATAATCATCATTTTACTTTATTACGTGGCTTCTCCACTCAGTATTACGCATGGATATTTGACATACACGTGGATCATTCCTTTATGTCGCAGCATCCTAAGTCTATGCGGATTTAGAAAACCTTCCGCATCTTGCCCCTATGATGTTACTTGCTTCCTTACTGACCCACAATCCACCTTTCACTACTTGTCTTAGCCTGCCGCTACTATTTATAGTAGCACGAATTTGAATATCCACACGTAGAGTCTTTTCTTCATTATGCAGAACTTTCTTCTTATCATGGTTCTACGTAGATCCTCCACGGTAATGTTCCTCCATCCATGACATTCTCAATGCCTCCATGGTTTCTTCAAAATTTTCTTTTGAATATATGCCAACTATAACACTTGTGTAAGTTGCTTGAATTTTTCAAGGGATGAAAAATTGGGCAGCATTTTTGGTGACTTATAGGGGTCATCTACCTACTAGATGGATTATTAGTATCCTTAGGCATCTATTGGGCATGGAGTCAGCTGATCAATTTAGTTGTTTTGCATTTGACTCACTCACTTGATGTACAACTGATTGTTAACGCTTTGGAATTCATTTTACAAAAACATCCTTCTGAAAAACATGGAACCTATGTAACAAGATCCCCAGACAACAAAATCATGTGCAAATCACGTAGGGAAAAGAAACCTAAACTACCAACATGACAATATGCACTAAAATTACTTGGAGGAATTAGAAATCTAGTATACTATGTATATGATACTTGAAACTCTTAATGAGAGGGTTTGAGATAAATCCCATTTACAGGATTTGAAATGCATTCCCATCAATATTAGACAGCTCAAAATAATTAGCTACCTTGCAAGCAGTAATAATGCATGGTCTGCTCCAAATAACATCAAATTTGGAGTGTCTTCCTGGTTTAGCTCTGTCTACGTCCCATTTCAAGACCAAATCTCCGACCTTGAATGTCAGAGGCCTAGCTTTTTTATCAAACTATTGTTTGGTTGAATACTGATGTTGCTCCATGCTTGCCATGGTGGCATTTCTATTTTCCTCTAGTTCCACTAGATCCACCATTCTGATTTCTCTTTGATTTGTGCCTTCAAATTCCAATTGTTGTGTTAATTCGAGTGAAGGAAACTCAAGTGACAAAGGAAGCCTAACTTATTTTCCATATACTAGTTTGTAGGGATAAGTTCCAATTGCCTTCTTTTTTGTTATCCTATCTACCCAAAAAACATTTCACTTTTGTATGCCACTTCCTTTAATTTACGTCAATGGTTCTCTTCTTGATTTTGATCAGATTTTTGTTATTAGATTATGCCAATCCATTGCCTTGGGGGTAATAATTAGAGGAAGTCTTGAGATAAATACCAAGTTAGAGAGCCCAATCAAATATTTTTGATCCCAAGAAATATTTATCATTATCAAAAATAATGGTTTGGGGTATGGCAAACCTTGTAACAATTTCTTCAAGAAATTCCAAGATGATTGATTCAGTAGCTTCCTTCAATGGCATGGCTTTAGTCCACCTAGTGAAGTAGTCTGTTGCTTTGAGAACCCATTTGTGACCCATACTAGATGGAGGATTGATCATCCCAATGAATTCAAGACCCCATTGTGTGAATGGTTGATCCACATGAATTGGATGAAGATGCAAAGTCGTCAATATTCTCTTTCCGGTAAAGAGAGCACACTCCTTACATTTCCTAACCCACTTGTGAGCATTCATGAATAATGTAGGCCATAAATATCCTTCTTTTATGATCTTCATAGATGTAGCCCATGAAAAGAAATTTCCTCTCAAGAAACCATCATGAAACTTGAAAAGGATCCTATTTTATTTTTCTCCTTTAATACATATGAGCAACATACCATCAATCTTTCTTGTAAAATATGCCATCAACTAGCACATATGGAAAAAACTACAACCTTAAATGTCGAATCTTTACTTTGCTGAGACCAAGAGGATATATACCAGAGGAGAGGAATTTTATCATTAAATTCATCTAGCTATCTGTGGCTATGTCTTCATTTTTCTTAGGTTCTGCACAACTCTCCTTTTCTAGGAAAAAATTAGTCTCTGGGTCATTCCGTGCATCTTCAACCAGCTGTCTGCATAAAGCATAACCTCTTACCAATTTTTTGGCCTTAATGGTCACATTATATTCCATAATTTTAGCTACCCATCTAACTCACTTCTCACTAATATCTATTCCCATAATTAAATCTCTGATGTTGGGATGCGATACCAGAACCTTTACGTGGCTAGATACAATCATGATTTTAAATTTCCTTAAGGCGTGCATGATGGAAAACACTTTCTTCTCAATATGGCTATAATTAATATCAAAATCCTTCAAGGTTTTACTGAAGAAGGATACTAGTTTCTCTAAGTTTTAATCATTTGGTTGGGTTAAAACTATGGCAATGCAAGAATCAACTCCATACACATATACGATAAAATATTTGGAGTAATCTGGATTAATCAATGTAGCAGCTTGGGCTATTTCTTGTTTGATCTTTTCAAATCTTTCCTTCCCCTCTATGGTCCATCAGAAAGATGAATCTTTTCTAAGCACAAGTGTGAGTGGATTTACCAGACCCGCGAAGCCAAGTATAATGTGCCTAACAAAGTTAGCCTTTCCAAGGAAAGACTATAAATATTTCTTGAGAGCTAGAAAGGAAAGAGCAAGGATGATAGAGACTCTTTCTGGATCAATGGAAATGACTTATTTACAAACAATGTGCCCTAAAATATTACCTTTAGGTATTGAAAAATTACATTTCTTGGGGTTAAGGGATACCCCGAACTCCCTGCAAATTCAAGTACTTTCTCTAGGTACTTCATGTGATCTGTACTCTACTTGGAGAAAACAGTGATATCATAAAGGTAAACCAAGATGAATTGATTGATATATCCTTTAAAGGAAATATCCATTACTCTTTGAAAGGTGGAACCTAGATTTGATAAACCAAAAGTCATTTTTTGATATGCATACATTTTCCATTTGGTGGTGAAAACATTCTTGTATTGATCATGCTCATTCACTTTTCTTTGATTGAAGCCTGAGCATCCATCAAGAATTGAAAATCTCTCATATCTAGCCACTATCTACAAAATTTGTTCCTTTGAAGGCAAAGGATAGTCATCCTTGAGAGAAGCCTTATTTAGGTCCCTGAAGTCTACGTAGAGCCTGATTTCATCATTTTTCTTTATGACTGGAACTAAATTCTCCACCCAAGTGGAGTACTTAATGGGAAAAATAATCTTAACATTGATGATTTTAGACAATTCTTTTCTCATGAGGGGCTCTATCTTGGGGTTTACTGACCTTTTTTTTTTCCTAACTAGTTTTATATTAAGATCAAGATCGAAAGAATTTTGGGCTAAAATTGGATTAAACTCTTTTAAATCTTCATATCCCCTCATAACACATCACGAACTTTTGACATTAGGCAAAAAAAATTTACTTTTCATGTTCATCACATACCTTTCCAAGCAAAAGTTATTTTTCTGGGGAAATTGCAATAGGCTGAAAGCCTTCTTGTTTTTTCTCTATAATCTTTTCTGTACCTTTGAACCCATCATCTATAATGAATATATGTTCTAAAGTGACTAATCCTTTTGGTAATTTATTTATTTTGAGCTGAAGAATCTTATTGCCATAGATTTCCTACAAATTAGAATGCATTTTTGAAGAAAACTTAGCTTCATTTTGTATGAATTGGAAAATTAATTCATCACTATAAAATAATTTTCAGTTGGCTGCATTATCAGGTATGGATGGCCTAACAACCATCTTGATATGTTTCATCTTGCCTCTAACTAGGTCTTCTGCAGGTGAAAATTAAGATCTAAGAGCCACCATTTAATATGCTTCCTTGTTCAGCTTCCATGGTATATCCTATAGGTTGATAGAATCAAAACTCTCTAGCAAGTCCCAAACTCTATGTTTTTAGGCCTTCAATATATTGTTTCTTGTGGTGCATCTTCCATTTACTTGGTTAATGATTAGATCAATATTCTAAAGATTTACAACTTCTTGATCTTTCTTTTTTCTGCAATCAGCAAGCCATACACTAATGCCTCATAATCCACCACATTATTGGAACAAGATAATTTTAATCTATGGGCGAAGAATAAATTCTATTCCTTTAGAGAAATAAGCACAAAACCCACCCCAACTCCAATTCTACTTCTAGAACCATCAATATACATCTACCATAAGCCAAATACTGGCTCGTTGTCTTCTTTGAATGTCGTAGACATAATATATATTATTCTTGTAGGACATAATAGGTGCCAAGACTAGTTTCAAAGGTTTTGATTTCTTCATCATAAGGATCAAAATCATGATTCCTCTTCACCCATTCATCTACCAATAAATTAGGCATGCGAGGAGGAATAGGTTGTTCATCAAAGACTAAGCCTTGCTCAATTTATTCTTGAATTAGACAATTTTATTGGATGAGAGTGAGGTTATATGGTTGAATATGGTAAGAAAATATGGGCTCATCTTGTATTGTGAATCATGTACCATATCTAGTTTTCAGAAGCATGTGAATCAAATCTGAGGATAGATAGTCGCCTACTTTAGAAGTGAAATCTCTAGAGAGACAAATGAAAAACATGGAAGGCAGGTCAGTAATTGAAATTTCATCAGTTATGTTGAGGCTTAGGTAGGCACAAAGTGTAACCTCAAGGTATTTTATTACACCTAGGAAATTTACAATCGACCCATCAAGTTGTAAGACTCCCCTAAACATGGGACTGCATTTGAGACCTAGGATATCAACAATTTTCTTGAGCATTACAGATGTACTAGCCCCTGAATCAATCATAAAATTATGAAATAGGTATTTACCCACAACTATAGACATGTAAAATGGTGAGGTCTTAATGGTTTTACTTACTTGATCACCCCTTTCTTGACAGACATGAACCAAAGAATGAGTATTTTGCATTACTAGATCCACCGGAGGTAGTTTCTTGAGGGCTTCACACAGAATATCTCATTAAGATAGAATGGAAAACACATCCCACATTTAGACATTGAAATGAGTATTCTTCATTTTCTCAACTATGTTGAATGGGAGAAATGCAAATTTATGCATCTGCTGCATGCTACTTTCTTTTTTTTGTTGCAGAATTGTTTGAACATGAGGCTTTACTTGAAAAACCTCTTTTTCTGCAGCAAGTTTATTGGGAACCGCAAGATGTTTTGAAACATATTTTAATTCATTCTATGATCATTAACATCCTTTTTTTTTTCTTTAGTCTGTAACATTTCCTTAATCCTCCAATGTCTTTTCCTTTTCCTATGACATTTCTCCAATCTATGGGATTTGCAACTCAAGCCTCCATCATTCGTTTCTTGTTTCGCGTGTTGTCAAAAACACTCATCTGATGTCTACCAGAGCTACCAGACACTTGATTAAGTGCACAAAAATCCCCAACTCTGAAAAACATGATGTTAGCATTAGGTGCAACTTGTCGAGTTTCTTCCAGACCATGATTAAGTGCTTTAATAAGTGATTATTGCTAACTGGAAGAACCCTAGATCATGTAGGCTTGGAGATGCATTTCCCTTTCACAACCAAGTTGGTTATGAGGTAGATTACATGGAAAACACCACTCTATTTATTACGCCATATTTTTTTGTACTAGAACTAAGGTTTGACTAGAACTGGGGGCAGGGAGTTCCAGTGGACTAGGAATTGTTGCCCATGGAAGAGGATAATTTTGAATTTTCCATCTATTATTTTGCTAGTTTTGTGCATTTATTTGATTATATTGTTGGTTTCTATATGGCCGATATCCCTAATTTCAAGATTTCCCTTGATTTTGATAATTTCTATATGACTGGGCTTGCTATTTTTCTAGGGATATAACTTTGTTTGTCATGTTTCTAATAAAATATTTCATTTCCTCATGTTCCTTTTGTTGTGTGGGGGTTTGTGATGTGGAAGCAATGGGTTATGGGTTTGGTTAGGGAATAAGGGCAATGGAAGGCTACGTGGTTTGTGGAAATTTAGGGGATAATGACAAAGGTGGTATGGGAGCTAATTTTCTATCTTGAATTAAACAATTTTCAGCCCTAATGGCCAATGCATCAGCCATGGGTAAGGTTATTCCTCCCATTGATTGTATCATAACAAAAATATTAGAGTTAACAAATTTTAGAAAGTAAATAAAGGAACCTTCTGCTATAGGTCTCATGAGAACTAGAATTTTGTCACAGGTTCTCTTAAATATGAAGTTAAAATCTACCACTTATTCAAAATGTGCTCTCTTGATTGTAGTCAACTACTCTAAAAGAGACAAGTTACCATCTCTTTCCCCAAATTGATTATATAACATTGTGCAAAACTCATTCCAATTCCTGTCTGAGCCTATTGTTAAACTTCTAAACCATTGCAGAGCCTTTCCTTTAAGTGATGAAGCTAAAATTTTTACTTCCATATCCATTTCAGTAATTTCATGGATAACACATAAATTTGCAATGCCCTGAATGCAGTCAACTAGAGTAGTGTCATTTTCTCCAGTAAAATATGGAATATTATTCAAAGCTACTACTGGGATAAAATTTTGGGAATTTAAGGCAAACAGGCTGATTCTTGTGAAGTTTACAAATGAATTTTGAGGTGGTGGCTATTGTTAATGAGACATTCTGATGGGTATGAGAACTCTAGTGGACTACAAGAAAGGTCTACCGGGTGTAGGTGTGGAGAGAATTCGATTTGGAGGAGATGAAGATCTTTAAATCTATCTCCCTCTTCTATGTCTTCCTAGAGATAAATTTAAATACTCAAATTTTCCTTCTTATCTTATTCTAGACCTTGTTTGGATCTTTCTCATGAATTAGGGACACGTTTGGATCACCAATACTACTGAAACTAGTTATATTCTGAATGAAGTCACCAAATGTGTTATTGTAGAGCCTCTAAAGGATAGAGTTTCCTCAAGGTACACATAAAACTTGATAAAACTAGAAATATCAATTTCAAATGTCCCATCAGGTGTTCCAAAACTATTGGATCTCAAATTTACACCCGCATCTAGATCATAGACAACCTGAAATTTGAGTCAACATGGGACTGTCTCCAAGTTACAGGACTTAAACTGAGACAGATCTCTAGAGAAGGATGACTTCCTCAAAATTACTCCTACTACTAAAACTACTCCTACAAATTGAAATGTAACTATCTAATCCTACCTTAAACTCCCAAGAGACCAGGGTGATAAAGAGTTGCAAAAATTGAAATCATAATCTACAGAGGTGATAACACTAGAAAATAAGGGGATGAATACATTTAGATAAGGGGAAAGGGAAAGAAATGATAATAAAGAGGACTGGATATGAGACACAGATAAAAATCAATCCCAGAATCCACTTTCATTATACACAATAAATCAAGATTCAGAAAATGAAACATACAACACACCTACAAATGAAAGAAAGGAAAGGAGTGCAATAAAATAAGAACAAGGGCAGGACAAGCCACAAGATTAAATTTTATTTCATGAAATTGTGCATAGACTATTACAATCACAAGAGGAAGATGTGATCATTTAATAAATCAATATCCAAGGCATGTGACCATTAGGACATACATGCAACACAAGAGAGAAGCATTATATTACAAGATTCCAAAATCTTAAGAGTATCCAACTCATAAGAATGTGCATTGCTCTACAATATATAGAAAAATTGTAGAAGGGACAAAGATACGAAATTAGAGGGAAACTCGAGTTCCTCAACCAATCCAAACCACCTTCATTAATTTCTCTTAGGGAACAAGGCATTACTCTGGTTATCCACTGTTACATGCCTTTTTCAAATTAGCACCCATACTGTATTCAATGCGGGTGGTTGTGCTTCTTGGAACAACACTTTTTACGTGTTGGAGAATTTTCCTTGACTCTTGCCCATTTTCCTTTATTTGACTCATGAAATCATATTTGATTACATAAATAACAACAAAATCTTATTGAGTTTGCAAATATTTGATAACTTAATTGAATACCGGTTAATTTCTAATTTCTATGAATAATCATCATTTTAATTTATCATGTGTCTTCTCCACTCAGTCTTGAGTGGCTATTTGCAATACATGGATCATTACTTTGTGTTTTGGAATCCTAAGTCTAATAATATTTAGAAAAACTTCCATGGCATGACCTAATGATGTGACTTGTGGGCCACCTTCACTGTTGTCTTAGCTCTTGGCATTATTTATAGTAGTGTGAATTTGAATATTCACCCACAGAGTCTTTTCTTCATTTCATAGAACTTTATTCTTTCTGCAGTTCTTCATAGATCCTTTGCAATAATGTTCCCCCATCCACAACATGCTCAAATCTTCCATTGTTTCTTCAAATTTTCCTCTAAATATCTGTCAAGTCTAACACTTGTGCAAGATGATCAAATTTTTCAAGGGATGTGAAATTGGGCAACAATATTGGATTCAATGCTATAATAATAAGATTTTCTCTCCAAAGTCAATGTATATACATTACATTGGAAATATCCTAATGTGTGCATAAGTGAAAGGAACCCTTGAGGAGGTAATCCATATACATCTAAAGGTTCATTCAAGTGTTGTACCTTACCATTAATAGTATCCATATGAACACTATTACATTGAAATGAAAGATGGGGTAATGTGTATTTAGAAACCATATTAGTTATAACTTGGGGTTTTATGGTTATGACATCACATTTAACATATAAAGGAATGTGACTATTGTCTATAAGAAAATTAGTCAATCTAGGAGAGGAAACTAGACCATTTATATCACATGCCATTAAAAATGATCAAGAGGTTCATGTTTGCATATATAAATAGAAAATATTTCATCATTATAAATATTATAATTTATAAGTTATGGAGAAGAAGTAATAATAGAATTATTTATTTTTTTCACGAGGAGACATAGAAACACAATTTTAAGCAATCATAGTATCTACAATAGGAATAAATTCAATTACATTATTTTTTTCATTTAAGAGTATTAGTAGAAACATTAATGGTTTAAAAATATAATTTCTTTTTCATTCAATGGGAAGAGAAGAAACACAAGTAGAATCATGCACATGAAAAATATACATGTTACAATCAATGTTATTACCTTGGCATTCAAGAGGAGTGAGATACACATAATTAGGTTCATCTATATCATGTGAAAAGAGAGATGAATCATCATGGATGTCATAAATAGGGCACTCACTATGAAAGGAGTCTAACACATCATCAAAAATATAAAAATCACTATTAATCATTGTAAGAATGAAAGAATATCATCCTCATGCAAGCTACAAATACTCTCATCGTCAAAAGAGTGTTAAAAGAAAAATCAATGAGGGGGGTGAATCATTTTCTTCAAAACTTTAACTCTAGTTATCTTTAATTTTACTTAAATTGTGTGAATCATCAAAGCAATCATTCAAAATTCATTAAACATTGTGATCTTATTATGCATGACACAACCATCCACAATAATATGAAATAATAGAGAGAAAATATGAACATAATATATAAGTGGGAAACTGTCAAGGCGAAGAAAACACACTGATCATTATATTAATAGATAATAATCAAGATTTATATATTTATCTAGCACTAACTAGACTTTATCAAGAACCAACTTGAAATGAGGCACCAATCCCCTAATTTATTAGGAACCAATTCGAATTTTGCAAGAACCCAATTATAAGGATACACCAAACCTCTAGGGTTTTAGTGAATCACCAACTCCACAAGGAATACTAAGCACTAACTCAACCACCTAAGAATTTTTTCCACCTCTTCTTGTTTCTATCTCAACAAATGATGGAATTATTTTATCTTATCTCTCTTCTTCTATTCTTCCTATTGGTGTAATATCTATCTATGATGTACACGGGCCTCTAAAACACAATCTGATCCTTAATCATCAACTAATTTTTATATCATTATCTTGTTGCTCATGAAGACTATTCAAACTAACTTGTTTTATCACTCGCTCATCTTCTTCTTCACATTCTCATGACCATAGAAAAACTAAATTTCACAGTTGAACATCTTCAAATTTTCAACATTCATGCATTCTTCATGGTCTTTAGGACCTCATACACCTCTCTCTAGCTCTTCTAGCTCACACTTTTCTCCATACAATCTCTTCATTCAAATAGATATAAGGTTTCTTGCTTATATACCTATCTCAAGCATAAACATAATATAGTTTGGCCATGATGCATTAGGTATGTCATAAATAACTCAAAGAACATATCAAAATAAGTCAAATATCCAAGTATAACAACATATGGGTTGGCCATACATATAAACACATATGACAAACATGAATTAACTACAACATAAAATTATTCTAAATTTTATGACCCAATTATGTCATTTCAATCTTCATCTACTTGAGTTTTCTCTTTCTCTTCTTCTTATCAATTGGTACTTTCCTCTTTACATATCAATTATTTGTAGCAAAGCATCAAGGTCGGCCAGACAATAGAACATATAGAACATTTTAGTGCCAAAAATAGATATTTTCATCCAACAATAATAAAATCACAAATCTTATTTTAGATCCTTTGGATGTCAAAAAACATGATAAAAAAAAATTATCCTAAAAACTCATAAATGCATTGTAACAGTCATCCCACACAGCTAGTCCTAGATCAAAGTAAACCAAAAACTTTTGATAGAATTTGAAGTGGTTAGTTTAGACTCTGAAGAAAATAAAACAAACTTCAGATAGACTCTAAAGCATTATAACATACTTCAGATAGACACTGAAGCAATCTAACCAACTTCAAATGATGCATTACAATAGTCTGATAATAATGTTGGTTGATGCAGCCTAGCATCTACTATAGAAAACCTAGGCACGCTGACACATCACACAACCTAAGATGAGGGCTCACTCAAAGCATGCAAAGGTACCAGGCCCCTATTTAGAGTTGCTTGTTCAGGATGATAGTGTGATAAAGATAAGACATAGTCAGATCCATAAATAAACATAAAGATTCTGCAGTGCATAATCTAGATATAGATCTTAGAGAATCATGAATTAAATAATAATTGTAATAAGACTAACCATAAATGAACCACTTTCAGTTATGTCTAACACCATTATCCAACCAATATCATCCACTTCATTAAAAACTATAAAATACAGAAGCTTTGTACATTATAAAGTATGTCCATAAGTCATGCACACATCAGATGCGACAACATAACTCTACAATAACTCAGACACTATTATCTCTCTAAATTACACAACTCAATACATGTTTATAGAGGTGGGGACTTTCCCTTCAATACCTATGCACTTCTTAAAATAGGTCACATGCACCTTTACAATAACATGCACACATGCAAGTGCACTAGTAATAGATGTCATATAGTTAACTAGAAGAATTAATCCTACTATTAACTACAACCATGCATAGCGCTTATCGGTCGCTCATTCCCAAAATACCATTTGTGTGTCATGTAAGTCTCCATCCTGGTGTGTTCTCCACACGCTATCTCCAAATATATCCCTTATCCATAAAAATGGCTAAGTACGAACCAAAATGTTCTGGCGCGTGTTTCATTTCCTATCATTTTATGCCTTCAAATGTGACTTGTTCCCATGTGTGTATTCTTTGTGTTTCTTCTCCTTAGAACAATATTATGTCTACTCAACATTACCTCACACTAAAGTACATTTACGTCCTAACAATGGGGATTATTTCTTTACTCTATAACATTCTCTTCTTCAAATTGGGAGGATCAACTCTAGATATTCAAGTTTGATTTCTTCCTCCATTGTTTTCCAGTCATCTAGTGCGGTCCTTGTATTTTATAGAATATATGTGGTGATGGCATTCAAATCATCCTAGTTAATCTTTTCCTTCTCATTTTTTAGTACCCAGATAACATTGGTCATAGTAGACATCATTCCTTCTAGAAGATCCACATTCTATGTTATGAGCTTCCCAATCTCATATATCCTCTCCTTATGTGGATCTTAGGCTACTGCAAGGGCTTCACACTTTTGTTTTACTAGTGTCAATCTCTCTGCATGCCCTAAAGTCTCATATTTCATTACTTCCAAAACTTCATTATCTTCTACCAGATTTCTGGTTCTTATCACTACCTCTAGTGTTTTACACAAGTTTAGAGCTTGGTATGATTTCTTTAGCTCATCCTTTAAAGTTTGGAGCAGCACCTCATACATTGATATTTTTCTGATCATAGAGGCCCTTCCTCACTGTGCTTCCTATTCAACATACTTTGGTGTGGAAATTCTAATTTATCAATATTCTAGCACCAAATCAACCAAAGTGCACACATAATGCATAATAGAAGGAAACATTTCAGGTATCTTGGGTTCAAGATGAGGCCTTTCCTTCAGAATGTAATCACCAATTTCTCTAGCCATGTGAATGAAGGCTTCATTCTTTGTCTGTTATTTTTCATTCTCTACCTTTAACTACTTTATCTTTGCAGTTTTGTCCTTGTTATCCTCCACCAATGCTCTAATGGTGGTGGCCTTATCAATATTTCTCCATGCCACCTTAGCAGATACGTTGACTAAGGCATTGCTTACCTGCTCATTAGATGTAAGAGTGGGCTTTACGGTCACGTTTATGCTTTGTGGTTCATTATTTATTCTTCTTGAGACATGTGAATCCTCACATACATCAAAATACGGTTGATCCATATGGGTAAGCATGGACCAGGGTAGTTTTTTCCTTACACACGTAGTGGCCATATCTGGATCCATCAACTCCCATCCATATAATTTATTAAGGTCCATTGTGCTTTTAAATTGGGTGTGGGTGATTTTTCTTATGTCCCTAGTATAACCCATACTTGGCACAATATACTCTTCACTTCTCTTTGTTCTTGGTCCATTGGGAACATGCGCGCTAAGATTTGCAGTTGGCCCTTCTCCTACCCAAGGCATAATAGGCACATTGTTCTTCTTGTGAAAAAGTTTTTTCTACTTCTTTCACCTTTTCTTCTTCATCTATTATTTCTTTTTCCCTAGGCTCCTCCACATATTCTATTCGAATTGGGGTTCCAGGCATGCTCACTTCAGACTCCTTCACCTCCTTGTTAAGCTACAACTTTCTTCTTTTCTTTTTATCTGGTGTTTTTTCCAAGGGGGGAGTCGAGGTGATCTTATTATAGGATATGATGTTCCTATGCCTTGAGTCTTAGTTCTTCTGAATAGCTTCTTAAATTAGTGCTCTTCAGGGATTACATCCTCATCCAAGTCCTCATATCCTTCTTGTGGATGTGGTGGAGTATATAAACACTCACTCTCCACTCTGTTTGTGGCCTGACTCTAGCCTCTATGGTCCAAGCCTAAATTATCCTCATGTTATTCTTCTTCATCTATTTATATAGTCACAGCAGGATTTGGAGCTTCCACATTCTCAACTGTGTGTTTTCCCTTACGTGACTCTGGTAGCATGAAATCATTCTCCACATACTTTTTATTCCCAAACCTAGACTTGAGCTAAAGATGGATGAGCATCAATCTACTGTCTGTTATCCCGTAAAATTGACAAGGGAAATTTTACCGATAACCATACCGAAATTTTGTTCCGATCCCTCGTTAGGGATCCCTTGCATTCGAAACGTTGTAAAATCCCTTCCCGGGAAATCTGGTTTTTAGAACTTAGTCTTTTGAGCCTTTTTTGGCTGGGCGCATGAAATTGCTATGTAACACCAACTTTTGGTGCGCCCCCTTTAAAACCTTTGGCGCATGATTTTTAGTGTCAACACACCTTTTAGTGCGCCAAAGTATGTTGATCCTTCCCTACGTGCGCCAAGGCGCATGCGCCTTTGTGTTGGCACAACTTTTGTTGCGCCATGTTTTGGTGGGCCAAAGGGCGCACATAACTTCATGTCGACATAGCTTTTGGTGCGCCAAAGGCACGCTTAATTTCCTGCTGGAAAATGTTTTCATGTGCCAAAGGGCACACGATTTTCCCTGTCAACAGCAACTCTCATGTGCCCTTCAAAAAGTGGTTGGCGCATTGATGACCAGCTCACCTATATATATGTGTTTGTGCGCCCAAATGTCATTTTCACTATTCGCAGAGCACGTGATTTCCTTTCTCTGAGCCTGTCAGCCCCTGCCTCAACGTTTTCAACGTGTTGTGGACCCATTTTCTAGATTTTTGCTATTTATCCTGGTAAGTGCTCTTGTCTCTTTCGTGAGTTTTGCTAGTTAGTGCTTCTTGCTTGCTGGTTTGCTTTTTGATATGCATGTGTTGAGCATTTTCCCCCCACATGCTGTCTTTCCTTATCTTCCTCTTTCCAGATCTGCTGGAGGAGGATGTCATCCTAGAAACAATGGTTTGTAACCCTCCTGGTTTTAACCATTTCATTTACCCAAATGACCTGTCAAAAAGGAAAAGAGGAGAAGAAGAAATCTAAACCATGTAAAGACCCCTTTGAGAGTGATTTAGTTCACTGTTTCTCTCTTGCCTTCGGCGCATCTGTCACCCCTGTTACATGAACAAAACCCACGCCAATGGTGCACCTTTCATACTTGTTGCATCATGAACTCCTGCGCCCTCAAGGCACGCCTCTTTCACATGCTGCAAGTGCTAAACTTGTGCCCCTTTGGCGCACAATCCTTTCTTGTTGCATCACATTTCCATGCACCAATGGCGCACCCAGCATCCATGCAACACAAGCTTTATCTGTGCTAAGTACAAATCTTTGAAGGCACAGGCGCATCCCCGATTACAATAACATCATGTTGTGTAAACCTTTCATGCGCCGCACCATGCTCCCTTTGGCGCACGAAAATTTCTTGTTACACGAACCATCCATTTGCCAAAGGGTGCACCAAATCCTAATGCAACATGAAAATTCCATGCGCCAAATGGCACATCCTGTCACTATGTAACACGCAGTTTTCATGCGCCTTTTATAAAATGCACTCTGCAGTATACATGCACCATGTGCCTTCGGCACCAGTTTAACCTTTGCAACACCCCTTTCCTGTGCGCCTTACCTATTTAGCCCTGTAAGCTGCAATTTTCATGCGCCCTGCGCCCTGAGCCTGAAAATAACTAACTCTTTCTTCTGTTAGCACTTCAATGGGAAATCAAATGACTGATACAACCTTTCTACGTTGGGTTTTACTTCTTCTTCATGCAGATCAGTAGATAAAATTAGAAGAACATATGTCAACATCCAGCAAAAGACCTATCAAATTGAAAGGAAAGGCTAAGCCTACGGAGGAAGAAATGAAATACAAATATTAGAGGGTCAGAATGCCCGAGTCACAAGCCGAATGCAGCATGGACGTCAGAGACTTAGAATTGGGGCATATCGACATGGAGGAATTCTGGGCCAGAACTCAGAAAGTTACAAGGAGTCCATGGATGGAAAAACTAACCGGTAGTGCCCTGCACTTCACCGGAGGGATTCCAGTCACCGCCGTCAACAATGAATTCTTGATGGTGATTGCCCAGTCTTATAATAAAGACACAAGGTGTGTCAAAAACAGCAAGGGCGAGGTAGTCATTAACCTCACTTCCCGTCATTTTGAGATCATACTCGGCATCCCTCACCACCGGCACTTTGTGGCCGTTAGCCAAGCAGAGTGCATAAAGGCCTGGGAAGACAATGAAGACCAATGTATGCAGCTAATGAACAAAGTATATCTGAAAAATAAGAAGGTGTTAACCCGGTGGCCCCAAATCATCCACCGCAGTGACTTCTCAGAAGAGCTCAGTGATACCATTACCTTCCTGAGCAGGGTCTTTGGGCTTTCTGACGCCCATTACTTCCATAAATGGATGTTGCGCTACTTGGAAACAATGAACAAGAATTTACCTGATCAGTGCTTTTGCTGGGGGGAAATTATAAGCAGCACCATCTTCGAGCAGCTACAACAATTCAGCACAACAGGGGCATTCCATATGAACTCCTACGTAGTCTACGCTGCAGCATCAGCAAGGCACTATCCAGGCCTGATGAGGAGTGGAGTTTGGCCTCAGGTCAAGATATACGAGTACTACCCAGAGTTGAGGCTGGAGAATAGCATCTCCCAGTTCACAAAAGTTAACGATGTGTTTTTGTATCTCATCATTTGCCTACTGAGGCCGAACATGACTTATGGTCGCACGACCAAAAGCATAGTGGAAGCCACGGAGAAATGGGGGGCCCTGTTCACCCAATTTCCCACATTCACCTATCTGAGGGCTGTCAACTTTTTGGGAGAGCCAACTAGGCTACCAAGGTATGCTGGGCCTAAGCTGATTCTGCTGGAACTGTCAAGGCAGCTAATCACATACCACGAAAAATGCCTGAAAAGGAAGAAGGGTGGAACTCCTTTCCCCCTCATAGTGGGCCGATATACATGCTCTACCCACCACAAGGCGAATGAAATGTTCGTAGAGCTGGAGTTACTCAATTTCAAGCATGATTTCCCAGCCAGGCCTACCTTCAACCCAAGGGGCTGCCTGCTAAGAGCAAAGCTTGATCCAATCCATGTTCCTTAGATCGAGGATATTTATATTGACATCCTCCATGAGGTAGAGCTCAAAAGAAAGGATCATTCTCGCCTAGCATTGGCAGAAATCATCCAATACGGGATAGCCATTGTCCCCAAAGGCTTCCAAACTACGACAGAAGAAATAGACAAGGTATATAATGATACAGATGGGGACAATTGGCCCTTTCTAGCTATTGATAGAAACAAAGCTCCTCAGACAATTAAGGAGAGGGTCAAAGAAACTCTGCGTAGGATAGAGCACTAGTGCCGAATGAACGGGCTAATCTACCTCGGGGTAGATTTCGCAACCTCCCCATTGGGCAACGCACCTTCACGATCCAAGAAGTAGCTTAAAGGCAAAGGTGTAGAAGGTGAATCCAACACCACCCAAGAAGAATCCCCTGGGAGTCCTCCTTCCGCGGCACCCGAGCAGGTAATATCTCTGGTCACAAGAGAGAAAGAAGCAGAAGAGGAAGTTCTAATTGGCCCATCCACTCAGGATGTTGGCATTGTTACAACAACCGAAGTTCCTTCCGTCCCTCCTTCTTCTCTTCCTTCCCCTCCTCGAGTGACTCAAGCGACCATCCCTTTGGTCATGTCCTCTTCCCCTTCTTCTACTGTTCCCCTCGCCTCTTCATCTATCTTCTCCTCCCTCACTGATCTGTCCTCCTCCATTTCTTCCCTCATCTCCGGGCTCCCTTCCCTTCCTATGTCTTCCGTAGCTACAGTTTCCCTTCCTCCCGTGGACACTTCTTCGGCTATTCTCTCAATGCCGCCACCGCGTGTCTCCACGTTTTTCCCCTCTTCTATTGTAGCTACCTCCTCCTCTTTCTCTGTTCCTTCTTCCATAGGACCAGCCTGAATCTCTCAGCAGCTAAGCCAGCAAAAGAGGAAAGTTCCCATCACTCCGATGGACTTTTCAGTGATCCCAGCCAAAGGGGTGAAGAAGCAGAAGCCTGTTACACGCTTCTCTAAAAGTGCTGCAGGTGAGAGAATCATGGAAATTACATACCCCAATCCCCTCAAAGAGAAAAAGGATCTGTCTCCGACAGATTTTACTATGACCCAAGTCACAATGGGGACATCTTCTGAAAGTCTCCAGGGGGAAGCTCTTTCCGTGGTTGACGCCCTCTGTCAAAAGCTTCAAGAGACAAAAGAAGAGAAAAGGCTACTAAAAGAGAAAAACAAATATCTATGTGCACCTTCCACAACTGCCGCCAAGACTTCTGAGCTTCTCAGCCAGGAGAAAATCAACGAATATGCAAAGATCGGTGAGTAGGGTATGGCCGTTTTTGCTTGGAGGAGCCAGATCCTCAAGCACAGTGAAAGAGTGATCACCGAGTTTGTCGGTTTGTATCTGAACATCAGAAAGGCAAACAAGGAGCTCCAAGCATTAGCGGGGCCCATATCAGAAGAGCTGGAACATGCTAGACTGCGACACGAGACCTTTCAACAAATGTTCGACTGTTCAGTCGAAGATCTGGTCAAGTTCGGCGTCTTCGGCCATCCAAGGGCCCTCAACAAAATCATGTCCACTCTGGACTACCGGGTGGATCAGCTTGAATTTGTTCTGGAAAAAATCGACAAGGTAACGGAAGAGGCCCTGGATACAATGCATCAAATGGAGTGAATTGTTCTCAACATGTCTCCAGGGTTGCTCACTCCTTCCTTTACCTTAAGGTCAGCTGATGAAACCATCCGGATCTTCAAGGAGATCGCTTCTCAAGGAACGAGGCCAGAGGTCACATTTGACACTGAATCTATCAACAACCTGCTGGCCTGTAGGGACTTCATCGGGTTCCTCATTGAGGCAGAGAAGGACTTTTCCAAACTCCCAGAGAAGCTTATAGATGAGCGGGAGACTTGTGAGGCAATAAGCGATAGGCACAAGGATCCTTCTCAGGATCAACTTGGGCCAATAATTAACAAGTTTTTGGAATACCACACTCAGTTCCATATCTCATCACCTGAGGAGCAACAAAATTAGTCCACCCCCCTTTCGGCCACAAGATGATGATGACGAATAGCTGTTGCTTCTTCTTCTTCTTCTTCTTCTTCTTCTTCTTCCCTTTCTCTTCTTCGTCTTTCTGGAAATATCTGAAGTATGTTGATGCAAATGATGACATCATCCATGTTGCATCATGGGATGATGTCATCCATCAAGTTGTAAAAAGTCAACATGACTTTTAGATATTTTGTGAATATCTTTGTAAATAGTTGTTGGCTCCTTTTTGCCTTCTTTTCCCTTCTTCTTCTATAAATACTCCAACACTGGTAGTATTATGGATGCATGAGTGAATATCTTTCAGATAAGAAATAGGAGTAAGGAAAAGAGACTTTGAGCTTTTTGTAACAGAAGAGTAATTAATACAAATATTTAGACTTTGTGCTGAATACCTGTGTTATCGCCATTAGATCTTTCTTATGTCTGATCTATGTGCTTATTCTATTAAATCTGCTTCTGTTTCATTGTCATTTATTCATCATCAGTATTGCTTTGTTTATTTATGCAAGTAGGTTTGGCTCTGTTTACTACCAATCCCAAAACATAAATCTTCTGACCTTTCTGCTTTGGAATTCATTTCTTTTCTTCCTTCGGATCTACTCTTTCCTCATCCCCTCTTCCTTTCCTTTCTTTTCACAGTCGGAAACACCCCACTGGGATGAGATCCCAAACCCCCGAAGGTGGAATCTGTGAGACTTGCATAGATTCCTGCTGGTAGAATAGCAATAAACAAGTTTCGCTTTACTGACTCAAAGAGGGGCTATGCCCTGCACACTATTGGCTCGTTTATCCATAGATCTGCCCAAGCGACAGATTTTCGGACCAACCATTTTTGGTGACTCAGCTGGGGAACGAATAGATCTGTCAGATCTATGATGGTGGTAAGATAGAAAAATTAGAAAAAATAAGAAAATTGCTGCCTGTTTACAAATCTGAACTTTTTGATAAAAATCCAAAAATTTGCAAAAATGCTCCAAATTCAAAATTTTCTTCTGAGATCCATAGATCAGGCCTAGTTAAAGAGCTTTAGTTCGCTGAGTTTTTATAAAAATCAGTATTTTTTCGTAAATCTGAATTTTTGACTGTTTACCAAAAGTTTGAAACCCTCTTAAAAAAAAAAAAGTCAAAACCAGATCTGAAAATCAGCTTGCTATTCTTCCCTGCCATCTTATCCTCGTTGTTATTTATCATTAACCGCAATCAGTTTTCTGAAGAGGATAGTTTTAAATATTTAGAATAGTATTTGCTGCTGGTTTTTATCAGAAAAAACCAAAAAATAAGCAAGTACAACCAAAAAGAAAGTTTGAATCTGTGCCATAATGTTACAGATCTGGAAGGTACACCGGCGAGTGAACCTTTTACGTGCAGCAGGAGAGCCCATGGAGAAGCTGATCTTACTTTTGATCTTCTTCAAAGGCACAATTTCAGTGTAACACCGGCGCATTTTTTAGCGCTAAGCTCGGCTAGCTAGTCATCTAGGAGTGTCTCACCTTCACGAAGAAAAAGTCTTTCGCAGGGGGTATCCACATCCCTTTGTAGTGCCTTGCTACTCAGCGGAACCACACTTCCAACTCGTGTTCTCTTTCCGGCTTTTTAGATGGCGGTACCATGGGGAAACACCATGGGTTCTTTGGCCTTACCACATCCAGTTCACGCGCTCCCTCACGGAGATCAAAATAATTTTCCCAAATTCGACGGGAGCAGAAATCAAAGCACAGATTCCCACATATCTGCATTCATCATGTCATGCAGTATTTTGGATGTGACTCACGAAGATGTTTCGGTTCTCCTTTTTCTGGAAACCCTACAAGGACCTGCAGCTGAATGGTTTCAGCATTTGCCAGCCAGATCTATTACCAGTTGGGCCACCTTACGGGATGCTTTCGAAGACAGATACAAGCCTTCAGAGGATGCATTTGCATTATTATCATGGATCACTCACCTAAAGAAAGAGGCAAATGAGACCATGCGTGATTTTATCACCCGGTTCAATGCACTAATCAATCGTGTCCCCATTGCCATGCTCCCAACGCCGGAAAATCAAAAGTGTTTCTTCATAAACGCTATGAGTTCGAAAGTTTCTTACTCCTTCAAGAGCGAGTGGCTACCTTAATTCTCGCCCAAGCCACTGCCATTCGGATAGAGGATAATCTGATAATATCTGGTGAATTGAAAAAGGAATCAGCCAAGCCTAAATCTTTAGGCCCTTCACCCACTACTTCGTCTGATCCAGCCTTTCAAAAGATGGTGAATGACTTGCTTGCATTGAAGAAGCAGTTGGCCCAGGCCTCCCCCAGTTCCTCGTACCGGGATATTCCATGGAGGAATTTTGTTCCCAACAATTTTTCACAAAGGCCACACCTACCTACAGCTTCTCCACGGTTGGTGCTTGAGGCTCCTCTGGTCAACACTCTGGCCGAAATCAAAGAAGAAGAGTAGTATTATGAAGAACCTTCATCTCAATGCGAAGATGATCAAGATGTCGGTGAACTGGCTAGCGACTCTACTATCGGGTATATGGAATTTGATGAGGAAGAATCTGATGAAGAAGAGGGTACCCAGGGATATGCAAGCGGACAGTCATATGTTGTTTTTACTCACTCGCAAGGAAAAGAAGCGGAAGTTGCTGCCCATGTCCAGCAGGAGAAGGCCATGTCAAACGCGCCTCCGATCATTGCTAAAAGAGGTAATCCTCTTCCTACTCAACTCCCTGGCAAATCTTTTACAAGGAAATATTTTCCCCATATCTCTCCTCCTAATCAATCCTCTCACATTCCTACCAAGGCCACCAATCCTATTCCATCATCACGAAGTGAGGGACTCATTCCTTCACCAACGCAACCCTTGGCCACATTTGATATCATAGATCATGCAAAAAAGACCAAGATCCAAATGTCTGAAGCTGAGTACCTTCAATCGAACCCCGAACAACTTGTAAGATTGACCAAATATATTCAGAGTCAAGCTGTTGCATCTAAGCAGGTTTCCCCAAAAGGAATCCTTTCCACTTCCCCTGAATCCCACATAAATGTTGCTTCAACATTGGCATCAGGCAAGATAGAGCCTTTCTATCTCTCTCTCCTGATCAATGGACACAAGTTGAGTAACTACATAATTGATTCCGGGGCTTCTGATAATGTCATGCTGGTAAAAGTCACCCATGCTTTGGGCCTCACTCTTACCAAGCCTTTCGGTAGATGTTATTCATTGGAAACCAAGCAGGTTCCGTTGGTTGGCCAAATCAAGGACGCGCAATTCGCATTTGCGGCTTTCCCAGATAAAAGAGTAAAAATGACAGTCCTCATTGTTGACATTTCGGAAGCCTATGGAATTTTACTGGGAAGAAGTTTTTGCAGCGAAGTTGGTGGAGAAATTCATATGGACTGGTCTAAAGCTAGAATTCTAGTCAAAGGTGTAATGCAGACTTTGGAGCTAGAATCACAAAAAAAGTACTTGGTTACTAGTTCTGAGGACCCCAAAGCTCAAATCCTTTTTGAATCATCAGGGATGGGGAACTACTTCTTGTCTACCGAGTCTGATAAAGGGGTTGTTCTCGTTCAGGAAAAAGATCTTAATAAGATCTGAACCTTGCAGTTTGATGGCAGCTGTGTAACTAGTGGATGTGGTGCTAGGGCCATGCTGATATCTCCCGAAGAGGAGGTAATTCCTCTCTCTTTCAAATTACAATTTTTCAACACAAATAATACTGCTTAGTATGAATCTCTCTTACTCGGTATGCAAGCCGCAAGGGAAAGAGGAATTAAAAATCTAAAATTACAAGGTGATGCAGAGCTAGTTGTAAATCAGGTCAAAAGGATTTACAAGTGAACAATGAAAGGCTCAGGCATTACCGTAATGTGGTGTGGGACAGCATCGAAGAATTTGATGCTTTTTCAATAGAGTCCATTCCAAGGGCTCAGAATGACATTGCCGATTCATTGGCCGTTTCAGCGTCCCTCATGCTCCCACACCTAGGTTTGAAAACAAACAAGTACACCATTGAGGTGGTTTTCCGCCCGAGCGTGCCAGACAATTCTCAGCATTGGCAGGTGTTCAACGACGATAATCAACTCATTGCTTTTCTGGAAAAGGTGGAAAATTTTAAAGAATTGCACTTTGAAGGATCTACTTCCACTTGCCGTGAATCAGTCACCGATCAAGGTGACGAATCCGAAGGGAACGACGGCATATGTCAGCTCAAAGGAAATAAAATTCCAAAAGGCCTGGTTTCTCTGGAGTGCCTGTTCGACAGGCATGACCATTTTGTAAAAAAGAACAAGCGGGATGACCCTGACTCATCCCTAGAAACCGAACCGGTCAATATAGGTTCGATAGAGCACCCGCAATTTGTGAACATTAGCAAATGTTGCACGCCTGAGGAGAAACGGAAATTTTTCAAGTTGCTAAAAAAATATATGGACGTGTTGGCATGGTCTTATGCCGATCTAAAGTCCTTTAAGCCAAAGGACGTTCAGCATGACATTCCATTGAAAGACGATGTCAAAGCCTTTCGCCAGAAGAAGAGGCACTATAATCCTAAGATCTCGGGTACTATCCAGGCTGAAATTTAGAAGATGCTGGATGAAAGAATCATCTTCCTAATCCATCACAGTACTTGGGTAGCAAACATTGTGCCAGTACTCAAGAAGAATGGTGAAATACGCATATGCGTAGACTTTCGCAATTTGAATCAAGCTTCCTTAAAAGACAACTACCCTCTTCCGATAATAGATCAAGTTCTACAAGCAGTAACTAGATCAGAGATGTTGTCCATGCTTGACAGTTTTTTAGGCTACAATCAGATTGAAGTATCACCTGAAGATCAATTCAAAACAGCATTCACTACTTCCTGGGGTACATTCACCTACAGCAGGATGCCTTTTGGCCTAACTAATGCTGGCGCCACTTTTCAGTGGGCCATGGACTTTGCATTCAAAGGTATGATGGGGAAGGTCATTGTGGTTTATTTAGATGACTTAACTGTGTTCTCTAAAAAATGAAGTGATCATTGTGATCATTTGGAGCAAGTATTGGCCAGATGCCGAGAACATGGGATTTCCCTAAACCCAAAAAAGTCTGTTTTTGGAGTCACAGAAGGGAAGTTGCTAGGGCATGTGGTTAGCAAAGAAGGAACAAAGATAGATGCCGAAGGAGTTAAGGCTATTCAAAGCCTTACTCTGCCTACAAGCAAGACTAGTGTTCATTCTTTCTTTGGAAAGGTGAACTTTCTCAGGAGTTTTGTTCCTGACTTTGCTAAGAAGACCCGTCACATATTGAACATGATGAAGGGGTCACCAACTTTCAGATGGAGTGAAGAGGGAAAAAGGTCATTTGAAGAAATAAAAGCTTCCGTTGCTCATGCACCAGTCCTAGTATGTCCCAATTTCTCCAAGGACTTCATCATGTATAGTTACGCATCTGAGCATACTGTGTCCGCAATCTTAATGCAAAAGAACTCGGAGGATGTTGAATCTCTGATCGCGTTCATGAGTTCTCCCCTCAAGCCTCACAAACTAAAAATGACTCAACTAGAAAAGCATGCCTTCGCCGTTGTCAAAGCAGTGAAGAATTTCAGGTATTACATTCTAAACTCGCATACGGTGGTGTTGGTCCCTGACACGGCGGTGAAATCAATTCTAACTCAGCAGGAGTTAGGAAGCTTGCGAGGAAATTAGATCGCAAAGGTCCAGGAGTATGACCTGGATATTAAACCAACCAAGCTGGTGAGGGGCAAGGGCCTGTGTCAGCTAATGGCTGAAAACAAAGATTCAGGAAACCCTGATGACAGGGGTGACTACACCGACGAAACACAGGACCGGTAGGAAGAGCCTGATTCTCTACCTCTTGTTCTATTTGTTACAACTAGTGATGAATGGTACTTCCGACATTGATTTCTTCCTTACCTATGGCGAATGCCCAATGCACCTAACTGTAAAGGATAAGTGCACTATAAAGCTCAGAGCAGCTAAATATGTCATCTGGGATGACGGTTTATATAAACGTGGGATAGATGGCATCTTTTTGTGATGTGTTGACAAACCCCAGCAAGTAAAACTACTGGAAAGTTTTCACAATTCAGCCTGTGGAGGGCATTTATCTTCCTCCGTAACTGCACACAAGATCATTCGAGCCAAGTACTATTGGCCGACGCTCTTTCAAGATACAGCCATCTGAGTGGCGAAGTGTGAACCCTACCAACAATTCATCGGTAAGCCTAAGTTGGCTGCCTTTCCCCTAAGGCCGGTCATTATCAATGAACCATTCAGGAAATGGGGAATTGATTTTATTGGCACACTCAATCCTCAATCGAGTGCCAGACATAGCTATGTCCTTACAGCAATGGACTACTTCACCAAGTGGGTGGAAGTCATACCTGTCAAGCATGCCACTTCTGAGGTGGTTTGTAATTTCATTAAAGAAAATATCATTGTCAGGTTTGGTGTTCCAAACAAAATCATTGCTGATAATGCTTTTAACTTCTCCTCACGAGAAGTTATTAGTTTTTGCTATGAATATGGGATAACTTTGGCTCACGCCTCAGACTATTACCCTCAAGGAAATGGTCAGGCGGAATCCAGTAACAAGAACTTGGTGACCATCATACGGAAGTTAGTAGATGAGAATCAGTGAATGTGGCACAAGTCTTTGTACGACGCTTTGTGGGCCGATCGTATTACTCCCAAGAGATCTCTCGGCATGTCACCTTTTCAAGTGTTATATGGCACTGATGCCGAGCTTCCCATTTCTGCGGAACTTCCTGCTCTGCGTTTGGCATGAGCCATCGAAGACAAAACTTTCCAAAATTCTCTTGAAAAGAGAATCATGTATCTGGCAGAACTTGAAGAAAAGAGAGTAAGGGTGGTCGACAGGATCACTGAACATCACAATCAAGTTAAGAGGCTTTTTGATAAAAAAGCAAAGCAGAGGGATTTTCAAGTGGGAGATCTCGTCCTTTTGTGGGACAAGCGAAGAGAGCCAAAGGGCATGCACGGAAAGTTTGATTCCCTGTGGAGAGGGCCCTTCAAGATCAAGCAGCTCAGCAGAGAGAATAGCTTCTATCTCTCATATCTGGATGGAACCGAGCTCCCGCTTCCTTATAGCAGGAAACATCTAAAAATTTTCAGGAAGTAGAGCTTGCTCTCTTCTTTGTACAGTTTGCTTTAGTTGTGTGTTTGCTTTCATCGTGTGGTTGCTTTCGGTTTGTTGTGTGTTTCCTTTCTTCTCCCTCCGGTCGCCCTTGTTTTTGACTCTGTTACCCAATGGATAGGCACATGAGAACTAGGATTCTCTACCCCCGAGTTTGCTCAGGGATAGTCCCCAGAAAGAGCCAGCTGTTATCCTGTAAAATTGACAAGGGAAATTTTACCGATAACCATACCGAAATTTTGTTCCGATCCCTCGTTAGGGATCCCTTGCGTTCGAAACGTTGTAAAATCCCTTCCTGGGAAATCTGGTTTTTCGAACTTAGTCTTTTGAGCCTTTTTTGGCTGGGCGCATGAAATTGCTATGTAACACCAACTTTTGGTGCGCCCCCTTTAAAACCTTTGGCACATGATTTTCAGTGTCAACACACCTTTTGGTGCACCAAAGTATGTTGAGCCTTCCCTGCGTGCGCCAAGGCGCATGTGCCTTTGTGTTGGCACAACTATTTTTGCACCATGTTTTGGTGCGCCAAAGGGCACACATAACTTCATGTCAACATAGCTTATGGTGCACCAAAGGCGCGCTTAATTTCCTAGTGGCAAATGTTTTCATGCACCAAAGGGTGCACGCTTTTCCCTGTCGACAACAACTCTCATGCGCCCTTTAAAAAGTGGGTGGCGCATTGATGACCAGCTCACCTATATATATATATATGTGTGTGTTTGCACGCCCAAATGTCATTTTCACTATTCGTAGAGCACGTGATTTCCTTTCTCTGAGCCTGTCAGCCCCTGCCTCATCGTTTTCAATGCGTTGTGGACCCGTTTTCTAGATTTTTACTATTTATCCTGGTAAGTGCTCTTGTCTCTTTCGTGAGTTTTGCTAGTTAGTGCTTCTTGCTTGCTGGTTTGGTTTTTGATATGCATGTGTTGAGATTTTTCCCCCCCGCATGTTGTGTTTCCTTATCTTCCTCTTTTCAGATCTGCTGGAGGAGGATGTCATCCTAGAAACAATGGTTTGTAACCCTCCTGGTTTTAACCATTTCATTTACCCAAATGACCTGTCAAAAAGGAAAAGAGGAGAAGAAGAAATCTAAACCATGTAAAGACCCCTTTGAGAGTGATTTAGTTCACTGTTTCTCTCTTGCCTTCGGTGCATCTGTCACCCCTGTTACATGAACAAAACCCACGCCAATGGCGCACCTTTCATACTTGTTACATCATGAACTCCTGCGCCCTCAAGGCATGCCTCTTTCACATGCTGCAAGTGCTAAACTTGCGCCCCTTTGGCGCACAATCCTTCCTTGTTGCATCACATTTCCATGCACCAATGGCGCACCCAACATCCATGCAACACAAGCTTTATCTGCGCTAAACCTTTCATGTGATTACAATAACCATGTTGAAACCTTTCATGCACCATGCTCCCTTTGGCACATGAAAATTTCTTGTTACACGCAGTTTTCATGTGCCTTTTATAAAATGCACTCTGTAGTATACATGCGCCATGCACCTTCGGCGCCAGTTTAACCTTTGCAACACCCCTTTCCTATGCGCCTTACCTATTTAGCCCTGTAAGCTGTAATTTTCATGCGCCCTGTGCCCTGAGCCTGAAAATAACTAACTCTTTCTTTTGTTAGCACTTCAATGGGAAATCAAATGACTGATACAACCTTTCTACGTTGGATTTCACTTTTTCTTCATGCAGATCAGCAGATAAACTTAGAAGAACATATGTCAACATCTAGCAAAAGACCTATCAAATTGAAAGGAAAGGCTAAGCCTACGGAGGAAGAAATGAAATACAAATATCAGAGGGTCAGAATGCACAAGTCACAGGTCGAATGCAGCATGGATGTCAGAGACTCATAATTGGGGCATATCGACATGGAGGAATTCTGGGCCAGAACTCAAAAAGTTACAAGGAGTCCATGGATGGACAAACTAATCGGTATTGCCCTGCACTTCGCCGGAGGAATTCCAGTCAGCGCCGTCAATAATGAATTCTTGATGGTGATTGCCCAGTCTTATAATAAAGACACAAGGTGTCTCGAAAACAGCAAGGGCGAGGTAGTCATTAACCTCACTGCCGGTCATTTTGAGATCATACTCAGCATCCCTCACCACCGGCACTTTGTGGCCATTAGCCAAGCAGAGTGCATCAAGGCCTGGGAAGACAATGAAGACCAATGTATGCAGCTAATGAATGAAGTATATCTGAAAAATAAGAAGGTGGTAACCCGGTGGCCCCAAATCATCCACCGCAGTGACTTCTCAGAAGAGCTCAGTGATACCATTACCTTCCTGAGCAGGGTCTTTGGGCTTTCTGACACCCATTACTTCCATAAATGGATGCTGCGCTACTTGGAAACAATGAACAAGAATTTTCCTGATCAGTGCTTTTTCTGGGGGGAAATTATAAGCAGCACCATCTCCGAGTAGCTACAACAATTCAGCACAACAGGGGCATTCCATATGAACTCCTACGTAGTCTACACTGCAGCATCAGCAAGGGACTATCCAGGCCTGACGAGGAGTGGAGTTTGGCCTCAGGTCAAGATATATGAGTACTACCCAGAGTTGAGGCTAGAGAATAGCATCTCCCAGTTCACAAAAGTTAACGATGTGTTTTTCTATCACATCATCTGCCTACTGAGGCTGAACATGGCGTATGGTCGCATGACCAAAAGCATAGTGGCAGCCACGGAGAAATGGGAGGCCCTGTTCACCCAATTTCTCACATTCACCTATCTCAGGGCTGTCAACTTTTTGGGAGAGCCAACCAGGCTACCAAGGTATGCTGGGCCTAAGCTGATTCTGCTGGAACTGTCAAGGTAGCTAATCACATACCATGAAAAATGCCTGAAAAGGAAGAAGGGTGGAACTCCTTTCCCCCTCATAGTGGGCCGATATACATGCTCTACCCACCACAAGGTGAAGGAAATGTTCGCAGAGCTGGAGTTACTCAATTTGAAGCATGATTTCCCAGCCAGGCCTACCTTCGACCCAAGGGGCTGCCTGCCAAGAGCAAAGCTTGATCCAATCCATGTTCCTTAGATCGAGGATATTTATATTGACGTCCTCCATGAGGTAGAGCTCAGAAGAAAGGATCATTCTCACCTAGCATTGGAAGAAATCATCCAATACAGGATAGCCATTGTCCCCAAAGGCTTCCAAACTATGGAAGATGAAACAAACAAGGTATATAATGATATAGATGGGGACAATTGGCCCTTTCCGGCTATTGATAGAAACAAAGCTCCTCAGACAATTGAGGAGAGGGTCAAAGAAACTCTGCGTAGGACAGAGCACTGGTGCCGAATGAACGGGCTAATCTACCTCGGGGTAGATTTTGCAACCTCCCCATTGGGCAACGCACCTTCACGATCCAAGAAGCAGCTTAAAGGCAAAGGTGTAGAAGGTGAATCCAGCACCACCCAAGAAGAATCCCCTGGGAGTCCTCCTTCTGCGGCACCCGAGCAGGTAATATCTCTGGTCACACCAGAGAAAGAAGCAGAAGAGGAAGTTCCAATTGGCCCATCCACTCAGGATGTCAGCATTGTTATAACAACCGAAGTTCCTTCCATCCCTCCTTCTTCTCTTCCTTCCCCTCCTCGAGTGACTCAAGCGACCATCCCTTTGGTCCTGTCCTCTTCCCCTTCTTCTACTATTCCCCTCGCCTCTTCGTCTATCTTCTCCTCCCTCACTGATCTCTCCTCCTCCATTTCTTCCCTCATCTTCGGGCTCCCTTCCCTTCCTATGTCTTCCGCAGCTACAGTTTCCCTTCCTCCCGTGGACACTTCTTCGGCTATTCTCTCAATGCCTCCGCCGCATATCTCCACGTTTTTCCCCTCTTCTACTGTAGCTACCTCCTCCTTTGTCTCTGGTCCTTCTTCCATAGGACCAGCCTGGATCTCTCAGCAGCTAAGCCAGTAAAAGAGGAAAGTTCCCATTGCTCTGATGGACTTTTCAGTGATCCCAGCCAAAGGGGCGAAGAAGCAAAAGCCTGTTACACACTTCTCTAAAAATGCTGCAGGTGAGAGAATCATGGAAATTGCATACCCCAATCCCCTCAAAGAGAAAAAGGATCTGTCTCCGACAGATTTTACTGTGACCCAAGTCACAATGGGGACATCTTCTGAAAGTCTCTAGGGGGAAGTTCTTTCCGTGGTTGATGCCCTCTATCAAAAGCTTCAAGAGACAAAAGAAGAGAAAAGGCTACTAAAAGAGCAAAACAAATATCTGCTCCAAGCCTTACAGAATATGGGTAGTGCGCCTCCCACAACTGCCGCCAAGACTTCTGAGCTTCTCATCCAGGAGAAAATCAACGAATGTGCAAAGATCGGTGAGCAGGGTATGGCCAGTTTTTCTTGGAGGAGCCAGATCCTCAAGGACAGTGAAAGAGTGATCACCGAGTTTGTCGGTTTGTATCTAAACATCAGAAAGGCAAACAAGGAGCTCCAAGCATTAGCGGGGCCCATATCAGAAGAGCTGGAACATGCTAGACTGTGACACGAGACCTTTCAACAAATGTTCGACTGTTCAGTCGAAGATCTGGTCAAGTTCGGCGTCTTCGGCCATCCAAGGGCCCTCAACAAAATCATGTCCACTCTGGACTACCGGGTGGATCAGCTTGAATTTGTTTTGGAAAAAATCGACAAGGTAAAGGAAGAGGCCTTAGATACAATGCATCAAATGGAGCGAATTGTTCTCAACATGTCTCCAGGGTTGCTCACTCCTTCCTTTACCTTAAGGTCAACTGATGAAACCATCCGGATCTTCAAGGAGATCGCTTCTCAAGGAACGGGGCCAGAGGTCACATTTGACACTGAATCTATCAACAACCTGCTGGCCTGTAGGGACTTCATCGGGTTCCTCATTGAGGTGGAGAAGGAATTTTCCAAACTCCCAGAGAAGCTCATAGATGAGCAGGAGACTTGTGAGGCAATAAGCGATAGGCACATGGATCCTTCTCAGGATCAACTTGGGCCAATAATTAACAAGTTTCTGGAATACCGCGCTCAGTTCCATATCTCATCACCTGAGGAGCAACAAAAGAAGTCCACCCCCCTTTCGGCTGCAAGATGATGATGACGAATAGCTGCTTATTCTTCTTCTTCTTCTTCCCTTTCTCTTCTTCGTCTTTCTTGAAATATCTGAAGTATGTTGATGCAAATGATGACATCATCCATGTTTCATCATGGGATGATGTCATCCATCAAGTTGTAAAAAGTCAACATGTCTTTTTAAATAGTTGTTGGCTCCTTTTTGCCTTCTTTTCCCTTCTTCTTCTTTAAATACTCCAACACTGGTAGTATTATGGATGCATGAGTGAATATCTTTCAGATAAGAAATAGGAGTAAGGAAAAGAGACTTTGAGATTTTTGTAACAGAAGAGTAATTAATACAAATATTTAGACTTTTTGCTGAATACCTGTGTTATCACCATTAGATCTTTCTTATGTCTAATCTATGTGCTTATTCTGTTAAATCTACTTCTGTTTCATTGTCATTTATTCATCATCAGTATTGCTTTGTTTATTTATGCAAGTAGGTTTGGCTCTGTTTACTACCAATCCCAAAACATAAATCTTCTAACCTTTCTGCTTTGGAATTGATTTCTTTTCTTCCTTCAGATCTGCTCTTTCCTCATCCCCTCTTCCTTTCCTTTCTTTTCACAGTCGGAAACACCCCACTGGGATGAGATCCCAAACCCCCGAAGGCAGAATATGTGAGACTTACATAGATTCCTACTGGTAGAATAGCAATAAACCAGTTTCGCTTTGCTGACTCAAAGAGGGGCTATGCCCTGCACACTGTTGGCTCGTTTATCCATAGATCTGCCCAAGCGATAGATTTTCGGACCAACACTGTCCCCAATAGATAAACTTACTAGATTTATATTTATAACATCTGAAATGAGCCTCTCAATGTAGGCTAACTAACATGCATATACATAAGTTTTTCTGAGAGTATGGTACTCACAATCTATCTTGTTTGCGTTGAATTTCAGCCAGCGCGCATTAGTAAACCTATGAGCTAAGGCCTAGAAGTAGCACTTTGTGAATGCATAGGGAATTTTTCATCATGGAATCCATGTCCCATCCTTCATTGAAAACAACATGATGCCAAAATGTTGATACACCACAAATTGTACTACCTTTCCCACCATCAAAGGTAAATCCTTTGGAATGCATCGTTCCTCTTCAAACACTGCATGAAGTCAGTCATACCAAAGTTCTGCCCTTTTCTTAAATGGGCTAATCATTGTTCCTTCACATAATTATTTCTCAAACCTCTCCACGAGGAAATTTTTCTCTATGGGGTATTCCCAAATTTTATTCCATGGCCCATCGGGCATTCCAATTTCTACAAACACAAGAGATAAGATTATAGTGCCAAAAATTATCTTTTCACCTATGCACACTTCTTCAGTAATAGTTTCTACAATATATCCTACTAAGTTGTAGACTTCTCCTTATGACATCTTCTTCAGGATATGTATCCACATTGTGTTTACATGTGATCATCTCTCTTGATCATTCAACTTAATGAGTAGATGTGCAGCTACCTACATTATAGGATACTCAATTTGTATATGTCCATTCTGTGTAGACCCTTGAAGTATCCTAAATCCTTGCTAGTGGCTATAATAATTTCCTTATCATTCAGATCACTAATCATATATGTCCATGTGCCCTTCAATCCTATCAATGTAGCTATCAAGGCTACTATGATTCTTACCCTCCATCCAAAAAAATAGAAAAGGTCCTTATGGACTCTTCTCAAAAGCCATTGGTATAAAGCATCTAGTTTTCCAAAATATGGGGGTTCATATAACTGATGAACCCCTACCTTCTTAAGAAAATTCTCCCCAACATCAGCATATATTGGCATATCATCCTCTGTGCACTTGTTGGTCTTCTAGTTCAACAACACATCCAATTCTCCCTTGTTGTCACTGGTGCAGTGGTTGTAATCGCTTACCTTACATTTGCAAATGTGGGAATCCCAATCCCGTTTGACTATAACTCCTTATGAATACTGCATCTTTGAAAAATTTATCTCGGGAGAAACTTCGACCTTAACTTCCACCTTTTTCTTCCCCTTCATACCTACTATAGGTGCTTTCTTTGGTGCCATTGTAAAAATCCCTCCTTTTTCCTTTTATGTCGAGTTAGCTCAAACCCTATCTCAAAACTATGTGCCCTAGCTAGAAACCATGTTCCCTGGCTCCTCAATGCTTTTTTTATGCTCAAACCCTTCACCAATGGGGACGTAAGCCACTTCCGTGCACAATTCTACTCTCCATGTCTGGTTTCTCAACTCTCTACACCTCAAGACACTTGTATTGGCTCGGTCACAATTATCTCACTCAAATACTTATGTCACAAAGGTAAAAATGACCCGCATCACATCCTTACATAGATTTTCAAAAATTTAGTGCATTTATTACTCCTTCACCTACCACCAATCCTCTCATTAATTGACCATTTTCCCAATTTCCATGCAGTACACCTTCACGCCCTAACTATAACCTTCTATCACACCTTCCTACCTTTTCGGTACAGACTTCTCTTTTGCATGCTTCCATGTGCTGAATTACCTCACCATCACTTAGTTTCCATGGCCACAACTTACGTCGCGTTATACTATTCATTAGTTCATTTCCAACTATGGTCTTATTTAGGATCAATCTTCTTTCTAGCAGCTCCTTTCCATTCTTGAATAACAATTGTAATAGTATGTCCTCATGTTTTCCCTTTTTTGAATAATAAATAATAACCACCCCACACCAATGGTATGTGCAGTCCTCTATGCATAAAAATAGTTTAAATTGTAATTAGCTTCCAGTGTGCAAATGTGCTTATTACACAAAACACCAAACTAAATTGATAAAGCATGGCATCAAGGAAGGAAATACATTAAAATAAATACAAAAAATGAAACCTATACTAAATGACAATACTGCCTTATTAAAAACACCAAGAAGATTTATTTATAGTAGGGCTTCAGCCTACTCCCGTTGAAGTAACAATGTAATCATATTCCATCAAGCACCTCTAACTAGAAAGGTCTTGATTTAAGTATATGAATTATAACATATGGTCCCAACCAATGCACCTTAATTTTTCCTAGATGGTGCAGAAACTTAGAATTGTAAAGAAGTACCATCTGTCCAACCTCAAGCTTCTTGTCCTTGATGTGTCTGTCATGCCATACCTTCTGTCTGGCCTTTTCCTGCTTATGACTCCAACGTGTTATGGCATGACTCTCATCCAATTTTACTAATTTTTCAATTGTTTCTTATAATGTATGTTCATCATCTAGAGCTCCAGTGCACACAATATGTAAAGATGGTAACATAAATTCCATTAGAATAAATTATTCTATGCCAAACACCAACTTAAATGGTGTGGCGTTATTCAACCTCTTCTATATTGTTCTATACGCCCAAAGTATAACAAAATTTTTATCATCCCAATCTTTCCTTCCAACATCACAATTTTTTTTCAAGGTATGGCTCAATATATTGTTGAAAGCCTCAGTAGTACCATTTTATTGAGGCTACTAAGGTGTATTTTTGTGCTGTGTGACCATAAATTCATTCAAAAATATCCTAATTGTCTCATTAAAGAAGTGTGTGCCCCTATCACTTGTCAAGATCAATGGACATCCATACCTAGTAAGAATATTTTCCCATAAGAACCTTGCTACTGTAGCTATTGTACAATCCTTTATAGGTGTTGCTTCTGCCACCTTGTAAGATAATATGTACAAGTGATAATGTAGTGTGATCTAGTTCTACATGCATCTAGGGAAACAAAACCCACAAAGTCTATAGCCCATTTTTCAAATGGCTCTACACTAGTAATAGGCCTCAAAGGCATTCCATCTCTTTTTATAGGTTTTCCAAGATGCTAACAGTGATCACACGCCTTATAATACTCTTTACAATATTTGTGTAGGGTCTCCCACCATAATGTAGCAAGTAAAATCTTGCGCATGGTGGCGTTACCTTCATAATTCCCACCTGCAATACCGCCATGAGCCTCTTCCATGATATTTGTGTGCTCATGTTCCAATACAAACAGACACAATACTTCATCTCGGCCTAGTTTGTATAAATCACCATTGATCAACATGAAAGGTGAAGCATGAATTGCAAGTTATTTCTTCTCTAATGCTTTCATTCCTTCTGGAGATAAACCTATGTGTAAAAAGACAAAAATATCCTCTAATTCTAAAGGCACGCGATGTAACCTATAAAAATGTGCATCTAACATTATATCTTCTATTGTCTACATGTCTTCCCCTGATTTAATTCTCGACAAGTGGTTAGGGACAAAATTACTTTTACCTACTTTTACAACAACTGTAAAGTTAAATTCCTAGAATAGGAGAACCCATCGACATATGTGCCCTTGTAAAATGGGATTATTTACCAAGTATTTTAATGACATGTGCTCAGTGTAAAATACAAAGGCTATTAATAGAAAATAATTCCTAAATTTATGAAGCACGTAGATCATCGACAAGGCCTCATGCTTTGTAGTTGTGTAATTCTATTTCACAGGAGTCAAATTTCTACTAGAAAAATAGATAGGATGATCTATAATACCTTCTCCAGGTTGAGCTAACACCACACCAATGGCTATGATAGAGGCATCCATATATACGTGAAATGGTTGGTTCCATGAGGGAAAATGTAGAATAGGTGTTGTAGTAAGTCTCTATTTTAGTTCCTCAAATGAGTGTTGTTGTGGCTCTCCCCAATAGAATGTCCCTTTTCCTTTTAGTAACTCTTCCAAGGGCGCAACAATATTCACATACCCTTTGATAAATTTTCTATAATACCCTTTGTGGCTCAAGAATCTGTGAACCTCACTCTAACTGGTAGGCTCCTCCATTCCTATAATAATTATAACCTTATTTGGATCTACTAACAAACCTTCCTTATAGATAATATTTCATAATAGAGTTCCAAAGGTGTAGCAAACACACACTTCTTGATATTTAAAGAGATTCTTAATTGTCTACACCTTTCAAATATTAAGTGTGATCCTTAACAAGCCCATATATTGTCTAATTATCTAAGTAAACCTACAACAATTTGTGAATAAAATCGTAGAACACTTGAACAACTATGCGCGGAAATACAGCAGTCGTGTTTTTCAAACCAAAGGGCATCACATTATATGTAAAAATTCCCCATTCAGTGGTGAAAGTTATTTTCTCTTGATATTTCTGTGCAATTCTAACCTAATGAAACCCATAGAATCCATCTATAAAAGAGTAAACTTTTTGCCATATAATGCAATCTAATATTTCCTCAGTGAGAGGCATAGGAAAAGGATCAATCACACATGAAAAATTCAGTTCCCTGTAATCCACACAAATCCTAATCTGAACATATTTCTTTAAACTGATCATAATGGGGCTAACCCACTCTGATTCTTCTAGGGGATTAATGATGCCATATTTTAGCATTTTGTCAATTTATTCTTTAACTTTTACACACATGTTAGGTTTCATTCTGTAAGGTCTCATTCTGACCAGGTGTGCTCCTTCCCTTAGATTAATCTTCATCTTTCCTAATGATTCATGTACCCCCTTTAACTCATGGTATCTCCTAGGGAATAAGTCATATAAATCACTTAGTAACTCAATTATCTTTTCCACTTCAGTATTAGACCAATAATCGCCAATTATGGCCTCCTTGGGTTCAGTATCTGTGCCAATGTTCACTTTCTTGGTCTTCATAGATTCATGATAGGAATGCATCTTAGTATCCAAACTTTCTAAAAGTTCATGTGTACCTGTTGACTGAGCTATGTCCAAATATTCTAATTCCTCCTCATCCACTATATAGACCATCTTTCATTTTTTCCTTCTCAAAGCAAGTGTGCATAAATAGTTTGACATCTGTATCATCAACTTCATCAAAATGTGCTCCTTGTTCTTCCTCACCAAATAACTCCTGAATGAGTTCTTCATCCTTAGCATTGTCTCCCATAGTTAAGGGCTACATAACTAGTAATTCGTCTCTTACCAAAGGTTTCGTAGAGAAGTATTCAAAAGTCTAGGTCATTGCTGCAATCAATTCCTGCTAATTTCCAGTCTCCCTATGTAGTTTTGCATAAACATACCAAGTGTGTGCACAACCTTGTAAAGTGAAATAAAGTTTATGCACCCAAATTGAAGGTGGTAAAGCTTCTTGCTCTACTGTCTAGAGTCTCTCACACTGTTGAATGTGGTGTTGAATAGGTTAATTACCATGATATATGCATATTTGAGTAGCTGCATTGCTCTTGAAAAACTAGGTTGTCAAAGCAATTCTTACTTCATTCCATTTTATGAGATTATCCATGTGAACCATCCACCAGCATGCTACCATCCCATATAGGCTATATACTAACATATTTCTTCTCTCCACTTGATCTTTCCACTGCTCCTTCATGGCATATAGGAATACTATAGGATCTCCTTCTCTGGTATAATGAGGTACAAAGTTGTTACCTATTCTCCTAATGGAACAAGTATTTATTCTCTATGAAAATGTGCTTCTTTATTCATGCCCAACCATCTCATGGGGGCCATGTGCCCAGTTTTCACAAGAAATACTTGTAGTATCACTAATATACTTTTCATCATCCCACTAGAGGATTCTGTCCATAAATGTCTCAAGTACTTCTAGATCTTGAATGGCGTGCACATAAATTCTATTTAGGTCTTCCTCACTCAATGGTTCAACATAAGGTGTAAACTTCCCATTTGTTAAAGGAAAAATAACTCTTTCTTTCTCGTTTTCAAAACTTATATACCCCTTGTTGAACCATAGATCAACATTATTTACATAACACCAAGGGTTCCCAAGTAGAGGTGGGAGGTTGTCTACTTCTACAAGTGCTAAGACCTCAAAGTCCCCAGTGAAATTGGTCCCTTGTATAGTAATGGATGCAATATTTAAAAATCCAATTGGAGTGGCCTTAGTTCGATTAGCCATAAATTGTACATTAGAGGATGGATGTAATGGAGGTCTGTCGATCTATACCCATACATCTAAAGTATGCACATTCACTTCCACACCTTTGTCAATCAATGTATTGCTCAAAAGTCATCCATCCACAACAACATTCAGAGTTATTTTCTTTTCTTAATCCAAGCTATGAGGGGGAATATTAACATGCAAGATCTATCATCCATTCTCAATACATGCACATGGAGTGTTCCCATTTAGCCAATTCCATAGTAATGGAATGATATTGTCCTAGCGCAACATCTTGCATACCTCTTTCAAGTCATCAATAACTGATTGGACTATCTTTGTTGCCTTCTTTTGTTACAAATTATGTGACTATTAATTTAAATATTATATTTCACCCTAAAGATTTCTGAGTAACTCCATGGTCTCCTGATACACCTCCTTTTGATGTGTATGAACTAGGTACATTACATGTAAAACTTCCTTCTTAGTAATGGTAGAATTATGTTGTAACATCTCTCTAGCACACATAGCTTTAACGCATATAGTATTTTTCAATGGTACATTGTATTCTAACCATCTCTAAGCCTATGTTCTCTTGTTTATGCTTCTTGCTAAGATGATCATATAAGTCTGGGCATTCCACATTATTATGATTCTTCCCACAAAAATAACAAGTAATATTCAGAGGACATTCATGCCTATAGTGGTTAGGAGATCCACATGTAAAACATGTTCTCCAAGGAGACTCACCTCGTCCACCACCATGACTTTGACCCCTAAATCCACCATGGTATCCTTGAAATTTGCCACAACTTCTTTCAAAGCACCCTTCGTTCCGATCATAACACTCTTGGTTGTAATCATGATCATTGTGCTCATTTTTAATTTTAGAGTTATCTATTACTCTTATCTATCACACACAATTATCTATGACATCATGGATCTAACCAATTAACCTGTAGTATTCTTTATTGTGAGTTATGGACTAGAAAATATTACAATAGTAGGATACATTCTTTCTTATTGTGCATTGTAATAATGGTCAATGACTTGCATCATGGTCCAAATGACATATCTCGTAGTCTACCAACAATGAAAGTATTGACCTATGGGGACAACTATCTTTAGTGTGCCCTTCCACTCCAAAATTTATACACCAAATCCCAGAGTGTTTCTTATGTGTGGAATTTGCTGATAGTTTCTCCAATTGCTTCGCCATAGCTGCAATTTTTGCTTCTAGGAATGGGCTCATTACAGTTTATATACTTCTAAATTCCTAAGAATGCAAAGAGGCTTCAATTTTTTCATGCAGATCCATATATGTCTTATGTGACAGTGCCCTTCTAAAAGGTGTGCATGTTGGCTTACATGGATATCATATGAAAGTTTAGACAACAATGTCTTGAAATAGGAATCATATTCCTGAACACTCTCAGTAGTTCCTTGCTTAATATACTTGAGTGCGCTTATACATTTCTGCTCAAACTCAGGGATATGAAACTCCTTAAGGAAATCTTCTCGTATTGGTTCATAATCTACGTAATTTTGATCAGGGTCAAACTTCCTATACCAACTGTGAGCACATCCCTACAACATATTTACAAACTAACTTTCCTTGCACTTATAAGTAATGATTCTTTTTACGCGCCATAGTATCTCACACATATGCATGTGTTCAACAACATCTTCTATTCCCCTATACTTTGGAATACGAAGAAACATCTCCATGTAAATATTCTAGGGTTGATGAGGACCCTACCCACCTGATCCAGAACCTCATGTGTTATCTCTACCTCCAGAACCACTAGATCCACTAGAACTAAAGCCACGTATTCCCCTTGATCCTCCACTTGTAGCCAAAAGTGGACTAGTGGATGTACTATCCTATGTCCTAATAGTGGTATTAAAATGATCTCCTACATTCTTCAAAGTGTTACTAATCCCAAAAGTGAGTCCAAAATTCTGCATGGTTAAGTTTTGTGTTGATGATGTGTCCAAAAAGGTACCTCCAAACAAAAAAATATATGTTTTCCCAGCCATAGATGCACTTTCTACTTTATTTACTCCTTTTCTGCTACTTCCTAAATTATCTTGATGACTACTGGTTGTAATAGATACTAGAAAACCAAGCACAAGGGCTAGGTTGTTAGGTAGATTTAGATGCACACTCGTGGCCCATTTCATCTCTGCTAGCATGCTCCCATGTGAGGCTAAGGACAGTTCCCTATCATGTTTTCCCAAATTGGGGAGTTCTAGATGCTTTAGCTCCATGCCTTCTGGATGAGCTCCAAATCATTTATGAGCCATCTCTCTCCTCAACACCATCGACTCTATAATATCACGCTACTTCTATATCTCCCTCTCACGTGCCTCATTGTACTTAAGTTATCTTTATTCCATTTTCATTTTTGTCCCTAGTTATGCCATCCTTCACCAAACCTACTCCTACCCCCACACGTGGTAGATTTTAGTTATCCATCATCTTTTCTTCCAAGTTCAAGGTTACCATCAATATTTTGATCACCAGTGGAATGCCTTGTAAATAATTTCCCCTGGGATAACGTAAAAACTGGAACTTAGCTACCTTTGGGTAATAATAAGTGGAAATTGAGTACTCCAAAATATAGCTATTCAAAACACCATGGAACCAAATATCCATAGCACACGTCCAAATCAGATCATCATCATAGATGGCATAAAATTCTTCCTGCATCCAGACAAGTGTGGGATACCTCCAATTCCTTTTAGATGGATAAGCAACAAGCCACTTGTACAACTCTAGCGAAATGATATTAAAGAAAATTTCATAAAAAAATTCATACAAATTATGCTCCACCCACGCTCGTGTGTAAAAATCATATCCAGTGATAAACCTCTTAGCTTAGTCTTCTTTAAGATATTTTATCCACTCAACACTTTATAAGGTAAACTGATACGTCTTCATCGCAAAAAATCCTAAAAATAGCTAAGAAAGAGATCTCGACAACGAAACCAATTATGCAGCCTTGAATCTACTATATAAAACCCTTGCACACTTGCGCATCATCCAACTTGAGCTGAGCACTCACCTGAAGCACACAAAGATACCATGACCCTCTTTAGACTTGTGTAGGATGTTAGTGTGATGAAGATAAGACATATTTAGATCCATAAATAAACATAAACATTCCGCGGTGCATAATACAAATCTAGATCTTTGAGAATCATGAATTAAACAATAACTATACTAATACTAACCATACATGAACCACTTTCAATTATTTCTAACACCATTATCCAGCCATTATCATCCATTTCATTAAATATTGTAAAATACAGAAGCTTCGTACATTGTAAAGTATGTCTATAAGTCAAGTGCACATCAGATGCAACAACATAACTCTACGATAACTCACACACTAGTCTCTCTCTAAACTACATAGCTCAATACATATTTATAGAGGTGGGGAATTTCTATTCACCCTCTATGCACTTCTCAAAATAGGTCACAGGACGATAATAGTCATGACCCTTTATAATAACATGCACACATGCAAGTGCACTAATAGTAGATTTCTTATAGTTAACTAGAAGAATTAATCCTATTATTAAATACAACCATCCATAGTGCTTATCTGCCACTCATTCCCAGAAATACCATTTACATGTCACAGAATTCTCCATCTCGATGTGTTCTCTGCACACTATTTCCAAATATAGCCTTTATCCATAAAAATGGCTAAGTACTAACCAAACTATTCTGGCACACATTTCCTTTCTTATCATTCCGCACCTTCAAATGTGCCTTGTTCCCGCACGCATATTATTTGTGTGTCTTCTCCTTAGAACAATATTATGTCTTCTCAACATTGGTCCCATACAAAGAAAAAATAGGCTTTGAAAAAACTCCAAAGTAATCAAACAAACTTTGGATAGACTCCGAAGCATTTTATATGAGACTTTGAAGTGATAGAAAATAATTGCTTATGTTTTCCTTATCTAGCTCTTCTACACCTTTGTCTTCTTATTTTAAATGAGTTGCATACTTTAGCATATTCATTCTAAACCTCATTATCACGCTCATCCAATTTATACACATCTGTACATACTCATTTCATCAAGCTACCATGTTCATGCCTTCTCAAAAGACCTATTTGTCTTCAAATTATTTCTCTCTGGGCTCAAAATGACCTCATAAACAGTTGACTTCCATCATGTAGTCCTTGACATCATCATTAGGAATCATTTGACATCAATAAAAACTCATAAAAAACTCGGCACACTCTCCAACTTGACATATACCATGCATAACACTTTAAAATCAATGACCACAACCTATTAACAAGCTCTCTGTGACACCAATCATGCAAAACATTATTTTGACATTGATGACAACTTTCCAACAATCTTCCTTTTTTCATTGATGGAAAACATACTACAGAATGAAAACACCTCAAATGATGAGTACTTTGCATTTTATCATTCTTCCTTCATGGTACTTACATGTTCCATTTACTCATTATCTTCCTTTTAACATGAATGAAAAAGTATCTTCAATAAACTAGGGTCTTCCACAAGCATCAATCGGATATCAAAACAAAAAAATTTACACCTGATTTATTTTCAGTTGGATAAACCTTAATTTCATAGTAACTACTATAACTGATGATATACAAGTGATAAAATACAGTAAGACACAAAATAAGCATATTCACTATGAAACCCTAAATAATAAATAGAGAGAGGAGGTGACTTAGCTTATTTATAATTAATTTTGAAGTGATATAAGTTGAGAAAATTATAGAACAAATTGGGAAGAGTTTCATCAAGGCTCATTGGAGGTTTTAGAACTCATATATATGCAAAACAGGAGTTCCCACATGATAACAGTGATGAGGCTAGAATATGTCTGATTAATGTATAATATATGATCTCATCTTACTCTCCTTTTGATTAAATTTGATTACATTTTCTAAATTTTAGTTATTTTGATATGAGTTAGGATGTAATTGTCTATCTTTTGATCGATTATGATTCTAATGTTACAAGCTCTAGAATTCCTAACAAGTATGTGTTTGAATTCAATTTTGTAATAAAGCAGGTCTAAATCAATCAAGGAAATAAATAAGAAAGCGTTTAGTTTGTTTTCAGCAGCATTTGTTCCTACACAGCTTAGTTCCGTAAGTTCCAAGCTAGTTCTGGAACTCCATCACACAGTCATCATTTAGTTCTAGAACTTTTGGACTTAGTTCTGAAACTCCATTATTTAGTTCCAGAATTTTCAAATTTAGTTTTGGAACTCCTGGGGATAGCTCCAAAACTCTCATGGTTTGGATCCTTAAAAAATTCCTATGGTTCTGGAACTTCTCCGAAGTTCCAAAACTAATAGGGAGTTATCTATTTTAAACCACATCTAGATATTTTGCATCTATGAACCTTTCAATTAGGAAGGATGAGAATATTTTTGAACACAGATCTAGGGAGAGTTATCATACAACTATCTTATCAACTGCAATCTAGCTTAGCATCAATTCTGGGCATGATTCAATTTCATCAGAATCATTGAGACATCTGTGATTGTAATATGTATATAAAAGCATACCTGCAGTAGAAATAGAATATATAGAAATAGACAATATAGAATGAGATAGAAATAAAATAGAGAAGAGAAACAAACTAAGTACTCAGATCCAATACATTCGTAATTCTAAAATTTTTATCAATAAAATAGCCATTCCTATTTGAGAGAATTTTGAGTTGTTAAATATTGATTTGAGGAGGACAAAGGGCCTACTCCCCTAAGGACTGAGATATTGATTTATTTGGTATTTATAATTCTTCAACAAATAGCTTAGATATGTTTATTCCATATTGTTTTAATCCTTCCAGTTAAACTTTTTTGTATACTTGTTCCTGCATGTTTTCAGATAGATTCTTATATTTCTTGAAATTGTTTTCAAGCATTCTAAATTGAGTGTGTTTATTTCTAAAAGCAAGTGTGTTTACTTTCAGAAGCAAGTGTGTTTATTTTCTAGTAGCAAGTGTGTTTCCATTCTACACAGTGTGTTTCCTCTCAGCAAAGCTTTCAGTGTGTTTACTTTCAGCAAGTTTTCATAGTTTGATTTAAATAAAGTTTTACCAAGAAGTCCTTAAGACATTAAAGAGATCCCCTAGAAAATACAAAAATAAATACAGTCAACTACTAGATCAGTTAAAGTACTCTTGTTGCATATAGCTTTAGACACACCCCTGGTTTGATATGACATCAACAAGAAGTTGATTAAATGAATGGAATGATGACACCCATCATTTTTGGCACCGTTTTCGGGGACCACTAGTTGGAACTTTCTAATTAGGTGTTAGCAAGAGCAACAAAACATACATCTAGTAGTTGAAAGATATTCCCTGCTATATCACAAAATATATGAGTAGACCAAGAGAATCACACGGTAGATTCCTCCCAAAAACATCTTCACAAGAATTCATAACATCCTCTAGTTAAAGTAAGGAAATTAACAAGAATTGGAAGCACCACCATCCCCTATCAGACAAGAAATAAAAATTTTAGTTTTGGAATTCTTATATCAGTCACCTGAAGGAAGTGGAATTTTTAGGAGAAGGCTTATTACCCAAGATCCATTTAGGGTGAATTTTGATTCTCAATTGAGTAGTCAACCTCCTACTCTTGATTTTACACCTTTCCCAAGGCATACCACTTACCACATTGATTGGGAGGAAAATTTAGAAACTATTTTTAAAATGGCACGAGAAGCTGAGAGAGAACCTGATAGGACCTTTACCTATCCAGTCCAATTGGGAGATGACGACACATCAATGAAAAATATCTCACCTACACATTTACCCACATTTACACGGATGTCATCTGAATATCTTGACCAATTTCTATTTGAATTCAAGGTACTATGTCAGACCTATGATTATAAAATAGATAATCAAAAACACAAGTTGTTTCCATCCACTTTAAAGGATACAGCAATGAGGTGATTCATGGGATTACCATGCAACTCTATTAGCACTTGGGCACAAATGGAGACTTCCTTCCTAGATAAATACCAAGATTATTACACTGGGAGAAATAGGAAGGAATAATTCTTCAAAATCAAGTAGGAGGATGATGAAAACATAGAAGACTATTTAGAAAGATTCCTCTTTGTTAGAAAAATATGTGGATTTTTGCTTATAGAGGAGTTAAGTATAACCATTTTTCTTAAAGGTTTGGATGACGAATCTAGAGAATCCCTTAACTTGATAGGAGGTGGAGACATTGATCAGATAAGAATGAATGTAATTAAAGAGATTTGTAGAAGCTATTCCAGAATGATAGGTGGACCTAGAAATGGAAAATCAGTGAAAATTCTAAATCCAAATATGAACAAACTAATGGATGAGTTAGAAAACTTTAAAACAAAAATTTAAATGCAATTAACCTCTACTATGGATGGACTACAAGATAAAGCAAATTCCAAAACTGAACCATTGGCTATGTATTGTCCTAGATGCAAGAAGTAGCATGCATTAAGAGACTGTCCTTTGGATAAAACAGAAATGTGTCTTATTTGTGAATCTAAAGAACACAATACTAATGTTTGTTCCTTACTTCCTGTTACTAAAAATCAGCTTAAACAAATTAGTTCCTCATCTACAATAGAAGAATTGAATTTTGTTCAGAGACTACCTAACTAAGGGAAATTTATGCCAAGATCAATTCCTAATCCCTGGATGATGCCATGGGCTGCTTAGGAAGTACCACAAAATTGGGGACAACCTCCTTGGGTACCTCAAAAAACTTGGAACCCTCAAGATTGGGAAAATCAAGCTTGGTATGCTTAGGGACATCATCAACCATGGGTTGGTCAAGGAAATCCTTATGCTTGGTCACAACCTAGATGGAACCCTAGTAATTATGCTCAAAGAATAACATATCCAAATCAGAATCAATAGGCCATCATAGGATCCCTTGCACAAAATTCACAAAATGAGAATGTAGTGCAAACACAAATGCCATCACAGCCAGTAGAAAACCCTAGAAACAAACAAACAACTCTTGTTTATGGAACAAAACTAGAAAAATAAATTGATTTACATGTTATGGATTGTAAGGATATTCAAACTAGATCTGGGAAAATCATTAACATTCCACCGCTCATAATCACTAAAATGACAGAAGAAAATGAAAACCCTAATACTATTGTTCCAAAAGAAGATATAGAAAGAAAAGAAAAGGAGCCAGATAGCAACACTACTGATACTCCATTTCTAGATAGATTCAAATAAGCTATAGAATTCAAAGAGTCTAAATTGGTATAGGATCTAAGGAAATTGAATATTGAAATACCACTGTTACAAACAATTAAAGATATTCCAAAATTGAACAAATTAATCAAAATGTTATGTATGAAAAATCCTGGAAGGAAGAAATAGTACCCCCAGACTATCAAAGTAGGTCGGAAACTTGTTGATTTATTAGCAAGAAAACTTTTACTTCCCAAATATGGTGATCCTGGAAGTCCTATTATTTCTGTCTATATAGGAAATAAGGTTGTACATAATGTTTTGATAGATTTGGGAGTTTTTATTAATGTAATGACAGTGGATACTCTAAAAACATTTCCATTAATAGATATATAACCAACTAATACCATATTGTAGATGGCAGATCAGTCTGTAGCAAAACTAGAAGGAATTATTGAAGACGTGTCAGTTATGGTGGAGTCATGGGAAATATCCAGTTGACTTCTTTATAATACAGCCAAAAGGTAAAACATTAGGCTATCCCATTATTTTGGGTAGACCATGGTTAACTACAGTTGCTACTTTGATAGATTGCAGGTCAAGTGATATGACAATCTTGAATGGTAAGAACTCTAAAAAAAATTCCTTATATCCTACTGCACAACCCTTTACTGACAATCATGAACAATTGTGGGTTGATTCTCCTGAAACTAATAAACAAAATTTATCTTCTTTGGCTATGATCACATTGCAAGATCATGTAAGAGAAGTAAAAGAGATGATTAATCCACCATTGGATGAGAACCTGTTGTCCTCGAAGCAATCAAAAATAGTTTCGGAACCTACGAACTTAGTTCTGGAACCCGTGAACTTAGTTCTAGAACCACCACATTTAGTTTTGGAACCACGACAACAACAGTTCTCTTTAATTGAAAATGATTTCACTCCAGAGGAATGAGATTTCTCATGGGGAGAGGATGAATCAGTAGCTTCAGTTTCAATTACATCAAGAAGTGGTGAAGAATTTATGGAAAGTAGCAATGATGAGGAATTTGGCCTGCAAAGATATAAGTATCATAATTCTCATTACTGTGATTTTTCTAGTATTTTGTCTCAAGGAAATTTTCAAGATATTACTACATACCATAAGTTGTTACCACACGCATGTACATTAAATACTTTAATGAAACCCTTTCCACAAATCAGTTCATCACAAATTGGAACCAAGGATGTTGAAATTCAACCGGGTAAAACTTTAAACATTAACAACTTGTTGAAGGAGAATGAAGAAGCTATATTGTTTGATATTCTAAAAAAACATATTAGAGATTTTGCTTAGGATTACAAAGATATGAAGTGGATTCATCCAAGTATCTGCACTCATCACATCTATATTGAAAAAATTAAACTAGTTAGGCAGCCTCAAAGAAGGATTAACCCAGCTTTAAGGGATATAGTCAAACAAGAAATTGAAAAACTATTACAAGTAGGTTTCATCTACCCTATCTCAGATAGCTAGTGGGTATCTCCTCTTGTAATTGTTCCCAAAAAGAATAGAAAATGGAGAATATGTGTTGACTATAGGGAACTAAACAAATCGAAAATGAGAGATTATTTTCTCTTACTATTCTGTTATCCCGTAAAATTGACAAGGGCAATTTTACCGATAACCATACCGAAAATTTTGTTTTGATCCCTCGTTAGGGATCCCTTGCGTTCGAAACGTTGCAAAATCCCTTTCCGGGAAAATCTGGTTTTCCGAACTTAGTCTTTTTGGTTTTTTTTTGGCTGGGCGCATGGAATTACTATGTAACACCAACTTTTGGTGCACCCCCTTTAAAGCCTTTGGTGCATATTTTCCTGTGTCAACACACCTTTCGGTGCGCCTTGTATGTTGAGTCTTCCCTGCGTGCGCCAAGGTGCATGCGCCTTCATGTTGGCAAAAATTTTGTTGCGCCAGAGGCGCACATAATCTCATGGTGACACAACTTTTGGTGCGCCAAAGGCGCTTAGTTCCATGCTGGTGAATGCTTTGGTGCACCAAAGGGCGCATGCTTTCCTATGTCGACAGCAATTTTCATGCGCCCTTTACAAAGTTGGTGGTGCATTTATGGCTAGCTCACCTATATATATATGCATTTGCGCGCCCGCAAACGTCATTATCACCTGATGCAAAGCACGTGATTTTTATTCTCTGAGTGTGTCAGCCCCTGCCTCATCGTTTTCAACACGTTGTGGACCCGTGTGTAAGTTTTTACTATTTATCCAGGTAAGAGGTTCTTATTTCTCTCGTGCGTTTTATGTTTTTGGTTCTTTGTGTGCTTGGTGGTCTGGTTGTGGTTTGGAAGTATTGAAATTTTGATCTAGCTCCCCCTTTGCTGTCTTTCCATATCCCTCCCCCTCTTTCCAGATCTGCTGGTAGAGGAAGTTCTTCTAAAATCATGGTCTGAATCCCTTTGGATTAACCATTTTATTTCCCAAACAATCTTAGAAAGGATAAAGGAGAGGCTAAACCATGTAAAAAACTCTGTTTTTCCCTTTGGTGCATCTGTCTTCCTCGCAGCATGAATAAAATTCATGCCAATGGTGCACCCATCACGCTTGTTGTATCAAATACCTTTGCACCCTCAAGACGCGCCTCCTTCACATGATGCAAGCACTAGCCTTGCGCCCACCTTGGTGCACCAACCTTCCTTGCTGCATCGCATTAACATGCGCCCCTTAAGGCGCACCCCGCAATTGCGTAATACCGGCTTAATCTGCGCCAAGTATGAAGTTATAAAGGCACAGGTGCTTTCCTCGTCGCAAAAACATTCATGTTGTGCAAACCCTCCGTGCGCCGTGCCATGTTCCCTTTGGCGCACAAAAAGTTCTTGTTACACAAACCATACATGCACCAAAGGGTGCACCAAATCCCAATGCAACATGAAAAATCCATGCGCCTTTGGCACATCCTGTCTCCATGTAACACAATGTTAACATGCGCCCTTTACAAAATGCACCCTGCAGCTTTCATGCGCCATACACCTCTCGTGCCAGTTTAACCCTTGCAACACCCTTTTCCTATGCGCCTTACCTATTTAGCCATGTAAGCTAAAGCTTTCATGTGCCATGTGCCCTGAGCCTCAAAATAACTAACTCTTTGTCCTGTTAACACTTCAATGGAAAATCAAATGGCTAATACAACCTTTTTGGATTGGGTCTCACTTCTTCTTCGTGCAGATCAGCAAATAAACTTGGAAGAACATATGTCAACATCCAGCAAGAGACCTACCAAATCCAAAGGAAAGGCCAAACTTATAGAAGAAGAGATGAAATATAAATATCAAAGGGTCAGAATGCCAGAGTCCCAGGCCGAGTGTAGCCTGGACGTCATAGAATCAGAATTGGGGCATATTGATATGGAGGAATTCTGGGCCAGAACTCAGAAAGTCACAAGGAGTCCATGGATGGACAAACTGATAGGCAGTGCCCTGCACTTCACTGGTGGAATCCCAGTCAACAACGTTAACAATGAATTCTTGATGGTGATTGCCCAATGTTACAACAAAGACACAAGGTGTGTCGTAAACAGCAAGGGCGAGGTAGTCATTAACCTCACTGCCCGTCACTTTGAGGTAATACTCAGTATACCTCACCACTGGCACTTTGTGGCCGTCAGTCAAGTAGATTGCATTAAGGCCTAGGATGACAGTGCAGATCAGTGTATGCAACTGATGAATGAGGTTTACTTGAAAAAAAAAAAAGGTAGTAACCCGGTGGCCCCAAATCATCCACCGCAGTGACTTCTCAGAGGAGCTCAGCGACACCATTACATTCCTGAGTAGGGTCTTCGGGCTTTCTGACACCCATTATTTCCATAAATGGATGCTGCGGTACTTAGAGACCATGAACGAGAATATGCCTGATCAGCGCTTTTGCTGGGGAGAAATTATAAGCAACACAATCTCTAAGCATCTACAACAATTTAGCACAACGGGGACATTCCATATGAACTGCTACGTGGTCTATGCTGCAGCATCAGAGAGGGACTATCCAGGCCTAACGCGGAGTGGAGTTTGGCCTCAGGTCAAGATATATGAGTACTACCCAGAATTGAGGCTGGAGAATAGCATCTCCCAATTCACAAAAATTAATGATGTGTTTTTCTATCACATCATCTGCCTATTGAGGCCTAATATGACTTATGGTCACATGACTAAAAACATAGTAGCAGCCACTAAGAAATGGGGGGCCCTGTTCACCCAGTTTCCCACATTCACCTATCTAAGGGCTGCCAACTTTTTAGGAGAGCCAACCAGGCTACCGAGGTATGCTGGACCTAAACTGATTCTGCTGGAGCTGTCAAGGCAGCTGATCACATACCACGAGAAATGCCTGAAAAGAAAGAAGGGTGGAACTCCTTTCCCCCTCACAGTGGGCCGATATACATGCTCTACCCACCACAAGGTGAAGGAAATGTTCGCAGAGCTAGAGCTGCTCAATTTAAGACATGATTTCCCAGCCAAGCCTACCTTCGACCCAAGGAGCTGTCTGCCAAGGGTGAAACTTGATCCAATCCACATCCCTCAGATCGAGGACATTTACATTGACGTCATCCATGAGGTGGAGCTCAGGAGAAAGGATCATTCTCGCCTAGCCTTGGTAGAAATCATCCAATATGGGATAGCCATTGTCCCCAAAGGCTTCCAAACTACGGAAGATGAATAGAAAAAGTATATACTGACATAGATGGGGACAATTAGCCCTTTTCAGCCATTGATAGAACTAAGGCCCCTCAGACAATTGAGGAGATGGTCAAGGAGACTCTACGTAGGACAGAGCATTGGTGCTGGATGAACGGACTAATCTACCTTGGGGTTGATTTCACAACCTCCCCATTGGGTAACACACCTCCACGATCCAAACATCAGCCTAAAGGCAAGGGAAAATGCGTAGAAGGTGAATCCAACACCATTTAGGAAGAAGCCCCTAGAGTCCTCCTTCCGCGGCACCCGAGCAGGTAATAACTCTAGTCACACCAGAGAAAGAAGTAGAAGAGGATATTCTCATAGGCCCATCCACTCAGGATGTTAGCATTGCTACAACAACTGAGGTCCCTTCTATCCCTTCGTCTTCTCTTCCTTCCCCTCCTTGAGTGACTCAGGCGACCATCCCTTTGGTCGTGTCCTCTCCGCCTTCTTCTTCTGTTCCCCTCGCGTCTTCGTGTATCTTCTCTTCCCTCGCTGATCTTTCCTCCTCCATTTCTTCCCTCATCTCCGAGCTCCCTTCCCTTCCTATGTCTTCTGCTGCAGCAGTTTCCCTTCCTTCCATGGGCACTTCTTCAGCTATTCTCTCAATGCCGCCACCACGTGTCTCCACATTTTTCCCCTCTACTACTGCAGCTTCCCCGTCCTCTGTTTCCGTCCTTCTACCATAGGTCCAGCCTGGATCTCTCAGCAGCTAAGTCAAAAAAAGAGGAAAGTTCTCATCGCTCCGATGGACTTTTCCGTGATCCCATCTAAGGGGGAAAAGAAGCAGAAGCCTGTCACATGGTTCTCTCAAAGTGTTGTAGAAGAGAGAGTTATGGAAATCGCATACCCCAATCCCCTCAAAGAGAAAAAGGATCTATCTCCGACAGATTTTACTGTGACCCAAGTCACAATGGGGACATCTTCCGAAAGTCTTCAGGGGGAGGATCTTTCTGCAGTTGACGCCCTCTGTAAGAAGCTTAAAGAGATAACGGAAGAGAAAAGGCAACTGAAGGAGCAAAACAAATATCTGCTCCAAGCCTTACAGAAGATGGGTAGTGCGCCTCCCACAACTCCCGCCGAAACTTCTGAGCTTCTCAGCCAGGAGAAAATTAATGAGTATGCCAAGATCGGCAAGCAGGGTATGGCCGTTTCCACTTGGAGGAGCCAAATCCTCAAAGACAGTGAAAAAGTGATCGTCGAGTTCTCCGACTCGTACCTGAACATCAGTAAGGAAAATAAAGAGCTCCAAGTGTTAGCAGGGCCCATATCAGAAGAGCTGGAAAATGCTAGACTGTAGCATGAGACCTTTCAACAAATTTTCAACTGTTCAGTCGAAGATCTGGTCAAGTTCGGTGTCTTCGGCCATCCAAGGGCCCTCAACAAAATCATGTCCACTCTGGACTACCAGGTGGATTAGCTAGAATTTATTCTAGAAAATATTGACAAAGTCAAGGAAGAAGCCCTGGATGTGATGCACCAAATGGAACGGATTGTTCTTAATATGTCGCCAGGGTTATTTACTCCTTCCTTCACTTTAAGGAAAGATGATGAAACCACCCAAGGAGATCGCTTCTCAAGGAACGGGGCCAGAGGTCACATTTGACACAGAGTCTATCAACAACCTACTGGCCTGTAGGGACTTCATCGGGTTCATCATTGAGGTAGAAAAGGACTATTCCAAACTCCTAGAGAATCTCATAGATGAGTGGGAGACTTGTGAGGCGATCAGTGAGTGGCACAAGGATCCTTTCCAGGATCAACTAGGGCCAATAATCAACAAGTTCATGGAATACCGCTCTCAGTTCCATATCTCGTCACCTGAGCAGCAACAAAAGTAGTCCACCCCCTTTCAGCCGCAAGATGACGATGACGAATAGTTGTTGCTTCTTCTTCTTCTTCTTCTTCTTCTTCTTCTTCTTCTTCTCTTTCTCTTCTTCATCTTTATTTTTGGAAATATCTGGAGTATGTTGATACAAATGATGACATCATCCATGTTGCATCATGGGATGATGTCATCCATCAAGTTGTAAAAAGTTAACATGACTTTTAGATGTTTTGTAAAATATCTTTGTAAATAGTTGTTGGCTCCTTTTTGCCTTCTTTTCTCTTCTTCTTCTATAAATAGTCCAATACTTGTATTGTGGGATGGATGAATATCTTTCAGATGAAAAATAGAAGTGAAGAAAAAAGACTTTGAGCTTTTTCTAACAGAAGAAAATATTTAATACAATATTTAGACTTTGTGCTGAATACATGTGTTATGTGCATTAGATCTTTCTTACGTTAGATTTGTGTGTTTATTCTGTTGGATCTGCTTTTGTTTTATTGTCATTTATTTATCATCAGTATTGCTTTTCTCGTTTATGCAAGTAGGTTTGGCTCTGTTTACTACCAATCCCAAAACATAAACCTTCTGACCTTTCTACTTTGGAATTCATTTCTTTTCTTCCTTCGGATATGCTCTTTCTTCATCCCCTTTTCCTTTCCTTTCTTTTCATAGTTGGAAACATCCCTACTGGGATGAGATCCCAAACCCCCGAAGGCAGAATCTGTGAGACTTGCATAGATTCCTGCTGGTAGAATAGCAATAAACCAGTTTCGCTTTGCTGACTCAAAGAGGGGCTATGCCCTGCACACTGTTGGCTCATCTATCCATAGATCTGTCCAAGCGACAGATTTTCAGACCAACAGTTTTTGGCGACTCCGCTGGGGAACGAACAGATCTATCAAATCTATGATAGTGGTAGGATAGAAAATCAGAAAAAATCAGAAAAATCACTATTTGTTTGCAAATCTGAACTTTTTGTTAAAAATCCAAAAATTTGCAAAAGTGCTCTGAATTGAAAATTTTCTTCTGAGATCCATAGATCTGGCCTAGTTGAAGACCTTTAGTTCGCTGAGTTTTTATAGAAATCAATATTTTTCCGTAGATCTGAGTTTTTGACTATTTGCTAAAAGTTTGAAACCCTTTGAAAAAAGTCAAAATTAGATCCAAAAATCAGCTTACTAATCTTCTCTACCTTCTTATCCTCGTTGTTATTTGTCATTAACCACAATCAGTTTTCTGAAGAGGATAGTTTTTAAATATTTAGAAAAGTATATGCTGCTGGTTTTTGACAGAAAAACCAGAAAATCAGCAAGTACAGCCAAAAAGAAATTTCAAATCTGCGCCATAACGTTGCAGATCTAGAAGGTACACTAGCGGGTGAACCTTTTACACGTAGTAGGAGAGCCTGTGGAGAAGCTGATCCTACTTTCAATCTGCTTCAAAGGCATAATTTCAGCATAACTCTGGCACGCTTTTCAGCGCTAAGCTCAGCTGACCGGTCATCTAGGAGTGTCTTGCCTTCATGAAGGAAGAATCTTTCGCAAGGGTCCTCCACATCCCTTTGTAATGCCTTGTTACTCAGTGGAACCATGCTTCCAGCCCGTGTTATTTTTCCGTCCTTTCAAATGGCGGTGCCATGGGGAAATGCTATGGGTCCCTTGGTTTTACCACATCCAGTTCATGCGCTCCCTCACGGAAACTGAAATTTTTTTCCCAAATTTGACGGGAGCGGAAATCAAAGTACGGATTCCCACATATCTACATTCATCATGTCATGTAGTATTTTGGATGTAACTCATGAAGATGTGTCGGTTCGCCTTTTTCTTGAAACCCTACAAGGACCTACAGCTGAATGGTTTCAGCATTTACCAGCCAGATCTATTACCAGTTGGGCCACCTTGCGGGATGCTTTTGAAGACCGATACAATCCTTCATAGGATGCATTTGCGTTATTATCACGGATCACTCACCTAAAGAAGGAGGCCAATGAGACCATGCACAATTTTATCACTCGGTTCAATGCACTAATCAACCGTGTCCCTGTTGCCATACTTCCAACACTGGAGAATCAAAAGTGTTTCTTCGTAAACACTATGAGCTCAAAAGTTAGTTTCTTGCTCCTTCAGGAATGAGTTGCTACCTTAATTCTCACCCAAGCCACTGCCATTCGCATAGAAGATAATTTGATAATATCTGGCAAATTGAAAAAGGAATCAGCCAAGCCTAAATCTTTGGGCCCTTTGCCCACTACTTCGTTTGATCCAGCCTTTCAAAAGATGGCAAATGACTTGCTTGCATTAAAGAAGCAGTTGGCTCAGGCCTCCCCCAATTCCTCATACCGGGATATTCCGCGGAGGAATTTCGTTCCTAACAATGTTTCACAAAGGCCGCGCTTACCCGCAACCGCTCCGCGGTTGGCACTTGAGGCTCCTCCGGTCAACGCTCTAGCCGAAATCAAAGAAGAAGAGCAGTATTATGAAGAACCTTCGTCTCAGGGTGAAGATGATCAAGATGTCGGTGAACCGATTGGCGACTCTACTATCGGGTATATGGAATTTGATGAGGAAGAATCTGATGAAGAGGAAGGTACTCAAGGATATGCAAGTGGACAATCATATGCTATTTTTACCCGCTCGCAAGGAAAAGAAGCAGAGGTAGCTGTCCAGGTGCAGAAGGAGAAGGCCATGTCAAACACACCTCCAACTATCGCTAAAAGAGGTAATCCTCTTCCTACTCAACTCCCTGTTAAGTATTTTACAAAGAAGTCTTTTCCCCCCATCTCTCCTCCAAATCAGCCCCCTCATATTCCTACCAAGACTAGTAATCCTATTCCATCATCGTGAAGTGAGGGACTCATTCCTTCACCAACGCAACCCTTATCCACATTTGATATCATAGATCATGTAAAAAAGACCAAGATCCAAATGTCTGAAGTTGAGTATCTTCAGTCAAATCCCGAACAGCTTGTAAGATTGACGAAGTATATTCAAATTCAAGCTGTTATATCTAATCAGGTTTCCCCAAAAGGAATCCTTTTCACTCCCCCTGAATCCCACATAAATGTTGCTTCAACATCAGCATCAGGCAAGATAGAGCCTTTCTATCTCTCCCTCCTAATAAATGGACACAAGCTGAGTAATTACATAATTGATTCCGAGGCTTCTGATAACGTCATGCCGGTAAAAGTCGCCCATGCCTGGGCCTTACTCTTACCAAGCCTTTTGGCATATGTTATTCCTTGGAAACCAAGCAGGTTCCGTTGATTGGCCAAATCAAAGACGCGCAATTTGCATTTGTGGCATTCCCAGATAAAAGAGTAAAGATGACCGTCCTTGTTGCCGACATTCCAGCAACCTATGGAATTTTACTGGGAAGAAGCTTTTGCAGCGAGGTTGGTGGAGAGATTCATATGGATTGGTCTAAAGCTAGAATTCCCGTCAAAGGCGTAATGCAAACTTTGGAGCTGGAATCACAAAAGAAGTACTTGGTTACGAGCATTGAGGACCCCAAAGCTTAAATCCTTTTTGAATCATCAGGGATGGGGAACTATTTCTTGTCTACCGAGTTTGATAAAATGGTTGTTCTCGTTCAGGAGGAAGATATTAATAAGATCTGGACCTTGCAGTTTGATGGTAGCTGTGCAACCAGTGGATGTGGCGCCGGAGCCGTGCTAATATCTCCCTAGGAAGAAGTCATTCCTCTCTCTTTCAAGTTGCAGTTTTTTAACACAAATAATACTGCTGAGTATGAATCTTTGTTACTTGGCATGCAAGCCACAAAAGAAAGAGGGATTAAAAATCGGAAAGTACAAGGTGATGCGGAGCTAGTTGTGAATCAAGTTAAAAGGATTTACCAAGTGAAGAATGAAAGGCTCAGGCATTACCGTAATGCAATATGGGACAACATTGAAGAGTTTGATGCTTTTTCGATTGAATCCATTCCAAGAGCCCAAAATGACATGGCCGATTCATTGGCTGTTTCAGCATCCCTCATGCTTCCTCACCCAGGTTTGAGAACAAACAAATACACCATTGAGGTGGTTTTCCGCCCGAGCGTGCCAGACAATTCTCAGCACTGGCAAGTATTCAATGACGATAATCAACTCATTGCCTTTCTAGAGAAGGCAGAAAATTTTAAAGAATTACACTTTGAAGGATCTAGTTCCACTTGCCGTGAATCAGTCACCGATCAAGGCGATGAATCTGAAGGGAACGACAGCATATGTCAGCTCAAAGGAAATAAAATTCCAAAGGGTCTGGTTTCTCTAGAGCACCTGTTCGACAGGCATGACCATTTTGTAAAAAAGAAAAAGCGGGATGACCCTGACTCATCCCTAGAAACCGAACCGGTCAATATAGGTTCGATAGAGCACCCGCAATTTGTGAACATTAGCAAATGTTGCACGCCTGAGGAGAAACAGAAATTTGTCAAGTTGCTAGAAAAATATATGGATGTGTTGGCATGGTCTTATGCCGATCTAAAGTCCTTTAAGCCAAAGGATGTTCAGCATGACATTCCGTTGAAAGACGATGTCAAAGCCTTTCGCCAGAAGCAGAGGCACTATAATCCTAAGATCTCGGGTACTATCCAGGCCGAAATTTAGAAGATGCTGGATGCGAGAATCATCTTCCCGATCCATCACAGTACTTGGGTAGCAAACATTGTGCCAGTACACAAGAAGAACGGTGAAATACGCATATGCGTAGACTTTCGCAATTTGAATCAAGCTTCCTTAAAAGACAACTACCCTCTTCTGATAATGGATCAAGTTTTGCAAGCATTAACTGGATCAGAGATGTTGTCCATGCTTGACAGTTTTTCAGGCTACAATCAGATTGAAGTATCGCCTGAAGATCAATTCAAAACAACATTCACTACTCCCTGGGGTACATTCGCCTACAGCAGGATGCCTTTTGGCCTAACTAATGCTGGCGCCACTTTTCAGCGGGCCATGGATTTTGCATTCAAAGGTATGATGGGGAAGGTCATTGTGGTTTATTTAGATGACTTAACTGTGTTCTCTAAAAAATGAAGTGATCATTGTGATCATTTGGAGCAAGTATTGGCCAGATGCCGAGAACATGGGATTTCCCTAAACCCAAAAAGTCTATTTTTGGAGTCACGGAAGGGAAGTTGCTAGGGCATGTGGTTAGCAAAGAAGGAACAAAGATAGATGCCAAAAGAGTTAAGGCTATTCAAAGCCTTACTCTGCCTATAAGCAAGACTAGTGTTCATTCTTTCTTTGGAAAGGTGAACTTTCTCAGGCGTTTTGTTCCTGACTTTGCTGAGAAGACCCATCACATATTGAACATGATGAAGGGGTCACCAACTTTCAGATGGAGTGAAGAGGGAAAAAGGTCATTTGAAGAAATAAAAGCTTCCATTTCTCATGCACTAGTCCTAGTATGTCCCGATTTCTCCAAGGACTTCATCATGTATAGTTACGCATCTGAGCATACTGTGTCCGCAATCTTAATGCAAAAGAACTCGGAGGATGTTGAATCTCCGATCGCGTTCATGAGTTCTCCCCTCAAGCCTCACGAACTAAAAATGACTCAACTAGAAAAGCATGCCTTCGCCATTGTCAAAGCAGTGAAGAATTTCAGGTATTACATTCTAAACTCGCATACGGTGGTGTTGGTCCCTGACACGGCGGTGAAATCAATTCTAACTCAGCAGGAGTTAGAAAGCTTGCGAGGAAATTAGATCGCAAAGGTCCAGGAGTATGACCTAGATATTAAACCAACCAAGCTGGTGAGGGGCAAGGGCCTGTGTCAGCTAATGGCTGAAAACAAAGATTCAGGAAACCCTGATGACAGGGGTGACTACACCGACGAAACACAGGACTGGCAGGAAGAGCCTGATTCTCTGCCTCTGGTTCTATTTGTTGCAACTAGTGATGAATGGTATTCCAATATCGCTTTCTTCCTCACCTAAAGCGAATGCCCAATGCACCTAATTGCAAAGGAGAAGTGCACTATAAAGCTCAGAGCAGCTAAATATGTCATCTGGGATGACGGTTTATATAAAAGTGGGATAGATGGCATCTTTTTGCGATGTGTTGACAAACCCGAGCAGGTAAAACTACTGGAAAGTTTTCACAATTCAGCCTCTGGGGGGCATTTCTGTTCCTCCGTGACTGCACATAAGATCATCCGAGCCAGGTACTATTGGGCGACGCTCTGCCAAGATACAGCCACCTGGGTGGCAAAGTGTGAACCTTGCCAGCAATTCGTCGGCAAACCCAAGTTGGCTGCTTTTCCCCTTAGGCCTATCATTATCAACGAACCATTCAGGCAATGGGGAATTGATTTTATTGGTGCACTCAATCCTCAATCGAGTTCCGGACATAGCTATGTCCTTATAGCAACGGATTACTTCACCAAGTGGGTGGAAGCCATGCCTGTCAAGCATGCCACTTCTGAGGTGGTTTGTAATTTCATTAAAGAAAATATCATTGTCAGGTTCGGCGTGCCCAACAAAATCGTTGCTGATAATGCTTCTAACTTCTCCTCACGGGAGGTTATTGGCTTTTGCTATGAATATGGGATAACTTTGGCTCATGCCTCAGATTATTACCCTCAGGGAAATGGTCAGGCAGAATCTAGCAACAAGAACTTGGTGACCATCATACGGAAGTTAGTGGATGAGAATCAGTGAATGTGGCACAAGTATTTGTACGACACTTTGTGGGCCGATCATATTACTCCCAAGAGGTCTCTCGGTATGTCACCTTTTTGAGTGTTATATGGCACTGATGCCAAGCTTCCCATTTCTATTGAACTCCCTACTCTGCGCTTGGCAGGAGCCATTGAAGATGAAACTTTCCAGAATTCTCTAGAAAAGAGGATCATGTATCTAGCAGAACTTGAAGAAAAGAGAGTAAGGGTGGTCGATAGGATCACCGAACATCAGAATCAAGTTAAGAGACTGTTCGATAAGAAGGCCAAGCAGAGGGATTTTCAAGTGGGAGATCTTGTCCTTTTGTGGGAAAAGCGAAGAGAGCCAAAGGGCATGCACGGAAAGTTGGATTCCATGTGGAGAGGGCCCTTCAAGATCAAGCAGCTAAACGGAGAGAATAGCTTCTATCTCTCATATCTGGATGGAACCGAGCTCCCGCTTCCTTATAGCGGGCAACATCTGAAAATTTTCAAGAAGTAGAGCTTTCTCTCTTCTTTGTATAGTTTTCTTTCGTTGTGTGTTTGTTTTCGTTGTGTGGTTGCTTTCAGTTTGTTGTGTGTTTCTTTTACTCTCCCTCCGGTCGCCCTTGTTTCTGACTCTATTACCCAATGGATAGGCACATGAGATCTGGGATTCTCTACCCTCGAGTTTGCTCAGGGATAGTCCCCAGAAAGAGCCAGCTGTTATCCCGTAAAATTGACAAGGGTAATTTTACCGATAACCATACCGAAAATTTTGTTTCGATCCCTCGTTAGGGATCCCTTGCATTTGGAATGTTGCAAAATCCCTTTCCGGGAAAATCTGGTTTTCTGAACTTAGTCTTTTTGGTCTTTTTTTGGCTGGGCACATGGAATTACTATGTAACACCAACTTTTGGTGCGCCTCCTTTAAAGCCTTTGGCGCATATTTTCCTGTGTCAACACACCTTTTGGTGCGCCTTGTATGTTGATTCTTCCCTACATGCGCCAAGGCGCATGCGCCTTCATGTTGGAAAAACTTTTGTTATGCCACCTTTTGGTGCGCTAGAGGCGCACATAATCTCATGGCGACACAACTTTTGGTGTGCCAAAGGCGCGCTTAGTTCCATGCTGGCAAATGCTTTGGTGCGCCAAAGGGTGCATGCTTTCCTATGTCGACAGCAATTTTCATGCGCCCTTTACAAAGTTGGTGGTGCATTTATGGCTAGCTCACCTATATATATATGCATTTGCGCGCCCACAAATGTCATTATCACAAGAAGCAAAGCACGTGATTTTTATTCTCTGAGCCTGTCAACCCTTGCCTCGTCATTTTCAACACGTTGTGGACCCGTGTGCAAGTTTTTGCTATTTATCCAGGTAAGAGGTTCTTATTTCTCTCGTGTGTTTTACGTTTTTGGTTCTTTGTGTGCTTGGTGGTCTGGTTGTGGTTTGGAAGTATTGAAATTTTGATCTAGCTCCCCCTTTGCTGTCTTTCCATATCCCTCCCCCTCTTTCCAGATCTGCTGGTAGAGGAAGTTATTCTAAAATCATGGTCTAAATTCCTTTGGATTAACCATTTTATTTCCCAAACAATCTTAGAAAGGATAAAGGAGAGGCTAAACCATGTAAAAAACTCTGTTTTTCCCTTTGGTGCATTTGTCTTCCTCGCAGCATGAATAAAATCTGTGCCAATGGCGCACCCATCACGCTTGTTGCATCAAATACCTTTGCACCCTCAAGACGTGCCTCCTTCACATGATGCAAGCGCTAGCCTTGCGCCCACCTTGGCACACCAACCTTCCTTGCTTCATCACATTAACATGCACCCCTCAAGTCACACCCCGCAACTACGTAACACCGGCTTAATCTTTGCCAAGTATGAAGTTATAAAGGCGCAAGTGCTTTCCTCATCGCAAAAACATTCATGTTGTGTAAACCCTCCATGCGCCATGCCATGTTCCCTTTGGCGCACGAAAATTTCTTGTTACACAAACCATACATGCGCCAAAGGGCGCACCAATTCCCAATGCAACATGAAAAATCCATGGACCTCTGGTGCATCCTGTCTCCATATAACACAATTTTAACATGCGCCCTTTACAAAATGCACCCTGCAGCTCTCATGCGCCATGCACCTCTGGCGCCAGTTTAACCCTTGCAACACCCTTTTCCTGTACGCCTTACCTATTTAGCCCTGTAAGCTGCAGCTTTCATGCGCCATGCGCCCTGAGCCTCAAAATAACTAACTCTTTCTTCTGTTAACACTTCAATGGAAAATCAAATGGCTAATACAACATTTTTGGATTGGGTCTCGCTTCTTCTTCGTGCAGATCAGCAAATAAACTTGGAAGAACATATGTCAACATCCAGCAAGAGACCTACCAAATCCAAAGGAAAGGCCAAACTTATAGAAGAAGAGATGAAATATAAATATCAGAGGGTCAGAATGCCCGAGTCCCAGGCCGAGTGTAGCCTGGACGTCAGAGACTCAGAATTGGGCCATATTGATATGGAAGAATTCTGGGCCAGAACTCAGAAAGTCACAAGGATTCCATGAATGCACAAACTAATAGGCAGTGCCCTGCACTTCACCAGTGGAATCCCAGTCAGCGCCGTCAACAATGAATTCTTGATGGTGATTACCCAATGTTACAACAAAGACACAAGGTGTGTCGTAAACAGCAAGGGCGAGGTAGTCATTAACCTCACTGCCTGTCACTTTGAGGTAATACTCGGCATACCTCACCACCGGCACTTTGTGGACGTCAGTCAAGCAGATTGCATTAAGGCCTGGGATGACAGTGCAGATCAGTGTATGCAACTGATGAATGAGGTTTACTTGAAAAACAAAAAGGTAGTAACCTGGTGGCCCCAAATCATCCACCGCAGTGACTTCTCAGAGGAGCTCAGTGACACCATTACATTTCTGAGCAAGGTCTTCGGGCTTTCTGACACCCATTATTTCCATAAATGGATGTTGCGGTACTTAGAGACCATGAACAAGAATATGCCTGATCAGCGCCTTTGCTGGGGAGAAATTATAAGCAACACAATCTCTAAGCAGCTACAACAATTTAGGACAACGGGGACATTCCATATGAACTCCTACGTGGTCTACGTTGGAACATCAAAGAGGGACTATCCAGGCCTGACGGGGAGTGGATTTTGGCCTCAGGTCAAGATATACAAGTACTACCCAGAATTGAGGCTAGAGAATACCATCTCCTAATTCACAAAAATTAACGATGTGTTTTTCTATCACATCATCTGCCTATTGAGGCTGAATATGACTTATGGTTGCATGACCAAAAGCATAGTAGCAGCCACTGAGAAATGGGGGGCCCTGTTCACCCAGTTTCCCACATTCACCTATCTAAGGGCTGCCAACTTTTTAGGAGAGCCAACAAGGCTACCGAGGTGTGCTAGACCTAAATTGATTCTGCTGGAGCTGTCAAGGCAGTTGATCACATACCACGAGAAATTCCTGAAAAGAAAGAAGGGTGGAACTCCTTTCCCCCTCACAGTGGGCCGATATACATGCTCTACTCACCACAAGGTGAAGGAAATGTTCGCAGAGCTGGAGCTGCTCAATTTAAGACATGATTTCCAAGCCAGGCCTACCTTCGACCCAAGGAGCTGTCTGCCAAGGGTGAAACTTGATCCAATCCACATCCCTCAGATCGAGGACATTTACATTAACGTCATCCATGAGGTGGAGCTCAGGAGAAAGGATCATTCTCACCTAGCCTTGGAAGAAATCATCCAATATGGGATAGCCATTGTCCCCAAAGGCTTCCAAAGTACGGAAGATGAAATAGACAAGGTATATACTGACACAAATGGGGACAATTGGCCCTTTCCGGCCATTGATAGAACTAAGGCCCCTCAGACAATTGAGGAGAGGGTCAAGGAGAATCTGCGTAGGGTAGAGCATTGGTGCCAGATGAACGGACTAATCTACCTTGGGGTTGATTTCACAACCTCCCCATTTGGTAATGCACCTCCACGATCCAAACAACAGCCTAAAGGCAAGGGAAAAGGCGTAGAAGGTGAATCCAGCACCATTCAGGAAGAATCCCCTGAGAGTCCTCCTTCCGCGGCACCCGAGCAGGTAATAACTCTGGTCACACCAGAGAAAGAAGCAGAAGAGGATATTCCCATAGGCCCATCCACTTAGGATGTCGGCATTGCTACAACAACTGAGGTCCCTTCTATCCCTTCTTCTTCTCTTCCTTCCCCTCCTCGAGTGACTCAGGCGACCATCCCTTTGGTCGTGTCCTCTCCCCCTTCTTCTTTTTTTGTTCCCCTCGCCTCTTTGTCTATCTTCTCTTCCCTCGCTGATCTGTCCTCCTCCATTTCTTCCCTCATCTCTGAGCTCCCTTCCCTTCCTATGTTTTCCGCTGCTGCAGTTTCCCTTCCTTCCGTGGGCACTTCTTCGGCTATTCTCTCAATGCCACCGCCACGTGTCTCCACGTTTTTCCCCTCTACTACTGTAGCTTCCCCCTCCTCTATTTCCAGTCCTTCTACCATAGGTCTAGCCTGGATCTCTCAGTAGCTAAGTCAGCAAAAGAGGAAAGTTCCCATCACTCTGATGGACTTTTCCGTGATCCCATCTAAGGGGGCAAAGAAGCAGAAGCCTGTCACATGCTTCTCTCAAAGTGTTGTACGAGAGAGAGTTATGGAAATCGCATACCCCAATCCCCTCAAAGAGAAAAAGGATCTATCTCCAACAGATTTTACTGTGACCCAAGTCACAATGGGGACATCTTCCGAAAGTCTTCAAGGGGAGGCTCTTTCTGCAGTTGACGCCCTCTGCAAGAAGCTTAAAGAGATAAAGGAAGAGAAAAGGCAACTGAAGGAGCAAAACAAATATCTGCTCCAAGCCTTACAGAAGATGGGTAGTGCACCTCCCACAACTGCTGCCAAAAATTCTGAGCTTCTTAGCCAGGAGAAAATTAATGAGTATGCCAAGATCGGCGAGCAGGGTATGGCCATTTCCGCTTGGAGGATCCAAATCCTCAAAGATAGTGAAAAAGTGATCTCCAAGTTCTCCAACTTGTATCTAAACATCAGTAAGGCAAATAAAGAGATCCAAGCGTTAGCAGGGCCCATATCAGAAGAGCTGGAACATGCTAGACTACAGCACGAGACCTTTCAGCAAATGTTCGACTGTTCAGTCGAAGATCTGGTCAAGTTCGGCATCTTCAGCCATCCAAGGTCCCTCAACAAAATCATGTCCACTCTGGACTACCGGGTGGATCAGCTAGAATTTATTCTAGAAAAGATTGACAAAGTCAAGGAAGAAGCCCTGGATGCGATGCACCAAATGGAATGGATTGTTCTTAATATGTCGCCAGGGTTACTTACTCCTTCCTTCACTTTAAGGAAAGCTGATGAAACCACCCGGATCTTCAAGGAGATCGCTTCTCAAGGAACGGGGCCAGAGGTCACATTTGACACAGAGTCTATCAACAACCTGCTGGCCTGTAGGGACTTCATCGGGTTCCTCATTGAGGCAAAAAAGGACTATTCCAAACTCCTAGAGAAGCTCATAGATGAGCAGGAGACTTGTGTGGCGATCAGTGAGTGGCACAAGGATCCTTCCCAGGATCAACCAGGGCCAATAATCAACAAGTTCATGGAATACCGCTCTCAGTTCCATATCTCGTCACCTGAGCAGCAACAAAAGCAGTCCACCCCCTTTTGGCCACAAGATGACAATGACGAATAGCTACTGCTTCTTCTTCTTCTTCTTCTTCTTCTTCTTATCTTTCTCTTCTTCGTCTTTCTTTTTGGAAATATCTGGAGTATGTTGATACAAATGATGACATCATCCATGTTGCATCATGGGATGATGTCATCCATCAAGTTGTAAAAAGTCAACATGACTTTTAGATATTTTGTAAAATATCTTTGTAAATAGTTGTTGGCTCCTTTTTGCCTTCTTTTCTCTTCTTCTTCTATAAATACTCCAATACTTGTTGTATTGTGGGATGGATGAATATCTTTCAGATGAAAAATAGAAGTGAAGAAAAAAGACTTTGAGCTTTTTGTAACAAAAGAAAAATATTAATACAATATTTAGACTTTGTGTTGAATACATGTGTTATGTGCATTAGATCTTTCTTACGTTAGATCTGTGTGTTTATTCTGTTGGATCTGCTTCTGTTTTATTGTCATTTATTTATCATCAGTATTGCTTTGCTCGTTTATGCAAGTAGGTTTGGCTCTGTTTACTACCAATCCCAAAACATAAACCTTCTGACCTTTCTGCTTTAGAATTCATTTCTGCTCTTCCTTCGGATCTGCTCTTTCTTCATCCCCTCTTCCTTTCCTTTCTTTTTGCAGTTAGAAACACCCCTATTGGGATGAGATCCCAAACCCCCGAAGGCAGAATCTGTGATACTTACATAGATTCCTACTGGTAGAATAGCAATAAACCAGTTTCACTTTGCTGACTCAAAGAGGGGATATGCCCTACACACTGTTGGCTTGTCTATCCATAGATCTGTCCAAGCGACAGATTTTCGGACCAACACATTCATAGATCAAGTCATAGATAACCTTTTAGGTAAAAAATACTTTTCTTTCTTGGATGGCTTTAGTGGATACAATCAGATCAGAGTTGTTACTGAAGATCAGGACAAAACTACATTTATATGTCCATGGGGAACCTTTTCCTATAGGGTATTACCATTTGGTTTATGTAATGTTCTTACAACTTTCCAGAGATTTGTACTTGCAATCTTTTCTGATCTAACAAATGATTGTGTTGAAGTATACATGGATGACTTCACTATACATGGAGATACATTTGAAGATGCTTTCAGAAATAAAGACAGAGTGTTAACAAGATGTGAACAACACAACCTGTCTCTTAGTGATGAAAAGTGTTTGATGATGGTGGATGAGGGGATTTTATTAGGACACCATATTTGAAAAAAAGGAATTCATGTGGATCAAAACAAAATTAGGATCATTTCAGAATTACCTATTCCTCATATCCCCGTAGATATCAAATCATTTCTAGGGCATGTTGGGTACTATAGGTGCTTTATAAAATATTTCAGTAAAATTACTACCCCCATGTTTAATTTTCTAACCAAGGACTATGAATTTCTTTGGGATGAAAAGTGTCAGCATGCTTTTGAATAAATTAAAGAAAAATTAATCAGTGCCCCAATATTGAGAGGTCCTAATTGGGAAAAGCTATTTCATATCCAAACAGATGCCTAAAATTATTCCATTGGTGTAGTATTAGGACAGAAAGATGAGGAAGGATAAATGTATGCAATTTACTATCTTAGCAATAATCTTATTCCAACTGAAAAGAATTACACCACCACCGAAAAGGAATTTCTTGATGTGATTTATGCAATCAATAAATTTAGACATTACATTACATGGTACAAGATATTTGTACACATAGGTCATTTAGGAATTAAGTATTTAATGAACAAACAAGTGGTTGGAGGAGGAATCTTTAGATGGTTATTAATTTTTCAATAATTTGATATCACCATTTTGGACAATCCAGGTAAATTTAATTTGGGAGCTGATTTTTTGTTAAGACTAACCACCACAAGGAAGCAAGATCTAGTCAAAAATAAATTTCTAGATGAAAAAATATTTGCAATCTTAGCCAGTACACCATGTTTGTTGATATGGAAAATTATCTTGCAACAGGGAAGTTTCCTCCTTTCACTAAGAAACAAGTAAAGAAGTTAATTAAAACCATTGCATAATTCAAATGGTTAAATGGAATGATATTTAAGTGTGGTACTAATTTTTACTTGCGCATGTGTGTAAGAGAAGATAAAATCTTTAACATCCTCAGAGCATGTCATGATGAACCAAGTGGAGGACACTATTCAATAAAAATAATAGCTCATAAGAAACTTGGCACTAGTTATTATTGGCCATCTCTGTACAAATATGTGAAGAGATATATCAAGAGGTGTGATCCTTGTCAAAGGATGGGACAACCAAATTTCACCAATGAAATGCCTCTTCAGCCTCAAGTTGTGGTTGAACCATTTGAGAGATGGGGATTGGATTTTATTGGTCCCTTTAATCCTCATTCACAAGGGAAGGAATATATTCTTATATGTATTGACTATGTGAAAAAATGGATAGAAAAGAAGGCATTGAAAAATGCTACTGAGGAAGTAGTTATTGATTTCATTTGGAACAGAATTATGATAAAATTTGGAGCACCAAGGAGCATAGTTTCAGATAAGGGACCACAATTCATGTCTAATATGATCCAAGCTTTCACAAGGTATTACCAAATCAATCACAGGAAGTTATCTCCTCACCACCCATAATGAAATGGACAAGCTGAAGTAACAAACAAAGAATTAGAGAACATCCTTACCAAAATAGTTGAAGCTGGAAGAAAAGATTGGGTAAAGATACTACCTGAAGTTGTCTAGGCTTATAATACAGCTTGGAAAACTACAACAAGGCTTTCACCATATGAATTAGTCTATGGGAAAAATACCTTGTTGCCTATAGATTTTGAACTTCAGACATTAAGGACAAAAGTGAAGGTAAGAATTGAGTTGAATGCATCTCAAAAAGAAATAATCCTTCAACTCAATGAGTTGGATGAATTAAGATTGGAAGCACTTCAACAAACAGAGATGATTCAAGAGCAAAGGAAGCAATGGAATGACACACATATCAAGAAAATGCAATTCAAAGTAGGAGACTGAGAATTGTTGTTTGATTCTAAGTACCAACAGTTCAAGGGAAAATTGAGAACCATATGGTTGGGACCCTATCAGATTGAACAGATATTTGACAATGGTTCTATTTAGTTACTTCCCATTAATGGCAGCAACAGAACACTCTTGGTCAATGGACATAGGTTGAAACTCTATAGGAAGCCTCCCACTAAGGATGATTTTTTGAGGAAGATTGAAGTAGACAAAGAATTTGATCATATGGAATAACTCAGTTCTTCCAAAATGATCAAATAACCGGATGATAGTTCCAGAATAAAGGGAAGAAGATGAAAACCAACAAATGGCATTTTCTTATATATATATATATAATATAAAAAATATTCTCTCAAAGGTCAATTGAAAACCAGCAAATGGAAGTTGACCTCTTTTTGGCTAGTTCAAATAAAAGAATTCTTTCAAATTCTAGTTGTCTTATCTAATCATGTTTTGTTCCACTTATAGGAATGACGAGTCATCATAGAAAAATGATTACATCATCAAGGATGGTAATTATGTCTTTTAGCTCATCTAGGGTTGATTAAATGTTTACATGTGTGATGTGACTTAATTTAAAAGTAGGTATGATGAGTCATCTATTTATACATTATGGTTACAAGTGTGTAATCATGAAATTGATTTGGATGGAATAAGTAGTGGCATGGTTATCAGTAGTAATTATTATTATAAAAATCAAGAGAAATAAGTTGTAGATATATTTTAAGGAAGGAGCAGTGAATTGAGTTTGTATTCCGTAGCAAAGAATAGAGAATTGAGAAGTTTTGTAGCCAAGAATTGAGGCTCTGCAGCTAAAAAATAGAGGTTTCGTAGCCAAGTCATCAGTTCTGGAGCTAAGAAAAAGGGCCTGCAACCAATTTGCACAAAATCAAAAGAGACAAAATTCAAGCCGATATGGGGATTAAGAATAAATATGAAACAAAGGATTATTCCTAGCTGCTTGCAGATGAAGAAGTGGCATCCATCTTTGAACATGCAGGATGGCTTGAATTCCTGAAGAAATTTTCAAGGCATAATGATGAATTGGTAAGAGAATTCATCATAAACCTAGAACAATCCAGAAAAAAGGTGAGAAATGTCTGTATTCCTTTTTATGTGAATATTGTAAGTAATGTGTCTAGAGTGCCCATTGTGCATGTCCCACAACCTGCCAAGGGGACTTTGAAATAACTAGTTGAAGTCTTACTGCAAGAAGAAGAAATTGAACCCCAGTACATCTATAATACAAAGAAAATCATAAAAGGGGTCAGAAGGGTCAGTTTTCCCAAACCCTTTAACAGGGTAGCATTTTGGATAGTAAAATATTTAACCTATGACGGTCAATTTGGGTCTATGGGAAAAGAAGTCTTAAAAATTCTCATATATCTGAAGTATGGAGCCACCAAACTTGAGTACATAATAAACCTTTTAGGGTTTCTTTTTTATTATATCTAGACCATGGCTTAAAGGTATTCCTGGGGTGTTAGGAAAATTAGGCATCATGGTCTAATTCATTTAATATGCTAGCACCATTTCCTGTCAAAGAAGTATCGAGAAGAAATTTGGGACAAGTTTCTTGGCAAGTTCAAGAAAAACCCTAATATTATCATAAGGACAATTCTAGCCCCATTCTCTCCTTCAGATAATATAGAAAGTGATGACCCTGTAGAAGGATAGAGGGAAATGGAAATATAAAATATACCAAAAAAAAAGGTTGGTGAGAAAGATAAAAACAATAGATCCTTTTGTACCTGTGAAGGAAATTCCTTCTTCTACAACAGCTTTAGGGGAGCCAATATCTATCTCTGACGGTGATAGCTCACCCACACAAGAGCAAGAAAGAATAGTAAGAATAAGCTCTAGAAGGAAATTCACTACTGGGCATGTTGAACTTCCCCAAATAAGAAAAATTCATAAGAGGTCTAGGGAAACCCCAGAAGGAAGGAGTGAGTAGAAAAGGATGGAAGAAGAAGTTATTGACATTTTGGACAGCATGGCCATGACTCCTTCTGAGCCAAGTCAAGCTGAAATGGATAGCGGAGAGGAGAGGTTTGAAGAGAAATATTTTCAGGAATTAGATGAACCATCAGCAGTGCCACATGAAGAAGAAGAGTTGGCATCTAGTATAAGAAAAGGAAAATTTCCTTTGATAAAGGAAGAATGCCCAACTCCTCAAGTAATTCAGAGGAAGAAGAAAGACAACAAGTTACACAGGCTCTATTTTTGTCTAGAGAAGAGCTCATTATTAGAGAAAAAGATGAGAAATTAGATTTCCTCAAGCTCAAATTGGAACAAAGGGAAATTCTCATTAGAGAGTTGATAACCTAGCTTGCAGCTAGGACTGAGGAATTATCAGCAACCAAGAAACAACTGATAGAAAAAGAGGAATAATTTCAGGCTTCCAGAAAATAGAGTGTTGTGTCCATAGCCTCTACACAGACTGAGTTGACCTATTTACCACTCCAACAACTATGGAATGATACTTGCAAGGAGCTCAGAGAATCCAAAACATAAAATGAAGAATTAAAGACCAAGATGGAGGAAGAGATGAAGCAAAGAAAGGAATGGGAAGAAAAATTTTATAAGGAGGAAGGAAATAAATATAAATGTCTTGCAAAAATTCATATGGTTTGTATCATGAGTGAAAAATTTCTTTCATGCAGGAGGCATTCTCCTGCATATATTGTGTTTTTGGAAGAGCAGTTCATCCGCTAGCAGTTTTCAAGAATTACATGTGGACTTCCACGCGAATTAAAAGATGAATCTGAATTCATGGCAGCTTACTTTCTCTCCAGCCCTGAGTAGAAAAATCTTCTATGTGAATTTTATCTTTACAATTTTATGCTAGAGAAAAACATTAGATTTATGATCAACTTGTATGTAGGGGACAGCTAGCTCAATGCATTTGTCTCTGTTTTGCAAAACCAAATTACATGGAAGGAAAGGGAATCTGAATTTTTAGTGAAATTCAGCTCAACTAGTCTCTGTATGAGAGCTCATCATGGTAAAACCTCTTCCTTCCTCACACATTTTAGAACTCGTGCCTTTGGTGAAAGATTCAAGGCACACTATCTTTCTATTCTACAAAAGAGTATTAATGCCTTCACCTCCTATGAGGAAGAAAATTTTGAAGATATTTATGAAGGATTCTCAAAGAGGTGGGAACTCCTTACTGTTTCCTTGAGAAGAAGGGAAGTAATTTCCCCAACAAATCTGATCTGGAGTTTAGAAAGGGAAAAATCATTATGCACAATAATCCCCCAAGTTAATGAAACCTTGTTATCCCGTAAAATTGACAAGGGCAATTTTACCGATAACCATACCGAAAATTTTGTTTCGATCCCTCGTTAGGGATCCTTCGAGTTCGAAAGATTGTAAAATCCCTTCCCGGGAAATCTAGTTTTCGAACTTAGTCTTTTTGAGCCTTTTTTGGCTGGGCGCATGGATTTTCCTTGTAACACTAGCTTTTGATGCGCCCCCTTAAAAGCCTTTAGCGCATGGTTTTCCATGTTAACACATCTTTTGGTGCGCCAAAGGATGTTGAGTCTATTTTGCATGCGCCAAGGCGCATGCGCCTTATTGTTGACATTGCTTTTGTTGCTCCACTTTTCGGTGCGCCAAAGGGGGCACATAATCTTGCTGCAACACAAAGTTTTGGTGCGCCAAAGGGCGCACGCTTTCTCCTGTCGACAGTAACTTTCATGCGCCATTTCAAAAGTGGTTGGCGCATTGATGACAAGTTTTTCTATATATATCAGTGTGCACCCAGTGTCATTTTCATTCTTTTTTTCGAGCACGTGATCACTCTGGACTTGTCAGCCTCTGCTTCGTCGTTTTCGTCACCCTGTGGACCCGCTCTTAATTTTGCTATATATCTAAGGTAAGAGGTTCTCCCTCTTCTCCATTTTCGTGCTTTCCGTTCTTTGCGTGTTCTTGGTCTGTGTTGTGGTTTGCTAGCCGGTGTTAAAATAAGATTGGTTTGAGCTAGTTTCCCTCGTGTTGTCCTGTCTTCCTTTCTTCTTTTCCTCCTCCTTTCCCTCCCTCTTTCCGGATCTACTGGAAGGGAGCTGTTTTGAAAGGACTTGGTCTGCCAAACTTTTTATATGAAACCTTATATGTCCATGCTATCTTTGAAATGGAAGAAAGAATGAAAATGATTGAGCAATGAGTTTAGTTCTATGGCGCACTGGCGCGTCTTGTCACACTTAAAACATTTGCGCCCCTTTGGCGCATCTACCCACCATGTTACATGATACATCCCGATTCCATGCGCCAAGGAGCGTACCCAGCTTTCATGTAACACAAGCCTTATTCGCGCAAGTATAAAGCTATCAAGGCGCGGGCGCACCCTCCATTACAGTAACATGATGTTGTGTAAACCCTTCATGCGCCGCGCCAAAGCCTTTGGCGCACCATTTGTTAATGTTACATAATCCATCCATGCGCCAAAGGGCGCACCGCACCTTCATGTAACATACTCTTTCCATGCGCCCTGCTATAAAATGCAACCTGCTTCATCCATGCGCCATGCGCCTTTGGCGCCGGTTTAACCTCTGCAACATTCCTTTTCTGTGTGCCTTATCTATTTGGCCTGCCAGTTGTATTTTTCCTGCGCCTTGAGCCTTAAAATCTCTAACTCTTTCTTCTGCTAGCTTTCCAATGGAAGATCAAATGACTAATTCAACATTTTTGGATTGGGTCTCACTTCTTCTTCATGCAGATCAGTAGCTGAGTTCGAAAGGACACATGTCTACGTCAAGCAAGAGACCCACCAAACCAAGAGGGAAGGCTAAGCTGACAGAAGAAGAGATGAAATACAAATATCAGAGGGTCAGGATGCCCGAATCGCAGGCTGAGTGTAGTATGGATGTAAGAGACTCTAAATTGGGTCACATTGACATGGATGAGTTCTAGGTTAGAACTCAGAAAGTCACAAGAAGTCCATGGATGGACAAGTTAATAGGCAGTGCCCTGCACTTCACCGGAGGAATCCCCATCAGCGCTGTTAACAATGAATTCATGATGGTGATTTCCCAATGTTACAACAAAGACACAAGATGTGTCGAAAATAGCAAGGGCAAGGCAGTCATAAACCTCACTACCCATCATTTTGAAATAATGCTTGGCATCCCTCACCACCGGAACTACAAGGCTGTTAGCCAACAGGAATGCATCAAGGCCTGGGAAGATAACGAAGACCAGTGCATGGAGTTGATGAATGAGGTCTACCTAAAGAACAAGAAGGTGGTGACCCGGTGGTCTCAGACTATCCACCGAAGTGATTTCTCAGAGGAACTCAGTGATACTATCACTTTCCTGAGCAGAGTCTTCGGGCTTTCAGATGCCCACTATTTCCATAAGTGGATGCTGCGGTACCTGGAGACAATGAATAAGAATTTTCCTGATCAGCACTTTTGCTGGGGGGAAATAATAAGCAGCACCATATCTGAGCAGCTACAACAGCTCGCCACAACAGGAGTGTTCTATATGAACTCCTATGTAGTCTACGCTGCAGCGTCGGCAAGGGATTATCCGGGGCTGAACCGAAGTGGAGTATGGCCTCAGGCCAAGATATTTGATTACTACCCAGAGCTGAGGCTGGAGAATAGCATCCAACATTTCACAAAAGTTAACGATGCATTCTTCTATCATGTCATCTGCCTACTGAGGCCAAACATGACTCATAGCCGGACGACCAAAAACATAGTGGTAGTCACAGAGAAATGGGGGGCCCTGTTCACCCAATTTCCCAGGTTCACCTATCTGAGGGCTGCCAACTTTTTGGGAGAGCCAACCAGGCTACCAAGGTATGCTGGGCCTAAGCTGATTCTACTAGAACTATCAAGGCAACTGGTCACATACCATGAGAAGTGCCTCAAAAGAAAGAAGGGTGGAACTCCTTTCCCCCTCAAAGTGGGCCGATACACATGCTCCACCCACCATAAGGCAAAGGAAATGTTCGTAGAGCTGGAGCTACTCAACTTGAAGCATGACTTCCCAGCCAGGCCTACCTTCGACCCAAGAAGCTGCCTGCCAAAAGCGAAGCTCGATCCAATCCATGTCCCTCAAATTGAGGATATTTACATTGATGTTCTCCATGAGGTGGAACTCAGAAGAAAGGATCACTCTCGCTTAGCATTGGTGGAAATCATCCAATACGGAGTGGCCATTGTCCCCGAAGGCTTCCAGACTACGGAAGATGAAGTAGATAAGGTGTATAATGACACAGATGGGGACAATTGGCCCTTCCTGGCCATTGACAGGAACAAGGCTCCTCAAACAATTGAGGAGAGGGTCAAGGAGACTATGCGGAGAACAGAGCATTGGTGCCGCATGAACGGACTAATCTACCTCGGGGTAGATTTCACAACTTCCCCTTTGGGTAACGCACCTCCAAGGTCAAAGAAGCAGCTGAAAGGCAAAGGTGCAGAAGGTGAACCTAGCACCATTCAGGAGGAAGCCCCTGAAATTCCTCTTCCCTCAGAGCCAGAACAGGTTATAACTCTTGATGAAGAATTGACAGAGGATAGTCCTATACGCCCATCCACCCAGGATGTCGGCGTCGCTACAACTTCAGAGGTCCCTTCTATCCCTTCTTCTTCTCTTCCTTCCCCTCCTCGAGTGACTCACGCGACCACCCCTTTGGTCGCGTCCTCTGCCCCTTCTTCTACCCTTTCCCCTGCTTCTTCATCTATCTTCTCCTCCCTCGCTGATTTATCTTCTTCCATTTCTTCCCTCATCTCCGAGATCCCTTCCCTTCCTATGTCTTCTGCAGTTGTGGTTTCCCTTCCTCCCATGGACACTTCTTCCGCTATTCTTTCCATGCCACCGCCGCGTGTCTCCACGTTTTTCCCCTCTTCTACCGTTGCTACCTCCCCCTCTGTCTCTGGTCCTTCTTCTATAGGACCAACTTGGATCTCTCAGCAGCTGAGCCAACAAAAGAGGAAAGTACCCATCGCTCCGATGGACTTTTTGATCATTCCAGCTAAAGGAGCAAAGAAGCGCAAGCCAGTTACACGCTTCTCGAAGAGTGCTGCAGGTGAGAGAGTCATGGAAATAGCGTACCCCGACCCCCTCAAAGAGAAAGAAGATCTGTCTCCATCATATTTCACCGTGACCCAAGTCACAATGGGGACATCCTTAGAAAGTCTCCAGGGGGGAAGCTCTTTCCGCAGTTGATGCACTCTACAAAAAGCTTCAGGAAACAAAAGAGGAGAAAAGGCTACTGAAGGAGCAGAACAAATACCTGCTTCAAGCCTTACAGAAGATGGGAAGTGCACCTCCCACAATTGTCGCCGAGACTCCTGAGCTGCTCAGTCAGGAGAAGATCAATGAGTATTCAAAGATCAGCGAGCAGGGTATGGATGTTTCTGCTTGGAGGAGCCAGATCCTCAAGGATAGTGAAAGAGTAATCACCGAGTATATCAGTTTATACCTAAACATACAGAAGGCGAATAATGAACTCCAAGCATTAGCAGGTCTGATAGCAGAAGAGTTAGAACATGCTAGACTCTAGCACGAGATCTTCCAACAAATGTTCGACTGTTCAGTCGAAGATCTGGTCAAGTTCGGAGTCTTCGGTCATCCAAGGGCCCTCAACAAAACTATGTCCACTCTAGACTATCAGATAGATCAGCTGGAATTTGTTTTAGAAAAGATAGACAAGGTAAAGGAAGAGGCCCTGGATGTAATGCATCAAATGGAGAAAATTGTCCTCGCCATGACTCCAGGGTTACTCACTCCTTCCCTTACCTTGAGATCAGCTGATGACACTATCCGGATCTTCAAGGAGATAGCTTCTCAAGGGACAGGGCCAGAGGTCACATTCGACACTGAATCTATCAACAACCTACTGGCCTGTAGGGACTTCATCGGGTTCCTTATCGAGGTGGAGAAAGATTATTCCAAACTCCCAGAAAATCTCATAGACTAGCAAGAGACTTGCGAAGCAATCAGTGAACGGCACAAGGATCCATCACAACATCAATTTGGGCCAATGATCAGCAAGTTTTTGGAATACCGCGCTCAGTTCCACATATCATCACCTGAGCAGCATCAGAAACAGGCAACCCCTTTTCGGCCGCAGGATGATGATGATGAGTAGCTTCTTCTTCTTCTTCTTCTTCTTCTTCTTCTTCTTCTCTCTATTCTCCGACTTTCTTTTCGTAATGTCTAAAATGTGTTGGCACAAATGATGACATCATCCATGTTGCATCATGGGATGATGTCATCCATCAAAGTTGTCAAAGTCAACATGACTTTTAGATATTTTGTAAATATCTTTGTAAATAAGTGGTTGGCTCCATTTTGCCTTCTCTCTCCCTCATCTTCTATAAATATGGGAATACTTGTTGTATTCAGAGGTGAACATTTTTTAGATAGAAATAGAAGTGAGGAGAGAAAGACTTTGAGCTTTCTTTTAACAGAAGAGAACAGTAATACAATTATTCAGACTTTGTGCTCAATAGCTGTGTTATACATTAGATCTTTCTTACGTTAGATCTGTATGTGTTTAATCTGTTGGATTCATATCTACTTTTCCGTCATTTGTTTATCAGTATTGCTTTGTTTATTTATGCAAGTAGGTTTGGCTCTATTTACTACCAAACTAAAAACATAAATCTTCTGACCTTTCTGCTTTGGAATTCATTTCTTTTCTCCCTTCGGATCTGTTCTTTCTCTTCTCCCTCTTTCATTCCTTTCTTTTCGTAGCCTGGAACACTCTACTGGGATGAGATCCCAACCCCCGAAGGCAGAATCTATGAGACTTGCATAGGTTCCTGCTAGTAGAAATAACAATAAACCAGTTTCGCTTTGCTGTCTCAAAGAGGGGCTAAGCCCTGCACACTGTTGGCTCGTCTATCCATAGATCTGTCGATGCAATAGATTTTCGGACCAACAGTTTTTGGCGACTCCGCTGGGGAACGGATAGATCTGTCAGATCTATGGTGGTGGTATAATATAAAATCAGAAAAATAATAAAATCGCTGCCAGTTTGCAAATCTGAACTTTTTGTTGAAAATCCAAAAATTTGCAAAAGTGCCCGAAATTGAAAATTTTCTTCTGAGATCCATAGATCGGGCCTAGTTACAGATCTTTAGTTCGCTGAGTTTTTATCAAAATTAGCATTTTTCCGTAGATTTGAGTTTTTGATTGTTTTCTAAAAAAGTTTAAAACCCTCTGAAAAAGTAAAAATCAGATCTAAAAATCATCCTGCTATTCTTCCCTGCCATCTTATCCTCGCTACTATTTGTCATTAACCACAATCAGTTTTTCGAAGAGGATAGTTTTAAAATATCTAGAAAAGTGCATGCTGCTGGTTTTTGACAGAAAAACCAGAAAATCAGCAATTACACCCAAAAATAAAGTTTAAATCTGTGCCATAACATTGCAGATCTGGAAGGTACGCTGGCAAGTGAACCTTTTATGCGCAGTAGGAGAGCCCATGGAAAAGTTGATCCCACTTTCGATCTGCTTCAAAGGCACAATTTCAGCGTAACACCGGCACATTTTTCAGCGCTAAGCTCGGCTAGCCGGTCATCCAGGAGTGTCTCACCTCCACGAAGAAAAATTCTTTTACAAGGAGCATCTACATCCCTTTGTAGTGCCTTGCTGCTCAGTGGAACCACCCTCCTAGCTCGTGTGCTTTTTCTAGTGTTTCAAATGGCGGTACCATGGGGAAATGCTATGGGTCCTCTCGCACTGCCACATCCAGTTCACGCGCTCCCTCACGGAAACCGAAAGAATTTTCCTAAATTCGAAGGGAGCGGAAATCAAAGCACGGATTCCCACATATCTGCTTTCATTATGTCATGTAGTATTTTGGACGTGACTCACGAAGATGTGTCGGTTCTCCTTTTTCTGGAAACTCTACAAGGGCCCGCAGTTGAATGGTTTCAGCATTTGCCGGCCGCATCTATCACCAGTTGGGCAACCTTGCGGGAATCTTTTGAAGACAGATACAAGCATTTAGAAGATGCATTTGCATTGTTATCACGGATCATTCACCTGAAGAAAGAAGCCAATGAGACTATGCGCGATTTGGTCACCCGGTTCAATGCATTAATCAACCGTGTCCCTACTGCCATGCTTCCAACACCGGAGAATCAGAAGTGTTTCTTCGTGAACACCATGAGCTCAAAAGTCAGCTTCTTTCTCCTTCAAGAGCGAGTAGCTACCCTGCCGCTTGCTTAGGCTACTGCCATTCGGATAGAAGACAATTTGATAATATCTGGCGAGTTGAAAAAGGAATCATCAAAGTCCAAATCTTCAGATCCCTTGCCTGCTACTTCGTCTGATCCGGCATTCCAAAAGATGGTGAATGATCTACTCGCATTGAAAAAGCAGTTGGCCCAGGCTCCTAGTTCTTCATACCGAGACGTTCCACGAAGGAGTTTCGTTCCCAACAATGTTTCACAAAGACCGCGTCTACCTGCAACTGCTCCACGGTTGGCACTTGAAGCTCCTTCGGTCAATGCTTTGGCCGAAATTGAAGAGGAAGAGCAGTACTATGAAGAATCTTTGCCTCAAGGCGAAGATGATCAAGATGTCGGTGAGCCGACTGGCGACTCTACTATTGGATACATGGAATTTGATGAGGATGAATCTGATGAAGAAGAGAGTACTCAGGGCTATGCAAGCGGACAATCCTACACTGTTTTTACCTGCTCGCAAGGAAAGGAAGCGGAAGTTGCTGCCCATGTGCAGAAGGAGAAGGTCGTGTCAAACGTGCCTCCAACCATTGCTAGAAGAGGTAATCCTCTTCCTACTCAATTCCCAGTTAAGTCTTTTGCAAAGAAGTCTTTTCCGCCCATCTCTCCTCCAGATCAGCCCCCTCATATTCCTATCAAGATCAGTAACCCTGTTCCACTATCGCGAAGTGAAGGACTCATTCCCTCACCAACGCAACCCTTGGCCGCGTTTGATATTATAGATCACGCTAAGAAGACCAAGATCCAAATGTCTGAAGCTGAGTACCTTCAGTCAAACCCCGAACAGCTTGTAAGATTAACTAAGTATATCCAAAGTCAAGCTGTTATATCTAAACAGGTTTCCCCAAAAGGAATCCTTTCCACTCCTCCTGAATCCCACATAAATGTTGCTTCAACATCTGCATCAGGCAAGATAGAGCCTTTCTATCTCTCTCTCCTAATCAATGGGCACAAGTTGAGTAACTGCATAATTGATTCTGGAGCTTCCGATAATGTCATGCCGGTGAAAGTCACCCATGCTTTAGGCCTCACTCTTACCAAACATTTCGGCAGATGTTATTCATTGGAAACCAAGCAAGTTCTGTTGGTTGGCCAAATCAAAGACGCGCAATTTGCGTTTGCGGCTTTCTCAGATAAAAGAGTAAAAAATGACAGTCCTCGTTGCTGACATTCCAGTAGCCTATGGAATTCCGCTGGGAAGAAGCTTTTGTAGTGAAGTTGGTGGAGAAATTCACATGGACTGGTCTAAAGCTAGAATACCCGTCAAAGGTGTGATGCAGACTTTAGAACCAGAATCGCAAAAGAAGTACTTGGTTACTAGCTCTGAGGACCCCAAAGCCCAAATCCTTTTTGAATCATCAAGGATGGGGAACTACTTCTTATCTACCGAGACGGGTACAAAGGGCATTTTTGTCTAAGAAAAGGATCTTAATGAGATCTAGACCTTGCAGTTTGATGGCAGTTGTGTGACTAGTGGGTGTGGCGCCGGAATCGTGCTATAATCTTCCGAAGAGGAGGTAATTCCTCTTTCTTTCAAATTGTAGTTTTTCAATACTAACAATACTGCTGAGTATGAATCTCTGTTACTCGGTATGCAAGCCGCAAAGGAAAGGGGAATTAAAAATCTAAAGGTACAAGGTGATGCTGAGCTAGTTGTAAATCAGGTCAAAAGGATTTACCAAGTGAAAAATGAAAGGCTCAGGCACTACCGCAACGCAGTATGGGACAGCATCGAGGAATTTGATGCCTTTTCGATAGGGGCAATTCCAAGAGCTCAAAATGACATGGCCAATTCATTGGCCGTTTCAGCATCTCTCATGCTCCCACACCCAGGTTTGAAAACAAACAAATACACCATTGAAGTGGTTTTCCACCCGAGCGTACCAGACAACTCTCAGCATTGGCAGGTATTCAACGATGATAATCACCTCATTGCCTTTCTAGAAAAATCAGAAAATTTTGACGAGTTGTATTTTGAAGGATCCACTTCTACATGCCGTGAATCAATCAACGGTCAAAACCATGAATCAGAGGAGAAAGACAGCATATGTCAACTCAGAGGAAATAAAATTCCGAAGGGCCTGGTTTCTCTGGAGCGCCTGTTTGACAGGCATGACTGTTTTGTGAAAAAGAAGAGGCGAGATGGTCCTGACTCATCCCCAGAGATAGAACCAGTCAATATAGGTTCTGAGGCACACCCGCAATTTGTAAACAGTGGTAAATGTTGCACACCTGAAGAGAAGTGGAAATTCGTCAAGTTGCTGAAGAAATATATAGATGTGTTGGCATGGTCCTATGCCGATCTAAAGTCCTTCAAGCCAAAGGACGTTCAGCATGACATACCACTGAAAGAAGATGTCAAAGCCTTTCGCCAGAAGCAAAGGCATTATAATCCTAAGATTTCGGGCATGATCCAGGCCGAAATTCAGAAGATGCTGGATGCGAGAATCATCTTCCCTATCCATCACAGTACTTGGGTAGCAAATATTGTGCCAGTGCGCAAGAAAAACGGCGAGATACGCATATGCGTAGACTTCTGAAACTTGAATCAAGCTTCGCTGAAAGACAACTACCCTCTTCCGATAATGGATCAAGTTCTGCAAGCTAGTACCTGGATCAGAGATGCTGTCCATCGCTTGACAGTTTTTTCAGGCTACAATCAAATTGAAGTCTCGCCTGAAGATCAATTCAAAACAGCATTCACTACTCCCTGGGGTACATTTGCCTACAGCAGGATGCCTTTTGGCCTAACTAATGCAGGTGCTACTTTTCAACGGGCCATGGACTTCGCATTTAAAGGTATGATGGGAAAAGTCATTGTAGTTTATCTAGATGACTTAACCATGTTCTCTAAACAACGAAGTGATCATTGTGATCACTTGGAGCAAGTATTGGCCAGGTGCCGAGGAACATGGAATTTCCCTAAATCCCAAAAAGTCTGTTTTTGGAGTCATGAAAGGGAAGTTGCTAGGGCATGTGGTTAGCAAAGAAGGAACGAAGATAGATATTGAAAGGGTTAAGGCTATTCAGAGCCTTACTCTGCCTACAAGCAAGACTGGTGTTCATTCTTTCTTCGGAAAGGTGAACTTTCTTAGGTGTTTTGTTCCTGACTTTGCCGAAAAGACTCGCCACATATTGAACATGATGAAAGGATCACCCACTTTCAGATGGAGTGAAGAAGGGAAAAGGTCATTTGAAGAAATAAAAGCTTCTGTTGCCCATGCACCAGTCCTGGTATGTCCCGACTTCTCCAAGGACTTCATCATGTATAGCTACGCATCGGAACATACTGTGTCTGCAATCTTAATGCAAAAGAATTCCGAAGACATTGAATCCCCGATTGCATTCATGAGTTCTCCCCTCAAGCCTCACGAGTTGAAGATGACTCAATTGCAAAAGCATGCCTTTTCCGTTGTCAAAGCAGTGAAGAATTTCAGGTATTACATTCTAAACTCGCATACGGTGGTGCTGGTCCCTGACATGGCGGTAAAATCAATTCTAACTCAGCAAGAGTTAGGAAGTTTGAGAGGGAATTGGATCGCAAAGGTCCAGGAATATGACCTGGATATTAAACCAACCAAGCTGGTAAGGGGCAAGGGCCTGTGTCAGCTAATGGCTGCAAACAAAGATTCAGAAAGTCCTAAAGGAAAAGAGGACTATACCGACAAAGAGCAAAGCCCTCTAGAGGAGCCTGATTCTCTACCTCTGGTTCTATTTGTTGCAACTAGTGACGAGTGGTACTCTGACATCAATTTCTTCCTTACCTACGGCGAATGCCCAATGCACCTAACTGCGAGGGAGAAGCGCACTATAAAGCTCAGAGTAGCTAAATATGTCATCTGGGATGACGGTTTATATAAGCACGGGATAGACGGTGTCTTCCTGCGATGTGTTGACAAGCCCCAGCAAGTAAAACTGCTGGAAAGTTTTCACAACTCAGCCTGTGGAGGCCATTTTTCTTCTTCCGTGACAGCACACAAGATCATTCGAGCCAGGTATTATTGGCCAACGCTCTTTCAAGATGCGGCTACCTGGGTGGCAAAGTGTGAACCCTGTCAGCAATTTGTCGGCAAACCCAAGTTGGCTGCCCTTCCCCTAAGACCGGTCATCATCAATGAACCATTCAGGCAATGGGGAATTGATTTTATTGGTGCACTCAATCCTCAATCGAGTGCTGGACATAGCTATGTCCTTACAGCAACAGATTACTTCACCAAGTGGGTGGAAGCCATACCTGTCAAGCATGCCACTTCTGAGGTGGTTTGTAGTTTTATCAAAGAAAATATCATTGTCAGGTTCGGCGTTCCAAACAAAATCGTTGCTGATAATGCTTCTAACTTCTCCTCCCGGGAAGTTATTAGTTTTTGCTATGAATATGGGATAACTTTAGCACATGCCTCGGATTATTACCCTCAGGGAAATGGTCAGGCGGAATCCAGTAATAAGAACTTGGTGACCATCATACGAAAATTAGTAGATGAGAATCAGCGGATGTGGCACAAGTCTTTGTACGATGCTTTGTGGGTGGACCGCATTACTCCCAAGAGATCTCTCGGCATGTCACCTTTTTAAGTGTTATATGGCACTGATGCCAAACTACCCATTTTCTGCGGAACTTCCTACTCTACGCTTGGCACGAGTGATCGAAGATGAAACTTTCCAGAATTCTCTAGAAAAGATAATCATGTATCTTGCGGAACTTGAAGAAAAGAGAGTAAGAGTGGTCGACAGGATCACTGAACATCAGAATCAAGTAAAGAGGTTTTTTGATAAAAAGGCCAAGCAGAGAGATTTTCAAGTGGGAGATCTCGTCCTCTTATGGGACAAGCGAAGAGAGCCAAAGGGCATGCACGGAAAATTTGATTCCCTATGGAGAGGGCCCTTCAAAATCAAGCAAATCAATGGAGAGAATAGTTTCTATCTCTCATATCTAGATGGAGCTGAACTCCCGCTTCCCTATAGCGGGCAACATCTCAAGATCTTCAGGAAGTAGAGCTTGCTCTCTTCTTTGTACAGTTTGCTTTTTGTTGTGTGTTTTCTTTTGTTGTGTGTTTTCTTTCGGTTAGTTTTGTGTTTCCTTTGTTCTCCCTCCGGTCCCCCTTGTTTTTTGACTCCGTACCCAATGGATAGGCACATGTGATCTGGGATTCTCTACCCCCGAGCTCGCTCAGGGATAGTCCCCAGAAAGAGCCAGTTGTTATCCCGTAAAATTGACAAGGGCAATTTTACCGATAACCATACCGAAAATTTTGTTTCGATCCCTCATTAGGGATCCTTCGAGTTCGAAAGATTGTAAAAACCCTTCCCGGGAAATCTAGTTTTCGAACTTAGTCTTTTTGAGCCTTTTTTGGCTAGGCGCATGGATTTTCCTTGTAACACTAGCTTTTGATGCGCCCCTTTAAAAGCCTTTGGCGCATGGTTTTCCATGTTAACACATCTTTCTGTGCGCCAAAGGATGTTGAGTCTATTTTGCGTGCGCCAAGGCACATGCGCCTTATTGTTGACATTGCTTTTGTTGCTCCACTTTTCGGTGCGCCAAAGGGCGCACATAATCTCGCTGCAACACAAAGTTTTGGTGCACCAAAGGGTGCACGCTTTCTCCTCTCGACAGCAACTTTCATGCACCATTTCAAAAGTGGTTGGCGCATTGATGACAAGTTTTTCTATATATATCAGTGCGCGCCCAATGTCATTTTCATTCTTTTTGTCGAGCATGTGATCACTCTGGACTTGTCAGCCTCTGCTTCGTCATTTTCGTCGCCCTGTGGACCCGCTCTCAATTTTGCTATATATCTAAGGTAAGAGGTTCTCCCTCTTCTCCATTTTCGTGCTTTCGGTTCTTTGCGTGTTCTTGGTCTGCGTTGTGGTTTGCTTGCCGGTGTTAAAATAAGATTGGTTTGAGCTAGTTTCCCTCGTGCTGTCCTGTCTTCCTTTCTTCTTTTCCTCCTCCTTTCCCTCCCTCTTTCCGGATCTACTGGAAGGGAACTATTTTGAAAGGACTTGGTCTGCCAAACTTTTTATATGAAACCTTATATGTCCATGCTATCTTTGAAATGGAAGAAAGAATGAAAATGATTGAGCAATGAGTTTAGTTCTATGGCGCACTGGCGCGTCTTGTCACACTTAAAACAGTTGCGCCCCTTTGGCGCATCTACCCGCCATGTTACATGATACATCCCGATTCCATGTGCCAAGGAGCGCACCCAGCTTTCATGTAACACAAGCCTTATTCACGCAAGTATAAAGCTATCAAGGCACGGGCGCACCCTCCATTACAGTAACATGATGTTGTGTAAACCCTTCATGCGCCGCGCCAAAGCCTTTGGCACACCATTTGTTAATGTTACATAATCCATCCATGCGCCAAAGGGTGCACCGAATCTTCATGTAACATACTCTTTCCATGCGCCCTGCTATAAAATGCAACCTGCTTCATCCATGCGCCATGGGCCTTTGGCACCGGTTTAACCTCTGCAACATTCCTTTTCTGTGCGCCTTATCTATTTGGCCTGCCAGTTGCATTTTTCCTACGCCCTGAGCCTTAAAATCTCTAACTCTTTCTTCTGATAGCTTTCCAATGGAAGATCAAATGACTAATTCAACCTTTGTGGATTGGGTCTCACTTCTTCTTCATGCAGATCAGCAGCTGAGTTCGAAAGGACACATGTCTACGTCAAGCAAGAGACCCACCAAACCAAGAGGGAAGGCTAAGATAACAGAAGAAGAGATGAAATACAAATATCAGAGGGTCAGGATGCCCGAATCGCAGGCTGAGTGCAGTATGGATGTCAGAGACTCTGAATTGGGTCACATTGACATGGATGAGTTCTGGGTTAGAACTCAGAAAGTCACAAGAAGTCCATGGATGGACAAGTTAATAGGCAGTGCCCTGCAGTTCGCCGGAGGAATCCCCGTCAGCGCTGTTAACAACGAATTCATGATGGTGATTGCCCAATGTTACAACAAAGACACAAGATGTGTCGAAAATAGCAAGGGCGAGGCAGTCATAAACCTCACTTCCCGCCATTTTGAAATAATGCTTGGCATCCCTCACCACCGGAACTACGTGGCTGTTAGCCAACAGGAATGCATCAAGGCCTGGGAAGACAACGAAGACCAGTGCATGTAGTTGATGAATGAGGTCTACCTAAAGAACAAGAAGGTGGTGACCCGGTGGCCTCAGACTATCCACCGAAGTGATTTATCAGAGGAACTCAGTGATACTATCACTTTCCTAAGCAGAGTCTTCGGGATTTCAGATGCCCACTATTTCTATAAGTGGATGTTGCGGTACCTAGAGACAATGAATAAGAATTTTCCCGATCAGAGCTTTTGCTGGGGGGAAATAATAAGCAGCACCATATCTGAGTAGCTACAACAGCTCGCCACAACAGGAGTGTTCTATATGAACTCCTATGTAGTCTACGCTGCAGCGTCAGCAAGGGATTATCCGGGGCTAAACCGAAGTGGAGTATGGCCTCAGGCCAAGATATTTGATTACTACCCAGAGCTGAGGCTGGAGAATAGCATCCAACATTTCACAAAAGTTAATGATGCATTCTTCTATCATGTCATCTGCCTACTGAGGCCGAACATGACTCATAGCCGGACGACCAAAAACATAGTGGCAGTCACAGAGAAATGGGGGGCCCTGTTCACCCAATTTCCCACGTTCACCTATCTGAGGGCTGCCAACTTTTTGGGAGAGCCAACCAGGCTACCAAGGTATGCTGGGCCTAAGTTGATTCTACTAGAACTGTCAAGGCAGCTGGTCACATACCATGAGAAGTGCCTCAAAAGAAAGAAGGGTGGAACTCCTTTCCCCCTCAAAGTGGGCCGATACACATGCTCCACCCACCATAAGGCAAAGGAAATGTTCGCAGAGCTGGAGCTACTCAACTTGAAGCATGACTTCCCAGCCAGGCCTACCTTCGACCCAAGAAGCTGCCTGCCAAAAGAAAAGCTCGATCCGATCCATGTCCCTCAAATTGAGGATATTTACATTGACGTTCTCCATGAGGCGGAACTCAGAAGAAAGGATCACTCTCACTTAGCATTGGCGGAAATCATCCAATACGGAGTGGCCATTGTCCCTGAAGGCTTCCAGACTATGGAAGATGAAGTAGATAAGGTGTATAATGACACAGATGGGGACAATTGGCCCTTCCCGGCCATTGACAGGAACAAGGCTCCTCAAACAATTGAGGAGAGGGTCAAGGAGACTATGCGGAGAACAGAGCACTGGTGCCGCATGAACGGACTAATCTACCTCGGGGTAGATTTCACAACTTCCCCTTTGGGAAACGCACCTCCAAGGTCAAAGAAGTAGCTGAAAGGCAAAGGTGCAGAAGGTGAACCTAGCACCATTCAGGAGGAAGCCCCTGAAAGTCCTCTTCCCTCAGAGCCAGAACAGGTTATAACTCTTGATGAAGAATTGACAGAGGATAGTCCTATATGCCCATCCACCCAGGATGTCGACGTCGCTACAACTTCAGAGGTCCCTTCTATCCCTTCTTCTTCTCTTCCTTCCCCTCCTCGAGTGACTCACGCGACCACCCCTTTGGTTGCGTCCTCTGCCCCTTCTTCTACCCTTTCCCCTGCTTCTTCATCTATCTTGTCCTCCCTCGCTGATTTATCTTCTTCCATTTCTTCCCTCATCTCCGAGCTCCCTTCCCTTCCTATTTCTTCTGCAGTTGCGGTTTCCCTTCCTCCCGTGGACACTTCTTCGGCTATTCTTTCCATGTCGCCGCCGCGTGTCTCCACGTTTTTCCCCTCTTCTACCGTTGCTGCCTCCCCCTCTGTCTCTGGTCCTTCTTCTATAGGACCAGCTTGGATCTCTCAGTAGCTTAGCCAACAAAAGAGGAAAGTCCCCATCGCTTCGATGGACTTTTCGATCATTCCGGCTAAAGGAGCAAAGAAGCACAAGCCGGTTACACGCTTCTCGAAGAGTGCTGCAGGTGAGAGAGTCATGGAAATAGCGTACCCCGACCCCTTCAAAGAGAAAGAAGATCTGTCTCCATCAGATTTCACCGTGACCCAAGTCACAATGGGGACATCCTCAGAAAGTCTCCAGGGGGAAGCTCTTTCTGTAGTTGATGCACTCTGCAAAAAGCTTCAGGAAACAAAAGAGGAGAAAAGGCTACTGAAGGAGCAGAACAAATACCTGCTTCAAGCCTTACAGAAGATGGGAAGTGCACCTCCCACAACTGCCGCCGAGACTCCTGAGCTGCTCAGTCAGGAGAAGATCAATGAGTATTCAAAGATCGGCGAGCAAGGTATGGTTGTTTCTGCTTGGAGGAGCCAGATCCTCAAGGATAGTGAAAGAGTAATCACCGAGTATATCAATTTATACCTAAACATCGAGAAGGTGAATAAGGAACTCCAAGCATTAGCAGGTCCGATATCAGAAGAGTTAGAACATGCTAGACTCCAGCACGAGACCTTCCAACAAATGTTTGACTGTTCAGTCAAAGATTTGGTCAAGTTCGGAGTCTTCGGTCATCCAAGGGCCCTCAACAAAACTATGTCCACTCTGGACTATCAGATAGATCAGCTGGAATTTGTTTTAGAAAAGATAGACAAGGTAAAGGAAGAGGCCCTGGATGCAATGCATCAAATGGAGAAAATTGTCCTTGCCATGACTCCAGGGTTGCTCACTCCTTCCCTTACCTTGAGATCAGCTGATGACACTATCCGGATCTTCAAGGAGATAGCTTCTCAAGGGACAGGGCCAGAGGTCACATTCGACACTGAATCTATCAACAACCTACTGGCCTATAGGGACTTCATCGGGTTCCTTATCGAGGCGGAGAAAGATTATTCCAAACTCCTGGAAAATCTCATAGACGAGCGGGAGACTTGCGAAGCAATCAGTGAACGGCACAAGGATCCATCACAGGATCAATTTGGTCCAATGATCAACAAGTTTTTGGAATACCGCGCTCAGTTCCACATATCATCACCTGAGCAGCATCAGAAACAGGCAACCCCTTTTCGGCCGCAGGATGATGATGATGAGTAGCTTCTTCTTCTTCTTCTTCTTCTTCTCTCTATTCTCCAAATTTCTTTTCGTAATGTCTAAAATGTGTTGGCATAAATGATGACATCATCCATGTTGCATCATGGGATGATGTCATCCATCAAAGTTGTCAAAGTCAACATGACTTTTAGATATTTTGTAAATATCTTTGTAAATAAGTGGTTGGCTCCATTTTGCCTTCTCTCTCCCTCATCTTCTATAAATATGGGAATACTTGTTGTATTTAGAGGTGAACATTTTTAAGATAGAAATAGAAATGAGGAGAGAAAGACTTTGAGCTTTCTTGTAACAGAAGAGAACAGTAATACAATTATTCTGACTTTGTGCTCAATAGCTATGTTATACATTAGATCTTTCTTACGTTAGATCTGTATGTGTTTAATCTGTTGGATTCATATCTACTTTTCCGTCATTTGTTTATCAGTATTGCTTTGTTTATTTATGCAAGTAGGTTTGGCTCTGTTTACTACCAAACTAAAAGCATAAATCTTCTGACCTTTCTGCTTTGGAATTCATTTCTTTTCTCCCTTCGGATCTGTTCTTTCTCTTCTCCCTCTTTCATTCCTTTCTTTTCGCAGCCTAGAACACTCTACTGGGATGATATCCCAACCCCCGAAGGCAGAATCTGTGAGACTTGCATAGGTTCCTACTAGTAGAAATAGCAATAAATCAGTTTTGCTTTGCTGTCTCAAAGAGGGGCTAAGTCCTGCACACTGTTGGCTCGTCTATCCATAGATCTGTCCACGTGACATATTTTCGGACCAAAAAACCTACGGGAAAATATGGATGGGAATACGAACAAGTCCCCCTCTACTTCTCACCCCCATGTCTCCTTGGAAAAATAGAGAACCTCAAGACCCTGCTGAATTTGAACAGTGGGAGAGGAAAATAGAAGAAGGAGTAGGGTACAGTACATTCAAGTTTAAACATTGGAAATTGTAGTTTCAGCCATTTGATTTGAGCAATCAAATGGAGTGCAAAACACATAACCCAAGTTTTGAAGAATGAAGTTTTAAAGGGAATTACAAACAAGTAAGTTTGGGAGAAATGATGAGGCAAGAATATGTCTGATTAATGTATAATATATGATCTCATCTTACTCTCCTTTTGATTAAGTTTGATTGCATTGTCTAACTTTTAGTTGATCTGATGTGAGTTAGGATGTAATTCCTGAAAAAGTATGTGTTTGAATTCAGTTTTGTAATAAATCAGGTCTAAATCAGTCAAGGAAGTGAAGAAAGAAGTGTTTAGTTTGTTTTCAGCAACATCTGTTCCTACACAGCTTAGTTCTGGAACTTCCAAGCTAGTTCTGGAACTCCATCACAGAGTCATCATTTAGTTCCAGAATTTTTGGACTTAGTTCTGTAACTCCTAAGGATAGCTCTAGAAATCTCATGATTTGGAGCCTTAACAAATTCCTATGATTCTGGAACTTCTCTGAAGTTTCGTAACTGATAAGGAGTTATCTATTTTAAACCACATCCAAATATTTTTCATCTACAACCCTTTCAATCAGGAAGGACGAGAATATTTCTAAATGCAGATCGAGGGAGATTTATCCTACAACTATCTGATCAACCGCAATCCGGCTTAGAATCTATTTTGGGCATAATTTGATTTCATCAGAATCATTGAGATAGCTATGATTTTAAAATGTATATAAAAGTATACATGTAGTAGATATAGAATATATACAAATAGAAGATATAGAATGAGAAAGAAATAGAAAAGAGAAGAGAAACAGACTAAGTACTTAGATCCACTACATTTGTAATTCTGAATGTTTTATCAATAAAATAGCCATTCCTATTTGAGAGAATTTTTAGTTGTTAAATCCTGATTCAAGGAGGAGCAAGGGCCCACTCCCCCAAGGACTAGGATATTCCTTTATTTGGTATTTATATTTCTTCAGCAAATAGCTTAGATATGTTAATTTTTTATTGTTTTAATCCTTCCAGTTAAACTCTATTGTATACTTATTCCTGTAGGTGTTTAGATAGATTCTTATATTTCCTGCAATTATTTTCAAACATTCTAAATTGAGTGTGTTTATTTTCTAACAACAAGTGTGTTTCCATTCTGCACAGTGTGTTTACTTTCAACAAGTTTTCATAGTTTGATTTAAATAAGGTTTTACCAAGAAGTCCTTAAGACATTAAAGATATCCCCTAGAGAATACAAAAATAAATACAATCAACTACTAGATTGGTTAAAGTACTCTTGTTGCATATAGCTTTAGACACACCCCTGGTTTGATATGACATCAACAAGAAGTTGATTAAATGAAAGGAATGATGACACCCATCAAACAAGAGTGCTTGACCAAAAGTGAATAATATGGGTGCTATCATCCTCTTAGATTATTAGTTTTTTATCCTTTCTGCATTGGAATATCTTTTTTGTTGATCCTCTTTTATCACTTAGGTTTCACTCCAATATTATTAGTTGTACATGTAACTGCAAAACAGATAGCTAGCTCTACATGCCCATAAACCACATCAAACCTAATAAAAAGATGTAAAATGGGTATTCAGACTAACACTATTGGTCACCCAAAGAGTGATATTATAACTAAGCACTACACTACATCTCAAACTCCATGAAGGTCTATGTGAATGTGTGTGTGTAATTATTCCCTAGCTTTCCCTTATGCAAGTTGCACTATGATAGTGGGCTAGATCTAGAATGCTTCAAGTATGAAAATGTGTTAAATGGAATAAAATGAGCTTCCCCTCTTATGTTTTGTATGCAGAGTGATGAATCCCTTGTCCCTTATATGTATAAGCTAGATTAATGCCTTTGAAATTATCTTGTTCCTTTGATGCAGATTAGGTGATATTAGATAATTTTTAATGTTTTTCCCCTTATTTGAGAGTAATAACTAAGTATATATATGATTCCCTTGTTTGAATTTCATAATTGAAAATTGAGAGGCCAACACAAAGTTTTAAAAGGTCATTAAAAGTAAAAGAGACCAAAAAGGGTAAGAAAAGGATAGAGAGGATCAAGATCACCTAGGAGGGATATGAATGTCTGTTTTCTTGTGTCCTAACTAGGTGCTAGTGTTCGAGGCCATAAAAGATAAATAATTCAAGTTACGAAATGGTTGTAAGATGTAAAAATCTAGAAAGAAGACAATAGATAAAGAAAAAAGGCCAAAAGGATTTTTCAACTACTAGTTTTCTTACTTAGGAATCATGTATATATTAGTATGCTTTAGGACCTAGAAATGTACCTAACTGCATAGATTTTGTGTCTATGATTTCCCCCACTTTATTTTTTTGAGTGAATACTCGATAGCATAAAGTAGATAGAATATGCATACCTTGTAATCCTATAGAGAAGAGTGTAGCCGATAACATGCCGAGTAGACAAGTAAAGAGTGAAGTGATTGCAAGTTTAATTATAGAGACTAGGAAAAGTAAATATACCTAGGGGTGAAGTGTATTCATAGTAGCCTGTTGTTAGAGCTTGTGTTTGTTCATGTGAGATGATTCTTGTTGCATATTAAGGAAATATCTACAAAATAATATTGAAACAGTAATTAAATTCTCGTATATAAAAAATCATACTAATGTATGTGTAAGTAAGAGTTTGTAAAAGGAAAGTGCGCACCTGATGCATAAGAGAGTAAAAGATAGAAAATTATCTTATTTTTCTTGGATATTTTGTTGGGTTTGGATGCCTTGTTGATGACGGTGAGGTATTTGGGATATCTCACACCAAGAGAAGGTATTTTGTGTGATCTCACACCGAGAGTGAGTTTTTTTGCTGATCTCATGCCAAGTGTGAGTTTTTTGGGTGATCTCATGCCAAGAGTGAGTTTTTTAGGTGGTATCACACCAAGAGTGATTTTTTTGGCTGATCTCACACCAAGAGAAGAGTGTTAGGGAGAGAGGTATAGTTTTTCTCTCCTTTCATGATGCTTCTAAATAAGCACTACTATAGATGGTATATCCCTGATTTGTTCCTAATATTCCTATTTTTCCTAATTACAAATGATTGTAACTTATTGTAGCTAGTTGTAATTGATTCTAACTAATTGTAATCGATTGTGACTAATTATAACTGATTGAAATTGATAAATTGCTCTTTGTAACTAGAGGAAAGGGCCTATTACTAGAGAACTATACTATAAACTTCTAAAAATTATGCTAAACTGAGAAATCGATTGTTTTCCCCCTTAACACAAGTGCGTGGGGGGGAACACAAGTCCCCACTGCTACTTTCTAAGACTAAGCACTAGTTTCTACTTCATGTGTTGGGTCCAAGTCTTATTCTATCCCATTTTGTGACTGTGTTTCTGTGTTGATTCTATATTGTGTTATTTTGATATATAGCTCTGAGCTGCTGGGAGAGTGATTTATTCATCCAATAGATGCCCCCCTCATTCTGGGTACATGTGAAAAAGATAGGAGAATGAATTCCAAAAGAGAGGACCTAAAAGTGATATGTTTATCTTGTAGTGGATACTTGTAAGGGTAGGGGATGTGCATTGTAGAAACCAAGGCACATATAAAAAAATGTCAACAAGAAAAAAGTGTTAGTTGTAACAATAGATAGTGATTTAATAAAAATTGAATTAAATCTAATTGTAGAGTAATTACTATAATAAATAATGTAAAATTTATAATATACAGTAAGACGTAAGAAATATAGCATATGAAATATGAAAACCTAAGAAATAAGGAGAGACAGAGGAACCTATCTAATTTCTGAATGAACAGTAAGTGATACGGGCATATGACATAGTGAAACATACCGAGGAGAGTGTCGTAGAGGCTCGTTGGAGGTTATGAAATATGAAACTACACAGTACATGAGCACCTAGGAGAGGACACACGTGCATGGCGCTGATGTCCAGATATGGGCGATGGTGTCTAGGTAAATTCTATGAATATGATTCTTGCAGGGCCAGAGGATGTTTATTGTCCTTTTATGGCTTTCACTCTAGATTCGTTGTCTGGTATGTGATTTTACCTGTAACCTACAAGCAATAAGTTCAGTTACACATACCCATAAACCACATCAAACCTAGAAAGGAAAATGTGAAATGGGGAGTCAGATTGACCCTAACAGTCACTTGATGAGTGAAATTATGAGTGAAAATCTCACTGCATCTTAGAATCCATGTAGTTATTGTGTGTGTGTAGAAATGATGCCCTTTTCCAAGTTACATAGTGATAGTGGGCTAGATCTAGAATGTAGAAAATGTATAGAATATGTGGGATGAAATATAATAAACTTCCCCTCATATGTTGTGTAAGCCGAAGTGATGCAACCCTTGTCCCTTTTATGATTATTATATCGATATCTTGGATGCTCTTGTTATTTTGAATGCAAGATTAGGTGGTAGCATGTAATGCTTAGTTCTTGGTCACTTATTTTGACAACATAACTATGTATTTATATGACTCCCTTATTTTAATTTTGTAATTGACAATTGAAAGGTTGAACCAAAGTGATAAAAAGTAATTATGAAGTGAAAGGGGACCAAAAGGATAAGAAAAATGTAAATAATGACATGAACACCTAGGAGGACAAGAGTTCCTGGTGCTAGTGTCACAACTGGGTGTTAGTGTTTAAGGCCATAGAAAGATAAAACATTCAAATGCTAGCAAGAGTGTAATATGTATAAAGCTAATAAAAGTGCAGAAGACAAAGCAAAATGAGCATAATTGTAGATGGTATGTCCCATTTTGTTTTTTTTGTTCCCTATTGTAAATTATTATTGGAGATGAAATGCATTGTGTATTTGGAGGAAAGTGTCTACTACCAAAGAACTGTGTTGAAGACTACTGAAGAATGTGTTATAATGTGAAATTACTTGTTTCTTCCCCTAGGACATTAGTTCCTAGGGGAGGACACAAGCGCTAGGTTCCACTAGCTGGGTGTGGGCACTAGTATCTATACTTTATCTAAATTCTAAGTCTTCTTTTGGACTATTTCATGATTGTATACATGTGTTGTTTATGTATTGTGTTGATCTAAATTGTATCTCTAAGCCGTTATAGGGGCGATTTTTTCACCCAATATATACCCCCCTCATTCGAGGTGCATGTTGCGTCTATAGGAGAATGTGGAACAAAGGAGAGGATCTGATGTTGATGTAAAGTGAATACCTATAGGGGGTAGGGGATGTGTTTGGTAGAAACCAAGGAACATGTAAATAAAATGGGCTAGTAACAAGTGTTAGTAGTAAAAGTAGCTAGCATGCAATAGAAAACAATGTAGAAATCAAGTGTGTAAACAAGATGCACTATGAAAAATGGGTTTCATACATGGGAAATCACTCATAATTTCATAAGACAATCAGGGTTGAGGAATCCAAAAGCATACAATGACCACATAAGACATAGGGAATAGCCCATAAACAATAACAAGAAAAATGTGATAGATATTCATGGCTATATATAGTCCTACAAGGTAAATTCTAGACATGAAGCACCTGTTAGCATGTTAGAAAGATAAATAGTATGTCAAATCATGTATATAGTAGCGAAAAGTAAAGTGGATGTGATATGGAAAGTAGTAAAGTGTATAACAATAGAACCTTTGATATAGGAAAATATAATAGTAGAAAAACTAAATTCCCCCATGAGCCTCGGTGATACTAGAAAGGGATTAAATTTTGGGAAATATGCATCATGTAAGGATTTTTAAGAGATCTACATTCAATTCTATATATGAATTGAATGCATATGTGTAAATATAAAAATATATTGGCATACTAAGAATCCGGCTAGTATAGTAAGCAAAGTGTAACATGTAAGTAGTATAGGAAAACAAGAATAGATGCAACCAAGATATACAAATGTTGTGATGGTGTGATGGAAAGGTATGTAATATTTGAAAATGAAGGGATTCGAGTTTCCCCCCAATGGATGTTCATGAAATGAGGTTCATTTATAAATTCCCCCTCAGCAGTCAAGAATGAACCATAAAACAAGAGTGCGTCATCAAGAAATAAGTGTGCCACATGTGAGTATATGCTAGAAAATATATGTCATAAAGCACAAAGCATGAAGTGTGTAATGTTAGGTTCATTAATGTAGTGTGATCTCAATAGTCAAGTGTGAACCGTAGCATGAGAGTGCATCATAGGGTAATGACGATATAATGTGTGTACCAACAAATTGAATATGTTAGGAAATTTAAAATTGTATTTTGGAGCATGAAGTGTATGAGTAGGAACTAAACACACTTGATAGCGCTAGAAGGGGGGATGAAAGTGGGATGGCCCTCAAGTGTGCAAGGAGTAAAGACTATCTAACAATAGTGAATGGTGAGGTACATCCACCCAATATTAGAGGATACAAAGGCATGTGAAAATGATATAAGGTTTGTGGTGTAGGAGAGTAACTATGTGCTTGTAAATGAGATTGAAGTGAATAAGGAGGTAGAGAATATATGTAAGAAATGGTTTCCTAAGTAGGGGACTTAGTCTGTCAAGGTGGAATAATGGACTAATGAGGATGACAAGGTTGAGATATAGGTCATGAGTAAATATGAGAACTAAGTGTAAAACTAGAATTGTACTTAGGATGCATAGGAGGCCACATATAATTAGGAGAGGTAGATGTAGGAGTGGACCAAGAGGATAGCCATACAAAAGGATAAAGCATCTTGGTTGATACAAAAAGATCATCATGAGTGGGTCAAGGAAATGGTGTGTGAGGTTGAATACCTTTGATTGTGAAAACTTGTTTGTTATGGAGGAACTTGAGACATAAGTGATGCATGGAATGGATAGCTTGTGTGGTGCGGAGACAAGGAATACACAAGATCATTTCATATCCAATGATTTTAGAGGTAACAAAAAATGGTGTAAAGATGGAAAGAGACCCAACTGTGATGGGAAGAATGACATGACCGTAAGAATTAGGACTCAAAAATATAATAATAGTGTTGGGAACTAAATAGCTACAAGAAGTACAATGGAACATGAATTTGTAAGATCTGATGGATAGACCATAGTATTATTGATAGTATAGGTGCCAACAAAAGAATTGATGTGCAATGAATCAAAATAAAATGTAGCATGATAATCATGATCTGAAAATTTAATTAGTGACGTTGTAACATCAGTAGAAGTAATAAGGAAATAAAGAGGCCCCGATGGAGGAGGCACAACATGATAAGTATTATTTATAGGATAATTTATATCTTTCTTATCATCGTTTGGTAAAGGGTCTTTGAATATTTTTCACTTTTTATTATCATCAACTAGCTTGGAAGTAGATGACATAGGAAGGTCAATGGATTTTTAATCAATAAGATATTCAATTAGGTGTCTAAGTTTGAAACAACGATCATTTTGATTCTTAATGCATTGATGGCAATCACAACATGTATTTTCATCGTAGTTGCAGCCAAGTGGGGGAGAAGGATCTAGAATGAACGATGGTGGAAGAGTAATAAGATTACTTTCAATAAGTTTCAGAAGTAGGAATTGAGGAGCGTAAGGTAACTTATTAAATGTACATTGCATATCTTGAACTTGATGTGTGATATATGGAGAAAAAACATTGATATTGTCCTTAGCTTTAGTAGGATTAGGGAATGGTTTGAATGCAGATTCAAATTGAAATCTATTAGAAGAGGATGAGGCAATATCATGATATTTTAATTTTCCCGTAGATAATAGAATTCCTTCATGCATCTTGAGTGTATGAAATAATTTATCAAATGAGGGAGAGGTATTAAAGATGACACTCTCTTGAAGTCAAGGTAATATACTTTGAAGAAAAATATCTTATAATTCTTAATTAGCTAGTACGTTAGTCATCTTGGCAAGGTTATTCTTTGAATGAAAAGCATAGTCTTCTAGATGTTCATTAGATCCTTGTTTAAGTTGAGAAAGTTGAGCATAATATATATTAGTGCCGATATTGATAGAAAATTTTTCAAGTAAATCATTGGCTAAGTGTGTAAAATAAGTTACTAAGTGAATAGGTAGATCATAAAACTGATGCATAGTGTAATCTTGTAATATTATAGGAAATAGTTTATCTAGTAATGTAAAAATCATCCACATAATCAATACAATCCACATGGAAAGATTGAAGATGCTCCTGATGGTCTCCATAGCTATTGAAGGTGGGAAGCTTATGTGCAATGAAGTTGGGAGGGATTGGATGAGAGGAGATGGCGAGTGAAAAAGGGTTGTGGAGGAGAAGTGAGGAATTAAGACATGAATAGGAATGTGAAGTAGTTTTCTACAATTAATAGATTTGAATTTATAGATCTTGATATAAGGAATCTATGTCATGGGTGCCTAAAGAGGAACCAAATTTTTTATTAGAGGTATTATGAGTAATTAGGGGAGTAGTAGTTGTAGCAATGGAGGTAGGAATGTTAAGGGGTTGCGTGGAGGCTATGGAAGCTAAGGAGGAACCCATAAGAGGGTTAGAGGAAACATCTAAAGCATGGTTGGCAGCAAGTAAATCATTTTGGACATGGGGAACATGTGTGGGGTAGTCACATAAAGTAGAAAAGAACTAGTGAGATTGTCTAGTTATTCTTGATCAATGTTAGTTTCCTCATCATATGAATGTTCACTTTCAGAAGTTTCAATGTTTTCAAGAGGAGCATTGTTTTAATGAAGAAATGGTTAGAATATTCAGTCATTGATTTAGAGAACTTATGGATGGAGGAAGGAAGCTCAATGTACTCAAAGGAACCAAAATGATCACTATGGGTGATAGGAATAAAAAGAAAACCCTAAAAGGAAGTTTTGATTCCAGTGATGGGGTTCACCAAATGATTTAATAAAAATGGAATTAAATTTGATTACAGACTAAATACTGTAATAAATGATGTACAAATGCTAATATACACTAAGATGCAAGAAATAAAGCATGTGTAATATGAAAACCTAAGTAAAAAGGAGAGATAGAGGAACCTATCTGATTTTTGAATGAATAAGAAGTTATATAGGAATATGAAATACTAAAATAGACTGAGGAGAGTGTCTCAAATACTCGTTGGAGGTTTTGAACTCTGAAACTACACAAGACAGGAGCACCTGGTAGAGGACAACAGTGCCTAGCACTGGTGTCTAGATCTGGGTGCTGGTGTCTAGGTAAATGTTATGGATATGATTATTTCAAGGCCACATGATCTACACTGTCCTTTCTTATATGTCTCTCTAGATTCACTATCTTGATTTTTTATCCTACCTCTAATGTGTAAGAAATAATTTCACCTGAACATACCCACAAACCACATGAAACCTAAAAATGAAAATGTGGAATAGGGATTTGAACTGACCTTGACAATCACCCAAAGAGTGAACTTATGACCGAGCGCTAGACTACATATTAGAATCCATGTATTTCTTGTGTGTGTGTGTATAAATGAATCCCTAGGATGTCGTTGTGAAAGTTGCACCATGATAGTGAGCTAGATCTAGGATGTGTATGAGATGAGGTTCATTTAGAAATTCCCCTTCAACAGTCAAGAATGAACCATATAACAAGAGTGTACCATCGGGAAATGAATGTATTGCATGTGATTAAGCATATATGCTAGGAATTATGTATCATGAAGCATTAAGCAGAAAATGTAGCAAAAGTATATGATGTCGGTTCATTTAAGAATTGGAACCTCAATAGGTAGGTATGAACCACAAAACTAGAGTTCTTCATTGGGTAATTAGGATAAAGTATGTGAAAAAATGATGTGGTGATGCTCGTAAATATAGTCATGAAGCATGGAGCGAGAGAGAGTAGTGGAGGCTAGGATATATGTATCATGAAGCACTGAGCGTGAAGTGTACATGATGTAAGGTTCATTGATGAATTGTTCCCTCAACAATTAAGTGTGAAACATATCACTAGAGTGTGTCATCGGGTAATGATGGTACCATGTGTGTACCACATATGTAAGAATTCTTTGAAAGGGTAACATGAAGCATGAAATGTGAAGTGTAGTAAATAATATAAGAGAAAATAATAGAGGGATTCAATAGTGATGGAGAGGAGGGATAAATTGTGATGCCTCCTAAGTGTATATATCAATAGATACTAGTAAATAGATGTGATCATTTTAAATAAGAATATCAAAATTATGTATAATGTGCAAAAGGATGTATAACGTATATATGTAGTATATGTATCATGAATAGAAGGATCCATAAGTAAAAAAGTGTGTATGGAGTAGCATAGGAGCATAGAGAGATATAGTAAGATGTTCCTATAGTGTAGATATGAAAAAGTGTTGCTAAAAATATCGGCATGAAGTACAAAGAAAAATTAATGTACATATGTGTATGAAAATAGTATGGATAGACAATTACTAATATTAAAACATGTGACTATGACGGGGGAGAGTTTGATGCCCCCAAGTGTGGAAGTGATGGATATCTATATGATGATGTGATAGAGACCATGTCATGGTGGAAGAGTTTGAAATGTTTCTCGACCATCAATATAAGCATTACCCTGAGTGAAAAAAGGAATGATGTGTTTAATTACAGGAGGTTGGTGAGGGATCTTGGCTTCTAGAAATTGAATTGGTGACTCTTCTTTGGATGGTGGTTGTTGATTTGGGATTGGTAACACTATAGATGACTTGACATGAGGAGGGGATATAGTAATTATTTTTAAATGTGGTATGGTAGTAGTTTGGATAGGTGGCTCTTGACTTACTAAAGAAGGAACATTAGTAATTAGGGCATGATGCTCACTAGACATGGAGGGATAAGATTTGGACCCCATTAGGGTTTAGTAATTGAAGATGAGTGTAAAATGAGACCCTTATACTCTAGATGTCAAATTTTTTTCTAAAGAATAGAAATTGTCATCACAATGTCCATTAATCCCATAGGAATTACAATATGGTATACTTTTGTATCAAACAATCCGATGAGGAAGGGGGAAATGATTAGGTAAGCAAATAATTAATTGATTATCGAGTGGTGAAAATAATGTATTAAGTTGTCTAACATTCTTATCTAGCTAGATATGTATTTAATGTGATAATACCCTTACCTTGCTTGTATGAGCACATGTAGTAGACAAAGAATCATGATGAGGTGTAAGAGAAGAACTAGCATGGGCATGATAAACATTCTTGAGATGTTGGATTTCAGCTGTGAGGGATTGTATCATGGCTTCCATAGCTTGAAATTTATCTTGAAAAGTATGGTGTAAAGCTCGAATTGACTCTAAGATAGCTTGATATGATGCGTTATCATGAATAATAGGTAGGTATAATATACGATTGAAAATGTCACTTACTTGCGAAGGTTGCATATCATGAGGGAGGTACATTTTGTGTATGGATTTTTTGAGAGCATATTTGTAAACTGGGTTCTTTTGAAGTAATTGATACAAGGAGAGTTTAGGAGCTTTAAGAGCCATGTTAGAACAAGGGTTTGGGTTTAGAGAAGAATAAAATTGTTAGATAATGAAACTAAATATCTAAGTATTCGATCAAGAGTAGAGGTTCACTAAATGATTTATTTTAAGTTGGATAAACCTTAATTTCATAGTAACTACTATAACTAATTATATACAAGTGATAAACTATAGTATCATGTAATAAATAACCATATAAAATATGAAAACCTAAATAATAGAGAGAGAGGAGGTGACTAAGCTGATTTCCAAGTAATCTGGAAGTGATCTTAGCTGGGAAACTACTAGAATAGACTAGGAAGAGTGTCGTCAAGGCTCATTGGAGGTTTTAGAACTCATATATATATATATATATATATATATACACATATATATATATATATGATGGTAGTACCCATAGGAGGATACGAGAGCCTGGCTACTATATTCCTCTTAGATGCTTATGTTTTGATCCTTTTTTGGTTAAAATATCACCGCTATTGATTGTCTTTTATCTCTCTAGTTTTACTCCGATGTCGATGGTCATACCTATAACCTACAGAAGAGATCTAGTTGCACATACCCACAAACCACATCAGAAGATGTAGAATGGGGAGTCAAACTCGCCTCAGCAGTCACCTAAAGAGTGATCTTATGACTGAGTGTTGTGATAATCTTAGAATCCATATACTTCAGTATGAATGTGTGTGTAATGATTTCCGAGGTTGCCCTTATGTAAGTTACACTATGATAGTGAGATAGATCTAGAATGCTCCAAGTATGCAAATGTGTGAGATAGAATAAAATGAACTTCCCCTCCTAGGTTGCGTATGTAGAGCGATGCATCTCTTGTCCCTTGTATGGAAGTGCTAGATGTATGTCTTTTAAATGATTTTGTGCCTTTAATGTAAGCCTAGGTGATAGTAGATAATTATTAATGTTTGGCCCCTTATTTGAGAGTAATAAATATGTATACGATTCCCTTGTTTGAATTTCATAATTAACAACTGAAACGCTGACCCAAATTTTTAAAAGGTGACCAAAAATTAAAATAAATCCATAAGGGTATGAAAAGGATATAGATGGTTAGAAGTGCCTAAGAGGGACAAGAATGCCTAGGCACTTGTGTCTTAACTAGGCGGTAGTGTCTAAGGCCATAAGAGATAATTAACTCAAGTTCTGATGGGGTTTTAATATGTGTAATACTATAAAGAAGACAATAGATAAATAAAAAACTCCAAAAGGAGTTGTCAACCACTATTTTTCTTGCTTAGGAAACATGTATATATTAGTATGCTTTAGGACCTAAAAATGTACCCAAGTGCGTGGATTTTGTGTCTACAACACCAATGGAATGATACCAATAGTTGACCAAAACACTTACCTTATGCTCATATTCACAACATGGAGCTACAAGATACCAACTATATGAAACAAAATATGTTCCCCTTAAGCTAAACATTCTCCTCCTTTGCTAGAAAAATTTGCTGCTAACTTGTGTCATCTACTCATTCTATAACTTTCTTGACTCTCACCCTTTGACATCATATATTCTTGTAAAAATAAAAAACCTTATCATGACATGATCCCACTTACTCAATGCATACCTTCTTCAAATTAACTCAAGACCACAAGAGAAAGGCCTCTTTCTCACTAGGTCATCATATGACTCAAACCAATGCAACTTATCAACTCAACATATGCTTGATCCAATAGACCAAACTCCTTCAAATACCACTACTACCAATTGATTTGAAAACAAGGAAAAACATTTTCCTTTCAACACGTCTTATCTTTTTCAACTGTTATAAACCTTCTTCAAGACTCTAAGTTGTAATGGACCAAGAAAATGTGAAAATTTTGAAATTTTGGCTAAGTAGATTGCTTCTCTTGGTTTTATATACCTTGTATGTGTCAAGATTGAAGTGGAAATTCTAGTAGTTAGTTAAATTTTTGGGTCTTTTGGTTCAAATTTATTGAATTGGTTCTTTGAGGAACTATTCCCCTCTTCATTGTTTTACCAAAAAAAAATTCCTTTGTTGGATTAATCAACTGACTCGGGTATTGTTTGAACATGTGGAAATTTTCCATGTTTCCTCTTGTTCTCCCCTTCCCCACCTTCACTGATTCACTACACTTCACTATTCAAATCGAATAAATCAGCATTATTGGGTACTTTTGGAACCTTGAGCAGTGTTCCTTCATGCCTTTGATTCACTGATCATCTACTTCACAACTCCCCACACTCTAATCAAACAAATCAAGTATATCAAGCATTACGGGAAAGTGAGGAAATTTTCCTCTAGAGCTTCAGTTCTCCACAACCAAAAATTTCCTCTTTGCATTAAAATAGGATTTTGTATTGTATGTTCCAAAAATTCCACTTGGCTCTAACATAATCTATTGAAATTAAATAAAGGTGAATATTTTTTTTAAATATGTTCACATAGGCCTCTAAAGACTCGGCTCATGGTTTTAGTGGGAGGGGTGGAATGTTTGATCTAAAAGCTTATATAAATCATCCACACTCGTCTTATTTTCAAAATTTTCAGTAGACTTGTCCATTGTTGTGTCATGCCTCATCCCTCTTTCCATGTGTAAAGTGCATTTTTGCTCTTAACTCCCTCATTTTCACCCAAGTCAAAAAATTCAAGTTGTTTTGATATTGTTGATCAATTTCCTTCATCTTCATATAAGAGGTCATTAATTTTACAATTATTTAATCTACTTTGGTATTTATTTAGTTCTTGAGCCCTTCCCCTCATATTCTCTTCAAAATACATTGTAAATTCATTTTCTTTCCCCGAGTCCTACCCAATTTTCCACCATGAAGTGCCATTACATTGGATATGAGCATATATCATCCCTTGATACCTTTGTCACTAAGATTAGTGATAGTGATGTAAAACATATGAATTTGAAATATTTTTGGGATAAAATAAAATATGATAACCCAACCTTGTTGGCTCAACATATTAGGGATAATGGGTGGCTCATGCAGCTTTTTTCCCTAAATCATTCCAATGCACTGATACAGTATTAGGTTGTGCCTATAGTTTTGATCCATAAACTAATGAGTTAAAATATCATCAACAGTAGGTTATTTATCAATTAGATTCTCATCATATTAATATGGCCTTGTGTATTCCTACCTTTGAAGATTATGAAATCCTAACTAGGGTAAAATATCAAAGGGATGATGACCTCACTTCTGTCAAATACTAGATAGTGATTGCCAAATATTGTCTAAGGGTTAAAATAAAAGGGACCTACAAATTGTCCAAGAATCTCTATAGAATTTAATTCCTAAAGGAGATGTTTGATATGCTTCCATTTATTTTATATACAATGGGTATGCCCTCATCTCGGGAGTTTTAGAACTAGATGATTGTCTATGTTAACTTGATTTATGAATGTACACAACACCTAAACTGTGGAAAAATAATTTGTGAAAATTTAACTTAGGAACTCACTCAGTTCCATCAAAATAAAACATTTTTATGACCTTTTATTTGATTTATACCATAGTTGGATATAGAATATGGATAGGATTGATACACCAAGATAGGAGAAAGAATATAGATATATATGATTTTTATACATAAATTACTCATGAGAATAATAAGAGTCATCATAGGAGGGTCAATGATTCCTTCACAATGTTTTTGGTGAGGTTTCCTGAAGGAAATGTAACAAGAAGGGTATCTCAAGAGGTCAGACAATTAACTTTAGTATATGGAAGTGTGTTCATAAAATTCCATAAATTTTCCTACATCCTAACAGTTGGATTTGAAGGAGATCCATATAAGATTTTGATATACTATAGTGATAAGATATAGTTTTGGTTGAACTTGACAGGAATTTGTATCTCCTTCATACAACCTACAGAGATAAAAAGATTTTTAGTATACAATTTTACAAAACTTTAGGGAATTATACATGCAGGAAAACTTTGGATGCACAGAATGTCGAAAGGAATATATCTTTGTTCAACTTACATCCTTACCAGAAGATGACCAATTTTGACAGAAATAACTTCATTGGGAATAATCTCATGTTAACATACCACCGTTTTCTGGGATTTGAGGACTATGAGTAGGATTGTGTTAGTGATTATGAGGTTGGAAGAAGAGCCTATGATAGGCTATATTTGCAAAAAATTGAATATTCCAAGCTATATGAAGTATCTGAGGGAATGAAAGATGATTGTTCAGAAGATTTCACCACATAATTCATAAATTTCATTCATTATACTCCTCTCCCCACCATTGACTGGTCACAAAAGGAGAAGGATGATCCTGATGATATTAACACCCCTGTACTCCTAAGGTCAATACATTGGTTAAATAAAAATGTTAAATAATTAAATGATTCTCAAAATATGGCTTCTTCTCACGAATCATCTTCTTCACAAAATAATATCCCTACTCAGCAAATTCCTTCTTCCTTCCCTCTTGACTCTAGAAAAAAATTGATTTAGTATAAATTGAATTAAATCTAATTTTAAAGTAAAAAATATATATAATATGATAAAATATATTAAAATACAAATGCTAAGTACTCAAATAATACGAGATTATAAGAAAATGGAAGAGATATGTGACTTAGTTGATTTCTATGCGATTTATAGATAACCAAGACTATATATATTGGATCTTGTTGGAAATGATGTCATAGAATCTCGTTAAGAGTTCTAGATCTCTTAAATGAGCTAATCAGGAGCACTCGTAGGAAGGACAGGGTTTCTAGGAATTGGTGTATTATTATGGGCACTAGTGACTATGCGAATCTTCAAGATCTACTTCGTTTCTGGGTCTAAAGACCTTTTTTTCTAATATATGCTTTATCACTCTAAATTCATTTTTAGGGTTTTGAAAGTACCTGTAACATGCAAAAAAAACCCTATCTACCTTGCTAAGATCACAAACACATTAACTCTAAATAAAATATGTAATATGTGAAGTCAAAATGACCCTAGCGATCACCTGATGAGTAAACTTAGTACCAAGCACTGCACTACATTCCAGACTCCATGTAGTTCTTTGTGTTTGTGTGTGAAATAGTGTCCTTAGGTGTCCCTTACCTCAATGAATCTAATATATTAGGATATAGCTATCTTTGATTCAAATGTATGCTATCGAATTTGACACTTCCCCTTCTTATGCAGTGTATGTAGCCCAAAAATGAAGTTCCTTTGATAGTAGTGATAATATGTAGATGTGATAGTCCTTTAGAATTTTCATCTTGAATAATAGTCTATATATTGTGTATATATTAGTTTCTTGTTCAAATTTTGACACTAGTGATACAAAATTCTAACTATGAACACAGGATAAGGATGATAAAACTAAAAAGGTTGAACAAAAATATGATAAAAGGATAAACAGGGTAAAAGTTCCCAGAATGGACATAAGTTCTTGGGAACTAGTGTCTAGAATGGGAACTAGTTTCCTAAGATAAATGATGGCATATGTGAAAAGATAGATAGACAGGGATCCCTATGACCTAACTAGAAGTACATACAAAAATGATAGGTGTAGGAGAGAATCACAATAGAGATCAATCAGAGAACGTAGATGGAAAAAGGATTATGTCGCCATTGAAATTTTTTCTTACTTAAGATTCATGTATATAATAACATACTGATGTCATGTAGTAAAATAGTAATATTTATGTAATTTTGTGTCTACAAAATGTTTATAACAAGAAATAAAAAGTAAAAGGTGGAGAAAAATGTAGAAAAACTAGGACAAGGTGGTACTTAAGAGGAAATGCAGGAGTTATGATGTGGAAAAGGTCCTGAGAAAACTCAGAACATGATAAAGAATAAGTAGGGGAGAAGAAACATGATGAGGAAGAAGAGGAATAAGAAAGATAAGAAAATGATGAAGAGGAACATGTTCTTGAAATACCTGCACCTGATACAGGGAAGACTACTTTTTCAAGAATAAAAATGAATATGACAAGACCTTCCTCCTCTTCTTTTGTTACTTCCACTATTGAGGTATTAGTTTCTAAACCTCTAAGCTCCCATATTTCTCTTGCATTACCTCCTATGGAAACATCTTCCAGAGACTCATTCACCTAGGTTCAACCCATGGTAGATAGTAGAAAGAGAAAATCTCAATCTCATATTGAGGTTCCTAAGTTTGATGTAGTGGGTACCCTCCATGTTAATTCCCCTCCTCCTCAAAATAAATCAAATACTACCTCTTATATTATTTAAAATTATACATGATGGAAATTCCTTCGAATTACTAGACCAAAGGAGGATAAGAATGAAAAGGATGTATCATTATCAAATCTTGAGATGACAATAATTCATTAGGAGGATAAACTCTTGAGAGAGAAGGACATAATCTTGGAGAAATTATCTCTAATGTTATTGAAATAGCTGAAAAAGAAAATTAGACTCAAGAGAAACTAGAGGAGAAGGTACATGTACTTGCAAGTTTGATCGATTCTTTCCTTTCATCTGATAAAACTCTACTGGATCCAACTCCTCTATCTACACTCCCACCCAGTGATGCTACTGCTAGAATTGATTTTAAGGAAATAATAGAAATTCACAAATGTGCCACTTTTAATAAAGCATCATAATCTTTGGTTGAATTTATTCCTTTTTCAAGATTGGAGTTAATCGATGAATCATACAAGATATATTATAATCCTATTATTAGCTCCCATGTGTAGGTTTGAACTGTAAGTTTGTTCCTTAAAAAAAACACTTCTTGACTATAAAATACCCTTTTTTGTTACACACTCCATGTCTATATTTAGCCCAATACTCAAAAAGTGACTAAGTCCTATGCCTTCTTGCAATGATCCATACATGAAACTTCGTTCCTTTTTCCACTCACAAACTCTATTATGGATAATATTCATCATGTTCACTGATTTGCGCATTTCTTCTATAATCCTTCTTCGCGTGTGCATGCCTCTATATAATCTAAAACTTAGTCATTTTCCAGAACCCAAAATTACCCCACAGTAGGTATGTTGTTCATCCTCAGAAACATTGTGCTTAGTCACGCAAATAATTGTAAAGAATTGTTCAAGAATAAAAAAAATAAAGAATGTCTACACATCTTACACCAAAGAATGAAAGAATCTAATATTTACTGGGAGAAAAGGAGGGGGAACTCCTTATTCGCAAATGATTCTAATGTTTTCCACCCTTCTAACTCCTTACTTTCTTAGGTAGGTGCATCACCCACAATGTCAGGAACCTTTAAAGGAGTTAAATTTTAACCCCTTGCCTTCAGATTTTTGACCATAGTCTCAAGCTACTTCCCTACATCATCTAGTGTGCCCATCCTGTGTGTGACCTCGGGGTAGAGTTATTTTAACTTATTTTTAATTGAGGCCCTTAATAGATCAATGACCTCCCTCTTTTTCTCAACTTCAGTCAAAATTTTCTCATGTTCTTCCCTATTTCCCTTGTTCTTGGTGTGGAACTCCTTTAAATTTGTTTCATCCTTGGCCATAAGCAATCCCACCACATGATATTTATCTTCTTAGTTATCATAAACAACCTATGTGATATGAGAAACTGCCTTCACTGCTTCAACCAACTCATCATACTATGTTATAGTGGCTTAAATTTGTTCCTTTTATTGTTGCTTCTGCCACACCAATACATCCTTTGTAGACTTCAAGGATAGAATTGGTTGATGTGTAGTTATCATGTGCATTAGATCTTCCAGACATTTAAAATTTGTCTCATACTTAGATCCATCATGAGGGGCCAAATCATAGCGTGCAAGTAAAATGGCATCAACAATGTATTCTAATTTATTGTATGTGGCTTGTGTACACCCTTTTTCTTCCCTCACCTCATGTTTTAATTGCATAATGATTTTCTCTTTCTCCTTTATTTCTTTATTTTTCTCATCCAACTCTCTTTATATAAATCTTATTTTGTTGTTCTTATTAAAAATCTTGGCACCCACCTCCACTGATAGCTTATTAAGTGCATTACACACTTTTTCATATGAAAACTACTGATAATATTCTATCAAATAGGATTCTTCTATAGAAGATCTATCACGGGTATCTATTAAGGAATGAGAACTTAACTCAAACTCAAGCTCATTTATATGCAATTCAAGCACCCAAGATAACATCTTCCTTCTGTGTGGCAGCACCTCCTCCTTACTAAAAAATGACCAAAAAATAATTAATCCAATGGTATCATGCTCTGATACTTGGCGTGCACAAATTTACTGGGGTCTTTAATATATTGCATTATAGGACCCTATGGAGTGTACCTCAACCTTTTATTCTTACCTCAAACCCCCTTAGGGAAACCTACTGTAAGAGTCATTTCTCTTCCCAGTAACTCTACCTTTCCTTCACTCTTCTCCACCTAATTGAATACTACTTCATGTTCCACTAGACACTCAATAATCTATGTAGCTTATTTCTCAAGCTTGCGCTCTAGTTTAGGATTAGTGGTACACCTAGTTCCATGCCCTGTAATTGGCTCCAATCTCTCTCTTGTGGTCTAAGTGATAGTTGCCCTAATGTATTCTTTATCTACATCCATAACATGGGTGTCCTCAAATTGTGTGCTCTATCCCTCTGCATCTGATTAATTAACGGTGTACAAATGTGGGATTAATTTATTTACCATTTCTTCCTCTCTTTCATCTTCTTCTTCTTTCTAGATCTCCGTCTTCTCAGATTCTAAGCTTGACACTACCATTTGTTTCTTCTTTACCAAAGACCCTCCTCTGGTAGGATTCCTTCTCATATATGTTCTTGGCTCTTCCTCCCTGTTTGCTAATTTCTACCTTACATGCAACACTAGCCATAATAGGCTAGTCAATTAGAATTTCTGAAAACTTCATCCTTCACTCTCATTGACGGTGGGAGTCTCTTTACACACTTGCTTCTTTGGTTTAACCTTCTTCTACGCAGATAGTTATTTAGGGATGGTTACATTATATTCTACGATCACCCCATCTATCAGGACCTAAATCCAAAATTATATATATATATATATCATTGAATATATATATATATATATATATTAAGTGTTTTAACACTTATTTAAGAAAAATTATCAATTAGGGTATTTATCCTCCCCTATTTTCCTATATAAGGCTTCATTTCATTTGTGAAAGGGGTTGGATATTGGTTCATTTTTATGTAAGATACATATTTTGAAATCAAGAAGAAGAACACTCTCCATTATCTATTCCTATTTATTCATGTCTTCTTTTCTAGTTCACATTTCAGTTGGTATGATGTTTGCTTTATCTAGAATTTGAATCTTTTTATTCTTATTCACTGGGTGAAGATTTGCTGCATTTTGATTGAATTTGCAAATGGTTTTCTCTGTGACATTTCCATGGGCTCTAGGGTACCATCGTATATTATGTGAATCTCACCCACATGCAAAACTGTATGATAGGATCTGTGAATCTTCTTATCGGAAATTTATGTTAGAATGTGGTCCTAATTGTTCGTGTTTGTCATAATCTTGTGAAACCACATTAGGATAAAAAATGTGTCCTGTGATCAATAAGTGAGTTAGCACTGATGTATCTTCATATGTATTCCAACTGATACAATGAGATTCAGTGAGGATTGTTTGCTCTTGCAACTGCCCAAGAGATGCAACTTATGTCCTTCTAACTGGGAGAAGGTATTTGTTTATATTTTGTATTAAAAATCATGTGTTTATTCATCCTCACCAATATCCTCATTAAAAATTAATTAATCTATACATTTGTAAATATTTTAGAATCTCATTTTTGGGCTCAATAAGGGAACCTCCCCATTAAAGAGGAGGGACTGTCATCACCTAAAATGTGGATTGTTTATTTAACAACATAGTTTCCAAAAAAAAAATATTTAGCATCGACTATGGGCAGCATATCGTGGTACCCACATGATATTTTCACCATAATTGAATAACAATCAATCCAAAAAAAATTCTACACTAGATGAATGGAGGTATACCTGTAGTCTGAGATCTTATGGAATTGAAGACCCTACTTTCCAGTTCCAACAACAAAATTATTTTCAGTCATCTTATGAAATAAAGATTAAATACAAGATTTCTATAAGTACAAATCCAAAAAAGAGGAAGTATGGTTCATTTTCACAATTAAAATTCAAGCTTTGATTTTAGCAGATGTTACTCCTCTTTTGCAAACTATTTTTCCAGAATGGTTAAACCTATTCCTTCGGGACAAAATTTTCTACATTTTTCCATTTCCCAACCTCTCCATGATCTTCCCAAGGGAAGTCAAAATAACTTTATGAAATTTAAAGGAGATGGTAAGGTCCACCCTGACGATCATCTCGTAGCATTCTATGTTTCTTGTGGATTCCTTTGTGTTTGTCATGATGATGTATCCGTCAGGTTATTTGTTGAAAGTTTTCAAGATAATACTACTGAGTGGTTTTATCATCTTCTGGCTAACAATATTACTAGGTCGGATACAATGAAAACTAAATTTTAGGATAGGTTTAAGCCATCAGAGGATTCCCATGCACTTTTGGCCTAGCTCTCTCAAATGAAGAAGGAACCCTATGAACGAATGAGGAAGTTCGTAGAAAAATTTAATAGATTAGTTCATAAAATTCTAGCTACTACTCAACCCACCGTTGAGAATATGAAATTTTTCTTCATCAACGCTCAACTTTATAAAGTTATTTTTACATTGAGAAGAGAACGGTTAGAAAAATTCAATGAAGATCAAGAACTAACCAGAAGTGTTGAAGATGGCTTGATCATGTTTGGTAAGTTGAAGAAAGACCCTTCTAATTATAAGGCTTCCACTTCATATCCAACCAATTCTAATCAGTTAGTCCATAAATTGGAAAATGATTTGATTTCTATAAAGAATCAGCGCTCTGAAAATATCCCTTACATTGTGTCTAGTCAAGAAACTGATTTTTCTTCAAGATATTTTGATGTAATAGATCATATAAAGAAAACCAAGATTCAAATCTCTAAAGTTGAGTATTATCAAACCCACTCAAAGGATTTTTCCCAAGTTATTAAGTTTGTAAATGTTAAACTTGTTCAAGCTACCGCTTCTTCTAAATGACTATCACCTACTCTTAAACCTTCATCTCCAAAAAAATTGATGGCCTCCACTCCCTCCACATTTGAAAATATTAAACCCTTTCTATGACCTTTTTTATAAATGGGCATAAGGTAAACAACTGTGCCATTGATTCTGGAGCATCAGATAATGTAATGCCTGCATAAATAGCCCATGCATTATGCCTTAGCCTAGCTTGAATATTTGGATCATGTTACTCAATTGATACTAAAGAGGTACCTTTAGTAGGAAGGATAAAATATGCTTCGATGAGACCAGAATATGTCTCATTAATGTACAATAAATGATCTTATTTTACTCTCCTTTTTATCAATTTTGACTGCATTTTGTGACTTTTGTTTGATCTAATATAAGTTAGGATGTAATTTTCCATATTTTTTTATTGTAGTTCTAACATTTAAAAACTCTGTAATTCCTAACAAAGTGCTTTGGAAATTTAGTTTTGTAATAAAACTGGTCACAATCAGTCAAAAGAACAATGTATGTAGCATTCAACATGTTTTTGGAAGCATTGGTTTCAATATGGCTCAATTACGAAACTTCCAGACTTAGTTCTGGAACTCCATTACACAGTTACAAGATCTATCACTTAGTTTTGGAAATTTCAGACTTAGTTCTGGAACTCCATCACATAGTTTCAAAATTTTCAGACTTAGTTCTGGAACTCCGTCACTTAGTTTCAAAACTTTCAGACTTAGTTCTGGAACTCCTACATGTAGCTCTGGAACCCTCACAATTAGATCTAGAACAGTTTCCTTTAGTTTCAGAACTTCTCTAAAGTTCTGGAACCAGTGATAATTTATTTATTCCAATAACACCTAGTGATTTAGCAATCAATGATCCTTTCAATCAAGAGCAGATTAGAATATTTCTGATTCTTCAAACTCGCGGATCTAGGGATAACTATCATACAATAGTACATCCAACCATGATCCAATTCAACATCTATTTTGGGCACGACTCAGTTCTATCTGAATTGGTATGATAGCTATGACTGTAAATACACCTCCAGAAGAAGTATATATATGCAGACCTATAGATAGATAGTAAGAGAGATATATATGTATACATAGATAAAGGCACAAAGAGATAGAAAGAGATAGTATGCTTTTGTAATGTAGAACATGTTATCAATAAAATAGCCATTTCTGTTTTGAGAGTATATTAAGTTTTCAAATCCTATTTCAAGGTGGAGCAAGGGCCCACTCTTCCAAGAACCAGGATCTTCATTTTATTTGTATTTATATTTCCAAAGAAAATAGTATAGATCTATTAATTCTATAAATGCTTTTGATTACTCAAGTTGAAGTTTGTTGTATATTTGTTCTTTCAGGTATTCTAGATTAGATTCTTATTTCTTTGCAATCAACTTTCAGCATTCTCAATTATGTATTTATTTACAAAGCAAGTGTGTTTATTTTTGTAACGTGTGTTTACTTACAACAATCTATTCCATTCTGTAAAATGTGTGTTTGTTTTCAGCAATTTATTTCTGATGAGGGTTTTTACTTCCAGCAAGTTTTCATAGTTTGATTTCAATAAGGTTTTGGCCAAGAAATCCTCAAGACATTGAGAAAATCCCCCAGAAAGTATATAAAACAAGAAAACAAATGCCTACAATCAATTACTAGATCACTAAGATCTCTTGTTACATATAGCTTCGTACACCACCCCTGGTTTGAATATGACATCAACAAAGATTTGATTAAATGAAGGGAATAACGACACCCATCATTTTTGGTGCCATTTCTAGGGACACAATAGTTAGAATTGTTTAATTCGGTGTCAACAAGAGCAGAAATCATACATCTAGTAATTGCAGGATCTTCCCTATGTCATCATAAAATTTATGAGTAGACCAAAAGACTCCAAGGGTCAATTCCTCCCAAAAATATATAAACAAGAATCATCATCTTCTTGATCAAATAAGGAATTTTATCAAGAATTAGAAGCACCATTATCCCATGTTAGGCATGAAGTATAATTACCACCTTTGGAATTCTTAGATCAATCACCAGAAGGAAGTAGAACATTTAGGAAAAATATCATATCCCAAGAATCGTTTAGAGAAATTTTTGATTCACAATTGAGTAGTCAACCTCCTACTCTTGATTTTTCACCTTCCCCAAAAAAATCACATACTATATTTATTGGGAGAAAATTTTAGAAGGTACTACAAAAATGGAAGGAGAAGCTGAAAGAGAACCTAATAGGTCACTTATCTAATTTAAATGGTTGATGATGATACACTTATGAAAAATATTTCACTGGTACATTTACCCACGTTTAGCGGGATGTCATCTGAAGATCCTAACCAATTTATGTTTGATTTTAAAGTACTGTGTCAGACTTATGATTACAAAGTAGATAATCTGAAGCTTGAGTTATTTCCATCTACCCTGAAGGATGCAAAAATGAGGTGGTTTATGGGATTAACATCTAATTCTAGTATCACTTGGGCATAAATGGAAACTTCCTTCCTAGACAAGTATCAAGTCTATTGTAGAGGGAGAAACAAGAAGGATTTTTTTTTAAAAAATCAAGCAGGAGGAGGATGAGAATATGGAAGATTATTTGGACAGATTTTCTTTGTAAGTAAAAGGTGTGGATTTGTACTACAAGAAGAGTTTAGCAAAACCATGTTTATTAAAGGTCTAGATGATGAATCTAGGGAAGCCCTTGATTTAAAATGAGGTGGAAACATTGATCAATTAAGAATGAATGATATTAAAAACATTTTTAGAAGCTATTCAAGAACAAGGGGTGGACCTAGGAAAGGAAAAACAATTAAAAGTTTGAATCCAGATATGAGAAAACTAATGGATGAACTGGAAAACTTTAAAATAGACATTCTAGTTTAATTAACCTCCACCTTGGATGGATTGCAAGATAAAGAAAATGCTAAAACTAAACCATTAGCTATGTATTGTCCTAGATGTAGGAAGAAGCATGCAATAAGATATTTTCTTATGGATAAAACAGAAATGTGTCTTATTTGTGAATCTAAGGACCATGAGAGTAATTATTTTTCTCTTCATCCATTTATTAAAAATCAGCTTAAACAAACTAGCACTCCATCCACATCAGAAGAAGTAAAATTTGTCCAGAGATAACCTAGCTAGGGGTAGTTCATGCCCATGTTAGTACCTAACCCCTAGATGATGCCATGGGAAGCTCAGACAGTACCAAAAGGTTGGGGACAACCACCTTGGGTCCCTCAACCATGATGGAATCCTCAGGATTGGTCAAGACAATATTTGCATGCCCAAGGACACCAACAACCATGGTTTGGTCTAAGTAACCTGAATGCTTAGTCATAACCTAAGTGGAGACCTAATAATTATGCTCAAGGGAGGAAATTTCCCAATTAGAATCAACAAGCCATAATGGGTTCCCCAGCACAAAATTCACAAACTGAAAATGTGGTTCAAACACAAATACTAGCACGACTAGTTACTAATCCTAGAAACAAACAAAAAAATCTTGTCTATGGGGAAGAATAAGAAAAATCACTTGATCTAAATGTCATGGATTGTAAATATATTCAAACCAAATTTGGAAAAATAATTAGCAGTCCACCTGTTAGATTTATTGAAATGACAAAAGAAACTGAAACCCCTAGTGTGTTTGTTCCCAAGAAAGATGGAAAAGAAAAAGATAAGGATCGAGATAGAAAATCTACTGAAAGTCCATTTCCATATAGATTTAAAGAAGTTATAGGGACCAAGGAATTTGAATTGGTTTAGGAGTTGAAGGAAATTTAATATTGAAATACCATTGTTATAAGAAATTAAGGACATTCCATAATTGAACAAGTTAATCAAAATGCTATGTTTAAAAATACCTAGAAGGAGGAAGTAGTACCCCAGGACTATTAAGGTAGACAGAAAACTTGTTGATTTATTAGTAGGAAAAAAATTTCTTCCCAAATACGGAGATCCTCGAAGTCTTGTTATTTATGTCTTTATATGGAATAAAGATAAACATAATGTTTTGGTTGATTTGGGAGTAGCTATAAATGTGATGATAGTGGACACTTTGAAAACATTACCATTAAAAGGTATACAACCTACTAACGCAATATTGCAAATGGTAGATCAGTCTATAGCAAAACTAGAAAGAGTTATTGAAGATGTAGTGGTTATGGTCGAGTCATGGGAATATCTAGTTGATTTCCTTATATTGCATCCAAAAGGTAAAACACTCGGTTATCCCATTATTTTGGGCATACCATGGTTAGTTGTAGTTGCTACTTTAATTGATTACAGATCAGGTGATATGAATATCTTAAATGGTAAGAATTCTAATAAAATATCCTTATATCCTTCTGCATGACCTTCTATTGATAATCAAGAATAATTTTGGGTTGATGATCCTAATCTAATAAGAATTACATGTCTTCTTTGGCCATGATCATGTTATAGGATCACACATGCAAGGTAGAAGGTATGATTAATCAACCATTGAATGAATACCAATTTTCCTTAGAGTAATCAGGAATAGTTCTGACACCTATGAACCTAGTTCTGAAACTTTCAGACTTTATCCCAAAATCATCTTATTTAGTTCTGAAACTATCACATTTAGTTTTAGAACCACACCAATAGCAATTCCATGTGACTTTACATAATTTATCTCCGAAGGAATGAGATTTCTCTTGGGGGAGGAAGAATCGGTAGCTTCAGTTTCTAAGATATCAGGAAATGGTGAAGAATTTCTATAAGGAGTAGTGATGAGGATTTTGACCTATAATAAGATAAGTATTATAACTCTGCTTACTGTTATTTTTCCAATATTTTGTCTCAAGGAACTTTTGGAGATGTTTCTACATATCATATGTTGTTGCCACATGAATTACCACTAAATACCTTAATGGAACCCTTTCAAAAAATTAATTCATCACACGTTGGAACCAAACATGTTGAGATTGAGCCGAGTAAGATTTTGAAAATAAACAGCTGGTTGAAGAATGATGAAAAAGGTAAATTGTTTGATGTTCTGAAAAATCATACTAGAGCTTTTACTTGGGACTACAAAGATATGAAAGGAATCCATCTTATTATTTTCACTCATCACATCTATACTGAAGACATTAGACCAATTAGGTAACCTCAGAGAAGGATTAATCTAGCCTTAAGAGATATAGTCAAGAAAGAAATTGAAAAATTATTACTAGTACATTTTATCTACCCTATCTCAGATAGTTAATAAATGTCTCCTCTTGTAATTTTTCCTAAACAAATCCACACTAAACAAATCCACACTGAGAGATTATTTTCCCTTACCATTCATATATCAAGTCCTAGAAAACCTTATAGGTAAGCAATACTTTTCCTTCCTGGATGGATTTAGTGGATATAATCAAATTAGAGTTGTTGTTGAGGATCAAGAAAACATACCCTTACATGTCCATGAGGTACCTTTGCCTATTGGGTATTACCATTTGGATTATGTAATGCTCCAAATACTTTCCAAAGAGCTATATTAGCAATTTTTGCAGACCTAAAAAATCACTTTGTAGAGGTATACAATGATGATTTCATTATACATGGAGATACTTTGATGATGCTTTGAGGAATTTAGACAAAGTATTAACAAGATGTGAGCAACACCATCTGTATCTTAGTCATGAGAATTTTTTGATGATGGTTGATGAGGGGATTGTATTAGGACACCACATTTCAAAAAGAGGAATTCAGATTGACCAAAAGAAAATTAGAATTATTTCATACTTACCTATTCCTCAAATCCCCACAGATATCAAGTCATTTTAGGGCATTTTGGATACTATAGGCACTTTATCAAGGATTTTAGTAAAAAAAATTCCCCCATGTTTAATTTGCTTACCAATGACTGTGAAATTATTTGGGATGAAAGATGTTAGCACACTTTTGACGTAATCAAAGAAAAATTAATCATTACCCCAATATTGAGAGGACCTAATTGGGAAAACCCTTTTCACATTCAAATAGATTCCTCAAATAACTCCATTGATGAAGTTTTGGGAGAGAAAGCTGAAGAAGGGAAGATGTATGTTATTTATTACCTCAGTAAAAATATTACTCCCACTGAAATAAATTACACTACCGCTAAAAAAGAATTTGTTGCTGTGATCTATGCAATTAATAAAGTTATACATTATATCACAGGGTGAAAAATATTTGTACATACAGACCACTGATCAATTAGGTACTTAATGAACAAACCAGTGGTTGGAGGTATGATAATTAAATGGTTATTACTTTTACAAGAATTTGATGTCACCATAGTAGATAATCCAAGGAAATATAATGTGGTAGCTGATTTCTTATCAAGACTAACCACTATAGGGGTGCAAGATCCAGTTAAGGACAACTTTCCAAATGAATTTTTTTTTGATATTTCAAATGATACACCAAGGTTTGCTAATATGGAAAATTATCTTAAAACACAGAAGTTTCCTCCTTTAACTTAGAAACAAATGAAAAAGTTGATCAAAACCAGTGCATGATTTAAATGGTTAAATGGAATGTTGTTTAAATGTGGTCCTGATTTGGTTTTACGCAAGTGTGTGAGAGAAGATGAAATCTTTGACATACTGAGTGCATGTCATGATGAACCAAGTGGAGGAAACTTTTCAGTGAAAAGAATAGCTCACAAGATACTTGGCACTAGATATTATTGGTCATCTCTATAAAAGGATGTGAAGAGATATATCAAGCGGTGTGATCCTAGTTAAAGGATGGGACAACCAACATTTACCAATAAAATTCCTCTGTAACCTCGAGTGGTGATTGAACCATTTGAAAGATGGGGGTTGGATTTTGTTGGTCCCTTTAGTCCTCCTTCACAAGGAAAGGAGTAAATTCTTGTGTGTACTAATTATGTGACAAAGTGCGCAAAAGTGTAGGCTTTAACAAATGCCACTGGAAGTTACCGATTTCCTTTGGCACAAAATTATGGTAAATTTTGGCACACCAAGAATTATAGTTTCATATCAGAGGCCAAAATTCATGTCTAATATGATCCAATCCTTCACAATTCATTATCAAATCAATCATAGGAATTCATCTTCCTATCACCCATAAAAAAATGGACAAGCTAAAGTAACAAACAGAGAATTGGAAAACATCCCTTCCAAAATAGTTGAATCAGGTAGAAGAGATAGGGTAAAGAGACTACCTATAGCTTTCTGGGCCTATAATACAACTTGGAAGACTACAATAGGATTTTCACCATATGAGTTAGTCTATTAGAAAAATCCCTTGTTACCTATTGAATTTGAACTGCAAAGATTGAGGACAGCAGCCAGAATAGGTATTGAGTTGGATGCAACACAAAAGGAGAGAATTCTTCAACTCAATGAGTTGGATTAGTTAAGGATGGAAGCACTTCAATAGACAGAGATAATCCAAAATCAAAGAAAGCAATGGCATGACACACATATCAAGAATATGTAATTCAAGGTAGGAGATTGGGAATTACTGTTTGATTCTAAGTACCAATAATTCAAGGGGAAGTTGAGAATGAGATGGTTGGGACCCTATCAGATTGAGTAGATCTTTGATAATGGTTCTATTCAGTTACTTCCCATTAATGGTAGTAGAAGGAAAATTTTGGTCAATGGACATAAGATAAAACTTTATAGGAAGCCTCCTACTAAGGATGAATTCTTGAGGAAGATTGAAGAATACAAAGAATTTGGTCATATAGAAGAACCTAGTTCTTCTAAAATGATCAAATAATCAAATGGATACATCTAGAATAAAGGAAAGAGAATGAAAACTAGTGAATGGTGTTCTCTTCCCCAAAAAAAATTTAAAAAAGAAGATAATGAAAACCAGTAAATTGCGTTCTCTTCCAAGAAAATATCTTAGAGATCAATTGAAAACCAAAAATGGCGGTTGATCTCCTCAAATAAATGGCTAATCCAAAATAAAAGGAACTTCCTTTAAATTCCAATTATCTTTTCTAATTGTTTTCCTTTTTTTGTTTCACTTTTAGGAATGATGAGTCATCATGATGGAGGGATCACATCATCAAGGATGGTAATTATGTCTTTAACTTATTAAAGGTTAGATTAAAAGTTCACATGTGTGATTGGATTTGATTTAAAAGTGGTATGATGAGTCATCTATTATACATTATGATTAAAAGAGAGTAATCATGAGGGTGATGTCAGTGGAACAAAATTGGTTGCATGTTTATGATGCTATATCATATGTGTGGAATAAACAAAGTGAAGAAGTAGTTGGAGAAAAAAACTTCAAGGAAGAAGCAAAAGAATTAAATTTGCATTCTGCAGCTAAACACATCAAGTTCCGCAGCTAAGCGCAGTAGTTACATATCTAAACCCATCCGTTTCACAGCTAAGCAAAGAGTTCTGTACCCAATTCAGGCATAGCAATAATTCAAAGGAGAGAAAATCTAAATCACCCTCTTTACCATGGGGATCAAAAAGAAGTCAGAACCTGAGGATGATACCCAACTTCTTGCAGATGAAGAAGTGGCAGATGTCTTTGAACAGGTAGGTGGTTGGAATTCATGAAAATTTTCTCGAAGTATAACAATGAATTGGTAAGAGAATTCGTTATAAATTTACAACAATATAAAACAAAGGTTAAAAATATTGTAATTCCTTTTTCTGTGAAAACAATAAGTAATGTATCTGGTGTGCCAATTATGCATGTCCCAAATCCTGTCAAAGGGACCTTAAAATAATTATTTGAAACCCCAATATATTTACAACACTAAGAAAATCATAAAAGGGTTCAGAAGGGCCAGCTTTCCGATACCATTTGATAGAGTGGCATTTTGGATAGTCAAGTATTTAACTTGTGATGGTCAATTTGGGTCGGTAGGAAGAGAAGTCTTGAAGATTCTCATACATCTTAGATATGGAGCTAAAAAACTAGAATATATAGTAAACCTTCCAGGGTTTTTGTTTTACTCCATTCATACAATGGACCAAAGGTATTCTTGGGGTGTTGAAACAATCATACATCATGGGTTAGTTCATTTTGTGTGCTAGCACCATTTTCTTGCAAAGAAAAACAAAGAAGAAATATAGGAGAAATTTCTTAACAAGTTTAAGCAAAACCCTGATATTATCAAGATGGTAATATCAACTCCTTTTTCTCCTACAACTAATTTTGAAATTGGTGCCCCTACAGAGGAAAATAAGGAAAAATGTGGGGAGACTATACTAAAAAGGAGAAGATCTTGAAGAAGAATTAAAATTGTAGAACCTATTGTACCTTTAAAATAAAATCCTTCCTCTGCAATAGCTACAGGAGAGCTAATATATGTCTCTAATAGTGACAGTTCACCTAGGCAAGAGAAAGAAGTGAAAACTAGAAGAATCTCTAGGAGGAAACCTACTCTTGAACATATCGAAGTTCCTCAAAGAAGAATTCATAAGAGGTCTAGAGAAATTCCAGAGGAGATGAAAGAATAGGAAAAGCTGGAAAAATAAGTTGTTGATATTTTTGGCAGCATGGCCATGACTCCTCCTGGACCAAGCCAAAATAAGATGGAAAAAGAAGATGAGAGATTTGATCAACATGTTTTTCAAGAGTTGGGTGAACCAACAACATTATCACATGAAGAAGAAAAGTTGGCATCTTGGAGATAGAAAGGTAAATTTCCTTCAGTAGAAGAGGAATGCTTACCCCCCAAACAACTTTCAAAGAAAGAAGAGAAACAACAGGTTAGACAGGCTTTGTTCTTTTCTAGAGAAAAACTCATTATCAAAGAAAAGGATGAGGAGTTGAACTTCCTTAAACTCAAATTGGAACAGAGAGAAATGCTCATTGGGGAAATAACAACTCAGCTCACAAAAAGGACTGAGGAATTGACAAGAGTTAAATGGCAGATGATGGAGAAAGAGGAAGAATGTAAAATTTCCAAAAGATAGAGTACTATGTCAGCAGTCTCTATACATACTGAATTAACTTATTGGCCATTCAATCAGTTATGGGATGATACTTGTAGGGAACTCATTGAAATCAAAACATCTAATGAGGATTTGAGAAGAAAGATGAAGATGAAAAGAAAGTAAGAAAGAAATGGGAAGAAAAATTTTATAAAGAAGAGGGAGACAAATTTAAATGTCTTGTAAAAATACAAATGGTTTGCATAATGAGTGAAAAAATTCTTGCATGTAGGAGACTTTCTCCTACATATAGTGTGTTTCTAGAAGAATAATTTTTTTTATTTTTGGCAAATAGTTTTTTGAAAGGGACTATACCCTTGAGAACAAAAGAGGTCTTAGAAGCCAGAATAGGAATGAGAACCAGAACAAAAAGGATCAAAATCCAGATGGGAAAATGAAAACCAAAGTAGCCCAAGAGCAACTACCCCATCAAAACAAAAATAGCACGAGCACTGCAGGAAAGTAGTAAAAAGATAGCAAAAAAACAACAATAATTATAAAGAAGTGCAGCAAAAGCACCCACAATTATTTCTTGGCGGCTTTGTCAATGTTGGATTTGATATTATTCCAAGAGGTGAACATAGCCCATGTCTTCATGTGGGTAGAATCAGTAACATCCAGCTGTTCGATGGTCCTTTTTCTTTCCTTATCAATGCCCCAAAGGGTTGCCGGAAGTCCACTGAGATTGGAGATGTTGGGGACATGATGCTCAATAAACTCTTCAATTGCATTAAAAATGGCCATATTATAATCATGGAGAGTCTTGGCCTTCCCTAAATGGGTGTCTAAGGAGTTCATCTTCTTGTATATATCTTCAACCTGACTATTATCCACAGCCACCTCCTCCTCCTTCTTCCTCTTACCTTTTTGCTTTGCCAAGTTTTTTACCTCTTCCTTCAACAACTTCATATCAGCTTCTAAGGCTTCCAGCCTTTTTGTGGAGCTCTCAATATGTGCTTCCTGAGAACTAGCACTACTAATATGCAGGAGGTTATAGGCAATTTCAATCTCTTGAGGAATCTTCCCCACAGCAAGGGTATCAAGGTTCAACCTTCTAGAAGATCTGGTAATAGTTTTGGCCGAAGTGGAAGCGTATGGGGTGGGAGCGGAGGTCGAGGGAATGGAATATAGAGTCGAGAAGGACAACAGAGGGGTGACATCAGTAGTGGTGGGGACAGAAGGTGGAGAGAAGGGGCTAGCGACAGCAGCACTGGGTAGAGGAGGAATAGAGCCAGGGGAGGAAGGAATACCGGGAGAATGAAGAAGACACAGTTTATGCAGCAAAAAGATGAGTCCCTGGTGTAAAGGAACAAAACGAGCATTCTTTTGAAACTCCCAAATGGAGTGCTCAAGAGAGTTAAGCAGATATTGGGGGAAACATACTGTGTGATTCCTATGGAAGTGGTTAAGGAACACAAGATGTTTACCGTGCGATTTCTAGAAGAATAATTAATTCGTTGGTAGCTGTCAAGAATTGCATATGGCCTTCCATATAAAATAAAAGATGAATCTGAGTTCATAAAAACATATTCTTTAGCTAATTTAGAGCAAAAAAAATATTCTCTATAAACTCTATCTCTACAATCTTATGCTAGAAAAGAACTAAAGATTCATGATCAATTTGTATGTGGGAGAAAGCCAGCTTAATTCATTTATTTCTATTATTCAAAATCAAATTGCATGAAAGGAAATGGATTCTGAGAATCTATTGAAAGCTGTCTCATCTAGTCTCTGTATGAGGGCTCATTATGAAAAACCATATGATTTTGTTAAAAAATTTAGAACCCATGCCTTTGATAGATGGTTCAAGACACATTATCTTACCAGTTTACAAAAAATTATTGATGCCTTCACCTTTTATGAGGTGGAAATTTTTAAGGATATTTATGATGTATGTTTGAAAATGTGTTAGCTTCTTACATTTTCCTTGAGGATAAGGGAAGTAATATCTGCCACAAATTTGATCTAGAGTCTATAAAGAGAAAAATCCTTATGCACACTGATCCCTCAGATCAATGAAAAGAACAGGGGCATATGGATGGGAATGAGAATAAGGCCTCTCCTTCTTCTCACTCCCATGTCTCCATGGAAAACAAAAAACCTCAAGATCCCACTCAATTTGAGGAATGGAAGAGGAAAGTAGAAATAGGATCAGGGTATAGTGTTTCTAAACTAGAACACTGGGACTTTTACTTTCAACCATTTGACCTCAGCAATCAATTGGAATGCAGAATACACAACCCAAGGTTTGAAGAGTAAATTTTGTAAGAGGACTTACAAACAAGTAAGTATGGGGGAGATGATGAGGCCATAATATGTTTTGTTAATGTATAATAAATGATCTTATTTTACTCTCCTTTTTATCAAGTTTGACTACATTTTGTGACTTTTTTTTTATCTAATATAAGCTAGGATGTAATTGTCCATCTTTTGTTGATTGTAGTTCTAACGCTTAAAAACTCTATAATTCCTAAAAAAATTCTTTGGAAATTCAATTTTGTAATAAAATGGGTCACAATCATTCGAAAGAAAAAATTATGTAGCGGACAGCATGTTTTTGGAAGCATTGGTTTCAATACGGCTCAATTCCAAAACTTCCAAACTTAGTTCTAAAACACCATTACGCATTTACGAGCTCTATCACTTAGTTCCAGAACTTTCAGAATTAGTTACATAACTCCTGCATGTAGCTCTAGAACCCTTAGAGTTAGATTTGGAATAATTTCCTTTAGTTTCGGAACTTCTCTAAAGTTCCAGAACCAGTGAGAATTTAGCTATTCCAAAAACATCATGTGATTTAGCATTCAATTATCCTTTCAATTAGGATCAAATTAGAATATTTTTTATTCTTCATACTCAAAAATCCAAGGATAACTATCATACAGTACTACGTCTAGCCATGATCCAATTCAACATCTATTTTGGGCACAATTTGGTTCTATCTGAATCGGTAGGACAATTATGGTTGCAAATACACTTGCAGAAGAAGTATATATATGCATATCTGTAGATAGATAGTAAGAGAGAGATATATGTATACATAGATAAAGGCATAAAGAGATATAAAGAGACAATACGTTTTTGTAATGCAGAACATTTTATCAATAAAATAGCCATTTCTATTTTGAGAGTATATTAAGTTGTCAAATCCTATTTCAAGGTGGAGCAAGGGCCCACTCTTCCAAGAACTAGGATCTTCATTTTATTGGTATTTATATTTCCATAGAAAATAGTATAGATCTATTAATTTTGTAAATGCTTTTGATTACTCAAGTTCAAATATTTTGTATACTTTTTCCTACAGGTATTCTAGATTAGATTCTTATTTCTTTTCAATCAACTTTCAACATTCTCAATTGTGTGTGTATTTACAAAGAAAGTATGTTTATTTATTCAACGTGTGTTTACTTACAACAATATATTCCATTCTGCAAAATGTGTGTTTGTTTCCAACAATTTATTTTTGCAGAGAGTGTTTACTTCTAGCAAGTTTTCATAGTTTGATTTCAATAAATTTTTGGCCAAGAAATCCTTAAGACATTGATAAAATCCTCCAAAAAAAATATTAAAAAGAAAACAAATACCTATAGTATATTACTAGATCAGTAAGATATCCTATTGCATATATCTTTTGACACCACCCTTGGTTTGAATATGACATCAACAAAGAGTTGATTAAATGAAGGGAATAATGACACCCATCACGTATAAGTAGCCTTTACATATTTTCTTAAAAAATGATTCAAGGTTACTATCTTGGTTCTTGATATACCTCCCTCTTACCGAATGCTCTTAAGTAGAAATTGTTACTGCAAAATCACAGCACCCCTGGATGCAGATCAGGCTTCTAGGTTGATCACTCAGGCATCCAGTGTGATTGCACAACATGGAAACCTCTCTCCAAGCGTGGGACTTGTGAAACTGAGAGAGGAATCTCCAAAGAAGGCTGGTTCTTGCTCCTAAACTACCTGCCACAAGGTATTCCAGTGCAGGCAAGCTAATCTAATCCTAATCTAACAATTCCAAGGAGACAGAGAGAGAGAGAGACAAAGGAAAAGAACAAAATCCTACACTAAAATGGTGATACACCAGAGAAGGAGAATGTTGAACATCTATCAAAACTGCCATGGGACAAAGAGAGGTGACCAATGGGAAGGATGGACAGATGCATCATAGGCCCAAGGATAGATTTCACATAGAAAATATCCCAAAACTCCATGAACACAGCTCTAGATTTGCAATGAATGTTCAAACATGCACAAATACCTGCAATGAAGAGAGGCAAGAAGAAAACAAGCAAAAACGAGAAAGGATGGACAGATGCATCACAAAACACATTTTTGTTGCTTCAGAAGTTTGCACAAAACATCATTTCAATAGTAAAAGGCAAAAAACACCATTACAGAGCAAGGGAGGAGGTTCGAATTCCATTTTCAACCCTAGAGAAGAAAAGAAGGGAGGGCAGAGCTGAACAGATGAACAACTTATCATGTCCCCCCTTTGAAAGAAGCCCCTCTGTACAATATATAGGAAGAAAGAGAGAGGGAAGAGAGGAAATTCAAAACTACCACAACCACTTCTAGGTCGCATTTTAAATCATATCACTATGGTAGAAGTGGCGGATCCTGGCAAAACGGCGGGCTGTCTGCTGCATTAAAGCTAGTTGTTGAAGCGTCACTTCTGGCATTACCATGCGTCAGAGATGTTTCTTAACTTTCTCTCTCTAGACTACACCAAAATGGAATATTGATCCCAGAATCATGTAGAGAATTTCAACAGCTTTCCGTTGATATAAAGAACGTGCAAATCTGAGCTTTGGATCAAAAGATATGACGATCTAAAGATTTAGGGCACGGAAAAGACCAAAACGGATTTTGAAATATTTTCCTGGGCTTCGCCACCTGGACGACACATGGCAGGCTCTGATTCACTGAATAATTCTCTCTCCTCCACCACTCGGCGGGCTCTCTTTTGAAATTTCCTTGTGGGCCCTAGCTGGGACACGTGGCACTATCCCATTGGTTCAGGATGACCCTTCAAATCTCGCCCTTTGACTTTTTGACCTTTTCCTTTGTGACACGTGTCATGATTTGGTTGGTTCTCAGCCCTTTCGGCTCCTTCGCATCCACCACATCCATTTGTCCCAGATGTCCCAGTGCTTCTTGGGACAAAATCCTCCGGTTCACCCGATTCGGCCGGTTCGCGTCCATTTGCCCCACTTGTCCCAGTGCTTCGCGGGACAAATTCTTCCGGTTTGCCCGATCCAACCGATTCGCATCCTCGCGGCCCAGATGTCCCATTTTCCTCTGGACTGTTTGTTCTCATTTCGGCCGAACCGGCCGATTCACGTATCTTTGTCCCAGATGTCCCAAAGCAGTTAGTGCGAAAGTTCTCCTTTTCAGCCGATCCGGGCTTTCCGCGTCCGCCGCGTCCATTTGTCCCACTTGTCCCTTTGTTGTTTGGGCCGCCTGTAGGCTTTTCGGCCGATCCGCGCCTTGATGTCCCGACTGTCCCAGGGACTAGGACTTAGCTGATTTTTCATGATTTTTTCTGGCCTGAGCCTGTCTTCTGCAACTTTTTTCACATTTTCTCAGAGCTTGCTCTTTCCTTCTTTGGTCAGGGGAGTTAGAAAAAATCTGAGGGAACCCCAGAAACATGATGTTTTCTCTGAATTAATTATCTACCTGGGACTTGAGAATTCTGATGCATGTTATCAAATTAACCCTGGGGGAAAATTTTGGATAACAATTTGGTGACTCAGCGGGGTCATCTACCTACTAGATGAAGTTACCAGTTTCCTGAAGCATCCATTGGGCATGGAGTCCTGAGTTGTAACCTGCAACTGATCTGAACTTTGAAAACTTCCCTCTAAGCCACTTGAAACCCATTGAACCTGGAGTGTTCTCACCAAGATGCCACTGAAACGAACTGTGCAAGAGCAGAACCAACAACACCAAAACTATGTACAAAACTGAAAATCATACATGTCCCAAATGGAACATGTAGAGTGTGCACAAGCACTTCTTCAACTGAAAGAAAACCTACCCACTCTACTCTAACTGGAAGCAAAAGCAAGCTAAACAAACCCTGCAATTGGTTGTGAGAAATAGCTTCCCTTTCTCAAAAGTGGCAGCCATGCAATTGATTTGGCACTGATCATGGCTATTTGGATGGATGGAAAATCAACAAGAAGTCAGTCTTCTATCCAAATCATCAAAGTATCAGCTGAAAACAAATCCAATACCTCTTTTAGTTTCTCTGCATTTGGATTGAAGAGGTATGGCAGCTGATCCTTGGTACTTTGTAGTTCACCCTCATGCTCAGAAGAAAGCATGACTAGTTGTGACTTCTCCTTTGGCTCCAATGAAGCAAAATACCTGATTGGGCAAGGTATGGTCCTTTGAGTATGCCCATTGCTGTGATTTTCAACCCCAAGAATGGAGTCTTCTTGAATGGATGGTGTGGAAGAAATGGTGAAATTCCTCTGTCCTCTCTCTTCCTCCAATGAAGAACGTGAAAGATTAAAATCTTCCAATCTTGATTCCGAAGAGCTATTATAAGATGCTGGCTGTTGTAAATGAATGCCCTCCTTCATGAAAGCAGACTCAAGTGTTTGGAGTGTGGATGATGAAAGAGAGAAAGGTGGAAACTCAACCGGCTCTTCTCCATCAAAACGGTTCTCCAAATCTGACAGATAAACTGCCTTATTACTGTCCTGCTGCAAATATTCAACTTCCTCCATGGTGTCTTCTTGATCTGTAACTTGACCACCATGGTTTCTTTCTCCCTTCAACATTGAGTTTGAGAGGTCAAACTCCTCTTCAGCACTGGAACTTGAGAGAGGTGAAGTAGAAAGAAGAACTGAAGGTTCTCTTGTAGCCTGCTTTTTGCTCAGAGCTCTTGGATCTGTAATTTTCTCCCCCATAGCTGGAATGTGCTCCTCTTCTTTTGGATTTGGAGCAACTTCTCCTTCCTCCAATGTTTGAAGACAATCTTGCTCTTGATTGAACTCTTCCTCCAGCATGAAGTTTGTCAAGTCAAACTCTTCAATCTGCTGCTCTAGAGGACAAGTTGTGACTGCAAGATCTTCTTCTTCTGCTGCAACAAAATCAGTCCTAACCACCACCTGTTCTCCAACCCTAGCCTCTTCTGTATGCTTAACCATCAAGGGGATCTTTGTTATCCCAAATTTGGTAGCCCACTTCCTCAAGTTGTCTGTCATTTCTTTTTTGTTTGGCTCTTCCTCTTGCTGTCCTTAATGATTGATTTTTTCAATTTCTTCTTCCCCACATGGAATTGGGAATGCAAGAGGAGGGATGCGTTGTAACTCAACTGATTTTACAATTTTTTGTGGTGGTGGAGGAGGTGAAACCTCTTGTTTCTTTGGAGGAGGGGGTATTTCTATTATCTTTTGTGGAGGGGATGACTGTTTGGAAGGGAAAAGGAAAGAAGAATCGAGATGAGGTGGAAGACTAGGGGGTGGAGAAAAGGATTCAACACTTGGGACAGCAGATGGAGAGTTTAAAGCTTGACACTGTTGAGATGAAACAGATTGGGAAAGAGGAAAAGAAAAGGCATGAGAAGGTGTGCTTACCCGTTGACAAGGTTGTTGAATACTCCTCTCATATACCTCTATTTCTTCAATCCACTTTGCAAGCAAAGGCAGCGTTGCAATCATGAAGTCAAGCTTCTCCTGAGGGCTGTAATGCCTTAGAAAAGGTCCCACCCATGGACAAGGTGCTCTGCAACCGATTCCAAATGCTTTCATCTATGCCTGAGCCCTAGACTGCACTATTTTTACCTCCATCTTTTGGATCTTCTCCAACAGACTGGCATCTTGCATCTGATGGTCTTCATTGTATGCATACTCTTGCTCTTGGAAGGCTCCATAGCCAAACTGACTTTGGCACTGCTGCTCATATGGGTATGCATACTGATCTTGAATCTGCTCAAAATGTTGATTTGGAGGATTTGTAAAACATGTTGGAGGTGGAATATACTGCTGTTGTTGATGTGAATTCCATGATGGAAATGAAGTCATGATTGCACAACTTCATAGAATGAGAGAATGATGGAAGAGATGGAAGGAAGAATGGATAGAAAAGAATGAAAATGAATGGAAAGGAAGGTCTGCAACTTCAGAGATGGGTTGTTGACCAGATGGAGTCGCCAGATGTGTTTGCAAGTGCCTCCAAAGGCTGAAATCTTCACAGGAACACATCAACCTGCAAAAGATGAAGTGGAAGACCTCTAAGGTCCCACCGGGCGTGCCAAAACTATTAGTGCAAAATCACAGCACCCCTGGATGCAGATCAGGCTTCTAGGTTGATCACTCAGGCATCCAGTGTGATTGCACAACATGGAAACCTCTCTCCAAGCGTGGGACTTGTGAAATTGAGAGAGGAATCTCCAGAGAAGGCTGGTTCCTACTCCTAAACTACCTGCCACAAGCTATTCCAGTGCAGGCAAGCTAATCTAATCCTAATCTAACAATGCCAAGGAGACAGAGAGAGAGAGAGAGAGAAAGGAAAAGAACAAAAGCCTACACTAAAACGGTGATACACCAGAGAAGGAGAATGTTGAACATCTATCAAAACTACCATGGGACAAAGAGAGGTGAGCAATGGGAAGGATGGACAAATGCATCACAGGCCCAAGGATAGATTTCACACAGAAAATGTCCCAAAACTCCATGAACACAGCTCCAGATCTGCAATGAACGTTCAAACATGCACAAATACCTGCAATGAAGAGAGGCAAGAAGAAAACAAGCAAAAACGAGAAAGGATGGATAGATGCATCACAAAACACATTTTTTGTTGCTTCAGAAGTTTACACAGAACATCATTTCAATAGTAAAAGGCAAAAAACACCATTACAGAGCAAGGGAGGAGGTTCGAACTCCATTTTCAACCCTAGAGAAGAAAATAAGGGAGGGCAGAGCCGAACAGATGAACAACTTGTCATGTCCCCCCTTTGAAAGAAGCCCCTCTGTACAATATATAGGAAGAAAGAGAGAGGGAAGAGAGGAAATTTGAAACTACCACAACCACTTCTAGGTCGCATTTTAAATCATCTCATTATGGTAGAAGCGGCGGATCCTGGCAAAACGGCGGGCTGTCTGTTGCATTAAAGCTGGTTGTTGAAGCGTCACTTCTGGCATTACCATGTGTCAGAGCCGTTTCTTAACTTTCTCTCTCTAGACTACACCAAAATGGAAGATTGATCCCAGAATCATGTAGATAATTTCAACAGCTTTCCGTTGATATAAAGAACGTGCAAATCTGAGCTCTGGATCAAAAGATATGACGATCTAAAGATTTAGGGCACAGAACAGACCAAAACGGGTTTTGAAATATTTTCCCACGCTTCACCACCTGGATGACACGTGGCAGGCTCTGATTCGCTGAATAATTCTCTCTCCTCCACCTCTCGGCGGGCTCTCTTTTGAAATTTCCTTGTGGGCCCTAGCTGGGACACGTGGCACTATCCCATTGGTTCGGGCTGACCCTTCAAATCTCGCCCTTTGACTTTTTGACCTTTTCCCTTGTGACACATGTCATGATTTGGTTGGTTCTCGGCCCTTTCGGCTCCTTCGCGTCCACCGCATCCATTTGTCCTGGATGTCCCAATGCTGCTTGGGACAAAATCCTCTGATTCGCCCGATTCGGCCGGTTCGCGTCCATTTGTCCCACTTGTCCCAGTGCTTCGCGAGACAAATTCTTCCGGTTCGCCCAATCTGGCCGATTCACGTCCTCGCGGCCCAGATCCCATTTGCCTCCGGACTGTTTGTTCTCATTTCGGCCGAACCGGCCGGTTCACGTATCTTTGTCCCAGATGTCCCAAAGCAGTTAGTGCGAAATTTCTCCTTTTCGGCCGATCCGGGCTTTCCGCATCCGCCGCGTCCATTTGTCCCACTTGTCCCTTTGCTATTTGGGCCGCCTGTAGGCTTTTCGGCCGATCCGCGCCTTGATGTCCCAAATGTCCCGACTGTCCCGGGGACTAGGACTTAGCTGATTTTTCGTGATTTTTTCTGGCCTGAGCCTGTCTTCTGCAACTTTTTCGCATTTTCTCAGAGCTTGCTCTTTCCTTCTTTGGTCAGGGGAGTTAGAAAAAATCTAAGGGAACCCCAAAAACATGATGTTTGCTCTGAATCAATTATCTACCTGGGACTTGAGAATTCTGATGCATGTTATCAAATTAACCCTGGTGGGAAAATTTTGGATAACAAAAATTTTTATAGCGATGTAGGAGGATGAGTCCAAATGGACTATTCTCATGCAATGACTGTCGTGAAAGGAGAAATGAAGAAGTTATTTTGTGAAATACAAGTTAAGTACATATTCCAAAAGATTAGTGATCCTAAAACACTGAAGACACTAGATATGGTAAGTATATGATAATTTCTGGACCAAAATTGAATATCCCTGAGGTAATTCAAGATGCTTAGAATTATATTTGGACCCTTGAGTTCGATAGAAGTTTCTCCACAACTGGTTTTGGAGTAGGAGTAGTTATTTTCTCACCCTCAGGGAAGATTCATCCATTCTCATACAAGTTACAAGTTACTAATACTAATAGCCTTTTTGAGTATAGGGCTCTTCTTCTTAGCCTAGTAGCATAAAAAGAGATGAGAATCAAGATTGTTCATGTATAAGGGAGTGCAAATAGTTAAGCAATTTTGAGGCTCATTTAAAGTCAAAAATGATATATTGAAGCACTACTGAAATAAGGTGTGGGATTCAATTGAAATTTTTGACGCTTTCTTAATTGATGCACTGATAAGAGATGAAAATTCTAGAGTAGATGCTTTATTAATTTTAAGTTATTTGTTAAATCCTCATCCATATTTTACCCAAGATAAGTTCACAATTGAGATGATCTTTAGACCTAGTATCCCAGAGAATATGGAAAATTGACTGGTGTTTAATGATGACCAACATCTCATTTCTTGTCTTAAGTTAAATGATAATTTTAATCAGTTATATTTTGAAGGTAGTGAAACTAGTTACCAGGAATCAATTTTGTCCACAATAGAGAAAGGTATTGAATTTGAATCTGATAAGGTTTTGGTGTATAAAATTAAAAGGTAATAAAATACCTAAGGGTATTATTAGCCTAGAAGATCTGTTTGAAAAACATGATCACTATGTCAAGAGTAAAATGTCATAGAGCACAGATCAATCATCTGATTATGAAAAGGTAAAATTGGGAAATGATGAGGAACCTAAGTTTGTTAATGTAGGGAAATGTTATTCTACTGAACAAAAGAAAAAACTAGTTGAATTTTTAAAGAAATACATAGATGTGTTTGCATATTCATATGAAGATTTGAAAACTTTTAAGCCAAGAGAAATGCAACAATATATTCCCTTAAATCCAGGGATTTAGCATTTTCAGAAGAAATAGAGACAGTATAATCCTAAGATTTTAGGAACAATCTATCAAGATATTTAGAAATTGTTAAGTGCTAAGATTATTTTTCCTATTCATCTTTCAACTTGGATTGCCAATATTTTTCGGGTATGGAAAAATAATGGGGAGATAAGGATTTGTGTAGATTTCTTCCATCTAAATCAAGATTCTTTAAAGGATAACTATCCTCTTCCCATGATGGACCAAATTATGCAAGTTGTGACTAGTTTGGAAATGTTATCTATGCTTGATGGATTTTCAAGTTGTAACCAAATTGAATTAGTTTTCCAGGATCAACACAAAATTTCCTTCACAATTCCATGGGGCAAATTTGCCTATCAAAGAATTCCTTTTGGTCTAATTAATGAAAATGTAACTTTCCAAACAACTATGGATTCAACCTTTGGAGATCTTAAAAAATAATTGCATTTTTGTTTACTTGGAGGATCGTACCATTTTATCTAAGAATAGGGAAGATCATTTTCAGCACCTTAATTTTGTCCTTGAATAGTGTAGGGATCATAGCATACCTCTCAACCTCAAGAAATATATTTTTAGAGTTACAGAAGGAATTTTTATTAGGCATATTGTTTAAAGGGATGGAATCAAGATAGATCATGAAAGAGTTCAAGTTATTTGGAAAATTGCTCTTCCTACAACAAAGAAAGGGGTTCATTCTTTCTTTAGAAAAATCAGTTTCCTTAGAAGATTCATTCCAAAAAAATTTGAATTAACTGGAAATATATCTAACATGATGAAGGAAAAGTAATCCTTTCACTCAATTTCAAAAGTAAATAAATATATTGATGACATAAATAATTTCATTGCAAGAACTCCTATTATGGTTTTCCCTGATTGTGACAAAAAAATTATCATTTATTGTTATGCCTCAGAAAACACCCTATCTACCATTTTAGTTCAAAATAATTTCAAAGGGTGTGAAGTGACAACTTATTTTATGATATATGTCCTTAAGTCCCATTATTTGAAGTATTATTATCTTGAAAATCATTCTTTCATTGTACTCAAGGTTGTGAAATAGTCCAAAGTTTTTATCCTTAATTCACATTACATTATTTTTGTTCCTGATAAAGTTGTGAATTCTATCCTAACTCAACAAGAATTTGGTTCCAAAAGGGGTAACTCGATTGAAAAAATATAGGAGTATGATCTAGATATCAAACCAAATAAACTGGTTTGAGGAAGAGGTCTATGCCAATTAATTGCAAAAAGTTCAAAAGGATATTCATGTAATGGTGAACATGTTGAAATTCCAACTATTTTGTTCCTAAGTTCCATAGATGAATGGTATTCCAATATTTCAAACCTTTTCATATATAAGTAATTTCCCACACATATTAATTCCAAGGAAAAAATATCCATTAAACTTTGAGCTACAAGATATGTTCTTTGCGACAATTCTCTTTTTAGAAAAGGCATTGATGGTTGTTTCCTAAGATGTGTAGATAAGGAACAATAAAAGAGGTTGTTAATATCTTATTATGATCAATATTTTGGAGGTAATTTCTCTTCTCATGTGACATCTCACAATATTCTTCATGGAGGTTACTCTTATCCAACCTTGTTTAAGGATGGAAACAAGTGGGTCTCAAAGTGTGAAGCTTGTCAAACTTGTGTTGGAAGACCTAAGTTTGCCACTCTTCCATTGAATCATGTTGTGATTGAAGATCCTTTCCAGAAATGGGGATTAAACTTCATTTGAAAACTCAACCCAAACTATAGTGCATGACATACCCATGTTATGACTGCAATAGATTATTTCAAAAAGTGGGTGAAGGCCAACCCTGTGAAAAGAATAACTTATGAAGTTGTTTGTAACTTCATCAAGGAAAACATTTTGGTTCGATTCAAAGTTCGCAAAAAAATTGTAACAAATAATGCTCCTAAATTTTCTTCTTATGAACTCATAGATTTTTGTTATGGATATGGAATTTCCCTTTCACACTCTTCATATTATTACCCATATGGAAATGGGAAATCCTAAAAATCAAACAATGAATTTGGTAACTATAGTCAAAAAACTGGTTGATGAATCACAATAGAATTAACATAAGAAGTTTTATGATGCTCTTTGGGATGATAAAATAACACCCAAGAGAGCTATGGAATGTCTCCATTTCATCTGTTTTATGGGATGGAATCACATTTTCTAGTTACTCTCGAGTTACCATCCTTGCACTTGGATAAGGCCATTGAAGATGAATAATTCAAGGATGCTCTAGAAAAGAGGATTATGTACTTGCATAAGTTGGAAGAAGAAAGTACTCATGTGGTTGATCACATCTCATCTCATCAAAAAAAGGTCAAGAAACGTTTTGATAAGAAAGCCAAGTCCCATGACTTCCATGTTGGAGATATGGTTCTACTTTGGGACAAAAGGACAGAGCCTCATGGGAGCCACGGTGAGTTTGAATCACTTTGGACTTGGTCCATTTCAGATTCAACACTTTTCTATTGAAAATTCTTATTATATAGCCTATATGGATGGGACTTCTCTCCATTGCCATATAGTGAGCGGTATCTTAAGTTGTACAAGTATTGAGTGGGTTTCGGTCCCTTGTACATAGTTCCTTATACAAATTTTCTTTAATTTTTAGTTGTTTGCGTGTGTCTCTTTTCCTTTCCCCTATTTTGATTCTCTTTTGTATATCTATTTGTATTTTTCCCAATGGATAATGCACCAGTATTGTAAACCATGAAATTCTATAGTTCTTTTCTTTTCCTTGTTTGCACTTTGTGTCAAACCAAGTCAAACCCCAAGAAAGAGCCAACTATTGTCATGGGCCCTATAAATGTGAAATTTTTGAAATTTTGGCTAAGTAGCTTTCTTATCTAGGTTACATTTTCCTTTATGTGTCAAGATTAAAGTGGAAATTCCAGTTGTTAGTCATTTTTGGGGTGTTTTGGTTGAAATCATCTAAAGCAGTCCTTTGAGGAAAAGGAGGAAATATTCCCTTGTTCCTTGTGTTCCCCACATTACCTTTACCCGTTATATTTTCCTTATCAGATAAATCGAATGAATCAACATAAATTGGGTACTATTGAACCTGCAAATGTTCCTTGCTTCCTCTTATTCTCTGCTTCCCTACCTTTACCGATTTTCCGCACTTCACTATTCAAATCTGAAAATCAGCATTATCAGGTACTATTGGAACCTTGAACAATGTTCCTTTGGGCCTTTGGTTCACCGATTATCCACTTCATCTGAATCTCCACACTCTAATCAAACAAATCAGGTATATCAGGCATTTCAGGTACTTAAGGAACTTGAGGAAATTTTCCTCCAGGCCTTCAGTTCTTTACAACCCAAACTTGTCCACTTTGCATTGAAATAAGAGTGTGTAACATATTTTATTCTTGTTCCACTTGGCTCTAACATAACCAATTTAAATGAAATAAATTTGGATTGTTCTTTTATATGTGTTCCTACAGGCCTCTAAACATTCACCATCATGGTTTTAGTGGGAGAAATTAACTGTTTAACCTCAAAGCTTATATAAATCCTCCTCACTCAATTTATTTTTGAATTTTAAATAGAATTTTCTAGTGTTGTATTGTGCCTCGTCCCTCTTCTCACGTGTAAAGTAAATTTTCACTCATAACTCCCACATTTTCACCCAAATTCAAAAATTCAAGTTGTGTTGAGACTGTTCATTAGGTTCCTTCATCTTCATACAAGAGGTGAGTAATTTTACACTTGTTTCATCTATTTTTTTATTTATTTGGAGTTTTTGAGCCCTTCCTCTCATATCTCTTTAAAATTCACTGTAAATTCATTGTCTTTCCCTGAGTGCTACCCAATTTTCCACCATGAAGTTCCAATATTTGGATATGAGCATATCTCATCCCTTGAGACCTTTATACCTGATATTGGTAATAGTGATGTAAAATATATTAATTTGGAAGATTTTTGGGCTAAAATAAAAAATGATAACCCAACCTTATTGGCCCAATGTATTAGGGACAGTGGGTTGGCTCATGCAACTAGTTTCCCTACATTCGTCCAATGCATTGATATAGTCCTAGCTTGTGCCTCTAGTTTATATCCAAGAACTAAGGAGTTAAAAGATCCTCAAGGGCAGGTTATTTCTTAATCATATGCTCATCATATTAACATGGCCTTAGGTATTCCTACCTTCAAATATTCTAAAGTCCTAACCATGGTAGAAGCTCAAAGCGAATATGACCTCACTCTAGTCAAATACCAAATAGTGATTGTCAAATATTGGCTAGAGCTAAAAGGAAACAGCCATCCAAACTTCCCAACACTCTCTATAGAATTGAATTCTTAGAGGAGTTTTCTGATATGATAAAATTGCTTGCAAGAATAATGGGTTTTCCCTAAACTCAAGAATTTTAGAATTAGATGAATTTCTATATCAACTTTATTTGTGAAGTTACACAACACCTCAAATGGGGATAAATCATTTGTGAAAAATATAAATCAACAACTCTCTCAGGTTCATAAGAATAAAACATTTTATATGACCTCCTATTTGATATATACCATAGCTAGATATAGAATATGGATTATCTTGACATTCCATGATACCAAGAAAAATATAACTATATATGATTTCTATACACAACTTTATGATAATAGTAAGAGCCATCATATGAGGGTCAATGATGCCTTCACAATGTTTTTGGTGAGATTTATTGAAGGAAATGTAACAAGCAGGGTATCTCAGGAGGCCAAAAACTATTTCAGTATATGGAATCTTGTTCATACAATTCAAGAAATTATCCTACATATGAACAGTTGGATTTGAGGGAAGTGCCATATAAGATTCTGATATATTGTAGTGATAAGATATTCTATAGTTGAACTTTGTAAGAAGTTTGATCTTCTTAATAGGACCTGCAGGGATAAAAATTATTTTTGGTATATAATTTCCCCTAACTTTGGGGAATTATACATACAGGACAACTTTGGATGCACATAATGTTGAGAGGACTATATCTTTGTTCAACTTACATCCTTTTTAGAAGAGGACCAATTTTTATAGCAAGAACTTCATTGGGAATAGTCTAAGGTTAACATACCACCATTTGTTGACATTTGTGGACTTTTTTATGATTATGAGATCATAAAAAGATCCTATGGTAGGTTCTCTTTGCAATAAATTAAATAGTTTAGGTTATATGAAGTACATGAGGGAATGATAGATGATGGTTCAAATTATTTCACTAGTCTATTCAATATAATCCTCTCCCCGCTATCGACTGGTCGCAAAAGGAGAAGGATAATCCTGATGATTTAAACACCCTTGTGCTCTAAAGGTCAAGACATTAGCTGAAAATAAATATTAAAGAATTCAATGAGTCTCCAAAGATGGATTCTTCTCACGAATCCTCTTCTTCATGAAACACTATCCCTACTTTGTAAACTCCTTCTTCCTCCCCTCTTGACTCGGGAACAAAATTTTATATCAAGAAATAAAAATCCAAATAGGTGGAGAAAAAGGAAGAAATACTAGGAAAATTTGGTAATAAAGAGGAAATGTTGGAGTTAGGATGTGGAATAGATCTTGAAGAGACTCAGAAAAATGATAAATAAGAAGTAGGGGAGAATAAATAATATGAGGAAGAAGAAGAAGAATAAAGTGAAGAAAATATTAAGAGGAAGATGTTGTTGAGGTAGTTACACCTAATCTAGGTAAGACTAGTGTTTCAAGATCAAATATGGATATGAGAAGACCTTCCTCCTCTTCTATTATAACTTCCACTATCGAGGTTCCAGTTTCCCAACCTTCAATTTCTCAAACTACTCTTGTATTTCCTCCTCCAACATCTTCGAGAGACTTGTTAACTTGGGTTCAACCCATGATAGATAGTATAAAAATAAAATATCAATCCTAGATTGAGGTTCCTTATTTTTATGTAGTGGATTCCCTCCTTGGTACTTCCCCTCCTCCTCCAAAGAAATAAAATACTATCACTCATTTTGTTTTAGATTCTACATGACAACAATTCCTATAAATTATTAGGACAATGAAGGATAAGAATAAAAAGGATGTATCATTATTAGATATTGGTCTAACAAGAATTTCATTAGGACAATCAACTCCAGAGAGATAAGTACATAATCTTAAATAAACATTATCTAAGGTTATTGAGAGAGTTTGAAAATGAAATAAGACTCAATAATAACTAGAGGAGCAGGTACAGGTACTTACAAGTTTAATCAAGTCTTTCTTTTCATCCAAAAAAAATTATGGATCCAACTCTTCTATCTAGACTCCCACCCATTACTACTATTACTATAATTGATTTGAAGTAAATCACATAAATTCACAAACACGTCACTTTTTTCAAAGCATCAGAAGCTTGTGGTAAAGGAATTATTGTTTGGAATTAGAGTTCATCCATTAAGCATGAAAGATATATATTAATATAAGCTTAGCCCAGGATCAAATCAATTTAGGGTATGATGGCATTGAAAAAGAACTCAAAATTTGGGCTGATGTTATCCAATATATCTTAATCATGAATGTCATAGATGAGAAAAGCCTTGTTTTGAAAAATACTTTTGATGACTCTAAGAGTAATTTATCTAGGACTTGGAATTTCAGTGTGGAGTGGAGGATAATATTTCTTAAACAATCCTTGATTGAATTATGGAATGTAGTTCAAAAAGGAGAGTCATTAAAAGATGATATATTTTTTGACTTGCAAGGCCTTGTCTACTAATTGTTCAAAGAAATTTCATTAAAAATAATTTTTTTTGATCAAATCAAAAGAAATTTTAATGCACTCATCAAGGAGAACTTGGTCAACAATTGGTCAATAGGAGAGGATGGAAGAGTTTTCAGAACTCAATAATGTCATCATAGAAGTAGAAAAAGGACTTGCTAAGTATGGTGGATAAACAAAAGAAATGGATTCTACCCTTAGCATATGGTTTACTAATCTCTCTGACACTAATTTACCTACAGACATGGAGATATCAACTGCAGTGACCAAATTCTGAATGCACATTTTAAAGATTAAGGTCATAGAAGCTTCTATCTCTTCTATTCCTTCTTTCTCCATTTCATGATGTAACTAATTTTTCTATTTTTTAATTGAATTTATTGTATGAAAACCAAAATTGCAATATAACTTCATTGAATGTAAATCAATTAATTAAGTTTTTTAACACTTAATTAAGACAACTAGTTAGTAATGGTAGATATCCCCCCATTTTTATATATAAGGATTCATTTTATTTGTAAAAGGGGTTAGATATTGGTGAATTTATATAAAAGAGATATATTTTGAAATACAAAAGAAGAACCCTCTTTATTCTCTATTCCCATTTCTTCTTGTCTTCTTTTATTGTTCACATTTCAGTTGGTATGTTGTTTTTTTATCTGGAATTTGAAGCTCTGAATAATTATACATGTGTTAATATTTGATGAAATTTGATTTCATACATATCTTAATCTCTGTGAAAATTCCATTTATGCAATCATGTATGTTCTTGAATATCATTTACATGAAAGAGTGTGATAGGATCTATAATCTTCTTATCTAAAAGTGTTGTTACTATCTCCTCTTATTTGTTCATTCCTGTGGTAATATTGTGGAAACAAGGAAAAACATGTATTTGATCGATAAGTTAGCCATAACTATGTGTACCTAATTTATATATCTTTCCATATCTTGATTGTTGCATTCTTCTACCCTTCGAGCTCTTTCTTTATCTTTTGTATTAAAAATCACGGGGTTATTCATCCTCACCAATATCCCTACTGAAAAATAATTAATTTGTAAGTTTGTAAATATTTTAGAGTCCCAATTTTTTGGGTAAATAAGGTAACCTCCCTATTAAATAGGAGGGACCGTCATCCAATAAGTTAATGATTATTTCTTCAATAACATATTTTCTAGCCAAAATTTTGCATACCTTCTTGGATCAGCACACCTTCTTATGGAGCTAGATACACAACTTCTTAGCTCCCCCTTTATTCATATCTTCTTTATTATTACTTGACACCAATTGAGATAATGAAACCTTTCTAAATTTCTTACTACTTACTGAGTCAAACCTTCTAGACATAGAACTGGGACCTCCATTTTCTTTATAGATGTGCAAACTTAGACCTTCAAGCCACTATCATAGATATTTTTCAAAACAAAACAGGATCACCTTGTATAAAAAGAATGAAATAATAAATATTTGCATACCTTAAACAAATAGAGCCAACTAGGTCTCCCTAAGGCCATACTCTCCTCTTTGATCTACCAGACCTCAAACTATTTATTTCTTCATTAGGACTCAAAAATCATCTAGAATAGTCCTGAAAACAATAATATTGTTCCAATGGGAATAATCCAACTATTGATGTTGTGCCTAGGTTAATCATCCTCCTACAACTCACAAAACTTATCATAACACCTCATTTACATCCTACATTATCAATTTTCCCATTATAATAGTTCAATTTTTTCTAAGTCTTCATATGTAAACTTCACTATGATATATCTATGTCAAACCTTATTCTCTTCGTAATATGTCAGCTTCAGACAATACAAACATACCTTAGATCTCAAACACTTAAAATATATCATGAACAAACTATTCAAACTTTTTCTTCATTATTTTACCTTGAGAAATCATATTTTCCTCTTCATGTTAGGCCTTAATGAACAACTCTTGCAAAAACAATACCATGACTATGACTAATTTTTTAAAGAATTTACTATGTAAACCCATATTTTAGTAACTTTGACCTATTCTCCTACCTCAAATTACCTAATCATGACCTCAAAAACACTTAAATGGATATACTATTGCCTTCAAGTGATGCAAAACACTATCATTCTCAAACACATATTCATCTTATAGACCAATATCCTTCTTCTTATGTGACACATACCACAAAACACAGACCTTTTCCTAGGCATGTACACTTCAAACTTTCCAGGATTTCAAACTAAATTTCCTCTAAGCCTTCATATACCATCTTAAAGCTCATAGACCACTTAAATTTTAATGATAATGCTTCAAAGAATAAATTTCCATACACAGACCTCAAAAGACTCTCTTATGCTCAAATGTATATATCAAACCCTTCAAACTTTAAAAATTTACTTGTAATCCTTTATAAACCTTTTAAGGTGCAACATCCATGGCCCTTTAAAAAGTAACACTAGTATTCATTAAACAAAAGGGCATTCTAACATAATCATATGTTCCCCAAGGAATGGTAAAAGTACTTTTAAATTGTTTTGACTCCTTGACCACCACTTGATTACACCTTAGGAAACCATCTAATGTTGAACTAATATTTGAGCTTCTTACCCTCTGTAACATGTTTTCCATGTTGGGAAAAGGGTATTTTTACTTTAATGAGGCCTTTTTCAAGTTTCCAAAAGCAACACACAACCTAATATCATCGTTCTTTTTTTTTACTAGGACAAAGTTGGCGACCCAATATGAATATAAAATGAGTTGAATGATTCCCCATCCTTAAGTTTTGTAAGTTCTTATTACATATTTTTGGTGAGGATGGGGTTTATTGACCTTTTCTTCTTCCTAAAAGGCTTACTTTTAGGTTCCAATGGAATGACATGTTAAAAAATATCCTCTCTATAAGCCTTCAATTTTGAATATGACCAAGCTAAACAATCTTGATATTTCTTCAAAAACATTGTATAGGTTTTTTTTCATACTTACTTAAATTAATTCCCATCCAAACTTTCTTGGGATTTTTGTCAATACGCAAATTACATTCAGTCACATATATTAACCTACGGCTATATTTATTCATTACTTTGTCAGCACTATCAAAAAAATCTTCAATCCTGACCAAACCTTTAGGAATTGTGTTTGTCTTTAAATAATTTTTTTCTTTTCTAAATAGAGTTTCCTTTCCTTCACTGGTTTCCACCATTAGCTCTAGATCATTCAGCTAATTAGAAAACTCAGTTTCACCATTTAGGAACTTCAAGATGTGATTTTCATCATCAAAAAATTGTCAATGCTAAATATTTTTCGGTACAGAGGATCTAACCAACATTTCAACTTTAAACTTACAATACGGTTCCAAACTTCATTATCACATTGAGAGGCTAGGAATACTAATTTTTTAGCAGTTGTATTTTGATTCCTCTCATGATATACAACATTGAAAGAATCAAAAAAATTAATTAGATCCCAAATTGAATTTATATATTTTTTCAATCTCCGACTTTTGGCTGCATATATTTTTATTATTTATTTCAAAACCAATTCAGAATCTCCTTTTTTAATCAGGTTCTTGATTCCATGTCTCCAATCAATCCTGAGACCAAGTATGAGTGTCTCAAACTCTGTAATATTATTTGTGCACTCAAATCATAGTTTGAATGAGAATTTAAAGGTTCCTTGGTTTGGAGAAAACAATAGCACCCCTACTCCATTTCTAAAACTAGAACATGATTCATCAAAATACATGGTCTAATGAGCATTTAGGTCTTCAAAATGAGACCTAGGGTCTAGGAATTGATCTTCAAAATCCACATTACTATAAAATTTCCCAAAAATCCAAATCTATGTACAACACCTCATATGATGCATTCATTGGGTCTTCTATCAAATGCATTAACTTATATTCTCTATGCAGCTTCACCAAATTTCCTTCCAAAGTAATGGTAGCATAAGAAAGTTCCATCTGCACACTACCTCCAACACTTTTTTCCCACTTCCTTGGAAATATAATTCCCCATTTGGTAGGTAAATAAACAACAACAACATTCATTATCAAGTAATTTCCAGTGTGAGCCGTCAATTGTACAACCAATCCATTTACACAACCAACAATATGAACTTCTCTTGAATCCATGGCATAACATATTTCTTAGGTGGATGTTATCTTCATACCAAGTTTGTTCATGAACACCATTGGAATGATATTGTAGGATGTACCAGAATCAAATATGCACTTGTGCAAGAGACAACCATTAACTATTATTTTTTTGTAAAAAAGGATGAACATCCAATTGGATCTCAACCAAGGATATGCCTAAATAAACTTTAAGGGTCATGCTCAAAAATTTCTTGATATTATTAAACCTCATATTCAGAAACAAGGGGAATGGTTTCCTTTTTTACAATACTATCCTCATTGAATCCCAAATAATCAAATGACATATTGTTATGCTCTGGGATTCTAATTAACTATACTAAAGGAACAATTATATTAAGTTGGCTTAAAAATTGGTCCATATCCAAAGCTATGTACTTAGGAATGGGGGTGTTGAGGGGAAGGGTAAAATCCTCTTCAGATGGTGAACATTTCTTTAAAATAGAGATAGCAGAAGGCATACTAGTATTTGGCTTCTCAAGAGAGACTTTTCATGGAAAACTTTTCTTAGGGGCACCCTTTTGGACATTGGTCAACAAGGGAATATTATTCTTAGAAGAATAAGAAGTGATATTTTTTTTAATAGATTGAGATGAAGAGACAACCTTATCATGGGTAACCTTACCGTCAACCCTTCTAGGGATCTCTTTACTTTTATCACCATCTTTTAGATCAACAAATGGGCTCTCTCTTAATAAGGGGTACCTTGTTTCTTACTTCTTATGTTATATTATTTTTCTTAACCCACTATTTCATTAATCAATATCTTCGTATCCTCAACTAAAGGGAATCCCCCATCATACTTCTTAAACCTTAAATTTATCAAATACGCAAATTTATGATTAGGGAGCTCAAAATATTGAGTCATATTAACCTCATAATCAAATTCAATAATAGAATAATATACCATGTTCAGAATTATCCAAAAATCATCTACAATCATGGCACACAACATATTTTTGGCAGAAAATCCACCTTCAAGGTCTAGGATCTCTTTAAACATCAATGCAGCACTAAAATCATGATCAAATCTGGATTCTTCTATATCTACTATTAAGTCCACTTAATCGTAAGGAGTATGGGGTAAAAGGCATTTGTGAGACTACTCAATGATGGGAACCTCCTCAACTTCTAACACCTAAGCACCTAAAGGATCAAGAACCTATTTATTATCTCTAAATTATTTTTACCTATCATCCCTACACACGAGAATATTTCCTCTATTATCCCCTTTACCATGAGGTGATTATCTATTTTGATTCTGATTCTAAGAACCCATTGAAATCTACTTTTCTACTCTAGCTAATTTATAAGATATGTTTTTTAAAAAATTAGTTAGAGTCTTCATTTTTTCCTCTAAAGTGGATTGATTATCAGTTTGTTTCTTCTCTAGGTTCACTAACTTGACCCTGTCTGTTTTAAGAGGTTTACCAATAACCTTAATATTATTCTTAATTTGTATGGTCATAGCAAGATCCTGCCTAAGATTGACAGGGGCCTTATCTCTTATGTAATAAGTTTCCTTCTTATCAAAAGCATCATAATATTTTATCAAAAAAGATTCATTACTATGTGTAAGAGTGGATGGAATTATCATTGATATTTTATTGAACCTAGTGTTGAAGTGTTTCACACACTCATTAGGATTATTTTTGATATTCTCAAATTCATCCAAAATAAACCTAGGATCTATTCTATCACCATATTGAATCTTAAATTCATTCATCATCTCCTCTTAACATTTGATACTCCCACGAGGAAATGCATTAAACAATTCTCTAGCATATTCTTCAAGATTATGCATGTAAATTTTTTTAAATAAACATCTTCATACTCAATCTCATAATCATCAATGATATTAAAAAATAATCTGAGATGTTTCTCTCCATAAATAGCATTATTACCTTGACACTTGAGTAATCTATTTCTCACTTCATTAGGGACCCCATTAAGGTATCCATTCATATCCCCAAATTTGATAGGTATTCAAATTTGGACTCTAAATGGAGAACATGTAGGAGGATGATCCATATTTTAGTCAACTGGATTTTCAAAATGAGGGTCACCTAAGTTTTGAGCAAGTGGTCTATGGGCCAAAGTAGTAGGGTTAATATTGTGAATATTTATCAAAGGAGAACCCTCAAAACCAAAGTCTATATTCTCAATTATAAGCCAATGGTTGTGCTCATGACATATTTTATCATATTTAAGCATGGAATACTGTTAAAATAAGGAATGAAGTTGGTAAATAGGGCTATCTGATTCAGGACTATCAGAAGAACTGGAATAATCTTTAATCAAAGGGGAATCACCAAGATCATAAGATTGAATACCCTTAACTTTTGAGACTCAACCTCTCACTTGATTCCAAATGTGATTCCTTATTCTTTGCAACACATTCAACTTACGAAAAAAAATTCCAAGGATTTGATCAAAAAAAGGACCGCAATCCTTCCATATTTGCGGATGTAGAGTTACCAACAAAATATAGCAAATAATATAGCACTAATCATACCCAAAACTCAAAATGGATTCACCACTATAGATTACACTTTAGACAAGTTAAATCAATATGAAAATATACTCAACCATGCTTCAAAAAACATGAATTAATAGACATTTAATAAAATTATGTGAATCAAATAAGGAGCACGCATACTTGAAACTGGGAAAGTGCCGAGTAGATAAACCTCTCTTAATCCATGTTAGTTCCAAAATTTCACTAATAGGATGATATGGACATCATAGCTTCAAATATCCCCAGAATTGATGCTAGACATAGTGTTGGCTCCTGATCTAACACCCCAAATGGGATTCACTAAAACTGGTATTAAAATAGGAAGAAAAGAGGAAAGATGGATCTGTCAATTTTTCATTTGTATCTATGGATGGATCAATCCTTCTCACATAACCAAGCCTTTGGGAATAATAAGGATGCACCATGCTAAATATGTGGCTATTATTATGTTACTATGTAGTTCTACTTGAACCAAGGAAATTGGACCTAAGGGGTGGCTTGAAAGGAAGAGGGAAATATCAATTTTCAAACCCATAAACTTGTTGGAACTTCAATATAAGACCAAGTACAATCACAAAATGCAGAGCTCATTCAAGAGAATGGTCACAAAGCACTACAATTAATTTGTTTCTCAAACAAAAGACACTAAAAATAGACAAGATCTGATTATGAGCATAATTCATAGGATGTTGTTAACAATTTAGGAGAAAATGACATTCATAATACTTTGTTGTAAAATCAAGGGCAAGCTCACTTAAAACATGTGAAGGAAATGTGGCTTGAATGGGTAGAAAAATATTGTACCATATAAATTAGATTGAGAAAAGAGGGCGTGGATATAATGGGGAGAAACAATACTTTTCCCCCTATCATCCTGGTGTCCCTATGATGCATAAGATCTATAAACAAAAATAATATGAACTTTTAAGGTTTATTTGCATTCATGGATACCCAATTTCTGCAAACATTTTCATGTAACCTCTAAAACTTTAACAAAAGCACTTATGATTAAAACATCATGTATCTATCATGAAAAATCCATAAAACCTAGGATACCCTTAAAGGAAGAAAAAATTCACTCCCAAATTGCCATTACAGAAAGGAATTTTACAATTGAAACAAATATTTCTAAGTAACATTACAAAATAACATTTATTCAATAATAATTCTAACACAATTCTCTAAAATGTGCTTATTTATATTTCATTGATATGATAGATGCAAAAATACAAAAAAAAAAACATGTTCCTTGATTCTATTTGTACACACATTTGGAAATATTAGTCTTAGACATATTGAATTAGTTTTGTGTATTCAATTTGACAAGGGAGACATTTGGAAATGCTCTCAATGCATAATAGTAATTGTACAATGAGAAACCACCCTAGCTAAAACCCAAAAAGTAGGAGCCCTAAAGTGAAGATTGGAACTCACTTTTATACAAAACATTCCTATAAGGTAATATACCTAGATACCACACAGGGTGCTAAAAAAAAGAGACACTTGGGGTTGTGGTCATGAACTTGCAATCTAGATTAGAGAGGTGTCCTGAATAAAAAATATGTTATTTTGATTTGTTGAAATGGGATGATTTTACTTCATGATGAAACTCAAATGAGTGGAGAATAATATTTTCCTTGTCATCAAACTCTTTTTTCTTTTTCCACAATTGTCATTATTCCATGTGCACATTACATCAGATTCGAATACATATGTGATTTTTTTTGGAAAAGAATAAGGAATATATAATAAGGAAGGGTACAAAGAATAAGGAATTTTTTTGGTGGGAGAATCAAGATATATTTTCTTCTCCTTTGTTTCTTCTTCTATATTATTCATATAAATATCAAATCTTTCAAGAATTCCTAGAATGGCATCTTCATCTAGCCCTGCATGGTAAAGGAAAATTATTTCCTATTTATGAATAATGATATCATACTCACTATAAATACTTTCTTCTTGATACTTGTGTCCATTTATTTCAATCAGCCTATCTATATCTATATATCCATGGGTGTATATATCTTTTAGATCAAGAATCCTTTCATGTTTTGAATCTATGTCATCCACATACTTCCTAACTTTCTCCCTTATGTCTTGGATCTTTCTTACGCATCCCTCCAATGTTTTAATACTCAAATTGACATACCTTTTATACTCATATTATCTCCCTCTACAATCTAGAGACTATTCATTCCTTCCCCACCACTCCATCTCCCAATTTTTTATGGCATCAAGTTGGGGCAGAAGTCCTTCCCAATAGTCAATTTCTATATTATATTTATCAATCAAGGCTCTACTTTCTTCTATTTGTTTATAAACTTGACTATAGCATCCAATGATGTCTTTAATGACCTTATTGCCCTTTTTTATCTATTCTTCCTCCCACTTTTTGGTTACCTCTCCCTTACATATCAAATCCTTAGTACTTTTCAACATTTCTAGAGTGAAGGATGTTGTTATTTCTTTACTATATGGGGGATATTTTACCCACTTCTGCACATAGGTTGATAAGATAACAACCTTCTCCAAGTTAATATGCTTTTTTAGTCTCTTTATCCTTGTCAATTTTCTAAAATAGACCACCCACTATCATGATAACGTCATACTTTAACACCTTAGTGGTTGGCTTTCCCAATGGAATCTTGGTAATTTGGAAATTAGAGGGGAAACATCATCCCTTATAGCATCATTTTAGGGGTGGATACCTCCATAAACCTTTCTCCTTATGACCCCATCATTGTTCTTGAAAATATTCTTATTTTCTTTTATGGTCTAGATGGATTTAAAGATGTTATCCTTTGAAGGTCATCTTCCTTTACTTTTACCCTCACTTTTCTCTTCCTTGTGATGGATGCTCCCAACCAAATTCCAACCTAAATGTTGTCTTCCCTTTGCTCTTTTTTTGGGTAACACTCGGTACTATCATTTTCCCCTGAGGTGCAAAGAGAATAAGACAAGATTCCTCCACTTATTCCACTACTTGATCAGAAGACTCAACAAAGTGTACTTGATCTCTTCCTTCTTTCGATCCTAATTATTTTACCTCTTCCTCTATCATATTTAAAGATGGTTGAGTGTTTATATCCATCATTTTTGTAGCCTTAACCTTTTCTTCTCTATATGGAGAAGGCTCCTTAGATGTCTCATCTTTTGTTTTCTCCTAATGATGAGCTTCATGTTCTAAAACTTCTTCAGTTTCATTATCCTATAAAACTACATCTAATGTTGGATAAGTGAACTCCATGACACTTGATTTTTCAATCTCCACTGATGGGATCTCTTCAACATGGGTTTTCTCAACTTCTCCCGCAGTAACTCCCTTTTCAATACTTTTCTCATCCTCACCACCTTTATCCTTCTTTGTGGAAGGTGCTTATTATGATATTTGGTCTAACTTATTTTCCTCGGATCATGTATCTTGTGTGGTCTCATGGGGAGGGTCATCTCTAAAATTTTAGTCCAACCCATGTAACAATTAAGTGAAAGTTTTTCTATTGATGGGTTCAGTACTTATTTTCTTTCTTCTCCTTGGGTTTCTTTCCTTTGAACTTCCTCAGTAAGCACACTAATAGAGATTTCTTGTGTGGACACACTAGTAAATGCCCTCATGTTACACAAGATGTGAGGTAGTGTGTACTACCTCTATACCTTTAGGGGTAGTAGCGGATATCTAAAAATTTGGAGTTATCCCCTAAGCACCTGTGGTTTCTTCCATTATAGGTGTTTCCACCTTTGTTATTTTGGGCCTTATAAAATGCAAATTCATGAGTTCCTCCTCTTCTTTATGGATAGTTTTCAATGTTAGATCTTTCCTTGGTTGTCCAAGGAAAATACTCCCTCTCATTCACTTTTACTTACTAGATGAACCCTTTGAGGAAGAGTTCGACACATTAACTTGGGTGGTTTCCTATGTCTCAGTTACATTTTTCCCTGAAGTTGGTTGTGATACTACATAAAGAGGTTTGGTAGCAATAGTTGGGGTATCGTACATATTTTTCTCTAGAAATTTATCTTCCATACATGTTAACCTTGACACATGGTTCTATTTATTTCTAGTTTTTACACTAAGCTCCTCCGTAGCCACCAAATTTTTCCCTTTGATTGAAATTTGTGAGGACTTTCCCTTCATTCCCTATACTCCCTCAAAATCTCTTTATTTTGTAGGTTTAATTCAATTCATTTCTTACCTAACCATATCAAGGTCCTCTTAATGACATATGTAGTCCTACTATGTAATGAAATACCCTCTTGTCTTTTCCAGTCCAAACTTGGGAAGGATGTGAGGCTATATTTTTGTCAACATATGACTTGTTCACTAAATCCTCCCCATCTTCAATTCCTTAAGGGATAACTACAATCATGTAATCCACCACTTGGGTGAGGGTCATCCTAGAGTAGTCCCTTAATTTTAATTCCTCCTCATCCCTACAGTCCATTCAATAGTCCTCATAATGAGGCTTATACTCATAATAATTCCCTAAATCTCCCTAGAGTATCCACCTAATATCATAATTGGGCCTATGAGAAAGTTTATGCAAATTTATTTTTCCCATATCTACCTCTAAGAGTCTATCCTTAAATAGGGCAGGGTATGTGTACCTTCAAATGTTAATTGAAAACTCTATGTTTACCCTATGATTTCTTGTAATATTTTTGTACATTTCCACGAATTGCATTAGAATAAGTGGCTTTCAGGATGCCCCTTACTTACTAGATGTTTGGAATTAGATGGATTAGCATCCATATGCAGTGATTACCTTCTTTTCTTGTGCAAATATATGATTATTTTCTCACTCAGACTTGAATAGGCATATGATTGGAGAAAATAAAGTGTCATGCACTAACGTGAAGCTACATATGTAGTTATCCAAATTCAATATTGTGTACACATCATAGACTCTACAATTGCCAATATATCTTATTCTATCTAGTCCAAGGAATGTTCTATGATGATAAATTTTATATGTTAGATGAAAAGTCATATAGAACTCCATTTTCCTATTGGATCCTTCTTAAATTTGTACTGCCCTCTTGAGAAATTGTTGGTGGATACATTCACTAATGAATTCACCCAAATGAATTTACATTTTTCTAATGAGGATAATTTGGATGAATTTGAACATCCAATCACTGTAAGGGTATGGAGATTCCTTCCCCAGGATCTTGTTCAAAATTGTAATAATATCTCTAATTTCCTCCACAAAGTAATCTCTACTTAACTTCATGGGAATCTTAGTGGCAGTAATCCTTAGATTTTCAAGCCAATTGTTCAATATTTTGGATAGTTTGGAAATATTTGTATTCCATTATTCCTCCACGTTTTCAATATAAATGTATGTCACATGATATACATCAGGGATACATAATAACTCAATAGTTTTTGTGGTTAGAGATAGGACCAAAGCATTGATTCCATCCCTAACCTGCTTAGTTGTTGGGTTGCATTTTTGTGAAAATAACCAAACTAACTTTGGATAATGATCAAATGGGGGGAAAAGTAGATGCAAGGGTGAGTACATCCGAGTAAATCTTCCCTATAGTCACATTCCTATCAACTGTGTGTAACATTTTTTGGAATTCAACTAGGTTTGCATTGCCTAGGTTAGTGTCCATGATTTTATCCAAATAAGATATAAGGTGAGAGGTGGTTTTCTCACCAACTAATTAAATCTTCATACTTTTAAAGATCTAAAAAAATCTATTAAGAGGGGATAATTATAACTTATATGTATTTAACCTTTCCAATATTATTTACCACCACAGGATCATAAATTGTTTATAAGCATAAGTAAATCTCTTCCCAGTGAAAATTTCATTGTAACTCTCATTCACACTGATAATCATCAACCAAATAATTTACAAAGCTCTAAAACCACTGTTCACATAATTAAAATGTAGAATTCTAGTCTCTTGCTCATTTTAGGGTTTTAGACTAATCTTTAATCTTGAAAATTGGAGGGAAAATGGTGATTTTCCACAAATTACAACCCTATATTGTTCCTCACATGCTTTCATTAATGGTGGCATCTACCTCCATAATTTCTTCATTTGTAATAATTGATTCTTTACTTTTAACTTTGAATTTCATCCTTACATGTGGACATATGGGCCACATATAATTTCACTTAGATGACATGGCATTCCCTCTTTTTTATATTCCTTATAGAAATTCTACATGGCATCTTTGCATGCCTTTCCTTTTTCTTAGTCACATTTTTCGAGCACCAGAGCTTGGTAGACAATTTACAATTTTGCAACAACTACAAAACTGCAAGCTACAAAGTTACTTTCCTTTCCAAGAGTCCCAAGAAATTAACATGTGTCTATCCCATTGAGTTATGTGAGTGACAATGCAATTTGAAATATTGCAGTGACAAAAAAAATGCAAAATGGAACAATTTGGATCTTCTTTCTTCATCTACCACTGCCATATCATGACGCATGTCCCCTTTGTGGGTTGTAGGGATTAAATTTCAATTCATAGTTTCCTATCAATTTTAAAGTTGTAAACTTCAAAAATACAAATATACTTCTCTTTATTATAGTTCTGGTAGTGTGTCATTTCTCCCTCTCAAATTTTGGGGACCAAAGTACAATTTCTAGCATTTCAACAACTACAAAGCTACTAATTGCAATACTACAAAGATGCATATTTTCTTTTTGGATTTCAAATTTGATGAATATTCACTTTATGGCCTCAGGGATGGAATATCAAATGGAAATTTGACAATAACTTTGTATTTTCCATACAAGTTAGTAGGTGAGGCAATATTACTCAATTGTTCCTTTTGCAAGATTTAGACTTGCATTTGTAATTTGCAGTCTCTTGAGAAAATTTTCAAATTAATTTAAGGACATGCATTCCCATGATACCTCCAATATTACCTTTTGTATGGTTTGGGGTTAGGAACACAATCTATAGAATTGAAACTACAAAAATTAAAATTATTGTCCATTTCAAAAATACTTAAGATTTAAGAAATGGGTATGTTTACTTTGAGACTAAAATGGCAATGTGAAGGTACAGAGCACCCTGGGACATGAAACTATGCACATTTTCCATAAATTTGAAGGAAACATGGAAAAAATATTAAGTCTCATATTGAAAATTAAAGAAACAATGTCACAGGGGTACAAATATCGAAAGAAGCTGACAATAATTTGCAGTTGACGATGAATCATGAAGAAAAGTGGAAAAAGTATATGAATATGCAATGATGAATTCTTATTTCAACCTCAAAATCTGAAAAATCATTCCAAAAACCCTTCCAATATGTAAATTATCCTCTTGAAAGTTCTTCACATCATGAATAAGGAAAGGAGATAGAATGGAGCCACATGAAGATGCAACAACATTATTAGAACTTCTTACACCTAATAAAAAAACCTCATGGAGCCCTTCAAGCCTTCTTGGAATAGAGTAACAAGTACCAAAAATAACTATGGGAGAAATTAATATTTAACATAAGGTTTGCATCAACATTACCATGAAAAATATCATAATAGAGAGACAAAATGAGGAAAAACATGGGGCATGGAGGATCATACTATTGACGATCATCCTTGGTGGATTGGACCATTAGAGTTGTGGGAATCCTTAGGATAGTGGGACATGTGCCCTAAGGAGACCTCCATATTTTAAAGAATTTGTTCCTTCTCTATAGTGTGAGAAGAGGGTTAGAAAAGTGAAACAAAACATGAATTTTAATGGGGGCGATACGCCCACCGAATGAGACTTTAAAGAGATCAATCGAGATTGTAACTATCTGAAAAAGGGAAATGGTGAACGACTGAAAAGGGTGGATGAAAATTCACCAGAGGTTAGAAAATATCACATAGAACACTACCTCAATGTACTCAAGCATAGCTTCAAAGATAACAACAACATTGGAAGATGCACATTTTCTACATCAAAAATAAAGGTGATCAGAGACAATAAATATATGAAAATGATGAACAAAATGCACCACAAGGAATATATATTACTCCAATAATTGTGCACTGTATTACATTAGAAAAGAAGCAAGATTGTTGCTACAAAACCCAAGAAGAAGGCTAGAGCTCCAGGCCCCTTTCTTTTATGGAAGAGGGACTTGAGACAGAAAAGAAAAGTGACTGATCCCAAAATTTTATCTCAAACTACTTCTATATATTTCTATCTCTTTTGCATACAATATATATAGGAGGAGGAAGAGGAGATAAGAAGCCATCCCTTACTCCTTTCCAACTACTTTTAATTATGATAAATTGAGTGAAGTGATAGGAATAAATTTTTTAATATCTTTCTCATACTTTCCCATTATCTTCCCTTTCTAAAGAGTGAGAGCCATGCCTATTTAATGCATTTTTAACTATCCTGCAACCTACTCCTTTGAGATGGACTCACCTTTTGAGGAACATCCCCTCAACTTTTTAATCCATAACAAGATATTTTGATCCCTTGTGCATTGGTTCCCGACCTCATGACTCAAGTGGCACATATTTTGTTGTTATACTGAAATGAACCTTTGAATACAGATGAATAACTTTAGTCTTTGTAGGTTGGCACTCTTCACATGGGGCTATGCATTAACTCACTACTAAAGTGACAAGCCAAATGACCCTTTACCTCCAATCTTTTGAAAAATTCCTAAGTATTTAGATCTTGCAGATAAGTCTCATAATCACTCATATGTGATACATGGCTTGTCACCTTTTGTGACCTACCTCGAACCTGGAGTCCATTTGTTGTAATATCCACGTGGGAGGTCTGTGCATCCTTAATAATGTTGTTGCTCTTCAGGGTTTGGGAATGTGTTGTGCTAACACTTAGCATCATCCACGAGCACACCATTTTTCTCCTTTGGGAAAGTAAAGGACCCCACTGCATATAATGTCAAAACCCCTTTTTGGGTGGGACCTTTATAGTTAGCTCCATGTGGAAACCCTGCGGGCTTCCGAGACTTTACTCCCTCCTTTGACTCTTGAATTTGCATCAGTTGGACACTTGGCATCGTCTGCAAACGTCCTGTTTTCTTTATGATTTGGCTAAGTATTTTCCGTTGGTGAATATTTGAATCCAAATGGGCTTTAAAAATGTAGGAATATTCCTAGCTGCAGAATCTAGATAATATTCTAACAACTCATTGGGACCATTATCTTGTTAAATGGAAACAACCCACAATCTCCCGCTATCAATTTGGTCGAGAATTGTGCTTCAAAGCCACTCCGATCCTAGGTTAGTAGCACTTTTTAATGCTGTGGAGCCTTCATAGTTGTTGAATGATCCTTGCACCTTCTTACTCTCATAATAAAAAAATTATAATTTATTTTTGTGAGAATAGAAATTGAAAAAAATAGCCAACAGAATCCCCTAACTGATTTTAGTTACTCTGCATTTGTTTGAAGTGAAGCTTGTAACTGCCTTAGAAAACTAAAAATTCTCCATTGATCTAGAGTCTTCTTATACAATCTGGTGAGTCTTTAATGGATTAATATAAGCATAGTCCTATACAAAATAAGAAAACATACATGCCTCAAATGAGTAATGCAGAGTGTACGCAAGCACATATTCTACTAAAAATAATCTACTCCTACTCCTAATCTAATTGATTTAGTACAATATAAACAAAACCCAAAATAGGCAAGGGAAAATAGCTTCCTTTTCTTATAAAGTGTGGTCATATGATTAATTTAGCTATTGATATGGCATGTAATAAGATTGAAAATTTACATTTCACTCTTCCACCCGCAGTATCAGCGAACAGAATGATTACCTCCTTAATATGTTCCTCTCTTGGTTGGAGGTATTGTAGCTGACCCTCGAGGTCTTTAAACTTATCCTCATGCCCTGAAGTAAGAATGACTAGTGTTGAGGCTTTCCTTGGTCTTGAGGAGGGCCATTATTTGGTGGGAGTTGGTCTGACTCTCTAATTCTTCTTGTCATTCTAGATTTCATATTTTTGAATGGGGCATTTTTATAGGATTCTTTGGAGGGTGTCATCCCTATCCTTTCCCTCCTTGTTTTTAAAAACTTTGTTAGTGAATCCAGGCTCTTCTATTGAAAGCAAAAAATCTCTCAACAATACTTTTTTCTAGAGAATTTGGACTAGTCCCAGGGGAGATGTTGTGAGTGGAAGGCTACCTTTTTTGTGGGGTTGATGAAGTGGCAAAGGCTGTTATTTCCTCAAGACTTTCTTCATCGAGGTATTTCCCCAAATTTAATAAGCACTCGAGCTTATCCTCTTCCTCCTCTGTCAAATCTTTACACTTTTGTATGATGGTTTTTGAGTCTGTAAATTCTCCATCATATGTGGCTTCATCTTTCAATATGAATCTCATTGATAAAAAATCTTCCAGGGTAGCCACTTTTTAGGGAGTAAAAACAGAGGATACTTTTACAGCCTCTCTACTACTCATCTTGTGATACAAACCTCTTGAGTTCCTATCACTTCTCACCATATGCTCCTCTTCTTTTGGATTTAGAGCCACTACTTGCTGGTGCAATGGGTATAGTTGATCAAAGAAAGGGGAAGGGTGGAATGGGTGGCTTGGATATGGACAAGGGTATGATCCCTTGGTGGTAATGAATTCATGATTGCATGAATCCATAGGATGAAGAGAAATGGAAGATGTGGAAAGAAATATGAGTGAAAATGGATGAGAGGGAGGTCTGTGAGCCTTTGTAATGATTTTTACAGACCATTGGAGTCATTGGATGTGATCCAAAATTATCTTCATTAAATTTTGAAATTTATCAGGAACACACTAAGTTAATTCCATGATAAAATACCACTCTGAGTCCTCCCACCGAGTGTGCCATGAAAACTAATGACGATTATCCTTTTTGGATTAGACCGTTAGAGTCATGGGAATTCTTAGGTTAGTGGGATGTGCACCCTAAACAAACCTTTAGATTTTAAAGAACTTGGTCCTTCTCTATAGTGTGAGATGAGGTTTAGAAAACTGAAAAAAGAACAAGAATTTTAACAGGGGTGATGTGCCGAATGAGCCTTCTAAGAGATCAATTAGGACTACAACTTTTTGAAAAAGGAAAATGGTGAACGATTGAAAAGGGAGGATAAAAATGCACCACAGGTCAGAAAAGATCACAAAAAACACTACCTCAAACTAATTAAGCACAACTTCAAAGATAGCAACAACATTGGAAGATGCACATTTTCTACATCAAAAATAAAGGTGATCAGAGACAATAAAGATATGAAAATGATGAACAAAATGCACCACAAGGCATATATATTACTCCAATAATTGTGTGATGTATTACATTAAAAAAGAGGTAAGATTTTTGTTACAAACCCCATGAAGAAGGATAGAGCTCCAGGACCCTATCTTTAAGAGAAGAGGGACTTGAAACAGAGAAGAAAAGTGACTGACCCCCAAAGTTTATCTATAAGTACTTCTATATATTTCTATCTCTTTTGCATATAATATATACAGGAGGAGGAAGAGGAGATAAGAATCCCTCCCTTACTCCTTGCTAACTAATTTTAATTATGATAAATGGAGCGAAGTGACAAAAACATATTTTTCAAGATCATTCTCACACTTTCCCATTCTCTACCCTTTCTAAAGAGTGAGATCCATGCCTATTTAATGCATCTTTAACTATCCTATTACCAAATCCTTTGAGATGGACTCACCTTTTGAGGAACATCCCCTCGGCTCTTTAATACATAACCAAATATTTTTATCCCTTATGCATTGGTTCTCAACCTCATGACTCAAGCGGCACATATTTTATCATTATAGCGAAATGACCCTTTGAATGCAGATGAATAACTTGAGTCTTCACAGTTTGGCACTATTCACAAGGGGCTACACATTAACTCTCTACTGAAGTGACAAGATAAATGACCCTTTTCCTCTGATCTTTTGAAAAATTCCTAAGTATTTAGATCTTACAAATAAGTCTCATAATCACTCATACGTGATACATGGATTGACACTTTTTGTGACCTTCCTCGAACCTGGAGTCCATTTGTTAGAAGATCCATGTGGGAGGCCCACACATCCTTAATATTTTTATTGCTCTTAAGGTTTTGGGAATGCACTGTGCTAACACTTGGCATCATCCATGAGCACACCGTTTATCTCCTTTGGGAAAGTAAAGGACCCCACTGCTTATAATGTCAAAACCCCTTTTTAGGTGGGACCTTTGTAGTTAGCTCCATGTGGAAACCTTGCGGGACTCTTAGAATTTACTCCATCATTTAACTCTTGAATTTTTTTCGGTTGTACACTTGGCATCATCCGTGAAGCTTCTTCTTTCTTTATGATTTGGCTAAGTGTTTTCCATTGGTGAAGATTCAAATCCGAATGGGCTTTGAAAATGTAGGAATCTTCCTGGCTACAGAATTTAGATAACACATACTAAGCCATAATGGATAACTCTATAAATATGGTGCCAAGGATACACAGGGATCAAAATGGGCACCAATATATTCTAATCATTTTCCATATAAAAATAATTCAACTTTAACCCTACATTGAAATTGACCTTGAAATTTTAAATTTCGAAAGAGAACAAAACATGGAATGAATACACCTATTTTCCTTATTTAATAATGATATTCTCATTTGAATAACTTTGAGGGAGGTATTGAAAATATCTCGTTGGAGGATTTGGGGTGATTAGTCATCAATTTAAAGAATTAATTGGAACTCAGAGGGAATTGGGTGTCCCAACACCAAAGAAGGTTATTATAATATTTCTTTATAAAAACATAAGAAATACTCAAATATAATCCACTTTGAGGTGGAAACCTTTGGAAATAAGAATAATTTATTAACTATATTTTATAATCTGATATGTGATGGATTTTAAGAGAATATCACCCATCCCTATTCATATACATAAATACTAAGAGTCACACTCTTTCATCCTAATTAGTTCAGCCTAAATATGTATTAAGAACTAATAAATGAAAAGTTGAAGTTGTGCACTCCAATACATGATCTTAGTAATCATACGAAGATATAATTTTAGGGCTATAATATGCCTTTCCCCTTTAGAATTTTTTTTCCCTCAATACTTAACAACTTCAAGCAGTGTAGCATGAACTTTTCATCATCACATGTCATGTATTCAACTAGTATATTATTCCATTTGATGATAAATGTTGCAATTGCTTCATCTCTTAATTTATTCACTCTTCTCTTGGTAACTTCCTCATTTTCTCTAATGAGTGTTTCTTCTTAATCTACCTCAAGTAGCTTTGACAAAAATGGGAGCTTGGTACCTATTATTTTTATGGCGATTCTCATTTGGCTAAATGGAATAGCTAATACTTATATTGACCATCATGTGTTTCAAATGCATTCTTACCTACATCATAATTCTTTACTCTATTCTCATAGTACCTTTTAAGATTTATATTATTGATATCCCTATAGACTGTGAACCTTCTCTCTGATTCCTCATTTTTATAACCATAATCACTGGAGATGACTACACAATTTTATTGGGATAAACAATGCCTAAGTCAACCATTTCCTAGACCATTTTTTCAATTTCTAACTTTTGTATAAGGATAGTGATAACTTCTATAATTAAGAGGGATACTTATTGGAATCAATTAAATTGCATGTTCATGATCATTTATTTGAGGTGGGATCTTTCGGTCATGAATGATGTTTTGATGGTGTCAAATAATCTCATAAGGCTTTGGTGGATTATGTTTTTCTATATCATGTCCTTCTAATAAATTTAGATGTGTCACTATTTTGTAAGATCCTTTCTTAAGTAATTTGTCCATCTCATGAGAGATACTAATCTGGATTGGTGGTGAATAAATACTATTAATTGTTTACTTCTTTCCATTCATATTGAAAACCATGAATAAGTATTGAATATTAAAATACATTGTCCCCAACTTATTAAGCTATCACACTCCTAAAAACTACACTGTATCTCTCAATTGGGAAGGAAATTATTTTTAAATTGAGAATATAGTCCCCCATTAAGAGGAATATATGATGAAATTTACCACCACAAGAGATTCATTTCCCATAAAAAATAATGACTTTAAAAATTGGTAATTAGATACACACAAAAATATGATTTCATTAGTTATTTTTTTATTAATGAAGTCATGGGTACTCCCTGTGCTAGTAAAAAGTGTCACCCATTTTTTATTAATATAGCTAAACACTTTAATTATTTATGGTATGGTTACCACACTTAATGCATTTAGTAAAATTTTAGGTTTTACTTCCTCCCTAGGATTTGCATGTTTGTGTTCTATTGTTACTTCCTTAATAGCCAATTCTTGATCATTCAAAACCTCATTCTCAATAACCATTAGTTGTTTCTCTCCAATAGCACCCTTATGACCTTTATGTTATTTTCTATCATAATACCATCATAGGTTTTTTTTTTTCCTCCTATTGAAGATAGAGTTTGGTAATTTTCCTTGGTCTAAAAGGTTTGACCACATTTCATAGTGTTGATGCTAGTGAATGTAATATAATCTAGACCCTATGCCTTCCCTTGTGTCTTTTAACACAAAGATAGTAGTCAGAAATATAGATATAATAGAAATTTACCCATCACGGTAGTAGTGTGATGTGTTTTGCTTCATATGCTAATATTTTTTCCCTTTATCCCTTAAGATGTTTTAAAATTCTTGCATTTATTTTATGTTGCTAAAACACATGGAGCTAGGACATTTGCATGTTTGGTAATGGAGGTAGATATAATCTTGAACTTGATTTACATGTGTTAGAATTGTGTGGTGAATAATATAAAGTATATGTAATTTTTTTTGGCATATTTACGTGAGCCTTATCTGCTTTAGTATTGATATTTGCAATGTATGCTTATGAGAATTTGAGGTGAGTTATATAGTATATTTGACTTGTTTATATAGGATTCCAAAGGTAAGATATTATCATCATGGATGACCTAGGGATAATGAAATGATGCACATAATAATTACAAATTAGAAAAATAGTCATTAGAAGAACAGGGATGGGATTATACAAGTCATCCGAAACTGTAGTATGACGTGGTCATTTCTGTATTGTTCAATATAGGTATTTGTTATGAAATATCCAAATTCTGAGAAATATTTCTAGGGATATATTTATTCTTTGGATGATTAATATGGCATGAATAAATGATAGGGTGGTTTACACATATTATTAATTCATTTGAGAGAAAACAATATGTCAATTTAGCTTAGAATGTGATCATTTTTCCTAACATAGGAATGAATCTAGTTTTGTCATTTCCAAGAATAAGTTACTGAATTTAAGTGTCTACATTTTCCCCATTTAAGTGTGGAACTAAATATTTCATACTTAAATGAAAAACATACCTAAGTGACCACATGCATTTTTTCTTTTCTTTATTGTTGTTTCCCTAGTGTTGGTGTTGAAACATTCCACGGTGAAACCTACAACACAAAGTGTAACAAATGTCTTTACATGTAATTGAAATGTAAATAAAATGTAAATTGTGATGGTGATTTTAAAAATTTAAATTGTGCATAGTAAAGTAAAGAGATGCAAATAAAGGAAGCTATACACCTATTCACTTTCTAAAGGGAGTATCTTTCATTATTTTTGTTCTTGGGGATTTTTATTTGCATTGGGTTGCCAAAGAATTGGGGTGATCAGGCCCTATTTTTTGCAAAAGAGAATTCATCGAAGTAAACACAGAAGAAGAGAGGTACCATAGGAAAATTTTCCCAAAGAACCTCGCAAAGAGGGAAGAGTAGTGTACAACATATCTCTCCACTCCAATACCTTCACACATAAAGAAAAAGAGAGAGAGGAAGGAAGAAAAACCTTTAAAAATTAGCCACCTTGATATCTTTGAACCCCACATGCCCTAATATTACACACAAATATAGCCCTAATTTTTAAAATAATTCTAGGTTGAAATATAATATGTGTCACATAACCTAACCATGCGTTATATTAAATGATTCTGATTATGTGAATGTTAAATGATGAAAAGGAGAAGAATTAATATACCATCATACCCTATATTTTACAATTGTATTTATGTAATACAATAGATAAGGAATGAAGTACACATGCAACTTTTATTCTTCTCAAAAATGTGTCATTTGAATCTAAGCTTGTACCAAAATTTTATAAATGTATGTCTAAATATGAGAAGAACAAAAAAATTGTGAATTTTTCCACTGAATGGAAACGTCCAATTCAAGTCATAGTATACTGTGGTTTTATATTTTGGTGGATGGTTTTTTACCATTATGAAAGATATTCCTTATATAAATATGTATCTCAGTCATATAGTATTTCTTTACCATTTGTATATGTATAATATATCCTGATGAACACCCCATATTTTGATGTACATGAGATATTATAGTAGAGTATAAGGCTCAAAAGAAATTATGTGTACCCATTTTGGATAAATCTAATAATTTTCCTAGGATCACACATAGAGATGATGTAGTGTCCATCATTAAGATATTATTCCTATAAATTTAATGTAGATTCTAATATCTATTACGTTACCCACATCCAATAATCCACTTTTCATTTAGAGGGAGGATGAAGGAGAGAGAGAGAGGGGGGGGAGGGAGAACAAGATAACTGTAATGCCATAGTTATTTAATATTTTATTTATTTTAATGGAAAATGAAATGGTTATTCATTAAATCAACTACGGTTAACCGTATGTGTTAACCATCCTTAAGAACAACATGGTTTATTTTCAGTGTTAACCAACTTACTCACATAGAGGAAAAAAAGGGGTAGCCAATAAAAGATGAAATTAAATGTAAATGCCAACATCCATTACCTTCCCCATATCCAATACTCTTCTTTGGTATATGGGGGAGGGTGAAGAAGAGAGAGAGAGAGAGAGAGAGAGAGAGAGAGAGAGAGAGAGAGAGAGAGAGAGAGAGAGAGAGAGAGAGAGAGAGAGTATAATAGGACAAGATAATTGAAATACCAAAAAAAGTAACATGTTTTTTGAGTTTTAATGGGAAATGAAAGGTATTTTCACGAGAGAAATTATGGTTAACATTTTCTCTTAACCACTATTGTGTTAATCACAAATTAGATATTTTTCAATGTCAACCATCCAATTGGCATAGAGGACAAAAATGAAATCCAATAAATCACGAAATTTAATGAAATCACCAACATATATTACCTACCCCTCATTTAATACTTCACTTGACTTATGGGGAGAGGGTGAAGAAGATACAAAGAAAGAGAAAGGTAATTGGAATACTAATGGGTTTGTAAAGTATTTTTGATATAAATTGTGTTTAACGCTTTGTGTTAATGAATTCTATGCTAATCATAATATGGTTTTTTATTGATGTGGACCATCGAACTAACTTAAAGAGAAAAAATATTTCCAATAAACCAACAAATATGATGTAAATTCCAACATCCATTACGTGTCCCTCATCCAATACCTCACTTTAGTTAGAGAGAGAAAGAGATGTAATAGCAATGGTTTTATAAGTTTGATGATTTTTCATAGACAAAAAAGGTTTTTTATAGAGATAAATTGCAATTAACATTGTGCATTGACCATTATTGTGTTAATCACAACATGGTTTCTTTTTGATGTGGACCATTGGATTGACATGCACATAAATGGTGTTTCCAATATAACATCAAACATAATTTAAGGACTACATCCATTACCTTCCCCTCATCCAATACTCCACTTTGGTTATAGGAAAGGGTGAAGAACAGAGAAAGTAAGATAAAAATATAACTACAATACCAAAAACAAAGTTAGTTGAGTTTTAATGGATAGTAAAAGGTTTGATCATGTGAGAATTTTTGGTTAAAATTGTGTGTTAGCCTTTTTTACATTTATCACAACATGGTTTCTTGTTGATTTCCACCATCTAATTGGCATAGAGGATAAAAAATGCAGCCAATAAACCATGGAATTTAATGTAAATGTCAACATCAATTGATTGAACATAATCTAATACTTCACCTAAATGTTGGGAAGAGTGTGAGCAAGATATAGAGAGAGGGGGAGAGAGAAATCGTTATTTTTAATGTTTGGTGAGTTTTTCACGTAAATTTTATTATTATTGTGCTACACATTTAGTTCATCACCAGGTTGTTTTTTGATGTGGAAAATCGAATTGGCATAAAGATAAAATGGGCTGCTAATAAACTATGAAACATAATGTAAATACTAACATCCATTACGTTTTTCATCATGTTGCTTCATGATAGTCTCAAGGAGAGGGTGATGAAGGGGAGGGGAGGGTAGAGAGAGAGAGGGGGAGGGAAACATGATTTTAATACCAAAATATTTTTAAATTTTGAAGACTTTCAGGGAGAGGTGAGGAAGAGAGAAAGTGAGAGAAAGCTGATTATCATACTTAAAAAAATTAATGTTTGATGAGTTTTTATGGATAATAATCAGTCTAGTATTGAGAAAAAATATGGTTAAAATTGTGTGTTAACCATTGTTGTATTAATGATAATGTGTTTAATTTTAGAAGTGTACCATACCACTAACATAGAGGATAAGAAAGGAACCCAATATAGCATGTGACATATTAGAAATACTAACATCCATTAGTTTCCCCATACGAAGCATTCCATTTTAGTTTTAGGTAGAGGGTGTAGACGCATAACTATTTCGGTCTATAAATAAAAAAAAGTATATTTATAATATGTCAAATGTGGAAAGCTAAATCTCAATGGATATTACTAGAAATGAATGAATGAAATGAAAAATTATTTTCTTATATTTTATTTTATATTGGGGGTCAACATCATGTTGTGTTTTGGGGAGAAAATAAATAATTGGTTGTTCACATGTTATTTTTGTGATCAAATTGTGGATATTTTGGGCATGGTGTGTGTGTCTTGGCATGAAGGCTATGAGTTATTTAACTATTTATAAAAATCCATTCATTTCGGGGAAGTACAAACTTTGTGTTGGATGCATTGTCGTTTGTTTACCACTAGCGTTTATTATGAGACACTCCACCTTAATTTTATCTACCAAGTTTCAGTATTTATTTGTAATAAAATAGGTGCGCTAACTTATATATTCCCAATGAAAATTTGAAATAACTTGGATTCCAAAAATTCATCTTAGTTTTATGAAGAGAAACAAAGAGTGAGAAATACAGCTATATTTTCTTTAGTTACATTTTTTTAAGTTTTCATTCACAATAAAACTTCTCTTCTTTCTTCTCTATGAAACACTACAACTACAATTGGAGTGTACTAACAATAACCTCATATTCAATAGGATATCTAGGCAATGGATTAGAACAAATTTTTGGTGAAGTGTGTGCATGAACTTGGGGGTGGAGTTGGGTTCCTCCATGGCTAGTCCTTCTCTGCTACTCTTTCCTAGTTGTGCCTCCTCCCCACCTCCTTATATGTTGATTAGGGTTTTTTTTTCCTTTAACTCCATTTCAGATGCCATGAGAGTTTTTTGGCTAAAGAAACTAACCAATGGATTGTAGAAGCTAAGGAGATCCTCTTTTTAGGTTTTTTTCCTACTATATGAAGGCATGAATGATATGTCATTGCATGTGAAGATGTGATAGGTTAGCAGATGTCAAGATTTTGTTGGAGTGGGACATGTTTAACAAAATGTATGTTGTTTTTGCTTCAAGTTCAAGGTCCAAATTTAGCTACACTGATAGGGGTAGAGGAGCACATCCCTTATTTCTCTTCTTCTCCATATAATCATTCCTCTGCACTTCCTCCTTGAGGTTTCTATATTTTTGATTAGATAGGATTGGGGTTGGTATCCCCCTTAATTATTATTTTAGGGATGCCTACAAAATTTTTGAAAAACTACTTGGTTCCACTAATTTGGGAACACAAACAATCTATGGGCTTGTTGTATCCTCTCAGGATTCTGACTCAGAACATGGCACAAAAACTTCCCAGGTTATGTTCAAAATATTTGACAAATTGTTGGAAAAAGCATTTCTTGAAAAATTTCTATCAAAAAGATGGATGAAATCTACCTGGACTCTACTTCTAAAGATAATACATACTTTCTCCAAGTTCTAGTTCATACTCTGAGTGGAAATACCCTTTGCATCTAGCTCCAACTAAAAACTTGATGGAAGGACCTTAAATTTATTCTTGCTCATAAATTTATCTCTAGGACAGGTCTCGTAGGCCTCATTTTTGTTGGAAAACTTCTTAAAGATGATTCCATGCTCATCTCCTATGGGATTGGGTAGGATTCCATGCTTTTTATTACTAGTCTTCTATTGGGTGGAGCCAAAGAGTGAAGCTCTACACCTTTCAAAGAGGCACTTTTTAAAAATGCCACTTCCTCAAAAACTCCTACAGCTCCTCCTTCCCTTTCCTACATTGTGGAGTAAGCTTGTAAATCCCCTACTTTGGAGATCAAAAATGAAGAAGCTCTATATTTTTAACAAGAAATAAAATCTAAGGCCCTTATCTGTATATTTAATGGTGTTATACCTTCTTCTAATGACCTGATCCATTGGATTCATTCCTCATGGGTAGAAAATTATAAATACTTTTTACATTCCCAAGGCTTCTTCATAGTCTTCTTCAATGATCTAGAGGATATTCAAAGGGTTATTGATGAAGGTCCTTAGTTATGATGATTGTCAGGCCTTTTCACTACCCCATGATTTCCTTGGTTTGACCTAAATTCATTTTCTATCTCACTTGTTCCTATTTGGGTGAGATTTCCTAATCTTCTCCTTCACCTTTTCTAAGTTGTTATGGAGGATATCAGAAATATTCTATGGAATTTCATCAAAGAGAATAATAAGATAATGTGGAGTGGCCTTTATAATTTTGTAAGGATTTTTGTAGAAGTAGATCTCAATAAAGGATTACCGGATAAAATGAATCTCAAGATGGGAGATATGAATCACATCCAGACTCTTGATTATGAAAAAATGGCTTTCAGATGTAGGAATTACAAGACTTTAAGACACCACCAAGCTTCCTTCCCTTGTAATAAATCCCAAGATACAAAGAAAAAAGGATTAATTCCCAAAAAATGGATCTCAATAGATCTTGAGGATGATAAAAATACTGACTTAGAAGATCAAGAAGCAGGAGATACAACTCCATCATCCACAACACAATCAGACACTGATGCATATAAGGAGGTGAGGCAACTAATAGTTAATCCTCCCTATTTGTAGAGACCTACTCTAGGGATAAAGTAGCCCCATTAATCTGATCACTCTGACTTTGATAAGGATGGACCCCATCCTCTGGATAACGAGTTACAGATATATGCCCCATTGGAATTTTTCAAAGCCAAACATCTTGATTCAGAGGTAGTTTTACATGAAAACTAGTAGGTAGTGCATTCAAACTGATCTCTGACCTCTTTTTATATCCTTTCATTCTTCATTCCTTCCTCATTCTCCCTCTTGGTTGTCTTATCTTGTGGATGCCTCTTCTATAGCATCTACTTCCTTATCTTGTAGCTTGTTTCAAGTTGCATATCCTCTCTCCCTCCCTATACTTCCCCTTTTCTACATCTTCTTCTTCATGCAGCTATGAGTGGGGCTTCTTCTTCTCTTTCTATGTGGTTGTTTCCCTACTGCAACTTTAGTAGCAACAACTTCTCCTTGTCTCACTTGTGGTTCTTTGATTATTTCTTCATTCAGTTTGTGCCTTTAGGGCTTTTGTTCCTTTTACCTAGGGATTTTTTTTTTGTTTCATTATTGTATCTTTCCTTTAGAGACTTTTGTAAAAGGATGTGGGTCCTTTCAAAACCCCCATATTTACCCTTTTCCAAAAAAATAGTACAGCTACAATCCCTTCATGAAACAGTCAAATCCCTTCATGAATATACATTTTCTTCATCCGATGAAAATTCTAAGCTTTTAGTGGAAGATCGATTCCCTTTTCTATGAACATGCATATTGGTATCTAATAAAAATGTGTGAAATGTGAATGCAATGGAGCTATTGTAATTACTTGTAGCCAAGAGACTTCTATTCTTTTGATCCTTTTAGTTTTACAAGTATCTAGAAACTACCTTTACTATCCACCTAGAATTTCTTTAAAGGTACTTTGTAAATGAATTTGTAATTCCAAATTTTTGTTCTCTACCCCAATATCCACAAAATATGTTTTACAAGGTAAGGTAAATTTTATATTAGTTACTTTCCACCTAAATATCCATTACAATTTGTGTGCATTAATTTTCCTATTATGGGGTGCATTTAATTACCCTTAAGTCTATCACCTACTTTAGAGTTTAGTATACTACCACAATGGATCCTTTTGAAAAATTATGTGAATTCATCTGACACGCATGAATTCACCAAGTTAGCAAAAAGGGACCACTCTATTAACACGACACATGCATGGTGAGAACAAATATGTTATGTTTTGTATAGTGGTTAATATGTATAGCGGTACATTTTGGCACCATGATAGCTATCACCCAACTCGATTATGATTTATTTATTTCCTAAAATGCAATTTTCAAGACTACATTTAAAGTTTTTTCTATTGTAAGTCATTTTGAAATGGAAAGAGGTTCATAGTTTTAAAAAATTTAGTTTATGGGGTGAATAAAGGAAAATTCAATCAAAAATAATTATTATCTTCATTAATCTACCCAAGATATGTGTAGATTTTACAATTTAGTTGATATAATCAATGTTCATCACCTTGATATCTAAGTAGAATATGTTCCTCCCAACTCAATTGTAATATTGTAATCAAAGAAGTAGGGATGCAGAGATTGGGGAATCTATATTTTGAGGAATCATGTGGTGGGGAAAATAAAGAAGAAGAGTGTTTGATATGGAGAAGCCTCAAGGATTAAGTATAGACAACTACAAGAAAAATTTAGTTTTTTACTATTTTCTCTTACAAATGTTAAATAGGTTGAGAGGATAATTTAATTTTGTATTTAATAGGAAAGAAATGGGTATGGTAAATAATAATTGCCACATATGTCTTATACGATTTCTATTTAATTTTTACCACATATAAAATAAAATGTAAATTATTAGGTACATTAGTTCATTCTAGAGATAGAGAGAAATACATATTGAGTTATTTTTTTATCAGAGTGATAATGAAGTTATAATAGTAACCACAAATTTTTCCATTGATCTAGGAAGGATTTTGATTACTCTATACATTTATTACACTGAAAAAATCCTCCCTTCCTCCCTTTGGTAGGTGTAAAATACTTTATTAATGGCCATGTCTTTGGCTCTTCCATTATTTTTTGTATGTATAACTGATAGATCCTTGGAAAAAAATGGCACTAAAGAAGGAAAAGAATTTTGTCCCGAAGGTCTTCCATGATGTACTGGCTCTGACCTAGAAACCCCTTTTCATGATACTTTTTTTTATTTTTCATTGTTTTATAAAGAATGACATTGGCTTGAATTTTGTGCCCTTATTGATTGTTTTTTTGTGTTGAATCCCTTAAGAAATCTTACTTAAACAATGGGTTCACAACTACTGGAAATCACATGGAGTTAAACATAAGGTAGTTTAATATTTAAAAAAAGTTTTTTTCCTTTTCCATTTCAAAAATGTTAAACATTATAAATCCATTATCAATAATTACATGTGATTATTTGTAACACTCCAATTGTGTTTTCACATCAGAAAATATAATTCCAAGCATCTGATAAAGCTAAACTTAAAAGCTTAGTCTAGATTAAATTCTCTATTCTGCCTCTCCCCCATTGTGTATTTTTTAAACTTATCATTCCATTAGGGTGATTCATATTCCCATAACAACCCAAATTATACACATCCCATCCTAAAATGTGTTTGATTTCAAATTGATCTGGTAAATACCTTAAGGAATTTATATATACCAAGATTTGAAGTACTTTTATACCTAATGACCACCCTCTGGAGATGAAAAAAAAGATATAATGCATCCAAATAGTGTGTAGTAGAGCTATAATATCATCAAAGTTGGTTTATGAAATTTCTACAATGAGAAACAGGTTTAGGAACAAGTTATGCAACACTAGGCTACTTATAGGATGGTGCAAGGAAATGAAAGTAGTGAAAAAGCTAGTGGGGTTGTTCTGGATGTTGCAAGAACAGTGGGTAATTTTGTGAAGTGACCAAATACTCATAAAAAATATAATAACTCCTAATTCACATTGCAAAAATTTTCAGGAGATTCTACCTTTCATATTTTGAGATATTGGCCCAACATTGTAGATGAAGATCCTTGATCTCGATAAGAATAAAAATGAAAATTCTAGGAATTATATGAAGATTTGAGGCATAATTCAAATCCCAATGTGACCTATGATATTCCCTCTTTACTCACAATTTTTTGGTTTCCCTTTTCATTATGATACATTTTGGTGGCAGTATCTTTCTCCAGTGCATAGGTTTGAACAGACTAAAAAAGGGGAGTAAATTTAAAATTTCATGCATAATTGGATCTTGAAAATTGTGGGAATGATCTCAGCATACATTTTGGATTCATAATGATATATTTTTTCCTATGTAACTCTTAAGGAAGGTCTAAGGGAAAATAATCACTCTTTGGTGCCTATTTTTGGCAGCTGTTAATGAAGGCGAGGTTTCCAAATTTGCACATGGTGCATTTTCACACCTTGGATTCAATTTTTCACCTTTTCAATTGTTTCAAAGGTGATTGAGGTGAAAAAAAATGTGTCACCAAGGTGAGGAGATCTTGGTTTGAAGGTTTTGTCACTTAAGTGGTTTGTTTCATGGTTAGGTAAATGTTATGCACTCACGGGTAATTTTCACCCCTTCCTCATGATCACCATGATTAATGGCGCACTTGGTAATTATTGATACAAATTTTCACCTGGAAATATTCCATGAGGTGCAAAAAAATTTTCCACCAAGGAAGATAAGTTATCTCATCACTTAAGTGACAACATTGTGTGTTAGGAGAGTGTTATGCATTCACACCTTTGAACCACCCCCTCTCCATGAAACACCACACCATGGCACATTTTTTCACACCTATTACACATTTTAACCTGGTGCAAAAGTGCATTAAGTGAAAAAAAAAATTCCACCATGTTATCACACCCTCTCTCGTCACTTGCAAACACAACTTACTCCCTAGGTGTTGTTTTTCAACTCACCCCACTCATCAAGTTTTTCCCCCTCCTCATGTTAGCTACCCCCCATTGCAAATTTTATCCATTATACCACATCATTTAACCTCATGTACAATTTATATATTTGGTAAGGGACATGAGAGGCTCCCAGACCCATTTAACAACTCTTAACTCAACCTCAACTCGGGCTAGGAAGAAAGTGTAAAAGTGAGTCTAGGGGTGAGTTTCCTTAACCAGGGTTAACTTTAAAATATTTTAAAAAAACGTAGTGATTTTAGATCCCATTTTTAAAATATCTCCTCCTTCCATTTCTTTTATAGCTTGGTCATGCTCAAATTCCACCAAGAAACCCTATACCAAAAACCAATAATATTCTCATATCTCACCCATTTTTGGTTTTTTCCTCTAAAACGTTTCTTGTGCACTCCTAGGGTGAATGATTTTGAGATTATCTAAACACCATAACCATTGATCCTATGATTTTTTATAGTCCCTAACTGAATTTTTCAGCAAGAAAAAGTTACCTTTTCAAATTCAGAGAAATCTGGAGGATAAAAACACCTAGAAATTAGAGTAAGAAATCACATTGCAATTCCCAATACCACAAGACAATTTTCATCCTAATCGGAAAACCAGAAGGCCTATTTATATTTTTAGTAAGTTTTCATCTGATCCTTACTAATAATAGTACTACTAAAAATGAAGAATCAATCACCCTGAACCCTCTGTGTAATCCTCAAGTTCGGGACTCTAAAACTAAAAATTGTGAGAATTGGGGAATTTTGGCTAAATTTAAAAATTAAAGGTGAGCTGTAACTTAATAAAAATAATAAGTTCTTAGATCACATCCAAATTTTTCATACATCCTCATCTCATCATTCCATCAATATTCTTGGTAACCATGAAGGTCAAATACATTGGATATGATCCAATTTCAACTCTATCTGTAGACACCAAATTTGTCTCTTATGACACCCTATGCCCCGCATCTCATATTCGCAACCTAACCTCACCACCTAAACCTTACAAAATTATTTATTAATTACCTTATAATTAATAAATCCACATCTCCAAACCTGCCACCTCATTTTGCCACCTCATCATGACCTAGCCCTAACCCTAAACTAACCTAATTAAGATCTATAACTTGGTCTACATCCACACCCATGACTAATTACTCCTCACCCGCACCAAAACCAACCTAATAATGACTTTACCAAGCCCACAACTAATCCCTCGGGAGAAAAGGAGGGAAAGTTGGCTATTTTACTAAAAATAGCCCACTTTGACTTAACCGACATCAGTTCCTACTCGACCGCCGTCGGTTAAGTAACCTCCATCGGTTACCTGTAAATGACCTTCCCCAACCAAAAACAAGGGATCGAAATTCATTTGAAAGATCCGGAATTCACTTTGCAGGATAGAGACAAGTGAAGGAAAGAGAAGAGTTTGTAGAGAAGGACATCGAGCCCAAGACTACAACTAAGTAACCAGAGCACAGTGACACTCATCCAAGCATTGGGAGAGAAGATAAGCTCACTTTTGATTGTCGGATCATCCCACCTGAGCCTTGTCTTCATCATCACAGTGCTTGGATTTGTACCTTCATCAGGAACTAGTAAGTAGTCTTGTACATTTTTAAATACCATTTCTTGAACTTCTGATTCATAGTAATTATAAGCTCACTCCTAGATCTACTACCCGATAGCACCCTACATCTAACTTTCATTCCTCTACCCTTGCATTGCCCCAAGAACAGCTCCCACACTCTCTGAGTCTTCTCCATCACCCTATTTCCTACCCCTGATCATTTACCGACCTTATAAACACCATAATTACCTTACAGCCAACCTTCATTGAAAGCCCCTAAATCACTGCCCCTACCGATATCGGTTATCAGCAACCGGTACCGGTGTTATAACCGCAGCCAGTTATACAGTGACCGGCATCGGTCACTATGACTCAAACCAAAACCAGCCTTTCCTCTATTGCTTTTTAACGAGGTAACTAAATCATAATTTCACAATTACTTCTTTGTTATCATTTGTGTTAATTCGTATTGAAAGGGGAACTGACCACCTTCGAAAGGAAGTCTAATATTTCCTGGGCCCAGGGCAGTTCCCTCATTTATTGTCTAACTATAATCTGGTGGTCTTGCATTCTTATTCACAGGTAGTCCTTCCCAGAAAAAAAGGAGTTCTTCACAATCGATCTGATCTCTCTCTACGGTACGCGCACACCCTCCCAACACTCAACAGGTATTCCTCCTAGCCCTAACCTTTATCTGTTTCTCAAGAGAATGAAAGGATAGAAGCAAATCTATTCTAAGAATAGAAACATTCTGTACGAAACATTTTGACATGTCTGGTGGGACCCTTCTCAGGTTTCTTTCATTCTTGCTTGCTTTCATATAAGGAGTATACTTGCTATTTTCTTCTTCTAAATATTCACAAGATATTTTGTCATTTTGGTAAAATAATTTGTCTTTCTTCCTCATCTTTGCATTAGTGAAAGTCATCTTCTTTGCTTCATCGAATATCATTTTCAATTTTGGTTTAAAACACGTGCATCACATTCTTGCTTGCTATTTTTAATTCTAGTGAATGTAGATTAAGTAACAGGTCGTACACATGGGGGTGATATCCACGGTATTGACAAGAAATTAATCTTACTTTCACTACACAACACATACCAAATCACATCATAATCAACACAACATCTCAAACATCCCCCCTTTTTATGCGGTATTCCTCTGCCCGATTGAGGTAACGTTATAAGCCAAAAGAAACTTGACATCTCCCTTAGGTATTTTGTTTAGGATTGACATCATCTTGCGTCTAAGGCATAAGCCCACAATAATTAAAACTAATCCTAGGGTTAGTCTCTTAATTTTCTTGTGCATCTTGCTTATTTTTTAGTTGTTTCTTTGTCATACCCTGTATCAGTGATCACTTCAGAATAGTTTGGTGGGTATACTAAGCATTGTTAACCCCAAATCAGTAGCTTCTTACATCTTCTCCTTGCTTTCACAGTGACCGACACCGGTCCTATTCTACCGACATTGGTTAACTGGCCGACGCCAGCTACACTCTGATCGACATCGATTATCACACTGATATCGGTTACTGTCTTTCACAGTTCCTAAAAAACCAGCAACCTACCAATTCCAACATTTTTTTGTTGTTTCTGTTCCTAATAGATTGAATCCCTGTTGTGTACTCTTTTCCATGGATGTTATCACTCGGAAACAAGCCGCAACCATGGTTTCACATGCTTGTTCCATGCCTTTTCCTGAATCACCCCCTTCACATCCTATGGGGAATCCTACAGACACCAGTGATGTTCCCAAGATCCCTGTAGGAGATAAGGAATTTTCCAAATTTTTAGATGCTAATCCTAGTGCCATACAGTACTATTTGTCTCATACCCCTGACCGTACACCTGACGGTCAGCTTCTCATTGGTATGCCCATAGTATAGCTGCTCACTTAGCTCCTTCCCCACCTAATAACTCTGCCTTACCTTCTTCATCCTTAGCTCCGTCTCCCAACTCAGTGGCTTCGGGGGTTCATACGGCACAGATTGGCTTTCCTTTGGTTAATCTGGGGCCCCACATATCATTACCGCCGACTGATCCTACCTTGTCTCTCTCGCAGAATGCCCCTTTCATAACTTGCTCTTTGCCACCTATCCACATGAGCTTTCCTTCTCAAGCTCTGCCCACCTTTTCATTTCCACAAACTTATCCGGTGGCTTCAACATCTTATATAGAACATCCCTATTCGGTCACCTCAACATATTCGTCATCAATACCTTATCAACATTTAACCCCACCATTGTCTAGTAGTGGCTCTTGGCCTAATCCTCCACCGTTTACAACAACTGCACCATCATCTTACCCAACCACTGATTTAATCAAAAAAATGATGGACAAGATGCAAAATTTGGAGGCTTTTGTTTCAGGAAACCGTAGCACCCTGACATATGAGCAAGTTTTTTGAGAGCCTATTCATCCTTCTGTCCCCCATCATTCATATCCTCCTTAATGGGAATTACCAAAATTTACTTGTTTTAATAGTAAGGAGGATCCTCAACAACACTTGCGATCATTTAGACATGCCTTCTATCTGATTTCTCATGACGATGTCTTACTACTCCACACCTTTCCCATGTCCTTATCAGAACCTGTCTTGGAGTGGTACAGTGCTTTAACCCAGCACTCAATCTTCTCTTTTAACCAATTAGCCCAATATTTCTTGGATCATTTCTCCATTAATATTGCCAAGAAAGTATCTATCACCGACCTTTATTCCATCCGATAATTTGAAGACGAATCTATCGCAGATTTTGTTGGACGATGGCGAGGCCTCATCAACCAACTCACTTATGCCTTACCTCAGGCCGAACTCATCAAACTCTTTACGTGGGCCTGCGCTAAGCACATTTCTCCCACCCTCCAAATTCAAACTTTCCACACCTTTGATGAGGCCTTTACTATGGCTCAGAAACTAGAGATTCGAGCCTTAGAGGAGGAAAAATTGAGGTTGCGCAACAAAAACCCTAATTTCTGAACCCAAGATTCCACCAACAAACCCAACACCACCAATTCTCACGCATCGACTGCTTTAAAATCAAAATTAGTTGTACACGCGGTGATGGTCAAATCCCAAGCACCGTCTAGTACCCCGCCAAAAACCACCTATAAGTATAAAGCCGAGCCCATTAATTACACTCCCTTGGGAGAAACTTATGGTGTGATCTTGGAAAAATTGCTCAAAGCAGGAGCTATCACCTTGCCTCCTGTTAAACCTCACTCCAGGTTTTATTCCACCCGTGCTATACCTTCTTGGTACAAATAAAATGACTTATGTGACTTCCACCGCGTGAAGGGACACAGTCATGAAAACTGCAAGATGTTGAAAAACATAGTGCAGGAAATGGTTGATGCAGGGGATATAACCCTCGATAATCCTAATGCCCTGCTAACCGAAATTTGAAAATCTTCAACAAACCATTCCCAAACCACTCATCTAATAGTAACATAAACCAAGATATCTTAGCCGACGAGAGTTTTCATGAAATCCATGCAGTTTTTGACTCCCAACCAAAAGCTTCTATCGAGGAAATTCTGAATCAAGCCTCGTCACTAACGCAGGGATCCGCACCCACTTCACCACCATCAAGACAAGATGATAACCTTTCCATTCCTTTACCCATAAAGGAATTAACCACCCAGAGTTCTCTTCTCACGAATGAGTCTTCTTACACCACATCCCTGTAAGATTGTGAGCGGATGTTATCTAACTTATCTATTTCCCAAACATCTCCTTCCGTCACTCTTGCTGTAAAAGAAGAAGGCTTGCCACTATTTCTATCATCCTTAGAAGAGAAACCTCTCGAACTGACATCACCAAACTCCTTAATCATGACAGATCCCCTCAAACATGCTCTCCTACCTATTAGTTCTTCATCGCCTAAATATTTTTAGTGACCGATTGACCTCTTAACACCCATTGATACAATGCCTCATTTACCCCCTCTATCACACCCACAGTGGACTGGAATCACAACCCACCTCTCTTCCATATCAAATTTCCTATTCACATGTGAAGATTTTCATCCCTTAGAAGATAGGAGAGTCCTATGGGAGCATTTGAGTACACCATGCTCTACTCAAATGCAGATGAGCGATCCAGACACCTCTACCATATACCCAAGGTGTTTACAAAAGCTCAAAATTCCTATGTCCTCATCTTCACCCCTCTCATCTCTACTGAATACCTCATCCACTTCTATTAACCTAACCAAAACTTCCCCTACGCTTGGGACTTCACCAATACCTAGCCTAACACACCCACCTAAACATTTAGATTTATCCAAAAATAAAGTCGTCCATCCACCTAGGAGACAAACCCAATCCCCTCAAGTCCAATCTATGCCTCTGTCACAACTAAAACCCTCGCCGTCACACCTACCTTCTATATTGGGACCTCACCCCTCCACCTTGCCTCAATACATCATACCTCCTACATTTTCTTTAAAATGACCTACACCTTCTACACCCATACAGAGATCCATGGGTGTATCAACACTGTCACCCCAAGTATCTTGTCCACCTATCAACCCTAAAAAAACTCCATCATCAAAGGATTTGTTTGTTTTCACTCCTCTTTCTTCGTGGTTGTTTCCTACCACCACGTCATATGTGGCCTCCTCATCTAACCAGCTAAATATGACTTATGCGCCGAAGAAGCCACATTTAGTTAAATCCAATTATCAAAACCCCTTGTCTAAACAACCACCCATACGAACCAACCATACCCAACCATTACCAAAACCCAACCAATCAATAGCCTCATCTTCCTCTGACTTTGACCCGCTCAAAGGATCTTATCCTTGATATGTTGGTGGAGAATGCGACCATTTACCTACCCCGAATTAGACCCTATGATCGATCTAAACCTCAACCTATAGGTTATGATGAGTCTAAAATCTGCGCTTACCACCGCACACTTGGACATGATGTATAGGGATGAAAATCTTTGAAATCCATCCTTCGTCAGTCACCTCTCTTGGATAGAAAGGTTAAGAAAGACAACTTATGAGGGGAGAAACCTTTAGCTTCAATCCCCTCTCCTATACCACCTGTCCCCACCTCACCAAGATCCATCATTATTGCAACCCCACCTCTCGAAGACAATGACTTATCCCTACCATCTTCTTCCTCTCGTGTTCACGAGATCAACATGATTAGCATTGCTACTCGAGGTCAGAAAAACAAGGGGACAGCCAAAGAAAGCGCACCTACGGCATCCCTTTCTCCGTTCGCCATCCCAATCGTACCACCACCTAAAGTGGTTATTTGTGGACCTGCCTACCCCATCTCTGATGGAGTTGTCCATCGTACCATGATCAAACAGCTTCACCAATCACCTGTAAAAATGACACTGTATGATCTCATTCAAACCTCTGAATCTCATTGACAAGCTCTCATTGAGATCCTTTAAGGGATAGAGGTCCTACCTAACAAAACTTTGCCCGTTGCCTCCATTTTAACACCCAATCATGTTACTTCTCTCACCAAACAACCTACCTCCCCAACCACTTCTGCCCCTGTACAGCAAGCCGCTGCTATTAGTTTCTCTGAAGATGAAATTGTCGACTTTGGTGCAGAATATCCTGACCTCACTCTTTTCATCTCGACTTACATCCAGGACATCCGAGTGCATCGTGTTATGATTGATGGGGGCGCTAGCCTAAAAATCATCTCTTCCAAAGCCTTCCAAAAAATGAATATCCCTTCTAGCTGCATGTGTGCCAACCCCACCATGTTGCATTCATTCAATGATGCTATTACTTCTACTTTAGGCACCATGATCCTTAACATTCGTGTAGGGCCACGTACCTTACCCGAACTCTTCTATGTCCTTGAGGGAGAATTCCAATACAACATGTTGTAAGGCCACCCTTGGATCCGGGCTATGGGATGCGTTCCCTCCACCTTACATAGATGCATAAAATTCGAGTATGAGGGGAAGTCCTACACCGTAAAAGCTGATGCTCCCCCCTTTAAAACCTGTAATATGTTATATCACCCTAATGATGTGCTTGTACCATTCAAGACACCCATTCATCCAACCCAACCATATACTTTGACCACACCTCAACCATCCACCTTAGCCACACTTACACCTTCAACTAATGAAACCATTGCCACAAATACCACTTCCTTCCTAGCGGATAACATCCCAACCTTAGATCCCTTGGTAGATTTTTTTCAACGCCTTATGCTGGGGGAGTATCACCTATATAACGTTAACACTTTCCATACCCCACAGGAGTACGGACAGTTACATGTGCATCCTACCTACGACCTTCATGTGGGGGAAGTAATCTCCTACGGACCACCTAATTGCCGCACCAACCTAACGTATGGGGGTGTCGACACATCCTCTGTCACACTTGAACCTCCCCTTAGTGTGGTTCCCTTCCAATCTGATTTTCAATATCTAACTAATCATCATTTCACCCTCACCTTCCTGATGCACTGTGCTTAGAAGGGCTTTGGTTTTGGTCTTTATGAACAAGGCCGATATACGATCATTCTCGTGACTATACGCAAACACAAAGATCGTCATGGTCTTGGATTCTCTGAACCACCTACACTGAAGAAACCACATATCTGTTGTATCCAAGAAGATGACGAAGTCACCCTTTCTGAACCATAATCACCCATTTTTCCATCATCACCCACAAAGTCGATAGACCCGGAATCTATCCCTCCTAACTTTTTTTTTTTTTCGTAAACGCTATCTTTCTGGGTCCTCTCACTTATCAACGCGATAATGAAGACCCATATTCTTTTCCCCTTCTATATCCAGACATGATTGAAGAAGAATCACCTTCAATTAATGTTGTTGAGTGCCAGGATGATGACTCCATCCTCACTTATCTTGGTGCGGACGACTCTTATATTCAACGCACCTTACCATATGAAACTCAAACCATGTTGAATGAGTCAACTATAGAAATCAACATCCACACAGAGGACGATCCTCACATTGTGAAGATCGTACAATCTCTTAATGCATCAGAACAAACTACTTTCATTACCTTCCTCCATGCCCGCAAACAAGCTTTCGCTTGGTCCTACGCTAACATGCCAGGAATTGATCCTGACATCATTGTCCATAACATTACTCTAAAACTCAACTCCAAACCAGTTAAACAGAAACTGAGAAAAATGCATCCACGCATTGCCCTCTTGGTCAAAGAAGAGCTTCAACGACTCCTTTCTATTTCCTTCATCTTACCTATTGACTATCCTCAATGGATTTCTAACATCGTACCTGTCACTAAAGCAACAGGGGGACTTCAGATATGTACGGATTTCTGGGACCTTAACCTCACTTGCCCAAAGGATGACTTCCCCCTACCTAGTATTGATCAACTTGTTGATCTCACTGCGGGCCATGAGATGCTTTCCCTCATGGATGGCTTCTCGGGATACAATCAACTTTTGGTAGCCCCGGCCGATCAACATAAAACTACCTTCAAAACTCCTTGGGGAACCTTCTGCTATCGTGTCATGTTGTTTGGCCTTAAGAATGCTGGTGCAACCTATCAGTGGGCTATGACTTACATTTTTCATGACATTATGCACACTATCCTTAAGGATTATGTTGATGATCTTCTTGGCAAATCTAAACATCGCAGTGAACATCTTGATGTTTTAACCATTATTTTCGATCACCTGTTACAATACTGTGTTCGTCTTTAACCAAAGAAATGTGTCTTTGGTGTCCTTTCTGGAAAACTCCTTGGTTTTATCATCTCTTTACGTGGCATCGAGGTCGATCCAGCTAAAGTCAAAGCTATCCTAGAAATGCCTCCACCCACTAACTTCAAACAATTGCGTAGTTTGCAGGGAAAACTCCAATCTATCCGGTGTTTCATTTCACAACTCTCAAATCGATGTCAACCTTTTCATCATCTCCTTAAAAAGGACATTGTCTTTCAATGGAATGAAGAGTGCCACCAAGCCTTTGAGCCTCTTAAAGCATGTCTCTTGTAGCCACCCATGCTTATCCCACCTCAGGATGATGGCCCTTTCTACCTTTACCTTTCTTCCACCGACCATGTTATAGGAGCCATGCTCGCACATCGTGACTCCAAGCATCGAGAACAATCCGTTTATTACATAAGTCATACTTTTGTGGATTACGAGACTAGGTATACACATGTAGAAAAGTTGTGCCTAGCCCTATCATTCGTGGCAACAAAACTCCGACATTACCTCCTGAATCACAAAACTTTTATCATCACCAATGCAAACCCCATCCATTATATGTACGCCAAACCTCATCTAAACCAACGCATCACCCGATGGCTTATGTTCCTCGCCGACCTCGACCTTGAGTTTGTACACCAGAAATCAGTCAAAGGACAAACTTGTTATGTTTTTGGAGCCTATTTTCATGTTAGAGTGTGGTACACTTTCTATGTGTTACACTTGGGTATTTTTACAGCAGTCCCACTCGCCGGTGAGCGGGTCAGGGGGGTTCGGGGGTGAAGCCCCTGAAGCAAATTTTCATGGGTGGTTTATTAACCCATGGGTAATGGGTAACCATTATGGGCTATTTTTAGGCCCATGTTTTTTCGGTACCCATTGTTTTGTAAAACCGCCTCTTCGGTTACCCATAGGTTTATGGGACAGTTTTGTTTTTCCCCATGGTTTTGATACCCATGGTTTTCTAAAACTGCTTAGGCAGCTGTCTATTTATATGGTCTTATGCATATGATAGATGTACAAGCAAATGTATTACAGATGTGTTTTGAATTCAGGTTTGAATTTTGTAGAGTTTGTTGAGCATAACTCCAAATGGATCTGGGCATTGTATTGAGAGAGTGAAGGCTTGTAATAAAATCTAAGCAAGTGATTCTTGGTGGATGTAGCCCAAATTGGGTGAACCATGTTAAATATTGTCTCTCTGTGTTGTGTTATTTATTCTGCACTTTTATTTGAGATCTGTAATATTTTCTGCATATTAGTTTCTACTATTGTGATTCTGTAAGAGATTATTCCGCATATTTTATCTCTTATTTCCTAACAATTGGTATCAGAGCTTGGTTTGGTTTGCTGAAGTGTTGAATCGTAAGGAAATTTTTTAGCTTGAGTGGGAGCTATGGCAGATGAAGGAAGATCTAGGGTTGATAAATTCAACGGGCAGAATTTTAGTCTTTGGAAGATGCAGATGGAAGATTACCTTTATCAGAAGGATCTTTATACTCCGCTGTCTGAGAAGGTGAACAAACCCTCGAGTATGATAGATGCGGAATGGGATTTGTTGGATCAGAAGGCACTTGGAACGATCCAGCTATGTCTTGCATCTTCGGTATTATTTAATGTTTCGAAGGAAAAGAATACAAAAGATCTAATGGATGCATTAGGGAAGTTGTATGAAAAACCCTCTGCCTCTAACAAGATATTTTTAATGAAAAAGTTGTTTAATATGAAGATGTCTGAGAATAGTTCAGTAGCAGATCATTTAAATGATTTCAATATGGTTGTGAATATGCTAGCTTCGGTTACAATAGAATTTGATGAAGAAGTAAGGGCTTTATTAATTTTGTGCTCTTTACCTGAGAGTTGGAATAGCTTGGTAATGGCGGTAAGCAACTCAGTTCCAGCTAACTCTAAGTTGAAGTTTGAGGATGTTGTAGGGGTGATTCTAAGCGAGGAAATGTGAAGAAAAAGCTCTGGGGAATCTTCTACTTCAGGGAATGCTTTGACAGTGGAAACTAGAGGGAGACAAAAGAATAGAGGAAACCGTGGAAAATCAAAAGATCAGGCAAGGTCAAAATCCAAGAACAAGATTGTATGCTGGAATTGTGGAAAGCCTGGGCATGCAAAGAAGGATTGTTGGGAGCTTCGGGATAAGAAGAAACAATAGGAAGAAAACAAGGAGGCAAATGTGGCATTGGGTAATGTATGCCAGGATGCTTTGATTCTTTCTTTGCATAATATTACTGAATCTTGGGTTTTAGATTCAGGGGCTTCTTTTCATGCTACTCCACATAGGCATTATTTTGTTGATTATGTTCAAGCGGATTTTGGGCATGTTTTTCTTGGTGATGATGAGCCTTGCAGTATAGTTGGAAAAGGTTCTATTCAGGTTAAGATGCAGAATGGGAATACATGGCTATTGAAGGATGTCAGACATGTGCCTACATATAGGAGAAATTTTATATCGGCAGGGCAATTGGGAAGTGATGGTTGTACTGTGATATTTACAGCTAACTCTTGGAAGGTTACCAAGGGTGCTCTTGTGGTGGCAAGAGGTAAGAAGGTTGGAACCTTGTATTTAACCACTAATAGTACTAATGATTGTAATCTTGTGGCTTCAGATGTAGATACAACATTATGGCACTATAGGCTTGGTCATATGAGCCATAAGGGCATGGACATCATAAAGAAGAATTTTCTTGGATATACAGAAATAGGTTTGGATTTCTGTGAGAACTGCATATATGGGAAACAGAAGGTGAGTAAGGTTTCTCAAGGTTGGACCTACAAAGAAAGAGAGTAAGTTAGATTTGGTACATTCTGATGTGTGGGGGCCAACTCAGGTATCATCTCTTGGGGGTTCAAGTTATTATGTTACTTTTATTGATGATGCAACAAGGAAAGTTTGGGTTTATTGTATTAAAAACAAATCTGATGTATTTGACACTTTTGTTAAATGGAAAGCCTTGGTAGAGAATGAAACAGGTCTTAAGCTAAAATGTCTCAGGTCAGATAATGGAGGGGAGTATTGCAGCAATGAATTTAATGATTACTGTTCTAAGAATGGAATCCGTAGGCAAAAGATGGTTCCAGGAACTCCGCAGCAGAATGGGGTATCAGAAAGGATGAACAGAACAATAATGGAACGTGCTAGGAGCATGAGGTTACATGCAGGATTGCCTCTTTCTTTTTGGGCAGAAGCGGTGAGCACAACTGTGTACTTGATAAATAGAGGACCCTCAAGTGCCTTAAATGGAGGCATACCTAAGGAGGCTTGTTACGGTAAGAAAGTTGATTACTCATTTCTTAGAGTCTTTGGATGTGAGGTGTTTGTTCATATTGACAAGGATGATAGGACCAAGCTAGAGGCTAAATCAGAAAAATGCACTTTTATTGGTTATGGTGGTGATGACTTTGGATTTAAATGTTGGAGTATTAAAGACAAGAAAATCATTCGGTCTAGGGATGTGGTCTTTAATGAGAAATTCATGTATAAGCAATAGTTGCAGGAAAACAGGGAAGAATCCAAGAAATAATATGCAGTGGTAGAGGATCTTCCGGATGGGAAAGTGACCCATGAATCAGTTCAGGAACCTACTCAACAGGAACCCCAAACTCCTTCAGTGAGGAGGTCTTCTAGGGTAAGAAAAGAACCTGAATGTTTTTCTCCTTCTCTTTATTATTTATTACTCATTGATAGTGGAGAGCCAGAGAGCTTTGATGAAGCAATGCAGGTAGATGTCAGTAAGAAGTGGGAGCAAGCCATGGATGAGGAGCATAAGTATCTCATAGAGAACCAGACTTGGGATTTGGCGAAGCCACTGGAAGGAAAAAGAGCATTGCAGAAAAAGTGGGTGTACAGAGTTAAAGATGAAGAAGGAGGAAAGAAAAGATATAAGGCCCGGTTGGTGGTCAAGGGGTTTGCACAGAAACAAGGTATAGATTTTGATGAGATTTTTTCTCCTGTAGTAAAAATGACTTCTATTAGAACTGTTCTTGGAATAGTGGCAACAGAAGACTTGCACTTAGAACAGTTAGATGTAAAGACTGCATTTCTCCATGGTGATTTGGAGGAGGAGCTATATATGCAGCAGCCAGAAGGATATGAAGTCAAAGGTAAAGAGGAGATGGTGTGTAAACTGAAGAAGATCTTGTATGGCCTGAAACAAGCTCCACGTCAATGGTATAAGAAGTTTGATAGCTTCATGATGGAGCAAGGTTATATCAGATGTCATTCTGACCATTGTGTGTATACAAAGAAATTTGAGGATGGAAGTTATATTATCCTATGTTTGCATGTTGATGACATGTTGGTTGTAGGTAAAAACATGCAGGAAATAAAAGTACTCAAGAAACAGCTAAGTGAATCCTTTGATATGAAGGATTTGGGGGTAGCCAGACAAATCCTTGGTATGAGGATAACTCGGGATAGAAAGGAACATAAGTTGACTTTATCTCAGGAAGAGTACATTAAGAAGGTATTGGATAGGTTTAACATGCAGGATGCTAAACCGGTTGGGACTCCTTTGGCAGGCCATTTTAAGTTATCAAAGGAGAAGTGTCCCAAGACAGAGCAGGAAAGAAACCAGATGTCCAAGGTACCTTACTCATCAGCAGTTGGCAGTTTGATGTATGCTATGGTGTGCACTAGGCCTAATATTTCCCATGCAGTGGGAGCTGTGAGTAGATTTATGAGTGATCCAGGTAAAGAGCATTGGCAAGCAGTAAAGTGGATCCTTTGGTATTTGAGAGGGACCGTGGGGACAGTTTTGTGCTACAGTGGATCAGACACCACTTTACGTGGTTATGTAGATTCATATATGGCTGGAGATGTAGACGGCAGGAGGAGCACGACAAGTTATATTTACACTGTAGGTGGGACAGCAGTGAGCTGGATTTCACGACTACAGAAGCTAGTGGCTTTGTCAACCACGGAGGCTGAGTATGTTGCTGCCACAGAGGCAAGCAAAGAGATGATTTGGTTACAACAATTACTTGAGGAATTGAGGCATAAGCATGAAGAATGTAAACTACATAGTGATAGTCAGAGTGCTATACACCTAGCTAAGAACTCTGCTTTCCACTCCAGGATGAAGCATATACAGTTGAGATATCACCTCATCAGGACAGCTTTGGAGGAAGATAAGTTAAAGTTAGAGAAGATTCATACCAGTCAGAATCCTGCAGACATGATGACCAAGGTGGTCACAAGGGATAAACTAAAGCTATGTTCAGCTTTGGTTGGCCTTCGCGGATGACAGTGAAGGGTTAAGAAGCTTGCTCAGTGGAAATTAGTCTCCAAGTGGGAGATTGTTGTGTTTGTGGAGCCTATTTTCATGTTAGAGTGTGGTACACTTTCTATGTGTTACACTTGGGTATTTTTACGGCGGTCCCACTCGCCAGTGAGTGGGTCAGGTGGGTTTGGGGGTGAAGCCCCCGAAGCAAATTTTCATGGGTGGTTTATTAACCCATGGGTAATGGGTAACCATTATGGGATGTTTTTGGGCCCATGTTTTTTCGGTACCCATTGTTTTGTAAAACCGCCTCTTCAATTACCCATAGGTTTATGGGACAGTTTTGTTTTTCCCCATGGTTTTGATACCCACGGTTTTGTAAAACTACTTAGGCAGTTGTCTATTTATATGGTCTTATGCATATGATAGATGTACAAGAAAATGTATTACATATGTGTTTTGAATTCGGGTTTGAATTCTGTAGAGTTTTTTGAGCATAACTCCAAACGGATCTGGGTATTGTATTGAGAGAGTGAAGGCTTGTAATAAAATCTGAGCAAGTGATTCTTGGTGGACGTAGCCCAAATTGGGTGAACCATGTTAAATATTGTCTCTCTATGTTGTGTTATTTATTCTGCACTTTTATTTGAGATCTGTAATATTTTCTGCATATTAGTTTCTATTGTTGTGATTCTGTAAGAGATTATTCCGCATATTTTATCTCTTATTTCCTAACAAAACTATTGCAGACCAACTCGTGGAAGCCCCTTTACCTGGGGAACAATTTACAAATTTTACTTTCCCTGACGAACTCATCGCCACTCTTTCACTCAGTGAGGAGTCGTATCCAATGACCCTCTTCTTCGATGGATCCAAATGCCAGTGCGATGGAGGGGCCGGTGTTGTTCTCATTCCTCTTGACGCTGAACCTATGCCTCTTTCATTCTGGCTTGATTTCCCCTGCACTAATAATACAGCGGAATATGAGGCCCTTGTTTTGGGTCTCCAGGTTGCGTTACACTTAGGTGTAAAGTCTATTAACATTTTTGGCAACTATCAACTGGTAGTCAATCAAGTTACGGGCATCTACCAATGTAAAAATGAAGAACTTCAAAATTACAAACATTATGTGGACTCACTGTTGACCTTATTTATTCATTATTCTATCCAAACCATTCCCTGCTCAACTAATAAATTTACAGATACTATGGCTTGCTTGGCCTCGCAAATTCCTGCCTCACCAACTGACTCTGACATATTTATCTTGGTCCAACAACTCTTTTCCCCATCTTACTCAGTCCCGGATGTTTGTATGGTAAATAATGTGTCTGCTAATTCACAAGATACCTAGTATCACCAATTTCACGACTACCTTACAACCTCTGTTCTCCCACCTGACCTTACTAGTAACGGTAAACATGCTTTTCTTAAAAGTGTTTCTCGTTATGTCATCATGGGGGGACTCCTCTATAAATGTGGCTTTGATGGCATCCTCCTTCGATGTCTAACCGGTGCAGAGGTCACCTATACCATCCAACAAGTCCATGATGGAATTTGTGGTGGACATTTTAGTGGCCTTACCGTGGCCAAACGGATCCTTCGCCTAGGCTATTATTGGCCTACTCTTAATAACGACTGCTATGAATATGTTAAGCGTTGTGTTATGTGTCAACAACATGCCAACCTTCAACATACTCCTAGTCATCCGCTACAGGTCGCACGAGATCTTTGGCCTTTCTCACAATGGAGTTTAGACCTTATTGGTGAGATTCACCCGCCCTCTTCGCAACATCACCGTTGGATAATCACAACAACTGAATATTACACTAAATGGGTGGAGGCCATTCCACTCATTTCAACCAAAAAAGAAAAAATCATAGAGTTCATTAACCATCACATTATCTGTCGTTTTGGTGTTCCTCATCGCCTGATAACAGATAATGGAAAATCTTTCAAAAATAAGTTGTTACAAGACCTTTGCGACAACTTTGGTATCAAACTTAGCTTCTCATCACCTTACTATCCACATGAAAATGGTCAAGCCGAATCTTATAACAAAATCCTGACCAAAATTCTCATGAAATTCGTTAACGATTCTGGGAAAAATTGGCCTGATCACATCCCCTTTGCCCTTTGGGCTTATAGTACCAGTATTCATACCTCCACTAATGTCACACCATTTTCTTTGGTATATGGTACCGAGGCTGTCTTACCTCTCGAAATACAAATACCCTCCCTAAGAATATCTCTCCAGGATATTCTCACCAATGATGATTTCCGCCAAGAGCGGTTAGCCCAATTGGAGCTTCTTGATGAGCGTCGTCTTACAGCTCTTGACCACCTTCAAATCTATCAAAAGCACATCAAGTGTGCTTATGATAAGTGAATTCATGAGCATACCTTTAAGATTGGTGATCTTGTCCTCAAAGAGAATCAACATATAACCAAACTATAAAAGAGCAAGCATGGAAAATTTGCTCCAAATTGGATTGGGCCTTACATTATCACTCACACTTACGGATCAGGAACTTACCGTTTAGCTTTGCTCAATGGTAAACCTGAGCCTGAACCCCTTAATGCCTTGCATCTTCGACCATTCTACTGTTGAATTTAGTATTATATCACTTCTTATCTACCTTGCGCTCGTCCCTTGAACTCATTTACCACCTCATACACCTTGTTTCATACATCTCAAAATAGAATCGCACTCACATGGTTTGGTCATCATCTCCTCTTAAAGATGCCTTCCCCTTTTTAGTCTGGTCCATGACTTAAAAGTATCAAAATAAGATGTTCTCAATTATATAATTATGGGATATTCTTGAGTCAAACTTCCTACAAAACTAGATGCTTCATGCCAAACGGACATCTAGACCTCAAAGTTATACATAGACTGCTCCCTCGAAGGATAGCTATGTGTAAAGCCACATCTTCTACTATAAATAGACTACTCCCTTGAAGGACAGCTATATAAATTCAGCCTCTATCAGAAGCTTCTCGCATTGATCAGCTTCATGAAGAGCTCAAGAACAACAAAATGCATATCCCATATAGACTTCTCGCATCGATCAGTCTATATTCAAAAAAAAATAAAAGCAATATTCAAAAGCACTTTTGAGTCATGGACTTGTCTATTCAGTTTTGGTTCTCTTTCGTCAGCATAATCACCTTGTAACAAGTTCTTGTGCCCCATCTATACCATCTACCTCATCTCACCATTCTTCAAAACAACAAAACTCAAGGGATGTGACGTATATCCGATATGTTGTGATTATACAAATCTTTTCACCTATCGACTTCTCACCTATGCAAGGTACCTAGGGATTCAAGCTCATCCTATGATAATACGTGGTTTGTTTAGCTCTTTCCAACTATGGGACACTTTTTCCTCTTTTACCCGAATCTAGGATTATGTGTTGACCTTAAGCACGACATGGTTCCCTAATACTTGGGTAAGCTAACCTTCGCTTCACCTATACCTACACCAATACCGCCAATACCTTACCAACACCAACAACATTACCCTACCAATATCAATATTTTTACCAACCAACAAATTGCCTAACCACAACCAAATTTCCTGAATTCACCTCTCCCTAGTCCTAAGGGAGAACTACATCGTTCTGAGGCCCCTCCTTGCTTTGTGCAATGGGCTATGTAGGCAGCACTTCGGAGACATGGGGTCTCCGAAGGTTAGCTCGACCATCCCCTACCATAACCTATCATGTGTTGTCAATATAAATATTTTTGGGTATTTCTATTTGATAACACTCATCTTTATACTTTTTCAAAACAAACATTCAAAACACAAACATTCTTATTATTATCATAACTCAAATCAACATACATATTCAGTTTTATTTAGATGTTAAACAAATACATTTTCTATATCATCGACGTGCAGGTCGGCATCCTTATTTATTCTTCTACCCCTATGAAATTCACTTAGACCCTTGCACCTCATCCCGAACCAGGTGATGATCATGATTGTAGATGCCGCTCACCTAGCCTCTTCATCCTCAAAGGTGCCACTGCTATTGGTTACTCCCTCCCTAATCCACCAATATCCACTTTTTCCCACATCACCTACCCCTGGCTTTGCTGACTAGCCTTATTTTGACTTCAATCAGCCTGACCCAAGGCCGCAACCAACCAATCAGCACGACCCAAGGCCACAACCAACCAATCGGCCCAACCCAAAGCCGCAACCAACCAATCGGCCCAACCCAAAGCCGAAACCAACCAATCGGCACGACCCAATGCCACAACCAACCAATCAGGCCCGACCCACGGCCGCAACCAACCAATCAAGCCTGACCCACGGCCGCAACCAACCAATCAAGCCCGATCTAAGGCCGCAACCAACCAACCAGGCCAGACCCAAGGCCACACCCAACCAATCAAGCCAGACCCATGGCCACAAATAATCAATCGGCCCGACCCAAGGCCGCACCCAACCAATCAGGCCTAACCCAAGGCCCTCACCAATCAGTTGGCTCGACCCAAGGCCGCACCAATTAAGTACCTCGACCAAGACCCAAAAATTACGATTTTATCCACCCATCATGTATCTTTTTTTTCAATCGCACTCACCTGTTCGTGTTTTTAGCATGATTAGGATACTTGAATTGATCATCCGACCAACTTTTCCTAGACCGAGACCGTGACGTTTATCTCAACCAAACCAACCATTTGGTACTGTCGAACGTGCTTAAAATTTCCCATACCTTACCCGTTATATCCCCTGGAGCTACTTCCTATACCTTGGATACCATGATTATATCACCCTTGTTTGGATAAACTATCGACCTTTGCCTATGAATTGTTTGTTTGCTCTTCAAATCATGTACCCTGGTCGCACTACTACATTTCAACGTGCATCTGCTTCCTTGAACTTACCCCACCATCTTACCATCATCTCAACACCATTCACCCTTTATCAACCCTATCCCTGATTTCACGTCGCCTCAATCTGTGATAGATTTGAGGGGGATTACCTATACCCTTAACAGGAGTAACCACTTCTTATTATTGTTAGTGCAGCTTCACAAGACAAGCTACACGACAACAAGGGGCTAATGTAAACACCAAATTTGTGTCTTACGACACCCTGTGCCTCGCATCTCATATTCACAACCTAACCTTACCACCTAAACCTTACACAATTATTTATTAATTACCTTATAATTAATAAATCCACATCTCCAAACCTACCACCTCATTTTGCCACCTCATCATGACCTATCCCTAACCCTAAACTAACCTAATTAAGACCTATAACTTGGTCTACATCCACACCCATGACTAATTACTCCTCACCCTCACCAAAACCAACCTAATAATGACTTGACCAAGCCCACAACTAATCCCTCGAGAGAAAAGGAGGGAAAGTTGGCTATTTTACTAAAAATAGCCCACTTTGACTTAACTGACATCGGTTCCTACTCGACCGTCATCGGTTACATAACTGCCATCAGTTCCCTGTAAATGACCTTCCCAAACCAAAAACAAGGGATCAAAATTCATTTGAAAGATCCAGAATTCACTTTACAGGATAGAGACAAGTGAAGGAAAGAGAAGAGTTTGCAGAGAAGGACATCGAGCCCAAGACTGAAACTGAGTAACCACAGCACAGCGACACTCATCCAAGCATTGGGAGAGAAGATAAGCTCACTTTTGATTGTTGGATCATCCCACCTGAGTCTTTTCCTCGTCATCACAGTCCTTAGAGCTGTACCTTCATCAGGAACTAGTAAGTAGTGTCTTGTACATTTTTAAATACCATTTCTTGAACTTATGATTCATAGTAATTATAAGCTCACTCCTAGATCTACTACCTGATAGCACCCTACATCTAACTTTCATTCCTCTACCCTTGCATTTCCCCAAGAATAGCTCCCACACTCTCTGAGTCTTCTCCATCACCCTATTGCCTACCCCTGATCATTTACCAACCTTATAGACACCATAACCACCTTACAGCCAACCTTCATTGAAAGCCCCTAAATCACTGCCCCTACCGATATCGGTTATCAGTAACTGGTACCGGTGTTATAACCACAGTCAGTTATACAGTGACCGGCATCGGTCACTGTGACTCAAACCAAAACCAGCCTTTCCTCTATTGCTTTTTAACGAGGTAACTAAATCGTAATTTTGCAATAACTTCTTTGTTATCATTTGTGTTAATTCGTATTGAAAGGGGAACTGACCACCTTCGAAAGGAAGTCTAATATTTCCTGGGCCCAAGGCAGTTCCCTCATTTATTGTCTAACTATAATCTGGTGGTCTTGCATTCTTATTCATAGGTAGTCCTTCCCAGACAAAAAGGAGTTCTTCGCAATCGATTTGATCTCTCTCTACGGTACGCGTACACCCTCCTAACACTCAACAGGTATTCCTCCTAGCCCTAACCTTTATCTATTTCTCAAGAGAATGAAAGGATAGAAGCAACTCTATTCTAAGAACGGAAACATTCTGTGCGAAACACTATCTACTGAATACCCACTTATGGAAGACAATAATGTAGCCCACCTGAATCTGGAAGAAATGAGGAATCAAATGATAAATGAAGTTAGAGAACCAAAAGAAGTAAATATAGTCTTAATTGGGATTTTCGAAGTATGAGGTCACCCACTTTAAGTCAATAGCATTGAATTGGTCTTAGTTTGTGCAAAACACAATGACCTTTCCTCCCAAAAAATCACTATAGATGACAACTCATTGTTAGTAGTCCTGACTCTAAAGTGAATTTCAAGTTGTTTAAAAATTATGATGTAAAGAAACATGGTGATCATCACAAAATAATTTACAACCCAACAATGGCTTAGGACATACTCCTATTTGTAAGGGATTACATTTGGATCCTAGTTAAAACCCAGGAAGAAACCATTGATGCTACCAAACTCACTTTCAAGGAGTGAGTTTCATGAATCCTACTCAAATAACATTTTCTTACTCAATAGAGTAATGGGTGAGAAAAAAACCAAGGAATTTTAAGACTGGATGGCCTAGTTCATGCTAACAATCATGTAGGTAACTCAAATGATAGATTAAGGCAAGATCATCAGTGAAAATATTCACCAGTAGCTGATGCAACTGTTCACCACCAATAGATTTACAATTACCTCCTATTTGGTGTATTCCCTTACATACACTAGACCCTACCAAAGATTATCCACTACTCATAATGTTCCTCATATAGCTCTTTCCTTCGAGAAGTAAAAATAGATCACCTTTGAGGAAAGCAATGTTCATTTCACACTAGTGAATTATGCATTCACCATATTGATCATCTAGATATTGAAGGAAATTCTGAAAGAGGAATCTATCCTCAGAAAGTGGATTTGATTAAGAATTATGGGTGTCATTTCATATAGTTATATACCTTCACCTAAATCAAGGTGAGTGAATTTCATCTTGCTCCACTCATATTACCCAAGTATCCTAGTGATAAGTTCATCTTGGTAGAGATTTTTAGGCAACATTCTTGAGTCCATCTAAAATAAAAGGGTTCGAATAAGAATGGAATCGCATTCCCCATATCACTCGATGTATTCTCTTGTAAGAGTAAAATGGATGCCAAAAACATTGAGACCTCCCTAGTTTCATTTCATTCCATATGTCCTTCAAACCAACTTTAACATCCGAAAAGATTCTAAGTCTTACCATGTTCCCGTATTACATCACATTCCCCAATTGGAATACTATTGGTAAAATTGTTTTGATGAGCATGAGGTCAAGAAGGACTACATGAGGAGATCATGGAATAGTTGGGATTATTTGGGTTTTTCTTGTTCACTAAATGATTTCAAGAATATGGTTCCAAGTTGTTCAATATAGAGTACCAAGTAGTGAAACTATCTCCTCTTCTTCCTCCATCATGGAACATTTGTGAAGATGGAGATATCAAAGAGTAGATGAATTTTATGTTCTAAATATTGAGGGATTGGTTTAGAAGAAAGAATACCTCTAATAAGGAAGAAGGCACCACTTCAACCCTACTAAGACAACTATTATACTCACCATCTCTCAAGGAGCCTAAGAGAGCTACCGGTTCATCTCATTCTAAAAATAACTACAAGGAAGGTAATGGAAACTAAGAGCATTGAATTTTCACCTACCATGGATTCTCACAAGAAAGCTAAAGTTGGGGGGAACATGTTGAAGATGAGGAACAAGTTGAAGAGTTGGAACAAGGAGAGACTGACTCCTCCCAATATCCCATGCATCAATTGTAACCAAGTGTCTCATCTGAGGCAGTTGAGTCAACTGATAATAATCAATCATTGATCCCACAACAGGAAACAAAGATCCCTGACATATTTTCCATGCCATTTGATCCATTCCCATGGGTCCCTGACTTGTTTGGAAGATAATCAAGAACAATGCAATAATTTGGAGCACCAAACTTTAAGAAATTCTCAAAGTACATGAAATATAAGAAGTCAAGGAAAGAACAAACAACTTTAAGTTTCTATACTAAGGCTTCTAGATCTCATTTTGGGGAATTTGCAAGACCTAAGGTGAAAAAACATTTGGAGGAAATGACCCTAAATGAATATGAAATTACCAGAGTCTCACTTGGCCAGGCTACACATGAGGATGACACTCATCTTTTCAAGGAGTATTTGACTCAGATTCTAGAGACGAATGAAGAATACAAGCAAAACATCAACAAATTAGAGGAACATGTGAGGACCTTGTCTTCATATGTGCAGTCATTCCTAGAGCCAGGATCATCATCCTTTCCTCCAGTTTAGGTAGTCTCCCCAATCATCATCTTTGGCCCACATTCCCTCAATAAATCCTAAGGATTCACAATGTAAGGGAAGAAAACTGATAAGTGGATGGGGAAAATCATTGAAAAGAGTAATGTTCTTATGCCTGAGGTCCTCTCCCTATTCTATTTTGTCTCAGGTACAATCTCAAGATTCAAAGGCACCAAGATGGAAATGGAGAAATAAAAGATGATATGGAATATTTTTCTCCCATTGACCTCTAAAATGGGGAGTCTCTATTCCTCATTTTTTATAAGACAAAATGTGTTCATGACTCCTGTTTCTAATGTGTCCCCCATTTCATTCTGCAAAATGGCTAAAATGTGTGATGTACTAAAAGATTCTTTGTCAAAACTTGAGGAGTGTGATAACAATGCTCAAGGGATTTTCTAAGATAAAATAAAATGTGTAGAAGAGCTTGGTGCCCCTCCTATCAGTTAAAAGACATCTTTGGAAGATCTCATGACTCCTTTTCAGTAAGTGGTTCAAAAAGAGGCAGGAGACTTCTTCTCCTTCAATAAAGACACCCTCGAGCCACTGGCAGCAATATGTGGTTTTATTTCAAACATTGATTGGGATCACAAAGGTTGGTTTACCAAGTTTAAGAGACTAATCCACATTCTGAAGATTTGGATCAACACATTGGATTATGTGAGCATTCCTCAGTTAGAGAATATCATGCTAGTAGTTTTCTATTTTGTCAGATAATTGAAAGGGCTTGAGTTCAAACCAATTGAAATTCTACGAGATGCATCAGAGGAATAATCTTGATCATAAGAATGGTATTCATCAAACAACTGAGTTACTTCATCCTTCTCCATTCTCTTTCTACTTCTTCTATTCTCACTCTCCTTATACTCCCTTTCTTCTAATTCTTCATTGTGTGTAATAATGACTTTTTGTCTTATTCATTAAAGTGGTTATGTAATATTTATGCAATGTAAAAGTCCCTTTTTGCAATAATAAAAAGGGGACTTATTTTGTCTTTCCTAAGGATATTTGAAAAGTCACTTATGGGAATGTGAAAAGTCATGTGGGGCTAGATGGAGAGATGGGATTTAAAGATATAAAAGGATATGACCTCCTTATTATAATGTGATGGTTATTTCTTGTTTACTATCTCCCATTGTATTTCTAGGAACAAGTGCCTTCATTTCCTCTATTCTCTTTTATATTGAAATTATGTATCCATCTCAGCTTATAATCCAAGAGTATTGTAAATTGTGTAATATGATACAATAAAAATTTATGGTTCTTGTTGATTGTTCCTCTTTCTTTGTGATTGGTTTCTTCTAATTGATGTAAGTAAAATACTTTGATTTTAATGCAATGAACTCAGCTATTCTATTTGTTGGTTAAAATACCTTTCTTATTTCACTTTCCCACCTCTATTTCCAAGTAATTTTCCTCCCTTGTATTCCACACAAGTAGTTTCCACAAGTTTAGGGAAGTAGTCATGTGTTATCCCTGATCTACGGGCCACCCCTAGAAATTAGTTTAGTTTATATCTTTTTATTTTCTTTCAATAAATGGTTCTACCCCATTCAAGAAGGGAGGCCTAGTCCCAGAGCATTAGTGAAATCCCATAATTTGTCCACTCGAAAAATTATTTTAGCAATATTTTTTTCTCTCTCCACCACATCAAATACCATAAAATTGTTAAAAATAATATTCCACAAAATACATTAAAAAAATCAGGTATCTAAAAAACCAAAAAAATTTGAAATCTAAAAATTCATTGACCCTTATGCCTTCCACTAATGACTATTCCTCATCCTCCCTTAATCTTAAGACATAAAATTATCTTCCATACCCAATAACATGTTGCATCAAACTTGAGAGAGGCAATTTGGCATAATAGAGTAAATTTCCTTCATTACCACGCAACTACAATAATTCTGGACTCTAAAGAAGAATGTGTAAAAGCTTTGGAAAGAGAAAGAAAAGATCAAATTTAACAAAGGAGAGTTTGATAAAATTCATATTTAAGTTGATTTGAATTCTGCAAAAGGGATTACATGAGGTACATAAGGTCTAGTCAGGCTAGTGGCATAAAAGATGCAACCTTTGAATAAAAACAAAGAACAAATTTTAGACATTCCCTTGGTCAAATCAAAAGAATATATTGTAGATTCTGATCCTGATTTTCCCCTTATTGAAATAGTAGAGGAACCATTAAAATTTTCTCCTTCATGTGAAAAATAACAAGAAGAACTAATAGATATATTTGGGGAAGAAGATACAAAAGAAGTTGTAAAATAAGTTGTAAAATAAGAAGAAGAAGAAGCACCACAAATGGCTCAACAAGCACCACTTCCCTAGGGAAAACACAAGTTCATTATCTCTCAACCCATCTTTACATGATTTACCAAGAGGGTCACAAAATAACTTTCCTAATTTCTACGATGACGAGAAACAACATCCGAATGACCACATTACAGCTTTCATCACTTCTTGTGGAGTGTTAGGAGTAGGATACGAAGATATGCCAATATGTTTATTTGTGGAATCTTTATAAGATGTGGTCGCGAACTGGTTCTACCATTTGCTGAGTAAGTATATAACTAACTGGAATGATATGAAGACTAATTTTGAAACTAGATTCAATCCATTTGAAGATTCTCACGCCCTTATAGTCCAATGGTCTCAACTGAAGAAAGAGCCTTTTGAACTAATGAGGGAGTTTGTAGAAAAATTCAACATAATGCTCTGTAAAATCCCTGAAGCTACTTTGTCTATGGAGGACAACAAGTTAATATCCTTTAGGAATTCTCAACTTCTTTAGGTGATCTTTATGTTAAGAAGAACTTGAATAGATGATCTGGATGAGGCACAAAAGCTTATAATTGAGGGCCAAGATGAATTGATCATGTCAGGGAATATCAAAAAAATTCCAAGCAAAGAAAAAGGTCAAAGTTATAATTCTACCTCCATGGACCCCCTATTTTAGAATTTAGAAAATAATTTTATTTCACTCACAAAACAACTGGCACAAAGTACTTTGAGAGAGGCTCCAAGGAAGAGTAATTTTCATAATAGAAAAAGAATTCAGCACCTCTCCAAATACTTTCTCTAGAGGATCCCCCTATCAATTCAATATGTGATGCACAAGATGATGGTGAAGAAGTGGTTGTGGAGCCAAAATATTAAGAATAGGAAGATAATGGGATTGAAATTGAAAATTTTGATGATGTTGAGATTGGGTACTTTGAATACTCATCCAGGGAAGATAGTGAAGAGGATGATGATGAGACCAAATTAAGTCTCATCCATTACACCAAATAACATTATTCATTCTCTTATAAAGTGGATTTATATGTAGTATTAAGAACTAGATATCTTTTTTAAGATTAAATGTAGAATATTTTTTATTAATCTTTGAAAATTCAATTGTAATCTGAATGTTTTCATTTCCTAATATTTCTTGTAAGTTGGAATGTAGTATTGTGTATGAACAGATCATTTGATCTCTTGAATTTATTATAACAAGTATAATATTCACATAGCTAAGATCACATGACTCAAAAATATTTCATCACTCATAAATTTAAGAGCGCAATAATCACAATACAAAGAGTGCAGGACTCAAGCACAGGACTTGCAGAACTAGTGCATGACTCACAGAACTAATGTAGGACTCACAGAATCAGCATATAACTTGCTATAACTAAAATTTCAAAACTCCAAATGATATTATGAAAGAGGTTTTTGTTACTCTTATTTTTAGGAGGAAAAATTTCTCTCCTTTTTTACACACTAATAATGTTTTTAAAGATATCAACATTTGAAGAAGAAAGTTTTCAAGCATGGTACTAGCAAAACCAGCACAAGACTCACTCTAAATAAAATTTCATAACTCCAAATGAGAAGATGAGAGAGTTATTTTTTCCTGTTATTTATATGAGGAAAAACCTCTCTCCATTTTTACACAGGAATAATATTTTTGAAGATATAAGGATTTTAAGAAGAAGGTTTTCAAGCAGCGCGGTACTAGTAGAACTTGCAGAAAAATCCTTTTAACTAAAATTTCATAACTCCAAATGAGAATGTGAGAGTATTTTTTATTCCTCTTATTTCTAAGAGGGAAAACCTCTCTCCATTTACACATAGAAATAATGGTTAGGAATATATCGTCATTGAATCATAAGGTTTTCAAGTGCAGGACTCACACATGCAACATATGATTTGCTCTAACCAAAGTTGAAGATCTCCAAATGATAATTTGAGAGAGGTTTTTTATTATCTTATTTTTATAAGGAAAAAAAATCTCTGGGTTTTTACACAACATCAATAATTGAGGAGACATCTTCATTTGAAGTTTCAGCAGAATAAGGTTGAAGGAAAGTAAATAAGATAAAAGAAACACAGGTTAGGTAAAATTATGATATCTCCCTCATTTCTAAAAAAATTATAGTTTCAAGATGTTTTGGAAAGATTACAATAAGGAGCATGAAAACCAAAAATAGTTTGAAAATATTATTCAAATTGAGCTCACAGTAATGATCAGAAAATCAAGTATGGAAATATGGTGGGATAACTTTCCTATTGAAAGATTCAGTCATGCAAGAGAAAACTTGGCAAATGGAAAGAAATAGTTAAGTGTATGTATAATATGTAGTTCAATATAAAATTTTAATATTTCATTAATTCTCTTCCACATTTTTCTCCTTTTCAAGTGGAATAATTAGTAGTTTAATCTAGAGTTGTAGTGTTTGATTAAATATCTTCCATATTTATCTCCTAGTCAAATGGAAGAAATAGTTGAATATAAGTAGTTAAAATTGGAATTGTAGTGTTTGAATAAATTTCTTCCACATTTATCTCATTGTAAAGTGGAATTTGTATTCAATTCTTTCCCAAGACTATAGGTAGGTAGTTCTATAATCTTGGAGTAGGGATGATTTATAAATATCTCTCCAAAGCACTCAATGCAGCAGTGGTAGGAGATGGATAATTTTTGTAGCATCGTTTATGATTAATAAAATCCAAAGTTCAAGTTTCTTAGCAGAAATTTATTTTTATTTTTGTTAACCCAACTCTGAGGGAAGCGCAAGGGCCCACTCTTACCCAAGGAGGAGGATGGTTTATTATTTTTTATAGAATGAATCATTATTTTTTTATGTAGTTTGTTGTATTTGTTTTGCGTGTTTTATTTTTCTTTGGTTGTGAAGCTTCATTTTTATTTGTTTTTTTTCATTTATTTATTTTTATTTTATAAATCATATTTACTTTCAGTAATTTATTTCACTTGTTAGAGTAGATTCAATTTTGGTTATTGAATTTCATTTCATGCATTTTCAATTTTAAAGAAAAGAATTGTAAAATCATTATTTATTTTAGCCCCTTTTGCAGATAGCCTTGGACACCACTTGGTGTTGAAATTATTTGTAATTAAATTATGAGGTCTGCAAGAAACCTCATTAGATGATGTACCAAGTTTCTCTTGTGTGGTTTTCACCCGTTATCAATCCCAAAAATAAATTTCTTACACTATTGCACCAAAGAAGAATAATGATGCATATTCTTTCGCGGTGAATCTACCTAACAAAATAATCAACAAAGGAGAAGCACTTCCACCTTCTATAGACTCTTCTAAAGAAAAACTAGATCTCATATCAGCCAAGAAGTCCTCAATTGAAACTACTAAGTCTCCCAAGCCTACCTCTGTTAAAGCTACTTATTGTAATCCTTCTAATGCTACTTTTAAACTAGTGAATTTTTCTACCAAGACTTCTAAGGTATCCAATAAGCCAGTTGTAACTTCCAATCCTACCTCTATTTCCAAAGTAGATCTCACTTCCAGATTAGTGTCTCTTCTACTCCCTAAAGCTTCTACCACCTTGGAGACATCTATTTCCTCCTTTTTTGATATCATAGACCATGTCAAATAGTCTAAAGTCTAAATTTTTGAGTCTGAATATTTAAAAAACCATCTAGAATAATTTGATAAACTAGTCATTTTTATCAAAGGTAGCAACCCAAATTCCAATGCTATCACACCCTCTTCTAAAGGTTTACTACCAATTCCTCCGTCCCTATCATCTCATAACATGCTAGCATTAAGTGCATCTAAGTCCAATAAGATTGAAGCATTCTATCTTTCTCTTCTTTTTGGAGGCTTTCAATTGAGAAATTATATCATATAATTTGTTACTTATAACAATGTAATGACAATTAAAGTACATAATTCCCTTGGTCTCACCCTAACACAAGATAAATATCGATGTTATTATGTGGAGACTAAATAATTCCCACTTGTGGGAAGAATAAAAGATTCCCAAGTTGTTTTAGCTGGGATGAATTCAGATGGACTAGTATTCAACAAATATTCTAGTCAAGGTTCAAATGAAAAATTTGTTTCCAATGAGAAATATGAAGTATACAATGTAAAAATTAGAAGATCTAGAATTGATATTCTTTATCTAGATAGTGATCACAAGAACTACTTTATGACTTTCAGAGGAGTTAATGATGTGACCATTATCTTGAAAGAATATGAAGACAAGCTCTAGACTATGGAGTTTAACAGAAGCCATTGCAGTACAAGATTTGGATCTAATGTGGTTCTTATTTCTCCATTGGGTGAGTTATTTCCTTTTTATTTTAAGCTTCAATTTTAGAATACCAAAAACACTGTGGAATATGAATCTCTTCTCTTAAGAATGGATGCAGCTAATTCCATGGGCATTAAGAAATTGAAATTCCTAGGAGATGTAGAGGTAATCGTGAAACAAGTCCAAAAACAATAACAAGTGAAGAATCCAAGGCTCATAAATTATAGGAACATATTGTGGGATTGCATTACATCCTTTGATGTTTACTATCTACAAGTTATTCCCCATGAAAAAAATTAAAAAATGTATTCTCTTGTTGTGTCAACTTCTCTATTAATACCACACCCTTCCTTTGACAAAGAAAAATATTCTATTAAGATGATCTACAGGAAAAGTGTCACAGGTAATTTTAACCATTGGCAAGTGTTCAATGATGATCAAAATATCCTCTCTTTCCTAAAGTAGGGAGATAATTTTAACAATCTTTTATTTAAATGAAGTAATACTTCATCCCACGATTCAACTTTATAGGAAAGTAAAGGTGAAACTGAAGAGGTTGATTTTGATGGAGTGCTCATGCTAAAATTTAATAGGCTTCCTAAGTGACTAGTCTCACTTGAAGAATTATTTAATAGACATGACATATTTGTGAAAGATAAAGCTAAGGAATCTCCTAGGAGAACTACTAATTTTGAGAAGTTAAATATTGGAAAGGAGAAGCAACCCTAGTTTGTGAATATAAGAAAGCGTTACTTACTAAAGGAAAAGAGAAATTGTGTTTTGTTGTTGAAAATGTATTCAGGTGTGTTGGCATATTCATATGATGAATTGAAATATTTCAAACCAAAAGAGATGAAAAACTCTATACCTATCAAGCCTAAATAAAATCCATTATGTTAGAAGCAAAGGCAATACAATCCCAATATTTTTGGAATAATCTGAGAGGAATTTTTGAAGATGTTGAACACAAGAATCCTTTTCCTGATCCACCACTCCACGTGTGTGGAAAAAATTTTCCATGTCTGAAATAAAAATGGATAAATAAGGATTTGTGTATACTTAAAAAATTTGAACCAAGATAAACTCTGAAGGACAATTATCCATTTTCGATCATGAATCAGATTCTACAAGTAATCACCAGTTTAAAAATGCTTTCTATGTTATATGGATTTTCCTGCTATAATAAAATTTAAGTTGCCATAAAAGATCAACATAAGACTACTTTCACAACTCTATGGGGAACCTTTTCCTACATTTAGATGCCATTTGATATCATCAATGTTGGGGCCACTTTTCATAGAGAAATAGATTTTGCTTTTAAGGATTTGAAGAAAAAATGTATTTTCATTTATCTTGATGATCTCACAGTCTTCTCTAAGAAGAAGAGAGAACATTTGATACACCTTGAGAAAGGCTTGATAATGTGTCGAGAACATGGCATATCATTGAATCTGAAGAATTTAATCTTTGAAGTGACTAAAGGAAATCTTCTCAGACACATTGTGAATAAATAAGGAACAAAGATTGATCTAGAAAGATTAAAAGCAATTCAAAAACTCTCCTTGCCCACAAGAAATTCAGGAGTTCATTCCTTCTTTTGTAAGGTCAGATTTATTTTCCACTTTATTCCATATTTTTCTGAGTTGAATAAACATATTGTGAATATGATAATGCCCTAAGAGATCTTGAAGGGGAGTAATGAGGGAAAAAACTATTTCGAGAATAATAACCAGGACATAGCCAAATCCCCAACCCTAGTATGTCTTGACATTAATAAAAATTTCATTGTGTATTGTTATGCATCTGATCACACTATTTCAACTATTTTAGTTTAAAAGAATGAATAAGGGATCGATTCCTTTATTTCCTTCATGAATTTTCCATTTAAGAATCATGAGCTCAGATAATCTATCATGGAGAAGCATGTTTATGTTGTGGTTATGGAAGTAAATAATTGTAGATTTTACATCCTAAACTCTCACACCATTGTGATGGTTCTGGGATCAGCTATAAAATCTATATTGACTCAATAATACCTCAAAGAAAAAGGAGGTAATTGGGTATCAAATATTCAAGAGTATGACCTTGAGATAAGGTCATCTAATTTGGTTAGAGGAAATTTATTATACAGGTTAATGGCTGAAGATGAATATGTTATAAGCCAAAAGGAAAAAGATGAATTCTAATGCTTCAAGTGCTTAAGTGAAGATTTTCCTCAAGTGCTCTTTGTGAATACCACTAATGAGTGATAGAGTGATATTTTTTATTTCCTCACTTACGTTGATTGTTCGAGAAACATGGATCACAAGAAATGGAGAACCCTCAAGCTCAAAGCTACAAGGTATGTTATTTAGAACCATGTAATTTACAAGAAATCCCTTAATGGGTGCTTCCTAAGGTATTTTGACAAAGATAAACAATAAAATTTGTTAAAGGAATATCATGATCAAGCCTATGGTGGACATTTCTCTGCCATGGTCACTACACACAATATGCTTCAAGGTACGTATTACTAGCCTACTATCTTTTAAGATTATCAACAACATGTATCTAAGTGGGATCCTTGCCAATAGTTTGTGTGGAGACCAAAACTCATTGCACTCTTGCTCAGAATGGTGGTGATTGAAGACCCCTTCCAACAATGGGGTCTAGAATTAATTGGTTCTCTTAATCCCTATTCAAGTACAGGTCGTAAATACATGCTCACAACAATGAACTACTTCACTAAGTGGGTGGAGGCCATACCACTCAAACAAAACTATTTGGAGATAGTATGTAACTTCATCAAAGAAAACATTATTATCCATTTTTGGCATTCCATGGAAGATAGTTGTTGTTAATGCCACATATTTCTCTTCTATGGAATTAAATGAGTTCTTCTACGGATACAGAATATCCTTAGCACATGCATATGACTATTATCCTCAAGGGAATGATCAAGATGAATCTAGTAACAAGAACCTTGTGGTAATTGTGTGGAATCTCATAGATTAGAATTAGAGAAATTGGCACAAGAAGTTATATAATGCACTATGGTCTAATTGGATCACTCTAAAAAATGCTATTGGTATGTCTCCATTTTAGCTCCTATGTGGAATAAATGTAGAAGTTCCAATCACTATAGAGATATCAAAATTACAACTGATCAAAGAAGTAGAAGATGGTGAGTTCCAAGACTCACTTGATAGAATAATTATGTACTTGGATAATCTATGTGAAGATAGGGTGTTGGTGGTTGATCAGCTACGATACCATCAACTGAAAGTAAATAAAATATTTGACAAGAAAGAGAAGAATAGATATTTTCATATTGGTGATCTTGACCTACTATGGGATAAGAGGAGAGAACCAAAAGGAAGCCACAAGAATTTTGATTCAATATGGCTTGGCCCATTTTAGATACAAGACATATGTGGAAAGAACAAATTCCAACTATCTTATTTGGATAACACTCACTTGAAATTTCCTCGCAGCGGGAAATATCTGAAAATATATAATTTCGGTGAAAGTGGGTTTTCCCCTGCATGTACCATAGGTGAATATAGTTTGTGTTTCCCTTTATGTCATGTGTTTCCCTATTCGTCGTGTGTTTTTTTTCATGTGTTATGTTCAATAACAAGGTTTTTTGTATCCATCCATGTTATGTAATGACTTTATAGCCCAATGGATAAGGCAATGGTCCTCTTAGTGTCTTAAGATTATGAGGTTCCTACTTGCTTTGTTCTCACTTTGTTTAAACCAAAATAATTCCCCAAGTTAGAGCTAGTTGTTTTCATGTTAAATTTCTAGCATGAAAAATTGAAAAAAAATCCATGACAACTAATCCCAAACTCAAAAATCCTTTAACCAGGTCATGTAAATCTGCCCTCTGGCCAATTGTTGACTATGTAAACCCAATCATGGTTGAGAGGGATGTGATAACTATATTTTCTAAAAACAAATCATGTGTAGGTAATTTGGTAAGAAGTAATTCAAGGATTCATTTTGATTTACCTTGAAGGAATTGCTTCCGAAGGCCCAAAAAGGCCTATTTTCAAGACTTTTGCACCTAATAAACACCCTCTAGATATGTACTAAGAAGATATAATACATCCAAAAAGTTTGTGGTAGAGATATTATATCATCAGAGGGATTTTAGGAAAGTTCTTCAAGGAGAAACAATTTTAGGAACAAGCAATGCAGCACCGAGATACTTATAGCATGGTGCAGGGAAATGAAAGTAGTTAAAAATCTAGTGGGCATGTTTTGGATGTTACAGGAACCTCGGGTAATTTTTTGAAGTTAAAAAATAGTCATCAGAAATATATGAAGGCCTAATTCACATTACAAAATGTTTCAGGATACTCAACCATTTGTGTTTTGATATATTGACATGATAGTGCAAATGAAGATCCCCGATCCCGGTGAGGATTCAAATGAGCATTCCAAGAGTTATAAGAAGATTTGAGGACTGATTTGAATCCCAATGTGACCTAATAAATTCCATATTTACTTAAAATGTGTTGGTTTCCCTTTTCATTACCATGATTTTTTATGGTAGTCTCTTTCTTCGGTGTACAGACTTGAACAGGATAAAAAAGTGGGATAACTTTCAAATTTCAGGCATAATTGGTTCCTGAAACTTGTGGGAATGTTCTCGTCAAAAAATTTAGATTCAAAAGGATTTTTTTTCCAAGGTAAATCTCAAGGAAGCTCCGAGGGTAAAGAATCACTCTTTGGTGTCTATTTTTGGCAACTGTTGGTGAAGGTGGGGTTTCCAAATTTACACATAGCACATTTGTGCATCTTGAATGCACTTTTTCACCTTTTCACTTGGTTAAAAGGTGCATAGGGTGAAAATTTTCCACCAAGGTGAGTAAATATTGGTTTGATGGTTTCATCACTTGAGTGGTTTGTTTGGTGGTTATGTGAGTGTTATGCACTCACTAGTAATTTTGGCCCCTCCCCATGATCAGCATTACCCATGGCACCCTTGAGAATCCCTGTTGCACTTTTTCACATGGTGAAAAATTTCATGAGGTTAAAAAAAGTGTGCCACTAAGGGAGATGATATATTTCATCACTTAAGTGACAACATTGTGTGTTAGGAGATTGTTATGCACTCACACCTTCCAACCACCCCCTCTACATGATACACCACACCCATGGAACATTTTTTCACACCTATTGCACCTTTACACTTGGTGAAAAAATTCATCAGGTGCAAGAAAATGTGCCACCTTTCTATCATACCCTCTTTCATCACTTGTCAACAAAACTTGCTCCCTAGGTGTTCTTTTTCAACTCACCCCAATCATCAAGTTTTTCCCCCTCCTCATGTTGGTTATCCCCCATGGCACATTTTCTCCTTGATTCTACAAAATTTCACCTCATTTATAATTACTAAATGTTGTAATGGACATGAGAGGCTCCTGGACCCATTTAGCAACTCTTAACTTACCCTCAATCTAGGTTCGGAAGAAAGTGTAAAAGTGAGTCCAAGGGTGAGTTTCCTTAACCAAGGTTAACTTTAATATATTTTTAAAAAAATTATTCATTTTGAAGACCATTTTCAAAATATATCCTCCCTCTATTTCTACTGTAACATGTTCATACTCAAATTCTATGAAGAAACCTTATACCAAAAACCGCTAATTTTCTCATATCTCACAGGTTTTTGGTCCATTTCCTCTAAAATTGTGCCTATGCACTCCTATGGTGAACACCTTTGAGATGATCCAAACACCATAAAAATTGATCCAATGAGTTTTTTACAGTCCCTACCTAAATTTTTCAGCAAGAAAATTTTGCCTTTTCTGATTCAGAGAAATTCATAGGATAAAAACACTTGGAAATTGGAGCAAGAAATCACATTACAATTCCTAATCCAACAAGACAATTTTCATCCTAATTCGAAAACCATAAGGTATATTTCTATTGTTAGTACTTTTTCATCTAAGCCTTACTAATAATAGTAAATCTGACAATGAAGAAGTTATCACTTTGAACCCTCTGTGTAATCCTCAAGTTTAGGAGTCCAAAATTGAAAATTGTGAGAATTGGGGAAAATTGGCTAAATTTAAAAAGTAAAAGTGAGGTGTAACTTAATAAAAATAGTAAGTTATCAAATCACATCCAAAATTTTCATACACCCTCATCTCATTGCTCCATCACTTTTCTTGGTAACCATGAAGATTAAATACACTAGATATGATCCAATTTCAATGTTATCTACTGAATTCCCACTTATGGGAGACAGTAATGTAGCCCACCTGAATATGGAAGAAATGAGGAATCAGATGATAAATGAAGTCAGATAGCCAACAGAAGAAAATATAGTTTCTAGTCATCTTTCCAAAGTAGGAGGTCACCCACTTTCCGTCTAGAGCATTCAATTGGTCTTAGCTTGTGCCAAACACTATAAGCATGCCTCCTAGACAATTACCGTAGATGAAAACTCATTTCTAGCAGTACTAAATCTGAAGAGACTTTCAAGTTGTCTACAAATTTTGACTCAAAGAAACATGTTGATCATCAAAAAATAATTTTTAACCTAACAGTGGTTCAGAACATACTCCTATTTACAAGGGATTGTAGTTGGCTCCTGGTTATAACCTGGGAGGAAACCATCAAGGCTACCAAAGTCACTTTCGAGGAGTAAGTTTCATAAAGCCTACTAAGATGCCATTGTCTTACTCAGTAGAGTAATGGGTGAGGAACGCACCAAATACTTTCATGACTGGATGGCCTATTTCATGCTAACAATCATGGAGGTAACTCAAATGATAGATTGGACCATATCATCAATAACAGTATTCACCAACAGTTGATGTAATTATTCAAAACTAAGAGATTCACAATGACCTCCTATCTAGTGTATGCTCTCACATACACTAGACCCTATCAAGTATTTTCCACTACTAATAATGTTCCTCAAAGAGCTCCTACTTTCAATAAGTACAAACAAATCACCTTTAAGGAAAGCAAAGTTCATTTCACATGGGTGAATGATGAATTCACCATGTTCATCTTCTAGATCCTCAAAAGAATTCCTAAAAGAAGAATCTTTTCTCAAACATCAGAGTTCATTCAGAATTATCGGTTCCATTTCACACACTTTCATACATTCACCTAAATTAGGGTGAGTGGCTTTGATCTTGTTCAGCTCATTCCTAGTGATATGATCATCCTGGTAGAGCTCTGTATGCAAATTTCTCAGGTGCATCTCAAATGAAAGGGTTCAAAGAAGAATGTCATCTCATTCCCCATCTCACTCGATGTCTTCTCTTGTAAGAGTGCAGTATATGCCAAAAACATTAATACCTCCCTAGCTTGATTTCATCTATATACATATGTCCCTCAGCCCAACTTTGATATATAGAAAGATCTAAAGTATTTCCATGTTCCTAGATTACATCACATTCCCCAATTGGAAGAATATTGGGAATATTTTGTGGATGACCTTGAGGTCAATAAGAAGGACTACATGAGGATGACCTTGGAATAGATGGGAGCATTCAGGTTTTACTAGTTCACTAAAGGAGTTTAAGAAGATGGTTCTAATTTTTTTTATCTAGAGTACCAAGAAGTGAAACTATCTCCCTTTCCTCCTCCCTCATGGAACATTTGTGAATATGGAAATATAATGGAGAAGAGTAAGGTATTGTTCCAAAGATCAAGGGATCGGTTTAGAAGAAAAAATACCTCTAGTGGGGAAGAAGGTGCCACTTCAACCCTACTTAGACAATTATCAAACTCACCATCTCTCAATGAGACTAAGTGAGCTGCCAATTCATCCCATTATTAAAATACCTATAAGAGGAAGGTGATGTAAACCAAGAGCACTGGATTTTCACCTCCCGTGGAGTCTACCAAGAAATATAAATTCAGGGAGGAACAGGTTAAAGAGGAGGAACAAGTTAGAGAGCCGAAACAAGGAGAGATTGACCCCTCCTAATATCCTGTGCATCAAGTGGAACCAAGTGTCTCATATAAGGTAGTTGAGCCAACTCACAATGAGAAATCATTGATCCCACAACATGTAACTAAGATACCTAACATATTGTCCACACCATTGGATCTATTCCCATGTGTTTGTAACTTTCTCAGCAGATAATAAAAAATGGTGCAACAAGTTATAACACTGAACTTTAAGGAAATATCAAAGTATATGAAAGCCAAGAAGTCAAATATAGCACAAAAAACTATAGGGTTCTACACTGAGGCTTTTGGAGCTTAGTTCATGGAAGTTGTAAGACTAATGTAGTCTTTTATTTTACCAAACAGCCCAATGTGTGATGGCACATCACTTAGGAAGACTTAAGCGCTCACTCAAAGTGCCCAAGGGTACCAAGTTCCTCTTTTATGGAAGTTTTGTCAAGGAGTTAGCATGATAAACACACATAATCCAAATCCATAATCACCACTAAAAATTAAAGCATAAACATATATAGATAAAAACCATATGCAAAAATGGAGTAAAAAAAATCAAGATCAGATTTACCATACAAGATCTAGTAACAAATATGTCAATAATCATTATCCAACCACACAGATCTATTTTATTAATTACTGTAAAACACAAAATTTGAATACATACATAAGAATGTCACCATAAGTCATGAGTGCTCATAAACGAACAACATAACACTAACAAAATGTGGATCCCTAAACCATTCAAATCAATACATATATAGGTAGTAGGTACTTGCCCTTCACTTCCTAAGCATCCTCAAAGTAGGTTGCATGCTAAGAATAGCTGTGAGCCACTACAAGATAAATACAAAAGCATGTAAGCTCGCTAATAATAGATTATCTAATAATAACAAAAAATCTAATCTTATTACTAGCCCAAAACTTTGCATGTCCCTTGATCTCCCACTTTTCCAAAATAGCCTTTTCTTAGTCTCCAGTTCATGATACATTTGCATGCCCCACACTCAACGGCTATAATTAGCCCATTTTAACCAAAAATGGCTAATTCTAAAAGTTATACTTTCCCCGATGCACCATTTTCTGCTACTCTCCCACACACACTAATGTGCCCTATGTTTGTACGCCCCAACCTTATGTGCCTTCATTACCTATGTTTTAATTCACTAGGCCAACATTACCCCACACTTGCTTCATTATCACCCTCGATAATGGGTAGTCATGCCTTATTACTCTAACAATAAGACTAAGGAATAAAATAATGTTTTGTATATAAATAATGAATAAATACTACAAATAATTTGGGATCCCTACTCCTCTGATGGCAGCAGTAACTCGGGATATCCACTTTTGATTTCTACCTCTACCTCATTCCAATCACCAAGTGCTTTATTTTTTTGTCCCAAATATCTATGAGTACTCTTTCCATTTCATCCATAGTCATAGTTTCTACCTCATTTTGTAACACTCTAAGAACATTTTCCAGACTCAAGATTATCCTATTCATCACATCCATGTGTCATGTTAAAAGATTTCCAATCTCCTTTATTCTATCCTTATGAGGGTCTCAAGTTGTTATAAGTGCATTGCACTTTTCTACTAATAGTGTTAGCCTTTCCTTGTGCCCAATTGTTTCATCATCATTTATTGTAAGAACTGTGCTTTCTTCTACCAGAGTCATTTTCTTGATTATTGTCTCAGGATCTGCACACATATCCAACACCAAATATGTAGTTTTCATGTCATCTCTCAAGGTTTGAATCAAATATTCATAACTTGTTATCTGATGCGCTATTGTTGTTTTAGTTCTCTTTCCCTAAGTTGCAGCATCCTTTGGTTTTGGCATCCACATAGTGTTGTCATATAACACCATATGTACCATTTTGTGTAAATAATTCATAGTAGATGGGAACCTTTCCACCACTTGCTCTTCCAAATGTGGTCTTGCCTTCAAATTTTCATCACCTATCTACTCTACCATGTCAAGTATTGTATGCACCTTAGCCTCATCTGTCTTCTTTTCCTCTATCCGGTGTTTGACCTCTACTTCTTTATCCTTTCTATCATTTAAAAAATCCTAAATAGTTTCCACTTTATCGATGTTTCTACATGCAACCTCTGTAGATACCTTTATCAGTGCATTTCTTACTTTCTCATCTGACATCTGAGTCGAATTAATTGTTACATACCAAGAATGTGGTGCTTTCTTCATTCTCCAAGAGACACGTGACTCTTCACACACATCAAAATCAGGTTTATCCATGTGATTCTGCATACTACATGACAATTGCTTACGAGTGCATGTGGTTTCCATCTTAGGATCCATCAAATCCTAGACATAAATCTCCTTGGGTTCCAATGTTGAAATGTGGAGCTCAATTAATTCAGTTTAGCATGTTATATAAACTTACCAGAAAACACAGTAACTAGCATCGGTTATGAAGGGACTGATATCGGTCACCTATGACTGACATTGGTCAGGCAAGTAGGAACCGTCATCAGTTAGGGCTAATCAACATCGGTTACCTATACGTGAGTGTTTTATTTAACTCACGAGAATTAGATCTAATTTTAGTATTAAAGTAGATCTATTAATTTTAATTGCATGGCTAAGTGCCCTAAGTTTTTATAAGGTATTTATAAGCTAGAAAGCTAGGGTTAGAAGAGAGAGTTAGTGATTATTGTGAAAATAATTTTGAGAGATAATTCTCATAGAAGAAGGAGAAGCTTGAGAGAAAGAAAGTATTGTACATCATGAGAGGTGTGGAAGATTGTAAATATTCATTATATATATTCTGAAAGCTTTGGATAATAGATTGGCTTGTTGCTTGGTGGATGTAGCCCACACTGGGTGAACCACATTAAATCTGGTGTTTATTTATAAATATTGTTTTTTATATTTCTTCTAGTAGAATATACGCTTTTATTGCATATATGCTTAGATCTAATATATTTTTTGTACAACCTATGTGCTAATCCCAACAACTAGTATCAGAGCTTTGTTTGAGGGTTTTTTGTGTTGAAAAATTTACTCAAAGAGGGTTTTCTGATTGAGTGGGAGCTACAAAAATGGTAGAAGAAAACAAATACAAGGTAGAGAAGTTTGACGACCGAAATTATCAATTATGGAAGATGTAGATTGAGGATTATCTATATCAAAGATATTTTTACTTACCATTGGATGAAAATTATAGACCTATGAAGATGAATGATGAAGAATGGAAGATTCTTGGCATAAAGGCTTTCAAATCTATAAGATTGAGTCTGAAAACATCTGTGGCTTTCAATATTACAGAAGTGACATCTATGGTAGATTTTATGAAATCTCTTGAAAATTTATATAAAAAACCTAGTGCTTCAAATAAAGTTTATTTGATTAAAAAACTATTTAGTTCTAAGATCCATGAAGGTGGGTCTACATCTAGTCATTTGAATGATTTCCGATCTATTGTAAATTAGTTAAAATCGGTTGATTTTTTTTTTTAATGATGAAGTAAAAGCACTCTTATTCTTATTTTCTTTGCTTGATAGTTGGGATAACTTGGTAATGTTTGTTAGTAATACAACATCTATTAATAATATTTTAAGTTTGATGATGTGGTTAGTAAAATCTTGAATGAAGAAATTTTCAAGAAAAGTACAGAGGAATCATCATCTAGGAATGTTTTAAATGTAGAAAGTAGAGGTAGGAAGAAGAAGAAATCCAAGAGTAAGAATAATGGGAAATCAAAGTCAAAGAATGGAAGATCTAAATCCAGAGGTAAAGTAATTACCTGTTGGAATTGTGGAAAGAAAGGACATGCAAAGAAATATTTTTGGTCAAAGGATAAAGAGAACCAACACCCAAACAAAGGTAAAGAGGAAAATATTAGAGCAGAGGTAACGCAATATGATCTTATTATTTCTTTTGATAATAGAATGAATCATGGGTTTTAGATTCAAGACCTTCTTTCCATACAACCCCTAATAACAGTTATTTCAAAAATTATGTCCAGGGCAATTTTGGGCATGTTTATTTGGGTGATGATGAACCTTGCAGTATTACTGGTAAAGGAGAAGTTCATCTAAAATAGTAGAATGGAAATACATGGGTATTGAAATATGTGAGGCATATGCCAAGCCTCGAGAGGAATCTTATTTCTGTAGGGTAACTAGGTAAATCTTGTTGCATAGTTACATTCACAACAGACTCTTGCAAAGTCACCGAGGGTGCCTTTGTTGTGGCAAGAGGCAAGAAGGTATGAATATTATATTTATCTACTTGTGTTACTAATTCCTTTTCTGTATTATCTACTTTAGATTCATATGCATGCATGTGGCATGATCGGTTGGACCATATGAGTCAAAAAGGAATGTAGATCTTAAAGGCTAAGGGTAAGTTATCAAATTTGAAAGATTTAGATCTTGATTTTTGTGAGCATTGTGTCTTTGGAAAGCAACAGAGAGTGATATTTCTAAAATTTTGGGAAACTAAGAAGGAGTAGAAATTGGAGCTTGTACACTAAAATGTGGGGGGAACCATCTCAGGTAACTTCTCATGGAGGATCCCAGTATTATGTTACTTTCATTAATGATGCTACAAGAAAGGTATGGGTTTATTGTATTAAACATAAATATGATGATTTTGAGAATTTTAAAAGATGGAAATACCTTGTTGAAAATGAATCAAATTCAAAGTTAAAGTGCCTTAGATATGACAATGGTGGTGAATATTGTACCAAGGATTTCAATAATTATTGTTTAGTGAATGGAATACGTAGAGAAAGGAAGGTTCCAAGAACACCATAAGAGAATGGTGTTGTGGAAAGAATGAACAAGACAATCATGGAATGTGCTAGAAGTATGAGAATACATACTAGATTGCACTTGCAGTTTTGGGTAGAAGAAGTTGATACAGTGATTTATTTGATTAATCATGGGCCTTAAAGTTCACTAGATGGAGGAATAACATAGGAAGCTTGGACCAGAAAATAGGTAAATATTTCTTTTCTAAAAATTTTTGGTTCAAAAGCTTTTGTGTATATTGAAAAGGAAAATAGAAAAAAATTGGATGTAAAATCCAAAAGATGCATTTTCATTGGTTATGGATTTGGTGATTTCATATTCTATTTTTGGGATTTAGAGAATTCTAAAATTATTAAGAGTCGTGACATTGCATGGAATGAAAAGAGAATGTACAGGGATCAAATTTTGGTACCCAAGAATGAACCAATTGAGAATTTTTTGAATGAAAATGAACTCTCGTATTTAAAACTCATACCCACAGGGTTATACAGTAACCGGTGTCAGTTGACCCCTGACTGAAATCAGTCAGAAGAATTGGTATTGGTTACAGAAGAGCCAAATCGACATCAATTAGCAGAACTGACATTGGCTACAGGTGACTAGCGTCGATCACTGTCAAAATTGGAAACAAATGTCCAAGAGGTCTAGAATGAGCCTCCAATACCCCAAACTCTTGCGAGAAGGTCACAAAGGGTAAGAAAACCTCCAAAAATATTTATAACATATCTATATTATTTATTATTGACTTATAATGGTAAGCCAAAATTTTTTGAAGCAATGCAAGATGAGATCCACATTCAGTGGGAGCATGGAATGGATGAGGAGACAGAATCCTTAGAACAAAATCAGATTTGGGATTTGGTTAAGTTGTTAGCAGGTAAGAGGAAATTGCAGAAAAAATGGGTTTACAGGATCAAGGAAGAAGAGGGTGGATAGAAAAGGCACAAGGTAAGGCTTGTAGTAAAAGGATTTACACCGAAAGCAGGTATTGACTTTTGTCAAATATTTTCTCCTGTTGTTAAAATGACTTCCATACATACTGCATTGAGTTTAGTTGTAGTAGATTATTTGCATTTAGAGAAACTAGATGTGAAGATGGATTTCCTTCATGATAATTTGGATGAAGATATTTATACACAGCAGTTGCTTAGGTATGAAGTCAAGGGTAAGGAGAAATTAGTGTGTAGGTTGAAAAAGAGCCTATATGGGCTCAAGAAAGCTATAAGGAAATGCTACATGAGGTTTGATAGTCTCATGCATGAGCATGGTTACTTGAGATGTGAATTTGACCATTGTGTTTATTTCAAGAAGCTTGAAAATGGGAGCTATATTATTTTTCTATTGTATGTGGATTATATGTTCATTACAGGATCTAGTATGTAAGAAATTAGTGAGCTTAAGGGAAAGTTAGCTCACAAATTTTCTATAAAGGATTTAGGAGTTGCAAAAATAATCCTTTGTATGCAAATACATAGAGACAAGAAGAACAAGATATTTTATTTGTCTTAGGAGGATTATATCTACAAGGTGTTAGAAAGGTTTAAAATGTAGAATTCAAAACCTATAAGTACACCTATGGATGGATAATTCGAATTGAGAAAATATCAGTGTCCTTCATCACATGAGGAGGTCAAATAAATGACACGAGTACCATATTCTTTAGCATTTGGGAGTCTCATGTATGTTATGGTTTGTAGCAGACCATACATTGCACAAGAAGTAGGAGTTGTGAGTAGATTTATGGCTAATCTAGGTAAATAGCATTGGAAAGTAGTCCAATGAATACTCAAGTATTTGAGAGGGACATCTATCATGCAGTTATGCTATAAATGTTCACATATTTCTGTATGTGGTTATGTTGATTCAGATATGGATGGAAATCTGGATGGTAGAAGGAGCACTAATGTATATATTTTCATAGTAGGTGGGATGGTGGTTAGCTGGATATCGAGATTGTAGAAGGTTTTGGCTTTGTCTACTACAGAGGTAGAGTATATTGCAGCTATAGAGGCTAGAAAAGAGATTATATGGATGAGCAGGTTCATGGAAGAGTTAGGAAAAGAGAAAGATGATTACAATTTTTTTAGTGACACTCAGAGTGTAATTCATTTGGTAAAGAACTCAGCATTTCGTTCTAGAACAAAACACATTCAGTTGAGATATCACTTCATACGATAGGTATTGGAGGATGGGCAATTGAAACTAGAGAATATTCATATGAGTAAAAACCTCGTGAATATGACAATGGAGCCATTAGCAAAAGAAAATTTGGAGCTACACTCCACTTCTATTGGTCTTCAAGTTTGAGACTTGAAGAGGAAGAAACAAAGCTAAGGAAAGGATCCAAGGATGATGTTGTACAGGTATAGTGCAATAATTTATTTCCAAGTGGGAGATTTTTGAGATGTGGACCTCAATTACTGTAGTTTAGCATGTTATATTAACTTGATGGAAAACATAGTAACCAACATCGGTTATGAAGGGACCGACATCAATCACCTATGACCGGCATCGGTCAATCATGTAAGAACCATCATCGGTTACATGTGCGTGAGTGTTTTATTTAACTCGCGATAATTAGATCTAATTTTAGTATTAAAGTAGATATACTGATTGTATTTACATGGCTAAGTGCTCTAATTTTTTATAAGCTATTTATAAGCTATTAATATAGGGTTAGAAGAGAGAGTTAGTGATTGTTGTGAAAATAATAATGAGAGGGAATTCTCGGAGAAGAAGGAGAAGCTTGAGAGAAAGAAAGTATTTTACATCGTGAGAGGTTTTGAAGATTGTAAATCTATATTGCATATCTTCTAAAAGCTTTGGATAATAGATTGGCTTGTTTCTTGGTGAATGTAGCCCACACTGGGTGAACCATGTTAAATTTGGTGTTGAGTTATATATCTTGTTTTTTATATTTCTTCTGGTAGAATATCTTCTTTTATTGTATGCATGCTTAGATATGATATACTATATGTACAACTTCTGTGATAATCCCAACATCCAAGGTACTTTGGAACCTAGCGAGAATGATTTTGGTAGGATCATTGATATAACTAGTTGTAGGAGTGTGATACATTTCCTCATCCTTCTCCTTCTCTGAGCGCTTACCCTTTTGAACATGAACTCCCTCATCAAGCATTTGTCCTTCACTAGTTTGTGTATTAGTAGGCTCACGAGATGGTTTTCCCTTATCTTCACCCTTCTCTACATCAACAATATCATTATCCTACTTCCCATTCATCCAGCCTCTCTACATAATGTTTCAATTCTTCATCCCAAGGTTCCTCTACATCCTCAGTGTCAATAAGAGCCTTCCGTGCGCTTGTCATCTAATTTCTCACCCTCACTATCCTTAACGGGGACATACTTTCTCCTTTTTTCATTGGTTCTACCTTCACAGGAGAGTTTATAGGAAACCTCCTTGGTGATTGGGATGGCCTCACACTTGTGCCTTTAACCCTTGTTCTCCTCAATACTCTCCTATATTGTTTGTCCTTAGCACCCTCTTTTGAACCTATCCTTATAACGCATGTTTCCACCCCTTATTCTTTTACTTCTTCTTTCTCTAAAGGAGTTTTCTCACGCATCATTTTCTCTCATATAGTTGGTTGTTTCCTTTTACCATGTTCCAAGCTATCATTTTCTTCTTTTAATCACTCATCATATTCTTCTTCTTCATCATCAAGGGGTAAAGTAGACTCCTCATCCTGTAACGTGCCCACAATATGTTTCCCCTTATGTGGTTCATGGAGCTTGAATTCGTTCTCAATGTATTTTCCATTCTCAAACTTAGGCTTAAGGTAGATGTATATGAGAGCTGCTTCAGCCTTCCCAATTTACAAATGGATATATTTGGTATTAATATGATCTGAAATCAACTTCTCAATATAAGCAGACTTACTCGGGTAGACATATGTCTTCCAGAGTGTATGATAGTCATAATCAAATTTATATAAATTAAATATCAACCTTCGCATATTTGTAAACCTGTGTAAACATTCCTAAAAATAGGGCATAGGGAGAATCATATCAGAGCTTGCACCAAAGGATATAGTTTCCATCCTTCATGCCAAAACGCCCTATGCAAAAATGTTTGGTAAACAAAAAACTGTACATGTTTATCCAATACCAAAGGGAGATCCTTGAGTATTATCCATTCATATTCAAATGAACCATGCATATGCTCATACCAGTATTTTTTTCCTCTCCTTGTAGGATCCTCTCATGGATCCATCACATGTATACTTCACAAATATATCTACAAGGGATCTTTTTTCCTTAGGGTATTGCCAAAATCCTATCTTTTGGCCTGTTGGGAACTCCAATCTCTACAAACACAATGGAAAGAAGGATCACGCCAAAAATTATCTACGATGTCACCTTGGTGCACCTCTGTAATGATAGTCTCGAAAATAAAGTCAACAATTGTAGATGACTCCTTCTGTCATCTTCTTCATAACATGTAACCACATTTTGTTCACTTGTGACTAGCGCTCTTGATTATTCATCTTGGTGAGGATGTGCGTTTTTGCCTCAATAATAGGGTATTTTTTCAACTTATAGATATCCATTCTACGCCCTCCCTTCATGTAAGATAGTGTTCTCTTGGTTTCTTCTATGTTCTCCAATGTCAGTAAGATCACTACTTACTTAAGTTCCTGAGCTTCTTAACCCTATCAATATCTTAATAAGGGGCACAATAAGTCTCATTCACCACCTAGAAAAGTAAAATAAGTCCTCATGGAAGGTTCATTAGCCACTGGTAAAACTTCTCTGGATTTCCAAAGTATAGGATCTCATAGAGTTACAAAACTCCCACATTTGACAATAACTTATCCCCTATGTCATCGTATACTACCATATCAATTTTTTATTCACAAATATGTCTTTACCACGAACATCTTGTCTAATTCATCCTTGTTATGCTAAGTCCTATGATTTTAGTCACTCACTTTACTCTTCCTAATGTGTGACTCCTAATCACGACCCATGAACACACCTTCCGGAACCTACATCTCTAAAAATTGACTTTTGTGGGTATCTTCCACCTCCGCTTCTACTTCTTTTTACTTCTTGCCCCTTGTAATCAAATCAAGCTCTATAACTTCAAACCCATGTGCCCTAGCTTAAAAATAGCATGCCCTAACTTTATAATTGAACCCTAACTACAAATTTGCTTCCTCACATGCCTTTTCTTCGCTCAAATATTCTCTCCAATGGAGTGAAAACCAATTGCGTGTGTAGACACCTAAAATATGCTTACACTTAGCATTTCCTCCCATTTAGTCAATTGACAACACTTCGTTAATTCCCCCTTCTTCACTCCACTCTCAGATGCCCATTCACGACACCTTCTTAGTCGTATTCCTCGTATAATCATCTTGTTTTGTTAATATCTCTCTTATTAGATACAAATTCCTCCTTTCGACCATTCAGAGCCTCCTTAGTTCTCTCTATACCACTTCTATTGGCTTCATAGGCTATCTATCAGTCACAACTGGTTATCTAGACCCCTCCCAACTCTCAATGAGTCTCTAATCACTTGCTAATCAAGTTTAACTAGCCTAAACCAAGCTTATCTAAGCCTAAAGCATGTTTATCCTTATCTAATCTAAAATTTATTTTTGAGCTTTAGTCCCACATGCACCCAAATTCCAAACTCTCCCAAGTGAAAAACTATAAATAGAAGGGTCACCCCTCCCTCTCAACACACACCTTGTTTACATAAAGAAATATCTCTCACATTTGGAGGTATTGGCATTAGACCTCATTTTCATTAGCCAAGCTAATAGGCATTTGATCTTGGCTATCCTCCATTGTTGAAGCTCCTCCATCTTGCATCCATAACTTCATAGTAGGTTAGTAGGAGAGTATCTAACTTGGCCTTGTAGCCATTTTAGAGAGGCCTCTTCACCTCCATTGAAGCAAA